>OY776669.1:11271473-16071473 GCA_963675795.1 Crossocerus cetratus | reverse complement strand
GAATATCAAAATGAAATATTGAAGAAACTTACATTAAATTATGTACTCTCGCAAATATTGGATGGATTTAAACAAAATATTATCCGTACGGAAAAATTCCAATACTTTGCTGGTCCGTTCTACCGATTGAATTTCTATGAAATACCTTAAGGATGGGCCAACAAGAAAATCGGATTCTGTCGAATGCGGCTGACTCAAGGAGCCGAAGGGCGAAGCGGTCTTGATTTCTTGCAAGCAAAGCTATTTTTCTCGCAGTCAGCTCGCGTGCGCCGTAGCTACCTCGATCGACATAACTTTTATCAATCGAGCTTCAACGTATTCATCATTGAATTCCCCCCAAGTATTGGAAGGCCACGGAGGAATTACGTGCTCGACAAGCACTCGGGGTGGGCGGGGGCAAGCGAGACGGAAAACTGTCGTAATTTCATCGACAGAAGCTCCGGTTTGTTCGGCGCCTGTATTCCCCCGAAATTGAATTAGAGCATCGGCGCCGAGTGAAGAATAAAATCCGAGCGGGAAGAGGGCGGCTGGGGGGAATCTGACGTTCTCGGGTAAACGGATGAGCAGTAGGCAGAGCCGGGGCGCAGAAATTGGATGCAAACGAGAGCTCTTGTTAGCGTCGCTCCTCTCGGGCGCACTTCTCGCCTCGCTTGTACATTTGTCGCGCGCGCGTGATGGCCGTGCCCGAGCGCGAGAATGTTTACTCATTACAGGTAAACACTATCCATCATTCTAGCGGGCGAGAGCGCGCGGTGGAAAAGCCTCGCCGCCAACTGGCCGTGTCACGTCGTTCATTCGGAAGTATCGCACCGGAAGAATTAGTTTCCCTCTCTCGCGCGGGCGCGCGTGTCGGCTTCGCAGCTGTGGCGATGATTGGATTAATAGGAAAAGCCACCCGGCGACGTGAAATTTATTTACTGGATTTTTCGGATGTCCTGTTTTGTCTGCACCAGCCGTCATTTCGCTGGCTTTTATCGCGCGCGCCCCTCTCGCTTTCCGAAAGGACTCGTGTCGGCTCGCCTGTCCTTTTGAGGGCAACAATAAATTTTGATGCGACGCCACGCAGACCGCTGGTCAGCGAACAGTTACATTTTCAATTTTGCCGCTTTTCACCGTTATTTATTCAATGAATCGTCCGGCGAGCTCTGCACGCGCGCGCCCCCCGCGCGAAAACTGCTGAACTCCTGCCCCGGCGGATACCATCAGCCCGAGCGCGCCCGGCCGCTTTTCATAACTGAGTTATCGCGATTTTGATTTATCGAAGCGCGCCGATTAATATTGATTGTTGGCGGCGCCGCTCGAAACTGGCTTAGAGCGCGAGGCCCGGACGACTGGCGGCCAGTGACGCGCGATGAATTATCGCTGAAAGGGCAATTCGAAATTGGTTGATTTGGCAACGCTTTCCTTTGATCGTCATGCGAACGCGGTAGGGCTAGGGATTGGCCGAGTCACTGGTTTTATCGCTCGGCTCCGATCTCTATTATTGGCTTTCGATGATTCATCCACCCGTTCGAAGCTCCCATCCGCACCCACCTTCCGCCCGAGCAAACATTCTAATTGTAAGTGATCTGGTCAATACTTCTCCATCTGCCGCGCTTTCCAGGAGAAAATCACGTTAAATTAAAAACGAGTCTACGTCAGCTCGCTGTAAACTCGACTAGAGCTCGACGGGAATGGTGTTTCGGAGCCGGAGTTCTCCAAGTGCACAAAGCTGTCGCATTATTGCCTCGATCGCAAGGGATTCAATGAGACGCCACACACGCGCATCGGTTTCCTCTCGAAACCACGAATCCCAGAAGACGCAGCCGGCGGCTCTCACTGGCATTGTCGATCCTCCTGGCTTGTTGTGTGCAGGTGCGCGCCGTCGGCGACATGCGCTGCGTTTTCGAGTCGATTCCTCTCTCGCTTCCTGGCAATTAAAGCCCTCGGTCGCGTCGCTGCTGGCTCTCTCGTTACGGCTGAATTTCAATCAGAGCCCTCCGAATCCTAAGCGAGAGCTGCGTGCGCGCTACTGTGCCCACGCGCTCGATCGCACGCATCAGTGTCTGTCTGTGCGTGTGTGCACGCGTAGACAAGCGACGACTCACTTTTGATTATTCAGCCGTTTCACTCGCCGGCAAAGGATCCCTTTGTCAACTGCCGATTGCGTGCCCAGCCGACTCCACTTGCGGTAATTAGCGTGCATTTTGCAAGAACTCAGCGGCTCGTGCGTCGGAACTATATCGGCTCTGTAGTCGGAGACTATAGTTCGCTCATCGTTTCCCACGTTGCTCAGTGAATACGTGTTGCATTTTGTATGAGCGTAAAGTACCATCGTTGAGTGGTGCATAAAAACAAGTAGGCAGCCAGCAGTTGGTAACACAAAAATATTCTGATATTTGCGTAGTGTTAACTTTACGAATTGATATTTCAATTTCCTCTAAACAATTGTATTGCTTATTTTTCCCAGGAGTTCATAACTCATTGATGTTTACGCGGATAAAAAACGTGGCCGATTTCAATCTCCCCGATAGATTATGAATTCGCGGAGTCATGAGCGCGCCGGTGCTGGGAGGCGTGTTATTAAATGTTCCGCGCCACGGCTATTACGAAAAAGGGGCTCCGGCCGTGAGAGAGCAGCGTCGGCTAAGCCGCCGGTATTAATGTAACGGCGAGATAATTCGAACTTTATTCGTGTGCGCGGCTGAATATACATTCCCGGCACGACGCGCCGCGCGAAAAAGCCTCCCCCATAACTTCCGGCGGGGGTGCGCGCGCGTTAGTCGCGCGTGACTACACGCATCGTCGGGCCCTTTTCCTGCGAGGTGAGAAACACTTCATCACAGACACCCTCGTTACCTTCACGTCCGAAAGTCTGGCCGCCCTTTCACCCTGCCGGTGCTTTACGAGGCCCTGCGGAGCCACTGCTCCTGAGTGCGCGATACCCTCGCTACCACGCTAATTGAAACCACAGCACACTGCGACTTTTCTCAGACACAACTCTGTTGTTGTCTCCGAGTGCGGGCCAGTCAATAGAGACGTCTCGTCGAAGTCATCGTAATTGTGAACACGACCACCCCGTCAATTTTTAGCTTGGATATAGATTTGACACGATCGATGATTCTGAGTGATGATGGTATTTTATTCGACTGGTTAGGGAAGGTGGAGATGAATTCGTCGGAAGGGTCGGACTTGTTCAGTTATCTGTAGGAGCACGGTTTGCGTGAATTGAGAGGGTAACCCCCCTTGAATTTCGGCAGCGTCAGCGTCTTGCCTCTCCCCAGTCCCTCTCTCTTGCATCCATAAGTAATGGTGGGAGGAGAGGCATAGGGCTAGCACTTATTCCGCACTCAGTCGGGCCTCGACTGTACCGCGAGGCATGTCGTTGTTCCAATTACCGTAGGTTCTGGGGTGGTTCGCCGCCGGAGAAGCTAATAGTCGGTGCTCGAGGCTGCTCTGTATACGAATTCTCGAGCGTCGGCGAGACACATGGATCGAGCAAAGTGGAGAGAGTGACTCTTAAACCGGTAAACGCTCGAATCGTTTCTAGTCGATTGGCGTTCAAGAGCGATATCCTCTTTCTCGACGACAAAAGCGAGTCCCCCCATTGTTGGCCGGCTCGGAATCAGGCACGGATATCGAATGAGGAGAACGCGGTTCCTTGGGCTCTCGCGTTCAGCACTTTTGGCCGAGATCGGCGCTACCAGCCGAGCTTACCTCCTTCCCTCCGCTTCTTTCTTCTCGGCTGGCTTCTCAGCCTCGGCAGGCTGCACTCGATCAAACACATCACGTCCGCTCCACACTACCGCTAGTCGAACGTGAAAGCTCCCGCGATCCTTCTCTCCTCTTCACCTCCACCCCCACTCTTTCTCTCTGTTTTCCCTGCTGACCCGCGCGCCTCCCTCGCCACCTCCACCGCCGCGCGCGGCACATCGGAAAATTCGCCCGTGACAACGCATTGTGTCCGCGCCGGCACTTTTTCGCCGACGCTTCAGTCGGCGGCCGGCTTTAACCAAATCATCGGCTGATTGTACTCTCGATTTATTCAATATCGCCAGTGCCATTTCGTTGATACAACGTAATTGAAATGTCCCGCAGGATGTAATGAGCTCATTTAAATGTACCCGCTCTACAACAATCGAACAAACAATCTCCGGGATAATCGAGTGCTGGTGTGACGAAGTTCCGATGAATCGAGGAATAATGCGCACTTCCGGGCGTTTATGAAAATTCCCTATTCCATTACATTAATTTATAGCTCGTTGGCATTAAGCGTTGAGTAATTGAGCTTGAGGGGACTGCTTAGCTACAGATCTCGATAACATTGCCGTCTATTGAACGAACGCCCGAACCTGTTTTAATTAACTAATGAAGTAGCCGCTCGGGGAAAAGGAGCCACGATATGAATTCCCGAGGTCATGCAAATATATTTCATGCAAACCGGTCGTTGCGAATCTTCTCGCCCAGCGTAATAACGTGCTTCAGTAGTATTTGTGGAATGGTGGTCAGACAGACGCAGCGCCCCACTCCGCTGCGTCTGACCAGTCGCGCCTTATACTACTGGCGACCTAAGGCGCACTCCCCGCCAGCCCAAGAACATTCCTTCGCCGGATGAATCGATGCTACGAGCGTGGAAATGAATTCTCAAAGCTTTTCTAAAGAAAAACCGGTATTCCTGAAGAGACTTCGACAAGCGACACGTGACGATTACAAATTGGCAGGCTCTCTTTCACGATACATCAAGATCGTTCCGACAGGTGAAATATCCCGGACGAGCTCCGCCGGCCTGCAAAAGGGAAAACACGATTTAGCGCTCGCACTATTTCTGGTCATATCCACTTACTCGACTTGCTTGTCCGCTGCAAACTGCAAAGCCGCACGACCCGCTTAATCTGTCGTAAGCTCCTTTTACACTTTACAGCGGTGGCGCGCGGAAACGGGTCCAGCGAAAACCAACCACGACGACGCCCCGGCCAATTCTACTCACCGCTTTCCCCGTTAAAATATAGACCGGCAAATAAAGCGAGCGAGCTCGCTCGCCGGCTCGCCAGCCTCTTGTTTTATGTATCAGCTCGGATGCACCCTGACGCGGCCAACTACGGAAATGAATTGCTGGCGACGAGCGCGGCCTCAAAGTGTGATAAAGCAGGCCGCATCCTGTATTTCTCATTTTTCTGAGGCCATCCACTTTCCGCGCGAAGAAGATTGGCGCCGACTCTCCTCTCCCTGCTTTATTCTTAATTATCTCCGTGCGACCGACGTAAAATGGCATATTTTCTCCCTCGCGGACAAAAAAGTGAGAGAGAGAGAGGGGGGGGGGGGGCTAATAAATAAGCCCGGGGATTCTAGGTCGCAGTGGCGGTGGCTGCCATTATTTCACAATGGCACTCGGCAAATCCAGGAAATGATGAGTGGAGAGAAATAAGGAGGGCCCTTTGTTTACCGGCGGTATTAGGCGCAGCAGTCGCTCTCGGGTATCGAATGAAAGGAACTTGGCATCAAAGCCTGTTAGTAACCAGCCTTCAGGGAGCAATGGACCTCTATCCACCTTGCGCGCCTTGTTTATTCCACCGGCATGCCGCCCGTTCTAATCGCATTACCGTATTTTCTTCCCTATCTCTCCACGCCCCTATCTACAGCCCCCTAATCCCCGTCTTCCGCACGATGATTGGATTAAGGAATTGATACCACTCTATATCGAGTCCATTCTCCCATTGGGATTACTATCTACTTGTTACCACAGATTTCTCACTCTCCTTCTCCCATAATATTCCTGAAAATCTACTGGCTTACTCGCCAGGTCCAGCCGTTTTCATGCATCTCTTAGTGAAAGTAGCTATTATCTCCCGTCAACTTCATTTTTAGAAATTTAACCTCGGCGACAATTGGTCGGCTCATAAGAGCCAATTACCTCAGACACTGTGACACTTTCAAACAGCCTCTTCTCACTCTCTCAGAAACCGTTTAAACTTTAAACGCGAGCAGCGTGCGATCTCTCGCAAATCAAATTCAGCATCAATTATGCTGACGTCTTTTCCACCATCCAAGAGCGACGAGTGTCATTTCCCGAGTTCTCCGAGTCAAAGTAATGAAACCGAAAAAGACTGGAATCACCGTAAGGATCCTCTCCCCAACTCAGAAATCCTCGAAATCCTTCTTTAAAATCGTAAGAAATGGTCGAAAGGTATTTGCTACAGGATTGCCTTCATTAATTGTTACAGGTGCAAGGAGCCCGGCCGATATCAGGAAGACCTGCCTCCAACCGCGGTCGTTATCTGCTTCCATAACGAGGCCTGGTCGGTCCTATTGAGGACGGTGCATTCGGTGTTGGACCGCTCGCCCGAGCACTTGATTCAAGAGATCATCCTCGTCGACGACTACTCCGACATGCGTAAGTCGAGTGATTCTTAATCAGGCTCTCAGCACGCGAAATTCCACGGGGAAGAGTCGCAGCCGGCGTTAGGGGTTGCGGGGGAAAATCGCGAATGATTTGTCAGGGGTGGAACAATGGGCTGGTAACAGTGGGTGTTCGGCGCATGAAAGTCTCTGTCAAGGGTGCATATGCGAGAGAGCGCATAGCAGGGCCGGAAACCGCGATTCGTTATATCCTCGTACTTGGCCGGCCGCGGCGGGGTGTCCCTATTCAGCCGGGTGATTCGTTATTGCGGCGTGCTGGCGGCCCGTAGTTTCGCGATAGATCGATTAATCGCGATCCATCTCTCCCTGCCTGCACGCCAGTACGCGCGCGTGTGTGTCGGGGGGAGAGCGCGCGCGCTCGCCCGGCGTAACGAGCGACGACGTGAATGGAAGAGAAACTCCCGGGCGCCCGGAAAATTCCGACAGTTTGATGCATACCGGCAGAACGCGAGGGAGCACACAGAAGCACACGTAACACCGAGTAAGCGATGCCAGAGAGCGAGAGAGAGAGAGGGGGAGCTACGAGTCAGTACGCGCTCTGATATCTTTCCCCCGTCGCCGGAAGGAAGTTTCGTGTGTTTGACGCTCTACGCTCTTCCCTCTCGCAAATAGAGTGCGCTCGCCGACGATACCGGCTTCCACCGTTACTCGCTTCACGCGCCCCTGAGCCCTCATTGACTCTCGACTTCCGATTCCCGATTAATTGCCCATCGACCACTTTCCTTTCAAACCTCCCCGCGCCCCTCGCGCTATTACTCTTTTCCAGCTCGACTCGGCGCAGTAGATTCTTCCCAAATTCATCAGATTTAAGTATCAGACTTTCATTGACGCGCTAAGTTAAGGAGAGTGGCAGCACGCTTACCGGCAATGAACCGGGGCAGGGTGCGCCGTCCCCGTCGAAATTCGAGTCAAATTAACGGGCAGCATGATAGCGCGGGTGGATAAGCAGGTAGCTTTACGTGGGGGGCGGGGGCGAACGAGAAGAAAGGAAGTAAAAATGCCGGGAGAAAGGCACCGGCGGAGATTAACCTGTGACAGTGGAATAGGGAAGCGCAACGTCCTGGAAACGATATAGCGTCGAGAGCTACCAGCAATCCCCTTTAGAACCTCGAGATAAGCCTTTCACTGGCCGGAAGTGAGCCTCATAAACTCCGAGCCAGATCTCCCTGCCGCGCTATGGGTAGCCGCTGCTTGTCCCATTAACCGCGTTCTGATTGCTCCATCGGCCTCGCATCATAATAAATTTCGATCCTCCTGTCGAAGATTTTACTGTCGCTAATGGTACCGTCGCATATGTTGGTTTGCACGCATGGATATGGGGCCTGGGTGATAGTCCGTGGCATAATGGGGCAGTCTGTGGCCCGGCGAGATTTATGGGCTGCTTGTCGGGTTGATTACGAGCGCGCGGCATCCTGGCTCATTCAGTTTTCACCCGATGAACCGGAGAATCCGGCTCTGCCCGAGGAAGTTGTAATGAATTCTCCGGTAATAGACGTAGTTCGACAACGCGCCCGCTCCTACCAGCGAGTGCGAGTGCATCGGGGAATTCATCAGGAATTAATTCGCGGTAGAATTTCCGCGCGGTCCTCGCCGCATGTCCACTGGACTTCCGGGCAGGTTCTTGTAATTATAGCGATGGAAGTTATCCCTCGGTTAGTGCAATGGTACTCTGCAGCGTTGCAGTTAATTCATAGTGGACCAAAGATATCAATATTTCGATTGAGTAGATTGCTAGTTAATCTGGCCATTATTAACCCGATTATTAAAAACCAGTAATAGGAATAACAGGGAAGTTACAGTAGTCAATTAGCGACTTCCGTCTAAGAATTCTCGGACCGTCTGCCTTTTAAGATCAACCAACGTAACGACATCTCGTAACATGTTTTCGATTCTCCCCGGCAATTAATTAGAAATAGAAATCGTCCCGTAACATATCCAGTACCAACAAACTGCCTCCTCTACTTCCCTCACTCTACCCCAAGAATCTATAAAAGTCCAACGCGGAATTGGCTACGTGTCCTGTTGCAGCGCATCTCCAGCGCCAGTTGGAGGACTACATGATGAACTACCCGAAGGTGCAGATCATCCGCGCGAAGAAGCGAGAGGGTCTTATTAGAGCGAGGCTTCTCGGCGCCGCCGCGGCGAAGGCGCCCGTTCTCACATACCTGGACAGTCATTGCGAATGCACTGAGGGCTGGTTGGAGCCGTTGCTAGATCGAATCGCGCGCGACCCGACGACCGTCGTCTGTCCTGTGATCGACGTCATCGACGACACCACCCTCGAGTACCACTGGAGGGACTCCGGAGGTGTCAATGTTGGCGGTTTCGATTGGAATCTACAGGTGAGGGACTTGAATGTCGGAGAGCTCCAATCGGACCTTTTCGAGAATAGGAAACTTTCGCGAGGGAAGCTCTGTGGATTGATTTGCATTATGAAATGAAGTGGTTGGTTGGGACGAGTATTACTGGTCGAGTAAGGTCGATAGCTAGTGGAGCGCGAGGGAGCAAGTTGATCGGTATTCCTGGCGTATCATTGAGAGTTCCCAACGTGTCTTGACATGTTTACATTAGTTCAACTGGCATGCAGTCCCGGACCGGGAGAAAAAGAGGCACAAGAATCCTGCCGAGCCCGTTTGGTCGCCTACAATGGCCGGCGGCCTCTTCTCGATAGACCGGGCTTTCTTCGAACGACTGGGCACGTACGATAGTGGCTTCGACATCTGGGGCGGCGAGAACCTCGAGCTCTCCTTCAAATCGTGGATGTGCGGAGGTACAAACATCGCATCCTTAAATGGCTTCTTCGAAATTAGTCCAAAGCCGACTATCCACTAGTGCAATTATAGTTACAATCAAAGACACCTTTCGAAAGTGGCATTGAGTAACCGAGACTGAAGTAGTTTGCGGGTTCGCGTGGTAAAATGTGGAGAGACGGCGGAATATTTAGCGGACCGGCGATTGAAGCTGCATTTCCTCTAGGTACCCTGGAAATCGTGCCGTGCTCGCACGTGGGGCACATCTTCAGGAAGCGCTCGCCGTACAAGTGGCGCACCGGCGTGAACGTGCTCAAGAGGAACAGCATAAGGCTGAGCGAAGTGTGGCTGGACGAGTACGCCAAGTACTACTACCAGAGGATAGGTCACGACAAGGTGAGCACTTCCTCGTCCCCGTCGCGAGCTTACCATTTCGTTTTTTCACCCGGCAGACTCTCGCGCGTTCTTCATCCAGTATCTCGAGGAGCCAATCAACCCGGGCTCCTCTCTCCTCCGACAGTTATCTCGGCGCAGCTGATTGTCGAGTTGACAAACTTTCTGAAAGGCTTTCGAGCGCTTCCTCCAACTATTACTGGCTTTATTTCCATAATTAAAAGCGAGCGCGCGCGCTTGATTTTTATAGCGCAGCACTGGCGAGAGAAGTGCGGGGCGAAGTGGGGAGAGGAGACGACAGGGGCTCTAAAGGAGGACGATAAACGTGGGTGATGATGGAGAACGTTGTCGACCGAATCTCGCCGTAAAAAAGGCGCCATAAACGAGGCCGAGTACTCTTAAAGATCGCTCCCGTGTCCTTGCCCATTCGAGGCCCCTCACCTTCTCTCTCCTTCTCTCGCCACTCGAAGGACACTTCTTTTACTCCCCGGCTATAAGAGTCCGTCCTTTATCCAGCGAGCCCTCTTACAATCCGATCCAATCGCAGGAATAAAGTCCGCTCCGTTCGAGAAGAAATCGTTATAGAGTGCACCGAATTACAGGCGAGCCCCGGCTCGATCGTTCGCGTTTCATCGAGATTCCTACGTCGCTCTTTCTTTCCCACTAATCCTCGACTTCCTTAAGCTCGTACTGGCCTGCATGGCGAACAACAAGTCGCCGGGGCACGCGATACATGTTCCGGTGTGCCAGTCCGCTCGACGGCATACTTCCCAACTTGTAAACTTCTCCACAAATATTCCCATCGCGATGTTGGCTCGCGTGTCAGCCGCCGGCTTGCAACTCACGGACCTCGGCCCACGCGCTACTCACACACACAGGCGGTTTTCCATTTAAGAAAAAATAATGCTTCCGCTCTCCTACACTGGTTGGAGGCTTTAGCAGCCTCGCGGCCATAAAGATCCGGCGCGTGCTCCCCTTTTACCCTTTATTTCTCTTGCGAGTTCTTCTCTTTTACGACGGACTCTGCACGTCCCTCTCCCTCTCTCCCTTTTTTCTCTCGTTGAAGCGTTTAAATCCGCATTTGCGGAGATGCGCTCTCTCGTGTCCTGTTCTTCCGTAGGTTTTTCCGGGGCCTCTTGCCGTTCGGAGAAACACTGTCGGACTTGTAGTCGACGGTGTACAGTTGAAGGGGACGAGTAAAGTCGGTTTAATATTAGTCGCGAGGGTTGTGGACTCTCAAAGAGAGACAGGCCACTGCGGTGGGATAGAAAAGTGGGAAGCAGCATCGCCGCGGGGTGGTCTTGATGAGATTTAGCAGTTCTTTCCTGGAGATAGATGATTAATGAAGAGGTGTATTCGATTTCCAGGGCAACTACGGCGACGTATCGGATCGCAAGGCACTCAGGAAGAAGCTCGGCTGCAAGTCGTTCAAGTGGTACCTCGACAACGTTTATCCCGAGCTCTTCATACCTGGCGAGGCAGTCGCTTCCGGCGAGGTGAGATTCTCCGCGCGATTCCTTATTTTCTCCTGACAGAACAGGTAGGAGGCCCGCAGAAGTATCGTCCGGATGGAGACGCCATCAGCAGCCGGGAGCGGAAACGTAGTTGAGTCGTTCGTTCCTTTAACGACGTTCGATGCTACTTTGATCCATCAAGGTGTTGGATTACAACACTCGCAAGCTCTTCCCTCGGGCGGATCTGCCGCCTCCAGTAAATGGGCAGATCGCTTCTTTCCTATTTGTCTGCTCGCCGGCACTCCTGGCTCAGCGTCATAAGCGCGACGAGAGAAATTTAATGTGTCGGAAATAGTCGAGTTTAATGGAGAATGTCTCCTCTGCTCAAGTGACACATATTTTCTTCACTCAAGTTGCAGAAGATTGCGTTGCCTCGTCAGTTGTCTAGTTAACCTGGTCTGAGGAAGTCTTGTGTCTGGGAATATATTACTCCCCTCGATGGACGAAATTTGTATTCGCCCTGAATCTCGCGAGGTTTCTCATTCGCTGATAATTTCTATTTTTAAAGCTAGTTTGTCCCAGTCAACCGGTTCGATCATCGGATCGGAAGAATCGGGGATGGAAGGAGGCTGAAGTTTTCTATTTGGTAGAATCTATCGCGCAGAGGGCGTGTAGGAGTTTTCATTTCAGTAGGCACGTGCAGAGAGAGGCGAGATTGGGTTGGTGGCGGAGGCGATGATTGATGTCGACGAGCTTGCGACACAGGAAGCGATGCCTTCGATTGGGAAACAATGCACTCGGTGGTTGGGCCAATCCCGATCGGATCGCGGATGCAGGCCCGAGTGACATCCGATCGGAAATCGATACGCCTCAATCGGTCCAACATTCTTGGCTTACGTTGCCGAAGACACGCTATTCCCAACTCGAATTAGCCCTCTCCCTTTCTCTGATCAAGGCTTCTCTCCTTCTAAGGAAAGATCACCGTCCAACAAGGTTTCGTCTCAATTCTTCAGATACCACAGTCGATTGTTTCCTTTATAGCTGGTTCTCACACTTGATAGGTTTATTTCACTGTTAGTGAGACGTTGCTTCGATCCATTAGAACACTAGAACTACTAGGCCGTGCAAACAACGGGTTTCGAAAGTTTGTCTTTAAATTGATGAATATCCTACTGTTATAGTAAACTTTTAATGAAATAAAACAACTAAATACTAGCCCATTAGCCCACAATCTACCGAGAGTATACCCAAACATACTGAAACCCGTCAGTAGTTCTAGTCTTAAATGATAACTTTGATTCCTTTTAATGTTCAACTCTTGGAGATTCCGTGCCACATGTATTTGCGGCTTCGTCACGCATTCTCCACACAGAATACCACCAGAGAATTCAGTGGGAGGCGTCGCGAGAGTTCTTATTAATTGCAGGGAGTGTAGGGAGACGCGAACCGATGGGTATGTGCTGTCTGGCGCGCGCGATATCGATTCTACTGGGAGAGCGATGCGCTCAGCAATTGCTGCGCACCTTTCGTCTCGCACGGACTCTCGTCTAATCTGTTGTTGAAGAGTAGCTCGTCGCTGCAACTCTCCTTGCCCCTATATTTTTCATCTCCTATTTCCGGCCACTCTTTTACCTTCTATTATTACTATTGCTTTATTGCATTACTTCCCCGGGATATAATAGCTCGTTACCCGGGACTCGCGTGCACTTTAATTCATGGTTACCGGCCGAATTTATGAGATTAATCCTTGATTCGCAATTCCGCGGGTTCCAGCCATAATTCAATTATGCACTTAATAGTATTACGGGCGAACCAGTTCAGATTACGCGGCTCATTTGCGTTCATATTTATCCGTCGCGTTTACGGCGCAACTGAGTATTTGCGGATTAATATCAGGGCGATGTTTGCCTGGACACACGTTTCGATCTCGTTTAAAGGTCTACACTGAGCGCCGGGAGCCCGTGATTCATTGTCTTTGTTTAAACGTCCAATCGCCCGGCCCGACAGTTGCACCCTGCTGTCGCGCTAATTGCGGAAATTGTTACCGGGGGAAAGTCGAACCCCCCTGCCCCCCTCGAACTTGTTGTTGGACTGAAAAAGTTGCGCAGCCGAGCTGGTGAGCCTTGAAGAAGCAGTAACGTGTCACTGGGATTAAAGTCTCGGCGGAGTTCCGTGCGAATTACTTGGTCACGCGAGCTACTAGCTGTATCCGCACTCCCCGTAGTTTCTCTTTCTTGCCGAGTCGCGGTATTAGCAGATATTATTCTTCGCTTCTGGCTAACTGGCGCTCGCGGTAGCGACGCGCTAATTTGTTCTCCCGCACATTTCCAGGATAAATATGTACCGCGGGCAAACACCTCGAGTATATTACCGATCGAAAATTGTATCAACGATGCACGGAGAACTGATCGTTAAGTCCACTTGTGTGTGCTTTTCTCCTGGGACGTGCGCCCCCTTTTTTGTCGGTGCGCGGGTTACGTAAATGTTTGGATACTTGGAGGGTCTGGCGTGGAAAATACTTGCCATTACCGTGGGAGTCGGTGCCTCTTGCGGCGATCCTGCGTCGCTCCTCTTATGTACACGCTCTCGATCCCTGATAAAGTGACGGTATCTGCGATGCGGATTAAAGGCTCGGCGACTCTCCGTATAAATTGCAGCGTCACGCAACTCGGATATTTCATAGTTCGTTCCGCCCGCGCCCATCGTCACCTGGAATCACTTTCGGCGCCAATTTAATGCAACTTGACTCCGCCAATCCCTCGCCTCCACCCACCCACAGCGTGGAGGAGGGGAATTTCGTGGGGAGTCTGAAAAATTCAGGGACAAATTGTTCGCCGACGTTCCGGAGCCAAAGTTTGCCAGAGCGACAGTCCAGTGATCCATTATTCTCGCCTCGATATACTCTGAGCGAGGACCGCGTGAATTTTTAAAGGATCCCCCTGTCGTTTGAGTGACCGTGAAAAATTACTGCGTTACCCCATCTTTCTCCGGAAAAGGATAAGGAAGTGTCCCTGCCGCGAGACAATACATCTTGACCGCTGCGGCTGACAAAAAGTCATGTGCAGCGGGAAGACAAAGTGCTGCTGTAATGTCGCGACCGCGCGAAGAGAAGTCGGAGGAAACAAAAATTGGATCGAGTCGCACGAGTTTTATTTCAAAGAAATCCATTATCCGACTTGTGAAAGATTCAAGCAGTGATAAGTGTTTACAAGGGAAAGTGCAGTCTTTCTCTTTTGTCCGATGATCTTTGTTACGATGGACTTCTGTTTCGAGGTGACTCGTTATCTTCTTACTTCTCGTCGGGGGATCATCTTCCTTTAAGGAGCGGCCGGCGCATGAGCCAGTCGCGACTTGGAAAGTTCATTGTAGCGGAAATTTCATCTAACTTTCGAATGGCGTCCACGCGGCTTTTTAGCCCCCGCCGAATCAGGAGCCTCGAGCTTTTCTTCTTCGTGACTTTATCCATATATCTTGAGGGGGTTCAAGTATCCCGTGGAACAGCCCCGTAATTTTCCCAAGTTACATGCTACTAAATCTCGCCAGCATCAGCTCGAAATTATCAGGAGCGCCAACGGCCCCCGTATTCCCAGCATCCAATTACCAAGATGGCCGGATAATGAATTTCGAGCGTGTGACATTATTAATGTATTCTCTGTCGAAAGAATGCGTATTGCCGTACACTCTTTTCCCTTTACAGAGCTTTTCACTCGCGGCAGAATGCTCCGTCTACTTGGAGGACTGTGGGGAACAAAGGGGGCAAAAATGCAGAGGGGCCGGTGCGAGTGGGGAGTCATGCAAAAGAAAGAATGCATAAAAGATGACCGGGCATTTTCGCGAAGGAGCATTTCACGCGCTTCGGTATGCGGCGGTTCGCGTTGGCCGCACGTGAAATAACAATTTCCCCTGGAGCCAACCACCCACCTTCGCCGGCTCCGGGGTTCAGCTATATGTATATGCGTTGTTGCATTTCCTCGCCTTCTCGGACTTTCCTCCACGCATTCCTCGAGCCTCTTTCTCTCCATCTTTTTGGAGAGCCGGTTAAATCACGCTGGTCCTGCTCGGAAAGGGGCACGGCCGAATTTATCGTCCACCCGGAACGCCTGACCGTCCATGTGGCCCGCTGGAGACATGAATAATCTCGAGTGCACGTGATTCTCGGTACGTGCGAGGAAAACGCTGCACCCGCGATATCCCTTGGCCCACGAAAATGCGACTCTCAGCACTGAATCGGGCCACATTCTTGATTGGACTCGATTCGAGTCTTCCATGAAACATTATGGTCCCAGCATTTCCAATTGACGAGTTCCACTTCCCAATTGTTGTGTCGGATTAACTAGATTCGGACACATTCGAATCTTACACAAAGCCATGTAACATTTATCAATACATATATGCTGGCAACTCTGCAACTTGAGTTTCACGAGAACATACACAAAAGGCACAATTCTTAATTTAAAGTATTTGCGATAAAAACAACGAGCAATTCCACAAAAAGTGATTTAGCGCAGCTACTTTAAAGAGCAGCAGTACTCAATTACAGAGGGGATGGTGACTGCGTAGATTTCGCTTTCGGCAGACTCCCCCATAAATCAGAGAGCATTATATCAACAAAAGTGCAGGTGTCTTCCCGGGAGTGCATAATGGGAAATAGCTGGGAGGGCGCACCGCGGGGGAGCTTGCGAGGGCTACTTTTAATAAAGCGGCCGCAGGAGGAGTAGCAGAATGGCTTTCGGAATTTTATCGGGGAGCCGAGTTCGCCGAGAGGAACAAGAAAGGGATGGGGTTGGCAAGTCCATCGATAAATCACGACTTTTTATTCCAGCGAGGAGCCAGCGAGAAGGACGACAACGATGTCGAGTCCGCGGGGATGGAAAGGATAAAGATGCTCGCGCTAAAACTGCTAGGAGCAGAGAATTTTTGCATGTCACCGGAAATCAGGACTGCTGACCGAGCTCTCTCTCTCTCTCGTTGCTCCACCTGAGTGCATGCACACTCGCACTCCACGCGCCCGGCACTCACACTGATGAGCCATATGTTGTATCCTCGGATCGCATATGCGGCGGCGCAGACAGAGGAGCGCGAGCGATCCGCACACACACAGAGAGAGATCTGCGCGCGGGCGAGGCGCGTACTTTCGTGAACAAAACGAGCCCTGCTCATTTTCGATTGGTTGCGCTGTCTATCTACAGAATGGAGGACAGGGAGAGAGGAGGGCGCCGAGTGCATTGCAGTCCTGGTTTTTTGCCGGATGCGTTTGTAGATTCTCCATGGTCCAAAAGCCAGCCTCCGCCGCTCGAAACTCCGTGCGGAGTTCCGCCGGGAAAATTCGACGCTTCGCCGGGCATTTTCCCTTCGACATCTGGCAGCGTACGTTCGCATGGCAAAACAGTTGGCGGAAAAAGAGAAAAAATAGAAAAAAATCCCACTTGGTCGTTGCATTCGTGGCGCGTGAATTAAATAAGAATTCCACTGGCAAGATCATCACTAATCTCCCGCGTATCCAAGGCCAAGCCCGGCAGGCGTCGAATTTCCTCCGCGCGTATTATCCTCCGCTCGGGCTGTGTTCGCCGATGTAAATTTCCCAGGCGGGGGCGAATGTTTCATTTTACAGGGAGCGAGCTGAAAATCGCCGGCTCTGTAAATATCTCGGGCGTCGCGCGAAAAGGCCGAGGAAACTAGGAGCGGTTTCATGAAAGAAAGATTTTCACTCGAACCGGCAGAGTTGCGGTACTCGATAAATATGAGAATCTTTGAATGGACTTTCCCAGGTCTCTCTATATTCCTCGGGATCCTTAAGCTGTATATGAAACTAGCTTCGCTCTATGAGTCGAGACTGACTAACGTTTTAAAACTCGTACTAAACCCTTCTAATGATACCACTAACCAATAAACAGGTTCGTAATCTTGGAGAGGGTGGTAATACCTGCCTGGACTCGCCAGCACGCAAGGCAGACTTGCACAAGCCGGTCGGACTCTATCCCTGCCATCGACAGGGTGGAAATCAGGTACAATTACTTAGGAACCCACCAGGGATTGGCCAGAGTTGGCAAGCTGCCTCCATCATTCGTCTCTCTGCCTTGATTCTCACGTGTTTCATCTTTCCGCACCCACGCAAACGAACACTCGATTTTTCCAATCTACATTCCCTTAATTTGTGCCTGGCTTGCCCTTTGTTATTCTCAGCGCGAGTTTCTTTAACCCTCTAGTCGCTAGCGGCGGCAAAGTCGAGTTTTCATTTGGCTAATTGTTGTAACCCCGTAACGACCACTAACCGCAATCACGCTCGCTTCGTTAAACAGGATCACGTTCCCGTTCTCATCGTCGTACTGTACAGCTTCTTGGCGCGTAGTGTTTCGCCGCAGGTTTAGGAGACACGGGAGGGCTCGCACGAAAGTGTACTTGTGCAGTGGGCCCGAGCGCGCACGCGTTCCGGAAACCCGGAGAGAGTATGTCTGCGTGGCTCTGTGTATGTGTGTGTGCCTGTGTACTTGTGCGCTTAGTAATTGTCTGGAACTTTGTTGAATCCCACTCTAGATCAGACACCTGGTAAGCGGGATCTGTATAGATTCGCCAGGCAAGCCTGAAGACCTGCACCAGCCGGTGGGTTTGTACCCCTGTCACCGCCAGGGCGGCAATCAGGTACACGAGAGCGTTCAGGCGGTCTCATTAGAGAGCAGAAGTCATACATCGAGATTCTAATCAAATAACGCCCGGGGCACGTGGTTCTCTAACCGATACACACATACCCGCCAAACTCACTCTCCAACACTCTGATTCTCCCAGGACTCGGTGATGGTTTCCAAGATCCCAAGTGCTCGCTCTCAACTGGCCGGCCATTAGAAACACTAGTTTCGCCCGCGAGCGCGACCGCCGACTGTTAAAACAGTCGCGAGGCTTTTTCCCCTTTTTCTCGTTAGCCATTCGTTAATGCCGCGTAATGACCGGGACATTAATGGGCCGCGCGTTCCTATTATTCGACGGGTTCCTCGTCGCCGAAAAAATATGCTGTTTCATTTCAAGCGGGACTGTTTGCCCTGGCGCGGGCGCGCGCGCTCGTAATTACGAGGGAAGTTGCGGCGCGCTCTCTTCGCTGATGACGGTTTTGCCGGGACGGGGGATGATGGCGGCGGACGAGCGGTCGTAAAAAGCGGTCATTTATCGGATGGCAGGAGCCGCCGCTTAAGTTGCACGCCAACTGGACGCTAATCTCGGCCATTCCGACGTGATTAGTAACGCGGCTAATCTCGCCCAGCTGTTCATCAATCCTCGAGCGCGCTCCGTCCCCGAGACGTCTTCCCCTCGGCTATCAGCTCCTTATCTTCATTTTTAGTTTCGCTGCGCCGCCCGCTGCAGGATTAATCTTCCGCCGGCGTAAGAGTGAGCAGCCGTGCTTCGACTCTCTCGCATCCTCCGGGAAAATCGTGCCTCGCGTATTTCATTCAGCCGGATCCGTGTAAAACCGGGCAAGGTTTGGCAAGTTTTTTTTTTTTTCATATTTCCATTGTAGGGAATATATACTAGAAATATCGAAGTGCCATTTACGCGACAGTTGGCCCGAACAATGTACTTTACAAGTACTTAATTTTCAAAATGTTTTCTATGCAAGGGAAACTATTGTGTTTAAGGGGAGAAATTGCTATCTTCCAGGCCCTTTTATTCCTGATTCTACTTGCATGAGGTACCTGAAAGCACCTGTTACAAGAGGGTTTCACCGACCAATAGAAGCCATGATCGATCTTCCGGTATCCGGCAATACTTAAACCGAGTCTCCTTGCAACACATCGCTCGCTTTCATCGCAGCTTAACAGCACCGGTTTCTTCTCCGTAGCTCGGAGGAAGGTGCGGTCCGGTTTTTCGCACTCGGGCCATTGAGACGTTAACGGCAAGGCGCGCGCTCTATCGTTCGGCGTCGTTTCAATTAAAAGGGAGCGTGTCATTGATCCGTGGGCAGTGATAGCCGGCAGAGAGCTAGTCGCAGCGGCCGCGACGATTAATCTAAGTCGGATTAACTCGTGAGTCATAAGAAGCCGGCGCGCGGCGCCTCGTGGCGCGCAGACAGCGAGACATCCATTACGCGCTCTCGCTCTTTCGCGCTGCTTATCTCGACGTGGAAAAATCGTCCGGATCGAGCTACTCGCGTCGATTATTGCACTATCAATCATTATTACCGGCTAACAGCGCGGTAGAGACATCTCTCGATACACTTCCGTGATACGCGGATGTGTCAATCTGGACGATCGACTATTGGAAGAGGATCGATCGAAAGATTTTTCTCAGGTTTAGAACGCGCGGGGATAGGAGAGTGTCGAGTGCGCGGAGCTGTCGACGGTGATAATTAGTAAGTGGTGCCAGGAGAATGGAAAGAGGGGGCGACGCGTGAACCCGCGGCTTGTTTCGCGCGAGAGCGCGGCCTCCGGGCTCGATCGTCGATTTAACAAGCGTGACACAACCGGTTACAACCGAAAACACAACAATCGCTCGCCGCCGCCCGCTGCAATATGCCGGGGCTTTAATTTAGCTATTTGCCGCAGCAATTAAGCCGCGGTTTCACGGTAATTACACCTGGAAGCCGGCGAGCGAGCTCGCGGCTACGATGGACTCGCGCGACCGCAGTTGCCGGCCGATAGCTCCAGCAGCTTTCGATGATCCTCTTCAATCAGTGCCCGAACATCGGCTCGCACTAGTAAATTCCCAGTTCAACCTCGCAAACGCGAACACATTCTGCGCCGCGTCATTAAATCATTCGAGTGCCGAACTCTGGCACACTACGGCTACACTCTTCTCGCACTCACTCCATTTTAATTGGACGTCATTCTGTAATGGTAAATGGTGCGGGGTTAAAAATAGCAAACCTCCTGCTGGAATTAGGGCGTAATTAATTTCTTTAATTAGGCCGTAATTAATACCTTTTTAATTGGAAGTCATTTTAGGATATCTGTGCTTGGGTGCCTGCTGGATGTTGCTTGAACTTGTGTCAAGGATGTACGGAAATGTTGCTCGCTCACCACTGACGCATCATTGATTTCTTAGGGAAGCCGCATGCCACCTGTCCTGCTTTTCATCCTGCCTTCCATGCTTCATTTTTCTTTCTAAACACGCAGATCCGGGATAATACGTGACCGATGGTTCTGACAGTATGCTAAATCCATCATTCTTTCCAATATCTCTCAGGAATACATTTTATCACTAGAAGTACCGACAGCTTTTGCTATATTTGGGTATACGTTTGAGAGATTATTAAAAATGACAAATGGTTGGAACAGTTGTCCCATTTTATTAAAAGCCTTTCAGAGTGTTTCAAAGAAACAAATCGCTATTGATACTTCAAGTGTTAAATAATTGTTGGAAAAGATAATACGAATGTTGTGCAGGTAAGTAGATTGAGTCTCGGTGAAAATACGGTTGAATCGAGAGGCCGATCCTTGAATCGAGTTACGGAAATACCTGATGCCTTTGGTAGGTCGCGGCAAGCGGCGTGGAAAGTGTATTGCGGCGAACGGATTATTGAATGGTCGATGGAGTAGGAGCGGCAGCGCGGAAAGGAAGCATCAGCGATTAAACGAGGCAGCCAGTGGCCTTTGTTTCCGCAAAAGCCAGCCAGCTGTCCGAAAGGGCGCCGCTTGCCGGCAGGAGGAGCGCGCGCGACGTGATTTCCAGCGGAGCGGAACGCGCGCGTGAAACAACGGGAACGTACGTTCTGATCAGCGCCAATTTCTGGGACCACTGAACTCGATTACCCGCTCGGCGATCGATGCTGTTCATTGCCGTGGCCATGCTATCTGGCTCTCGTGCGACTACTGCGGCCGACCGCCCCCGACTCACCGAGCATTCCGAGCGCCCTCGCGACTAAACCCTATTTTACACGAGTCCCTCTACGCGGCCCTCGCTACGCGTCCACTTACAAGTGTAAATTCGCAGGCCGCCGTCCACGCCGCTCCTCGAAATAATTAAGCGGCGGCGAAAATCGGGCCCAATTTCCACCCCAATTCACCCGGGAATATGCATGAATACCGGCGGAGTGCAACTGCCGGCGCGCCCTCTCGGTTGAAAGTCGACTTGGAATGTTTCGAGGGCCGACTTCGAGGATCTTTCTCTACTGGGCCGATCGAGGAAAAGGAAATTCCTCGGTTGGATTAAGCGGCGAGTTAACACGAACATTTTTCATCGCCAGACTACCACTTTCGAGCCAGTGAATAGAGCGAGTCGCTCGGAATGGTTCGATTGAATTTCACGTGACTCACAATAGCCCCGCTCTCATTATCTTTCGGGCGCACTTACCGCGACTTCCGATCCATCGCGTAATTCTAACCCGGCGGCCGATCGAACTAAGTTCGCGCAAAGCAACCAAGGAGCGAGTTGAATTTTTTTTCCCTGCGCTACTCGACTCTTCGCGGAAATGCATTATACCGAGGGTGCCCTGTTCGAAGAAGGACAGTGGAAAGTTGGAGGCGAACGCGCGCCCGGCCCACTTGAAAGGATAATGAGGGGTTAAATAGCCGCAGCGGCGAAACAGCAAATTGCCCTGTGTTCGCAGTTTTGCCAGCGTTTAAAATCATTTCAACTATTCAAAACAGAGTGCAAAGCGCCATTAGCCCCCAGCGAGCGGCGAGTTTCGCTAATTGCAACGAGAAAATCACCGTGCGCTTACCCTCGAAATTCCCGTGGCTCAGCAGACTGTCGAGCGACTCTGAGCAGGGGACTCCGTCGCACCGTAAAAAAAAAAAATGAAAAAAGAACGCTTTGGCGGCTGCACACAGCAGCACAAGTTTTCCGGAACTTTCTATCAAATTTATATGGCGCCCGCCGCGCGCCCGACGTCTACTACCTACAGTAACCGGGCGTCATAAACTTTCTCAACTTTAATACACATTACTGGAGGTAACGCAGTTGCCGATATTCCTGAAAAATTTGATTAGTATTAGCCGCCACTCGCATTAAACTCTCGGAAACAATCTTGCCATTATCGTTAGTGCCCATCAGGCGCAAGTTCGCCGCCGGAAGTTGGGTCATCGTAGGAGAAAAGTTGGCAGGATGATGAGGAAAAATGTTACGTTTCCCCGACGATGCCGGAAAAGAGGGGGAGGTTCTTCCGTCGGGGGTCCGAGGGCTTTTCTTTACTCGCGGGAGCTCTAATCACGCGGTTTTCCGCGAATAAGTCATTACACTTGTAAATGTCGGGCGACCGCGTGGTTGCGCCAATTAGCCGGAGTAATCGCCCTTCATTTACATTAGGAGGAACTTTAATGGCCGAGGCGCGCTCGCACGCCGGGTAAACTCCGCCGAGCGGAGTCCATAGTTTTAATGGAACAATTTTTCTTCGTTCTCCGTAAAGATCGACCCTTCTCTTTGCCCTCGGTAATTCCGAGGCTACTTGAGGTATCAGTTAGACCTGTCGACTTTCCAACTTTACCGCGAGTACCGTCAAATGAAAACTGATGAGCGCCGCGCGACCTACCAAAGGCATTCCGGTGAAATCCGAATTTCAAGAGAACCACCTACCAGTTCCTTGCCCCTTTATTGTATTAATCGAACAATTCTCCGGGAAATCAGATAGTTCCTACGGCCCGGACTGAAAGGACTAACTGTCGCTCGTTTCGCGGCCATAAATCCCCTTTTTCTGCGCACTGCCTCTCGGGACTGGCGCGCGCCTCTACGTCCGTCTGTCAGAACCATCGGTCATTGCCAAACACGAAAGGTCAAAATCCAGCGAGCATTAATCTTGATCGTTTGTCACAGTACTGGATGTTGAGCAAGACCGGCGAGATCCGCCGAGACGAGTCGTGCCTGGATTACAGCGGCACCGATGTCATCCTCTATCCCTGCCACGGTAGCAAGGGAAACCAGCAATGGATTTATAATCCTCAGGTATAATATTCTCTGTCGTACATAGTTCGAAATATATCGGCCAATCATTCGGATAACACGAAATTAAACTGGCGTCGGACGCGTCGTACTCTAATCCCCGATATTTCATCGGATCTTGCCAGTTTACTGGCACGCGTCGAATAATGTCGAGCTCAACTACAGTTCATGTTGCTGTTTTACTCGTCATGAAAGCGTTTAACTATTTCAAAGCACAAGTTTTTACAGTAAAAAATGCCTTGTTGCACAATCTCTGTTGCTCTGTACATCTAGTAATTTCACGATTTAAAAACGATATGAATAGCGAGCCACCCTGCACATTCAACTACCAGAAAAGTGGGGCATTTTTCATACCATTACGCTTCAAAGAGTTCAAGTGCCATTCGCACTGACAATGCGACGCTTGGAAAACAGGCGCATTTGGCATTTTTTCCCCGAAAAACTATCAGAATGAAGATTCTATTGTCAGTGGGAAACATTCCCACTGACAATGAGACGGTTGGAAAATAGATGTACTTGGGACTTTTTCCCAGAAAAACTATCAGAGCTACCAGAATGAAACTCACCGCGCATATTATTAGCATAATGAGCTACAGACTTATTGACTTTTATATAATGAGTGGATATGTAAGTCAGCGGGAAGGTAGAGTAGCAGGGGGTGTGTTAATTAGGGAGGCAAGCATACTATCACGCTCCTATAATTACAGACGAAGCAGATCAGGCACGGCAGCAGCGACAAGTGCCTGGCAATCACGGAGAGCAAGCAGCGACTGTTGATGGAAGAGTGCACGCCAGCAACGACCAGGCAGAGGTGGTCCTTCGAGAACTACGACCCATCGAAGCTGTGATATCGCGCCTTCTCACGCCGCCAGTCGCACATCCTCGCGCACACCTCGGAGCACGCTGCCTCCTGGGCTTCCGACCAGCGTTACTCCGTCGCGAAGACCCGCTTCGGCAGATAGGCTTCGCCGTGGCTTCGGGGCCCAGCCACCCCGAAGCTGCCGGGCACGCGAGACGCTCAAGATCGACTGCAACTGCGCAAGAGAAAACTGAAAAAGTATCGCGAAACTGCCGGGCGACTGTCGCGCGAACCACTGCCCTCCCCGTTCCGGGAGAACTGGCGTCCTCCGAGGCGAACACCTCCGTCGTCGAGGAGATAAGGACTCTGCGAGGCTGGCCATGTGCAATAGGGAATCAGCTCCGAGGGCTGCTGTCGGCCGGAAGCTGCAACTACTGATGTACAATGAGAGTTAGTAGTTAGTAGTGCGAGTCGCGGGGGGCGACATGTCGTGCGCGCGATGGCACTTTGTCGGCTGGATGCACAAACTATTGAGATTTTATTCCGGGAATTAGGCGAGCGAGGGTGGAGTTGTCAGTGCTGTAAGCAGGGATCCCTCTCGCTCTCTAATACTTGTTTTCAAGGAGATTGAAGAATGCGTGTTTGGCGTGTATGGCTAGTGCCATTCCCAGGCGATTTGGTCCGTCGGTTTTATCGGCAACGATAAGTCGTGTATTGTTAGGCCGATAGAGAACATTCCCATGTTAAGTAAGTCGGAGCTCCCAATTCTATTTAGTGGTTAAATTCTTGCAACATATCCAAATCGACAAGTGGTTGGTCCAATATAGACTTTTTCCCGAGGGTGTTCTCATTTCACACTCCCGTCGACATTCCTTTCGAAAATCCTTACCTAGCGCGAAGATACGTATACGAGAAATGAATTGGACTCAACTGAATCCTGACTGTTTATGATAATATCCTACATTCCAGCGTTTTAAGCAGCCGAGACAGCAATCATTCCGGCGGATATGTCAGTTGAGAATGAAGCTTTTCTAATTTGAATCATAAGTACTGGTAGAGACCGGGCTCGGATCAGGCGTGATAGACATTCCGACGGGACAGGCTGACTTTTTGTACATTCGTGTAAAGTAAAGTATCTCGATGCCAGTTTAAATACCGCCTAATGTAAGTCTATGAATGTATGTGCGAGAGTAAACAACCTGTGGACCGTGCCTCGAGCCTTCGTCATCGAGTTCATATCGAGGAATCATTCTACCCCTCAACATTCCCAGTCATCGCCCAGTTGCTAAAGTAATTCTTCCTTAAGCGTTTTAAATAATTAAAATCCGGGGATTCGTAGGCGCGGTCCACACGTACCTACGCGTGCCAACGAAATCGTGAATACCGCTGACGTATCGGCTCAAATGTGGCCCACCAGTCTTAATTGTAGAAAATTCATCTTAATTAGTTAAGGCCTTTATACAATACGTCGGATGTCGGATGGCGATGCATAGTGTGCGCAAGCGCCTGACACCTGACATTCGACGTATTCTAAAAAGGCCTTTACGTGCGGGTCTCAGGTGCACGTTACAGTAATAAAGTGGGAAGAGGGGTGGTTGGTATATAAATAATGAATAGGCTTGCTCAGCGTATATTCGGCCATTGACCACCCCCCAGGGAAAGTTGGCAGAACCCTGGGACCCCCGATAGGCAGAGTCTTCTTACATACCTTCATCCACGAGGACGACCATCGTCCTCATCGAGACCTCGATAATTCCAGCCAACTTTCGAATCCGAGGTGATTATCGATCCCTATTCATTCCGAGAAGACAATATAGCTTAATCGGCGCGGACTCCAGTTGCCAGTAATTGCGAGTTGATTGTACTAGGCCGGATTTACGATTTCGCGTGTAATTAAGTCTAATATCGCGATAACTCGGGCGCAAGTGAGCGAGGAGACTGATTGGGCGAGCGACGAGTATTGCGGGATGTAACGAGTGCTTAAATAGATTCGAGTAATTAGACATTTTTTCATCACTAGATCGTTTAACGAGGCCAAGGTGGTTTCTTTTTCGGCGCGAGTAATTGAATGAGTAGATTTCTAAGGAGAGATTCATCAAGGGCGTCTCTCACTTCTTGTTCTCTTCGTGGAGCCGATGCGAGAACGGACGAATGATATTCCACGTGGAAGTTTATACAGATAGATTACTTATATTATATATAAATATATATATATATATATTATACATACGACATTTTCTACATTTGGTAAGGATGTTGCATATCGTAAGAACGGGAAAAGAGAAAATGCGGCTTCGGTGTCGCGCGTTAATTAAAGTGTAATATCGAACGTGCCTTATTTCCTGTATATATGAATATTATTACCATTAGCATTATTACGAACCTCTATCGTAACGTGCAAGTATTTGTGTTGAATAAATCGATGTTGTTTTATGTTAACCCGTGCCTAATGATTCCCTGTCTCCCTTGAATCAATCAATCCTCGAATATATACGACCAATTCTTTTACTACTGAAATCTTTAACCGCGAAACAACCTGTCAAACTGCAATTTCCATTAAAACAAAAGTCAAATAGTTTAAATATGCAATTAGTGAATCATTAACGGAAAGAGCCTATGCCATGGGTGTGATGAAACTGGGAGAGATTCATCCGCTACGTCCGAACACATATTGATTCTGAATTTGTGGTAGACGACCAGAGGATATCAAATGAATTTGTTGTCACTAAACCACTTATTATAGGAAGGTACGGCTACCTATCGTGCAGTTTACCAACCATCGGCGCTCGCCACGGATGCCAGGGTGAAGTCGCTCGTTATTTTCGCGCACGCGTCGTCGGGAGGCGGACTCAGAAAGGGCTCCGGTAACGAAAGCGTCTCACGCGCGATCTAGCTTGAAACATTCACTTTCTAATCTTTTTCCCTGTGATCGAATCCGAAAACCTCTAGTATCTAATGAATCGATATACGTCGAAGCACATAAATTTATAATAAACCTGCACTCTTAGCAGGTCTTTGGCTTTCATTCAACATTCAGAGTTTATAACAACACCAGAGAATCGTATGCTACGAAACAGCAAGCCATGGCCATTGATCCGAAATGAAAAATACATCTGCTTGGCTTGATCGTTAATCAGCAGCGAAAATCAAAACCTAAAGAAAATTTCGATGAAAGCGGGAGTAGCACATACCTTGCGAGCACGCTGCTGTTTTCTCTCCCTTTTTTTCGCCCGGGTGCCTACTTGTTGCGGAGACGGCGGGTATTATTGATCAATGGAAAGCGGCAGGGAAAGCTGGAGGGAGGCGAAACTTCCTCCACAGACATGAATGGCTGCGGTCCACACAGCCAGATTTTGAGCTTGACCCGGATTCGTGAGCGCGCCTCTCCTGTTACCTTCCCTTTCGTTCCTCGCGTTATAAATGGTGTCAACCAGCTTGCGTCTAGCCTAAAAAATCGTCAATTAATAACGAATTAATTGCTGAACATTCAATCGCAATCGAAACGAATATCTGGAAAAGAGGTTAACGCGCAGCATACAGAATCGACTCGCTTGACCATATATTGACTTATACTACTGAAAATCCCAATTTCGACTATTCGTCTTTCCAATAACCCCACACAAAAGTTCCGCAAATCATCAATCAAATTATCCCACAAGTAAAACAGAAGACACAAATCAGCCATAAAATATCAATATTTCTCTAATCTACCTTCAAAAACCCAAGTCCGGTTATAAACTCCAACAATTACACTCTCGACTCCCGAGGCACAATATTAACCTAACTCTTTTCAGTACCACGCAAACATCCGCCCCATCCCACTAGAAACCGCAACAACCCCGACATTTCATTATTAACCTTACTCTTTATAGACGCCCGCCGATTATTGACGAGGCGTACTGATTGTTGATCGAGCGAGGGATCGGTTACCAGGTGGCATTTAAAAGTGGCGTGGCAAGAAGGGGAGAGGTCCGACCGGGGGGTTGGAAAGTTGGAAGCGCAGGCGGCGAGGTCGCGCACAGGCGCAGATGGTGCGCCGCGTGTGCGCAGTGCGGGGCGCCGGGGATCAGGGAGTGGAGCCGTTGAAGCCAGTCGAGTTGCCTTGCTCCCTGGCAAGCGAGCTCGTCCTCCTTCCGCAAGCTCCATTCACGCGAGCGAGCAGAGGAACCGCGACGCTTACTGGACTTCCGGTGTCGCGAGAGGAAGCCGTGGTGCGGACTTGCAGAGCCGAGGCAGGGACGCGGCCGCTTCCGGGAGCTTCTCGGCGCCCTCGCCCTTCGAGCAGAGAGAAAGAGAGAGAGAGAGAGAGGGTTGAGACAGGCGTGTCTCTTATGAATTACACCTCCCTCCTGGTGGGCACGAGTCCTCGCAACCTGTCGTACCTACCGCGTGCAGCTCCAACCGAAGCTTCGCTCGATCGTCTCTCCTGGCTCTGCGGCTCGTGCAGTTACGGGCCAGCTCTCATCCCTCGCGTCTCGTGATGTGCTAGTTGGAATGCTTCTCGGGCTCCGCGGTCCACGCGCTTCCCACTGGACGATGCCTGCACCCCCCGAGGCGTGATCTGGCCAAAAGTGTTTTTTCGGGGCAAAAGAAGCCCGGCTGGCGAGCGGGCTGCGAGATCCGAGCAACAGGTAATTTGACGCTTCTGCCTGAGCTATAGCTCGGCTTCCTCTAGCTTCGAGTGGCCTCCTCCTCTGGGAGTGTCTTCTTATGCGATTATAGTAAGAAACGCCGGCGATGAACCGCCCATTCATATCCCATCGAATTGGGCATTTTGTTAAGGAGGAGTAATCCTTGTTATCGGTTATCGTGTCGCGTGATAGAGATTTCGATTTGCGTTCCAGTGTTTGTTTACCAGTGACCTAATTTATTTGTTTACATCGGCCGGGCGACCCAGATTGGTCGATTAATGAAAGTCGACGTGGCGAGAGAGTGTGATATTGAAATTGGGATTATCCGACTAGTTAAGCCGAGCCCTCGCCACTTTAGATAAGTTTTATTATTATCGGGGATAATTATGTTTCTTATCAGAGATAATTTATCGATGAATTAGTCGGTAGCCTAACTGGATGGCATCTTAATGGTTCGTCTCAGCTCTTGGACATCGATTGATGAAGGAGGTAGTGCGGCTGGTTCTGGAGGATGTGGGCCTTTTTTTAGGGAAAGACTAGCTCGATGCCGGAAGCTTCAGGGTCGGGGCTGGTCGATGAGTCGGATTATGAGGTTTACTCGAACAGGGGCGGATTCGCCCATGATATGCGCTTCCTGGCGGACTCGCCGGAACTCTGCGATGTGACCTTCCTCGTCGGCGACAACCGTGAGCCAGTATGTGCCGTGAAAGCAGTCCTGGCGGCTAGGAGTAGGTAAGAAGTCGAAAAGAAAAATCCAGTGCCGCTCGCGGCCAGGGACCTATCGAGTAAGTTTACCTGCCGCTTTTCCTCGATTTAATTCGACTTTCCTTTCCATAGAGTCTTTCACAAAATGCTCTACCCTACGCCGAGCTCGCCGCGCAAGAAGGATCCACCGACCCGCGAGAACAAAATCCGCCAGTTTCTCAAGAGGAGCTCGGAGCCTCTGCTGAACCTCCAGAACTCAGCGCAACAGGTAAGCGCACGCGCTGCAAAACTATCGCCAATCATGTTCCTCGGCGTAGGAAGTCGCGTATCGGAAGACACATTAACCCTCGGATTACGGATGCTCCGCAGATTCGATTTTCAAACATTATATGATCCGTGCGTTTATTGAGTCAGGTAAAGATGTCCCGGCATTCGTTGAGCGAGGGTTAACGGTCCTTCTACGATGGAGCTCTGAAAAGAATGAGCAAGTTGAGATCCTAATTGAAAACTAGAAGGTACAATAGTTTTGATCGACCCCCCAAAGTATCCCTCTCGCACGCGGTGCAAGTAGACAGCCGAGCAAACTTTATTGCGACTAGATAAGGAACTTCCCGTTCACACCTACACCACTGAAAACGTAGCGTACACGATATATAAACCGTTCGAAGCCCCCGTTTATCAAAGGTGATAGCAATAGTAAGCTGTATATTTATGTGTCGTGTAGCGATCGGGGTTCACCCAGCAGTTGGCCCCCATACAAGAGGTACTTTGTATGTCACTTTTAAACCTTTTCTGTACACAGACCGATCGTCAAAGATTGAGCGTGTCTGTAGCCTCCTCTCTATCCTGACAGATTCGCCGATTTCACTCTTGTTATCTCCATGTGTCACTCGTTCATCGTCTATTACATATTGTACCTCGTGTGTCTCTCTCGCCACATCGTCGACGACCACCGAACCGTTCGACATTTAGCCTGCATGCGGAGTGTGGGGAGTGCGCGCGCTCGCGCGACCAGATTAATTAAAACCGATATGAGCCTGGGCGATTTTAATATTGGCCGACGTATCCGACTGCAGGCAATAATGTTCCGCTTTGTTCGAAATTGGAGGAACTTTCGGGAGGCTATGGAATATAGTCGTGCGAGTGCGCGAGTGCTGATATTTTCCCTATAAACTACCGAAACCTACTGATGTTGATATCCAATACTTGTCTTTGTCGAGTGGCATGTCTGTCCTCTATCTAAAAAAAGATACTTTTCGTCCTTCTACCTCGAGTACTGAATAATGATTCCTCTAACTCAAACTGGAATTGGTCTCCTTGTAGTCGTGTTCTTCCACTGAGAGTAATCAGTTTTCATCACGTAAGAATGAGTTATAGATTGCACCCCAAGTGCGCCAGTTAGATGCACACCTCTCTCCTAGCACTAGGATTCATCAAAAGTATGAGAATGTTTTAGCATGGATCGAAATTGGTCTTGCGCGAATCTATTCATTGCTACTTTCCTTTGATTCCACGCTCAGCCTCAGTCGTTTCAGCATCAGACACTGTTCATCGAAGAATTCGAGCCGGACGTCTTTCGTCAGGTGATCGAGTACATCCACACCGGATCCGTGATGCTGCAGGCCAGAACTATTGTAGGTAAATAACTTAAAATCAAACAAACGGAAGACTGTGGTATAGATATAGATTACGAGCAATCCATCTGCTTTGCTCATACGTTTGCCCATCTTTTGAGTTATCGACGTTCAAAGGCTGCGAAATATTCCAGGTGTAATGAACTGCGCCGATCATTATGTACTCGAGACACTGCGGACTGCTTGCCTCGCCTTCTTCCAGCGATGTATGACTGTGGACACCGTTTGCACCTTTTTAACGTCGGCGGAGAGATACATTCAGTACAAGTGCACGAAGAGCTTAGTTCAAAAGGTAACGTTTACGCAATACGAGAAACTCAACAAATCCGGGCAAAGCAAATCTAGATTCAGAGCTATTGTCACAATTCCGGCACAGGTTTTAGAATTCGTGGACGAGCATGGGAACCAAGTGCTGAGTCTGGGCTCCTTCACTCTCCTGCCCGAGCACGTCGTCCGCTTGATTCTCACGCGCGAGGAATTGCGGGCGGACGAGTTCATCAAATTCCAGGCGGCGCTGATGTGGAGCAAGAAGTATTGCGACAACAATCGGAACGTCCAGCTGAAGGATGTGATGAGTAATTTCCTCGAGTACATACAGTTCCACAAGATACCTGCGACCGTTCTCATGCGGGACGTGTATCCCTGTCAGGTGGTACCGACCCCCACCATCATGAACTCCTTGGCCTATCAAGTAAGTGCCGGGACAATTAGCAAAGAGAATCTTATTTCAACACAAGACTATAATAATAATTCCTGGCTATTTTTTGTAGGCAGACCCAAGCAGCGTAGATCCGGAGAAGCTCTCGCCCCACAGAGTACGGAGACAAGGTCGCAGTATATCGGTTCAATCCTCGGTCGATCCGTTCGGAAGCAGTGCGACCTTGGGCTCGGGAGGATCCGACGGCGGCTCCGATCAGAAGCAGCATTCGGCCAGCAACTAACCTTTGGCGACGGCCGCGGATATCGCGGCCGTTTCCGACAGGCTTCGCCGCGACGAGCCAGTCTTCAATGGATACTCGGACCACCGATCAAAGTCCGATATCGAATCCTCCGAGGGGCTAACGCTCGACGACGTGGAAGAGGAGGGAACAGAGGAGGTCGATGCCGAGCAGAACACCGAGGCTCAAGAGCCCAAGAAGAACCTGGGTCGACGGCACAAATTAGTATCGCAAAAATCAATCATCAGAGAAAGTACCGAGCTCTCGAGGGACGAGGAGGATGAGATGAAAATATCCCCGGGCACTGCCAAGCCACAGGAAATCAAGAACAAGATACGGTGGCGAGTCGTCGAAGAAGAGCAGCCAGGGAAGTTCCGGGAGGACTCAGTGGAGAAAGGGGAAAGGGGCAGGGAAGAAGAGCAGGGCAGCCATCAGCCGAAACAGGAGCAGGTTCTCCTCGCGGATCAGCAGAGGAAAAGAAACGAGAAGTTTGAATTGCAACGGCAAAGAGAGCAGCAAGAAAGTATTAAGAAAAAGAAAGAAAGGGTGGCCCTTCGGGAGAGGATAAAACAGGAAAAGCTACAACAGCAGCAACTGCGCCAGCCACAGCAACCCGTAGTTCCTGGGGTCGGTCGCTTCTACATAAAGCTCGTGCTGCGCCACGAAGATCGCACGAATCTAGTTTGGCTGTACAAGGCGTACATGTTCTAATTCATTTGTTTTCAGTCAAGGTCGTAGTTAGGGAATTTAGGAAACTTCTTTTCTATAGTTTACCAATCGTACTACCTCGTACGGTCACCTGTTACTAGAAAGCCCATTCTTCATATTGTTTCATAGTCTCCCCCCCGTTACCTACTGTTCACCTAATCATTCTGATCGAGCAGCTTCGATCGCTCTTTAGCAGGGCTAGTTAGATTTATCAAGAAGCAGAGAACTATTGCAGCCGTTATTGTTAAAGACTTTAATTAAGGGACATATCCATCGATCAGCACGAGCCACGTCGAGGAACCTCAAAGACTCATAGCTATACGTCTACGCAGATCTATATATGTAAATACGCATACGAAGCATATACGCTACCATATGCATATATATTTGATACTACGCTGAAAAAAAAAAGAAATAGCATAGACTGTACGCGGATCATTCCCGGGGGAGAGAGAGCCACCGGGAGTCGCGGGGCTGTAAACACTTGATTTCCGGCGCTACTTACTCTTTCATTGCGAGGTCACTGCCCTACTTTCGAATCACGGGACACGCTCAGCTATTATTCTCGCCGGACACAGCAGTCTTTACTGCTAGGACCTAGAAGTAGAAAACCCCCCACACCCCCGGCTTGGCGCGTTGCTGAGGTCAACCTGGCCCCCCCGTTTCCTTTCCCTATTACCGACGCTGAATTGTGATATACTGTATTTGAGTACACTTGAGAGATGAAGTTTATCGAGCGTTAACTCGTGCTAGATTAATTTTAAGGGATATTGCCATTGAGTTTTTGTTACGCATGAATGCTGGAATTCTACGTCCTGTTCGATCGCTGTATTCACGGAGATGTTAGGCATAGTTTATCCGCAGATACGAGAGGACGCGCTGTTGAGCGGAGGAGCAGCGTCGCGCATTCTCACCTCTCTCCTGTGCCGCCACGGTGTAAATGTAAACGGGCTAGTCGTAGCGAGAGCTCTCAGCAACTATTTTCGAGATACTTGAGGGAAAAGGTGGGCACTGTATACATGGCGCGGCCGCAGGGAGAAGAGTGTCTCAGGGAAATTGTATGATAGGAGAGTGGGGATTCTACCTCGGCGGACTCGTAAGTTAGGGGTACAAGGCGAGGGACGTTGCACTGTTCTCCGGGCGGTCGGCCGACCAACTCTGTTCACACACTCGAGCCGCGTCACTCTAGGCGTTGTTAATGAACGTGACACGCGTTGCCGGTACAAATACGAGCAAGAACTATAGGGTTTCGCTGGGAACGAATACAGATATACAGATAGAGGGCCATGCGCCATAGTTAAATAAGTAACTGGTACGTCGTTTAAGAATGTAATGTCGGTGCTACTTGTTTCTCTCTCGCAGTAAGTGTAAGTCGAGCGCGATCTCAAATCGAACTAATCAGTACCTCATCCGATAAAGTATCTTCGATATTTTGTTATAGTTTTAGCCCCGAGTCTTCTGTTGTTTAACGATGTTACTTGGTGCACTGTACTTCTGATCGAGGCGCCTAAAGGTTGCAGTCGCTAGGGACTAGGATCAAATCAAAGTGGACTGTCGTGCAATGTGAATATGTGAGACGAGCGCGCGCCCTTTCTGTCGCCGGCTGCTCGCGCGCATCGATACTTTCCGGTTTCGTCGTTTTGTACGTCATTTGTGCGTATTGTAATTGATCGAGAGTGGTGCCGAGGAGCAGCCATTCGGCACCTCGTTCGGCATCGGTGTCGCCATCGAACTCTGCTAGACGGAATATTAGAAGGCTCCGCTTGCGTTTGCCAGTTACATATGCGATTCATCGACTCATCATTAGACCTCCGCCACCACTAGATTCTCATAATAATGACGGGACGGTTCAGCCATGACAATTGTTGTCGTCAGATGAAAATATTTTTGTAACCACTCTGGCATTATACTCGGGAAGGACAAACTGAGAATCGTAATCGATATCCGTCTATGAGTTCGCGAGCGATCGGTGTACTTCTGTCTAAAGTTCGATCTCTATAATGTTGTGATATACTGTAGCCAAATCAGAGGAATAAAGAGGGAAGGGGTTTTGTTTCCGATTCCCTTCGCCCTTCAATTTCAATCCAGCCGGAGTTCCGCATTTTCTCTTGAAAGGTCACCTTCAAGAATAGACAGGCACACTGACACAATTACTAAAGAACCTTGATCTATTTCAGTTCGACTAGAAGAATCCTACCATGGCGGGAAGGGCAAGCTAGTTAGCCCAGTAATCTTCCTAGGTTATCGTAGAAAGCGAAATCGCGCCGCTCGTTATTCTGGCGCAGGCGTTCCTCGCGATCGAACCTCTTGCGCTTCCTATAAACATATCCCTCTTACAGCCATTTCCCTAAGAAGCCTTCCTTTCTCTTTTTTACTCAAAATCTAATCCCTGGTAACTTCTATCAACCTAAATCAACCATGTCAATCAATTCCAGCGTTGTCAAGTCCTGGATTCAGAGTCATGTCGACCTCTGCCTGTCTGACCATATACGGATCTACTCCACTTGCATCTCAAAATTGACTCTCCCACTTTCCCTATCATCCCCACACGAACACCACAGTTTCGATCTACCAAGTCGCTGACGTTGACTATTAGTGAAACGGAAAATAGAATCCTGGGTAGAAGAACCCTCCGCTTTCAAGTTATTAATGGAAATTAATGGGTGGTTACTCGATCGCCCTGCCAGTGAACGACCGCTGGCATTTAAAGGCCCTTACTGTTAAAGGCCCTCAAGGGTTCTATGCTCGAAGATGCACAAGCGCGAGAAACGTGCAGGCAGATCGGCGTATGCGCACTAAGGGAGGCTTCAGTCGAGGGAGGTTCAGGGTAGTTGGCTTGCTCTCGTCTCTGCCGAACCTGATCATCAGCTCCGAGTGCTCCGTGCTCGATTCCTGAGAATCAAGTAAAACCTCCCGTTCCACCAACGAATATAATATCGCGTCTACACTGACATGGCGATCCTGCAGGATTCACGAGTGCAGGCTCCTTGAAGAGAGCAATGGACAGAGTGGACTCTGTCGTAAGTGTTGTGCATCGAAAGTCCTTCCAATCTCAGGCTCTCCGAATCTAATGTGTCTTTCGTGCACGTACTGAGAATATAATCGTGAATGACTACAGTCACCTGGAATTCGGCGCACGTGTAAGGCGACTGAGTAATCACCTTTAATGGCTCGCAACGTGCCAGGTGGAAATCTCGAGAATCCTCTCGAAGTAGAGGTGTGCTGGATCATGCGTGCGGTTCGTGCCAAATAAAGAAAGACGAGAGTTCAGCTCAGCCAAAACTGACCTCGGGATCCGAGCAACAGGTAAATTGACGTTCTCGCGAGGTGTGACTTGTGCTGCTCTACTTTTCGAGTGCTTGTTCACTCTGGCTGAATCGGCTCACGTCTATAGACAATAGTGATTCTTTCATGGTCAAACTGATTAAACTGTTGCTCGCAAACTCATTGAATTCACGGCACAATAATCTATACTATTGAAAAACGACGCTGCCTTTATATGACAAATATTGTTTGTTTACATTACATTTTACGTGTAATTTAGTTTGATATAAAGTAGGTTTCATTTTCTAGTTTGGTCTCAGACCCACTGTAGTTTAAAACAGTTTCGCTGGACAATTCAATGAGTCTGTCGTTGCAAGTAGGTTAATTACACTTCGGATAGGAAGCTTTATTGTATACAGATGTGGTTACTGAACGATTTATCGATAAATTATCGTGTTTTACTTTACCGTTAGATGGGAGTGTTCCAACTGTTCCAGGGTACATGCTACACTTCCTCGGCCTCTTTCTTCATGGAAATAAAGGCTATTATCATGCTTTTTTAGATAGTTAAAAATTGCCGCGATGCCGGAAGCCGCAGCAATAATTGCCGACGCGGCGGAGTGCGATACCTATGAGAACAAGGCTGGCATCGCCCATGATTTGAAGTTCCTCGCTGATTCGCCGGAACTCTGCGATGTCACCTTCCTCGTCGGAGACTACCGAGAACCAGTGTGTGCCGTTAGGGCCATTCTCGCAGCGAGAAGTCGGTCAGTATACAATAGAAAAGTCCACTTTCCAGATTCACTCAAACACTAGATATTTAGCTGTGTTTATATTTGAAAATTGTACATTTTCAGGGTATTTCATAAAATGCTTTACCCCACGCCAAGCTCTCCTCGCAAGAAAGAGCCGCCGCAACGGGAGCACAAAATCCGACACTTTCTGAAAAGGAGTTCAGAGCCGCTGATTACTCTGCCGAACTCGACGCAACAGGTAAGAGCACGCGGAGGAAAAGTATTTACTCAGTGACACTGATATATACGAAAGTATTTGAAATTCAAAGAACACCTATCGAATTCTTCTACACGTTTTCCCCCGTTTGGACACATCTGGTAGTGAGCCACTCAGTAATAATCAATAAGCACTCACGGACACCGTCGAGACTTTGTCTCCCGTGGACAATGCCAATAGTAAGAGTCTCTTTGTCTTTCGTGTAGCGATCCGGGCACACCCAACAGTTGGCACCCATACACGAGGTATTTCCACCAGCACTTCTACCATAATCCGCCTAGAAACCAAGCGCAAGATCTCATCTTCGCATTCCGTTCTCGCATCATCATTATCACAGCATGGACGCACCTCGCTAATCGAGTTTATGTTCCCCATTTCAATTGGCATGTCGCTGTCTCATTCAGGCCTTTTCTTCTCTCACTTGCGAGCAGTACGTATTACTAGTTTTCCACTACTAAGCTCCATATTACTGGTAACGCGCGCGAGCGCCGACCTTTCTCGCTGACAAGTGCCTTTGACTCGACACGCAGCCCCAGCCGCACCAGCACCAGACCCTCATCGTCGAGGAGTTCGAGCCCGACGTCTTTCGCCAGGTGATCGAGTACATTCACACCGGCTCGGTGATGCTGCAGGCGCGGACTATCGTCGGTAAATAAACACGATCCTCTCCTTATAATTGAGTGGGATAGTCGGGCGAGCGCGTGACAAGTGCTTTCGCTACCGTGCCTGATCAATCGCCGCCCGCTGATTGATGGTCCCTCAAGATGACCGGCTGATTACAGGTGTAATGAATGGTGCCGATTACTACGGGTTGGAGGCGCTGCGAAATGCCTGCGCCGCATTCTTCCAGCGATGTGTTACCGTCGACACCGTCTACACGCTCCTCATGTCGGCCGAGAGGTACATCCAGTACAAGTGCACCAAGGGTTTGGTGCAAAAGGTGGGCATTTGAGAGGAATGGTGAGATCGAGCGAAATATGAGATATGATTGACCGGCAGGTTTTGGAGTTCGTCGATGAACATGGAAACGAAGTCCTGAGTTTGGGCTCGTTCACTCTATTACCTGAACACGTGGTTCGTTTGATCCTTGCTCGAGAGGAATTGCGTGCAGATGAGTTTATCAAGTTTCAGGTATGATATTGATTTGGTGAGTTTTGATTGAAGTGAGATCGGACTTTCTATGGTTGCTGCTTCAGGCTGTACTACTCTGGAGCAAAAAGTATTGCGACGGCAATAGGAACGTGCAGCTGAAGAACGTGGTGAGCAACTTCCTCGACTACATCCAGTTCCACAAGATACCGGCGACGGTTCTCATGCGGGAGGTCGATCCCTGCGACGTCGTGCCTGACCCCACGCTGAAAATCGCCCTGGCCTTCCAGGTGAGGCTTCAATTTCAGGAAAGATCGTGTGCGACGCGTTCGCCGTCGGGGATTTTATTCGAGGGCCCGTGCTCGCCGGGCATTTCTGTCCAGGCTGACCCGAACAGCGTGGATCCGGATAAGTTATCGCCCCATCGGGTGCGGCGACAGGGTCGCAGTATATCGGTCCAGTCCTCCATGGACCCGTTCGGCAGCAAGTCGACGCTGGGATCGAGCGGATCCGATATGGGCTCCGACCAGAGGCAGCACTCGGCGAGCAATTAACCTTTAGCCACGGCCGCGCAAGTCGCGGCCGTGTCTGACGAGCTCCGACGCGATGAACCCTCTGTTAATGGGACGACCGACCATCGCTCGGAAGCGAGAACCCCGTCCGCGGAGACGGTGCCCCAATTGATCGTGAACGAGGCCAAAATCGAGGAGGAGCCTGCCATCCCGGAGAGCGAGGAGACCAAGGAACCCCTTGCCCAATCGAACCGGCCTCCCAAGATAGAGATTTCGGAGAGCGAACCAATCAACTCGGACGAACAGGATCAAGAAGATCAGGCTAATAAACCAATTGCGCCAAAAGAAGAATTAGAAGAAGGAGAGAAGCGCCAGCTCGTTCAAGAAGAGGAGCGAAAGATATCGGACGAAGAAGCCTTGGAGAAAGAGGAGCAGGCGCTCATGCGTTTAATCGAGGAGAAGCGCAGGGAGGAGGAGGAGGAGAGCCAGTTGCCCCGGCAGCAACAACTCCTCTTACCTCCCGAAGAGAAGCGCGAGAGGAACGAAAAGTTCGAGCTCCAGCGGCAACGGGAGCAGCAGGAAGCAATAAGGAAGAGGCGGGAGAGAAAGGCGATCCGCGAGAGGATTAAGGAGGAAAAGCTTCGCCGGCAGCAACTGAGAGAGCACCAGGAGACAGTAGTCCCTGGAGTGGGTCGCTTTTATGTTAAGGTCGTACTGCGTCACGAGGATCGCACCAATTTAGTCTGGCTGTACAAATCGTACGTATTCTAAAAGTTTCTAGCATCTCGATCGCAACGTCCTTAGCGCGCCAGCTATGTCATAGGAGGTTTGTATACTTTCAATAGTTGTAATTCATATATCTTTCGCTGTCAGGGATACTCTCCATCCCGCACTCCTACCTCATACTATCTAGTCTCGAATCCTTGACATTTCTGTAAGTTCGATACAGGTTCCGCTTCATTTAACAACATCCTCCTCATCCTCATTTAACCAGATTCGAGGAACTCTGACCTCACAGGAATCCCGAGAATGCCAGCGACGTCACGCGTGTTTTCCACCGAGGAAGAATATTGTCAATCGACCAGCACAAACTATGTGAGAAACCTCGCCGTTTCTAGTTATACGTATACGAATACCTGCGTGATATCCATGTAAATAAGCATATGCATATATATATTTGATACCGCTTTTAAGATGAAATTAGGACGGCTCGTCCGCTCGAGTACGTAAAGCTTCGAGTTTCGTTCCTGACCAAAGCAGCCGAGTCCGATTAATGTTTCGTCGCTTCGCTGTTGCCAATGACTTGTGATACATTGGCGTACCGAGACATTTTGAATCCTGTTGAGCGTGCGGTTGCGAGAGTTTTATGCCCTGTTCGGATCGAGAGGGAAAGTTTAGAAGAGCGGAGAGACGAGGGTTGTTGCAAGAGGCTGCTTTCCCGCGGCAGCGATTGTCGGTAGGTGTTTCGTGACTTAGATAAGCTTGCACTGAGTTAACTGTTACCCGATGTACGAGCTGCATCTTCCACACATTGCCAAGACCAATCCACGTAATTACGTTCCTCGATCGCATTTCTCCTCCGGTGTGATGTTCCACTTAATTTGCCTAAAATCCAAGAGGCTAAAGAGCCGCGTCTTCTTTCGTACACCTGAAATCGAAATGTTGTAAGTTATTAGCGTGTGTCGTCTCTCGCGTGCATTGTAGACCAAAAGATTGTCGCCCATAAGTGCCATAGAGAAGTGCTGTGGTTCACGAGTTCCCAAGCGTCAGGCAATGATTGCTCGAGTTTTCCACGATAGTCTGCGGTGTCATCCAAATATAGGCGTGAGTCCTATTACTTGCCATAGCAGGAAAATTTATGGTCGAGCGCAGGTATTTTCCGCGACTCCCTCGGAGAACAATGAAAGCCGTCGCCTGTATCTGCTCAAGTAACCGCAGCCGCCATTATTGGGACATTTTATTATCCTCATGTTTTGCGCAGCTCAATTGCGTAAGTGTCAACGGTATATTTATGAATGTGGCGTAGCCCCCCGCACCCACCTACACGTATGTCGCCGTTCGTTGGTAAGCATCGACATTTCCGTTATTTTCTATGCCCGGTGTGCGCACATACAATTAACAAGCTGCGGTGGCCCAGGAAACTGTCGGCTGGCGGCACTGTTGCTCTTGGCTGGACGGAGAGGAAGGACTCGCGCCGCTCTCCCTAAGGACTCCAGTCGAGGTCCGATGTGTTCAAAACAATGAGAGGCGGAAGAAACGAAAAGTGGGTGTGTCTGGAAACACGAAGTGTTTCTCGAGGGATCTTACGAGTGGCATATTCACCGAGGGAAATAAATAAAGGAATCCCGCTGGGAGTGGATCCTCTCGAATGAACCCGGTTGCGATATATCGAGTGAGGTAAATTGAGGATGGAATGAAATTTCTATTGACAGAGTGGTTGGTATGTTAGGAGCGTGAGTCCTTCCTCTAACGAAATGATAATATTTTTCTAAGCACTTTGACATTGAATTCGAAAGGAACGAATCACGGTTCGATTGCGAGGATTATTGTATCCCTCTATCCTTCTGTCAAACAATAACTTGGAATTTCGGAGCATTTACAATCCTAGAAGTGAAGAGGGGAAACCGCGTTGCTAAGAAATAAAGTGCCAATTCGCTAAGAATAGTCTACTGACTTATTTCACACGCATGCATCTTCCTGTTGCTTCTACTTAGGTTTACACTTTGTAATTTTGTATTCCTCTCGAAAAAGTTAGCTTCGAGTAATTTTCTACTGCGTTATGATTTCTTTCTGAATATTAGAGTTCAATCGAGAGTAGAAGGGAGAGAAGAACTCAGACCGGAAGACGCCGAGACACTTGGTTTCTAAGAGTTGGAATATGACCTTGCGGTCGAGAAGAGCTAGCTCGTTACAGGAGCGTCAGGTGGTCAGCGCATCGCAGAATAATTATATTTTCACCGTCCGGATATTTATGACGCAAGGACCCGCCGGGATCTAGCTGCCGATCGCGGCCTATCAATCCTACCATCTGCCACAGGGGCCGCGCCATCTACATTAATGGCTATTTAAAAAGCAACTTCCCTACCGTCCTCCAACTCGTTCACCTCTCGACATACCGAAATAATTGGACCGATTCTCGTCGGAATTCAACCAGTTTTCGTAACTCTTGCTACACTACCAACTCTCGAGGACTCGAGAGCACTGGGATCAAAAAGAAATGATGAGTAAATGTTTACACTATACAAGAATTGCTTATGTGCAATAGAATATTATGTATTAAGCTGTGGGGAGAGTTAAGAGTTAAAATTATTAGCCAATTTATAATAATCCCACATACATTACCATATCCCCAACAGTAATGATGCAACGATGTTTAATGACGTCCTGTATTAGGTAAGTCGTGAAAATGAACTACCATCAAAACGTCAGTGAACGGGCTCTGTAGGAAACACTTGCTGCTATGTCCCGACGAGCAAGGCGCCAGCTGATTTTCCAACAGTCGTAAACCTTACATAATTATAATTGAACTCTACGACCAATATTATTCTTCAGATGACTAATGAGTTTGTCCGCTTCTGTCGGGCAATGACAAATGCCAGGGTCATCATTGCGCCGGTCCGATATTGTCTCGATGATGGTGTCGGGATCCCATCTGGCGCGTATGCAATGCAAACAATGGCTCTTCTATAAGTTAGCCGCGGCGAACTGCAAGTGGTTGCATTAAACGACTTCCAGTCGAACGTTGCATTTCCGTTCAACATGTGGAGCATCGTTGGTTTGCTCGTTAGCGTTGCGGTGGTTTCATCCGCCCAGCATGATGATCCGCATTATCATGGGAATAGGACGACGATGGTCCATCTCTTCGAGTGGAAGTACGCTGACATCGCGGACGAGTGCGAGAGATTCCTTGGTCCCATGGGTTACGCGGGTGTTCAGGTCTTTTTATTTTATATATTAGAATTATAATCTTGTTTTAGTTTAGTTGTCAGTTTTAGTTCAGTCGAAGAGGATCGGATAAGTGACCTCTGAATTATTCCCCAGATATCCCCAATAACCGAAAATCTAGTAATGAAGAACCGTCCGTGGTACGAGCGTTACCAACCCCTCTCCTACAAAATGACAACACGCTCAGGGGATGAGGCATCCCTAAAGGACATGATCTCCCGCTGCAACAAAGTCGGCGTGCGAATCTACCCCGACATGGTGATTAATCACATGACCGGGAACCAATCCCCGGCCTACGGAACCGCCGACACGCCAGCCGACACTGAGAGCCTAAACTACCCCGGCGTGCCCTTCAGCAGGGCGGACTTCCACGCGCCCTGCACCATCGCCAACTACAACAACGCGACGGAGGTGCGCGACTGCGAGCTCAGCGGCCTCCACGATCTCGATCAGAGCAAGGAGCACGTGAGGGCCGCAATTCTCGCTATGATGAACCGCGCGCTCGATGACGGCGTCGCCGGATTCCGGTGAGTGGACGAGCGGTTGCGACAGAGAGCCGGGCGAGCATTAATCTTGCGCGGCTCCGCTCGGCCAATTTCTCGAGGGTAACGCGCCGCTCGCGGAGGAGGAGGATCGGGGCGCGGGGCCCGAGATACGATCCGTAACTCCCGGCGAGCCGAGTGGTGTCGGGGAAGCGTGGAAGACCGATAATTGAAGAGCGATGATGTTCGGTATTAAAGTGGGCAGAGCCGCGCGCTCCTCTCCTCTCTCCTCGTCTCTATGCATTACGCGAGCCCAACTTTAACAGATGGGAGACATCGGCTTTTAATTACGCGCCGCGCCTTTAATTCTGACCCCCGAGCGAAATCGTAGCCTGCGAGCGTGACTCTGGCCCTCTTGCCGGGCCCAGCTGCCTTCGACTCGGCTGCTCCTATCGGCTCACTCGATCGACAAACAAGCGGAATTTGGGTCGAGTTGATTTTCATTTCTCTTAATTGTAAGGAGCGGGATGTGTTGCAGTGGGTTTTTGGTAAGGGAGGAGGTGCGCGGATTTAATTTATTATATCATCGTCCTATAAACTTACTCTCGAACGCCACGGTACATCTGATTCCGAGGTGAAGAAGCGAGGGGCGCCGGTGATTATTCAAGCGGGAAATGAATATCCGCGCCCCGGGAGGTTGACCTCTCACCCACTGGAACTTTGTTGTTCCGTTATCGGGTTTATCTCTTTAAATAGGAACAGCATAAATCATCAGCCAGCGAGTTATCTATTAAAGCAATCGTTCGAAAATAGTCTTCGATAAGACAAAGTTGCCAGCGAACTTTACTTAACAGGATCGACGCTGCGAAACATATGTGGCCGGAGGACCTGAAGGCGATCTACAATGGGCTGAAGAACGTCACCGTAGGATCCGGCGGTCGACCCTATATCTATCAGGAAGTTATCGACCTGGGCGGAGAGGCTGTGACCAAGCAGGAATATGACGATATCGCACCTATCATCGACTTCCAGTATGGTATCGTTTTGGGTATGATATTCCGTGGAAAGGGCAAGGTATCGCGACTCGACAATTGGGGATCGCCGAGCTGGAACTTCGTCGAATCCAACAAGGCCCTTGTCATGGTTGACAATCATGATAACCAAAGGGGACACGGAGCTGGCGGCGCAAATATTCTCACTTACAAAAATCCCAGGGAATACAAGGCGCGTAAACAGACATTTCCCACGATTTCAGATACTTGGAATATTTTCCACATTTTTAGAAACTTAGAATATTTCTCTTTGTAGATGGCAGTTGCCTTCATGTTGGCGCATCCGTACGGTCGCACGAGAGTAATGAGCTCCTTCGCCTTCAACGACCCCAGCACTGGACCCCCAATGGACCAGAACGAGAACACTATTTCCCCGAAGATAGTAGACGGCCAATGTGCAAACGGTTGGGTCTGCGAGCACAGGTGGCCGCAGATTGTCCACATGGTTCAATTCCGCAACCTCGTGAACGGGGAACCACAGAAGAACTGGTGGGCGAACGACGACAACCAAATGTCGTTCTCGCGCGGCTCCAAGGGATTCGTCGCTTTCAACGTTGGCAGCAAGGACCTTAATCGCAATCTCCAGACTGGATTACCAGCTGGTACTTACTGCGACGTGATCACCGGTGACTCGGTCAACGGCAGATGCACTGGGAAGTCGGTGCAAGTGCGGCCGGACGGGACGGCCAGCGTCGAGATCGCAGCAAACGCCGCCGAAGGCGTTCTAGCCATCCATCTCGGATCGCGTCTTTAATTTACGCTTTTAACCGCCAGTTTATTAATACCCCAATTAAGATGCCTTGTTCTCGCATCTGTTGTATTAGAGCGACGTATTAAAAACAAGCAATGATTACTGCACCCATATCGACCCCCTTACATCTACGCGTCCCTGAAACTGATTGCACAGTTGCCGGCTGACTTTGTGTAAACGTCAATTTCGCCGAAACTCCGGCCACGTGTGTTTATCTTTGGCGGCTAGGTCGCTTTGAAATTGTCCTCCTCCGCGGGAAATCCCGGCGCGCGTGCGTCGGAGCACGCCCGCGCTCTCGCTCTCGCTCGAGCGATTGCATTTTCCTGTTTTAACAATAACCAACCCGTATACAAACGGCGCACGTGAGAGCGGGAGATAAGCGATGGCCATGTCCGGCGAAATTATCATCGGGCTAAAAGGAGAAAAGAGACTAGATTCGCGAGAATGTAAACAGTGGCGGTTTCGCTCGAACGCAAGGACGCGCTATCTCGAGTTGAGGGAGTGCGACTCCCGCGGGTTCGAAGTCCGAGCACGCGAACCCACCATAAATGTCCGACCCGGTGACGTCGATCGTCAGACGCTACGTCAACTAGTAAATTATTCGCTTGCAACATCATACGTAGAATATAGTTCGTCCCACGCCCTCGATCTGCGCCGGTTTCTCAAGTATTTACTACGTCGGGCGCTCTTTGTCGCGTGATTGCGAAAGCTGGGACTTTGCAGCATTAATTAAAGTTATCTTCCGAGTGAAACTATATAACCGGAATAATACTCTACCAAGTATATCGAGTCCGAGAAACCGTGGCTCGACAGTTGGACGTGAGGTGCGCTGTCAACTTCGCTGTATTACTCATGATAATTCATCTAGATACCTAATCTAGACGTCCTAAGCCAGTGGCAAACGATCGATCTTCTACTTTGACGTCTGCCAAACTAAGCACCCGCTTCTCCTCTGACAATTCATTTCCAATATCATCGCAACCTCTTAACAGTCGAATGCATCTCTCGCCTTCGCCAATAGATCTCCTATAATGTTCAAGTACCCAATTGGGCAGCGTTGCCGGAAATCGAGTGTGCCGCTCCGGCACGGGCAGCTCTCCCCGTAAATCTCGCGGAGCGCGCGGCTCTCATGTTTTATCAGCTGGTGAAGCGATAATGCACCGCGTGCGAGCCATTGACGAGAATGCGTACAATCGGAGGCGGAAGAAATATTGACCTTTGGAAGATGCGCGCTCCCCCGAGGTGATGTAAGCGCCGACCGGTTATATATTGTGAGGCTGATAATTTGCGACATTACTCCTCTAGTCGTAATGCTGGTGCCGGTGTGTTTGTTGGCTCTGGTCTCGGTGGCCGTGGCCCAGGGGGACTACAAGGAGCTGCACTATGCTCCGGGCCGCGACACTATGGTCCACTTGTTCGAGTGGAAGTGGCAGGACATCGCCAAGGAGTGCGAACAGTTCCTGGGACCTAAGGGATACGCCGGTGTTCAGGTAAGGTTCTCTTGTTGAGAGCTTAACGGTAAATGTATTGACGGCTGTTGAAAGTGAACTAATAGGATAATATAGTTGTTGGCCTATTCGGTTACAAGTCGTAAATTCTTACAATCGCGTCGATCGCGGTAAAAGGTTTCTTCTGATGGTCCGTTAAAAGTTTGAGATCCCACTTCCGGAAGAACTGAAATCTGAACGAGCGTTTGTAAACAACAGGTATCTCCGATTCAAGAGAACATAATAGTCGCCAAGAGACCATGGTGGGAACGGTATCAGCCCATCTCCTACTTGTTCCTCACCCGATCGGGCAACAAAGAGCAATTCGCCGACATGGTCCGGCGGTGCAACAAGGTCGGCGTGCGGATCTACGTGGACGTGGTGTTCAACCACATGACCGGCGACCACCAGGAGGCGGTCGGGACCGGCGGCTCCCGAGCGAATACCTTCGCTCGAGAGTACTATTCCGTGCCTTTCGAGATTAGTCACTTCCATGCCGTGTGCGGTATTAACGATTACAAGAATCCGGCGAACGTGCGGAATTGCGAGTTGGTCGGCCTTCACGACTTGGATCAGGCCAACGAGCACGTGAGAAACAAGATCGTTAGCTTCCTGAACGAGGCTGTCGATGCGGGTGTTGCCGGGTTCAGGTACGTACCGATTTCTGCAACGATACCACCGCCGGCTACCTCCAATATTGCCTTATATTGTCGCTCGGATAAGTCACGTACGTTTCAATCAAGCGTTGACGTGTATCTCTCCAAATGACTCTCTTTCCACGAGTATCCAACTCTTTCATTCTAAAGGTCTTTCTGCACAATGCGAGTAAACTACTCACGATGACTCTTTTCCTCGTAACAAATACCAAGAAAATGCACACATACACCTATAATTCTCCTCCCTGCAACTATTGTTCCCACATTTCATAAAAACACCTTAACTCTCTTATTGTTAAATTTGCAGAATCGACGCTGCAAAGCATATGTGGCCGGCGGACCTCCGAGTCATCTACTCGAGCATTAAGAATCTCAATCCCAAGCACGGCTTCCCAGAAAACGCGCGACCGTACATCGTCCAGGAGGTAATAGACTACGGCGGCGAAGGAATCAGCAAGAACGAGTACAATCACCTCGCGGCGGTGACCGAGTTCAAATTCGGCGCCGAAGTGAGTAATTCCTTCCGGGGGAATAATCTGCTCAAGTGGTTCGTTAATTGGGGTGAGCAATGGGCGTTGCTGCCCTCAAGAGACGCCCTCGTCTTCATCGACAACCACGACACCCAGCGATCGCCGGAGAACCTAGTGCTCACCCACAAATCCTCCAAATTGTACAAGGTAAAGGATATTCTTTGGTAGCCTGGAAAGAACTTGCTAAAATGTCCAGATCGATTCTGATAATAGAAATTATTCGCAGATGGCTGTGGCGTTTATGTTGGCTCACCCATACGGCAGGCCACGCGTCATGAGCTCATACCACTTCGATAGTTTCGATGACAGCCCGCCGGCCGATGCCCAGGGAAATCTTCTCTCCCCGATCATCCACGCGGACAATACCTGCTCGAACGGCTTCGTCTGCGAGCACCGTTGGCGCCAGATTTACAACATGGCTGGGTTCCGCAACGCCGTCAACGGCACCGAGATCAACAGCTGGTGGGACAACGGCCAGAATCAGATCGCATTCTGCCGCGGACGACTGGGATGCGTCGCCTTCAACGGCGAGCAGCGAGACTTAAAGGCGACGATTAAGACGACCTTGCCCGCCGGGAAGTACTGCGACGTCATCTCCGGGAACTTGGAGCGGCGAAAGTGCACAGGAAGAGTCATCACCGTGCAGAAGAATGGTGAAGCTCAAATCGAGATCCCGGTCAAGCAGGAAGACGGGGTTCTTGCTATTCACGTTGGCGTAAGTTCCTCTTTGCGAGAGAATACTTGATTTCCTGTTATAGATATTTTCCGAGTAATACTGACTTGTATTCTTTCAGGCGAAAATGTCATAAGCAAACGGACTGCAGCTTCGACAACGATTAAGAGAACGCGATGACCGAAGAGCTCAGTAGCGAACAAACGACTCGGAGGTTCGAACTGAAGCGATCGGCATCGTCATAAAGACTGTACATGCTTTGTAAATATGAAGAGAACTATTTTAATTACCACGCGTCGGGTAAACGGCGCGCAGCTTATCTGTGCCGACTGACACAATTTCTGTATCTCCCGCGACACCAGTTTATCGAGTGTCCCAATACGTACCTGTCACGCGACGCCCGATTAGTCGCGTGTCAACAGATACCAAGCGGCTTAATCTCTCGGTGCCCGCAACGCCGAAAGGATAAAATTCGTCCATCAAGGAAAGAGAGAGAAAGAGAGAGAGAGAGAGAGGGAGGGCCAATGGTATATTTCTCAACAAAGGTTTATTTTAACAGAAACAATGTACTGTTTTTTTCTCTTTTCACCAGTAATCTCTACTATACATAATATGACAGTTACTCGTTAATTAATACACGACGAACGCGCGATGAAGGAAATAGAAAATAGAGGGGGTTGTGCGGTGTGAGGGATAAGTGGACAAGAGGGCGGCCGGACGCGTGCGGCCCGGCCGGCGGTTAAACGGAGAATGGAGACAAACAGATGAGTGGAAAAATAAAAGGTCGAAGTATCACAAAATTGCCTTATCGCCCGTTCCGTCCATGCTCGCCGAGTGATTGGTCCTTTACAAAGGAGTCCTCTCACTCCGCGCGACTATATCTGCTATCCCGCAGCATCCCTCTCGATCGTCGAGACGCCAATGAATCTCGCGAGCGAGAGGCAGACGTGCTGCCAATCTCGCGGCGCGCACGCACACACACACGCACACGTCGCGCGCACACGCCTTTTAAGAGCGGGCGTGTGGGCCGCGCGCTGAAGAAACCCCGGCTAAAGAGAAACTAAATAAAATACTACTTGCGGGCGTTCTGTGTCTGTAAAAGCGACGATATAAATAAATGCTCAAGCGTCTTATGTACAGTGGTCTCTCGCTCTTACCGTCGTCTTGTTTAAGTAAAAGCCGCTTACTATGTTTCCCCTCTCCCTCTGTCGCGCGCCGGCTCCGGCTAGTCGGCCGTTTGGGCGTCTCGCGAGCGCTTTTCCTCCGCGAGCGCGGAACCGCCGCGGCGCCATAAAGTATCCCGGTGAGTAGTCGGTTAAGCGTTAACGAGGGAGTTAGTCAGATCGGTGTGGCCCATTCAATTGATTGTCACTGCGGGAGAGATACTTTATGAACTGACAGCCACCGAACGATACCGCGCCGTAAATTCTCCCCCGATAAAGCGAGCGAACCCGTCGCACCAGCTCGCAAGGCCGCGAGAGTCTCTCCCGCCCTTCTAAGTACTCGTGTCTTGTATACATATACATATACAGCTCTATTTATATATATGTGTGTAGTCCGCAGTAAATTCAGGCTAGTGTAAATCTAAAAATACTGCTCGTCTTACGAACTGATTATCCACCTCGATATATTCGACTTACGCTCGCACACACTCTCTCTCTCTCTCTCGCTCTCTTTCTCTCTTAAGTCTTACTTGCATACAATAAGGCAACGATTTACATACTTCTAAATAAATAAAGATCGAACTCGTCGTAAATAAGAGCAGAGAAAAAAGTAATGTACAATTTGTCCTAAACTGTTTTGCGATTCGATCGGCTGGAATTCGACTGGGAGCGACGGAGAGCGCCTCTCCACCGTGGCACCCTCGACGTCCGCGTTTTCCTGCCCGGTTTCCGGGGCGTATAGCAAAAATATAATTTAGTTATATCTATCAGTTATAATTCATTCATATAAAAACTTCGTTAAAATATATAAAAGAAACAACGATTTGAGCAAATACACGTATATCGGCTACGGGTAGGGGGGTATAAAGTATCGCGTCGAAATCCTCTCGTTTATTGTTATTGCACATGGATCCTCGCTGATAGGCTGTTGTTGTCTCTTTTGTTTTGCTCTCTTGCTCTCAGTCGCTCGGCGCGTACCCTCGCGCTATAACAAGTTCCCATTCACGCTGATATCATGCTTACTCGGATAAGTACACATTCGTCCTCTCTCGCTCCTCTCTGCTTTCCAACGACACAGTGCGATTTTCCCGACCACCAATCGTCCCTGCCGATATTGGATTAGATGTCACTCGAATCTTCCTCTAATACCAATCGCTTTTGATTCTCGAGTCTGTTGACGTTAATAATAAATCTCTGAATTGGAAAGTTCGGACGATCGGAAACTCGAGGTTCACAAAGCACGACAGGCATTCGCCAGGCAACCAAGTTCCGGCGAACTTCTCTAATGTCTACGCGATTTTTAACTACGCCCGAATTCCATTCGTTTTGACTCTAGAAAGGCCTGTATCTTGGAAGACTCGTCGAACTTAGGCACTTGTTTTCGTTCCAGATGAAATGTCCAGAATAAATCCCCCCGGCGGACCTACGGTCCCCGGATTCTCTAGCTCTACCTAAACTGCCCGGACTCCAGGCTCAAGGACCAAGATTCTACAACCCGCGTCAGTACGACGCACTCGGCTGTTTTATCCAGCATAGCAGGATCCCTGCGATTTTTCTCTCTAATGAGGAAGAACACGTGTTTCGCCGGTGAGACGTGGGCACCATACAAGCATGTCTACATGCCGGAGCCACCCTCCCCCGGGTGGCTCGCGGGCCGAGCAACTGTTCCTCCAGGTACACGATTACTCAATCGAGAAAGTCCTCTCGCTTCGGCCGCGCGACTCTCTCTTTCTATCTCGCGCGCTATCGACTGCTCAAATCAACACTGACAATGGGGCGGAGCCTCCGGATCGGATCGGAGTTGATGTCTTCATGCGTCACTGCTTGATCGGCTTCTTGAAGACGACTTCCGGCTTGCGTATGGGCCGCGGTACGCGCCGCTCGATTCTGAGCGCCCGGTTCGGGTCGAGGCTGCTGCTCAACGCCGTGTCCGCACCCACAGAAGGAGTCTCCGCCATTGTTTGTCAGTTGCCTGTACTGCTCGGTCGCCTGCCCGGCAATTGTTGTTGCTGCTGCTGCTGCTGCTGGGGTGGAGGCTGAGGCTGGGGCTGCTGTTGCTGCTGTTGCTGCTGCTGCGTGGCCGCAGCTGCGGCCGCGGCCGCCGCGGCATTCAGCGCTGGTAAGGGGGTCTGGTGACAATGGGCGCAGTGCAGGCAGACGGTACACGCGCCCAACTTCCGCGCTAGTAAGGCGCGGAGCTTTAGTGCCGGGCCCAGCTTCATCCCCATTGGGCCAGTCAAGTGGTCCTCCGAGAGGAGGGGCAGCGCTGCGCCGTCGATGCGGTGCTCCCGGAAGTTCTGTAATGAGAAAAAAGGGAATTGTTAATATTTGCTTGACTATTCTTCGTTTTTTTACTTTCAACAAACTCGTTTAGGCAAATAAAACAATATCAATAGTAAGTAACTGTGTTTTTCAAAGCCAGCTTTATTATGACTTTTTCACTCGACACATTCAAGTGCCATTTTAACCACTCTGCTTTACAGCTTCAACCCCAAATCAATCGCACGAAACCCAATTAACTCGAAGAAGCGCGTTTCATCGTCGGCGCAAAATCGACAAAATCGCGAAATCCTGCGCATTCGCCTCGCATCCCGCGAAGTATAGCGTTGCCGCGAAGTGGAGCGTTGACGAGCAAGAAGTATATCCGCGAAGTTGGTATTCTGACCCGGCGAGGCAGAGATCTGGTAAAGCGAGCGCGGGCCTTGAGAGGAAGGAGCGGAGCAAGCGGAAGAAGAGGAGTAGGAAAAAAGGGACAGACGTTTCATTCACGACTCGAGGGGGCCACGAGCGTAATTGCGCCGGCAACTACTGCTACCCGCACCCCGGGCAGATGCGTCGGCTTCGCTCCTCCGAGTAGCCACTTTCACGGAGGCGCACGATCCTCACTCCAATATACACATTCGTGGAATACGACCATCTCCCTCGGCTCGCTTATGAATGAAATATTCAACGCTCTAATGCTGCACTCGCACGCAATGCCAGCTCTCTCGACCTTCCTCCAGCGGGAGCCTCGGAGAATCGGATGGAGGTTCGTGCCGGAGTCGATTCAAGAGAAGTCGTCCCCGAAATTGAGGTATGTAATAAACCCAGATGGAAATAAGCTACCGTACTTCATAAACTTCATAAGTATTGTAAATAAATATCGTACTTGATTATAGTCATTTCACAGAGATAAAAATAACTATCTACTATATAGTTACAAGTCTAGATATAGTCACAAGAGCAGAGACAGGTAAAATTGAAAAATCTCTGTAGAGTCTCGATCGGCTCGAATTCCCCATGGACCGAGAGAGATAACGGTACGAGAGTAACCGCATACACGTAAGAATGGTAAGCCGGCGGACGTCTCTTCACGGTCAGTTGGCGCAAAACGCTAATTAACTAAGTCGTTAGAGGGCCGCGAAGGAGACGTCGCCGGCTCTGTACGACCACCGTTATTATAGACGGGCGTAAGTGGAAGGCCCGTGTCCCCCGTGCAGGCGTGCAATCGACCCAAATACGGGCCGCTCTTAATGCCCCGTGGAGGAATCAAGCCGAATTATCGTTATGATGCGTGGCAGTCGCGCGCCACGAGATTACAGTGAGCAGGATTGTCGCGCGGGCAGGATGTCCGCGTGACGGTTGCCCATATCGCGGAATGGTCCTTTTTCTGGATCGGCTCTCGCAAACGCGGCCATTTTTGCGGGCCGGCCGCCGCTGGAGCGCTGGAGCGCGGCAAACGAGAGGGGCCCGCAAGAAGAAGGCCCCTCTCTCGCCGCTCTATTTTCTCGGCTGGCTCCTGTATTTTTCCAGGGGATCCCGAGCGCTCTCCGGCGGATTCCAGCGGGGGCTTTTTCTGATCGTCACAGACTCCCTCTAAATCACCGGTAATCAGCCGCGCGCGATCTTTCCCTTGCGAGAGAGGACTGTCTTAATCGGCGGCGTGTCCCGACAACTCGCTCGGCCGCTGACCGCGGGAAGAAATTGACGGGGGCGAGGTGGCACTCGCTGCTTTACAGGAACCCGGCAATCTTGCCATCTGGAAAAAGGAGTCGCTCGCGCGGAGGAGGAGGACGCGAGTTCTCTCATTGTCTTTGGAGTGGAGGGAGAGACACGGGGCTTTCGTAATCTCACGAAAGAACAGGCCTGAGAGAAGCGGGCCGCGTCTGGCGAGATGCAGCTGCAGTTGCGGGGAATATATCATCCTCGTGTTGCACCGCGGGCGACCGCGGCCCTCTCGAGGCCTCCGCGCCACCGAGACAACCTATATTTTCTCCACCCAGTTCCAAACTCTTAAGGGCAAATCCTCGCCCTATCCCCCCGGCATCAATTATACCTTCCACAAACACGATCTTTGCTCGCGCGCATTCATAAGCCCCCCTCCCTCTCTTGCTCTCTCTCTCTTTCTCTCCTGCCGAAGCTCGAGACAATGCGTGTAAACTCGCCGACAGTCCTATACAGCGGCGGGCAGTGTTCCACTGCTTTGTTTCTGACTGGCCGAAGAGATCACGTCAGGAGAAGAGGATGTTACCGCGGGAGAAGTCGAGGGAGAGACAGAGGAATTGTGGACGGCGTGTATATTCGTCGGGTTCTCGGATTCGCGAGGTGGCATCGGACCGTGACCCAGGAAAGGATCCAAGATCCTCGAAAAGTAACGGCCTCGTTCTTGCCGAGTTCGAATTCCTGACCCGAACCATCTCTCTCTCTCTCTCTCTCAGTCTTCCGTGCGCGCGCGTGTAAGTATAATAACCTCGGAAGAGCATCCACTCGGAACCACGTCACGTTGGCCGCTGGCCGCGCGCGGCGAGGATCCCTCTTCTTCTCCCGGGAGATTTCTTTGCTCCTCCGGAGCAACAGGTGTCTCGAATCCTTTATGTCGCCCAGCGCGACCGATCATGATCTAGGCCTTTTTCTCCCCGGATGTATCGAAAGCGTCGGGGCGAGGCGCCGATAAAAAGCGAGGGATGGGCGGCGTAAGTTTGGTTACCGCTAGCTACCGCAGCTGCAGAGCCTTGGCTGCAAGCTGTTAGGCGCTTACGGCATCGCCTTATACGGGAGTGCCGCATGCAAAGCGCCGGTCTGGGATGAACTAGGATGAACCGATCCTCGGAATTTACGTTTATGACTTGCTCCCAAGGATGCAGGGTGTTGGACGTGGCAACGTGCTACCGCGCGGGAATCCGCCGTTTCCATCGGTGGTTCGACCTAAGGACTTTGTCACGAGAGTACGTAGGGATCCGCTCGGCTGGGCGGCTCCTGTCAGATTTATCAATTTCTTAGGACGCCGATCCAAGTCCGCGGCTAAGCTAGCGAGGAAAATGCCTGCTTTTCGCGGAATCTCTCGATAGATCGTAACCCGTGTTATACTGTTAGGTTCAAACGACCCGGTGGTATTTGTGTCGGACAGAGATCAGCAATTCCGGCCACCCTCCGCCTCTCGCTCCTCGCGATCTTTATCTCGCGCTTATCGGCTCCGCGCGGCCGAGTGCGGAGCGCGGGGTTTCCGCGATTCCACGTATTTATTGGCGTATCTCGCTCGGCCCGGCCGAGATACCGATCGACGGATTCTGCACGTTGCAGATCTCGAGGTCGTTGCGTCAGCGCAACGGATCGGATCGCTCTAAGAATGCCGCTCTCCAGTCGAGTTCCTTTCTTACGAGCTGGCTCTGATGCGTTCTTCTCTCCGGGATCCGTTACGTCAAAAATCCCGCATGCAGATATGCCGGCGAGGCGAAGTAAGTATATCTCGAGCGGAGTTGGCGCGCGGAAGAGGTTTCGCGGGGATTTCGAGATCGCGCGCGCGGGACACATTCCAGGGACTTTCTAGCGAGGCTCTCTGAGGTCGCCGTGCGAGGTAGGCGCGTACGATCGCCGGGTACGCCACTGTGTACCGGCGAACAAGGACCGGTGACCCGCCACACCCTGTCGAGGTCGTCGCGCGCGCCTCTCCCGACCAGTCTGCACCAGCGCGGCCACCGTCCTCTCCGTCGACGCCCCCACCCGCCACCGGCCTAACCAGATCACTACTCTCCTCGTTCCTCGCTCACCACACCTTTGCCTCCCGCCTTTTTCATCCTCTTGTACCTAACTGCCCCTTAGAACCGCGCTCCAATACATACACCTCGACAAGAGAACCTGTAGCCTGGACACTCGATCGAATTATTATTTAACCTGCACTTTCTTTATCTTCGCGAAATTTATATCTATGTGATTTTAGGCGAAGACTGTGTTGTGAAATTTTAGATTTTATATTTGTAGTGCGTTCCGGAGACTAAATCCCTCATATCTTTTTAATTGTCTTTTTAACGTCATCACTTAAATGGTATGTATGATTTATATTCCTTCATTGGATCCAATGGTTCAATTGATTCCATTGGAACCAATGCAACCAATATCCAAAGGTAAAATATCACAAAAGACGATCTAATCTCAAACCCACCAACATCTTACACCTGCAGCATAACTTCTAGTCGATTCAACGACATCGAAACCAGAAGCCATTGCAAGTTGAGATTCGACTATGGCCCTTAATTGCACCGAGTTCCGGTGCGCGAGTATCTGAAAAGTAGCCCCGCAATTTACGAAGAAGCAGGATGATTGGCGTGGTGCAGTGGCCGGGGCTGAAAGCGTGCGGCAGGGCAGCCGGGGGGGTAAAAAAAGGCGATAGTGGAGGTATCGAGGACGGTGGTTGCTCGTCCTTGCGTAGGGGGCTCGTGTCGCCGTGTAATTGAGAGACATTCAGAGTGCATTAGCACCGGCGAGCGAGGGGGCAGGCAAGCGTATTAATTGCTCATCAGCGGTAATGAAGGGGTTTGTAAGGCGATATTAGCATAACTAACAGGTTTCCCGGTAATGAAGCCACGTTCTCCGCGAGGATAGCCCCGGCCTCTTTATGTCTCTCCCTCGAGCGCGGCCGCTCTCGGCCCTGCCGCCAGCTGAATCCCATCGAACGAATGGCCTGGAACGAGCCTCCCAGCTAGCCCATCCAGCAGCAACAGCCCCGGCATCGTATCCGCCCGGGAAACTCGGAGGAAACGAACCTACTCAACGCAGCGAGAACGCCGCGGGCTAGGCCACCCTCCCAGCAAATCAAGTAGAATCAGCGAGTGAGCCGCTCTGATTCGGCCGCGGCTGACTGCGCCGTGCGCGCGCTCGATTCTACTTGGAAGGGAGCAGCTCGTAAAGCCGAGCGCGGAGCCGCAGCGGGTACGAGAACCGGGGGAGTTACGAGGGCCCGGCCCTCATAAGTCCCCGCGCATTAATTGTGAATCGACGGATCTCGCGCAGCAGGTTCCGAGCCGGTCATCAGCGATCGTAGCTCGTGCGGCTGATTATAGCAAGCCCGGCAGTAATATATGTAAACGACGCGTTCCTCTTAATGCTTCGATATCCAGCGCGCGCGGGTTCGACGTACACCCAGCGGAGCAGGTTGATAAACCTTTTTAGGATTAGTTGGATATCGCGCGCGCAGAGATAAGGAGCTTCCGATCGCCACTCGAGCGCAGCCACCGGCATTTACACTTGCACCGTAAACTCATATCTTGTACATGTGTACGCCATCATGGGCCGGCGCTCTCAGAGGTTGGCGAACGCCTTCGACGAGACGGGAAAACTCTGAGCGCGGAATCCCGTAAGTGCGCCTCCGCTCTTCCGCGTATGAACGCGAGCTACGCACTTACGTCAAGTTGAACCCTTAAAAAGCGAAGGATAGAATTTCAATTCGCTGGGATCGAGAGCGGGTAATATCGACTGGTTCGATTATCGACGACGTTATGACATTATTATGATTCCATGGGAGAGATCGGTAGAAATAAACAGTTCGAGCGCGAACCAGGGAAATATGACGCATGTATCTAATGCGGTCGAGGAAGTGGGGTATCGTGACTAGATTGACGCTCGCCACCTATAACCGGACGTCTTCAATTACCGATTTGCACACTGGACATAATAGACGGCCGGTTGCTCTTTGCTACGCAGACCGCGCGGACCATTACTCGAAAGAAATCGGCGTATAACTTGCTGGGGCCTAACCACTTGGTAGCTCAGTGGGCCCAAAATCGCTCGATCTCTCGCAGGGTGGCTAAGGGCCGGCGCACGTGGGTGGCACTACTTTACTGGCCGCCGCGGTACAAATTGCCGCCTCCGCGGCCAGTTGACGGGAATCGAGCACTTTCTATTATTGGCTAAACCCCGAGGAAATGTCCTCTCCCCTCGCCGATAACTCCCTATTAGCCTGCCGCGCACAATAAACCCGCGTCGATAAATCGAACCGATTCGACTGGCTCGCTGCTCATAGTTCCAGTGGGGCGTGTGCCGGCGACAAATGACTGGCTCCACTGGCCACGCCGCTCGAAAGAGGTCTAATTATGATTCAATAAAGAGCCGGCTTTTAAAGGACCCGAGGGTTTAGAGCCGGACGACTAATCATATGTAAGGATGCCGGAGTCTCGAGGAGGTCAAACCACACTCTTTCGCTTTTCAACAATTTATTAGCGATTTATTAGTGGGTTATTGAATAAAAGGAATAGAGAGAAAAGAGTTTTATAGTAGTGATTTAGCGGTGGCTGCGCAACGATTCTCTGGCCGTCGACCGTTTCTGATCGAGCAATGTAACGACGTCTTGTAATACGTTCTCCTCGGTAACCTTTCGCACCACAAAGACCCACTCCTCGCGGATAGCTTGTCTGTAGAATACTATAGAAAAGAGGGCTCTGTCTTTGTCGGTAAGTAGTAAGGAATGGGAGTCCCCTTGTAACGCTTATAGTCTTGGATCGTTGGAGAAATTGGATGTTACTTGTTGAATTTTATCCTCTCCGCTCTCGTTTCGCTTCCCACTAGTATATCTAACAAATCCTACATGAAAACTTGCTAGATCTATGTGAGTAAGAAGCTTTTGCTCGCGGAGGTGTTAAGAACCGTAAGCTGTACCTCGAAAATATCTCGAGTGCTCCGTGGACAAGAGAAGCATTAACAATATCCAGCGACGAAAGCAAATCGCCTACTGGTCTCGAGGGAGCTGGTGTGTCCGGGCGACACGCGATACCCCGGCCGGAATTTCTCACTTGGCTCTTTCCACCTCGGAGTACAAAGTATCACATGGTTCGCGCGAGTATAACGGCGGTCGTGTCCCGCCGGGGCTTTAAACCGCGAACAACGGCATGCGGATTTAATCATCGGCGTCGACTGATCGATCACGACGGGCCCAAAGTCTAGCCGATCCTTGGATCATGTGTGCATTATGTCTGCAACGCCACTCTGCGTCCACGGGATCGCCTTACGTGTTAGTTCCTTGATTGAAAGCCCAAGATCTTTGTTCATGAATTCCTGAAGATTCTTGGTGGAAAACTTCTCTTGGGATTTATTTGGCTTATCGATCTATCTTTGTTTTTAGATTCCCTTAATTGAGACCCAAACAACTTTGCCACTCATCATCACCTAAGACTCGACAATATTCCAAGTCCCATAGTTCGGGTGATTAAGCCGTCACGACGAATGCAACGCGATGGAAGGTCTCCAGTCCGATTCCGCAACATCTCCAAGCTGGAAAACTTTCGCGAAATCGCCGCCGAGCGAAAGAAGTAGACTCCGCGCGGCACGTTGAGAGTCTTGTATCAGCAACGTGTTCGAGCAATAAATCATCGGCCGGATGATCCCGTACACGGTACTGCATTCGGCAAAAATGCCCCCCGGCGTACAACTACAAGATTACATCGTGACTCCTTGTCGCCGTCTCTCTTTCCCGCGGCGGACGAATTCCAATTGGCTCGCTCGGTCAATTGGAAATTAATTTTTTCACGCGACGATCGATCGCTATTATAGATAAATGCAATTTGTCCAAGAGGGATTATGCCCGGCCGGTGTCAGTGGCGGCTCGGATTTAACATGCCAATTATCCTAGATCGTCGATCCTCCAAGATTAATGAACTCACCGCGGGCGAATGTCCGAGCGAGAAGCGATTCGGTCCGGCGATCAAAAGAGCGCCGGTTTCGGATAACAGGGATTTCGACAGTGTCGCTAAATTCTCCATTCATTTATGCGGGATTTATTAAATTCCTACCAGGTGTACGTTAATGTTGATAATTAATTACCTCGTATATCCGTCGCGGCGGTCTTAATTAATGCCGGGAATTTGCTCGGCCCACTCGGACGCAGGACGCGAGAGCCGCCGATTTCATTTAGAAACTCTTGAACCCGTCTTGAACGGTATACGCTCTTAATTAATTGAACCGCCTCTGCCGATTAAAGTTTAAGTCCGCGTGTTTTATTGGACGAAGGCAATGAAACCGCCGGCCGCGGAGACAAGCCGGACCAGTTTCCAGCGGGAGAGAGAGTGCGCGCACTCGAAATTCCCCTCGGGAACGGCAGAGAAGCCGCGTGCTCTTGAAATGTTATCGCGCGCGCGCGCGGCAGAGGTCCGATACGCGCGATTTCTTAAAATTCGGCTCAGCTTTCGAGTTGCATTCCGAACTGCGGGCACCGTTATTTCTTAACTGGCTCGGTAGAGAGCCGGGGCCCGTTCGCCGAAAATAAAGATGTTCCCGGGGCCGCTCGCTCGCCTCTTAAAGCGAGCATTTCCGATTGGGCCGCGCGGCTCGATAAGGCCCCGGACGGATTTGTCAGGGAAGAGAATTTCCGGCCAAGATTTAATCTCCCGAGTAAATCGAGTATGCTCGCCGCGAGGTTCGGCTCGCTAGACTTCCAGCGAGTCTACGTACTTACGTACGTATGCACCGTTGACCTTGGAGAACTTTCTAAGCTAATTTAGATTCCCGGCAGTGCCTGCTGGGAGCGGGCGCTCGGACCTCTCCGCTGACCCGACGGCGCTACGTTTCCGGTGAAAAGTCTTGAGTTCACCAGCGTCGGAGCTCTCTCGACAAGCCCTCGCTCTCGACGCGTCGCCGAAATACTTTCGGCCGTCTAGTCCGAGCGTGCGCGACATGGCCGATCGAAATTTATCGGGCACGGAAACCCCGCGTGATTAATGGCCGACACGGGGACCGTTAATTCCCTGACAGCTCGCCACTACCGGGCACTCGGCCGATCTGTCTCCGCGCGCTCCAGCAACTTAATTCCCAGCGAGAGCGTATTTCCCCCCGATCGAGTCCGCCTTGATTTATACCGTTTTCGGGAGAAATTTACCGGGGCCCGACGTATATACACTCGCTCGGGGCCCCACTGATAATTTTCGGCCCTCCCCCCCTTGGCTCCCCCCCTCGGTCACGGTAGGAATAACACCTCGAGCGGGCAGACACACGCGTCGCCTGCGCAATCGCGCTCGCATCGACACACCGGGACACTCGGGACAGACTCGGCCGGATGCAAATTATCGCGGTAATTTATGTACAGCCACGGCTGTTTGTAAGCGAGCTGTCGTGTTACGGCGATGTCCCGCCGAATGAGACATTATTTTAGAATCTGGCCGCGGCGTGTCACGGGAGAAAAGCCAATTTCTCGGAGAGGTGCGTTGACCCCTCGGAGAGCAGCAGGAGCAGGTTAAGCTCCGAGAGTCTCTTTCGAGGACCGATAACAACAGTGGGCAAGGAACAGCGCTGGTAGATGAGAAAGAGAGAGAGAGAGAGAGGAAAGGCCGTTCGGAGAACGTGGAAGCAGAGGCTGATCAAACGGGGAAAGTGGTCGCCCCGAGGAGCGACTCGCCTCTTCGAAAGGCAACCTTGCAATGACCTGTGCTGAACTCGCGTACCAGCCGATCCAGGCATAACATGCTCGGCCCCACTATACGGCCTCTAGTGGATACCTGCACTGCTCCCGTGCACTCGGTGCACCGTGCCGTCATAAATAAGGCCCCTGTCGGAAAAAAGTCCGGGAGGAACGTTTCCCCTATTGACGCGGCCACTGGTACCCATCGCCTTTGGAACCCACTGTGTAGCTCAATCGCTACATCTATGCTGCAAACTATTATTAAAAATCCTGCCTATTAAGAAACTATTATTAAATTCCTTGTTCTGTCAAATGTCAAAGATTTTTTAGATTTTTGTTTACAAATGTCAAAGATCTTATTAATATTTCAGATAACAATCTGGAAGGACACGTTCCCCAACCGTAAAATAGAAATAAACTATTGCTTTTCGGTCAACTAGTACGCAATGGGCCCATAATACTTGGCAAGTATCATGTACTACACCACTGAAGGAATACTCAAAGTGTCCGCGTCGGAGAGTGCACATGGCGCATACTTATCCACGAGGCATTGAAAGGCGCGGGTAATAATCGCCAGGGTACAACAGAGAGAAGGAAGCGGGGTCCGCGCGGAGGCATGGCCATCGGCGGACCTCCGTGCGCCGGGGACTTATCTCGCGGAAATCTACTCTTGTAGGCATGCGAGAGATAGTCGAGGGGTCAAGCTCGCGAGGAGGACGTGTTCCGAGCGCTCGCCGAGTTCTGACCCATCCAAGTGGAGCGCAGTGCGAATGAGTAGGGCTGTGCCCGCCTCGGTAAAAATATCCCAGCTATGCGAGGAGTCGGTTCGCTTAAAGGGGAGGAGGTGGCGGTGGTGGTGGTGGTTGAGATCGAATGGCACTTGCTATGCATGTGATCCGACGGTATGTGTCCACCTCGGGAGCCGCCACTGGCATCCGTGGACGCAGTGTGTGCAGAGGCCGGAATGGCGCACGGCTAGAGTAGAACAGCGTGGCTACCAGCGGGGGACCAAGGCCCACCGATACAAGATACTGCCACGTGTTACACGCTGTTCGCCACCAGAAGAAACGCTCTCTCACCCGCTCCCTCTCCGCCGTCCTCCTCGCGCTCTCGACTCCCCTCGTCCTTTTCGTGGATCCTCAGAGGCCGCCAGGGGACCCTCGAACAATGACTCGACGCCCCTTCCGGGTGCAACAACATCAGCCTGCCTTGGCAGGGCACCGCGCCAGCAACCACCAGCCGCCTCCTCCCACCTCCCTTCATTCTATCCCGACAGGAGTCCCGCACGCTCGCGGCTCTCCTGATTAATCGGGCCTAATGCTGCGAGGCTCGGGAAGCCGGGAATTAACAGGGATCTTTCACCCCACTTTTGTCGCTTTGACATGCGCCAGTTGCGAGGTGCGTCTGATGTCGAGGAATCTACGATGCTTGGGATTGTCATTAATGTTTATGAAAATTTATATAGATTTCTTATTTTGTTCCTCGTAAGTTTCGGGCTGTTTAAGGTAGTTGGAGTAAAAGGGGAAGATTGGAGTGTTAACGCAAAATTCTGAGGACTTTTCAAAGTAGAATATGTAAAATGAATTTTGTAGTATAACTTGTGAGAGCGTATAAAGATTATTCTGTCAAGGTTTCAAGGAATTCTGAAACAAAGTAATAACCAAGAGAATCGATGCTTCCCGTTATTTGGATGCAGTCATCAAATATCGATCGTAAAAACGGGGCATATTGAACCGGGACAAGTTTTAAGATTATGCAAATGGTCGAGGCGGTCTGAAAAGGTGCTTGTTCCCGGCGGCGGAGTGAAATTGAGATATTCGAGGAAGAGCTCACCTTACGACGACCCACAAGAGGACTCTCCTTTCTTTATCGTCGCAAGTCGCCGCGCGAGGAACCCGCCCCGTCCTCCGCTGATAACCAAGCGATTCCTCGCGGAACTTATGTATCTCGGAATTACCCGGCCCACCGAACGGTGCCAACTCTCGCCGGCATAACGCCCGTCCGCGAGTGTTTTACCTGGTGGCGGACGGCGCGATAAGATTTTCTCCCACTTGTGGAAACGGAGCAGGTAGCCGCTTCGCGCGATCCACTTGTATGAGAACCGCGAGCGGGGAGTTGGGTCGAACTGGTTCGCCGGCGTGATTTGTTCCCATAGGCCGGGGCCTTGTGGGGCGCACGACATCGATCACGTCCTTTTCCGAGAGTGACATTTAATGGAGTGGGTGGCGGGCGCCGCAACGCTCGCAAATGTCACGGGCCGCCGGATCAACTCACACGTCGATGACGGCCGGTGCTAACGACAGGGATTTGTCAGTCGAAATCCTCTCTCTCTCTCTCTCTCTCTGGTTTGGAAAGGTTCTCTGGGACTCGGGGATCGCGAGGAGCCAATGAATCTCGGTTACCGCGACGGCGGCGTGAAAATGATTTCGATTAGGAATCGCATTAAAGGCGAACGGTTACCGGGGGCCCATGGGCGATCGTAATCCACGCCGGCCTCCGCCGTAATTCCTCTCTCGGGCTCTCGGCGAGGAAATTGCGAGAGAGCGCGCGCTCTCGTTACGCCGAAAGTGCTGGCGGTGGGGCGGATGCACACACGCGGCCGCGCACGCACACGACATAAACCGCCTTTACGATCGTGAAATTTATATTGCTGCCCCGCTTGGCAATTTTACGAGTTCACCGGGTGTCTCTTAGCGACGGCCTTCTCCCCGGACTAATGACACACGCAGCCCGAGCTGTATCTACCGCGGCCAGCTCGAGACGCTCGGCTAAAACGCGCGCAACCGCACCGGGCCCCGCAGTTATTGAAATAAAAACGGCGCTCGCGCTGCGCCGGCAACTCTGTTTATAACTTAATCAGTCTCCTTTCTATCTTGTTGCAATCGCCGCGCGGGCTATTTATCAGCTCGGCCAGTTTCTATAAATTACGTCGACAGACTCCGATCGCCTCCCGCGCGCGCGGGCCGCCGGGCCCAGCTCAACTCGAAGGAATGCGCGAAACTCCATCGGGCCCCCCCTCTTTCCTCGTCGGGTAATCGCCGTTTACTCAAAACCAGCCGCGTGTTTCCTCCGGCCGTGGCTCGATCAAGCATGAACCGCGTCATTGTAAATAGTTCGGCGGCACTCGAGGAAATCGTATGCGCCAATCGGGGCCCGATGATAAAACTTTTTGAATTATGGCCAATGCCCGCCACTTTAAGCGTATTAATTATCAAGAGCCAATGATGAATATGAAAGAGGGAATTCATTATGAAACCCGGCCAATCCACCGAGATAATAAAGACCGTGACATGTATACGAGCGGGAATACGAAAAGTCTTGAATGTTTTTCTCAAAAGAACGTTCTCCGGCGCTTTGCATCGAGAGTTGAGTAAGCGCGAGCAACAGTGCTACCAACGGAGGAGGGGGATAGGACTCTTCCCGAGCGCGCGGCCGATTCCTAATTCCGTATTCACATCCGGCTTCTCGAGTGCTTATCGTCGAGTTACAAGATGCATTATGCACCCTTTGTTCGAGGAAGGGGGGCTATATCAAGGCGTAGGCCGACGGGAATGGCGGGGCTGGCGGGCCTCGGAAAGAAAGCGGGCTCTCCTCGAAGGCGCCTAGGTCCGATTTGGCGCGAGCCGTGCTCGCCGATACCGATTGGACAGTTAATATCTCACTCGCCGGTAGCCAGGAACAGCAGCTCTCCGCGTTGCATGTCTCTGGTGCGGCCCTGTGGCACACGAGCCTCTCGGCTCGAGAGAGCCATTCGAAAGGTGGCTTTATGTATTCATTTCTCGCGAGTCTCGCGTGATGTATGAACGTATGTGGGAGCGGGTTCTGTGTTACGTCAGAGCGCGGCCGGGTTGCTGGTGTTGCTGGTGTTGCTGGTGTTGCTGGTGCGCATAGAGCGAGAGATCTGAGGCGAGCGGTGTGCGCGCAGCTGCGCGGCCGTGCCGTGCGCCCGCACGATACAGCATCGCCTCCTGAAAGAGCCTTTACACGTGGATTCGTGTAAAGTAGATACGGCCGCGATTAGAAGCCCTCGCGTGAACCGGCGAGGACACACTGCGCGCGGCCTCACCGTCCCCGACTATTCCGACTACTGAGCCTACTCGCCAGCACCACTCTCCACTCTCTCTCTCTCTAGATATCTCATGAAAGCCCTCGACTACCTTCGCCACATGCATTCAGCACTCACAATCGGATCCATGCGTTTTGCAATGGGATTAAAATCCAATTTCCTAGCTCGACGCGCGCTATCGTCGCGGGCCCCGTTCGATCTTTCGGTGGAAGATGGCGAGGCTAATGCGATTCGAATGACGATTCCAATGGCGATCGAGGAGGGAATGCGGCATAACATTCGGAGGCGCCAGTAACTGCGGCAGAAGGTGTCTGGAGAAGTTAGGCTCCGTGGCGGGACGTTGTCGAAAAAGGCAGGGGGCCCCCCTCGCTTTGCGGCGACGCCGGCGAACGGTGCGCTAATGAGACAGCTGCCCTTTTCGCCCGGTAGGATCGCCCATTTCGCCGGTAGTAAAGCCTACGCGTTGTCGCGCCACTAACGACCGCGTCATAAGACGTACAAGGGATCCTCGGGTGTGATATTCGCGCGACGAAGCGCCTCGATAATGATATTGTAAATCACTCTGACGGCTGATCATGGGAATTCGAGGGGCGCAATTATCATAGTCGAGGCGACCTGCAGATCAAGCCGTCCGTTTAAACTCCAACCTCAAAGAGCAATTGCATTAATTTGATCAATGGAGTTTCGGCGGAGAAGACTTGGTAATTACTTACAAAGATATATGTCAAAGTATTCTCATACATATAAGAAAATATATAATATTTATAATACTTAAAATATATAATAATATATAATACTTTTCATATATATGTATGAAAATACTCGGCAAAGCATCCTCTATAATATATGAGAAAATTATAAAAATCAGAAATAAATACCAAAGCCTTTAGTTTCCCGACGAGTTCATCCCATCGGAAATCTGAGGTTCGTGCTCCTCAGGGACTCGAGGAGCGGACTCTCCAAGAGTCATGCTGGGTCAGCCAGAGCCTGTCTTATTCCACTTCCGCGCCGTGTCTGTTTACATTACCGTGCGAGGGGAGAAAAAGGCCCGCTGACCACAAGAGCGGCGGCGCGGCGCAGAGCCGCGACCGCACATAAAGTATCATCTGTGATAGAGCCGAGATCGATCCAGGATCGCTCAGCGCCGAGCGAAATAGAATTCCAAGGGTTACGGCGCGTACCCTCCAAAGAAGAGAGCGCGCGCCGATGGAGGATCAACGAGGAAAAGCAGTCGCGGTGGAGGAGGAGTGGAGGAGTGGAGGAGTGGTAAAGGCCAAGCCACGAGGATAGAGGAGGTCGAAGGTTCGCCGATCGTTCGTGTTGTGATAGGCAGCGGCGCAGGCCAAATAAAAGCACCGCAACACGTCGAAACAGACATCGCGAGAAAGCCAGGTGGAACTGGCTGGCGCCCCCGGGAAAAACGTATGGGATCAGCCACCAACACAGAGGCCGAGCCGCGCGCTCACTATATAAATCCGTCGGCGCGCTAAAGCCTCTTCTTAGAGCGACGCCAATTGTCGCTTAACAACCCCAACCGACTGCATGCCGAATATAAAATACTGTCCGATCCAGACGACCAAATAAACAGCCTAGACTTTTTAGTAAATTCGCTCGATCCTTCGGAGCTCTCGGTTGGTCTCTCGGTGCACAGGTGGACGCGCGTCCGCGCATTACGAATGAATACACGTTCGGAGCGCGGACGTGGGTTTTTGCCATGTCGGAGTAAAGGGAGCTCGAGATGAATAACAAGGGCGACAGGCGACAGGCGACAGGAAGAGTATCAGGTGGAACGGGAGTACGAAAGTCTCGGGGGGGACTTGTTGAATGCTCGATCGAGGAAAAGGGGGGGCAAGGTGGGAGACGGGGGTCACGGAGGGCGGGTAAAAAAGTCAATCGGCCCTCTCCATTACCATACGTTATTGGCGGGCTGCGGGGCCGGTCAGTGTTTGCCATAACTCCAGATAAATAAACCCCAGGGCCAGATAAATCTGCGTACGCGCCGCGGCGTGTATAATGCAAATGCAATCATGTCCGCGATCCGCCGGTCCCACGGACCTTAAAACTCGGACGTGGCCCCTTAAGAGCCTTGCCTATAAAGGGCGCACGCAACCGAACCGCTCGGCGAATTTACAACTTTGCCTCTGAGCGACACGCTGTAACCCTGCGCCCGCGCCGGCCGGTGCGTTCATACGCACTGCGGCCGCACGGCCAGAACAAGAGGAGAAGGAGAGGAGTGGCGAGCCGGCCGGAGAAAGAGAGGCCGAGTGTCCGCGCCCGCGGCCAGACAACCATTCTCTCCACCAGTAATTAAGATAAGGAAAGAATGATCGCTCGAATATCGACGCGATCAGACAATCGCGTCCCTCGACTTTTTCTACTGGGATCTAGCCAACGGCCGCTCACGCAGCCGCGGCCGGACGGAATGGCCAGTGAGGCCGCGCGCGGCTTAAGTGAATTGGGGGCCTAAATGAAAGGCAGGAAGGTGGGAGGAGCCGAGGGTAGGAGCGGCGCACACGCGACCGCCGCCACCAGCTCCCGATCGCTTCGATCGCCAATACGATTTATGGGTAATTATCCAACCCGGCCGAGGGAACATTCCTCGTGCCGATTAGCGACTCGCATTGTGCAACCGATATAGCCGAGTAATACGGATGCAATTTCTCCAGGGGACTCGCCGAGGAGGATCACGCGATAACCGATTGACCTATCGACCTATCTCTCGATTAACCTATCTAATTTTGCATTGTCTTCCTGGCAGCCCAGATAGAACCACCGGGTTAATGACAATCGAATCGATCGCAGATTACCCCTGCAGTACTTCGTCGATAAACATTCGAGGAGAAGTTTAATCGATGTTCTCTGATTTATCGGAGTCATTGTTGGAAGTGTGCGTTGGTACAAGCCGGAGCTGCTTAGTCCTATATTAATGACGATCTTTCATCGGGCGGACGAGTGGTAGTACATGCTCGAATGTTGTGTACGCCGTAATGACGAGAATAATGATCGCGCTAATGCCCATAATTAAGGGCCCGTCGATACCTGGCCGACCGGTGATAACACGTCCTGCTCGCATTAGGTCCAACTCGCAACCTCCACTTCTACAACCGCCAAATCGCCCCGAGCAATCTGCCCCGATCATATTTCAGCTACGCAACAGGTTTAACTATCGCGCTATCTTTCCAATTTTCCCTCGGCTCCAACTCAATTTTCCTTATCGGCGCGTCACATCCCTTTCCACCCGGGGGACGTTAAAAGTTAATGACACGATAAGCCAGACGGGCAGGTCGCTTCGGCGAGATTGAAAAAAGGTAGTCAAGTGTATCTCACGCTTGAAGGTACCTCGCGACTCGGTGATTGCAATCCTACCTGTAACAGAAAAATGAACAATTCCATTAGTGAAACAGACGTGTAAAGAGAGACTTTACGAAGGCTGGAAAAATGCGGAGAGTCATACGCGGCTACGAAAGGAACGTCCCAAGATTCTAGGACGCATTCCTCGCGCGCGATCGAGGAAAATCCTCCTCGATTGTGAAGCCAGGAATTTTCCTAGTACAATTCGGATTGGCAGATTGCATAAAGAAAAATCCCTCGGGCGGCGGAATGCTCGGCGCGCGGCTGGGAAATTCCCTGGAAAGCTATGACTACTGGGAGGATGAGGCACGCGTCGATGGGCTCGGTTGGTCTGTCGAGTGTACAGATTTAATTGGATTATGTAATTAATGCGCAGCGAGTAGAGGATCGGAGATATGCCATTGAGCAATCTCTCTCCCAGTGGGTGTGGGAGGTATAATATTCACCGAGACATTCAGAGAGACTGAAAATCAACGCAAGAACTCTTCATGATTAAGAGTCCCTTTGTGCGTCGAGCAAGTTTCCGTGTCTGATGAACGGACACCGTGAAATGGTCCCTGCGGACGTGGAAGTTCGCTTTAATACCCGCTACCTGCCATTGTTACCCGACGTCGCAACCCATAAAACCCCCCGGGCGGAGTATGCGCTCGTCGGCTCGCGGCCATAAATCCGATTGATTCGTATAACAGCCGATGAAAACAAGTGGACTCGCTGGGCGCCCGGCGAAAAATCGCATAACATTGCGTGTAGCGCGATAGGATCTCCGGGAGATACAAGCTATCCACGCGGAGCCTCACCCTCGCCTTAATTTAGCCTCGAATTTAAGATGCGACCACTCTCTCTCTCTCTCCCTCCCTCTCTGGCCGATTAAATTCATGCTCGACAGAAGAGCGAAGTTGGAGCCGGCGCTGGAACATTCTAACCCGATGTAACGATATTTCGAGGACCATTAGGCGAGCCGGCGCTCTCTTCACGAGCGCAGCGACGAGATAAACGAGGTACACGGCTCTCGGGGCGGCGGGGCGGCGGGGCCGAGCGCGAGAGGAAAGTGAGAGAGCGGGGAGCAGTGCAGCATTAAATTGGGATTAGTCCTCGGTAGAGACGGCAGGATAAGTACGGGGGGCGCCTTCGAGATCAGCCACGGCGACAAACCTCGGGCTTTGCTTACTCCCTGATGGGCAGAGCGCCTGGGCAGTGCGCCACTGCCGCGCCGACGTGAAAGGGAAGACAAGGAGTATCAAGATCGCGACGTGTGTGGCCGAGGAGAAGGCGCCCGGAAGCGCGCGCCTCGCTCTCCCATCATCGGCGCACTCGACGAAAAAGCCGACACCAAAAAATCGACCCTTTCCGCCCTGGCCCGTCCTCTAATCTAGCCGCAGTCCATTCCTGAGGGTTCCCGCGGCGCAAGAAGCAACTTGGTGATTCAGTGGCCGCCGGCTCCCGTGCCACGTACTCGATAATCCCCGGGTGTTACAAGTGAAAGAGGCCCAGTGATATTTCAAGCGAGGGCTCCGTCGGTCACCGCTCGCCCGACATGCGCTGCACATTAATGCAGATCGTCCGGGAATAACGAGGAGGACCGCGGGCCGGAGCCCCCGGCGCGATTAATGCCGATTAAAAAGGCACAAGTCCCGCCTCTGATCATTACGCCGACGGAGCCGGCGGCGCTGGTAATTCCGTGCTCGAAGTAAGGTAGCTCTTGCGAGCGGGCCCTCTCTTATTCTTTCACCCTTCTTCTTTTTCATCATCCCCGCGCTCGCTCCTCTCTCGCTGGACCACTGGTTTTTTTGATCACGCGCGCCCCTCTGACGTTGCGGGGCCCGGCCCGGGCCCTCCGGGGCCCTGAGTAATTACTTCTAGTCCGGCGCTGAGCTTCGCCGGCGGTTCGATAGCCAAACTTATAATTTAATGGTTAATTATATAAGGAGTCCCCCGCGATTCGGCGCAGCCACTGGGCGGACACGGTGACGTGCAGGAATGCTCTCTCTCTCCTCCTCTCTCAGTGCCCTCGTCCTATCCCGAGCGAGCGTACACGCCACTCGCCTTTTACCATCTTCACCCCCTTTCTTCTGCGCTCCCGAAATTCCACTGCTCCTTTCGCGCGCTGACATTAATACCTGCCTCCTCCCTACACGCGCCCCCTACACACACACACACTCCTCTTTCGCTCTTTCGACGGAGAGTGGTCTTTAATTGGAGCGCGATCGCGGCCCAGCTGTGTCTGCACTCTGCGACAAGCTCCGGTGTGAGACTGACGGCCGAATTCGTGCCAAGGATACCCTCGCTCGCCGAGCGCGGTAATTCCTCCGCGGAATTTCATTCCGCCATGTAAATCGCCGGAGAGCTGGGTTTGTTTAGAGCGGGCCGAGGCTAATCAGTGCGGAACTCGCGCGAGTTTTTCTCAATGGTTTCGGTGCCAATCAGCGTGGAGAGACAGGGCCGGTGAGACTGATTCTCGCAAATTGTAGCTTGACGCGGTCACCCTCGTGATTATACGTCGTTATTGGATAGATCGACGCTCGGTTGACGGGAGGTGAGAAAAACGGCGTAATCGCGAGAAGTATGACGGGCTCCAGTCGAAACCGCGGACTTTTATGGAATAAGTAATGTAATAAAGAGAGCGGAGGCGTGGAAAGCCGATGCTGATTACCGTAGAGTTGTCAGCGAGCAATCAGGCCGAGGCGGATTCGGTGGGAGCGAGCGGCGCATGAATAAAATAAACGAGAGCCGCCGCGCCACCGGTAATCCAGCCGAGGCTGAATTTTTCGAGCCGACCTACACCTGATTTATATGTATAACAGCTGCCCATTATACGTTATGAATATTGATAAGCAGGGGCGCGCGCGACCGCCCGCGCGCGCGCCATGAATATCAAGCCCACGTCAATCGGGCCATCGCATTCCATATATATATATATATCGAAATAAATCGAGATATCCACGCGGTTCCCGGTGACGATGCCCTCGGACAAACTTTCTTCGAGCGGGTGTCAGGTCGGCCGAGAGCGCTCTCGGCGAAACAGGTGCCAGCCTGGGAAAGTGATTGCTCGCGCGAGGAGTCACGAGCCCCGAGGAAATTAATGTCAGGCCAATTCGAGTCACGAGTCCATGACGGCGACGACATAAATTTCACGTGCGACGAGGTAGACGCTCGCCGCGGGCACCCGCGGTTACCAATAAATGGATCAATCGAGGGAGCCAATTGTCCTGGGCCCGTTGAAGCGCCGGCTAATGGTAAGCGTGCGAGGAAGATGAGCGCGATAAGAGGAAAGGTGCCGCGGTGAAAGAGGGAAAAGGGTATTGGCGTCACGGTAAACCTGTAAGTCGTTCCGCGTCCTCGCACACCAGGCGTGTCTCCCGTCGACCGATCGACGCCCGAGGGTAGCATCGGATCCGCTTCCTTCTGGACTTTAATCCCGCGGGACTCATTCTTCCCCGACACCTACATCAATATTTCCATAAGGTGTGTGAGGTAATTCGCTTTCGAGACTTTTTATTCTATATGTATATCGTGTTGGGTATATTGTACATATTGTAGAGGTAGCGAGAATAATATTGGAAGTACGTCAGTGGAGTAGGACAGCGGCGTCCAGACGGAAAGGCAAGCGACTCCACTCTGTGCAGTTGATACACCGCGTCTGATTAGAGCAGAGTCCATTCTCACTAATTGTTTCGTGCGAGAAGCGTTCTCGGGGGCCGTTTAGTGCCATTTGAAGAGAATGCCTCGTTACATCGTGATATCGGAGCTTCCGTCTCACGGGAAACGAGAGAACGGCAGTCGCTTGGGAACGGCTAATCAGCATACAGTCCTCGTCATTCCGCGAATAACTATGGCAAATTGCCGGCCGACAGCTCTCTCCTCTCCTCTCTCTCTCAGAAAAGCGGAAACCCGGCGAAAAGTCTAAGAGGATGGCAGCGACTCGATGGTAGCTACGCGATAAGAGTCACGATTCGCCGGGCGAGCCGAATAAATCGTAAGACTCCGGCGGGTGAAACGAGCCCGATGATTTAATAAGATCCTGAAAAGAGTCGTGATTCCGGGTGAGAAATGTCAGGGCAAATCGCGGCTACCATCCAGTATAATTAATCGTCCCAGCCTCTCTCGAAGCGGCCGCTCGTCGCTCGCCGCCCGTGATTATTGTAATTTACTGACCCCACTCGACTTTCCCCGCAATTACGCAACCTCCCACCGGCAGCCGCGTCAACTCTTTATGCCCGCGCCTAAACAATTATACACTGTCAAGAGAGCGGGGACGCGTCTCTGGCCCTTGGACTACCAGGGCGACCTCTGGCCCATCAATCTCAAAAACTCCGAGAAAAGATCTAGCATTAAAACACTCAATGCTCGTAACGAAGCTCTGCTGCAAGCTGCAATCTGAACGAGGTGGATCGCCGAGGACTTAATTGATCCCCCGCGCGCCGCCGGGGAAAAAATCGCGGTCCTGTCCGGGTGAGGAGGCTTCTTCCACTGGAAACAAGAAGCTGCCGAGTGCGATCGCGAGCCCGACTGTTATTTCTGCGTTATGAATAATGCATTCAAGATTGGCGGCGCTGATACAGAACGGGTATATATAATTACGATCGGCGCGGGTGCCGTGATAATTGCGAGGAGCGTGCGAGAGAGAGAGAGAGAGATAGAGGGAGAGACAAAGCAAGAGGCAACAGAGAGATTCTGTGATTCGGGGTTGAGTAACTTTCCGGCGCCCCTGTCGACCTCTCCGTCACTTTGAACCGCGAGTACACAGTGAGAAACGGCTTTATGAAACTCATGCTAATTATCAGCGATGTCGAGTTCGCGCTGCCTTACGCAACTCTCGCCACCGAGACTTAGTCTCTCTCTCCGCGGGCCGGAGATGAACCGAGGCAGAGATTAAACGGACAATGAGCCGATGGCCGCGCGCTCCTCGGCAAGCATTTACGTCCGCGGTCTCTGTATAACTCGAAATTCATTAGACGGGACAATTTCCTCTAATGGCCGTCGGGAGCGAGGGGCCCCAAGTAGCGCGCGGCGGAATCGGCCGGAATCGGCCGGAATTTATAGTAGAGGGCCGTCGGTAATGAAGCGTTATCAGAGCACGACTAACCGTCGTAAATAATTTCCAAAGTCTTAGGCGGGGGCGGGGGGTCGATGGGGGCCTCTCGTTCTAATGAAAGTTCTCTCGGGGCGCTGCTGCGGGCCCCGGCGAGAGAGCCTGATCGTCCGGGTACGATCGTAAAAAGATAATGAAGAGGGGAGGGCGGGCGGGTGGGGGAGCCGCGGGTGTATCCGAATAAATCGAGAGGCCGTTAAATGGGAAGCCGAAATGCCCTAATTGTCGATACAGGGACCCCCTATTGGCCTCGCGGTACGTATAATTACACGGGAATGACTCGGCGCGACTCCCAAGCCCCTCTTCTGCTTCTTATCGCCCCCGGAGCGAGAGACCAGAGCGGGCGCGCGCGCGCTCTGATGGCTGGGCCCTACTCTATCTCTCTCGTTCTCTCGGCGCTCCTCCGGCCAAAGTCATTTAATCCCATGACGACGTCCAGAGGTGAGCTGACCTCCGCGCGGCGGTAAGGTATCCGAGTGATTTTGCGGATCGTACTTTTTTCCGTGCGGCGGCGCCGCCGACTTTAGTCTCGGGCCTCGGCCGCGGCTCCCGCTACGGAGAGCCTCGCCGGGCTACATCTTGATGTCGATTATTAATTTGAAGGCACATTGTGCACCCTATGATTCAGCAGGGCCCAGCCTGGCCCAACTCGCGCGGCCTTCCCCTTATTACTAGCGGAGGGGGAACAAAGCGGCCTAAGACTAGAGGAGGTTTGCGCGAAATGAGTGAATCGAGGAAGGAAGAAAGGCGTGACCGGAGCCTCGAATATTCGAGTGCGAGTGCAAGAGCAGCCTGTTAAGTGAATAGCCGTGTGTGCTCAATAAAGAGTGTTGCGGTACCGCGCGGGATGGGCGCAGCCCGATAAGAGCATTACCCCGGGGACTTGACCCGGCGAGTTCTACATTTCGATCGATCCCGAAGAGCGCGCTCGCTCGCTCTCCTCTCCTCGGCCCTCGCCATTGGCATAAAGCTGCGATCGCGAGCCGAGAGGTCGGACTAAAGGCGTATACCGGAGCCACGTGGCGTGCGCGCTTCTGTGATTGCAGAGTTCGCCCCGTCATTACCTGACCTCGGCCTGGCCTTTTGGCGAGAGAGGCCTTCGAGGTCCGGGCCCCAGTTGGAGCGGGCGGGTTTATATAGCCACGGAGCACAGAGCACCGATGCACCGCTATATACTCCGGGCCCACGTACACTCGCTATACCCCCGAGGTAGACGGCAACTCGCGCGAGCGCGAGCACTGTGTTCCAGATATCGGATGCCCCGTAACGAAAGCCGTTACAAAAATGACGGCGCCTAGATCGAGATCGGTATCGCGATAAGCCGGAAAATTGTCTGACCCGGCTCGAGGAAATGGGGCCTGAGCCGATGGAGAAATTGGGCCATGGGGAAAGAGGTCTGGGTGAAGGGACGTTAAAGAATGGCGCGGAGGTTTACTTTAAAATGGGAATGTCGGGTGAAAAAATGGGGGGGCAGGAGTGGAGTACCGCGGCGGCGAGAGGCAAGTGCATTTATTTGCCGTTTGGCCGGCTTTCGAGCTTAAAAGCGTGCCGACGAAACCGAGTTGGCGGATATCCTATCTCGCGAAGGGATCTCTCTCGCCGGGCGATTTTTGTCTGGGAGGCTGGCGGCCGCGGCCGCCTGCATCGGCTGGAATGCGTTTACGCGCTCCTGCCTTGGAGTAAATCTCGTTAAAGGCTTCCTGGGGATCGCCGGGGAAAAATCCCCGGCACCGCGAATGCATAACAATTTTGCGCGCGCGCCACCGGGAGAGATTTTCAGCGCGCAGATGGTAATCTCGTGTTGCGTTATCAGGGAATTCGCCGCGCGCCGGCGAACAGTCCGCGGGGATTATTTGCTCCTCCGTTACTGTAACTTACTGTGTAACACGCGCTGATATATGCGCGATAGATAATGCCGGCATTGCTCGCGAGGCCGCACGCGATCCTCTCGTACAGAGGCCGATCGGAAAAATCTATCGATATCAGCCTTCGAGTTATTATTTCATTCCCCCCAACCATCTGCGGCTGGAGTGCCGGTGCACCGCGGCTGGAGAATCGATCCTGAAACTACTTCGATTAACTCGGCTTTAACTAGCCACTCGGCTACCGTGCACCACCTGACACGCAATTATGCCGTTTCCACGGGCGCGAGTGCCTCGGCGCGCGCGAAACGCGCGGTAATTGGCGGGCAGCGCGCGGATTAGAAAGCGTCGGTTATTAATTTCGGCCGATTAATCATATTGTTCCGCAACGAGATGCAAATCGAGCCTAGTGATAAGCGTGCGAGAGAGCGCGAGCGCGCGCCGAGTTACGAGCGGGCCCGTGACTCCCGTGCAATGTGCATAAAACAAACCGTACGTGCCGCAGAGTGGTAAGCAGCACGAGGTGCCGCGAGTAATTACGAACTATCGGTGTTAAGCAAGGCCCAACCGTTACTACCACGCGCTAGCGCCAATTAGCACGCGTCCCAATAAACCTTACGAGCGCGCCGAACCTTGAATCCTCCGGAATTCCATAACGACCCTCCTACGATTCACCACTGCTCGGCTACCTAATAATCAAGGATTCACTCTCCCACTGATCAGAGAACATAATCCAATTGGGCGAACGAGGCTGGTAGGAAGAAAACAATAAGTCCCGTCATAAGTTGCAGACTGTTGCAGTCTTAATGTGTCAGCGTAGAATTAATGAGAACTTCTTTAATCGGATCAAACGAATTGAGCTTTAATATATATCTTTACAGATTAATAACTTGATGAGGAATGACAAAATGAACTGTGTCTAAAACATTTAAATCTCACGTACTTAATTCAGTAAGATATATAAAAATCGATCACATGAATGCTATATCTATATAATAAGATCGGACACAAAGGAGTGAAGTGGTGGATGCTTGAATTGAAAAATTAATTTCGTGACCTCCTTGAGGAAGAACCTGCAGAGACGAAGGAGCGAGGGTTAGCAGAGGCAGGCAGCGTCGGCCGGCGGAGTCGGTGGATGAAGAGAAGTAAGGAGAGCTATGAGCTCCCACAGGGGCCGACCTTGTGACCCTATCAGCCAGGCCTCTCTCTCCGGTATTGTTTATAGTGTTCGAGGGCCCCGTGCACCGGCTACGAACCGCGCGCGGCCATTGTTCCCCACGGTTTCGCCCATTGTCTCGCGGGAGTTCCACACTTCTTCCCCGGCCTCTCTTACTTCATAGATCGCCGCTGGCCGAGCCTTATTTACGAACGGGTTGAGGCCGCGCCTAATTATCCGCCGGTAATTACTCAATCGGGCCGGACACTCTGTCGATCTTGCGCTCGGCGCAACCATCAGAGTCCAAGCGATGCCGACGCTTTTCTCACATTTCTTCGAGGCCGTTTGTGAGATTTATTCTTAAAGCCTGATAAAGTGAAATGAATTGTGGTTTGACGAGTCGATGATACGCGTTTCAATCGGAGAAGATCGGCTGTGTGAGTATCGGTTTGATAAATTGTGCGAGTTCTATAGCGAGCACGTGGTGCTGCAGGTGAGATTTTCTTAAGAGTTGAATTTCTAGGAAACTCGTGATTTGTAAACTTGTATCGATGTGCGTGTGACAGGATTTATGTTTGTCTCTTTTTATCAGTTGTATTTATATATGAAATTACTAGATAATGTTTAAGTAGCTAAGAAGGACGATGAGTCTGAAAGCGATAGGAGGATTTTTCTGACATTTCCTAGGAGCGAGAAAGGAGAAAATACAGGACGTCGGAATCGCGTAATGACTGTGATCGGAGGAAGCGTCAGAAAAGGTAGAGGTCGACGAAACCTTATGATCGCAGTCACCGGGAGAACAGTAACATCCTGTTTCTCCTTCTCCCTTCGTATTTATGTCTTACTCCTTCCTGCCACCGAGCACTCGCCGCTCTCAAGTTGCTCGCCGTTTGACATTAAAGAGAAGTTAAACTGAAACTGGTTATCCTGTACCCTTAACTTTTCTTTCCAAGTATCCTTCGGCTCTACTGGAGCGAACTGCGCCAAGGTAGGAATTATCCTGGTAGGGAAATGCCGATCGGAGCAGAAGCTGGTATCGACATCCTGCTGGGGAGCATCCCATTTATTTCGACGTCGCACTAGCCACTTCTATCGGCGATCTATTATTAAATACCATTAAACCTAATGAATCTAGTGTTTTCAAGCGAGTTTGTCAGGTCTCGACTTTCAAAAACTCATCCACAGCCTTAAATAACCAGACTGATTCATCCAGTCTCCTAATTACAGGCAACTCCATCTTTGAAAACAACTATTGCAAGCACCTCCTATACATGTACCCTCGAGCCTCAGCAATTACGGGAAAGAAGAGCAGGCGCACGAGGTTACGGTCACATTCAATTTCCGGAGAAGATCTGCCGGGAAAGGTGCGACAGTGCGTGAAATAAAGGACGCCCCGGCGAAAGACGGGAGTGTGTGTCTGCGTGCGTGTCGAGGGCTCGCATTGGCCGCGTAATCACAGTGATCGAAATAACGTCGTGGAGTAAGTAGAGGCCGTGGTGGCCGTGGTGGCCGTGGTGGCCGGAGTTCTCGCCGGAGGGTAAGCGCGTCCCGCTCGTCCCCATCGATAACTCTCCTCGCGAGATGCTCCCCCGTGGCGGAGAAGCTCGGCCAATCATCCTCCTGCTATCGGCCGCGCTCGGAAACTCCTGTCGCGGCCCATCTCTAATGACAATGTCGATCTGGATCACGGTAATGATCGTGCCGGATGGCCCGCAACGCTCCGCGATTCACGGTTCCGAGTGCAGCCGTGCGTACATCATCGTAAGCGGAGAGATGACTGACCAGGTGGCGTGTCGGGACCCTCGGACAAAGCCCCACTGCTTTCGAGAAAAGTTGAGTTGGAGGTTTGAAGTTGATTGTTCGACGCTGTAAGATTCATTGGAGTAAACGAGTTTAGGTTCCCAGACGATGTAACCCTGTGATCCAATTGTACTCGCTGCGCTCGTCAAGTTCCACATTACCTCAAGAAGAGCGTGACCCCGCAAAACAGAGCTATTAACCCCATCACGAGTGAATGTAGTCAGGGCAGTAATTACGCTTTTAGTTTAATTGCGGTGAAAGTTCATCAGAGATCTATGCATGCAGGTTGATTGCGACTTCTTCAAGCACACGCTCTGCTTGACAGCCATGAGAAATTAATCTTTCGCCACACGTCATATTTCCAATCACACCTTCGCACTATTGAAATAATATAAACCCCGCCGAACAAGTCTCGTTCAATTAAACCCCGGTTCCTCGCGAAGAAACTTAAATCCCCCGACATTTTTAGAGGGGGGCGTTAGAGGACGACATTACTGGGAGGACGAAATGGTACCCCAATGTGTAGAGGCATTGACGTTAATGTTGCCGAAGATCGGAGCATCATACGGCTCGGCCTCGGCCGGATCGGGCGATACCGCTCGGGGCGGTGTTCCAGGAAAGGTGAAACTGGGAGAATTTTACAGGAGGATGGTCTCGAGGTGGACGCACGCGCCGGGGGCAACGGGAGTCTCGTGCTCTGTAATCACTTGTCTCTCTCTTTCTCCGTTGCTCTCGTCTTGGGGCTGCATTGCAGGCCCCGCTCTCTCACTCCCGGGCGACGCGTCTGCCGCGCAGCATCCTCGAGCGATCTTCCTCTCGGATCGAGCGAGGCGCACACGTGTGTCGCTCCTCTCTCTCTCCTAAGGGTTGGAGAGAAAGAGAGAGACGTGCACTCTGGACCCGGTGCATACTAATTCCCGCGGCGGGAGCATGAGGGCCGCATTATGTAGGTGTGCCGAGGGATCCTGCACGCACGTGTGATGCTCCCCAATGGCGAGGAGCGAGCGAGGATCGACGCCACGCTCACGCGTCCTCCTCTCCTTGCCACGGCCGCGGACACACATCTGCGTAATTGTCCCCGGCGGCAGCATCCGCGCGCATCCTTGAAAACCCAGTCGTACGCCCTTCCCTCGCGGGGTACTTGGGCCACAGCCGCCTACCCCACTCGATCCTACTATTTTCCTCGGCTTCTTCTCGACTAGACTCTCTCTCTGTCGCGCGGTCGTTATACATCGGAGTAGCTTTATCGTAAATATAGGCCGAAGCCGCGTGGGAGCACTCTATTCCATTCCCGCCTGGAATTAGTCCGCGGAGATTTATCAGCCGGCCCGAGACGCATTTATCCGGCCCGCGCTCGTGGGTAATTGAAGTCCTACGTAGCGACGGAGGTGTAATACTCTGATTACATATTGTGGCCTCTCGCGTGGGCCGCTGGTAGGACGACGTCTAATTGATAGTTACAAACAAATTTACAAGCTACTGAATAAATCTCGGTACGCGCCGCTTTCGGTCAATGGGTCCCCGGCGTAAAAGTCTGGGTTAAGGTGCGCGCGAATGCCGAGGGAGTTTCGGATTCTGGAGAAATCTATGGGTTGGGTAACTACCAGCCGTCTGCATAATTCTTGGACGGGTATGCCGAGGAGGTTGCTTTTTCGATCGGCCCCGGGGTGTCGAAGCCACCCTAACGATCGCCGGGGCCTGGTTTCTTTTTGGAAATGACCCGACCTCCTCCTCTAGATAAGAGGATCCCCTATGATTCCCAAACGAATGCATAACCATCTCGCTCAACCTGCCCGGAAGCAACGTCTAGGTTGCGCGTTTTGCACATTTTAACCGCGGCCCCGATCTCCACCTTTTTTCTCTGCTTCTCAACAGAATACCCAGTCAAACAACCATAATTCCGCAGGATCTTTATCCCCACAGGTTCAAACACAGATCACCCCAAAACATATAAGCATACTCTCCCCCTTCTTCGATCTCACAACTTATCTCCACAATTATTACTAATTAAAAAACCATCATTACCAATAGATGACCATCGCATTCTAAATTACCAAGGAATGATGCGCGGACTAGAGAAGAAATGCTCGGAAGAACCAACGCATTAGTAACCTGGCACCGAGATCACGAGCGATGCACCTAGAGGCGGCGGCGCAGAGTGCTCGGGAGCGAGCGGAGGATGCTGCGCTGGGAGAGATGGACTCTCCACAGGTTTCTGGGCGGCCGCGCACATCCTTCTCTCCCCGTGGCCGCTCGTGTTGTCCCTTGTTCGCTCTCGGTGCAACATGTGTTACGATTTCAACATGCCGGCGCTCCGCAGATGTGTATGTGCATACGTTTCTAAATCACGGCGCCGCCGCCGTCCTCGAGTTCGACGGACGCTCGGTGCTCGCCGGGGCTGCATGAACCGCGTCGTCACGATTACCTCATTGTCCCGGTACTAATGCCTCGATAAAGCCGTAGAAATAGCGCGCGCCGTCGCGCATATCTTAGGATTTGCAGGCATTCGACTCCGACGAGTATGACTTACAATTAGAAACGGAACTGGGTTCAAGTAGATCGAAAGCTACTGGCTTGTCGGATTGGTTGGGTGATGGAGGAATTGACGAAAATCGAAATGGTTGGGTCCCATTGAGATTTATCGATTATGGTGATTCATTGTAGGTGCAGCACTCTACAGCTTTGCAATTTTTTAGTAATAAATGTCACATTCGTATACATCGTTCATTTTGGTGATGATATCAAGGATTATATTTCATAACTCAAAAACTTGCGATAACATACTAGTTCTGCTTATCCCCATCAAATTATAACAAGTACACCATTTTCAAAAACTAAATGAACTAAATGAAAGATAGACATTTAAGCCGTAAAGAAGTACGTGATCAAGAAAGAGGGAAATGGGAGTAGCAGAGGCTAAGGAAGCCGCATCGAGCATCCCAGCAATCCTCGGTCTGGTTTGGCCCGCCGGCTCTGGGAAAGTCTGCAAGCGGCGAGCACCGCGGTGGCTTCGAGAGAGCGAGCAATAAATCTTGGGCACACTCGGAGGTGGAGAGGCACGTCTATTCGGCTCGGCGGCTCTGCTTATGACAATGTGTACTACAAGCCAGGGGGAACATGATCGTCGCTTGTCGCGCCGCGTGCCTCTTAGCACCAGGCTGCGGCTGGCTTGCCTACCGCTCTGCCTCTGATACCATTGCGAAAAGACGTCGTCCGCGTGATGAATTCGTTCGCCTCGCGCTGCACTTCCTTGTCCTCCTTTCTATGCACCGCTCGGCTCGGCGCGCGCGCACCTATGTACCCTCTATCCATGTATGTACCTGCACTCGCGCTCCATGCTCCGGGGATTTGCTCTCACGATGTAATGATTAAGTCAGTTGGATTTTTCCGCCGGGCGTTCTGCCAGTTCTCTTAGAACGACGCCAATGCGATTGATACCAACTTTCGTTGCGACACCTTGTTCCTTAGGATCCTGCATACAGCGCGCTATGCTTTACGAGCCGAGTTTCCCAGCGGAGGCCAATCCAAGGCCTCGATTCGACCCGGACAAATTCTTCAGGCCGTTACATTATTTTCGTTCTTTCCCCCACCAGGAGGAGCTTTGTGTCGGCGAGCGAGTAGTGAAATACCGGCGGGCCGAAACCGGCCTGTCGAAGCGACGGCTCTATTTATCACACTTATCGGAATTAGTCGCCGCTTAAATTGCAATCAGCAATCGGGCAATCGGGCGGAAGTCGTTTGTCGCGGCGGAGCGCCGTCGCTTATGCAATCAGGCTCGAGCGCCGCCGCTTTTCCCGGGGAAAAAGGCATTCCCGGATGTCGCGAGACAGAAGGGTGGCTGAAAGTGCGCCGCCCTAATAAACCCGTTAGAATTGGCGCGTTTGGTGGAATGCCGGCGAGCGGAAAACTCCGAAGCCAACTGGAACGGGCTCCTACTGGCTTCGCTGGAGGAAAGCGCGATGAATCAGTGCCGATCGTGAGGCTATTACACGGGGTTCATGGACCGCGGTGTCATAAGTACGTACTTCGAAGGTGAGATAAAACGCCCGAGATCATTGCGTCAGTTCACCAGCCGCGCTATGAACTATTGTTTCAAACGTGCAGCGCAGAACCGCCGGAAAAAAAAGGGTCCGCTCGTAACGTGTAATGGTACATTCGTTATCTGGGCGCATTCATCATCCCAGGCTATCGCCGGCGAGCTTACCTCGACTCTGCGATCCAGTTCAAATAGGAGAGTTACGCGGATAATGGATACCTTGCTAAACACGGGTGTTACATTGGCCGGGCGAGCAGCGCCCGGTCGCCGATCAAGATCGAGGGGGGGGAAATCGTAGGCAGAGGAAGAAACGGTTGAAGAAACGCGCGGCGGGAAGAAGGCCATCCCTCGGAATAAGAAGAGAGATCCATCCTGGACGCGCTCGGAGATACGCGCTAAGAGCCCGCGCTCATCGCAAGAAGAAGTCTGTCCTTTTACAAGCGCAGTCTATCTTGATTACATTCTACCAGTCCGCCAATGAAGTATATCTTCCCGGCGAAATTGCCCGGCGGCCGAGGCTCCCTATCCCCCCATTTATCTGGATGAGTGAAAAGTACTCTCGGAGGGACGACAGGGGAGCGAGCGGATCGAGGACGAATGTCGCCTCGGACGCGGAGTGAGCGCTGCTCAAAGGATATCCTGCGAGCTCGATCCCTCGAAAGCCCCGCTTCCACGCACGGCTATGCAGGTGAGAAAAATAGGTAGAATCGTTCGAGGCGAGTCTAGAGGGTTCCTAGAGCCAATGGTACCGTTCGCCAGGGTCAGCGCGCGAAGGCCGCGCCGGAACGGTAACGCGCTGCCCACTAGGTGACGTTATTAATTGGTCGATCGGCGGAGGAAAAAGGATAATGGGAGAAGCGGGCGGGGCGGGTAAGTAGCAATCGAGGCAGTTAAAGAGAGATTGAAGATGAAGCGGGAGATATAAAGTGGGATATGCGAGGGGGCTCTCCGGAGGTTCTGACCCGAGACGCCTGCCGACGTTGACCGCGCGCGCGGCGAGAGAGGTCCGGCTGAAAGGTGCGCTGCTCTCCCTCCTGGATTAATTATCATTACCCTCGGCGAAGGAATGGGATCGTGTCTACCCCACCTAGGTTCGCCGTGACTGGCTACCGCGCCCGTGCCACGACCCACTTCTCGGCTCCTCCTGGCACTCTACCGGCGAGGAAGGACAGAGATCAGGGACGAGAGAAAGAGCCCGCGGACCGAGCGCGGACACACAACGTACATACTTCTTATAACGCGCTCCTTTCCACAATCTACCGGAATCCTTTAATCGTACTTGGAATTGGCCGACGTTCTCCCGCGTCGGGCGCCTTCTCCGCTCTAGCTACATACGTACACTGCTCTACCAGGGTCATAGAGAACTGAGAGGGCGACGCGACGCGGTTGGTCCCCGGGGGCCTAATGACCGCGCATTCCGAAAAATGGAGACAGCGGTACCGAGGGGCGAGGAATGCGAGGACGAACCCGGCGAATATAGAAGACGGATAGAGGCGGAGGCCGGGAAAGGGTTGGCCGGTAGCGAGGGTAAACTGACGCAGATGAGGATCGTGGGAGACGATTAGCCTGGACACCCTGAAGACGTCGATGGACGCGTAGGTACACGGGGCCGCGGGTACCACTGCGGTCGCCGGACATTCCTTCTCCCGTTCATCAGACTCGTCGTCGAGGAGGCGCGCACGGCGCGGTGCGTCCCGACGATGTCCGAGTTAGGCGCAGAGTGGCAGAGGCTCGCGAGTGAGTGCGCTCGGCTCGCTGCAGGTGGAGGAGAGCGCGCGTACCGACACGCTCGGCGCTCCCTTACCTGAACGGCTAACGATGCCCATTAGAGCACGGGGACTCCGAGTCTTCCTGACTAATCGCAATGCGCACGACTCCATACTTCATGCAGATCGGCTATTCGTCTTGCGGTATCCTCCAGTTTGTCAGCCGAATCGATTCGATAAAGATACCAGCTGTCTATGACGTCGAGGCTTTAAAGGCCGCGCGCGCGCGCCTGCTTCGGAAGAAGAGGCTGGCAGAGAGATGGGAGTGTTGCGGATGCCGCGGCAAAGGGGGCGGAGAGGCGGAGAGGCGGAGAGGGCCCGAGCGGATATCTCTCGGATGCGACAAGACGAGCGACGTACCCCGGAGAGGAAAGGCTCGGCCATCAGGCCCTTTAAAGGCAGCGCCCGTTCGTTTACCACATTTCCAGCGTGTCACGAAACGCGCTCCTTCAATGCTACTGCCGGTCGATCGATGCCTCTTAACGAGACGATGATGGAAACGGGACGCTCCCTCTCTCGGGCTATCCGACTCGCCTTTTTTACCCGCGTCCGCCTCGCTCATCTTCTTCGTTTAATGCGGCCCATTTTTTTCGCCGCGCGTTACACGGAATTGGCCGAGTCCATTTACTCGGTTAATCAAGATCGAGCAGGTGGATCGACTCTCCCTAAGCCTTTAAGTCATCGAGCGACGTCGATACATATGCGATTGAATCGAACCCCGTGCACACAAGTTCGGCGCTCTCTATTCGATGCGAAAATCGAGTGATTCACGGCGGCTCGGTATTGTTGTCGGGCCGTTGTTACGAAATCCATCGCGGACGATCCCGGAATGCCCGGAGCAATTAAGCGCTGACTGGGGGGCCGCGCGATCGCGCCACCGCTGGAACAATCCATACGAGGTTAATGCGAAACTTGACGTCGAAAACCCTATTAACTCGGGGGGGACCGCGGGGGGGAAGCAGCGCAGTTTAAAACTCCCACTTAACGAGCGTCGCGAGTAGCTGCGCGGCCGCGGGGAAAGGCGAAAAGAGTGCGCGGCCGCGGATTAACGATGACTGCAATTTCCTTGACGCTGATCGACGTGATTTAAGGGGGAGAGAACAATGAAAATGCCAGCAGGAATCCCATGCTTTTCCAATTGGATTTCCTGATTATTATTGGATATCGGGCGCCGCGGCGGACGAGGGAAAAAGGAGGGCGACGCGAGACGCGGAAAGGTCGATTCAATTTGGAAGTGTGATAATAGGGCGAAGTGTGGGAAGCGCAGCTAGCGTGTGGGACAGAGGAGGCGGAGATGGTGAGGCTGGCGAGAAGAATAGCGCGAAGGTGTCGCAACCTCGGCAACCCAGATCTGTCACCCAAGAGAGACGGTTACGAGGGAGGATGGCGCGATAGAGGTAGAAGGACGAAAGAACGGAGGTGAGGAGATGATAGGAGGGCTGGCCATTCATCAGGCCCGAACACGGCCTGCCGTGCTCCAGAGAGAGAGAGAGAGAGAGAGAGAGAGAGAGAGAGATCATGGGCCGTCGACCACAGAAATATCGAGCTCTGCCTCGCTCTCTCGTCGAGAGAGGAGCCGAGGTGGTGGCCGCTCCTAAAACAACCACGTCGCCGTGCACTCTCCTCGTGATTTCAGACCTCATCATCGCGCAATCATCCGCTGAAAGAGCGGCCCCCGTGAACGCCGCGCCGCGCCGCGCCGCGCCGCCTTTCGTAATCATCCTTAAATGATAACGAGATACGTGTGTAGCGGAATTCGCGCGGGCAAAAGGTGCCCGCTTCTTGAACGTTCCTGCTCTACTCTTTCGCAGGAGTAGCACGTGCTGCTCGGCGCGGGAGCCCAGCCAGCTTCACGAGCGAGTAACGCAGCGCACATGCGAATTACCTGAAATTGAGCCCGAACCGTACTGGCCACCGTGCAATCGACCCTTGGTCCGTCTCGAGTTCCTACTTTGCTCGACTTTTAATCGTTGCCTTCACACTCGAGTTCCAATTCTTTCCATTATTGGTACAATTTTATATTATTGATAAATCAGTGCATGGAAAAGACTCTTTATATGAAATTTATAAGAAATTTATATGAAATTTATATGAAATTTATATGAAAATATATGAAAATGAAACAACCACTGTATATTTATTAAATTTTCAACGGCCCAAATCCATTATTAGTAATTCATAGGCTAAAAAGAACATCACCCCATACACCCCCGAATCCACCGACATTTTCTCCTCAAAAGAAAACCAAAGGAGAAGAAGAAGGTGGAAGAACTGTAGAGTATAAATAATGTGGTAAGCTATAGGAAAATGACGCGAGTCTCCGCAGTGAGACTCGCGATCCCCGACTAGTAGCCGTAGCAGCTATTGTGCCCGAGATAGATCGGACATCTCGAACACGGATCTGCACTTATAGGATGCCCTTTCCTTATTACTGAAAGTCAACGAGCTACTACTATACTCCCTGGCGGCGAAACGAGAATCTATTTCAGGCTCCCGGCGCACTAACTTAATCGGCAGTATGCGGACTCGCTGGAAGCGTTGTCGAAGGAGGTGCGCGCGCGCGCGCGGAGAGAGATCGGACTGGTAGATGTTTAGCGTGTCCGGGAGAATCCGGGGGAAGGAAGAATTTCATGAAAGCGAGAGGAGCGTGCATCCGTGCGCTACTGTGTAATGCAAGGACGTTCCTTTTAAGGGGCCAGCGCGCCGCGCGCGGCCACTACTGTTTTATGCACATGTTTCTACAATGGCGCACTAGTTCAATGCTGATAATGCCCTCGGCTATGGGCCGCAGTTACTTCCTAGCGGCGGCGCGGAGCCGATGCCGCGGGCATTCCGCCTCGAACACATGTCGTGCAATATTATCAAGCCGGCCAGTGCGCGCGCCTTTCTTTATGCGCGCGGACAAAACTCTCCCGGCTCCTTTCTCTCACTCGGCCATCGGGAACACTGGCTACGTTATATAGTCGGCCGGGAGAGTGCGCGGCTCCGGTGCACGCTCGAATAGTCAGTGGATAAATTGCGCGACGTCTCGCACGATTAAATTGAAATTTGCTAGCCGATTCGTGGCGCGGTCAGGCCGCTGCGCCCAAGGGGAAAAAAGCGGGGTAGAGCGGAAAAATTGTTGGCGCTACTTGCGGTAAATGCTAATAAAACGGGAAGCCGACTCTCGCGCGGGTTTAAAGGCAGCCTGGCGAATTTCGCGGAGCGCGGTGCTTGACACGCGTGTCTATGCCGCGTGCGTGTGTGTGTGTGAAAAGGTCAGTGGAGGGTTCAGCGATATTCGATCGCTGAATTATGGTAAAATCGAACCAGTCTGCCTGCACCCGGGAGAACCTGTTGGCTGCTCTAAGATCTGCCGGGCGAGATAAGCCGGAAAGCGGAGGTGGATCTCGCCCGCGGTGTAATTAAGCATTGACCTATAACGAGCCATAATTAGTTATACCCTAACGAGCCGGATAGAAATCAAGCGATAAATCCCCCTCGATATCCGACGAGGACACCCACGCCCCTCACCCTCCAACCTCGCCGGCCAAAAAATCCCCCGTTCGCCAGCAGCCGAGAGCTTAAAGCTCTCCGGGAGATAGCAAGTACAGCGGCGCGTAGTTTACGGGGCGAGCGTTGCCCAGTTTCCGAGTGGAGTGATAGTGAGTAATTGGAGAGCGGGTAAATCGAGCGAGTTAATGGGATGTCTTAACTGCCGAGAGCGCGGACCTAATGAGCTTTAATTAGTTATTACCCACCGCGATTTGTCCTGGTCGTTAACCCCGCGCCATTAATCGATTGCCGGCGGGATCGCGGAAAGAAAACTCCGCAGCGCGCTCCGCTCGTCTAATCCCGGCCGCGCCGCCTCGTAACAAACGATCCTTTGCTAGATCGACGGCTCGCGATCGGCCCGGAGCCGAGACGTCTCAATTCCGATAGTCATTGACTCGGCGAAACGGTTAATCCCACTGGAAACAAAGCGCGGTCGCTACGGACCAGAGCCAGGAACGAACCTCTCATACTGTTCACCTAGTTTCGGTGACTTGCAACTTCCTCCGCGGCAACGATCCGAGCTCCAGGGGTTACAGTGGCACCCAGAAAGAACTGGTTCCTACTGAAAGAGAGCAATGAAAACAACCGGCTCGTAAACCTCTCTCGACTATTTCGACAGCCGAGCGTTGTGTAACACCGGATCCTTTGTCCTCGTTGAGAAAAAGAAGGGCGCGTGGATTCATTTCTAGTCGAGACCGGAAGGAAACTCTCATCTCGATTCAAAGGGGCAACTGGTCTCGGATATTTCGCTGAGCTGGAGGAAGCGACGGCCGCTCATTGCCGAAGAAGGGCAAGGAGGATTGGAACCAATAGGACGCTGATTGCGGCCCCAACTATATACACCTGTCGATATAGAGGACGCGCGCGTAGCATTCACGTAGACGTGTCGTGACCTCTGCTTCTTTCGCCAACTTGCCTACTATCGCGCTCCACTCTTTTTTCCACTCCTCTCTCTCTCTCCTCTCTCCCCGCTGCTCCCTGTGTTGTGCTAGAGAGGAGCGCGTTGGATGCGGGTCACCGGGAATATGTGTGGTAAGCTGACGCGAGGCCCAGGGCCTTATTGAACCGCCACGTAGGGAACGTGAGTGATGGCTCGGGGCTCCGCGCCAGATCGCCCGGGGCCCGGAGACACAGAGCTCGCCAACGAAACCTGCGAGACCCTGACACCAACTAGCCTGTATTTACATCGCGACTGATATCAGAAGACTAGCATGCAATTAACCCTCAGCTCGGTCGTTGCGATCATTATAACTGCGAGATGTGAGATGTGAGTGAGACTTGTCTTAAAGGTACATGTTGGTGAGTGTGATCGGATTGGAGATGTGTGTATGGTCTGTTTTCATTGGTACTTTCTCTCCGGCGCAGACATCGATTGATTTCAGGGGATTTATTGCGTGCCGCTGAGAATGGCTGAGGAGTAAAGTGGTTGTCTGGGCTTTTGCAGCTCCCGGAATGAAAGTTCACTCTCGAGAGGCCTCCCACTCGCCGGCGAATGAATATATCAAGGGACACGTTCGTTCGGGAAATGACAGCGCGCCGCTACCGCGAGAGAGGTGCGCGGCTGGTTATCGCGGTACAGGCTCCTAAACGAACGGTAGCGATCTGTCAGTCGAAGAAAAACGGGCAGCTGCCGCCTGCGAGAGAGCCCACCTATCCGCCACCTTGCACACGACCACGCAGACTATCCTCGCGCCAATCTCTCTCTCTCTCTCTATCGAGCTATCTCGCGCCGAGAGCACCGGGAGCTCACTCTCGCGTGTAAATCAGAACACTCGCCCTGTCGAGAGCTACGCATGCTAATGCGCGCCAGCGGCTCCCGCTATGCCTCGCCGCCGTGTCGTGTCAGTGTGAAATTCAATGTGAGCATCAATTAAAATCATCCGGCTATCGGCCCTGTCCGTCCGCCGCGGCCTGACCTTATCTGCGCCAGCGAGCCAGCGAGCCTGTCAGATTTCGAATACGCGCGCGCACTCTACGCTCGTGATAAACGCGAGCCAATGTTCAGTTTATGCATGGCGTACTCGCCCACCCGGGGATTGTCAGTGGAAAAAGACGGCCGGCGTCAGCCAAAGCACTGTGCGGCGTATTGCATACTTTACGGTATTGTTTTTGCTGATTTTTTAATTTCAGTCGAAGATGTGATTTATGGGTTATTTTTGGGATTAAATGGACAAGAAATTCTGAGTGAATAAATGTTTTAAGAGTACATAGAGACATTTTTGTGTGATCGCCTGTTATGTTAACGGAATTAGATAATAATGTTATATTAATAGACTTTTAAATAATCTTTAGCAAATGTAGAGAAAAACCTTGGTGGATATGCACGGGTTTTACGATTTGCGCGGGCGAAGGCGGATAGAAAAAGAGCAGGTATTTCTGGCCAGTTACATTTACGAGCGGCACTGTGTATCGATTCTAGCTAGCGTGCTCCCCGAGCACGCCAGCCGCTCGGTCAAGTATGCGTGTAATTACATGCACGCACGAGGAGAAAGCGTGCGCGCGCGCGCGGCCCCCGGCTAATTAGCCTTTCTGCCGATTAGGTGGACGCGGACCACGTGCCCGAGCATTAAGCGGGCTCGCGTGGATTCCGAGGAAAGCACCTCGGGCAGACACTCACGCGCAGAGGCCACCGGCGATAACTACTTCCCCGGACTTTCTACCGTTTCGGCAGCTTATCGCACTCGATAAAGACGTACTCCGATCAAAAGCCGATTAACCAACCGACCCGTCCGCCGCCGGGCCAATACCGCCGAGCCCTGTATCGGCCTGCAACTTTTCTCGAACATTGTGTCAACGTGGAGGGCGAATTCTCCAGGTAGATAAGTGAATGCCGCGGGGCTGATTAAAGCGAGAGGGCCAATGCGCGCCCGGCGCGGACTAATTGTGCTTTACGAGCGTGGCCCGCTGGAATGCCCGCCGAGAAATCTCCGAGATTGGAGCGAGGCTTTAGCGTTTAAAGGATTGCTGATTGTTCGCCGGCGCGGAATTCCCCTGTATGAAGCGGAATTTACATGGGGTGGCTACCGGCTTACTCTCCGCGTCTCGATTCCGTCGGGAGTCCGGATAGTTATCGCGTTCGAGGTTTTATTGGCCAAATTTCTTTCGTCGAGCGCTTGACAGGTTGTCTGACTAGTGGCCACTGCGACCACTGAATCGTGCTTAACCATGTTTGACTCTAGTCGCAATCAAAGAGGTCCATTACCACTGGAACTACTAATCCCGTCAAGATGACAGGTTTTACGATCTTTTCTGATATAGTTGTAGGAATTTACGACGACTTTTAATGAAATAGAACAACTGTCAAACCCTATTAATTTTCTCTCGAGCGTTTTCATTTTTCGCAACCCGTCCGACGTTTATCTAAATATACCGACACAGGTTAGTAGTTCCGGTATCGGAATGCGGAGGTCAGATTGATCCTTCTGGGCCGAGAAATTAAAGTAAATCAGTATGGGGGAAGTCGTCAATGAGGTTTAGCGTGTTCGCCGAACGAAAGTTAGGGAAACGCGAGGTATCCATCAGGCAAGTGTGACGCGCGACGCGGCGACAGCTCTGATTTATAGGCAGCGGGCAGAGCCACGGCCTAAGCCAGCGATTCTCAATTACACAAGAGATTTTCCCGCGTAACGAGCCCGCCGAGACGAACCCTTTTCATCGCTGGCACGCGCTAACAACGCGCGCGTAATCCTTCGCAATCAGGTCGAGCGCTCTCGATGGATGGATCGCTCGCTTTAGCCAGTCGAGTGTACCTCTCGGCGGGTACGCAAGTCGACACAAAGACCGCGGCCGGGCGAAAGGAAGCCAGACAAACGGACGCGAGCGCCGAGGCTCAAAGAAAAACGGCCGAGGGACCAAAGAACCGAGGAAGAGGTCGATAAGTGAGTTGGAGAAACGGAGCGGACTTTCTAACGATTCGGTGGAGAGCATGATCTGACCCGACTCGACCCCTCGTCCCTCATTCGCCGGCTCGCACACTTAACGTGTAGCACCTTCACACACGTAGTCCTCGGGCTTCGCGCCGATTCCACCGTTCAATTAATCATTAATAGGCGATAATATCCGAGAAGCCCCGCGCTCCGTCCACCATCCCGGTCACCTTTCACGGAGCTCGGCTTATGCGCCAAATTCATACGCGCGCTGCCTCGACAACCTCTCATTCCTTCCTCTCCAAGACCACCGGCCAACTCAATCTCACCCGCGTTCATTTCCCAGTTCAACCGGAGCCCCGCGGAAAAATGGCCCCGTCTCGAATAAAATCGGCGAGGATTCCGGCGATAAATCGTGCCCCGGCGATATTCGTGAGCGGCGAAAGTGTAACGAGGGAGAGAGCGCGCAGCGAGGGTTAAAGGATCTAAATTGAATCGGTATCTCGGCCCGGGACGATAAATCCCCGCTGCCAAAGGCACCGGCGGTAATTAGGTACGCAGAGTTTACAGTAATTATTTACATTTTCCCGGCGATAGCTTCTCGCGCGCTCCCGCATCGCCGGAGGAAAGTGAGCGCATCTACGTTCCCCGGGACACTATTCCTGATTCCGATAAGGATCGATGCTATAATTCGCGAGGGATCTACCGAAGAATCAGGCTCTCACCGTTGATCAGAGCCAGAGAGCGGCGGAGCGCGCGCGCGCGCGGTGCTCTTTATAAGATAATCTCGCGCATCCGTGTCCCAGCTCGCTATTTACGAACAAGGAAACCCTCTAAATCCCATCGCTCGTGCTCTCCTCGCATCTCGGATCCGTCACGAGGATGCGATCCACCTATCTCGTCAATCACGAATTAATTTCACGTCTAATTTAAAAGGCTACGACCAAAGTAACTCCGACACACACACACACAGGCATGTAGAGATGGTCGTACTTGGCATGGCAGCGGCAGTTGGAGCAGTTGGAGCACGGGAGATCTCATCGGTAAACTCGACGGACGAACTGCTCACGAGACATTTCCACTCGACCAAATCGATCGAGATTTACACGCCGCGATAGCCAACCACCACGTCCCGGGATTCCACGTGTGTAACATTCGTGTACCTGATTTTCTTCCTCTCTTTCTTTCGCCGTTGAAAGCGAAATCATCTTGGAATCCAATCGAGACTCATTTCATATTTCCTCGTCCTTTAAACGGTTTGAGAGCTCGAATGCTAGCTTTTCCAACTAAAGATCATTATAACGTGCAAAAGGTCCTTTGAACCGCAGGGACAGAGCAATTTAAGAGGTTCGAGGTGGAAGGGTCCTTGAATCAGTCATTCTCGATTCTCGAATCGAACAACTCGAGGACTCGCCCTCTTCTGGCAAGGCGCGCGCGCGCGAGCGTTTCTGGACTGCGCTCGAGAGTCATGAATATGCATGACGCTTGGCGCGCTCGCCCGCGCACAAATCCGCAGCCCTGACAGCCTGACGTTTCGAGGACCGGCGTTAGCCAGGAGGCCCTCCGATAGTCCTGGCATAATCCGATCTGTCAGTCGCGGCGAGCTCCAAGTCCTTCGCCTCGAAAACACCCGGCAACCTCCAAAAGGAGATCCGCGCGATATGTTTTTCAAGTGTCAGCCTCGCCGCGCAGCGACTCATGTGGGAAAGGCTCTGTTATCGGGAAAGCGTCGCCGAGTAAATAGCGCTCGGTTCGAAAGAGCCTCGACGAGCATCTCCAACCGGGAATGTCCTTCCGCTCGGCGAGTAGCTCGTTTTTCACCGTAAACACAAGATCCGAGCAAATAGATCCGCGTTCTCCACTGTTTCCTGGCCAATTGAGACTTCTGACGCGGCCACTTTGCTCGAGTAGCCGTGACTCTGTCGAGACTTTGATGGGAAATTTTGCTAACTCTCGCGCCAGGAATACCGGCTCAACGAGAGTCAATATTGCCCAAACTATAAACGCGCCTGTCAGAGTATCGTCGTTCTCTCTCAAGATCAATGTTCGATATTTCAGCCGGCGGCCATCCCGAAGATTAAAGGGAAACAGAACTCGTAATAAAACTACTATAAATTATACTCGTCACAACTGAGAAGATTCTCTAGACGTGCCAACAATTCGCTCAACACAAATTCTATTAATAACTCCCACAAGAGTCTGTCCCAGTTGCAAATGAATACCAAAACACCCATCATGAAATTCCACCAGTCGTGAAAAGCACGCGACGACTGAATGGTCGGTATAATCAACGGAGCGCATTGCGCAATGGATTTGGCTATGAAATTTGAGTGAGATTTGCAGCGACCCAGTTCGCCAATGCGACCGGTGAAAATGCAGGAAACGATTGCCGCACCGCAGCCAGGAATAGCATCACGTTTCGCGGGGGAATTCTTTGCCGGAGGGCGAGATAAGGAGGAGGAGGTGGTGGAGGTGGAGGTGGAGAGAGACGCCTAACAAGGTAGACTAGGAAAAAGGGGGAGAAAGTGTGGACACGCGGGCTAGAGCGGGGTGCAGGGTCGATTCTAGCTTCAAGGGGTCATTATAGAACTCTCCTAACCGGCACATACCGTCTCTTTACTGATGCCCGACTGTCTGGATTGACTGATGTTAGGTCATTCAGAGCTTCCTAGACCTCCTCGTTGCTCCACTACGCGGCCAGCACGAGAAAAGGTTGAGCGTTTCTAAAGATATTGCGCGCGCGCCCGTGCACGATGGATCCCGATACGCCTCATTACCGGGAACGACTTTCAAAAGCAATTAAAACTAGTACACACACACACACGATTCCGGATCAATTAGTCGTCCCGCTCGCTATTGCCGACTTCACGCTCTAATATATTCCGATTTGACGCTAGAAAAAACATCGGAAGCGAGCCGGAAAGTACCCGATAAAACGTGCAAGCGGAACTGGAAAAAAGAGTTAGAAAAGCGAGGGTGGAAAAGTCCAGGTGACTGACCTGTGCATACTCGGCGCAGATGTCGATCGACGACACGTAGCTGACGACGTCCTCGATGGTCCACCGGTTCACCGCCTGGCCGTCGCCGCAAGGCATGTGGCCGCAGAGGGATGGACACCTGACTGGAGGTGGAGTGGTTGGACGAGGGGTGGCTTTCGGCTTGGGGGAGACACTGCCCGATCTTCTCGTCTCCGTCCGCTGCCTCTTCCGAGGCGCGAAACCACCTGGACTCGAGAGATCCAGCGGACTCGTCACGCCCGCGTCTCTCTTATTTGCACCTGGAAATACAAACAACCACCCTTTTATTCATATCTCAAAGGGACCAATTGCAAGTTTAACATTTAGAAGTCTTTAAAAGACTCTAATTTAGAATTGTATGTGTTGGCTCGCTGAAAGCGATGGAATGAGATTAATTAAAACTGGAGGAACGAAGGGATGCTTACCTTTGAGATAGGTCTCGAGCTCGGCCGCATTCTGCGCCGCATTGGCCGTTCGCACCATGTGCAGGAGTGCCTGCGTCGAGGACATGTCGAGCATCGGGGGAAAGACGGGATTACCGAAGAGGCTATCCTGCTTTTGTTCTTTAGGGTCTTTAGTGGAGAGTGGAGAGGTGGTGGGAACGGTCGGGGGCTGGGGCGCACCCAGCGGTGCCATAAGACCTACGAACGGCGTCGCTGCGGTCTTGAACGCTGGAAACCTTGGGTCCAGACCGGGGGGGTAACCGTTCCTCGGCGAACTGAAGTAGCTGAAAGTGATTAATGTCGGTGGATCTCGTCATGCCAAGTCAATCTAACGAGATATTATTTTTCATTTTATAGTGATAGGTGTTAAGTGAGAAAAGGTACTATCTACTTTCTTCTAAAGTCTACTATTTACTCGCGAGAAGAGGGAAAGATCGCGAAATGATTGTATCTTGAGCGGAAGCCAGGAGGATTACCGTAAATTCCTGGCTTTTTGCCGCATTCTAATCTACTGGGGGTGGGGGGGCAGAGTTGTATCCCGGGCGAGCAGAGTACGTGGGACGCGGGACGCGGAATACGTCTCTCGGGCGAATTGGAACGACAAACGAGTAACTTTCTCTCAGCTCGAAATGCCACAGATCGCTTCGGATCGCGGGGGCAGCCGGAGTCAGCGGCGCCGCGTGAACCTATGCCCGATACTTGACTGATCGGTTAAGTACCCTCTGGCTCGACCTGTCCCGAGCTCACTGCCACGAGGTCTACACGCTCGAAAGTCTCTGCCTACCTATCTGCCTACCCGGCCGACTACCGACCGGTTTCGCATCGCGGCAACGCGTCCACGCTCTCCTCGCCGATAGCCCGCGAGCCTACTCTCTTCAAATCGAATATCAATATTTTAACACGCGTAACGCCTTGGCAAATGTTTTCCCCTCTTTGCTTAGGCTGCTCGCCGAGCTCCGAAGAGCACGGCACACTCTGCCTCGGCTCGGATGCCGAAATCGGACTTTGAGAGCTGGAGATTGAGTAACGCGAGTTTTCTTGCGGTTGGTCGAGTTGGAGGAGGAGCTTAATGAGCCTGATTATCTTTGAAGGGTCACTCACTCGTTCGGGTTGGCGTTGTTGTATTTGGCGGCGAGACTCCTCATGAAATCGCTGTAGTTCCGTCCCATCATCTGCTCCATATGCTTGAGATGATGAGGTGCCGGTGGTCCCTCGGGTCCACCGAGGCTGGTAGCATTGGGAGGCGTACCGGGATGGCTCGACGAGGACGGCGTCACGCTCCTCGACGAGGTCGAGTTATTGTCGGGCGTGAGTCGTTCCGTTTTCACCTGAAACATCCAGCGCACACCGCCTCTAGGAAATCTGCCCAATGACACTTAGGGAGCTACCGCGCTCGAGGGAGTAAAGGCCGACGGAGTGCGAGTGGGCCCAATGGAACGACGGCCTTGGTCATTGAAGACACGTCGCTCTAGGAACCCGGGGGGCTTAGGGTTTCACTTAGGGACGCGCCGGGAGGCACCGCGACAGGAAATATCTCGGTGCATTAATTCCCGGGAAGAGATTGCATCTGAGATATGGTAATGAAGGGAACGCGTGGCGTAAGAGTTGACTCCTCTTCGGCTGGGCCGGGAGAGCGCGCCGTGACACTAAGAAGAACGAGACCCGATTGGCGTAGAATAGGGTCCCCGAGGAGTCCGAGGAGCCGCGCCAGCAGACCACGGTAAATCTCTTTCTCGCCCCGAGACCGATTCCTGACAGGGGACCGCGCTCGGACTCTCGCGGCTTAGACACCGTCTCCTCTCTCTCTATGATTCCGATCTTCGGTCCGGTCACCACCCATCTGGCGGAATCACTCATTTCGAGGCATTCGAATATTGATGGAATCGATCCAATAAATTCGAGGAGAAAGAGGTTTGGAAAATGTTTGGTGAAAGACAGCGCTGGTCTGGCTAGGCGAGGTCTTATACCACTGGCGGTCTGTCGAAACCCTTTGAGGCGGCGCGGGCAGAAAAAAAGGTAGCAGAGAAGCCGGCCAGAGATCAAAAGGTCATTATGACTCGATCGATTTCTACTGTTGTCCCCGGGGCGAAGTCTCCATTCTACGAGGATAGATAGTAGCCGAGTGGGAGGAATTCTCACGTATCATTCGGCGGCTATTCTTTCCGACGATGACCATCGAGTTTCGTAGGTTGCTCTCGGCCCAGCCACCGAACTCCTATCCAAGTCGAGAGCGACTCTCTTCCCGCCGCGACCTTTACAGAAGCGTCAGGCGGATACGTGAATGTCAGCGGGGGAATGACAGTGCGGCTTTCGGTTGACATCGACAACGCGGCTCGATTTGAACGGTACAGCAGCGCGAGCGAGGAGAGGTCTCGGGGCGGCTGACTACTACCGACTGATTCTCCTGCGAGGAAACCCTCGACAGTGGTCTCGCACGTGTAGCCGAGTGGCACCCCGGGTGACTAAACACTCCAAGCAGCGCGAGAAGACTCTCCGGAAATTTGTCTATCTCGCGGCTATTTGCCTTCGCGTACCGACTTTCTTACTCCGCGAGCAAATAGACGACGCGCGGCCCCTCGTGCGTGTCTGGACTCGAGTACTGCTGGAGAGTGACACGGTTTTCAGATTGGTCCCCGCCGCGAAGGCGCGAAGGAGGCCGGCGAACTTACTTGAGCGGTGTCGAGACCATTCTGATTCTGGCGCCTTCTACCCCTGGGAGGCCGGGGGGTGGCCGCACCGGAGAGGTGGGCGCCCTGAGGGCTGCCACCCCTGGCGTCGACGGCTGTGTTCGCTGCCAGGGTGGTCCCGTCGTTCGTTTCCGTGTGAGTCCCTAAATCAGCTGCTTCGCCACGGTCACCGCCTCGTGGACCACTGGCCCCGGACACGTTCTCACCAGACACCTCACCTGCAACAGGACAAACACAGGCTTCAAGATAATGCTAAGCTCTCTGGTCTCACTCTGCATCCATTCATTGTAGTCAACCATTCTCTAGCCACTTCCGTGTATGTTAACAGGGAATTTAAGGCGTGTGTGGTACTGGTATGTGTGAGTATTTTTGCATCTGTGATACGAGCGGATACTTGATGAAAAAGTTGCATACATAAGAAATCTACTAAATGCGTTTTTAAGAATTTATAAGTCTCTGTGTTTATTTTACTTTAATATACTTTATCATTTATTGCCCGTTTTCTCAAACCCGAGTCTTTGTTCGATTATTAATGCCAGCGTCTATAACAGGTTTTTTAAATTTTTTGATAAAAACTACTGGACACATTACTAAAATGAGGATTCTGTGAATCAAGTACTAGCGCTCACTCCCAGCCAATAAATCCCGGGTAAGATCTTATAGTAATAAATCGAGAGCAGACCGAAAGGGGCTCTGTGAAGCCTCGGCTCGTATTTTGGCGCATCATCACCGGCGAGGATAATAAATCCACACTCCAAAGCCTACGTTTTCCCATGGCGCGGCGCTCAGTGGCGGTGACTCGTTTCGTAACGTGTGTGTCAGTAGCCTGGGCTACCTCGTAAAGCCATCTTAGCGTCGGCGCCGTGTAAACTGGTGTCTTTCGGCGCCAGGAATTTCGATGAATTACGCCGCGAGCCGGCGGAGATCGCCGGCGGCATCGGGCCGCGTCGCTTTGGGCCATGCTTTACCGGTCAAATTAAATGCGGCTCCATTTGCCGGGCGAAGAAATGTAAACGCGGCAGAGTTGAAATATACGTGGCGGATCAAAATAGAGAAAAAAGCTTGAGTGGGAAAAAAGGAGCTGGTTAGGTTGTTGTCCAGACGTCAAACATAAGAAATTACTATTTCGTTCGAAATGTCACATGCATGGACACACTCATACAATAGTATATAGTGTAAATTCTGTGATACTGGTGGCCACGGTGGAATTCCAGTTTCGCAAGAAATTAAAATTCCTTCAACGATCATATTTTGAATATTAATTTTAATATTCATACCTCACTCTTTTAAAAGCCTCCAGCCTTTTATCCAAATCTTAAGATCAATTTCGATAGTAAAATTAAAAGCGTCCCATTTCCTCTTTCCGCTCGTATCCATAATTCTATAGAGAACACGTAGCCATGGAACACGTTCCATATATGACAAGAGTTTCAAGCGTTTCTTTAAAAACGCGATACATATAACGCGACAACTAGCTTCAGAGAGCGAGCATAAGAAGGTGTCAGGTTTATGAGTCACGGGAGTCTCAAGTTTCAATGTCGGAGCTTAGGAGATGTCATAGTCGAATGACACCCATCCCGGGTTCCCGAAGTAGAGCGAATCTATAGCGAGGGCCCTAAGAAGATTTACGTCCAGTAAGTGGACCTGTCTCGCAGCATCATTATCTAGCTGCTCGATCGCGGGCGCCTAGCCGAGCGCAGGACTCCACGCGGCGAGAGCAGCTATTCCGCCGCGGAGAAAAAGGCTCGACGGGCGCAAGGAGCCACTACAAATCGGATCGGTCACTGCCCAGAGCAGGTACATACCAAATGTATACCCGGCGAATTCCTCGCGGCGTTCAACGCCCGAGATTCCCCAGGAGAAGCCGCTCGCTCGGCCTCGAATTCGCTCCTCGCGCACACGTATCGAACCCGTTTGCCCGCCTTTAACACTGACTGCACTACTTCGCCTTCCTCGTTTCCGCCGATTGACAATCTCCGCGGCGAAGCCGGCTAACTGTACAGAGATCGCGGCCAACGCTATCACCGCCGAGTAATATCGCAATTCCGATGCCGAAACGGTCGATCAATAATAAAGATGTGACAAGCGATCGTAAAGCTATTTACGAGTCGCAATACCGAAATCTCGATTAGATGAAGGAGAGGCGAGGCTTCCCTCGAGCGGGGTCCCGCTCGATTTCCGAGCGTAACTCAAAGTCCTCCATAAAGAAGGATACGCGCGGCATACGGGATTTTATGACGTGCGATAAACACTGATGAAAGTCGGGAGCGGTGAATTGTGGCCGCGGCTGTCGTTATATCACTGCGATACCTAAGAGCCTTTCCGAGAATCGGGAAGAGCCGGCCGTTTGGGGGAAAAGCAGATAGCCACAGTCGTAAAAGTTACTTGCGCGACGAGCGCCGCCGCACACGTCTTCATTACCGGCGAAGGGGGCGAATGCGCCGCGGCGTCCCCATAAAAATTCCATTAGACACTATTTCACGCGGCGGCGGCTGCCACCGCGCGAAAAAAGCCCATAAACTATGCCGGATGAAAGTTTTACATTGGCCGATGAGTGATAAAGCTATCTATTAGAGAGAATTAAAGCTTAATGAAGAGCCGGTAGTGGCCAGGTGATAGGAGTCAACAATCGTACACTGTGATCTTTCCGACCAGTCGTAAATATCATACGCGCAGCAGGACAGATTTTCAATTTCAAGGTGTCCGTCCGTCAGGCGCAGTTAAGCCTCTCTCGGCCTGCACTTCCCCATTATACCATCTCACGCGCGCTCCTATCCGCAGGGAACCGCTGACCACGGAACTTTTACGAGTGCGGTAGCGTGTCTGAGTCACGTACGACAAATATCGTAACTCGGAATCCACCAACTCCTGCACCAGGAATCTATTGTTTGCAGATCCCTCGGCATACCTCCGCTCGCCCCTCGGCCATTATTACCGCGGGAGCGCATGGAAAAATCGATCCAGTCGAGAACTCCGGTAGAGAACTCTCGTGGAGCTGTGAAGAGCAAATGCATGACTTTCTTCTGTCTTCTTGATGACTCGAGAATTTCAACAAGACTCGTTACTTGAGACGAGCTCTGCAAGTATCTTTAAACACCTTCGAGGAAATTGGGCTCTAAGGAAATGGCCACTTTTTCCACACTCGTGAGTGCTCTTTACTTTGACACCTGTGCACGAGGTTTCGCGGTAGAGGGTGATTTACTTGTCTTTGATCAACACTGTAAATATCCTGCTGTACGCATGATATTCATAAATAAAAACGTCACTTTATTTATATAGAAATATTTCTGGTACCAAAGGTCAAACAGTTGGTTTTATTGAAATAGAAGGTGGAGCACATGCAGTCGGTAGGACTCATTAAAGGACCTTGAAGCAAGGACTGGTAGGACGAGGGAGGACGCGAGGAACTCGTAATGATAGGTGCCGGATATAAATTATCCTGCGCGGGACCGCAGCTAAAACGAATTGACCCCGGGGGTCAGGGCTAGAGTGGCGCGCGACAAGAATAAAGACGACACACATGGCTTCCACGGGCTCGCCGTTAATTATTCCCATCTTAAGAGCTTCCTTCGACGAAACCGCATAGAGGCTAGACTTCCGCGCGACTCTCTTCTTTCGAGCAAAAACTCACAATTGACTGTCTCTCAAGTTGATGACCTGTCGTCGCCGGCTGGCTTTGTTCGCCGGGGGAGCACGATTTTTTTCCCTCGCCCGAGACGACCAAAACGGGCCATTTTTCATCGTCGTATCCGTTCAGTGAGGGATAACGGAATTATGATCTCTGTCGAAAGACTCGATTCTAGTTGGCTGCGCGAGTGTCGATAAATGAAATAATAAAAAGGTGGTATTAACTGGCTGACCGCAAAAGTGCCGTCGCGGATCTGGTATAGCTCGTAAATTTAAACGAGCCTCAATAAACGACATATGCTGAGGCTGGCGAACAATTAAATCGCGAGAAATTCATTACTACCATTTGCATCATTCAATATTCATCGGGCGGCGCGTATCGTTTAATACGAACGCCCTCGATCTAGCTGGAGGAGACTGGCGGAAATGGCACATCGCCGTCGGCTGCGATCTAGAGAGGTAAACCACACCCATGCCGCGATTTCCATTCCCCTTGCGCTCCTATCGATTAAGGCTTCCGCTTCGCCACTTCCTCCCCGTAATGCACGAATCTCGTGTTATACGCGCGGTGCCTCTAACCGGATTAACCTTTAACGGGACACGCGCGAGGCCGCGAAACCAAACTCGACAAAACCTACGGACAATACTTAACCATCCGCGCGCTCGCGCAAGTCTGTTACAACGAGCACCTGACAATCGGACGAGAAGATCGCGCGCGATTATCCCAGTCTGCCATTCCTTTGAGCAGACCTCGCGTTTGATACCTCAAACTATAGTTATTAACGCCATCCGATTGCGAAAGCATTTTAATTGCCAGCGGCGCGCGCGCGCGGCATTGTAAACACTTCTATTCCCAATGCACGAGCATCCGCATCCGGAGTCCGACATCCCAGGCGCGCTCGCACACCAAGAGCCCTCACTCGCCAATCGACCAACTCTCCACACTGGCGCGCGCGATCAAGCCGTGTTATTACAATACTGCAATCACGATCAATTTTCCCCCTGACATTTGAATATTGTCTGGCGTGCCACATCTGGCCGCGGCAAAAGTGCGGGATGTGATTTTCGCGGCGTCGGGCGAAAAAGTCCGCGGCGGAGATGAGATAGGTGGCAGCGAGGTGTTAGGGATTCAGGCGCACTGGCGCGCGCGCGCGAGCGCTCGGGTCAACTATACCGCTACGTTTTATTACCGGGCGAACGAGCGGTGCCTTCGGCCGAGCAATTACCGCCGGGCCGAAACGTCCTCGAAAGGTCGCGCGGTCTGAATTAACCGGGAAAGTAAGAGGAAGTGCGTCAGCCGATGTTAGAAAGTCACGGGGTTAGTGCGCGCGGCCTGCTATCGATAAGAACCGTAACCGCAGCGCTGCCGGTGCACTGGGAAAGTGGCGTAGCCTGCTCAAACAAATCACAGCTACCGTGGCCGATATAATACACCAGCAGCCGAGCTAATTACCTCGAACCAGTCGATCCACCTAATCACTTCCCAATTCCCCAGGTGCGCAACGATCGCCCGAACACGACTTATAAAAGACTCCGAACCTGCGAGTCTAATTAACACTGACAAATCCAGCCAACCCGAGTGATCCCGGCCCCCACCCGGACGCTCGCTCGATTGAGACATAATCTCATAATTAGCCGGGCGATGTTCCGCGCCGGCCCGGATGACAAAAGCCTCCCCGTGCGGATGCGAGGGAAGAGGCGGCCGTAACTCGGCGTGAACAGATGCTCGCGGGTATTCAAGGAGGAACGGCGGCGGCCCGGCGTCTCTCGAGGCGAAGTCATTAGCGGCGAGCAAGACATTAGGAGACGCGAGGAGGCTAATACAGGCAAATCCAGCGTTTCCAACGGTATTAATTGGCCGGGGCTTACCGGCGCTGGTAAGCCCGCTCGAGCCGCCGCCACCGGCGACAATAATTGCCGAGCGTAACGACCTTTAAAGGCCGCGTCTCTCTCTGTGTACCCTACGCTCTCGCACACCGCGCGCAAGGAGAAGCGACGATGCGAGAAGCAGGAAAAGGGTCTCTGCCGGTGTCCAGGTGAACGAAGGGTGGACTCTCACCGGCCCGAGAGATTAGTGTCACGGCGTTAACACGATCAACGCCGGCACCGAGAGCCGCGCTCGACCACGCTGGAAATCTCCCGTGAGTTAGAGTCTATGGGGTGATTCATTGGGGTTTTAATCGCTAATTATGAATATAGTCCGTTGAGAATTTAATAATTATACGGTGTTGAGTAATTTCAATATAAATATGTACCACGTATTGAAGTTTATTGATAATATGAAATAATTGGAAGTCGAGTGTGAAGGGGTTGATTAAAAGGCGAGTGTATAAGCCTGTAGAGGATGCTCATCGAAGGTGGAAGAGACGTGACGGCCGTGGAAAGGGAAGGAAGGGCCGCCCGCTGCCGTCTCCGCTATTAAAGCTCAGGTTATGCCCGTTTCAAGTGGAAAATCATAAGCACCGCAAATACGGCGTTATTACTATAGAGCCGCCACGAGCGCGCCACTTACTTTGTAATCATGACTAATGCATAATGCAGTAGTGCCGGTGTGGCTGGCGCGTGTGTGAGCGCACCACCGCTCGTTCGTCATACGCCGCCCGAGGAGGCGCGTGAAGGATCGCAACTGCCCCACACACCCACCGGTACCTTCCTCCGCTGCCTCACCTCGAAATATCAAAGCGAGCATCTACTTTATAATTAGAGTCCTCCGAGTGCCAGACAGAGGACTATTTAGTTCCTGACTCGCCGCGTCGGCAGGAAGCTCTTTCGCCTGGATCCTGTTCTTGTACCATTTTTGCAGGATTTCGCAAGAAAGTCGCCGGCAGATTTTACCGTGAAATTGGTAGGTAGGTAATGATGACAGTAATAGAGCAGTCATGATGAATGGGAGGATCGATTAAGTAGTCTGGTTTAATCAGATTTGAGTTGGGTCTTTATTATTAGTTATAATCAAGTTTTGAACACAGACGCTCGTTTAACAGTGTAGGATCTAATCGGTGCGAGCATTCAGCGCTCACTAACAAACTCACCGATTGGGTCAGCACGTCCTCTGTCCCCTTGGAGGTGTGTAACCTTGCTCGTGCGGGGAATGCTGGTATCAGCTGTTTGAGGCCTACTCTGATACGTACACAATGGTCGCAGCGCGTGACGAGCAAGCAATTATCAGGCCAGCCGAACTAGGACGACGGGGAACTAAAGGGGCGACACAATGCAGCCGCGAGCCGCGGCCTATTCATCGCCAATTGGAATGATAATTCGCGAATAAATGAATGGGCAATCGTCGCCGGGCCGTCCGGACAAATATCCCAGCGCCGGCTACTTTTCTACAATAGTGCGCATATATACGCAAAGGTCCCGCGCGCAGGTTGCTTAAAGCGGTTGCATAATGATCGATGATAAAACCGGACAGTGCGCCGAGGAGGATTCCTCGTTAATGAGTCGATAAGCGCGCATTACGTCACTATTGTTTCCTATTTTTCCCTGGGCGGGTTTAATAGCCACGCGCGCGCCCGCGCGATATGGAGATAAGGGGGGACGTGGATTCTCCGGCGAAAGATGCGAAACTATCGGCCGGCAAAAATCTACAAAAGTCTCTCCATTATAAATCATGCTGCGCGCCGTCTTGTTTATTAGCGAGAGCCCGCAGAAATCTCTCTCTCTCTCTCTCTTCGTTACCAGTCGACACCTTTGTGTAATTAATGAACTTCCATTGTGAGGCGTGCGTCCCTCGATCCTAGACACAGTCCATCTTTTCAGCTGCTTTTTGCGCCCTCCCACTGTGTCCCTTTCTCTCCAGACCCTCTCCCCCTCTCTCTCTCTCTCTCTACCTAAGTACACGCGCGTGTCACCTTCTTAGGACATCGCTCGCGGCCGCGCGCCTAAAACCCCGGCGACACTGACCGACAGGGCTCAGGGCCACCCGGCGACAACTCCATGATGAAATTCCATTAAGCACTTCCTCCCGCTTAATTTCTATTTAATCGGCGGGCGTCCGCTGCGCGCCTTCCAGCTCTCGCGCACTATTGTCCGGCGATCGCGCCGAGGGAAAGAGCTTATATCCCGCGCATGTCCGCATAGGTGTTTAACAGTGACTATAATTACGACTTCTCGAGCGGTAACGGTACGAGGACCGCGAGGATCTTAAAGCAGCGGAACACACAGCATTTACGAGTGCCAGTGCGCCGAGGGCAATGCGACACGTTTAATAATCGTCATTAAGGCTGCAGAGGTCCCTCGTGAATCCTCTGGGCTCTCGCGCGCGGCGCGTCCGAAACCTTGTTGAACCTTGGCCGACGCGGGTCCTAAATAAATACGCGAGGGGGGCCACCGGTACAGGACTGTCTCTCGGTACAATGGCACTCGGGAGTCAGGTAGGACATATCCCGCGAGGGTTCCGTTGGTTGCTGCGGTGGCAGGTAGCGTGCGGTGACCTCTGGCACCCGTGCGCAACACGGCAGGCGAAGGGGGTCGCGCGCGCGCGCTCCAAAGGTGGACAGACAACGAAAAGATGCTGCGGCGAGCCGAGGATGCGTTCCTGCGTGACGTAGCTCTCGTAAGCCATCACGCATATGTTACCCTCGGCGTATACGCGCTTACAATGCGATCCCCGGGGTCATTCCTCTTCGACCACCTCTCTCTATCTCTTTCTTTCTTGACTAGAGTCTTCGCGAGCTCGTCAGCGGCGTCCTCCACAGGAGTGTGCACTTGGTTCGAATGCGGGCACGTAGGTGTTGCGCCGACTAGAGAAAGGATACGGCCACCTAATCCTTAATGCCCGCGCCGAGGAAGAAACGGGCGTGAATAAAGATCGTAGGTGTCCAGGACTCGCTGGGCGTGACTCGCGTGTCACTCTCCTCGGATGAAGATCGACGATACGGAGCCGAGAGGAGCCATGGGCTATGAATAAATCTGCGGATCTACATACTCTCGGTCGAGTTCATAAGAAAGCCCGAGAAAAGAATCGACTCGATTCCACCGTGGATCCATGTCGCCAGTCTATTAAACTGGTAACACGTGTAGATGGCAGTTTTAAGGGGAGTGAGAGATTTATAGTCGGACATTCTCCCGAAAGCGATTAAATCGAGTGGATCGCGAGGGGGATAGAAGCCCGTCGAGCCCGTCGAGCCCGTCGAGCGCGACGTAATGCGCTAAATGTGATATTATTTCAAATGGATGATTGCGTAAGAGCAACGCGGGGGAATAGCAGGTGATCGATGTACTTAAGATCACCGAGGGAGATGGATGGATCGCGCGGCGAGAGCGACTGAGAGCCGAAAGGCCAAGTGCATAGAGCGCGCGGGTCTAGTAATCGCTCGGCGTTACCGATCCAGCCGATTAGATATGTATCTAAGTCGATTAATAAACCACCTACACGCGTGTCAATGGTATACGATTGGAATGGTGCGCATACTGGAAAGTTTCCAGCTTATTGCGAGTGATACTGCTCGCGGCGCTCCCGGTGACTCCGTGTCCTCGTACACCGGGCTCTCTCCTTTTACAACCATCTCCGCTGTCCGCGCAGTCTCTCCGTCTGTGTCCGTCTCTGTGTGCGTAAGACTGGACGTGCCAGCGAGTTGCCAAGCGAATGACAAACAAAGAGCGGAGAGCGCGCGTGTCCTCGCTATCTGGTGTGCGGGAAGCGATTAGCGCGAGGAGATCCTCTCGGCTTCCATGGCGGAGAAACGCGAGAGCAAGGGACGAGAGAGAGAGAGAATACGGAGGATTAAACGCGGAGAACAATGTTTGAGAGTCGGCTGAAGGCGAGCCGGCGGTGTGCGGCTGGAGAGTGGAGGAGAAATGGCGAGGGAGGTGTAGGACGGCAGAGGCGATTAGCGCCATCGATCCTCTTCCAGCGCAGCGCCCAGGGAGACTGGGAAATGTAGGAGAGATAGAGCTCCGCGCTCGGAAGATGAGGGGGCGGAGAACTCGCCGCGGAGAAGAAGGACGAGTTGGAAGTCAGGTACGTGGGTCGAGGAGAGGTCAGAGACAGACCGCGACGAGTCACCTGCGGTGTGACCGATGCGTGCCGCCAGCAAAACGCGCTCACTATCATCTCGCCGAGACTCTCTCTCTCTCTCTCTCTTTAACTTCCAGTCGACTGGTAATAACTGGCCTAGCAGTACGCGAGATGCCAGCGGAAGCGGTTTTCGAGTTCGGAAATAATAAGTTATGCTAATTAAATGATGAATATTCCACAGGTGTGCCAAGCGCGGTATGCAGAAATCGAATAATACTTCCTGGGATGTAGCGAGGGGTCGAGTAGGGGGTCAGCCCGAGCACAAAGTCGTGCAATTAGCAAACGAGCAATTAGGCAGCATTGTTCGCCGTCGGACGGACGCGCGCGCGCGCGCCCCACGAGCCATTCAACCGCGCTTCCCGCCTCTAAGCTGGTATATCAATAATGATCACAGCTGATGGACTGACGTGTTGGGAGTCCAAGACGCTGACACCGGACACATCGAATATACCGCGCGAGAGCACTAGGCCGCGCGGAATCAGGGGTACCAGCCAGAGCCGGCCGCAAGAAAGAGAGCTCGAGGCCCTTCTTCTCCTTCTGCTCGTCAGCAGGCATCATTTCGAGTGATGTATTACTCAGCGAGTGTCATCAAGAAACGGTTATGTGACCCTCGGCGACTCCCGACGCTCGCAGACTCGCGCGACTCAGACTTACTCTCCGCGAGCACCCGACCATTTCACCCGACCATCGCGACTACTATCGACTAGACGCCGGCATCTCCCCGCGCGCGCGCGCGCGATCGTAATTGATGCCGGTTTAACAGTAATTACCGCGGTAATATATTGCTACTCCGTTAAGAGAGCACGTTAAGCATTCCGCTTCTTGCTAAGAGCGCGCACGCAGGCTACACCTCTCCCTCGGCTTTCCGGGCTCGCGCTTCTTGACTAATGGGCCCCGCGGCTTTCGCGTCTCCGCAGAAGCGCGGTTGTTATGTCAGCTGATACCGCCGCTCACCTGGCCCATCCACCGCCGCGCCGCGTCGCGCCGTTTAAACGAGGCGAGAGGCCGCAACGCCAATCTACCTTTAACCTATCTGGCGTACAGGTGTGTGGGCGAGTCGCGGTTTGTGAAATAATAGAGTGAAGGATTAGATTGGAAAGAAATTGATTAGTGAGGGGTTGAGGAAGAATTAGGAAATTGGAGGAAATTAAAGGCTGTTTTGGTTGCTCGAGTTTTAAGAATGTCATTTGAAATGGTAAGTTTGGGTAATCGTGAAGGTAATCGTCTCATTGGGGACTAATTATGAACGGATTAGTTGAATCGCACGAAAAGCGAGATTATTAATACCAAATCCAACATGCCAATTCACGGTGTAAAGATGGCGATCGCACGAAACGGAACAAGGGTTGATCCGCTCGAGTTGTCCGTCCCAAGAGGCCACGATCTCACCGTTAGATTCGCCGGGGGGCGAAACAATACTCTCGGACAATGCCATTCGATCGATGAAGCGTCTGCACGTGTATGGGGAACGGGGGGGTCGCAGGGGGGCAGCGTGGCGTGCGAGATGGACGTAAGGAGGTTACGAGAGATCGGAATGCAGGCGGTAGTGCGATCAATGGGGATGATCGCGCGGGCCAATCGGTAGAGGTCGTGGTCATCCTGGAAAGCGTGACCGATCCGGGCCTGATTACTGTTTGACCGCGGGCCCGATATCGCCGAGGCCGGCTAATTAATCGCGAGCATGTCGCCGCGGTATCGGGCCGCGCGCTCCCTCCGGGGGCTGGAGGGTGGAGGTGGATGGCATATAGCAGCGGAGCGCGCGGTATGGAAGTGGAAGGACACCGGTGCCGATGGGCCACCCACGGTAGCGCCGGCAAACGTAAATTAGCGACTTATCGTATCGCGCCGGGGTCGTTAAGAGCGGAGGATCGGTGCGAAATTCGAAGACGTTCCCCTCGTGACCGGCTGATATACCCGACCACGAGCGTAATTGACTTTATACTGCCTTAACTCGGACTGCGTTATGCGGAAGCGAGTCCTCTCCCCCACTCGCCGAATCAACCGCCGACAGATTAAACTCAAGCGATACAAGGAATCCGAGTGCGACTTTGAAAAATCGAGCAGATCCTACCGAGGCCCGTTAATAGAGGGGGGGGGAGGGGGCGGCGAGGAGACAGAGGGTTTCCGAGTGGCTCGCTCGGGAATTCAGATAGCTTGTTAACGAGGCCCATGCAAAATCGCTGGACGTGCGTTCGTTAGAGCGGAGGAGAGATCTCGGGGCGGGTGTAGGCGTCCGGAGGAAAGTCGTGTAGGGCTAAGGGGATTTTTGTGTTCACCCGGTAGAAAAGTCCCGGGGACCACTGGCCCGGAGAAGGTTTGCACTGACCCGCGGGCGGGTCCAAAGGTCGACGGGCGAGGAATGCCGGCCTCGGAGATATACCTCGCTAATGAACCCTCGAGCCTCGTCGCCCGTCCGTCCGAGAGCCGGCTGTCTATTTACCAAAGGACAAGGAAACACTCGGTCGCGTCGGCCGCGTCGGCTTTTCGGCCAGGAAGGAGCCCGAAAAAGGTTAAGTGGCAAAGGCTAGCTAATAACTCGGGGAATCTCAAGCGCCTTCCCTTGACCCACACATACCTGCCGGGGCAACTCTCCTATCGGATTCTTCCTCGCTCGGAGAGCAGCTGCGATTAGAGCGGCGGAGAGCTAAACTCGGGATGTCGTCGGGAGATAAGCGTGGAATGCGAGTGAACCTAATCGCTCCGGCACCGACACCGAATCCTTCTCCTGGAGGCCGATCTCCGGGAGATTGGCCGATCTCCTATCGCCTCCCGACCAGCCACGAGGAAGACGTAGTTGCGTCGCGCACCAATTAGCGGGAGGAGCTCTTCATCGATATACCATCGATTGCCATTTGTACGTGTCAACGCGTCTCGCCGCGCGCTTATCCCGCTTATCCCGCTCTCATGCATAAACATCGCCGCGACAATGAGAATGGCTGGCGAGCTCCCCGGAGCCGCACAATAGGGCCGCTGGATCCTGGTGAATGTAATCCCGCGAGATCTTTCCGCGAAGCCTCCTCCAGGCTAATGGCGCTGGAGCCGCGCGGGAGACGGAGCGCGATCGCCCGGATCAACCGACTCCTCATCGAGTAATTGCAAACCGGTATAATGAATAAAGAGGATAAAGGTCGAGGCGGGGCTTTGATAAAAAGCGAGAGAGTCGAACGACATCGAATCGTCGCCGGCGAAAGCAGCCCTTCGCCAGCGCTGGAAGTAAATGGGATTTCCTTGGGCGAGCGGGGCCACAAATCGAGTTTCTACGGGCGAGAGAGCGCGCCAGAGCAAGAAGAAGGCGAAGAAGAGGAAACGGGGCGCGCGGAGTAATATAGAAGCAGCCCGATATGGTCATGCTCTCGCTCCCTCTCCCTCTCCGGCGCGCGATGCAAATGAGAGGGGGCCCCGTAGAGGAGAGGCGCGTTTCACCAGTAGGCGAATGAAAGCCCGGGCAATTAAATTCTCATTGGAAGCCAGACACGTGTTACCGCGTGTCTGACGCGCCGGTCACGGCGATCGCGACCTCGAGATCGCTGATATCGCGCGCATTACGCGACAAATCGCTGCCCTTACTCCAGCCAGACACTGAGACTCTCCGTCCCACTGAGAGCCGCGGCTCTCTTTTCCCAGTCGACTCTACCATTTCTTATACAACATCCTGCGCTTCGCGGAAAAACGCATTATTAAGCCGACAGCAATTACCGCGAGTTTAATCGAAACTTGTTTACGACCACGCGGTTTCTTCTTTCATTGGCGGAGAGTCGAGAGACAGAATTCGGCGAGAATTCATCGAGGAAAGGGAGAAGATGGAAATGGAAGGGATGGGACCGGAGGGTAATTGTACTTTTGACCAGTGACTAATGCGAGCGGAAAGGCCATCGATCAAGGCGGCGCGCGCGGGCAACGAAATAATTAGCGGGCCGGTGGATATCGAGTGTCAGGTATAGCGCGCGGGCTCGAGCGGGCCCGGCCGGCGCAGTGGCGTGTCGTTTAAAGGAATTATCAGGACGTCCAGCGGACGTGGCCGATTAATCTTGGCCAGTGTGCGGAGGTGTCTTTCCGCGGTGGTGCAAGCCACGCTTGAAGGAGGTGGCTGCCGATCGCGAGGAGCCGAGGTTTTCGCCTCGGCCTTATCTCGTCACGACCATCTGCCGACAGATACACCGCGCAACGCCTTGACACGTAACAATGCATGCATGAATTAATAGCGCGCCCGCTCCCGTCCTCGTACTTCTCTCCCGCTTACAGCAGATTTACATCTTTATCCCGGACGAGGGAGGTCTCGCAGCATATGCGCTAAACTATCCCGTGTCCTCAGGCTTTTCCCCTCTTTTATATTCTTCTAAGCTTTTTCCACGGGTTATGTAATATGCCACTCAAGGATTATTTTCTTTGAGAAAAATGCTTGAATCGAATTTTGAAAATAATTATTTTTATCTGTGTCTCATTTTGTGGGAGATGGCAATGATCTGGTAGGATATTTGTGAAACATTTTGTGTAGAATGGTGTAATGGACTGGTATAAAGCGGAAAGGTGCTATTTCAAGTGGAAGAAATAACGTGTGAGGTAGTGGGAAGTTTGCAGCGTACTAGCTCAGGAACATAGATTCATAGGTATACTAGCATTGTGCAACTTTCTCGGAATCCAATGCGCTGAACCTGCCAGGGCCTGGACGCCATTCCACGGGTTATTAGACGTAATTGCGATCCTGAGAGAGTCTCGGAGGATCGCGGAACGGACTCGAGGAAGGAGCGCGGGGCCCGAAAGAAAAACCCCCGAGCAGGAAGAGAGTCCGCAGTGCGAGTTACTGGAACTCGCAGTGGGGCCGGGAGTGAAAAGCAAAATGGGCCAAAAACGGCCCTAAAAATAGCCCCTAAAAAATGTAGGACTTAATGGAGGCGGAAGAACGTGATCGGAATTAAAATAGTAACCCGAGTGGAGAACGCCCGACGAAAAGTGCGCGAGCCTCTTTCGACGCGAAAGGTTAGAGCTACGATAAATCTGCCGGCCTACGTCTCTTTAGGCGGCCGGCGGCTCTCGGTGGGCGCCGATCTTCCCCGGCAATCACCCACACCAAAGTGTGGGAATTCCTTCGGGTCTTCCAGATAAAATGACTCTCGACACATTTCCTATTGCAGCGAAACTCTGCTACCTTATTCTTCCATTCGCAACATCCCCTGGTTCATTCACACATTGTTCAGTAGCGTCGAGAAGAAACTCTGCTTACCTGCAACAAAAAGGTACAAGGAAACGTTAAAGACTTGTCAAATATATATCCATTCAAGAGATTGTTCATGAAAAACCGGACCGAAAGTCTCACTGACATTTCTTCAAATTCGCATAACGAACTAAGCCGAAAATTCGCATAGTAAAGTTCCCTTATGGGACGAAGCGTGCGGTGAGTCGAGTGGGAATTAATCAGCTACAATGATCGTGGGCTGTTAATCGATCAAGCGGCAACGACCCGCGATTATAATGACAATGTCTCATAAAGCACTGCTCGAATTGTCGATTCAGTGCTAACAAAAGGGAAAGAGAGAGAGAGAGAGAAACTGTTGGACGCAGCGGCCTACGAAGTGACCTCGGTATTGCACTAATGCCTCCAGAGACGCATCCTCCGCCCGACTCTCAAGGAATTCATGAGATGTATATGCCACGTAACGTGTCTGACATTACAATATAAAGAACCGAGAGTGCGTCAGATTCGACGAGCCCGACTCGTCCGACTGGTAACCAAACCGGGCGCCCCGCCACCCAGCCTTGCAAGTGCGATTGCAAATGAGCCAGCGCTTGATTAATCGGGCGTCGACTTAAGGTCGCCGAGCAACTAATGCACTGGGAGTCGCACGGGAGTGGATTTCTACGATGCTCGTCGGATTGGTGGGTCAGACGTTGACACGAATGACGACTTGTAGCGCGCGCGGTCACGTGGGCAGGACACAATGCAGGGTGCGGCTTCACCTCTGACACGGCGAGGTCCCGACCTATTCCCATGTACGCGCGGGGCCAGCCTGTATCATTGTGTCGGTGGAGCGGGCCCGACGCGGTCCGGCCAACCCACGTGCAACGCCAACACGCAACGATCCTCTAAGCTGAGCCTCCTTGGAATTTCAACGCTCGGGGAATACGGCGCGCGATCCTCGCCGGGCGAGAGCCTCTCATACATGCCTGAACGCCCCCCTGATCTCGATGTCTCTGATCCGAGCGAGCGGAAGGATCGGATGGCTATCTCCTCGAATGCCAAGCGAACTTAATCCCGATCCCTTCTCCGACGGGGCCCAATATCCTAACCCGCCTTTTCGACTTTCGCCCTCTTTCACTATAATCCCGGCGCGCGTATCGACGTAAACTCGATTCAACGACTCCGTCGGGCCCCTCGTCCGTTTCTCCGAGTCCCCGGGGGCCATTCGTTATGTCGGCCGCGCGCGCACTTTACAGGAGTTGGCGGCAATAAGCGACAACTATTACACATCGTAGAGGAATATTATAAGAGTGGCGGGGTAGAGTCGGGGCGTTTACAGCCCGATTATCTTAGAGATATTCTAGAGAGTTGGAGTGTGTATATAGCTTGACGTCTTGCTCGCGAGGTTCGAGCTGGAGGTGCGTGTCCCTCGCTCGGAGTCCCCTGTATTGCGGTTAATGCAACCAAAAGCGGGGACCACGGGCAGGGTCTACGTGCTCGTAGACGCCCACGGCATCTCATATCTTACGGATGAAGACATTTACGACAATCCTCGCACGGGCCACCACCCTGCCCACTTGTTCGCCGCTCTCCGCCAAACACTCGGCTCCTCTCACTCCCTTGCTTCCTTTCCTTAAAATGTACGAAACCTCCGCCACTTTGCTGTCCTTTTTACGAGCGCGGCACGCCGAGCGGATGAATCAAGCGACCGCAGGCCGCGCGGTGTCTAGAATAGCAAATGGCAAAATGGCACTCGTAGAGTAGAGACTGGTCGAGACAATGGACGCGGTTGTATCGTGGAAAGCGAGCAGGTGAAAAGGGAAGTGGCCGCGAGCACCGACAGGCCTGACATTGGATGAGTTAGAGGCGTAGGATGCATCTTCCAGCGAGTATAGAAATATTAATCTCGGCTTTCTAATATGTTAATGGCGGCGGAGCCGTCACGACGCTCTCGGCCGTTTCACGAGCGCTCGGATCGTGTTACTCTCGTCGAATTAAAGGACACGCTTATCAATATGCGACCTGTCTCTCTCTCTCTTTTCACGTCTCTCTGGAATCCAAAGGGATCTCTCGGATCGCGCGCGAGAGAGGAGTGTCCGATGCCGCGAGTTCCCTCCAAGGAGTAAAGTCACGGAGACAAAGTACGTGGCAGGAAATTCTCGACGGGCGCGCGGGACAATGTCCCCAGAATGTTCGCCCGCTGGGGAAGAGCTGCAGCGAGGAGGCAGAGAGGAGAGAGAGATCTCGTTCACACGACACGGCCTTCCTGTGCGCAGGAGGTAGATTTGCATTTGACAAAAAGGCCGAGTGTATTCCATCGGGGGGGCGCGAGCTCCCTCGTGGAATACGTGCGGCCGGCGCTTAAGCGACCACGCTCTATGAACCAACCTGGACCAACCTCAGACCTCAGGTTGTCTCCGTCAGGGTCGGGCCGTTACTTATTTACGCAGGCTGCATATCGCGCCGAGAGAACAATTGCGTACGCCTCGCCTCCTTTTAAATCTTCGACCTCGATGTAATTATTTTTAAGGGTCGCGACCTTTTCCTACCCAGCCGCACTCTCCCTAGGAAATAAACCTCGACCACTCTTCGATGATCAATTCTTTCGAGAGCGAGTGAGTCTAAAAAGACAGGATTGCCCAACTGGTGAAATTGATTTGAAAGATGGAGGGGGATTGAAGTGCTATCTTGATTCGGCGGAATCGGTTTTCGTGGAATGGCGGGATGTGCTCCGGTGGCCCTGAAAGGTGAGAGCCGAGGGAAGAGATCCCGACGAATTTCTCGAGGCGCGCGTTTCCAGGGGGCGGGAGAGGCGGCGATACGTGCTTCCTTGTAGATATGCAACGGTGCAGATTAGGCCGAGGAGATCGTGAAACGTGCCTCGGAACGTGCGAGCATGCTGCGCTTCTTGCACGGTGCAGCACGTCGCGAAAGTCAGAGGTGACGTGTCACCGAAGGTGACGACGACCACTCCGAGCGCGCGCTCTTGTGCAACAACGTCGAGGCAACCGGCTGGCTGCTGCTGCTGTTGCTGGTGCTGGTGCACCGTGTCTGCCTTCGCCAGGCTGCACGCGAACCTGACGAAACGCTACTGACACCGCGACCCCGCGCGCTCTGACAAACTCCTTGCTGAGAGTCGCTGACTTACACGTGTCTTCGCCCGCGGCTGACGAAATCGTAGATGGCTGCCGCGAGAAGCTCTAGCGAAATCTTGAGAGTCTGCGCTTCGGAGAATTGAGCTTTCATGTATCTTTTGGATTGAGTCTGACTCTGTTGTTTGTGTCTCTGGGAGAATTGACACGCGCCAATTGTTAATCGCGGAAGAATGACAATGATTGGCTCAATGCCAAGAGAGAGAGATTATTATCGCGACTGCTCTGTTTTTCCGCATTCCCGGTGCTCGGATCTGGAGATCGCAGGTTGTGGAAGTAGGGAGCGGCGGCGTCGGGGAAGGATAGATCGAGGATGGAATTGGATCTGTGCGATAGGCGTTGTCTAAAGTTGAGAGCCGCTGACCCGCATAGAGCAACCACGAGGCGGACCGGTTCAGGTCACGGAGGAGACTCCGTTCTCGGTTCTCGGTCTCTGAGGTCGTGTCCTCAGCGAGCCACGAAGCACACACGTCGAGAGCGCCGGGGCGACCTGGCCTTTCCTCCTCGCAGAGCGCGGCTTCCCCTTCGCGTGACACGCACACGTCGCCCGTGCGTGCGACCTCTCCCAGGACGAGCACGCCGCCACCGAGGATATCCTCCTCATCCCCGGGGGAGGATTGAAAAAGGAGTGGATCTCGAGGGGGAGCAGCTCCTCCGAGAAGAGAGGGAGAGAGAGAGAGAGAGAGAGAGAGCGCAGAGCCGAGGCTGCCAGGGTGGATCGGAGGAAGGTGAGAGAATCGAAAGAAAAAGGAGGACCCGGAGAGCAAGGAGAGCCGGTGATACAACGATATCGTCGATCGATGTCCTCGTGGATGTCAAGCCACGGGGAGATTCCACGAAGCCGATAGCAGAGCGGAGGACTCGTGTCCTGCCTCCCATAACCTGACGCGAGGCCAGATCGCGAGAAGACGCCTTGTAAAACGATATTAAGGGATTAGCGTCCGTCTACGCTTCCTCCTCTCCGCTTTCCCGCCCTCGTCCCACTCACGAGAAACAACCTCTTTACGAGCTCTCGAGCGATATTCCCAACCAGCGCCAGTCGGACCCGCCGACCACCCGAAGATCGATCTCGTGCGATCTCGACACTCCCTTTTCCAAATCCACTCAATTACCAAACCACAGGCCCCGCTCTCGCCCGTGTAATTTGCTCCCTCGCGCTTTTTTCCTCGCTTCCTCGGCCCAGCCAACACCTAACCCATCGGAGGTCATATACTCATGCATAGATTTAGGTTCAGGCCCTGACGGCGACCTCGCCGGAAATCCTTCCCTCCCGGCCGTTATTATGCCAATTCGCATTCCGCAGACTGTGCGATATTGCCGGATTTCTGGGAGCCGCTGTTGGATTTCGCAGGACGAAAGGGACTGTGCCGCGGGCCGAAGGACTTTCGACGGAAAGTTGAAAACCATCAATTCGGTTTAGGTCTGAAATAGGATGTTACAGCATAATTGAGACTTTAGTTGCGCGAAATAGCGTAGAGTTTCATAAGGTGGTTTATGAAGTAGGTTTTGCGGTGTTGTTTTAATTTTCTTAATATGGTAAGGATTGTTGATCCAGATCGAAGGAGGAATGGTCCCGCGGTGTGTGGCGGAGCGCGTCCCAAGTGTACGCGGACGCAGAAGAAGGCGGATTCCTGGAGTGATTTCAGGGATGCGACCGTTTAGATATTCGCGATGCGTTTCGCGGAGCGAAGTTATAGGCGCGAGCATAAGAAGCGAGAGGAGAGAAGAGGGTCGGTGGTGCGGATGCTGGCCTCTTTTCAATAGGATTAGCCTGGTTGTTTGAGGGCGAGGTCGCGAGCGGTGGCTTCCAGGTCCGAGCGGCGCGTCAGGTACACACTCGAGAGTTTTCTCCTGTGTGCGTGCGGACGCCTCGTAAGGCGATGGAATGCGTCCGTCCTCTGGGTTCTCTTCTCGGATGGATGGCTTTGTCTTGGTGATCTGACGCGCCCGCTTCACTCGTATAGCCAACTCGCGCTCCTCAACCCTCATCCTTCGCGGTATACGCGTACGGACAAGCCTCTCTCTTTATCTCTCCCTTTCTCTCCCTTCCTCCCTTTCTGGCTGTCGGTCGCCCCGGCATCCTGCGCCCTAATCTTCCCTAATCGAATTCCAACAGGACCTCAGCCTTCAGCAGGGACCTGATCAAGATACCAGCACGCGACTGCTCCAGCCCCGATTAGTAGCCTCGCACTACCACTTAGCGCGATAATTCTCCCGATAGAGAGTGTACCCTCCGATCGAGCCAGCCTCCAGCTGCTCTTTACTCTCGCACAAGACATTCTAACCAAACGATCCTCGCTCTATTCTCCGCGGGCCGTGCGTCGCATCACCAGAGCGAACCGGCGCGATCGGAGAGGTTTCGCAAAAACTGGTTCAGCGCGATCTATCATTTGAAGCGTCGAGTGGCAACTGCGCTCTGACCCCGGCGATCCCTTGACACTGGCGCAGAGCTCGAGAGAGCTGCTCACGTGGATGCGTGCCGCGACTGTTTCTCGAGTGACTTGCCTTTCCACGCGTGAGCCACGTAAAAGCCGCCGGATAAAAACAACGCGCTTGGCCAAGCGTGAACAGGATGACGATCATTTCAGGGGAATAGGCCGCGCGCGCGCGCGCTCACGCAAACTCAACGGATGGAGCTGAGGAACTTGGAGGCGAGAGCTCGCGCGCGCCGATGGAAGAAATGGACGGCGGAGGCAAAGTTCAGGGTGTCTCGTTGCCCGAGTGAAGTCAGTGAAGAGGTGCTCCGGGGGAACACGTGTTTAGCGCATTGTCCTCGCGGAGAGCCGTGTGGGCAACATCTCCGCGTATCCTTCTTTGACACGTGGGCACGTACGCCCATAGACGCGACTCGAGAAGCCCCGACGCTAACAGGACGATGAATTATCCTGCAAACTGCCTCGCCGGATAACAATGCAACCTCCAGCTGGACTCGCGACATCACTCACTCTATAACGAGGTAACGAGCCACGCTGTTCGCAAATTCGACAATGTCTTTGAAAGCCGTGTGCTTGGTTGCTAGTTGAAACACAGGTAACAGAAAATCAAATTCAGTCATTTTCACTGAGGTGAGTAGATGCTACCATTCGAAATCTAATGACCAGACAAAGCAGATTTATATTCAACAAACTACGCGCAATGACACAGTGTAAATTGACACCTGCATAAAAATCCGCAATTTACCGAGGACGTTTATTGAAATGCGATACCAACTGATTCCGCAGCATAAATACCAAAACTGTCAAACACGTGTCAAGATTCATATCGCGACTCTCACACGTGCGATATCTGCCAATGGAAATCTAAAAAGCTGGAAGGTGAGCGTCTGAATGTTACCACCTTCCCACTCCCCTCTCTCTCCTGGGTAATCAATCATTAAGCGGCGATCACCAGCTGCCGCGATCCATTAACGCACCGATCATCACCGATTTCCTTTTACTCGCGCGCTCTTCCGACACCCGCGCAGATGCTCTCAATGGCGAGCGCTCGAACTGCTCCGGATTTGCGCGCCGCCATCATTCATGCGTCGATCAGCAACTTTTCCACGGCGCCGTTGTCAGTCTAATTATGTGCCGACGGGTGCGCGCGAGTCAATTGTGCGCGGCGAGATTCATTTATAATCGCTTTCGAGCGCTCGGCCGCTGACAGCCGCGCTCGAAGAAAGTTTCGTCTGCCGCGTCCTTCCGTAAAATCGAGAAACGTAGTTACAATGACTCTATGCACGACTTTAGATTGCTTCCGGTATTTACTGTCAGATGGAAATGAATTATTGAACCGATTCAGTGAGGCTATTTAAATTACTTACTTCAAGACTGAAATTGTCGGTACTCGTTTCGCAGATTATGAAAAATTAATATCCCTGTAAGAAAAACCAGTTGTTCTCTTTTGCTAAAAGCCATTATAAATGCTTACAATTATAACGGTAAGATATTAATCATTTTAAAGAAATAAATCTACAATTCTACTATTAAAGCGCCAACTGACGCATAGAGAATGATCAAGAGCGAATGAATGATCATTCGATCTAGACGCGTTGTCCGTGGCGGTCGATCGCTCCGCATTTACCAACAGGTATTATTAATGTCCCCGCGCTCACTACACCAAAGAATCTCGTGCTCCCCATTAACATAATAGAATAATGAAGTGTCGGGTGTATCGAAAGAGAGGCTTTAGAGCGAGCTCTGTTCCACATCTGTTCGACTAGTCCACCGCGCGGGGAATCGAGCGGCGGAATTCCTAGGTCGAAAAATGCTAGTGGCGCGGTTCGACACGGCGATTTATCGCGCGCGTCCCGACTAATGGCCAGTGTCACGGTTAACATTGGCGAGCGGGTGTCAGGCCCGGTGACAATAACGAAAGAGAGCGCGAGACAAGGGGCGCGATGTTATATAATGAATGTATCGTTCGCACCTCGCCCACGCCTTCTCCTCGCTTTCCTTCTCCGTCTTCCTTCCTTCCTCGTCGCCCGCACTCGAGACCAGTGTAATCTGTGTCTAGTAGGAGCGGGCGCACGAGGAGGCGAGAGATCGCGCTCGAGAGGAGTCGGCCAAGCGGTAATTAATTACTTTGAGTGATCGGGATCCGTAGATCCAACACTCGCCATTTCGAGTGTTGCTGGCCAATTTGTCGGGACAGGCGCGCGGTGTTTCTTCCAAGGAGACCACCGCGCTCACCAGTAGGGAGGGATGGTCACCTTAACACTTTGACTGCTATATTCATAATATCTAACTTCGGTGACAGTCAATTGAATTGACACTATGAATGGTTAGGCAATGGATGAAAAGCCTTGACCGCACATATTATAAATTTCATGAAATTATTTGAAAAAATTATCCAATACGACGAGCACTTTGAGAGAGAAGCCTCGCCACAAATCTCCTCAAGATCCTTCGGATCTGTCAACAAATGTTCCAGCGACGAATGCCCGATGCGAGGGCAACGCTTCCCAAGGGGAAATAAATACATACTCGATTTCCAGTGCGAGGGAGAGCAGTAGCTTCGCATCCCGAGATGCGCTCGGTGTTGGATGCACGCAAATTAGCCGGGAGAATCGATGCGCGCGTACTCGTCGCGAGTAAAAGGGCACAGCGCCGTGTCTTATTGCTATTCCGCTCGGCGATGAAGTCGCGTTGTTCCCGCTGGCAAGCGACACTCGGCGATTTTCGCAAGTCCGATTATTGCGCCAACTCCACACATATCCACAACCACGGTTACATAAGCACTTCTATTACAAATCCCGCCGACACTGACGTGAAAGGGAAAAGCTGCTTGATTGTTTATCGTAATTAACTCGAGCCATCGGAAAGTGTCGAATCACCGGCCGGGCTACAGCCACCTGCCAGAAGATCCTTCTCATCGCGGACTCCGATCTCTTTTCCGGTCAATTATCCGTGGGGATGCGTTTTCGGGGATGACTGGTCCTAAGAGCGAGGCTCTCACGAGCGGGCGCTTTTTGGCGGCATCACGTATCCGATGGCCCCATGCCAAGAGGCAGTCGAGGTAGCAATGCACCTGCCAGGTCATTAGGGCATAAACGCCAGGCAGGTACCCGGGACGCTCTGGGAATAAGGGACAGCTCTACTCCGCTCGACGGAGGATTGGAGGCCACTCGAGATACAATCCAGACCAAACTGGGAAGCAGGCCTTCCTTTCGAGATATCTCGGCTACATTGAGAGGCCAGGTATTAAAGGCGCTTGCCTTTTCATCAGACACCTCTTGAGAGCCAAGGTGAACCGTCCGATCGAAATCGGTGGTCTGATATTCCGTGAAAGGACCAAATTATCACTCGTCTTTGAAAAAGGTTTTAAGAATCCAATTACCTGACTGGTCGTCCAATCAGAATTGACGCGCCTCGTATTTAAATCAGACATGTGTGTAATTGTATACACACTCTATATAGTAATACAACAAAATTGTCAACTGTAATCTCCTGTTAATTAAACAAATTTTTACCGAGCGTTGGTTGTTGCGCCGGTACCCTAATGTTATTTCTAATGTAGAAGACGCAGTGGACAGTTGGAAAGATAATTTAGAATTCTTCTATATGCGGCAAGATTCAAAGGCAAAGGAACAACCGTGTGCATCAGGGTCGAAAAAGAAGAGGATTTCGGCCTGGTGGTGTAAAGGCTGATTGAAAAGGAAAAGGTCAGTGCGAAGGAGTAGGATATATAGCGGGCAGGAAGAGGGGCGGCGAGAGGAAGATGAGGCGGAGAAGGAAGGGGAGAAGTGCATTGGGAAAGGACCAAAGAGGAGGTGCCCGTCACGAACGCCGGGCTAATTGTCCGGGAGATTGCTCCTGCAGGCCTGCTGTGCGCTGCCGTTGCTGCTGATGCTGCTGTCTGTCCTGCACGCTGTTTCCCCCGACCTCCGGGCGAACCTTCGCGTCCTCGAGATCTTGATCCGCGCGTATCGACGGAACCCCTCGACCCCAACATCGCCCGTAAATTATTGTTTCGTCCAAGAGCCCGACCTCTCTCCGGCGGCAGATCGAAATTTACGAGCATGAAATTTCAATCTCACTTTCCGGCCAATTAATTCCCAGCCATAATCGGACGACTCATTCCCTCTCCCGCGAAAAACTGTGTTCGGCAGGGCTGTAAAGAGTCCCGTATCATTTGCAACACGTAGAGGAGCGCGCGCAGCCAATTTCCTTAATCCTTTCGGGCGGAATTAACCGAGAAAGTTAAATCTGAGATTGTAATTAATATCTTTGATGAAGCCCTGGCCGCGGACTCAAGGGTCCGGCATGAGTTACGTGATACTGCGAGCAGTGGCATACCAGGACGTAGGGGATCCGCGCAATTAATGACCGAGGAGGAAACGAACGCTGCGCGCTAATGGAAGAAAAATGAGGTAATGAAGTAAAGAACGGAATTACCGGGGGGATAGAGACTTAGCCAAACGATTACATCCCGCACACTTCGGCAGACTCCTCTCTGCCTCTAGACCATTCCCATTGCGGACGATTGGCTTCAAACTCCCGTTAAACCTACTCGAGGAAGCCGCGCGGTTTTGCTTAATGACAGTCCGGCTACCGGTTGCGCGATCCAAAGAAATCCCCGGGACTTCCTAACTAAACTACTATCATTCGCGGTAAGAAATTGTTCGGAGGTGCCGCGCTCCACACGTTTCTCACCGGCTTACGCTCCCAGGAGCACTCGAAGCTTCCAGGTTGAGCTATACCCAGGGAAAAGAGACGTGTCGGGAGGTGGAATCACGCGGGCAGGAAGCACACGATTGCTCGAGATCGGGCCGAGATCGATCAGAGCCGCCATCGGGAGGAAAGTTTCTTACTGGCGATATAGCGAGCGGCACGTTTCTCCTTGTTTTACACCGAATGACACACGACCTTACAGCCGGCTACCGCCGATATTAGTGTTGCGCTCTCGCACTCGCTTTTACCCGGAAACGGCACCCGGCATGATTTATTAATCGGCCGCGCGTTTCTTCCCGAGGCCGCGATCCATTGTCAGAGATTCTGCGGCTGGCGGCGATCGAGCGTGGCGCGATCCCTCGAAAATCGATCGTGTAGCTTGTTAGAGAATGAGGCCGATCTCGTAAAATGCTTTGCCAGGGGAAAGAATCGAGGGAGAGCGTCCTCTCGATTCTTTTGCACCTCGAGACATCTATGTGTAATAGAGCGCGGGTTATTAGAGAAACGAAAGGAAAGCAGGTGGCAGTGGGCGCTCGAAAAAGTCGCGGAGACGGGGAGCTGTTAATCATAAAGGATTACAGCCGTCGCGTTCCGACCGACTGAAATAACCGAGCTTGTTTGCCGCGGAATTATCACGCTTACGCCTAACAGACAGCTCGTAGACAGACATAATTTTCCGCGGAGATGAAGTCCAATCTATATTCGTGCGCGATCTGTTTATTTGGATTCTCAAAAAGGACAGATCTCAACCATCAGGTACCCTCTCCAGAGATATTCTACCCTTCTTTCATCCCCGCCCCAAAATCACCAAGACTCTAACTTGCTCCCATAAGGATCCCAACTCCTCCCCAAAGCCCGACATTCCAAACTTCCAACCACCAATATTTCACCCGAGTGGCAGGGACGCATTCACCCGGAGCGACGCGCGGGGGAGCCTGGAAACTTCATCAAATCGGATCAGAGTGGAATAACGAGTAACCGAGGGCGCGCGGGGCCTCGAATAAATTGTGGCCAGGGTGCTCGCAGTGGCTTTGAGATTCTCCTTATGCCAAAGTTATTTGTAAGTCGGGGGCTACAAAGGCGTCGGGCGCAATACGTATAAATCTCGGGCGCGGGTACGGGTGGATGTCAGCGGCGCGGCAGCGGGGCCCGAGGATGAACAGCGGGGACCGAGGGCGATGGAGAGAGAGAGGGACTCCGAGAGGAAGGTAGTGTATAGTGGACGCGTAGCAGGAGTGCTCACCAATGATGGAGCTCACGGCCAGTCAGCCAGTACTAATTAACCGAGGAATGCTGTATCTAGATTGAAATCTGGGTGACCCGACGCCCTGGGGCCACCACCTTGGCTCAACCTCGGGACTCGGTTCCAAGTCCCGAGCCTCTGGTTCATCGGCTCCCTACTCGAGCCGGCGGCCCCGTGTAACCAACTCCCAGGCTACTCTCCTACTCTCCGCCTCTGTGCTGTACGTGCTACTTTTCTGCCACTCGCCTTTTTTCTCCTCTCGATCCACCGCTACCTATGTTGCACTCGTTCCACGCGTACCTCGTCGTCCTCGCCGAAAGACAAATAGAACCTCCGATACCACTCTCTCAATAAGACGATAACTAACACAGGGAAAACATTGGCGAGTCTCTAGTGGCACTCGTCGACAAGTCGACTCGGCTCACTTTCCAATCGTATACTTGATTGGGGAAGTGCGTTCGATCGCTATCGAGAAAAGTTGCGCGGAAATCTGTGGGAGACTAGCTCCCTTTATGCTCGAGATCCCGACCGATTGTGGAAAGCTGGAAAGGCTTTTTTCCAGCGCTGAAACAATGAGTCCTATCTGGCGGAACGGCGCCGATTGCATAAGAGGAACGGCACGATCGGTGCGGATAGATAATTCGGTTTACACGGAACGAACGGCGGGGGTGGCGACGGGGAGTCGCGGTATCTGGGGAAAAAGTCAGGCGTAATCAGCGGCGCGGCGCAGGATATAGGTGTATTATGGCAATATCACATGGCGGCGATCGCAAAGGTCGCAATGTTGTTTCAACCTTTGCTATCTGGACTCGTTGCGACCTTTGCGATGGCTATCGTCGGTCTCATTAAGAGGGAACAATAAAATGCCGCGACACCCTGACCTATTACCATATGATTGAATTAGTACTAAATTGTTGGCGATAACGCCGCCGAGTAAACAATCGAGCCCCCTGCTCGATTGCTGACTCTACAGGATGATTCACTCGCCTTTCAATCGCTGACGATTGATATGGGCCGTTGAAAATGTAATAATTATACAGTGTTGAGTAATTTGAACAGAAAACAATCTTTACCTAGTCCTCCCCACGCACTCAAGTTCATTTATAATATTAACCAATAATAGAAATTATTGGAGCTCTATTGTGAAGGGGATGATTAAAAGGCAACTGACTCACCGTCTACTATATCTTAACTAAAAAGATTGAATTCGATCTAGTACATATCATATACATATAATCAATAACTGATGCAACTCGGAAAGACTGATTTCTGCATAAATAAACTGAGCAAGTGAATGGGCCTGTACATACATATGTAAGGTACGTACGTCAAAGAGAGGGTCGCGAGGGAGCAATGCCGTGGTGGTCGTATTTGTCGAAGGAACGAGGGTTCGTGCGAGCGACTCCCACGCGGATCGTGTACATTTGCTTTGTTATATCTATTATCCGGCGATAATCGCGCGCGGAAAAGGCCACCGGCGCGCGCCTGTGACCCTCGAGGTTCCCGGCAATAAATCACCGCTCAATCTTTTCCCGTTTGACGCTTAGTAGACCGCGTCGATGTTGCGAGCCTCGGCTATTAATGTGTCCGGTGATATAACGCAGCCTTTTTATCCCGGGCGAGCAGAGAGCACGTACACGCGACCGATGCCGAAGGTGCAGAGGTGGCAGCGCTCGGGTGAAGCCGAGCCTTCACTATTTTTCACTCTCGCCGCTCCGGACGCGCTTTTTTCCTTGGTACAGCGCAGGGTCGTCTGCGATACCTGAACGCGAGCGAGGAGGCTCAACTCGTTAGACTGACTATCGAAACTTGACTCATCGCATTGAGCGACTCTCGGATTCAGTATGAAAGTTACAATCGGCCGTTTGGTATCCTTGACAGCGACGTAACATCAGTCCGATTGACGATGCGTGGCTGCCATTTCCAGTGGAATCCGCGAGGGGCACGACACGGCTTATTGTCAGACCTAGATCTCCGCGAGTCTTCGCATAAAAGAACCCGTAAAACCCACGTGGAACATTGTCGGTGAGCGAGCGCTCGCACATCACGAAGTCCCCCAATCATAACTCGAAGGAAATACATACTTTGTAGTAAAAGCAGTGTGGGGTTTGGTTTGAGGATTGGAGGCCTTTCGAGCCGATCGCTCGACGCGTCAGTCGCCGAGATCGCGCGGTCTCTCGGAATCCTAATGGAGAACCGTGCCGTTTAAGTTCTCGTTACACGCGTACGCCGAAGAATCTGTCCTTCACGGTTCGCGTGCGTTCCTAAGGGAAAGTAGAAGGCGCGCACCGTCCCGGTGAAAATTTCCGATGGATCGAACCGACGGGCGAGAGATCGTTGCTTGCAATTGCAACTCGGCCGAGGAGAGGAGGTTGAGCAATCGAAATGGTACTCGAGATTGGCTCGGACACTCTCCACGAAAGAGATCTAGCAACCCCGGATATCTTGTCTACTTCCGGTCTAGGAGTAATTACAGTCAAGTGGTTTTACCCGAGCGGCGCGAGTCTCGAAAAATGGGATAATCCAGGATCAAGAGTAGCAACGGTGCTGGGAGTAATGTAAGGTGCGCCGGGGAGAGTGACATCTCGGGCCGCTCGTAAAGTCACGTATCCGTGGCGGCAAAACCTCCGGGCCTCTCCGGGTTAAGTTGTCACCGTTCGAGGGGCCTCGAGTGCGCGCGACGGCCCCGCTCGATGTTGCCGAGAGGGTATTAAGCGTGGAATCATCCTGAAATATGGCCAGATAAAAACAGCAGGCTACGACCTGCAGGACGTTACCTGTAGTCAGGTCGGGTTACGCAGCCGCTTTACAAACGACTGACCTCCGGCCCGAGCCCAGCGCTCCAGCGCTCCAACGCTCCAACGAGGCCGCGAACCAACCAACGAGCGTACGTCACTCGGTTCGACCGTTCGGCTCCGGGTTAACCTCGCTCTAGGAACGCACACGATATCCTCTTCTCAGGGAGTTTCACCTAATCTGCTCTTAAAAAATTCGGGCCCCCTCGGGTCCGCCTCGGGTCCCCCTCGGGGTCGTCCCGAGTTTATCGACGCGGGCACACTATTCAGAGGAGAACCCGACCAATTCCTCGGCCCCCGCCTTTCTCCGGCGAATCGCCGATACACTTTGCACTTTATTTGGCGAGCGGGGTCCCGGCTATTCCGGGGCCCGGATTCCCTCGAATTAAGTGGTAGATCGTGAGAGGTCGCCGTGGAAAAGGGCGACCTCGTATCGAGGAGAAACAGCCTTTCCGCCGACTGGACAGGGTCAAGTACGTTTTCCTCGCGTGTAGAATAACACACCGGGCCGCGGCCGTAAGTATCTACGCGAGACTAGCCTGCTCCTCGAGGCGGACAAGGTACAAAATGAGCGTGTGGGCGTCGCACATTTTGTGCCTATGACAAGCACACTGTGCGTCGGGCAAAGGGATAGAATCCAGTTAGACGAACGCCGCGCGGCAACATAGTACCGAGTACGAAAAGGGCGAAATAACTGGAGGCTCGCGAGGAAAATGAGTTTGTTAAGGTCGCGGTGAATTTATCCGGGGATATAAAGATATTGGATATCCCGGTGGAGAGGGTCAGAGATAAAAGGGCGCAGTAAGAAATACAGCGCGCCAGGAGGGAAATGACGGGGAACGCAGTAAAAGAGTGGAGGGTGGGATAAAAATACAAGTACTTACTTACGTGGCCAGGCGCAAGAAGATATCAGTGTTGGGAAGGAGCAGAAGATCGGGACGTTTACGCCCACTGAATGGCACCGCGAGGACTGGCCAAGGGAGAGAAGGCGGAGAGCGAGAGAGAGAGGGAGACGTGAGGGGGTCCGAACCAGGTATACCTTTACGATACACCGTCCTCCGCCATAAACGTCACGTATCTTTGGCTAAAGAGAGCTCTCGCACTGGCGCCCCTCGCGCACTCACCGAGCCTTTATTAACGACGTGACTCCTCGCCGACTTCCGGGACCGAAGAAAGGGCCCCGACTTCCAACCGAGCCGAAACAAAAGGGCCCTCCGACCCACCGCCGACCGGAGTCGGGGGACGGAAGGGGGGGACCAAGCGCGTTTCTTCTTCTCCCGAAACAATTATGTCGCCAAAAGGGACAGCGGCCCACTCGAAACGGAAGCCGCGGCTGCCGCAGGACCAAGGACTCGGACCGGTTTAATGAGATCGTGATGATCCCCCTTGTTCCCCAAATGACCTTATTTGTCCAGGAAGATGAGAAAGGGCGCTGGCCGAGTCTCGCGAGATTCCAAGTGATTAATGTCTCCGGCTTCATCGCATCCAGACGAATCTCTTTTTTGGTATTACAGGACTGAATGAGAGGAGCGCGCGAGCGCTCGGAGAATTGAAAAAGACAGAATCTCACTCTCGGATATAATACGTGTGTCCTGAGAGCAGGTGGACGGTCTGCATTGCGGGCGAGTTGGTGCGTAATCCGATTTAAGGGGACACTAGTTTAAACAGCTGGTGCTGTTACCCCGCATAAATCCATGGGTATTATTACACGCTCTTCGACTGGAATTTCAGGCACTCGTGTCCTCCGGCAAAAGGACTCTAGCGAAGACTATTCCTTATGCGTAGGCAACACGTCTCTAAACGAATGTTTAAAGTGTCAATAAAAGTGTGAGGGCCGATTGAAGCTGAAATGGAGAAGCACTATCGACAGGGGATGGGATTATTAAGGCGGAAAAGAGGGAAAGGGAGGGTCTGCGGGTTGGTGGATTGGGGAAACGGGGATACGGGAAGCTCGGCAGCCCGGTGTCTCCGATTAAGAGCGCGCTTGCGTTCCGAGGCGCTCGTAACGCGGCTCTAAGGGCCCGTACCTGTCCGCGGCCGGGTAATACCTGAAAACATGTCTCTATCACGAGGGGGAATCTCCCTCGGCCGGTAACGCCTTCGCATAAAACCGACGTTTTATCCCGTCGCAAGCGGCCCCGACGTGTTTACGGCGTTTCTATAGTCGACGGTGCAATAACACTGCCTCTGCACTCCGAGAAAACGAAGGAACGCGCGCCAACCAGAGTGTCTCCCGGCAATCTCCTCTGCTCTCTCTCTCTCTACCGCACAGCTATACGTATACCTCGCAATGGAGGAAGAATATTTTCGTGGGGTGCGGGCTAAATTAAGGGACAGCAGTGTAAGGTGGCGCCCAGCGAGGTTCGGCTTTTTCTACCCTTTTCCTGGCTTCCCCGCCCGACACACCGCACATACTTTCTACTCCCCCATCTGCTCCCGAGATTCCACCTCGAATTCTCCCCCCGTTTTCTTTCTTTCTCGAGAGAGAGCACACTTGTCAGGCAGACTCGATCGGACTTGTTCTTGGCACGAGAATCATGTTGCTCGAGAACTCGACTTCCACTTGTGTAATTAGACATGGATTAATAAAATAATAAAATGCTTGATTGCAGAGACTCGAGGGGTGAATAATAATGGGAGGACGAAGCTAATTGCGAAATATCGAGGAGCCAGCACAGCGAGATTCCTCTCGGAAATTGATAATTAGCGAGGTCGTGAGGAGGTTCGGTATGAGGCTTGAGGGCTTCCCTTTTTCAGCGGCAGTAAACAGCGCAGGGTGTTAGCGAGGAGCGAGAGAAAAAGGGATACTGATTTCTTGGACGGCAGTGGCGCAGGTTAAAAGTGCGCACCGAAGGAGAACGAGGTGGATGCGTAGAGGGACCGGCTGCCAAGAAGGACAGCGCTTTGTATTCCATTAGCGTCTTGTCTGGGTTGTCATACCGACACGCCAGCCTCGACACTCGGCTCTGCCTCTACGTACGTAGTTGGTAGGCAGACGTGCCAGCGCGACGACTAAATATGCTCCAACTGAGGGATCCATCGATCGAGGCTGCTCGGTAAGCGAGCCGGCGCGTACGAACGTACGAAGTTCGCTCGGGCGCGCCGGCGGCCGCGCAACCTTTCGTCGAAATTCTCACCAAACTTGGCCGGCAACGACGCCCGGCTCTACTGGGAACGTGAAATCCAGAATTCACTCGATGGGATCGAGAGTGCAGCGGCTCTTGCATCACTCGAATGCCGAGGGGCCGCGCGCACTGTCACGGGCTCGAGACTCCCGAGAGGGAACGCCGTCGGAGCCGATAAAACGATCCGATAAACCAAGGAATTCCCGACACCAAAATAATGAGAAGCTTAGAAAGGGTGGGCAGAGTGGCAGCGCGAGGTATCTTGTTAAAGTTAATCGTAACTAGAGATCGTCGATAAAGGGAGAGGATCGAATTCCCCGGGGTTTTCTACGCGCCGAGATTCGTAAGTAGATTAGGACCTGCCCGCTCGGACGAGCCACGTATCCTGTACGCTCATATGCGACTCAAAGAGATTCAATGTAAAAACAGGTGGATTATAATGTTACTCGCGACTGCCTCGAGAGTCGTCATCGAAATCAGCGTCGCCGCTCGAGGGCCCGCGATATTTGCATCTCCATAGGCCCGCAAACATGTACCCTCGTGGCTTGTTACGCCGCTTCAACACATTTCACGCATCTTATTCCTCTCATTAAAACACCCGGAATTTCTCCAGCGACGAATTCCCCCGACCACTCCGATTCCGACGAGGGCCGTCGTTAACCACGGGAAATATTGTTGCCCGCCGTTCATTAAGGGAATCCTCGTTAGGCTTGAGCCCGCCAGTGCTAAAACCTTGGGTAAACTTGAGCGCGTAATCACTTCACGTATTCCGTACAAATAAAGTGGAAACTGCTGATTCGGACATGAATGCAAAAAACCTGCAAACAAGCACAAAGCAAGTTCGAGTGGAGGAAGAGAGTGGAAGCCGCGATCGACGAGTGGATTAACCAGCTAAGCGCAGTCACTTCCCGATCGACTCTGCCATAGGAAACGTCAAAGCCCGTCAGCGGCCGGGACGCGCGCACGGGGATTGCGGGATTGTGGGTGAAAATAAACACGAGGGAATCTCGGTAGCAGCTCGGCGAAGAACCGGCTGAAAAGAAGGCAGGCAATTATGCTGCCGTCAAATTAGCAATGGCAAAGTCTGCTCGGCAGCCAGCTGGCGCGTTGATCGTTGTTGATCGCTGGCCGTGCGCGCACGGCGGATCCGCCAAGGCACGCGGATGCTCTGAATGCTTGTATCGACGGGGAGCCCGGCATTCCCCGATCTTCTCGCGCCGATAGCTCGTTATCGACGCGCAGTCGCCCCGTAAATAAATAATAGCTCTCTTTAACATTTCAGCGTATCAGGCCGCGAGAGCGCGCGTGGAGCATTTCGGAAAAGATAAACGCGGCGACGTCGCGAGGTGGACGGTCATTCAATTGGATTCGCGCGGGGGCCAATTAAGCGACGTGACTCGGGCCGATTTGCGGCTTGGAAGCGTCACGGGACGATTAAGGACTCCCCTGTCACCTGTCGGACGCGACAGGGCGCCGGAAGGCGTTCGCACGCGCCTTCCTGCGCCTAGTCCTGCTATACATATATACCTGGCCTCTGCGCCCGGGACACACGCATTGTCTGTCCGCTGGACATCTGAAAAATGGAGCTTCCAACTTCCAGCCTGCACTCCATCTCTCAGCCTTCACTCCTCAATGACTAACCCAACTACTCCTCGTCGTCTTTTCAATAACACAGCCTGTGCGCGCACAGTCAAGCCAGTACCTTCCGTGTAGCATGTTTCGATAGGAATCGTTTAATCAGCCCTTTCGCCAATCGCGAGTCATTGCTTTTCTTGGCCGATAATTGTTTCTCGACTCGGGCCGCGCGATCCTCTTCTCCCTCCGAGTGACATGTTGTTCTTAGAGACCGCGCGCCTCGACGCTCTGATTATGACCGGATGGAACCTCGTAAGGCCAGATCCGATCATCGAGCTATATCTCTCTGCCTATTTAATGACTGTCGGTTTAGCGCGGATGAAAAGAAATTAATAGCGGAAACGTTTTAATGGGACATTGGAAGGGATTTTCACCCGAGCGGCGAGGATCCTCGCGTGTCGGGGGACCAGTGGGTTTTCTAACGAGAAGGATCCTGTCGCGGACAGAAACCGAGGAGAAACCATCGAGCACTCGTTCGTTAAGTGCGTCCCCGCTCTTCGGGAGACTAATAGGCGCACCATTATGACGGAAGCGGGAGCCGCCACGAAATTGCACCACCAACATTCCTAATCACGTTTCCCCGAGAGACAAAGGGCCGAGTCGGAGCGGCAGCCGCCGTTGAGGGAGCAGGGAAACGACCGGGTGAAGTCAGCAGCCACCAAAGCGAGGGACGAGAGGAGAAAAAGTCAGGGGGCGCGGGCTAAGCTCTCCCGAGGTGGGAACAAAAGCCATCTCTTCATAGACACCGTTGTCCTTTGGCTCCTCTTCCACCAAGCTCCCTTTCTCTTTCCCTCCGGCTTTCTCATCACTCTACCTTCTTCCTCTTCCTGCGAGGTCTCTCGCTCCGGGACGCCACCGAGGCATTTGGCAGAGCAACCGGCCCCGACCAACCGAGAGAATCACTACTCTCTCGCGCAGCATTGTGACTTGTTGCACGTATGAAAAACCACAAACCACCGGTAACGTTATTTCGCGGCTGCGAACAGCGAGAGCGGCTCCGCTCTTTCCACGAAGCCCAAACCGCGTTTGTAATACCTTCGCGCACCCTTTAGCCCTTGGGGAACCCTCGGGCCCTCGGTTCCTCGGTGTATTATGTGCTTCAAGTTATGTCTCTGATGACTCTCGCCGGGCTCAGCTTCCATTCTGATCGACAGCCGCTCTCGCCCCGATCATTACGCTCGGTCATTTACCGATGGGAATGCAGCCAGCGAAAGCACCGCAAAAAGTGGACGCGTACGTGTCGGGTCGACAGGTGAATCTTTGAAAAAGCGATAATGGGGATAATAGACCGCTCTCTTTCGGAGGCCGGTGCACCTAGAAAGGGGATTGGCTCGATATTCCACTCCGACGACGTTTACCCTCCTCACTCCCGACACACGACACTTTCGCATTCAATTATCTCTCGAGAGAGTTTACTTTGAAGAGAAGAGCCTTTCTTCTTTCGAGCGGAGGAGACGCTTCCCCGGGTGGGTTAGGCTTGGTAACAAGTGCCCAGTGGGACAAGGATGGCGAACGTGGGCGGTTCCGCGCGGATATTCCGCGGTCCGTGTGCTTTATACGCCATTGGAAACAATGAGAACGGAACGAAGACGTGACCACGTGCTGGTCCATCCCGCACGCTAAGCAATAGGTGCGACAAGCCTATGCTTTGTGGACCATAAACAAGTCAATCGGCGGCGCCGAGTTCCACGCGCGCTCGTCCCGACGTATGCCACTTGAGTGACAGCCAATGCTCAACCCCGGCGACGAGAGTTCAAAGAAGAAACTAACGCGACGAGCATTTATTTTCAGGCGTAAAATCGAGCTAAACGAATCTCGGCAAATCTCGAGTCAAGTAAACCTTTGAAGCAACAGTCCGCGGTTGCCAAGAGGTTTCATAGCTCTGTCCAGCTTCAAAGAAGCTAGAAATTGAAACGAACAGAAAACTAAATTCAACTGGGACGTTGATATATTAAAAAGAATATTGAATTTCCGAGGGAGAGATTTCTCTGTTTTATTAATCCAAGCTTAGGCTTCGGAGCGATCGGTTTATTGAAATTCGACGCAATAAGAACAGGATCCGATCGCTATTACCATTGGAGATATTCTGTTTCACTTTGTACCAGACACGTCTTACACGCCGCCGAACATATGCAAACGAGAGGCAGCGCTTAATCATTTTCAATAACCCAGTTACCGAGTATTCCCGGCGAATCGCCGTCGCCGCTGATAAGCAATAACTGCTCTCCTCCAGCCAATCGAGTCCCGCCTCGGCACTCCTGTCGAAGGTGGCCGTCTCGAGAGTAGGACGCGGTTGGATTTCGGCGCGAATGAAGGGGAATCATCGAGTGGGCCATTCCATCGGCAGCCTAATTACCAGCCGAGTGGACGGTGCTCTCTTAATTAGAAGAGGCCGAGGAGTAAGTGGGTGTGATTCGGGGAGATAAGGTTGTTAGTCGATACGGGAGCTAAGTGGGTGCCCCTATTCGCTACCGACAGCTTCCAGAGCCGCCTAATTTCCGAGATCGAGCACCATAATTACAGCCGGGCGGATTCCCTCGGCGCAGACACCCCGTAAAATCGGCGCGGATCTCCCGCCCGGCCACTCAGCTCCCACTCGGACGTGTCCGGCTCCGCAATTTCATCATATATCAAGATAAACGCCCCGCCAGATATATATTCTCTCTCCCAGAGGATATAAAAGGGGAGAGCCGATCGCTCCAGCTTGGCTCGAGTGTCCAAGGATTGGACGCCGAGACGGAAGAAAGACTCTGTATTCCGAGCGATAAGCGCGCGGTGACAGCGCCCGAGGAGAGGAAGCCCGATAACGACTGATAACGGCAGAGTTCACGGGAACGGAAAGGTGTGCGCTCTCTCACCTTTTCCGGGAGAAAGTCCCGGGTGACAAACACCCGTGGAATTTCCCTCGGTCGCGCCCGATGGAAAAACTTGGGGGGGATCGGAATGCCGCTCGATTTTCACAGGTTCGAGCCGCACTCGACACCTTAAGCCGTTAGGCCCCTTTTTCCATCGGGCACGAGAAGTGCATGCTTGCAAACTAGGAGCGGAACAGTTTCTTACTGAGTTGCCTCTTACGATATCGCGAGTAATCGCATATCGGGGCAGCAACGTGCTCTACATCGACGGCGACCAGCCCTCTATCGTAACTCTATAACTTTATTAGTGTATATGAGATAATATCGCACTGGCGACTGTAAACAGGATTGCGATAGCGCGAGGGAATCGAGCGGCGCCGATTAATTCCAATAAGTGCGCGGAGGTGTTTCGACGCGCGACATTACGATGCGACCTCAATCTCCCGATTAAACCGTCGCCAGAGAGAGAGAAAGAGCGAGAGAGAGAGAGAGAGAGAGAGAGAGAGATGACGAGGTTTCCGGCGACCTTACACGATTTCGGCCCAATGTCAAAACACAATTGGCCACTCGTTATCGACGGCGCGCTCTTTGCTCAACACGCGACGCGCCCGCGACACTCGTCAACTCGTCAACGCTGTTGAATCGAATCGACGCGAATTCCGTCCGCCTACCATCGCATACGCGTTTCATAACTTTGCGTAAGTTGTCACCACAGCATCCTGTTACGCTCTGACACAGGCCTCTGATACCATTTTTTGCCAGCATCCGCAGGCGAGCGGGCTCGCGATAGAACAGTGCTGGCGACGCCTCCGCCGCATTGACACTCGCCAATGTCACGCGTCATTTGCGGACCTCCACTAATTCGTTTATCGCCGCCCGAGCGGCGAGAGCTCGTCGAGCTCTCGCAGGACAAAGTTGAAGTAGAAGGGTATTGAACTTCGACCGCCGCTCGACAAACTACCGATAAACAACTCACTTCTTTTCTAGAATCTAACTTCCTTCATCTTATCTGACAAAGTTTCTCTTCGGACAGGAAACGAAGAGACGTCGACATTCTACCGGATCAACTCACCAGTATAACACCAGGCCGGCCAGACAACAGGGCTCTCGGTGTCCAGCTCCCTCATTCTCTCAGCGACCCGCGGACATCTCCACTCCGTACTTCCCGACGTGGCGGTAAGTATGTCCAGCTTGGCTCCGAGGTCAAGTCACTCGAGATCGGACAGAGAAGAGCACACGGCCGCCGGTTGCGAAGCCCTCGCGCGGCTGGAAAACGGTCCTTCGCGGCTACCACCTGTTGAGTGCGGGCCAAGTGTCGCGGTGTTTGGGGGCGCGAGAGTAGCGTCGAGTGGCAGAGGTCGTCGGTACCTATCCCTTATCGAGAGAGGCGTGCACGTGCAGCGGTGCGCGATCCCAGGAGGCAGATAACTCGTTCAGATAAGCCGCGCTCTCGTTGGGGCTTACTCCACGGCGCGTTGATAAGGCACGGACTACAACTTCTCCTCATCGGTGACTCCTCTTCTCGACATTCGCCACCCTCTTCCCTGCTGGCCCGCTCGCTTTTCGCCACGTGCGAGTCTACTGTCGGCGCGGCAGCTCTCGCTCTCCCGACACTTGGCTCCTCGAATCGGCCGCGCGCACTAAATGTCACGGAAATGTCAATGAGCAGTCGTCGAATAACGGCCACGCGTTTGACACCTTCACTCGCCGCGACAGAGAGAGAGACTGAAACTATCTCTCTCGCTCGGTCTAAGAATCCTAGCGGTCGCTTTGTGGAAATTGGTCCGGGGAAAGCGTGCGTTCCCGTGCGCCACTGCGTTGCACCACTGACCGCACTCGCGATCGTACGTACGCGGGTGTAGGTGTACCGGGGGCCGCTGCTACCGGTCTTGCCGCGACTGATGACTTCTACTGGCGGCGACCGCGCACACTGGCTTGCGAGCGTGCACCTCAAGCGACACGGAGTGAATGACTGCCTCATTCACGGGGATCCTGCCCGCTACGCTGCCTGCTACACGTCCATGCGGCGGTGCCGTAGGTAGGGGAGCAGGGGGAGAAGGAGGAGAAGGGGGGGGCCGCCTGTTTACTTGCGGCAGGATGTTAGAGCGGATCGGGGAACAGAGGTATCCCGATCGCCATCAAGAGGACCGTAAACAATTCGGAGGAGCGTCTTCCTCTCGAGGTACGAGGGTGCTAGTTGACCCTTGGCTAGCCGCTGGACCACTGACGCACGCGGCCCGCGGGATCACACGACACTACGGACACGCCACTGCCACCGCCGCTACCACCAGGTCAGAGCGACACTCCGAGCGCCGAGCGGAGTGTACGCCGCGCGCCCGAGAGAGAGAGAGAGAGAGGAAGAGGGGCCAGGTGAAATGGGGCGGGGTGGGCAGGGGGATGGAGAGATAGTGGTCCCCCGGTGGAAGAAGCTGAACGGGGGATGAAAGAAGGATGGGGAGAGAGAGAGAGGGAGAGGGAAGAAGCTGAAGAGCGGACACACGCACCGAGAGCGAGAGAGACGGATCTTACGGTAGACGCACGACACACAGGTAAGCGGAGTGGCACTTGGGTTGGTGCACCTGCCGCGAGAGTCCGCGTCGTAATGGGAGCGGGGCAGCGGCGGCAGGTAGGCTGGCCCACCGCTCGTCAACCTCGCGGAGAAGGGGAATCAGTCACATGGCGAGGTGCACCGGGTACCTGCGGGCCGGGAGTAGTGGTAGCCGCGCGAGGAAAGTGGTGGAGGACAGGCAAGGTGGAGGTACCGGCTGCACCGAGGTAGTGGTAGCGGTCAACTCTGGTAGGACGCGGCACCCAGCAGTAGGAACTCTGCCCAGCACTCCAACGAGAGCGGCGACAAGCCCTTACTTATTCCCATTCGAAGTGCACTGCGATGCCGCGCCAATACACCTAAACATATCTCTCTAACAATAACCATCAAATAGTCTAATCTTTCGAAAATCTCGAGTGAAAGAGTGGCAGGGAAAATTGGCGAGAGCACCCTCGGGCCCCGTTGACTCACGAGACTTTCCCCTTGGGACCGCTCGCAGGTTTCCCAGGCCCAGTTGCCGGTAAAGTTCACGAAATGATAATTGAAAATTAATCATGAATGCGCATAGTGCGAATGCGAGGAGCGATAGATAAATGAATGCAGTCAGGCTTTCATTAGGAAGTCGGGCCTACCCCGAGAGCGTACACGGCTACAGACCCGCCAGACAAAGGGAACCGCGCGCTCGGGGCCCGTTGTTTCCTACAGCTAGCGCCGATTATGGTCCCCGGCAAAGGTCGCCGCGTTGCCCTGCCATATTTGGCGGCTCTTACGAGACTGAACACGGGAGTACCTGGTGAATTCCAGTCCTTTCCGCGGATCCTCCCTGCAGCCGGGGCCTCTGACGGCAGATTGTCTGGTGGGCCGTCGCTCGGGCACGTCGTTCAATGTCCAAGCCGGGAGGCCTACGTCTTTCTCGGCATCGCCGGGCCCGCTCGAGAGATAGGCGTCGTCTAGCTCGACAGTAGATCGATAAAATGAGACAAGAGAGCGACCCGCGGGCATTCAGATCCAATTGGAGAACAATCCTGCGTTCGCTGATAGCTGGTAATTCAGCCGTCTCACTGTCTACCATACGCAGCGCGCGCCCTTTGTCTCTCCATCAAGTGCGTCCGAGCATCTTACAACCCTCGCTCGCGTCCTCCGGCTGGAATTCATGTCGGATATCTGGGAGCGCGAGCTGCTCCCACTCTGCGATCTCATTCAAATTCTACTACTACGAGGAATCCGCGGGGTGATCAGGTGACCCGTGCAAGGTCCCCTCTCAATTACACTTTGACCCGACAAGGAAAGCTAGTTGGAGTCCGACTGTGCAGGTCGAGTCGCGCGGAGAATTGATAGGAAGATAGTGGTGGCAATATCATTATAATCTCGAGGTCCCACGCTCCGGAGCGTATGTCGCGGCCTCGTTATCGTACGCGACTATCGGCTGATGCAGTGTCCTGGAAGTGTTGCCCTAGGCGTCTGGTCACCGGTCCAGGCGACCAAGACGAAGAGCTCTCGAGAGCCAGCTGCAACCGCGCGGCGTACGGTAGGGTTCCTACACGAGGAGCAAGGATGAGAGCTTGTTAGGTTAACCATCACATTGTTTCGCGAGGGCGTGGTACCCGTGCGCTCAAGTGCGTGAGCCGTGAACCGTCCGCTCTCTCTCCCTCTCTCCCTTCGGGCGAGTAGCTGGGGATCGAGCTGTACCGCATCCTCGAGGATATATCGTGCTCGATATATATCACTCGCCGGGCAGTGGGCTCCTCTCGCAGCATTCATTTGCGGATACATATGTTGTACGCGTAGATGGCCCGCGGGCCGGCTTCAAGGCCCTCGTTTAGATATCCAGTTCGCTGCGGGATCATTCCGGCTCCGCTTGTCGAAACGTCCCGGCTGGAAATACAGGGCGTCATAGACGCTCGGCTCTATCTCCACCGATCGCTGCCTTCCACAACCTAATCATTACCGGCTCAGACATTTTCCCCGGCGAGCGCGCGGACACCCATCCCGAGGATTAAATGGTCCGTCGACCTCTGCGCCCAGCCGGAGCCAGATGTATTAATCGGATCCGCGCGGAATTCCTGAAGGAGCATCTAGTTAATGCAGCGGAGCTACCGGGTAGTTGGCTCGAAGGCGGGAAGGGAATGCGTTTGGAGATGATGCTTTTAGCATCGCGGCCGACGGGGAGAAGCGTCTTAACCCGAGAGCGACTTATGCCGGCAACACTTATAAGTCAGGGGCAGAGGATAGTTGCTGGTAAACAAATGGTAACGAGTTTTCCCGGCGAACGGTGCGCGGCTAAAGCGTCGTAAGGACAGGATCTCCGTGGTCGATGGTGGCGCGCGAGGACGAGGTAACCGGTGGCGTTCATGAATACATGTTCATTATTTATGAGAAACGCCTCTCGGCATCAAGTGGACCGGCCCTCCCTATCTACCGGTAGGCAGCGAGCGAGAGCCAACCGGATAACATATTACGTCTTCATATTTTTTTCGCCTCATGCACGCCCGGTAATTAAAGGTGCCCCGCCAAGGACTCGAGCGATGATCTATCGCTCGGGCCACTGAGGACCTGATAAGATCGGACCACCTGATAAGGAGTTCCCTTTTGTACATCGGTAGAAAGAGAACGAGGTTACTCCTGATCGAGTCTCGGTGTATTACACGCCATCGTACTCCCCTTTCACTTCTTTTTGAATTGCTCTCTTCGACGCTTTTGATGTTACATTTTGCGTTTAATTTTTCAGGTTTTACTTGTATGGAAATGGTGGGACAATTCAGAATTTTAAGATTTATATAAGACAGGAAAACCTGGAGCATCAGTATTGAGAGTTTTCGACCACTTGATATTTAATATACAGTTTTACTCGAAACCCTGAAACCTAATTTATGAATTTATTTATTCGTCCAGAGCCCAGATTTTCAGGTGTACTTACAATTCTAATCTACTCCGTGGAGAATCTTTCATCTACGAGCTCTTCCCCCGGAGAAAAGGTACTTGGCACGATTTTGCGGCGCAGCGCCGAAGGAAATGTAGGAAATAAGGCGTACAATCTCGAAGCAAGCTCGAGGTACGTCCGCTTTCATTGCGGTACAGCGGAGATCAAAGCCGTTCATATTTCATAGAGGCCTACCACGAGGCCAAGAGATAAGAGGTGCGGTCAGCAGAAGCTTCCGTTCACCGGCAGGTACAGCAGGATGAGCGCCCGTGGAAGTCACGGTCCCGTTGACCGGAGAAATTTACGCTTACGAGGACCTCGGCGGCCGCGCGCTGGCGAACCTACGGGGAGGCCGATGACGACAACGGGGAAGATCACTGGCCGATCATCAGTCGCCGGATTTAATTGAGACATTCGCCCGGCACTAAAACCTCGCGTAACCGAGTCCCCGTCGCCTCGCCGCCAGCCTTTCTCTCCTCCCGCGTGTATTCCGCGCGCTAGAAGAAGCCCGCGATTTTTCACCCGCTTTTGCGGTCCGCGATGTTTTATCGAGCCGCTGATTTATGAGTCGCGTTGTATTTAATTTGATTTAAAACTAGAGGACAGGACTGAATGACCGTCGATTCCCACGAGGACCTAAAAACGGTAACGGCCACTGGTCCCCTAATATTATTATGATATATGCTGCGCGTATGTGAGGAGATCGATTGACAGACAATACAACTATGAAATCCCTTATTCTCCTTCCAAAAGATATTTTATTAAAAATCAAAACTTGCAAACTCTAAATTCGAAGTTTGCTCAATGGAAAGGAGGTCGAGGGCAGTACTAGCGTGCAGGCTTCCTGGAGCAGGACTAATTTCACGTAATTTACACGCGTGTCCTGCCAGGAGGGATCGTGTGCCTCCGCGCCGAGGGGCCGAGAGATGAGATCGGCTCTAGGCAGAAATGGCTGCGAGGGCCAATTAATTCAGTGCTCAAAGTGCTCGCTTAATGAGAGCGGACTATCGCCGATAGATATAACTCGTCCCTCTAATAGTATCGGTAGCTGTCAGCTTCTACAACGAGAGGGGGGCCAGTGGACAATTAAAGCAGGATGCAATGAAACTGTTACCGGGCTCGGCTGACAGGGCGGCGATAACGCTAAAATGCTCCGAGATACAGCTTAATTATAACTCGACGTCCCTCCAACTACACTTACATTTCCCACCGGGTGCCCCCGTTGCCCCGCCGCTGATACCAATCCAGGTCCTTTACCGAGGCTATTCGTCTTCTTAATACTACAGTCATTGCCCCTGATACATATGTACCTCCCGATAACTGCCCGCGGAGCAACTTGTACCCGGGAATACCATAACTTGTTAATTTCCGCTCGCGCTCATTGCGGCCATTGCTAAAGAAGCATTTGGAGTTCCACACGATCCCCATTCGTCGAGAAACACTTAGGGCCCTCAGTCCCACTTACAATTATTGCCCTCGATTTCCCATTATTCCACGATGTATCCTAGCGGCTGGCTGCGATCGAGAGAGAAATCCGGAAGTCATTCAAGGGGCGGAAGGGGCAACGCCGCCCGATGATTTCGATCGAGCGAGGGATTCGCGAGCGTGTTCCGCGCTCGATTAATATCGCGCGAGGGGCACTTGAGCGATAAATGGAATGATAAATGCGAACACGCACGATTACAGCGCGAGCGCGCGCGCGTACATGCAGGAAGGTGTGCGCGCACTGGGAAAAGAGGGACGCCGATGAATCAGCGATGCTAAAAGGTCAGAGGGATAAGCCTGCACTTGAAAGGTCAAGGAAAGAGAGCCGCCAGGTGTCGAGCGCTCTCCCGAGAGACGAAAATACACCGAGTCATCGCTGAAATCCGAGGAATTAGTCTCGGCTTAGTATTTATATGTAGCGCGAAAACACTGCTTGTCAGCGGTGCACATGGCTCGGGGCCCAGTTATGCAACGCGCCACTCTTTCGTAAGAGGCGAGCGGCTCGAGGCAGGAGCTGCTGTGTAATAAAGAAGGATGAGTATTCCTAACACCTATTTGGACATCGCTAACGAGCGCGCGCTCCGAAATAACGACGAATAATCCCGATGGTGTTAATCAGGGTTCCCTACCCAAAGAGAACTTCGCCAGGTATGAATCTCATTTTGAAGTCAGATTTACTGAGATTCCGGGAGGCGATGGCTACCGGTTGCAAGACTTCTAATGATAATCTTGAATTAATCATCCAACATACCTGAGTGGAGAGTGTTATTTCGTCCGGGGGGTTGCAACTACCCTCCACACCCATTGGGCCCTTGGGACTTAATCGTTACTGGGCCTGACTGCAGATCCACTTTCCGAACCCCTCTCCCCCTATTGAGAGTGACTACCGAAGAGAAGCAGGAAAAGATTGGCGCTCTTAATTAACGAGGCGTGGAGACGCCGGGCATAAAGCGGAGAATCCTGCGCGAGAGAGATAACCAGCGTAATCGAGGGCCGAACGATCAACGGCCGGCAATCAAGCGGCTTATCGGATTTTCATCAAGGCCCCCTCGTCTCTGCCGGTGCCCTCGAGAGATCCTCGGGGGGATCGCCAGTCGGAATAGGTGGCGACGCTGTCGTCGGCCGAATTCACCGCGTAAAGTCCATTATTTACGGCCGATAATTCACGCGCGCTCCCTCTCCAGGAGAGAGGAGGAGGAGGAGGTTTGAAATCGAAAGGATCGTGGATCCCCGAATGCCGGCTCTCATTTGGTATTCCATCGCCAGACCAATAAACAAGAGACTCTTAATTAATGGTGAGGAGTCGCGGCGGACACTAGTCGGGAATTTCCTCCAAGTGCGAGTGATCCGGAGGTTTAACGTAGTCGTCGCGCTGGTAAATAAAAATGTTATTGATTCCCGAGGAACTTTATGGAATGTGCTCCGGCTATTAACGCTCGCTCTATGCTTTCACGCTTCCCCGTCAATTCCGAGGCTCTCCGCTTCCTATTTCCAGCGGCAACGACCATCGAATATAAATCCGATCGCCGGCTAATTTAATACAATTTGTTACTCACTCGAGCGGCTCCTAAACGAAGTACATAAAATCGACTGCGAGCGCAACAGACGGCCGATCGTAACTCGGAGTGCGTGACTTTTAAGATGGTTGTTTCTTAGAATCGTTCAGTATCCTGATGGCCTATTAATACATCGAAATTGGCAATTATCGGCGTCGAGGAATCACCGCTCAAATCTGAATGTTAACAGTCCGATGTCCACCGGTGGCTCTCGGAGTGATTGAAGATTCTTTCCCACAGGGAAGAGCGCGTGGGACCTCTTAGAAAGAAGCGGCCTCGAGCTCAAGCACCAAGTCAAGGAAGAAGAGCACGCAGAAAGTGCAATTTCAGGATGTTTGCGTCGTAAAATACACGACGTAAAAATGAATAACCGGGGGAGCGTTCACCCCCGGAACAAGCAGCAGCGCTCCGGCGTACTTGGAGGCAAAACCTGCTGTGCGCGCTCTGCACTCTTCGAATATCTTCCTCGACTTCGCGCTGTGGCTTACTTCAGAAAGTGATTCGTCTCGGTTTTTCTTCCCTCGCAGAACCAATCGATTATCTTTATCCAGGAACAATCTACCTTTGGAAACGCTTTAGCCACTCGAGCCCCAGGAAATATTCAATGAACCAACGCGAGACTTGGCGTTGTTACCAAAAAGGGCAGGGAGCTAGGTTAAGTTATGTTAGAAATTTTAGAAATTAGATTAGAAATAATCGTGGGTTTTTGGTGGTTCTCCGTGATTAGATTAATTGACTGGCGATCGGCCGGGGCGAAAGAGTAATGATCGCGGAGAGTTTCGCTCTCGTTGAAGGCGAAGCTAAGGACGACTGTTCCGTTGGTTCATGCGGCTAGTTCTCAAGGTAGCCTCCATTCGAGGTCTAGGACGCACGAAGAAGCGGTAATCCTCGTTCGCGGCGCATCAGCGATGCGCGCCTCTCCCCGGCTGCTGCGATCCTCGCAAGAAACACGGAAGCCCCGTCTATCTGATCGCGGATCCCGCGGTAATAAACCTTAATCAAGGAGACCCCTTATCAGTCCCGAGTGCTACACATTCCGAGCGGTCCCCGTAGATTGCCGGCGAATTACTCGCTGCCCTCGATAGGAGTAGTTGGAACGGAGTCGCAAGAAAAATTCACCCACCTTCGAATCATCTAACCTCCCTCCTTCACTCACTCAATATGTGCAACGAAAAGGCTGTTGCTCTCCGATTTTAAATCAGTCACATCTAGATTTAAATTATTTGGATTAAATTATTAAATAATTTGGATTTAAATCAATCCATCTATAAATTCCGTTCAGATTACGGTTTAATAAAATCATTCCAATTCTCACTTCGAAATCAGCAAATACCTGTGAATCGAAAGAAGCAGAAGATCTCGCACGAAACAGCGAGACGGCGAGCGCGAAGGAGAGCAGGCAATGTCAAGTGATCCGGGCACGGTAGCGCTGACTCGTAAATGGAAAGGCGTGGTGGCATTTAAATCAGCGGCGTCGGCTAGTCAGCCGGGGCTCTATGAACGAAATACAATTAAACCGACGAGATAGAGGCGGAACGCCGTAAAACCGCGGCGAACGGCACCACGCATCGACACCAGGGAACTCCAGGGGCGACCAATAATGGCAGTATAAAGCGCTCGCGGAATAAGACAGCCAGTTATCTCTCGCAGGAGCGCGCGCGCGCGAGCGCGAGGAGTAGAAAGAAGAGAGGAAGCTCGCAGACACGGTGGATGCTGGCCGAGAGAGAGAGAGAGAGGAGAGAGCGGGCGCGAGAGCTATCGAGCAAACGGGAGGAAGACGAGAATGAAGGTACGAGGTCCTGGCCTGAAGCAGAGGACGAAGGAGTCGGGCGGGGGGTGGAGGAGGAAGAGAAGAAGAAGAAGAAGTAGGAGAAGAGAAGCGAAGAAAAGGAGCAAAGAAAGGTGCAGCCTCGGGTGCCGGGCGGGGCTCAGATGTTTATCCCGGTCGACCTCTTCCCCTGGCACTCTCTTCAGGCCCCTTGTCCGGGGCCCTGGCGTGCTCCCTTCACCTCCGCTTCCTTAGCTCGGCTTACCTTGCCTCCTCACCTCCGCCGAGCCGAGAAGGAGCGCGCCCCCGGCGGTTCACCGCTGCTGCACCGGCGAGAGAGCTGCATCTCTCCACGCGCGCGCGCGCGCGCGCTATGTGCGTGCTGCTCTCTCGTGTTCCTCGGATCCACCGGCAGTGGCGTCGCAAGCGTCACCTCTTCTTCTTCGCGCGATCCTCCTCCAGCCGTTCCTCCATCCCGAAGGAACCACTGCACTCTTTTTACCGGCCCGGTTTAGGCTCGAGAGCCTCGGATCCGCGGGTAGGACTGAAATAAATTCGACCTGTTCCGATCGGCATTACTCCATTTAGAGAAGCCTCTGTCTTCGGTGCCCCGTTGGCCTTTACGGCCTCGCCGAGCCCCCCGTCATTTCTTCTCTCGACCGGGGAATCTGCGCGATTGGAGTAATTAAGCGGCGAGCGTTAGAATGTAATATCCGGTTGAGAGCGCGGTCTGTGCGGGTGCGGTAAAGTGGGAAAAGCCGATAAGTCGTGGGGAAAAGGGGGACGGAAATTGAGAAAAAGGTTTTCCCGCCGCCGAGTGGGAGAGAGAGAGAGAGAGAGAAGGAGAACGATAACGCCCCCGATATAGTGGCGGGCGGTAATGCGGGGCTGCTCAGTTTGATAGCCATATCGTTCGTAATCGAGTCGACCGGAAAGGAAGCGGAGAGGGCGAGGTCGTCGGCTCGTGACGAGCTGCCGCTCCCGCTGCTGGCTGCGGACGCGCTCGGTGTGTGCACTTGCAAAAAAGCCCACGTTAATCAGACACTTGGTATCGCCTCTATTCAGCTCCCGGCGAGCGGAGTGATCTAGCTCGCAGCAGGTTCTCCGGGGGGCAAAAAATCGATGAATGAACCTCTTCCCCGGAGCGGATCCTCCCGCTTCTCGGCGAGCGCGCTCTCGGCCGCATTCCCCCCGATGCTCCTCCAATCACCGCACCGACCATCGCGCTCTCCTTACACCTGAAACAGTTCCCCCCCGTCCGCTTTTCGCCATTTCTCCGCCGGGCCGAGGCCGATGCACAGTCTTATGAAAACGTCAGAGCTATTCGACTTGGACAGGCTCCCTTTCGCCTCGCCGTCCAATCCATCTTAATGCCGACGCGAAATGAACAGCAGATGTATCGGATCACACATCAATCGGTCAGTAAATCATTCATCCGAGCGGAGTGCACTAGCAGTACCACTCTACCTTTGCATCAATCAAACCCACCGGCGTGCGCTGCCCACGGAAAATCAACGAGCCGCGAGAAAGGGGGGCTCGGTATAAGGTCGAGCACGTATCCTCCTCTGATGACGCACTTCCGGCCCACAAGCGAACCCCCACGGTGGGCCGCCGCGATAATTCCGGGGAGGAGATCGAGAGGAGTGCGCCTGCGGATCCATCCACCGTGACTCCGTGGCCCCGTGACGACCCCTCGCGAGATGTTTGCTCTTGTTGCGCTGCTATGCACCTCGGTACCGAGCGGCGGCGGCGGCTGCTGCTGCGGCTACGATAGAAGCGGAGGCCAGCCGAGAGATAAAGGGGACAAGGAGAAATACCCAGAGAGAGAGAGAGAGAGCGAAATAAGAAAAGGCCGAACAAGACGATGGAGAGTGTATGTAGTACCTGTGGAGAAAGAGGAGGAGGAAGAGAGAGGAAGCCAGAAGGAGGAAGAGGATATATCCGACGCCTAGCCTCCGAAGGAGCTCCCTCTCTGTCGATGGTAGCGGTTCGCTCATCATTGTAATTACTTCGCGAGGATGTACCAGTATATTGGATCATTATCGACCGCTCCATATCTACCACCTAGCCCATAAGTATAGACCTGTGCTCCCGGTGCCCCCGAGAACTCTTTCCCTCCCCCCTCTCTCTCTTTCTCTCTGGGCCTCTCTCTGGGCCTCTCTCTGGTCGAGCGGCGTATATCTTCCGTAGTACGAGGGCCTTCTCTCTGTATATTGATACCCCGCTCGCACCATACTCTACGCCTACCCAGAGCTGGACCGCGAGAGCTCGTCCACCTCTTTCTCCACACGACTCTCTCTCTCTCTCTCTCTCTCTCTCTCTCTCTCGGTCGGGAGCGCCCGATGGGTTCAGCCTCACGTAGACGCCGAGAGAGATAGCCGGGAGGAATGCGCCGGTGTTGGTGGCGCGGCCACTCACACTCTCAGGGGATCGCGATCTTGGCACGTACCGGCTAACGACTCTCCGCGCCGTGTATAAGACTCTCTGATCAAACAAGCGCGCGAGCCAAACAACTTTCTTGGAGCCGCGCGCACCCGCCTCGAAAAACACCGAGAGGCCCACAGGTACCTGCACACAGCCACGCGCACATCTGTGTGTCTACCTCATTGGTGTAGAGAAGAAGCGCGAGATCCGTTTGTGGGCCGAGAAGGTGGAAAGCGCGAGCGGGCAACTGGAATATTTAATCGGACGATGCCTGCCGCGATGAGACGAGCGGCTAATTACCGGGCAACGCTCCTCCAGCTGCGGCCCGTTAACCACTCACTCCCTTCCGCGATACTGTTCGATCTATTAATGGCAGTCTCGTCATAATTGCTGCCGGCCCTCTGATTTATGAAGGAGGCCGTTCGCGCGATCCGCCGCCAACACACTCGTTGGCGGTTTTAATTTGCGGCGCGCACCGACGCGCGCTGCCCAGAGCGCCTCTGCCTGCTGCTTCTTGATTTATGGGCTAACGGGTATATCGGTGTTTACCTTATTTTTTGGCCGCTGCCATTACAAGGGAAAACAGAGAAACGCGCTTTTACGAGCCCCGACACTTGTCAAGGTAGCAATGTCGGATTGAAATGAAACGAGGCAGGCTTACGATCGCCACGACCTCTTTTTCCGCGGAACCTCCGTCGATGCGTAATGGCTGATGGCTGGAAGGATTGTGGGAGATATTAACTGAGGCTCGCCAGGCCCGTTGATATTTCGTGTCTAGACTAACAATGAAGGAATGAGAAGAATGATCCTCGAGCCACCACCGAGGCTAGATTTCTGCCGACGCACTGGGAGTAGAGTTCTTTGGGTGGGGTAGGGGAGTCTGGAATGCCGGAGAAATTCGATCGGCGAGTTGTCGCGAGGCGGGCGCGCGGACGTGACCGCGAAGAGAAGGATCCTTTCTGCTCGAGCGATAATCGTCAATATATCCTGATACGTTCCGCCTGGCAAGGGTGGCTTCTTTCCCAGTGGGATCCTCTGGAATTGAGCCGAGCTCCAGGCGAGCCTACCACCAATCGACTCTACCACCCCCCTCCCGAAATAAGAAGGCGAACTCTCCTATCGGAGGATCGGAGGAGAATTGGCCCGGGGCGATAAGAGCGCAGTATGCACTACAGGACGATAGCGTCTGGCCTTCTAACGAACGCCTATCTCTCGCCGAGGCCCAAATCGGCTCTCGGTGCGAGGGCCCACTGGCCCTCTTCAAAAATCATCCTTATCTACGACCAACGCCCGATAACAGACGTTCAAACCAGAAACCGAGAGAGAGAGAGAGAGGCGAATCCTGTGGACTAGTGCGATAACGTCGGGTTGGCAACGACCGTTAAGTTAGACTCTCGGGACACGGGGAAGCCGATGGCCAGGATCGATCCAGGACGTGCAACGGGAGCCGTCGAGGCAACGGGAGCGTATCGAGAGATGCGCCGTCGATAATCCTTGAGGGTAGGTCGACGTGGATCGTGCTCGCTCTCCTATCAGACCGATGCGCGCGATGCGCATCCCGAGAGCCACTGAAGAAGAGCCAAGGGATCTCGCTCTCTCTCTCTAGAGAGAGAGAGAGGAGGAGGAGGAGAGGAGAGTTATCTCGCTTCCTTCTCGAGAGATCCTTTCCTGAAAGGGCCGGCGCGGGGGCCGAGTGGCTCGCTCGCTCGGACCTACGTGTAGATGCTCAGGTGTAAAACCGTTGATTGCCACGGCAGTATTTTCTCTTTGCACGGGGCAGCCGTGCTAGTAGCGGTGGGCGTGCCAGCCACGACCGAAGGGAGACGGCCAAGGCCTACTCTCTTTCCTTCGCTTGCTACCGCGATTATGTTTATTATACTCCGGCATCGTGCGCGTACCTTCCACCCTCCACCCCCCTTCGGCCACTTACACGAGTACTTACAATGTTGTAAATACGATCTAAGCCCTTGGCCAAGCGGAACAACCTCTCCCCCCACCTGGAATGCTAATTTTTATCGCTAGATTGTTATTAGAGTGCGTGGCCTGGAAATGGATGAGCGGCCGAGGGGCTCCGGTGAAAGAGATCCTTAACGCTGGAGGATGACGCTCGGGCGCCTCGGAGAGACCGGAGACGAGCAGCACTCGCTCTCGGCTGTCGAGGATGAGGCTGCTGGCTTAGAATTCCAGCGAGGTGGAGCCTTGACATTTCGTGGCCTGGAATCGACCGGCATAATTGATCGGCCTCCTCTGCGGCTCCCATTCGACGAACCAACGGACGAACGACCGTGCTAGTCCATTCCGCGTCTGGTACGGTTACGACCAACTCCCCGGCGTACGACCTCGCCGGCCGCGCGCGCTCAGGAACGCAGCCGACTCTCCTCGAGCTTCGTCAACTGGATTCCCGAGTTTCGCGGAACGCACCGCTCCTCGGCGAGCTTCGGATTTTTCCTCAGAGTTGGCCGAGTCTCTTCAAGCTCGTACGAAATTTCGGGAAAATTACGCTTTCAATGAATCTTGTTAGGAATTTTTGAGAAATCGGGGATTATTGTTCTAGCAGTCATCATGAATTTCTATAATTATACTAATAACACGATATTAGTACTTACAAAAAATTGAAACCTCTCATTTCGATGGACTTAGTAATTCTAACGTTCCTCTTCCACTAATATCTCAAATAAATCAAACCTCCTCCAAATTTCCGTAAAGCATTTAACAACGAGTAAGGGGATTGAGGCCCGATTAGTCAGCCCAACCCGGGGCCGCCAGTGACGTTGAAATTGTCAGGTGTGCCTAGCTCCGTCATTAATTCCCAACACAGGCTACTCAGTTACACCTAGTTGGCAGTATCTCCGACAGCATCTTACAGCACGCACCCTGGACTCCAAGACTCTGCAAGCTGCCTGGCGCGATTTCGCCGGCCGGAAGGTAACGAGCCGGTCTATAAGGCTCTCGTACGTCCTCTCCTTCTCTGAGGCTCTCTCGCAAATGAAACGGTCCTGCCGCGTGTACGTAATGCTAAATCCCGAGGGGGTGCTTGAAAGGCAGGCGCAGTGGAGGGGGAAGTTTGCCCGGAGCATTAACCAGGGGCTGTCGCAGTGTCGATCATTGTCGGCGAGCGGTCGTCCAATTCGTTCTGCTTAAGTGGACAGTCAACAACCGGTGTATAGTTTCAGCCGGGCTCTCCGCCGAAGTAACGTAATTTCGCCGAGTTAACGACACGCCGGGGCCGCGTCCCGAGAGTGTGCATATAGCAGTTGGCAGTAGTACGTGCTAAAAATTTAACGGCGCGCTGCGTTAATCGGCGCCGCGCTGATGGAGAGAGAGGAGGACACCTTTCTGGCAAGAGCTTGTTTGACAAAGTAAACGACGGCGATTACTTGGTTTTACACTGGCGTCGTGTTAAGCCCTCGAGAGTTCTCCCCGGGCGCGAGCGCGTGGTCGCCAGTTGGTCGCGAGCAATTCCGCCGTGAGATAATCGTCCATCGCCAGGACGCGCACACCCGTTAAATCGTCAAGCAGCCGGTTGCATCGAGCCTGGATTTCGCGGCTGGTCGCGTAAACAAACGGCGTGTATCGATTACTCAATCTCGAGTCTCTCGATCCTTATTGATAATTATAGTACGATATTACCTGTTACATGCCAACTATTAACAGCGACGCCGTTCGCTAATGCAATGCCAATCGGCGAGCGATCTCACTCGCGAGGACGAGTGCCCGAGGATTTTCCAGCCAATGAGAGCCCATTGTGCAGGCAGAGAGCCGCGCGAGAGAACAAATTGGAAAGAGCGATGGCACCAATTGTTAGCTAACGAGTATAAGGCTGGATGAAAGCGAGAGAAATCTGTCGGGCGATAGAGCGTGTCAGTATAGCGCGCGCGGCCGGTTCGGCCAGGATATATCGTCCTCCCTCGGAGATAACAAAGGACACCTACCCCCGGGCGGCTCCTCGGCCTCGAGCGCGCGCGGCGCCCTCGCCGAGAGAGGAAAGCGTTGCTCGCGTCTCGTTCGTGTTGGCGCTCGTTCCATTTACATAAACACGTACTCATTGATTGCCCGAGCAGATTGACCGGCGTTATTACTTCTACGACCGGTTAACTCGCCCGTAGGACTGCGAATAATCGTTAGGCCCTAATCGCTACGGTACGCAGCGCGCGTCCTCGCTCCCGCCCTCTCGGGCCCCGAGACCTGGGCCCCGAGACCTGGGCCCCGAGACGGAGATGCCCGCCAGCTGATTTCGGGGTGTCGAGCTCGCTTTATTTCGGATAGTACGCGCACGTCCTGCAACCGCGCGATTAATCATTCGCAGTTTCGCACCACCGACCCATTCCCAGTCGAGGCCCCGCCATCCGCCGAGCTATTTCTGGTGCGGGCAGGTTGTTGCGCTCGACAGCGACATACATAGTTATAGACTCGATGACATTTCGCTTTTATCGCCATATAACAAGATCAGTGTCGTAAAGTCTGCCTCGGGCGTCAAGAGCGTCTGGCCCCGGGTCAACCGGCTTCCGAAATCCCATTAACCGAAAGCGACGAGAAGTCAATCGATTAATTTCTGACTCGATGAACGAAACTTAATAATGAAATAGAGAGAAACTCTCACTCACCAAAGTGACAGGCGAAGCCACCGGCGCCGCCGGCGTCCGGAAAGCCGTTCTTCTCCGAGCCTGGAAAAAAGAGGCAGAAAGCAAGGGTTAGATCGGAAGGCAGATAGAACGTCGGCGGAGGCACAGGTGGATGCGCGGCGGAATCGAAACAAATGCAGATCCACGCACCACCCACAACGCGCGCTTCTCTCTCCGTGGGCGCACTGTCATTAAAGGGACCGCCCTAGAGAGCGCGGATCAAAGGACTAAACGGCCAGGGGATTTAATCGCAGCCGCCGCTTGGTTCTCTCCCTCTGGAGAGAGCTCGCCAACGAGATCTCCGGGCGATCGGGGCCGCCTCATTGTCTAGGGAAGGCATGCATTACCATTAGTATCGAGCATTACTCAATCGGCCGATCACCAGCGACAATGTGCCGAGGCCTCGAGCGGCAGGTGCGAGCCTCCGATAAATGCACTCCTCCAAACAACAGCAAACGGCGCTCCCTCTTAGCATCGAATCGTCATTCGTCGAGGGCTCGATTATCCCCCGTAAATCTCGCAATAAATCCGCCGGGAGAAATCCCATCGATAACCACCCATTGAACGGCCCATCGGAATTTCGCGGCCAAGAGATATGCCGACTAATGAGAGAAAGATGAGTGGTACGCGATTGGGCCAGTGGCACGCGAGTTTGACCGAGGGGGTGGCGGTCCCAATCACTCGGGGGATGGAAGGTGTATCGATCGATCGATCTCCAAGTACCGCGAGTACGACAGTAGGTGGTAGTCCCGAGCCACCACCCACGAAGTCGCTACTTAGCATGCACGGGCACAGCCTGAAGGTACCTACCTACCTATCTGACAAGGTTAACTAATACAGCTTCCACGGGCGCGCGCGCCGCGAGGCCGGCTTTCTCTCTCGTTCGCCGTCGTTCTCTTGATTAGAAATGCCCCGATAAATCAGGGGCCCGCCGACGGGGGCAGAAAAAGAGAGAAAGGGGGTGGGGGGGGGGGAAGGTAGGCAGTATCGCAGATAACCAAATAGGAGAAGTAGGAGGAAAACGAGAACGGGCTGCGAGAGAAGATCCTTGGCGGTAAGAAGAAGATATCGGGAGGGGGGGGAGGTGGGGAGGAGCTGGTACGAGCGGAGGAACAGGAAGAGGACACGGATCGCATGTGGATGAACGTGATTGTAAAAGGGAATGAGAGATACGCCGGCTGCATACCTGAACAAAAGGATTCCGAGTTTGGAGAGGACAATCTTACCGAGGAGTCCGAGGAGTAATACGTCCTTCGAGAAGCTGGAAGGGCAAGGAAGGGGGATTGCTCTCGTCACTCGGTACATTGAGGGGGCGCCAGTCAAGGGCCATTATAAATGATCGCGTATCAATGCGATCTGCGTGGCGACTAAATAATCAAATGAATAGAAGCGCTGATAGAAGCAACGCTCTCTCGATGGCTCGATTTAATTGGCCCGAGGCCTTCGGAGCAAGTGGCGCGACGGCGGACTGGCGGACTGGAGGCCTCTGCCCGTCCAGCAGCATCCACGTCAAAATGCTCCCCGCGCACGAGAAAACCTCGCAGCGGGGCGCCTGCTACCGAGCTTTCCTGAGAGTTCACCGGTTGACTTTTTCTCCGGGGCCGACATGTTCGAGCGAATTGGAATACGGCGCGCGCGCCAACGGGCGCCCAGCATGCGGCCGAGAGCCCGTACCACCGGCAATCGAATTGCACGTTTACTACTCTCTTACTGCTCGAGCGCGCACTCGACGCGCAAGAAGGACGTATTAAGTCATAAATTCGCGATCAAGAGTTCAGCAAGAAGCCCAGTTTCCCGCCCGCCCAGCTCCCCCCTCCCGAGAATAACTTGTGGTTGCGTCGCGCTTCGATGATGAAAAAGAGGTTTTGTTTTTGAGGAGCGACCTTCGGTTATCCCCGCTTTAAAAGCCGGACGATTCTGACCAACGGTTTCTTAGTGATCGGGGGATTGCGAAGATCGGAGGGGACAAGAAATGAAGTCTGGGATGGTGCTTGTTGCAGTTTGTAGAGTGGGAGTGGGGGTGAGATCACTCGTATAGATCGGAGTTCACACGTCTTTTTTTTCGCAGTTGAATGCTAATGGATCTATAGGTTGAATAACAAATATAAGTACATACATACGTCTTAACGGGTAGTGACGTTTCGACGCATTTAGTGAAGAATCAGCACTAATGAACTGAAGTTCGATTAAGAGGGTGTTTACATTTTCCACCGATTCAATTATCTGCGGATTACTTGGAATCAGCCTTTTACCATCGATTTATTGATTTTACCGGCAGATCGGTAATTAATAACACAGACTAATATCACATATTTGCTTCAAATGGAAAGACAATCGATCAATAAAAACAACGTCGCGAAGAATCAAAAAAATATGAACAATTGCTCAAGATTGCAGTTGGCCACTACGAGAGGTCGCTGCCTCCCGAATACTACTTTGTTGTCGACCAGCGAAATCTCCCCGTTTTCTCCTTTTGTTCCTCGTTGCCGATACGTGTGGCGCTTGCCTCGACGTCGCCGGTGCAAGAAGCGGAATCCCCAATCAACGCCGAACATAGTCGATTACCGATGCTCGGCCGGAGTCTATAATTGGCACTGTCAGATGCATCAGCGCCGCGCGGTGTCACTGTCACTTGCCGAGGCGAGTTCAACACACGCATTCGCCGCTAAATATTCATACCCGGCTTATAAGCTCGACCTTTCTCGCTCGCGCGCCCGCGCACAGTATGAATAGGCCGAGTTATTTGCCTCGAATTAGTTATTTAAATAGCGTCACCCGGCCGGCTTAAAAAAGCCGCGCTAACTCGAAAATTATGCCGAGCGCTCGCGGATGCCTCTAAATAATAAAGGTCTCTTGTAAACAAGGAAACGCGCGTATCCTGACATTCGGCCCGCTGACCCCGGCCGTGATCTATAACAACCGACAACCTATGCATCGGCTGACTTAGCGAAATTCTCAATGCAATCACATTCGCGTATAATTAACTCGCTAGATAATTAATAATTATCCTGTATGGACACCAGTCTATACTCTAGACTGGGGATTAAAATTCCAAGGCAAGCGAATCCGAGTCGGCAAAGGTCGATCGAGAGGATTTCGCGGCAAGTGGAAAGATTCTCGATTCTCCCAGGCGCGCCTAGCGCATTCCGCACCCGTTTCACGCCACTAGGAGAGTAGAAAAGCCGGGGGAGTCGAGGAAAAAGAGTGGAAAGAACTCGCTACCGATTTCCCTAGAGCCGACGGCGTTACGGTGGCTCGGGGCCGCCTCGGGTTGCAGGTACCATTGGCAGCCGGGTGCCTTTATCGCGATGCCGTGCGAGAAAGGAGCTCCCCGGCAACTCGTAAAACAGCGTGGCGAGCGCACTATTTCGCACGCGGCGGCCGCCGCGTTTCCACGCCGGTACGCGTCACTCTCCGCGCTCGGGCAATGAAATGCTGTTGGGATAGGTCGCAATTTCTGGGCTAAGCGAAACGGGACGATTACCAGCAGCAGCCGCTGCTGCTGGTACCCTCTCTCTCTCTCTCTCTCTGTATTCGGAGGTGCGCGGTGCGTTTAACCTTTCGCGCGAGGAGAGTAACTCTACGCAATGGTATTTAAATGCCCGGCCGGGTGGTCTCGTTATGCCGTCGACTGCCGGTCAAACGTCAGCTGGCATGCGAAACTTGGAGCCGCGCGCGTGCTAATGGTCTACCGGCATATATCGCGAGGGATACTCGATTCCAGCGATAAATTATAAACCGCCCGACGATTCCAAGTAGAATGGGCTTTTTTCGCCAGACGAGCGATTCGCTGCTGTCCGCGCTAATATCTGCCCACTCGCCACTCGCCGGGTTAATAGCTGATCGGGTGTCGCTCGCGGCTGCCGGTGGCATAAAGTTTTAATGTCACTTAAAGCGAAAGAGATCGAATTTGAATGAACGGGCGCTCTCGCGGAGATGCGTGTCGGCGAGTGATCGATTTGGCGCGGAACGACCCTTTATCGCTTAACGGTCGGCGGCGGCGGAGGAGCGCGCGCGCGCTGCTCAGATAAAGTACGATGTGATGTATACCCTGTACGACGAGACAGTGAACAAGGAATAAATATTCTTTATCTCCGCTGACCCGTTTGAGGAGAGTGGAACAAACAACCCTCACATTTCTCTACGCCACTTGACCATGGCAGAATAAATCACACGATCCGCGGGCCGCGGCGATCATTCCGCGTATCCTTTGAGCTATGACTCAGAAGCATGTACAGTTACCGGCGGGAATAATGTAACGTAATCGTTTCTCAGGACGGAGACGCGCGAGACCTTCCACGGCGAGGCAATAATATCGCCGTCGCGGCGCCGCTAATCGATCCGAGCCTCTCTACGCAGAAATCTATTGAAATGAGGAGAGGAGCCCTCGTTCGCCGGTGTCAGAGTTGAGTCCCATTGTCATAATACCATTGTTTCACGCCGCATTTATCGTCATATAAAGAAACAGCCGCGCGTCTCCGCTCGCCGCCCGCCCCTTGTTTCCCGGCGACGCGGCGCGCGCGCGATTCAATAAACTCGCTGGATTCTCATCTGAATCATCCTTGATCCGTCGAACTCTGATTCACCGGCGCGCGCATGGTAACTTGAAGTCTGAAAAACCATAATTTGAAAGGGAAATACGCCGCGATGACACCTGTCGCATGTAACACTTGTCGAGATTACGATAACACGTAATGTTTGAGAGAAAATTTTGTATAAAACAATGGATTAGTTTGGAATTAGTGAGCTGTATATTGTTTGACTGGGATGAGCCTGTATTTCAAGATATTAGATTCTCCCGGCAACCGGTTCTTGATTGAAACAGTAGTCACTGATATATACTGAACAAGGAAGAGAGTTGTAGAGAATTGTTTATTAACTCACGAGTGACCACGCTATTTATCAACAAACGAGATTCCGCTTCCAATAAAGGTGGCTTGGCAATGTAGGTGGATGTAAAACGGATCTCTCGAGAATTCTTTATTCGCCGGACTGGAGATAGTGACCAAGGTATTTATCAATATAAGGAGCCATTCCTTTTTTCAAGCCGCGAGATTCCCCGGCAATAAAAGTAATGACTTCATATGTCAGAGGGAGCGAGGGAGCCAAGGATTTAATTGATCGCGATCGAAGCTGCCAGTGAATGTCGCGGAGCGAGGAGAGTGATTTGTTATTTCGCGAGAGATACCTTTGATGGATGAGGGTGGCCGGGAACCTGCCGGGCTTCCTGGTGGACCAAAGCCAGCGAGAGCCGAAGAAGAGCAGCAAGAAGAATGAGCGCACGTGGCGTGGGAGTTCGCGGGGATAGGAGCCGCGCGCGAGCACACGCGTTGTGGGCGGACCTCACCAAGGTGGTGGAGCTTCGGCAATCGGCATTGGTAGGGATCGCCGGAATAACGCCGCCACTTCCACCGAGCACATACACTCGCCGCGGAATTAATTCTGCACTCCTGATTCTAAGATATATCCCGGGAGCGCGTACATTTGTCAAATCAGCTTTTATCAATGCAAGTAGTGGTTGATTCACTTGCCTTTTAATCTCCACTCTCGTATGATGCATCTGACGTATATCACTAACTATACAATTCAATTCAAAACAATACAATACAACAACAAAAATCACTAAATCACAATGAAGATATTCAACAAAAACTACTAGATTGTTATTTGAAAGCGTCTTCAAGTCACACCATCAAGAATGTAGCTCGAAAGTGAAAGACCAGTCACATGTCTTCATATTCCAGGAATAGTAAAAACGGGTTACGACTACCGACCGAGTTTTTTGCCAATTCTAATTGGAGCTGCCATACTTTTTTTCCGCGCGGAGGGGGGAGAGCCGTAAAAATTGCGGAACGAGGGCCTAATTGGCAGGACAGTAAATATTGCTCGAATCGCGGTCGCTCGGAACAAAGTGGTTTACCAAGTATCGAAAGAAACGGAGGCGCCGAATGAATCGCACGCTGATTTCGGAAGGATCGCTGAGAGTGTAGGTTCTCGCGTATCCGCGGACTTAACCCATTTTGGGCCATTTTTGTGCCTCTTTCTGGAGACCATTTCTAGGTCCGCGTACTCGATTGGATTAGAGAGGAGTCGGCACCGAGTGGAAATCAAAGACTTACGGGTGAGTCGCGGGGGTACCGTTAGGGAGAGTGCGTAGCTCTCTAATTATCTTCAATTATTGGCGAGAGCTCTCGGCATTCTTTTTGCGCGTGACTCCTTATTGAAGAAAGAGGCGGCGGCGGGAAGGACGATATGCGAGCCGAGAGCGGCGGCCGATCCCCTAATCACTTTCTCCGGCTGGCCTTTTGAGAGCGGATTTGCATGCGGCTGGCAGTACCGAGAAGACTAGACAGACTCGCGCGGCTGATTGCTCGTAATTAGCGACTGGTGGCCCGCGCCCACGTCGGGTCATCGTCATCGAGCCGAAGAGAGAACGGGGAGGAGCGAGTTCTCAGATACTAACGAACCATAGTGCTAAGGTCACCGGCGCGAACCACGCGCGCCGCCGCCGCCGCCGCCGATACCTACGCACCTCCTCGCCGTGCACCCACATGCGGATCAAATGGATATTACTCGCTCTAACTACCCAGCCGGCCCGATCTATGCGCGATCAACCTGCGAAATCACGCGCGCGGGAATGATTTCACTTTAACAACCCTATTACTCCTCGTCCCGCACTATACTTCCTCTCCCCAGTCCCTGGGATATCGTGTCCGCGCGCGGATCCTGTATTTCCCAATACCACTGCGCCACTCTACCTCTAACTCTACACATACACATACTCCGTGGACCCGCCGCCAACTCTACGAGCGTGCACTACGACACCGGCGAGCCGCGCGTAATGAGAACGATTTAGGACTCGGTTACTCGGATATTTCCTGCATGCGCTGTTATGACACTATTTGCAGTAAAGGAGGCTTAAGGAAATGGGTCCCTTTTTTTACGACGCACTCGAGAAATCATTTTTACGATCTACCGAGAGTGCCGCGGGCCCAGGGATCTGCAAAAATCCCCCGTGCCGGGGAAAATTGTACGGCTGGCATCTGTTATTAAGACGGCAAGGCGAAACTTTGATTAGCAGACATATCCACGGGCGATTTACTCCGAGGTGTAAAACTTTCCTGGAATAATGCGCCGCGCGTCCCGGCGAGCTAAAGGTGCACCCAAGTCACGATTCGCGCTCGCGCGCGCGCGCGCGGCTTTACCGTAAGTCGAATTTACGGCGGATATCCTGAGTAATTTATTGTTATTACATTCATCATAGTGACTGTAATGTGCAATAATCGGGCCCCGCTATGGACGCGGCCACGGCGCGCCGCTAGGCCGCTAATACGAATTTATAAGTGGCGGGACATTTCTGCTCTGCTCGCAAAAATAATGGCACCACTCCATTATTTTCACGAGCGATATATCTGCTAATAGGACGGATGACTGTTCCAATTTACCCCGAGGTTCCGGCCAGTTCAAGAAGTGCATTCCAGCCGTGGAGAGGCAAAAGCACGTCAGGTGGCAGAGTGCCTCTCTCGCTCGTTCAAAGATCTCCGTTTCCGATTCAGGTCAAAGTAGGAGAGCGCGTGAGGTCGACTCCAGACGCAGCATCGGGCCAGATCGAATCGATAGTCCGGGCCGTTGTCAACGAGGCTCCACACAACTGGTGCGCGCGACACGTGTGCATCAGATGCGCCGAGATGCACTCTCGGCTCACAGACACTCACAGACACAGACACCTAGAGAGCAAGCACAATATGACGCATGTGCGTGGCCGCGGAGAAGAGCGTTCACCGGGCAAGTGTGTCAAGGCTCCGCGAAAAGGACCACTTTTTTCCGCGACACAGAACACAGAGCGCGACTGGCGAGAGTGACTGGGCCGACACGGGTGAGAGAATGGCTCGGTCGATTTTTGGGAAAGCCGGAGAAATGAGTGGAAGGAGGGTCGGTTGATACGGCGAGAGAGCGAGCCGCGGCCGATGTCGAGTCGAGTACGAAGTGGAGTCGGGGCTTTAGGAGCGGCTGGTAGGGGTCTCCGGAGGGTCTCGGGTCTCGGCAAGAGGCTGGAAGGGGTAAGGTCGAGGGTCAGGGCTATGCCGCGCGACCCGTGACCCATGACCCTCGCGATCCCTCCGACCCACTCGACCCCGAGACTCTCCCCCTACATTTCGTTTCATGCATACTTCTCTTTCTTCTGCTGGCTCTTCCTACTCATCTTCCCCGCTCGCCCGCTCCCAGCTTCTTCACTCCGCTCCTCCGCCCCTTTACCCTCTCGCCAACACACCACCACTACGCACAACTCCTACCACTGAAAGGGAGAGAGAGAGAGAGCAATTCTTTCTGCTAATTAGAGAGTGGAGGACGATTTTCTTTTAGGGAAACTCCGCTGATTCACTTAGGTTGTTCTTGCCGAGGGGGATTTGTTTTGGAGATGTTGCAGCCGCGTCTTGTTGAACATGACGAATTTTCACTTGGTAGCTCAGCCGGCAGCTCTCGAGGCTTTGCGTCACGGGTCACGCTTGTCACTCTTCCTCACCTTTTTCCCTTTCAAATGTCAGAGTGAGGAGCGAGCGGCGCGCCGGTGCATTGCGAGATGAGCACGTGTGCGGGTAAACAGACGCGTCTACCTACGTCTGGCGGCGCCGGCCTATTCCACTAGGGCGAGAGATGAGCAAACACACACACACACACACTCCTTACCCTCGCCATAGAGCCGGAGAGCCTCTCCGAGCCACCTTACGAATTCGACGCGACTTGAAATGGAACTGACCCGAAGTTCGCGAAATCCGCCTCGCTAAGCGAATCCATTATTAATAGATGCACTCGAAATCCATAATAGCCGGTGTATCCGGATGGTCGTGAGCACGTACGAGCGATAAGCGCGAGCGCGCGATACTACTTTCGACGGGCCGCAAATAAAACTCAATCCAAATCGAGAAAAACACACTCGAGGGTCAGTCCAGTGTAAACAGCAATGCGCTCGCACGCGATCCTTGACCTTGATCGAGACAGAGCGTCAAAGTAATGATTAGCCAGAGGATACTTATGCAAGTCGGATCTCGATCGGGGAAAATTCTATGACACCTGATATGATACCAGCCGGATTTACAATTATTTTTTAAATCAGATTACTTTCTGCATCCAAACAAAAGGCTCGAGTAATTATATTTTGGTATCCTTATATTAACAAATATATCTCATGTTTCTTACACTATGATTAATGTCTGTAGATAGAAATGGAGGCCAATGCTGGAAAGTGATGAATCATCCCAACTTAATGTAACGCCAAGTTCAAGATTAGGAAAAAGAGGCAGGGTTTCTTTAATACGCAGTCAGTTGGGAAAGACGATATATTTGTGCAGCGATGAGAGAGCGGGATCAGGGTCGTGTCGCGGCAGAGCTTCGCGACTGTGTCTGGCAGTCTGCCGGGTTTAAGAGCGTTTCTGTGTCCGGGCGCGTACATGAAAGTGAGCCACTTAATATGGATGTGTGCGGGAGACCCGCAGCCGGACCTCTGAACCATGACCCTCGCATCGGGACCATCGCCAGCGCGGCCAGGCCGACTGGCTCGAACGCATGAAAAATTTCACATTACGCCGCTCGATATGCCCAATTACCCGGCGCACGCACACAATCGCGCGCGCGCGCTCGCGTCTTGATTGAATGACTCGTATCATTGGTGCGACGGAAAATCTGGAAAGCCGGAAGACGGTGCACGATCGATTGCAGATCGAAAGTGTTGTTCGAGACAGGAAGTGCACGTGCAGCAGTGTCTGGAGCGGAAGACTCTCGGAGGAGTTCGCCCGGCTATTTGGGCTGTGGAGTCAAAGGTCGCTGTGGTTAACGCGTCCGCGACCACGACGCAGAGAGACGGTGGGAACCCGCGACGTGACCGAGAGAACTTGAAGCAGCCAGCCTCACCAGTCCTCTCCACCGCGCGCACACAAGTGCAGATTCCGCGCGTAGATTAAATTCTCAATGGGCCTCGATCGCAACCTGGCTGCCTACGCGATCACCTTTTTTTCGCGTCAGAAAATCGCGGGCCCAGAATGACTTGATCTCTTCCACTTCGGCTGCCCGGATTGTAATTCTGTACAAAGTATCTCATTTACTTCCATCTTGATATGCTCGTAGAAGAAAACATAAAGTCTGAGTCGCACGTTGTTTTCTCGGGCGCCAAACTCTTTAGCATATCAATAGAAAAGTTGGAAAGTGGTATAAGTCAGTACGTGGTCAGACTTGCTGAAAAAAGGGGGCCTGAAAATAAATAAGGCGCAATGCTTAATCCCCGGTATTCCCACGCTCGCGAAGCCTCAAACCCTGTTAATCCTCCGAATGCGTATCTCTTTCAAAGGATTTTTATCCGCGGCAAGATTAACTGGCGCAGATCATGTGCCGAGGATTGCTAACTGGTGAAAAAATGCGGCATTAACAAGCCGCGGCGAGCGGAGCGCGCGCTCGGTTAAATCGGCCGTTGCTCCAATTAACATTTCCCAATAAATATCGGCGCAGCGAGGGACAATTAAAAAGGGACGAGAACTCGCACGCAGCAGCGAGCTCACGCAGCGTTCGGGTACCAGGTTGGCCGGCTCACTGCGGGTTGGTTGATCCAACATTTGCCGCGAGTTCTCCGCCGACGGTTCCTCTCGGTTCCCGCGCGGGGAGAGGAATCTCGCTGCGACTGGCAAAGGGTTGTCGCGAGGAAAGGTTTCGATAAGCGGTCGCGACGTCGATATTTATCGTCGCCAGCAGTAGACAGAGTCGCGCGCGTGTGTGGAGGGCAAGTCTGGCCTGGTCGGTGGCTCGTTAATCATATGTGCGCGGGTTCGGCTACCACGCGAGGGCCGCGCGCGCTCGCCCTACGAATTGATGATTCCTAATTAAGGGCCAGCGACGCAATTAATGGGACGCGTCCCCTTAATTGCCGCGATTAATAAAGGGACGCGGCGAAGGCCCCGGGGGCCACACTGTCGCCCGATAAATGTCTCGCTGCTACCGTCCCTGGCCGTACGTGCACTCTGCGAGCGATTTGAAAGATCGTCGCCCGATCGGGGCCCGAGCGGCCGCAGCCTCCGGGCCCCCGGAGCCTCTCTCTGCGCCGCTTAGCCGCCGGCCACCACCGAAATTTCTCAATTCCACTTCCGTGCCACTCGGCCCGTTAATCTCCCCGCAGCCAGCCGACTACCGCGCGCCGGCGGACACGGGAGGCCCTTATTCGTTAATTGGATCGCAATTCGCCGGCTGCTAGTGAGTAATAATTGCCGGTATCGCTCGTCTGTCATCTGCGACATCGGCGAGCGCGCGGAAGCTTGTAAAGATATCCTGCAGGTGGAGGAGCCCGGCTACCTCGGCCTTTTTATGAAGTTATTATGCAACTTTTGATGACAATAAACTGTAATTTTAATGACACTGGATATCCCTTATCGCGACTCGGCTCGCCGTATGGAAGGTTGGCTTGTGCACTTGGCAATGAATGCAGAGTCGCGTTTCACGGCGGGAGGAGGAGAGCGGGAAAATATGGCCGGTTCGAGTTGCGTGGCGTCGGCTATCGTCTCGTATCGTGTCCTATCGTTGAGGAGCCACTGAGCAGCGCTGAACATTGGGAATTTCAAATGGTCGGCGGATCTAGAGGACTAGAGGAGCCCGCGGCGACCAGCGGCGTCTGGAACTCGAGGGGGCGAAATCAGAGAGAGAGAGAGAGAGAGAGAGAAGGGAGGGGGACAGGTCGGCTTCTTTTTTGACGAGGCTCGGGCTCCCGGTGAATCGAGACGAATAAATTCCAGTCGTGACAAAAGGAGAACGCACTTATACGAACCTAATAGCCTCCGCTGGCTACTGTGGGGGACACACACGCCGAATCTGTATTCCCTGCTCCTGGAACCTCGACGAAATAACGACCCGACATTTCTGGCTGCGAGCGGGGCCGGCCTTCAATCTGGCCCGCGCTCAAACTTGCGCAGGTGGTACTCTGCCCGCCTCGCCCCAAAAGAACTCCTCTTCTCCCGTCCCGTTTTCCATAATGTAGTAGAACCGTCGAATCGAGACGCGCCCCGGCCCAGCCGATCGAGCTTTACTCCTCTACTATACTATTCACTTTCCAACTCGATCCACTCCATTTTACGATTCTTAGGCCTATTCACTCATCTCTTACAATCGAATACCGAGTTCACATCATAAATCTGATTACATGTATTCAATGCTATAAGGAACTTTATCTTGAAAAGGATTCTCAGGTTTTTAATAAAATTGGATAATTTATTGTTGTGCAGGATAAGGATTTAGTATGTTTTGAGAGGGAGGAATGGATGCAGCGTCTACAAGGGAGAAGAATCGCTCTCCGGTACCGTCTAAGCAGCATATCGGTCGATGTAAATGAAAAATGTAAATTGGTCCGATTGGCCTTACCGATCGCGGCCTTTGGGCCCTCGGGACCTCTGTTCCTCGGCGGAAAAAAGATCTAAAACGCCTCGCGCTCGCTCGAGGCCCGGAGGAGGCGGCCGGGAGAAAAAGAGGGAGATGCGTCCTCTCGCTAGACTGAAGAGACAATGCCATTGTTTTTAGACTTCAAAGGGACCTGGCCGCTCGCGAACTGGGCCTTTGCTCGCGCCGTCGCTCCTAAATTCTTCTACGTCAAGCCGCGCGCTGCTCCCCGTAACCGCGAATCTTTCCCTTCTTCCTTACCCAGGATCCCTCCCAGCTCCTTTCGGTACTCCTTCTCACTACTCCCTGCATTATGTACGAATCCCCTCGAGACACGTTCGTTAACCCCCCAAAGCGACTTATGATCCTCCTCTCGCCGTCCCTCCTTCTCCGTTATCTCCGCATTCGAGGAAAACTGAACTCTTCTTACAAAAACTCGAGTTTTCGAGTATTCAAATTCACAGGCTTACAAAAGAATATAATACGAACATATTCACGAAAGATTATTGTTACGAAAAGGGCAAGTAGCAGGGTTAGGCATCGCGCGGCGAGCAGGGTGGGGTTTAGTTACCTCCAACTGGAATAAAGGCGCAAGGTGAAAAAAAGTGCGTCGAATGAGGAATACAGCGCGTGAGAGGAGAGGGAGGAACGGAGACAGGGACTTTGATGCCGTGCATCCGCAGAAGCCGGCGGGCAAGAGCGGTAATTGCTGCACCGGCGCGGCCTTCGCTCCAATAAGCCATGGCCCCTGGTACACCTCGCTCCTTATTCTCTTTCTGCCTTTCTTCCTTCCTTCCTTCCTCCACGCCGGTCCAGTGTCCGAGCGTCATCCAAGAGTGTGCGAGACAGAGGGAAAGGCAGAGAGAGAGAGAGAGAGAGAGAGAGAGGGCGGTGAAGCGAGGGCCTGCGGCCCTCAGAGAGTGTGCCGCGTAGGAGCGCATGTAAATGCGTATTGTCTTACTATGCCGATAAAAAGACCTCCGCCGCCGCTCGCCGAGACTCGGCTGCATTACCGGGACTCGGCGCAGTATATTAGCCCTTTGATTTATGCCGGATCGCCTTATAAGCCCTACAATGTCCGGCGCGGCTCGCGAACCACTAACCCACCGGCCAACCCGCGAAACCTCAGCCGCGAGTATTACCGCGCGTGTGAAACGTCACGCACTTCTGACACAACGATCCACGAAAAAATGGCCCCCTGGTACCATTGGAAGTGCGCTTAGGCAAGGACGAGTTTAACGCGCGGAGGCAAGAGCTCTCACTTGTACTCTAAAGGCAAGCGGAGCCTCGGCATTTGCAATCCACGGATGCTCGAGGTATCAGTATCGATGATAGCAGGCTCCTTCGGCTTCCTGAGCGCATACTATCTCCGCTCCCGATCGTTTATTTTTCCCCGGGTATCGATGGCCTCTCATTGTGCGGGAGAGCCGTGCGCCGCGCGCCGTAAACGCTCCGTTTTAAAGGGATCGCCGCCGCCGCCGGTAGAAAGCGCGTCTCTACCTAAAGTAGTTCGGAAGAGAGCCGGCTGCGGCGAATGCGATATTAGAGCGAGAGGGAGAGCAGGAGAGTGTAATCTCGAGAACGCGCTGCGCAGGGCGGAATCGCGCTGCTACTACGTTCGGAGCGCAGCGCTAAAACTCTTATCTAGTTAATTTAAGAGCCGCTGCTTTCTTCGCCGGCGGATCTACGCCGCTCGCCGCGTCCAATATGGTCGTGGGGCCAAGCGGCGAACAATGCCGGATAATAATGCTCGCCGCGGACGATTTGCATGTTCGCGGGAATATCAGGGGATTCGCATCGTGCAATTAATAAATTTGTCGGCCTGCTGCATTATTCATTGGGCGAGCGACTCGCTCCTACTTCCGCCAATCTTATCGGCCGCGGCCTGTCCGTCTAGCGAAATGCGGCTAGAAGTGGAACGCTGCACGAGATGCGCCCTCGTAATAAGCTGGAGGCTTTAGATTGCTAACCGGGCAGCACCATTTTAGTTGGAAACTCTCTAATAATTAAAAATTATAACAATACTTCCAACTATCAATACTACAACTAGATTATTGGAAACTCTCTAATACATCAGTCTGGCATTAAAAATTATAACAAATTCATTCTCACAATACTTCCTTATAAAATAATAAAGAACTCGAGAGAAAACTAACAAGGTAATAAATTCCTACAACGATACGAGCATAAAGTTGAAAATTTCGAATAAAAGGACTCGGAACCTCGTCCTTTTGAGGGGTTCAGGTTCTAGTGTTAAAGAATGACAAGGTGGCATGACCATCCGAATCGGCTGGATTCCTCGGTGGAGATGGCTGTAAATTATTGGGCGACGTGTCGAATGTTCGGGGCGGCCGGACGCACGTCCGCGCTTTTTCCACGCGACGCTGGGGGACCGGGAGGAAGGACACCCTCGGAAGAGCGACGGGGGTTAAGAGTTCTCTCGGTCGCTCGGTCCGAGGTGAGGAGGATGCGAGAGGAGGCTCGGTGGAGCGGGTTGGTGGACGGGGGGCCGGGGCTTGCGAGCCAAAGTTAGCGAAGAAGAGCGGCGACTGGAGCCGCTCTCTTGACCGGTAGCCTCCCGGGGACCTCGTTATCGGTACGATGTTGATATATGGCGTGCATTGCTCCTCCATCCACGCCCTGCGCGCCCACTTGTACCTCTGTGTATGTGTGTGTTTGTGTGTGTGTGCTCTCTTTGCTGGAGCTATGCGCGCCGGTACGGATTGCCGGCGAACCCAGTTGGTCCTTGTTACACACAACACCAGAGCGCGAGCGCGGCCTTCTCGGGCCCCGGATATTCCGAGCCATTGTTCGGACCGCCCTCTGTGTCGGGGCCCGATGCCGGCCGTTCATGCGATACTGTCTTATTATAAGGCGGCAATATCGGGACCCCTTCTTGTCTCACACTTGTAGACACGGGCGCAGCCTTCTTTATTCCGGCGGCCCGACGGCCCTGGGGTCGTGAAAGGGAAAAAGCCGCGGCCTGTCTCCCCCTCCCGCCGCCTTCGTACTTTGTCGCTCGCTCTACCTCCGGCCCCCCCTGTCCTATACAGCGCCGCGGATGGACCCCGCGCGCGGATTTATTTCAGGCCCGCGCCATAAATTCCCCTTTGGTAATCCACGGAATGATGGCTGCGACTCGTGCGCGCCACCCTTTCCAGCCCCCTCGCCGCCACTTTTATAGGCATCCTGGGCCCGAAGGCCCAACCGTTTCTTCAGCTCTACGGAGAAAGAAGCGACTGGTGCTAGGAGCGCTCGAGGTATCCTCGACTCCTCGCTCGCCCGGGACAATGACTGACTTAATGATTGACCTATTCGAGTGGGTAGAGCGGCTCTGGCTTAATTACTGATGAATAGTTATCGAGAAAGCCGAGGACGCGTACGAGAGGAGGCAGGGCTTTATAGCAGGGTGCGCGCATGTGGACAGAATGATTTCTTAATAGAAGCTGCGCTCCGGCTTAATGAAATGTGTCTCTATTAAGGGGCGCGCGATCGGAAAAGAAGCGGATTCCAGCGGCAATAGACAATGGATCCTCAATTACCACGCTGCTATCCACTAGTCAGCGGCATACTGAGGCCCGCGGCGGGGTTACAAAGGCCAGCCGACGAACAAAGCTAAGCGCGCGGAGAAGAGGACCCTGGTGGCCGCGCACCAGAGAGAGAAAGATTGTCGCAGTGGGCGATCGAGCGTCGTCCGCGCTAGGCCCACGTATTGCCGGGCGAGGGCAAAAAGCTCGAGTTAGTTTAGATCGCGCGCTGCGAAATGTAATTTATATTATCCACGCTGCCCCCTTTTTTCCAGCGCTCTTCCTCTGCTCGTTGTAGCCTCTGTCCCGTGGCGGGCTGTCGCGCGACAATCCGAGTGGTAGAATGTGATTGCGGCCACTCGCTCCTGCGAGCGCACTCTCCGCCTGGGAACCGAACAACAAAACGCGCCCGGGGAAAAAAGGACCAAGGAAAACGAAGAGCGGCCTCGCCTGGAAGGGGCGCCCGCGCGCGTATACAGAGAACGCGCGTGTGTATGTGTGTGTGTGTGGGAAGGTGGACGAGGGGCGCCGGGACGCGCCGCTGGTGGAGAGGGATCTTCTTCATGAATGAAATTGTAACCTGCCGCGCGAGTCTACGATAATGTCCTCTTACGCAACGCGTCATGATCTTCCTGCCGGCTGGGGGGTCAACGGCTTCCCGCGAGGACTCACTCCGATCCGCGATCCACCATTCTTACAGCTCTTGGATAATTCCATCTCTCTTCGGATGCAACTGAAATCTACAGGGTGGGTCGCTTCACTCCTCATCAGTTTTGTCGGGTGCGCGCTGATGTACTAGGATTAATAATTATAGAAAATATCTAGTCATTTTAATTATTCGCGAATGTTGTGAGGGGTTTCCGATACAAGTAAAATTTAACATAGGGAAAGAATTTTTCGTCCGGCAACATCGGATGAAGAATCGTGTTTGTCACCGACAAGTAGAAACGGTCGATAATATTCAGACGGACCAGCCGACGAGCCAAGCCCGCGATAAGTAGAAACGGTCGGTCGTACTCAGACGCGCCAGCCGGCGAGTCAGCCCCGCGAAGTAGAAACGGTCGATCGTACTCAGACGCACCAGCCGATGAGCCGATGTTGCGATAAGTAGAAACGGTCGATCGTATTCAGACGCCTCAGTCGACGACCCAGCCCCGCGATAAGTAGAAACGGTCGATCGTACTCAGACGCCTCAGTCGACGACCCATCCCCGCGATAAGTAGAAACGGTCGGTCGTACTCAGACGCATCAGCCGATGGGCCAATGCCGTGGCAAAGTGTCGAGAACTGGCGCGCCGTTTGAAAAATGGAGATGAATGCTTCCGGCGACTCGTTTCCTCTCATCAATTACGAACGCCAGTCGATTTATTATTATTCCGTCTACAAGCTCGCCTTTCCTCGCGCTCGCCTCTCTCCCATTATTCAACAGCAGTGTCCGCGCGTTTCAGCGATCTCGTTTTAATTAACACACGCGGCCGCGCATTGGCGGTGATTTATGCCGAAAAGCAAGGATCCGGCTGGCCCTCTCTCAACCGGCTCTCGCAGCCTCAGCAGATCTTTTATCAGACGGGGCGGCGGAGGGCCGGCACGCAGGCTCATTACTCCGCGGCAAAACGGTGCTGCGCGTATCCTGGCAGAACGGCAGCGAGCGAGCGAGCGGAGGCGACTCGCATATCATTTTAGGATAATTAATTTTTTAAACGAGCTGACCAGTGCGTGCGCCGTTGCTTCCTCGGGAGATAATGGAAGGTGGACGCGGCGTAACGTGGAAAAGCTCTCGGTGGTGAATGGGTTGCGTGACACGTAGGAGGCTCTCGCCAAGCCTCCATGCGAAGATCCGCGTGACTCCCCGGGCGTCTTGGTGCATAGGAACCTGGACTTCCTGTCCGCGCTCACATGTCCGACTCCCAGCCATTATGGCATCATCTACTACCGGCGCTCGTTGTGGGAGAGTAAGCATCGCTCACACGTCACGTTATGTGACCACTCCGAATGACGCTCCAGCACAGACTTACTCCTTCTCCCCTCTCTCTCTCTCCCTATCTCTCCTTTCTGCATCCTTGCCAGAGCTACGAGCTACACGTACGCTTCTCTCCATGTACGTGCTCTCCTCTCATCCTCCTACTCGCCGCGCCGCTGCTCCTTCATTCAGAGTGTACCTTCATTCACCAACCTCTCTTCTCTCAGCGGCCGATGCGATTTGCGCGCTACCGCCGGCGAAATAAATGCGCGGGCATTTTTCTGAATTGGCAAACATGCAAATTGCCGACATCCTCCCCGAGCGAGGATCCTCACTTAAGGGGTATCTCGCGCGCTCCGAGCAGGTATCGAGGAGTATCTATCAATCGAGAGAGAGGGAGAGAGGTAGATTGTCCGTCTTGACGTCATAGTCCGAGGATCGGACGGGCACGCGGTAGCCGTCACATGCGAGTGGCTAGTGGCCACTGGCCGAGCACTGCAAATGGGCGAGGTGCGCTGTTAATTGCCGCGACCACCGGACAACCGGTAGCTCGTTAATTGCCGCCGGCACCGGCTAGCCTCCCTGGGCCTGGATACATCGGCGAACGCTCTAATAACACGCCGCACGCGAAAAGTTAGGCTCCGACTGTCTGTCGCGTCTTCGTATTCTCCTATGAGCGGAGCGAGCAATAATAACTCGGTTGGTCGCTAAGAACCTAGTTGTTGATGCGACCCACAATAAATATACTTTACATATTTATAATAACTTTAAGTCGTGCAGTTTTTTACGTTTGAAAGGCTAGTCAGCGGATGATGGAACTTTGTGGAGTCCTCCGAGGAAAAACTGGAATTGGAAGGTGATAAATATCTGTGGGAGTAGCTCGCGCGACAAATATTATAAGGCAACAACTCGTCCAACAAATATCGATGGGTGGCCGGCGCGATGGGAGCAACTGGCCGCGAATACGGTAAAGGCCAGTTAGCGGTGAGCCGAGAGACTTTACATCTCGGCGGGATCGTCCTAATGGGAATTTATTGAATCGATGAAAGTTTGTGTTCTCCTCGCTCATGTCGCAGGGAGGCGGGCGCATGTAAGGAACGATCTAGCACAGGCTCACAAACGAGCCGCTCCACCGCGCTCGCCGACGGCCTCAGCCTCCATTGCGTGTGTCCAAGCCCTGCTTTCGCCCCGCTAACAATGACCATTGCGAATTATAACCAAACCTGTACGAACCTTTTCACGCGATATTTCAGAAACCGGACACTAAATATACCATTCGCAGAGTTCCACTGACGGACAAAAGGCTTCGTGTACAGTAAAGAATTGGAGCACCGAAGTTTTCTTCCTTCTTATTCTACTTACTAGTATCTTGGGTGCGAGACACCTAGAAAATGCTATTAAAGTTATTAAATATTTGTTAAGACAATTAATGGTGAAGAAATTGCAGTTGGATTTATTCTTGTTCCTCGAGGAGCGCAGTCATTGGCACACAATGGAGGGCGAAGTGAAAAATACCAGAAACTGGGGCTGAACTTTCCGAAAAAGGTATAAGGAGTCAGTGGGCCGGATTGGCAGAATTATACCGCGGCGCGCGGGCAGCGGTTTCATTAGCGGTGCGCTATGAATCGGCAGAACCGTAGAAGGCGGCGGCCGCGCGGCCTCGCTCGATCGGTGAGTAACGAAGTGCGTTAATGCCGCAAGCGTGTACCACTCATTGTGGGAGCGGTTGAGAGTTACGGTCACCGTCGCTATCTTTTTACGCCAACACCCCGGCTTGTTAACGATAGAAGTCCGATCGGCTACAATACCATTATTTAACCGGGCCTCTATAGCTGTGTGTGCCCGCGTGCCATTAGCGAGGGCCGCTCAGCTCCATCGACGGCTAATGATTTCATTTCGACCTTACGAGCGCAATCAGCGCTTCGCCCCGACGCTCCCATCCATTGCAATCGCGGCAGCTCCCCCGTGACACCATCATCTAAACCCGAAGAACACAGCCGGCTAACAAACCTAACTTGAGTTATATTCGAAGTTTCAAATTAAATTGTTCCAAGAGAATTTCAAAAGAACTGAAGTATTTCACCGGCGGCGATAATATTGCGGATGAAGTGAAGTGAATCGAGACATGGGGCCCCAAGAGGGTTCGTTGCCGCGTTCAATTGGGCCTGCGAGCAATCGGCATGCTAGACGCCGAGGACTAGAATCCCCGCGAAGGGGCTGTTCGGAGATGATCCATCGAGAAGATCCGAGTCCTGGCGTCGACTTCATCGGCGGCCCATGAAAGTCGACGCCTTAGGGCCGGAAACCACCGCTTACAGCTAGCCACCACGCGCTCCCCGGATAAGAGCTCGCTTCGCTTCTGACCTTTAATTAGTTACCGCGAGGCTGCCGGCGGAATTAACGGCTTCCTGGCCTGCTAAATAAATAAAAGAAAGCAGTGCTCGCGCGCGAGTATAGTAGACAGGCCGCGTTCTGGCTCCCCGCTGGAAGACCGACCTTCTCTGTCAAGGAAACATAATCTCGGGCTTAGTGATTGTACGCGAACGCCACGCTTCACGACTCAAGCACATCGTCCAAGTCAAAGAGAGAGGGAGGGAGAGAAGAGCCCCACCTTCCTTAAACTGCTAATTAATTGGCGCCGGCGTGCGCTAACAGTGCCAACGGTACCCAATTTACAGACCCACGCGCGCCTTTTAATTTGTGGGCATTTTAACCTAAAAGGAATGGGCCATTTCGCACAATGTCTTCGACAGATTAAACACGCTGACGACACGCGCGAGAAATTAGCGAGACACGAGAAGGTAAGTTGCTGGGTGTTGTAGAGGATGAATTGGACTAAACGGAGTGGTTGAGGTAACGTTGATTCGATAACGATGAATTATGGGGCAATAAAGGGACGATGTCGTCGGGGGTTTCGGAATGGGAGTGCACCGAGGGGAACAGTGCCCGGTCAGTTTCCGTGACGTCGAGGAAGGCTGCCCGTCTTAATGACGAGCGCGCCGACGTCTTCTTACCTCCGACTTACGCTAGACCTGGCCCATTGCTGGCCGTCACGCTGGCGATCCTAATTAAATAGACGCTAATTAAGATCGACCTTAATGCACGCGCTCCCGTCTGCTCTATCGGCCATTAAGAATCCATCCGCGCATACTGGAAATCATTCCGCTAGTCTTTTCTCCCGCTCTCTAGAGAGACTACTAGTTTAACCTCCAATAATCCTCTAGTATAAAACAAACAATTTTCTATATTGGAAATTTGATTCTTATTCTATATATATTATTTTCGAATTGATACTCCAATTCTACTAGTTCTCCTGCCGTCGCGGTACAATCTCCACCAGCAAAATGATTGCGGCACTGCTCGACTAATCTCGCGCGGGTACTTGTGTAACGCACGCGTCGGATTCACGAAAAACACATGTCCAAGATACCGCGGGGGAATGAGCATCGCGGCAATTAACTATTCCTTTAACGACCGCCGTCTGCTGGAAGGGAGCAAGGGCCCTGCGAGCGTTTAATCAATTAGCTTAATCGCCGCGGCGAGATCTCCGGCGCGCTCACATTTTGATTATATTCGAAGCCGAAGCCGCCGGCTGCACGCGAGCGCCGTGGAAGCGGCGTGCACCGGGAAAATCATAGAAACATATCACCGCCATGGACAGATACACGCACTTAAGTCCGCAATACAGCCGGATAATTAGATAAAATGATATACGCCGGGCGTCGTTCGGTGCAACCAGAGAGATAGAGAGAGCGCTCTCTGGCGGTACATACGAAAGCGCGTTAATTGGATTAGAGCTAATTAAATGCGTGTCACAGGCTCGCGGAGCCGCTAAAGCGTCCAGCGACGAAAAGGAGCGAGCGCGCGGCTTGGATTCGGTGGGTGCACACGCGCGAACCTCTTAATTGGCGTGGCCCACTTGGAGCTAACTTGCCAAAAGGCCGTAATGAGCAGCCGGACACGCGCGCGAGCCCGATTTCTAGATCCAGCGATGCCGATTCATTCAGCTATTCCGAAGCGCAGTGTTGAGTGATCGCGGCCTGATGGCGGGGAAGCGTGGTCGGTAGGAAATGGGGGAGGAAAAGGGTGGAGATCGAGGAGAGTGGACTTCAGGTTCGCTTACTCGACCTTCCTTCCTCCGGCGCGGCTCTCTTCCTGTGACTCCTTCTCCACCTTCCGCTTGTTCCCCGGGCCCGATCCCGCGGCCGGAATGAATAGCGTGCGTTCACGGTGAGCCGCTTCTCCTAATGGTGGCACACGCCGTTACCACTATGTGGATCGCAAATCTCACTCTCCCTCTTCCTCCTCCCTCTTTACTCCGGGGCTTCGCGGCGGCGCGAGGCTCTACTTACAATAATTAACATGATTGCCATTATACGTACGTGCGCCCGCCTGCCTCCTAATGGTTACTTGGCGATCATCGTTGCGAGACTGAGCGCACCCAGCCGTACCCTCACCCGGACACCCAATCCGACCTTAGCCTCGCTGAGGGGTCAGTGGTGCGCCAGTCCGGGTAATTGAAAGAACTTACTCCCCGGCTCTCGAAAATCTTAGAATTTTAAGGAAATCCGCGGAGTACTAAACAAATGAATACAACCACTTGGCAGAAGATGCCAATGCAGACTGGGAAATCATCCAAATTCACTAGCCAACAGTTTCCACACGATTAGCATAGTGGGATGTCTAGACAGGAAGCGTCTCGGAGATCTGTTATAATAGAAAAGTCAGAATGTCCGATGTAACACAAGAATTGTTTCTTAATACTATAAAATACATCGACCAACAAAGACGAGAGAATACCGCGCACGAACAATGTCTTATTATTTATTAGAAGCGCGAAGGAAGCGACGCGGATTTGGAATCCTCTGGGAAGCTTGCGGCGAGATAGGCGCGTTAATCTCGAGTGGGGCTATCTGTCGGAGTGCACAGCTGGCCGGCGCGCGGAGGGTGCGTGGAAGATAGCGGCTATCCGTCGGCGAAGTGGGTGTATCGGCGAACACACGAGCGAGGAGGAACAGCAGACACGAGCCATTACCGTGGTGGCCGAAGGTAGCGAGGTAGCGAGTACGACGGTAATGGTCATTACGAGCACGCTCCGCTGATTGTGCACCGCGCCACGGGACCGAGGCGGAGAGGGCATCATCGCCGACCCGGAGACCCGCTCTTTATATAAAACCGACATCAAGGTAGCGCGCGCGCCAGCGAGTACCACCGGAATAGACATATGTGTATAGGTGCTTTTTATTAAACTAGCCTCCTCGCATTTCTTCTTTGGCTAATTTCACGCCAGTCACTGAGAGCTGTCGATGCGCATCGCGTAATCTTAAATGCGCCAACATATGTAGAGCTTGTGCCGTTTAAAATGGCAGGAATAGACAGAGCTGAATTAAGAACTAAAATAAGATATCCTGTCTTATCCATTTCCGGATACGAGAAACCGTTTAAGTTAGGTCTCTCTTGCGGAAAATTTCAGTATGGGCTCGTCATAATAACCAGATTCTTTAGGATCTGCACACCCATGGACATTCTAAACCTACTAGACAAACAAAATACCAAAAACCAATTAAATTTGAAGAAAGACCATTGACGGTGATACTCGAAAGGCCACGGACGCAGGTGGCCGAAGCAAAATCCTCGAAAGCGCAGCCTGTTTGATGACCAGCTGGAATTCGAATACTGACGACAGTGGCCAGTGGCTGTAGATAGTGAAGCGGAGATAAGAGTACTAACACAGAGTGGAGGGAAGCTCGCAAAGCACCGGGAGTCCGGGGCGTCGGTAAGTCAGCGGCGCAATCGTTACGGTTCGACCCGTTAAATGGTTATAAGCGTTAACGTTCGTTAGCGAATTTAATGCCGGGGGGCAAGAGTGTACACTTGCCGGGCGATGCGGTCCTATATCACTTTAACGCACTGCCGTGAGGTTCAGAGTTGCGCGAGGTACGATGAACTCGGCTGACCGGCAGGAGCGCACACCTCACCAACAGAGAGAGAAAGAGAGAGGTCTGGACCGGTGCGGCAGTAAGGCCGAGGGTATCAGAATTCGCGTGTGTCGCGTCCTTACCGTCACGCCCGCGTCAAGCCAAGACGAGTGCCCGTGCGCTTTCGTCGTCTCCCGTTTCAAACCAGCCCCGGCGCGATATTACAATTAATAACGCCCGGCCATTAACCAGCAGGCCCGAACGTGCAAGCCTAGCGCGGATGAATCCTGGCCCCCTCGAACCGCTGGCTTCCTCGCTACAAGCCCAGCGCCGGAGTTACGAGCGGGGCTGATCATAACAAACGAGTCGATGCTCCTACGTGTACCGCGTTTGTTTTGACTGGCAAGTTCGGACGCTCCCCGGCCGATACACGTGTACATACAGAAAGGCGCGAGCACGAGCGAGCCTTTCAAGCCGCTGTGCAGTAAAAATCGAGTACCAAGTGGTTAAGTGCGGAGAGTAGAATTCGCCCCGCCACCCACCAGGCCGACAGATTAGCGCACATTGTTGCGGCAGGCAAGGGGCCTCGTTATAATCGCAAGGGGCGGAGAGGCGATCGTGCCGGCTCATACGCCTCGTGCGGCCACAGGTGGCATGGCACGCTCTAAACGAACCCGCCGTAAGTAGTTAGGGTAACGGAAGGGAGGCCCCGGTAATTACGGGCCCAATATGCAATCGCTGCCTGGCGAGCGGGTGGGTTTAGGGGCCGCGGAAGCCCCCGGTAGATCACGAGATAGGCGTATTATGGATACCAGTTTCGCGCACGAACATCGCGCGCGAGCGGACCTCCCCTCCTTCTGCTCTTCCCGGCAAGTAGATCTCTCCCGAGTGGTCAGCCTTTCTGGCGCACCTTCACTCCGGCTAGTAGCCCAATGATTAATACGCTCTCGAGCCCTCGTAACACCTGATCTGTCCCGGCTTGAAATTACGTTTCTACCTCTAGCGGAGGAAGCTGAGGCAGAGGAGGTGAAGGTAGTGCAAAGGGCAAGGGTTCTAAGCGAGGACACCCGGAAGATCGAGATCGAGAGATCGACCCTCGATCGTTGAACCCTGAACGCTCGGGTGCGCCGCTCGGAGGAGCGAATGAGCTTTCGAGGAGCGAGCGCACGGGAGGCCTTAGCGCGTGTTTCTGTTAAAGCGGAGGAGCGCACTCTCTGCGCCGGGAGAACGTGATAATGGCTCGGCCCGGTGGCTGAACATGCCTGGCCAGTACTACTTCTCCCGGCTTTATTGACAGTAGCGCGCGCACGCCTATTTCCTAGCTCGCGCCCCCTGGGAGTCGGTACTTTATTGGGATATAATGGGAATCCCCGCGAAGGATGTCGATAGATATCCCCGGGAGTATTTTAAGCAGGCGCAATAAATGGTATAATGGGGAATGCGCGCGGCGCTGGAAAAATTTAATGGCCTAATCGTCTCTCTCTCGAGACAGAGAGAGGTCTCGGGGGGAGAGGGGGGAGAGGGGGGAGAGGGCCGTGAAAGTTTGCGGCTTGTTAGCTCGGCGCTAGTCCGCGGCTCTCTCGAATCGGCAAGAACCTAGAGAATGCCCGACTTCCTTTCTCTCCGATTCCACAGCGGGAGAAGGACGTGGTTAATAAGACACACACAGCCAAGATCCACCGAGAGGCGAATTAATGGTTACCGGTCCACCCTGTGGGCAGTCAGTGGCGATACGCCCACGCACCGCTGCTCACAATGTAAAACCGAGCGAGAGATGTCGGAAGATATGCCGCGACCGCTCGAGCGCTCGCTCGCCCTCCCTTCTTTCTCCATCTCGCGCGCTCCCGGTAATTAATTATCCGTCTCGATATTACGGGTGCCGGGAACACCGGCGAGAGCACCGTGCCTGTCACGCTCCTCGCCCGAGCGGTGAACGCGCAAGCGGCCTGGAATAGAGCTATGTGCCGCCGCCGCCGCCGCCGCCGCCGTCCAGGAGGAAAGAAGAGGCGCGCGCGGCCCCGAGGAAGTGCATCAAGTGCACCAGATTCTGCACGGGCTTTTTGCTCGGATAACCGGCACATCGCTCGAGTGCAAGCGCGTACGAGTCAGACGCTGCTCGGTTTCTTGCCGGCGAGCGGGGGCTTTCCTCGCGCGGTAATTACACAGCGAGGTACGCGCTGTTCCACCTTTAAAAACGTACGGCTCTACTAGGATTCAATCTGCTAATTAAATTATGAACATCTCTAACTATTTCTGGGGCTGGTGGCCTTTTGGTCCTCATTAAAATTAACACGTGCACACGGAAATCAGAGGCGAGATTTGGACATTTTGTCGAAATGATTGATTGATCGAAAAATATTAATAAATTTTGCCAATTTTTTCTCTACTACTTGTAAGAAACACCTCAACTTATTATTTCCCTATCCTGTATTAAACCAACATTTCCGCACGTTATTTTTTCAATACAAACACACGGAAATCAGAGAAAAAATTTGGGAATTTTGTCGAAATGATTGATTGATCGAAAAATATTAATAAATTTTGCCAATTTTTTCTCTACTACTTCTAAGAAACACCTCAACCCATTATTTCCCTATCCTGTATTAAACCAGCATCTCCGCACGTGCTTTTTTCAATAAAAAAACCCGTGAAATCTCTCTCGGCGGGGTCTGAGTTCTCGTGCGAGTGAAAAAGACTGGGCGTCTCTCCGGGGCCGCGATCGCTTATTGCCTTCACGTATGCAGAGGCCGGTGGGTGCAGCGCGCGGAGAGCGCGTTGCTCGGGGCGCATCGGTATTCACGGTGCGCGCTTTCAGGTCCACGTACGCAGGTACGAACTGGCAAAGAAAATCGAAAGTAAGCCGACAGCAAAGAGGCGGCACCAAGAGTGAGGCCCCGGCCAGCCGGCCAGCCGGGTTACTGTATGCAAATCAGCCGTTTACAGGTAAGCCATCGCGCGCTCCCGTATTCACCTTCGCCACTCGCTTCGCCGGGGGTAGGAGAGCCGCCGCCGACGACGACCAGGACGAGGGGCTAGTTTTATTGGCGCTCGCCGTGAAATCGCGATGCCTCCTTTGCGCGAATCTCGCCGACGACACGATAGGCCGCGAGGGTAACGAGCGATATAAGGATACAGGTGTGAATGGAATCGAAGATACGTCCGGCACTGTGTGAGGCAGGTGCGAGGCCCCTGCATTCCCCGGATCAATGGGACACAAGCCTCCCTTCGAAGTCCCTCTCGACTATCGAGACTCAACACAAAATATCCATTACAGAAGCAAAGGTAGCCTCTGCATTTATTTAACAAGTCACAATTTTCATTGTCAACGAAACATCAAGTTTTGCAAAATATCACACATACGTTTTCTTTAATAGCTCACGCTCAGATGTAAATTGAACTCAAAATTGAGATTATTGGAAGAAATGTAGGTTCTGATCATATTAGCGAACCCGTTCGATTCATATGAAAGGTAGATCAAAGAATTCGTTCAAGATTCGCCGGGCAAGAACGTACAGTTTGTCGCTAATTGTGGAATCCCATCGCTCGCGAGCACTACCGGGTGCACGCGTGTTCGCCGCGTACGCGGAATGCGGAGGCACGTGCGTAAGCTCCCGTGTGTGCTCGGCGTGCGATCGGCACGAAGGTACCTCTCTTCTTCGGAAGAAGAGTCCAGATTGTAAGATTTCATTCTCTGAACCCTGCAATTTGCGAAATTGACGGGGCAATTTGTTTACCGGTAATTGCGATACAATCGAGCGGCAGCGCGTTATAAATGGCTGGAATTGGCGCGCGCGCGCGCAGTACTCGACGAGGCCGGAAGACCTCTCCGGTTCGGCACGCGCATCGCGGTACGCGCGTGAAATTCGCGGCTAAAACCAGTGCGCGGTACCGTTAGGAGCCCGCGCGAAGAATACACGCGAAGAGAGCCGCGGTAATAAAAGTGAACTCTGAACCGAACTCGCCAGATGTAGAACTATTTGCATAGCATTAGAGATGAACCGCGCGCCGGAGGAGATGGGGCTCGATAGCCCGTCGCTTGGTGGCTCTTCTCCGAGAGTATGCCACTTCGCAGCGTGAACCCCGCGATCCCCGGCTGCGACCTTCCTCCAATGGACAGGCGTCATCGGCGAGTACAGAGTGTCGTTAACAGGGATATATACCGGTTTGCATAGTTGGCCGGCGATGGCACGTCACCGCTTCCAAGTTCCTGCTTCGTGTGCAGCCGCTGGAAGAATACGCGCGCGGAGGCCGATCGGCCGATCGGCCGCGCTCGCAGAGGTCATCATCCGAGTCATCGATCAACCTCGGCCTGAGGTCGCCCCGTGACCCGGCAGCAGCTGTTCGCTCGGCGCGGTCAGTCATCGATCTACCGATCCCCGCGTCGATCTCTTCCCCACCGGCAATCTATTCGGACTCTCCACCCGTGGAAAATGACCCAAATACCTCGGCTAATTTAATTGCCACTCGCCAAGTATGTAGATCGAGGCTTTCTAATCGAATGAGCTCGTAAAGAAAAGCCCGCTGGCATCCCGTTTCCAGGCGTTCCGGCGAGAGCCCGCGGAGGAACCGGCACTCGATTTTCGGTGGGAGCGCGGCTGCCTCGGGGAGTGATAAGTGTTCGCGCCATTATTCACGTGTTAGACTGGCGCGGGGCCCGGCCAGTACGAAAAATGTACGGGCCCCGCGATTACTTATGTACCGGGCCGATCTGTCATAACCTCGGGCCACCCTTATGCAACCTGACAATATCGTTACGCTCTAACGAAACCGCCCGGCAGCTTTCTCTTTTTGTCTCCGGGCGCTCGCCGGATAGTCGTCCCCCCTGACAATTATCGGCATCCCGATCTGCCGGGGAAAAATCCGCTGGCTCGAGCGGAGAGCGTGGCCGCCGCCGCCCTACCGCATTTACCGTGCGGGCGATCTAGTCGCTTGATGATACCTTCCGTTTCGGATTATTAGCTTTCCAGCGTCGAGGCTGAATATTATCTTAATGGGCGTGCGCTCGCCGATTCAATTTTAAAATCGTCGGACCTCCTAGCCTCCACGCGCACTTGCTCTCTCTCTCTCTCTCTCTCTCTCTCTTTCGTTGGGTCATTCGCTCGTTAGAGCGGGCGCGGTGATAGTCAGCGATAAGGTTGAGGGAAAGTGCGGCAATGCGCTGTCCCTTATCGCGCGAGGCCGATCGTTTGTCCGGGCGGCGATAGAGACCGGTCAATATATTTGGAATTAACACGTTTCGTTACGGAGTCATAAAGTCTCGGTCGGCCCCGGTATTATTTATCGGCGCACTCGGCTACCCTCGGTACACCCTGACTAATTGGCCGCGCGCGAGCCATGTCGAAAAATGCGATCGAGGAGCGCGCGAGAGTGTACGTAGGCTCCCGGCGCTATTTCGCGCTTCATTGCCGGGCCGAATCGAATGCTAGCGCGGTTCCGGTCTTGCGCGCCGATTAAAAAGGTTCGAAGGGGGCCCGGGATACCTGAGCGGCGGGATTTAGTGCTTCCGGAGGAAATAGTGGTGTCTAAGTGCCGCGGGTTTATGGGATTCATTATTGACGGTCCATTTTTATCCCGGCGCGGAACGATCCCCTGTAAAACGGCTGTCTGCGAGGACGCCGCTAGCTCCAGTCGACTCGAGTCGAGTCGAGTCTCCGCGGGGTCAAGGTCTACGTACCCATAAAGGTGATTCGGCCTCGACTCCGACCGAACGACGAGACCTCCTTCTCCGGGAGAATAGCGCGCAAGAGAACCCCGAGTGTTCTCCAGAGAGAACGGGCCCTCTTAGAGGGCGAGTGCCGAATCGCGAGGGGGCTAATAAAGCCGGGTGTCCCCCCGCGTCGGGGCCAGTGTCGCCGGAGACAGCTTTCGATTGTAAAGACATAAAAAGAAGGAATGCGCGAGCTTTTATCTGGCTGGTTCATCCGGCGATAGCCGCGCGCCGCGGCGATCGTTTCGCTCGGCCGTAAAGCCGGTGACGATCTCGGATCGAGGCTCCCTTGCTCCCCTTCCGCAGTACGGGCCCCGCACGGGCCCCGCGCCAAAAGGCCCACTAAACCCGGGGGATATATAAGCGCGGCTTGATTGAATTACAAGTATACTCTCGCGCTTTATCGAGTCGGCCGTGTAAACGATCGGCTCGCGTGAGACCGCGCGCGTCCTCCCCTCGAATTAACAGCTTATTATTTACGCCGCGCGGGCCCATCGCCAACGGCCGCCGCTTATCTTTAATGCCCGATGAAGACGCTCCAGGCGGCGCGACGCCAGATTGAGCGGAGCCCTCCCGGCCGATTTCCTCGGATAAAGCTTCACAGTGGTGTGGACGCGCGCGGGGAAAGGCGAGCCGAGGGAACTCATAAATAACGGAAGTGCCTCGATAGGAATTCCTACCGGATTCCCTTTTGCCTGACCCCCCGGCGCATCCTGGTGCACCAGGCATTCTCTATGACGAGTCGACGAAACGTCCTGAACACCTCGAATTCCCCTCGCCCGCCGCCGCGGCTGCCCCGCAACCTCGACCCCGCATGAGTAATGTGCATTTGCTCCTCGTCAAGGACAAGCTTGCGCCATCAGAATTAGTAGGATTCCCGAGAGTTTCTCCGAGTGGTCCGCTGTAAGTGTCAGCGAATGATACAGCACCCGTCGTCGCGTCTTTTTAACAGTTTTTAGTAGAATTCCCGCGGATATTTACAAGTACTCGACTTCTCGTCTTATTTGATTAATTACTTGGAACTTTCGAAATTTGAAACGAAACATTCGGATGAGCAAACTTTGTACCAAGCTCATAGCTTAATTTATGGCGCGCAAGTCGAGGAATTCTTGTGGTAGAATATGCGCGCGATAGGTGAAGCCGAATGGTTGAATGGTCGACGGATCAAATCTAATTTACCAAGCTGGCAGTGACGTAACGGGGACAAGTCTGCCTCTCCGTCGATGGGCATCCATCGTGTGTGTCTCCGGTATCGGACGTAAATATCTCGTCAAGCGAATTAAGCGAATGACTAGTGGCGGTATTGGTAGCTCGGTTACCATCCAGGACGTCGTCGCTTCTCGTCAGGGTGACCGCGGTGTCACCTTCGTACGTCGCAGTTGCTGACCGCAGGGGGACGCAGGACCGCGCGCGCTCTGGCGACTTTTTACGCTGGATTTCCATATAAGGAAGCCGCGATGCGATGCGATACCACGGCACCGCGATCACTACGGAAAGGGTTATATACCCAGCAAGCAGTCATCGATTCACCAACCCAACGGAGAACGAGAGACGTACCCCCGAGGGATACCACGGAAAAAGATTACTGTCCAGAGGAACTTCTTTTCTACCGACCTCCCCTCGCTCTACCACCCTAACAGGCCACCCTTAAGCTACTGCTGGTCTCCTGCTTATACTCTTGAAAGTTCAATATCTTGCTTTCTTATCGATTTTTTTTTTTTTAACGAAATATTGAAATATTTGTCTAATGTTTATATCATACTCTTCCATTATCTCGGTTTCTAAACGATTAATGGAGTTGAAACTTTATGAACGGTGAGGTAATAACCTTCTCTGAAGGTCATATAAATTTGAAAGAATCATAAAAGAGTGAAAAGTCCAAAAGACAATTATACCTTGTACTCAGCCACACTGGAGAATTGTCGACCAAGTGCAACGACCGAAATTCTTCGCGCGATCGCCTAGCCAGATTGGTATATTAATGATCAAGTCGTTCCGTTACGCAAATGTAAATGGACGTGTATGTTCGTGTAATTCGGGGCCATATTAGGTAGCGAGATCGTGATTGTAGATTCCTATCGATGCATAGCCCGAGGGCTACAAATTACTCATGCCCGGGCGCATAGTTGGGAATATCGGCGCAATGTAAAACAGACCCCCGACAATGGGACTGTATTACCTGGTCATTGTGCCCGGCGAACATGCTCTAATGCGAGAGCGGCCGCGCGCGCGCCCACCTCGTACGTAGACGCGGGGCCCGCGCTGATCTACAAGGACAGAGAGCCCGAACGGAGAGCTCGTACTGTTTTCCAATGAATCACGCGTCAAATTTTTCCCCGCCGCGATATATCATGCGCTCCTTTATAGTATAATGTTCCGTCTATTAGAGCTGACCTGTGATCCATAATGCAGCACGATTTCATTAACCCCCGGCGAGGATAGTCGCTCGTTCGACGAGCGAGAGAGCACACGTTGCGCAACCCAATCCTAGGATCCCCGGAGTCGTTAATTCTTACCAACAGCGGCACGATCTCCTAAGAGATCGGCCGCTCGATCCATCAATTCATCTTGCGCGAACCCGGGAACGATTGTCTCGCCGACGAATCGCACCTATTTCTCACTTCCGCCTACCCCCGACGACTTACATCATAATCGGCTGTCAGTCTTAGCGAGGATTAATTTATACCTTCTCATAAACCACGGAGACGTCGGCCTGGAAATATCGAGCCTCTTAAATGCCAAGTTTGTCGTGAAGACCCTGAGGTATCCAGGTCGGAACGATCTTTCTTCGATTCTACCTACATATTGAAATGCGGCAGTTTTGGTTTCAAGTCGACGACCAAGTGCGCTTGGGATTGCGGGTAACGCGATATTAATAGGCCACGTTCGGTAGCCGGACGCCGATCGAGAAAGGATCGAAGGATACCGCGCGGCGTAACTCCTGCGAAAACCGGGAGACCAACAGCCTCCAGTGGTCCGCGGCGGCAAAGTGCTCGCGAGCAGACAGTGGCGGCCGAGCGGGAAGGAGCGAGAGCGTGTCCGTGTGTTTGCTGACTCGAAGAAAAAGAGAGAAGCCGCCGGCTCGACTGCACGGTGGTGCGCGTGCTGGAAATTACGAGGGCCACCGCCGATGACTAATGAGAAATTCACGCGACCGCTAATGTACCGTATCGTTATCACCTTCCGCCAACGACTCGCTCTAGGTATCCGGCTGCGCGATTTACCGGGGACGGCCGAGGTAGACTCACGTGCGCGCCCGCCGAGCGAGAGGCCGACAGAGAGACGCGAGAGCCTTTCTCGAATCGCGCGCGCCGAGCCCGAAGCTGAAAAACACTCCTGGCGAGGGGATCGTCTTGCACCGGCTTATGCTACCATGCGTGCCCGCAACCAACCACCGGCTCCCGTCCATCCATGCCCATGTTTCTGGATTCGGTTACGGGATGCGCTTTACACGAGGACTCTCGTCCTTGTCAAAATTCATGCGCATGCTGCGCTCAGAAATGTCAACAATGTTTATCTCTTACGAGCATCGTCATTCAGTCGGGTTGCTGGTGGATTTCTGGTTTCTTGCTGCTTTTCTTGCTTGAGATAGTTCGCCGCGGTGTATCAGTTTTCGAAGAATTTCCTGCAATTTTCATCCCTTGCGAAGGTCACTATTATTCTATTCTATATTTATATTTATTTAGATTGATAAAATCTGAATACGATTAAACTTTTTCACGCGTTTTCTATATCAATGGTTATTATACTCAACTTTCAAACAAAAAGCTACAAGCTTATTGAAGAGTATCGTACGAACACATTCGAAAAAGTTGTTCTTCTGACTCTCTAAAGGAAAAGCCCTCGGGGAGGGTTGGGAATGACAATCTACTTGGATGGATCGAGGCGAGCACAGAATAAAAGATGATCACGATGGTCCGGTGGGAGAACGCGTTTAATTGCCGGTTGCGCAAGCGATCGGAGAAAACGATCAGCGGAGGAGCGCGTGGGGAATGTGCTCGCTCGCGTAATCGAGCAGTAAAACCGATGAGCGAAGAAAGTCGCGCGCGCGCGCCGCGCTGCGGGGAAAAAGTTCAATGCGCGCGGCGATACTCTATTAAAGAGACTCGGGCAGCTCGGGCAGCTCTCGGGCTACTGGCTCGGCGAGTCAAGGTGGGATAAAGAGCCAACGCGCTCTCTTTCCCTCTGGCCGCTACCGATCACGAATTAATTAAATCCGTGTAGCAATATGCCCGGCGAACACGATTCCGCCTGTTTCCACGTGAGATAGGCCGCTCGAATTGTTCGCCGTCGCGAGGGCGCGCGCGCGCGCTCGCCTTCCCGGAATAAATGCCAGCGATATCTGTGTGGATGTACGTATATCCCGATTATCCTGATTGCTCAGGTGTCCGCGTATGCGTTACCGAAACCAGTAGCGTTCTTTGACAGCGGCCTCTTTAGAACGACACGCTCCGGCGAGCCCGAACCATTTGCCCGCGCGAGTAATCACCGCTTACGCGCGGAATCTCAACGCCAATTTCACTTCCTCTTAACCACGCTTCGCATTGTACGCGTGCTTGCCTTCGAATAATAGAAATCATTTTGCCCAATTTTCAAACAAACTCTAGTTTCTCAATTTCTATTTTAATTATTATTATTCGATATGTTCGAGATATTATTATTCGACATATTCAATATATTATTATTCGACATATTCGATATATTATTATTCGATATATTCGATTGTATATGTGCTAGTTTAACAATGAGAGGGAGATCTCTATTTTCTCAGAATCTATGAAATTACAGACCATTAATCAAACCAAAACGCAAGCATCATCAAATAAATTCTTTGCCGGCAATACAGGTGTACCTCAGTGCCTCTCCGGTGAAAGAGAATAAACCGATAGAACCGAAATGATACCCGGGGCACATTTCATGAGGAGGTCCCCCGGAGTCACGAGCACCCGCGCCATCGAGCCACGGCGCGGCCGCACGGCAAAGGTTTTCACCGTGCTCGATTTATTACATCCGCTTGGTGTGCTCGGGACACCTGCACACAGCCGAGAGCACACTGACACGCGTGGATACATGCGGCGCGGAGAGCGCGGCACGATTCGATCCCTCTGGAAAATGTGACGCTGATTGCTATCGCGCTTGCGAAAGGGCGCTTTTTTCATAAGCGCGCGCGCGCGCGGCCGTCGAGGGAGTGAGAGAATGAGAGAGGACGGAGTCCCCGAGAGCGGCGGCTGCACCGATCGAGCGCCAACAATGATCCCATAATTATCGGGCGAGCGTGCAATTTAAATTAACTCTCTCGTAGCGCGCGCCTTCGGCGAGCTATTCAGCCGCCCTTAATCCCCTCGCCGAGGAGATCGTGGCTCCCGGAATCATTCCTCCGGCCGTTCTCCATCTCCTGTTCTCCGGACAAGTATAATAAGAGCGGAGGTACGTACGATATGTATAGGAAAAAGGGGCCGGTTGATTGTGGAGGTGCGAGGCGACGTGATATATCCCGCGTGAGTCAGTGGCCGTGTAAATCATATTAATCGTTCCCGCCAGTGTCTTTCTCCGGCGAGTCCCGCTGGACAAGGCACTCTCCCGCACGAGTTCTCAAGGGGGTCAGATCCTTGAACGGTATCAGGAAATCAGCCGGCTCGGCCCGCTCAGCGGGCCTTTTAATCGAGCGGCCGCGGCCGCTGTGCATCTCCCGGCGCGAAAGAGGGAAGAGATGGCGCGCGGTGTCATTTTCAGAGGACCTGTACGTATACATAGCCACCTGCCGGCGCGGCTCCCCGGCACTCCTTTCCGGGTGCGACCTTGAATAGAAGGTGATCCGCGCGTCCTCTTTACACGCTTTGCTGCTCTCCGCGCCCTCCATCCGGCGCCGATCAGAGATTCCCCGGTTCGATAGATGCCCGCGCGCCGATATACCTCTTATCGGCCAGCGAGCAATCTCCTCGAAAGCAATCGCAGAAGGAGCACGATCCCCCCGAGCAACACTCTCCGCGCGCGGTTAGCTACGACCTCTTCAATAGGACGAGAGCCTCGGAGAAAGTAGCAGGGATCCATCGGGAGAAAGAGAGGTTAGAACCAAAATGGCGCGCGAGTTACGAAATGGCGGGGGCAATTCTGGCCGTTGGGTTCCGAGGGCCGTAAATGAAAATTTCTTCTGGCACTCGGGCCCGGAGCGCGCCGGTAATTTTATCGCACGCTGTGAATTCAGGATCATAAAGCTCTTCGGGGAGGACAAGACAGTTGTAAATATCAGGATGATAGGAGGCCGATAGCGCGACCTCGGGGTTGCGTGCTGGCAGCGGTCGCGCGCGGAGCCGACTGCAACCGTGCAACTGCACACACCCAGCTGCGCGATCTCGAATTAATCCGCGGAGAGGTTAGCTGCCGGTGCACCGGTAACTTGACCGGAGTCCGACCGTAGCAGCAGCAGCCTTGAGGAGAGCCGGAGGACGGGACGGAGCGCGAGAGAAGGAGGATCGTCGAGGGTTCGAGGGAGACGGGAGAGAGTGGTGGCTCTGGAGAAGGTGCTCTCGATGCAGCGGGAGCATTCTTACACGCATCCTGTCTGCGGTTGACGAAAACTTATCGGGGCACGACATTTCGGGGAATCTGCCCTCTCCGCTCGCCATAATGGCACCGATCACGGAACCTTCCTTTTGCCCCGCGGCCACGATGGGAACCCGCTCTAGATAACGAGCTCTCTCTCCTCTGCTACAATTTTCGGAGACTCCTCGCTACTTACGGAAGCTTCCCCGCTTTATACAACTCTTGCATGCGAGCTTCTTTTTCTGTATGGATAATTAGATTCGTCTTAAGTGTATTTCAATATGAGGTATAAAATTGCGAGAGAAGAAATTCTGATTTCCAGCTGGGGCTTATGATTAGATCGATATCGGTTTAATGGATGGGTTGCGAAGATAGTTTCTCCGGGTGTCTGCCTCCTCGAAAAATGTCCAATTTAGTGGCTTTCCCTTTCGTTCGGGCGGCAACCGCTCCGAATGCGTACGCCGCAGTGCGGACGGCGGTGCGAGCACCGATATCAATAACGCATTGTTAACGGGAGACGGTCGATTTTAATGGTGCACTTAAAACGTCAGCCAGTCTCATAACCAGCCTTTTTATTGCCAGCGGTCAGCCATACTTTTACAATTACCGCGCGGCGACTGAAACGGCAATCATTAGTACGTGTATGTGTTCAGGCTTTATTCGATAACCATATAAATCGGCGCGAATGGTAGCCTTCTCGGCCAAGGGAGACAAACCCCGAGAAAAAATCATACAATCCCATATCCCATGGACTTCCTTCAAAGATCAAAAGCCCGCTAACAACAGATCTACCAGGCGAACTATTGTCTAGTAATAATACAACTTTTATTGTCTTTACAGTTATCGACTACCAAACAACTGACTTACACATGTCCCGGCCATCTCTTAGAATTGCATACTATGTCCGACAAAAAGTGTCCTATTCCACTGAAAAGCATTAGCTCGTACACACAGCCGTGGGGAACCAGTGCACATCGATCAAGCAGTGATACTCGGGGCAAGAAAGGATCGGTGCTTTTGCACATAATGCGAAATGCCGAAAGGACGGGGCTCCGAGTATTCGGTTGGGCCGCGGCCAGTAAATGAAGATTTATAGGTGGATCGCGATTCGCACGCCACGCCACTCAGGGAGCGAGAGCCGCGTGGCACGCAGTCTCCCCCTGGCCAGTTCTACCAACGGCCTATACTTCCCTAAATGCATCCACACACACACACACACACACATAGAGGAAAGGGAATCGAGACGCTGCGGAGATGAGCCGCGGGTCTTTGCAGGGCGATCGCGGTTGCAACTGGCTAGCATCCGGCATTCGTATGCAGAGTGCAGGCAACGATTATGGCGGGCCCCGGAGGAAATAAAAGGAGAGCGAGGCCCGGCCACCCTTGCCACGGCAAAGTGCGCACGGTTGCAAGTGGTCGCGCGATTTTGTCGATGATACCCGCCGATATTTACGAGGGCCCCACTCTCGCTCCAGCAACCCCCCCTGGACGATCGGCCAATGAACGAGGCCCTCGAAAGTGCCGTCGATAATTATGAGTTATGGCGTGGAATCGCGCGGGGCCGCTCTCCGGAATCACTCGCGTCGATTTTCGGATGAAGAATGTCGGCGCACCGGTCTTCGAGACTCGGAGTTGCTGGTGAGCCGAGCTGAGCTGCTTCTGCCGCGACCACCTCTTGTTAGGTCACCCGATACCCTTGGAATTATGGGCGAACCACACTACCCGAAGCCCCGTCGCCTCGCGCCCGGAGACTGTAATTTGTATCAATGTCGATTCTGGCACGGCCGTTTCAGGGGAATTGGCCGCTCGCCCCCAGACGGCGATTCAGCGCGCGTCCTCGTCGCCGGGGGAGCGAGAGCGCGCCGCTGCCTCTATCTCCATACAATCATACACTAAATCCAGCGCTGCGTGAGCGGAAGGCGCAAGCAGCTCTCCTCGAAATTACGAGGACCTAAACGGCACTGGCCAATGCGATCGGCCGCCTCTGCGAGAGCGATTGTTTGCGTTCAGCGTACTGCGTGACCGACGTGCTTCGCCGGGCTATTGAGAGCCGGCCGAAACCTCGCTGACGTTTCGGACCCTCTGCTTCCCCACGATCAATCCCGGCCAGAAGTCTCTCATTCGTTACAGACTGCCAAACGCCAGGAATCGCGCTCGTAATAAACTGGCCGCGGAATATTGATAAAGCACGAGGCTAGTGTATACTTTGGCAGTGAGGGCTGGTTAATTGAAAGGGTTTTCAAGGGTGCGACTCGAGCTTCGCTCGCGGTCATTTATCCTCGTAATGGAGTTTGATTATCATATGATTCATGATAGCAACTTCATTCGCGCGCGCACTCTAATTGGTCGCATTCGCCTCGAGTGGGTTTCCGCTCCTCGGCTCGCGTTATCAGCGGGCACCGCGCCACCGGGCCGATTAAACAATTTCCCCGGCTGTAATAAATCTGCCGGGGTCTCTCTCGCCGAGCGGAAACCGATCGTCATTTCGAAGACGCGCTGGTAGCAAAGCAGCGCCACTGAACGGGAGCAATCTCAATGTACTGCGAGGGATGGGAGGTGGAGGAGGAGCGATCAGCGAGTGACTCGATTTTTCTCTCCGGAGTGAAGAGATAGCGCAGCGCTGGCTCAACTAAGCCGCGTATGTCCTATGACGTATCTCTCATCGGTAATTATTGCTGATTAACGACTGGCCGTCTGTTATCTGCTGCGTGACTGGTCCGGAGCCGGCCGGCTCCGATAATCCCGATCGACTTCGATTTCGGCCTCGGACTAACTTGTCAAGCAAAGTACCCTAACGAGTTCTCGAAAGAGCGGGCGCAGTTCAGTGCACCGAGCCTCCTCACAAATATCCTTCCGAGTATCCAGCAGCTCCTTCCTCCCCTTTGGCCCCTGATTACGATCATCGATCATCCGCCATCGTAAATTCCCGGGCCCCGTGAAACAAGAAGCCTCTCTCTCTTTCTCGCTCTCTGGCCGCGAGCGTTTACCGGGATCCTCTAAACGCAGCGGCAGCTGGACATTCATAAATATGCGCGCACTATTAACGAATACTCGGCTAACGAATAGAGTGTCTACCGTAAATCTCGAGGGTCCTCGTTACACCGAAGCTCGATTAGAGCCAGCCTAATCAGAGCCTGTAAGGCCCGCGCTCGTTAATACCAATAGTCCGACACAAATTACCCGGCGAACAAATCCTTTCAGTCCTCCAAGATCGAAAGAATAACTACCGACTAGTATGACTAGTATCGAAAGTCTCTATTCAAAGGGGGTTCGGCGAACGTCCAGTGATGAAGAGTCAAGTGTAAGATGATAATTGGAGAATGAATCGGTCGAGACCTAAAAAGTTCAAGAGTAACTACCGAGTTGTATAATTGGTATCCGACTCTATAGAAAAGGGTTTTGGTGAACGTCGGGTGATGAAGAGTTAAATGGAAGATAATAGGAGGATAACCAGATGATGAATTCTCCTGGTCCTCAAACATTTTTAAGAAAAACTATGAGTTCTTATGAGAGACCTCGTATCCAAAAGCTATCTTTGGACAATGTAAGTAAGAACACCTTACCTCTCACGATCTTCGCGAGTTTATAACACCCTGTAATTTTTTCCCGAAAAAGGACATAATATACGCGGAGGGAGCCAAGTTCCACGTTGGCCACACGACACATCCATCCCCATCCTTCAAGTTTCCACGGCGTAGTCACGGTGTCGACTCACGCGATAGTCCTTTATCATTAGAGAATCCTCTCTCTCTCTCTCCCGGCGTGGAGAGTGGAGTTGAGGGTCCGCGTGACGCGAGGACGACCGTTATCAGGTATCTCCAGGATCCAGTAATGGTGAGCGCGCGCGATCCCTCGACGTCGGCCGATCGGACGAAAGCATTTCAGGTATTAGCCGTAACATGCGCCACGTGGACCGTGTCGTTGGCTCGCCGCGGCAAAAAGTTAACGGGCACTTGGAGAGGCCGGGCGGACATCGCAGCAGCGCGCGCGAACGCCCGGCGAAAAACCGCCCCGGGGATAGATAGAGCAAGAACCCTCTCCGCACCAGCCGCATCAACGCGCCCGCGTCTACGTGTGTCCGAGCTGTCCTCATACACGCCGCGTCCACGACGACTATTATACCGGAAGTCGACGCGATGCCTAACACCGGAGGACGCGCGGTACCGTTTTCCAGCTTGTGGTCGGGTTGAGCTTCTAGCTACGCTGCAATCACCAATCAACACTGTTTCGAGGACCAATAATGTAACTTGTAATATTTTTCAATATTTAAATGTATATAGAAAATATTTTACGGTTTTCTTAAAAGTTGCGCGTGGATTCGATTGGTGTCGATTGCGATGACAGTGCACTCCCCACCTGTTGAGCAGGTGAGGATTTGCCAAGGTGTCCGTTTTTAAGTGCGAGCATTGAAATTAACTGATGAGCCACTACGACATTTTCATAATCGCGAGGCATCTTTATCAGCCTCGGCAGATGGATTAGCTGAGATCCGACAAGCGTAAAAAAGATGTAACGATGGACGATAAGAAGTGAGAGACTGTGGGGGGGTGATCGGTCAAGTATCGAAGGGTGGCGAGAGAGAGTGTGAGGATCCCAGGGGGCTAAGGTGTTCCCGAAGCGCTTACATTAATTTATTCCATCGCTCGGTAGAAGCGGACGCAAATTAATTATGCGAAATGGACATTGAGTCTAAAGGGGGATCGCGGATCGTGGCAAGAAAGAGCGCAGGTATATAGTGGCCGATCGATTTGGGGGAGAGGTGTTCGCCGGGTCGTAGCGGAAAAAACCCGAGATGAATATGCATGCTCCATGCGCGAGAGTACCGTAATAAGCGGCGCTGGTTATTCGATATATGCGCCTTTTTTGGCGTCGACAGTTACCGCGTGCGCGCGGGCCCACTCACGCCTCATAATTACTAATAATGAATTTCGTAGCCGCGCGCGCTCTCTCTTTCACAATAACCCCCGGGAGTCCGTAATAATCGGTGACCCCTGACGCATAAATATCCGGCCAACAAGAAATTCGCCTGATTAGTGTCGGGCTTGTCGATTCGCCGGCATCGATTATCCATGCTTATTGAATTTTTATTTCGGCCATGATTTACGGGAGCCCCCACTCGACCACGCACTCGACGATGCAATTAGCCGACCGGTTCGCAGATGCTGTTGGATTGTTGCAACTTTCTCGGGGCAACTGGACGCTGCACTTGCCATTCCGCGGATATTCCTCGTCGGCGACGACAAGCGGCCGGCAATTTATTGCATCTGTTGTCGTAATTGCGCGAGAGGAAAGAAACTACAAGTGTGGCAGTTTAGAGTGCGCACTGCAGTAAGTAATCCCGCGGTACTCTTAATCACACAAAGTGCATTCGCAGCTTTTCCAAAGCATCCACCTAGTGATTTCCAGCAAGATATCCCGAGAGAATGAGTTCGGAAGAGATCTCCTCGAATGTGACCGGAGAGTGACAGGATACCGGCAATCGAGTTGGGATTACAAGTGGCCTTTGATCCAACAATCCTGTAGTTGTTATCTGCGTCTCGTTAAAGGAGAGAATCGGCGATGGAAGCTCGGCCGAACGAGAGAATTAGATAACTGTCGGTCGCGGCGGATAGACTTTCTCGCGGCGTGGCGGTGTCTAACCGTCTAACGATCTCGCAGCATCTCCCGAAATCGGTGAGTGCCGATCGCCCGGGGGGAGAAAGTGAACAAGACGGCCGCGAGGAGATAAGGGTCCAGCGGCCAGAGCGTTTGACGCGGCGAGCCTAATTGCGATCTGCCGATCGGGACCGCTTGCCAAACAAGGAAGTCCACGCTGTCTTATTGGCTGGCAATGCCTCCGCCTGACCTCCTGATACCCACGTTTACACGCCACGGCTTTGTCAGGTACATGCACCGGTAACGAGTCCTGCAATGACAATTCCGCACGACCGCCCAACTAAGTGCTCACAATGCGACAGGAGCGACCACCTTCCGCCAATTCCAATCCTCTTTTCTATATTCCTTCTTTCTGTCCAAGTCCAAATCAATACAAACAATCTTCTCAAAACGAATTGCATAATATAAGAAATTGTCTAAGTTGTGACTGTGTTTGAAAATTAGTATTCAACTAAACAAATATATGAATTTCTCAAAATGACCCTAAAAGTCCTTTTGAAAGCCAATTTCGAATCGATACTCCAATTCCAGCTTCATTAGTCCCACTGTTTCTCAGCGCACCGTCCAAATCCACGAATTTGCTCGAGTCCACCGCGATGGCCGATAATTTTTTGCGCTCTCCCCCCAATTGCGTGACCCCGACTGGTCGGTTATCGGTAGATCGATGAAATAAAACTGGCGAGGGTGTGCAGCGGGGACGAGGAGTTGCTGTGTGTTGCGGACGCGCGTGCATCGAGTGGCCGGGGGCGGGCGAGCGGATAATTGCCGATGTCTGGATAACAAAAGCGTGTCAATAATTAATCGACACTGAGTCAGAGATTAATCAATTTGGTTAACGCCGTGTGCCGAGAGCGGGCTCCGGCGAGATCTCGGTATCGCGCGGAGGAGGACGCTGCTTCTGGAAGCGAGGCTCGCTCGCTTCTCTCTATCTCTCGCCCTCGGCAACAACTCGCTTCGACCACCAAACTCCTCTCCCCACACCTCTCCCCCCGGCTCGTGTTAATTAACCCCGAGGAGAGATCCCAGTTCCGATATCATTGTTCCGAACGGCGAGTTTACATTTCGACGAAAAACGAGATCAACGAGACCAGCGGCCCTCGGCTCCTCCAGCTTTTCGGATCGTTGGTGAAATTCGAGCCGACCAATCGAGGATTCGCAGGACTATATACTCTCCTTCCACGGGTATCGTCGACAAATGATCATAAAAGGCTCTCAACAAATTGCCGCTGGAATTGAGCTAGTTACCCGAAAGTTCTTCAGAGACGATTCTCTCGAAGAAATGCAATCAGTGTCCGAATATCGAGCGGTGATTTAGGTCGTAGGAGAGACGGCCGTGAGAGGGGCGAACTGTGCCATGATCGATTACTGTCGCTGCGCTGTGCATGTATCCCGTCCAAGTGGAGGATCCGAACAAGTCCGCTGAGAAACTGGATCGTCCTCGATAGCGGTCTGTCACGGTCAATGATTCCGAGGCGATTTTCTTAATGGAGCCGAGACGTCGAACAAACGACGCTGCCCGGCCATCAATCGAGAAAGGAGCCACCGGGAGAAAAGTGCTGGTGAAAGATCGCCCGGGCGATCGGGCCCGAGTAAACAACGATATATCCCGTTGGACGATGCACCTTCAGTACAACAAACTATACTCTCACTTAACGACAAGCCCCCCCTAACGACCTCTATCTCCTCTCGAAACTCGTCAATTCGATTCAATAACCCGCCACTTAACAATTAATCCGCTATCTCTCGAGAGCCCGGCTGAACAATGGCTCCAATTAAACGATTTACTCGGGACGAGGTGGCCTTTCGGAGATGCGATTAAAAGGAGGCTTTCGCCTTGTCCTACAGAGCCGCAACAGCTACTCGGATTGATTCACACGTGGCTGTAATTACGCTACCAACTGGCGGGCAAGTGTGAAAGAGGGTGAGAGGGTGGGAAGGGTAGGAGGAGGAGGAGGTTGACCCGAGCGTGGAGAGGTCAAGCGCGCTCATCTCCGTCGTGCTCGGCGGACTCGTGGGGTCAGGTAGACACGGAGGCCACGAGATCGAGAATCGAGGCGAGCGCGATGATCCTCGGCGATAAGAAGCCTCTAGCCGGCGCGGCCGGCGAGCAGCGCGCTCTACCTGCGAGCTATTGCCAGGATGGATCGATCGTAATCACGAGAGCGTGTCGAAAAAGAAAGGGAGAAAAAGGGTGGGCCCTGCTGTACGAGGGACCGACGGAGGGCAGAGGGGAGAGGGGAGAGGCGGCGGTGGCGGCGATGAAGCGCGCCCTGGCAGGATGAAAGGTTAAAAGCAAGTGGAGAGAGAGAGGGACCGATTACTCGTCGGAAGGCCGCATGAAATCGCGCGCAGGTGTACACACTTAACCGCGCCTAATTAACGGGCTAACGGGCGACGACGCCTACATTAACGCTCGCCCGGCCTGATTATACCTTCCGCGATTATCTCGCCTAAACTCGAGAGCCGCTCTCGTTAACGCCCCGAGCCGCGCCAGCCACCGCAACGATAAAACCGAGCACTGCCTTTTTCCCACTCTCGCAGAAGACATTCCAGGGCACCTGACGCCGATTTGGGTGTCGGTGTCGGCGTTGCTGAATCGCGAGATGGATATTCGGTGGTTGATATACTGAGCGAGAATAAATGAAGAGGAGTCATTGGACGAGTGGCCGGTCGACGAGGAAGGTCGTGCTTCCACGAAACGAGGGGATCCGGTGCCGGGTCCCTCGTGGCCAGGTGAAATTATTATGAGAGCCGGTTACGTATGTATGTAAGAGGTCTCGGGGAGATGGTGTTCGCTGGCTTGTCGCCGCCCCGAGCAACTAACCTTCCTGTTGTTGCATGACCCGCGTGCGCCTTCCTCAGCATCTCCCGCTGGCCCTCCTCTCCTCCCCTCCTCCTTCTCCTCCTTTATACGGACTCACCGCCAAAGACATACATGCATGCATACGTAGAGGCCGCACGAAACGCTGGTGGTTTATATATCGCAACACGCACCGCGTACCCCTTTGCGAAAGAGGGGCGCGCGCCCGCGCGCGGGATAATTATTTCAGGACAAAGCCTCCAGTTTGTTCCAGGCTATTTATTGACTGCGCGTCCCGTGTACCGGGAGGCGTGCATGCGTGCACTGGGAAGCGCATCCTCGTCGAGTGATCTTTCGCTCGGTGTGTTGCACGGTCGGGTTTCTTGGGGGGAAGGATGTCTGTAGGGAGAGGAGAGAGATGGGTCATAATCGGGGAGGATTGGCATCGTTATTCGGAAAGATTTCATTGAGAGCCATGGAAGACGTTGGCTCGACGAGCTCGAGAGACTCGAACCTGGTTATTCGCTGGTCGATGTCATCGTTGCCTTGGGCAATCATATCTTCCTGTGCGGAGATGACCTCCGGACCTCTAGAAGCCCTGCCCAGTCTGACAACCCACCGACCCACCAAGCCCACCATTAGTAACCTACTCTCTTACCGCCGACGATCAAGACCATTTCGATTCCCTTGCTCCCTCGCCGCGAACGGCAACGATCCATTAAAGTAATGATACGCCGCCTATCGCGCCACGGGAAAAAGGGAAAATGGAAAATGTACGCGGTCTAACACCATTTCAACGACACGCGTGACAAACTACTTGATTTTCTATAGTCAAAGAATGGTAAAACCTGCTGCTTAGCTCGCGGTATATAAAAGTAGAGACTTTAGTGAGTTTTGACTGGAGAAAGAGCAGCCGGCTGATTTTGTTAGCGCGGTTGAGTGCCATTCGAGTCAGGGATTACGGGAGACGGGAAAAGTTATGGTTCCCCATCGGGCGGTCAGAGCCGATTGACATACCAACCAGTGACAAGGGGAGTGCGCGCACCTCTCACCGAAACAGGGCACGTAAGCACATAATTTTCGAGTGCGCTCGACCACACTGGAAAACGATTGCGTGGCCTGCATTTTTCGCCGGGCTGCCTTTCTACGGGCAGGCGAACGTGGGCGGACTGAGCTCCCTCTCCCTCTCCCGCGTCCCCGGCAGGGTTGATACACGTTTCAAGGGAAACTGGATGGAAAAAGCGGCGAGAGCCTGTCCACTCGGAGGACCAAGTGTATTATCGTGCGTGTCTCCGGGCCGCCGGGGGTTACGTAGGCGGGCGCTTGGCGTGTGCCTCGCCGAATGATTTGTGCAATGTTGAAATTATCTGGAGGACGTAGGAAGGAGAGCGTAATACGCGACGCGTTCGAAATAGACCGGAGCGGAGAGGCCCGACCGGTCTCCGATCCAACCGGTATCCTGTGATTGATCTTTTCCATTCAGTCGGACTTAGACTACTCGGACAGCTCAAAAGGGTTTCTAGTTCAAATATCCAAAAATCCCAACACCTATATAAAACTGACCGAAGTGAACCGACTTTACAATTACAAGGTTTTTTCTTCCATATACAATATCACAATCGAATTCAAAGTAGTTTGAAAGCCAGAATGAAGAATAATCTCCAACTTCCAAATAGAAAAAACCTTCAGTATTGCAGTAAACAATTATGAAACTAGCTGTAGATCGACACCTGTTAGACAGCAGCCACGCCTTCCCATCAGACTAATATCCCCTAATAACATCATACACACAGGAGCGCGCGACAGTTTCAAAGGTAAATGTTTCACCGAGCGCGTCAGGGCGGAGCACTCGATAATTCGCCGGGATTTTCTCGAGCAGAGTGCACCAGCATCGGGAGTAGCAACGTCCACCTAAAGTAGATACCAGGATGCAGGATATTAATCATTCCATTCATCCGATATCCGCGATCATTTATTCAGTAGTATAGGCTGCGCGCCGGGGCCGCTCGACGGCGCAGCAATCAAACGCGTCCGATCGCACGGGACGAGTAATAAAATTTTCACGATTCCGAATAAATTAGCTCGCCGGCCGCTCGGCAGGCGGCACACACACACACAGAGAGACACTCGGAAGGGAATAGGTTGCACCACTGACGACACTTATTCACACAGCGAGTCTTCATTCAAGATGGGCACTAATGCGCAATAACGGCGACGATAAAGCCCGGGCACAAAGTAGCGGAGAGACTGGCTTTGACTTTGGTCGTAAACGCCACGCTTAATAAAGCGGCATCACCGCTGACCTCTGTCTTTCGCACTTCTCGTCTAGCCACGGGAGACAATCCTCGATAGGACTCGACAGGTTCCTGATACTTGGGCATTTTCATTACTGCAGTTGTATCTGCGTGATGTCTAATTATAGAGGGGGTCACCGGCACCGCGTGGGTGTCACGTTTAACATCCGACACGTTTCTATTGTACCAATCACTTTTCTCCTCAGATTTATATGTATATACTCAGATTTATACTGCTCAAATTTATATGTATATATTTATGTGAAATGATTAAATCTGAATGTTTAAATGTTTCAACAACTTTTGGTTGGTTGACATATTTATTTTATGAAAATTGGATCCTTCGTGAACAACATACCGTTTTCCGTTTGTTGATATGACTTTTATTTACGGCGTTAGAATTTTTCAAAAAAAGCACGATTTGGAAAAATCTACTGTATGGATGGAAGGCCCATATACGTAGCGAGTGTACCAGAGTATAATGTTGGATAGTTAGTTGTTGAATGAGAGTGGAGGGCGGAGTGCGGACGGTGGATGGAAGTAGCGCGGAATAAGGAATGGACCGATTACAAAGTGGATTGATCATCGCGAGGGTAGGCGAGCCGATTGAGAAAGGGGGGAAGATATCTCGGCGATTGCCGAGGTGAGACCCGATATCTTAATTCCTCCAAGGTGGTGAAGGGGTCACGTTACGACCAAGGAGAAAGAGAGCGCGCACCGGGGAGGAGGCCGGCTCTCTCGAGGCTGGTTCCTGATTCCTGATCCAGAAGAGAGGAGAGGCCGGACGTAACTGACAACGACTAATGGCCGAGCTCAGAGCCACGAAGGGTACGAGATAAAGCCCGAGCGGACAAGGGTAACCGAGCTCGTCCCGTTTTCGCGTTTACACGCGGCCACGAGGGCGTTTTGTGCTGCGAATTGATCGGTACACAGGCGCAAGTGGGGTCGTTAAGAGAAACCTGGTCCTCGATGCTAACATCGATGGTCCCCATGCACACGCCATCCCACCAACTCTATTTCCCCGCGCTATCGCCGTAACCGCCGTAACCGCCGTAACTTCTCCCTCGGCCCCTAACAGTTACAATTAATTCTCCCCGTTATTCCACCGTAAACTCCCATGAAACTCCCTGACCTTCCTCTACATCCATTTCACCCGAGTACTCGCAAATTACAGCACCTGCGCAAAACAACTATTCTATTAAAACTCCCCTTGAAATCGTCCTCAAATATCCTTCACAATTCCCAACCAAACCACTTGAGGGACAAAAAACAATTTCTTCACCGCTCGAGGTGGAAGGCAGAAGGTTCAAGTTTCGATAGGTACGAAGCGGCGCGCAAGTTACAGAGAGCGCGCTCGGCTCCTGTATTAAGACAGCATCCCCCGTCATCTCCATTGCGGAGAGCTTCCGCGTCAGCGGGTTTCTCTCCGCATGCGCAGGGAGTCGGCGCGGTGCTTTTTATTCGATGGCCGGGGGCGATTGGCCGCGGGATAACGCGTATATCCGAGGAGGCATCAGAATCCCCGAGATAGCACCACCATCTAGAGCACCATCCGTTACAGGATCCAGTGCCAAGGAGCATCCATTACCCGTGGCCGACTCGCTCGCGTATTGTATTCCAGCGGCCGCCTCCCCTTCTCCTCTTCCTCCTGGATGCCCTCGTCGGCAGGCCGAACCCTCTTCCTTTATTAATGTCTTTATTCACGGCTCCTACCCGCGAATAGACGCATTACGCGAACGCGCCGCTCGAGGCGACTTTAATGAGGCGACAATCATTTACAGCTACTTTAGATCCACCGGCCAGTCTAATTGAGGTCTGCCCGTTGCGAAAAACCATAAAGCATTCGGGCGAGCGTCGAATCGACTCGCCGCGAGAACTCGAGTTGCCAACTGCGCGCTTCGAGAGTGATTAGTAAAAGTGAAAGCTAAATCAGCGAGTGGCTTTGCTTATGCACATCTTTCCGCGCTGGAATCCCGACGCTATGATAAGCAGCCTCCCAGCATCCGCGTACCCTTTGATTCATCGCCGTTATTAACCGAGCGGCCCCCGCTACTTTTCTGCGGGGGGACTTTTTCATTCCGCGCCCGCCGCTGGCGTGGTTAATGATAATTGGCTGCGGTTAACTGAGTAATTGACAGTAATAATCGTAGAGCGCGTTAAATGCGAGCGACGCTTTACGCCGGGATATTAAATTAGCCCGCGCGCTGCCGGGAGTTAGTGCGAGGCGGTCGAGGCTTATCAGCGCGATTATGCATTCATTGCTATAATACTCGATGATACGGGCAAAAGTTAGTGACCGTCGGCAACTACCATTAACAGTTACGCGTTATGGATATGAGGGTCTAGCTGAATAGAGTTAGAAAGCATGGGTCACCAAGAATCAATTCTTTAGTGGTCTGTTGTCCGGCAATGTTTTATTATGCATTTATTAATTTAATCCGAATGCTTTACACGAATATTATTACACATAATGATTGCGAGCATAGAAAAAGTAGAGATTTCATTAGAAGATTTTATATTTTATTTTATTTAAGCGAAGATTTATTCGCGAAATGACCAACAAGGTCGATAACCATCGAATTAAGGGACCACGACGCAGAGCCCGCAGACATATGCAAATCGCGCATAATGAAAATCAGAGCGATAATTGACCCATTGGCTCGACGCGCATGGCAGGCGTATAATCCATCGAGGGTGCACAACTCTCGAGCGGTGTCGGTTCCCAACAATTCCGGCGAGGCGCAATGTGCCACTCACCGGCTGCTCTCCCTCGCTGCGAGGAGAGTTTGCGGTTGCTGCTCTCCCGGTAGATTCCCCAGCTGGCATAAATCCGAGCGCTAGCATCCGAGGCTCTAATTGCATTATAAATTGTGCATGCGCCCGCAGATCCTGGCGCGCTCGTATAAGCATGCGCTTCCAGGATATGCTCGATATACCGGCCCTAGGAAACGGACTAGCCGGGAGAGAGACCCTCGACCCTGCGCGCTCTCCGCTTCCCACTCCCTGCGTAATGCATCGCGAAGCCCGAGAGCGAGATTGAATTTCCTGGCATATCGGCATCGGACCCACGAATTTACGAGCGAGGGCCCAGCGCGCGCCGCTGTCGGTAACTCGGTGCCGAGTTGCTAAATTGCCCATTGGTTTGCTCCCGGTAATTGCGTCGATCGCCCGATAGACATATGCGGAGAGAGACCGAGGGCCACCACCTTATTCTACTGGGGCCGGGTAGGGTGATTCCGAATTTGATAAGTCTAAGGTCTGACTTATAATGCCGCCACCTTTGCGGCCCTCGAGACTCCAGGCCACCCTGCGCGAGTTAGGTATTCATGTATTCGGTGGATTATGAGACGTGGAAGAGATTGAAGGAAAAGGAGCGGAGTGCTATCGTGGAATCGAGCGAGACAGGCTCGGTGGTTCTAGTGGTAATGAAATTCCTCGATGACAGTGTCGAGATCTAGGATTCTTGAGGTTTTATGTCGGACAGGACATAACATTGCGCTGAGAAGAAAAATAGTTTTGTCAGACATCGAGATCGCTGCTAATGAGTTGTGAAGGTGTCTCAGTGGATCATCGACAGCTCCTTATTAGGAGTGACACAGTGACATTCGTCCTCTCGGAGTAACAGGTACCAGGACAAGGTCCAACACTCTATGCACCCAAGACCGCCAGAGCACGAGAATCGCGCGGACTCTACGATGATGTCAGACGGCATAGAGCAAGTGTTCCGTAATAATAGTCGAGGAACTATAGCCAGCCAACCCGATGATTATCCTCGCCCAGCTGTAATAGCGTTGCCGAGTTAATCCGTGAATTCCCGGTATTTCATTGCCGGAAATAAAAATCCCTCGCGTCCTTGCTCCATACGTTCACCCACTTGACATTTGAGTGCTCCAGAAACCACACCAACCCACCACACAACTATTCCATTCCCTTCCATCCACTACACTTCCCTCACACCTTTCTCAAAAATCGAACCCCACAAAATCTCAACCAACACAATTCATATTCGAGACTCCCGACAACAATCCTTTCTCCCTGGGGGAACAGGAACTTTTAGCCGGCAACGTCTCTCAATTCCATCGGGGCAAGAAAATTCCCCTGGACTGCCGCGTGTGTTTAGCAATTCAAGCGTGCAAGTCCTAGATAAGCCGGTCTATAGGAGCGCGTGATTATCCGTTTCTCCATACAATGAGGAACAACAGGAACAAGGAGGCTTTCAGCAAACGATGCCGGGGACATGGCGAGAGAGCCGGGAGTAGGTGCGTCCATTGCGCCCGCTTTCTGAATGAATCGCATTGGCGAGGCAAGTAGGCAGCGAGGCAAAGCCTCGGAGGGAGCGGACGGCGGGCGTAGCCGCGGACTCCTAGGCCGCAGCTACTCAATGGGTAGATCGTTAGATAGGATCGGTGCCCGGACTAGCTCTATAAATCCTCCGCGGCCACAATTATGCGCGGGGATATAAGGATTATTGTTGCGCTCGGCGAGCGGGCGCAGAAAGTCTCGAGAGAGAGAGGGAGAGGGAGAGAGAGGGAGAAGGAAGAGAAGAATGAAGGAATGGAGCTGCTCCCTCGGCTTTCGTATGGCGGCGGACGGGCGGCCGCAATGCCGCGGGGATTACCCTCATAAATATATTCAGAGCCCATTATGCGAGCCCGGCGACGTTGATAACGTAATAATGAGGGCGTGGGCTAATGAGACGCGCGCTGAAAACTCATCCCGTAATCGTGATTGACGTCGAGATCTCCTCTGACTGGATATGCGCGCCGGCCCCCCCGACTACTCGCCATCCCCGCCCGATTCGATCTGCCCTCCTCACGGAATCTACAACCTCTACCCGGAGTCCTCTCCTCATCCTGCGTCTTTCGCTTTCCGCGCAATCGCCTCGTCCACGGGGTGGCCTGCTTCCTAATTAAGCCGCTTTCGCCTCCCCCCCTCATTTCGGTCCCCGTGAACCCTTTCGGGGATGCGCGCACCCTCTCTAGCGCCCAAGGAAGAGCCAACTCTTCCAAAGTGAATTAGTCCCAGCGCTCGCGAATTGGAAATAAGTCGTAATGCGGGGATCGGGTCGGGGCATTCGTTTTACTCGAGGGAATCCGTGCGCGCTCGGTGCAGGCCAACTGCAACGACTTGCTTATGCGCGATCCTGTCTCTAATTATCTGGAATGAAGACATCAGCGGGCACCCTTCTCCGCGCAGCCCGAGAGAGATATCTCGGTTTGTCTCCTTTTACTTCCCAACCACGCGCGGGGATATCTGGGATACAGAGACTCCGGTATTTTTACTGCCAGTGGCGGCGGCGTAATAAAACTTGTAAGAAATGTCGGTAAGCGACGCGGATGGTATTTCGGGACGAGGGTGTTTGACTCACCATTGTGCAGCTTGGTTTTGGAGGAGCGTAGGTGCTCGATGATGGAGGTGAGGGGTCTGCGGCCGGCGGAGCCGCCACCCCCACAGCTCCAAGGGGAGTCACGCTCCGAGCCGTCCGCCAGGTTGTCACGCTCCTGGAAAAGAGAAGGGGGCCAGCTATTAGAGCCGTCGGATGCAAGGACGCACGGTGCGCGGACCGCGTCCGGATTTCCCACGATATCCGCGCCCGGGAGGAAGACGAATTGCAGTGTCCTGCTATTTGGTGCGCGGTCATCATCATCATTCAACGTTTCGCATTAAAGTCTCCATTCACTCTCCTTCTCTCTCGGCCCTCTCCAGAGAGGAGATAAAGCTGAAGGGAACACGCGACTCCGGGACGCACGGCGAAGCCTATCAAAAGCAGCTTACATTATCGGGCCGGATGACTGCACGGCAACAAGCGTAACCTGATTAATTTAATGTTATCATTAAACCACTCGCGTGGAACTGTAAGTGCGCTCAATGAAAGACACCATTGCGCGGTGCCGGTGTGTTCCAGATAACGTACGATAAGGAGCCCGGGCACTGAAACCGAGAGAGAGAGAGCGGGCGAGAAGTCCGTAGACTGTCGGCTAACCAACTCCCCCCCTCGCGCGTGTTAGCGGCGGTGCGCTGCAGGTGATGCCTATAAATAAACTAGCTCGAATACAATGAGACAGACACTGAAAATGAAATGTACGAGCGCATGTAACAATTATACACAACCGCATTGTGTCGTACACGGGACTGCGTGTGTCCCGATAGCGGGTATCGGGAGGCCAATAATTATACCGACGCCGATATTATTATTACCGAGTCTCGCACGCGGGGTCCAATCGGAGCTTCGGTAATCTCAGTAGAAGTGGTCTTTTCGGTCCCAGGAAGTCGCGTGCGTGTGGTAATCGAATGGAGTTTAGACTTTGGAAAGAGAGTGACATTTTTAATGAATTGAAAGCTTGGGGTTGATCGAACAAGTTTTTTGGCGAGATATTAAAGTTGGAGCACGTGCGGGTGGGGAGAAGCGACGCCCGATGGACTCCTGGCGATCGAGGGGGGCGAGTTATGGTTAGCTCGGCTTACAACCGGATCGGATCGATTGCCCCATGACACGTACGGCTGAAGCGTCTAGTGTCACCGGTGCATTACGTCGGCGATCGCGGTGCGGGCATTGGCATGGCATGTGCTCGGGCGTCCTGACTCCGGTGGATAAGCCGGGGTACCCTCGCTGAGGGCTCGCCCGGTAATGCCCTTCGTCGCGCGAGGAGCCCTGGCGGAGGACCGTTACCGAGAAGTCGTTAAGTCCTCCTCGTCGTTAAGTCGATTATCCCTGGCTCTTGACGACGAGGATCTCGCGCATCGAGTTTCCTCGGCCGCGGAGGCCCACGGGCCATACGTTTATCGGAGCACACACGCCTGACCAACTCTCTCGGCCACCAGCCACTCCTCCCACCAGCCTCAGCGCCAACGTGTATCCAGGATCCTGCGAGATATCCCTCGTAGATCCAGTTTTCTCGATCGTATTACGATAAAGCGCGCGACTCCTCGCCCGCCGATACCTATTTGCTCGCCTCACAGGACGCCGCAGCGCGCCGTCGAGATGCGACTAAGAATTTATGCGATGAAACCCTTCGTACGAGCCTCGTCGGCCAGTTCCTCATGCTCCGCGCACCGTGCAGTGTTTACCGAGCGGGGGAAAGATAGCGTGCGTGGCTGCGAGGAATATCGAGGTCTCCGAGGAAAGGACATTAACCATACAATCCGGAACTATTTCTTAATAGAGGGGACACCTGGTCCCGGATAGTTAAGAGTTAAGAGATTGCGCGGCTCGACATCGACAGCAGCCTCTGTAAACGGTTCGACATTCCGCGCGTTAAGGATATCGTAAAGCATGGGAAGCCGAGTGGCGGCGGGATGAATTGTGAGAGATATATCCTGTCATAAATTCATGGAAGAGCCGGGCCATCTAGGGGAGCAGGAGTCGCGACGCGCTTCCACGAGGCGACTCAGAACAGGGCTCGCCACCTGTCTCTTACGGTACGCGCGCGCCCCACTCGAGCTGTAATTGTCGAAGAGTGTTGGTCGTAATCGTCGGCGACGATTACCACCGGCCGCCGCCGCCGCCGTCGCCGCTTCCCGCACCGTCTTCCCTCTCGAGTGGGCTCTCGGCCCTGTCGTCGGCTTGAGACGCGCGGACAGCGGAGGACACTTTGCCGCGAGAAGTTCGCAAGCCTGTCGACAAGCGGCTATTTGCCCTGGCGAGAGAGCGGCGCGCGCGCACTTGAAAGCGGAAAGGATCTGTCGTGCCCGCTACTCCAAGTTCCGAGCAGTACGCTGCTAACGAGGTACAGGAAGTACTGGCTGCGGCTTCCTGCAGAAAACCAACGCACAGACGCACACACTCCTACGCCGGGAAAATAATGGCCCCGGACTGACCGAGGAACACGAATACGCCGCTCCATTAACGTACGCGTAATAAGTCCCAGTGTTTCCTGGACGGGTTGGACGCAAAGTGGAAAGCAGCCCAGTTTCTTTTTTAATGATGTTCGATGCTTGTTGGTTTAAGAGGTGGGGTGGGCTCGAGGATTATTTAGTTGGGAATGAGTCGTGGATTTGGTATGAGTCTTTGAGTCTGTGTAACAAGATGAGTCTATGGGTCCATCAGTCTATGAGTCTATAAGTCTATGAGTCTATGCAACAAGATGAGTCTATGAGTCTATGTAACACGATGAGTCAATGAGTATGTAAACTCGATACGAGTCGTGGATGGTCAGTAAAAGATGCGGTTAACCTCCACTTTCTTCATTCCTCCACGATTCCAATCGATCGGTTTGAGTACACATTCTCGATGCCCAGGAGTTTCTCTTGAGGGATCCAAACAAAGGACAATGGTTTTCTCGGAGAATTCTCAAGCGCAATCTCGAAACTCACAGAATTAGTCTAAGAAAGCGGTGAACGTCAGACGTCTCTCAGGATTATTCATTTTCCATTGAAGGAAGAAAGGTAAGCTCAGTAGGACCGAGCGCGGCGAGTCTGACCAGCGCGGTCGGATTCTACTTAGTCAGACGCGACTGGAAATAATGCTCGAGCGATTCACTATGAATCACTCTCGCGGCGCGTTTTTCCTCGGAGCGGCGGCTTTAAATGTCACATTTTTCCGGGGAGAAAATAAATGCAACTTATGCAACGAGCCAGCCTATTACTATGCGGTTCGGTGCGGCTGAAACGCAGCGCGCAAACAAAGCTGCTTTGAGCGCAAGCGCTAATTGATGACTGGACACTTTAGCGGCACCCTTTATGCGCGCTGGTACCCCGTGCTCAGAGAACTGTCTATTAATCGGAGGCAGTGGTGATTGATTAGACTAGCACGTGGCCGTCTACGAATGATCCTTAATCCTCGCGGCCGAGACGAAAATCTGTTTTTCTTATAGTTTATACTATTTTTCTTGAAATATATTCCACACCCCTCACACTCGAGTTCCTGTTATTTCCATTATTGGTACAATTTCATATTATAAATAAATGTGAGTGCGTGGAAAAGACTCGGTAAAAACACTTTGATATTAAAATTCTTGAACATCGTATAATTATTAAATTTTCTACGGTGTATATCCATTGTTAGCGAATCAACTGCATGTGAATCAGCCTGTACATGGCTGATAGGTCGCGAGGTAGGTTGGTGGTGATTCAAAGGGTAGTGCAGGAGGCAGTAGAGGGCGAAAAAGGTGTCTTAACATTTGAATTTTCGTCTCAGTGGGAGCCGGCCTAGCATCAAATGAGCGCTCGTTCTTCAAGCGCGCCTTCCCGCCTGAAGAACCTCCCGCTGGTAACATCTGCGAACGCCACACCGTGTAGATCCGGCGTGTGTGTTTCGCCGGAACGAAAAAATCTCCCGAGTGCATCTCTCTCCCTCCCTCTCTCTTTCTCTTCTCGGAGCGGAGCCAAAGAATTATGAGCGCAACCGGCTACCATCGGAGATAAAGCAGCGAGATTTTGCGCGCGGAACATCTCCGCACGGTGAAAGCTTCCTGGTGAACTGTGACCGCCGGGAATACTCGCCGAACGAAAAAGGTTAATGCTGCAGGCGAGCATCAAGGTTTCCGTCGATTTTACTGTTTTACGTCCTTCGACGAGGCTAATTTCTGCTTCGCGAATGCAGGCCATCAACTTTCTGTGAAGAAAGCGAGGACCTAACCAATGTGACAGGCGTCCGTCGACAACACAATTTCATCTTTACTCGAGGATTAAACAGTAAAAAGTAAGTCCGCACATATTCATTCGCTCACCAAGAAATAACTCTAAATCGACTTGGATTCCATCGCTGAATATTCCAAAGGCAAGAGCAAACAAACACGTCCATTGCGTCAAGTTGCAGGGTTAGGTGGTCGAAATGGTCGATCGAGCGTTATTCCCGGCTGGTTTCTCGCATCAATCCTGACGAGCGGAACCAATACTATGAGTCGGCGGGTCTACGCGGCAGAGACTCGATCGAATCCACCGGGCCATTATCCAGCGGAGTAATAAAGCAAGCAAGCGAGCGAGGGAGCGAGGACTGAATCGAGAGCAGCAATCTGCAATGTGTTTGCCGGGTTTGAAGCGATTAGCTCCTTCGCGCTGGCTCCAGCGGCAGCGTGTAACCGACGAAACCTTTCGTGCGAGAGCCAACGTCTCGCACACGGACGCATCGGTATCGGCGTCCGCCGAGTGCAGATTGTGCACCATGTACACGGTCTCGCGAGATTGCGACTGTTGCTATTGTACGAGTGATCCGGCGGAATCGCCGTATAATTAGCTGACCCGGTAGGCGACCAGCTGCTCGACGAGAGCCGTGCGCGCTAATGTCCCTATAATGTCGCGCATCCTCTCAACCCGCTCTCCAGCCTTACCTCTCACAGAGTTACCTCCATGACCAGCATCTAACGCGAGCGCTTCTGGTTTCTTTCAGTTCCAGTTGTGTCGGATAGAGAAAATCAACCTGTCGATCTTCTCACTTCCGCCTTGGTTTCTCGAGTGCGAGTGAGAGGCTTCCTTGAATGAGTGGAGTGGTGGGCTCGATCTATGCAACTATGTCTCGACTAATTGCAAAGATCGAAGTTTCTTTAATACCTGTTCTCGCGGGAAGCCCACTGCTCGCTGGAGCTACTCCGGAGTTTAATGGGAGAGGGTTAACATGCAGGGGAATAATTGCAATCTAGCTTGAAACGAGTTACCCTCAATTGGCTTCGAGGAACAGAGAGATTACGTTGCTGAGCGTAGATATGTCGAGAGCAAACCGGAAATCTTGCGTGAAACTGGAGTTGTTTTGACGGTTTAATCAATTGTGAGAATAAAAACGATTTAACTTAGTTTTGATTTTGGAGAAATTCATTTAGACTAGTAACAATAATCAGATTACTTATATTGCCATTCTTGCTCTTCCATTTATTTATTTCTATTTCCCCGCTTCGAAAATCCCCGTCTTTCACCGGGTTCTCTAGTCTGCGAAAAGTGGTTGAACCTGGGAGGCTCGTCGCGCGAACTCCTCGCTACAAAGAGCGCAGGGCGATAAAGTATTCGGCGCGGCCTATCTCCTTTCCATGTACGCCGGCCGAACAAGATTAGAACTCGGGCGCGGCGCTATCGAGTTTCATCGGAGTTTCCTCGTTATTGAATTATTAATGACGAGGGTTCGAGCGAGGCCTATGTCGAGAGCTCTCTAAAAGCCCGGCCACGAAATATCGGCTTTCGAGAGCAGATTAGCCCACTCCTGGAAGATGATATTACCTTTGGCAGTCTGGCCTTCCAGGGGATTAGCATCCTCGGTTCTTCTGCTGGAAGATCCTTTCCAGCCAGCTGCTCAACAGCCAAAGACAAAATGGCAAACTAACACAGTTTAACACAAACTATATCGTAGAGAGACAAATTTGGAATATTTTCAATTTTTTGAAAGAAATTCAAGAAGGTGAAAGGTCACCGGAAGTGATTGGCTCGATAGATAGAATAGCCACGAAAAATGTTGTTGGAGCGATATCTACGTAAATAAACAAGACTTATCGGCAATGATAAGAATCTACGCCGATAAGTTGACGGTCGAGCAAATGACATTACGCTCGAGTTTTCTTGGCGACACGGGTGACTTTCCATGAGGAAGAGGCTGATAATACCGAAAGTGGGTTCTAGATACATGAAAGCGTTTCGATTGGAGTTTGAGAATCATGCGGAAGGAACTTGCCGACTGCCACATTTACTTCCCTGAGAGATCAGATTTATGGGTTTATCTCAAAGCGAACAGTCACCAAGAAATCAGAGTCGGTGTGGATCAAATTTTGCTACGCTTTCACTGCTACTTTCAACTATGTTCCACCGAGGGGCCCGATGTTGAGAATCTGCTAAGATCGATGATTAATGGCTGCGATAAACCTCGATCTTGATCTTGGAAAACTGAGATTCGACCTTTCTCTTAAATGAAAGTTGGATCAGAATTAATTTGATCCTTTGAACAGACGAAAATACTTTAAGGACCTCATTTTGGCAATATTGTCCAGATACATATATTGTTTTGAAACATAGTATGGTTTAACTATCCTGTAATTCGATATTTACAATTATAGTTAGCTCAAACTATACCTACTTCAGTATTTAAGTAAAGAATAACCAAACTTGACCTTCTCCCTGCGGTTCCACAGATTACACCATACCTCAACCCCCTTCCACATTCCAAACTAAACAATATGTAAGATTAAATTTATCCTGTTACGACACCGCGAGCCATAAAACCACGAATCTCGCCAGGCAATTCCCAGCCAACGTGAGAAACCCAACTACTCCTTCTCTCCTAGGATCTCGCAGTGGATCCTGGGATTTTCATTTCCTACAACATAATTGCACGAGGCAACCTCCACCGCGCCGAGGACAATTCCCGAGGCGTGAATCGGTAAGGTGGCGATGCGGATGGGCCTATTATCGCGCGGGGCCCAAGCTTTTTCCCGACTGGCCCCGGCAGCTTGCGGTGAGAGATGCAAAGTGGCGGTGCGGTTTTATGCTCGGCCGGCCACCAGCAACGCGGAATCCGCTTGGCGGTGGAGGGAGCTTGCGAAAAAAGCGCGATCTTTACGTAAAGACGGCGCGAAGGAACTCGCAGGAAGAATGGAGCGAGGATGCAGTTGCACTGAGAGAGAGTGGGCTCGGTGTGTCAAAGAGAATCGAGCGGTGCGATATTGAATGGAGGCTAATTACAGTGGAAGAGCGATAGAGGATGACTCCGCTCTCACCCGCGGCCGCCCTATTCTCTTACAGCTTTCCTCGCGGCACTTGCGCCACCACTCACCCTCTGTGCAATAGTTAATCAGATTTCTGATCGATGAGCCTCTTTCTCTCGCGAGTCTCTGCCACGGACAACGGAAGCGTTACTAACAGCCGCTGTCAGGATCCCGAACAGAGAGGACACTGGGCGAGAAATCCTATTACGCAAGCTTTTGTCCCAAGAATTACTCGACTCCGCTAAAAACCAACCAGCTTTATCCTCGCACACATATATTCCTCAGAATCAGCTATTACATATCTCGGAGAATCCCCGATGGCAGTAGAATGCGCGAGTGGCCGGTCGGCCGTCAGCCGCGCGCTCATAACTAATTCTAAATTGGAATTCCAGGATCAGACTCTTGACATTCACGCCTGCCGTCCCGTTTCTCCCGGGTGTAATCGCGTCTGATTGCATGTCAGAGGCATCGATTAGGAGTCATTCCTGATCGGCATGCGACGCCCGGCCCCGCGCGCAGCCGTTTTACGAACTAGTTCCCGGCCGCGGCTTGTTTTCCACGAAATCCCCCGTGGAATGGCTCGTTGCATAAACATATTGACGTGTCCCGGCTCTCGCGGCTATGATTATAATTCAGACACGCTTATGAGGCTGGAGCGCGAGCGCGCCCGATCATTTTAATACAGTTATTAGGAGGCGGCGGGGAAGGAGACAAAGTGCGAGGCCGCGAGCGGATGGATGATTGAAATGTGTTGGAAGGGTCAAGCACGGCTTAAGTAGCGAGAGAGGAGTGCACGGTTCATAAGTTGGCCGGTATTCCGCGCGGCGCATCGGCGCACGGCACGCGGGATGCGCGGAGACCGCGGCCGTGTCAAGAGGTGAAGGTCTAACACGGCCTTGAGGAGCAACGTACCCTTCGCAACACGCTCCTCCGCCGTTTCCTCATTGGATCTCGTGACTCTCTTCCGTGAACGCCAAATCGGAACAGCTGGGAGAGCGCACACCTCTCGCACATACCGCGAGCGGGCCCTCGCCGTTTCTCATAACAATTACAACCACTGGAAGATATGCCCCCTCCTCCCCCCGCCCTCTAAATCAGAAATAGAAACCCTGAGTACGGCGAAGCCGGCTCCATTGTTCCTTAACGACGCTCGGCAGCAGCTTGTCCTTTGTAATCGTCTAAGGACACCATTGTTCAGCATCCGCTTGGCGCCCCAAACCCCAGTAACAAGTGCGCCCCCGCCGCGATGCAATAGTAATCCATTCCGGAATTCATTCCTACGTCCAGCGAGTCTACTGCGCGATCGCTCGGGACTCCAACTGGCGATATCAACTTGGAGCCTCGGTCCATCTATCAAACGGGTATGCAGGTGTCGTGAATTGTAAGTGGAAGAGTGGAATATGAATATAAGAGAAAATACTGAGAATTATTGAGTGAAGATTGAATTATTGAACGAATTATTATTGACCGTTGATTGAATTATTGAACCAATTATTATTGACTGTTGACTGAATTATGAGCAAATAATTATTAACCAATTTGTTAAACAGAGAGTGAAAAGAATGTTAGTTCCTCGCGATCCCGAAACCGCCGCGGAATTTGTGGTACTTGGTCCTCGAGGACTACTGGGATCTTTCGAGTCTCGACGAACTCGAAGGCTGATCCGATCTATCAAACGAAGAATGCGAGCGTCCTGAATCACCGCAGTGGCAGACTAGAATCCGAGTTTCAGGGGCCCAGCGAAATTCGAGGGGGTCCAGAGCGGCGAATCCTCCGCTCAGGCCCCATCGGCTAGAGGCAGACGAGTCCAGTACGATTTACGACTGCGAATTGATTTCACCGATTTCACGAGCGGCCGGCACAGCCTCAACGAGAACAGCGCGCGCGCGCGCTGGTGTCCTCGGGTCGCGCTCTCCTTTTTTCTGGGGGCCCGGGGGCGAGTCCTGTATTTCTTCCTGCCGGGCACACGTCAGCCGAGATAGGAGAAAATCCCGTGACGTCTCCGCCGGCGTCTCCCTCCGCCCGGGCGAGAGAAAGGCCGCGCTCTCTTTCTCTCCCCGGTCGCGCTGGGGCGGCGCAAAAAAAGGCCGGGGGTTCGCTTCTCGATAACTACCGTGGACGCCGCGGTGGTTACGCCGACAGAACCGGGGGGAGAGAGAGAGAGGGAGAGAAAGAGTCTGGAGAGAGCGGCGTCCGAGCCTCCTCGAAGGAAGGAGCGTCAGGAGCAGGATCAGAAGCCAGCGAGGAGCAACCAGCGCCAGGTACACTCGCCAGCGGCGGCGGCGGCGGCGGCGGCGGCGGCGAGGAGCCGGAAGGGGGGCAAGGGGCCCGACGGAGAGAGACGCGGAGAGTGGTCCCTTCCTCCTAGTTGGTCCACATTAATTAACCTGCTCTCTTAATTGCGCGGCTTGTTTATTGCATGGCCATGGCCATTTGTCGATGGCCGGCTCGCTCGCTCGCCCGCTCGCCCGTTCGCCCCGGCTACCGGCTGCGGGCCCCGCGCGCACGGCTATTATCCGATCTCTACTGTGCTCGCTGCATTCGGCCGCACATATGTATATCGATTGCGGAGGGCCCGCCGCAATCTACATACGAGGAGAGGGGCCCCGATGCGCATTCCTGCGCCCGCGGCCTCCAGTCAAACCGGCGACATTTATTTGCCGCCAGTGCGAGATCATGCTTTCCGTTAGCCGCCGCCTCTCCTTACCAGCCCGGCAACGCCGGGCTCGCTTATACTTTTTGCGGGCCACGCCGCTCGGCCACCGCGCCCTGATGAAGATGCGCGGACGGCACGCATGTCCCCCGATATCCGCGGAGCAAATTATACATATGCCCCGAGATAGATGGTAACGAAGGACTGGCAGGAGATTAGGTGTATTTATGGAAGAGCGGGGCAGGCATCGAGGTACCTTCATGCGACTTAATTATATGCGCGCATCGACCGCGGGATCCGGCGAGACGGCCTCGTAAAAGCCGATCGCTAAGTGGGGCGGTACCGAGCGCAGGCTATTGCCGGAGCGCAAGGGATGCGCCCTCATTGAGGAGAGGCCTCGCCGAGCGTTTCGAGAGAGGATTCCAGCGGGCGCCCTCGGACACAGGTAACCAAGCCGAAATCAGCGACAAGGATATTCGAGCGCGCAGCTGCACCTGCGTCTAATGAAGCAATCGCCCTGGCGGAAGGTTCGCGTACGAGGAATTCTCGCCGCTCTCTCCGTCCCGAGGTCCTCTCTTTTCTCCGATACATATGTGTCTGCTCTACTCGGGTCCCGACGAGGCCCAGCGCTCGGGCCCCCCGAACCCGCCCGACTTTCTCCGGCCGAAATGAAAAAGGGGCCCCGCGCCCGCGGAAGAAAGTGCCGGACGAGGGTCAGCGAGCAGCGCACTGATGAAGCAGTGACGTGAATCGCTAATTAAGCCGCGGCAATTAGTAATTACGGTAGCCTCGATCGCCGCTCCCGGGCCCGGTCCAATCAAAGAGCGGGAGGCTGGCCGGCGCGGCCCTAAGGCCCCGATCGAACCTCCCGTCGGGCCCCGCGGCCTTATCATAAGTCGGGTTTTTCATTGATGCCGGTAGCCGCGGGTCGAAACCGGTCCATGGAGGTCGGACTGGGTCCACCGGGCTGCAGAAACGCCGAGAACGCGCCGAGGGCAACCGAGAGCAAACAACACTCGGCAAGAAACTACCCAGCCAAATACGCCACTTTCTTCACCGTGCGCTTTCCAATCGCGGAAAAAACGAGTCCAACAGAGAAAAGTGCACAAGTACACAAAATCGAGAGTAGAGTGACAGAGACACACGAGGAATCCGCGTCTATGTATTTCGAAGCAGCACCGCCGAAAGGGCAGATGCCACTGAAAGGAGAAAAAGGAGCAGTGAGGGAGGATCGAGGGAAAAGAGAGCGTATCGCTAGTAGCTACGATCCCTGTCCGAAAGCAAAGGGCCAGCGCGTGCAGGGGGACCTCAAGCGCGGGAGAAAGCGAGAGGGCCGCAGCCAAGAAGAAGAAAGCCCCGAGGATTTAGGAGCTGGCGAATCGGTGTTTCATCCCCGATAGAAAGAAAGAGGGAAGGAAGGAAGGAAGGAAGGAAGGAGCGGCGGGATGACGGGAGGCCGGGAGCGTAGCGTGCCGAGGGAGGCTCGAGTTACGAGAAGCCGAGCCTATTTTCGGTCGGCAAAATGCAAGAGCAGAACGATAGCCCGGTGATGCATCGCAGCATATGGCGTAAATCAAGCAGCTGCGACGACTGATTCCAGTGGGTACCAACCCACGCTCTCGCATTATATCAGCCGGAGAGGCATATTTATTACCCGGGGCCGCCTAGATTGGAACAAATGCTGCTGCTCGCTCCCGAGCCATCCATACAACCGCCGCGCCGCGCTCTGCGTCACCGCATCTCGCATTATCCCGATATTCGAGCGCTCTTTAAATCAAACCACCACGCGCCCAATCGGACCCCGCTCGCTTTTTTCCCGCCGCCGACGTCGCCGCCATTGATACCTGCGCACCGGCCGTTGTCGCTCGAGCGCAGCCCTTTCACGCGGGGATCCGGTGATCGACGGTGCGATCCTTAAATCGTGCCGGATGCGCGCTGATATCGGTCAGTGAAAGGCCCCAAAGGATGAGAGGCGCAGATCCTCTTCCTCGTTTCTAATCGAAGCGAACTTGCTTACCTGTCCAACCGGAGTAATCAATCATGTATTTGAGAAATCGGTGGTAATAACCAACGCGGTAAACAGTGAGATCTTGCTTTCGAGAATTTCTTGGTTTCTGCGAGTGATATTAGTCGGTTTTACCTAGAACCACCTAGAACGTAGTAGATTATTAGTTGATAGAAATCAATCTGATTATTTTTCAGGCCCAAAATCTTTTTTTTCAATTTAAAATCAATTTAACAATTTAATAATTTAATATTGATAACTGTTGGAGGGTAAATGATCCGGAGCTTACAGGAACCTCTCCCTCAATCTGCAGGTACTAATCAACGGAGTTATAATCATCGAACAAATTCGGTGCCGCAAACTAACACTTTGCATACAAGTACGACATCGTCAAGCGCTCAATAATAATGGCACCGAACGACGGCGTGCACGCACGCCAGTACTCTAACCCGCGTAGCCCCGGGGGCCAAGAGGAACTACGGGATTTGTGGTACCAAGAATAAGAAGCAGAGTGCAGTGATTGCCGGGGCCCTCGCTGCCACGTTCATTACCGATCGCGCCATTAATCTGACCAGGCGTGATGGCTCGCAGCCCAGTAAATATCTGGAGCGATAACATCTGCGACTTAACATTCGTTCCACGGCTCGCGAGCTCCGGTCGAGTTTTCATAGGCGGCCGGACACCGCGACCGGCTCACCTTTTCCCGCCTCATCCGGCAATCACCGACGCACGAGGGAAATATCGCGCGGCAGAGCAATCCAATTTCTGCAAATCAATCAGCTCGAGAATTTGCCCCGCTTATGTCAGGCCCAATTATCCTCGACGCGATCTGCCCGCGCGGTAGCCGCCGCCGTCTATGATGGTCCAAGCGCCCAAGATAAACAGAGCAGGTACGTGGAGCACGTGAAGGCATTCGGGCTTCGGTCAAGCGAGTAATTAGATATCCCTGGAAATACGTCAGGTGCCCACCGGCAAATCAGATATATGCGGGAGTCCGGACGCCGGAGTGCACTGCGGGAGAACTGTCTTTCGTGCTTGCGGGGAATAAGTGATATTGGCTTACGTGATTGGGAAAGCGATAGGCTTACGCGCGGCGCACTTATTCTACTTGCATGTACTTACAAAGTCCTATCGTTAAGCTACTTGTTGAGATATGTTAGCTTTTAAAACTTGAGTGTTTATAAAGTTGGAATCCGATTGACTGTTTGCTATGGCAAGTGCCTTGAATTAAAACCAGACAGGTTGTAACTAAAACAGTGAGAATATTGAAGGCAAAACGGTTTTATACTGAAAAGTCAGCTAAGGAATGGAGAGACACAAGAGACTACAAACTACTCTCAATGTTTCAGGCTAGTTGGAAGATAAGCATCGGCCGCGGATACTTAGGAAATGTCGACTGGATTACGAGTGGAATTATCGAGGATTGGAAAGAGCCGCGGGAGAGCGAGTTGTAACGGATACTGGTAGTACACGCTAGAGAACAGCGGCAATTCAGCTCTCAGCACCAGCACGTAGTGGTACCGGGGCGTCTCTCGGGGCTCTCGGGCCCTCCCGGCCGGCGGGGCCCGAGGTCCCCGAGCACGGTGTCGGGCCCCGGCCCCGTAAAAGGCAGGGATATCGCGATACGCCGGCAATTAAATCCCCTGGACAATAATTAACTCTCGGGGCGCGTCTAAGGCGGCGGCCGCGCGGCCCCGCGCGCGATACACGGAGAATTGGAAAACGGAGAACTCCCGGGCCCTCCGAGAGATCTCACGAGGGCGAGGGAGCGAGCGGCATGAACGATTACGGGCGACAAGCGGGCGCACCGGGCGGAATTATTGGCGAATTTGCATGTTAATGGAACTACCTGCTGGTGCTTCTGCTGCTCCTGCTGGTGGCCATGTGCATGCGGCCCACGTCATAATTCCGCCCCGGGCGTGCCTGCCTGCTACCGTAGTCCGTGCGCCGTGTGCCGGCAGAAAAAGAGACGGCCCTCGATGGAAATAGCCGCTTCAGTGGACCGCGCGCTCCGATCCAAGCCACTCTTTCGCACGGAAACCCATATTCGTGGAAATAGCCCGCAACCCGCAACAGAGTTCGCTGGTCGAGTGTCCCCGAGATTCTCGCTTCTCTTTCCACGTGTAAAGGTCGTGTCCCAAAGAGAGAGATGTTTTTCAATTTATTACCATACGAGATATTGTTGGAAAAAATAATAACAAGAATTTTAGCTTCTTTTTTAACAGCTTTACGCAATTGCCAAATTTCAGTACCACACAGCGTGTCATTGTTTCAGACGTTTTTATTCAGCTACGAAAATAGCTGGTGACACGTGGGAGCTTTGCGTTAACGCGCAACACTTTGCGAGAGCAGCTCGCAACTTGGAAATCCGAAACGTCGTGCGCGCGAGACGGAGAAGGTGTCGGTAACGGGTGCTGGCACGAATTTAGAGATAATCGATAAAAAGGCGGCGGCGGCTGATTGGAGAATGGTGAAATGGTGAAATGGTTCGTTGCGAACTGGTCTCTTTCTTGGCGGGCGGGGCATGCCGGGGCGCGAGAGGGGCAGAGGTGCTCGCCGAAATAGAAATGCAGGAGAAACGAGCCAGGGATCGGCGAGAGGGGCTATTTCGGGTGAGGTCAGAGGCTGAGGTCAGTCTATAAGGCCTGGTCAGCCTCCCACGAGTGCTGGAACCCTGCCAAGCGCGACACCCACGCACCGGCTCTCTCGCCGGGCGAACGGAAACCTGCGGGAACTCGAGCACACGCGAGCACCACCTCTCGCCGTTTCGTGGATCGTGATCTACGAGATCCGCGCAGCCCAGAATTCATCTTGGGTACACGCTGCTTTTGCCATGTTCACCTATGCAATTTGTCCAAACGTCCGCGTACTTCTATATATAAGCAGGGCGCGCACATCTTTCATTATGAAGTAATTCACGGCGACCTGCACGCGCCCGACTAATCAGCCGGCGCAATGATTGCGAATTACCGTGAGAGCCACTCCTACCGTCCCAGACACAAAGCTAATACGTGAGAACCTGAGACGAGCCTCGCAAAATTTACATCAAGAAATCTCATTGTACTCTCTCTCCCTCTTTCTCTCAACTTTGTCTAATTAAACTTATGGATCAATCAAGTGAATGAAATAATCTTATCTGTATATTAATATTTAGTTTAATATATCCATTTACCATATGACCCTGTGGAGAAATCATAAACAAGAAACAATCAATTAAGGATCAATAAATAAATAAATCATTTATCATTATTAATATTAGGTTGTATAGCACATTCAAAGTGATCGAGGCGGTGGATGAACCCATCGACAGGTGGTGTCCGATCGATCCCAAGTATTCGATCGATCCCGATCGATCGAGCAAGGAAGCTCGCGTGGCCGCGAGTGGCACGTGGGAGAGTGCGGAAGGTTGGAAAGAAGGTCTGGATGGGCCAGGCATAGGGGCCAGAAAGGGGCAGATTGAAACGCCCCGTACGCTCCCACTCGCGTGTACTCGAAAGAATTTACTGCTACGTCCCGGTGAAATATGGTAATAGCCGGTACATGGCAGATATTAGCAACGATTACCACTTGCGCCACCGGGCGCGCGCGCTCCCCGCGCCCGCCCGTCTCTCTACGTGCCGAGAGATTTCCCTCGCCTTCTTCGGGGTCCTCTAACAAGACGTGAGTAACGACAGGATCCCGAGCGCCCGGGCGCTCTCCTCTCTTGCGAAAGCCGCTCGCGCTCTCTCTCTCTCTCTCTCTCTCTCTCTCTCTCTCTCTCTCTCCCTGCCCGCGAAATAATTCAGAGATAATAGTCGCGGAAATTCGCGCGGCCTCCCTAGGAAAACCTATCGGCTTTCCAACCGATGTGAGAATCATCCTGGAACGACCGCGGCATTGCGAAAGAGAGTCTGCTCTGATTTCCTGCTCCGAGAGAAATCTTGCAAAATCCCAACCAGATCCCAACTGGTGAGGGCAAAGAAGAGAAGCCGCTGTTGGCGGGTAATTAAAAATAGAGCTGAGTGTAACGAAGAAGAGGGATTCTGTTGTGGTTTCGGGTGGTAATCGGTGATTCTACTGGGTTCCGAGAGTGGTTGGCAGTGGCAGTGCCAGTGGCTCTTGGCCAAGAAAAAGAGGGTGGCGTGGGTGACTCTCCACTCGCGTGAGCAGTGCGAGCTGACCCGAACTCTTGCCGCATGTGTACCGCTCGACCTCGCTCCTCGCCTCGCTGGGCATCAGCCTCCTCTGAAAATAACTGTGCCGCCTCGTTTGACGTCACCGACAACACCGATTCTCTTCCCATTTTCCACGATTTCGCGGTGCAATGAAAGCGCCATTATGCCCGTGCATCGGGGCGAGAGGCGCCGCGGCTCGCCCATTCTATCTTCGACCAGTCACTATCTATGTATATCCTTCTGGTATTAGCACCTACTTTTTATTCTGATATTCTCTCCAAAAGCGATCTCATATTACAATAATATTTGGCTTTAACAATATAAAAGTGATGATTTTAACCATCTCATTAACAATACAAGAGTTGGCTCTTTAATAGTACAAAGTTCACCCAGCTCTTTCCAATCCCCCCAAAACTCTCTTACCAAATTCATTCTTCCCACAAACTAGCATCCAGCAGAAACTAAAGCATCACTCTCCGGACCAAGCACTGCCTCCATCGTCGCAAGAATACTTGTGTCAACGAAGGTAAGATTAACAAGAGGTTAAGTGGGAAAAGCTCGATCCATCATTTCAACTGTTGCCAGTGGCATTACGAGGGGTAATCCATTGCGGCTGGAAAATGGGCCGCGAGGGAGCGACAGAGCTGGGATGGTAGACGGCGAGAGGAGCGGAGATTGAGCGAGTGGTTCGGTGGCGGCGCAGCGGGGTTAAACGGATAGCGCGCAATTTCAGCGTAATGTCCGCGGCCGAGCTCGATCGCTCTCGATAGCGATTTGCCGGGGGAAAGATGGGACGAGATACGTGACGCTGATCATGGTACATGTTGGAGATATCATTGCTGGGTTGTGGGAGAAGGATCTATTTGGCTTCTTTCTGACGGATATTAGTCGATGGAAGCAAAGTAGGTGGAGAATTTCGATGGGTGAGGGTGATGTTTGTGGGCTTCAGCAAGTTTGGAGTTTCGTTGGGTCGATTTGAATTCTGATCTCACCAAGTTCCAATGAATACTAATGTAAACCATCAAAAAAGACATAAATCGATCCTCGTAAAATCCAATTATATCTCTCAATCTTTTCCTTCCAATAAACCAATTTATCAAAAATAATAGAACTTATCAAAAACGAATATTTGGGGAAGCAGGTCCCGAGGTCCGAGACAAATTACCGCGCAGTTCCGCTAATTAATAGGAAAACTGAAAGGTTCCGCCGATAGCGAGTGTTCTATCGTGCGCACGGCCTCGCGGCTACTGAATGTTTCAATTAATTAAATACTAAACGTGACCGCCGGCATGCCGTATCCCCGCGGCGATCTCAATGGACGCCGGCTACGTACGTGCATATGCATACGTAAACCCGGAGGCTGAAATCCCGAGCCGCCAGTAGCATAAGCCGGCGGCTCCAGCCACTGATTAAAATATTCGCCGCCGAAACAAATTGTTGCCACCATTTCTCTGTCTCGGCGTAAGCGACGCTGACAAACGCGCGCGCGCGGAGGAGAGCCGGGGGAAGAGGAACTACCGAATGTCGAATCGTTTCATTAAGTCGCGGGCGAGCGAGTGCCTCCTAATGATGCGATCTCGATCGAGCGTGCCAGCTGCTTGCGCCGAGAGATACTTGCTTGAAAATCCCATAAAATTTCCCGCTCTCGATATCAGTGATCCACAAAGAGTTCCGACTTGGGTAATACAGGCGGTGCAAGACGAAGCTTCTGCTATCAACAGCGCGCTACTCTCTTTACTGCCTAACGACTCAATTAATTAGACGACCATCTCGATACGCGAGGTTCCAGCATCGAATGTTACGCACGCCTACGTTCCATCTTGTAATTATCGGAGTCGACGCGGTCCGATCAATGTGGACCCTCGAATTAATAAGCATAATATCGAGGCATTGGGTGGTAAGTGAGTCGAGTTGGTATTTCAAGGATAAATCGGAGCAATTGGATCGTCGAGCGAAAAGGTTCGAAGATCGCGCGATTGAAATATTCGTTTGTTATGTCTGACATTTAGACAGAATGTAGGGAAACAATCGCCGTTGGCTCAAAGCAGATTAAATCGCGAATATTCGCCGTTAAAGGAATATCAGAAATCTCCATACGAACTCGCAGGATTTCCCATCTCGCTATTCTGCATTCGCGGAGGCAAGTAGATTCGCCGGCAATTCGCGTTCGCGTAAAGCCACGAGTTACGACGACAAATATTCGCAATTGCTCATTGAGCAAACTACTCGGGCACAGTAGCGCATAAATTGGTCGATATTGTAATTCCAATAGGAGGCTTATCGATATTTCGGAATCACCAGAGGTAAGCGAGGGGGGGTAAAGGTGAGAGAGGGAATAGGAGCGGTGCGCGGTGCGGCGGCTAATGCGATCGCGCTGATGTAAATTTCTCGGGCTCTCGTGAAACTCGAGCAGTGGCTGAGAGGCTGCTACTCCGCTAGCTCGGAGAGCGAGATTAATTGCCGCGATCTGGACGATTGCCCCGGCGTACATGAAGTCGGTATCGCGTGAATCCACCGGCGCGCATATTTAAAAGAAACCGCCGGTTTGTTCGTACACTACCGGCCCCGCACACACCGCACACACGTACACACGGTGTCCCCGCGCGCGCGTGTCTGTCTGTGTGCGCTTGTGCATGCACGTCCTGTCGTCCGGTCGTTTCACGTAAAAGACGCCGGGCTCTTGCAGGCGCATACCCCCGGAGACAATGCGAACATTCGTTTATCTTCGACACACGTTGATTTACCGCGAACCAGATAAATCCTTCCCGGGCCATTCTATAACGTGCTCTACGATATTTCGCGCGAGCGCCAGCGCGGTCCCACACTCTCCGCGATTGCGTATGCGCTGGACACGCGCTCTCTCGGCCTGTATTGCATGAGCGGACCTCTGGGTTTTGCTACAACTGCACTCGTTTAACCCTACGTACACTCCAATACTGGTTGCAGTATAGTTCCTTTCTTTAAAAGTAAAGAAAGAAATTGCGATAGGTAGTTTTAATTGACTTTGATTCGTGTATCAATTTTTTAGGTTTGACGATGCAAGATGTGGATGTAAATAAAAGAGAAATTCTGTTATACTTTTTAAAGTATTTTGAAAATATTTTCATTACACTGTTCAGTGCCAGTGAAAATTCGACGGCTAAAATTTGGCAGAGTGAAACGTGTAGATACTTGAGAAGGGACCTGATACGCCTGAGCATCAAGGCTCGGAAATTGACTCGACGAAATCCACCTCGTTCAATTTGCACTCTGATATACTACGTGCGGTAACGACGCGACGGGCGCGTGTCGCCGGTAGAAAAATGCGCAATCTCCCGTAATGGAATGGACAGTCCCATTACTTGGTCTAGAAAGCCACTGACGAAACCCGATCGGAATGGTTTTCGAAATCGCCCTAGCAAATGATCCGAGGAATATGTAACGCGGCAATCTCCGTTACATATTCCGAGTGTGCGATCGGCGGGAATGCGTCCTTACTAACGAGGTAATCCGGCACGGGGGGGAGGGAAGGGAAGGCCAGTCTTTAATCCAATTGCAAGAGGGAGCTACCTCGGCCGATCTCAATTAAAGGATTAAGCCAAGAGCGAGAGAGGCAAAGACGAAATATATCCGGCGCCCGTTCAGTTTTGCCGGACTTTGAGAATCGTCGGGGCGATGAGCAGCGGCTAATTGGGTGAGCGCGTAAGAGCCCTCGGAGTTACTCGGACTAATTAAAAGTTAAAAACGGCGGCGCGCATTCCCGGGCCGAGGAGAGGCGAGCGCGTGCATTCATCACTTGGAGGCTCGATCTCGCCGAGTGACAAATGACTTTCATTTATCAGTGATGCCTGCCACCGGGCTGAAGTGGCGACATGAAATATCGGCGCGCGATCCGCCCGTAATATAATCACCCGGGGAGTATCTTACGGCAATGAACTCGCCGGACGCGGAACGAAAGGGATTATCCCGCGCGGAATTCCGAAAGCTGCGCGCCGCACGCGGGCGAAAGTAAATACTCACGCACTCGACGATCCTCCGCCCCACTATTCGAGCCTCCTTTCGTTCGACTTGGGAAATCAACTTCTCAACAGTTGGCTCGTAATATTCCTTTCAAATATCATTGAAGGAAAACAAACAAATAAAAGAGGACTCAGTTATTAACTAATGATCTTAGGCCCCTTATAATACGGGGGTTGGTCCCAGACCTAAGTCTCTCGGAGAACGGCGACCTTCAAGGATAATAGCGAGGAAACGCGAAGTTGATACTGTCAGAATTCCACAAAGATAATCAATAAGAAATTACTATGTTCACTATACAAACTTCAGATATATGATATATCTAATTTAGTAGCAGAGGAACGTTTTTCACTTATCTACTTATTATACGAATGACTCTCTTGTGTCAGTCATTGAACTGTTCACACTCTCTGATATTCAAATAAACTTTACAGTTGAAAGTTATAAATTAAAAGTTATTTGAGTTGAATATTAGTTCTATAATCTAAAAGCCACCCCTATAAACTATAACATTTCGAAGAGAAGCGCAACTTTATCATTTCGAGTGAAATGGTCTCGAAAGAAAGAATCGAGTTGAAAGAGGCCGTGCGGAAAAAAGGTGAACGGTAGACGACGGCGCTGCGCTGCGGCGGATGGGATGGCGTGTCGGGAAGTCGGGGTCAGGCGCGACTGGAAGTGAGCGAGTGGCCGAGGCTCTCGGTATAAGGAGAGCAGAGTGCACGAGAGGCGGGAGCGATCGGTACGGTGGTGTGTCCACCTTTTCTCGCTTTGGCATTTGGGGAGGACGCGTGGGCAGGCGTGAAATACTGCCGCACTCGGCAGGTTTTATAGGTGGAAACGAGGCACGAGGTGGGCCGAGGTCGGGCCCCTGCAGCCCGATTAAAAGTACGAACACGGGGCCCACGGGTGATAATTAATTCACGGCACTGTGCACGCCAGACGCTTTATCCGTGCGATCCGGACGGCCGCCGCTCTTTTTCGTCGCCGTTCTACCGCGAGCGGACGAGAGAGCGCTCCTCTCTCTCTCTCTCTCTCTCTCTCTCTCTCTCCTTGCTTCTCCTGGTGCCTTCCTCCTAAGAGAGGATTTAAGAGTACGGTTCACCGAGCCGTCGATCGCTCTCTTTTTAATTGCACGGCCCGTCGATCTTGATTATGCTCGCCGGTGAGAATGTCGCTCGGAGGTCGACGGACCCCGGCCCTCTACGCGCTCTCGTCTACTCTCTCGACGCTCCCGACTGGTTACAAACTCTCCACGCCAGTCAGGCCCCTCTATCAATTAAACTCATTAACCCGCCACTATCAACCGGCAGGACTTGGCCCAGAACAGATAAGGAATAATGATGATTAATTGGAAAGACGGCAACGATATTCAGTCGCGTCGCTGAGAGGATTACCTTAGCTCCACTCGCGGCCTGGCAAGTGCCTTGAGCGTGAACCGAGAGAACCTTCATACTTTCCATCGGCGAACGCGCGCGCGCGCGCGCGCGCTTTAAGAGCGAACCAGAAGCCGATCAATCTCCCGCTCGACTTTTTTCTCATCTCAGAGATACATCAACAAGTCGAGCGGCCGCGGCCACGGCCACGGCAGATGCAAACGAGGATAGTCCTCCGGGATCGGCGCGCGATCGCTTTTCGCTAATGAAGGAATCGCCGGTTCGACTTTGTAATTAACCAGCCACCAATCGCACGATGGCCATGCCAATGAAACTCTGCTTACGGATCTGTAGGTATGTGCGCGCGGCCGAGAAAGAGGAAAGGAAAGGAGGGGGGGAGGGAGAGTTGCGTCGAGGTGCCCACCTCCGATCAAATGGTGCGCTCTCGAGAGATCTCCAGAAAGTAATTACAATAATGAATGTTTATTTTCGCAATCAACCGAACCGCGGTAGGTAGACGCGCGCGCCAGCCACACACGTACATATGGACACCGATGCGGTGGCGTTCGCTATGTGAGGATCTCGAGTCTCTTTCACGAGGCCCGCGGCAAGGTGGTCCTGCGGCTCTCTCCGACTGGCGTTTCTCGACTCATCGAACCACTCATTATGCTCGTCGACCCAACTAACCGACGCGACGTCAACTTCCTCGAAAACTTCTGATATATATGTCACACATTTTCGTAAGATTGATAAATCTCAAGAATTTTTCCTTCCCTTTACCTCAGCGATATAGCCCTTTCATATCCCATAACTGGTATATCACAGTTTTCAATAAACACAGACATAAAAGTGACTCTGATAAATTGTCGCGATTCCTCGTCGAGCAAACAAGTTCCACACGAGGGCATAAACGATCGGACATTTTAATTCCACTAGGAACTGGCTTATTAATATTTCCGCGAAGCCCGACAGAGATATATTACGCCAATCCCGGGATCGCCACATAAACCCTCTAGATTTAATGATTCTTTCGAGACCGATTCCGCTGACGACTCTCCCTCGATCCATGAAACACCTCGATCGCCGTAAACTCTAATGCCTTTTACAACAGTAATGAATCCCTCGGAGTGGCGCGGACTCGAGCCACTTTTCCCCGAGCGGCGAACCAGTCACACTAGCTTGTCTCCCCTAATAAAATCCCTGCCCCCTACAATACAAGGCCCGAGTGGACATTCGCTGCCCAATGGCCCTCGCACATTCCATATCGCATTCTGGGCGCGCAAACGTCGAGAGGCCGAGTATTCGGCAATTACCACCGACAATTACCGCAGTCCCATTTGAGAATTGGCTCGAATCAATTTCGCGGGAGCGGCGGGTCCGCCTGTCCCAATTATTTATCGGGCGATTTACTCTTCGTGGATATATACACAGAGGGAGAGAGAGAGAGAGAGAGAGAGAGTTGGGTAGGTGTACGGTGAGCGATGGAGAGCGGGGGCCATTTATCCCGGCGATCGACGACGTATGTAAATTCACGGAGCCGTTAATTGCGCCGGACTTCTTTCGAGGCTCCCGAGCGGCAGAAAAACGGGCGGCCCGTTGCTCGGAGGCATGCGCCGCCACTTATGCCCCCGTGTAGAGGCCACTCCGCAGAATAAGAAGAACTCGCCGCGCGCGGTGGCGGCGGCGGTGGCGGCTTGGAGTACGAAGGGCATCGTCGGCGCATACGCTCACCCGGGGACCTACGTAGCCCGCGCGCTAATGCCGATCTCCCACTGGCGCGTTCGGCCGAGCGGCCAATTTTTCATTGATTAACTCGTACGCGATTGGAGCATCCGGCAGCGCCCGTGCCCGCGCCCATGTATTCGATTAAGCCCGGTAATGCGAGCGCCCTCGAATGCATAATCGCCGCGCGGATATGAACGCGATCTCGGAGCCTCTATCCTGCAAATCGAACCCGCAGAGAGTCTCTCGTCTCTCTTCGCTCTTCTCTTCTCTCGGCTGATGAGCTCGCGCCAGCGATTCAATGCTAAACGGAGAGAGCACTCCTTCTGCCCCGTTGCCATTTCCGTTTCACGTCGAGCCGCCGCCAGACGGACAGGCTAATCCCGCTGAAAAATCGCCAATCAATATTCATCCTCGACGGAAGATCGCCAGGAGACTGACTACCATTAAGGAGGCTGCGGCTTTTCGAGTGGCGGCGAGGAGAGAACTCCTGTACGAGTACATAGATGATTCTCTCTCATAAATTCTCTTTGGAATAAAACTCACATAATCACATGATATAAATAATTTCATATCTTTCTGTAAGTGCTCTCCATCTCGGTGTTCTCTTCCACTCTTTGGAAAATGGTCCCTTATTATTTCTATTTAATTGGATGAATTCCAATAAAATCGAAATTTTACTCGCAATGAACTCGATTTATTTTCGTCGCCGACCTCCTTAAGGCCGCGCTCCTTACGATTTTCCTGGCGGTGGAAGGTGGAAGGCAGAGAGCGTGCGCGCGCGAGTCCGGCGTCGAGGCAGCTGCTCGCTCGGAGCTCTTTCGCAAAATCAATACCGGTTTTATCGTGCGCATCAATGGCCGGCGCATATGTTTGAGGGTATCCATTACAGGCCGCCGGTCGTTTTGCATTCCCGGCAACAACGCGGCCAATTGTATCGATAAAACAAAGCCGGACCTATCCGCGCGCGCGCTCCTGTGTACCGTGCCATTAATGGTCACCAGTCCCCCGGGCCGCTTCTGTTATGCGATAATCGGCAAAAGCCGCGCGGCCTTACCACCTTGGCATTAACCTTTTGTATCCATTAGTGCATCGCGGCGCGCACCGAGCAATTGTACCGCGGCTGTTGGACTAGAAAAGAACCACCCGCCGACCAGGCCAACCCCTTTCTGCGCCGCCACTCTCCTCCAGCTGTATTCAAATCTCGATTTTCGCTTATTCTGACTCTCCTACAATCTCACAGACTTACGTTATTCTATTCCTTCGAACTACTCAAGTCAACTCCAATCAAAAGAAACATCAAGAAAATCAACTACTTTTTACAAAAAATCAATAAATTAAGTCAAGGACTTAATCGATCAACTATACATTACAAGTCAAGTAATTCAAAAATTGCAAATACGCAGAATATTAAAATTCATAATTAACTCTCACGATTTTCCAAACCAGCATTTTTACATTCTCACTGGTCAGTAAAATCAAGCCCTCGCGACTTCGAAAGCAGCAACTAACTCCGAGCCGCGCAGTATCTAAATGTCAAAATGTACGAGAGCACGCTCGTCCGTTGCAGTTGCATTAGGTTGCGAGAGAGTCTGTTCTGGGTAGTCGACGTGTGCTACCAGTAGTGCACCTCTGCACTAGGCAATATGCACATTTGAACCAGTTGCAGAGCGCGGGCTGGCGAGGTCGGGGTGAACGGCCAACGCCTTTAAAGAGAGCACGCAGATGCAATACGATGCGATGCCTCACCCTGGCTTCCTCTGCTCTCTGATCTCTTCTCGCTCCCTCTCCCTCGAGCTCTCTCCTCGCACAGCCTTCGGCGACCTAAGGCTGCGTTTCCACTGATGTTATGCATAGGACATTCATAAGCCGCGGCTGATAACTCGAGGGCGCGCGCGCGCCCGCTCGGCCGCCTCGCGCGGTGACATTCTAATTAGCCTAACTGCTGCCCCGCGAGACCGATGTCGGCTATAATTCTCGGAAAATAATTATTCTTCTTACCAGGAAACCGATTGCGTCGCGCACGTGTGATTAAATGGCTCTCCTTTCTCTCATCCTCTCTCGCTCGAGCAACCGCGCGCTCGTATTTCACTCCGGTCGAAAGGACGAAGAAGGAAAAGTCATTTTCAAGCTGATAATTCGCGGTGCTTGGTCGCGTTCCAAATAGAGTGCTAAGTGAATTGATAGAAGAGGAAGTCGCGCGGTGGAGGAGAGCGTGCGCGAGTCTGTCGCGTGGCCGGGCTAATAAAAGCTGAATAACTCGCGGCCGGTCATTAAGCGGCGATTGCGCTATCGACGGCTATCAGCGCCGATACTATAATTCATACCGGATTTATCGGGCGGAGTGATCTCAGTTCCAGAAACACGGTCCTATGAGCTATCGAGTAGAAGAGTGATGCTCGACCGGACGACTCTCCGGTTCTCTCCTGCACACCGGCATTCTCCCTCGGCTTTACGAGAAGCTGGTACAGGTGGGCGGCAATAAAATGAATTATACTGGCCCGGGATGGATCAGGGTATCGCCGGCCGGGTGTCGTCGCTTCGTGGCTGGCTGGCCAGTGGGAATGCGGCCTAACACGTTGGCCCCCGGACTCTCCGCGGACGCGAGAGACACACATCGCCTATCAAGGCATGCGACTCGCGATCGCCTCGAACCTCATGCCAGATTCGTGCGGGATATCGTCGATGAACGCGTTCTTTAATCAGCCAAGCTTCACCCTCAACATACCCCACTCACCCCAATCGAACAGGAGCAATTGATTTCCAGAGTAACTACCTCTACGTGCCTCTGTCAAAGTGCACCCGAAGACGCCAGAGTGTAATCATTGATAAGTCAGTAGGAGGAAAATCGGAACTCGAGTGGAAGACCGCAGACATCCGTCGCCGCGAGCCCCGTTAGCGTATCAAGCTGATAAGGCCGCGTCCGCGGATGGAAGCTTGAAATGGTGAGAGAGGAGCAAGTATATTCGCTTCTCGGCTCGAAATCTCTGCTCGCATGATGAGGGGGTTACTGGTCCGAGAGAACGACGGCGGGGACAGGGCGCGGCCGATCGGCGTACAGAAGCAAAAAGGCCACGGGGTCGAGCTATTTTCTTAAACACGTCTTAAATTCCAGCTAATAATTGAGCAGCTGAACGGCTGGGCGGGGATGTTGGAATTATGCAAATCGCGTCAGATCGGGATCGTGTCCCGAGGGCGCGACGTCCAAGAAGAAGAAGACGAAGAAGAAGAAGAAGAAGAGGCATCGGCAGCCCTGGAGGAGGTGGGCCCGCGAAGGGGAAAGAAGTGCGTCTCGCAGAAAGGAAGAGCAAGATCGAAACGAGCTGACGGAGAGAAGTGGAAGATGAAGCAGAAGAAGAACTGGAAGGAGAGCGTGCATCACCGGGAGAAAGAGCATCGAAGGAGACTCTTGGGCCCATTGTGATTGCTATACCCACAGGCAGAATCTGTTCCTCTCTGCGGTGTGCGCGGTCTCTCCTCATGCGGACCCAGAGCAGTCTCCACTCTCTCTCTCCCTCTCTCCCTCTCTCTCTCCCTCTCGTCCTACCATCCGCTCCTCCGTCCGAGCAGCGAAGCAACAGGTTGCACAACCTTTCCACCTGCCCCTCTTGTTTGCCGACCGCGCCATACACATACACCGGAGAACCACCAGCGTCCCCTTTGTACCGGGGCCGAACCGGAGCTTTGCCCGCTACCAGTGCACCGACCACGGGTAGCACGCTGTACGAAAAGTGTTCGACACGTCCCGGGGAAAAAGGACCGCGACGACCCGCGCGCCGCCCGGAGCTCCTGTATTAGGTGTCGGTGTCCGCCGAGGATAATAAGCCACTGCCAGCGAGCGACAACTCGCGCCAATTGATATCCCGCGGAGAGAGCTGGCACGTGATCCTGACAAATTTCGGGGCAGATTTGAAATCGATTTGAGGAGGAAAGTCGATGTCGCGTTGTTGGGACTTGCATAAGAGCACTCTGGCGAGGTATCAGGGTGCGGGATATGAAAAATATTAATCGGCCGACGGGCGTACGAGTGGAAGGCAAACAGCGTCCCGATCGATTAGCCGCGCGCGCGGGGCACAGTAGGGAGGCGAGTCGCGAGTGACGGTGCATAAGCCGATAGGCGTCTGAAAAGCTCGGGGCCCCTCGCGCCTCTAATAGAGACAGCTAGATTCCCATTTCTCCCGGGGATCCGCTCTCGTCCGATTGCATTTCCTCGAATGCGCCGCTGATAAGACTCGACTCGCTCGATTCCACGCTCGGTTATCTCGACGCAATAAAAGGTACGTCTGTCGATAAGAGTGCGGCGGGCTCGCGATCTCGTTTCACGCTCGTCAAACCCCGGCGCAGGTGTGTACGCGTGGACGAGGTTAATTCCCCGGCGAATGGGAGTTCGCAGTCAGGTTCGCCCGGTGAAAAATCGGGGCCCGCAGCTAAAGGGCCGGGCCCCCGAGAAAAGAGTGGCGTTTATCGGCGCGAGCCGCATGTGCCCGCGGAGGAACACGTCCCCAATTATCTATCGCGAGCGGCGCAGAGCGCGAGAGCGTTCCGGTGATCGCCGCGACAAGAACTCCTGGCGCACCTGTCTCGGCCGACGCGTCCAGAGCAGGTAGTCAGGCAAAGTGGATGCGGGGAAATCAAAATATCACGTTATCGGCGAGCAGAGCCGATCGTCCGGCAAAAAGTGAGGACGAGGAGGATAAGTAGCGCGCGAGCGCGCGGGGCCCTCGGAGGGAATTTGCTCGGGCGTCGTAAGAAGGCACGCACCGGGACGTGTCCTGGAAGAAGCCGGGACGAGAAATCATCGTAACCGGACAAGAAGCACGTCCGTGCGGCCGCCGGTTATGACGTTCCACCTGAGAGCGCAGTCGATTTTTTGCCCGACCAGTTTGCTAGCACCCGGAGCAAACGTCACTGCATCTACTGGCGGAAGTACTTCTACTAAAGTGGAGAGGACGATGCGACGAAACAAGATTGCAGCAGCCTCTCCCCCTCTCTCTCTCTCTCTCTATCTTTCTCAACATGCTCCCCCCGATCCTCGACACCCTTCCACCCTCCTTTTTATCCTGGCCCTCGGCTCTGCCCCGGCCGAGAGGACACCTTCGTGGAAGAAGGAGCGACACGCGCCGGATTCGTGCCCGGCCGAGATCGATGCGGACACTGCACCGCGAAGGCGTGGTCGCTCGACAAGATCGCATCTTCGCCGAGGGAAGAGAGCACGCGAGCGACGCTCGAGAGAGAAAGGAGCGCGCCAAGACCGGTAAGGAGATCTGCATGCCGCGCTCGCCGCGCCAGCAAAACCACCTCGACACTCCAGTGACACCCCGCGCGCGCTAAGCGCGTTGCAGTCTAAAACATCTAATGCGACTTCTTGGATGGCGTGGGGTCGAAGATGGATTGTATGTTCTGTGAAAGAGCGAATATTGAATGGGAGTTTTATGCGAGAATGATTGGGGGAAAAAATCTTCGAGGAATTTTATAGATTTTTATACAATTTGTCGTCTGTTTAGAAAGTGAGGGAGTAGAGTTGTAAGAGTTACATATGTGTTAAATGACCCGAAGGGTTTTTTGAGTTTAATGACTCCCACCCCACTTCGAACTAAGTGTATTATTTTAATGGCAGCTTTCACATATGTCACTCATAGTAGTGAAATGTACCATTTAATATAATGCGGCTAATGTGGGGCGACGTCGAGTGGAATAGCACGTTGTTGACGTCTGAGACACGTCTAACTTTGAAATTCTCGGAATCCTCTCAAAGTCGCATGACCTGAAGCGATACTAAAAGAGTCAACTTGAAATTAAGTAAAACCGTTCGTTTTTATGTTATAATATTTATTTTTAACATTTGAAATGAAGGGAATTGTAGTAAATTCCTGTTTTGGAAGGGAAAAGCGATTTAGTTCGACTGCGACTCGGCTGAAGATAGCGAGGCGTCACGTCGCGTTGCGATCGAGTTTAGGATTGCGATGTAGACATTATAGGGGCAGGTATCGGCGGCGCATGCACTCGTCGGGACATTTGGTGGGCGCTCGCGGAGCGCAGTGCAGCTCGGCGGCGCGATATCAGCGGCGGCGAGCGGAGCAGAGGTCAGAGATAAAAGGCCGCGATAAGGATACCTCGGACTCGCAGGTGAACTAAGTGTAAGCCACTCGATAACCGGCCGCTATCTTATCTGCCCGGTTCGTTTCGATACAAGCGCGCTCACCCCGATAGAAACGGCCGGCTTCGATTCTACGCCTCTAACGCCAACGCTCTCGTGTCCGGCTGTCCGAGCTCAATAACATCGCGACATGGAAAATCGGTAACGAGCTGCGTTCAATCGGAATCGGCAATGAGAGGCTCCGCTTCCCTCGGCGCTCGAGCGAGCGACCGGCAGCGACGACGTTCCCAAGGCATTGCCGATCGATCGCCGATCGATTATGAAATGATAGGACACGCGACCTCAAGCTGCGATACCCCAACAACACGCACTTTTGTTTCAGCCGATTGCCGGCGCCGGGGGAATCGAGTTGCAGCCGTTTGTTACCTGACAGCCGAGATACGAATTGCAAACGAGCGCCCCGCTCGCTTTCCATCCGACTTCCACCTTGGCTCTCGCTTTGCAAATTAACCATATGCATTTTCCTTCCCCATAGATCTCTGCTCCGGCGCGCACGGCCATCGGGAGTTAACCTACTTACTATGGTAATCCGATGAATTCCAAGTTAACACACTCGCGGTAAAAGCTACACACTCTCTTCTGTTGTTTCAAAAGCGGTAGCTGGCAGCCAACACATTCCTGTGTCGTTTCAAAATATATTTGTACTCAATTAAATAAGAGAGCTTGTGAGTGTTAAGTTTTATATCATAACAAAAACAAAACTATGTCTAATGAATAAGTTAAAAGATAATCTGTCCAGTGACTGGATAACTACATTGCAATAAATGTCTATAGGAGAGAGAGGAAGTATTGTCGAAGAGACCGAAAATTACTTTTCCAGTAGAATGTACACTGACGTTCAGACTACGTATCCACCACGAGAGTTCCGCTATCGGCAGCCTGTACTTCCGCCGAGTGCTCGCCTCTATCAGAATAAGCTTACGGCACATGTTATATGTATAAAAGAGCGAAACCCTCGGACTTTCTGTCGACGCCGATACAATAACTCCCAGATTACGCGGATTCATTGATACTCAGAGTACAATAAATAAAACTTTCTTTCCCAACTCGTTTACGTTTCAGGTTTCCCCGTTTCCCTACATAATACAATGTGCATTACTATCTACTGTTACTCAATACACGATCACTCTTTGATGAGTTTTCTGTCAGTTTTCCTTCAAACCTGTCATTTGTCAATTCCCACAGTGACATTTACAAACGACACTGTCCGCCGTAAAACTGATTATGTCTAGCAAGCTACTTAAAAAAACGAAGTCCACGACAGAGTACTTACTCCACTCTCATTAACCATCGAAACCCTCGGAAACGCTGCAACTCGCGTACCATTCGATCCCAGCGTCGGCCTCCGCCGCTTTCCTCGGCAATGGAATTATATTAAATTATCCTTGACGAGGTGTATCGCGCGGTGCGCTGTCGGCCGCAGAACCGCTAGTCAAGCGAGGCGCAAGAAAATACATACATAGAGGCTCGGGCGAGCGACACGGTGCGGTGCCTCGCACTTAGCAGCACCGGGCGCTCGTGCTGAAGTAAGGAGAGTACGGAGCCACTGGTGAATGTTGACAAAACATCGGGGACCGCGCGCCGCGAGAAAGTACAGCATTCCCCGGGCAACATAAATAACGATTTCCGCCGGGGGAGCGCGAGCGGATCGGCGATTCTAGTGGTCGGTGTGCGCGTCGCTCGGACCACGCTGATATGCCTTTCACGATCCAAAACAATCGCGCCCGCGTCTGCCCCGCTCGCCTTTCGTCGGGATAGAGCCGCGCGGATTATGGGAGTATTCGATCGAGCACTTACCAGATCGATGCCCGATCCCGTGTTGATCGGCCGATTATCATCCAGCCGGACACTCCGCGCGCATTTCCACCTTCCGGTTGCTGGTTGCTGATGGCGCACGACACTCACTCGACTCAATCTACTTGGCACTGGTAATGAACTTTGCACGGAGGATCGTTGGGGTTGATTTATTAATTTTTGATGTTGATTGTTAGTGATTGCAATTATTTCACTGTTTCGGTGGAGTGGTAGGGGTTTTGCACTGTTGGTGGCTTTATTGGGGAGTTGGAGTGCTGGATGCGTCCGATGTTGAGATGAGAAGGCGTCGGACGGCGTTCTCCAAATTGCGCTAATCGGACCAATGGTAAATGGAGCAGCGGCCGAGGTGAGAGTATCGCGGCCGAGACGATTGTGACGGCGGCACGCGCGAAATCGTACTGGCTGCCACGAGGGATCAATCAAGGGAGGAGGCCGCTGAAGAGCGACTTTAAAGCCGTTCGGATAACACGATGCACACAAGGTCGGATCATCGATCTCTGATCTTTCGGCGTCGCCTTCCACTGCGAACAGCTGAGACTCCGCCGGTCAACCCAACTCAACCACTGCTCTCCCAACTAGTACAACCGATCGCAATACTAGCCAGTCATCAAACTCAAAGGAGCCGACGCCTAAAACAGCAGCGAACGACACTCTCCAATTCTACCAACACCTCTATTATTACGTCACTCGGATCATTGATCGGCAGCGAGTGCGAGCCAGAAGAAATCGCGTTGTTGCGCGTGTGCGCCCGCGACACATAAATCATCGACTCACAACATTGCTGCTGGACGATGTGAGAGAGAGAGAGAGAGAGAGAGAGAGAGAGAGAGAGAGCGCGCACCTCCACCCGCACTCGGCGAGACACGTCAACAACGGGCTGGTTCCTATCGCGCGCGCTTTCCTGATACCGACTGGCTCACCGCGCCGCTAGGTGCACGGGTCAAAGAGGAGCACGCACGATGTGCGACTCCCACGAAACTTGACGAATGCCGCCGAGCACCAGCAGCCGCCACCGCACGCAACGCCACGCAACCCCGGCCACCTGGATTACGCGCTAATGCAATTAGTCCTCGAGCGCGAAGTGGCCTTTTCGAGTGGAGCATCGTAGCTCCGAGGAGAAGCTATGGGTGCACCCGCTGTGGGTGCGTGAAACGCGGGCGCGCCTGGCCGGCCACTGCCGCGCGCTCGTCTACTGCCGAGCAGAGAGAGAGAGAGAGAGAGAGACGCGACGCCGGCGGCGGTGGGTTTGTTTGATCGAGGCAGAACTTAATTATAGAACCGAGTGTGTGATATGACGCGTGGCGTGCATGCGATCCAAGAAAACCGCCGCTTTCGAGATTAGGAGCCTCGCGGAAGCGGAACCACGCCACGCATACGTCCTCTCGCGAAACCTGTGATCCAATTACTCGTTTTTTAAGGACATCGTTGATTAAACTGTAGCGTGTCCGAGCTTGATTAGGTTTCTGTTTTTCTATAGACCTGGTCTTTTTACATTTTAATATCTCTACACTTGAAATCGATGGAATGAAAATTAAATTGATTTCAAGTTCATCAATTTAATGAGTATTAAATTGACTTCAAGTTCATCAATTTAATGAGAATTAAATCGATTTCCAGTTCATCAATTGATTTCAAGTTCATGAATTTAATGAGAATTAAATTGATTCCAGGTAAGTATTGATATAAGATCTATAATATGTGATTGCATGAGAAGAGTTGGAACTCAGTTATCCCGAAAGAAATGTCGAGCGCGCCACTGGACGGAGATGTTTGCGGGAAGTTGGGGTATCGGAATTTATGAGTGCGACTCTCGTGCCAAATATATCCAAGAGCCGATCTCCCTGGTAGCGCGGTGTGGCGCGCGGGCGCTCGTCTAAATTACCGAGGCCGTTAGCCGAGATCTGAATTGCTGGTTAACAGCGATTGTCGTGCGAGGCAGCCGGGAGGAAAACAGGCGCCGTCGGTGGATGCTGTGCACTAGTTAGACCTGTGGCACCACTAGCGATGCCCATTCCATGAGAGGGCGGCGTAAATCTTCGGGGGAAACCTGTTAGTCGCGGAATGTAGAGTAATATCGGGGAATATATGAATATCGGTGCTCGCTACATTCCTCAATTCCCACTCAAGAAAAACTCGAGTATCTCTGCGAATACTATGTCCCACTAAATATCATTCTCACCCACATTTCCTCCCCTCCCACACTCCCTACCATTCGCTTTATGCACACGGAGACATAAACCTCGCAGTCTATCGCCTCGCTTCGTCGTGTCGACTTTGAATATCTCTATTTCATTTTTAGCTCCGCGAAAACTGATCGTTATTTATACAGATATTTGTTCAACTTTGTCAGACACTGTTTCCTCCAATCAACAGGGCGCCCTTAAGCACAGCCTTGTTCAGCGATGCGGAATGGTAGCGGTGGTAACAGGTCTACATTTCGTATCTCATGATGATACTACCTGATAACCGGATCCATGCTGCTAGTCTGGTTGTGTATGTTTATGCAACAATGTTGAGTGGTCTCGCAGTCGCGTCCCCCTAGAAAATAAAGCAAATTGATAGCTGTGGCAAGTGGCTACAGGTTTTCTGAATTCGATCTGTGATATATTTATCGATGATATATTGAAAGGTACATGCATTAACAATAAAACTACTATTATCAACATCACGCTGGTACCATGTAGTTATTTATTTCTCTTAATAGAACCAGTTTTCTACCAACCATCATAATTATTCATATCATGCTTATTCGCTCAATATTAATTAATTCAATATTAAAAGTTTATTATTTCAAAGACCTGAACTAACTGAAAGTAAACTTCCACAAGATATTCATGTACCAGTTGCAGGACTTATTTACGTACAACACCCAAGCCATAACTGTCGTTGTGGAGAGGTTCGAGCGGCGATCACGAAGGCCACAACTATGCTCGGGCGCTATCATCATCGCGGCAGTGGGCACCGGCGAGACTCTCGAATTTCAAAGCCTAGTGCGCGCGGAAGAGGTCGGCTCCGCGGGCGAGGCATGCGAGGCGTCGGCCGCGATGGCAGATCGGGGAAAAGTCGAGGCTGTTCGCGCCTCGTAAAGCGTACGCGATCGGCACGCAACCCGCTCGAGCTTCCTCTAAACCCTCGGAATATCGTGATCGACTGTTCCTAACGGTGCTGCCTCCTCGCCCTGCAACCAGAGACTCCGCGCAACAACTGGAACGTGCGATTCTCGGCGGGCGCGTGGTGTTGTGGAAATCGCGGCAGCAACAGCCTCGAGAGCTCTCGATAAGATCTTCCCGGGGCAAAGAATCGAGGCTGGATCGAGAGGCGTATGTTAATTCGACGAGGTGGCCGGAGCGGCGTTGGCCGCAAAATGGATTTCCACCTCTTTCGATGGGATCGTTCGCCGGGAGGCGAGTGTAGTTACGCGCGCCGATGTCATTAGACTTCTCCTAGACGAGGACGCGGTGAAGGTCCTGCCAAACGGGTTTGGTGCCGCGAGCGCGCGCTCCCCAGGCATAGACCGGCAGCAGGCCGCCATCCAGCCCCGAGAGATCCTTGGATCACGATCGATCTCAATGTCAATGCTCCTCAACTTGCTCCGGTTACATTTATGAGGGTCATTAACATCCGATAGGCGTGGGAGATTACGGTAGCCGGTGCATTCGTCTGTCACTGGATCGACACGGAGATGGATGCGCCTTCTGACAGGAGCTCTTGTACGGCCGCGCCATCATCTCGATCGGGATCGCGCTTTCTTGTAGCATCCATTACTCTATCTGCTCTTGGTACACGCTGCTTCATTCGAGCTCATAATCAATTCGTTTTATTTTCTTGGGAAAGAAATGTACAGATAAAAATAACTTTATGTATATATAATCAATCTATTAATAATGGGTTACTTTTATATGAAGATTTGTTATGCTTCGAAACTTAAATAACTAAATTAAACAATATATTTCGAAATATAGCAAATCGTCATATAAAAGTAACCCATGTTTAATAGATCGATTAATGGAGGATCCTCTAATCGGAGTATGCAAAGGATCGCCGCATTCCGCACTGGAATTTACTTGTTTCCTCCCCACTTTGAGGGTAAGGAACGATGACAGGGACTAAAGGAAGTAACAGATGAAGCCGACGTACCAAAGAGTCCCAGCAATCCCCGGTATCCCGTTCATCCAGCGTTTCTCGTATTTCCCCGGCGCTCGCGTCCGCGCCTCGAATGCATTCCGCGGAGTGCGTCGCGGGCGCAAATACGCTCGGCGGCGACGCCCGATAGATTATCCTGCGATTGGCCTCTCTCGCTCGCTCGCGGCATAATTAAAATATCCGCGTTAAGGAAGGAGCGCGCGACGGCGGCGGCGGACGCTCCGAAATTGGAAATCCCCGGTGCGCGGCCGATCGTACGCCGCCTAATTAAGTCCCCGAGCGTTATTAGCCCGGCGTCCACCCCTCGACCCGGCGACGCGGTGCGCCGGTGCCCGCATGTGCGCCATTAAAGTCGAGGCGCCGTGGAAAATATCGCGCGACGTCGCATAAATATGCGCGAGCGTAAGAGCCAATAATAAAATCGTAAAAGTGGCCTCCGAAGTTCAAAAGGGAGGCGCGGCACCTACGGTTGAACGCTCGCCACTATTTAAGCCGCAGCCGCTAATGGCACCGAGAGCGAGCCAGCGGAGACGCAAAGCACGCAGCATCCCTCTCTGCCGCTACGTGAATGAGCTTGCGGAATGTCCGGATCTGCGGCTACTATACTGGGTGCTCGCCTTTCCGCACTTCTATACTCGTCGCATGCGGATATCCCGCCGCGCTGGAAAACTCATCGTTGCATTCCCCACCATAGTCTTAGTTTCTTTGGTTTACTCCACGTAAAGTCTTTAGTCAATGATATAGCGGGACAAGTTATACCGAGTTTTATGGAAGAAGCTCTTTATAGTTGCCGCATTGGCTCGGGGTTAATTTCGTTCTAATTTCTGAGGGGAAACCGTTGTGCATAGAGCTTAGCCAAGGTACAGTAAATTCAAATAGATTCGATACTTGATTGAATAAAGATGTTGGGTATAATGGGTATAATTATTATGGGTTGGCTATAATTATATGTAAAACTCTGAGGCTGCCCGTGTCCGAACCTCGCGACAGTCTATCCTTTCCCGAAGCGACGAGCCAGCTTGCCAATGAAATGAGCCGCTCTCTACCTGTCCCTTCCATTTCCCGTGCAGCAAAAATAGGCCGAAGATATTTCGGACGAGCATCGTCCGACATTGAGGGAACAAAGGTTGCGCACGAAGATAGCACTCCTTTTCCACCCTGACATTTCGCAATCTTAGCGCCACCGTTTCTCGCCGAGGCTCTCGCCGTGAAAGAGGCATCCGGCTCTATCGGTGGCGTGTGTCCCGTGACGAGGGCGGCGCTTAAGTGATTAATCACGCGGCGGCTATGAATAGTATTGGACCGAAGCGCGGTCGGCTCTTATTAAAAACCGATCACCCTGTATGCGCTCGATGGCATCTGCACGAGGAAGATGCGTGCGAGCACAGGTGCGTACGCCGAGTGTCGGCCTTCTGCGGAACCCAACTACTCTACGCATACACGTGCATCCGTGTATCCGGCGCGACCTCGGCCGCTCCAATTCGCCGTTAATTGGGCGACATTTTCGCCGTGCGGCTTTTTACGCTCCTGGCCTATCTCAACGAGCCTATATCCTGAGGAGCGGGCATAAATAACAGCGATTACCGCGAGCACCGGGGCAGCTCCTCTTTCCCCGGGAGCTGATTCGGCTCGCTAATTATCGGCTCCGTATAAATTTCCATCGTTTTCTGCCGGCGGTATCAGGGGCGCGGGCCGCATGCTCGAGAGCTCGCCTCGCCTTCTGCGGATGCCGCCGATAGAGAAATAAATGCCGGACTTATGGCAGCGCCGTTAACATCCTACCGAGCGCCGCGCCGCTTCACACTCGCGTTACTTTCCGCCCGAGTGCTTAATCCTAACTGCACCGAACCGACTCCCCTAATTCCCCTGCTCGTTCCAGATGACGTGACGCGGCCCACGCGCCGCACCAGCTTCGGACTGATAGTGGAGAGCTGGAGACTCGATGATTATGATTTCTAGATTCCGCGCGGAGACGCTCGAGTTGTAATCGAGAAGGAGGCGCTCGCCGTATCGGAGGAGCATGCGAACGTGTTATTAGAATGTCTGGCGGCGATGAAAGCCCGATAGATTTTCATCGGTCACCTTCCATTAGGTATCGGTTTCTGTGGGATAAAAAGCAGCCGGACAAGGTGGAATCACGACGTAACGGCGCTGTTTTTTCACTCGGCCCGATGAACGACCGTCGAGCCTGATGTTCGTGCGCGGCTGTGTGTGTGTGGGTTTTCTTGGCCGGCACATAAATTTATCGGGAGGCTGATCAGCGCTAATAAGACCGCAGCAGGCACGCGCCCCGGCCTCACGCTGGAGCCAGTTTCCCGATATACACGGCATTTTTCGTCCCTCGTCAGCGATTCCTTTCATTCCTCAGTGAGGTTTCGCACTGGACGAGAGCCACCTTGCCGAGCCGAGTGAAGCGACCGTGCAAATGGCTCCATGCCGCATTGCTCGCCCGACACAATTATCGCCTAGTTTCTTCCGTCGCGAGACTTCCCTCATTCGTATTCCCTGGTCGCGTGTGCTTCGTAGTTTTACTTGAATTCTGCACTTTTTCTTGAAAAATCTTCTCTTGATATTAATATCATTTTTCATGACGTTGTAGTCAGGTTTTATCTGTTGTAGAAATTTAAATATAATATATATTAAATATATTAAATAAATATCTGAGTTTCTAGAAATCAATGTAATATTCATCACCTAAAATGAATTTATCCAAAGTCGAGACCTGTGACAATCATTTCCTCGCATCAAAAGACAAGTTTTCAAGATACAATTTACACCATAAACGACAAACTCGTACAATAGTTTACGTTCCAAATGAGACGTCCCCCACGCGCATAATTGTTTCTTTCCAGTGGACTTTTCCCCCGGCACCGTCCAATTACGCGTGGACTTTCTCGCGGCGAGTGCGTCGAGTCTCTCTCGCACTAGCGCGCAACACCTGCGGAGGCGAACGGTAGTCAGGCGTTTGGTCGGACAGCAAACGCAGCCCTTCGTGTTGCTCATTCAAATAGCTCGATCAAGCAGTCAAGCGTCGGCGATCGGCGTGCGCGCACTCTCCACTGTATACGTGAATACGACGTCCGGCATCCAGCGAACTGTCTCGATCGCCTTCCCGAGGAGAAGGAGGAGGAGGAGGCGGCGGCCGGTGCGCCCGGAGGAGGCGAGAACAGAACCGCAATTTGCGTAATTGCGATGGCTCCTCTCTCGTCCTGCGGCCGGCTGCCGCCTCTGCATCGCCGCTCCGGAGACTTTCCTGTCCCCCCTGCACTCTCGCTCGAGCTATCCTTTATAAACGCTTTCGATGGAAATTTCGCTATGGTATGCAACCGCCCCCCAGAGGATCGGCTCGTGCTGCGCCAATTAGTTGGATCCGCGCATCACCGATCCTGGCAGTTCGCAGCCGGCGAGATTTACAATCGGCGAATCTCCTCGGATCCCCGGCCGGGGAATGCGAGCGGGGTTTTTCCCTTTTTCCGGCGGTCCCGGAGGCCGCGGTACACAGGCCTATCAGGGTAATGGGACCGAACGAGCCGAGAGACTCGATTTCGCTTTCGCGCGCGGGTGCAAGTGGTGCACACCTCCCCAGAGGCCGGAAGAGGTGCTCGCCGCGGCGATTCTATAAATTGTCCGGTTTATAGTAATGCGTTTATCGGGCGGGCTGTCGATGGGAATGCGCGCGGTCCCGACGCCGCGCAACTAAGTCCTCTCGGGATGGCGAGGCGAACGGCGTAAATTATAAGGCTAATGAGCACCGCGGCTCCCGTGAGGCCGGCGCGCTCGCCTTATGAATCGTAAGGCGGGAATTTATTTGCTTCATTGATACGCGGCGCCCGCCGGGAAAAAGCTTAATGAGGATGTAAATGCGAGTGGCTCTTACTTAGCCTGGCAGCCTCTGCCCGGCCGGAGCGCTTCCGCTCCCTTTTTTCCGAGCGCGTCAACTGGAATATGATTTTTTGCCCGTACGGGCTCGCTTTCTCCCTTTTCAGTGGCACGGGACGAGTGACAGCACGCGATACACCAGGGGGGACGGCAGTCGTTACTGCCTCGGGTCCATCGCATTTGCAATGTAGCGAAATTGCCGCGGAGTAAGAAGCGACGCTCTCGGGTTGTGCTGCCACGTGGAACTCGTCAGACGAGGGCTCGCGTTTTCGAAAAACGATAGTCGCAGTCGCGGTCTGTAATAAATTGCATTGGAATAAATTGGCTGCTTCCTTGCGACGATGCATTTACGCGGCGCTGCTTCTGCGAAGAGCCAGTTTTACAAAGTAGCATTTGAGCACGGGGCCCAATCAACCGAGGATTTCACGAGGGCTACTTGTCCTTCTGATTATTGACGATTCATCGAGAAGGCCCTCGAGCGTATCGCATTTGCGATGTAGCACGCAACATTGCTGCGAAATTGGAGTGCGAGGCTTCGACCAATTCCGCCAGCGTAGGACTCGCCTTAAGGGCTCGGGATTTCGAAAAATGCTGCATAGTCCTTTCCTTGAAAAACCTATTACTACCAGCAAAGTAGCACTGGGGCTCGAGACCCTTAAGAGTAAATTAGGGGCCGAAATGTCTCTGTTTCTGATTATTCGAAATCTATTGTAAACGCAGTTGCAGATAAATTGGCTACCTTTTCGCCCGAGTCATTAGCAAATGGTCCTTTCCGCGAAGGCCGACTACTTGACGTAAGACTCTACCGACTCCACTGATTACACGCGAGGTAGCAGAGTGCGGGGCCCTTAAGGCTCAATCAGAGACCAAAATGACCAAGATTCGGCAAGGACCTTATCTCTCTCCGATTACTAAAACCGCATTGCAGACATAGTTGCAACCAACACTGAATTCCACTCGAATAAATTGACTACTCTTTTCCCCAGGCCCATTAGCGTGCGGGTGTCCTTTCCGCGAAGGGGCCAGTTATATTAGAAGCAAAGTAGCAGTAGCGCGAGGGCCCTTAAGGGTCAATCAGAGAGGGAATTGTCCGAGGATTTGGCGACCGGCGGTTCTCTTTCCGATTATTGAAAATCACTTCTGAGAAGGGCGGCGGGCGACGCATCGCGTGCACGCTTGCATACATAAATCCCGGGCGGTGTGCAGTCACACGCGAGGACCGCCGGCTGACATATCGTGGACGCACACTCTGCCGCGGGTAGCCGCGCACGGCCCTCGCCGGTCCATGTGTGCGTCGGTGCACCGAGAGTGGTCCGGACGCGAGATCAGCAAATCTAAGATCGTGCAAGTGGTGTGTCCAGTGGCGTGTCCGCGGCATAGGTTGCCGGGGCAGAGCGCGCGGCGCGATGGGGGTAGGGGGAGCCGGAGCGAGGAAGAGGAAGAGAGGGACGGGCCCGGAGTGCGGGCCTGATGCGAGCGAAGAGTGAAGGATGAAGGGGCCCGACGGCCCCCGAAGAGAGAGCAGCCCAGGGGCCCCGATATCAAGAGGAGCGGAGGGGGCCCAGGTGGAATGCGCGCTTCTCCAAGGAGGAGCTGTCGGCGGTGAAAAATCACGCACCCCGCCGCCACTGCCCTCGCCAGCATCTGCTCTACATACCCTGGCTCTCAACCTCCACCGGCTCCTTTTCAACCTGCCAACTCACCTCTTCCTCGCCTCAACATCGTTCTTTAATCGTCTTACAGAAAACCGTCCATTCCACTATCGATTCTCCTATAAGCACGTGGCGTTGGGAGTCTATTCGACTAGTTGTTCCCTTCAAAAGCGAGATCTTCCTACTGGGTCTCGTAATATTTTCGAGATTTTAATCGAAAAATTAAGCGGTTCTCTGTTAATTGCGTGACGATTGTAGGGTTCTAGTGATTAAAGAGGCGAGGATCGACGATCGCGTGGAAAGGAATCGAGAGTAACAGAGGTGGTGGAACGGAGGAGATATCGGTTCATGAGAACCTCGATGAATCGGCGTGCGGTGCAGCAGAGCAAGATATACGTGCACTGGCTGGGCTACCGGTCGGTCGGGTCGGGTCGCTGTTCTTCAGTACTTCATCTCTCTCTTTTGGTCTGTTTTGCTGTACCTCCTCCTCTCGGCCTCCTCCTTTCACCTCTCGTCCTGCCCTTCCGCGCGCTCTCTTCCTCCCTTTTCACCTGGTGGCTGCTCACTCCCATGAGTTGTTGTTCGACTGTTTTATTACTTTTAGAAATGCCGCCGCCGCTGCCGCTGCCACTGCCGTCGCCGCGCGCTACCACTGTCGGCGATCCCAACCACCATCGCCTGCGCTCGTTTCCTTTGTTGGGCCACCACCACCACCACCACCACCGGCACCGGCACCGGCGAGCGCTTTCGGCCCATTGTTGCTCGCGGAAAGATGCGAATTTTAATTCGATATTGTCTAATATTATTTATGCATGCACGCGCGCTAGAGGCCCGCTCCCATTTCAAAGCGCAACGCGCGCCTACCCGCTGGACCTCTTCTCTCTTTCGCTCTCTCCGGGCCCGTTTCTCTCTCTCTCCCTCGTCGCTCCTCGGTTCCACCCTTGCCACTGGCTTCCTTTCAATGCGCAGCCCGAGAACCGATGACTTAACTTCGTGCACGGCCACTTTATATCTCACTCCCTGCCTTTCGATTGAAGCGGCAGCAGCCTCTAGTCCCAGCTGCTAATAAATTTGTAGCCGGCCAGCGCCGCGCTCTCGGAAGCTCGAAAAATATGAAGCCACCGGGACACTAAAGAATGCGAGAGATCGCGGCCCGCTGGTAGCTTTATGCAGAGAAGGTGTATGGACAACCCTTCACGAGGTATTGGATCTGAAAGTGAGATTGTGAGTTAATAAAATTCTTATGATTATAATCCTCTTAGGAATATCGAGTCGTTGAGTTCCCTGGGCTAATGAGTCGTCCGGGTATACTTATCGCAGGGGAAAAACAACCTACTAATGGGATGACTATTAATTAACATTATGTATAAATTTGAGTGCGGTCTCATTATTTTCATTTTCGGGATTAACCACCCTAACACGACGCCGTGACTCTGATGATGATGATCTTAATTTAAACAATCCCTAAATACCGCCGCGCGCCAAGTAAAACCGTGCGATACAGCCGCCTTGAGACTTGCGCGTACGTGTTCTCCGTAGCGAGAAATCAATATTAGCGAGCGTCCAGGCCAGCTCGGAACTGCAGTCACAACAGAATGTGCAACAGTTGCGTTTCGCGGAGGTAGAGGCTAGAAGAATCAGTCCATTCGCGGAGAATCGTGTGCCGGGGAGCGAGCGTCTTGCGGAGTGCGGAGTCTCTGGTAATCGGAGGGTGATGAGAAGCACGTGCCTCGTCGCTTGAAGAGTGTTTCCACTGGTGCGCCCGGTCGTCTGGTTAGGGAGCTCTGCAGTTGGACTGCAGAGCCTGGAGTCGAGTGTGCGATCGATGAGAATGCAAATGCTGCATCCAAGGAAGACCAAATGAGCGAGAACGAGTGCGAGACCCCGACGTCGGGCCCGGAATCCGCCAACTTGTCGGAGAAGCGGATTTCCCTGGCGATCAACACCAGCATCCTCGTGACCCTCACGATATTCGGGATCCTGCTGTCGCTGCCGCTGCGTCTGCTGCTCGACACCAAGTATTACAGTCAGACTCCGAGTGGCGAGAATGAGGCGTTGGAAGCGCTGGACAACGAGACGCTGGTCGTCCCCATACCTATCGACCACCGAAAGCTCCAGCGTTGCCCTAGATTCGAGTACGAGGATCGGCTGATGTCCGTCTTCCGCAGTGACTACGACGGCAATTGCACGTACGCGTGGGTGCGCCCGGCGACGCCTCCCGACGAGAAGAACCTGACGGACGAGGCCAACAGGAAGAAGGAGCCTCGAGGATCGAAAGGGTTGCTCGATGATAACTTGACAGAGAACGGGGAGGAGAGTGCGAAAAGCCGGCGCCAGAAATCCATTCCGGTGGCGGTGCACATCCTCGTGACGATGCTAGTCGTGTTAGCGATACTCGCCTTCGTTGAGGCATTGCGATCATATTTTAACAAGCTCAAGGTACAAGCTCAACTCCGCCACTAAATTCCACCGCACGATCTCTACTCACTCAGTTTCTATTGTACCGACATACAACCGAATCAGTCTTTCACACTCTGTCTCTGTCTTGTACCTACCCCCTGACGCTCTCACCATAGTCACCAAACGTAATACTAGCCACTCCACCTGAGAACACAGCCGAGCTGGAATCGTAAACTGCATATATAACTCCTCTGTCTCTACCAAAGCTCTGCGGCTCAATTGCCTCGATAGTGTAAATTAGAGAAGCAATACCTGCGATATCCGACCCTCGAGCACACCCAGCCCCTTCTTCAAAGAGAGCATTGCCGTCCGTCAGTCAAATACGAGGGAGAGAGTGCGATCCATAGACAGTTAATTTACACTCATCGACCTTGCAAGCCGCGAGCCGCACTTGTTCCCTATTCTATAAGCAAAGAGCTATATCCCCAGTAAATAAGACTAAAAAAAAGCGAGAAACTAGCAGTAAAATGCTACGCGGCAAACAGACGCGTGCCGCGCGAGTTCTATACGAAACTGTGTGCATGTCTTTTCCGAAAAACGCACAAGGACTCGACTAGGGCAGGTAGTGCCAGATCGAGGAACGGCTCCATCGTCGATAATCCTGCTCAGCGACCGTTCTTCCCGAGGCAAGCGGTGATCAGCCAGCGTTCCTTTGAGAATCAAGCCGTACATCGATCCGCCATGCGTTTATTAGGTATAGAGCGTATTATTAGAGGCTGTCGATCGCTCGCCTCTTTTTAAATAGAGTCCCCGCGGCTCAAGGTGATATCTGTTAAACCCGCAGGTGCGAAACCGCCGCCGCTTATTCGACGATCCTCTTTCCCTAGTCAGCCGCTGCTCAAAGGTTTCGCTTCCTTGAGCACCACGCCGGACAACAGGAGCAATCGAATGTCACGGCGACAATCGATCGAGTCGGATGAGGATGCTTTTGGCTTGCATCATCGCACGCATCTTATTCGCCGACGTTAAGGTACGCTTAATCTTATCTTACCCGTCGATCTTACCTCGTACGTTGATGCAGAATCCTCCAGGAGATTAATATTCTTGATTCCTTTCAGCAACACCGCGAAGATATATCTGATTTGTGAAATCCCATCCGTCACCAAATCAACAGGGTACACCCACGGGACCTGAAATCAGGTTTGTTAAACAGTTCAGGATATGTGCAAGTATCGCAGAGGGCGAGCAATGGTGACTAAATGGGAATCTAGGTCGGATGCATCGCACAACGACCGTCTACAAGTTTTTGAAAGGTTTAACCTACCTCGGATACCCTCCAGACGAAAAGGACTTCCATTCGAGTAACTCTGTCTCTCACTCACACACCTTCCAACGCCAACCGACGATTCTCCCATCAACCGAAGGCTCGTTCCACCGAGATATCCGAGCGAGCGAGGAACACGCGTGATACCTTTGCTCAAACTCTTTGCAGCTAAACCGTAAGCTTTCTCAGTCGATTATTACTTTACGAGAAATTCGTCCAGAGTAAGGTAACCACTCTCTATTACTGCCTGTCACGGATCTTTCGAGAGCTGTCGCGGGAGCAGCTGCTTCAATTACTTCACTTACAGTTGAAAATCACGGACGTGTAAGTGCACGCATCCTCGAGGAACACTTCTCCTAGCAGCGCCGAGCGTTTCTCATGGTAAATATCTACGAGCGAGCAATTACTACGAAGGGAGGACGCGTGCGTGTGCACGCACACACTTCCCACGCACGAGGAGGACACAACGATGGAGGGAAACGCGTTAAAAGGGTTAGAAGAAGCGCGCTGGAGCGGCACGAAAGTAATACGCGAGAGATGTATCGAAGAGAGTATTTTCGGAAGAGTTATTGAATCCTCTAGAGTATGTATTTTCGTAACGATAGCGGTACTCTTTTAGTACCAGCGAGAACTACTCCAATTCCTCGGGTTCGCGCCCTTCCTTCCGCGGACACCTGCAACTGTACACTGCGACATTGTACATTGCAACTTCCAGAATACATGATTATATGATTAATGTCCAAACCTGTCTCGTTCTTGTCCCAAACCTAGTCGCGCGGTGTACGGTTGGCGAATTAGCCAATCAGTCTTCTTCAGGACGCCGGAGAGGAGGAATTTTCTTGTAATTGAAAAATATTCGGTTAGCACCTTTGTTGCGAATTGGAGGCAACGAATGGACTGGTGGCGCCAGCTAGCGGTCAACTGTAGAACCACTAGGAAACTAAACCTAGGGATTGCTAGGGATTTAAGAAGCGGTGGATTGGTGAGCCTGTAGGCGCCAAGGTAAGGAGGTCGAGATGGCGCCACTCTCAAGGCCGTACGTGCAGCTTGAGACAGTGAAACGCGTAGAAAAGCGTAATGATGAATTAAAGCTGCCGCGGCGGGCTGTGGTGGACGGATTTGGTGGAAATCCTGTGAGAAAAGCTCTTGGTTCCCGTGCGATCCTCCTAACAGTGGCCGGTGGTTCCCGAGGGAAGAGACTCCTCCTGTGTTCGCTGCAGTGTGTTTCGCTTGTTGCATAGTTGCCAAGGCGACTGGGGCTCGTGCGTGTGCGTGTGCGTGCCCCGTGCGGACGCGAGAGTGCGGTGATATGAGAAGTGGATCGCGCGCTGATAGCGAGTTTTCTATCGGAAGCCGATGATCGAGGGAAGTGCGGCCTGAACCCGGGGGCGACTATGGACTTCCCGATTTTGGGCCACTACGATCCCGCCGTAGAGGCCACGGCTGGGAGCGAGGAGCAGGAGATCCTCTGTGAGTAGACCTCCGCCTCTCCTCTCCGCTAAGACAGCTATACTAGCTATTTACGCCGAATGCCTTTCGTCATCGAGTGCTGGCGAGCTGTCCCAGTTGTTTTAGCGCGAACTAGTATGCCTGATGTATATGCGGATCAGCTGGCCGCCAGCCGTTCTTCCTACCGCTCTCTCCTTTCCTCGGCTCTGGCCCGCGCGATCCAGCGTCCCAGGGCCCGTTGCGTTCCACCTGTTCGATCTGGCCGACTTTAATATTTTTAACATCTTATTGTCGGTTCTTTTCTCATGTTTGATTCATGCTTCATTATAATCCGCGAGGGCTATATTGCGCACACTTTTCTCTCATTATTTCCAACGCTTTGGGAATAACCTCACCGCACGCTCGCATTGGTAAACGCTTGGTTTACTTTGCGATTTTAATCATCTTGTGGAGAGCTTATCGTGTATTGAAGCGAATGCTAGTGTTGGGGGATCAATGGGATTTGGTTGAATGAGGGATCCATTTAAAGGGTTTGTTTACTTTGGAAAAGTAGGGAGATTTGTGGTGGAGAATTGCTGGCTGAGGCACACGAAGCCCAGACGCTTCGGAAATATTATGTGTGCTTTCGATGTCTCGTTCCAGGGGAGGAGACGAGTTACGTATTGGCGACCGAGGAGTATGTTTCCACGGCGGAGCAATTCGGCGAGGATTTCGCTGGCGCCGAGTATCACGAGACGCGAACTTTGCTCGCCGATGGGGGTGATAGGTTCGGCGTCTCCACCGTAGCATTCGATACGGTGGAGGAACTTATGTGGATGGGGAATCAAGGGGTATTTAGTGAACTTTGAAATTCTACTCTTACTCGCTACACTTGTTCCTGATAAACTGTTTCATTGCGCTCCTTCAGCCTGGAGGACTTCTACTCGTATCGAATAATGTCCTGTTTCTCAGAAATGAATAATAAGAGTAGAGTTCTGGTGGGTGGTAATGTTGCGGACATTGAGATTTGTCGACTTGTAGGGCCATGTGACGTCTTATTATGGGGCCGGTTTGCAAAAGTATACTTCCTTCCAAGTGCACGCATCCCAAGAAGTCAGGCACATTCATCCTGTCGACGAGGGGATACTAGTGTTAACTCAGAGTCTATTGAGATGTCAGTTGAGGAGGGGAATCCCAATATTCACGCATACGTATGTTCAGCCTCATAGCCACTTAGTCAGCCAATCTAGTTGAAGGTGTAACAACAAAAACCATTCTAGATCACCGAATATGATAGACATGCAGTGCATGTTGCAAATCTCGCCAACTAGACTTCTCATGGGGGGTCACCAGGAGAAAATCGTTGACTTTAACTTAACCAGAGGAAAAGAGACTGGCTTAGTAAGTCTGGAGAGTTGATTAATAGGACTCGCTTGCTCCAAAGATCCAGCTCTTACACCCTTGTACTTGCAGGTACACGTAGGGGAACACGGCTGTGCACTTCTAAGGCAACACAGTAGGTTTATCTGCGCTGGTAATCCAGCTGGCAGGATCGATCTCAGGGATCCCAATACTTTATCAATAGAGCATACTTTCGATACCCACAGCGGTTCCCTCAGTGACTTTGATGTCCAGGGAAATTATCTGGTCACTTGTGGTTTCAGCAACAGGTAGGAGAGAAAATAAAAGTCCATGAGAAACTATTCCATAAAGAATGACACTAGTCGATTATCGATGTCTAACGATGCAAATTTAGCCGCCAGGGACTGTCGGTAGACAGATTCTTAATGGCCTATGACTTGAGGCAAATGAGAGCACTAAGTCCCGTCACAACTTTGGTATACCCGCTACTACTGAAGTTCCTACCGAGTTACTCGAGCCGTGTTGCGGTTGTCTCTCCGCTGGGGCAAATGCAACTGCTCGATACTATCTATGCTAATGTACAGCCGTCCATGACGTGCCTGTATCAGGTAAATGTTGCGAGTAATAACTGTTTTAAAGGAGGCCCGGTGCCCAATTACCGCTCTAGCCATTACTAAATGCCTCTGCGTCAGGTCGCCACCGGCGGTGCAATGGTAGTATCATTCGATGTATCTCCCACATCTCAATGCCTCGGCTTCGGGGACTCGGCCGGCTCGATTCATCTCATGTCGACGAACACGCCGGAGCCTCAGTTTAATACCTTCTCCCGGTTAGTAGGACGAAATCTCGAGCAGAGTAAAAGGTACCACCTGCAGTTGGGATTGATCTAGTATGTATATCTGTGTATGTCTTGAATGACCAGGCCAACGGAGTTCGCTGACCCAGTTGAGACGCATCAGTCCATCGCCTTTGACGATGATATTACTCCGCTGAGTACCATACCTATCGTTTACACCGGGCACCCGCTCTTGAGCGACTGGCCCGAGGAGTATTTGAAAAAGATCTATAGGTACGCAACCCAATCATATGAGATACAATAGATTGGATGCAAATGGTCTCGCTTCCTTTCGCAGGAAAACACCGTCAATCGATTCGGAAGTCCTTCGCACGATGAAGATGCAGGGGACCATTGGTTACGCGCCGAATCCCCAGGCTTTCCGCCGAAATCAAGTGAGGAAACAATATTCTCCACCTCTAATACAATACCCTCGACTTGCCCTTTTCAAACGGCCTTGAAACATGTATACGCTTTTGTGTTCCCCGCCCTCTTTAACGCCCAACATCCCCCCGGGATTATTTGAGTCGTTGAGAAAAGTCGAAAACACCGTTTCCTGCCGGATAAGATTGGAAAACGATGGCTAATAGGTCAAGCTATATATCAGTGGGAGAAGAGATTTGAGCTCAATTCGCGTCTGCCATTTCATTTCATAGCGCGAACGGAGTATGCGATCAAGACTGAAGAACGTGCTTTCACGTGATAAATATCGTAGTCAAGTAATGTTAAGGAAACGTATATTTTCGTAATCTAGTTCCCAGTATTCCACGATAGTTTTCTCCGTGGTGCTAGTCCTCGGCATTTGACTTCCAAACGTGATACATATGTCGTATATTCTGCTAAAATTATAGAGATTAATGGAAGGAGAGAACCTGATCTCATTCTAGTCGCGATAGCGATGGAAAGGCATTATGGTGGCACAAAGTGCACACTTCAAGTCTGCCAAAATATCTGTTTTTTTTACATTATTTGTGATAAAAGTTTTTTTAAGCCAAGTCGCGTTACATTTTTGGTTAATCTTCTTTAGCAAAACCGAAGAAAGCAATACAAATAATGATAAATCATATACTGCGAAGAGTAAGTTAAGTTCGGTGCTTTTTCCGCGGGAAATTGGATCAATGGAAAATCAAAATTTGGTTTTAAATCTTAGTTTTCATAGATGTGCTGAAAGCGTGGTTTGTACTCTTAGGAAACCAGTGTACACGTATGTGATATTGTTGATTTGTTGAACGATGGCAAAGATGTAGTTTATTTTGTCAAGAGCGATGGTGAAACCATGGAACTGTGAAAGTGTCTAGTACGTCCAATCGTTTGCGAGTTGAGCTTGTTTCCGATGCGATACCTCGGCAGTACTTAGCCAGTTCGAAACACTGAGGAAATCAAACCCAAAGACTATTAGACATTGTTGTATTCGTGTAGAGGAGAAATCGCATAAGTTAGCGTCAAAAGGTTACTGCCATTGAATTCCGCAATAATCGCACAGAGTGTTTGTGATACCGTGCATTTTGCACCCTGTTTGGACGTTAAGAGAAGCCGGTAGTGCCGGCGGACCCGGTGCTTAAAAGCCACTTCTTCGAAACGAATGTATCATACGAACACGTTGTACTTGATTGAAATAAAGATTGTGAGCATAACATGTAAGCCTGAATTTAATGCGATTGGTAATACGTTGCTTTCTGCGAATCCGGCACAATACGCGACCACTATAGGTATTATTTATTTTTTCACGAATCCCAGTATTGCTTTTCCACCGCGCACTAACTTCCATTCACTGTCTTCTTGTACAGTTCTAACCCGGGGTAGCCGGAGCAACCAAAAGCAGAAAGGTCCCAAAGCCCAAGGACGGCGCATTCCGGGAGGAAAATAAATAATACCTCTTTTACAGATTCCGTACGCTTTGGAAAAACGGCGTGGCATAGTCGCTAAGCTTTTTGGGGGGGACTCACGATCGAAAGCCGACGACGGCACTTTCGTCGCAATACCTAAGCGTTATCGTAAGATCGAGGTGAAATACTCACGTCTCGGTTACGACGAGTTCGATTTCGATCAGTATAATCTGACGAGCTTCTGCGGCCTGGAAGCCACACTTCCCAACAGCTATTGCAATGCTATGCTCCAGGTAAGAGCAACCGCCAAAGACATATCCATTGACAAGGCGGACGACAGATTTAAATAATCCGGCATTTCAGCTGCTTTACTACTGCGAGCCTGTAAGGATAGCATTGCTCTCGCACTCGTGCCAACGGGAATTCTGTCTTTCATGCGAGCTGGGCTTCCTATTCCACATGCTGGATACGTCGTGCGGTTTGCCCTGCCAGGCAGCCAATTTCCTCCGAGCTTTTCGCACGGTCCCCGAGGCCGCCGCTTTGGGATTAATTCTGAGCGACTTGCATCCAGAGGCCAAGCGAAAGACCAACCTGGTCAGACTTATACAGGTATGCCGATCGAACTGAGGTACAGGGCTCAGAGAACAATCGTTACTTAGGGAGCACTATCATCTACGTCTGTGGTCTGCTTGCAGAGTTGGAACAGGTTCATCTTGCATCAGCTTCATTACGAGATCCTCGAAACCAGGAAGCGGCAGCAGGAGGAAGAGGAAGCGGCCCGACTCAAATCAGGTCCGAAGTGCCCACCATTTGTATATAATGAACAGGATTTTCCTAGTATCTTGCAGGATATAGGCACTCGGCATCGGCGCCACGACGAAGAGAGAAAGAAGCGGAAGAAACAAGAGGAGGATGGTAAATATATGTGGATCACATCGAAAGGTAAACACAATATATGTGTATCCTCTTTCTAGTGGGCACTTTTTTGTGTTTATTTTTCAATTATATGTAACTGTCTACCGTTACCTTCGCCTAGGGCAGTGACGTATCCGAAGATTAACAAGTCAACCCCCAATTAGACTAAGGAACTTGCGTATGAGTTTGCCCGTACGAAAATTCTGTACAATTGGTACTTGTTGCCGGAGGGTCTTTGCTGCCTCGTTAATTGTTTACGTTGATACGTCAAAATTCGTATTTTTGGAGTAAAACTTATTAACCGCTTGGTAGAGCAGTTTTTACGTTTTTCATAATTTTTTCTTTTTTTTTTATAGGGAAGGAGACATTGCTTTCCGTGCATGCGTCGCCTAATTTTTCATATGTGAACAAGTAACAGCAATGCGTGATTCAGAATTGTTAGGTTGCATTTCGTGGATTTGCTTTCGAGCGGCGGACTTTTGTATTTTCATCTTCTGGCCTTCGAAAGTTAATGCGAACTTGCTTAGATTGTTTGAGCGCATTGCTGATACAAGTAACAACATTCCACACCATACGTTGCTTATTAAAACACTGGTAACAGATCATACGAACAAGTTTTTGCTTTTGGCACTTATATTTTCCTCGAGTATGACTCACTCAATATGTGATAATTGAAAGTCTGCAAAGTTGACTTGGTACAGTGATTTTTAAACGACTTGTTCTTACGGTTAGATAAAAGCAACAAAAAGTCGGTCGAAGAGAATGGGGTGCGGGATGAGGAAACAGAGATCAGTCGTCTATTTGGATCGGAACAAATGCACATACATAGCTGTCTCAAATGTGGGCAAGAAGCTACGAAACATTCCATCATGTTACTGTACAATTTAATCTATCCCGAACTGTCGAATCCTTGTAAGAAACTTTTTCCTGATTTTTTTGCGATTCGCAAAGTCCCAATTTCGTAAGCAGCCGAAAGACTGAACCTGGCTTTTACCACTCTTTGTAGCGGAGGAAGTTCCATTCACGAGTGTTCTTGCCCGCAGTTTAAGACCCGAGAAAATTACACCTGCATGGTGTGAGAATTGTCAGAAATTTACACCCACTCTCCAATCACGAGAATTGACTAAACTACCTCAAATACTGGCTCTGAACTGTGGCCTAGACACACAGCAGGTACTTGCAACATGACATTCCTCGCGTCTCCCAATTCGCATATATACCGCATGTCACTCGAAAGTACAAAACGCGCGCGGTCCTCAGACCCTTCTAGTAAAACTGATCCGTTTCTTTGTAGGAGAAAACTTTCTGGCAGACCCAGATGGACATTGTCGTACAGAAAGTTTTAAGTGGCAAGGAAAGTAGCCCTTCCTCAAGTCCCGTCCCGGTTACCGTGAAACCATGTCGATACGGTAACAATTGTACGCGAGTTGGCTGCAGATTTCGACACGTCGGTCGTGATCCAGGTAAAACAATCTGGCCGCACAGTGAAAATATCTCCGACAACAGTCAATTACCAAGGTTTAATTTTACAGAAAATGTATCGCCTTCCCCCGCTGCACCGTCCTCCACTAGCGCCACCCCTACACCAACTCCTCCTAGTCACTTGTACTACTCCCACTCGTGGATTCCCCAATATATCGAGATCTCGTTGAACGAAAGCGGAGAACTATCAGTACAAAAGATTAATAAACCAAAGGAGGAATCGACCGAGAGTAGTAAGAGTACGAAGAGTAGTACGAAGGAGGCTGTCGTGGAGAACGGTCAGGGTAACGGTAGCCTGCCAGCAGATGCCGAATCCCCAGAAAAGAAAGAACCCGAGAAGGAGGAAAAGAGCATAGTTGTTACAGACACTGAGAGTGGGGCTGGCGAAATTGCAATTATAGATCAAACCACCGAGCAAAAGACTTCTTCTAAGAAGCAGAAAATGCAATATAGTCTGAGTGCAGTAGTGTGTTACGTGGATGATAAGAACGAGGATAGGAGGAACATAGTTGCTCTTTTACGCGTTAGTCCCAATTATCATGAGAGATCCACTGGTAGCCCTGTCTCGCAGTGGTACATTTTTAACGACTTTTGGTGAGTTTTCTTAACTATAACTCGGATATGAATGATGCCGTGGGATGAGCGATGGATTAAAAAGGTGCATTATATCGCATACAGCATATCGGCAGTCACGCCGCAAGAGGCAGTTTGGTTCAATCTCGATTGGAAAGTACCATGCGTTCTCCATTACACGTGTATACCCACACCAGAATCGGCACCCCTTGTTAGTCCTCTTACATACGACGTCTTCGGGGAAGACAAGTGTATCGCACGTAGTGGCGGCACGCGCGGCATTACATTCACTCCACTGACATCGGATGAAATGCCAAAGAAAGGTATGTTTAGTAGAATGGGGTCGAAGAGCGGCGTCTTGCATATACGAGATTTCATTTTTAGGCGAACTAGTAGGAATTGATGCGGAATTCGTAACGTTAAATCAAGAAGAATCTGAGCTTCGGAGTGATGGAAAAATGTCCACTATAAAACCGAGTCACATGTCTGTTGCACGCATTACATGCATACGCGGGTACATATTTCTTCGTGGTTCTTTGCCTAATTGTTTAATATGTATTTTATGTGGTGTTTTTTTAATAAAAATAGGCAAGGACCTCTCGAAGGTACACCCTTCATAGACGATTATATAAGCACACAGGAGCAAGTGGTAGATTATTTGACGAAGTTCAGCGGAATTCAACCAGGGGATCTGGATGCTAACTTTAGCAGCAAACATCTTACTACCCTTAAGTCCACCTACCAAAAACTTCGGTTCTTAGTCGATAATGGGATTATATTGGTTGGTCACGGCTTGAAAAACGACTTTCGGTAATTCTGCTTCAAATCACCGTTCACGGCTCAGTGTACCAAGTATGATCAGTGACTCAAGCTATTTTTATTGACTTCTAGGGTGATAAATTTAGTGGTGCCGTCAGAGCAGATAGTCGACACAGTGTTGCTTTTCCACTTGCCTCATCATCGCATGGTGTCGCTACGTTTTCTCACGTGGCACTTCTTGGGTAAAAAGATCCAATCCGAGACACACGACTCGGCCGAGGATGCACGTGCTGCCCTCGCACTGTACCGAAAGTACAAGGAATTAGAGGCCTCCGGAAAATTGGCGGAGGCTCTCAAGGAGCTGTATAATGTCGGCGCAAAAATGCAATGGAAAGTAAGGGACTGACCATGACACGAGACACAATCATGTTAAGTCTGCACTGAGTTCAGTGAAATACCCTCTCTGTAGGTACCCGACAGCTTGTGCGAGCATAATTCTTGTAAGGATGTAAAGGATATAGTCCAGTCAAGTAATGGTGGGAAGGTTTAGGCGACAATCATGAACTGCAGAGAAGTGAATGCTTATGATCGTTGTCTAGCTACCATCGATTCCCTACCCCAAATAGTTTCCAATAATTGGTGTGCTTGTTATGAAAAAAAAAACAAAAAATTGTAGCGATTAATCGTGAATGAGACGTGTCGTGAATGTTAAAGTTTCCCATTGCATGGACACTGATCTTCACTTACTATCTCTGCGAAATCGATCGTACAATCGTCATATTTGCGTCCAGCACATGTAACAGTAAAGCTATTGAGATTATTCCGCATTACCTCTACAGTAGCGACAGTCAGTCTACATTAGATCGGTCACATAAGTCTTGGGGGATATTGGTGAATTCTTTCCCCGATGATTCGATTTTTTCTTTAAGGAAAAGATACAAGTACCGAGTCATGCCAGGCATGGCGCTTATTGTACATATTGTCCAATTGCACATCAGCGTTCTTGAGAGCAGTATCGATCCCGCACTGCCCAGCGATATATCAATATTTATTTCAATCAAACTCTGTCCGTAACTGCGTACTCTACTATCGCCCATTCTGATCAGTAGCAGGTTTAATGTGTATATAATTATCGATTAATCCCCGTAGTGGCGATTCGTGCGACGTCTCATTGTTTCCTTTTAGATATCTCTTTTGTAGTCTATTACCTTTTGTACGATTTTACCGTGCGATGACCCAAACATCACACTTTTATAGGATTTGCATGCTCCCGATCAGTTCTTTTCTCATCCCCAATCGAAAGATACCGATCTGTGTGTTTAATTAGCCCCGTCCCCCCGCCCCCTCTGTACGAATGTATTTTCGAGAAAGCGTCTACCGATTTTCTAAAGCCGATGGTCCTTTTCTACCGAGCTCTCGAAACGCGAAGGAGAATATTAACTGAGATCGTAATATATTTTACAAACAGTCAATTGTACTCCTTACAGATTATTTTTATATACAATTTTACCGATGCGAGAAAACGGAAAAACGCGATGCGAAAAAAAGACGCTGTGAAAATCTATTTGAATGCGATGCGAGATTAATCGAGCGCAAATATACATATATTTTTTTATATCCGGGAAGAGGTTTCCTTCTTGTTCGAGCACGACGTGACTTACGCATTGATTCGGAATGGAAACGCGAACGATGCAGTTCATGTAGCGAACACTGTGGCCCATGATGTTAATGGTAATCATGCATTTCATTTGTCTATTACTGTTGCGTCGTTGTGATTTTTCAATAAACGGGTATAAAAATGGATGGGACTTTCTCATTTCACGCTACCCATTGAAACACTCTTTTGTATTATTAATATAATATATATATATTTTTTAATATTACATCTTAAGTCTGTATGTACAAGTCAGTTCTACCCTCCCGATCTATCGGGAGCTTCACCTCTCTCTACACGATTATTATTGCGTTAGCTACATTTCGTGGGAGATTTTAGTAATACAATTAATAATTTACAAATTCCACGCGCGCCACGATGCGCTCGGCATCGGGAGGAGCGCGTGCAACACAGGGACATAATAAATAATCATTCAAAGATCTCTTCCCCCATCAAGCCTAGATCCGCGAAGCAATTGACCGACCAAGTGAGATCGATGGACGTTCTAGCGAAGAAGCTCGGATCGATCGAGCCTTCCTGCCGGCGAGACAAAGTGCGTCCCCGCCAGCGAGTGGTAGAAAAAAAATTAATAGACTTTCTTTCCTGTCGTATTTACACGCACTAGACGCACGAGACGACAGCTCCGTGAAGTATGGCCGGCGCCGAAGAAGAAGACGGCGCGAGAGGACGCGGCTTAAGTAAGTTTACATGTAAAAAAGAAAAGAAACACGTCTCCTGACTAGAAACTTGCATGGTCGAGCTGCAGGAGCTGAAGGGAGTATCCAGTGGCAGTACAAAATCTCGAGAGGCCTCGGATCGCTCGAGGCAATCTGGTGCCTGACCCAGTGAAGGCACACCTGAATGTAAGGATAAATACAGTCGGCTCAGTACACGAGTACCCTCGTGCAATCCAACTCTCATTTGTCGACACTTGGAGCCCGAGCCGCTAAGGAATCGCTAGTCTCCGGTGACTGCGAGCGGTCACCCTGAGTAAGCTCAGAGATGATCATCTCCTTGCTGGAAGTGTCCGTTCCTATTAAGTGGCTGCCTCTCCGGTGCATCTGATGGTCTGTTTCTCTTGAAGAAACCGCACTGTAACATTAAAATCAAACATAAGCTTAATGTTATACATTTGAGTGTGATATTTGAGTATGTATGGAAAGCGACAAGACAAACCTTGTGCAGTAAGAAGATAAGTAGCAATAAGATGATCGCTCCAGCGCAAGCTGAGAGCACCACCACCCACAGTGGGATCATATCAGGGGCGGGTGGAGGTGTACTCGGTTCAACGTTCGTCACGATTTCATGGGTCTTGAACACCTCCTCCGCGGGTTTGCCAATGAACGGCTGTTTAGTGACCTTCGCCACTAGCTTAGTGGAAACTTTGACATTCTCCTTAAATGCAACTTTCTTCAGAGTCCTCGCATCCACGCGGAATCTCGCGCCGATCCAAACTTCTTGGTCCTTCTTCAAGGGACCCAGAACACACTTTAACATGACACATTTCGCCGCTGCGCAGGGACCACCCTCGGGTTCGACTGATCTCGGATTGTTATCATAATCGATGTCACTCTCGAAGTCACTTGGCTCGGCCAGTAAATCTTCGTCGAGGTCTCTACGATGCCTGTGGTTCCTTTCGAACTGCTTGAACCGCTCTACATCGACCATGTCGCTCTCGCGCCTGAACCTCGAGTTCAGATGGTTCGGGTCTGTCTGAACATCATCGCCGTCCAATGCATGCCGATCGTTGTCTCTACCGTAGACTCTGCTAGTGATGACTCTGTCCTCCGTGCGTTCTTCGTGCGAGTGCGTGCTGACCTTGCTCTCGTATTCTTTCTTGTCGTAGTTCCTTGCCTCTTCTTCGTCGACACCCCTGCCACCCAAGTTGTACGTGCGTTCTTCCGTGTAGGTGTAGGACCCCTGAAGGGGGAATCTCCGTCCGTCCTTCAAGACAATAAACCCTTTGCCGTCCGAGCTAATCGTAAGCTGGCCCTCTAATCTCAAAAATCGACTATCACGCGGCTCGCTCGACTCGGAAACGTAACTCTGTTCTCCGGAGCGATCTTGCAAAGGTGCCATGCTTCCATCCTTAAACTCGACGTATTCCCTTCGATCGGCGGAGGTTCGGAATCTTCCCGAAAATACTACATACTGCCTTCCCTGCCGGCTGTAGACTTCGTAGCCTGCGGCTTCCTTGGACAAAGTGCCAGAGAACTTCTGTAAATCCTCTGCGGAGGTGATGTTATGGAGACGGAAGCCAAATTCGCCCCCTCTGACGGTTTCCTCCCGATCGCCGGAAATGAAGCCACCACTGGTCGTGCGGTGATAGCCGCCGGAAGAAGTACGTCTTCTCTCTTCCTCGTACTCCTGCTGTTGCCTTCGTCGCAGTTCCTCCTGATGAATCCGTTCCTCCTCGAGCCTCCGATGTTCATCGGCTTCTTGCTGTTTTCTGTATATCAGCAGACGCTCTTGCTCCAGCTGCCATCTTCGTGCGTCGTCTTGCCGCCTGCGTTCGACTTCTAAGCGTTCCTCTTCTTCTCTGTGACGCCGCTCTTCCTGGATCCGACGTAAGCGCGCCTCCTCCTCGTGACGATGTTGCTCCTGCTCCTTTCTCACTAATTCCTGATATTCTCTCTCGCTTTCTGTCAATCCATCCGAAGACGACGTGCGCGTGCTCTCGGCCCAGCGGCTTTCCACTTCCTCCGAGTGATTGACACGACTCCCATAAGTCCCCTCGATGTTCGGAATCCGCGTGGGGAAGGTGCCCTCCTGCTCGCTTCCTTGGAAAGCGGAACCAAGCGTGGTCGCGCCGCCGTACCCACCGGACTCCGTCTGGAAGACGATGCCCCGATTCCCTGCTGAGAGATCGCCCGCCCCGATCGAATCGGTACCGGAGTTATTCTGCGTGTAGGTCGTGATGAGCACGTCGGACTTATCCCCGCTCGATGTTAACTGTATCCGCCGGGTCTCGCTGCTGCCCACTTTCGTTTCCGTGGAGGAGGAATGTTGTCGGCTCTTCTGAATGCCCGAGCTATCGCTGCTGTTGATTTCGCCCTCTTCCTTCTGGCTGGCTTTGCCGCGTTCCGCATCGAATCCTCGCTGCACGTTGATCGTTCTGCCCGAATGCGACTCGTCCAGGATAACACCGGAGGTCTCGCTCGGGTAATTTAGATGCACCCTTCGCCGTTGGTCGAGCTGCAAACGGAAAAGGGGAGATTAATGATAAAGCAACATCTTCTATATTTTCTTAGGTAGAAATAGTCCTCTCAGGAAAAGATTAATACCTTAAGACTGAGGTAGTTGGCGTTCGCAGGCGCGCAAGCGATTAGCTCCGAAGTCTCGGGTTGTTCTAATAAATAAAGCAACTCATTTCCGCCGAGCGTTTGCGCGGGCCAAATCAAATACGCTTCAGCTTCGACAATATCCGAGGGTCCTTGATTGATAATCGAGTAATTGTGCGTGACCAGCGGGCCGAACTCGAGTTCGGTCGTCGCGTTCACCTCGGTATAATTGTCCGGATTGTAATACAACTCTTTCGGCTTGCTCTCCCCGTCGATGCGTAGATCCGTCTCGATCCAAATCGGCAGGGACATGTGCAGGCTATTATCACCGGAAGTAGTAGGATTCTCGGGGTTGGTCGTGTTGACTGCCATGTCGAACTCGTAAGTGGGTTTCATGCCGTGCGAGGTGACCGGCTGCAGCAAGACTTTGAACTTGACCAGCCTGTCCTGCGGGAGTGGGTTGCCGATATCGCATCGCAGAGTGTTATTGTTCGACTGCTTCGGCGCGGAACAATGAACCGGCACCTCCAGTGTCTCCGATCTCTCGATCTTGATGTAATCGATGCCAGCCGGCATTTTGAGATTGTAGGTCGCCTCGAAGCCGTCCTCGCCCATGTTTTGCACGAGGACCTCCAGCTCGAGGCGCCTGCCTGAACCCAGCAAGTATCTCCCGACGTTCGACGTCACTCTCAGACGCAAGTCCGGTATGCAGATATTGTCCGGTCCGCAGTTCTTCCTGATGGACAGGGAATCCTTGCGCGAAGTAGTCGCGCCGAGGACTGGTCGCAGTAATACCCTGGGATCTCGTCTTCTGCCGTCCGGCGCTTTCTCCTCCTCGAGACTCATCCTCATCTCGGCGTCGAGGGATGTTAGTTTGTCGCGAATGTTTGGTGTCACGTATACCTGGAACAGTTATGTCATGAGACGCGAATCTAAAGCTACGAGGCATCGTGGGAGTGGATTTTTCCCGCGGCGAGAGCCACTGGCCGCGGGTAATAAATCGCCATGTGCAAATGAAGGAGGAAGTGATTATCGGGATACGAACCTGCACGGTGCGACAGAACTGGCGATCACGATCGACCATGATCGAGTGATTCATGGTGTGCCTGCCTTCGTGCTCGAGCAAGAAGAGCCTCGGACTGTTCTTCGTTTTTTTCACGTCCAAGACGTATTGGATGTTGAAGTTGTGCCTGGAGAGGACACCCTCGCCGCTGTATTTGAAGCAAGCTCGCAATGGGAGGCAAGTGACTCGGCTTCCGTCGGAGAGCGTGCAGTTCCGGTGGTCGAGGGAGATCAGTTTCGTCTCGGAATCGAACTCGACGTACGAGTCCATCTTGATGACCGGCCGCGAGCGGAAGAACATTGCCGCGGCGGACTCGTACGCGCCGACTACCATGTCCGGATAGTGGTTCCCGTCGAGGTCAAGGCCGCCAGCCACGGAAAAGCCGAATGTCTTGACGGGGACGTCGAGGTCCTCCGCGTGGATCACTTGGGAATACTTTTCTAGGACGCCGCTCGCGGAACCGTGGTAGATGTAGATGGCACCTCGGCCATTTGGACCACCGTAAGGTGCACCCACCACGAAATCACCGTAACCGTCACGGTCGATGTCCCCGAGTGAGGCCAATGACAAGCCGAATCGTCCACGGTTGCTCTCTCCGTCCCTGGAAAATGATAATGTTTATCAGAAGGGCAATGGACCTCTTTCAACTCCGATCCCACCACGTAAACCTCTCTTAATACTAGAACTCTCTCCCAAGTTCTTTTCTCTTCTAAATCATTAATATCATGCTGGTACGGTTGTAGAAATGTATGAAGTACCTGGTATCAACTTTGCGGAATTTCTCTAGCCCACTGCCCTGATAGATCACGTAGATCCTGCCGGTCTCGATGGTCATTTCCGGATTCTCCGGGACGGTGTACATCGGCGCACCGACTATGAGGTCATCGAGACCATCGCCGTCCACGTCACCGGCGGCCACCGCGTATCCGAAATACGCGCCCATTTGCTCACCAGTGATATTGCGTGGATTCGTCATATTCGATGTGAAAAGAATTACCTGAGGTGTGCATGGAAATTGTAAAACTGAATTAAAGAATGCAATTACAAATCAATACCTGAAACAGTTTAAACTTAAAGTAAAGTTAGGATAAGAAATGTGTCAAGAGTGGTACCTTGCCGAGAAGATCTGAGCCGCGAGGTACACCAACAGCGGTGCCGCTGTCGCCGTTTCCAATGAAGTCGCCGGTCGCCACGGCGTAGCCCATGTAGCTATCATCCTCTTTGGCAGGACCTTCTTTGGTGTACATGATCTTCGCCCGGCTGTTGAGGGGTTGCGAAAACGCTTGCCCTGTAAAGGAAGCGGCGTGTGAGCACAGAGGAAAGATGCTTGGTCATCTCTCGCCAACTGGCCAATGCGTTTCGGGGTCCAATCGAACCGTGAGACCGTTCGATCACTGATGGACACTCTTTCATCAAAACGATCGGCAAGTTGGCTCGAGCGGTTGCGGGGTACGAACACATAGATATTAATCTAAACTATAAGCAACGTATTCTAATTAACGAGGGAGGTATTATATAAAATCGGTGTCATTACTGGGCGATTTACATATTAATGATAGAATAGCTGGATCCAGGTTACTGCGGCTCTGGCTGGAACGCGAAGCTGCGGAAGCAGGCCTGTACCCTGTTAAACAATGCCACCGTCGACTCACCTGGCAGTCGGGTATTAGAAAGGGAAAAGAAAACAATGCCAACAATCCAGATTCGGTCTGCGAAACTGTCAAGCGTTCCACTCTATCACCCAAGTTCAGCCAATCTCGCTTCCAAAGAATAACGAAGCTTTTGCCAGAGACAATTTTCAAGCGCGTGACAGTTCATTGTTTTGGGCCCAATCGCATTATTAATCACAGGCTGCGTGTTAATGGTGGTAGAGTCGTATGAGTGGAAGCAAGAGTGATTGCTCTGCCGTTACTATTAATCGGAATTAATCGGGGGCTCATCACTGCCAAGCAAGTGTCGAGGTATACGAGAAATCTCATCGTGTTACTCGCACCCTCGGCGAGCAGCTCTGCCCCGCCTGCAAGGGCATTTCTCGCTCGCTCGCCGAAGGTCCACTGACCCTCTCTCTCTTTCTCTCTCTCTCAAGCAACACGTGGTTAATTGGCACTATGAAAAATCGTCAATAACAGAGAGTGAGCTAGCTGATTAAGGGTTGCGTGGGGGGTCACCTAGCACTCGACTGCCATTGACAGTCGAGTGGGGGGAGAGTTAAGGGGGCGCCTGCGATACCTGATGCCTCTGCCTCGGGGGTGAAGAGCATCGTCGCGAGAAACTTCAGCTTCATTTCCGTGCTGATCGAGTATATCTGACCTGCAATTGGTTAATCAGAGTCTCCTCTCAATACTGGCTCTTCTCTTCATCACTGTCTCTCATTGTTTTCTGGCACCTTACACTTGTACCACGCTCCACCCTTCCCCGGGTCGCAAACATCCCTCGCCGATAATCGAAGAATATTCAGACATTATAAAGCCAAGGTTTCACCAATTATTCTCAAGTATCATTAAACCCCAGCAGGTTTTCCTCTGCAGTATTTTCAGTCCCGAAAATTATGTGCATTAGTTTTGTTTGTTTGAAATTTTGCTTCCCCGGGGTAAATAGTGTTATCGGATAGAGTTCCAATTCAGCGTCGTTATGTTTAAAAGAATTTTTATAAGATTGTTTTTGATTATTAACACATTCGCATTCGGTGGTTCGCTTACGATTTTCAAAATTCCGTAGTTGAATATGACAGAGTTCTACTACTTTAATAATCGTGATTATAAAAAATGATTGCTTCATCAAACTATTAGAATCATTTCTTTGGGACAATAAAAAACGATACTCAGCCACAGATTTCGAAGTGACATAAGACCACATTGCCGATTGCGAATATATTAAAACAGAACGTATGTCTGAATTTCATATATAAGTAACTGCGAGTATAATCTTACCTTGCCAGTACCAGCTTCCCGGCGCTCCGATGAAGAGCCTCTCCCCATTCTGAAATCATACATAAATATTAGCAGCGACGTTTTTCCAAGGTCCCGTTTATTAGCGTCTATTGTGACTCATGGCGCGCAAGACGATATTGCGTATTGCCCGCGCAGAATAGGTGGGGAACTCGGCGCCTCGGGCCGCCCAGTCAGGAAACGGACGCACCCACGAAAGTATCAATTTTTCTCCAATCCGCGAGATAATGCTGGAAGATAGAAACGCAGCGGCACTCGCTGGCTCGAGATGCGATAAATCACAAGCGATGCGCCCGCTCGCTTCCAGCAGCACGTGCAACGTTTTGCACGTACACACGAGCACGTCGTCACGTATGTACGTTAAGAGGTTGAGGCGACCTTCGCGATAGAGACTTCTCGGTAAAGCGACGCCAGGAGATTTCCCCGCATGACAGGGGAATTTGCTAATCGCGCGCCGAGATCACTTTGTATTTCGCCAGCAAAAGTGATGGGAGGCCAGATGAAATCTGGCCGGTTGGAGAAATTACTGTTTCTTGAGGCTTGTATTAGAGAGATTGATGTTGGTAGATTTAGATTCTCTCAGGACTCCCCTGGTGAATTCAAGAAAAAAGGGAGATGTTTATGGAAAAGGTTTATGCATCGACTTGGAAATACTAGTATTGAAGTCTTGTATTAAAGAGATTGTTGTTAGGAGATGCTCTCAAGAGTCTCCGGGGAAATCCGAGAAAAAAGTGTGAATACTTTCGGAGCTTTCGGTGCAGCACTGGCGCATGAAGGAAAGCCGATAGCGTTTATGCACCGAGCGCTAATCTAATCGAAATGGTGTCGTAATATCCCTGGGCGACGATAAAACCGGCGCACTCGAGGTTGGTTCACACACGATCCTCAATGCCCAGCCGCACTTAATCGGTGCACCAGTTGCTCGAGTACCACTCGAAATCATCGGCGTGCCTGGCGCACTGGAAGACTCATTGCAGTTCGTTCCCATGCTCGGTCTAAACCATCTTTCGCCAACTCCCAGTCCAATTTCAATTCTAATATTACCATAATTCGAATCGCCAAATAACAATTTGTGTCTCAGGCAGAAAAGTCCCACATTATCATTTTGTATGCATAAGAATACCGAAGGGCTTAAAATACTTTCGAACACAATTAAAAAGAACCCGCTCATCCTGTGTGGGAATAACCAGATGTAACGAATAAGGGTAAGGGTTGAGGGAATCGGAATGCAGAGGAATGCTCCGGCTCGAAACTACTGTTAGGATCTGTTCGGGTGGTTCTCCCGACCAGCATTCATGCCCGCCACCCGCGGCAGCATAGTGCGAGGGGTCACGAGCCACGGCTCCATTTAAATATCGCCGGGATCAAAGTGTTAATCGCGGGACAATGCCGGTGCACTTTCCCGTGGTGCACCTACGCGCCCGATGCGATCCCGCCGCCCACGCGCCCACGCGGCGCAACACGCTCTAGCTCTAGGGCCTCTAGGCCGACTAAAAGATGCGGATTCCACTGATCGCGCTATGCCCCGCGCGCCGAGATACGGAAATCCATCCGAGGCCACGGAGGGTGAAACGGCGCGCTCCATTGGGAATATAGTTATCGTGGGCGTGGCGGAAAGTAACGAGAGCTTAGATTCCAGGAAATCCGAGCCGCGGATTCACATGCTATATCACATTTCCAACTCCGAAAAACTGATGACCCAAAGTTATCGCGTGTCGACTCTATAAAGCATCATGTCCCTTTAAATTCAGTTTCTTTAACTAAGTTTCTTTTACCATAGTCGAGTGTAATTTTAATTATTTTGTAGTCTATATCAAAGTGCCAGTATTTTCTTTAAAACTGTCCACTTAAATCCAAACGATTGTACTCATTCTCCGTAGCATTAAGCACATTATTCAATCTACTGCAAATTGGAAACCGTCGCATCGAAAAGGTTAAACATCACAGATTCAGTACAGAAGGCCAAATCGAGGCTGAACTGGCCTGATGACTCCATCGCCACCCGATAATACAACACAACTAGATAAACCACTCGAGTAGAAGCAACAAGTGGGAGAGAAGCGGGGACAGCGGTCTACGGCTGGCAAAGGGGAGAATACACAGAGAGAGCAAAGAGGAGGAAGACTTAAACGCGAAAATGTGACAGGAGGCCACTGCGCTGCGGCAGGGGTTTATACCGAAGGTTTCCTGGTCAGGCTGGGACCCCCTGTGCCGTGTCTAGCGTTCGTTTTACTCTGCTTATCATGAGAAATAGCGGCCGTTTATAAAACAATGCGAGCGCTAAGGGAGGAGAGGACCACCGACGCGTAGGTGGCCTCTTCGCAACGCGGGCCGACGGTGAACACGGAACACGGTGACAGAACGAAATGCTCCGAGCCTTAAATGGCCACCTGAAACTCCCCTGCTGTTGCAGGCCTTGTCCACCGCTGCCGGCCTCTCTTCCAGAGCAGCCTCCTCCTCCCCTGCCTCCCTGGCTTACTTTACTTTCCTAGAGCTCGCCTTCCTCCTTCAGCTGGATTACGCCTACTTGCATACGCACCGGCGACAGCGCCCCACATCCAACGGACAATGAGCCACCACCCCCCTGCTAATGTCATGCTTCGGTGAAGTGAGTTGGAGTTTAAGAAAACCGAGACACGCGCTCTGTGGTCTCTGCTCCAGGATCTTCCTGGGGAAAAAGAGGTTGGAGTGGAGAGGACTTGATGTATCAGAGAGTCCGGAAAGGAGAGTGATTGAGGCGAAAGATCGAGGGTACTGTGAGCATTGCTTGGTGGAGAAGATGATGGGAAGAGAGGGGATTTGGAAGGGATCGGTTTCCAGTGCTCCCCAGGCCGATAAGTAATCTTTCCTCCATTAGGAGGTTCGCGCAGGACACTCGCAAGAAGATACTCTCCTCTTACAAACGAGCCTACTCGTGTCGTAATTCTGCCCGATCCCAACGAGGACTCTATGCTATTGAGTCACACGGCGCGCGCCCGCGCGCATTTGCACCCAGGATCGTTGCTTCTTTCTGCGGTCTCCGCCGGCTATTACCACGCAGATTTTCTATAATTGGATTCCTCGGTGCACTTAGCCGCGCAGCCCGAACGAGCTCGGGACATAAATTGCCGGAGCAGCCCCGTTCAATCATCCTGATATTCCGCAACTCATATTTCTACCCCGAGCCAATTGAAAGCGAGCGAGGGAAACTCCTCTCGGTGCGGACGCAACCACTCAAAACAATAGAACGTTATTTGCCGGATACGTCACGGGCGCGTGACAATCGAAGATAATGCGTCCATCGAATCCGCCTATTTCGCTGTGTAGGAGATTTTTTCCGCGGCTCGGCGCAACCCTGCCCGCCCCGAGGCCAATAACAATTTCAGTCACGTAAGCTAGCGCAAGTCACGTTCGGGCTGTCCGTGCCATTGTGATGCCAGGCGAAAAAGAAAGGATGAACGGGACATGAAATTCCCGATAAAATCATCGGAACATCTTGCTCGCGTCGGCGATGCTAGTGCACGTACGATTTTCGGTGGCGCCAGTCCCGGATGAGGGCACTTCTCTCTCTCTTTCTCTTTCTGTCTGTTTCTCCGGGGATTTTCGGTGGTTCGACTTTGATTTGTCGCTGCCCGAGAGAAATGTTATTATTTGTGGGAGAGAGCGTAGGCACAGGTCCGCCGGGTGGTTTCGCACGCCAATGGAACAATAGGCTGGAGAGGCTCGCTCGCTCGCTCCCCCGGACAACAATGTCAAGCGTGCGAGCGAGTCACGTGCACGCCCAGTGTGTCCCGATGCACTTTCTGGCCCTGCGCGGGTGCAAGAACCCGTGACTTCTGTGTTCCGGCGCCATCCTTTCTCTCTCTCTTTCTTTTTCTAATTCTTTCTCTCCCTTTAGCTCGGCCTCCTCCCACTGGCTCTGTCTCGAGGTTCAAACCGCAAAAACGATAGTCGAAAGCTCGTTTTGCCTCGGCGAGCCGCCGGTGGGAATGCATTTTTCGTGAATAGGGCTGGGAGAGGCAGCGGATAATTGTGCGGTTGCCTTGTAAATTCTGGGCTGAGGCTTCCCCCGCTGGGAGCCTGGGAGACGCTACTAGGTTTATCTGCACACCGTTAACGGCGGTAGCCGAGTATTGCTCGCCGGTTTCTAATGTAACTGCGAGTGCCCATGCGATTTCCTAGCGTGATACTCTCTGATAGTCAGTGTGCAACTGCTCGTGGATGGATCTGAATTCCTAGCCTTTTGCAATTCCGTTCTTTCCTTATTTCTTACGTATTTCACGTATTTGGGTAGTTGAATTCGTTTGAAAGTTTTCTTACTAAACCTGCTAAAATCATGGGTTTCAGAATTTTTTGATTCAAATTAATAATATTATACTAGTGTAGTTGCAAGAATTAATGGTGATTTTTACTCTGCTAAGTTTTTATTTTATATCTTGTAGAAATCACTGCAACCCTATTGAATACGAAGTTTCGTATTACGTAATTTATTAATTTATTATGTAATTTATACACGATATTCTCTCTAGTGCCCAGCGTACAACTCCTCTCCGAATAAATCTGAATTCCGAAGCCTTCGAATTCCATCTTTCCATTAAATTCCTCCCAGGAAGTATTGCTTTCAAAGCTATCGACTACTCATTCCCGAGGAAAAGAATCGGGCAATTTTCCCGAAGAGCCCTCGAGTGGCCGAGGATACCGAGAGGCGAAGGTTAACATCGGGGATATTAGCGGGGCAGTAGCCGAGCAAATATGTGCATTTGTCGTCGGCGCTGGCAGGACACGCGCGCTCCGCAGCTCCGGGCCCCGGCGTATCCGACACGATGTACCCCCTACGGAGTAGCGCTGGCCGAGATGCTTATACACGGGAAAATTTGCAACCGAGACAATGGCGGGTCTGCGCGAGCGCGCTCTCTACACGAAACACGACCGGCACGAGTTGTGTTCTGGCGCCGATAGCCACGCGGACCGGAGAGAGAATCCGAGAGGCCCGGGAGAAGAGGACTCTTCGGGCTTCAACGGCCTTCCGAGATTGAAATATAACCGGCAGCCCTCGCCAGTTATGTATGGAGCCCGGTTGAAATTTATGCCAGTCGATGCGCCCCGAGCATGCGAGCCCTGCCTCTCGATTACAAAAAGAAGTAATCAGACCTTCGGGGGGAAAAATCGTAATCATTCGCCGGAGGAGTATCATCATGCCACTTGGATGGCGATCCAGTCGAAATATCCTGGCTTTTGTTCTTTAAAGGCGTGTACACGGTGATTCAGTTGCCTTTCAATTGCTAATAATGGATATGGGATGAAAAATGGATAAGTTGGCACCAAATAATAAAAATTGGATTAGTTGGTACCAAATAATCAAAATTTGATCAGTTGGTACCAAATAATTCAACTTTTATGATTTGGTTCCAAAAATAATAGAAGTTGGACAAGTTGGTACCAAATAATAAAAATTGGATCAGTTGATACCAAATAATCGAAATTGTACCAATAATGTAAATAATTATGGAACTCGGGTATAAAGGGGATGATTTTAAAGGCAAGCGGCTCACCCTGCACATATAGATGGTCCCCGACAATGCAAGCGTGTAGAAGTGCACGTATGACGCGTGCAGAGTCCGTGCGCTAAATGCGGGCCGGTTGGATTTTGCAAGGCGCAGTGAATGAGATCCGGCGACGGTGGAAGGGGAGAGAGAGAAATCTGTTGTAGGAGCAGTCGACAAGTATCGCGGCCTGACAAAGCTGGCAGCTGTTACGCGGCGGTAAGAGCGCGTGGAAAGTGCGTACAAGTGCCGACAGTGTCCTTTCTGTGTTATGAAAAGCATGCGCCGAGTATATTCCCGATTATGGCCGCGCGCGGCCCCGGCTCACTTCCACTCGACGCAACCTGCCCTGTCAAACTCCGGCAACTTTATGCCGCCTTTGTGCGGCTCTCGGCTCGATTTATAGAATCCTGCCGATACGAATCAAAATCTAGCCTCTCGCCATCTAAGGAGATTCGCGTCGAGAGCTATTCCGTGTTCCGCGGGAGTGCCGGCTATATCTCCCGGAGAGTTCTTTAAGATCTGCTTTATACTTGCAAAAAGTGCGCGGGCATATATGTTGAGTCTCGCTCTCGGCGAGGCAACTCGTTCGCAGATCAATCTCGAATCTCATCTCTTTAGCGAGAATCGATCGAGCGCAGGATTCTTCTGGGGGCCCTCTCGCTTATATTCCGGCGGGGAACATTGAGATTTCACCAAGGACCTCCCAGGGTTATTTTCGAGCCGAATGCGGCATACGCGATCGGGAGAGCGCGCGGCGATCGATGGGAAGGGCCGCTCGTAGAGATCGATATCGGCCGCGGATATCAATCGATCTCGACTAGATTTCACTGTAGATCGGGGGATAACGCTCGGTACCAGCCACAACAGAGGTAGATGTACACCGGGAGCGCCGGTTTCACGCGAAGATCGATGGCCGATTGCATACTCAATGGCGTCGAGAGCCCTTCTAAATCACTGCCTCGAGATTTAGTGCACGCCCCGATCCCACGGGGAGAGACTCTCTACTCCTCGGACAAAAGGGATCGGGGGAAAGGGTGCTCGAGTGTAATACACTCTTGCCCGAGAGTCGAGGACAGATTTGCCTAATCTCGCTACGACCGAAACGTGACTCGAATCGTCCATCCGCTACTCGTTGACTGACCAACAATTCACGTTCCTCCATGAAAATATTTTTCAGCGAAATTATGTCCTTCGAAAGTAATGTTCCGACGAACTCAATTCGTACTCTGATGCAATAATAATATGTAACGGAACCATTCCGGTAACTTCCCATACAAGGTAGCAAGCGACGATCCCCACCTTCTGAACTAAAAGAAAAAAACAATCTCGAAACATTGAAACTCGCATACCCAGCGCAAAGAAGACCAGCAAGTACTCCGCTACGATTTAAATACAAGTACTTTCCTAGACCGGGAAGCTCGCGCACGAGATACCCGAGCAGGATAATAGCGTTTGTCCCGAGCGCGGTGGAATCGCGTGGCAGGTGAAAAGAAAGCGGAGCAACCGTGCGCTTCGGCATCGAATTTGCCTAAAATCAGGGCGGCACGTGGGAGCGGAGTTGGAAAGCGTGCGATTGAGCCGCGCGACTCGGGGGTGGAAGTATTACCATTGAATGCCGCCGGCTCCGCCCGAGGCGAGGCCTAGACTCTCTCTCTTTGAGCGGGCTCGAGGATCGGCCGGCGGTCCAGCGACATGCATTAAACATCTGCCATATAGTCGGACAATTCTGAATTATACATCCCGGGCAAGATAGCCGACTGAGTGGCCGCGGAATTGTCCCAGTATTTCTTTCCCGGCAATCGAAGCTGTCCGGCTCGCCGCGATAATGCTACTCTCGGGGCCTGATCGCCTCGAGGATCGCGCACCGCTCACACGTACCCGCACGCTTCTTGCCGCCGTCGAGATTAGATCGCAGTCGGTAGGTCACCGAGCGCGCGCTGCACCCGCCCGCGGGGGGAAAAAGTCATCTGGGAAAAGTGTGCCGTGCGAGAGCTCGTCCGAGACGGACGGTTAACCGAGCAGTGAGGATTTCATTAACTCGCCATGGATCCTCTAGGGGGAAGAATGCTTTGTGGAGCTGCGATATCGAGGGATAAAGGATCGAGTGGCGGACAAAGCGGAGGATGTTTGAGGCCCCGGATGGCATTGGTTCCGTATGACCCCGACTGGCCCCAACCTATCCGGGCCCGATAGCCGACAGCGCCTCTATCAGATTGGAAGTGCGGCGCAAGCGCGTTCGTGCGAGAATGCGCCGCCTAATTTCGATGTCCATCCACGTTGGGCCCGCGAGACGGGAAGGGGTGAGAGGGTGATTTCGAATTCGGGACTACGATAGGCCCAGATATTTATCGGGAGGGCGGCGAGCCCGGGAAGAAGGTATCACGTCGATCGCAGTCCGCAGGTGCAACAACTGTCTCCGAGGGCCTTAGGTGTGGGCCCCGGGGGATGCCCGAAGGAACCGCGAGTAAAAAGGGCCAGACGCCTACGGAGTCGCCCGATCGGCAAGGGGGATCTCTCTCTCCGTCTCTGCGGGTTCGCAGCAGAAAATCGAGCTTTCGACAAGACAATCGTATAGCAGGGAGCGTCATGGCGATTGGGCCTCTCTATAGGCTGCGCCATGCACCACGAATACGAATGCGCGAGCGCGGCCCAGTCGAGGTGCGTAAGGTAGGAATTCACATTCCTGGCCATATTCGGCTCTCCCGGCGACCCCTCGTGTCGCCTCCTAACTCTTTCAGGAGTTGGCAAGCGCGCCAGGACACGCCGGGGTTATTGTATTTATATCCCGAACTCCTGCGTGCTCCCGGACTTGAAAGGCTAACCACCCCCCTCGTCTCTCACCAAAGTCCAAAGTTCCGCTTCTGACCATCTAGGCATCGCGAGTACATCGGCCGATTTGCATTTTCGTGGCATCGCCGGCCAAAGACAGCTATTGAAGCGGCGAGTTCGCATGGTTGCGGAGTGCGAGGGGGGGAAGCTTGTGTGGGGAGTGTGGAGGGTTTTATTGGTCTTACCTTGGACATAGAAGCGCCCAGGCCAGCTTGACACGAGCCCTGCCTGTGGTAGCCCCAGAACCCTGAAACGGAAATGCGCAATTATAGCCGGGCGAAGGACGCTTCGCCATTGGTAAACAGAGACATCATATCTCGACCGTTTCGTCTGAACGGGCTCTCGCCCGGACGAGTGCTCCCGATAATTGAGGAAGGCCCTCCAATCAGACCATGACCCAAGTCCCCTTGACACTACGCGAGGAAGTGACCAAGAGTGATGTCTCAACTCTCGCATACGCCCCGTCGCTTACAAGTGTTAGATAATTATGAAAATCAGTATTTTGACGTATCCAATTAATTTTCAGAATAACACTTGGTTCTCTTGTCGAACACTCTCTCTATTAATGTTGCAACTTCTGGTTTTTCAATTATAGTTTCCTCACGTCTCGTTCGAGACTTATCAGGGCTCTAACGATTTATCAAGTAGGAAATGCAGACAGGTAAAAATGGAGTGGTGCGCGCATGTTCCGCGAAGGTAAACGCGTGCATCATTAATCAGAGATAGATCTTGTACCGTAACGCCTCCTCCTAGTCGTTTTCTTCGCTCGATCCGCGCGTTCGAACTATCGAGCGATCGTACCGCTAGTTTCCCGTACTCGTAGTTCCTTCTGGGAAGGGCGCCCAGGTATTCCTGCCTTTTTCCCGGCAGGTTTTTTCCCTCTGGGAATTACACGAAAGAGTCCTATCGTTGCAAGTATTTTTTCTTCTGTCATTAACGACCTCGGGATTACTCGAGAGAGGAAACGAGTGCGCATTAAAGAAAAGTCGTCACTTAGATAGCGAAATGGGAAAGGTTTTATTTATAGGCGCGTTCTTGATGTTTGGAAAGTCTTTCCCGGGAAGGTGACCCGATAATGAAGACTTGTGTGGCGCAAGACTCCGATACACCCAATGTCTTTGAGTAGATACAGCAGAGATGATTCCGACATTTCCTCGTAGGGGCCAAGTTTCTCCGTAAACCAACACGCGATCGGAAAACATGGGAGTAGATTTTTCTTTGTTGACTCGTGACAATTATCGTCGTAATTAATACGCAGCTGGTGTGAGACTTGTTTTTCAGCCGCCAAGTACTTTTGCGAACTCATTGTATTTATAAGTCGCGCTCGTGGCGCTCGAAGGACTCGCCGTCATTGTGCGGCAGACGCGCGTTACAATAAGCATCTTTATCGCTTCCCAGTAGCCGTCTGCTCTCCTATAATCTTCGCTTCTTCCTCGGCGCTCGTCGACCAGTTTAAACGGTACGTCCGGCTCGGTATGACAGGGCGTTTTATCTTCAACTGAATCCTATTTACCACGCGCTCCAACGGCAATTACGTATCGCCGCGAAAAAGGGAGGGATTGTTACAGCCTTTTTTCCTGCCGCGATTCCCACTTGACTGAGTGCTCTGTCGCACTGGTGCGATCCCATTGTGGGAATCCTCTTTCCCAGTGAAACATCATTCCAGGGCCTGTGAAACTTTCCAGCGGACCGCTGTCGCCACTGGTGTGCTTTTTAATTTTATGAATAATATTGTTTTATTCTGTATTACCGGATATAGTGAGATAAATTCTGGCGGCGATTCGCGGTCATTTAGAAATGACGAAAAATATGAAATATTAATTCTGTTCATTTTTGCTTAAATAATAATATATTATTCCACTAGAATTGAGGAGTTTGTTAAACTGTCAACTCTGATCTTCGCAATTTTCAATAAACCCTCAAGTAACGAGTTCGTTCATTGATTTTAAAGCTTGAAAATATTCCTTTGAATATCAAAGTGTTAAAAGCTCACAACCTCCATAATATCCTACAGTTCGATCTACAGCGAAGAAGAAACAGGAGAGTTCGATCACAATTACAAAGTCATCCCGAATTCATTAGCGGGGGAAATCGAGCCCGACTAATTGTGCCAAGCTCGGGGCGGTCTCTAAAAGCGGCTGCCTACAAGAATATCATCATCGACGAAAGCAAGGAGCGGAGGAGACTCGGCTGGCTCGCTCTCGTCGGGAAGCTCGACACGCAGGAAGTAAGAGACGAGCGACGCTGTCTCGGGAGAGAAAGAGGTGGTTTTAGTTTCGTTTCACGTGCCAGCCACTCTATCCTGCAGTCGCGCACCGTACGGAAGTTCTTTTGCGTCGATGCTCCCCGTCCATCGTCTCGTTCATCACCGGGCACGACGGGAATGCAGAAAGCCCCGTGTGCTTCCAAAGATACACTTGCACGCGATTCTTTCTACCTTCGCGTATCTCCGCCTTTACCGGGGAATCTGCCCAGATGTCAGCCGACGCTTGCGATCCCGTAAATGAAGTGCCGCAAATAGGCGTCGATTTATTCCTCCGGCAAGTTTTTGACCGAGGGAATTCTGCGGCGTGTGCAAGGTTGTACTGCACTTGTCTTTGAACCATAACTATCAAGTATACATAGTTACACATATGTAAAATAACATTATAAATAGTTTAGTAGTTATAGGTATTTATGATGACTTTTATTAAAATAGAACAACTTGTTTCATAATCTCCCCAGCATAAGATATTTGATTTCTCCCGAGGTGTTAGCTTCTCACATCTGCTAAGACGTCTAACAGTACTTCCCATTGCATCGGGAAATAAACGACTGAGAAAGCGCTAATGCAACCAGCAGGTCTTATCAGCCGCGCGTAGGGCATAACTGCCACCGGAAAGATTAATCTCCGCTGACACTTGGCACCAGCATCAATAAGGCGGCTGGCATACTCGTCAGCGCAAATCACCGTGGCTTGCTACCATTAACTGGCAATCGCACATTACCACCCTTCCATGTCCCTCTGCGTCCCTCATCCCTGGAAAAGTAAATGCTGAACACGCAGACAATGCGCTAGATTCCGCGTTAACCCGCCAAGGTTACGCGTACTATAATTACTCGCCGTTATTAAGCACAAATTACAAATTATCAGCGTTGAGAGATAGGGGGAGAGGAGGAGAGAAAAGACGCTTAGTCTGATGATAGTTCTCGTCCATGAAATGCGCGCGACTGCTTTCATTAACCACTTATTAAGGAATTGCTGTGAAAAGATCTCTAAATTCCCAGCTCGCAAGTGATCATTAACTCTTGGAGCGTGATGACTATCAGTCCTCCCACTCGCCTACACAGACGATGTACACTGTCAACGGGCGCAGCCGGACAGCGGCCAAGTTCCTGAATCACGACTGGCAGCGGAATTCATTTTTACCCTCACCTTATATATCTCCTCACTTTCCCCCGGCGAGAGCCGACGCACAAAGAATCCTCTATGGAATTTGCGATCGGTGATTTTACGCATTGCGGTGTCTTGTTAAGAGCGTCGATGAACCCACGCGAGGGTCAGCGGCGATTCAACTGCCTGCCTTCCCAGAACCACCGGGGGAGGAAACAATAACTGACCAAGGCCGTAATTACTTTGGTATTTCCTTGAAAAGAATCGAGGTGCGGTTTGATCAATGAAGGGAATTACGTGATTTAATATTTCTCAAAAATATTGACACAAATGATTAATTTATGAGAATAATCTCCACGCTAACGATATGAATGAGATAATAGAAAAAAGATACTCTAACCAGAGTGCAGCCGGATTGAGCAGGCAATATGAAATAATCGGGAGCGAGGGACGAGTAAACTGTCTGGGTGTAGAATCCGTGGGGAGCGTGGCGAGGATACGAGGCCGAGAGTGCGCGGCTGGGCGCGCTGGCAGAGGCCGGCAGTAAGAAAAGGGCGCGTGTATGGGAGAATATCCGGTGGGCTGGCTCCTTCGGCGAGGGCACGTACGTACATACGTTATGAGGAGAGGACGGAGGGAGCCTGTGACGGCCGATCGGTCACTTCGGACGAGCTGCCAGTCACGCAATTACATCAATCGACGACGGTGCGCGCGGCCGTGTCGGCCCGGGAAAAAACCTCGGACCGATCGCCTCGGTCACTTAGACGCCGACCGCTTCTTTCCGCCGCCGTCGCCGCCGCATTACGAATATACCAGCGTGTAAATGGCTGAGTTCTTTCGAGGCCCCGGCGGCGGCCGGCTTCCTCCGATCCTCCGCCGCCGTTTTCACGTGCTTTTGCATACCGTAATTGGATCCCGATAAACGGCTACGTGAGAATGTCCGACCGGGCTTCGAGGCTCCCGGTGGCATTCTCCGATGGGGCACCGGTTCGTTTTTTAGGGGGTCTCTTGATTCGAGTCGATGAGTCAACTTATTAAGGTGGAAATCGACCAACTTGGGTTGACCCCGTTGCGATTGGCCTGGACGCCGCATGGAAACCTTTGGAACGGAGTTGAGTCAGATTTCGTGTATTTCAACCGCAAAATTAGCTCATCAGGGAATTAAAGAAATTTTCAACTCTACGACGTCTAGTCCGACTTTTTCCCATTTAACCGAGAGAATTAATCCCGGCCGCAATGGTGAAGTAACAAAGGGCGTATGTTCGATTATGCGATATCCTCGGGGTTGAGCTATTTCTACCTCCCGCTCGTTTCCCGATGCTTCGCGAGGGTGCTATTCTCGTCGCTGAAAGAGCGCCACTCCGATCTCGAACTTGGGTCCAAACTCACCGCAAGTTCAACAGAAATCTTTCCCGGACCCGGTTTCATCCTCCGCTCCTGTTTGTTGTAACTCGCCAGTGTTTAGCGGCCACGTGCTCTCGCGGGACGCGGCGCGTTCTATATTAAGCGCCTTCCATCTCTAATACGAGCGGCGAACCTCGGAGGATCTGGGTACGGAGATTTTGCGGTCGGGATGAGGACTCGCGGCGAGACAGATATAGGCGATCTAATTAGACAGGAGGAAATCAAAGGAGAGGATGACCAAAGCATGCGCGCTCGTAATGCCCGACGCCCTCGCCGCGATCCCAGCCGGGATGAATGGAGCTACTGTACATTCAGCTTCCCCGTAAACGTGCCGACCTCTCGAAAGCCTACTTTTTATTTTCCCTAACTCCCAATGCCCATTAACGCGTCATCGCTCTCGCGCCTCTCAATGCTCTCCTCGACAATGAGAGCAGATAGAAATTGATACTTTTGGATTTAGTGCGGTTCAATTGGCTGATAAAAGCGCGGCCAGTGATTTCTCATTAAGGGACCGCTAGCAGTACCGAGCGACAGTTAGCTCTAATGAATTTGCAGCGGGCCAGGAGACACGGGTTACTCGCGCGCGGCTAGATCCGCGCGAGCCGATCGTAATTCAAGAAGGATCAAGTGCTAATTGGCCCCGTTAGATCGTCGACGACTTACGCGCTGCCTTAGGCAACGGCGCCTTCTAATTACGATTTTTACCCCTCGCTGGCTTTTTTTGCCTCGCGCGCCGCGACCGCCCAGTAGGCGACATTCATCGAGGAATGCACTTATCACAATTTGTCGCTTTCTCCTGACCGACCTCGCCGCTTCCACTCCCCCTTATCTTCGGAGACACTGGTCGCTTCGCTGCGCCATACGCTGCAACCGATCTTTACTTCGCTTTCGAGGAGGATATCACGACTGCTGCATTTCGTACATTTCCAATGCTTGACTTCAGTTTTCATTATTATATAGTTTTATTTTAATTAAGTTTTAACTTAACTTAATTTCATTAATGAGCGAGTCCCATGTAAATTTTCGTATGGTCGCTTTTTAAGATTAAGTACTAATATACGACCATTATTAAAAAATTATTGTCAATCGACTTAAATGACTCATCGATTCGTCGAGTTAAAAATTAAATTTTGTATGAGTATTTGTATAGTTCGAAGTGAGAATTATGTAGAGTTGGGTGTAGGAATTGGGCACCGAAGCGTTAATGTGAACTATAACACTTCGTTAACACCAACTTGACGTATACTAATTGCATACTATCATCTACATTTTCGTACAATCACTAAGCAAGTAAAACGAGCTGCAGATTACTATCTTTGGAAGTCAGAACCATAACCACAATCGGGTGTCGAAGTGTTAATGAGACTGACACGCATACACCGCGCTACCATCTCTCAACGAGCACACAGACAATGCGACCGTCGGCGCCAATGAGCCAACACCGAGCGGGAAAAGTGCGATAAACCATGACCGATCTAGTAGAGAATGACTCTGTAAATTGCGGGCGATCCAACGCGGTGGCAGAGCGCACGATTGCGAAGAAAGGCGGCAGCCACCGTTCGTTCGCTCGGGCTCCTACAAATTGTTTAATTGCTCTCGCGCGCCGCGGAATTTCTCGACGATGAGCTCAGAGACGCGCGGTATTCTTCCGCGAGGCTTCCGCACACTTTTCTCGGCCCGCTCGCGATGTATACCCGCTTCTATTAGTAGATCCGCGCTCATGAAGATTTACTGTAAAGCCGAGATATCGCGCTCTAATGAGAATTAATGTGCTGAAAGTAACGGCCGACTGCTGATTGCCATACACTACTTCGCACTTCCAGCTCCAAAGTCCATTAATATGCGGCTAAGCAGACGCCCGGCTGCTTCAATTTAAGCTTTACATGCCAGACATTGCAGGCTAGAGCGGCGATTTGCGAGAGGAGATGGAGAAAAGTTGAGAGTTATTTTCTAGAAAGCGATTGGTGCTCTTATGGATCCGGATAAACTGCGAGATGCGCCGGCATTCCAGTGAGGCTTTGTACCAGTAATAGCAGAGTGGTCGGCGCCAGGGTTTAGTCATCGAAGAGGATTCCAGTTTAAGCTGACATTTCGGACGAGCGATTTCCGTGATGGCTGATTAAGCCGAGAGACTTCCGAAACATCCGAGCGAACGAGGGTACCGGCGATACCGAGTGGAAGGCTTCCGGAATGCAGCAAGTGCGCCCAGTCCCAGCGCTGATAACTGCCAGATAATGCGAAAGTGCAGTATTTTCCGAGGAGCGTTATCTCGACGCGCAGCGCGCGCTATCGCGGCCAGAATACAAAAATGTATTTTAGGCTCGACGGAGCCTCCTAAAAGCGAACAACAGAAATCCATGTACTGTTGGTAGTTCTGATAACTTTTTCCCACGTGTATTCGTCCTTTGGAGCTCGACTGAAACTGCGAGTGGAAGATCAGTATGTACTTTGTCATTGGAACGCGCGGGAAAGCTAGAAGCCAGCAGGAAATCTCCTATTACGAGGGATATTTATGGTGCACTTCGAGGACACGTGTCCCGGGTGCTCCTCCTTCCATTGGGAGAAATTCGTCCTGTGGGACTCCCCGGGGACGACGCAGGATTTACCTCTCGAGCACACAGCAGCTCACTCTTCGGAGCGAGCCTGTTTAGAACTGTTTATAGCACTCGGCACGAGTGCGAGTCGGAGCCGGCGAAATGTTGCTTCGATTTTTTGTAAACCGAGTTAACTTGGGAAGGGAAGCGAGAGGGGACTTAAACAACTTGGAGAGCCTCCTTTGACAAGAGTACCAAAACAGACGGCGACCCAATTCAGGAAGCCCACTTCCGCTCGCGCCGATGACATTTTTTCTCGGGGAAAGCACTCGAAAAAAGGTCTTCTCGAGTGAAGACAGTCGCCCGGTGGGATAAATAGAGTATTGAGTAGGATACTTACTGGTACGGCAAGGAGAGAACTCTTGGTAGTCGGCGAGGTCGTTTTGGGCGACCCAGCAAGTGCCGACGGGCTCTCGTCGATTGCCCACTGTCGATTCCTTGCTCCATCGATTATCGTCGGCTTCGTACTTCGGTTGAGACACTGAGAACCAGATGTATCTCGGAGCACAAGCCTGCGAACATTCAATAAAACCGCAGGATTAAATAACAATTCTCTTTCATTAAAAATCATCGTGTCAGTAATTCCTTCGCCGTTGATTAGATTAACATATACTTGACATTAAAAGTGTTTATTTATCAGAACTAAAAGCAGCACTTGAGTTAATTTTAGTTTCTTTCATAAGATCTGAGTCTGATAAAAAGTGAGGTAGACGCCCATATTGATTCAAAGGTAAAAGTCACTCTGTGTTCTATTCGAACGATTTCATTCTTCGCCACAGAACGATGGGGACTTATGGTCCGTTTATTCTATGGGTGTGTTTATACTCTAAACGAGGCTTCCTCCGCAATTAGATGGAATAACTGGCCGAAAAACCCGCTCTCTCGAGACCGGACACAAAAGGGCGGGCGTTCAGCGGCTTGGAGCCGTCGCCACACCTGTCTACATATCGAGATACACTCGACGAGTCCCAGGCAATCATCTGGATCCGTTTAATAGCTCGGTAAACTGGATTGCAAAGCCGGCAGGAATCACTGCCACATTTAGACGGCTCTCGAGAGATCGATGCATATTCGAGCATGCAAAGCGCATCTTGTGCAATCGCAGCCCGAAACCAGAAGCAACCACTTTGACTCCTAGCTGCTTCCCTCTAATTCGCGGCAGACAGTAGTAGTTTGTCTTGTCATGTAAAGTGATATTGCGTTTGCGAGTTTGTGGTATCCAGAGAGTTACATCAGCAGGCATCGTGTTGCCATCGGCCATGTAAGTCGTCATCTCCTTTTTACGCGCGGGAGGCCGAGCGATTGTTGACCGCCGGTATATTTTGGGCGATTGCACGAGAGCGCTGGTCCACCGTGTGTCCCAATCGCGGGGCCAGTTGGCATCCCACTCGGACGCACAACAATCCACGAGAAAGAGAGTCTGTTACGTCAATCATGCGCGGGCTCGAGGAGGGCAAGTAGCGACAGTTGCTGGTGACCTTAATAGCGCGCGGTGTCCACGTATGGATATGTAACGGCTACTCTGCAAACGATCTCTGGAATCGTATCTCCGACATCTCACCTTGACACTCAATGCGAGATGAGAAAAAACCTAACTATAAACAGAATCTCTAATCTTCTCAGTATCTCCCGCGAAGAAACACGCGTACTCTTTCGAATTCGTTAAGAATTTTCGAAATATAAAATTGAATTAAAGAAAGAAACTAAGAATCTCCGTCTTTTCGAAGTCGGTTAAAACCAAAATACCACGATTACTTCATGATTCCATAAAGTGACTCATGGAAAAATCCTCGACTGTGTATATTTATACGAATGAGGCGGATTTGAATTCTGACAAAATCAGAGAAATGTAGAAGTGACGTTTGCCGATGCGGTTTCGTCAATAGCCTTCGAACCCTGGGAGGGAAAATTAGTTAAAAGAGTCGTCGTCCTATTGTGTCTCGAGTTAATCGACCGCAGTGGCGCAGAGGTGGTTCTCACTGTCAGCGAGGGCGGGTCAGCATTCAATTGGTCCACGGCGATAAATCAAACTCGAAAGCGCCTCTTAACTACACTTATATGCAGATTGGGGGGAGAGGGAGGGGGGCGAGATGGTCGGTGCATCGGCAGAGTAACATTTTAATCGCTCGCCAAGATACCGCCGGCCCTAACGAGGTGAGCAACACTGATTTCACATGCACGGAGATGCTCGGTGCACGCGAGAGGCCGCATTATTAATTACGAGCCAATTAAGCCACCTTACATCGCACGCGTCGTTTCCTCCCGGGAATCCAGGACGAGTCTCGAACCCAACGCGGCTATGTTTGCGAGTAATCTAAATTTGAGGAAGAATCAAATATTCCATTCGATTGCGTTATCCAAACGAAATTGTAATCAGTAAATTGTAAATGTTAATACAAGTATTCATAACTAGCTAAAAATTTCTATGAAAAATCATAACCGCGACAATCATTTCATAAATTCGACTTTCGGTTAACGTTTAACTCATCTACCCACGCAACCTACGGAAGTATAATCCGCATGAGCGATGAATCGATGACGCGCTTAGAGAATCGCGCAGCACGATCTCAAGAATGGCTAACGGTAGCCGTAGTCACAATCCCCACAGTATTCGCAGTGTTCAGTGCGAAGGCCGCGAGAACTAGAGTGAGAGAGGCCGACCGAGAGAAGTACACTGATGTAGCGCAATTTATTCATTGCGCCAGTTTAGCTCAATCGCCCAAGGATCGTCGGCGACTCAAACGACTCGCAGCGGCTAGGCTCGAGGGACGCGCCAAGGGCCCGGCGACAGTTGCGCGGAGGTTCGCCGACGGGAGATTTGTGGCCCCGAAGATCCTCCGCCGCCTCGCCACTGGCGAACGCGCTATCGGGAAATCGAGTATCTATGGAAGTGAGCATCTTGGCGGGTAGGGGCCATTTACATGGGAAGTGTGCGTAACGTCGCGACGGCGCCGACTGCGCATGTTGCAATTGTTGCTGCGCCGGATGCTGCAATGCCCTTAGGAATCTCGTATGACTATAAACGATGGCTACTGCCGAGGAACCAATCCCCATTGATTCTATAAACATCTTCGAAGATAAAACTATTCACCCTCGAAACAAAAACTTCCAGATAAAAAATACATATCCTTAAAAGAACACTGACAGGGTAAAAATAATGTAATGATTTTCCCCTGGACTTCTTAGAGAGTTAAAGTGCCTCGATGAGAGGTCACATGTAATAAAATGGGCAGCAAAGCGATGTGAGAATGTGTTTGGTCATCTAAAGGACTCTTAGCCGGGAGACCCTTTCAATGCGCTTCGTTGAGCAAAGGAGTGGCCGAAGGGTGGAGGAGTGGATTAAGAGGGAAGTCTGGATTATCACGGGCGGCAACAGCTGGCGCTGAATCAATCGTGGCTAAGCAGCTTTTGGTCAATCGAGCCGGTACCAGTGCGCCCAGCTGTATCTCCGCGTCGATCGCCATTACGGCACTGACAGCTGATCCCTTCGTAACCCATCGTTAGAGTCCAATGATCCTACTAGTTCTCCACCGAAAACCAGTTACTCCAGTTTCTTACCGCAAAATTCAATTATTCGAAATTTTACCTGATTTATGATACTATTATTTTGTAAAAAATATGAATCTCATTCCCACATAAAAGCCAAAAGAGGATCAAATGAGGCGAATCACAGCGAGCCCTGGTAAGAAAGGCCTGGTTACTCTAATTGCGCGAGAGAGTGCAAAAATCGAGGGGTAAGTTGGTATTGACTGGCCGGCGTGATTACACGACGCACGTATCTGCGCCGACTCTTCATTAAAAGGACCACTCGAGGAGACTTAAGACAGGCCTAATGGCACGGTACCTTTAATGTCTTCACCCGGCCACTTCGCAGCCTTTCAACCAACGACGACGCATCGCCGTCCAGCAGCCTCACCAGACCGCCGCCCTATAATACCTTTTTCTCCCTGTACGATTCGAGCGCATCGGGATCCCCGCAAGAAACTCGCCCTGGAAACTTTCGTCATTCTTTCGCAACGAGCCGCCTCATTTCTCATTGCCTCGCGATACTTCTCTTCGCCCCCGCCGGTGCTTTAAAGGAAATCTCTTTCAAAGGACCATCGGACTCCAGTCACGAGTTTAGGTTTCGAGCTCCGAAAATAATCCACTGCTTTCTGTAATGCTCTGCGCTCAAGGAAAAGCAGGATACATCGGAGAAAAGGCGAGCGAATCCGATCTGTTACTTTTCCAAAAAGTTATACTTGTATTTTTCCAGCAGAGTTTAGCGGGCGCGAGGAAAAGTGCGAGGGCGTGCGCAGGACGCATCGGTTCGTTAGCGTCTCCGAAAATAAGTAGAAAGCGTCTCGGCCGGGATATCGCACGGATCCAGCCGGTAAACTGGCGCGACAATTCTTGACGAGCTGTTACGATTCTCTCTGCCGAACTTTACGAGCGGCCGATTGGACCGAGGCCAAGCGAGCGCCGGCGCGGCTGGAGGCAGCGGCCTCCAGTAAACTCTTTTCGCGTTTGACCTTTATTGTGTTGGGAACGTGTAACGCACGTGTGCACGCAGGAAATACAGAGCGCGCACGCAAGGCGGCCGCGTGCGCGCGTGCAAAGAGAGTGCCATGACAAGTACCGCCAGAGCGAAACAGTACTATAATGGGAAGATCGTATCTCCGCCCCGGCGAGCAATGCGACACCGTAAATTAAAACAATGCACCACTATTTTATCGGCCCCTGAATACCCCGCCGCGGAGCTTAATGCACTTCCATTGTAGCCGGCGCGGCCACAAACCACCACTGGGAGAGAGAGAGGGCGAAAATATGGGGGATGTGTCCGACGCAACATATTCGCTTGCTTTCGATTATTTATTGATCGATACCATTTTCCTGGAATCGGGAGGTGGCGTTGAGTTTGAAGTGAGTTATTTTCGGGTGGGAATGAGGTCACCTCGGCCACCACTGCACCCACCTCATCGGCCAGGGTTGGCCGACTTTATTTACTAAAGTCAAGCTTTCTGGTACCATAAAGCGATTTAATAAAGCGATCTAGATCTCGATTTCAAGAAAATAAATAAATTGTCTGAACAATACGCCCAGTAACAATGATGCTGATACGCGTCTCATGTTGTACTTTCACGAGTGACCGACGCGACGGCCGAGAGAAACGAGGGGGTAGCCAGGGCGCTTTAAAACCCGGCACCCGGAACCCACTGAACGGTAAAACACGTGGAAAGTAGGGCGCAAAAAAAGGCAGAACGGCCACGGCAAAAGTACGCTTAACTGGACGAAATGGCCCTGTAATGGCCGACCATAAAACGTCACATACTCGTCCCCCTAACAGATCCGAGAACATTTTATTTATCCCGAATCAAATTAACAATTATAACGAAAGTCCCCCGCCCGATCTTCCCCAGAACCGCGCGTTCAGTTTCAATTTCCTAGAATCAAGAGCGCGGCTGAAAGCATGCAATTAACTTTACGAGATCGTTTCTAACCTCGGCGGACTTGGCTCCTGCCCATTGTGGCCGAGCGCTTTTAGTAAACTTTCGTCGGAATAAAAAGCAGACTCAGAGGGTACGATAGCCAACAAAAAACTGTAACACAATGGCACCACTTGACGGCCAGATAAAAGGGGACTTAAAGTAGTGGGGGTAAAAAAGCGCCACCACCATCGGCCGAGTGAATTATTTCAGGTAAATTTGTCCGCGCGCTTCAGCCACATCTTTTACCTGGCTTCACCCTTTTAGCCGACTTCTCTCGCTCTCTCTCTCTCTCGCAGTGATGCAGAACTGCTCGGCTGACAGGATAACAGAGTGACACGCGCGAGGATATTTACGTCAGAGAAGGTGGAGAGGCCGAAAAGACGGTGGTGGTCGCTTTAGTTTCGCCGTTGACTCACCTTCCGGCGACCGCGCCACCGTGACTCACGGCATTATTTATACATCATACAGAACGGCGGCAAAGGGGGGATGGTGAGAGAGGAGGATAATCCGCGAGGAGGCGAGTAGACATAGAGAGACGGGGGCGCCACAGATCGTGCCCGGTAGAAAGCGAAGATTTGTCAGCCGGACAAAAGCCGAGGGAGCTCGCGGCGGCTCGCACTCCTCTCAATGCCCTTAAATGCCGGGGGCCGCGCTCGCGTCGAGCGCAGAAATATAGACGCGATATTTCAGATTAGCGAGGAGAACGGGCTGACTTATCGCCGCCGACTTATTGCGAGCCTCCTAAACGCTGTCGCTTACACTCCTCGACTCAATGTGCGCCCGCTGTGTTATTACTCCGGCAGTTTTGTCCAGGATTCGAGCGATCCTTGGAGAATTGCCGTCGGCCGATCCCTCGGCCCGGAATGCCGCGCGGTGGCTCGCAACAATATTTCTCCTGTTTAATTTGTCGCTGGAAGACGCCTCGCGCTCTACTGTGCGCCGCGCAATGCCGGCGCTCGCGGGGAAGAGAGCGGAGAGACGGGGGCTGCTTGATGCGAGAGAGCGGAGAGACGCGCGCGATGGCAAAAAGCGATCGCTTAACGGGCGTCGCAATTTGTCGCATCGGCAAAACACACCGGCGGAATGTGCATTGTCCGCCTGCTGCGGGACTATTCCCCTCTGCACACGCTCGGTTGTCCTCCTTCCGACCGAGGTCAGACGATTTTTCGAGCATTAAATCTAAACTGGAAGTGAGTAAGATCCACAAATTTCGAAATTTTAATGGTTTTGATATAATTGATAAGAAACTATAGTTGATGTATCCGGAAAAGTGAGGGAGATGGACAAGGAGCGAATACGCGCACGATATACAAGCTTGTCGTCGGATTGCTCGGATCGGATGCCGAGTCCGTCGAATAAAGCAGCTAGGGGAAGGAAGGAGAGTGGTGCGCTGGTAGAAAGTAGCGATCGAAGGAAGGCAAAGCCGAAACGGTGCGCGCCGCGCCTTCGGCGAACACCTCGACAGGATGATCAAGCGACTCTCACGGTATCTCTCTCCCGTATGGTCCTCGGGGAATCTCTCAAACATTGTCCCGTCGTCGACTCCAGCCCGACAATGGCATTTCCATTCTCGCGGTGGACGCGCCGACAAACGTACCATCTCTTCTCCCTATCGATCCCGACTCCCTCGAACCTCCGGACACGCCGCCTTACTGCCAGGCCATCGCCGTCGCCGTCCTCCCAAAAAGGGCGAACCACCTTCCGCCAAACCGCAACCAAAGGTTAAGGGCCCTTCCCCATTGGGACCCTCGCAGGATAGATCGTTTCTTGCCCGATATCAGGCTTATCAAAAATAACATTACAACTTTTATCATTAGTAAATTCAGCTATATATATAATTTCATTTTTTTAAAAATTGAATATGTTTATAGCAAACCCCATATTTACGTGAACGTTGTGTGTGAAACACGTCAAGTAAAACCTTCGCAGTATTTTTAAAAGACATATCCATCCTCAGTACATACACTATTATTATACCAAATTCATTTTGACAGCTCTAATAATTTTTCTGACAAAAATACTTAAAAACCCCTATTCCGAGTGGTCTCAATGAGAAAGGCCCCTTAACTTTGCCAAAGAAAGAGCGAGAAAGCGCGAAGAGTACAACAAGTGGTCCTACCAGTAGGGTGAGGACTGGAAAAGGTCGCGTCTTGAGGAGGCAGCGGAGAATTTGGTACAAGAGTCTGCTCTCAGGGCGGGTCGCGCGAGGTCGGCCCGAACTTTCGGCCCTCGATATACAGCGGGGCTCTCGATATTTCAGTGGTCGCCAGTACGCGCACTGGCCAGTGAAATAAACATTCCTGGTATAGTGGCGCGCGGTCAATCGAGAGATCCCCGTGTTCGGCCTTTTGTAGGGATTCAGCTTGCAGCGCGTAAAGAATGTCACGGCTCTATCGCGCGAAAGCCCGCCTGTATTTTATCCCCCACGCCGTTCGCTGTTTCCTGAATTCTTCTTGCCGGCCACTCGCCACTTTACCGTGGGATTTATCTCCTTCGACGCTCTGGCCAGCTGTATTTTACGTCCGCTTGTAACGATTGATCGACTGGGCGGCGCGGTCATAAATTCTCCGGGTGCATTTGGCGAGGGTGATTTTTAACTCCCCGCGGTAATTTCGATGCTTCTTTAGTCGATTGCCAAGTTCATAAAATCGTCCATCAGTCATTAAAGTCATTGATTCGCAATCTGATAATATAATACGAGACTTTATAACTGAGATACCGAAACCAACAAGAGAATTGCCTTGTTTGGCGAAAGAAGAAATGATAGTCGTTGGGCGCGAGACATCTGGCAGCAATCAAGCCGGATGGTCGGCCAGTTAACAAAGCTGCTAGAAACAGGATCAAGAACAGACGACCGCTCCGGAGCGAACTCCTAAATAAGTCGCGGCTGATAGCAGTGGGACATTAATTGGCTTCCCGCGCGAGCTAATTACATCGCACTCGTGGCGAATTAGTTGCAAACCTGTCCGGGCGCTGGGAGGTTGTTGGGCATTTAGCGGAGGTTCTCGTGCGGTGAGGATTGATAGGCGACAGATCGAGTCATTTGTACTTGCAAGGAGCGGACGTCCCACTGCGCTCGATCGCCGTAGTTCAATCCTGCGATTGACAGACCGTCCAAGAAATCGCTCATTCGGTCTCCTTCTCCACCAGGCCACCGATACTATCCCATTGACTCGTCACCCGGCCACTACCGTTCCTCCCCCCTCCGGTGAATATTCATTCGAGGAGGCTACCGGTACTGGCAGTAAGAAATGCTGCACTACAAACTCCTACCAGAAATCCTGTCATTGATTGACTGCGGACAGACCGACCGGACCAGTGCCGTGAAAGCATTAAGGCTGAAGTGAATCAAGGACATCGGCGATAAAATCTGCCGTCGGCTGGACGCGGCTATGTCAGTGAATTCGGAATCATTTTTCAGTACTGAACTCGCCACTCTGGCATTTCTAATATTTTTATCAAAATACTTACTTTACAATTATTCAATTTTAATGAAATAGAATCAATGTCGCATTAGCTTATGAATGAAACAAATTTAATAGACGTAATTTTCATATTAGCTGTTGAAAGTCATTGAGGAAACTTCCTGTTCGGTAAGGTGTGAAAAGAGGTTTGTGGTTGCGCGGCAGTGTTATACCTCGAGCGTTGGCTATGCGAGGGAATTCAGATTCATTTTTCAGCGCAGTCTAAGTTAGAGATGCACGTCACTCGGAGCGTGACAGGAATAGTCTTGTTATCGAACACAATGTTTCCGTAGCGCGGCGGATGACGCGTCGAAGTGTGCATGTCGAGATCGCCAATGAGCCTCACGTAGACATCACCTCCGGCGATGATCGACGGAGGATGACTCCCATGGAGACTGGTTATTAGTCGGGAAGACACTGACCTCCTAACGTCCCGTTCACGTGTACTACGATGCTACGGGAAATCTCTACTGATGAATCGCATGATTCTAAACTCATCCCTATATCTTCAATATTATATTTAATGATCGAGCAAAATTGGCAGTTTCGGTATTTTTGTAAATTGTATCTTGAAAACGCGCCTAATGATTTTGATAAAACAAAGTAATCTGTCGTTTCTGGGTACCAGAAAACGATTTAATTAAGAATCGACTTTGGGAAAATTCATTCAGCGAATTAAAAATAACCGGATTTATTACAACCAACTAATAATGCACCAATAATAAAAGAAATCCCGTTAACTGACCGATCGACAAAGGATGTTCTCACGAAGCCGGCTTACTAGCAGCGAAGACAGTGACCTCCTAACACTCGTTGGACTCCGATCCCACGTGAAATACGTCTGTGGCTCGGCGGCTCTAAAAAGCCGGTGCACCGATCCCGACGATGATTGCCGGGAGAGTAATTACTTATCCTTAATTCACGAGTGCCGCTCGCGGAGAGTGGCAAGCGCAGGTACACGCCAAGTACACACTCGCGTAGACTCGAGTGCGGAGAAAGCGAGAAAGAGCTCGGAGGAAAAAGCGTGGCGGCATTCATCGGGGAAGGTGCCCCCGCATTCTGGAGTAAGTAGATAATTCCGGGCATAATACCGCGCCCGGCCGCGGGATATATACGGGAATACCGGGGCGACGTCTCGCTATGTGAGAAATTACGCGGCCCTGAGAACGATAATCGCCACTAATACGTCGCCGAGGCTACGTGGGAGAAAGACGAAGAGAGTCCACCGGCTTATTTACAAAGCGCGGCTTCGGGAACCCAGTAGCCCGACGGAGATTCTACCGGCATCTCCCCGCTTTCCGGAAGAATGATTAAGGTTTCGGCCTAGTGCGAACAACAGTGTCCTTTATCGCGCTAACAAGTCGCCGGCTGTATTTCGCCGGCCGCCACTCTGGAACTAATTACCAGTCGCAGACTCTCGGGGCTGCAACCCCAAAAACTCTCCTCGAGGTCTCTCAGTTCATCCTCTCTGTCCCCGTCTCGGCTTTCCTCCCGCGAGCGCATTCAATCTCCCGCGCGCCGCAGAGCCGCGTGATGAGCGCACGCACGTACGTGCGAGCATGCGGCGGATCGGGCGCAAGTGTAGCGCACGCACGGATAGATAAGCTCGGCTCTACATCATAGGGACCGCCCGTGCGCCTTCTCCTAAAGGGCACCGGTAGTCTCGCGAGGAGGGCAGATCTCTCTCGCTTTCTCTCTTTTTCTCTAGGGAGATTGCTATCCGCATACCGCCGCCGCTATTGCATCCCCTGCATACGGGATTCCCGGGAACGTACTGCTCCGTCACGCGTCCAGCACATGTGACTGGGTGTGAAGGCACCCGAGCTTTAATGCCTTGGAATCTCCGGCACCCGATTCAATCACATCAAACTATTTTCAAGGAAAGAGTGAGAGTCTTTTCGGATGGAGAATTGTTTATTGAAATCTGAAAGATGTACTGATTCCGTTTTGAAAATTGTCTTGAATTAATATACGAGAGAGTTTATTAATTTCATTAAATTAGATTTAGAATTATTCATAAGTTAATTAGTGAGGTGCTTTCGAACTATATTAAATTTATTGATCTCTTTATTATTAAAAATTAATAAGCTATCCATCAGAGTGAATTGATCTACTTTACGCGTTTGAACGTTTCAGGGGATGCTAAGTCGACGCAGCAACCGCGCGCAGTGAAATCAGCGCGAGGCAACGCCAGGGTTTGTTTTCCGTGCCCGAAATAGAAAGCTCCCGGTAACAGAGGCCTGCAATTTCTCAGGAAAGCCTCGCGCCTAGTCGTAACTATCGGATGCTGCGTGTGCCCGTGAATTGAGCCGGGGGAAATAACGAGGCAACACCCAGCCAACACCACTAACAATCCGCACTCCTCTGATTGCTCTTCCCCTCTGACTCTAACTGCATTTCCATAGACGCTGTGCAATCTACCTCGCTCGCTAAAGGGATTCCGCTCAATTTGCGGAATACTCGTGCATATGCAGCTCTCGTTGCCAATTGCATCTCGGCGAGAGTCAATATACTTCTCGCGAGCTCCTAGGGGGATTGCATGTCGAGAGAGTCTAACTACATTGGCCTGTTTAAGGAGAGAGAACTCACCAGGATTGGCCCTCCGTCTTTGATCGAGGAGGAGATGGTCGCTCCGAACCACTGGAGTGTCTTGTTGTCGATTTGGCTCAACCCGCCCGCCACGCTCGGATTTCTGATGTGATTGTTTCCTGGAAGGACAAAAGGATAATCGTCAATTAGCGTGTGCGTTACGCTGACACTCCCGCGCAATTAGTCAGCTAGTCGATGTATATCGAGAGTGGCGAGAGGGGGAGGGAGATCTCTGAGATCCGGATGAGGAAGGGGCAAAAAGTCCCCGGTATCCGGTGAGCCAGTCACCTTAGCCGGCGGTAACCTAATATGTCGCTGAGATGGATGCACTGGAACGGAATGAAGCGAAACGGAAGGAACGAGCTCGAGAGCAGCAGCCAACTGCAGAGCTACGGGATTAACCGTTTGCACTTGCCAGACTTCTCGGTGCCAGTGAACTTTGCCTCCTAGGAGTCAAGTACCTGCGGTTCGATCCCTTCCCTCCGGCACCGAAAAGAATCTCTGCTGAGTAGAATCGATGGGGGAGCAGGTGTCGGCGTATCAATGCGGAACACTCGTGGCCGAGATTCAACGCTACCCTTTTAGTCCGCCGTTAATCCGACCCTCTCAACACTCTAAAAATACCAACCCTTGAGGTTCAAAGAGCAAAGGCTAATCTTAACGAGGCTGTCAAGCGCGCTCGAACCCATCACACCTTTTAAGCCACCGCGGCGATTAATAAACTGTTATTAACTCCGGCGGCGACGCGACGGTGAATCTTCGGCGAATTAATAACGGGTTCGTAATTCAGAGTAATTGAATGACCGGCGTCCAATGAATCGGGCCTTTTACGAAGGTACACAATGATCCGCTCGGTGAATAGCCTTCAAGCAGGTGTCACGCCCGGAGGATTCCTCGCAGAAGCACCCTGCACCGACGAGCGATCGTTCTTTCGTTCTTTCTCCTCTTCGCCGAGAGAGAATGAACCCGTTAGCCGTATCGGTCGGGTTTGATCCTTAAAGGGAAAAGCTGTCCTTGGAGCGAGCATCCCTTAACTCACGCGCACCGCTACACGCGGACACACCCATCCCGGTGATTCCACTCAATTCTCCTCGAGCGTCTGTCGTTGATCCTTAATAGCAGAGACTCGCGCCGATTTTTAATATCAATTAAAGCAATCAATTAGAGTTAAAGGTCTAATGGCGCTGGTGCGGCGTTGATTGGAGATGTGCGCGGTCCCCGGGAGATAAAGATAGCAGCACTCTCGGCCGAGAGCACTTTACTCATTATCGAGTCTAGTATTAAACATATAAGTCCCGGGCGACTAGGAACCGGCGCTAATTGGCAGCCATTAGCGGTATATCCGAATAATCACACGCTTAATTGCGTGTGCCGGGGGGAGCGGGATGACTGGGCCGAGTGGGCCGGATCGAGGGCCGCTCCACTTTTGTTCGAGGGGCCCAATCATATAATCGATTAACGCTCGTTAGGGAAAGGAGTCAATTAAGCGGCGCGGAGCGGGGAGTGAGCTTCCGTGAAGATCAGGTGGCATGCGGCAAGAAATGCCGAACCTTCGGGGGCCCTAGAACCACCGCGATCTTACGGTTCTCTGTATTAGGCATCGCCGGCTTCTTGCTGCCGGAAGAGACGCTTCTCCGTATGCCCGCGTCGGGATGCGCCGTTCGCGGCGCACCGGGAGGCTGCGCCGACGTCGTCGCCGTCGAAGAAGTGAGTGACCTCCCGGAGCACGCGAGAACTCGCCGCTTCCTCGTACGCACTGGGAATCTCTGAGGTCCGCTCTCCTCCAAAAGATTCGTTTGTCATCCATTTCACTTTCATTAAAAATTCTGTTATAAATTTCTACAATTATACAGAGCATATGTTATTAATTTTAATGAGAACATTATGAAACCCGTAATTTTAGTGTTAAAGTACAGAAACTTGTAGTAAGTAGCCTAATATTCAGCAGTGCTACTATACCGAGAACTTTCGCGTGGAAGCCGTGACAGGAAGCCGCACAGACATTTACAGATCCGCTTTCCATCGGCCGGCGAATAATCGCCCGGAATAATATTGTTTACGCGAGTATCTCTTCCCCCGGCGGGACGCAGGCCTTTGAAATAGTGGCCGCTCCGATTTCCACGCTCGCGCCGCTCGCTTTAACGATCAAGAGCGCGCGTTCGCTTCGAAAATAGCTGCTCTTCTTTCCGACTGACTCACGCCACTGCCCCCTCTCTCTCCCTATTACGTTACCGTCGCCAATTTGTCGGCGATGACTGCACCGTTTTATACCCGCGAATCACTCGCGATCTCCTCGCGCCCTATCGACGAGTAACACCTGTACCAGCGCACCTGCAATCGAATTCCCGCGCGCAATCCCAGGAGGAAGCGCACTCAACGAATCGAGCGAGGAAATAGCAGGTAAATAAGCCGAGGAAGGTAGTAAATCGCGGGCCGAGGAGATCCGGGGAGAATAGCGGGAAAGGGGAATTTCGAGGCGCGTTAGGGTTAAAGGAGAGGAATCGGCGTATCGGAGAAGCTGGGAATCGGCATGCCGGGGCTGCCGGCTACCGGGTACGATCCTAATTGGACAAGATCGGAGTGCGGAGTCGAGCATACGATAGGAGCTAATTATCGATCAAAGCGAAGTGTGTCCGTAGGAGAGGAGAGGGCCGACTAATTGGATGTAGCGGAGCCGGTATCGCGTGTAGGTACATAGGTAGCTCTGCTCCCTGAAAATCTTTCCCCGCCGCGCGGAGAGGCCTCTCTTCCTCTCTTGAGGCGGAGGAGCATTAAGTAGGAGGACGCAGGAGAGAGGTAGCGTGAGTGGACCGAGGAGGCTGTTGCTCTTCACCCTCCACTTATGCAACCCTCTAACTCTACTAGTATTAACAATCTAGTTGGAACTGCTTTCTAAATACTCTGTTAAAGAGTGTTACTAAAGAGTATTACTTTGTTAAAGCATATTACTAAAGAATATTATTAAAGAGTATTATTCTGTTAAAGAGTATTACTAAAGAGTATCACTCTGTTAAAAAGTATTTTGAAATACCAGTCGCCAAACATGGCGAGAAATTTATCATCAGAAGTTAATAATTCAAAGTGTAAAGATACGATGTACCGATCACGCTTGAGCAAATACAGTTCCAGCCTCAGAAAAAAGGGTGGTCGAGAGCGAGGGGTAGTGGGCGTTGGGTACGTCTCAATCGAGGCTCATTTATCTCGATCTCGTGACACAAATTGATCGGACCGCGCGCCGTCCTCCCGATAGCGTGAAATCGGCCCTCGGCCATACCACTGATTTCCTGCCGATTACTCTCCCGAGCAGTCAATTACTTTGGCGCGAGCAAATTGCAGGGGCGAGGGAGCGAGCGGGGCCGGGCGAACCGATCTCGCGGCGATACCGCTCGGTTACGAGGTGTGTATGTCCGCATCTAATTCGTAACGGCGTGATTCCACTCTAATTTGCATCGGCGCATTAGTTTCAGCGCTCTCGCCGAGCGTGTACCTACGTACCCACCAGCCGAGCTCTCCCCCTCGAGTCTACGAGCCTATCTGATTATTAATTTAACCGGTTGCCCGGCTGCCCGTGATATTCACACTCTTGCTCCATAGCGCGGTACCAATTTGTCCCTGCGCGCCAATGAGATCAATTCGATTACCCGATCGAAGATAGCGGATTTCTTCAACGCTTTTCGTTCTGGTAGTTTTTGGTTCACCTCGAAACTGAGGTCTAATGTTTATGTATGTTTTATTGTTACTTAGAGATTTAACGTCAGCTCTGAAAAAGATGATATTTAGATGAGAATCGGGTTAAAGGATCAAACCGATTATTCACTCTCCCCTTAATTATCTACAACTGATCAACCCTCCAATTATAACAACGCGCGTGTCCGCCGACCATTTGTCAAGTCCCAAGTAAATCGACAAGAAATCCCGCACGTCGTCACTCGTTGGCATTAGCGCGTTAATACATCACCAGCGGCGCGTTCTCCCCGACGACCGGCCAACTATAACAAAGTCCCGGATGGGTCAACGACAGGGTGGGTGGAAAGCCTCCAAGAATAGAGCAGCGGCCTGCCGGCCACACCGTTGCTTCTAAGCCTCGCGAGGACGCTGCTCCAGAGCTCTAATGGCCGGCGAGAAACGAGAATATGGGTCAGCGAGCGCCAACAACCACCAAGCGCGTCGGACTCTACGAACCCTCTCGGCTCCGCGCGTATTTCCAGCGCCGCCCGCGACTGCAGAAACCGGAAAGCGAATGAATAGAGCGGAAGTTGGAGATCGGGTTAAAACGAATACCACCGCGAGCACTAATCCGCTCGCGCTCCTCTCTTGAAACGGGATCCACCGGCACCAGCTGGATGGCTGGCCAGCAGGGATTTAAAGTTGAGGCCAGTTTTTGCGTTATGTCACTTTTTTAAGAGTTGCCTGAAATCTTTTTAAAGCAACATAATTTGAAAATAAGGAGTAAAGGATAGTATATTATTTCAATGTGTCACTCGGAACTTGTTCACCAATGCAATTTTTAGTTTGTTGATGAATCTAAAATTGAAGCTTTTCTAATATCTCCGCTGCACTTGAACTATATTGTATGTGTACACTGTTTATTATGTGAGACTTGTACAAGGGTACAACTAAAACTGTCGATCAGAGAGCCCGAACGAGATAGCCATCTGCCATGTAGGAGGTTCCAACGATTTTAAAGTGCAAGTGGCGAAATCGGAAAAGCCGCGGGAGGTAAGAATATGTCGTGCGAGCGAAATGTCAGAAAATGTCAAGAGCGGACTGTAAAACGGGGTGGACATAGCGCTATAAATTATGAATGAGACCGACTTGCGAATATGTGGTGCGGTGTGGGTGAGCTGGTGCTCGTAAACCAGTGGAAACGGAGTGCGCACCTCCGTGGAGAGCGCGTCCCAAAAGCAATGCCCTGTACAATAAAAGATGACTAGACAGGGTGTATTACCTTTATCGTCGAAGCGGATCAAAGTACATCCATCGTCGGTGATGATGTCGCACTTGTATACGGCGCCACCTCGGTAAACGCCGGACTGGTTCGTCTCGGCTTCAGGGGCACCGACCACCGCCCTACAAAAGTCAATAAACCATCTGTCAAACTCTCATTGGTCATGTCTCAGTGCTAATGGGAGTGATAGGGAATCCCTGGGATGCCAATTTACATTATCGGAATTGGCAGTACACAGTGTAATCCGGGGTTATCGCTCGGCATTGGTTATCACGTGCGGTGGAAAGCGCGATGCACGCGTACATGTATTTCCGAGATCGAGGCCAGCGGTTACGAGCTATTTTCAAGAGTGGCGTAATATGCGGACCGGTTCGCGCGAGGAAACGCTCTTTTGTGTCAGGTAGGATCAAGAACATTTCGAAAGGCCTCTTGATCGTAAACCAGTAATAAATACCGACAGAATGCGTAAAAACGGTAGAGTTCGAAGGAGATCGGCCCACTCGCCTTCGCGTTTTAACAGTTCGTTAGCACTCTGAGTGCCCAACTTTCCGATTCTTAACTCTTTCATTACACCTTGTTAAAACTCTTCATTAGCGTTCTTTTTCTAGAAATAAATATAGCTGTGCAAAATACGTTTACTTTAAAAGAACAGGTATTGTTCTCAAAAATATGATTTCTTCAATAAGCAAGTTTTCTTCTTCAAGAAAATGTATTTTTCATGATCCGGTACTTTTAACGATTAACAAACACACTTTCTCCCATAAATAAAATCCTTCTAATAATAAAACAGTCCAAAAACTGAAAACGCTCTCAAGATAAACTGACACGGTGGAATCGGGTGTAAAAGCCCTTAGGTGTTAATGGTAATGATTAATTACAGCAGATCAACACTCGCCGTATCACATGCATACAGAAGAGCCCGGGCTTCCCGGCAGCGAAATTGACTCGGTTGATATAATGGAATGACATGCGAGCGATTCTCAATGAATTTATCTTATCTCCCTCGTTAGCTCGCCGACATTCAATTGCCAGTGGGAAAGGATTCTCGTGTGTCGGAGGGCCCGGGCAGCCTTAACGTATTCAATTATTTCGACGCGCTCTCGCCTCCCGGGCCAAATTGGCCATTATCGTTATTGAGTTAAGAATTGCTGTCTGCGCCTTTTTTTCCTCGCCCGGCCGCGGTGAGCACACACCCCACCCGCCCACGCCTCGGCGCTACCGCACTCCATTATTAGAGCGATCGGAAGGAGGTCGAGGTGTGATTCATTAGAGCTTCCACCTTGACGCGCGCCACGGCGAGAGAGTACAAACAATCTGCACGGATTCCAGCTAAAACTCATTCCGCGCTGATAATTTATTGCTTCAATAGCACTGTGCGAAAATATTCGGGTACTTGTGTAGTATGGCGAACATTGTGACACGATATTTCTCTTGTCTATAAATCGACTGTCTTGGTTATTTATTCTAACGATAAGGTTAATTTAATTAGAAATTAAAATGCATTATTTCTTCTATTAATTGTTATTGTACAATGTATTCGCAATTTGGTTTAATGTATCACGTATCTCTGGTAACCTTGGTGAATCACTCATTGATACAAAAATAACCAATGAGATTGCTTCATAAACAACTAAATTATCAAGTCAGCATTAGCAACACACTGAATATTTATATTCCTATTTCCGTCACTAGATTCCGCCGTGAGATTAGAATGAGGCGGCGTGTTCGCAATCAACTGTTAAGGGTTTGTAGAGATGCCAATCTACCCCAATGGAGAATATGAAAATGGCTAGGTTGGAGAATCGATCGGCTAATCATCGAGCAGGGTGTGTCCACCTGGGAGGGTCGAGCACTATCCTGACCCACTGAACAACTGATTCATACCACTTTCGTCAGAATTACTTTATCCCACCCGGCTCTATTCCCCAAGAGCATCAAGACGGTATCGCTCTCAATTTTTCCGTCGCTTTACATCCTTTCCAACGACGGAGCCTTGAACATGTCAAAACGCGAATTCGTCACTGTACGTGAGCGTGGGCTTTCAGCCTGGAATAAAGCGGAGCATTGTGAGAAAAGTGTCCGGCCGATAAACTCGTCGGCGTTGAGACTGATAAATGACGCGCGACGTGCATTATCGCGCTATAATGGAAGCTCGTCGAAGCTCTCTCGAAAAGGGGTAAGAGGTTCGCGGAGGAATGGTGATTGGGGGGAGGCGAGTTCTTCTTCTCCGTCGAATCGAGAATACCCTCTCGAAAAGCATCGATCGGAGGTTCGTGCTCGAGCATACCGAGCGCGGGGAATCTGGGCTGCGCGCATACGTGGGAAGTTGCTTCCTTTAGTGTCGATCGGCAATCGTTCAACTGGGCGAAACTGGCGTCGCTCTCGGCGACAACCTTGGCACACTCTTGACTTCTAGGCTGCAGCTAGTCGCGGTGCGCGTGCACGCCGAGTTGCTCGCGAGTCATATGCACGGACGCACATAGTCTGCCGCGATGGAAGCTTGAAAGGCGCGCCGATTATGCGAGTTATGTAAGAGCGAGCGCATGAATGTGCAGCGAGTGTGTCGCAGGAGGTTTTCAGTCATATTGGCAATGAACCGCGTGACACTGGGGCTCGAGCGAGCAAAAACTGGTGGGCTCGTATAAAGCCCCTAATTAATTAGTCACTTTCGGGCGGAGAGAGCTCAGTCGAGTCGCTCGTCCGTCAATATCTTGGAAGTCAGCTTCCAGGCAGCATTTTAACAGGGCGGCTAAAGTGTGCGAACGGAAGGGCCATTAGGGTGGCCGGGGAGCTCACCTTATACGAAGGTGGCGAGCGACGAAATTCGATACGTTTACGGGCTTAATGTCGACGGGACTGGCGGACACGGCGGCTAATAGCGAACGTGGGTCGGATTCGAGGAGGCCTTAACTTCGCCCACTACATTTTTCCTCCTCCTTTTTTCGCCCTCTTCCTCGCGGCTTGCGACTCCTCGCGCGGGCATTTCGTCCACCGCCGCGCCGATGTATATCTGACGCATGCACGCCGAACGGGAATGCAGGGGCGAACCGGTCCCGCGGGATACCTCCAATACAAACGCCTAGATCTCTTTCTCCCTGGGCCCCCGATCGCCGCCCTCTTTTTATCCCCGGCCTCTTCCAACTTCTCGCCATTCGCCGTTTATTTGACCCTCTGCAGTCGTATGACGTGCCCGATTACCTGGCTGAGTCGAGTTTCCATCCCCGGGCGTCCAGTGGACTGATGTCTTAAAAAGTTGCATCTTTAAATGGAATTGGTTCCATGTTCAATGGGTGTTTTTACATTATTAATTTCATGCTGGTATATTTGTAGGAGTGTGTCATGGTTTGTATTATTTTATTATTATATTTATTATACTTATTATATTTATTATATTTATTATATTTATTATACTTATTATATTTTCACAAATTTCGCCCACAATGCGACCTTTCGAAATGTCCAACGCTAAATTTATGAAAGTACAAAACTTCGCGAAGACAGGTTTGCAATTTTTCCCTCTCGATATGGATCGACGTCGCGCCCCTTTTCCACTACGACTATCAATCGATATGAATACGATTCAACGCGAGGCGGTCAGGTGAGCGGCCGCCGCTCTAGGTGGTAACAGTGGGCGGCAAAGATGGACTGTCTACTCGGAGTCAGGTTGAACGGCTACCAGCAGACCGGCATCGAGGGAAAGTCCAGATAGGACACCGCTTTACAATACCTACCCGTCCGCTTTGCCGAGCGATTTAGATTCCAGGCTTTTTTCGTGGTTGCGCGAGCGCAGCCGGCGACGATAAAAATCCGAGCGCATGCGACAGAGGAATTCGAGTGGAGAACCTGTGTTATGCGCAACGCGATACTCGGCTAGCGGGGAAGAATGCATTCTCCATATGGGAATATCTTAATCCGTCGGCGCTGGATCGCCCGGATCGAGGAAATGTCGAGGCGACATCGATTGCAAAAAGCTCGCCGAATCCGATGAATCTATTTGCTCGCCTTGACACCGGAGCTCGAGCTCAGTCCTCACAACAGAGTGTAACGGCATCGCTGGCACCATTGCAAAACGCTCTCGCAACTCTCGGATAATGTGACGCTTGTTGCGATATTACTGTCATTTTGATACGCCAACTCGTGCGGGTATGTCCGAGTGCCGGTGCAGTGAGTAGTGTATGCTGGCGATCGTAGGATTCTACGCAAGGTGTGGATCGATTCCATCGTCCAACGAGAATTACCACATATATATATTCATATGTGCCAGTCTGGTAGATTATTGTAGATATATATATTCTGAAAGGTCTCATTAATATTAATCTAGATGTATAATAATATAATAATAATATTCCATCTAGAAGAGATCAAATGCACTCTCATCAACATCTTTCGATTTCTTCGATTAAAATAAACTACCCAGAATGCAACAAAGTTGCAACACAACCTTCGATTAATCCCTCGATTAATTCCGGGGCAGAAAGCAATGAATCCTACAAGATTGAAATCGCCGCGGCGTGGGAACGCGGAGAAAAGGCCGCGAGTGAATTAGCGTGCGCGTCCGCGCGATCGGCCGCGGAAGATGGTCGCGAGCCGCCGATCAATAAATCCATCCTACTTTCATTGGGATCGGCGGGAAACTAGCCGGTCGCGGCGTCGCGGTGACTTTTTTCTCCCGGCCCGACTAAATGGACAAATAAATCTTGCAGGCACATTAGCCACGGAAATTGCGTCATCAGCGAGGCATTGGCAATTACCGGCGGCGACAAATCGGAGAAATGCTCGGCGCGCATACAAGTCGCCCCGGGATTTCTTTGCTGGGATACGCGCGAACTTTGGCGGTTTTTCCTCGGCCGGGGGTCAGTCGGAAAGAGGTTAGCGTCGCGCCGGTGCGTGGAGCGTCGAATTAAATATCGCCGTCCCTTTTATTCTCGGCACGTGAGGCCGTCGTATTGACTTATATCGCGACGCCGGAACGCAGACGCGCATTTGTAATCCCGTATTTGGCAAAATCGGACGGCTCCATCCGTAAGGATAGCTGGCCTCCGTACTTGGCGAATTGCTCAATGCCGGCGTCCTCCTCTCGCGCTCGTCTCCTCTCTCCACCGGGAATATATATCGCGGCTTTCGATCTCTGAAAACGTCACTGTGCCACTGAACTAGTCCGTCCGCGAGATTCCTCTCCGACGGCCGCCTCCCCACTTTCCGATTGATTTATTCTCGCTTTCTGTCCCGCGCCAATGCCCCTTTTCTCGCCCCCGAAATGCCCCGCGCGCCGCGCAGAGATTGCGGGGGGAAAAATCGAGAGAGTCAATTCGTAAATGGAAACTTGTCATTCGACGAGGCGACTTGTGCAATTATCTATAGAGAAATCGAGGCAAAAACTGAAAGGTTGAATTCGGAAAGGGAAATATGACAGATCGAGGCGGATCCGTCAGAAGTAACGCGAAACACGTGTACGCGCATATAAACTGCCGATTGTCATGCGCGTTCGTACACCGAGGCGGAAATCACGTAACACTTTGGGCCCTTCGGTGGGAAGTGGAGTCCGATGCCTCGCCGGAAAGTATTACGAGAGAGAGCGAGAGAGAGAGACCAGCTACCTTCGCCCAATCTCAACTGGTATCTCAGCGGCTGTTCGATCCGGCGATCGACACCACCAAACTACACTATCCGATACGAGGAGCAAGTCTCTTAATAAAGTGCGGAGATGCTGTCGACGGCGAATCTTCGATCTTCGATCCGAGAGAGGAGCGTTTATCGAAGGACAACATCGGCAGTCGGGGACCGATAGAAAAGCCCTTCCGAATGAAATCCAAGATTAAGGTGTCGAGTTCACCGAACTCCCTGGACTCCGCTTCCCCGGGAACGCGTATATGCTAATGAGGCCGTGCGTGCGTGCTAGGAAATTTAAAACCAACCCAGCAGCAAGCCTTCCGCGCGATATGCACATGCAACTCCGCCGAGCATATTATTGCCCCGGCCATAATGAGATTCCGCCGATCTAGCCGACGTTACATTAGCACCGTCGCCTTCCATTCGAGCCCTCTCCCCGCACCCTTCCACTCTTTAATACCCATTCCAATTAAACTTCCTTACGCCTCGCGTAAATTCGATCCTACGTTTCCCGCGCGAGCGCGTCTGGAGTTAATCGAGAGACACGCTGCGAATGAATTGGAAAAATAGCGAATTCTTCCCGCCGGTGTAATGACCAGTGCTTATTGCCAGCGAGTGGATCGCGTGCCCCGAGAACACACAGCGTCCGTCGCCTCTTTCCCGCCTGGGTCTAATGAAATCGGCGGCGCACGCGAGATCCGATTAGGTACGGGCTCCATTTTTACCGCGAGCGTGATAGGCGGCCGTGTAAACATACGCGCCGATAAATCTCCCTTTGACAGATCGAGGGAGAGGGAAGAATTCTAGGTGAGCGCGAGCGCGCGGTTTAGAGCCACTTTCTAAATCCGGACCTCGTAAGGACCGGCGACACTTGTTCTTCCTCTGTGCTAAGAGTGTCGTAGGTGCTTTTCCAATTTCCGCCGCGGTTTTATATCCTCCATCTCCCAATCTTGCTCGTACCCATCGTTTTTATTGCGCAAACATTATATTACGTCACGCGCTTTATTTTCTTGCGAGATATTTCTTGAATGAAATCAAGAAAATCTTGGTATTTTGATTATTTCAGATAAACAGATTTACTTGGAATGGAAAAATATTGATTTAAAGTAACGGTTCTGGCTGAAAGTTATCTTGGTTCTGACGGGAAGAGCTTTGCGGAGGCTAGAGGATAATCGGATTATAGAGTATTGTACAGGGTGATTCACTTGCCTTTGAATCATCACAATCACATCACAAACCTATACCCTCTACACATACCAATTATAAACCATAATTCATAATTCCATGTAAAATTACAAATCTTTTAATTGATCAAGAGCTGACTTCGAGTACCAAGTGGCATTGACTCGACCACAAGGAAGCTCGAATTTTGGGCCTCGAGCGCCGGAGGAACGACGATCCCGAGGACAAGATTTACGCTCGGTATTTACGTTGGCCGTGTCGGCGAATTGTTTCGACATTTGGCCGTGTGTAAGAGAAATTTAAGGGGCATACGCGAGGCGGAGAGTGCGGTGCGTATAGAGCGGATCGAGCGGTCGTCGCCGCGTCGTCGAGAAGCGATCGCTCGATGACGCAAGGAGGCGAGCACGGAGGCGTATCGACGTCGGGTCTCCGCTACTTTATAAGGAGCACCTCCTCACTAACACCAGTCGGCTTTCACTGTCGGCAAAACTTCCATGCGTGATCCTTCCCGGCAAAATCAACCGTAACGCGTGTTCACGTCACTTAATCTGCCATCTTTCGCGGAAGAGTCGCTCCGCTATTTCTCTCCCTGCAATTAACCCTCTCATTTAAACTTATCTATAAAATCGACTTCATCTCCAAAAATGAATAATTATACATTAAAAATATCGATAAGATACAAACATAAACTTCCCAAAAAATCCTTTCACGACGAATATAAATCATAATCGCTTGTAACCCACGATGTATTATTCTCCGCGCGTAGTGACGTCCGTCAATAAAACCCTTGTAAACCAAAAGTAAAATGAGTAGATGAGCCGAGGAATGGGCGGCTCATCAGAATGCGCTTGGCGTACAAATTGTATTTTAAACGATCGCCCCCGAAGGAACTCTTCCCGGATGCCTCGTGATTTCGATGCTATCGAGCAGGAAACATCTCCTCGTAAAAGAAGCCGCGACACGAGCGGGGAGCTCTGAATAGCGTCGAGCGATGAACCGTGAAAACTGTATTCCGCCCACTCCGAGCGTACCAGCAATTCAACTTGCTTTCATCACCCTACTCGCGGCTCTATTTCATTACTCAAGTGCGACTGGTGCAAGTGTCATTGTTTGCACGCTGGATTCCTGCATCTGCTTATTTCATGCTCGATTCTCAAATACCTAGAATACTAAACGTCTTTAATCTTTCTCAATTCAATTTTTGATATTACGCAGGTTATTAAATGCCCTAATCTTGAAGCATATAAATATATTTACATTTTCCTGCGCTCGCATAGTTTATACCCATAGTCTATGTTAACTTCTTGTTGAATTTATCAATTCTTTGTCTTATGTTATTCTATTTTACCCAATATCGTATTACTGTTACATTATACTTCTGTTATTTTATGTATCATTACCTGTATCAAGACTGATTAAAAGCTAAACGTCTTTAATATTGAACTCTAAGATTATTCCGTTCAACGATCAGCGATCGAGCACCAGCAGGCTTGTAAGCAATCATAGATCCAATTGAATATTCCGTCTGCGATTTGCATTTGGCCGTCGACTCTCGGCCCGAGCCACTGTCTACGAGTCACGAGCAATCGATTCAAGGTCTCCAAAGAGCCTCTACCCATACACCGTCGATCCTCCATCCAACTCTCCACTCCACTTAATAACTAGACTTTAAAGGGAGAAAATGGCCCGTCACGAAATCCTGGCCGCGCGGCGACCAATCCTGCGACTTTACGAGGGGCAAAAGCGTGTCAGGGGAAAGAGCTCGGGATGATCACGTAGGTGCCGAATAGCTCTGGTCCGACTTGGGTGCGTGCACGAGGGCCGTTTGTAACGCGGAGAAAACGGCCCGAGCATGTGGGCGCCAGACTTTGCGAAACGCGAGGACACCACGCTCCTTTCCGTTGGTCGCCGCCTGAAAATTCGTGATTCCGCCGCAAGCAATTATCCTTATCAGGCGGCCAGCTGCGTTTGCTCATTTGCGCGAGACTCCTCTTGCTAATAAAAGACATTACACCGCCGTGCGCCACCTGGCATTCCAATTCCCAGCGGCGAGCGCCGCTGGCGCATTGTCGATCGCGCGATAACATTCGTCGCATTTCAAACGCTGCGTAACGGCATCATTAGACGCCAAGGCGCAGCATCCGGAAAGAGGAGCATTGTCATAGATATCCGGCTTTGTAACTCCAGAGAGAAATATTAGTTTTGGTTGGCGAGATTAAGTCGGAGGGATTATCCTCCGAGGGAGATTAATAGCTCGATCTTAATCTCGTTAATTGAAGAGTACACAGAAATCGGCCTGGTCTCATCTCGAGCTGACCCACTTGCACTGTTATTGACGATGCAATTGGCCGCTGCGTAACTCCCTCGCGATATCGCGTAATCTAATTTGCCGAGTGCACTGGCGCGCTTTCGCCCAGAGAGACCGAGAGCCGCGCGAGTCCGAGTCGGATAAAAGGATCGAGTGGTTACGGATCATCGAATATCGAATAACTCGATCGGCTGCGGAGCGTAAAATCGCGCCGGGTGATGTAAGAGTAACAAGGTGTCGAGCGGTGGCACATGGTCGCTCTCTGTCCGGCGCAATAAAGCGGAAATTCCGGGAGGAACTATAAATCTTGACGAGGCCGCGGCTACCTGTGAACTGGCTTTCCCGTCCCTCGGAAGGAAGCGCAGGAGGCACCGCTCATTTGCTGCCGAGAGACTGCCGGTCTCTCGTGTTACCAGCTGCACTCAATGGCGGAAACATGTGTCGAGTGGCGTCGGCTCGGGCCAACAATGAGAACACTTCTGACGGACGAGGCGTGCATGGACATCTCGTTGCCATATGGTCGCCAGGAGTGACGACTGACCAGGGATACGGAGGATTGACGGAAAGTACGCTGTCAAGAGGTTTCTCCGAGGATTCTGACGCGCGTCGAAAGAGAGCTCCGAAGTTCCGAAGGGACTGCTATAAACTGTCAGGAAACACGTGCAATAACCGGGCATCTTATGACTCGGTTTTCCCGGGAAAGGTGGGACCAAGGCTCAAATTTCCACGTCTTGGTCCTTTCGTGAGTTATTAAAAAAATGTCCACCGAACTTATATATCTACTCAACACTTCTGCAATAACTGCAAACAAAGTACAATCAACTGGATGATCTCGGTGTCATAATACTGCTGGGAAATAATCGAGTACACCTACACCGGTGTCAGCCGAGCGCCAGAATGTTTATTGTACGTGAGAGATACGCCCGGGACAGTGAGCCACGTGTACCCGCGATTGTGATTTCAAGTGTACCACGCTGTGTACTCGGTAGCGCAATGCGACACCGAGAGACACGCGATACCCGCTGTCAATTCGACTCACCGCGTGCGACGTCAGTTGGTCGGATCTGCGGAATCGATCGAGAAAAATCGAGACAAAGTAGCCGCCAATTGCGACAGCCCGCTTTCTGCCACCCTGCTAACTTTGCCGCGGCATAGAGTCCACTTGGAAACTGTGCAAACTGGGGCGGGCGATTTTCCGGCTTGGTAATTACGCGGTAAAGAGCAGTGTACGATAATACATTCACCCGGCGATCGTTCAGCATGCTAAATGGGATGATAAAAGCAGTTTGAGATAGTTGAAGTAGTACCATCGACTACAAACGTTAAATTACGCTTTAAAGAGTATTCCGGGATAATAAATAATAGAGCCGGCATACTCAACGGAAAGATGAAAGGAAATTCCAGATAATTAAAATAATATGATCGACAGTAATTCCCTGGAAATACTCGACGATAATAAATTCACTCGACGCGCAAACAACATGCAATCATCGAAAGAGGAAAAGACGTTTAAGACCATTAAACCAGTACGATCGCCAATAACAGTACTCATCATATCACTATTGAGCTAATGAAAATAGCATAACTCTCGATTATCGTCTATACAATCACTAAATTATCTTCGAAACCAATAATAAATCCACTCAGCGATCGGGCGTTCTAAAGGGAAAACTGAAAGGGCAGTTGATACGATGAAAATAGTATGATGCGCAATATCCACTGGTGTATGTAATCTATGAGTAGCGTTTGATGTCGGTGGTCAATTAAAGGCGCGTTCCCCGCCTGCATTCCACGGAGAGCAGTACATCGGAAGCGCGCGCCTCTAAGTCGCTCAACGAGCCGTTTCAATTGCACTCTCACGTTGTGCCGATGCTTAATGACTTTCACGTACCACCAGCCACTGCGTCACGCACTGCCTCGCCAGTCAGTAGGAAAAGCAAGCAGCGCCGTTTGCGCACGTGACGAGCGAATTCTCGTAAACGGCTATTGTCTGTCAGCTGTCTATGCGGCTATGCGAGCTATCAGCTGTCGTGCGTTCTAGCTGGTTTTGATACATGTTATGTGTACAAAGGTCGATCATCCTCGGCGAGTCGCGTATTATGATAATTCTCGCATCATTGATTGATATTTTTATTATGTATGGACAAAATGAATATCTAAGCACTGATTAAAACTTTAAAATTATTGATTGATTTCTTAAAGAAATATTTTATGAGGAAACTGAAATTGCAACATTGGCATTATTGTTTGCGACATTTCTTTGTCCAAGGTTTAAATTGTGACAAAAAGTTTCTTGTTCTTGAAATAATGAAATAGCATGGAATTTGACAAGTAAGATAAAGAGAAGAAATTGAAGGGTAGCTTAATTAAAAGGAGTCCTTTAGCAGTGTGGATTCATGGTGCGTGATGGGAGGAGACGGATGCACATGTCGAGCACGTGTAAGGGGCTGAACCGGCGGTGGTTTGCATGCGCAGGCCTAAAGGTAACAGGTCCTGCGGCTGCCAGCTCTCCTCATCCAGATAATGACATAGACGGAGCATCAGGCACGTGCCACACGCGATCCTCATTACCTCCTATCCTTCTCCGGCTCCTCCTCTTCCTATGCTCTTTTGCGCTTCTTTTCTACATCCTTCCCTACCAGCCGACAAAATACAACTCATCATTTCTCACCTTAAGATCAAACGACTCTGCGATCTACATTAACCCGCCGTCAGAAATGTTTATTAACGTTACTTTCTTGAAAATAAATCCGCCTATAAAATACGACCAGTAAGAATGTTGGGATAGTTATCTGGGTAGGTTGGCGAAGAGAAATGAAGTCTTGGGAAACGGTGATTTGTAAAGGTTTGGTGTTTGGTCTAGTGGGAAGTTGATGGATGAATAGAGACGGCGGGATCGTGGGATCGAAGGACGAAGGGCCGGCGCCGTCAAGATCGGCTCGCGCATCAATGCCACGTAAGCCTGATTCGATAATCAATTGGAAGGTGTGCCGGGGAGGATCGCGGTGGGCGGTAAGAGAGGAGCCGGCGAGAGCGGGGAGAGAATAAGCGGCGATGAGTAACGAGCTGTCTTACCGAGATCCTCGTACTTAACCAGCTCGCCGCGGCATCACGCTAGTCGCCGCCGAGGACTGCTCACCGGCTACCGTTTAAATCTCTGTTTACACTGCTCTTCGAGCCTGTAATTCATGCCTGTCCAAGCTCACCTCGCGCCGAGAGCATAGGCCAATCCAAACTCCCCGGCCGAGGGAGTGGAACATTGGATTAGACGCGATTTACTCGCCGGACTTTCGACGGGCCTGGATTACCTCCTATAATCCTATCAGGTCATTTCTCATCCCTTAAATGAATTTTCGCGACACCAGTTACAGTTTTCAACATGAAAATTAAATGACTCCCAGGATCATCGTTGAAATACAAAACAAAATTATTGAATTTTAATAATTGAATAATGAATAATTAATAATTCAATAATTGAATAATTTAATTTTGCAAGATGCTCCAACCCACTTCATAGAAACCCATAAACCAACTCCGAGACCACATGTTCCAGGCTCGAAAAGAGAAAAGCGCATCGACAGGCCGAGACAAACCGACACAGCGAGTCCGACTTTTGTTTCGCTCGAGTCGAGCGGAAACGGGGAAATTGAATCCTCGTTTCCGTCTGCCATCGACACGCTCTGCTAGCTCCTGCGAGCGAAACGCTTTGTGAAAACCGACCGTTGCACACGCAGGACCTCGTGGGAATCGAACTGCGCGGTTGCAGCGCACTCGAAAACAAGTCGAGAGTCGAGAACAGAGTGCGAGAGGTTGCTTGATGAGAATTGATGGGACGAGAGGAGGATGCGCAGCGAGAAGGCGAGAGTTCGGACTTGCTGGGAAGCACAGTGACCCACTATCGCGTGGAGGCGGGCGTGATAAGGCGAGTATGTTTCCTCGGACATATCAGGAAAGACTACTCGAGTATAATGGCACGCTGCTTGACACAAAGGGAACTAGTTCTGCTTCCTCGAATCGAGTGCCGTGACGTGCGTCGATTGTAATTAATTCGACCTATAAATCGGCCCCCTTTATCTCCCTTATCACTCGAGTCTTCGATTCCCTCTCGAGGTTCGCTCATAACTCGATGAGTCTCTCTCGATTTCGGCCGTAAACCCGGAAGAACTTAGTCACCAAACCCAGGAATTAGAGAGCGCGTCATGTCTCGATCAGCACTCGCCTCCAGTACGTAAGGTCATGAGCGATCCTGTCTTTTAAAGGCAGCACACACTCGGCGACAGCTCCGCGTGACTCACGCAACTCGGTGCTCCTCGAATCTCCCGTGAGCACGGCGGCGCGTGAAAAATATGCAGGCCGAGGAGGCCACGTGGGAGTAGTCGGTGTGGTCAGCGCTCGCAGGCGTCATACTTAAAATTAATACGGCGTGAGAGGCCCCGCCGCGATTGAGACCGCGATCGATGTCGACAGGGTGCCTTGGCGCGGGCCGGTTTGACTTATCTAGTCGCACCCGAGAGAACTTGGACGGCCGATCCCCTTTCCCGACGCCCCCGGGAAATTACAACTTCCGCCCCGAGTCGATGCACTCGTTGCGAGTCCCTGCGAGAAAAGTGGTCGAGATGCGCCGGGGAAGAGTTCCGGTGGATGGGCGGTGCCGAGATCGATAAGCCGAGGTCGATTAGATGACATCTCGGTAAAAGCGTATGCATAGAAAGCGACGGGGGACCGTTTTTCAATTTCACCTTGGCCAGTGGTTCGATTGTCCTTCGAGTGTTCTCCAAGGGAAGCTCTGATTCACGCTGCTTAGAAAAAGTAACTAAGCCAGCGAGTAACTATAATCGCGAGGGGCAGGGGCTCGGATAATAGATCGAACACGAAGATTAGCCAGGTTTTAATCAGAGGGACAAGGGGACTGCGCCTCCCACGTGACACAGTTGCAGCGACGATGACCTAACATCCTGTATCCCGACGTGCTCTCTCGGAATCGACGGCGAACGCGCTTCTTCCGATAGACAGTCATCAGCAACACAGCGAATCGCGAGCCTTCCAGCCGGGTTTGCACTTTTAATTCAATAGGTCCAATCAGCCCAATTGTCATTGCCGCTGGCATTGAAGCTCCAACCCGGCGCGTTTGCGGCAAAGTGAAATGGCCGCCGCTGGACCAAACGGCGAGGTACGATTTTCGATTATAAATACCACTGTTCGACTCTATTTCGGGGATTAATGCGAAGCCAACGAGAGAGAGAGAAGAAGCGAGAGTGCGGCGCGGTAAGTCGGGCGCGCTCTCGGCGCACGTTAAATTAACGAGGACGAACGCTCGTAAAGCTCCTACGGGCTGTGGCCTAAATATAAGCGCCTACGAAGTTTCTCGTAACTCATATGTAATCCGGACTTCCTGCGCGCGCTCCGACAAGCCGACGCGTACTCTTAATTTCGTGCGACTATTGTTCGCGTATTACACCCCGAGGGAGCAAGGTAGACCCCGGCGATGAGCTCCTAATACGGAGGAGTGACGAGGCGCAGCGCTGAAAAATGACGTGTTCGCGATATGTAACAGTTTTCTCATCTGCTCGTGCACATTCATATGCTTGGATTCAACTGTCGGATCAACATGATTTCCAAATATGGAGATGACAACGAAAAATGACGAGGATTCTGTTCCAACCTTCGTTTACTCAAAGTTGGTCAAAGCTAAGAGTAAAAGACAAATCCGCGGAAAACTCCAGGACGACGGCGACTTCCAAATAAGGAAGAGTAATGACACAGCGAAAAAGGACATGAACCATGACATAACTCAAAAGCTACAAACCACACGCGTCACCACAGAATAATCGTCGCTAAAGGGCGAAAGAGAAACCTCGGAAAAGTCTAGCGATCGAAAAGTACACTCGAAGCAAGATTCCACGCAGATGCGAGTCTCCAGCGAAGGTACCAGGCTGGTACCCGAGCATTCCGTTATCTGGAATAAGTTATGCCACTCGGACACCCCTGCGACCTTTGGCGCGCGAGCCGAGCTTTTTCCACGCGGTGCGCGCGCGCTCGGTGCCATTACCCGCGTTTCCTCGTTCTGCCGGCCATTATTTATATCCGTCGTCGCCCGAGGAGCTGGAGCAGAAACGTTTATTCGTGGCCCGCGTGACTCACGAGAGAGAGCGCGCGCGAGGGCCAAACACCTTATCCTCGGGCGAGGGCTCGCCGGAAAAATCGACACGAACGCGAGGGTGGCCCGGGGACACGCGTGACAAGAGAAAACCCGGAGAGCTCTCCCGCACTTATCGGGGAAGGGAGAAGTGGCATGATCGTGTACGGAGAGCGAGTAACGTGTGAGTCGATCGCTGGGCGGGTACTCGACGTAAAAGGCGAGCGCGAGTGCTCTAAGTTCCTTGAAACACCTGTTATTAGAGGCTACCCGTATGCCTTGGACACTTGGATACAGGGACGTCGCGCGGTGGTCGGAGAACAGGACTCGAGAAACGGAGCTCGAACCAGTCGACTAGGGAAACCGCGCGGCGGTCGAGTGTCAAGTTAAAGCTCGATCCTTTTAATGCGGTAATTACCAATGTGCCGTCGCTCGATAGAGCGACTTTACGATCGCAACTAAGAGATTTAACGAGCAATAAAGGCCGAGGGCAATAGCTGCACATTAAAATGAAAGCTCCGAGCCGCCAGTTCTTCCCAGACCTCTCTCTCTCTCTATGTGTCGGCCGCTCGGAATCGGAGAAATCTGATACGAGCCTCAGCTGGGAAATTTAAATCGAAACTAAGTAGGATCGCGCACTTCTCATCTTTCACGAGTTAGCGGAAAGGCGTTAGTCCCGTGGATGGAGACTCTCGATCATCGCCGGCGCCGGCGACGGCCGAGCTTTATCATTCATTTATTGAAATCATAGGCTTCGCCGGTGGGAGCTTCTCTCGCCGCTTTCTGGGACGGGGACTTAAAAGGAGAGCGTGGTCGATGGAGTCTCGTAGATGTGCGAATCCATCATTCGCGTGCCAATCAACCTCGCGAACCCTTTTCACCGGGTTTAGAGCGAAGCTGCTGATCTTCGACGCTTTTTCAAGGTTTACACGTGTTTTATTAACGATTCACGCGTGACAAGACGCGCGATTTCGAGTGCTGGATAAGATGGGTGCGCCGTGTACACAAGTCTTGGAGCAAAATACTTGCGCAGACTGTTGGGAGAAGATCGAGTCTTGCGAGGATGGAAAGACCCGTGAGTCAAATTGATAAGGGGAGAGCGAGTTTCAGACGGCTTTCAGACGAAGAAATATTCGACTCCCTCGAATTTCATGATGTCACTCGGTATATTTAATGTAGTTCCGCATTCGGATGAAAAGGAGAGTCCGAGCGCAGGAAGTCTCTCACTTTTCTCGGAAACTCACACCTCTGCGTCAGCGGAATCAGCATCGCGTAAAAGCCGATGAGTAACTGGCACGCGCGCGCTCGCGTACGCGATCACAGTCATTCCATCGTCGTGAATGACATTAGCGGTTGAAAAAGAGCGGCGCGACTCGTGGTATTTCGACTCGATGATCTCAATCGCGCGCGCGCGCGACACTCATTATCAGAGAATGTACACATAATTATCCTTGAACCGAGGCGAGGCTGAAAAACATCTCGTTAATATGCAGCGTGGTATTTGATCTAAGATCCGCTCTCCAATTTATCTCGAATCGAGCCTCTTATCGATCGACTATCATCACCCATGTACCAAAAGCCCAACAGAGAGAGAGAGAGAGTAAAGATACCGCGCGCGCTGGCCCGCGGGACTTTCGACGGCCGCGATCTCGTCCTTGGCGGACGAGTATCTCGCGGGGATCGCTAAGTAATCGGTATTCCATAAAAACTTACCAGCCGCGTCCGGATTTGTCCCGGTAGGTGCTGACTGCGAAGCCGAACATGGAGCTGGCCTCGTGCCTGTAGACCGCGTAGTGTTTGGTCTCGACGTTGAAGGCATCGGTGGTGCACCAGGGTGGCGAGGCCACGAGGAGCAGGCCGATCAGGCCCAACAGGATTCCTCGAACGAACCACATATCGCCGCGCGTCGCCTTCACCACGGGGGTGTGTGTCACTTCACACAGCTCTTGCCGCCGGTCACTCTCATATAAGGGTGGACGCACGTCGACCCCGGCAATCCCGATAAATCGGCTGCTTGCACCCTCTCGCTCTCTCGGGGAGAGACGTACTGGAGAACTGGCGAACGGTCAGGGTGCCGGTAGCAGCTGCAGCGCGCACGACATGTGGCTTCCACGAGGCTTGACGGTGCGCGGCTCCGAACGAGACCGAAAGTGCGGGCGAGACTGAGCCGGAGAAGTCTGTTGACGGGCGGCCGCGGACAGACTGAGTAGAAGCCGGCGCTCTTTCAGTTGGACTCTTCAGCCTCTTGATTCCTCGGGGGCTGCTCGCTCCCACTCACGGTGTGGTCTCCAAGCACAACTTGCGGACTACGCTCGGCCGGCCTGCTGTATGCCCGCGCAACTGCGCCCTGCTAAGCGCCGCGCGAGCCACTCGTACTCGCACACCGCCTATACCTCTCTGTCTTCCCCCCCTCCCCCTGCCTTTGCCACTTTTTCCGCAACCCCTTTCTTCACTTGGCTCCCCCGGTAGCATTGGACATGTTGTCAAGTCGAAGTTACAATTCGAGAGTACGAGTGATAGGTAGAATTGTAATGGTTCAATTATACGATTAGTCTCAACTTTTCAGGAAAAATAGTTATTCGGAGTTTCGGGAAAAATTGAGACTCAACGATTTTCAAGAGGAAGCTTTAAGCGGGGATTGTGTCTGTACAAAAATAGTAGAGATAAATCGTTGTCAGGTGTTCTAGGAGTCTAAATGGGATTCTGCATAGGACATGTAGTTTTTATTGTTTTATTTTAAAATTGCTTTTGTACAAAATAGTAAAATACAGAACCGTAAAAACATTTCACAAATTGTAAAAAAAGTATAGTACAATCATCAACAAACTTAAACTTCTTCTTAAACGGGAACTGAAATGATAATTGAGTCGTTAGCCTCCGAGCGGATCCGTGTAATCGTGTGTACTTTATATTTACGTTTTTTTGGCGTGTCAAGTGACGTGGTGCTCTCCGAAGGCCTGCTTCGTCTCTTCTTTTCGCTAGATTGCAATTTGCTACGGGTTGCGTGCGGTGTTACAGGATAGGCTGGTCTTTGATCTACACAACCCGAACATTCGGTCTCTGCAAGTAAATGCAATCCATAAGATCTGCTCTTTGCAAATTAGATCTCATGAATAAAGAACGCGAGTGCCATTGGAATGAAGTCGACCCTGAGAATTCAAGAGTGTACCTGAATATTTAACGCTAAATCTACTCGGTCTTTTCGGCTTGTCTGCACCATTTTGATTTAACGATATCAGATCTGTCGCACCATCGAAATCCGTTTCAGGCGGGCGCTCATCTTGAATCGTTACTTTTAAAGAACCCTTTCTTCTCCTGCTCGAAGGAGTCGCGTTCTCTTTCTGTTCCGAGCTTGGCGCGGTCATCGATGCCTGTGTTGGGAATTAGTTTTACCTCATTTCAAGCTTTTACACTATGATAAACAATTTAATGAGTGTTAGTTTACCTTTCTCCTGGGCGTTTTTGGAGTTCTTGGAGGTTCCTGCGTACTAATCGTCCTGTTTCGTAAAATTCTTACTTTTTGATCATGCTCCTCTTCATTATCCGCGTCTTCATCCACTGGATTCTGTCTTGACAATTGGCTTCGTCGAATTGAACTTGTTTGATCCCGATTCTCAGGTGACTCCCTAGTTCTGAGGGGAGTTCTAGCAGAATGCTCCAAAAGCGATGGTGCTGTGCTTCGCCTTCTCAAATTTTTCATAGGTGTGGCCTCACTAATTTTCAGAAGAGGTACTTGTACGACACTTGTATTCACCTGGAGTTCTTGTTTCTCTATTTTGTCCAGTATGTTTTCCGGTTCGTCCGAGCTGTCTGAATCGAAGTTCAGTTTTCTTTCGACCGCTAACTCCACCTGTTCCCTGGAAGTGTCAAAATCGAAGCTATCGAGTCTCTCGAGCGCGGCGGCTAAGTCCAATTTGGCGCGCACCTCCTCGTCGACGGGCACTTCCTTCAGCGTAACGTTATCGTCAAAGTTAACTTTGTGTGTCAACTTTACACTCGAGTTCAAATCCTTGGTCTCTCTCGATTTCTTCAGGATGCTCTTGCCTGGCGTTTGCTCGACAGTTGGATATTTTTTCACTTCTTCAGATTTGAAATCAGGTGTTTTACACATTTTGCTGATTTTCATTATCGCCAGTGGACTCCTTATTTTTTTCGTCGTTTCGGAGAGCTGTACCTTCTGCAGCAAACTCATTCTGGTGCTCTCCCTTTTAGCGGGCGTTTGCTTCCCTCCATCGCCACGCGCGGATATCGACTTGCGCGTATTATTACTTACCGCAGAACTCCCCGATTCATTCAAGCCGTCGTTATTTAATGGCGAACTATCTTCGCTTTTGGACGAATCCGCCTTATCCGAATCGCTTTGCGTATCGCACAGTTGTTTCTCTCTTCTTGCAGCCATAATTAAAGCTCTTATACCACTAGGTTTAGAAGCTACTACCTTCTTCTTTCCAGCCGTCTTCTTCCTCGAAACCGGTCGGGCAATCTCTGGCTTTTCCTCGGCCCAATTTTCGGAGCGACGTTTTTCTAACTTCTGGAACCTTTCGTCGCAATTCTTCACTTCCATGTACATCATGTCCCAGAATCCTTGGAGATCCTTGCAGGTGACCAACATCTCGCCTTTCCCACTTTCACAATCGCGTACTAAACTATGGAATCTTTCAAACTTCTTCTTTAAGAGCAGATTCGTCTGGCCGGTTGCCTGATTGATTAAGTATTGCGCATCTTCCGTTACTCCGGGTTCGACCTTTATCGCTTCCCATTGACGACAAAGTTCTTCCAGCCTTTCCGTTTCCTTGTTCAGCAAGAAGTAGAAGTATTGCGCGGTTCGCTCTTCATCTTCGATGGACATATTAAGACACTCTTGCATGACAGTGTTTTTCGTTGGAATACCATCGCCCGGTGATCTGCCCAAACCCCGTCTTATCTGCTCCTCCTTTCTGGCCTTACTCTTACCACGACTGGAAACTATGTACGGCGAGAATATTGCTGGATCGCTCGACGTATTCGACTTCCAGGAATCAGCACTCGCGTTACTACCAGGCTCGCGCGTGGAATTCCCTGTGGGTGTTTTCTCGTTTGCTGACGAATTTAAAATTCCTTCAGACTTACCACTTCCAGATACATTGAGTGGCTCATTCGTTTCATATTCAAAGGTCGTATTCAACAGTGTTGTGTCAGTATTGGCTAATATATCTTTATTCTCTGTTGAGTTATAGACCCTTTTCCTTGATGCATTTAGGGATACATCTGGATATTCTCCAGTTACTTCTTCTATTGATCTGTTCAATTTCAAGTCGTTACTACATGACCTTCTGCTTTTACTGCTACTGGCATCGAACTGCAGAGACACACGTGGTGATTGTTGCATTTGAACGGGTGAATTCTGACTCGCAGAGCTATCGCATGAGAATCTAAGTGTTATGGTTTCAACTGAATCTTCTTGATCCATACTATTTTCAACAGTTAAATAGCCAGCATTCTCAGGACCTATATTTTCATGGCTGTATATGCTCTCTACTACGAAGGCTGTTGTGCTGGCTCTTCTGGCTAGTGATCTTCTCTTTAGTGGTGATAAAGCAAAGTTCATAATTTGCTTATCTGTGGGTGTTATTATTGATTTACCAAAGAGTGGCATTTCCAATACACCAGTTGGTGCTTTGAACTTGTAGTCGGTGGGTGCTAATGATTCTTCCATCCGCGGTGCTTTCTCGACTGGTTTCTTTGGAGGTTTGGATATTTTCTGAGGTAGTTTTACCTTCTCTTGCATAGCTTTGGCTTTTAATCTTTTCTCTGTTGCTTTGGATATCTTCTTGGCAACGGGTGGCTTCGGCTCTACATTCTCATGCACTTTGGGTTTACTTGGACCAGCAATACTACCATTGTGCTGGTTAAGTGCCGGCGAGTAGATTCTGTGATGCATGATACCCACTGTGAATGGTTTCTTCTTGTTTTTCTCCTTTTCTTTTTGCCTCTCTTTCTCTGCCTTCCATTTCTTGAATCTTGTCAGTCTGTCTTCTTTTATTATGGATTCGTCAGTCCTTGCAGCTATGAATGTAAAATTTCTGTGAAATCTATGTTTCTTCTTGATTGATTCCTCACATGATCTATAAGGCTAGTTCCATGCAATGTGATTGTAATGAACATGCAAGAATTTGGAGCACTTGTTTAAATCGAAATCTTTGAAGGATTGAAGTAAAAGAAGCATGTGGAAATGGGCAAAATAACTGCGTAAAGAAACTCGGTTGAATCTTGTTCTCTTGCGTTAGCTGTACATGGGCTTTTAACTGACTCCGAAAAGGAATTCGAAGTTCAATTCATCGGGCATATTCCTTTCTTATTTATTTACCAAAGTGTACATACATGCGAGGAAAGACACACTCGGAAAAGGGTGGCGGATGTTTACCACGTGTGGCGAAAAGAGTCGATGAATAATATTTGGTGAGTTAAGCTTAGGCCTACCTTGGGTTTTCGATGTGCTCGTCGTTGGATGTGTAACATCACGATTCTTATTAAAGTCTTTCGACCGCCGGTGTTTCCTTGTTTCCATGCATTTTTCCACGCGTACCTGCCGACTCTCCTTCACGCCGCGAAATCCGAACGGTTTTTCTTTATACTGATCGCGAAAGTCCCCCATGCTCTGTAGTAAATGCACTCGCCTTTTAACGTAAACTTAAAACTAATATTCGCCGGTTCAACGGCTCGATGACGAAACGGCTGAAGCGCAACGGACAAAACTGCTGTTTATTAAAGGATTGAAATCGGTGCCTGCGAGATTGCCGCACTGTTACCAACGCATGCGCGTTCCTTTCGCCTAGGGAATGTTTGCAGATTGAATACTTTAGGTTTGGGTACAGGTTCTTTCATATATGCTGTGCCCTGTATGTGCGAGTTCACAAATATGAATATTGAATATCATATATCATTACATCGTTGTTTAAAGTGGAAAGGGGTGGCGAAAAAATTGAGCACGGGATAGAGATTACATATTTATTTATGCAATATTTACATTGTCTAATGTACATTACCGCTTACACATTCTACAGTTAAGGTCGTATCGGCCAACAAGGTTTCCGGCTATTTTGTAGATGTATCGATTATACTCAGCAATATAAAGTAGGGTCCAGCTAAAATATATCAGTGCAGATCCAAACATACCTCGACATGTTCCTGGATGGCGCTTGCGTCTCTAAATACGCACTGGCATTTTGGACAAGAGATCGATAGTATTTGCGGTGATTGAATCTCTGATGGCTTGAAACACAAGTTTCGAATATTGTAATATGAAATCTGGCTCGCAGGGCCTCAAAATGTATGTGTACAAGAAACTGACGGTGGGTCAAGGGTTACACCTAATAATATGACTGTCTACTTACCGATTCTCTGTTTGTTTTGAAAGCTGCCAGTTGACTTTGCAAATGCATGCTAAACTCCATTTGGGACACCAAGTCAGCGACAATTTTGTTGTGATCTAATAATAGGGCATCTTTAAACTTCCTCTCCCGCGTAAAGTCTTCTTCGTATACTTTCATTTGGACTTGTAATGAATATATGGTTTCTTCCTATTAATCAACAGAAAGAAATTACAAATTTCTTGAATGAAAGCACTTGATAGGCTTGTAAAGCTACAGGTTCTACCTGGTGTTTAATCTTTTTTTGCAATCCTGTTTGTTCACTCTCTCTGTTAGCCAACATGGTCCTCATCAATTCTATTTCAGATGCCAATGTATTACACTTCAGTTCCAACTCTTTCTTGTGGGCTTGCAAGGCTTTCTCGGAAGTTTCATACAATTGACTTTGTCGATCCAAGGAAGTTTTTTCTTCGCTCAGGGATATCATTTTCTGCGTCATAAGATCCCTCTCGTCAAACAGTTTCTTTCGTTCAATTTCCAAAGACTTCTTTTCATCAATCAATAATTTTTCTTCCCATAGTACCTCTTTAAGTATCGTAAGACTCGCTATGTTCTCTTCTTGGGAGCGTTTCATTTCCAGTTCTGATTTTCCTGTTGCCGTTTCAGATTCTGATGCATCAGATATTACTGATGGCTTTCCGCGTAAGTATGAAATCAGATCGCATAACGTCGTCTCGTATTGCGAGAGAATACTGTTGAGCTCACTTTGCAACTCGACAGCCATCAGTCTCTCCTGGGGTCTTTTGTAGCTCCCTGACAATATGTCCATATAATTATTGATGTCGAGATTCAGCTTCTTGTTCGAGAGTTTACCCTTTAATTCCCTTATGGCGTCGTTAAAACCTTTTATTATTTTTTCGCATTTGTATTTCGTGGCCTCGAAAAAATCTAATGATGCGTCAAGCTTAATGATATATTCGATAAAATCCTGCATTCGCCTTTTGGTGATCGTTGAGTCACTCATGGACCCCTGAAGATTTTCTTGAACAGAAGCAGTCTCTTTGTTTTCCAAGTCAAGGATATCTACCAATATCGGTATATTTTCTTGGTTCTTTTCTTGAATAGAAGCAGTCTCCTTGTTTTCTGAATCAAGGATATCTACCAATGTCGGTATATTTTCTTGATTCTTTTCTTTAACAGAAGCAGTCTCTTCGATTTCCGAATCAAGGATATCTGACAATGTCAGCAACTTTCTAACTTCATTGGACAATTCTTTACATTTCAATTGTGAAGTGATGACATCATCCTCGATAGATGCTACCTTCTGTTGAGCATGTTCAATACTTGTAGACTTACAGTCTTGTCTGTCTCTGCACGCATTAATATCAATAATCTATGCATAAAACACAAAATATTAGGAACTCCCTTCAATCTACACAATTAATCTACCTACATTGAATCCTGTTTCCGGATTGTAATACTGATCCATGCTCAGCTTCATCTTCAGCTCACAATTTTCATTCTTCAGGTACTTGTTCAGTTCCATGGTTTCAGCAAATTTATTCTTGTGTTCCCGGTGGACCTTCATCATCTCCTCTTGCCAACTGGTCAGAGTACTGATCTGTTCCTTCATGGCGGTGTTATTCTGCTTCAATGCTTCCTTCAATCTCCCATTCTCTTGTAGCACCTCCATCAGCTTCTGATGTACATCATTGGTGTCCAATGACGATATCATCGAATTATAATCCTAGAGAAAAGCAAATATTCCAATCCCATGACGAAGAGATTTAAATATATCACATCAGATACTTACAACTGACACACTCTTATGTTGAATGTCCATGTACGAAGCTAAACACGAAGCTTCAATGGATTCCATGGAACCTCTACCCAGAACAACAAACGATGCAGGGTCCTCGGCATCGATGATGCTAAAATCTGTATTTCCTCCCGCATTGGCGGCTGCCTTGTCCAAGCCGAATCTAGCCTCCCCATTATTTACAACAAGTCCAAGGCTCTGAAGATGATCCTGAACCCAATTTAGCGAATTGGCCTTAGGACTCGATACAGCTTGTGAATATGCCGCTGCTTCCGACGAAGGTCCTTCCTTCTGATGCGACTCCATCGCGATAAAAGAATCTTATTCGCCTCTGTAAACGTTGCGAGAAACGATACTTTCGAAAAAAGGAGGGCCGGCTCGCGTCCTACTGTAAGACGTCATTCGTGCTTTTGCGCTTCTGACATGCAATGTGCTCTTCCCACTGGGATCCGTGTCGACCAGCGGTGATATCCTCGATTCATCAATCAGTGCATGATGCAACTGCACTCGATATGCCGCTTATCTACTACAATTGTGAGAATCACGATGATAATTGACACCTGTCAGTTGACCAGTAAACATGCAGGTATCTACGACGTTGACACCACGAAATTGTCAGCGTGTAGTTTTGTCGAATTTCTAAGCCTCCTGCCTTTGACCCTCTCACTGGGATGCGGCTGTGCGTCCCTCGTGTTCTGTCCACGCACTTTACGGCCAAGCCAAGCAACCTCCTTTGTTCGACAGATGTCAGTTGGACGATTCACAACTATTTGTTGGCGATAAAAACAAAAGTCAGCTGAAGCTGACAGTCACTTGGCCACAACAATCTCGCCAATCAGCGAAAACTCACGTCACCAGCCGATGCATTCCCCTGCAACGTTAACTTGCAGACGCACGCTTGCCCGGCGCCAGCGAGAAAGTCCCTAGCCCCTCAAGCAGAAAAGCCCGCGCAATAAGGGAAAGGTGCATTTCGAAAGACGCCTCGAAGTCGAGTTTCTTTCGTTTGTGCAAGATTCGAGTTGAAGGTAACAGAATCTGCTAAGAAATTTTAATAAAAGACAACTGTAACGAACATATTGTTGGTTGTCTATAGCTTACCTATTGTTTGATTATTTCGCCAGGGGGTATTATTGACTCTGACATAACAAAGGCTATTGCGTGAAGCTCACCTAACCTGCTACTGGTTTATAAAGAAGAAGTGTAAGACGTCTTGAATCTCCCACCGAAATAAAAGACTAGAGGGAAGTGACGTCGCATCAGATTCGACAACAAAAGCAGAGATGTGAAGCGCTCATGGGTACACATATGAATATTCTAAAGGTAAACTAAACAAAAACAATTTCCTATGTAGTAATTTTATAACCAGCCCTTATCCAGTGGAAAGTAGACGAACTCCAAATGATAATTGACGATGGTTCGTTATTTAATGAAAAAACGAGCGATAATAATAATAAGTTGTCCCTAAGACGCTAGTTGCTACTAAGTTGCTATTAACAACCTACACGACTGAAAGTACTGTCACCGCCGCCGAGGAGTAAACTGCGGTTTATGATCTTCTCTAACAGTGACGGGGTGGTATTCTCGGATAAGTACGCGGCATCCTCGTTTTGTAGTTAGTTGCCGAGTTCCTCCCTGAAATATGGGGGCATAAAGTTATAAGTCCTTTTAAGCACTTGTAAGCCTCTGCCGTTTTGAAAGTGCGGATGCTTTCTATTATCTAATTAGTCGAAACTAAAGTAGTTTCGCGTCGGGCCGCTCGTCCCCCGCCCCGCGAATCAGAATAAGCTGAACTTGACTGCGAAATACTGTAATTACCCTTTCTTACAAATATGTCTCGACAACGTCCTTGTAAACACTTTTTTTTTAGTAGAGGCAGCGTAATTCTATGAAAAGAGGATAGGTTGTATACTATTGGAGCTTGATAGTGGCACGATCTGATTTTTTTCAAGACACTATAGAATTCACGGTATTTTTAATGTATTTAAGGGTGACATTGCTGGGTTCTATCAGCGACGTCGCAATAAGAGGAGACCTCGTTTCGGATTGATTAATTAGGAGAAAAGAGAGGTTGAGTTGGCAAAGAATGTCTTTATTGAACAATACAGGTTTACAGTGCTTATCCTAGAAGTGCGGGATCTAAGGAAAGTGGATGGGACGCCAGCTTTATTTCTTGAACGGGTTCCGCCCATCGGGAGCTCTGAACGTACACTCACAATCGGCATTACGTAAATGTCAAGCGCATTGCGCGCGGAGCAGCATTACGCAACGAAACATATCGGATAACCAGATACAAGGATTATCATACATTGATCATTTATCATTAGCCGCTTAACCGGCGCTGGCGAGTGCGTGGCCGGACAGTTTCTGATATCCGGTCGATCCCGACGCACTCACACACCTGAAACTTTGCTCACCTTTATTTTCCCAAAGTAAGAGAGCACGAGAGCCAGGTAAAAAGCAAATTTCAGGCGTAAGAGTACAGTCGATTTTGGAAGGGCGCCCCCTTGCCTTCTCCGCCTTCCTTTCCTGGCCAGTACAGGCTTATTGAAAGTACGCGTCATGAAAGACGATGATACGTAGGGAGCGGAGATCGGCAAACTACTCATCTAGGATTACACGAGCGATCTGGAGTCGAGGGAGGGACGCCTAAGCCGGCCTTTATCCAGTCGATGATATATCCACGCATATACGTGTAGGTATATGTAACTTGAAGTCGAGAGAGTGTCACGGACACACCTGAAAGTTTGCTCACCCAGAGCGAAAAAGACGGGCAGAGCAAAGAGTCAGGCCCGCCCGTAACCTTCGAATTTCATAGGTCGTCGGACCCAGGGATGCGACGCTCCCGTTCCTCCTCCCCGATTTCTGGAACCAGTCGACGGCGAAGGAAGAGCAGCGAGAGCCCATCGAGCGGGAACTCAAGGCGCAGCTTCTTCATTGAGAGGAGATCCGGGAACGGGTTACCGATAAGCCAGGAAGGCTCGAGGGTCATTAGAAGCTCCAGGAAAATGGGCTGCCGGGGCTGGAGAGCCGAAAGCGAGCAGGCGGCGCATAGAGAATCCGGAAGCTCCACTCAGAAATGACGGCCGAGGAATCAAGACCGTTCACGGTTCATCCTACTTTGAACTCTTTCGCCTCTGTTCCCGTCGAGAGACGACACTCCAGGCTCATTGTTCCACGACGGCGGCGACGCCGAGAACGGGGACGTGACGCCCAGCCTGAAACAGAAAAGCCACCTGCCGCGTGCTATTTAACGCGGTAGATTTCACTGTCACCTCGCGGCTTCCTGCTGCTAGCAACATTTTCCCCAGAAACCACCGGGCCCCTCCTTTTCCGGCCCACCTGCTTTCGGAAAGTCTGCCTCGTCTAGCCTCGTCTGATGTTGCGGGGGGACCAGCAGCGTCGACTGATCTCCGGGAGCCTCGGGAATCTCGGGCGCTTGCGGGTGTTTCGCTGCGAATAGGAAGGCATTTTGTAATTAGAGCGCGGAATAATGAGGGACGAGTTGCTTAAGTAACATAGGTGCGGAGGAGGAGAGAGGGGGCGAGTGCGCGCTCGTGTCGCTGGGGAGCAAATGGGTTTAAGAGCTTCGCGAAGGTGACCCGCGCGCCTGGTACCTTTGCGCCTTGTTCTCGGCTGAACGTAACGATTCGTAATCACATCGTTATATGCACTCTACTAAATACTTGACCGACTATCCGCCGGAGACCTCTAAGCCGATTATCGCAGTTTACGCGCCGCGTTACTAACGGCAAAGAGCAACCGCGCAACTTTCCCCGAGCTTTACTTAAACGCATCCGCGAAAGCGGCCCCGGGAAAGCAAAGTCGAATCAATAAGAATCCTCAGCGGGGCCGACTTTGTCGGCGAGGAATTCTTGTTTCCGGCGAACTAAGGGAGTCGTTGTAATTAAAATTCCGGTTTAGCAAAGTCCGCCGGCGCGGAGCGCGGCCGAGCGAGGAGAGCCGCGCTCGCCTTAACTCAGTGGCTCCTTCTTTACACTGATTATAAAAGTAGCCCGGGCTAACTTCATTTCGGCATTATAACTTGGCGAGAGAGCCGTTCGTCCATTTCGATATCCATTACGAAGTTTGCCATCCCGCCAAATCGCTCGGCGAGCTCTAAATCCTGACTTAGCGTTAGTCGAATTCACTCTTTTCTCAACTTTAACCGCATTTCAGAAGTGAATTTGAGTAGCGAGAAAGCAAAGAACTGAATTCCTAATAAAAACTAATTCCATTTCTTTCGGTTTATGGCAGTAAGGGAGCTTTGATGGGTGAGGAAGGAATGGGTCGATAATATCATAGCCATCTTTCTCAAGGTTCGAGCAGCATTCGCGAAGAGAGCCAGTGAGTGACTGGCCGCGGAGCGAAGAGCGGAGCGAAGAGCGGAGCGGCACAGTGAGCCTCGGTGCGATCAGTAGACGCAGACTGTCAGAGGGCAAACGGCAAGGCTGGTGTCCAGAAGAGAAGAAAGTATAGCGTTACGGCTGGATGTCAGTGACCGGAGCATAACCCCGGGATAGTTGCACCATTGCCATCGTCTTCCTTCGCTCTGCTCTCCTCGAGCGTTCATCCGTGGCAGCTCTCTCGCCGCAACACCTGACTGTCTCCAATTCCAGGTGGTCTCGTCGACGAGTGCCCTCAATTACCACGCACACCTCCATTATTCCCCTCGAGTTCCTCGCGCCTCTTGCCCCCTTCGGCGTCACATTGAGTCAACCTCCTCGAACAGCGACCGATCCCACACTCTCCTCCTCCCGTCGCCCTGGAACACAATAAGATTGATTGGCTCAATAGATAATTACTCGCTGTTATTAATCGACCCCGGTAAAATTACTCTCTTTCGCGCGTGCGATATGATGGATCGAACGCTCCGCTGATTTATGAATCATCCGGCGGGTTTATCACTTTCGAGGGCAGTTTCACGGGGGAGGAAACGCGCGACGGCGAAGGAACATTCCGTGGGAACCGAGGAAACTAGACGGACGCGTCGCGCTGTAGTCAGCTCGCTGGAAAGAAAAGGGGGAGATAATCTATCGATTTAAAATCATGCGAGACTCGCGCGATGGACTCGCATCCATCAGCGGCTCGGGACGCGTCCCGAGCTGCCACAAGTGGCAGCACGCGAATCGATCTTATCTCGAGAGCGCGTAGCGAATGCCGGGCCGAATCGGCGATCGATGGCGGAGGGCGAATTCTCGAATTTCTCCCTGGTCCCGGTAACCAGCGAGAGGGTAACGACCGGGGCCAGTTTGGCAGTGCGCGCGCGGCCTGCCGTGAAAGCGGCCTTTCTTCGGGCTAATGCAGCCGGAATCATGCGATGACGAGAGCGATTATGAGCGGCGCAGCCTCGCCCGCTTGTCCATAGAACGATCCAGGAATCGTGGCAGCGAGCGCCCGGACAGAGCGCGCTTTCATTTGGTATGCGTGAACGCGTCCTCGCCCCCCCCCCCCCCCCCCCCCCGGAAGGAAAGCGAGCGGGGAAATTGATGAATGACGAATCCGGGGGCAAAAACCTCGGCGAAGGTGTGTCGAAAGCAGATAAACCGCCGGGGGGGAAGAAGACTGACGTTGTTATGCTTAACGCATTTCTCTTCGATAGTCCGTTGAATGAAACTGGTAAGTCGAAAGGATGTTAGTCGCGTTTTTGGGCAGCAGGAATGAGGGAGATAAAGGCCCGTTCGTGTTTACAGAGAGTGAACGTTGCGTGTCGCTGGATTCAGGGGAAAATCCGACGAGCGGGATGGAGGAGGAAAGAAAGGCTGGAAGTGTGTCGAAAACAGATAAAGTCGGGAAGAAGTCGAGTCGAAAGGATAGAAAGGCCAACATTATTCTGCCTATCACATTTGTTCTGCACGATCCATTGAAACTGTTAGTCGCCAAGATATTATCCTCGTTCTCGAGGGATACAAATCACAAGCATAAAGGTCCATTCAGCTTTATAAACATTCAACATGCTTGACAGATACGAGAAATATTCGGACCGCGCTCGTTCGTCCAACGATATTTGGCAAATTTCCTATTATTTCTTTAAAATATGATATTAGAATTTGGTAAACATTTTATTATTTATGTTCATGTCCTGTCGCGCATTCATTGATACGTCAAGTAGAACCCCTAAGTAGAACCTCATCGCATTCAACATTTCAATACTGACGCTCAGGCATTATTCCCACGCGATTGATTCGAATTAATCGCGTAACATTGATTACCAGATCACACTTACTCTACCATCCACTAACGCCAGAACTTCAACTATACCTTCCACAAACTACAAACAATAAAAGAATACTCATCCTCACCGCGACGGTAGGTTCGCGATGCCTATAAACACAAACGCACCTTAGCTCTGCTCCTCGAAATAAACGAGGGAGGATCGCTCCTAAAGAACCGCGGGACTGACGGGACTGGCGGCCGAGTGGATTTCCAGAAGAACAAGTGGTACGAGTGCACTTATGATTTACGTAGCCGTCGGGCTATCAAGTGTCAGGAAGCCAGTGTGCGCGTCGGTGCGCCGGCACACCGAGGCCCCTTGGCAGAGCCGCGCATTTAATTTAATTTATCGCCGAGCACTCGATGCAGGGTTACACGGCGCGATTACCATCGGCACACGATTACCGATCCGGCGCGCGCGCCGGTTACGGGGTGCGCAGCCCCCAGCACACGCGCATTTCGCGCGACCGAGGGTCCACACGTGCGCAAGGATAAGGGAACGCGCGCCGGAGAAAGAAAGAGAGTGCGAGGGGGAGCCGTAAGCAGAGCCGACAGGTTAACGGGAAAAGTTATTTAATCCGAACGGAGATCATATCTGTGCCCAAGTTTACATAATGCAGGAACGGGGTGTCGCGCTCGAATTCTCCCGCTCCTGCTGCCGCCCTGTGTAAGGAGATATCGGGAGATTAGGGGATTCGCCGTGAGCGCCTTCAAAGTCTCTGCCACGAGTGGGCTGCCTCGGTTACTGAGCGAGTGATGCACGCGTACTCCGCGGAGACAACAGCCAGTCGACGCGGAAGCGAGCCGGGATCGATGAGTGAAAAGCCCTTTGCTGAGTTAGGCGAGATTGAGCACTCGTCCCTCTGCACACTCGCTAACTCCCGAGATCTTCGAGGGAGAAACGACAGTGTGAAAGGTACTGAGTTCAATTGCTCGATTATTGATCGATTTTCAATTTTTAGTCTGCTAATTATTACCTTGCTATTCCCTCTTAATTTTTAGCCCTTCTGCACATTGTTATTAGAAAGTTCAAGGCGTGAAAAAGTTGCGATATGATTGGAGAGAAAGCCAGGTAAGAAAAGCCATGGGAAATCTTGTATACGAGCGGTTCATAAGAGCCGCGAATCTTACGGTCGGGCGTAAGGGCGACTTAAGGGGATTGCGATCCTGCGAGGCCAGACGCGCTCAGCAGGAACAGGAAGTCCGTTCGAGCGTTGAAGTGTGGGAGGGAAAGCTCAGCGGTCTTTTTACATTCGCAGCCTCGGCCGGCGGAGGTGGCGACGGGGGCACTTAATTCCCTGAAACCAGTGAGTATTAACCGCGAAGGGCAGAGGGTGGAGGGGACAGGCAGCGCGCGAAGGAATTCAAGACGGCCGGGCTTATTAAGATGCGAGGGAATTAGCATTCGTAGGTGCAACCTGGAGTGCGAGCTCGTGTAGAAAAGCACATCGGGGGGCGCGCGCGCGCTCACGTCCGTCGAGGGGGCTTTCGCCAATTTAATAAGCAGGGAGCGGGCGAGAGCACTGGAGTACTCTGCGATAAGTTACGTCAGTCAGTTCGGTTTGCAACCACCGAAAGCTTCAAGTGGAACCGAGAAAAACTTGTTGCGTTAAGAATGCGGGCCCGAGCTTAAAAAAACGGTGAGAAGATTGGTAAATCGAGAGGGTTGGGAATCGAAGAGGAAGAAAAGAAGATTTGTGGGGTTGTCGAGAATTTCGAGGTGAATGGAAGGAGAAGGGAGGCGCGCAAGAGAATCGAGCCTAGGTGGATCACGCAACAGGAGATGACACACGTGACTTTTGTGTAGCTCGGCGACGGTGTGAGTGGCGTGCGTGGTCTTAGCGGGCCAGAAACAAGTTTTAATTCCTCGCATCCGTGCGCTCTCCTCCGGGGCTCATGACCCCTGGAGGAACCACCAAGAACCAAGGCGTACCCTTTTTTCTCTTTGTTCTACCGGTATCGAAGTGGGTCAAGCCTACTTCCGCCTACCGGCACAACGTGCTCTCTCGACCTACACCGAGCTGCCCATCGCCACGCTGCCTTCTCCATTGTTGGCCTGCGTCGTCGCCAGGCGTCCTCCTCCCCGAAAATCTCGTCACGCGCTCGCGATTCCAGGGCTGGACATAGTCTGCTTTCTTATTGTTCGTCCGACTGCGTTAACTTCTCCTGTTCCTCGGGAAATCGAGGCTCTCGCCGATTCGATTCAAGCTTGCGAGGCTTCCGCCGCCCTCTCCAGTTACTTATCGAGCCACTGGCTCCGCAAAGTTCTCGATCGACGGAGAAATATTGGTTTCTCCCCCCCGACTGGTTCAACTCATATAGAACCTTTTCATAACTATCGTCAATAATCTTAGCGATCTTGTAAAGAATTTTCGAAAAGTCATTTTAATAATTCTTCCAAATTAATATTAATAATTTAGACAACAGCCCTCAGAGACTCAACTGATCTCAGCCAAGAAACATTGAGCCTCAAACCCCGGCTGGAGGATCATCCCGACCCACAGTGGGATATCGTGTTAAGCTCTAGTCCTCCTCTCCTCCATGCGCGCAAAAAGCATCGAGCGGCGCAGTAGGACGCTAAATGCTAATTCGCCGGTGGTAAGAGTCGGCGAATCTCCAATCCGGCAATTTCAATTCATAATGACGGGAGAGCGCGGCCGGTGTGAGATAGGGGTCGGGGCCGGCGCTCTAAATCAATTGGAGCAAAAGGAGCCGGGCGAGATTGTGAGTAACGACACTCGGCGCCGTAATGAGAGCAGGCTATCGATTAGCGCACCGCGCGCCATATATCCACGCGAACTTTACGGCCGCTGGGAAGATAGTAGCCGGACGCTTTCGGGACCGACGGCCGAGCATCCCCCGCGCTTCCTATATACTGGAGCTGCGATGGATCTCGGCTGTAATTGCGGCGCATCCATCGCTAATAATTAATAAGCCGTCCGATAGACGAAGGAAGCGTTCTCTAATTAAATGAGTGGAGGATCAACATCTATCCCGCTCGCCTTGAGAATCACGACAAGCAGCAGCAGCCACGGCGGCGGCCGGCCCTGTTAATTACCAGGTTTTTACTGCTGCTCGCGTTAAACATATTACCGGCTGAGAGTTGTGTTAGCCCCGCGAGCGAGCTCGTCTTCGTGTAAACTGTCAAGTAAAAACAGATTTACGGCCTCGGGCCGTTTGCTCTTCCTTTTTAGCCAGTCGAATCGGTACCTCGTCCTTGTATCACGATCCCATTTGTTATTCTCGATGCCGCACGAAATCGCGCCCCGGCAGCCAGCCACCCGGCAATATGCAAGTGTCGTCGTCCTCTGGCCGCGCGTCCATCCATTATTTTCCGTTTAGATGCTCGCTCCGGAACAGATAAGGAGCGCCGGGGCCTCGAGAGAGCGGCAACTCGGCGCGGCTAGAGCGACGTGTAAATTTTAAGCACTTCCCTCGCCAAACTAGATTCGAACTTATCTCTCGCTCGAGTCGCGAGACTCCTCTCCGCTTTTCCCTCCTAGAATCCCATTCTACTGCGACTTCTAACGCCGCCAGCCGGAAACACACGCGCACCCGCGCAAACAGAGGAATGAAAACGTGCGCAATTCTAGAGGGACTTTTTTCGAGAGTTGCCTTCCCCCCAGGTGTCTCCCGGTCGCTGAGGCTTAAACGAGGAAAAGCAAATTTCGTTTCCACCCGCGACGCTGGAGGAGGTATCGCGCAGGAATCCTTTAATCTCGACCGGTGGACGGTGAATTAGAGGCAATACGGACAATTACACTTGACAACCCCACTTTCCGAAATCTTTCTACTTTCGATTCGCGAGCGAGACGATTACACGTCGCGCGCGTCGCTAATGGGTATAAGCTCGAGAGCATAACTTAATTCTAATTTAAACTGGAGCGCCGTCTTAAGAGAATATAATTCACTGGATATATTTCGCGAATAAATTGGCGCGAGCGATGCCCGGGTAGAAAGCCGAGGCAGAAGTTAGCAGGGTGGCGAGCGCGCGGTGGGAAAAAACATTGTTAAGCGCAGGAGGGTGACGGTGTTCCACGGGGGGTGTAAATTATACTCTCCTTACAGGGGGTGCGCGCGCGCTACTGGCCGGCCAGTTTTCACTCTATCCAAAGCCGCGCTCAGCGGCCCGGCTATTTATGTTACGTGTTATTAAGAGAAAGTTTCAGGTTTTATGTCGGATAACGCCCCACACGCCTCCTAAGAGAAACAGCCTCCGCATCCTCCTAGACGATATTAAAAGCCGGCGTAAGGTCGCTCGCGGTGTTGGTTCCTCGGGGCGAGCCGCCATCCACCTACTCCCCGGCCATTCCGCCAACTACACATATCTATTATCCGGATTCCGAGTAGCAGCGGACGCCACGTGGCCGATCGAAAGCGACCACTAAATTAAATCTTCGAAATACCTTTACGAGGCCTCATATATGCCCGGCCGCGCCGCTTAATGCTCTCGTAATTCCCGGGAGAAATCGTATTTCTCCGCTGGCGCGCTATTCCCGCGACAGGAATAAGGGTGGGACGCGCGCTCGCTTCCTGGCCTTCGCCGGCGAGGATATTGCGTGTCGGATTATTTAAAGGCGAAGTTAACCGAGTGTTTTACTCGGCGCTCGGTAATGGGAATCTCGAGATTCCTCTTTCCTTATCGGCGAGAGGTTCTAATTTCGAGAGGGCCGCTATCAAAGGGAACGGTTAGCCGAGCTGATTCCCAACGAATTGGCGGGGAATCGCCGGGAGATGGAATCGCGGGAGTCCGGTCGAAAAGCACTAGTCGAAAATGAAAGGGAGGCGGCCCGGTAGATATGTCGGTGCGATTTAGGGTTAAAGCGTGTCGAGTGGCAGGGCCAGGGCATTAGAGAGGGTTGGCGCGGTCGAGGGGGTGAGAGGGTGCGGCGCAGGGGGTTGTAACAGAAGAAAGATAAACGGGATGAAAGTAGGCACTCGCCGGCGGAGCTCGTCGAGAACTCCTTCAAAAACGGGGTGCCAGGATGATCGGGAGCGGATTCATCCCCCTGAAACCGCCTATCGAATGTCCGGGCGCGTGAGTCAGCGGTTCTCGCGATCCCCCTCGGCTCTCTCGCCGGAATCGATCGATCTCTCGCAGATAGGATTAAAGGGCGGAGGGGATTGGCGGAGAGGAAGTGGCGTCGAGGCCAAGCCGAAGCCGGACACCCTGCGACGTCCCGATTCCAGGGACGCTTCCGTCTCCGCGCCCGCCGCCGATAACGATGATCGAGCGATACCCTGGAGAAAAGCTAGCCGATCGGTGGTTCGATCCCTCGAGCGGCCGAGGCCGAGGACGAGCGTCGCCGGCCTCGCATACTAGATAAACTCGAGGTACACGCCGAGAGAAAGTCGATCGAACGGCTCCCGTGCGCGCCGAGAATTGTCCTTAATGCGGCGAGATTGCGCGCTGTCGGCTTGCCTCGCAGGAAAACGACCAGAGAGAGCCAGAGAGAGCGAGAGAGCGAGAGAGAGAGAGAGAAGCCTCTGCCAATCGAATTAACCAGACGATGGGGTCGCGTTATTGGAGTAATTATTCTGGCAGATTAATTTTTATCGACCGCTCCCTTTCTCTCTCTCTCTCCCTCCCCCTCTCTCTAGATGGTTCTCCGCTTTGTTCGTGCGTCCAGGATGTCAACGATTGGGCCCGACGTCGCCGGGATGAAATACGCTCGGCTGGCAATGATATAAATGGCCTGATGGAATCGGGTCACGACACTGATACGTGCTGAATATGTACATATTATAAAGGCGCTCGCTCGCGCGCGCGCGCGCCGCTGCCGTCGGGATTCGCCGGAGGACTCGCCGACGCAAATAGATTTATGTCAGGTATAGGAGTCACGAGAGACAATACACATCGGGCTTTCGGCTTGACAGGATATCGGCGGAAGACTGGTATCGCTCGCGCGGCTATATACTCTGCTGACGCGGGCGCGCGCTCGAGGGGACGTTCGTAAAAAGCAAGGTGACACGCCGGATCATCGCGCATAAAAGCAAAAACGGGTAAAATCCGAGAGCGGCACTCGCCTAGAGAGAGAGAGCTGGCCATGGGGAGGAAGTTGAGCCAACATCCTGGTTTAATGTATTTCCGGCAGGTTGCCGAGCTATCAAATCTCACGAGCCTGTGGTTTTGATGCTCCGCTGCCTTCGTCCTCTTGCCCATACAGTCATCGCCGCCGTTGTCATCACCCACTCACACACACACACACACACTTCAAGGGTACCCTCCTGTCTCTCGGCGGTGATGTCTCTTTAGCGGAACATTCCCGGGAAATGACGTTGCCACTATTTTCTCCTCGACTCTTCTTCGCGTGCCCTCTCGTCCTCTACCTGCCGGAAGATGAGTCTTTCCATTTGGAAGGTTCAATCGGCGCGTCTCTCTTCTCGCCCGAAACCGCCCGTCCACGAAACCTCCTCGACCTCCTCGATAACGAGCGCGACTATTATGCTTAAAGGGCTTTAAATCGCGCGCGGCTATCACCGCCACGTGGAGCTCTGATTAGTTTAATTGCTTCCGCTGATATACTCGGAGGTGCGATTCCCGCGAGAGAGTATCGGCCGGCCGACTTCCTCGAAATTATTTGTATTCACACCTCGGCGCGTTGTCGGCCGGCGGACCTCGAATGGTGAGGGCAAATAGAGCCGGGCCCCCCTCCCTCGGCTCTCTCTCGCCAAGTGTTTGTCGAGTTCCGAGAAAGCCTCTTTCCGGCCCAGTCGCCTCCTTATCTGTTTACCTTTTCGTATTCTTCCTGATTCAGCGGCGAGAGCGAGCCGCGCTCGGCCGCGCCAAGATCCCATCGGTGGATCTTAATTAGAATGCAACCGTCGTACAAATATCGTCGGGCCCTTGCCGCCTCGAAGATCTGCCCCGCGAGATATATTCGGCCCGGGGCCCCTCGATGGGCCCTGTCGCAGTCTAGTTCAAAGGAGCATAAGATATCTCGCAGCGAGTGCGTGTGTTTTTTCGGTGGGTGCAGCCTCGACAATGGGAATCCTGCGGGACTTAGGCTTATCGCGCGCTCAGAATGAAAAATGATCGGGGAACCCTTCCGCCTAGCACTCCTTTCTCCAGGCGACGCCGAAAAGCTTTTAAGTATTCTTCGAGTGCCGCTCGCCCGCCGCCAGTACAATAACTTAGTGTTTCAGAGTGCGCCGAGGGAGCAGTTGTGTCTAGGAAAATGTGGACAGTTAGTTGGGAATAAGAGCGTCGGGGTTGCTTGTTATCGGGGCTTAATTAAAAGAGTCGATGGCCCTGTTGCTTGTGGAGCCTGAAGGCAAGTTGGAGTCGATATAAAGGAAGCTCGAGATCCGACTAGCCGATAGCCTCCTGCACCTTTCCTATTATCCTTACCATCTTATCGCTCGCCAATTTCTTTATCTCCACTACTGGTTGTACCGAGAAATCCGCTGGCCACTGGATAATCTGTGTATCAGATGACCAAGGAAGTTCTTGCTGTTTCTGCGTTTTGTTGTATTGTCAAACTGTATATATGCAGTTTCTATGAATTCAAAGTCAGATTATGTATTGACCGACGATTTGGAGGTGTATAATAGTTATGGGAATTAATCGAGATTTCATTAATAAAAAGATTGTCCCTTTGAAAGGAAATGAGTTTTTATTATTAGATTGTTAGGAGCTAGCAATAAAACTTTTTCGAACAAACTACCTTTTAATCTACTTTATGCATCATTTATTCCCGTTAATTAAAACAGCAAGGACTTTCTTGGTTACCTAATATACACAAGCTCGAGGAAGAAGGCGCGCTCGAGCAGCCGGTGCAGCTCATTGAGTTACACAAAAATTCCGTCGAGGCGCGCGCGCGCGTCTGCAATTACTTGTAAGCGGATTTCGCCGTGCGCCTTTTTCCGATAAACAGATTCCCGCCGCTTGTAATCGTACTCCGCGGAGGGCAGCGTCGCGCAGAGATCGAGTGTGCGCGAGCGAGCAAAAGCGCACCTGTGACGAAAGCGCGCGGAGGAGGCTGGTCACGTTCGCCGAGATTTTCCTCCTGCTCCGGGCGCGGGGAGTTAGCCGGGTTCCGAACTCAAGCTAATACCGAGGATGCCGGTAGTATCGCAAAGTAACTCGCTTCCCCGAGGAAAGAGAGATTAGCGGAGTGGCAGTAGCGGCAAGTGTAAGAAAAGTACAAGTAATCCTCTTACACGGGAGCGGGCGGACGCCGAGGTAAAGTTCGAGCAACTCGAAATCACAATGGACGCGCGCGTCAGGCGTCGCAGTGGAAAAGTCGGGCTGTTGGCCTTGCGCCGCCTTGGGACAAGATGGAACTCGATGTACTGATTAGCGAGAGCTATCACAGCCACCCCCGCAGAAATCCAACTTGACTCGCCCGAGCCTCGGAGTACAAATAATCCCATTACTAACCGGGTTGATAAATCCACTTCCAGCAACAACACACTGCACTTTCTCGCCCGAGCACTTCCTACATCAAACCCACCCATTACCGTCTGATCGATGCGAAAGGTCAACGTATGACTAACATCGGTATTATCCTATCGAGGCCGATCGCTCTGATAGTGAGCACAGAATAGGGCGCCTCGAGAATCGGCGCGAAAAGATTGAGAGAAGATTGACTTACATGGGTAGATAATGGTCGCGCGGATCAGCGGGAAATTTCGGAGATTCCCCGGGCTCCCTAGGGGCCGACGAGAGGAGCCGCGCGATAAGGCGGACACCCTGTATAGCCGGCAAGTACCGCAGAAAGTCTATAGCGGGTACAAAGCGGAGACGCTCGACTGAGAAGGAAGAGCGGCAGGAGGAGGGCGAGAGGTCCGAGCGAGGGCGAAAGGAGGGGAGGCAAGAAGAAGCCTGGAGAGGAGGAAGAGAGGCCGCGGCGGGAGTAGACTATGCCCGATAAAAAGCCCTGATTCCCACGAGCGTGGATAGCCTACGATGAAAACCTCTCAGCTCGCCGACCACGGCGAGCGCGGCATTAGAACGTCTACGAGTACCATGTCGGATTTTTCGTCCGCCGCGCTGCGCCGCGGCCTGGCTGGCTGTCGTGCCCGGCCGGCTCTATCTACTGAAGACGACCGCCGGGCATCCACGTACTGCCACTACTTCCCTCGCTCCCTCCTACGGGCCACCGCGACGCGCCTATGACTCAACTATCTGCATACTACCCTCTGCATGCATAATTCTTTTGCCCGCACCAGACGCCACCTGTATCGCGTTACGCTCGGCAGCCGCGGACAAACTGCCGACCCGGCTAACAAATCAATTAGTGGCAAGTGCTTAATGAGAAATGGCTCAGTCTGGGTAAGGATGTGGGACTTGTGGGAGCTCTTTCGTCCGGTTCAGAGCGAGTGGCGTTTCGTGTTTGCGATAATGATGATTTCGGTTGGGAAATAGAGAACTGAAAGAACGGTTAATTAGTTTTATACTTCATTTTTAAGAAAACCGGTTTCATGTACTCGGAAACAGTAGATCGGCTTAATTTATCAAACTTACTATAACACTGAAAAATATCTCTAGACTAATTTCAGAAATGACCACTTAGATCCAAACAAACACGTCTTTATGTTTTTATGTGCAGCCATAGATCGCAGCACTCGTTCATCCACTCGCAACCAGCCCAACCGTCCCCGCCGACGTGATCTCAATTACCGGCAGCAGAATTCAGTAAGGGAACGGGGCGCAGCGGAGGTGAGTTTTACGCACGGTCAAATGTTTCGTATAGTTGGTCGGCTCGGAAGTAAAACTTTAATGCGACTGGCTCGCGGCGAGCGGAAATTTTTCAGTCACTCTTCCGCCGCTTTTAATCGCACTCGAACACCGGGAAAACTCCGCCTCGCCTCTTTATGTCGCAATGCACGCGCATACGCAATTGCGAGAGAGAAAGAGAGGGGGATGGCGTGTTTTACAACGCGCTGATACTCAGATGCGAGGTATTTAGTTGGGAGGAATTAATACGGATAGTTTGCGAAAGAATGGGAAATTGGTGGTTCTTAATATTGAGACGCAGATATTTTTCTGCGGCTTTTCTGCCGCGGCATCGTCTTGAGAAGAGAAAGAAAGAGAGAAGTCGCTGGATCGATTTAAGGGGGGGCGTCCACCGCGAGTATATTGTTACTGAAGTATCAGCTTAAAGCGACTACAGCTCGGCGAGACAAAGCGATTGATCGTAACACGATAGTGAGGCCCCGGTACACAAAAGCGCGGAGAGAGAGAGAGAGGGATCTTCCTCTCAGTGGAAGTCCCTTTTCACGGGAAAGAAATCCATAAAAGAAACAGCCGCCAGTGGCGCGCGCTGTGATTACCGGCAGACGCACTCGAGCAATTGGAATAACGCTCGAGGACCTCTGCATAATGTTTTTTCCCCTCTCCATTCTCCCCTTTCTCTCCCTCTCTCTCTCTCTCTCTCTTTCCTCCTCTCTTTTTTTAATACTCAAAGCTCAATTCTGAAAGCGATCGGCCACTGTACTGCCAGCGGTAAACCTGTCTTTCCCGCTCGAACAATTTCCCTCATGTTTGAAAACCCCATTCACCGCCGCCGGAGAGAAGAGACCGCGCGCGCTCTCTTCTAGCATGGAAAAATACCGATGCTTTCTCGTCTCGCGGGCCTCCGCGCACAATCGCTCGAAATGTTAGTTGGAAATGGGTTAACTCGGATCTGTCGGAGAGGTTCGACGCGAGAGTGATCGCGGGGCTAACGAACTTTCGCATTACAAGTCGAGCGGGCCGGAGGACAAGCGGCGGCGGTCGCCCGTTCCTCGTGGAAAAGCGGGATCGACTCGCGCGGTCTAGAGCTCCTTCCAGGGAAATGCGTGTCAGTCGAAAGTGTCTCGAGGACCTGCCGATGTACTACACGATTCTAGGGCCTGCGGTCCGAGAGAGTTCTCGAAAGTACTACACCGCGTCCGAAACAACTCTTCAAGATTTCCACCTCAACATTTCGACGGCCGAACTCCATTCTCTTAATGATGTCTTAACTCTCGACAGACGGAAATCTCGGGTTCTTTAATCCGCAAACAATTCGGAAAAGTGTTTACTCTTATCGATCAGATCGCAGAATCTTATCGATTACCAAAACTATCCATACAAATCCCAGAAACAGCATCAGGAACTCCCAAGAATGCAAAGTGCAACATGCGATCGAGTCTCTCGACTTGAAGTCGGAACTTAATTCTTTCCAAGTGCCGGCATACTCGCAATTAGACCAGCCGACGTCGGGCGGAGGGATCGATCGGCGCTCGATGCACCGGACCGGCGGGAGCGTAGCGACCGCAACCGCAAAAGGTGGTGCGGTCCCCGGCGGCAGGGCGGCTCGCCGTGCACGGCGGCGGCGACCCCCCCGAGAATCCTGCCACGAAAAGAAATCCGGCAGCGTGATTACCGGCAGACACGATCGAGGAATTGGAATCACGCTCGAACACGGTAGGACCGTTCTTTCTAATCCGCGACGAGACAAGAACCGGTCGATAGCCGCGCTATATATCAGCCCGAGGGAAAAGGAGACAGGCGGAAAGCGAGATAGAGAGAGAGAGGGTGGAGGGGAGTAGGATGGATAGAAGGAGGCTGAGTGCAACGTTGGCCGGGATGAGAAAGCCGAAAGAGGGCCGTGATGGAAAGAGGGACCACCCGGGAAATCCACACGCGTTTGTTCTCCTTAACTCGTCCGTCGCGCGGAGCCACCCGACTCTCGCCATCGTGGTGGGGTTGAAGCAAAAAAGGAATCATCCTGGCAACACGTAAGCTTAGACGCAAGGAATGTTTCATAGAGGGAATGGACTCTCGGCATTTCGGAAAGTGTGGCTGAAAAATGCATGGAGCGCGTCTGGGGGGGTCGATCGGGCCTTGGGACTTGGCCCGGGTCTGTATACTCTGTATATGTATTAGGAATATATCGGATGATGGCATCGGTCCCAGTGGTGCCGGCCGATCGGAAGTTCGGATCGAGCGAGCACTCGGGCAAATAAGGCTCCGAGTGGAAGCCGGGAAGTAGGCTACTATAGGTAACTCGATGATTCATCTTAATCCCGTGGATGCTGCAGCTGTTCGGAAAGCGATATGCCCGAGGATTCCTCTTCCGCCTTTGGTTTACCACGCTCGTTCCATCCTCCCCACTCTCCCTCTCTCTCCCTCTTGGATGCCTGCTCGGCTGACTCGCGCACGAACACAAAAGGGAGCGGCGTGACAAGGTCTTCGCGGCTGAAAGGACGACAATCAGTCGCATCGCGCTTTATCGATATGCTCGCTCGCGCATTGCCAGCCCGCGCGATGGGAGGAGACGGGGCCTGGAGACGGCAAGTCAGCCAGCCGACCGATTTTTCGCCCGTGAAACGCCACGAACGTCATCGATCTTTCTCACTCTCTTTTCTCCCTCTCCTCCCCCCTCGCTGCCTTTCTCTCTTTCTCTATTCCCCGGCACAATGAAAAATAATGCATTCTCCGGAGAGCGGAGCTGCTGTTTCCTGATATAAAGGAGATACGCGCGCACTCGATCCAAGAATAAACGGCGTCGCATTGTTTCCCGGGGATGCGAGAGCGGTCACAGTGGCACGCTCGAATTGACAGCTCCTACGACGAATACGTCTAAGCTTTCCGGCAGGACGTGCCGCCCTATCCTCCACCAACTTCACTCTTTCTACCTTCTCAGCTAGAGCACCACGTTTCCACAAGGTGTTCCTTCAATTTCCTATCTCTCTCTCGCAATATCCGAATGACGTTACTTCATATCGCCGGCTTTATTTACTTTCGCCCGACTCTCTCAGAGCTCCAATAAAAATTGCATTTCCACTGCTTTCTATTATACATAGATACTCTCCTTACCGTTTCACCTAGGAGTGGTGGAAATTTAAAAATCGACAACTACTCGCACCCTCTGGCAAGGATGATTTAATGGCGGCAAGTCCAGCGGAAGTGGGTCGTGAGGGGCTCGTTTTGGCCGGTGGAAAATGCGAGTAAAGCGTTAATTGCGAGCGGCGAGCGCGCGCGATGAATGTACAGGGCCGAACTTCATTTGGAGGGTCGGCTTAACTTACAGGCACACTGAGAGAACTGGATGGAGGAAGACGACGGCGGCCGAGTCGCCGCCATAATTTAATGCGGAGAACTGTATTTAATCCGACGCCTTAATTCGAAGCTCTCGCGCGCGAGCACCCGTCGAGCGCCGAGGATTAAGCCTCGAGCTGATAACCTGTGAATACTGCAACTCTCTCGGTTCTCTTCTCTTTTCGATCATACACGGCCTTTAGTAGATGTCGTAAATTACTATTGCTATATCTCAGACCTATGATTATTTACTCTGTTAATAAACTTGATAATTTATAGACTAACTTCCGGATTTCTCGAAGCCGACGTTACGGACCACTAAATCCAACAAGAAAAACTAGAACTCAACTGCAGGAGTTCTCTGTCGCCTGCCTTCGTTATCCCGAGCCCGCGAACCCGCGCTTTTACGCAAATTCAGCGAGAACAGCATTAGAAGAATCAAAAAGAACTGCCAACCCCTTGAGAGAATAGCTGCTAATATTTGAGTGCGCGTGGAGTTTGGAGCGCGCGAGTGAGAGCTGGTCCGTGGTGCGGCGCGTTCGTTTAGGCTTGAGCCAACATCCTACTTGGAGATTGTACACTGGAGATAGGCGGTATCCGAGTAATCAGACAATAATGTACCTCCGCCGGCGAACATTGTTTGCGCAGTGAGAAAAGGCGAGTACATCCCTCGATCCGTTTCGCTCCCTCCGTTCTCCCCCTCTCTCTCTCTCTCCGCCTCGATCGGTTTACACCCGAGCGATAAATATCCCTCTCGGTAAATGTATTTTGCGGCTGTGTGCGCGCGGGCGCACTTGTACGTGCCGGTAATTCCATCCTCCTCCTCCGACTCTTCGCCTCCTCGCCGAGGAAGGAAGAGCGGCGCACGGCACGCAGCCGCTCGCGGCTCTTTTCCGGTGATGCAATACTTAGTTTCGACGCGAGATAAACCGTACCGTTCGACGAGGTTGCACATTAACTGATGCCAACGCTTATTTTTAACCGCTTACGCTCTAACGGGCGAATGTGTAGCAATCCCGCTATATGCGCGGGCTGATTCATTGGTCGTTTAATCGGGTCTGTTTAACCTCGTTTTTAAATCAGTCCTGTATCGGGCGGTTCGTTACAAATATGTCGAATGTATATCTAATTGGTATGATAATGCGAGGAATTACGTGTGTATAATGTGGTCTGTTGGAGAGAGCACTTTTTATTGGGAATTAGCGATGTTTTACTTTACCACGACTTACTCCGAAGGGGAACTCTATTACTATGTTATATTCTATGGATTATATTCAACGTCTCGTTAGTTACCAGAAAACTGAGCATCGCTTAAATAAAACCGATTCATTATATCATTAAGAAAATGTCAGTTCGTAGAAATAAAACTGGCGCCCACGTACCAGAAAATAATAGACACCCCCTATAGATCTCCGGCATTAAATCGCTCCCTAAACTGACCGTTTTAATAAACACCGCACTACGAGCTGCCGTTCTCATTAACTGCTATTATTTAACACACGAGAAAATGCTAATGAGAAGCATCATTTACGCGGCATCGGGGGCGCGGGGATTGTTAAATGTTGCCATTATCGTCGCGCGCGCGGTGTTCTCGGGGCCTGGAGCCTCATAATTACAACTTTCAAATACTTACGGGACCCATGAAGCAATTTGAGTTTTCCTTGGACGCGGCGCGGCGTCCGACGGCCCTCCAAAATCTCCCCTCGTTACTGAAACAAAAAGGAGGAGAATTGTAAAAATAGTTGCCGCGCGCTCGCTCCAACTTTTTCCCGTCGCCTTCCATGCCCGATGCAGCCGGAGCTGCTGCCAGCGGAAAACTTCCTACGAAACTTCGGCAACCGGTAGTGGAGGGGTGGGTTGGGGGGCGGGGGGGTGAAGCGCCTATTAAAGGCGGTCGATAAATTCCCCGTGTAATCAAATGAAAGGAGGCGCAGCGGGCAGGAGGGCGGCTCATAGGTAATAGAGTTTAATTGCGCACCTTGTAGCCGCCGAAAAATTAATGAGGGAAAAATAATGAGGCCGCTCGGTTAATCCCCGGAGGGGATAAGGAACTTGAATTTGAGAATGATTGGATCGCAATTGGACCATCTGCATTCGATGGGAAGAAAGTTTAAGGTGATTCGCTTGCCTTAGAATTGCTACTGTCAAGTATACTTTGTATTATCATAGGATAATTATGAATTATGTAGTGATTTTATGCAGTTTTAATGAATATCATAAACATAATCCAATATCAATATAAGAGTTTTTGCTATCTAGTAATAGTAATTACTAGATAACTTTTAATTATGGTGAGTATCTCGTACACGCTACAGTGGTAATGAAATGCAAGTGAATGGGTCTGCGCGCCGTACCAAGTGACGTTAGTCCAACAAACTGTATTATTCAACGGGGCGACCTAATGAAACACGCGACTCGTACGAATAACGGCCCGAAGGCAATGATTATCACGACGAGATGGCACAATGTGCGGCCGCGCAGAAATCGAATCATTCAATTGTTTACTCAATCGAGCCGACGGCCATCAAGTAGAAATGAGTGACATTAACGAGGCCCTAAATTTAAATAATTCTCATGGTTCCCTCTCGCCCGGGCGATTTGGAGGGCGAGGGGGCGCATAGAAATTTACGAGGTCCTCGTAAATATCGAAGCCGCATAAATCGCTAGGAAGTGCCATTAACTCGGGAAGCGAATGTCGCATTTCATTACCTCCTTTCGCGCCCTTTATTGTTGGCGTAACCGCGGGAGAAAAAAAAATCAATCCCCACCGCATCTGCGGCGAGCGCGCACCCGAGGCTTCTTCCTCGGCTTTCCCGCCGCGGCAGCGGCTTTTCCTCCGAGGCTCCGCGCGGCGGCCAACATAAACAAACAGTATTTCCGGCACGCGCGCGCTCGCCTCTGCAGCCGGTTCTCTCTCACTCCCCACGGATTCAAAAGCGATTTATTTTCGTGGCGTTGTTTGGGCTTTCGCCCTCCCGAATTTGGAGCGGGACGAGAGAAAGGCAGAGTGCAGTATAGTCGGCTCTGCAGGGAGGTCGGGTATGAAAATAGGAAAATCATCAGTCTGCTTGACTCCGATGACTCGGAATCCCAGGATGTTGAAGCTGATACCGCGCGAGTGCAAGAGAAGTGGAATGGAGGCTTCTCTCTTGGGCCAGTGCCGCTGAAGATGACGAGAGAAATTCCGCTGATACGTGTGTAGAGGCAGATGAGCGAGGGAGAGAGAAAGATGGAGATTATAGAGGATGGCGGGGAATAGTGTAGCCTGCGCGCATTCTTTCAAAGTACTCGACGTCTAATTCTTCCCCTTTCCTTCTCTCGAGAGGAGAATGGCTTTTGAAGCGAGTGGCATTTACCGTGCAGCTTCTTTAGAACGATTCTGCGAGAAAGAGAGAGGGAGAGAGAGAGAGAGTAGAAGAGAGGGCGCAGAGAGCACATGCCTTCGAAATATTTCCTCAACTAAATGTTACTTTAGACTGAGCCGGCGTAGAGTTCTTGCCGAGTCTCCTTCCCCCGAGTCCCCCCAGGGTGCGTGTATCGCTGACACAGCTCCCGAGATTTATTCAAAAGCAGTGGTACGTCAGCGGATAGGAACGCGAGATAAAAGTGAATTTTCTATCCCACCGCATATAGATACAGTTTCCACGCTCGAGATCGGAGAGCGCAGGATTCGCCGGGGCGTGCGTCTGCAAGCATAGATGGGGTTTTATCGGTTTCTTATGTTAAACAAAAGGCTATATGTCGCGCTGGGACATCATTCGGCGCACGTGTCGTCTCGCTTCTCCTCTCTTATTATATTAATATTCTTCTCGATATATTTCCATGCTACTTCAGGCCTATCAATCCATCTAATATCGCGTGTCCTTCCCGCTGACCAGGAGACTTTCCCACCTCCCCCAAAATACCCCCAAATTTTTCCCCATATTTATCCGAACCCGTACATCGACGGGACCCTACCTCGCATCCGGCGGCGAGTGGCACGGGAAATCTGGGCCAAGTCGGTGGACGCGTGCGCGCGCCGCCACGCATTGGGGAGATTTAAATGTCCTCTTTTTAAATGGCCTGGCGTCAGCGGAGCGTGGGATTTAAATCTGGCCTTTAAAGAGCCCGAGGGCTGTCCCCCCATCGAGCAGAACCGCATCTGTCGAGAGCCGCCAGTGGAGAGAGGCGGATCCGCGTTCCCGGGTAGCGCCGAGGGATCACCGCCGCCCGCCTCGACTCACCTCTCCGCGGAAAGATGTCGGGATTTATCGCGCACAGCAGCACCGGCAGCGCGATGCCGAGGCCGCTATTCCAATCTGTCATGCAGGCGTCTTTCCGAGGAACACGTGTGTGTCGTCGGCTCTTTGCTTAATCTGTCAGGCGAGGCCGCGTGTTAGCTAACAGAATGAAACGTTTGTAGGGAGCGGCTCGGGAAGGAAGAGCTTGTTCTTCGCACGTGTTTCAGCCGCGGTTGTAAAGTACGAGGAACAAATTTTCGGTTGTCTTCTAACTCGATTGCGAATTGTTATGGGAGTGTTCATTGTCTTGTGAACTTTCTATTGAATTGAATTGATTTTTTTTGTTTTTTTTGTTTATTAAAGCCATTGATTCAAAGGGAACCAATCAGTTTTGAATTTGTATTGAATTGAAAGTATTGATTACTTTGAACAAACTTATAGACCCTTTCGAATTGAAATCCGATTGATTTAGATAAATATTCGGTGTCTCCAACAAATGTGTGGAAGATGTTTATTCAACTATCGACAAGTCGACATTCCAAGGGTCCTAAAAATACCAGAAAGAATCGATTGTAAGAAGATCACATTTATACCCGAGCTTGACAAGTCTCAGCGACGCTCGAGTTAGCTGTTAAGGCTCCCAGCCAATGTAACCCGATCGCATGTATTACAGATCAGCAGAAAGGAGCAGTTGTCTCGGCGGGCTGAGATATTTGCCAAGTAACACGTGCCAAATTGCTCTCGGCCACGCAGGCCAGCACGTGTTATGAATTTTATTAGGCTTCCCGCAGCACAGGCGTGTCCCGATCGTTTATGAGTAGGTCAGACCTCTTAAACCCTCTACATTATGATCTCACCCGTAGATCTCCCTCTCTCTCTCTCCGCGCGCGTTTCAGTGTCAATTCCGATTCCCGGCATGCGCGCGGATACCGGCGATATGACGAGAAGTAGTCTGCTTCTTGGCCGACGATTGCCTTTCGCGTATATCTCAATCCATCTGAGGTTTATCCTCCCGCGCTCTCTCCCTCTCTCCCCCTCTCTTTCGGAGGGAACGTCGACTCGCCGGCTTGTTTTACTTCTCTTTATTTCCCCGACCGCAAGCGCCACAAATCTCCCGGGGTATTACTCTTCCGCGATAGTATCTCTCGCTCGTCTCCCGCTCTCTCGTCCTCGACGCACAATTGGCGGACAATCGGGGGCGGCGGGACCCTCGAAAGCAACAGCGCGCGCGCGCGCGCGTGCCTTTTCATTGGCCCGAAGCAGATTGCACTTTGCGATTCCGCCGGCAAGTAGGCCGCCGGAGCACGTGGCACAGTTTCGAGGATTCACGGTATTTCATCATTTATAGAGCATCGCGTAATATCTGGAGCATCTAAGCCTCCCGCATTACCAGCGCCGTGACTCAATCCCTGGCTTTCCGCGGTCGCTCAAAGCTCGCCGCTCTCTCTCTCTCTCCCTCTCTCTCTCGTCTCTGCCAGTTGTAGTAGAAGTAGCTGTCGCCCCGGTTTTCCGGCGGCGCATCCCCCGCGAGATATAGTTAACGTGGAATTGTTGCCGGGGTCCGGGGGGGTCTATGTGCGGTTATATCTCCCGGAGCACTCGTCAATTCTTAATCCGAGTGGGGAGGGGTTTCCGGTTTGCGCGCATGAATTCCTCTCGGGCGGCAAGCCTCTCCTATCCGGGTTTCCGGCCTTCCGCCTGGCATCGTAGATTTTCCAGGATTTCGTAAGCCGACGCCGAGCGCCGGGGCGAAGGAGAGCGGGCGGACGGGGGTGGGTGGGTGGTTCAGTGGTATGAGTGCGCGAGTGCACGTGTGCGGGAGCCGCATGACGCAATTCTCCGCTCTGGCGTCGCTCTCTCAGCCTCGCACACAGACACAGACACAGACACGGGAGGTATTATCCTCCGGCTTTCAGGGCTCGTGTGGGATGTGTTGCGAGCAATGCCTGTTAACACGCCGAGCGAGACGACGCCGACGTGCCGTGAGCGGCTGTGTGCTTCTCCATCGCGCACGCACGTCTTTCGGTACATACGTGTATTTCCGCCCGCATGTACCCGCCGGTACCAGCGAAAAGCGAGCGGCGCACGTAGATTCGTATAACAGGCTGGTCGTATGCCTCACGTGCACACACACACACACACAGACACACGGACACAAGCGCGCACGGCCGAGCGGGTATAAATAAGAATTGTGACCTCATCTCGGCTGACAGTAACGCGAATCACTCCATCCCCCGTCCTCCTCGCGCCTTTTGTTCCAGTTCCTTTGTCGCTGCCACCGGGCGTTTTCCCATATTTTCGACCCGAAAAAGCAGCCGCGAGCGCGCCAGCTTGACTCTCCTCCAAGCAGATCGACTTTCTTCTACGCTGTAACGAGACTGTCCGGAGCTCTCGCTGGTCGAAAGTAATAATGCCTGTGGAATTTGAGAATTCCGAGTTAGAAAATATTTAATGACGCGAGTACTATTTATTATTTTATTGAAATTAAGTTTTATATGATTTTAATAACCCACATTCCCACTATTGCCACTATTATAATAATAATATTATACGTAAATACAATGTAACCCGTTTACAATATAAATTAGGGACAACCTAATGGTTTATATAATACATAATGTTGCATATTATAAGTAAGATGCGACTTGTCTAGCATTGAAGAACCTCGACGTTAGTGCAACACTTGGATTTTTCTACCACTTCTTTGTCCTCTCTGTTTAATGTGGCCGGCGGAGATTTTACCGTCGTTTAACATCTCGTTCGACGACGACAGGCGTAGTTGGCGAGAGCTCGCGAGGCGAAAAGTGTCCGAGCTGCGGTCGTCGACGGCGACGCCGCGCCGCACCGGCCGCAAAGTGTGTCTGCTTCTCTCGTATTCTCTCCCATGAGTGTTACATTAGCAATGGTCGGACTGTGGCCAGGCCGCAAGAACCACAGGCTTCCCGGCGGGCTTTTAAGTCGAGTGTTAACGGAAAATCGTTTTTACCCCATCGCCCAGTGAATTACTCCCGGCCGATATGAGTTCGAGCGATATTTCGCCGGGCTTGATACACCTCCGCGCTTCTCTACCAACCGGACGATTTCACTCGAGAGTGGCTGCACTTGGCCGACTGTTTATTTGGCCCCAACCCTCTGTACACTAACCGGCCGAAAGAAGGGAGAGCCGAGGGATAGCCAGGCGGTAAAAGTTTCTCCCGGCGACGCCGACGGTGATCAGTAATTAGCCGGCGGCGAGATAAGATTGGAATTAATGCTGTAATTAAAATTACCAGCGCTCGCGGACCTTGCCTTCTGCTGCGGTGCCGCCTCCGCCGAGTTTTCCGAGAGCTCCCTCGCCCTTTTTGTGCCTTTTAATCCTGACGGCTCACTGACGCAGTGAGTCACATGCGCGGCATAAACGCACGTCGACATCATCATCCGCGGGAACAGATTGAGTGGGAGGGAAAAATGCTTCGACGCTGGCACTCGATTTTCACTCTCTCCTTCTCTCGGTTTTCGCTCGCAGGTGGGAGATCGATGATGCGTCGGCGGACGTTCAGCGGGGGTTGTTAACGGCGCGTCATTAAAATTCAATTGGGCCGGAGGCCAAGCTCACATAAGGCGTCAGGGTAGAAGGCGATAAGAGAAAAGGACGACGAATTTTTTGTCAGGACTCTCTCTCTCTCACCCTTTCCAACTTTCCCCCGCTCGCAGCGTGTCTCGGCCCTTGTGAATGAATTTCCGCGGCGATCGAGCTGGTAAAAACGTCCCTCGGATTTACGAGGCTCCTGCGGCCTTCCCCCGCGCGTCCTGCGACGCGTCCGGTCATTACTTCCTTTTTCCACGCGATCTCGCACTCCGATGATTAGTCAGGTGGAACGCGGATGTACTCTTCCATGGAGATTCATTTCGACCGAGACAATCCTCTTCCTGCTGCATTGTTTCGCCTTGCACCGCAGCGCACAATATTTCTTTCTCTGCGAGAGGACTCTACACTCAATAAAAAACATTCGCCTCAATTTCCGGAAATTCTACAGCTCGACAGACTCATCTACGATCCCACTGTAGAGTTGTAGAGATCGGCGAGTGTCTCGGGCTGCGCGGCCAAGTGGCCGGGCGCCGTAAGTAGAATGGGACGTTTGTCGCCCAGCCATCGCGTCCGCTGCCACTCCCAGTCCCAGCTCCACACTATCGAGTTCGCCTCGCGTATTATATTCGAGATCTCCGTGGCGCGCGAGCTGCGGAGACTGTCATTTCGGTGTCAAGGCGACGGAATTCGCCTCGCACAATGGCTCGTATTTTCTAGTTGGAGCGGAGCGCGCGATAGCTAGAGTTGGGGCCTCGCGGACAATGAAGAAATATGTGGAAGGCATTCGACGCATGCTGTAACTCCTCTGCTCTCTTACGTCGCCGCGGCGAAACAGGCTGGGACGTTAAGGCAGCCAAGGCCGCGGCGCGCACGTAACTCGGTGACAATAATGTAAACCGCACCGCATGCGAAGGCCAAATTGTTAATGGCTCGATGACTAAACGGGAGAGGAGAGTTAATACGCCATTGCACAGTTGCAGCGTGCGGCTTTCGTTGAGCCGGCGCTCAATGGCAGATGAGGGTTGACGGTTAATCATACACCGGCGGTTTCCTATTAATTTCCTTCGGTTATCTCTGCTTAAGTATCTCTTCTTACACGCTCCTCCCTCTCCATCCTCCCTCGCCGCTTGACTCGGTGAATTTAATCGCCGCGCGAGACGATAAGCTCTCGGCGTCCACGCGCTCGACGACTAGCAGCCAGATGCCAGATGGCGAAGGCTACTTCCGAGAGATCGTTCTCGTAAATCGTAGCCCAGCCGTCGGGCAAGGCGACGCCGAAATATTCCACTGACAAATAGGCCCGGTACCAGCCTCGAATTCGCCGAATTCTCCGCGCGATAGTCAGCCAGCGCCACTCACTCCCGACGGATCGAGGGGGCTGAAGTTGAGCCTCCGCTCGACGCTCTAAAGGGGTGAGCGGCCTCGATTTGGTATTAAATCCAACTAATTGCCCGGATCCGATCGAGTCATTAATCCGCCGGGCACGTAAACTCCTCATTTAAACTATCGTCGTGTCCGCGAGCGGGCGCGGCCCGACGCCAATAAAAATCTCGGTCGCGCATCAGTTTTCATTTGATCGTTGTCGGCGTGTCGGATTAAAATCCAGTTAATGTTCATCGGGCGCGCCGCGAGCGCCCGGCTGGTTTACCCTTTTCCACGGGAGATTACAGCGTCGTTTATGGCGGCGCGCGGTAACGGCTTGCCACCGTGAATCAATTATAAGCGACCGCGCGCGTTTTACAAGAAATTATTACGCCGAGAAATCATGCCGGCATTACCGGCAATTACCTGTCCCTCGATCACCTCGGGCGTCGCCGTCCTGCAATTCAATTAGCTGTCGGCTTGCGATACGAATAACCGTAATGGATTGCGGACCTGCCCAAATACGATCGAACGGCATTAATGCGCCGGTGATCAAGGCTATTGGAATCTGCGGCGCGGTTTTACTGACTTTTATGAAAATCTGTGTCTTAATTAGCTTTAATGAATTTAAAACTGTGGTGGCAGTGGATGCAGTAATTGATAAAACGGTAAAAATGATACGGTGGACTCTAAAGACGTATTACTTAGTAGTTGTCCCCATAATTGAGTGTCATTTCGCGTGCACGCTAATAATTATGTCGTTTAAGGAAGCATTGGTGACAGCAAGAACGAGCGTCTCCTGGCGAGACCACCTCCGCAACAGGAAATATTACTTGCCAGCTGTTACAGCCGGTTATGATCGGCTGGCATTTGTCTTGTTATTAGTAGAAATAAACCTGGTTATTTTTTAGTTATAATTGGTGATCTTTTGCAAAGCTAGTATCAATCTCAATCAGTTTCTCCCATGCGAAAGTGGTAAATTGGTTGATTAACAGATTGATTAAAGTCATTTAGATGGCTTTTCAAGATAAAGTTCCTAACATACAGGATTCACACGGTTAATGCGACAGTAAATGGGATGGGATTATCGGGTTTACGTGTCTTCGACTTCCAGTAGCGAAAGCCCAGTCGATAGAGTGGAAGGAAAGTGTCATTTAAGGGAGTACTTGCTTATCGCGGATCAAGCAGCTATCGAAACAGGAAAGGAACATGCGCACCGGCGAGATAGTCGTCGAGATCATCAAGGGAATACACGGTGGCTAGTCGATATGACAGGTCTCAGGGCCGGTTCCAAGTAACGCGATGCAGCCATGGAATCGACAGTTTGACGGATCGATGACCCCGCGCGGCGTCGATCGGCTCGATCGGCGCGGAGGTGCGAAGGGCCAAGGGATTATTTATGAGGGCGTAAATCAGGATCGAGCACCCATCCGCCGTATCGATCAACCGTCAGCCGGCTCGCGGCCTTTGTCGAGGAAACACTGATGCCCGTTCCGCCCACCGACATCCTCGCTACACACCTATCATCATCATCCGCCTCCTCCGGCGACCCCTGCAAACATCAGCCCTCCTTCTCCTCCTTCTCCTCTCGCGGCTGAGATATCCGCTCTCATTGCACTCTCCGCTTTCCCCGGCCAGCCGCCGCCGCCGACTGGATCCTCCGCTGAAGGCTCAACAGCAGTGATCGATCGGAATTATAACTCATCGGGTGAGCGTGTGGGAGTCGCCGGAGTCATCGCAAAAGGGCACCGGGCGCGCGGGGATCCTTGAACCCGAGGGTTCGCTGAACCGTGGATTATTAGGTAGTTTATGCTGGCGAAAGTTGTGTCATTTCGATTAATCATGAGAATTTGGAAAAGGGGTGTAGTGGATTATGGTTGGTTGGTCCTGTTGGGTGAAAGGTTTCACCTGGCAAGTTTCTGACACGTTAAATGACCCACCGACAACTTTAATAGATGACGTCGGCTCCCGCGATTGTTACGGGGACTATCACTTACGGCTGTTTAATCGCACTTTAATGACCGGTAGCCTTGTAACAACAGTGTAACGGGCGGTGTACACTTTAAATTATATCAGCGCGGACATGTAACCACCCCGGTGAACTCGTAATGGCGATCATTAAGTCCTGCTGGAACGAAGTCAGCGGATAACTGGTTCACCGATCACGCGCGCGCGCGCGCGCACACACGCTCTCTGAAGCTGGGCGATCGCGCGGGCGCACCTCGCATGAATATATATCCCCCTTTATAAAATATACCATGAATACTCAAATAACGATTTATATAATACGCTATGAATATTTAAATGACGACTTTAATGCCGCGGCCGGCATCGAGCGAGCGCCGCTGAAAATCCTTATTACGCCTGGCGCGCGGAACTTTCCAACTTCGCTCTGGAATACCAACTCGACTACTCCGCTCCGGTCAAAGTATCCGCTCGCGCTTTGCTCATTCTCGGGGAGTCCGGCGATTGAGCAGGTAGAATCGAGTAACGAGTTGATTGAGTCGAGTATTGTACGAGTATACCTGTTTTAAACATTCCAAACTTCCAATGAGTAACTCGATTTTTCTTTATCGCGTTCTCATCGGAAACTCGACGGATTATGCGGTTGGGAAGTGTTACTTCCACTCGGCTCATTTTGATTAACGGAGACAGAGGATTACACACCTGTCGGTGTCCGGGGATTTCGAGCGGCGCGTTGCGGCGTTCTCTCCTTCTCTTCCTCAATAAAACACGATTGCTGATCGGTGCTTCCGGTGGCTGGCGTACCCCGGGCGACTCGCAGTGGGCAGCAACGGCCGGGTTATTTCGCCCCGGTACGCACCTGTCCCCAACAGGTGATGGGCCTGATTCCTCGGCTGTTGGCACGCACGCCGCACGCCGCACGCCGCTTGCGTGTCGCCTCTTCCTCGCCCTCTGTGCACACGGGAGTAGGCGTGCGCGGCTTTATCGCCGACGGAGCATCGCTAATCAAGCGACCAGATAAAACTCCCTCCCCAGCGCCATTAGTACTGTCGCTGGCGAGAGGAGCTTTTTTAATTTTCTCCCTCATAAATTTCCCGCTGCCCTCTCTTCCGTTCTTTGTGTTCCCGGTGGGTTCGGCCGGGGCCTCGCGTGCATCTGCCGGCGCTCGCGTGTGCACAGCTTCTCCCGACGATATTGTTTCCGCGCGAGCCGCCACGAAGAATGGAGATATCGCGAGCCTCGTACACCGGATTGACTCTTAATTACCCCGCGGCGTCTCGAATATTCCGGCGCGGATTTATCGCATCCCCCGCGCGATTTATTTCCCGCTGCCCGGCTGAGTCTTATCCGCGCAAATTGCCCGGGACTGTGCTCGGGGGGGGAGGAGAGAATCGAGGGGGGAAAGTTGGCGCGAGGGCTACTTAAAAATACAGAGAGCCAAGATATTTTCGCATTAGGCGGGGCCCTCCGCCGAGGGGATCAGACTTAAGCCAGTTAACATTCTGGCGTTGAGAGCTCGGTGGCGCAGTCCTCGAGCGGTGGAAGGCCGCCTATTACTAGAACTCTTTATTAGTTCTAGAACAGTATACTCGTGGGTGTGCCTTAAGTATCCGTAAATCGAGATCCAGGAGTGCTGCCTCCTCTGCGCTCCGCCTCCGCTCGCGCGATATCGCGATACGCGCTTTGCTATTTTTTACCTCCTCGTGCTCGCCGTCTCTCTTTTTCTCGAGGCTCTCCGTTCTTCTCTCTAACTAGCTCGTTTCCTTCTTTCTTCGCGCTCACGTAGGCCCCGAGTGGAATTACACGAGGCTCAGGCAGCCGCATGTCCTTGCCGATGCAACACCCACGTCGCCGGAGAACACACTCACGCTCTCTCTTCCCCTGCTCGTACTAGCCTCGTGCGCCTCCTTGCCTTTTATCTCCCTTTCCCTCGCACACTCCTCTCTGTTAATGTCCACTTTATTCGCCGCTGCGTGCCGTTGCTAACGCGCGATCTCTGCCGCGGCTGATCCCAATCGACTTATGCTACTTACGGCCAACATCGATTTTCCACGGCTCAATCAATTGCCGCGGCGACCTGGCGCTCGCGCAGTAGAACAAGCCGCGGCGGCGTCGCGCTCAGACTTCTCTCGCTTTCCCTCGAAATACTTGCGAGTATAATTAGCCGCCAGCAGGAAAATGCGAAAGAGTCGTTAAAGGTTTGAAGCTTGTTAGAGGGAAATCGGTAGTGGTCGACCTAATTTTCATCGACCACTCGATCGATACTCGGTATTAATTGGAACGGTTGATTTATTGCGCGGCGCGCTGGTTGAAAAGTACCGAGGCGCAGGCCATTGCTAACTCACTTTGGACCGGTCGCCTAATCTGTGCGGCGAACGTCCACCGATGGGGACACCGCTAAATTGCTGGAGAGCGGCCGACTGTGGCGGAGTTTCTAATTACGGTAAGTATCGCCCGGTGATATAATATCGCCCGTCGATATCTGTAACTCGATATAAGTTGACGGGCGCCCGTTCCGAAAACGAGTAAGCGAGCGCCGAGAGAGCTCTCTCGAGCGGTCAACTGATGGGAATAGTTAACGGGCTCGCTCGCCGGGTAGTTGCATGCTGTTTAATTAAACTAGCCGAAACTGCTTCTTCCAACACGTGGCCTCTGGACGCGCGCTCGGCCGCTCTGTGTTTACCGCATTCATACCTAATCTAATCGGGCGTTAAAGGGTGCTGCATCACGCGAAATTAGCCACGAAACTTGGCCCGGATCAGCCGATTACGTCGACGTACAAGTCGCCCCGGCGCCATTCGACGAGCCGTCTGATATCTTAATAGAAATCGTTAAACTTAAATTGCCCTTATCGCTCGGAGGGGTCCCGGCGGCTTAATTAGTCCGCGCAGAAGTCGAGGGGGCGGCCGGTTTCTTCTCGGCAAATGAATTAGATAAGACGCCAGTCAAAAATCGCCGATAGAAAGCCGCGCCCGACGAAAACTCTCCAGTGTCGCGGCCACTGTTCCCATTTCCACTCCCTTTCCAGTATTTCCCATCGACGTCTCTCAACCACTCGGCGTCTCCCACGGCTAGTTTAAGAATAAGCGGGCGAGCAGGTTTCCCAGCTTTTTCCCGATCATTGTCCGGGGCTTTGTCATTTCCACAAAGGTCATTGTTTTTTCGTCCTGGTTAGATCGCGCTCGGTGAAACCGCGGCTTGCGACACCGGCCCCCCTGTCCCCCCTCCGGGGAAGTAACGTGAGAAGAAAAATAGGCGAGCGCGAGTTGGGCAATCGCTTGGCAGGCCACTGTCGTGTACACTGTTCCACCACGGACAGGGAGTAGTCCCAGTGGCGCAGTACGCTATTGCTGATGCAGAGAGACACGAACCAGAGAGAGAGAGAGAGAGAGGGGAATCACGAAGGTGTATCGTGGCCCGTTGACATTGCAGCTTTTTTAATACGTCGCTCACGTTGCTGCTTACTGAAAGCAGCGACAGTCAAATGCAATTACATCAGAGTGCCGCCCCGGCCGCGCGTAGCCTTCCCGGAAGCGGCCGGGCATAACGAGTGGCCCGTATCCGCTCGGGCACGCTAGTGTGCGCCCCGTGCGTGTAAGGGACAGGCCCCGCGCTCGACTCTCCACAGTTCCACACAGGAGAGCGCTGTGCGCGCGCTCGGGCCCCGCACGTAACGCGCATACCTGACGCATGACGCGAGAGAGACGGGCGAGATGGCGAGCTATTATGCCCGGCGATTTCCAGGCCCGCCAAGGAAATCGCACAATGCAATGACAATTAAGCGAGCCGCGCGAATTTCACACTTCAACGACTCCCGCCGATTCCATTGCCGGCGCGCTTGTTGCTTGCCGACGCCCCATGCGCTCTTCTAACTCTCCCTTTCCTATCCTCGTTTCCCGGCCACCCTCGCCCGCTGCTCTTATGTGCCGATGCAAATGCCGCCGCTTTTTCTCCCCGCGATCCAGCCTTCATTACCGCCATTGTTTGCGCCCAACACCGGCCGCCTTCCTGTCACGGCTTTTCCAATTTGCGCCGCGCTGTGTCCCTCGGATTCTCGGGATACGTAGCCAGTTGACGGGGGAGAGGTGGTTGGAGGTTCGAGCGGGGCTGAAGGTCCGGAGGTAAGTTCGATGTTAATTGCAGTGGCCTGGTTTTGTTGTTGTTGCTGGGCTGTCGCTTGGGCTGGGCATCGTGTGGGATGGTCGGTGGTTGGTAGTCGGAGCAGGTTGTGCTTCCTTATTGGTAGGAGCACTAGGAGCCGCGGGCGCTCGCGGTGAAAACTCGATTACCCGCGGCAGATGTTAATTTATTAATTGGAGTATAACGGTAGGATGCGGGGGCGACTGAGCGACGCCGTACGTCTGTCACGTGCACGCACACCTTGGGCTAGATTTCTCTCGGTTCTGCGAACTCGAGTTTATCCCACGCGCGGACAGCGGCGACCTAATACCTTCGCGGACGCCGCCCGGACATCGATAACCCCGGAGACTCTACGAGGTCGCCGGGAATATTCCCGCAGAGTCGTTACGCGGTTCTTCTACTGAGTTGTGGACGGAGACGGTTTTACCTCGCGGATCACTTTTACTCTTTCAAACTGATTCAGTTGGCTTTGAATCACTAATGATGAATATAGGCTGTTGAAAATATAATAATTATATGGTGTAGGGTAATTTTAATATAAAGGAGTCTTTACCGAGTCTCTTCCACCCACTGACATTTATTTATAATATCAAATTATACCAATAATGGAAACCATTGAAACTTGAATGTGAAGGGGATGATTAAAAGGCAACTGACTCACCCTGTACAAATGTAGCGCGGCAAAATAATTACAGACATCGAGAAAAATTGTTGCGGAGAATAATCCCGAAATATTTCTCGAGCCAGCGAAGGAGTGGTTCCCTCAGGTAGTACAACGAACGCCCCGGGCAACGGCGAGGGTAGAGGCCGCCGGAAATTTCAGGCCCCGGTGACTGAAGATCAGATTGGCCGAGGCGATATGTGCCCGGGGACAAAATATCGCAGCCGCGCACGTAAGAAACGGCGGCCGGCGTACACATTTGGATGCAAATATCCGGCGGAAAAATGTAGCGAGATAGCCGGCCCGTGACACGGCTCTCCCGAGAGCGAGACTCTCGCGACACGGACACCGAGCTCTGCGAATCCTTCTGTCTTCCGACTTGGCTACTCGAGTTTTACCCGCCGGTAAATACGCGTGATTCACAGCCGCATTACGCAACCCGGCCCGCTCGAGGAGACCAGCCAAGACGGAACGCTCGAAAAAGAAGGAGAGGAGATGCGCGGGCGAACGAGGAAGCAGCCTGCGCCTCGCTGGTGAATTTATTGTGACGCGAACCCTTCGTTCCGGCCGAAAAACACGCGCGCTCTGCTCGCCTACCTCGACTTATTTCGCCGGTGCTAGTTAGCCAGGTATACTTTTTTCCCAGGGGCATTGTTCAACGTTGAAAACGAGGGGTAATTGAGTATTCGTCAAGGTTATAGTAGAGCTGCTCGTTTTAGAATAATTAAGGAAAAATTAAGAAAGTGCTTGCAAGTTTGATTCTTTGGAGTTTATTGATGAGTTGCTCGGAAATGTTTGGCGAAGTTGTCGAACTAATATTGAACAATAACTAAACCTTTTATGAACCTGTGTTCAATGAACTATTTAACGGAACCCTAGTTAATTTACTAGTTGTAAATGTGCGCGTCAGGTAAAACTAGGGGTTCTATTACAAGGTTTCCCGATGTTCGAAGAAGAATGACATTATCAACGATAAAAGTCGAGCCTTCAAACTACTCGACGTGGAGGCTCTAGCGAGTGACCTGATACCAAGGGAAGGATTGGGAAGGCCGTGGGTGGCACGCCACCGTCGCCACCACTACCAGGCACCATATTCTGCCGATTCTTGCTTCCCGTTTTGCCATTCGCACGTACTAGCGAGCTGCTGGTTTCCTCTCTCTCTCCAGTGCCACCGCGGGATGCACACGAGAGCGCGCGCGCACTGGTCGTTACGGTCTTTTTCTCTCCCTCCCTTCCTTTATGTCACCCGCCATGAATTCCAATAAGAGGCTCGTCAAGGACACCCCATGATACCCGAGTGCCGTTGCATTTCACAAACGAATAGCCTGCGCCGCCTCACCGACACAGCCATTTCCCATTGATCGACTCGTTCGCACGCACTCGACGGTTTTTGTTCAAACCTTCAAACAGCCACCGAGAAATCGACAAATCCGATGTCCCCGGTAACACCCGGTACAATGACACACATAGACCTTTTCCTCCCCTTTTGTCTTCCCGAGGGCAGCGTGTGCCGACCATTTAAAGTTCGCCGGCTGATCCACCGACGAATCTGAGATCAGCCGGTGTAATTAATTTGGCCGCGGGTAATTAAGTTTCGGAAAAGTTTGGAGTGATCGGAGTTAAAGCTAATTTCATTAGCCCCTTCGAAAGGAAAGACTGGCGAGGGCGCGAGAGCCGTGGGCGGCGGGGCACTTAGAATTTTAAAAATCCCAATTGGAATATGGATATATTCGGCGCGGCCGCGCCTCCCTCCGATCCCCGACGCATTAATTATTTTCCCAATTAATATGCGATACACCGCCACTGAATTCGATATTAATTTTCCTGCTTTCTGCTCGGGCGACGGAGGGTGGGTGGGTGGGGTGGCTAGTTGGTATAATCATCGGAGAGCTATCGGCTCTTCTTTCCCCATCGAATTTTCGAAGGCTATTGTCGGGCTAAGCCGAGTGGCCTGGGGGATTAACTTCCTCCGATTTCACGTCGATACTGCGCCCACCTATACCTCTCTCTCTCTCCATGTGTACCAGGGCAGGAGGGGGAAAGCAGTATCGAGTTCGATCGGTTTCGCGCTCCAATTATCGGCGATAATCCGCGCTGTTTCGCCCGCTGGCATTCCTCGTCGTAGTGTTACGCAACCGGTAGCACTCTCGAGCGAGCACTTGCGCGCACCGGGACAACCTTGGCGCGGCTCATCCTCGTGGGACAGCGGCGCGCGGCCCACATGTCCTATGTATGAGGCCCCGCCAGTCCCCACGTACCGGCCGAGATGACAACGAATCATTGTAGTCCCCGGAACGAGAGTGTTCAAGTGCCGCGGAGCATAATGGCCTGGCTGTATCGGCCGAGTGCCCACCGGTTCCTCCTTATCCTCCTGGGGTCTTGTGAATCAGCCGGCGCGCTAGAATTGACGAATTAGCGCCGCTGATAGACAGAGCGTTAGTCATGGGGATCGTTAGCCATCGGCCATCAGTATTATTACACTCCGGGACCGTTGAGACCACTCCCAGTCGCATCGACTTTCGACATCCATCTATGTGCGCTGGTAATCGGATCATCAGGCGCGTGGGCGTTTGAAATTGAGTCCGATATGGAATTGAGGCGATCTCGCGCGAGGAATATATTTAATCCGACATGGCTGCCTGTGAGTTGGGAGTCGGAGTCCGGTGTTTTATAACCTCCCTTTGGTAACCGAGAAGATCCTTTGTTTTTAATTCAGAGTAAATGCTGTCTCGAGCAGCTTTGCGCTGGTGGCATTTATATTACACGCTAACAATGCCACAGTTTAAAGAATAATAGTATTATTCCACTGTCTCTCGGGAGCTTTGTTAAACTTTTTCAGTGACACCGTCGTCCGTGAAGTATCTTGAATGAATGTTCAAAGTTCAAAGTAGAACAATTCATTTATATTAATTCATACTTTTATACTTTTGATACTTCATGCTTCATTAATGTATAAAACCGTTCAAATAAGTGTACCTTATGTGGTAACTCAACGCCGTCAGAACAGCTTCGACAACGTCATCAGGCCGGGGCTTCCTGACACCTTGCGTGTCAAAGGGTCGCCTCTAAAGGTGTGAGGAATGCGAGACACCTTCCCCATACATTTCCATATCTCGAATTCTCTAACATTCCCCAACCCATTCCCCTTTTCTCATTCTATTGTTACTGGGCTCTCTTCGTGTAGACTACGATTTCCGCATTGGCCGAGCCGATATTTCAATAATTCACGCGGCTGCGAAGCTACTTACTCGAACCCGCACATCTCCATCGCAGCTTCTTCGCGTGCGGAGCCTCTGAGATCTCCCACGGGGAGGGTGGGAATGGCGTGTAGAGGCGCGAGGTATTGCAGTATTGGTTATTGTAGAGGTTACTTCCGCGGTAATCCATATCGAATTGACATTCGCAGGATGACTGGTGTTACTTGTTGTCTGACCAGCGGCTTCCTTATCCACTGGGGTTCAGACTATTGTATTAATCGTACGGTTTTTCGACCTCCTCCTCGAAAGTTTGGTGGAAGCGATGGTAGGCGAGTCTGTTTATTCGCTGCTGGTTAAAAGGAAGACGATGCGCCGGCAGTTGCATTGGTTTTGCCACTTTGACTCTGCTAATACTGCGCCGAGCGTATTTGCGCGTGCGGTCCCGGCTTTCACCATTGTGTTTTCTGGCCTCTGCCGCTTTCTCTCTCTCTGGCTTTGTAGCCGGCTTGTATTTGTCTTCTTTGCATTTCGCGTACAATATGTATGATAACTCGAGGCAGCCGCAACGCCCCGATGAAAGCTCTCTGTCTCGGGGCGCGCGCGCGGCCCGGCTGCATAATATTGCTGTAAACGTCGCTGCGCTGTGTAAACCGAGGTCTGTTGGGATGTGTGAGCCGCTCGAGCGTCGAGTGGCCGGGAGAGTGTGCGGTTCCGGGCGTGAAGAGTTTCGAGTGGATCCGCGCCCGGCGACATAGTCGAATTTCACAGGCACACGCCCCGCCCGAAGGATTAACTCGATTTCCAGGCAGCGAGTTTCCCTCGTATCAACCGCACACGCTCATTCCCCTCATCTTCGGGAGCGCAACTCTTCCCGCGGTGTTTCTCGGCCGGGAAGACTCGCGAGAGTGAAGTTTGCCCAGAAGTTGCGAGTCTCCCTTAAAACCAGCCGTCAAACGAGTGGTTCCATTGGTAGGTTGGAGTGGAGACTCGGCGGGAAACAGTGCGGCAAACGGCAGAAGGAGAGCGCGCCGAGACCGGAACAGGCGGACAAGCGTGTCGCGATCAGCGGCCTGCTCAAACAATGGCAAAATAACGATCAGTCAAACAATAGTCTCGTTAGACGCCGCCTCTCTCTCTATCCCGGGTGGAGTGCCATCAGGACTTCTCACGGGCGCGCGTCATCCAGCGAAGGACGTACGCGGGGGAGGAAGCGTCACCTGTCTGTGTATACACCGGGCGAGACGAGCGAGTCCTTCAGGTGCGATTATAGTTCCAGGAGGAAGCTCCCCGGAGGATCAGGAGGTCCGCACGGCGCTACGAGGAGGAGGAAGGTAGAAGTGGTCATTTTAACCACCGCAACAAGGAATCCTCGGGCTGACCATCCACTCGAGAGAGAGTTGGAGCATGTTTAACCCTCGGCCCGTTTGTGTGTACAGGTCGTTAGCGGGTGCTCGTCACAAATCCTCTTGAATTTCACGTCTAGCGCGCATCGGGGCCTCGCGCCCGCTGCTCCCGGCATTACCTACTTCTTTTCCCTTATCAGTGGTTTTCCCCGGCGACCCTTGTCGGCCCGGTGTCCTGGTGTCGGGGCAGCTCGCGCCTTTGTGTCATTTTTACTGCTTCTTAAGCGCTGGCCTCCGGTAAACCTGGATCCAGGAAGAGCCGTCTTCCTCCTTTCTGTCTATCGCCGCTAACAAGACGGACGATTCAAATTGCCTCCAGCTCTCGGCTTCCTCCTCCTCCTCCTCCAGCGCTTCGTCCCGTTGCTGCTGCTGTCTTGCCCATTTTCCCTGGCGGCTCTGCCAGCCTGGCAATTATGGCTGATGCCGGCGGTGGCGCGGCGCTGGATAGGAGCTGGATGGATGCTGGTCCTCCTGGCGTTCCAGACGCGGCTGACTCGATCGAAATCACGCATAGCCCCGGAGAGCTCTCCGAGAGAGTCGAGCACGATTTCCCGCTCGGGTCAGAGCCGGGCCCCGACCTTTTCTCTCCGACTCTCTTTCGCGCGCGGCCTCGCTCTCTACCTCGAGCTCCTCCCCGGGCTTTTCCACTCACTTTTCTTCGCTAATTGCTTTCGCTCTTCCTAACCCGCGAGCCCTAACCCCACCCGGCCACTCTCATGACAGTCTATTATCGGACGCGTCCCGAGCGCCCGCTCCCAAGCATTTCCGATTCCCGGCGCTTCTTTCACGGCACTTTCGAGCCTCCTGTTCTTTGTAAAGCGGATCAGACTCGAGAGCGCCTTCTAATGCATTCGACCGCCGAGAGTGCGGGGATCAATGTTTGTCCGATGTGTATTGTATGTCGCGCGATCCTATTGTCTTGTTGATTAAACGGGCGACTCGGCTTATCCCAGTATCTGACATCGGAGTCGATCGCGCCGAACCTATTTACCCTCGGACAACTTGGCGTCTACGTGATCTTGTTTGGTGCCCTGACAAATGAGCCGCCTCCGCGGGCTCCTCCTAACTGATGATTCCGGATCAAGATATTTCCCAGTGGAAATGAACCTCGAGGTAACCAAATGGAGTCCTGGAGTTGGTAGCTCGGTGAGGAGTCGCTTCAATGGACGCGGGACTGAAGGCCGTTTCGCGGTGGTTCTTTTAAAGAATCCATTGCACACAGGATCTTAATTGGAGAGGACGTGCGAGGAGGAAGAACGGCAGAGAGTTGACTTTGGCAGGCAGTCGTAGGTGGAGAGCCGGCAGTTAAAAGCAATTATGTTGGCGGAGTCCGTTTGTAACGTCATTAGGTCGTGCGCCGTGAGCGATGGAAAGAGCGCGGGCCGGATAGAGTGGCCCGAGCGCGCGTCCGATGAAAGGAAGGAGCTCCTGGAAGTCACTCGCCGAGAAAAAGGGGATAAGGCAAACAGTTTGTACCGCTGGTGGTGCTCGCCTCTACCTATGTCCGCGGTATTAGAGCCCAGTCCACTTATTACATATTTAACGTCGCCCGAGACTCAGCCCCGCGAGATTAAACGAACCGGCAGCGGCGATGCGTCTGTGTTTTTTACCCCGCGCGCGATTTCGAATTCATTTAGCGGCCACTTTAATTACCGTCCGGCGGAACGGGCGCGCGTTGCTAATAATACAACAAAGGACGGAAAGTTTGCCGAGTGCATTTTAAAGTTTGCCGCTGCCCGGGGGAAACAAAGAGCCGGTGGTCCTCTTTGGCGGAGGTTCGCTTAAGTGGTTGTCGTGCTCGGATATGCTGGTGGATATCGGGTGACGGGCGCGCCGGAGACGCGAGGGAAGGCAGGGAGCGTCGATCGCCGGAGGAAGAGAATTCCCCCGTTGGATGCTGCGGCTCTCCAATCCACCGAAATCTTGCTCGATTCAGTGTGTCAAGTATATCGCGCCGTCGAGATGTCGGGGGAAACCCTCGGAGAATCGGGGCTGCCTTCTTGCGGCCCTCGAGGAAGCTAATAAAAGGGGAAGCCGTAGGCCGTGGGAGGTTTAATCCTGGCTGCAGGATCCCTTCGGCGCTACCCTCGATATGCCGTCGCGACTTACTACCTTCCAGACTCACTGCTCCACTTGGAAAAGTCGCGGGTATCTCGAGGTTTTCTTTCAAAAAACCATCTCGAAGAAATTCATTTTGAATCAGACTCAGATAACTTCCTGGTCCTTCAACTAATTAAGACACCCTTGAAATAATCGATTTCAGGGGACAAGGCCCCTGATCATTACGATCACAATTCCTCAGAAAGTTTGGTGAAGTCAAATCCAAAGGCATGTTCCCTTTTCCTGCGATCTTACTCTCCTCAATCCACGCAATTCTCTCCCGCGATTGCTCCACACTGTAAAGAAGAACACGAGCTCCTTTTTATGGGCTCCCTCCCGGCCCCCCGCAGAGGCTGAAGATTCATCGGGCCTCGTTTAGATAGGACTGCTCCGTCAATTCAGATACAGCGAAATTGCGCAAACCGACGGACATAACCGCGCCAGTAAAACCTCGATCGTGCCTGGCAGACTTCCCCGGGTGTCTCACCCTTAGACATGTTCCGTCGCTGGCCGGCTTCGTGCCATCGTTCACCCTAGTGTCTCCGGGTCTCCCCGAACCTCTGCCCTATGATCTCCCTCCGGGTCCAACCCCTCGAGAGCCCGAGCACGCACGTCCAGAGGCTCAACAAGCGGAGCGCGCGGTACCAACCTTCACAAGCATCTACTGAATGCCGTCCCACTTAGGATTTCCCGTAGGCTAAAACCTCGCCCGGGCGGACAATTGCTTTTTCGCAAATTGACGGAATCCCAGGTATGACCGAGTGAAGGTTTTTACGGGCGGGAGTTCTGGTTCGTTTGCGAGTTACTGTGTCTGGGAGGGAGAGAGCGTCGAAGGGCCATTGTATCCAGCGAGATGAGGAGCGGGGTGCGGAGAGGACTCCGAGAGGAGAATTGGGTCCGAAGTCTGCTGGAACTGTGTGCATCCGTCTCGCTCTGTCTCCCGGCTTCATTATCGATCGGCGGGCTCCGTCGATTAGTTGGCAACTCATGCCTTTCCCTGCTCCACTCGGCAATCGAGGGGTGCCCACGACAAAACAGCCTTTAGTAGGAAGCTCTGCTCCATTGCTGGCGCTGCGCCGCTCCGGCTGGCTGCCCGGCAAAAACTACCCACGGAGAAACTTCCGCGGCCGTGTCTCTCGTCTCGGAGAGCGGAGAACACGGTGCAATCTATGTCACTCGGACAACGCTATGGTTTTTGTAGCGCGGCGCGAACTTCGGTCGCGCGCGAGCCATTGTCTCCGGCGAGCTCTGTTCCCCTCGAGTGGCTGTTCGAAAATGCCATTACTTCCTACTTCCGGCGAGAACGACTCGCTCGAGAGCCGACGTCGCGCCCGGGGCAAGAAAATTATTTCTGCGCCGTGAGGGCGCACTTGACGCCCCCCCGCTACTGTTTCTGATGAGTTTGAGGCGAGGAAGAAGGAAATGCTCGTCTCGGTGTTACGGCCGGCACGGAAACGGCCCTTAAAATATCGACGGACACACACACACACACTCGTCTTCCCCGAAAACTTTACGTCTGTTTTCCGGAATCGCGTAAACACATTTCTGCACTTAGAGCTAGAACGCCGGGACACGGCCGTTCACGGCTTCACGCGCGCCGCGTGCACTTGCGCCGGAAACGAGCGTCGTGAAAGCCTCGCTCTTCGTGCGGTGGCTGGTTGCATCGCCGCTGTAACTCGATGCCCGAATTCGCCCCGCTGAGTGACGAATCTCTCTACCCGACCTGAATATCGAAGTTAGTTTTCGACCATGTGTTCTGTTTTGTCACTCGAATTCGAGTGGTACGTTAAAGTTTATCCACAAACATATATGTTTATTGATATGAAAATGCAGCTGGTGAACATTGAAAGAGTTGAAAATCTGCAAATATGGTAGTGATCGAAATAATTAATTGTCATCCCTTTCCCAATCAGTTTCCCGATCCTCTCTGATTTCCACAGAACACTCATAATTCATAAAACTTTGGAAAAAGTATGAAGCAAGTCGCAGCCAAACGAATATATAATCAGATTATAATCCCCGGGAAAGTGAAGCCACTGAAAGGTAGCCTGACAATGAAGGGATATCTATTTCGCCCGATACCCACCCGAGCAATTAATCATGCCGGCCGCGAGCACGCGGTGTAATGGGATTTCGAATTTTCACGGCGGCCTAGACTCGTTTTGGCCGGCCGATGTTCCCGCGTGAAATGTTACATCCCCATAAATCATAATCGAACGCGGCCGCGCGCTCGCGCTCCTCTCGCCCGGTGTCTATAAAGATGAATCTACATATTTCCATTGATATTTGTTTCGATTCTCGTTTATTCCTACAAATTTATGCCCCGATTCCATATTCCCAGCAGTCCACTCGATCCATCCGCTCAATTTATATACGCGTATCCCATTGTGCCTGCCGACACGAAATTCACGCCGGGAGAGAATTTCCCCGGCGCGAAACGAGTGTGTTTCCCCCCCGCGTGTGCGTGTCCCGCGCGACTTCGCACACACTCGCGTGTTCCGTAACCTGTTGTTTGAAGTGCGAGAAAATGGGTTGGGAGAAATTGGGGGAGGAAGCTCGAAGGGTGTCGCGCGGCTCGTGTCGAGCAGGATCTATATAGACGGATTTGTCTTTTTCTTTTTTTATTTATTAATAACCACTCGACATACGCGCGGTTTCTGGGTCAAAAGTTCCATGCGACAGATTTAAATGGGGAGGGGGAGTCCAATTACCGAGTCGATCTGAGGGCGCGCGAACGCGAGACCGCAGTGGATATCGGGGCGGCGGACGATGGGTTGGTGGGCGCGGCACGCGGAAGCGGCAAAGTGGAAATATCGAGGATGGCACTTAATTAATCCCAACATTTTGATTGAGCACGTCGCTCCCGCTCGGAATGACGTGGCACTCCTCGATTATCGAAGATGATTTCATAAAGTCATCGTCGCCGCGTGTCCTCGATAGAGAGCGAACGCCGCGAGTTATGGCCCTGCTCCCTCTCCCTTCCAGTTGACTCACACCGAGAGTCCAACCCCTGCCTCCTCTCAGGACCACTCTGCCCTACACCCTTTGCCGAGTCACCCCCGAGCACAGCCCCACTATGCTAATTGACTTCTCGCATCCTCTAACTACATTCCAAGAGAAGCAGCCTGCAACGCCGATAAAAACCATCCCCCCTTAACGGCGCGCACACCCACTAACTCTTTAGCAGTTTCAGCAACTCGGTAAAAAGGTCGAACCTTAAATTCCCGGGCCCGACGCTTGCTTGGCCGTGACGCCAATGACGGGGGTCTCTTTCAATTTTTCCTCCCTTTGATTCATGGCCCGGCGACCCTCATCCTCCCGGGACTTATATCCCCGTCACCTGGCGGGGGGGTGGGTGTGCTGTTGCCGAGCAGTAAACTCGGTGCCCATGCTAATTGACTCGGCACACCAGCGCCGGGAGCGCGCGTCCGGCCCTCTGCCTACCCTCAGATTCCCATCGAGCGATCCTTCCCGCCAGAACCCTGTAAACCATCGTGGTTTAAAGTCAATTAACGCCTTCCGTGGCGGCCACTATGCCACCCCTTTGACCTTGTCAGCGAACGACGCCCAATTTTAGTCTCTTATTCCACCCCGGCAACCAGCATCTCTCTTCGAAGATTCGTCGTATTGAGATGGCGTAGTTGAGTCGATAAAAAGTTGCGCCGGTTTTTCCAGCGCATCATTAACGGTCCTCGGGTGACTAGGTCAATAAACCGGGCGGTGTAGTCATCGGTGTGGCCGAGTGCCGCGGAGAGTCACATTTCTCGCCAATTCAGTGAGTTACAGGGGCTGACGTCAGTCCGCTCGACATAATTCGATTCAATTCGCTTAATTTTGCGAAAATTGCCAATCTTCTCTCGGCCGCTGCGCTGGTATGCTTGGCTGGCTCGCTGCGCGTTACGAGGGACTTCTCTCCTACGCGTGTCTCGTCAGCCTCGACTTGATACTTTCGCTCCGGCCTCCTCTCCGCTCCCTCCTCTATCTCTCCCTCGAAAACCCTTTATCGATTCCTGCCGCGCGCATTCCCGCGGCGCGAGTGTCGCGCCGACAATCGGTTTGATGCACACGTACTTGATTCAATTATCCTCCCCCCCTGGCTCTCCCTTCGGTCCTTTTGGTATCACAGGCGGGTTGCAGGTATAATAAAAGTAAATGAATTAGAAGTTGGCCGGAGAGCGGCGCTCTGAGTAGGAGGGCCGGGAGGAAGGCGATATCGGGGGAGGGAAAGGGCCGAGAGTGCTTGCATCAGTAGAATAAGGACGAAGGCCGGCCAGGGACCCGACGCGGTGCAGTGGATCGTGGATCGCGCGCGCGGTTGCCAGCGAGCCAGCCAGCGAGAGAACGCGCTCGCGCCGGATGAAGAAGACGGGAAAAGGAGATTCAATTTAGATCGTAGTATTTCTCTTTCCCCTTTCTCAAAGATCTTTTGTCGGTCTCGATAACAATGAGGAGAGAGAGCGAGATGGGACGAGCGTTTGTGCCTCCATCAGAGTCTGCTCGCGCGCCCGCGCGCCTACCTCTCTTTCAAGACTCATCGGCTCGCGCGCGCGCGACCCTCTGCTCCTCTTTCCTTTCTTCCTCTTCCTTCACCTCGAGGCCCCGTGTGTACCACTCTCTTTTCCCTCTTTTCCTTCTGTCTTTTTTCTCGCAATCTTCCGGGCGGATTGGCAGCGCCGTCCGGAAAACTGACGTAGTAGGAAGCCGCTTTCTTTTGCATGGTAAACCCTGCCTTTATCCCTTGGCTCGGCCCGCCTGGCCCCGCGCGCTCTATCTCCACACGTACCAACCCACACACACACACACACACACAGAGCCACAGACACAGAGAAACGTGCGCGCTCGTGCATCTTTCACTCGGCGAATCGAGAGGTAGCGTGCGCATGCCCGCGTGGGCGCCATGGCGTGTACCACCATTAAGGTCATCGGGTCAAAGTACCACGAACCTGACATTCCATCGCATGAACGATTTGGTGCACCGTTGGATTTATGAGAGCGGGTACGCTTCTCCCTCTTGCCGGGCTGGCTGGCTGGCTGGCTGGTTGGCTCCGGGAGCCACGACTCATTCTTCGTCACGAACAAGGCCTAACTTCTCCGCGCGCAACAGCTAACTCTAACTCACTGCTCGGGAGTGCTCGGTTTAGTGGCCTCGGGTACGTAGGTAGGTGCGGGTCCTGGTAGTTGTGAAAAGGGGCCCCTCTGCGGGGCCCCCGATAGTTATGGCTCGGCTCAAATTTCGATGCGCGCGTTGCGCTTAAGTGCCATTAACGATACGAAAGTAGTTTTACAAGGTTAACCTTCCATCTCACGAGCGATTGAGTACATTATTGGATTTATAAGACGCGAGGGCGCCAGCATTTTAGCTCTCCTGCCTAGCTCTTTATCGCCCCACTCATCTGCCCTTCCTGCTCCGACGCACTAACCACGCCGACGCCAGACTCTTCTTTTCCCTCGTTAACTCCCTAGCGCTCGAGGAATTAGATAATTATGTCCGCCGATCTGGCTAATTGGCTGTATCGTTATTTCGATCCTCGCTAGCCGGCATGCCGATTACCACCACGCGGCGCACTCTTTCTGAACAACACGAGTCTTCGTGCTGGGTATAGAGTGACTCATGTCTCATCATCAGAATATCGTCAAAACTTTCGGTTCGGTTTTCTCAACAATCGCTGGTTCAAACTTTACAGACTCACGTTAACTAACCCTGCAGATTGCCTTTGCATAAATTGAAACTTGTCCATAAAACCTTCGTTAAAACATACAATCTAACATTACACACAAAAAGTGTATAATACAACAAGTTCTCCATAAACAGGCTCACGACAATGCCGAGTAAGCAGCAAGTGAATCAGCCTCTACTTATTACGACTGGGTTATGTATCGCGTTAGCGGAGGAAAATGGGCTTAGAGGATTTCTCGCGCAGTGGAAGAATTCAATTACGGGAGTGGCGAAAAATCGGGCGTTGTCCTGAATGGGCAGTGAAATACGCAGGGGCAGAGGGTGGAGCCGAGGGAGTTAACGCGGCGGCATTGTTAAATTTTAATTCAACCGGGGGGGGGGGGGGGGGGGGGGGGGCCCTTTGTTATCGGCTTGCTCGCGTGCGAGGGCCGTCCGAATTGACGGTGTTCCAGCGAGCGAGTCAAATAAAACCTGGCCTACGTGACGTCTTACTGGTGGCCGGGGCACGCGAAACCACGTCATTATGTAAACTCGTTAGACGAAACGACAAAGCAGCTCCGGCAATCGGGGGCGAGGCGGGGGATCGCGTTCGGGTAATCAAGTCTCTCCCGATGAACTCATTATTATTTCCACGTGCGTTTTTCCGCCGGCGACTCCTTGCCGTCCCCGGCGGGCCATTCCCTTCGAGCAGCTGGAATAAATGCACGTAAGTGCATTCGCCGCGAGAGTCGGTGGAGTGGGTGTAATTTTGCGGTCCGTTAGGCAGCGGGCGCAGGAATCTCTCGGTTCCGAGCCAATTGGTTCACGTTCTCCGGAGTGTCTGCATGCTGGCAACACGAGCCAGACCGAAAGAAAGAGCGGCGCAGCGCCAGTCGAGCGCGCCCGGCGACGAAGAAAGAACCAGGAGAAGAGAGAGAGAGTGAGAGAGAGTGGGAGCGAGGATGATCTGAGGATATCTGATAATCGCGTGTTCTCTAATCTTCCATTACTCGAGGATTACAGTGACCCAGTTCGCGGCTGTATATCGCATGCCACTCGACGAGACACTTAACGATGCGAGCACACAAATTGGATCTCCTCTCGGCCTCTCGAGCACCTTTTTCCGCGGCCCTCGCAATGAGTTCGATCCGAGTCGATTCGAAAACAAAAAGCCGCGGAGAAAAGCGAGTGGGCCGCGAGAGGACGATACTGAAAGGGAGCTGGAGGAGGTGGAGGAGGTGGAGGAGGTGGAGGTGGAGGGCTGGCAGCAGCGAGGCCCGCTGGTGGGAGGAAATCTATTTACCCGTGTGCAGGGCCCGCGTCGATGCAATTTTCCGAGAGGTGCTTTCGTTTCGCGTTTCGAAGCCTTATAACGACGCCGTTATAACTTCTGGAGCACAGAGTCTGGCAGCCTCGGGGCCTCGGCTCCTACGTACCTGCCTCTGGCTGACTACTCTTTGCGCGAACACGAGAGATTGCTTTGCGATCGCTCGAAATCATTTCATATCTTGACAAAACCCGCCCCTCTCTCTCTCTCTCTCTCTCCGCCTATCTTCTTTTGAGCGTCAATGCGATCCTCTCTATGTGCTACCTACGCCACTCTCGGCCTCCTAGCGCGGCTCTCCTCCTCCAAAGGTTAATCCCCGTCGATTCCCCGCGATGGGAACGTCAGCTCCGTGTATCCGCCAGTGCGCCGCCAGTCGGCTTTCTCGTTAACGCTTTAATTGGCTTCGCGAGCATTGACTTTGGACGGAATTTGGATTTTATTGGAATTTTACTCGGGCGCGGATTAATCGAGATTTCACGGCTAAGTGGAATGAGCGCTCGGTGCCCGGACAGAGCGCGGTGCGCGAGTCATTGATAATAAAGGAGGGAGGCGGCTCGCTCTCTGATATTCCCTAGAATCATGAAGACAAAGTGTCTCCTGCATCGATCTCCACCCCGAGAGAATGCCGGGGAGGACTAATGCACGCGGCATTCACCACCCGATTGCACCACTGCTCTGTATTCAACAACTGGTAATATTCCGGCGGCGGCGATGAGTTACGATCGCCGAGTTTGCAGAAGGGAACGCGGATTGCAGAACAAACCCTCGCTCGCGCGCGGCACTTAGTGCCAGCCGAGGCGGAGAGCGCGAGCGCGTCTCGGAGCGCGAATCCACCAATCAGTATTCAAGCCTTCGAGATAAAGAAGCGAGGCGTGAAGCTCTCTCTCTCTCCCCCCGTGGAATCCCATTGCGATCAATTACGAGCGGGCGCGGCTCGGTTTACGGAAAACGGCCGAGCCGATTAGCCCATTACGCTCCAAGTGCGCGGCGAACGATTATCCTCGGGGCGTGCGAGCGCGTCTTGCCAAACATGGAAAAGCGAGCAAGCCGCCGCACTCCCCTCCCCCCTCCGCCCCGCGCGCGAGCGTACATATGCGCATACGTAATTAATATATGTGCATGCGTGCAGCCTCCTCCTCACTTGTCTCCAATTCCGCCGGGCTCGCGCGCGGGGGCGAAAAAGTTGCGAGGCTCGCGTAGTTGGCTTACTTCGAATTTCAAAGTTATCTCTCGAGCCGCTTCGCCCTCTCGGATTACCCCGGCGCAAATGACTCCGCAGCTCTCGCGAAAGAAGGACGAGCGGCTCTCGTTCGGCCCGGAATCGACAATTCGAGTGGTTAAAAGCCCCCGTTTCAGGGAAAAGGGTCAAGCAGCCCGGCGTATAAAAGATTGTTAGTCAATGAGAATAGAAGTACAATTGTCGAGTATGTTAAAATGACGGGCTTCTCATGCTTTTCTTTAATATTATTACCATATATGCGGCTGGAAGATATAAAATTTCAAGAGGCCTGCAGTTGACTAACACAGGCTTCTACTATTCAAATGGCTCCGAGTATAAAAAGTATTGCTTTTCTATTAGTCACCGCGGCAAGAATAATTGAAAAGGAAAAGCGACAAAATAATAAACTCGCAGTTATTGAAAACTGGAGAAAGGGTATCCGAGCGCCACACTGGCAGCTCTGAATGTTTCAACATCATACTGGCACGGTCCAATGAATGTATAATAATTTTCAATAAAATCTTTCAACCGTTTTACTTTTTATAATCCGTCGAACGTAAACATACCAATACCCATCGACCAGTCTCAACATCGACACACATAATAACCAGAGTATATTCCACAAAGGCCCAACGAATAATTCAAAATAATTCCGCCACTCGCAAACTCGTGGACCCGATCGAACTCCATACTACGAAAGGGTAGCTGTTCGAGAGAGGTGGTTGGTAAAACGAGGCATTAGTCGCTCCATATGTCAGAATCATTTGGGTAGAGGGTCGCTCCGATCCGTCGAGAGTATCCCTTCGCCACCGTTTCCCCACTTCCCGGACAAAGTTCAGGTCGGGCTCTCTCGCGAGTAAGTACGCTCGCGTTAAGTGCGAGTGCACCGAAACGCACTTAGGTGGAGGAGTCCTAATCGAAATGAGGGGGTTGGAGGCTGGTGTGGTGCGCGAAGGTATCGAACACTGGAGATAGGGCGAGAGTCCGGCGAACACGCCACCCTGTTGCGTCCCCATTGCGGAGCGCAGCCCCTTCGTGTCAGCGGGGGGTGGGTGGTTGGAAATGGAGGGGGGAGCCGCAGTTTCGAAATGATTTTCGCCGAGCTACTCACCGGATCAATCGCGAGACTTGGTCGCCGTCTCTCCCACCTTGTCGTCCCCCGTCCTTGGTCTCCTGGCGGCAGGTTCCGTCCTCGGGGTGGTCACATCCGCGCCGATGGAAAAAGCTTTTCCTGGGGATTCCCCGGGCCACTCGCGCGCTCTAGCCGACTTCACCTTCGCGGCTCTCTCGCTGCTAGTAGAGGTGGTCGGTCTGGCGGTGGTGCTGCGACTGCTGCGACTACTGGCGATGCTGCACCACCAGCCGGGGCGACCTTACGGCCCCTGAGAGGCCTTCCCTCCGCCCCCTTCGTAAATCTTCCCCCCGCGAATTCCGGCATTCCGGCGCAGTCGGCGTCTCGCCTCGGTTCCATCACCGGAACGAAGATACATGGGGTTTCTTTCGATTCCTCCCCTCGACAGCTCCATCGGCGCCCTTTCGCAAATTCGGCCATCGATTAGCCTCGCTCGCGTCAAACCCGGCGACGATCACCCGGATACTCTGCACTCGAGTTCCGCGATGCTACCCCGGAGGAATTGTCTTGGAGGAAGATCGGGTTAGGTCTGTCACTGGCAGATTTCTCGTCTCCCTGGATTTCCGCTATCTCCATCGGCCTAATGGCGCCGCCTCCGCGATCGCCCGGCCGATATCCCGATCTAATTAATTAATCGCTCTAACGATTCTACCTGGACTCGACCATGCAAATTGCGGGACGCGCTGCGAGGGAACTGGCCACCGAGAGCGAGAGAGAGGGAGCGAGTGTACCCGACACACTGCCGCGCAACAGTTGACGCTGCGCTATCGCAGAAACGCACGGTAATTGGCGTAATGCTTGCATAAAGGCGTAGTGTTCGACGAACGCGAACACACGAGAGGCCGCGGCTCGAGCCGAGGAATCACCTTTGGATCGACGGAGTCTCCGGCGCGCGCGACCGAAGGCTGCGCGTTAAATGACCAGAACGAGAAATCGCTAGAAATCGCGATCGCATTTTAGCCACTCGACCGCCGCGCGACATATGTTCCCAGGCGAAACGCGTACCCTGGCGTCTGGTTACCAGGTCGGACACTCCGCCGCAGGACCTTTTGTCACTCGGGTGTCCGCGCGCAGGAGAGCGCGCTCGCAAACTGACTGGGAGCCGCGATGATATTGCATAAGCGCACTTGGCCCGATCAATATGCTCGCTCGAAGAGTCAAAAAGTAGGAAGCGGCACTCCGGCCGTGTATCCTCGGGAGCGCGTCGTTTCCCTTGGCGTTTGAAGTTGGACGGAAAATTGGGAGGAGAGATCAACGAGTTTTTCCGGAGGACGGCGAGAGAGAGGGAGAGAGAGAGAGAGAGAGAGGGGGGTTTCGACGAGTATATCAATCCCCAGGGCAGGAGCGCGAGTGATTCGTCTTGCAGGCGTGTTCCCATCGAACTTTTTAATATTCCTCCTGTCAGAGTAATATCTCGGCCCCTCGGAAATATCGGCTTTAAAGCCAGCCTTAAGCCCCCTGTCAATTTCGCCTCTCCGCGTTTGTCCGCCGCAGCCATACTCCCCCCCCCCCTCTCTCTCTCTCTCTCACCCTCTGTCTGAGGAGAGCGAGTTTGCTCCAGAAAGATGGCGAGTCGAAAAAATGTGTCGGTCGAGCGACGAGCCTTACATTCCTCCGCGAATAATCCAAAAGCCACGATACTATATCTCCGTCGGGTGTTTAGTCGGGCGCGCGCGCGAGTCCCTCGTTCTTTATCGACGATTCCCTTTCGACCCGCCGATGACGCAAGAATCCAATGAAAGAGATCAGTTGTTCGCCCGGGGGAGAAAACCGTGCCGATCGTGCCCGCCAAGTGAGCCGCTCCGATTCCACTTGAGCGAGACGATTTTCATTCGATAGCCCAGCGAGAACGCGACTCCGGTAATTAGGTAACCCGATCCCCCTCCTCCCCCTCTCTATCTTTGGTGCGGGACGAAAGAAAGGAGCCAACATGGAAGAATCCCGGACAAAAGCTCCATCCGGGCCGTCGCGAACCGCGAAATGATTCCGCAGGGATCCTTGGTACCGCGCGGGAACCAAGGGAAAAGTCTCGCTACGATGATGAAAGCGAGCCGAGCAACGTAGGTGTCGCGAAGGGGGGTCGAAGGGGGAGTGGGGGGCACGAACAATGCGAGAGTGCGCGTGTTTATCGGCGATCGACTCGCGCCTAATCGATCGTCTTGAATGTGTGTCATACCCGGGGCATTTATTTGTATTGACAAAGTGCTCGATCGATTGATTGCAAATAAGAGAGCGGCTACTGGCGGGGGCGACGCACGGCACACTCCAAGAGCGCAGCGCTGCTGGCTTAGCCAGGCTCTGCTCTCCTCTCCTCGGCGCTGCTCCAGTTTTCCACGGGGGAGCCGTCGCGGCCGTCTCTCTCTCTCCCCGAAAAACAGTTACATTCTCATTAACGGTAACCCGCGGGAAATCCACTCGCTCGCATTTCAATTCCAGCATGCATTATGCATGAATTGTAGTTTTCCAGCGGCGACTTTAATACCCCTTTCGCTCCTTGGTTCCTGGCTCCTTCTTGCGGGGTGTGAGAGAGAGAGAGAGAGAGTGGCTCGTGCTTGGTGTTCTGATAAGTCGAACGCTCCTCTCTTCCTTGTTAGCCGACGTCCAGCTTTTTCCGGCCGGGGCGAAGAGCGGCCGTGAGTCATCGCGCGTCGCCAGCTTTCGTGACATAACCGGAGGGATCGTCTATCGGGCGATCCGGTTGGTTCCGCTGGCGAGCAGCTGACTGGAGATCGAGCGCACTCTCCACTCGGCAGCGGAGCGCGCTCCTTCGAATATCAGCGGTCCCTGCGGTCCCTGCGGCCACGCGTCCAAGGAGCCGCGGACACCATCCTGCGTGATTCCTCCCCGAATCAATAGAGTACTTCCAGTCGATTTCGCCCCGGCAGTCCGTCTCCCTCGATGCCAGCCGCACTCCATAACCAATTATCCCAGTGTTCCCCGGTGCACATCGCTCGACGCTCTTCGCTGTTCCGGAGTCCTCTGGCTGGCCTTTCACGCGGAGCCTTATCTCGGCGCTCCCTCGAGCAACTGGTCCCGCTCACGACCGGGCCCTCGATTTTCCCAGCCGCCCCGACGGCCGCTTCACGACAATCACGGCGCATCACGATCACGCTCCGAGGACAAAGGCCGGGCGCGCGGCTTCCTCGGGACGCGAGTACACGCGCACGGAGAGCGAGCGCGTATACGCGGCCGAGAGGTAAGGTACGGACTGACGGCGAGCGAAGCCGGAGAAGAGAGACACGGGTGGCTCGCACGTACGAGCGGCGCAAGTGAGCCGAGTCGTGCGAGCGCGGTGCACCTACGCACGTAGCCGAGCAGAGTGTGCCTGGGTCGGCGGCACTCCGAGGAGAGACCCCGGTGGGATGCCAGTTTAAATGCAACTATGCTTCCTCGGGTTTGGGTTGAGCGCGCAGGGTCCCCGTCGGCCCGGCTCGGTCGTCCTCGGCCGCCCTCGGATCTCGTCGATATGCCCATAGACACAGTGTATATGTCTATGGATATGCCGTGTCGTGCCGTGCCGTGCTATGCTATGCCGTCCTATGCTACGCTATGCTGCTTCCCCTCTCTCGGCCGCCCCCCTCTCTTTCACTAGCGCCCCCGCATCCTCGCTCTGTCCTCCTTCCACTCCCACGGCTTCCTATAGCGATCTTCCTCTCGCTCGCTCGCCTATGGCTGTCCCCTTTTCTCCAATCGGCGGCGCTCCCTCCTACACCCTTCCTCTATTCTCCCTCATCCCTTCCACCGCGCGCACTCCCCCGCTTTCCGCACTGACTACCAGTTCCCCCTCACTTCCTCCTCCACCCCACTTTCCCCCTCTGCCGCCCACCAGCCCTCGACTAGCGCGAATTTTTCTTTGGTTTCCCTCGGCTTTGTAAATGACGCAGGCCTCGCGCTCTTCTTATTTGCATCATCGTGAACTTGCCTCACATCGCTAATGACTAATGGGCTCGTGGGAGACCACCGCGTCTCACTGCGACTGTACACGACTACTTGCCTTGGCTCTCTCTCTCTCTCTCCCTCTCCCATTCTTCTTTTCTTCCTCTCTTTCTCTCGCTCGGTTCTATCAGCCTCGTCATCGTGGCATTGCCGCGACGAGTTCACTTTGCTTGAGTCAGAATACTTGTGCACGTGTGTGTGTGTGCGTTGGTGGGATGATGGCGAGTAGTGGTGGTGGTGGTGGCCGAGATGCGACGGAGGTGGTGGAGCCGGTCGGCTAGTATTGGCGGGGGCACACACACTCTCTCGGTTGCGCGAGTTGCGGGGGTGTAGGTGGGTGGATGGTCTGGTGGGCGGCTGGGCGCCCGACAGCGACGGACGGAGAGGGCAAAGAACGACGGTAGTAGGATGTAGTCGGCTCGAAGAGTGGGGCCAGCCAGCCGGGAGGGGAAGAGACTTGCAACAGAGACGGTCATATGGCGCCCGAGTCGGAACGGGGATGTCTTATGTCATTTTCCTTGGCGATTCTATAACGGGTGGCGCGCAAGTAACCAACGCGACTCTTCTCCTACTTCTGCTTTCATATATGTCTCGGGGACTCTTTCTCGCGCGTTCTGGATCCTCGACCTCCGACCTCCGGCGATTGCGACAGGAATTCCAAGTAGCCACGAATCTCACAGGTACTCCCTGACGCATCGGTCCGAAGTCCTCGTCATAAAGCGCGCGCACGGCGACGTCTGCAAATGACTCTGTTGTACTATAAATTAGCCTCTCGGCGGCGGTTGCGGGCGAGCTTTCGGACAGGGGTCCGTTATCATAAAGTTTCGGGGAAGGCAGTCTCGCGGGCTGCGAGTGCCGGCCTCGCACTGGGAGCCGATAGAATCTAAAGCACGTTACGTCCCCGTAACGTTACATAAATTTCAGCCATACTTTAGCGACGCTGGGGGAGTGAGAGGGAGGGGAGGCCTGGAAGCGAGAGAGCGAGAGCTTATTAGGTACACATCCATTACGCATAGCTATATTGGACACCATGGAAATTTATGCCCGGCCCTTACCGCCACGGCGAAACTGGCGTTACCACTACCGGCCACCTATGCTATTTCCGAGCGCGGGTCTGTGTGCGTCCGCAGGCGCGGCTCGGTGTGTGCGGGCTCCGCGCGATATCGCACTGTCGGTCAAACTCTAGCGAGCATGCTCGCGCGGAAAAAGCTGATAACACTCCTGGTAACAGATACCTGAACATTTTCCATCTGCCCCCTCTCCGCCCCCTCGCCGCCCCCCTTGACGCGCTGCTCCAGCCATTGGCAATCCGAGAGAAAGAGAGGTGGACGAGAGCGTTACGATTACCCTGCCGCCTGTTATCATCGTGCGTAATGATCGCTGTCGCACCGATCGATTAAACCTGTGTCACGCAATCGCTTGTATATGTGTCTGTGTGTGTAGGTGTGTGTGTTGCGTGCGTGCCGGCCGGTAATGGTAATTTCGCGCGAGCAGGCCGAAACAGTGATACAGCGGCCGGCCGATTTTGTTCGGCCGGACGATACAGACACGTGATTTTGAAATATGGCGCCTCGCCGATATTTATAGGCGATAATGATGGACTTTGCACTTCCCGGCTGGGACAGGCGCGTCAGCGGGAAATGGCCTGACACTGTCACGACTGATCTATCGCTGATCGTAAATAGCAGATAGTTTTTTGCCAGTTTAAATTTTGGCCACTGCCCGCGGGGTCCCCGCGAGGTCTAATCGGAGGTCCTGGAAGACTTTAGATCAAAGAGGAGTGTCCGCTAGCGTGACGTGTACGCAAGACAGAATAACAATCGTCAGTAACAATCGAAAATTATATTTGCTGATGTACAGGTGATTCACTTGCCATTAAATTACCAGTCTCGAATCCCACTTTTTATCAGACACGCTGTTTATAATGTACGCGGTGTTGAGAAGATTAGGAGAACCTTGGTGTATAATTAAAATTATTAGATAAGATGTAATTATCCTTTCCACACTATGATGCATTTGACAGTAGTGGCTCGAAGGCAACCTTATACGCACATCTAAAAGTTCGGGCACAAGCTTTCGGACAAAATGAACAAATATCGCTCTTTAAAGCTACTGTCGAGAATTTGACACTCAAATTGATACATAAAATATGATTCACGGTCTACTGTGCAAAGCAATGAAACGCAAGTCACGAATTTATATCCACCGTGTGTTAAAGTACAACATTTCTGAAGCAGCTGTCACAGTACTGTGCAATGCACATAAATAATATCCAAAGAGATATTGTAATTTGAAATTTATTACTATTTTTACATTTTTCAATTAAAAAACTAGCTAAAACCAAGAGAATTTTTGTATTAAAATTGCTATAAAGAATGTATTAACTTATGCGACACATGCGATCCGAAATGGAATCTTCCGCAAGGTGATAGGCAACTAGAAATTTTAAAGTCAAAGGAAATAAGGGGAAGTTCTCGAGGGAGTGAGATATATAATTGAGAGGGGCAGGGGGGAGAGAGGGGGGATGGAAATTGGACCGATAGATCGGCGGGGGTGCGTGGACCGAGTGCGGAACTCGATAACCTAGATTTTCGGCGCGGCCTTTCCCCCGTCCGGCGGAGTCGCGGAGCGCACGCGGAGACTCATTACGTAACTTTTGCGATCGATCGCTGCAACACACCGAGAGCGCGCGCGAGCCACGGCACATACGTCGGAGGGTAGGTTCTTCCGGTGTATGCCTGGCCCTGTGTGCGTGCGCCTCTCTGCGCTTGCATGCGCCAAGGCACACGTAGACCGTGGCGAACAAGAGTCTGGCCGCAGTCGAGACTATTTTTTAGCGCGATAATGCCCGAGTACCGTGAAATCGTGAATAGGCCGTCCCGTGGCAACTTGGACAGACTGGGCCACCGTTTGAAGATCCCACCCTACTCCGACGATCCTTCGCGCATGAAATTGTAGAAAAGTGACTTTGAACAATTATCCGTCACTCGTTTGCTTGCCGATTCATTGGTAGTTTCATTAATTGAATGACTTTTCTATAGATTGTAGAAGTACTTCAGACATGTCGCGAGTGAATATATACACATTTTATGGGAATCTAGGTCAAACCTCGGCACAATTATTACTTTAACCATCAGGGTTTTTCTCATCTCGTCTCCGTTCGATTTTCCACAAAGTGACTACATCGAACCTCGACATTTATGGAACACTCTATACCTCAGTGCATTGAATGCGACATTTTTGCTCAAGCTTTCATAATTCATACATCACTGTTCCATCGAGGAATATTGGAGGAACCCGCGGGGACTTGGAGGCATCCAGAGCCGCAGATGGGAATGTGTACCTGTTGCAATCGCAGAGCCACGCAATTTCCCATTTGTTTCTGGCGAGATGATCGCGAGATTACCGAGGGGTCTAGGCAATCTTGTCTAACAAAGTGGCGTTTAAGAGGTGCATTAAGTGAGTTCCTTCGGCGTTACGGCTGGTGAGATAGCGGCTCGGGAATGCCGTGGATCGCGATAGCTACTCGCTGCATACCTGCATCTCCACTGGGATGCTGGTACGCAGTCTCGGCCGGCGTGCACACGCACTTACTACTTGCCGAGTCCGTGCGCGACGAGGACGAATTGAGCGGCGCGTTATCTGCCCCGCAGCGCCACTGATAAAGAGAGCATGCGTGCGCTCGACCGAAAATATCCCAAGGAACATTTAACGCTCTCGAAAGTCCAGTCTCCAGCCGAGCGCCAATCCAGGTGTACTTGCCAGCGAGGGAATTCCCGGGGGTTCTTCACGGTTTTGCCCGATTCATTCCTCGACAATGGCCTTTCGCCTCTGTGTGCAATGCGCCAATTGAGAGGAGCCGGGCGCGTTGGGAGGCCGGCAGGTTGCATTGAAGGCAGCGTGGAATTGGAGGCGGACAGACGCTCGGGTCAGCGCGTCGGGATAAAGCGCGGCTGAAGGGCATATCTCCGCAGGATAATGTAATGCAACAAGAACCTAACGAACGCGAGGCGATAGCCCGGCGAAATACCCTGTTAACGCAATTTCTCCGACATATTGCGCAGGTAGATGCGCATTTTAGTTTCCATCGGAACCTTGCGCGCGGTGCGTCCAGCGCCTATATCGTTTCACTCGACGTCGCTGCTCGTTCGAGGGGAAAATACATTTTTATGAAAAAGGAACTGACTTCGTAAACGACGATATCGAAATACACCAAAAGTTGTACAAGAATTTCACTCTTATTTATACTTGGTGAATATTTTATCAAATATCTTTCGTTCCGGATGTAGTAATTACAATGTTGCATGAATATTGTGCTCTTTTTAACTAACTAGAGTAGAGATTAGATAATTCTGAGAAATGGAGAGATCTGTGGATATTTCTGATTGACCCAGTAAACGTCGCTAGCGCACTGGGTCGCCCTGCAGGGTAGACGCCTGTACTCTATACTGGCGTCGCGGCGGCGTCGAGGCGTGCAAGTCTCTCTCCGCTCGGCGCGGGCGCGCGCGCTATCTGCAAGTATAATTCGCCGGTAAAAGTCCGCCGGGCCGATTTAGCCGGCGTGGCTTTGTTGCTATCGCGTTAATCATTTGCGAGAACGCTATTGCGCCGGGAGAGCGCTGGAATGCCTTATCTCGGGACAGTCAGCGTGGTGCCTTTTATCTGCTAGTGCACAATGCCAGATATCTTCGTCTTCGTGCGCGAAACTCGTACAGCGCCGCCAATGGAACACGTATAGCCAGCTCCGGGCTGCGAGGTCGTGGAGGCCGAGTGCTGCGGCGAGCTCAAAAATTCCCCCGACTGGCTAATAGCCGCGCTGATTTATGGTTAATGAGCTAAATCATAATCCGAAGCGTTAAACGCCGCCACCATTAAGACTACATTTCACTCGGCCTGACAGTTTGGGGTTCACTCGGAGGACGCACGTGCGTTTGAATTCCGACACATGGCTCTCTCCCTCTCTCTCTCTCTCTCTCTCTCTCTCTCTCTAGGATTATGCGTATACCGCAACGGACACATGAGAATTCCACATTGCCGCTTCCATTCCGCCACTAGGAGACCAGGATTGAAATGGGAACGCGCGTCCCACCTATACACCCCCACACATGCACCGTCTACTCTACTACTTGTTTGTCCCATTTTTCCCCCTCGCGATCGGAGACACTCGTAAGATATCGACTCGCCTTAAAACAGCGGGAAACCAGCCGGCATCGGTCACCCTCCTCGATATAGACTCCAACCAACATATCTCAACTAGTTTTCCGAGGGAAAACTAGTAAAAAGTTTTATCCCCCGCGTATAATTGTACGAGATTTGGGTAGGGCGTTTGAGTTGAAGCAGTGAATGGAGAAACGGCGGAGGAGACTCGTTTCTTATTCGCGGATGGCTCGGCTGTTAACACATCGCGCACACGGGTCACGGAGTATCTCGCGCACGGGGGACTGCACATGCACATCCCTCAGGTGAGTCTGGTTCTTTCATTGTTATGGCGAGTATAATGCAAAGATGGGCGGCGGTAATGCGCTGAAAGCGCCCCCGGAAGTGTGAACGAGAATAAATCCTGGAGGCGGCCCCGCTCCCTCTATTCCCCGGCGACGGGGAAAGTGTGTAACGGCACTTGAAGTACGCCGAGTGAGAGCTCACAATCAGTCCGACACTGGAAATACATTAAATGCGCGCGTGCGGTGATTCGTCGGAATTTCCCCCCCGGTTTTTCAGGGCTCGCGGATGCGACGCGATGCGCCGGCTGAGCGTCGCGTTAACAAAAGGCCGCGTCTAGGAGTGCGATGGGATAATGAAATTACAATATTTCATTATGTATTCATCAGTCACGCTCGTACGAATTAATTCGGGCGGGCTCCTCTGGCGGCCCGGTTCGGCGCATATGGAGCGCATTTCGGCCCCGCGTCGATCCAGCCAGCGGTGAAATTAATTAATACGAGCGTGAAATCCCATACCGGGTATCATTTGCAGCATCCCGGCCGCCAAGTTGCCGCGAGCTCGCGGGAATCCACCGCCGGAGGATCAAGTAGAAAATTAGGTGAAGCCAGACTCCCAATATCTTCTTTCGTGTCAAGTGGATTCCCAGATTCAGCCTGGGGACAGAATGCCACTCATTTCTTACTCAGTAGATTTGTACAGGGAGTTTCATTCATTCTGTTCAAGTAGATCTGTTTATCGTGATATTGTAATTTTTATCCTGCAAATTGAATCCCTTATTATATAATAAAATAAATCTTCATAAAGCGTAATACTTCCATAAAAATTGAAGCAACACCTTTGGACAACTTGATGAATTATTTATGGCAAGAAAAACAAATTTACAAAGAAGCTCTGTTTGTTTTCTTTTAATTTTCTTGAAAAAGAAAGCTATGATTAACACTCTAAAAATAATCTCTGTGTCTCTGCTGCTTCTCGAAAGTGTCACATACCACATCTATAAAAGACTCTACACCCAACGGATTTACTATCTCTAATTAATGGCAATGTCTCTGCCACCGGGTAAACATGCCAGCACAGACCTCCCACTCTCGGCGAGTCCGATTCTTTTCTCAACTTATATCAGCGCGGATCGACCAGCCGTTCGAATGGCCGAGGGGAAGCCGAGGGGTCCATTATTGGCTGCGATCGCAATATTTCGTTCTCTCGCTCGGCGTGTATTAGATCGCGGAGCGCGATATTCGACGGAGGGAATCATCGGCGTAGGAGGAAAGCTGGCGAAGCAGCGGAGCGGCGCCGAGCTTGGCACCAGTCGTGAACTAGTTTGCCACCATTGATTACAGGTTCTGCCGGGCGAAGCCAACCGGGAGCCGGCGCGCGATCCAGCGAGCGCGCACCCGGTTGCAAGAAATACACTTAGCATGGCCGCGTATTTTCGATAGTCACTCTCGAAATTACCATCGGCTCCTAGTAGCCCGACAAATAATACTAGTCCCCCCTTTCCCGCTCCCCCTTGGCTTTCAATAAGCGATCAAGTTGCATTCTCCGACTGGCGCCTTCCCGCTGCGATCGGAGCTCTTACTTTTTACCCCGACACTCGATCGAGTAAAAGCTCCGGAGGAGGAAAATGAACGCGTGCAGTTGGAGATCGCGCGAAGAGGGGAAAAGCGTTTACTGGATTTCTGTGAGTGTCGCTGGTATGCTTGTTGGGCCGCGCAATCAGTGTAACAATGCAATTTGTGCGTTGTATATTCTGATTTCTAGAATATGCGAGTTGAAATTAAATGGTTTGGAGTGCACGCACGGAGGGGTACAGTAGTTACTCGATATCAAGAGTAAATAAGTTCAGGCAATAGAACCCTCAATATTGAAATATACTTATTACCCCTCGAAAATTAGTGTAACAAAGCAAATACTCAATATACTTATGGATCAACTGATAGGACGCAAACATGGCACGATTCTATTTATTAGACCACATATTACATATACCAGTAAAGTGTAAAAATATAGGAAAAAAGTCCATATCCCGACTCACCATCTTTCCATCGGAAGCGAAGTACTCGTACAGCGTGCGCGTTGATCGAGAGGGGAGAAGTAAGTACGTAACTGCGGAATCCAGCAGGAAGGCGGAATGCAGGCAGCGCGCGGCGGTCGCCAGAATAATCGTATTGCTTCCGGATTTAATGGTTCGGTTTTAAAATGTACGAAGGCAATTGGCGACAGGCTCTCGGAGCGCGGGCGCGCACAGCCCTCGATCCGCCATCGAGAGAGTGAGAGAGAGAGAGTAGCTGAGAGTACTTCCAGATAATTAGCCCGGCTTCTCCACCCGCTTTCTTGCGGTTTTCTTTGTCAAGCTACCTCTTCTTTTTCTCCTCGATCACCCCCTCTCTCTCTCTCTCTCGTCGGCGTCGATATAGGAATCGGCCGTCCGCTCGAGAGATCGTTATCGCAACGGGGACGCGACTCTACCACGGGGAATTATTCCGATCGGCCGCGTTCCCGCTCTCGGCCTCCTTCCGTTTTCGATTCCCCGGGATCTCCGTCTTCCTCGACTGTCCCGAGGAATGACGAGCGCATGCCACTGCGACACCGGACTCTGCCACTCTCTCCCTTATTCCGATCCCTTTCTCTTATGTACTCTCTCGCTGTGTGTGTGTGTGTGTGTGTGTGTGTGCGGCTCTTTCTCTGGCGCGTGCGAGGGAGACTTTGGAGCTTTTGTCTTTCGAGTACGCCCGCCGGCCATATCAGAGATATATGCTACCGGCACACTCAGTTTCCCGTGCTCTGCTTTCTGTTTCACGGGCGCCTCCCCCTTCCGCCCCCATCCCCCCTCTTTTTTTCGGAATGATTGCACGACTACTCGGCTTTCGGCTGAATTATGAGGCGCGCTTTCTTGAATTGAAGGGGGACGAGTCGCCGGACTGCTTGATATTCCTGCCGATACCAAGTGTCACGGACTCCTCTTGATATATGCATTGAAAGCCACCGGTCTGTTTCGGTAAACGTACCAGGCTTTCATTTACCGAATGTCAGTTTCGCGGGAAGAAATTTTGAAGCGACCTGCGAACCTCGTAATTCAAAGTAGACTCTTTTCCGGTGATGGCTCGCTATAGTACGCGATTATTAAAACTGGATTTAATACAAATCCCGAAATTATTATTCCGCGGGAGGGGGTGGGCGCTATATGCGGTCGCGCCTCTTGGAAGGGAGAATAATAATCGGAAAATGTCCGGCGTCCGAGGGGGCGCGGTATTGACAAACTGATTTTCATTCTATAAATTTTAAAGAGCCTTCGCCGAGATGCCACCCGATGACGTTTTATTATCGGCTCGCGCTAAGCCGACGCCATGCGAATGAACGGGAAAATCGATGGCCCGAGAGAGTGTTGGAGAACTCGAGGTATGCTTGTCAATCGTAACTTGGAAGTTCGCAGATCCACATAACAAAAAAGCGTCCAAGTTCACTTCTTGAATAAGACCACGAGTAAAAAGCGAGTCACCACAACAACGTGTTAATGAATAGGTAGGAGCCTTCGCGCAAGGATGCAAGCAAAAGATACCAGCCGACCCCAAAGGTTCACGCAGGCTAAACTAGAGCGGGCGAACAATTCGTGCGGTAAAAGTTGCACGAGCCCACGATACATCTTTGATTAATTCCAGGGGTGGTATCGGTCTAAGGCCGTCGGGGCTTCCTGCAAAAGTAACGAAGTAATCTTTTAACTCGCACCTACGGCGGCGCGGGCGTACGAAAAATAATTCGAGCCTATGAAATTTTCAGGCGGGAGCAGGGCCTTCGGAGGTTTTTCGCTGACCTCGCCGAGAGTAAAATCGAGGCCGCAGGAACCGGCGCTCTCTGCCACTGTGTATAGTAATTACTTTGGGCCGCCCCGGGTAGGAAGTGCGCGCACTGTGTCCGCCGCTGTTTCGCTTGTACTTCCGTAAGCGAGAGGCTAATTGCAGGTTTGCCTGGCCACGCGGATATCGCCTCGATTTACAATGTAAATCGCGGCGCGTCGAGCCGCCCGCACTCTGCCAGCGCTGCGGTCGGCATAGTCCTATGAATCGAAGCACGGGATCCTGTTTCCAGGCGCAAATGCCAGACTTAAGCGAGGCTGCTAATGCTAGTCACTATCGCTCCCTCGCCCGGCCCTCGTTTTCTCGCCGTTCGTAGTCCACCGCACCTCCGATACTCTTGGTTCAAGCTGCACCACTTAACTGCGGATAGATTAGAACTTTTAACACGCGCCACTTCCACTCGCCGACTCGCCGCGTTGACAACTCATTTCGGACGCTTTCTAGGCAATGGTCTAGTATGGAATCTCTCCATCTCTGGTTTTAGACTCATAGGGAAGAACGTAAGGTGTTTGGTCGATGGTACCAGGATATCTCGGAGATTACTGAATATATTTAGAAAATATAGAAATATCTATTAATTATGTATCTATGGATGTATGTATGTATGTATCTAATATTAACTTATGTCTATCTTTATATGTATATACAAATACATACATCCATAGATACATAATTAATAGATATATCTATATTTTCTAAATTTATTCAATTATCTCCGTGATATCCTGAATCTACGATCGACCAAATATCTTACGTCTTTCCCTAATAGGTTAAAACTAGATATCCAGAGGTTCCGTGCTAGAATAAATTTATATTACATAAATTTATATATATAAAGACAGATTTCCGTGGAACATAGGAGCATCCTGTATACTCCGCAATAATTCAAAATGTTTTAAGACCAAGGCGAAAATTGGCGAGACTGTTGCAGGGTTTCGTGTGTCAGTAGAAATTGACTGGAAGATAGCTGGAGAGAGAAAGAGCCCCTTAACACTCGGAGGTAACGTTAGGTTTTCCCAGGGTTTCGAGTCTCGCTGGCGAGACTACGATTTCGCAATAGACCATTAAACTTGCTCGCACTTTTTCCCGTCGCGTTCCCTTCGCCTCGGCAGGTGTAGGGTCAAAGCATAAAGGGACAGATAGAATGGGAGCGCGCGAGCGCGCGGGCGCGTTAGCGACGAAGGGCGAAGCACCGAAAGGAAGCATGGAAACGAGCATAGAGAATGGGGCGTACTGGGCGAGCACTCGCGCTCCACTTTGTGCCGGGGTATTGAAACGAAAACGATACGCTTTTCTTGGAGATTTTTCTCCCGGTTGCCTGGCTCTCGCCCGGCCCGCGAGAAGAATGGCCCGGGGAGAGGCCGGCGTGTAGTCGCAATCTCGATGGGGCCAGACATTCGTTACGTCGAGCGCGGGGCATGCACTTTTCATGAGTATTAAAATTAGCTCGCGTGCCACGCTGCAATTGCCGGCGACGGGAAACTCGCCCGAGTTAAATGCTCGTCGACTCGATCGAGGAGAAGGGTCGCGATTCGTGTGTGTGGGGGTGGGTGGGTGGGAGTTTTGATGGTATTAGTGAAAAGGCGCGCGATAGCCTTGGCACGGGGGATAAATCAATTAAATTGCAGCGCAGTGTGTAGTCGGAACTGTGCTGGCAAGCAGTTTTATATCCTCTATTCGGAGAAGTCTTCCGATAGTCGAAAGAAGTGGGATAAAAGGTTCGAGGAGAGAGAGAACGGGGGTGGCGCGGACTCCCACGGCTGCTACGGCTGAGCGGAGCCGTAGGAGCTCTCGCTCGGCGCGCCCAGGGAAACCAGTTGGAGAACTGTAAAACAGTAGATAAAGACATAGGTGGAGAGACTTATTCCTTTTGAAAAGGACTCGCGCGAGGCGCACGGGGACGCCGAGGGAGGAGGATATTTCTTCGGGCATGTATTTTCTTTGAATTTCCAGGGAAAATACGCCCCTAACGGCTGTCCACTCCGGCACGAGCCCGGCAAATCGAATTGCCACGGCCACTTTTCTCTCTCCGATTTTAAAATAATGGCACTTTAAATATCGCCTCTCTCTCCCTGTCTCTTTCAAATGAAGAGGATTAATCGTTAATCCTTGAGGGTCCGGGTCTTCGCCGGATTAATTAAGGCTGACTTACACTCGAAGAGGCTCAGGGAACAACGAGATTCCTCCGAGCGGGGCCCTTTTTATTAAATCGTCAGGACGATAGCGCCACGGCGGATCGTAAAAATTCCACGAAACTCCCCCTCGTATCTTTAGGACGCGAGAAATTACAATTTAAATGGCAACTCCCTTATTCATCGAGAGAGAGAGAAAGCGACTTGCGATTTAAGACCGGCTATCTTCCACTCCCGATGCTACTTTTGCCGCAGAGTTCCCCTGGTTGAAACATATTTCCTTAATCTCCCCCGCAGGTGAGATATTTTTCGAGGCCAGGCATTCGGAGAAATGTCCCTCTAACCCATATTTTTCGAAAGCAGCACTCGCTCGAGCTCCCACACCGAGTTCAACAGGATCACGTGGTTTTTTAACCGACTTCCAAAACTTGCCAATTCCTAGTTCTTTTTTCATATCTCTCCAGCGATATTTCGGGAACGACTGAACCGATTCGCATGAATCTCGTGCATTTTTTAGCTGCGCTCGCTATTTGCGGAGAAATGTTGCCCTTTTTCGAAGGCGAGTGCCATTTTTTGTCGAAATATCCTCGACGGACGCTTTTTCACGACACGCGGACAGATTGGACGAGTGTCGCAGGTACGATAGGAGAGGACGGGCGCGTCAGAGTTTTATTCGCCGGTTTAAAGAATCGCCTAATCCAACGGCGAGAAGATTTGACGGGGCGAGCGCGCGGCGCCGGGAACTGTAACGAAAGATATATACCGGGTGATGGGATTCGAGAGTCGGGCGAGGGGACGTTCTTAACTCGGCGCTCTCTCCTTAAACCGGGGAAAAAGCTCGTGAGAAGTCCGAAAGCCAAGGGGCTGAGTTCGCGGAAATGAAGATCCCGGCGTACTCCCGAGCTTCATCACTCCTGTGTTCCTCACCTTTCGAGCGTCCTCTCCGCCGACAAAGTCCTTGTTTTTCTTATGATCGCGATCTTCCCCCGGCTAACTTTCCCAAAGATCTGCCCGATCGTAACTGCAAACCCCACTCCCGCTCCGCTTCCGCCTCGCCGAATCTCACGGGAATTGGACAAAATTCCCAGGTAACTTGACTCCAAGGAAATTCCGCTCGATGCTGATAATGCACTCGGCAACTTCCCCTCCAACATCTCTATAAAACATTCTCACTCTCTTTCTCAGTAACATCCTCACTCATCTCGATCAACTCCAACCAAATAAAAATGAAAATTCTCGAATTTTCATCTCGGTCAACTTTACCAAATTCCCATTCGCATAATCGCGTGTCGCGAAACACCTACGGTGATTTCTCGCAACTATTTCCCCCGCGCGCGTCCTCTCCTCTCTCGCTCTCCTTCTGGCTGGCGTGGAAGTCGCGACACCCCGCAAGGGAAATCCTGGCGAGCGCCGAGCTCGAAAATTGGATTTACTCGAGGATCGATAAGCCGTCTCATAAATCTGTCCATTATCGTGGCGTAAGTTGGCCATAGGAGGGCGGGCGCGCGGGGGATCACGGGAGTTGTGCGAGTTCTCGTATGAGCCGAGCCTCTTCTTCCAGCGACCGGGCTAGACGAGAAGACAGTGCGCCAGGTCTATAGGAACTTTGCTGGTCGAAGGTGAATTCGTCGTTCGTCAGTTCGACAAGACGCTCGAGGGATTCCAGTGGAAAGAGGATCGAGCGCGGGACTCGGAATTATCGTAGAGGCCCAGTTTCTCCTGGTAAATCCTTTCCCCTGCTGCTGGAATCTGCATCTCTCTTCCGCCCGATATTGAGGGGATCGAGGCAAGAGTTACCAACGCTGCCTCTTCTCTTTTCTAGCAGTGAAATCCGCTCCTATTCTCCTTCGATTCTTCCTGCCACTCCAATCATTATTCTCCGATATTGATTCGTACTCCGGCGAGCGGCCAGTAGAGTAGAGTCCGAGGAGAGTTTCCGCATTTTTACGCAATTACTAGTCGAATCCGATCTATCATGGGATTATGCATCCTTTATGTATCAATCGACTGGAGTCTCCTCTAGGGATGTTACGCTTCGATGAGAAATACCACGGCGAACCGTGTGCGAAGTCGATACTGTTAATTCCAAGATAACTGAATTACTCTGAATGCCGGTCAGAAGATCCCAACTGACAACTTTAAAAGAGGACAGAGACAGGGAGATCTGTTCCCATAAATTATGAATTCCCTCTTCCATCATGTCGCTGTCTTTCACGCTCAAGGGAACCGGGTGCCGGAGTCGAAAAAGGGCGACGATGCGCGAATCCATCGGAGAACCGCGCTCCTCCGTCGAGGAAACGTCCTTCTTTCCCGGGCCCGACCAGCTGTGTTAATTCGGGATCTCGGGATCTCCCGCGGGAAGAAGAAACCGGCCGAGTTAAGAGAGTCGAACGTTAATTCGACGCGCCGGCTCCGCTCCTGGGGGCGAGAAAGCGATAGCCGGCGCGGAGGCCGCGGAGGGTAGTGCATTAAAATAAATTAATTTTCATGAGATTTTCTCTGTCTCGCGCCCGCGCGCTTCCAGCGAATGGCCATTACGGGGCTTAAAATAATAATTCAACCTGCCGCATGGATGCCATTTGCATTTCGGCCGCGCCACTCCCGAGGACGACGAGCGAGCGAAACTCTGCGACAGATAAGGGATACTCTGGTGTCTTGGAGGCTTCTTAAAACTTATGTTTATGACTTGTTTAAGTTTACGGACATTTCTCATGCATTTGGAGAGAATCCTTTTTAGAAATATCGAAGTATAATACCGGGACTGATTTTCACATTTTTGTTTTACGAGTAATCTGCCACTGGAGCATTGATTTTCATGAGACATTCACTGCTGTATCCTTTGAGGATTCGGGAGTTGCGCAGGGTCTGTGCTGTGGCTTTGATTGACGTAGCCTGATAATTACGTCCATCAGAAGCTGGGCAGTGATTAAAACTGTACAAGGGAGTGCAAGATGTGTCGATACAGACATGGGAGTATGGATTAACTGTCCTACAGGAGGCTCTCCGACGTTCCCCTATGGACCATTCTACAACCCTTGCATAAATCCAATATGTTCCGTCTGCCGAATTTACCTTCGTTACTGAACAATACGATTGTTAGTCCAGACACTCTTTGCGAGTAAAATTCCCAAATTACACTATTCATATAATTGTTGAGCTCAGCAATGATGGATTAAATCAATTTCACTGGTTATCTCTTTCGCTGTGCTCCTCGGAGAATTTAACGGGACACGTAAGAGGGTCCGTAGCGACGAAAGGTCCGCCCTGAGTTCTGTATCGTTTTAAAGGAACGGATAGGAGCCTTGTTCAGAAATGTCAAGATTATCGGAGCACCCATTCGTGAAGGGTGTTTTTATCGAGCGTCGTAAACGTGCCGGTTTGAGAGGGGTGTTCGTCGTCGCCGTGGACCCTTTTCCTGCCTGGGGAATAAGTGCCCTTCGGCACTTCTTGACCAATCCACCGTCTCCTCTGATCCCCGTACAACCCTTCACGCCATTTTTACCCCGGCGACGCGCTCCTCGAGTGTCGTAATATAAGAAGGGCCGCGTCAAAATTTGCCCAGGATATATCTCGAGAGGAGTCTCACTGCGCCGCCGAGGCGGAATAGCCCGCGGAACCTTTAATTCGGCTCTCCGACCCTTTAGGAATGCATACGGCCACCCTATTTCGAGTTTCCTTCTTGCTTTATTAAAACTCTCAAGGAGGGACCATTTTTCTTCGACTCCGATTCCAAAGAGCTCGCAAAAATAGAATCCCTTTCGATCTTACTTATGCAATATTCAGTCAATAATTTACAATTAGTATTTACAATAAGTATTAATGATTGCAAGTTCATATTAGTAAGGAGGATATTTCAGTGCTGCATGAATGTATTACTGCAGTCCAATAATTCCTTCGGGGTAGTATTAAAAGAACCGGTCAATAGTACTCCAGTAATGTATTACTGGACTTTAGTACTTTCTTCGGAACTGTACTCGAGTACCGCAGTAATGCATTACTGGAATCCATTACTTTCTTCGGAAGTAGTGTTAAATAGTAAAACTACTGGTGACTAGTGGCGCAATATACTGCTTTACTGGAATCCGACGCTAACTACAGTAATATGTTACAGATTTCCAGTATGTTCTTCAAAATCGAACCTTTCAATCGATTACTTTGAAGCGGGGAAGTTGAAAGAGGAGTTCTATCAAAAGCATAGTTCAAGCCTTCAAAATGAAATGGCAAGTGTTACGAAAAAATGTGTAATTTTTCGAGAGGTTACTTACAATTGGAGTAGTTAATTGGGCGGCGGCAACTATCCGGATAGGTAATTGGCCGGCGCTCCTAGAACCTAGAACAGAAGTGATAAATGAGAGAACGTGTTCAAGTGGAACTGAATATACGCCCTCGGGCGGGCGCTAATTAATTCCAAGTGCTACTTAACATGAAAGTTTTCTCTATCGGAGGAAAATACAGGACGTTAGATGAGATTTTTCAGTTAAGCCCCTCGCACTGGCGTCGGCCGGGGGTGATGGCGGGGGCGTCGGCGTCGGTGGTGGTGGTACGGTTACATGGTAATCAAGAACTTGAGCCGGTGAAGTAAAGTTCTTTGTGGCACACTTTACGCTTTCCACCCCCTCGGTAACGTGTAAAATCCATTTAGTCGAGCCGCACTCGAGCACGTCTGCCGACTCGTTTACCGGGAATATTTTTTCTAGGGAAACAAAAGCCATCGTCGCCGTTGGAGTCTTGCGCCTTACTTCCCCCGAGGAACGCGCCACCCCCTCTCTCCCTGGAGAACACTTGCCCGACGACGATATCCACTCGAGGGAAATAATTACAGCCCTTTCGATCTCCCATTTTTCCAGTCGTTTTCCGCCCGACAATAGCCGCGGCCGCAATTCCTAGTTTAATATCTGCTCTCGCCTTCCGCGCAATGTTTAAACTTCCTTTGTGATTTCGCGCGGGCGGTAACGAGTGGTTCTCCTTACGATTTTGCGAAGCGGCCCCGCGAGCGTTAGCAGTGATCCATAAACATTTTCGTTGGGAGCACTCGAAGGAGTATAATAGAAGGACGGAAGGGCGAGGGCGGGCGTGTTTGGAGGAAAGGTAAAGATAGAAACGGATAAAGAGAGAACGAGCCTTTAGGTATTATCAAGAAAGGAAAGAAGCGAGCTCTCGGGCCCGCTCTCCTCGTTTTCCTCGGCGGAGCTGACCCGGATCTCGAAAAGAGCCACCAGGGACTACTTCCGGCAAAGTCCTACCCGCCTTTTTCCACCTCCACCCCGCCAGAGCCTCCGACACTTCCTGGAGCATGGAGCTCTTCCTCTCCAGCCTTATCTCCTTATTCCTTTTGCCCCCGAGAAACACTGGCTATTGGTAATTGCAGCGAGGATTTATTGGTATGTGGGAAATCACAAGTGCCAATTATCCGGCTTACAGGAGATTCAGAGCTCCTCGGCCTCTCCGGCCTGAGATAACATCGGCGGAAAATACACTTGTTCTACAGGAAAAACCGCTGGGAAATGCAACTTATTTCCTCGAAGCGTGCGCGGTTTCATTGAATCGGATAAATAAGTAGAGTTGGTAATGGTAGGATACGGTTTTCCTGGTGGCGTGTTATGCGAAACGATCTCGAAGCCTGGCGAGATTAGCTGGAGATGGAGGCTTTCCAGTGCGCCGGGGATACAGTCACGAATTTCCAGGGGAACGGCAAAGGGTCCCGGTATATTTCAGGAGCGAGGTCCGCCCGAGAAATTCCGATGTCCGATATGATTATCAGATGGATGGCCGCCGCCGCTCTCTCCCCCTTCCTTTCCTCGATCCCCTCCCGTTCTTTGGATATCTTTGATCTCCTCGGGGCGCTGCATCGGGTGCCGCATCTCAAATAGAGGAGAACAATGCATTTAAATGGAACGATTCGTGGCTGCAAATCGGAGACTCTGCTCTCTCTCCTTCCCCCCCTCGCTTCCTGGTGAGAGAACCTATCGCTCGCCGATCGAAACAAACGAGATACCGTGAACGATTGCTCGGCCAAGGCTCCGACACGAAATTGTGAAATCGCTCGCTTTCGCCGGGGATTTCGCTCTCGAAAACGGGCCATTTTACGGCTTGAATAAACCAACCGCATTAATGAGCCTGATTATGTAATCGTATAATTGCGGAATTTCAATGCATTTAGGTACATTCGTTATTGTATGTTTAGGTTTGACCGGATATTTCTGTCTCGAAAAAGAGGAAGTTTGCGAGTTCGACAAAGAAGCCAAAAACGGGGGCAGTTATAGATAGCGTATGTCACGTAATTATATAAATGCCTTCCAATATATAAATAACCTACACAATAGCCAAGTCGATTTTAATCGAGAAATTATGTTCACTGTGAATACTAAAGTATATACACACATTAATTGTGCAATTGTTGGTTTTAATGCAACCAGGCATTTCGAATCAATCTCGAAAAAGAGGAATTTTATGAGTTGAATAATTCAACAAACAAGCCAATAATGGGGCCGATCATATAATCCAAACCAACGAACATTAATGTACAAAGCCAAAACGAATCCTGCGAAATAAATACACAAGCCAATGTAAATACACAGAACGTAAATGCCGCAACGTACATTAATTGAGAAATCGTTGATTTTAACCGAAAACTACGAAAAATACGGGTTTGATAAAAAAGAGAATGAAGATATGAGTTATTTATCGGGATAATCGCTTAAATGTAACCGACATGGTCCATTATCAGGAGAAGGAAGCGGTTAAGTTGTAACGAGCGAGGGTCAATGGCACATAACATTCGATGCATGTTTCACTCGGGGAACTAGCAACGAAACTGTTACGGTGGCGCATGCACGTCATCGTTATCCCCGGAAACTTTAAGCTTACAAGCGCCCTCGCCCTCTCTGCAAAACGATCGCGCTAACAAACGCGACGCGAATAATTGTGCATTCGAAAACTGGTGTTCCCTGCGGGGCCAACTTGTTGAACTGGTAGTTTCGAGGCTCACAATCAAGCCGCGCGGTCAGTCTGGCCGTTTCGCTTGTTCCAGCGATTCTTCCCCAACATTTCGAGACACCGCGCCAATAAGAGCTCGTCCAGCGGGGAAGTTTCGGGCCCGATAACTCTGACTGAAATTCGTTATCTCCGCGAGCAATATTAATGCGCGGCGAGAATGGAAAAGGGCGGGTGGGGGGCGGTGGAATTGCCGTGGAAAAAAGCTATTCCCTGTTCGCCGGGGAGGTGGAAAAAAAGAGAGTGGCGGCTATTTTTGTTTCGCATCTGTCGGGCAAACACAGTGGCACGCGGCCGTGGCGGGCGCCACCCCGAAAATTCCGAGGTCCAACTTATTTTTCCCGGGGACAATCGGCAACCGTGAAAACTGTCGAAGCCGCAGCCCTGCAGAGTTATGTACGCGCGCGCGGGTATGGGAAATCGGGAGGAAAAGTCGGGGCCGGCCGAACGAGAGCCACAATGCACTTCTCGACTTGGCGTTTAAACGGCTGTCCACGGGAAAGTTTGCAGCCACTTTTGAAGCGGGATCGCGTGTGGAGGCTCTCGAGAGCCCCGAGCTCGAAATCGCCGCCCGTTTGCTGGACCCTCGCGGAGGGGCCAGCCCGCACCCGGAGAACCGGCAGCTCAGCAGCAACATTACACTGCCGTTCCGAGTTTTGCAATTTGTCGCAGTGGCCCGCGCCCGCGCCCGCGCGCTCGACGTGGAAATGTCGGCGTGGAACAATCAGAGCAGCGTAGCCCTCCCAGGGGCAAGATGAACATTCTTTTTCACAGTGTTTCCCACCACCGTCGCCGCACCACCGCCCGGCCAGGAGGCCGCGATTTATTATGCATGCTGCGGAACGTGATTACGGAATTGTGCCGGGGGATGCCGACCCCCCTCCCGTAACTCCGACTTTGACTTCGTCGGTCGACATACATACGTGGAATCATAGGAACAGTCGTGTCTACAAAAAGTCACTTTTAGACTGGCCACCATCTCAACTTTGAATGCCAAATGGGATATGTTTATTAATAGGGAATAGCTGGAAGAATTGTTTTCTGCTTTTAATACGAGAAATTCATTTATTCATATCCTGCATATTCTACCCGGAAAATGTTATTGTAGCGACAACTCTATAATTTCGGTTTGATAGAACAATAATATTCCTTCTATAGTTACTCATATCTGTTTTTGATCGAAAATATTTGCCCTCGTACATAGTCTTCTGAGCCTTGCCGGTTCGACCTCCCACTACCCAAGCAAGGTTATTATTAAAGTTTTAAAAATTCCACAGTTGTGCTTGCCATCAATACGGAATTTCTTTTCTTTCAAGTTAAGTTCAATCGGGCCGAAAGCCGCGAGGGGAAATTTCTTCACGGAGTAGTTGCCGGGGCGATCGCTTGCCGTAGTTCACATTAAAAAGAAGTGTCAGGGAGCGCGCGCTCGTGCGAACTTTTCATATTGCAGTAAGCCCGTGCGCGCGCGTGGGGGGAGTGGCGTCAAGAAGGGAGGCGAGGAAAAGTAATTCGTGAATAAAAAAGGAGAGCGATACTCGATATCCTGGGAGAGATCGGCAGGCTCTCCGGCGTCGCCGTCGAGTAGTTTCGCCGCGGAGGACCTCGGCGGTGCGCGCCGTGAGAATGGATGCAGCTGCAGGCGTATCGAACGATAACGCCCGGGAACACAGCGAAATCCGTTAGTGATAGCTTATCAAGCTCAGGTGTTGCGCTCGGCTGGGAAGCGGCGCGCGCGATCGCCTCGCTCTCCCGTCCGAGTCAAAGACGATCGAGCTCCTCGAGACACGCCAGCCAGATTCCGATCGACAAACTCCTCGGCTGATTAATTCGCCCGGGTTCCTCGAACTTCGAGATTCCCCGCTGCGTTAACGAGACACGCCAGACTTGCCCTGCTCGATCGCCCCTGTACCACGGCGCACCGTCGATCCTCGTCGGCTGGGGATTCGACTTTTTTTCCTCCTCCTCCCCCTCCTCTACCTCGGCTTTTCCAGGAGGAAATTGCCAGGAGCGTTAGTCAGAAGCGGTCAATGGGAATTCATCGGTGGCGTGAGGAATAGGGGAATCCCCCGCGCAGCCGGTAGCTATCGACACTACTCCGCTGCCGAGAGCGGATGATATCATCGCTCGTTCAATCATAGCACTCACTGCCCTGAGATACCGCCGGCCTCGTTTTCCCGCTCGTCACTAAATAGCTCGGGATCTAATGCCACCCGTTTCCCAGAAGCAACGCTTTCACCTTGATCGCGTGCACCGTAGACTCGATAACTCGCCCGTTTCTCGCATATGTTCGTCAACGATTTACAGTTGCGTGGAAGACTCGTGCAATGGGATTCTTCGAAGATTGAACGTAGTTGGCTTCGGGGAATCGCGATGATGCTTGGATAGAGTTAGGAAGTTGAGAGTTAAAAAATGAATTGTTACAATCAGGGTGATTTGTTGAGGGGATTGCAATAGTTTTTACGCTAAGTTAGTTCTTTTCTTGGGTGGAAGTAGCTTCATTGGAGGAAATGTCCTTGGAGTCTGATGAATTTGTTCACTTTCCGGAATTAAAGTCGAGAATCAATCGCAGAGGGAACCTCTTGGAGCGAAAGAATTTTCTTCTGGGGGCGTGGAGTCTAGCAAGTATAAAATGGTACTATTTCATGCTCGATAACCGGAAGGAAATAATTATTTCGAAGGTATGTGCCTCGGCTGCGGCGAGCTTAAATGGAAGTCGCAATAAAGCGGCGCGCACGAATTGAATTCCCTGTTTAACAGAGACACAAAAAGTTATTTAAACGGCCGGCCATTCAGCGGTCGCCGCTTCTAATATTCCCAAGCAAATACAACTTCGACGCTCTTGATTACTTTCCTCCGGGATGAACCGGCGAGGCCCGCTGGAAAAATAAGAGCCCACCGGCATCTCCCCCCGCCGCCGCATCTCGTCTCGGGATTTCATCCAGCCAGACGAAAATCCCGAGTGCCTCTACGCTTCCGCCGCGAATTAAATCGATCCCGAGGCCCTGATACTTGGGAAAAAGAGTTTTCTCTATCCAGTCTCTCTTACGGCCCAGTTGATTGGCGGCGCGTGAGCAATTCTTTACAAATCAATTTCCCATTTGCCTCCAACGAGTCTCTCCAGGATCCAACCCTCTATTCTAATCATTTTATTCCACGAGCCACTTCCTCGATATTATGTGCTCTCAAAAATGTCCAACAATTCGCATGCCGCGCGCGTCGAGGTTCTTTTCCTCGAGTGGACGGAAATCTGGATGGAGGCTCTGATTTATACGGGGTGGACGGAGAGGGAAGTGCTGTTTCCCGGTTTGATGGGGTATCCCATTTCCGTGGTGGCGGCTGCGGCCTCGGTGCTCCAAATATTTGGGGCGGCCGCTCGTGCGGTCTGAATCTACTGCGAATCTAGTGGAACAAGTAAACCGTGTGCGTCCCAACACGCGCACGGCCTGTGTTAGATCGCTTTCCTAGCTGGCGATCGACGCCCCGTGCCAATTAGATTAAGCTTGGAGTTGTCCAAGTTAGTTAGTTAAATAAAACTATTAACTATATGCTAGCCGAAACAAGGACTATTTTTCTCTGTAGTCTGTAATTCTGTGCCCTTGAGAGTCGACTCAACAGTTATAAACCAGAATTCAATACTTCAAGATAGAAATCTAGAAAAAATTGAGCATGTCGCTAAGGAATAATACAAAGTTGAAGAAAATCGTGCTTGGTCTAACTACCGAACGATGTGAACATACTCGCCTGGCGGCGAGTAAGGCGACGTCAGTATGAGCTGGCATGGACTAATGGCGTGGCGGCGATCATTGAATCAGGAGCACTTTCAATCCTTTCAGAGCGACCGATGCTTTCTCGCGCGGAGAAAAGCAGCCTCGACTATTTTCAATCGGGCGGCGGCGTTCTATGCGCCATTATATCCCACCATCGCCCAACTATTCCTGGCGTCGGTTCCTCATAACTCTGTACAGCCAAACGTCCGCCGTCAATTCGATCTCCCACTTTCCCTCCTTCCAGTAATTGGACTTGGTGCTCGGTGTTTTCTCCGCCCGGCTGCCTGACCAATGAGCTATTTGTCGGGCTCTCGTTAGGTGCAAGTCATTGGAAACCTCGAGTCTAGATGGTTGCGCAAACAGGATGTAAATATCTTCGTCAATCGTTTTTGTACTAAAATCGAAGGTGCCATTTTTTAATTTCATACTAAAATGTCAGGTGTCATCAAAATGTCATTTGCTAGGTGTAGGGATTGTGTGAAAAAGATAAATTTTTTAATCGAAATGATTTCGCTTCCTAGACGGTTAATGAAGCTCAAAGTATTTATGCGACTTAATGACAAGTGAATAATTGGTACGGAAGGAAGAATCTCCCGGTGGGTTTGGGAGGGAGTGTATCTTGGGAAATGGTGAAGTGGGGAGTGTTCGATGTTGGATAGTCAAGAGCGCGGTGCGTGAAGAAGCACAGGACCTTCCGACCCGAGTTTATCGTGTCTGGAGTGGCTCGCTTATTTCTGGCTTAGGATAAGAGCTTCTGAATGACGTATCCCGTGCATGGCAGCGGTCTCGGCTGCCTATTTTACCGGGCACGAGCGTCCGCCCGCCCACGGTATTTTCGTCTTGTCTGTCTATCGGGGAATCTTCCTCGAAGCTGCTGCATGTTTCTTGTCTTTGAAGTACTAGGATCCTCCAAGCGGACACGCGTCCGCGAGCATCGAGCTCGAAAACGCCTTAAATGCACCCGAGTGCATGAATTCGAACCTGCGACTATAACTTACTCTTCTCCCAACATATTCATTCAGCCTGCGCTCTCTGTCAATCCGATATCAAGTCGAGCGTGAGATGAAAAATGTGACTTTTTCCGCGGCAAGTTTCTTCGGGATCGTTTAAAGGTCGTTAGTCTCCCCGGGACAACGATTCCATATACAGCAGTGAATATCCGAGGAAAGTGACTCGCATCCGTACCGAGAGAGAAGCGCCGGCGGAAAGACTCGATTTTCTAAGTGGATCGATCGCAGACTATTTCCCGGTGGCAGGTCTGTCCGGATGAAAAGTGCAGGGGGCTTGGCACGAATTTTATTTAAAGCTTAGGAGGCGTCCAACATGTTGCTGGCAGTAAAAAAGCTCCGCTGCCGGGAATACCCAATATAGCGGATATCTGCTGTCCACGTGTAGCAGCTTATGCGATCCAATCCCGGCGGGCGGAAAACGGGGGCGTCGAGGGGTGGCCCGGGGGCCGAACTGTTTACCAGAGTTATTCCGGGGTCCGAACGCATGGGCTAACGTAAGCAAACTACGCCGCGGAAAGGCAGCCGGCGGAGCCTGATTGTGCTCTGCTCTCCTCTCCTCTGCTCGCTCGCTCGCTCGCTTTTCATCCCAGCCGATTGAGTTCCCGGAGAGAGTCGTCCGGCTTTCCGCCGATTACACTCTTCTCTCCTAATTCTGCCGAACAGTCAGAAAAATCGCCTTTTAACCGATTGGGAAATCACAGAGGCTTTCTCCGTTAGAACTCGGCGAAAAGGCGCGCGAGCCCCGCAGCTGTAATCCCTGCCCTATTAAAACTTAAGAGAATGGTTAAGCTGTTTTCGGAATTGGCGTGATGGAGAGCTCAATTTCGGCGATTGCGAATTCATGAAATCCAGCGGCGCGAGTCCCGAGCTGGTATGAGGTGTAGGGTCTGCACGCTATGAAATAGCAAGCGGCGGCAGAAGGAGCTGCCGGCGAGGCGTTCGGATAGCACACCGGGGGAAAGGAGAGCAGCCGGCTACCTAAACCGTAAGATATTACAGTTGAAAGAAACATGAGCTCGGATAATTCTGCGGATGCTGAGAGCACGAATAGGACGATCGGGCTGGATAAGCGAATCAAATAAAGCCCGGATATCACTCCTCTTTCTAGTGGAGCTCACCTTTGTGCTATAAAACTGGAACCCTGTAATAAAAGTAGCTACAGCCTCTTTCACTTCCCTTTGAAACACTACTGTCGAGGAGCTCGATAAGTCCCTAGGAACTAGCTAGGTTTAAATTATCTTTCTTTAACACAAATCTCTTCAAACTTACCTCCACGTCAATACATTAAAAAGTAAATAAATTGATGGTCCTGTACACATAAAACACATGCGACAAGTTATATATTAACAAATCATATTGATAACAATATAACAAATCATATCGATAACAAATCTCATTGATTAAAATTGCGTAGATTAAGACTGGGTGCGGTGTGGCGTGATTTTTGGCCGGGACGATAAGCGGATATTAAGTTTCAATCTCGAGAAATATCTAGTTTGGACGAAGGACACTGGATATTCATACAATGTGCGTTGAATATTCAGCGGAGGGACGCGCGCCAGGTTAGTTCGAGTAGGAGTCTGGCGCGTGCGTATGTATCCCCGGTATGTGCATGAATATAACATACAGATATTATACGGGCATTTACATAAGACGTAGGTGAGATTCGTATGGACATTGCGGAGACATCGACCATTACAGAAACGGTTGCGGGGCGTCGGGAATGCCAGAAATTCCACGCGACGCTCCAGCTGCCGAGTGGAGCTTCCAACATTCGCTGCGAGTGCTGCCGGCTACCTTTGCCATCGCTTCCACTATTCTATCATCGCGAAACGCTCTGCAATCCCATCGCCGTAATTTCCCTCGGACCGACATTTCCCTTGGCAACGATTTGTCGGGGTTCGCAAATGAAAATATCTCATAGTCGGGTTTTTGGAGAATACTTGTTAGGTATTTCGAGTAAGTACTATTATTCTAATAAGAAATAGTAGTTGAGGTTTAATAAATGTTGGGGATGTCCTTGCTGGAATGAAGTAGAAGAGGGCGGGGGCGAGAGGGTAGGTGTGCAGTGGAGATCGATCGGATATGTAGCTAAGTTCGATGGAGGGCTATCGAGGCAGATACTTCCGGCGGTGTCTTCTGGTGAGCTCCCGATACGTCAGACAGAAAATCGGAGCCCCGTAAAATTATCGACAGTATCCGAGGAAATAAAGACGTCCCTGCAGGGCGAGAGCCCGGGGAAAGTTCGAGCCGACAAAAAGATTGGCCGAATGCGGCATCAGCGGAACACCCTTCACCCTTCGCGATCTTCACGCTGAATTATGCCCTTGCGTGTCATTCTGCACGGGCGTCCATTCTCAACCGACTTCGAAAAAGAAAAGTTCGTCAATTCGTAGCATTGATTTTAGCTTAGGCTTTTTCATTGATTCTCAAGTTTGAAAATGCGCAGTCGGTAGATTTCCATGTAAATACTGGCGTTGCGGGAGAGGGAGAACGGGGACGGCTGTATCTTGACCGGAAATAGAGGCGGCGAGTTAGAAGCAGGTGTTCCGGCTGAAAATCGATCAGGCTGCGAGTTGGAGCGATAAAATTCGGCCGTGCGTCAATCGGTGCCAAATTTAGGCTTGGCGAGCACGGTAAGCCTCACCGCGCGCCGAGGCTAAATCCGTTTCAAGCATACTATAGAGGCGCAGCCCCTCTGTTTTGCTTGGAGAGCTCGGGCCACCCTGTTATTCGCTAGGTTCATTTGACCGCTTGTTTCTCCCGGGGAATTATAGCCTTTCCAGCCATCTTCCCCTTCCTACTGGGCTATCTCGTCGAACGGAAGTTCTCGGGTATTAGAAGAATCCTTAATGAATATTTCATAGTGATTTCTGCAGAGTACTTTGGAACTCTTAGGGAAACTTCCCTATCCTCGAGTAATTGGGAGCTCGGATCGCACGACTCTCGTAATTGCAGTGTAAGGGAGAATTTATTGAGATGAAGACACTGCCGCTTACTACTTGCTTGAGAACACAGATACCACTTCGGTTTAAGTGAAGATCGTAAATGGATTTCTCAATCTTTCGCTTACTCGAAACCTAGTATTATACCTAATCAATCCCTCTCGTTGCCAATTACTGCCATCAGAACGTCACTTATCGTCATATCGCTTTGCCACAAAACTTCAAATTTTTATGAATTTTTCATCATTTTTCTGCATTTTCCATACATCCTTAAAAACTGTCCCAATTTCTCGGTGAAGAGCTCGCGGTGATAGACACCTACTTCTTTCGACCCCTCACGTGTCCCGGTAGTTTTCGGCAGCGAGAAAAATACGGGCTTCCAGGGCGAGATTAAGTGCGCCAAAGTTGGCGGATTCATTACTGGCGATGGCTGTCCGTCGCGACAAGTTTCCCGGGAGTAAGTCAGCGGCGTAAATTGCGAGCGATTCCTCGCCGGAGAAAATGCTTGTGTTCTCGGATCTAATTACCGGCGTTGTTCCATGCCCGCTCAAGAGGGTTGCGTAACCGCTGATGAGAGTCGTTGGGAGTGCGTGTTCTCGGGGCTGCGGGTAACCACGTACCGAGACTTCGTTATACTACAATTAGTGACGGGAAGTTCGGGGCTGTGGGGAAAGTGGAACACTCGAGCCCGTTTTGAATTTGAAATAAAAGTGGGCGTTTTATAGATCTTCTTTTAGGAGGATCTTGAGAATAATCATCTTCATTACACAGACATCTACGAAAGATTCTCAGAAACAACTAATAAAAAGGAATACATAATTACAACCAACTCAAAAAAGTTGACAGTCAACAGGAAAACTTGTAAACATTAAAACCAAAGCGAAATAAAAGCCAAACGTTTCTCTTTCAAGATGAACCAACTAAGTCCTTCATTTTCCCAAGGCATTCGCACTCAAGCAGCTTCGCTCGTCCGAGAGCGGAGCGTTCGAATTAGCTGAGATGCGATAACCAGATAGCAGCGGAATGCGCTCGAAAATGCGCGTTGCATTAGAGGCTGCGGCTGAGCAAGTACGACTCCTTACCAGCAACGAGCGTGTCTCGCGTCTAGAATCCGGTCTGACCGGGTGCGAATAGATAGGTTGCCGCGATTCAGCGTTAGCATGTGTCAACGCGGCGAAGGAAGGCTCTCGCGGGGGCCGAGGGCCAGTTAGCTGTTCGATCGGCGTATTACTCGTTTATGCTCGGCATAATGGCATGCCTTTATGTGGGCCATGCCCATTCAATGCGCACACCTCTACATCCACCCCGGCTATATTGCCGCGTCAAGCGATCCGATCAGCTCTCAATTAGTCTCCACCCAGTTCTTTACGACTAACTTGCAAACCGCCCCGGGCGCCTCCACTCCCGGCTCAATTAATTCTCGTTTGATCACACGCATTCCAATTGGATTTATCGAGTGCGCTCGATTACCGAAATTAGTTGAACGAGCCACTTTAAACATTCCGCGGATGTGTCTCATTTAACACGGCTGCCTAATATACATGTTCAAATCTTCACCGGATATTAATCGTTTGGTTATTTTCCAACCATTTATTTCGTTAGCGTATAATGTGATTGATAGAGTGTGGTTATTAGAATTCGAAATTTGAGGAAATTTGATTTAGGTTTAATAAGCTACTTTGCATTCGTTTTTGCAGTCGGTGTCAAATTTGTGCATGTAAAAGTACTGTGTATCTGAAATTTTTTTCGTGTAACTAAAGCTTAAATCGTATAATGACACTTTATGCATCGATTAATAAAGATATTTGGATTAAAACGCAAAGCTGAAAAAAGTTGGAAACAACCGCAGCATTCGAATCCCGAAAGAACAGTTTCACCCCAACCTTTCACCAACCACCCGGACATGTTCCATTCCTTATTAAATAATCCTTCAGGCCACTCTTTAGCTTAGAGAAACTCCCCAAGTTTTTCGTATTCCAGGGACGTTCACCGGAAGAAGCGTAGACGGCAGTGGAAAAGTAACGGGTAGCGCGATACATATCCAATTAGGGGTGGCAGGGTACTCCTGGTGGTAACGAGCCGGTGCTGGGAGAGAATGAATGTCTTGGGGGGTTGTCCGGGCAGAAACACTTACGCGCGGGCGCGCGGCCACTGTATTCCGTGGCGCAGCGTTATTACTCGGACAGGATTCCGCCGTCTCACGAGACTCGAAACGATAAGGACACCGCGGCTCGCTCGCCGGATGGTTACGTGACATTTGAGGATCGACATTAAAGCGGGATGCCTCTTGGGACGCCTCGGACCGGCGACATTTCGTTAATGCCGAGGAGAGAGAGGGGGTGGTTCTCTTTAAGCCGCCGCTCTTTACGAGGGCGGGGAAATCGGCCAGATTCGGGGCTGCGGGGCTTCTGCATTCCGCGCTGCAGCCGCTCGCCTTATAAGAGGGCGGAAAGACACGCTGCTAGGGTGAGAGGAGAGAGGGGAGCTTCCGGCGTGCATCCTGAGAATGCAATATGTTTACTGGCGGAACGGCGAGGAGAGCCGAGACCGCGGCCGCCGCGCAGCCTCCTCTCCTCGTTCGGACTTTATTAACTTCCTTACTTAAAATTCGAGCACGTATACCGGCCCGGTGAAAAGTTGGCCGAGTCGCCGCGGGCATTTCATTATAATGTTAATTGCGCCCCTGCAAATGCCCACGTACTACTCCTTCTCACCGGTTGCCCGCTCGGCCGCTACTTTATTTAAGACGGCCGAGGCCCCTCCTTCCTTATTCTTTGCCCTGGACGTGTTTTTTCTCCACCTTTATGATTAACTTTCGCCCCTCGCCGAGGAATCGCCGGATATCTCGAGGATTTCTCGGATACCGGCGAACGTCTTGAGGAAGAGCTTTGAAGGCCGCGGTAAACTCGCGCGCACCCCCGCGCTCGCTCGCTCTCCATGAAGATTGAAGAGTAAATTTTAACCCTCCGTGGTAGCGAGGTGGGTTGGGGCGGAGGGTTCGCTGGTCGGCGCTGGCAGCGTGTAAAAGGGATGCTTGCATAAGAGGCCCCGTATTTTGGTAGACCCACTTGAGCGGGTCTTTCGTGTGCGAGCGCTGGTAACACATATTCATGGCCGAGGCATCGCCGTCTCCTCAATGCAACCGTCCCCTACGTACCAAGGACTTCCTCTTTTCACTCGCATTCGCCTCGGTTAATCGCAAATAGTATCGCTTCTTGTATCTTGCTTTTTCAACCATCTTTCATCCTATCTGATCTCCTGGAAGATATATTTCAGTAATATATGCGTGGGCACTCTTGAGAGATTTTCATGCAACTGCCGAATTGGAAAAAATGAAAATGATAACTTTTTGAAAATTACTCACCCTTAAATAGGCTTCACCAATATAACATAATAATTTATAACTATGAGAACATATGTGTTACTTTGTATAAAGTTTGAGTTACCATAACTTTTTCAGAAATACTAATATGAGTGAATGAATTTCGAAAAACCAAACGAAAGACATTCCTTAAATAAAAAACTGAGTAAGAAAGCTAGGAAAAGGAGTGATTGGACAAGCTCGAGAGGAAGTTACCAAAACGAGTACTTATTATCCGCGAATGGGATATTTGTCTGGTAGCCAGACAGCTCGCAATTCCATCGAGCGGCGGGATATTAGCGTACGGACACTCTTCGACAGGTTTATATTGTCGCTGCCACAATCCGCTGATTGAAAGTGGTTCGCCGATATCACGCGCCCTGGGAAAAAAGAGCGCGACGGCCGCGAGCCAATGAAGCACGGGCGATCCTCCGTCAGTTATAAATATGGGGATTTCACATCTTTTTTCGAGGCTCGCGCGCGTACTCATCACTCGTTCGATCGAGGGGCGGGCGAGGAAAAAAGCGTTTGTTGGGCCGCTCTTTATCGACTGGCGGCCGGGCGATCGATGAGGCGCGAGCGTGTGCCGCGACGCGGTTCCGGAATCGACAAATAAATCCTCCTATCGAATAATGATGTATTGAATTACATTGGAACTGGCGGCGGCGTCCCGAGCGCCGCTTCAATAGCGAAATAATCGAGCTACTTATCTCATTCTCATTATTTCCACTGGCGCTCGCTCTCGATACTCGAAAAGTAATCAACAGGTGAACGGCTTTTGACGCAATTACCGCGCTCGATTAATCTCGCCCGACGATACACTCGAGTAGTCGATGAATCGCAATGCGAGAGCGGTGTCGATCCTTTTAAAATTTCACCCTTAAAGTTACATGTTGGGAACTTGAAGCCTTTTTCGTTTTCTGGTACGGGGATGAGGCCCTACAAGTTTCTCCTGGGTGAGTGGCGAATTCTGAAGGTTTGCTAACCTTCGCTCTTCAGAAAGTTGGCTGGCTGGGAGTGGATTTGGGTCAAAGGGCTGAGAGGTTCGTCCTCGAGGCGCGCAGTTCCATTACACTTATGCTAATCCCTCGACTACAAAGCGTCCTCGCTTCCCGTCCTCGAGCTTGCGAGCCCGCACTGAATTAACCCGTTTCCATTGCGAATTCCCCAAAATCCAAACTACTTACTAAGACAAGTGGAATAAAAGATCCTACTTAAATCCCCAGAAAATGTACAAAACTAGGCTAAAAAGGCGCCGGTGCGTACAAACGAGGCTGCGAGAACGACACGAAGAGACTATCACGCCCTAAAGCTACCTACAACCTCACACGCGCAGGGGAATATTGAAAATCGATTAGGCTATCGGTGCCCGGCAAATACGTCCCCGACACACCTATCTTGCGGCCGACCCCCATAATACTACCAGTCCCACCCGCAAACGACACTAAAACCACACGGGGAGAAAACTTCCGAGCGTTTCGTTCAAAGCTTTTCTAAGGTCATTGGAAACAAGCACCAGACGCCCTCTTTCCGGCTGTAACGCTCCTCCTAGTGGGCCAGTCCCACGGAAACTACATTGTTCCGGCTGGCGATATTTTGTTGTCGATTGAGAAAGAGCCGAGGTGCTCTTCAGCATCGGCGCAACAATGTTTCTACCAATGCCCGGTACACCGTTCGATTCCACGATAATAGTCAGGTTCGCGACTAGCTGGAACAAAATGTAGGGACGCGAAGGCCTGGGAGACAGAATGTTCCGCTCGATATTTGCATCCACCCTTACCCGTCGATTTTCGAGGAACGCGATTGCTAGCTGGACTATATCTGCTATCCGCCAACTTTATCGTGTCTCTCCGAGCGAGAGAGAGTGAACATAGCCCGGCAATTGCATGGCCGATGAAATTGGGGAGAAAACGCTTGACGGTTTTATCGCGCACTGGCGTAATGGAATCGTGTTAGGTACCTGCGGTTCCGCAGGTGTTAATTGCGGCGCGCGGGACAAGCCTGGCGAGATGTTCCGATTACATTGGCTCTTCGTGGTAGAACGAATTCTCAAACTACCCTTCGCCCGCGCGCATTCCACCCCTGTTTATTTTTGACTCCGCGGGAGAGAGGTGGGCGAGTGGAGGATGCTTTATGCGCGCGGGATTCTTCTCGTGGCATCCCTCCGAGGAATTTCTAAGGATATTTCGGCCGGGCGAGATATCCGCGCGGAAGCCCGCGCACCAATGTCGAGCACTTATCGCGAGTGCGATCCTGCCTTCGAATCCCCTGCTCTGCTCGCCGCAACCGAGCGTGTGAGCTTCTTCCGGAAATCAGGGAGAATCGAGCGTCGCGTTTTCGAAGCCTGAATTGGGGAAAAAGCGCTCGCGAATTTGACTGGTGGTGGGTTGTGGGGGTTGGAACAAGTCTCGAGGGTGTAACAGGGTGTTGCACCTGGGTTTGAATCAGCAGTCTGTCGGGCTCTGCTTCTTATCAGACGTGGGAGCATTTTATATTATGGAAAATAGAACATGGTCCAGGAGGATCTCGAATCGAGTGACATATATCCGAGAATCGGAAGTGATTTCAACGTGGAAATGCGGTGATATTTGGCCCCGGCGAAGTCGGGGGAATCTAATAGCTCGATTTCTCAGTCATGCGATATGTGAATCGCACCTCGAACCGCCGCGGCTCGCATATATTCGGCTGCACTTCAGCTAACTCGATAAATCAAGCAATAAATCATCGCCGCTGATACTCGAGTGGATTAAATTAATTGTAATTTCGTATCGAGTAATTGCAAATTATATCGGCCGTGGCGGCCGTTATGCACGCCTGACCCACTTCAACCGCGTGTGCCTTCCAATTAAATTAATCCTGGAAGCCCATAATCAGCATCCGGGAAACAGGGAAGAACTGGATAATCCAGAACTGACGGATAATCAGTTGAATATATTATTTTCTTCAATACTTTGTATCGTTTCTTACTCAGAAATCAGAACGAACTTCGAGAAGGGGGATGCTCTCAGATTCATAACAAATATCGACGAATTTAATCATGAATTTTTAATATTTTTAGCTCATCATTAATTTTGTAGGTTTACGTATTCAAGTTCTTAGACGAGAGACTTTTCTAAAACAAATTAAAAACTTTTGAGTTTATTTATCAACTCCGACAATGCTTTCTACCAATCGTACAATCCAACAGCGGTATACTCCAGGAGACATGGCCTTCGCCCAACTGATCTAAAATAATCGTCAATAAATCGCGAAACCACAATATTCTCGGTGTCCAGGAGGACGCGTAGATCACGCGCGACGCGTATAAATGTCCATCGGAACAATGGTGGCCCAGTTTGCGCGCTTATCGCTCGCAGGGTGTAGGGCGTCCCTGTCGCCGTCATTTTTTCCCCCTTCTCTCTTCCTCTTTTTTTTTCGCCCACTGCGCCGCGACAATTCAGGGAAGCCCGTCGGTGTCCAGGACGCGTCGCTGTGGCCGGCTGGCAATTTAACCGAGCGAAAATGAAATCGATCGGGCGGCCGATTTTTCAGCGCGCCGGAATACGCCGATTCGATTGATCGCCGACAACGGGAAAGCCGAGTGAGCGGTGTAAAGCAGCTTGATCCAGCCAGCCAGCCGGCTGAAACACACCTGGAACCAGAAGCAGAGGGCGTGTTTCCACACCGCATACACGCTCGGGACGGGCCGAGCAAAGCACGGCTAATAAATTCCAGGACATTTGCGCCGAGTGATTTAGCCTTATTCGCCGATACGACAGCGCCGGGAATAAGGGAGCCTCCGAGCGCCGCGCGCCGGATACCTACTACCTTTTCCAGGCCTTCTGCAAATTCCTCTAATGAAAGTCTCCCGGGGACTTTCCCGCTGGATCGTATTAAACCTGGAAAACTCCGGGACGTACGTCCCGTGTGAACGCGACCCCTCTCGCTTTTCCACTCCCTCTCGCGTTGGAGTTCCCTCTTAGCAGCCAGTGCGCCCGCTATTTTCCACCGAGAGTTACTTCCCGCGGCTTGAGCTCACTTAATTCCCAGCTAAGATCTGTCGAATCACTTTTGCATGGCCGGGCTTTCGGAGGAGAATGTGCCGGTGATGTTAGCAAATTTCGGAGATCGGCGCTTAAGAGTCAGCCTCTCTACTTACTCTACTTACCAGGGAGGTTATTTTCTAGAATCAAACGGCCTGAAAGACTTTATTAGTATTTCTATTTATTATATGAATCATTCTTGTATGCTATAAATTTTATTTTGCAAACGACTCTCTTAATAAAAATCTTAATAAAATGATTAATAAAACCATTTTATACAATCTTAATAAAATGATTAATCTATTGACTTGCTCGGCTTTGCAAAAATTCATTTAGAAAGTTCAAAACTACTATACCAATAATAAAATAAGATAAAAAATCAAAGAGAGTAGTGATCAATGCGAAACATGTGTCACTTTCGGTTTACAGTAATGAGACGAGCGCCTCGCGCCACGGAAGCACATGATTCGACACGACAAGCGCGACTTGAAACAGGGATAAACCGGCAGGTGACACGCGCTGAAAGATAAGGAAGCTCGGGAATCCTCCATCCCTATCGATTTAATCGTCGAGCGTGTATACCACGGATGTATATTCACGGGGAGGGAGCCGAGCACTAGCTACGGATGTTTGTTCGGCTGGCGGAGCGGCAGGAGACAGTGGCACAGTTTAGCCGGGGCTATAAATAAAATTTTATGTTTCGCCGCTGGGATAAGGGCGGCTTGGTAGCGAGCGGGTGAAGGGGGAGGCGACGCACTGAAAGAGAAGGGTAACGAGTATTAGGCCAAAGGAGGGAAAGGGCAGCGAAGAAGAGAGGGGGAGAGGGAGAGAGGGGGGTGGTAGGCAAAGAAGAGAGAGAAGGGAAGCCAGGAGGAATAGGAGCTAATCGATAGGTGCGGTTCGAGAGCTATAGCGACGGGTCAGAGTAAACGAACTTGCTCGACCCTGCAAAATATTATTACGCGCCCCAATGAATCCGATCAGTTTCCGACATTGCATAAGCCGTCAGTAGCAGCCAGCCGGCCGAGCCTGATGACAGAGAGGAGGACTCGAGATATAAGCTGAGATAGAGCCGGATGAACAGGATTGTACTGATTTACAGATAGCCGCGGAAATGAACTGGTAATCGATACACCTGGGCTTCGCGCGCTCCTCCCGGCCAAAAGAATCCGATGAATCGCACCTCGTGCTACGGACCGTGAAATCTCGCACATTCGTTCCTCTCAGTTTTAGGATTAAAATGAAATAAAATGCGCCGATGGACGACTTTTGGTTCCAGAAAAGTTAAGGGTCATCAGGTAAGGGTAAATGACAGAAATCTACAATAAAGTTCCTCGACCAAAAATGATAACACAACCCAGATTCCCCGAATCAAGACCTAGCAATTCCCCCGCTGTTTACCAACAATCTCTTTTCTGGCACGTGTTTCGCTGCAGAAGATCCACAAGGGTTGTTGCGCCGGGAGTTAATTGCCGAGCGGCGACTAGGCCAGAGAGTGGATTCGCTCTCCGGGCGATTTATATCGGTCATACATATTTATACAAAGGTGGCTCGGTGCCGGGATCGCATTAGCGTGTGCGGTCGAGGCGGAGAAGCTCCCGAGCGGCACCGAGGACTTGATGATTCTTTGCCGGCTCCTCTCTCATTTTCCAGGAGGTGCGATCGGCGATGCACAACACGTCCCTCGCGAACTTTTCTCGAAGCGTGTCGACTCTCTCCCGCCAAGTTCTTATGCATTACTTAACTCGACGATCGAGGCCTCGAACCTCGCGATCGACTGGTGTAGTATCGCATCGATCCCTCGCCTATTGTATATCGCATCGATCCCTCGCCTATTGTATATCGCCGGCACGCGGGCCCGGTAATTCGTTTGCGGCGCGCCGGATGAAAGTCCCCTTATCTGTCTCCATTCGGCGGCCGAATTCGCCTCTTGTCAGCGAAACCATTCGTTTCTGTTATCCGCTTCCACGTCGCCGCCGAGAGAGAGAGAGAGAGAGCCTTTTGCGAGCGTCGGCTCAATGACGAGAATTATCTCGGCGATCGCCAGTTTCTACCTTGTTACCTGCAAAGCTGCCCACCACCCTGGATCCTCTCTCCATCCCCGGGTTACGTGTTGCTGTCCACTCTGCGCTCGAACGTGCGCCCAACAGATCCATCGATAATCCCTCGAGAATCGAATCCAGAGAGAAAGAGGCGGAGACTCCTAGGACGATATTTACCAGAGGCGTATGCCGGGCGAATAAAATTAGCCGTTTCAGCGGCGTCCTAATTACGAAAGATTTTTCGCCGGCCGCCGCCGGTTACGCTTAATGAGATTAGTCCGGCGGCGGCGGAGAGGAGGAGGAAGGGTGGATATCTCCTCGGCCCTATTATTCTCCCGCGGGGCCAGTGTGTAACTCAAAATAATAAAAGCCCGCGGTAAAAAGGAGGACGCCGGGGCTGTAAAGCCGCGCCGAGTCACACGGCTACGCCCGCAACCTGGAACCTGCTCCCGTTCGCCGCTTCATAATCCGAATTTACGTGAGAATTCTTAATAAAACTAACAGAATTACACACGGCTTCCTAAATGACTATTACACGGGATAAACTCCGGGTATATTGTTGTCCGGGCCTTGTTAAGGCTCCTCTTCGCGCACATTCCACCTCTGAATTCCCCTCTCTTTCTCTCTCGCCATCCCATTCGAATATCGCGTAATTAGTATCATTGAATTAAAGCTGTAACTCCTTTCTCCCCGTGCGGCGCTTAATCACGTTAAATTTAACATACGATTTTCAGGAGCGCTCGTTCGAATCGACTCATTATTTCGATGCCAACGAATTGCAACGCGCGCTCGCGCGCTCGTCGATGTTTACATTAGAGAGTGGAATTGGCGCGGGGAGTATAATTCGTTGATGAATTCCGCCGCGCGGCGCTCGAAGGGGAATTAGCCCGTTGATTCTCGCGCGGCCGGGCGTATCCTTTGTGGCTGTCTTGCTGCCGGGAGAGCTTACCTTCGGTCCTTATATCCGCTCGGAGTTTAGTATATGTAATATCCTCGAGATTGAAGCTGACTGTTGACGGGCCGGGCTTTGTTCTGGCAGGGGCCGGTCTATGCGGTCGAGCGGCAGCCAGCCAGCGCCGTGTGCCGGCTCCCTCATTGTTTTCGGATACATGCCAGGAATACTGACGCCAAGGCAGCGGCGGGCACGATTATTTGAAATTTATGTCCATATAGATTCGTGGTTTACTCAGTTTGCCGGGACATTCGAATGCCCGTTCAATTGTCGCTGCCCGCACCAGCCCCAACACCCCCCACCACCCCCCGCCCTTCATTCGCTCTCTGATTTTCGCTTGATTTATCCCCAATTCAAAAAGCCGAGCGCCCGATATAATATACCCCGGTGATGTACACCTTGGACAGGGGTTCGTATACGCGATCCCCGCTTTCATTGGCTCGATTGTCTTTTTCAATTATCGCCGATTCACCTGCGCCCCGAATCCTACACTCTGCATACGCGACGGGAGCGGAGGGGAGCGGGCTTCCATTATTACATCCTCGGTGGGAGTTTCCGCTCGACGGGATCGGCATTGTCAGCCGGCTTGTTAGCGTCGGGCCCCGTCGTAATTAAGATGGCGCGCGAGGGCTTTTAAGAATGTCGCTCATTTGCGCTGGAAATTAAGGGAAGAGCGGCGCCGATCGGTGGGTTGGGTGGGCTTTGACGTCGTTATCCCGATAGGTTCGAAGAAAAAGGGAGCGCCCGAGACTTTGATCGGTGATATGTAGGCAGCGTGGGATCCTGGAGAGGGAGAGGGAGAGCGGAAGAGCGAGTATTAGCGGGCGAGAACGCCGGAGAAAGAGGTGTGGAGGTATGGAGATGGAGAGAGTTTTCGAGGCGAATGGACCGACATCCTCGTTCACTCTCCCTCGCCTTCTCTTTCCATCGACCTCCCTCTCTCTTGGTTCATCCTCACCTCGCCCCTAGGAGACTCTTCAATTTTACGAAGAACGCCGGAAGTATATCACTCAGCGGCTCAGACATATTGACACTTTGCGCCCGGCGGGCTTGAGCTACGGCATGCCTTATTAAACTCCCCGGCTAAATTATGGCGACCACCACCCGAGCCACCACCACCCTCCTCCCCGGCACACATACACCGCTGTCACATCGTCGCCTTTATGGCCGCACGGCCTTCAGCGCTACCGCGACGCTTCTTCCCGAATTAAATGGGATACCTTCCACTTTTTCTCGCCACAAGTTTTTCCAAGGGTTAATCGGAGCCAAGTTTTAATAATATTGAATTATATTATATGTGTTTAATAATATGTGAGAAGAAGAAAGTTGAGGGATGTAGTACAATGGTTTCTTTGATTCTCAGATTTCGAGTTGAGCTCTGTAAATTCCTAGTCGAGACACTTTCGTGTGTTCATTGTATTGAGAATAAGTATCCGAGGACAGAGGCCTCTTTGTGAGTACTTGTTAATAAAGTTTTCTTTTAAACGAACTACATTCCAAGCGCCGGCCTACTTTCCCCCTTTTCCAGCCTCCGGCTTAGAGAATATCGCTGGTGACGCGGCGCGGCTTTTCGTGTGTAAGGAGAAGAGGGGAAACAAACTCGCATTGAGTCTCGCGCTATTCTTCTTGCTCGTCGCCTACCTCGATTATTTGTCTCGCGTTCACCGATATTGGCACGGAGTCCCATTGGATGAGGATCTCGGAATTGGGACGTATGCAGATTTCGCAATCCCTGCCTCTTTCTCTCTGCTCGTCGCTCGAGTGGGAAGCCAGTGGCGGAGAAGTCGGCTTGTTGATTCGGCGGTGGTCTGGTGTTGGAATTTAAACTAGGAAATTAGGGAGCTTGGAACTGTGTAATGGGAGTGTAGTTCATTTTTAAGGTACTTTGGAGAAAGAACGGTCTGTGTGCTGATAAACTATGGAAAAGCTAAGGAGAATCAGCCGGTCTGCTTCGGACACAAGCACCCTCTCAGCCGAGTTCTTGGTTCTTCTTTCTTCGGCGCGGGGCTTCAATCAATTGGCTCGGGAAGCGAGCGGCGGGGAATAGTGCGTCATTAGTCTCCCGATAGGCGGGACGATTCCGAAATCGACGGCGGCTCTGACAAATAGCCTAATTAATCGACTGAATTTAATTAATCCTCGCGTACCCGTGGCGCGCGCTGCGACGCACCATCCAAACTTATAATTCGGATTCGCGTCGCAGTTGGCCGTCCTAAAGGGTGTCTCATAAATGGCGTCAATTTCCGCAGATGATCACGCTGATAATGAATTATGAGAAAGTCATAAAAAATGTATGTCAATTCGATGCATCTTTTGAATTCGATTGGCCATAATTTTTACTTAATATTGTTTCCTTCAACGTTCTGTTTCGTCAAAGGAGCATTGATTACCATGTTATTAATTATCAAAAATTCTATAACTGCTCCGACCCATATAACTAAACCAATAAAAAAAAAGAGCAAAGACAGCAACGAATCACTCCATGACACCGACAAACTCGAATTTCAAAGTGTCGGATCCCTAAAACGTAAAAAATCGAGGAATAAGAATGCAAAGAAATAGAACCCCTAAATGTGATCCATTAGACAGCACCGGGTTGGTTATCAGAGAGGACTATCTAGCATGGAAGGGGGCAGAGGGACGGGGGGTCGGAGTGCAATGTAAAAGGGTCTCTTTCTTCTTTCATCGAGGAGTGGGTCGAGCCGCAGGCAAAGCCACAGAGAGCGGAGAGCGGTAGAGTGGTGCTATCGCGATTCAGCTGGAAGCGGGTTAACGTTGGCGCGAGGATGGCGCGGGATGCGAGCCGGAAGCCGCATAAATTTCGATTAGATAATCTAAAAGCCGCCTTTAAGGCTTCCAGCAGCGGGCATCCGAAAATAACAGGCTGATAGAGAGGGAGGCCGGCGAACTGGCGGGCACAGGGTGCACCCGGTTGCAGGAATCACTAGGACTATAGTGTAATCTTCATATTAATTAATTATAATAATTTTATACAATTTTCTCACTAATTTGAAATGTCCTACCAAATCTGTAAAAATGAAAGTGGTTCAGTCGACATCGAATTGGAAACCTTGCACGGTCTTGACGACCTAACGAAGGCTTCGCACTCTCGAAATTCATCGCTCGTGCGCGTATACTTGCCGCTCCTGTCTCCGGTGGGCTTGGCCGCTCGATTGCTGCGGGTATTATAAATAAAGCGCGCACGGACGCCCGGAAGCTCTCGGGGTGCACCTAGCCGCGACAATTACGAATCGCCCGTTAATGGTGCCGGCTATTAAGTCCTCCGGGGAGCACGCGCGCATTAATAAAACTTTCCCGGTTTCGCGCGCCCGCGAAATGATCCGGCGGCCGAGAATTAATGGGACTGGACCTGCCACGCGCTCCCATTTTTCCCGTCGACCCGTTAAACCCCTCAGTACAACGTATTGCCAGATCTCCCACTCTTTTTCTTCTCTTTTTTTTCATCGAAACAACTATGCGATTGTCAGGGAAGGGTGACGAGGACAATTCGTGGGTGGTTTATGAATGCAGAACTTGACAATTCTCAAGTTCTCGATAATTCAACAGTTATTTACAAGAAATGGAGAATTGAGAGATGAATTTCGAGCCCTTCAACCGATTCGCGGCAAATCATTCCAATGACTCGCTCGAGCAGTCGCGGCCGATATTTCCCGCGCTCCGTCCCGCTTTTTGTGTTCCACGTTGGTTCTCGGGTTTCAAGTGGAAAGTGGCAGTGTAAACCAGTCGTCTCACCTGGCGCGACGCGGCGAGCGCGCACGCACCGGCGCCGCCCGATTTCACAGCGGAACGCGGCTGTTTGAACAGGTGAACCGACAGCTGTTGTGCAGGATAAATTTTCTGCCAGCCCTGCCGGCCGCCCCGGCCCACTGCACATCGGCATGGAGCACGCGTCGCCGAATGCAATAATCGCTCGGCTACAATACCGACAAAAACGAGGAGGGAAAAAAGCGTGCGCGCGGGGGAAGAGAGAAGGAAAAGCCGCACGCGGGAAAAATGCATTCCGGTGTGGAAGACGTGACCAGGTCCGCCGGCTTCCGCGGGGAACACGCTGAATCGGAAATTCCGAAACTGCGTGTGGGCCCTCGTGAAATTAAGTGGAAAACCCACTGTGAATACAGTTCTCGCGTGTACCTGCGTTCCCACTCTATTATTCTCCGGCATCCAAGTCCGTGCGGCGACGAAAAATATCCGGCAACAGGTTAATCGCATTCGCAATGCGACGGGAAAAAATGACGAGGATAAATTTGCTCAATTCCACGCTCGACTCCCTGGCAAATGGAGTTTTTCGAAGGCTATTGGATTACATGGATAACAATTTTCCCGGGGCTGAAAAGCTTGAGAAAAATATCAAGCCCTCCACGATTTCCTAGGGTTCTACGAATTTTCTCCATTAAATACAATCACAATACAAAGTAAAATCATACAAAATATTATTTAATTTTTCTCATAACTAAGACACAAAGTAAAATAAAACACCCACCGCCTTGCTTACCTAACAAATGAACCAAGAAACCACAACTTCGAATCCTGAGAACAGGACCAACTAAACATCAACATCAGCGGCCATTTTCCCGGCAACCGCGTCGTGTGCTCGAAATTTCAATAAAAGCTGTATTCCCCCGTGAGAAGCTGGTCCTGGCTGCTTGTTTCACGCGGCTCGCTCGACAAGTTACCAGCGGAGCGTGCAAATGTTGTTTGCCATTGTTAGGGAGACTTGTAAAGGCGCCCTCTCCAGGCCGGTTTAATTTAGATTGATAGATGCGGTATTAGCATACGCCTGTAATCCTTCCTCGAGTTACTCGGCATCTTCATAAGTCGAGTTGACAGCATCAGGCCTTCCAGACCTTCGAGTGCAGAGCGAGCGAGGATACAGAAGCTCCGGTGTACGTATGTAGAAAGGGCGAGGGCGTCGGTGGAAAGTGTGTGCGAAGTAACCTTAGCCTTAGCTGCGGGCTCGCACGCGGGGGCTGCGCCCTTTTCCCCGGCGCGACGTGACGGAGCTTTCGTGGGGTTAAGCGATGAATTTCATTTTACGGGACTGGCGCCGCTCCTGCCGTTTCGTACGGACGATTTGCGTGGCATTCATCGTCTCCGCCGCAGGGCTTCTCTCTCCTCTCTCCCTCGCCGGGTTAGCTCGGCTCCCTCTCGCAGCCCAGGGCCCGAAAAGACCTCCTATAATACCGCGCGCGTCCCATTCGCCACGCGAATACTTGGCGGCGCCCTTCGCTCGCCTCTTCTTTCTGCATTTCGAGTTTTTACGCCCGGTTGCCCGCTGCCGGAGAGCCTGACTCATCGGGCCCGGCCCGAGCCCCGGATAATTGACACGTTCGCCCGGGCCATTATAAAATTTATCGCCCCAGTTTATGACAATTACCACCGCCGGAGTGCTGTCGTAAAGTTGTTTGCGAGTCCGCGCCGGATTAACGCAGGGGCGCCGGCCACTGCGGGAGAAACCGAGTAGATGGACTCCGATAGGCCGATAGTCGAGATAAGATTTGCTCGAAAAATGTAGCATGTGGCGTATATTCGAGAGGCTTTAAAGGGGCTGTTCTCACGTGTGAACGTAAAGGGACTCCCTCTCTCTCTCTCTCTCTCTCTCTCTCTCTCTCTCTCTCTCTGGAGGTAGTGGGTCCCCAACGATCGAGCGTGACCCACTTCCTGCGCCGGCGGTCGCAAGACCATTAGCACCCCTAATAGATCATGGCTATCTGACAACGGAATGAAAGCTTGAATTGCTGTCATTTAACTAGTTATTACAGTACCGTGCCGCTCTCCACACCTCTCTTGGCTATTGTAATCTCTATGATATCGTGACACACGTGCAAGATCTGTCGCTGACCGTTGTCTCTGTGCTTTATATACTTGGCTTTATCTACAGAGAGATTCAGTTGCGTTTCAATCGCTCTTTGTGAGTTATTTGGACATTTTAATATGATTAAATGGAACTGGCAAAAACATATGTTTATGAATTCAGAGATTTCTGAAACTTCCATTTACGAACGTCAAAGTAATTTTCCTTGCGTAGTAGTTCCTTTTTAATCATCCTCTTCACACACGAGTTCAAATTATTTCCATTATTCGTACAATTTTCTATTAAAAATCAATATCAAAACTCGATAAAAACTCCTTTACATTAAAATTCCTAACCAGCGTACAATTCAAATTCAAGTAAATCCCCCAGTACCCGAGTTAACATCAAATTTCTCCATCACAACTCGTCAAGAAAACAAACAGAACTATCACGACACGTTTCTTCTCTCCCGGCGGTCACATCGAGCATAGCATCATTTTAACTGGCCACTTCCCGGGAAAGCATCTGGCGCAGTGACGACTAGAGTAGCAGGCAGGCGGGGGCGGGTGAAACGGGCGCGAGTGTTCCTAGACAATCTCTGGCAGCGCCATATGTTAATTTCATGGGGCTCGGAGGGTCGTCGAGCGTTGGCTCGGTTCTCCGGGCTGGTCGGGTAGCGTGAGGGTGTGCGGGCGAGCGAACGCGGGCCCGCATTGTTGTCGGCCAATATGGCCCGAAATTTTGTTATCGCGCTCTCCCGGCGACACGGAAACGCCGGCAAGTTTTTCCCGGAGTTTAGAATGTCGAGCACGTCGTGGTCGCGGCGGGAGGGAGAAACGTGCACCGATCGCCGAGGAGAGATGGAGCGCGCGATAGGACAGGAGGGGTTGGCGGGGGTGTAGCCAAGAGGAAGGTAGGTGAAGAAGCGGCATTGTCAGGCCGTAGCACGTGCCAGGGCCACGTGCGGGAGCAGATGGCGGTGCGCGGCCCTGTGTGTCGCTCCGCTACACCTTGCGAGAGAGAGGGAGAGAGAGAGAGAGAGAGGCCCCGACCGGCCTGCTAACAACACACGGCCGATAGAGCGACGAGTGGCCCCTGCGAGAACCGAGAACTACTCCTCTTTCCGCCCTCTGACAGAACGCAGCTGTCGTTACGCGCCGATTGAGCGTGACGCGCCGATATCAACGCACCACGGCCCCAAATAAACTCCTCCACCCCTCCCTCCTGCCTTGCTTCGATATGTCCGATACATTTTGCCATTACCTAACGCAATCGATAACCCTCAGGTGGACAAGCGAGAAAGGGACGAGCCCTCCCACCAATTCCCTTTGGAATCGTAATATTCAGAGAGAGAGAGAGAGGGAGATTGCCGGATGTTTGCCGAGCAGCCTGGGAAACTAGAGAATCCTCGATGCAGATGTATAAACGGATGAGGATTTTCCCTCATAGTCAACGAACGGGTTTTCTTTCGCGGCAAGATATGTTTGGGATTTGGTTATTTGGAAAGGTTTCGGTAGACGCGTCTGCTTTCTCACTCACCTTGGCTTTCCAGGTGAAGTACGAGGGAACTCCCTCCCCGGTGGAGAGCCAGTGCGTTAGCCTGTAACAGAAGGAAAATACAGTGACTCCCGAGTATCTTTACTTTTCCAATAAAGCCCGAGCACACCACTTGGCACGCGGCAAGTCAATACGAGCGGCGCGTCGGGTCCCAATCGAAATCGTGTCGACGGTCCCCCGGCGAGGAAGCAGTCCTTTGAATCTTTTTCCCTCGGACGAGAGAACCGGAAGATGGAATAATGACCAGTATAATCGCGCCTGGTGGAATCCTGGGGAAAACGCGCTCGCCCGGCGCCGCAAGAAATTCGGCTGGATTGGGGGATCGGTGGATTCCGAGGGAAAATTCGACAGGCGTTGAACGAGCAAATGGAAAAAAGAGGGGGGAAAGGGGGTGGGGGGTAGGGACGCGGAGCGTGTTGGAAACGTCAAAACTGTGGGCTCCCTCGCGCAGAGCCTGTCTCTGATGGCCCGGTCGCGCTTGGCCGGTGCTCGCTCTGGCAAAAGTCAATTTTCATTAGGGCAAACCAGACTCGGCCCCGAGCGCCCGCTCGGAACGGCCGCCGAGCGGACAAAAGAGCGAACGAGACGCCGGGAGCCGGAGAGCGAGAGGAAGCGCGAGCGGATAAAACGGCCGAATCCCAGGGCTAACGCAGTAGAGAAAGCAGGCGCAGCCAGACAGGCGGCGGCTCGCCGGGAGATAGAGAGACAGCATGCCAACTTGCGTGAACCCGAATCATAAGTTCCCACTGTGCGCCGGCGCAGGGCGGGCTGGTGCGCGGGGATTAATTAAATTCGCTCGATTAATTAGGCTATTTGTCAGAGCCGCCGTCGATTTCGGCATCGTCCCGCCTATCGGCAGACTAATGGCGCACTATTCCACGCCGCTCGATTCCAAGAGCAGGGGATTCAAGTCGCATGCTCCGGGAATGAAGAACTCTTGCGAGGAAGAGAAGGTAGCTTTCGATTAGTGTAATATTTTGTTCGGTTGTGAGACAATAGGTATGTTTCCAAGGCAGTAGAATAATATTGCTAAGTAATGAGAGATATAAACCGGTTTATGTAACCAAAACGACAGGAAGATGTAACTGGGTTTAGAATAGATCGATTGATGCGACTGTACTGGTTGAAAGCTAACATTGTTCCGATTTTCTCGTGGAAAAGCCTTTGCAGAGAACAGTCGATGGTTGGATTAGACTCGGTTCTATAGTTCGGCTCTTCCAACGGCCGTTTCACTAAACCTCCTCGATTATGCAGGCCAGTGTTCATGCGGTGTCGAAAACACCATTTCCAATTGAGGACCATTACAAAGCTACAGTCACGCAACATACTCACAGTGGGCCATAAAGTATTTCTACTTATTCCTCAACATTTACCAAATACCACACGCACCGTCCACTTAAAAGGGATACTTTAACTCTGAGAAACTAACAGCCTGCCACTCCCTTATTAAACAACTAATCACTCTCGCTGATGAGTCATTGAAAAATGCATGGATCGCCGGAACTAGGAAAAAAAAATGTTTCCGCGCGTTTTTCGCTAGTGAAGCCTGATGAATAATGCAGTTGCAACCGCGAGGAGAAACTTTGCGTTTCCAGCTGCGAGGACTGCAGTCCACAAGTCCATTATAACGCGCGGGTGTGACACTCAACGAAATATTTCGCTGTCCCGTGCGCGCACGGATAATTATTGCATGTATAATAACGAGCCGTAACTAAATGCCCCCTCTCTCCCTCTCTCTCGTTCTTTCTCCCGTGCGGGAACGAAATAAATTATAGGCTTCAGCACGGCGAGCAGTAGCAACGGTGGTACACAGACATTAGAGAGTGTTACGTGGGCGATAAGGGGGTCGCGTTTCATTCGTAGTGTGCGGGAACACGAGCGAGAGGGAGGGGGGTGGGGGGTCGATGAGCGGAGTTAATTAAATTCGCTCGATTAATTAGTCTATTTGTCAGGTGCGTCGTCGATTTCGGAATCGTCCCGCGTATCAGCGGAACTAATGGCGTCGCTCTACTAGCTAGTGGCTAGAGCGTCGCTAAACATATCCGGGCTATATATCGATCTATCGAATACCGAGCTTTTTCCTGAGAAAATCGAGGCAGGGTGATTGGCCGGCGGCGCGCGACCGGCAGTATCGCAAATAGTCGCGAGAGTGTTATTATCGTCGGTGGCGGCGGAAATCGGAAACAAGAACTAATGACAGTTGGAAGTTGGGAGTGGAGGTTTGAGAGGTTCTTTCGCGATGTTTCCCTGGGCAGAAGTGGCCCGGCGCCCCTAATGGAACCGTTATGATAATGAAGTCAGTAAACTTCGAATCAAGAACTTTCCTTTCTCTAATTCCCGCGCGTGTTAGAGCGCGCGCGGCGGCGTCTGGCGATGGTCGGGCAACTTCTCCTTCTAATTTCATAAGAAAACGCTCGTGGAATGAAGCAGATATCGCTAATTAGATCCTATCCCCTCCCACACTTTCTCATTGCAGTAACGCGCCTCGCCATTTGCCGGTTAACAGCTTTACACCGGTGGCCGCACATTTTCATAAACCTCATGTGATTATGGCAGCCGGAAAAATTGCCGCCACCCGCCCTGCTCGCCTGCTGGAAATGGCCAAAGGGTTGCCACTCGAATTGGAGTCTGCACACGACTGTCATAAAGCATCCCTCGCCGCCAAGTGAAGAACTGGGCAAGTTTTCTTATTCCTTTAAACGGCAGATCCCACGAGCTCACTGTGTCATTATGTCGAGAGATAATGGAGATCTTAAGGCCGACTTGCACCCCGATTAATTTCCCCGGCCCGGGGCTGGGTGCGGTTTGGGGCGAAGAGCCTTTCGACCCAATGGCAGTCACTTACATTAAAAGGAATGAGTAGGAGCCGCGGGCCTCGGGCACGCGCACAGTGTAAATGTTACGCATTCTCTCGGCGAGTTAGCCGGGCTAATTGCCGAAATTAAAGTCCGGGAAACTGTGACAAGCGCGGCCCGCTTTAAATTCGGGATCTGAGCGATGAGCACTGCCGGAGCTTCCGGCGACTTCTCCGTATACAGGGTGAGGAGAGTTGGAATTATTCCCTGGGCCGATTAATTCGCTTATTCAACGGAGTGTCGTGTTTTAATTTTTATGGGGCACGTATGTATGAAATATTATGTACATACATTACACAGTCTAACACACTCGCCTTTGATTTTGATCCATAACTGTCGGGTTACACTTCTGCATATAAGATAATTATAAATTGTCTAAACATGTTAATTAATGAACGTATCTCAATTTTACACTACATTTTATATATTATATATTATGCTACTAACATAACATACATACACAAGCTGATATAAAGTAGTGTGTCAGCCTGTTCATAATTTGGAAATAAAAGTGTCGCGAGGAGGTGTGTACCGCGATGATTACGGGCCACTTAAAATTCATGATCTGAGCGATGAGCACTGACTGCGTCCCCGGCGAGGCTCCGCGGGTGCAAAGGGCTCGGAGAAATTGGAGAATTATTCCCGGCGCCGATTAATTCGCATATTCACACGCGGCTGATTATTAATTCAGCCGGGCTCGCCCCACTGGCTGCTCGCATAATATTTTGATATTATGCGGGTTGATCGAATTTGGTGATTTTATAACACTGCGCGCCCTACCTCTCGTTAAGTGTTACGGCTGCTTCATAGCAATTTGTGCGGTTGCGTGCCGCTTTGACTCCGTCGATTGTGATTAGGATAATTCGGCCGAAAACACTGATGTCTCCCGATATACACTGGTATACACAAGCAGACGGCGGGACGCGGCGGCGGCGGCGGCTTAACGAAATTATACCGGGCAGGAAGCGCGCAGCGAGGGAAATAAAGCCGCGCTAACGGGCAACGGGATGCGGGCTAATGTTGGGCTAACATTAATAAAACATCGACACGCTGAGCTAGCAATAATAGCCGGGCGCAATGTCACTGGTACGCCGCCGCCGCTGCCGGTGTAATGTCCGTTCACGCCGAGTGCAAACACAATTCAATTGCAAATTAATCGGGCGCCGATATAGCTCGACACCCGCCGAGCCGCAGCCGCTCGCGGCCGACTCGAGCTTTCCGTCGAGCCCATTGAACAATGTTCAATCGGCTTTTTGCGTGGTCGGTTTCTTGCGCCGCGCGATATTTTCCATTTAGCCGGCGAGGAGACCGAGGAGTTAGTGCGCCCGCCAACGAATTCGGCTCTATTCTCTATTCTCTCTGGTGTCGGCTGGGTTAGGAGTTCCGGGGCCTGGCCAGTGCGGCCGGATCGGCTCTCCAACTTAGATACGACGTAACTCCTAATAGCCTGTAATCAGCGGTTCGACATGAGCCGAAAGACTCTCGAGTAACTCGAGGGATCGATCCCGTGGCCGGTTGTATCCGGGGCTTTTGTCAGAGCTAACTTTTCCGCCACTCGGCGAGCAGTGTGCCGGTAGTGCGGAGCCGGCGGCTTCGAGGAATTACTTTTATGTGCGCACATCGTCCTAGGGCGTCAGCAACTCTCTCGCCGCGGTGAGCTCTCCCTGCCGGAGAGACTTCTGTTTTAAAACTATGATTGATCGTCTCTCGCTGCGAGCCGTTTCTTCTTCGGCCTCCTCTTCAACTTTTTCTCTCTCCAGTCCAAATACCCCACCTCTACTCATATATCTCTACAATTTCCACCAGTTTACGCCTAACAATTGCCCGAAAAGCAGATACCCAAATACAACCAACAACTTTAAACTTCCTCCAACCATCAAACGTCAACCAGCACACAAAACCCTCGCGTCCTGTAACGCGTTAGACTCCAACGGCACAGGATTACTTCCCACGACAAACATTCCGGGGCCAGGCGACAGGCTGGTGGAGAAATTTCTCTATGTAAATATGGGTCGTCGCGGGGCGAGATGAGTCACGGTAAAAATTCGACGACTCGGAAACTACCCTGTGAAGCAGGAAGTGTCTTTCCAGTCCATAAAGCAAAAAGCGAGCTAGGTCGGAGGGTTAGCCGGAGCATTCGACATGCCCCGGAACGCTTTCCCAAGCGTGGCCTCGTATAATTGTCAATGAATAAAAATGCTCGCCCCGAATAGTTAACTGTTGGAGGCTTAGTTGCAGGTGGCCAGCGGGCGCGTAGCTTCCTGGATAAAGGAAGGTATACGAGCACCCGTATACCTATAGGGTGATTCGTTTGTCTTTTGGATCACCGTTGTTCCATCCCACTCTATCAAACACGTGTCTTATAGGTTTATATCACCTATGAAACATTGTATTTAATAAAAGACTTTGGGAAAAGTGGCGAAAGATTTCGCTGTATAATCAAAATTGAATCTACTATTTGGCATAAAGGAAGAAGAGTAATGGTTTGAAATGAAGGGAAAGGGGCTGAGAGTGGGAGAATGGTATACGTGTAATGAAGAGTTTTGCGGATAACCGAGCCGGAGAAGACGATGAAGCGAGGTGGGAGGGTCCTGCCGTTTCGAGGAAGCCGTTCGGGGGATCGAAGAGAGGCCGACACGGCAATAAACAATTACTTAAGGCACTGTTACGCGCGCGGCACACCCACGCATTAGCCCAAGTAGAATGCCGCACCCATCCGTGATCGCTGGGTTGGGCACGGCTCTCCATTAGTATATACGTCCCGCCTTTCCTGACACGCGTCTCCTCACGTGTATCACTCACTACTACACCTATAGATCCTGCTCGTAGCCACTGTTTGCACGCGGTATCCGCTTCGTGATAGCAGCCAATCCAACCCGCAACTCACCCGAATCACTTGTTCGCCTCTTCGATTTTCTCGGGATATTAATACCAGCTCTCTCTCTCCCTCTCTCTATGTCGATGGAAACGGCCGGAATGGCTTCGCTCCATTTGGAATTCGGAGATCGAAGTCGCCCGATCATAGAAACTATTCCGCGGCGGATATTTCTAATTTTGAGAAAAAGAGATATAGTTTGGGTTAAATCGCGCACGTTAATAGACAGTCGAGTCCTCGAACGTCGAACGCGGATAATCCTGTGGCGTGTCACGTGGCCTCACGTGTTTGCCCCGAGCACACCGAGAGCGGGCTAATTAGTCGATCGAGCATCTAATTGTTTTATCGGCCGGCGGCCCTAAATAGCAGCGGGCCGGGCGAAGGACAATGAGGCTAATCGGGCGCGATGCGAGGAGGAGCGGTGTGTATGACGAGAAATTAAAACCTATCGGACGTGTGCCAGGAGCACAAAGTCCAGCTGGCGACGGCGACGCCACCGGCGCTGGCGGCGCCGAGCGAAAAGCCGAATCGATAGCCGCCGTGATGTAACAGCCGTGTAATGGCACAATCGACCCATAATTACGTAAAGACCAATATTAACTTGCCTCTGGCTCGATGGATTAGCCCTTACGCACTAACTCTCCGCTGCACTCGCTCAAATGGCCGGCAGACACGTGCCGCTAAAGTGCGCCTGCAATTCAATTTGCCGGAGAGGACGCGTAGCCCTTTTGTTACTTAAAATTAACTTGCGTAACATCTTCAATTGTCCAAAAGCGTTATCTAAATTATTATTAAATAACTTAGAATTTCAAGAATTCGAAAATTTTTGTTTCATCCCAACTGACTACAATATTTTACAATATTTCTGAAATATCATAAGGATAATTACAACATTCTCTCCCTCCTCGCTCCGTGCCCAGGCCGCTCGACACGAATTCCCCAAGAATTGTCTGTGCCTCGAGTCTAACAATACAGGGCAGGCGACAGCCGGCACTGTCTGGGTATCGGCGGTGGGCGAGGGCGAATTCAGTGCACGGGTGGTCGGCTGAAACTTGGAAACTAAATAGCGGGACTTGGAGGTATCGGTGGCAAAGTTTGGCCGGGGGTTTTTGGGCGAAGTAGGTGTGCATAGTAGGCGCTCGCGCTCGGTGTATCCGTAAGTAGTATCAGCCAGTACTGGCGCGGTCGGAATCGATTCGCCGCTCCCGCAATCCCGAGTTATGAGAGCGGAACGACGACGGCATATTCACAAAGTTTATTCGTGCGTCCGATATTTACCTCGGCGGTGGCAGTTGGCCGCCTGCTCGAGGCCGCGCGCCCTTTTAGAAATCCCCAACTCGCGAAATTAATGAAGAATCGTTTTGAAGCGGCGAGCGCTAATACCCCGCGAACACCACACCGTCCTCGCGTCCACTCAATATTTACTCGACTATTCGCTCCCTGTATTTACCTTGTTTTGTCGACAGGTACATCGTATCCCACTTTTCGTCGGATATGTACAGTGGAAGTTTCTATACTAATAATAAAAGTAATTAATACTGAGTATACAATAAAATTATAATTATGGGGTTATTGTTTAGACCTGGCCGATTCGTTCCATCGGACGAGAAAATTCCAGCAACTTGTTGCAATCGGATTACAAAGCCGGCCCTCGCTCGTACCCCCCGGGTAACCCGATGCTCGCTCTGCATTAAGTTTCCCCTTGCCCGGGAGACAGGGAACTTCGAGGTTTGTTCTAGTAGGCCAAGTGTACCGAGAACTTCGTCGTGCCTTGTGAATAAAAAGGATAATGGTTCTTAGACTCTTCCACAATTTGTGTGCTTTTCCTCACATCGAAATCAGCCAATCAATCTTTTTCGAGTATTACGAAACTTGTCTAATATGATCTTCCTAAATACTCGAATGAGCCAACAAATTCGTAATTAGCCGGGCGACACAGTGCGCGCGTGCGGCGCGTGATTCGTCGATTCCCCGGGTGCTTCTGTAACGCGCGGCGGCATAATAACAGGAAATACCTTCTGTTTCATTATCCTTCGTTATTTCGCGTAAATTGAATAATACCGGGGCGAGCCGGCTGCGATAGAATCGAACCAATTTTCCGAGCGCTCGTCCGGGCACACGCTCTCCTCTCTCTCGCTCTCCGCGCGCGCATTAGACAAGCGAGCTGAGCGGGGCTTTTCAGGGGGTTTAATTACAGTTACGTGTATTCCACCGTGACGTTCTTTAATCCCATAGGATGCGGGACATTCGTTTTGAGAATTGCGCCGTAAATATCACCGCCGGCACGTTCCGTGTCCGTGTCCGTGTCGGTCCGCGTTAGTCCGCGTGTGTGTTCCCGCGCGCGCGCGCGCGCCTCTGATGCGCCGCCCTTCCGAGCGTGTCACACTTTATCAGCAACTAATAAGCTCGTTATAATGATGAACAGTGGCGAGTATCGCGTCCCGAGAAACCGGGCCATTCTGCACCCACACGATCGCGCTCGCCTTGGTACACACGAGCTATTAATTACAACAGATCTCGTTATCGCGCGGACTCTTGTCTTAATTATACATTTATCAATTTGTTTCGCGTCAGGCGAGGCCGTGTTACTTCCGTAATGACAGCTCGAATTATGCCCGACAAATGAGATATCGTGGGGCGGATCGTCATTAATGCACTGCTAGTTGGAGATTATTCCGAGGGCGGCGCTCGGCAGCTGCCGGCGATACCTGTCTCGGCCCCGGATTCGTTAGTTCGCCGATCAATCGGTGATCGCGTAGAGCAGCAATGTCGCTGTTTTCTATCTCCCGGCGAGAGATAAGACAAGTCGAGCCTGGGAATAAATAAACAGGTGTGCACCGAACACTGTGGATGCAGGTGCTCTGGGAAATCAAGACTAACGAGGGAAAAAATCTCGCCCTTTCATCTCGCCAGTGGCATCGGCTCCAGATGAAAATGACAAGGATGGATCATTAGAGGAAGACGTGAACGGATGCAGGATCCAGTGTTGCGGATAGAGATTCACTGGGATCCTTGTAAGAAGGAATATTCTCGTTGTGGAATCAGGTCGGATCCTTTGAATCGCCGTCTCTTTCTTTCCATCCTCTTTCATTTTCTATTTACCTAATCCCCGAAAAATCTCCCTCTGCTTATTCCTGCTTTCCATTTATTTCTTCGCCAGCTCTCTCTCTCTCATTTCCTATTGAACCAATCCCCGAAAAAGCCTGAAAAGCTTTATTTTCATTATCCATTGAATTTTGTTTTCGCGTATTAATGCGCCGGCAATTACCATTGTATTATCGTGTATAATTGAGAACGGGAGTAAGTAGTAGGAATTGCGATGATTCAGGATCGATTTTCCAGGAGGAGGTGCTACTTTTGTCGCGAGCTTTTTGTCCGGTGCGAAAGCTCCTCAATTATCGGAGGCCCTCGGTGTCCCGAGCTTCCTTGACTGGCTCATTAAAATTCCGCGTTAATACGTCAGTCAGGCCGGTCACAATGTTTAATTAGTCCAGGTAGCGGTGCCCTTACTCTGCCAGACGTACGTAATCAGATTTTCATAACACGGATTGATGCTTCTTCGTCACCCCCCTTCCCTCCCTTGCTTACCCATAACTCAATTATTGCACCTAATACATCAGCTCCCTTCATATCACCATAAATCTAATGCCGCAATATTACTTCTTAAGCCCACCGGGCTAATCCACCGTGCACGGCAATTTCAATTACAAACACGCACGAACTTCGAGCTAGGACCTCGAAGCTTCGTAAAATCGATTGACTGCACTCGAAGCAATTTCCTAGAATCCGTAATCAAATGGTCAAACAAATTATCGCGGATATTTTGAATCCGGCAGGTGTACATTGCCAATGACAGGCGATACTGTCAATATTTTATGAGCAGATTGACAATTTGTATGCAGATATTAATTCTCGTTGTATATTCGTCAATCGAATCCTAATAATTTGAAGAGTATTCAAACCATATCAAACAACTCGAATGCTTCTTCTTCAACTTCACTTCCGAGCTCTAAGGGTCAAAACCCAAGACTTCGATTTCCCAGCCGATCGCTTTCCCGCAGCTGAAACTGGCAGGGAGTCCCGGCCCATTTCATTAACAATCCTTAACCTCTTACATAACAATGGATCGAATCCCGTTCTCCAAGGGCCATTAGAACTATACCCTACAACTTTAACTTTCGACGAGACTTCTACGGTATCACTTGGCAGGCCCACTCATCCCAGCGCGCTCTCCTCAGCCTAGCCCCGTAAGGGTTCGCGCGGAGAAGTTGGAGGGTTCGTCATTCAAATGGCGTCATTCTTATTCGTAAGTGTTTGGAAACCCTTGCGACGCCCGTGAGAGAAGGACGCCAGTCGAGGAGAGAGGGGAAGGAATATCCTTGGTAGAGTGGGGCATTCTTCGGTAGGACAGGTTGCGTAAGCCAGGTGGAAGGAAGAGCAGCGCGCAAGGAAGAGCGGAAAGAGGACGCGACGAGTCGTGACCACCGGAAGGCGGCGGCCGCCGGTACATTTCCGGCGGCCAGGTATATCGTACGTATATCCCATCATAGGACGGCCCTCGTTCTCGGATAAGTTTTGGCCCCTCGATCCTGGACAATGACGTGGGCGAGGGCCGCTCGTTACACGCCGTGTGCTCACGAAGGATATAAACGCGTCGCATAAGCCCACCGCCGCAGTATAGCTGACCGTGCTGCCACTCCGTCTCTCCCTCTCTCTCTCGCTCTCTCGCTCCCGGTTCATTGAATCAGGAGGGCGCGCGCCTGCTCGCCCGCTTCGTGCTTCTATAGTCCGGCTAATGATCGAATTACTCCAATTAGTCCTTCCAAGCCTGCTTTTGAGTCATTCCTTGATAACTAACTTCGCCCTCATTCTTAACCTGTTGACCAGTTTCGCTTCTATTAGGTAACTTTGTTGTGCTTCTTTACGTAATTGGGAAGGTAGGACTTCGGAATTTGTAGAAAGATCGATTTTAGTCCATCGGCTGGTTGATTATATGAATTTATGAATTATTATTATAGATTTATATGAATTATTTAGAAATACATGTATACTGTGTTGAACTGTAGTGATTGGGCGGATTTTTAAAACATCGTGTTTAGATGAGAGGGAATCTTCAAACACTCAATTACTAGTTCCGATCGAGTTCTCGTGACCCGTAACACGGCGGAACATGATCCTTTAAAGGGTCGAATGCACCGCGCACGGAGTTTCGCTCGGCCCGAAATTTGCGATATTTACGCATTGTACTCGAAGCTGCGGCAACATTTGCAGACACGATTTGCGTAGCGTGATTGCTGTACACTTAGAAGAACGTGACATTGCTTTTAATTCAATGATCCGAAATTGTGTGCCCGGCCAAACAGTCGGTGGGGCCTGGGTACACCGTGGTACATAGTTGTTGCGACAAAAACAAAGGGGTGTAATCACGAGCGTGCGGTCAGAGGGATCGCGATCCGACGATCAAGCGAATATTCGCCTGTTTGCACGCGCACGGCTACAAAATCATTTGCGTTAACTACACCCGGCGAACGAACCTTCCTAGAGAATTAATAGTCTCGCGTCACTGCGTGAAAAATCATTGCTCTTTTAATGAGTTCTCCTCGTGGGGAATACTGATTTTTCACACTTAGTTTTAATATATGCATATAGCTTTGGGGAAATATTGAGGAAGATTGGGCCATTCAATGGCAGGTAAATCATCATGTACAATATTAGACGTGTGTATACACGGTTTTGTTTAGTATGATCGCTTCCACCAAACTGTACGGGTGGTCAGTGGTCAGCCGCATACACAGTTATCCCTAAAAGACCATTGCGCCCCCTGCTTACTCAGTATCCTTGAATATTCACGAATTTGGCAGCTAATATTGGAGCACCAACAGATTTTTCCCCACCGCCTACCGCAGTGGGCGTATTGCAAATCCACTGGAATTTCAGTTATAGTCGCCGGAAATAGGAAATATAGCCGGATCTTAGATCCGTCAGAGTTCTAAAGCGCTTGGCTCAATGTGACGAAAGGAATTCTAAGGAGTGTTATTCGTGCAAACAGAAGGATATGGGCACTGTGTATGTACGTGTGTGTCTACCGACGCCCATAAGTATTTGTCTAGCTCTATCTCCTATTGATTCTCCCCGGCCAGGCAAATATTTCGTGTGAGCGGCCGCGCGCGAAGAAGGTGATATATACTTTCCAGGAAGAAACATGAGTCGAAAGATCGACACGATAATCGGCCGTATCGTGGAATCGAAATAAGCCCTGGCACCATCCAGTCTCGTGACAACAGTCGTATTCTTCAGAGGCGGCTGGCTCTATGACATAACTACTATCTTTAGTCATCCTTTAATCAAAAGTGGCTCAGTGGGAAAAGTGATCTCAAATTTCTCTTATTGATATATAAAATCCACACAAAATACTTAAATATCTACAAGTCTGGCAAATATTTTTTTAATATTTATAGTATTATGAATTCTCATTCTGTTTGGAACGTTTGTTTGAAAAGCAGGCCACACGTTCGACAGATATTCGCGTCCGAATATTTTCGTCACTCACTGTAAGTGGCAGGGGGATGATGACGGGTGTATGCGGCGGGGCCTCGACCACGTGCGAACATTTAGTCGCTCGTAGTCCCGTCCAATGTAAGCGTGGTCTTGTGCCGATGCCGCAGCTCGGCATTCGCGACACGAACCGTCACTGACATGAGCCACAGCCAGGAATTACGATTCTCTGCGGGCGCGCTTATGCACCGGAATCGATGACGAGCACACGGCTGCCACGATGCTCCTCCCGCCGCCTCCGAGTTTCTCAATTCTCGGACACCACTCTACCACTCTCCGACTTCCTTTTTCCATTTGCTTTCGTACTTGGGTACTTGTCACATTGAACTTGCTATTCCGCTCAACGACCATCATATATCTTCACTCACCTCGGATATTTTAAGAATTAAGTTTACTGTAATTTACTTTTCCGCGATAATACAGTTTGTGTTTAGTGCTAGTTTCGTGTAGCTTGGTGGGCGGTGGAATATTTGTCAGGATTGTTAGAGGTGGTGGAAATGTAAAGGGGCTAATTTCGCGAGGCGGCAAACCAAAATTGGACGGAGGCTGAAAGGCGGAATGACAGTGGAAGTTGAGACACACGGCGCGCAGTGTAACAGCATCGCCGGGCTCCGTACGTGCCGAAACGTTTCACGCCGCGCACTGCCAGGTGCTTTCGGTTGGTTGGCCGCAGAGCGCAGCCGGAAACGGGACTCGAAATAAATTAAGCGCGCGCTTAGCCAACCGATTTCTCGGAAAAGGCATAAAATTTAATTCCGTTGCGGAGAGGCCTCTGCACTGACGTGGTGAAGCGAGGCGGACCCTTTTCTTTCTTCAACTACTCGCCTTGCTTATCAAGCGATCGTTTTTATACCCCGAGAAACCCAAGCATTCCTCCAGTTGTTTTCACATTTCAGCTTTCCAGCTTTTCGACGAATTGCATTTCGCTAGGTTATCACTAGGAATATATGTAAAACGATGCTGCGAGCTGGAATGATTCGCGCTGGGGGCGAATGTGGTCACTGCCTTTACCAGTGACATATAATCAATGTGCCTATGATGACGCGCCCCATCGAAATTGTCCAGCGCGTATACTATAGTTTGCCGCATGTTTACAATGAAGCCCGAAATAATGCCGGACCCGCACTTGTATTAATCGGCCTGCGTGTAATTACCTCCTCTATTTCTGAAGAGCGTGCGAGCCCGGTAATAATACAGAATTTATACGCACGCACTTGCGACTTCGAATAATGGCCGGTGATTAATCAGGGAATGTATGGCCACATAATAAAACTAGTGCTTGTGTGTTGCACACTCTGTTATTAGCCGTGGAAAAATCTTCATTATAGCGGACGAGTAAAGTAGCCAACTCATATTTATTTCACTAAAGTCCTTTAAGCCTTTTTCGAGATAAAATGTAGAAGATAGAAGATTTGTTCGTTTTGTAATACAGGATTCACGCAATCCTATAAAAATGATGAAGTTAGTTAAGAACATCAAGGTACACAAAAATGATTAATAAATCGAGTGCTAAACTATTCAGTTTAACTCTATTCGATTGATTGATAACCGAGAGTGTTTTCCTCCTCCATATGTAACTCCGACAAGACTCCAAAAATCTTTAATTCTTGATTTTTCCTTGAAGCAGGATGAGTCAGTGGATCGAACTACGGTAGCCGGGGTCTCGCCGATAAATCATTCCATACACCCATCAATTCTTCACATCAATCCGGCGTTTCCTCCGCGTCTGGAGGAGCGGCTCCCCTTTCCCGGTCATGTCAGGTCCCGCCTTGTCTTTCCTGGATTTCGTCCTTCTCGACGCGCGGCGCGGCTCCTCTCTCCCGGCTCGCCCCGCGCTGTGTTCCCGGCTGTCTCTCGAGGGAGTGCCAGGAAGCGGCGCTATTAGCCGACGTAACTCTAGCCTCGTCCGTCCAAGGATAATTGCGCGGGCTAATGGTTCCTTTTTTCCCTCTGTCTCCGTGTTCCGTCCATCGTTCTCGTTCTCGATGGCTGACTTCTCCCGGCCAGAGAGCGAGAGAGAGTGAGGGAGAGGGGAGAGCTGGTAGTTGGAGCGTCACGAGCGCACGCCGCTGCTTAAAGAGAGTCGTCTTCCGAAGCTGGAATTTAAACGCTCGCCACCTGGGACTGAGTTTCGAGGCTCGCAAGCTCCGCTTCTCCTTTACAGTTCTCCGCTGCCGCCGGAGCGAGCGAGAGAACCTTTCTTCGTCCGCCTCCCTCGCTCTACACGAGCGGGTACGATTTCGGAATTCAAAAACAGGAGCGCCGCGACGCATTTTGAGCTGGCACACCGCGCCGTTTTTCTCCCGACGCTTTTAATGGGAATTCCTTGTTAGCCCGCGGCACCGCCGCGCCACCGCCCGATGACTTTCATGAATAACACGCGATAACGTCAAAAGTGCAGGGACGCTTTTTCATAGACGCTTTTTCTAGGGAATTGTGTCTTACTCTTTTATTTAGCGCGAGGGCTCGCGAGATCCGCGGGTCAAATATTCAGTTCTTATAATTTCTAAACGACTTCAAACAGAAAGAGGTGGTTGATGGATTGACGATAAGTTTGAAACCGTTTTAATCTTTGTTATTGGCATATTTGCCTGATATAATCCGAAAGCCTGTTCCATTTTGGCAAGCTTTTCCGAATGATCCCGTTATGAATAAGAAATCGAATTTGTCAAAGATTAATATTATCACCGAGTGGAGTGTTGAGTGCTCGAGGTGAGGCTGCCGGTGGGATTTGTGGAGGATACGTGCTGATTGCGTGCGGTTTGGGAACGTCGCGACAGTAAAGTTATACAGAATTATGGCTGGGCGGTATGATAGGGAGGCGAGAGCGTTAACCCGGTGGGCTGCGAACGTGTTAAGAGTTAAGAATCGGACTCGCCGAGTGCAGCGAGTGCACCGGCCATCGCGTAACGTTACTCTTAATTTGTGTTATAGCTGCTCTCTTGATCCTGCAATCGATGTTCTTCTTCCTGCTGGAGGCGTTCCAAGTAGCCGGCTTAATGTGTCGGCTCCAAATCTACAGGGTGATGCACTCCTCGCTTTGAATCACCACTCTTCTATCCCACGTTTTATCAAACGTACTATATCTGTATTAAAATTTCTAATTATTCTGCAAATATACCTGAGAGAAGCGTTTCGAAGATAAATGTATCAACCTGTACAGTGCACCCGGCGCATTTCCCTTGTTAACAACCCCCGCGTTTTCTTGCCTCGTACTTGCCGCCGATGGCCGATTTATTAATTGCAAGTAAACAAGCCTGATTAAAATAGGTCTGAAATAGTAGGATCCCAGTTGGCGAGGATGCCGAGTATACGCCGCTTCGGATTAAACATCGGCCGAGATTTCGCTCCGGTCAGCGGGCGTAATTTTAATTAAAACTGGTTCACCGGGTCCAGCTGAATCTCCCCCCGTTACCAGCAGCTGTTGAAATTAGTAAGCTCTCGCCAATTAGCAGCGTGTTACACCTCGATGTTTTATTTGAAAGCTGCGCGGCATTCTCCCCGTCGAGCCTGATGGCGATAGTACTCGGCTGGCGCATTTGGTGTGTATAGATCGCGGAGAAGAGAGATTTTTGCCGGTTTCCACCTCGGCGACGATCCGCCAAAGAATTATTATCTTGAAGCGATGGTAACCCTTGGATTACGACCCTCGGTGCTCTCGTTACCAAAGATCCCGGGATTATGGAGGGCTCTGATTGGAGTGTTCCACGGGTACACGACGCTTCCCCACGCAACCCGCCCAAAACCGGTAGCCCTATTACCATACAGATTGCCGGCGACTGTTATACCCCCGATTCCGAGAATCTATGAATCCGACTAATCATAATCGTACAAGTGGCCGCGGATAATCTCATCGTGTTCCTCGAGCATTCGGATATTTTAGTGTCAGTCGCGGGCTTGTTAGGAGATAGATTGCTCTGACATTTGTTAGTGGATTTGATTCGGTTTACAAGGTGTATAGTAGAAAGGCACTTTCTTTCTTAGTTTACAAGTCAGTTTTAGTGCTCGACTAATCAATATTCCCACTTTGAAATGTTATTGCTCGTCTCGATTGATTAATTGTCTCGCCCTGACTCAATAACAATTTCATCAGAAGGAGGACGCTCGGTTGTTCTGAAGGGCGGACGCGCTGGTAAGTGCGTTTTCGGTCTTAACTCCGGCGGAAATGGAAATTGGGATAAGACTCGGTGCCCAGCTATTTCGGGGGACTCGTGCTTTGAAAGGAGTTCGCTGCGCGTGGGGCTGCGTGTTCGCAGGAAATAGAAAGAAAAGCCGATCAAATATTAAACTGGCAGTGACCGTCCGTCCCCCGTCGCTCGGCGACAACACTCACGCTCGGCCGCGCCGCGCCAGGATCCTTGGACATAACCGAGGAAATCACTCGGAAAATCCTCGATGAATTCACAATGAAGCCGCGGTTGGTCCATCACATTCATCCGTCACGACGCCCTCGAGACCTCTGACTCCTTTTGCTCCCTCGGCGTATGCTTGTATCACTGCTCTCTTCTCTGTCTCTTACAACTTTCCTCTACCAGACACTCTTTAAACTGGAGTATATTTTTCTGTAGACTTTTTTCTTATTCAAGGTGTTTATTGTATTTATCTTAGAAATATATAAACTTCGTTCTTGAATTGAGTGTTTACGAAGGCAGATATGTTCGATGAAATTTCATGGAGAATTGACACCGTCAATAATAGCATAATGCATAACGCGAAGAGAATTGCACAATTCCCAGAACGAAAGAGTACAAACCGCAGTGACTTGGAGAGAGAAGGAAGGCTTCTATTCGGGGTTTCCTGCTCGACGCGGCGGTCGGTTTCGCTCGCTTACGTCCATTCTTCGTGTTCTTGCTCCGGGCCGGGCTATTCTTCCCGGAGAAACGAGGTCGTTAATCACTGGCCATTTTAATACGATCGGAACTCCCCCTCCTCGCCCGCCCGGGATCGAATGCATTTTACAGCGGCGAGCGCCCGATCACGTGCAGAGCTCGCCCAGTCATTTCTCTCGAATGCAGAATAGGGCAATGTCTCTCCTCCCTCGGCTGGGAAAGTCATCGCGCACTTTCGGAATCCGTGCAGTTGCTGACTTCGAAAAATCGCCGCCAGTATCGCGAAAGGGAAATTCTCACTTTTGAGGGCCCCGGGGTCTGGAGGGTGGAAAATTGTTTCGGAGTGATCGAGTGACCCGCGTCTCAGGAAATCCCTTTCCTGCGGAGGAAGAGTGGGAGCTTGTCTCGAGAACGTATGGTCCGCCGCATCACTTGAATTCATTTGAAAACCAAAGTGTTTTAGTCTCCTTTTCACGCTTTCTTCTTTCCAAGTCTCATTCGTAGGCAAGAATTGTACAATTGGCTTAGTACAGTAACAATTCTTATTTATTTTATTGTGTCAGAATGATTGGGAGATTGAGGCAATCAATTTCGTTCAAAGAAGTTTTCAAAATTTTCCCGTTTTCTTATTACATAAGCAGAAAATTTATATCCGGCTCGATTCAATCATACTTTTACATCATCCCGCTTATTAGATTATCTCGAACGAGCACCGATCCAAATTATCCCCATGTACTTAATCCCCATCGACAGCAAGGCAACGTCTCGTTGCATCTTCATGCTTTTTTTACCCCTGCCCTCTGATATAACTCGTCTGCTAAAGGGATGATATTAAATTATTTCCCTGACAGTCTAATAATTTATCCGATAGCTCCCCCACTCTTCCCCGGAAAAGCGTTTTATTCTTACGGCGAAATTACTTTTCGCGCCCGATCGGCAAACGCACCGACGTGTTTTCCCATTGATTTATGTCATCATTACACTGAACTGCCTCCAACCGGCAGCGCTGCAGTTCCAAACCTACAATCCCGTACAAAATCCTTCACGCTTCACGCGCAACTGCACCGTCGAGTAGTCGAATCGGATCGGCTTTCAATCACGACCCAGTTATTCCTCGTGACAATGACTCCGAGTCCAGTGTCAGGCCGCCGGGCTTGGGGAGGTCGTAAAGGTCGAGGTGTAAAAATCTCTCGGGGGCCGGCGCTCGCAGCCCTGCCAGTAACCCTTTAGGGTCTGGGCTTCGACGAAGCGTGAGAGTCTCGCGGTGAGTGGGTGCGAGTGGGGGGCGAGGGTCCACGGTAACCAGGGTTAGTAGACGTTTTACAGTGTAGATTTATGCCGATGCCTTGAGACGAAGGGCGACGCGCAAATTGAACGAGCGTTTACCGACGCTCCGTCGAGCATGGCCGATTTCGCGCAGGGTCATGTCAATATTTAAATTAATCCTCCGCTTTCACGCACACGCTGCGCGCGCGCGCGCGCGCTTCGCCGAGAGATCGACGGACGGAATTATCCTTGCTGGTTCAGGGAGGCCTGTGCTCCTCGTCTCTCGGCCCGCCGTCAATTTCCTTGTGCGCCGTCTCGCTCGGTTCTTCAGGCTCTGTAATAGCTCGGGCTCCTTCTCAATCTCAGCCCCTCGATTTCCATGGCCCCGGTGTCTTCGCCTCTCATTTTCCATGGGACTTCCTTCGCCCGTCTTCCTCCGACCTCTTGCTCTCTTTTCATCAGGTCTTATCTACCGGCTCCCTCCTCCGCCTTACGTCCATCAGCAAGCTCGGTGCCGTTGCTATGTCGTGTTCCATCTCGGCGCGCTGCCGCCTTTCGCCATCCAGGACCAACAAGGATTTCCATCTCCAGGCAGCTTAATTTCGGGAATGCTTAACGCCTCCCGCAAAGCCCTCGTCCCCTCGACACCCGGCTATCTCGGTTCCGTGCTTATTGAGGGTAACCGCGACCTGCGCCCTCCGCCAGCCAACGGTTCGCTTCGCTTGTCTAGCAGGGATGCGACGGAAAAAATGTTGCCATGTTTATTGCGGCTACCACAACAACAGTGCTGCGATAACGGATTTAAATGAGTCTTTGCTGAAAAACTTTGATAATCATTTAAAAACTGAATTAGATATTAAAATAATAGAAATAGATACTATCATTTTTTTAATAATGCTGTAGCCTTGTGTGTTTTAAAGTGACTCGGTAGAGTCTCGTGCCAAGTAGTATGGTACAGGATGAGTCAGTTGCCTTTTAATCATCCCCTTCACATCCGAGTTCCAATTTTTTTCATTATTGGTACAATTTGTAATATTTGTAATATTCCGGCCTATAATCCGCCATTTAATTATCCTAGCAGTTGAAATTTATTATACGTATAAGCCTGTACATAAAACTTAGGCTTACAACGTAAGTGCGCATTGACCTTAATATCTTTCAACAATGCGTATCCCAGGAGGAGAAATTTGACAAAAGTGTGACTATAGCCCAATGAACCGGTGAAAAGAGAACGTTCATATTCGGAATTCACCAGTGAGAGAATTGGGAGTGGAGGTTTAATCCTGTGGATTCAGTTCGTTGGCCATCTTCAATCGGGACTCACGCGCCGCGGGATTTGGGTCAAAAAGTCACATTCACTGCGCGCCGCTCTAATGAAATTTTTTCACCTGTCGAAACAGCGCCGAAGAATGAATGCAGTGGATGGCGGGGCGCGGTGCGGTATTGCATGGCCGCAGGGCCGTTGTATTTTTCCGGCAAAATCGATCTGCAATCGTAACTTTACGGGTGAAACTCTCGGCGCGCCGCGTCCCCTTCTTCGACGGTACACAACGCGCGCGCGGCACAGTGAGAGGGCTCGGGAGAAAGGGGTGGAGGATGCGCGCGATCAAATATTTCGAATTCGTCACCCCCATAGTAATTCCATATAGGCACGCGCGACTTCGCCGCTGGGTTGATAATCGAGTTCCGAACGACTCTCGAATCGAATTACCGCTCCGCGTGCACGCACCCGCGCGCGCGCGCGCTCGTAGTTTTCCCATTCGCGCATTTATTTATTGTGCCGACGCCGAGGCGTCCAATCGAGAAACCATCGGGTGCCCGCGAAAAACCCGGCCCTCGATTCGTCATATTGTAATCTCAACTTTTATAGCTTTAAATATTGCTGGGTAAATTTATCACAATTTATAGACTTTCATAAAACCGTGTTTTCGTAGTTTCAAACAAATTATATATCAGCCCACTCATGGACTTTAAATCGATTTATATCACTCAAGTATGCATAATTATAATTATAAAATTCATACATAACTAAAATGATTACAAAACGTATAAAAACTCAAAAACCCACCGGATGAGAATCACCCTGTACAACTAAAGACACTAAAATGAATTTGAACTGGTGCTTCCCTACGTTCAATTAATTACGAGAACAGTTGCTTTAATGCATTAGTTCTTCCTTCAAGACAGTTAAGCAACAGTACCGCGCGTTACCTCCAGGCAACAAGATCGTAAAGCTACATTACGATGATCACGTGAACAGTTTATGATCGCAAGCGCGCCGCTCGAGTATACGGACAATTAAGGATACGGAAAGGGAGTGGCGATGTCGTCTAGGCATGAAAGAAGTGTCGCCCGCTCCCTGGCCCCCCCGGGGGTGCCAGTGGGAAGGGAAAAAGTCGCTCAATATTCCCATTGCCCTTGGGCCAGAGAGAAAGGGTCGGAGGGTCGCGGGGGCTGGCACGAGCCCACGGTAATACCATCGAGGTGATAACTCGCGGCACAGGAAATTAGAAGATAACTTACTAAAACTGCTCATCGCCGATCGATTCCTGCCGGGGCCCACCCGCCGCCGGCTATTTCTGACGAAGCCGTTTCGCATGAAAAAGGCCTCGACTACTAAGTGGCCCCGCTGCTTTCATCGAGCCGAATCGTTTAGGGTAGTCTAGCAGAAAATGTAAGCAGCGCCCCGCGTGGCCTGAGTGCTTTTGCGCAATATCCCACCAGTCGAGTTCTATAATAGCATATTGCACTTTAACACTAAAACTCGTGACCATTTTTTTCACAACTCTGTTTCTATTTATTGAAAACGGTCAGGTTGAGTTTCAAATTGTATGGGATGCGTTCGAATCCACATGAGTAATTAAAAGTTGATAATACTGTTAATAACATTGGTAATAATTTAATAACTTGACATCGTATATTCTTTTCCTTTGAATTATATCAGTATCAATAATACTATTGATAACTCTGGTAGTAATATCTAATGATGTTTTCGTCGAATTATGGAGATTGCGAAGGCTTAGTTGAATAGAGAAAATCGAAGTTATTTCCATTGGGCAGTGCGCGTGTAATGGGCCAGGAAAATCTATTCACACAGATTCGCCGCGCGAGGGCAGAGGCCAATACATTGCCAATCGCTTTCAGCGGAACACATCCTCGCCAGGCTGTTCGGCCGGCCAACAAAAAAGGGAAATTCGTTTAGCCCGAAAGTCATAGAATTTCTATCAGAAGTAGGGACAGCAGCAGGCATCGGCATTCGAGAAATATTGATATCCTAAATTGGAAACGTTCCGCCGGCGGCCTCGGCCGGGGCTATCGGGCTTTTCGCCGTGCGAGCCCCGGCGAAAAACAGCGACGAAAGAGAGGAGAAACTATCGGGCCGCACGCCGCTCTCTGAAGCAGCTTCGAATTGCCGCGGTAATAACCGAAAGCAAGTAGAGTTCCCTTGCGGGGAGAGAGCGAATTCCGGGCGCACGATCGCGCGGAATGGCAAGGCAGCCTCGGGAATTTCCCGAGCTCCAAGACGAACTTTCCCAGCCCATCCTATATCTGTACACGTGTACGTGGGGGAGGCAGAGGGGGTGGGGGGAGGTGAAATTTTGCCTGGGGAATTTTTGAAAAAGCCTCGGCGCCACAGACCTATTTGGGGCCTGGCAGTACATAGGAGGAACTCGATGTAGTGCCGAACCCACCCTCCTCACTCTCCCTATTGATCGAAGCTCAGAGAGGCATAGAGTTACAGGCCACTGGCGCCGAACCCCTCGCACCACCGGGTTACCTGCGATTCGAACCTGGCTCCTCTCACACGAGCATTCCCCTCTCGAAACCATCCACTGCACACACTACACCCCGGTACACTATCCCCCCCCCCCCCCCCCAACCCCCCCGGAGAACAGACCGAGCGAGCAACAACGGCGGCAGCCACCAGCCCCGTTCGCACTATCCGAATTCCATTTCCGTTCAATTACAATTCATCCGCGCTTCAAAGCGCCCTCGAGCCCGCCGAAGGCTGTGTCCAGCGCCCTTTTCTGTCTTACCTTTCGGGGGAAGGGGGGAGGAGCAGCCTTTCCCGATAACTGCTGGCCCGGACAGAAGCAGAGGGTCAGCTCGATCCTCACCTAGTCGGGGTCAATCGAGAGTTCAAGGGAAGGAAACTGGTCCTTTAGAATTCCAGCCGCCACTTGCCGATTCATTTTCCAAGGATATTCTGTCGGCTAAGAAATGGCCATAGGGAAGTGAACCGGTTGGGAGGGTTGGGAGTCTGCTCGCGCTAGGGAAAATTCTGCTAATCGAAAGATGTGATGGTCTCAAAGTCGACTATGGAGAGAATACCGAAAGAACGAATTTTTCGTGTTGGGGTAAGTGGGAAATATGTATTCATGTACCCTGGGCCTTCCATGGCCATTTCTAACAGAATCGTTCGAGCCGGCTGTACAATTAAAATGACCAGAAAATCTGTATCCTTACACCTGATTATACATTAAAATCTTTAATAACCCATCCATGTTTGATATATCAGAATATGCGTCTCCGGTAAAACTTGTGGTATGACAGCAAGGATTCAAAGGCAAGTGAATGACCCTCTACACTCGGGCGCCTTGTAGCTCTACCAACTCTCTCCCTGTGTGTCCAAGGAAGAGGGGCCAATCAAGTGTCTCCTCTCGGCGACCCTAGAGGATCGCTCGGGCCAAAAAGCGAATTATTGGAGATCGAGTTTTGAGGGTTCTTTGAGGCTCCGGGAACGCCTCGCCGCGGTCGCTCTTGATGAAGACGTATAGCTTTAATGGAGTATCCCAGCCGTACCTATACTCGAGCTCCCGAGTAATCGGGACTCACGTGCCACATATAGTCCCACATTCATTCCATTACCCACGCGAGCATTGGACCAGCGGAAATACCAGGCCCGAAAAACGGAATTCGAACTCATAGAGGAATAGCGTAGTGCATGCCGCTCTCACGATGCACTGGCCGCTCGGAACTCCGGATACAAAGGGGTGGGTGGGTGAAAAAGGGGGGCGGGAGAGGCTCCTCGATCAGGGTGGAAAAAGCAAGCCACGTAACACGTGTCTCTAGGCAGGGAATCGATCAAAGCGGCAGTTACAGGGCGACCGGTGGCCTCCGTCGGATTTGCATGCCACAAAGCCGCTGTTTGCGCGACAGTGAATATCCATGAGGAGCCGAAACTCTAGCGAAAGCTCTCTCTCTCTCCCTCCGCGCACCCGCGCCCCTGAATAATATTATTTTGCTTGTACTGCAATTATTGGAGCAAGATTACGCCCCGAAATTTGAGGCGCCCGCTCTCTCGCCAGCGCCGCATCAAATGAAATTGTTGAATACCGTCGAGAGCTTAATGCGCTACAGTTTAATTGCTGGTTCAACATTAATCCTCTCGCGTAGCCCAGAGAGAGAGGGAGAGTGGGTACAGCCGGCACCACGCGCTTATGGTTACGAGACAGCAATTCGGCAGGGAGAAATTATGAGCGGAATATTCCAATATGCCAGGATAGAGCGCGGCGACGTTAATATTCCCACTCGTGGTATCTTGGGAGGTCCTGGGACCTGAATATCCACGGGATGTGATATTAACCTTGGTTACCACTGGCAGCGCACTCCACGGATACTTGGATTAGAGAAGATCTAGATGAAAATAGCAATGAAACAACTGGTCTCCGTGATGGTCATCCCCTCCCACTTCAATACCAACACAATCAAATAAATTCGTTCATAAAATCGTGAACTCCGCAGAAGTTTATTCGAATACGAAAAAACGAAGTAATTCCCACTTATCAACCTAAAGAAAAAGCTCCGTCTGGAAATAGCAATGAAACAAGTCAACTCCGCTCTTTTTTCGGTAGTTTATCACTAATAAATGGTCCCGAGCAATCATCTTATTAAGCACCCACGCGTTCGTTCGACTTGCTTGAAAATATGGCCCACTTACCTCTCCACCTACGCCTGCCACGCACTCGCGAACATTAACACTAATGCCGCGGCTCGCGCGCGTTATCGAGTGCCGATCGTATTCTCGACGAGGCACCGCGTGGCTTTGGGGGGGAGCGGCGGAGTTGTACTGATAAATTTCTGTCCTAACAAGGCGGAACTCGAGCAATAGTCTTGGAAGTATCGGGCGCAGGAAAGGTCGGCTGAAGTAGCAATAGAGCGTGCGATTACACGCTTGATTTGTCACGGGCAAAGCAAGGGGTTAATATCGCCAGACGTTATTGACGATACGGCATTATGCTCCGGTGAGTTGCCGTGAATTATCGCCGCCCGCCTGGGACCGATCGACGATCGGTGTTGCTTCGATTGCTGCGATGTTAGGATGAGCCTACTGGGAACGCGCGTACAAGCTGATGCATTTGCCTTTGAATCAGCGTTCTGCTCGCCCCCACTTTTCAGACGACATCTATGACTGTGTATGTGCGTTATGTATTTGTATGTAGAATATAGTAAAATTCGAGTTTAACTGAAATTATTAGATAATTGAACATAAATAAAATAGTGTATACTCGAGGGTCTTGATTAAAAGAGAAGTAGGAGTTTTAATTGGTTAAGCGTAGGTGTATTAGATCGTTAGTTGAAGCGTATCATTATCAATTAAATCAGGCTCTGTTAATTTCCAAAAAAACCTTCTCAAGTATTTCGATTGATCGAGGGCGTGTTTATTTTTCCGGCATTCCATCGACTAATTGAATTTGCGCTTTCGAATATACGCGTTTCACGAGAAGCAAATTCCAGATATATTTTTATTTTGTATAGAATATGTAGCGTTCAGCTGTGGATGGCTGGCGCTCGTTTACAGTCGGTTTACAGTCACCGGCCGTTTCGCACGTTTCACCCCTCGCTCGCCAGAGTAATTCGTGACTGGCCCTTCGGTCGAAGGCCGTGATTGGAAATTTGCCGGTGAGCGTCAAATCAATAATAATTGATTCGAGATTACCAAATCAGTGGTATTGCACGAGCGGCCGCGCTCGGCGCGTGATTGGGAAACAGATGTGGCCCAGCCACTCCGGCAGATGTGCAAGAATCGAGCACGCGCACCCCAGATGTATCAAAGGGCAGTCACTCGCGAATGCTTGAATTTAAAGTCACTCAATTTCATATTCCGTCGCGCGAGCGCGGCCGTTTCATTTGTGTCGACTTGGCGCCTGTCGATTGTCGAGATTAATTTCATAAACGGCGCCCTTTCGGTAGCAAGTCGTAAAGGGTCCCAGCTTCTTTTTCGATTGGACTATATGTACTGGGTGATTCATTTTAATACCATAACTGAATACATGCAATATTTAAAAATAAAAACATAATAGATTATACTTGAATATCTCAAAAAACAATTAGTAAATTCGCTTTTAAAATGCTGTAAAAACGTTTCGTAATTTCCATGCGAAAATGTAAAAATGACAATATTTGATATTTATTCAATTTGATAAATGAAATGCATACAGCAGAAGCTCCCTTATCCGATTCCTGCCGTGCGGATTTTTTACTATCCAACCACTCTGTTATATTATTTTCCGAGTTTTTTGGAAATACTGCATTTTAAATTATCCAACAGATCGCTCGGATAGTACACGTATTTTCGAGTAATGTGATTCGAACGAGGAAGTCTCCAGCGTATCTCAGTGAGATTTGCCTGAGTTTAATTTCGACTTGACAAAAAGAGGAATATGGTAATCCGCTAGATTGATCGCTACGAATCCCAGTAAAAGGCACTGCCGAGTCCTCGCTAAACTGTGCAGCAGAACGAGGAGCGGAGTAAACGCCGCGGGCGAGCTGAGTGGGAAGTGTATTTGTTTTCCAAGAAGTTGCCGCTTGCACGAGCGAGAGCGCGCGCCCCGCTCTCCGGCGCAAACAGAATTGGATGTTGCTCGGGGAAACTGCTTGGCCGTAGTGTCGTAAGACTGCAGCCGCCTCCCATTATCGAGAAGCGAATTAAGGGCTTGGACAGCGGAATTTCAATGTTAACCTTGTTAGGAATTGCGATTCGATTTATCCCCTGGAAACAGGCTGCCTTTCGCCACGAGCACATTCGACGTGTCCGCATCCCTCGAAAACATGATCTCGGACCACCGAATCTCTAGCAAAAGTTCATCGACTCCTCGGAGCCGCGCGCGCGCCGACGACGACGGCGACTCTCGCCAGGCGGAATTACGAAATGATTTATGGCATTTCGCGGGCTTCGCAATTTGTCAGGCGTGTGTATCCGGGCGGGAGTGGATAAAATATTTCTGACGGCAACGCGTCATTACCAAGCTAACGACGCTTGAAAAAGCGACGTCGTCCCCGCGCGCGCGTGCACACGCGCACACGCACGCACTTTCTGTGTTTCGTAATAGATTTTAAATGGACCCAGCCGCCGTCCATTTCAAATGTTTAGCTGCCAGTCGACAGTCCGTTGGTAAGATAATTAACGGCCTTCGAAAAGGTCTTTCGCGCTCGAGTCGACCTCTCGCGCGGCATCCGCAAGAGTGCGGAAACCCATAAATCCTCGCGGGCGAAAATCCGTTGCGACTTAATACGCCAGGCCGCGGGAAATATGTGCCGGATAAATTGGGCCGCGCCCGCCGGCCAATTTTCCGTCCGCTTTTCGGACTTGTAAATCCTCCGGAAAATTAACCTTGATCCGAATTCGGGGGCCGGGAGTTTCTGCGGAACGCGAAGCCTCAGTTTTTCACGAGGCTATTACTGTTGGCGGTGAATTGCCTTTTGGAAAAGCTCTGTCCGACATATTCCTGAGAGCGGACGCGGGTTGGACAGTTATTCGTACTAAGCGTTAATAAGCTGTGCTTACAACCTTCACTTTGGTAAAGTGAGTGCTCGCAAAGTCATGAATATGTCATTGACATTGTTATGAAGGAAATATTATATGTATATAGAACCGATATTCCTCTTGAAGAAATATTGATTCTTCTTAAATAATCTTAAATTTTTAAGACAAGAGTTTAATTCCCAATTAGAGTTCCGAGCCTCAAATGACCAAGCCCGAAGTCACGTAGGCTCGACGAGGCTTTTTGCGAGTGTAATTGTCCAATTGTGCTCGTCGTAAAAGCGAAGAGAGCACTCGATATAAAAGGCCGATCGAACACCGGGACGAATCGACAGTGCGTCGAGAGGCTATGTCCGAAGAAGTCGATCTCCCGTAACGCATTACGTGTGATGCACCTTGGAGAGATCGTTCAGGGCCGTTCCCTCCCATCGAAAGCCCCTATAAAAGATGTCTCGGGCCGACGAGGTAGCTAGTGTGACGTGTGGGAAGGAGATGTCGACGTCGAAGAACAGTTCGCTGTTGCGCCTCAATCAGGAGGCGCGACGCTCCTCCGCCGATTGGCAGGACCAGGAGACCGACTCCGAGATCAGCGAGAGTGATTTCCTCACCAAGGGTGCCTTCCTCTTAACGCCCAGCCACGAGCTCAGCATCGAGAAAGCAGCCACTATATGCGAGAAAATGAACTTCCGGTGAGAGACGTTTTCCCCACATCACAATCAGATCCTACACTGTTACAACTCGAATCCTTCCATCCATTCTCACCGCAATTCTTTTACTTTGATTTCCATTCTCTCAATTTCCAACTCCTGCCAAACATAATCATCCCCAATTTCCAACTAACAACCCCAAAAGTCCGCGTACTTTGTTATTAACAACAATTCTACCGCGTTATACATCAGGGCCGAGAATATTCGACAAACTCCTCCAGCCATCCGCGATGAAAAGGATAAGCTCGGCGACTGTCTGGCGCCTATTACTCTTCATCAAACTGGAACGCGCAGCTCCTTAACTACAAGCTGCCTCTCATATGCCGAGTACTTTTACTCTGCAACAATGCGTGCTCGTTTATCACCGCAGTATAAATTCCCCCGGCAGCGTACTATTCTCTCTAGTTTGCGCACGCACACCGAGTCAACTTAATGCGCCCTATTAACTCCTGCAAAATCATATCGGAGGTTGCGAGGGGGCCGACGGGGGGGTAGGAGGGTGGAGATGGGGGGTGAAGATACTTGTGGCCAAAAAATCGGTGAGATAATTATGCGCGGCTGGAAAGGGTGGTGGAAGAGGGATGGAAAGGGGGAGAGAGTGAAAGAAGCTTATCGACGTGGCATGGAAGAAGGGGGTTGAAGCGCCGTTTCCGCTTTGCATTACAGTGGCGCGTTCTCCCTGACGAAGACTGCGACCGGTATACTCTTCAAGTTCAGCAACATCGACGATTTTCAGGCAGTCTACAAAAAGGGCTTCCACAAAGTCACCGGGGCACGCTTCTACAAGAAGGTACTTATCTCTCGGTACACAAAGCCGCACCATCACCAGCCCGAGCGCCCCTTCCGCTCGACACCGCGCGCCGAGCCCTAAATACGAGCTTTTCGTATTCATGAACGCAGGTCGCCATACCCTGCCGACCAGCCAAGACGTTCACCATCTACGTTCTCGACGTGCCCGAGGAATTGCCCGAAGACGATATTAGGCACGCTCTCTACAAGTATCGCTCCATTGTCGAGGTCGCCCGGCTACCCCTTAATACCGGCACTGTCTGTGAGTAGTGGACCTCATATTCCCTATCGATCTCTCACTTATACTGTCTTCCGTGGAATGACGGGAAAAAGGATCGGTGTGATTGAGAATCATTTCGCCGCATCTTGCTTTATTGTGTGCTAGTTATTTTGAGTGATGCTTTTATTTGTCATTTTTGGAAAGAAGGAGTTGTAGAGTGTACAGAGTTGTCACGTGTTAATTTTCGAGGTATTTGAATAATAGTAATCTTAGAAATTATAATTAAATTCAATGAGATATTATATTTCAAATATTTTGATGATAGTAATCTTAGAAATTATAATTAAATTCAATGAGATATTATATTTGGGATATTCTGATGATAATAATGTTATAAATTCGAGGTAGAATGTAAGAGAAATAGTATAGAAAGTTGAAGGTATTGAGCTGCTTCAGTGTTGAGGATGTAACGTAAATCAAACCTCTCTAATGCGACGGTCGCGCACAGTGAGGGCCATCAACGACAAGCTGAAAAGCGACGCTCAAAACCAGCACGAGCCTGCGACGATTTACACAGGTCCACCCGTTATAAGGGTCACTCTGGCCAGCGTGGAGGAGACCTCGATGCTGCTGAGCCGTGGTTTGGATTTTTATGGGGCCACATATTTCCCCACCGAAACGCCCCATCCGGCGGCGGCGGCCGCTGCCGCGCAACCCTTCGCCAAATACAAAAACAACAGGTGGGAAATGAATGTGTGCTCGGGCGCTTGGAAAGCCCAGGCCAGGCATCGAGTGCACATCAAAATCAATTTCAATTTATCAAGCGTCGCGCGAGACCCATTCCGCCCGGAGACTCCCGTCAGCCTCACTCTCCAAATCTAGTGCCAACCTACACGTGTGTTCCCCGAGTGCTTACAATCCTATCGGCATCACGAGCTCTCCACTATTTTCCCACCCACCTTTTCTCTCTTCGTGAAACAGTGCCCTCGTTCCAAGAACCGTCGGGGACTCGGTTAATATTTTGTGCTTCTTGATAAAGTTTTCAAGTCGTATCGACTATTTTTAAACTTCATATGTCGACGCTAGTTTGAAAAAATATCAAAAGATTTAGTAATAATGAGAAAGAAAATGGTTATTAATCAAGAAATGAAAAAGTCGTTAGAAATGTTCATCGTGCAAAGCTCTTATGATATCGACACAGGAGTCAGTGCTTAAAGAGACGTCAGTTCCGCAACAAGTGCAGACGGAAAGAGCAAGTTCACTGGATCCCTGTATTCCAGCGTGATAATGAGTGAAGTTAATTTTTGAACAACACAGCCCCGCGCCCACACACACATTACAATCCAGCCGGACGAGGATATTAAACGGCGCGGCTGTGCGGTGCGGTGGTGACGGGAAAGCGGTGGTGCGGGGAAGAAATTTTTCCTTTGTGAATGGAAGCGTCACGCGGCAGTAATTTACTCTGGCGCGCGCGGCCGATCTCGCTCTCACTCCGGCATGCTCATTGTGTCGCGGGCGAGCCGCGGCGGCGCTAAAACACGTCCCAAGAAACTCATCCGGAGATAATGAAAATTAATTTCAATTAACTTAACGCCAATTATACGTGTCGCCCCGGTGTTCATTGCGCGCGGCTCTCCGGCCGCGCGGATAATTTAATTGATACTTGGCATAATTATTCGCGCCTAATTATTTTCCCATTGAAACGTATGCCGGCTCGCTCGCCCGCTCTGCGGTCGTCGACGGGCCGCGCGCGGGCGATCGATTTCTCGCTTTTCGCCGGGACGTGCTCTCGGCGACCGCGGCGATTTTCGAATTTTATGGCATTTTATGAATTCGATCTCGCGGGCCGCTCGCCTATTATTCATCGCGGTATGCGGCCCGCACTTCTCCGCTTGTTTTCACTGCTATCGATAACAGCTCGCGCGGCCAACGATACATCAATCGCGAGCGCTGGCGGCTGAGGCCACGTCACCCAGGCCGCTCTGTAATTTTAGTTGTTTACCAAATCACCGCGCCGCTGAAACGTTATAACTCTGGCGTAAATTGGAAAGCTCTCTCTCCGCGCCGTTCGCCCGCGGCCGCCCCTCGCCCTCCCCTCGAACGCTCGTATCGCTTACCCCAAAATAGTTGCCGTTTATAGCTTCATAAAGGCACGCCCGTGTCCCGGCGCTCGTTCGATTTTAAAGCTCGAATTGGCAGGGCCGGAAATAAATCGGGCGTGGTTGGGAAAACAGCTCCCCATTGTTGAAGGACCTTCTCAATTCGCCACTCGGCTCGGAGCAAGTATTTCATTTAATATTTATCACCGCGTTAACATCCACAAGACTCTATATTGGAAAGCTTGTACGCTCGCGGGAAATCGACGTGTTAAGACGCGCCCGTGAAATTTGGGAAATGATCGAGGGCTCGATGGGAAAGTCTAGGGCCATCATTGGGTCTCCGGCGGCGGTCGAAGGGCTGAGAAATGGAGTAAGGGAGAGGGAAAGGCAGCAAGCGACTCGATAAAAGGCGAAAAAGGGAAGGCCTTCAAAGGGTTGCCGTCGTTTCAGATGGCTCGAGCTAGCAGCCATCGGCGCCGGACAAAGAGTGAGGGACCTACTTCCGGTCTTTGACAACGCGGGCTTCAACAAATTGCCACCTCCGGCGAGCCGCGTGATAAAGCCCCAAAAAAACTGACGAGGTACCACCGGCCCACACATGCCACCTTCCAGACGCGGCAGCCCGTTCGCCAGGAACGATAGCCCGTAAGGATTTTCGCTTCTATGACTAATGATCCTAGAACCCAGCTCCTCCCACGCCATCTCTCTCTTTCTCTCGCACTCTCTCACTTAGCGGCGGTGAAAGGCGCGCGGCGGGTTCAAAAGCGCCGGAAATTATACTACTAAAACCTAAAACACGTTTCTCACATCGGCCCCGCTGCTCTTTGGCACTTCGTCAGAAAATGGCCCCTGCGATCCCTCCCGGTCCTCAGCACTCCACTTATAAAGGCTGCTCTCGCTTCCGAACATTTTCCCCTCATTAACTCGACATTCCAGTCGAGTATCGAGCCCGTGTCCCTCCAGCTATTTATCAATACATCAATTCCCGAGAATAATGAACTGTGATTGGTGTACTTTGCAGGGCCATCGCCGCGGCATCCTTGGAACCTATCGATCTTCAGTGGGACGCCCAACTAGATTCTGCTCACCTAAAACGAACTACGAGCAGAAGCTAATTCCGAGCCTAACGTTCTCTCCCGCCAGATAAAAAATCTCACTTATTAATTAGTCCGACGTCCCTCGCGCGCGAGGTGACTCGGTCGATCGCGGGTGAATGGGCACTTAGCGCGACAGGACTCGCAGAATCGAATATAGCCGGATCTTGTTAAAGTCTGTAAGGCGCGCTGATTGGCTGATTGGGCGGCGGCTCTCGGATCGACTGGCAAGAAATTGTGCCAATATTGACAGTCGATAGAGATCGGGCCGCGGCGTTACACCTCAACGCTTCCAGCTCCGCCGCGCCTCTCTTTTCTCGCGCGCCACCCACGGCCAATGCGAGCGCGTGTGTCCCCGCAAATGTTCACATTTATTATCCCGGCGAGTAGACACCACCAATATTTGACCAGGACTTCCCCCCACGATATTGAGCTAACATTTGCCGAATATAAATGTTCGCGACGGTTTGCTGGCCGGAGATTTCTTGGGCGGCGAATGTTCCTATTTTTCCCGTCGAACCCCCGGACTCGTTCGCTTTCTTTTGCTGGTTGGTAGATTTGTTCTGTTGCAATATTGTATTACTGTTCCTATCTTGGTCCGCAGTGTTACTGGTGTCTATGTGCTGCCACTGGCGAGGATCGAGTCCTCTCAGTCTGATGGAATTCGTCCGAGCGTCCGGGGATAGTACTCGTCCTTTATAACAGTCAGGCTTTTATTTATACTCGCTTGGTTTTGCTAGAGATCGCCCATTCTATTTTTCTACCTATATTAAGGATACGAACAATGTTGAGGTTTATCGATGTACTCTGTATGATTTGTATTCCTTTCTATTATCCGATTGTCAATGTAATTATATCAGCCGACAGAGGGTGGAATCTAATATTTAATATTTAACACTATAAGCTTTAATACACGTTCGGCAGTTTATGAGAAATTAAAACAATTTTAGGAATACTAATAGGGTAATACAGCAGTTGTTCTATCTTATTAAAAGTCATAAATTCCTACAATTGTGTACCAGTATGATGACAATTATTTTAAATTTCAAGAAAGAGATTTCTGTCTATTATTAAATATACATATAAGTATTCGCATTGGCGAAATCCGTAACCTCGAAGAAATCGTCGGCAGAAAAAGCAAGCGCATTGGAGAGGCTTTCGATTAGAAGTGTCGATCACTCGGAGTGAAGAAAGGAGAGCGAGGTCGACCGTTAAGGGGAAGAAGAAACAATCTGAAGAGGATGGCTGGCTTTTGCCGCAAGCTCTTGCTGTTTATCGAGGAGAACGTAGCACACAGAGCGATTTCGTCGTTTCCTGAGCGGTCTGCTATCTCAGCAGACATAGCCGGGGAAAAAGTGTGCTGTTGCGTGGGCCGGGAAGGGCGGTTAAGGGCCCGCCGAGAGAAAGAAAGGGGCAGCCGGTTCGAGTTGACGGCGGGCAATAACGATAAATGTAAAGTTTGCGTACGCATCGTTAGTAGCATTGCCCGAGCCGCAATAACCGTTCCTGGCAGGAGAGCGCGCACAGTGGCCCGAGCGAGCCGGCTCGCCGGGGGTTACTAACTACTAATTGTTAGCAACTTAGCGAAACGAAGATTCGTGCCTGCCGGCCTCCTCGCTCCTGAGGATCCTGTCCCCTTTTAGCACCAGCGCCAAGCACCACTCGCTCTCCGCTTCGGCGCCGCGACCCCGCTCGCTCGCTCGCGTTACTCCTCGAGATTAAAGAAATTTTACGTTTAACACCACCGCTCCCCCACCCTCGCCCCCCGGGCTCACCCGTTTCGCGTTTACGCCGTGTCATAAAGGAAGCCGGATGATGATAATTGTTGCTGCCGGTTTTCCTCTCGAGCCTCCTTGCTCGCCTCTGACTAGCCAGCCGTCGAGCTACTTCTGGCTCGTTCCTTTTCCGTGAGACGTCCCTCTCGACTTGTTTCATTAACCTTCTCGCGCCGTTTTCCCCCAGTTTCCCATTTCAAAATCATTGTGGTTGCAAATCTGTTTGGAATTGATTTTTGAATTAAAACGTGCGTTTCTAAGAACATTGATTAGAGGAGACTTGTCACAAAAAAGCCTATTTTTCACTTAATTTCATTGAAGACAACTCATTTCATAACAACAATGATTCCAGCAGATTGCAATTTTCAGAAAACCCATTTTCCAGAAACGCGCTTATACTCTTCTGAAAACAAAGGTTCCATAGCGCAGTGACTGGAACTCACAGGGTCGCAGTTCGCCCGGGCAAAGAGCCTGGGACTTTAAGCGGCAACAATAATTCAATTGTCTCCAGTTGCCATTATTTACCGGCGCCGTAACCCGCCCGAAAGATATTAACGCGGGCGCGGCGGCGCCCGAGTCCTTTCATTATGCAGCAGTCATTATTTAATACACGAATTCAGCGAGGCGGGAGAGCGCGCAGTGTGCAAGCAAGAATTTAAACGGGCCGGCGCGATTAGCAGATGAACGCGTAACTGGATTATGAAATTTGCAAGTATTCATAGGCGCGGGGCCTGGCATTCGGCGAGGCCACGTGGTGTCCGCTGGTCGCCGAGAGTGTCGGAGCTATTACCGAGACTTTATGGGATCATAAACAGCTCGGGCGATTATCGTGCGCGGATGCGTGGGCCGACGTGTATCGCGCGCGCGCGCTTTCGTTAACATCGACACGAGTCATCGGCCAGGGTGGAAAAGGCAAGGGTCGAGGGACAGGGTGAATAGGTTAGGAGGAAGGGAAGGGCAGTAAGCTCGCATTGGAAAGAAGGGCAAGCGCAGCGACCCCCGGAAGCAGAAACCCTGCCAAAGATGGATGAGCGGAAGAATATGCAAGAGGGGGCGAGAACGTGCACGGGGCATCTTGAAAGGGCGCGGCGGAGGGGGAGGCAAACACGCGTTAAGAAATGAATGCCTCGGAGGCCGCAAGAAAAGGGCCCTCCCTCCACACTGCGACAAGGAGAAATGGTCAAGCTGCGGAAAAAGAGGAGTGGATGCAAAACAAATCAGTCGGCAGCCAAAAAGATCTCGGCCTTGGTGAAGACTGCCGGTGGAAACTGATTTATCCTCTTGAATAAATTAGCGGGATATATCTTTTAAAGAAAGGGCGCTTACATAGAAGCGAATATACATAACCTTCTGTTTTCCTTTAGACAAAAATACTTTTTTGACACACAAGTCATTTAAACTGTGGAAGATACATAATTACATTTTCTTTCTTATGAAAACATCTGCCCGATTTTCGGTTATACTAAATCGAAATTTGTCGCATATTTTTATAGTTATTTAAATTATCTACGACCCCGTATAGCTCAATTTAAAAAGCAAATAACTTCGAATAACACGTCAGCGGGTAAAAACTGAGTTCCATCGATTTTTCAGCCAACTATCATCCAACGCCTCATCGCATTCCGCTTGTATATGCAATATTTCATCAGTCAGGCGGCGTATTCCCCGGCGCGCCAATTATTCCAGAACAATTACAAGTTGCCGCGGCTGGATTCGGCTGGGGTTTTCGTTAATTAAATTTTTCCTCTATCTCGGATGATTAAACTCACGGTTATGATGAATGTGACTTACAAGTGGGTCGCGCTTGTTAAAGGCCGGATTATCCATTAAAGTGCTGAAGGTAAAGAACGAGAAGCTCTCTGCAAAGAGAGAGAGAGAGGGAGAGAGAGAGAGGTGAAATCTTATCTCTGGTAAGTAATAGCCAAGGAACGCCATTAGCTCCCAGTGTGCCCTCGCCGGGGGTTGAAGGGCTATATCATGGCGTAATACTGGAAAGGGGTGGTGGATGCGGTTGTAGGTGGTGAATGTCGCCGGTGAAAAGACGGCAAGAACCGCGCGCCACCCCCGCGGGCCCGCGATTTCCCTGCCGATTGTTCGCCTTGCCAAACGCTTTTAACTCTTTGCACGCTGTAGGCGCCGCGTCGCCAGCCGAGCGTGCTTTCCCGCGAGCATTACCTTCCCTGAAATATTTACTACTATTTATAATTCCGGGCCACCTCGCATTGTTCGACCCCGCCGAGCGATCCTTGTATTCCTCCAGTCGAATCAGCAGATTTATTCGCTAACAGAACATACCTCATGCTGTATACAAAAGCTTTTTTTTTCCACCTAAGTATCACTGGTTGAAAGGGATTTTCCTTCTGAGCTTTACGGCCAATAATTCTTACAGCGAATAGGAGTTTCAAGAATCGTCTCTTTTATCCGCCGATACAAAGCCGGCTCCTTACTACCTTTATTTCTACCTGAGATTTATAACATTCTGATCAGAGTTAAACACGTCGCTTTCACAGAGTCTCGCTACGCATCGTCACAGAGTATTTAAGGCCAAGCAGAGTTTCCCGGGCCGTTCATCTTCCGGGCTGGCAGCCTTGCCTCTCAGATAAGAAGAGCGAGGGCACCGAGCGAAAAGATGCTGCCACTCTCAAGCAGCAACGTCCATCGTGTCGTCCCCTTTTCTCGCGTTGCAAGGGGCGCGGGGTGGGCGCCGGCGAAAAACCCGCTTAGCATCGGATTAGCATATCACTGCCGATGAGCGAGCCTGAAATTTGTATCCTTCGCCGCGCGCCGTCCCCTAACTACTGGCAGGCGGCGCGCCGCTTAACATGTAAATAAACTCTCGCGGCGGCGAAATTTATTCATAAAGTTTTTCGCGAGTTTTACGCCGAGGAAGACCAACGCGTCTCCTCGCCCTCTCCCTTTAAAGCGCTATCGGTCCCTTTGTTATCGATTATTCGCCGAGTCTCCGACAAGAATACCGGGGAACTCGATAATACGCACGAGATTCAGCGGCAGAGAAGCCGAAAGAGAAAGAACTCTCTCTCCCGCCGCCCCTTAATCTCCGCTCGGAGCTTGGCGCGATTAATATCGGCCTCGAGTCGCGTCTCGAACACGCCAATCATCTGCCGGTGCAAAACAATCGGCGTTCGTAGGAAAAGATTCGGGCGGAAGAGAGCGGAGGTCTCTCGAGCCAGAAGAAATCGCTAAATAATGAAGGGAGCTCTCGCACGGGTATGGAACCACTGTGCGCCCCGAGTGCTCTCGATTTAACCTCGGCGGCGCGCGACTCAGCGAATCTCTCACCTTCCGCCCCGAGATCGCTCCTGATTAAGTTATAAACAAGAGGCGGCGGCTGTAAATGACGTTACACCAAATTACCAAACCCTCTCTTAAGACCTCGCCCGCAGTAAATCCCCCTTAACCTCCGGCGAGATTAATCGGGTAATGCATTAAAATATTATCGATTCATCTCCAGAGGCGTGTGCGGCTAAATCCGCGCGCGGCCTGGTAACAGAGGAAAGACTCGAGCGGAGAATCGGAGCCGAGGCTCCGAAGAAGCGATCGATTCCCGGCGCAAAGATTGGAGGAGGTTGCAGCGGGAGATGGATGGGCTGTGTGTCGAAGTTGCCGATTAAAAATGTATGCGCCGAGTGTGTGTTAAGCAGGCCAGATACTCTCACCTGCAGTCCTTTAGTGTGGGAGATATAGCGGGGGAGTAGTATGTGGGGTAGGTGGCTGAGGGGGCGCAAGCAGGGTGAAGAGCGCTCTGAAAGGACGCTTACCGGCGGCCCTGGACGGGGACGGAGGTAGCTCTCGCCTCCAATATTGCAAGTGAGCGCGAGAGAGCCTCGCCGAGATGGAGAACGCCTGGTAAGCACCTCTGAAGGGCTCCCTCCGACGAGCTTGCGTTCCTAATCGTATCGGAGTCATCTATATTATTACGGTGCATCGAGCTTCTGCGGACCTGCTACCTGGAACCTGCGCGCCTATAGACGGCCCTTGTCTGTTGATCGGGAGTGTTGCAACCCGGTCAATATGTCCTAACATTTTCACTATCACGGAGGTATGTGATCAAATGGAATTTCGATTTTTAAAATCTTGATTTGAATATGAACACGTGTTCGAATGGAATTATGTGAATTTTTAAGTGTAGAAAGTGACAGAGTTCATACTTCTTTCATTTTCTTTCTCGAAAAGGCATAAAAATGCCGAGAGCTTGTATTAAAAGAACTCTTATTAATCATCCTCTCAAAAAGGAAAGGAGAATGTCTGCCACACGTTGATCCTCAGTGACATCGTCCATCCGCTTTAATCGTACTCGAGCGAGGGATTTCTTTCCAGTCAAAGGTACTCGAACTTTCAACCGCTCATTTGCGACGGTTTTGTCGGAGATCGGCTCTGCAAATGTTAGCCGTCAAAGTTCCCCCATCGCTCTCCGGAGCATTTACTTAAAGACCGCGGCGCGCGGTTCCTTGGTAACAGGCGTATTACCACAGCTTTCGGAAATTACCAGCTGGAATTTCTACGGTATCTCTTACTGTCAATTCTCCCCGGCCCCCTCTGCGAGCCCGACGATAGCGGCGCTGAAAGTATCAAGTCTGGTGATAACTCGCTGATGGCAGAGCGGCGTCGTTATAAGGGTTCGTTCGCTCCAGTCGGACGCGTCGCGACGGCTAAGGGTGGCTCGAAAGCTCGCGAGCTCCGTCATTCCCAGGGCGCGATGTCATTGTCCTATATCTCTAAGCTTCCTCGGCGCTAATTCAGCATCAAGCGGATCGGCACGGGAACTGCGCATATTTTCCAAGGCGGGAATAAAATCGAAGCCCCGAGCAAGTCTTCGGAAAAAGAACGAGTGGATTTCAGAGCCGTCTGCCTTGGTGGTGTGCCGGGCGGAAGTTATCGCGGCGCGGAAGTGGACGCGGCCTGGCCGAAGCCGAAGTTAGTAGGGCTTAGTTGGCAGGGAGTTTAATTAGCCGGTCCGCAGGGGGCACCAGCGAGTAATTTATCCGGCGCGTCCCACGGCGAGCCGCTCGCTCTTACTTCATCGTGCGGCGACAGTCGACTAATTAAATAAATATGGGCCACCTAAGAGACACGTGCTTCCAGAGGCAATCGGAACTCGAAACTCCCCTATACTACACGCGCGACGCTCTCAAAGCGCTGGTAACTAAACTCTGATACTCGGCTGCAACGGGAATTCCAAGATTTTCAAAGCGCGCCGTCGGCATTGAGATGTCGCGGACAAGGAAACTCGCAACATAGCCGGAAAATTTGGTAATTTATTCATTGTATGTCAGAACAATTATAATAATTATACATATATAATAATATAATAATATATAATACATGTATAATAATTATACATATGTATAATGTGTATAATAATTATACACATGTATAATGTGTTCTGTGTTCCCTATAGTAAATGTAGATTTTGAATTCATTTTCAAAACTTTAAAAAGTAAAGAAAAATAATACACGCAAGAAAAAATTTGCCAAATTTGCCCTTTTGTAGGCTGCTACTCGTACGAGAGACCTAAAACGCATTTCGTTTACTCGCCACTTCGAACGCGAACTCTGTAACAGTCGATTCCCGCTCTTCAACCATCCTCGGAGAGACTCTGGCGAGAAAGGGTGCGCGTAATATAAAAGGCATTCGCCGCTGTAAGTGATTGTGTCTTAGAAGGAATCGGAGTTAAGTCGGGTGAGAAGGGTGGAAGTCGAGAAGCGAAGTAAGAAGGGCTCGTCAAACCCCTTCCCCGCAGTTGGCCCCGCTGTCAGCCGACTCTCGACTCGCGGCCGCAAAAGAAATGGAAAAGCGATTTGCAGCCATTATGAGTCGTCGCTGCCGACTGAGCCGAGGAGAGAGGAAGAGAGAACGAGCGACGGCGCCGAACGCGTTGTATTGCCAGCGAAAGACGAAATGGAGAGAAAATTGTTCGACGAACACGTTTAATCCCCGATTCCCTCGTCCGGAGAGTCTGGCTTCGCGGCTCAGCAGAGATTCCTCGGGATTTCTTTGATAACTAAAATTCAGCAACTCTCCCGGAATCCTGCCAGTCGATAAAAGGAACTAGGACTCCGGGTCAAATCGTATTAAATGGCGAGTCGATTGATCTCGCCATTTCCCAATCGAGGGCGTCGAGTTTATTTACGTCCTTCCTGCCGCGGGCGCATTAAATCCAAGGGATTCCACTAGGGCCGAGTTCCATCCGGCCGGCATCTACAGGAGAGAAATGCCATCAGGGTCTCGAGCGGAGTACATTTGTATCCGAGTGGTAGGAACCGATCCGAACAGAGCACGGCGGAGTGGTTTACTCGCTTAATCCGTAACTCGGAGGTTTTTAATCCGAAGGAGGCAGCAGCTCTTTCTTTCGAGGAGCCGAGGCGCGGCAACGCGATCCCAGATCCCACGAGGAATAAGAGCCCCGGAGAGAAAAGGCCGGGAAGTCTCGGCCCGAGGAGAGAAGGTCGCCCGTGAAAAAGGAGAGCGGCGAGGGCAGCCAGTAGAAAAGGACGATCTTGCCCAGCCACCTCGGAGAAAGAGCACCTACGGGAAAGGGGAAAGAGCGAAGAACCGGCCGGAGTGGGGATATGCCGCGGGAAGGAGAAACCCGGGAAAAAGTAGGGAAGAACGGAGAGGCCAGATGGAACGTCAAGGGATGAATATTAAAATGTAAAGTTCCCGGTAAATTAATTGCGTTAACGTCAGGATATTTTCTCCGCGCACTCAGGACCTCTGTTGCCGGTGTGTCCCCCGTCGCCCTCCCGTTGGCCCCTTCGGCGATCTCTCCCTCTCAGTCGCTCGTTCCCTCTGCCTCCTACAGTTGTCCCACTTCCTTCTTCCAGGGCGCTCTATTTTTTTCGCCCAAGCGCACCACCACCACCACCACCCACGGCCTGACTCCACTCCGGCGCTCCTGAATATTCATTAATCTCGCTTTCCTCTCGCTCGCTCGCTCGCGCTCGCCCGCTCCCACTCGGAAGTGCACGTCTCGGGCAGAAAAATAAAAAGGAGAATAAATCTCGTCGGGACCCCGGCCGGACGCGGCCGCTTGTCGCCCAACCACCTACGGCCGGATTGCTGTAACAAAATTCCCCACACGATATCGCCGGATGAATGCCGGATTTATCCTCGCTACTGTCCCCTCGGTTTTCTACCTAAGATAGTTCCGCTGGTGTGCTGCGTACGAGTTGAATGCGTGTCGCAGTCTTTTGTGTTAATTAAGGTAGTTAGTGTCTTGTGAGTATACGAAAGTCCAATATGTAAGAAAGTCTTTAATAGACACTTTTAATTAGGCCAGTACGCTGACTTAGACTTTATCTTCATTTCGATCTTATCTAAAGCAGAGATTTTATCTAAAATTCCAAATTGGCTTTTTTTTGGAAAATTGTAATTCCGCGACTCGGTTTTTCTGAGTAACCTCGTTCTAATTCTCGTTGATGGCGAGAGACCATTAAGAACCCTGAAAACGGAAGTGTAAAATGATCGTATCTCTTCGCTCCCGAGGAGATCTACAATTACCAGGGTCGTCAACATTTGGTTCATGGAATCCCAGCAAAGCGGCGCGAGCCAGGTGAACAGTGAAGGGAGTCGGGGGCGCAGTAATTATCCCCCGGCAAGTAGGGAGCGCCGGAGGGTGAATACGGTCAGGGAAGAAAGCTGTGGATGAGGTAGAGAGTGGGGGGGGAAGAGCCGATGTCAAAACTGCAGCGCTCAGCGTGCCCGGGAAACACAGTTTCAGCAGAAAATCGGCCACCGCAGCCGTCGAGCGTGTTAACTTGAACGTGTCGGATCCTTCCGCGCGGCTCTCGCTCAGCCAGTGGCTGCTGTCCCGCTTTTCTGGCACAATAACTCGAGCGCCAAAAGCGTTTGTGCGAGCACTGGCAGCACCAGCAGCCGACGACGACGACAACCTACTGCTATAGGACGACGACGCCGTCAGATAATACCAGGAAAATTTGCCGCGACCATCCCGGCGCGGCAGAGGAGCGAGTGGAAATTCTTCACGCTACATCTACGGCAGACATGTCGAAGCACTTTGAAAGAAGGCAGCAGAGGGACGGGAACTAAAAAGTAGTTGGTGGCCCGAAGAAATGCCGGAATGTTTGCGGCTCGACCGCGGGAACAATCTCCCGCATTTCTCACGAAAGTTTTCCCACCGAGACCCTCGCCCCCTTACCGCCCCACCCCTCCGGGCGACGACGCGCACTTTTACCAACCTCTTTTTAACTGTGATCGCGACGAAATTGCAGGGAAGGAATTGCCGGCTTCCTCGGAATCGCTCATCTCACGGGCTATCGTCGTAAAGGCGCTACCTCTTTCGCCATCAATTATATCCCACCTTGTACTGGGTGAGTTAGTTGCCTTTTAATCATCCCTTTCACACTTGAATTTCAATGATTTCGATTATTGATACAATTTGATATTACAAATAAATTTGAGTCCGTGGAAATGACTCGGTAAAGACTCCTTTATATTAAAATTACTCAATACCATATAATTATTACATTTTCAATGGCCTATATCCATCATTACCGATTCAAAGCCAAGTGCATCACCCTAATACAACTTGAGACCCCTTATGAATAAAAAAATAAACTTTATCACTTATGCTACATGACAAGTACAGTGAAATATAATAATGAAACGCAACTGGAGAGTTTCAGGCCGGTGTTCTAATTTGAAATGAGCGGAAGCGGTTGGGCAGTTTATTATTGGCCAGTTTCGGGGAGAGCGTGTGTTCTCCCGATGTCCCGGGGAATCCACTCGGAGAACTGGTAACTTATGTGATAGGGTAGGGTCAAGGCGGACTCTCCTCTATTTTTCCAAGTTACGGTGCTCCGATTTTCTCTTATTCACCCTCGAGGTTCCGCCCTGCCCTGTAGCCACTTGAGTACACCAAGCCGGCGGTACGGCGGAGCGCGGGCCACCCCTTTAATTCCGCCTGTTGCGGCGAGCGAACTTTCCGGGCCTTTCCTCCTTTTTTCGCCGGACACGAGGATCCTTCGCCCGAAGAGAGACCTTGCCAGCTTCCAACCACTCTTCCGAGGCCCTTTCGGCCCCGACGTATGGCACTCCCGAGAATTCCCCTCGATTTATTAGCATCGAATCGCGCGGCTGCGCTTCGAATTAGTTGCGACTCTAATCTTGTTTCTCTCCTCAAGTTACTCGTCCGGCTCTTACATAACTTTTCCGGGGAATAACTCGCGATTTGAAAAAGACTGCGCTCGGATTCGCCGGCTAAGACATAGCTCTCCGGTTACGAGCGCTCGCATAACTTGCGCGAGCCAGCGTCTCGCGAATTATTGAGGTTGACGCGCTCCGTAGGTACATAATACACATCCGAGCAGCGCCGTTGTCCCATTTCCGAAAGAATTCCGCCGTCTTACATTTTACTGGCATTCCAGTGTCAAGCAATGCGCGCTGTTCTCGCCTGCATTATGCAGCCGGCGCGCACTTCCGCGGATATTCAGATTTAAAGTGTTTCTCGGCGAATGGTTCTCTCGGCAAGTGGGGAATTTCCCCAAATTTCAGATGCCTCGATCGATAGACCCGCGCTTTGCGTACACTTTGCGCGCGTCGCGCTCGAGCAACAAAAGATTTTTCATGTCCCAGTTAATCCCTGTGTCGGTTATACAGCCAGAGTTTATTAAGCGTCGGGAAACCTGGAGCTAAACGTGCGGGCCATATGTTTCGTTGGCCGCGCTTACGAAGTTAATTTCGATGTCGGTGACATCCTTTCCATAGACAGCGAGCGCGTGCTTTGTCCCGAGCGCGCGTCGTTTTTCCTTGCGCTCCTCCGCCGCAAATAACACGTGTGCCATCGGCTGAACGCGGCCGCATAATTCCCCTTTCTGGGAGAATAGAGAGGAGCGCTCGGCTCGAGATGAAAATAGTTGCGAGGGTCGCGGCGGGGGCATAGGCGCGAATATTTTTCATCACTCGGCCGCGGGTTCAAATGCATAGTAGCTATTAACTCGGAGGATCTCCGAGGGGGAGTTTTGAGCTGAGGAAGAGGCGGCGGAGCGCGCGCTCGTCTCTTGGGCGAAGTAGTTTGCGACAAAGTGGTCTGACGGTCTCGGGAGCGCTCGGTGAAGGGGAATTACGACGCATCTCGAGTCTCCAGGTAACCAAGAGGTCCAGCATTCGAGGCAGAGCGGCATCCGCGTTTCTCCATTTTCCCGGCGCCTCTTCCCCCACGGGAGAGTCCTTAACGAAACTCCATTCAACTGGCAGCAGTGGATCTTCGCGGGCAGATCGAGCAGCAGCTACAAAGCGAAGTCGCTCGCCTAAAGACTGGCTAACAGCCAACAGGCCTCTCTCTCTCTCTCTCACTCTCGCTCCCTCTCAACTTCATTAAGGTGTTCGGCAGCTCGGCCTCTTGGCAGCTCGAATCTGGGGCCCCATGAAGTATCGATTGTGGTCGGGAGGGGCCGGAGGAGCGCGAGCGGCGAAAGACACCGGAGCGAGGAGCCACGTAAAATCAGCCACTCCTCCCTCGTGCCTCGTTTCGTCCCCAATTTAAGAGACGCCGCTGGCTTTTCAATTCCCTCGGACTACCAATTGTTATACCACACGTATTCTCGGCATCTCAGGGATCCCGGGACATCCGGCATCTACCGTTGCCTACGCATACTCACTGCATTATGCTCTGATGGCCATCCAATTGGGGAAAATTGAAGCTTGCTATTTAACTAGATGCTACGATATGTCGAGAAAAATAAACTTTTTAATATAACTAGCTGAAAAAATAATTGTGCTACCTTATTTATGATGTTCCTAATGTATTTTTAAAAAAATACAAAGGTAATATATTCGAGTTAATATAATAGAATTTCGTTAATATAATTTCAGAGTAATCAGGGTAACTTTAAATTGTGGTGAAGAGGACGTGTTTATATCCAACATCTTTATGATGTGCCTAGTGCATTTTTCAAAAACATAAAGTTAATATATTTGAGTTAATATAATATAATTTCGCGGTATTTAAAGAGTCCATATTTATATCTAACAAAATAGATACAAATAAAAGAAAAACCTCTCAAATCCACATAGAATGACACTTACGAAGAATATGATAGGGACGAGGAATTAATTCGATCGGGAGTGCGCGTGACTGGCCGCTCGGCGCTCGCCGCGGCCGGGTAGGAAACTTAAAAGGCGCTACCGGCGTGCTCGCTCGCCCACCAGTTATTACAGTCGCGCGATAGATCATGTTAATTGCCGAGTTGGAGCGAGGCACGTTCACCGTAAGTTATATGGCTCGGTGTGCGAGCGGCCAACCAGACGAAGAGGAGTGAGAGAGGAGGAAGGGGGACAGGGGGGGACAAGGGGGCGGGCCGGGAGAGTTCTCGCGAGTGGACGAATATATGCGCGCGGGCGAGCGCACTAATCTGTGGAAATTACGCGAAATTTATATTTCCAGGGAAAAGGGGAGCCGGCGCGCACCAGCGGCGGCCGCGGCCGCGCGCCCCTACTTTATGAAAACATAGAGCGCGCGCGCCGGGCGCGCTTTTCCAGCGGAAATTACGGCTGCCAGTTTCATTCGAAGATTGGCCGATGGAACTCTCGCCGAGAGCCCGGCGAACACGCTCGAGCTGACTGACTGGCCGGCGCTCGCCGGCCCGGCGATGAAAAAAGTTTATTCGCCGATAAAGCGCTTTTCCCGTTTATTTCGCTTCTTGGCTGCGAGGGATGCAGAGAGCCCCGGGGGCCCCGCCGGGCTTCGATTGCGCTCCACGGGAGCACCGAGTACACGTGTTTCGAGGGTGCGTATTTAACCCTGGATTACTCCCTTGAATCACTGGAGCCCGATTCGCCGAGCACCCCCTCGCCAACCCCCTCGCCGCCCCCCCATCGCCGGCCTAGATTGCTATCGGACGGGCTTTCATCCCCTTCAATCCCGAGCGCCGCTGCATCCCACACTGTCAAGACATTCCCCGCCGCAAAGAATAGTTTCGTAATATTAGCCGCCTCCACTCCGATATGAATTCGCGGCAGTAATCCCCGGATCTCCGCCCTCGATTCATCCCCTCCCCCCGCTCCTTCGGGTGATAAAGGACACGAAGTACCGTAATGGCCGGCTGTTTTCCTGAAATTACGTGGTCAAATTTATATCGGGCTAGCGAGACAAAATGCATTACATCGGCCGAACAAAGAGCCCGACCACCCTCGTTTAAGCGATGTACTTTCCACACAGAGGTACGCGCGGCGAATGTGAGCGTGCGGTATAACGCGCGCAATAACTGATGGTTATTAATTTCGGCTTTAACCGTGTAATTATTACGGTTCCTTATTTCGAGAACCGTGTATTATGTGGGTGGTTTCCAAGGGGTTGAGTGAAATTTGAGGGAATTTCGGGGAAATTAATACCTGTCGTTTAGTGAGTGGTAGTTAGTTTCGTTACTTTGTTTGACTAATGTCACTTTTCTATACAATGCTTAATAAAATATGTAATAATATTACAAATCACTGGTCAGCTACGAGCAATATTTTACTCGTTTATCATATCAATCAGCCTTTAGACATTGAGTCGTCTTTAACCAAAAAAGAGCTTGTCCCCAGTCGTCGGAACTCGACGCAGTGAGAGTAGCAAGCGGCGGGCGTCTTTCCCGATAAGATCACGACGATGTAAGAAGCCGTTACAATGCATCGGGTTCACGGCCGCTGCAAGCACGAGAGACGCAGCGGATCGGAGAAGGCGTGCTTTATCTGGAGGACGAGGGCCACTCATATGCAAAACGGCCGCGGCCACACGCACTTCCACACGAGCTTCTCGGGATTAACAATTCAAACGGCCAGTACTTATCTCGGGGCCAACGATCGTACACGCGTCTACCTCGACCCCCGGCTCACCAGGAATATTGCGCAACCCCCCTCGAACGAATCTGCGAATGGCCTCGATCTTTGCTTAGGATACTTGCTCATTCGCTGCCCACCGCGGAACCAGCCAGATAAGCGAGGGATACTCTCTGCGGAAATATTTAAGCTTAGTTTGTTTAAAGTGATACATATCTACCTATGAATTCTTAAAGGGTAACGTTTAAAATCTCAGAGAAATTAAAAAACATTTTACCTAGATACTTTTTTTAAATTGAAGTTTAAAGTTGGAGAATCCAAGTATCGTAGAATAAAGTGGAAACGCATTGAGCTCGATTCCCGTTGAAACTTGAAACATATCATTTAATTGCCCACGAAAATCCGAAACATTTTCCCTCGATGCTTTCTCGAGGACGCACTGTAAAGGTTCGAATTGCCATGCATTGCAGGACAACGCAGGAGCAGCTTCAGCTCGCCTACGTAATCAGCTTGAATATCCAGGATCACGTACGCGCGCTCGTTTCCGGTGTCCATTTCCCTGTTGACGCGAGCAAAGCTTTCCACTCTGCTGTAAAGCGAGGACCAGCAGGCAGGGGGGGAAAGGGGGAGGAGCTTTCGAGTGATTATCGAAGCAGCGCGGATCCATCGTTAATTATGAGCGAGCCAGAAGGAAAATAACGCGTCACGCGACACTGTGAATGACAACGATTATCCTGCGCCACTCGGCAGTCACGTGTTACGTGCACGTGAGTCCGCTGCGCCCACTGTCACTAATCCCCCGGTCCTTGGTGATTCCGGCATAATTCCGGATCACTCGGCTCTCCTTCGAGCTCCTATGTCCGCGTAACCTTGTTACGCACTGCGCTAAAACCACTTCCATCCGAATCACGTTTGAAGGAATGTCCCGTGGGATTTGTTGTTTCTTCTGGAAATGCATTTAGACTGGCATCGGGAGAAAGATCGTAAAAAGGGTAGAAAGGAGTGGAAAATTGGAAAGACGTGATTCGAATGAGTGGAAGGTTCTACTGAACTGGGATGTCACAGTTCTGCCAGGCGACGAACGTGACTTATCTTTGAGAAGCCTGTCGGATTGTCGCGAGGGCATTACAACAGGTTCGTTCTTCGCGACTACTTGTCCAGTTGTGAAAAATCGCGAAGATAAACTTGTTGCCCGAGTTAAGTAAACCGAGGGAAATCTACCAACTACTGTGGACTCGTGTTATTTCGAGTTGTTCCTACACGAGAACCTGCCGCAGTGCTCTGCGCAGCTTCTCCCGATGCATCTAGCTTTTTGTCAAGTCTCCGCAGCATACTTATTCTCTCTCTTTTTAAAAGACTCTCCCACCCCAGCGCAATTTCTCCATCCATCTCTCTCCCTCCTCGGCCGGTATTCACAATTGCGCATTCATGAGAGGAAGGATTCCAAGTTTTTATGCATTCACTACTCGGCCAGGAATAATGTGAGCGCCGAGAGAAAGAGAGAGAGGGAGCTTCAAAGCCCTTCAATGGAAATGTCTCCTTTATTCGACTGTCCACTTTGTACTTCATCATACTGATTCGACAAAAAGGAAGCGGCGGCGGCATACGCGTCGCGGAACTACCGGCCCGAGGGATCAAAGGGCATCATATATTCCGATTGGGTTTTGAGTTTTGAGTCGGCTCGCGAGGACGCAAGTGAATTATTCCCGTGATTCTAATTCGTCGGGTATATATCAGGACAGCGGGCTTTAAAATCGAGAGACGCGTGTGCTTCGAATTGAATAATCGACCGGTGTATCTGGGCCAGTCGATCCTGCTCTATCGGCGACCCGCGCCCACCTTTTCTCCATATTCCCATCGTACCTCGAGGGTATTAATACCTGGCGCAAACACGCGCGGCCAGCACTGCGGCTCCACGCGGAGTTATAAATAGGCCGTCTGCAGGGAGGTCTGCGATAATAATAAACAAACACCTGGCCGCTATCGATCCCCCCACCCGGCCCCGACTTCTCGACCTGCTCTCACAGCTTTCGAGTCTAGTAGTCTCCAGCAGACAGCGGGAGGCCAGTCGCGTTGCGGGTATTTCAATTAAATCAGCGTGGCAGAAACAGTGACCTCGCCGAATTATAGAGGCGGTCGAAGAGAAATAGCTGGCGGAAGGTGCCTGGTGCCCTCGTGAATCGTCCTTAACGTTTTCGCTATGGAGAGTTGGCCGATAATGTGCTGCCGCGATGCGGAGAGTTTAGAGTTTCGAGGAGAAATTGAATGTAATGACATAGTAAATGAGAGGTATAGTCGTTTTAATGTAAACGGGTGGTTTATATGAATCCCTCGAGGAGTAGTTTTCGTGTATTCCTGGTGGGAATATTCGAAGAGTAAATGTGCTTATTAATATAAACACAGATTTAATACACGGTTGAGTGAGATTTTGAAACTTGAAATTAACCGTCCAATCAGAAGGCTCTCTACTCATTCACGTGTACGAAGTACCCTGTATAATAACCACTCACGCGCCGGATAATCCCGAAAAAGGCAACGAAACCAACCCTCCCTAACGAAAGGGTCAAAGACACGAATTTACACTCACTGACTTCGACCCAGATCGCACTCGACGAAAAGCTGTACGAGTGTTTATGGGGAGTTTTTTCTCCCCTCACCCCTCACCCCCCTCTTATTCCACCCCATGTCGGCAGCTCGTCACTCGGCGAAAGTTGTTGGCGCGAACGATTAATTATGCCCGGCGGTGTTACAGCGGCGCGGACTTGTTGGCAGGGAGAGGTGTGTGTGCGCCGGGGAGTTCGCACATCTCACGTCCTTAGTCGACGCCGGCGACGGCAGCTACGCCGACGTACATTATTCCGCCTGAGCGCATGCAAATACGCTCATGCGATTTCCCACCGAAAGCTGCGTTCGGTGAATACGTTAAATAATAGGGCTTAATGTATGCATATGGAAATTTCGAAGCGCCACCGCCCTTTTAGACCACCACCGCTACACCCACGCACACGCGCGCGCGCGATCCGTCGCCAACCGGCCGCTCGAACAATATTCCAAGCAATTTCTTTCTCGACTCGGGAATTATAATTGAATCCGGGGATTCGTGTTCGTTGCAATATTTATGAGTGACGCGCGCGCAACTTTCCCGGCGGCTCATTGGAGGTTTGTTTCGGAAAGTGTAGTCGATTAAACGGGAAAGATTTTACGCGATTTTTGTGCGAAGGCCTTCGGTCTGTCTTTGGAAATGGTAGTGTGGAAGTTGATGTACTTGCGTGGAAATTAACACTGACGTTATCCACTTTTTATCTGATGCATGTGTAATTTATGTAGTAATATATTATATTAAATTGTGCATTATGGTGAGTATTTTATTAAGGGACAACGATATCTCAGTTTGCGATGACTTACTCCGAATGGGAAGAGAGAATAATTTACTATATTTTATTATAGCAAGTATTGATATAAATCACCCTATACAGCGACTCGCATGAAGCGTTGCTTAACCGCCCTCAGGATTTTCAGTTCGTCCCCGAATCACGTGGTGGACTCACGTGCAGTGTAAGGCCACACACGGTTGCCCCCTGCAAACGGCTAATTATCGCTCGGGCAATGTTACGCATCCCCACGCGGATCCACCCGTGCACCTGCATATACCCTGTTCATCCCTTAAGTTGGCGCACACGCATACCCATCAATATGCATCGGCTCGTTATTTCCGCGCACGTATATACTCGGCCTTCGCTCCCACTGGACAATTGGCCGGCGACATTACGGAATTCCGATGCCAGCACTCGTCCAATTTCACCTTCAGCATCGGGCCCGATGTGCGCGCCCCACACCATCAATATTTACAAATAACTCGAACCCTTTTCCGCAACTACGTCATGGCAAGAGTGTTGCGTGTTGCGACAGCTCAAACATCAAACGGCAACAGTCGTAGTCGACCAAACATTGACGTTTGAGTCGATTTTATTGGTGCGAATATTTTCGCGAAAAATAGCTCTCTCTCGCCGTGCCAGCACGCGAATATTTAGGGGGAAAGCGAGTGGGATGGCTAGTCCGAGAAGCTGGCGAGTGGTTCTGGTGTAATGGAACTGGTCGATCGACGGAAGGGTGAAGACACACTTTGGACGCGTTCTTTGCTTTATTTTTCCCCATCGATCAGAGTTACGGGCCTCGCAGTCGTAGTTTGGAGAATGTTATAGTTCTTGGCACGAAATTCCATAACATTTTACGAATAGATGACGAGATATCTCGCATTTGCTGTTCATCGATTAAGAGCGAAATAGCTGGCTACTGGGTTCGGGGTCAGCAATAAAGTGTCTGCTCTGCAATATGTTACGAGTGGAGCAGGCTATAATTTATTCCTAGTGACTTCTGTAACGGTTGCTAAATCTATGACTCTGTCTAGAACTAATAAATGAGCTCATCAATACTATTAATACTCGTATAAATGCACTTGCCTTTGAATTAGAACAGTCATACCCCATCTTTAAATCAAACTAACATGTAATTGTTTATGTATTTATCTATATTTCCTGATAGACATACTTAATATAACAATATGCGTCAGATAAAAAGTTAGGTTCAACAATGCCGAATGAAAGGCAAGTGAATCACCCTGTAGATTAAAGGGAGAGATGCGAGTACAAGTTCTTGGATAGTGTTGCCATGGAATCAGTGGACTCGCTGTGAGCGGGTGCAGAGTGAAAGCCCCGTCAGTGTAAGGGAAGTGCGGAGAAGTAGAGGCTTCTGCGGATCGATCGTCTTCGCTCGCAATTAGATCACCGTTTGCGCCTCCCGGAAAATTACTGCTCATTGGTATGCGATCCCGCTGTGCGGCCCTCATTTACGCTGCGGACGTACGGACTTACGCACACACACACACGCGCGCGCCCTCCGATTAATTATCTCTTGATCGCCTTGCCCTCGCCGGTCTATCTGTGTGCGGAGTGCTGGACCAGTGCGAATCACAGTTCGCCCACATACAGTGACTCAGAGATTCGTTCGCGTTACCAGCTCGCAATTTGATGCGAGTGAACCGCGCGGATTACAATTAGAGCCGCGGGAACCAGCTGCCTTGGGCGACGGATTAATGCGTAACCGAAGACGATGGGAAGATGTGTGGGATTAGGATGGCAGAAACTAAGAAGAATCTTAAATGTTGAGTTTAATCGATATGAATATATTTGATAGAAATAATGTTCATTGGGATGGTACGTTTTGGAAAGAAATGGCCAATTCGAAATGGCGCGTGAAATTTTTCCGTTGCCACCGCAGTTTTCACGGGTAATTTCCGCATTGATACATTTTCACAGTGCATAGCGCGTATTTGCGGAAAGGCAAATACTCCGGGGTTGTTAATAACAACGATTAAGCTCGCTGGCAAAAGGGCAAGCGGCGGCGGCGATGGCGGTCGGCCAATAGAGCATCGAACTCGAATTCATTTAAAAGGGGCTCGATTAATATTACGAAATCCCGGGAAATGCGACGAGGAACTTTAATCGGCATTTTATCGCTCCCGGTGGCTTTTAATGCTATCCCGGCCCCGCTCCCCATCTCCATATAACACGGGACCCCGATTATTTATCGAATACTAATGCACCCCGTTAATGATAATTCGGCTGCGAAATCTGCGGTATATCCTCGCCTCCCATTTTTACTGCCTAACGGATTTAACAGCTCGCATAGGGAATCAGTTCGGTCTCCATTAAATCATTCCGCTGAATCTGCCGATTAAAACAATCGGCGAGTGTACTATCCATCACTCGCATTCCGCGCATTCTCTGCCCTTCGACAGTTTAACCAATCGCATATTATTATAATCTAATCTCACCGATTAACCCCCCAACCAACCCCAAACTTACTCGCTTCCATTTCTAAAGTTTCAAACCGACATTTCCATCATAATTCCTTTAAAATACCAAGCTAAATATTAACCCAACCCCAGGAACTGCCACTCATGCCTTCAATCTTAAAAACAGAATCCACCACCGCAAACTCCCTAGAAAGGGAATTGCAAATGAAATGTGGCATCAAGGGTTAAGTGGACGCACGGAAAATTCATATGCACTGCGTATAAGCAATAGTAGCCCGGCGGAACGACTGTTTTTGCGGCGTCCCCAAGCACACGACGGTACGCGCGCAGTACTACAGACATCCCCGGCGAAGGGCGAGGGAGGAAGCCCTACGAGACATTTAGCCGCAGGTTCGTGTACGCGGGTGTAACTGTCATAAGGTCTACGGTGCACCTGAACTATAACGTGTGTATTAGCTACGACGGCTCAGAGCATTACATGCAATTCGCCGTTGCATATTCATGCGTCTATGTGCGAGTACATGGACGGGGGGCGCAATGGTACACGCGCGCCCAGACTCCCACAGAGGGGAATCTCTCGACTGTGCGCGCGCGCTCTCTCGCCTCTGTAGGTATATCTGCACAGCTCCCTCTCTCTCTCTCGGCAGGTACAAAGGCGAGCATTGTAGAGATATTCGCGCGGGGCTACCTTTGTAGCCCAGGTATTGGCACGTAATACCAGCGTGGGTGTATCATAGATTCAGTGCGCCACTGCGGCCGCAAAGCCACTGCGAGTTTGCTCAAGATTCATCGCTCCGGCGCAAACACATGCTCGAATCAGATCTCCCCTCTGTGTGCTGCGCGCTGAATCGGGGATAAAAGGATGTGTCTGCGGAGCTAATGGCGAATCGGTCTCGAGTTACTTGGCAGGTTGCTCCTTTCGCGAGACGAGCTCGTTACGGGCTAATGTTTATTGTATGCTTGTTGCTTTAAAGAGAATAAAGCCTTTGGGTAGGAAAATAATTTATGAAATCTCGTCAGTGGTAGTAAATAATACTGTAGATTTTGTAAATTGATTATGAAATATGTGTTTACTGTAAACGATAGTGAACAAATAGGATTATTTGAATTTACGTTTGTTGTATTGTAGTGTACGAATTATTTTGACCCTCACTGTATTAATATAGATTGGTTGAATCTGAAAGATTAGTATTTGACGAAGTAAATAATGCATTACTATTAATTACAATCTTCATTACTCTTTACCGGATGCTTTACACACTGCACACTAGAAATATTTTCCCAGCAAAATTTCAGTCAATTTTGCGAACACAATATCCCAATTACACCACGTGCCCCCACTAATATAAGAGATGCTCAGTGCATCTGATATTTCTTTGTCAGCTTATTTGTTTAATCGGATCGATCGATGGGCGGCAGGGTAATGGAAAACATTGAAAATTATAAATTCATACTGTCGAGGAGGAGTGGTAGTGGGGAGTCGCGCGGCGACTAGATGCGTCTCATGCAATTTTCACGAGGCTATTCGCCAACTTATCCAATATTCCGTAGCCGGGAGGAATCGATTTTTTCGCGGGCCGCGCGCCGCTCGCAAAAGTGAATGCGACTCAATAATCGGTGGGCCTCTGGAACAGCGAAACTGCAATGGGAGGAAATCGGTCTCTCTGTGCCTGGGATCGATTGGGTGAGGGGGCGTAGGGGGGGATGGGCCGATTTGCTCCAGTAATTGCAGCGACGGCCGACTCGATATCGAGATATCAGGAGGAGGGCCCGCCGAGGGCCTGTTGCAACAATAATTATGTTAATTGAGTGGCCACTCGAGGGCTTCGAATCGGCCGGGCGAAAAAGGACGATATTTCACGTCGACTGCTACTCCGAATCGACGACCCCCCTCTCTTCCTCTCCCACGGCGAGCTCGAGGGCACCGGAGAGAGGGGGGACACGGGGAATCGTGCGTGCGAGCTGCAATCTACCCACCGCTAGAATGGAGAGTGCCATTTCGCTGATAGTATTGTCCCAATTGCTCCCTTTCCGAATTTGGAGAACTTTTTAACTACTTTTTCATTAGCCCTCGAGTATCGGGCCGAAGCTTTTAGTTTCGACCTTTTTCCGCCCCGGGCGCCGCTCCCTCCACCCTCGGCGCTTCTCCCCGGCAAATGGGAATTTATTGCCGCCTCGTTCTGCGATATCCATTATTTTCGTTTTAGCTCTCGATGGCCTTCGAATTCGCGCCCCGCGCCACCCCCCTGCTCGAATGGTACACGCAATTCTCGCCGTTTCGTTGGCCGTAGTGCTTGGTTACGGGCTTCCCAAGTTTTTCATCAACTTTGTCGGATAATGATAGCTCCACTGCTACAAATTCATCACTCATTGGAATTGGGGATAAACGGGTATATCAGTAATTAATATCTCCTCGCTCTCGAGCTATACTTAACACCTCCATTTCCTGGGGGGGTTTCCAGTTTTGACGATTCTATTTATCCAATAAGAATTGCTCCAATTATTTTTCAATTTGGTATCAATGACTCAATGTTACATTACTTGACGATATCATCGTTTAAAATCTCTTATCTCACAATTATTGTTCTTGAAAAATTTCAGTCAATTAAAATGTTTTCTCAATTACGTAATCAATTAAATAAGCCATCAGCGTAATATATTTCCGAGTGAATTATGCAGCATTCACTAATTATACAGAGAGTCTTTGTATAATAGGATAGATCAGTGGCGCGAAGTGGTTGGTTATGGGTTTCTCAAGTTTTTCATCAAGTTTCCCTGCTAATGATAAGGACAGGCAATCCAGAGCGGCGGGCTCATTGTGGCGCGCGAGCAGCAAAACGCACTCGCATTCACCTGGGCCGGGATAAAGGCGAGAGGCAGCTCGGGAGAACGGCAGAACGAGGTGGGCTAAGCAAACTAAGTGAACGGTCTCGAGATTCCTCGGCGATTATAACTCTTCCTTCGCTAGGAGCAAGACGCCCACCTCGTCCACCCCCCGCTGCTTCTCTCCCTAATTTCCCCCCTCTCGGCGCCCTTCCACCGCTCGCCTCGGCACAATGAAGATTGAATCCGCTATCGAGGAAACTACCTCGGAACTTTCATAACGTAAAAACGACGCCGATGGCAGCTCGTCCGCTCGCTCGTGCTATTTCTCTTGAAACGCCCACGCGAACGGCCGAATCCACCTCGGCCAATCCGATCGTCAAAGACATCCGGGCAATTAAAAACTTCTCGCGCGCGATCGGCAGATTTCGGTGCTAATAACAATTTATCTTGCGCTCGTCCTTTCATTTCCTCAGAACATCCCGAGCGACCGGAGAAATTCGGCTCAGCGAATCGAATCAATAAAAACAATCGTGCAATTAAAAAGTTCTTATGATATCAAAGAAGCCAATTAATCGGGAGAGAGTTGAATCCCACATTCTCGCAGATAGAACATAGAACACGCGTGTCGGGCTCGCGTGAGTCAGGGGCGAGTTTCCAACGCGGTCATTCGAGTGCCCGTAAAAGGAGAGTGCGGGGTGGCTCGCGCGCGAGGTGAAGTGCGAGTACCTATGGTCGTCACGGAGCAGCGAGAGCGCAGCCCTTGACTTTACGGCTTCACCCACTTTACATTAAAAGCACTCGCTCGCTCCCGCAGCCACGCGGTTAATGGACGAGCACTCGTTAACGAACTGGGCGCGTGAATTATCAGGCCGCCGGAGGATTTCGCCACGGCATTGGCCCGCCGGCTCTGCCTCCTTTCCACCAGACACTCCCTTTCCGATCATCTTCCGCTACCGAACTCGCCGACCAACGACGTCTTCGCTGCCGGCCATAAATTATCATAGCCGATTAAAACTTTATCGCCGGCTCAATGTCCGCGGGGACAGTAAAACGCTAAATGGAGCCGCGACGGAAAACAGAATCTCCGAAGAAGCGAGACTTGCACCCTTCAAAGGGTGCGCGACGCTATAATCGCCTATCGAATTAAACCTGCTGATTCGGTGGCCAGAGGTGCTTATGCCAAATTGTTATTCAATCGCGCCATATCTTTGATAGGAACTTAATGGAGACAGACGTTATGATAGATTTATGTATGATCTATATCTTTCATATTTATGATATGATATATATGATATATATATATAAGACTCTCGTTATAAAAGATCAGTCAAATCAGGCCAGAATCCCACTTGTTACACTTGTTAAATTCCGCCCGGCCTCAAACTCCCACGAATGACTCTTTGAGCGACGCGCATTTGTCACAATTGTTGCTCGAAGAGTGCAAGTAGCGCGCAGTCATTATGCCATTAGAGAGATGCATTGGTCTGAGAGGGGATGCTATCAGAGGTACTCTAATGCGACGGCTCCTTAGCCGCACCGGTGTACCAGGCGCCTCGCGAGTGATCAGATGAGGAAGGCGAACCCGTTCGGCGTGGCGGGGCATTATCATCCAATCAGTAGAATCGCATTACGATTCCTTTAAGCGGACTATCGCGCCGCGCGCAGGAGCCGCCGGCCAGAATGCAGACAGGTTTTTTCCATATCAATCACTTTCGCGGACGAAATGGGGCGAACCGGCGGCCGCTGAAAGATTAAACGTCCCGCGAGCCTGCGCGCTCTCTCTCTCTCTCCCGCTCGTCGGCTGGTAGCGCGCGAGGCGTTACCTAACGATTTATCTCGTATTCCATGAATTAATCATCGCGCTGCCCCGAAGGAAGGGCCCCCGTCGCTTCGATCCCTGCTCCCAGCGCATACTCTCCTTCCCAACGCCAGGATCAGTACATGGGCCACGCTCGTCCGCCAACACAGTAGCTGTTACGTAGTAGTACCTATCGTGTAATGCTTCCTATCTGATAGTTGTTGCTGTCTCGCACTGATAACATCGGTGTACCGTGTGCAGGCTGCTTTTGTATTGGCACTGCTGTCACCAGTTTTATTGCGATATGGAGTATTAACATTAACATTAAAATTAGTTGAAAATGTATATTATCCTGTTGGGAAATATTCGTTTATAATGTGTACTATATAACACTATAAACTTGTGAGTGCTGATTAAAATCGAAATAAATCACCCTCTACAAAGTTAGACAAATGCATTGAATCAGTCAAGCTATTATTATCCTCTAGAAAATCTACTACCAGCAACGATTCTTCATTAATTATACACAAAACATTATAGATTTACCTGAATTATGCATACAGAGAATAATATCAGTCGCACAGAGCATGATATCGCGTATCCCCATGGGGGAGTAGATGCGCGCGTTCTCCTTAGCATTGTCCGAGCAGACATTGATTTCTTCTACTTCACTATCCGGCCGAAGAGCGCTCGGCCAAGTGACTCGGGCGAGCAGCGCTCATAGAAAGCACCGGCGGAACCACCAGCGGAAAGCTTCGACGTAGCCTTCGTCAGCGCGTGAGAGGACGCCGATAGCAGCTATTTGCACGAAAAGCTCGGGAGCTCGATCTACGCTTCGGCAAGCAACAGCTCCACGATCACGTAGCGCCCGAGCGGAATCGGCTCGCTGCCGAATTCAATATTCCCGATGGGATATTTATTTGCTTTCTTTTGATGAATCCGCGGCCCCGGAGAGAGAGAGAAAATGCGAGCGGGCGGAAAATCTGGCCACCTTGAACGCGACTACCCTCAATTGTTGACGCGCAACAACAATCTCCCCGAGAGTCGCAGTGCGGAGAGAATTTTTGAGAGGCCTTCGCCTAGGTAGGCGCAGTATTCCGGGAACTTGGTGGGAATTGTTATTCAAGTAATTTTGATTCGATGCGTGCGGCGTATACGTCGCATTCCAGCCGCGGGGAGACTCCCGCACACGGAGATAGACACACGTGCACACATGGTGCCGGGGAGGCAGAAGCTGGCAGAGCCTGGCGAGAACATAAAGGACTTTCCTCGCTCGGAGAAGAAGGAGAACGTGACGGAAGAGGCGGGGGCAGGGGGGGGGGGCTGGAAGGCAGCAACGAGACTACGGGCGGCGTAATTTGAATTCCGAGTGAATTGAGTTCGAGTCTCCTCTCTCACTCAGCCGGTCCTCTCGCACACAGGCTCGCCGGAGGAAATCGAGTCGGCCGCCCGCCGAATAACGCTCTCGGCTCTCTCGCCTAGGCGTGTCTGGTTTAATGGAACACCTCGCTGCGGCTGCCATCCGCCTCGCCGCCGGACGCCGTATAAATAAATAATTAAGACGCTTCCCCCGTGAACGACATTTTTCACGCCTCATTTGCATTTAATTTCTTCGCGCCGGGACAGCATCCGGCGCCCGCCGCCGCCCTCCAAAGCCCCCGGCCAAATCCTTCGTCGCTCGCCCTGCATTTTCAACTTCCGGCAGAACACTGCGCCCTTTACCCACCACTCGCGTTTGCTTAAACATTGAAATGCGTTTACGCTCGCTGGGCAGAATTAACCGGTTGGAATTTGACCGGGAAATATCCGGGTTTTACTGGCAGGTCTGCACGGAGTAAAATTGCTTTAAAGGGTCCGGGCGCTGGTTGCAATTGCGACATTCTGTCAGGCGAGTGTAGAAAAATTGTAGAGATCGGAGTGGAGAGGGAGTTGGAAATTCGTTGACATAGTTCCCGAGTTCAAGAATAGTGGACGCATAGCTTTCTGGTTTGCATCTCGCAGGATGTGGGGAGCTGGGGAGTTTGTAGACAGTTGCGGAATTGGAGCTAAGGTTGACTGAGAAGGTACGAGCGTACCTCTTGACTTATTAAAGTTATTATAAAGCAGAGGGCAAAGCAACCGACTAAGTGTCTTGGCAGTGGGGCAAAATATCAAATAACAAACGAGTTGCTTTGCCCAAAATTCATATTTAGACATATTATATTACTAATATTATTAACAAATATAGACGAGATATAATCCATTTCTAAAACTACTATGACTCCAACAAACATTTCAATACCTCCGCTTACAGAACCGAAAGATCCACTGGACATTTAGCTGACAAATATTACACTTCTACGATCTGGCAGATGCTTCTGCGAGCACACAGTAAAACAGCGATGAACCATGGAGACGCCAGGATTAAAGGGGCCAGGCTCCAGGGGAAAAAATGTGTCTGGGGGGGTATGAGTGTCTAACAAGCTGTTCCACGAGAGCTTGGGGGGGTGGGGTCGCATATTTCACGGTGAGTATCGCATAGCCAATTGCGGCGATGGTATCGAATGCACTAACCGCGCTCTTCGCACGTCAGTACTTTTCCGACGCGTCGGCCGCCGGCTTATCGATCGGGGCAATTCCGCCAAATCAAACAGTCACTAAATGAAAGCACTCCTCCGATGGCCAATGCACTCTCTTACGTGCCAGTACACCCTCCCCATCCGCGCCCTCGGCTCTCCCTAGTTGCGAGCCTCGAGGAGCCACAATCCCCACACACACCGAGGAGAGAGATGGACACACGCACGCCGGGGGCCGACCGCGAGATACAGCCAGTAGAGGAAACCAGTGTTATGTCAGACAAGTGGTCGCCAGCGGCGCGCCACTTCCGCCCACACTCGCCCTCTCCAGCTACGCGATAGCCCCAGTCTCGTCGGGATTTAGTGACGAGTTAAACCCGAACAATAAGCTCCGTAAACAAAATAGAATACCCGTCACGTTCTGCTCTTGTATAGATTTTCAAGCGATCGGGAGAGTACGAGGGAGAGTTGGCTTGGAAATTAAATGAGGTGGTTCGTATGGCGAATTTATTATTAGAGCCGCGAAGTATAAATTGGGAAAAATCAAAAGATAGAATTAGATTTGGTATTGTAATGATGAAACCTCAAAATTAAATGAGATTAATTAGTCACAAATTAGTGAAAATCAAAGCAGACGATTCCCAAGACGAATTCACTATTAAAGTGAGAAAGATCAGCGAAAAGTTTTACTCAAACAATAATCTATACAAACAAACTATAAGCACACCCGACATTGCTATAATCGCGACAGCAAAGTGGCGAGAACCAAAGCAGACAATTGGCCAGACGCATTCACTATTAGAGCGGCGAAAGATGCTCGTGCGGCGCGGCAAGGGTAAAAGGCAGTATGATCCGTGAGAAAAGGCATAGGTAGCCGAAAGTTGGCCGGGTAAGCCGATAAAGCGGGAGGTTTTTGCGAGGAGGAAAGTTCGCGTCAATGAATCGCGAGAGGGAGGAGGATGAGGGGGAGGCGGGTCGGGGGGTTGGGGGAAGAGAAGAAGAAAGGGGGCAAGCAGGCAGGCAGGCAGCCGGGCGCAGGCAGGAGAAAAGGAGCCGCAAGTGGAGGAAGCCAGAGTTTTGTCAGACAAGTGGCCGCCATCGCCCAAGCCGCCGACTCCCTCCACTTTGGACCGCACTGCCATAGAGACGAGACTACTCGAAAGGCACGAGTGCGACACGATGTCTCAAATTAAAGCGGAACAGAAGGCCTCAGTCCTTCTTTCATTCCCCATTTATCTTTCCGCCGTACCCTCCCGCACCACTCACGCTCCTCGTCCGTTCTCCCTCCGCCCGGAGAGAGAAAAATGAAGTCCTAGTCACTTCATATTCCTACTTATTTCTGTCGTTAAAGTGAAACCGCCGCGGCGAGAGATCCGTCTTGAATCGTGACAGTTGACATTTCAACACTCGAGGCTCCAGAGACCACTCTCACTCGTAAATGCAACAAATTGTTCTTTCACTCAATACGAACAAATACCAAGATTTATTTCCTGCTTCTTCCTATCACAGACTTGTCTCAATATTCCTTTTCCTCCAATTCTGGGTCACACGACATTTCCTCAACCAGGATCGAATTACCTCGACATTTCACTTTTTTCAATAAACAAACATTTCGAGTTTCCTTACTGCAAATGCGCCGCAGAGCGGTCGCCTTAATTTCACCCCAACGGAAAATGGTCCAGTGAAACGAGGCTGGCCGCAGCGGGGGTTCCAGACGTTTTCCCGGGACATTCTCGAGCGACTGGCGTGCTAAAGGTCAGAGAGTAGCCTGCGGCGTGGGTAGAAGCCGGTCGTGATTCGCGGTAGATCGATGAACGACGGAGACTCTAGCAGGAAGCCAGGGAACAGAGGGATAACGGCGACCGTGCGACGCCTGAAAGATGCAACCAACCCCTCGCCAACATTCCCCCAATACTTCTTACCAGCCAAAAAGACTACAACGACCGCGAGCATACCTGGGTTCTATTAACAGATTACATCACGATACACAAGCCCAAGAGGTAAAAGTTTATCACTCGCCCTTTAAACTCGAAATTGGCGCGGCGGCAGGAAGGCGAAGCGAGTCGGAGAGTCCGCTCGTATTGGAGTTGCAATCCCAAGGGTCCCCGATGCAAAGACACTCGAGGACCACTCGAGGGTAATTATTTTCCCTGGCGAAGCGTCGGATTATGGGCGGGGCCGGTAACGTAAAGGGAATTTTATTTCTCGACGATAAAACTTTATCGCCGGATCGAGAACGAGACAGCACGCGAGCGTGTATGGAGGAGTACAACAATGGACATATTATTATCAGAGAAAGAGAGACGACCCGAGCGGTGCAATAAAGGCGCGGGGCAGGGTGGGAGGGATGGCCCGTATGTCGATCCAATTTTATTCGAACATCCTCTCGCTTTAAGAGCCTCCATTCCGTGTCACCGATATATCCAATAAACCATTGGACAAGGGTGCCCGCGCCGCCATAATCCCGTAACAACATTCGCCCTAACATTATCGCATTATTAAAAGCGGCAAACGTCCTCGCCTCCGCCCTGTTATCAGCTATTCATAGAATTCACTTTTGGCCCGCGACCAGGGCCCCGGAAACCCGCTTACCCACCGGAATCCCCGGGCCGTTCCGCCCGCATTCTGCCAGTCGAGCGTCGGAGCAGCCGCACGTCGGGCTCTACCTTCGCGACAAGAAGATGGAAAGGGGTTAATGCCAAGCCGCGCGCGAGCGCGCGCGCGATACACTCGCCTCGCAATCTAATCTCGTAAACGCCGGAAAATCCCCAGACAGCGGAGCCGAGCATACCCGTTAACATTGGCAGCTGCGTCCGCTCCAGTTCCACTCGGCCAGACCATTACCCACCCTGAAACGGGAACTGCCACTGCGCGCTAGCGAGCTAAGCACGAGAAATAAGAAGGAATAAAGAGGACGGCCAAGCGCAAACCCGAGATACGAACACGTACTGCAATAACACTTGGCACGCCGCGTCCCGTGGCATCCTCTACTGACCGCTCTTACCAGTCATTATTGCAACGTGGAGCCTTCCGAATTATGAGCAATCTCTCAGGAACGCACCAGATACTTCGTACAGAGTCATTCGCTACCCTGTAAATTACCACCGTCGTCTATGAAAAATAATTATAAATAATCTAGTATTTTTAATTCAAGAAATTCAATACTTCATCTTATAGATTATTAAGTTAAAACTATATATAATATCACAATTTCTATAAATAATATGTATAACACCATAAAATCGTCTGCCTATCAATCTCTTCCCCATTCGGAGTAAGTCGTGGGAAAGTAAAGTGCGAGTGATACTCCGATATTCTCTCCAGCAAGGTATACTACACTCGTAACATATCACTGTACACATTGTGCAGTGTCTACATCAAACATGTATGCATACAATTACGCAGATGTCTGCTTTAAAAATAGAACAGAAGAGTCCTGATTCAAAACGAAGTACACCACCATGCACACTGGATATTGTTCTCGGTGGGGCATATTCTGGTTGGAGGATCTATCAAACGGAGGGAACTCCCGCGTCTAATACAGGAGCGATATTCCGGGGGAAGACAGTGGTCGAGGAAGTAGCCGATGGTGGTGCAGCTGCTTGAGACGAGGGCCCGCCTGATTACTTACACCAGAGCGGCGCGCGGGCGCGCGAGAGAAGACGAGACTACTTCAAAGAGAAGAGTGCACGGGCGCGGCGTCTTGAATTAAAGAGGAACGACCTGACCGAGCGGCTGACTGCCACGGCCACCAGGACACCGCAAGCTGGACCGCCCTTAAACTACCCCCTCACCCTCTCGCCATCCCCTTTGTGCCTCAAAGCCTCCATCATCTTTCCCCTTTTTCCCCGGCGCCTCAGCCGCCGCCGCCGCCGCGGCTCTGCTGCTGCGCTGCCTTCAAATCTAAGTTGCGGACGTCGCCCACTGCCGAAGTTTTAAGCGGCGTGCCTTTGAGCTGGCTTCGCGGCTCCAAAGAGTATTAGAATGGAGCGACCCGGTGAATTATGGGCCTCGCTGGCCGAGGGATCCTCTTCCGACGCTGCCCGCCACCGCTTCCCCACGTCCTTTGCATTATTGAGGGGATTAGCCTCCTTGAGTCAGACCAAGCTTCTTTGCGGGCGGACCTTCCCTACGGCATGCGCTGCGTGTTAACGCCATGTTGACCGGTTAGTCGTGCGATAGATTTATCATCGGCTGGAGAATAAAGTAGTGGAAGATATTCGGGAATTTTTAACTTTCGCTGTTTTGCGCGATAGCCAGCGTCGTTTATCAAACGCGCGGTGACGTCGCGCAGTTTCCAAACGGTAATTATGAGCCGGCATGATTAGGCGAGTTTCGCGGTGGCGAGCGGATTGGAAGCCAGCTGGATTAATATCCCGAGCGTAATACCGACAGATCTGGAGCATCTTTGACGGCTGCATTCAGGCAACTCCCGCGGAAAGTTCGCCAGTGCTGTGTAATCAGAGTGCGCGCCGGCGAGTTGGCGCGATGTTAATTTAAAAGTACAACCATCGTTCCCTGGAAACCCAACACACTTATCTCGCGGAGAGTACAGATAAAGTAACTCGTCGTGTCTTTCCCGTAAACCTCTGCTCCCTTTTGATCCTACGAGAGAGAACTATGATGGGCACATTCAGATATTTCGCTTCCACGCTCCATCAGTTCCTTTCTAGTCGCAGTCTGAGCGGCCGGCGAGAAAAAAACTTGCTATCTATCCAGCGCGAGCCTCTGTTTTTCCCTCGCGGCCACGATATTCGAGGGTTTTAGGGGTAGCGGCAGCTTGCCATTGCATCCGCCCGCAAGCCCGGCTATCTCTCGCCCGGCGAAACTTATATTTCCCTCGGAACTTTTTTCCTTATCTCTCGCGCGGCGTATTTGTTGGCGGGCATCGGGTGTGCGCGATCCTGCACTCTCTGTCGCCTCCGTCTTTCCATTCGCTCGAGTTAGCCGCTCGCGCTTGGTGACCCGATAAACTTTACCATCCACGCCCCCTTCGCCGGTTGCGATCGCTTGCCCCCCCCCCCCCCTCTCTCTCTCTTTCGCACTCCTTTAGAATCGCGATGCACTGCCTCATTAAATCAGTACTGACTGCCGCTCGAAGGCGGAACCCACCGGCTTACGCAGTTTAGGTGCATTCGTTCGAGTTTGCTTTTGGTGGGAGGTTAAAGAGGAGATTCGCAGGTGGGATTGTTCTCTGAGGGGTACAGGTGGTGAATAGATTTCTAAGGGTTTTTAGTGAGGTAAAATTTGTATGCATAGGTTTTCTTGACATTTTTCTTTGTCTTTTTTAAATTCTAGGTTTACAACTATGGAAACTTGTCGCTCACACAATAATTCTCAGTATTAATAAGTAAGGAATATTCATAAATATTATTAACCCGATATATACTGTTTTAATCAATAAATTAACATTTGTTCATTTCATCAAATCGAATGAATGGATGACTCTCGGTACTGGATCGAACAGAGAAGTCATATCCTATTTAAAGAAAAACCATGCAAGCCACTCAGTGAATATACCCCGCGGATATCGGCGATCTTTCCCTCTCACGTGCCTCGCGAGTGTGTCAGCGCGGGCGTGGATCGAAATTGCGCGGAAAACTAAAAAAGCAATCGGCAAGACGTCCCAAATCATAGCCAGCCCCATGAATATTTGAAACGCGCGGAATTCCGTCGAGCATTAATTGGTATTTCCCCCGCTGTTTTCCCGCCAGCGTTCCTTGACTCGCAAAGGTAAGAATGCCGATGGAGATCGATCGCGGCCACTCCTTCCGTCGATATTCGCGAAGGAAGAAACGAGAGGGGAGAAAGTATGGGCCGATCATTCACCAGTGCAGTGGATCATTTTCCCGAGAGAGAAAGAGGGAGAAATGTGCGCACCATAAAAGGCCAGTGTGTCCTGGTTCGAAGTTAATAGCCTATGGAGAACGCGCACGACGTTCAATATAATTCGAATCCCAATGGAGGCCAGCCCTCCTCCTTTTCCCCGGCGAGCACAAAGAGAGCAATTGACCCACAAGCACACGCGCTCGCGCGCTGCCCCATTCAGCTACGTTGAAGCGCTAATTGCGGCGAAATTGCAGTAAACTGTAATCCAGTTAGGCGAATCCGCGCGGCCGATACAGCCAGGCCCCTGGAAAAAGAGGGCCCCTAATCGGTGGTTGGGAATCGGGGTTTCATGGGATATGGCGCTTATTACTGGGATCGAGCAAGTGAACCGGTCCGGTAGCGATAAAGCGGCGAGCGAGCGAGCGCATTAGCGATTAGCAACCAGGCTGAAACCCCGCTCCTCAATGCCGGAAGCCACCAGGCCGAAAAGCCCCGGAGTGCCAGAGTTTTCGAAGAGCAAAAGTGAACCGTCGGATCGGCCCTGATATACCACTTGCCGCACTATCCGCCGGCATCATCCACCCTCTACTGATGCCGGACCGCCAGGCCGCGCAACCGGAGAGAAACATCGCACATTGCAGCCACGATCCCATTATCGGAGATACGAGCTTGCTAGCCGGCGATATACCTCCGCACTACGATTTTCATTTCCTCCTTTTTACTGACCCGTTAAAAGTTACGCTCGTCCGATCGTTTATGCCTGATTAAAGTGCGCGTCAACCCGCCGGCGGTCGAAACCCGCTTTTTTACTCGGGAATCTGGATGTAGGAGAGTTTGGTGCAAATATATTATCGTTGATCGTATAGATTTTCTATCTTAGGAAGTATCGGATACTTGGAATAAAAGTTGTGAAAAGTTTCTGATAATACGTGATTTATCAATATTAGCGGAAATATAAAATTTGTTTTAAAAATGTGCGCAGGTGATATAGAAGGAAATGAATAAAAGTAGGAGAAAGAGGAAAGGTAGAAAGGTTGAAAACAGTAGGGAGTTTGTGGAAAAGGGCTCTTGAGTTTTCTTGAAGAAAAGCCCTGAAAGAGGAACATCTTCTGAGGAAGAGAGCTCTCCTAAGTGCCAACGGCTGATTTTCACTCGAAGTCGTTTACGTTTACATCCCCATCAGAGGACAACGTGATCGTGAAACGCTAGAGCAGCCGAGGAACGGAAGCCCCCTAAAAAAGGAGCTGCGCCGCGTTAAATGTATTTTCCTTCACTTTAGCGTCGAGTTCTCGGGTAACTCGATACATCGCCATTGACGAAGGGATTCAACGGGTTGGCAGGGTGTTCGGTATCGAGAATCTTCTATCGAACATCGATAACCTTTTAATACGAAAATCGTATCGGCCTTTCACAGTTATCGCGATCCCACCGATGTCATCCGCCACTAGATATACACTGGGGGGACAATAACTATTGTTGCAGTAAAAAAGCGAGAATAAAACGAACTGTGCTGTCAAGTTCCCTCTTCTTGCTTTTGCAATTGATTTCTTCTTCTATTTTAATCCATTCTACTTTCTTGCAATAAATACTAAAGAATAAATACTGATTGATTATTACTCGCTGAACTGATTCAACTAATAATCAATTAATAATCAAAATAAGTCTTTACCGAGCGATATGCGGTATTTCGTGTAGTACAATACAATATAAAACCAGATGGCACGGTACTGATTCAAATAGAAGTACAATTAAATGCCCATACAACCGAAACTCCGGCACACCCTCGGTAACACCAACATACCACCGATTCCAAAGCAAACGCCTCTCGCTTTAACACACCGGCGGTGATGTTCGAGTAGTACTATAATAATATTCTCCGGCGTAGCGTGCGATGCCAAACAGAGCCATTTGATATCGAGTTATCCCGGTGAAGGGTGTTCGCCAGTCGACGGAATACCAAGTTACACACTGTGCTAATGAACGCACCTTCACGCAGAAATTACCCGGGATTAAACACCACCATGGTTGGAGCTTCCAGTGTCTTGGCTCTTGAGCCGCTGGAACTGGCGGCTGCTCGATCTCGCCAGCTGTTGCTTCCAGTGAGGAGATTATCGAAATGATTCTGGTGATGTGAGTGGGCGACGGAGACACTTGGCTCAGTGGCTAGCGAAGCTTTAGCTTCGGCAAAAGTCAAATACCAGACAATAATTGTCCGATCAAACTCATTTCCAAAAATTGAATAAGAAGTACAAACGGGGGACTTCGACAAAATCCAAATACCAGACAATAATAATCATCCGATCAAACTAATTAATATCCAAAAATTGTAAAATGCGTGTCATCCTTCACAAGAAGTACAGAGAAACTCATACTCATTTAAGACGATATCGGTGAGAGAGGAGGAAGGAAAAGGGGGTTGTCGCTCGCACTCGCTCGATGAGGTCGGTGGTGACGGCTGACAAAAGGCACAATGGGCGGCGAAAAGTTTTGCCGGACGATGGGAAGAAAAAAGGGGGGGCGGTGTTGGAGGGGGCGTATAAGAGAACAGGACACGCGGCATGTTGTAGGTTGCAGAAGGGCTCGAGCGAGGGAGCACGCGCGCTTCTGCCCCGGCGAATTCAGGTCAATGGAAAATAGCGCGCGGCCAGCAGAACTGGGACGCATTTGCCCCTTTGAAGTTTTTCCCCGAGTTTTCTGCGCTCGCTGCCGCACCGCAGCCGCGTTCCCCCTCCGCCCTTTCTTCTCGTCTCTTTTCCGCTTGCGGCCGCGCACATTGCCGCGCGGCCCTTTTTTTTTCCTCCCTCGACATTTTCTTCGATATTCCGGCCGTAATAATTTACAGCGGCGAAGTGCTCTCCCGCCCCCCTCTCACTCTTGCTCTTTTGCTCCGTCTCCCTCGGGCATTGTTCTCGCCGGCGGGATGCGATGCCCTCTTTAGCAGAAGTTCGTGGCCCACAGTGGTTGTTTGTACCTCGATGCCTTCGAGATAGATCGCTACCGCCGTTCCACCCGGGCAACCGATAATTCCAACTCTCCGCGAGTACCAATAGTTTGCTGAATATCCAACTCTCCTCGATAAACGAATGATGATGCGTCGTGTTTGAGGTACTGGAAACCGCGAGCTACTCGATGTTAATGTCGCCTTCCGGAAAATTATCTTTCTCACATCTGTTTTTCCTGGATTTATCGTAAACGATTCAGTGTGTATGCGGCGCTTTGATATCGCGACTGCGGCAAAGGATCCTCGCCAATGGACGCAGTTTCTCTTTGATTGGAAAAAGGGAGAATTACGTATGCACAGACTACCAATTGCCGAGTGGCTCGTGGACGGCGAGCGCAGCTAATTCCGCCGGTTCGTCGATGGTAAATGGAAATTGACGTTCGTCCGCAGAGCCAGCGGTCTGCGTACATTACGAGAATCATCGTCATCGGGCGCATATTAGCAGACTCGTGTAACTGTTATTGCTCTGGATCGCTGGTCGTGTTTGTGTTGCTCTTGGAGAATTACAGACTCGTGGCTCTACGTTCTACCTTGAACGGCTCCCCCTATAAACGAACTCACTTAAACCACAGATCCAACACTCGCATATACCAACATCCAACCTCCTCTAATTCGATTAAAAATGTCGATCAAAGCACACAAGTAAGCTTCCCACTCTTATATCCGAATCTCCCCCGGCACGCATGACAACCGCCTTAATAATAAAATCCAACAATCATACAAACGGCAGCGATCGTTGCCCGGGGCGACGGGCAATAATCACGCGCGCACCAGTAAACGGCGCGGTGGCGTGACGCGCGCTCGCGATCTGAATAAATTTTTCGCCGATGCAGTTTATCGTTTCGGACACGGATGAAATAGAGCGACGCCCCCGGGCAGGGAGAGAGGGGAACGGGGGGGTGGGGGGGCGCTCGGTATATAGCGTTTGGGATTATTTTTCCTTGGCTTTTCCGCCGCTTTTCCCGCTGGCATGATCAATAGAGCGAGCGCGCGCGGCCGCGGGCGAAGCGGCGGTCTAATAAATTATTCCGACGTGGCTTAATCGCCTACCGATTGTTGCATTTCGCAGGGATTTGCGGTCGCCCGCAAATCCGCCGTCCAACTGGAGAACTGCGCGCGAGCACTTCCAGCCAACTGACCATAACCGGCTAGAAAGCGGGATTACTTATTGAAATGTTTGGTTGCGTCGCGTATCGGGCCCTGATCCTCGAACCCGTGCTATATCGGCCGCGAGTCCGCAACTTATTGTGCCTAGTGACCGATCGTAAGTCCGTGGGCAATTTCGTGCGAATTTGTGTCAATTATTTAGGTTTGAACGCTTACACGTCATAAATATAAATATAAATATAATTCATAAATATATCATGTATCATAAACATATATCATAACATATATCACGTAAAAATATGTCATAAACATAATAAAAAATATAAATGAGTATACATGTGGTAGAAAGACGTTTAAAATAGATAGAAATTTAAAAAGAAATGTAAAATACCATTAAAACAATATCACTATAAGAAATTCTGCAAATTTCTCCTTGCGAATCTTTACAATATTTATCTTTACCAATTCGCAAAGTAACTATTATTCCGACCTCTACATATAAAACCCAGTGTCCACACCTTTTCCCTACAATTCCCATTACCAACAAATGAATATACTCACTATTATCCGAACGGACCATTCGAGCCCCGAACCTTCGTAGTCAGGAAGCAACGAGCGAGTGAATTTTTCGATCCCAGCAGCCGCCAGCTCGCCACCGGAGGCCAGCGGTGGCTATATCGCGGCTAGAAAACCGAATCAACCAATTGACGTGCGGCCGCTAGTTTTTTGCCGGCGCGAGAGCCCCTTTAATTCCAGGTAGGTAAATGGAAATGGACGTTCTCGCGCGGGATTATCCTCGCGGCGAAATATCGCGCGGCCGCGCGCCGGTTGGAATGTAATCGAGCCGATTGCCGGGCGCGCCACGGAAATCCAGGTGAAAAAAGCCGAGAGAACGGAAGAAACGATAGGCGATCGAAGGAATTAAGCGGGCGCTCGGTGTATTGTTGCTGGGATCGCAATGCGTGTGCAGTTCTGATTAGCCAACAACATTTCCTAATGGACCATCTCCCATTATGCCGGCGGCGGCTCGCATTCCGAACCGGCCCGATATACCGAGCGATTTTAATTAGAGCCCGCGCCGATTAAGGGCGCACTTTAATTAGCCCGAGCGCGCATTCTCATTCCGATATCCCCGATACCGACTTGAGCCTTTATTCCTCGACCTTACGTGAACAGTGAGCGAGAGGCCCTCGGGAGAGAGAGGGCCGCGCTTTTATGGGGGCTTTTTCACTCCAAGTGCCGGAATAAACGCTGATAGAAACAGAGAGAGCTTAATTGTCGCAGAGAGAGTGATGGACCTCCTGTCGTCCGCCCGGCAGCCAACAGCCAACACAGAGAGCCAGAGCAGCGCAAGCTTTCAGCGTCCGCGGCTGCTCGAAGTACGTAAAACAAGGCTGCTATCCGATGCAAAAGCTTGCCAATCGATAAAGAGAACAAGGTAAACTCGCTCAAAGCAAACACCGAGCGGCAATCCGACACCCTCGCGATACGACCCGGCCAACAGGATTATCCTTTTATTTAGCCCGGCAATATTTCCCGCCCGCCACACGTACTCCCCTGACCGACGTCCAACATCGGCTCGCGGAGCCTACGGACTTTTTGAGAGGTCCGTCCGGGCCATCACCGAGTTAGGATCGAGCGGACGGTCCTTCGGAGGGCCGATAAGGGCGATAAAGTCGTGCTTAGGAGCGTCATGATTCGACTGGTCCCCGGGGCAGCCTCGGGCTCTGTATCGCCCGGCGGAGAAATTCATTAGGCGATTGTCTAATTAAGTTAATCGAGGGGGACGCCGGCCTCCCCGTAAAACCGAGGCGGAACGCGCGCCCCGATTGCTACGGACCTCGCCAAATGAAGAGTGGAACTCGCCCGCGCGCAATTAGGCCGGGCATAAAGGGCCCGATGCGCTAAAGTTCCGCAATTAAGTGATCCTCGCTCGCCGATCCCAGTAAGCAATCCACTAATTCACCTTTCGCACACACCTTACGGCCCGGCTGATTAGCGATCTCACTTTATTACGCACTTTCCCAGAAACAATCCCACTCGAATCATCGCAACTAGGTATCTATGGATTGATTCATTTGCCTTTCGGCTGGTATTGTTGGATATACACTGGGCCATAGTGTAGAGGTTCGGGACAAGTGTAAATGGTTTTAGCCGCAATTGTTCCGGGAAAATTGAGCGGCGAACGTTGATCGGATTTTTCAAGAATCGGCTTTGTCTATTGGTTGCAGAGGTGCTAGTATTGGCGGTGTAAAGGCTGATTCGGGACGCGTGTGAAAGTTTTGAAAGAGCGATTGTTCAGGGTAAAGTGACCGAAAAACATTAACGGTACAGGATAATTTATAACAAATATTACGAAATTTGATTAGCTATAAATCTGCTCGTTTATGTTAGAGATTAGCTCTTACCTTCAAATAAACACTTTCATATTCATAGACATAAAGTATAAACCAACCTAATAATTATGACCATTAAATATTCCAGCGAAAAGATATGATATTTCTATTGAAATGGACTCGTTCAAAGGTTAGACTCCATTTAATTACGCTTAACAGCCTCCCCACGAGCGAACAGGTTAAAGAACAAACCCGCGCACCAAGCAAGATTCAGCGCATCTATTCAGAGGCTGACAACGGCTGGAATTAGCTCTGGGAACAATTCAACGAATATCGCCGCAGCGGCGAGTCTCTTAAACCGATGCCACATTGTACGTTTGCCGCGGTGGTGTTCCGCAACAATTTAGCGGTAGCAAGTTTTGCGGACGCGCTCACTCGCGCGCGCGCGCGCGCCTGCTTCCCGTGCCGGCCATTGTTTTGCCCCGACAAAGGCCGCCTTTGTCCGCTTTCTGATGACCGAGAGAGAGAGAGCCAGCGCGTGGCTGGCGATTATTGCCGCCGCTTTTGCATATAGTAATTTTCGCCCAACTAATTGTTCGCCAGAGCGCACGCTGACCTAATTCGAATTTCATTCGCCGGATTGGAGATTAGCCTCGCGGATATACACGTCGAGATACCAAGAGGTTGGAACCGCATTTTGCGATACGTTCATGGGTCGCTTCTACTAATCCGAGGGAAAATTGTGTCGGGCTCGGTGGGAAATTTGAAATGCTGCAACGTGCGCGCGGAGTGGGGGTATAAAAGCTTGGCTGACAGCGGTGCGTTTAGTATATGAAATCAACTGCGAGTTAATTTCGCGGAGCAGGAAGTTATAAGTAGGGTAATTATGATTTGTGAGTTCACTGTGGGAATCCTTACTGACTAGTTAGTAAAGATTTCAGATTTCAATTTAACTATGGTACCATTCTAAAGAATCATTTTCAGGACATTTTTTAGATTATTGAATCATAAAGAAGATACAACATAACATCAATAATATTCACTCACCAGTTTTGACGGGTTGTTCATCGACAGGCTTCTCTTGAAGACGCTGCTCCGCTGCCACTGGAAACTGGACCTCCTCCCGAATCGCAGGATCAAGCATCACCGCAAATGACTCGACGCCTTGGTACACCTCTCGCACAAAATCAGAATTCCTGCGCGCGTTCGGGAAACAGAAACCAAAGGACATAAACCCCTCCGACTAATCCACGAAGTAGAACAGGTAGTCTTAAGAAATCGCTTGCGTCCGGAAGTCATAAAAAGGTAAATCCCCTCTGAATATTCCAATAAGGGAAAGCATCCTACTTTCCGCAACCTAGCCAGCCAAGAGGGAAATGTGCTCTAATAATGTCAACAGGCTGCTCGAATAAAAGGTTCGCTGGCTCGCGCGCGCGCGGATTTCCCTTTTCGTTTGAGAAAGGTGCTTTGCCGAGGCTTTGCAAGCCAAGCTCCTCGGCGCACAATCTCCCAGTGAGAAGCAGCGCGATCTTAAAGACGCGGGCGCTCGTCTGGCAGTCTGGAATTCCAAAGCGCACACGAGGGCGTCGGTGGGCAGGTGACGGCAGGAGAGTGGGTAGCACTCGAGTGAATTTTTCATTAAATTAACGGAGCAACAGGTCGCGCGTGTTGGCGTGTATTCCGCGGCGCGTCGAAGAGGATTGTTTAAATGTTGCAGAGGGAAAGGAGCAGCCTCGCAATCCTTTTTTCCCCTCGTGGCCTCTGCCCCTTTTCCCTTCGCCGCTTCAACCCGGAACCTTTTCCCTCTTCCCGGCACAGACTCTCTCTCTCTCTTTCTCTCTCTTTCTCCTCTCTTTCTCTCTCCCGTCGAATTAACGTGCAACAGGTGCGCCGTCGTGTGCTTTCCCCCGACGTGCACATAACTCGGCCAGTCGGATATTTCGATTTTTTCTCCCCCTTACCCCCCTCCAGCTATCGTCGGCTGCTACTGCCTTAAAAGTAAATAGGCAAACACTTGGTGTCACGCTAACTCGGGGATGGAAGTGTCGGCCTGAAAGCCTGTTGGTGTGCCGAAGCCCTGACTGCTCGGCTCTGCTCGATTAGAGGCCTCGTGACCGCCGCTTGTGTATTATTGCGGCCAAACGTGCAACTCCTACGTGCTGACAAATGTTTGGCAAGCTACGCTTGTGTGCCGATCGACCCTGCCGAACGCGCCTCCGCCCCCCGGCGGCAATCGATCCGAGCCTAGTCTCGCAGGTGGCCTGCGATATCGATATCGCCAATGACAACTGTTTAGGGAACGGACAATGTTTTTCTGAATTAATTTATTGCGGCTGGTAGATTGACTCCGCGGGATGTTTCGTAAAAATCATAAATTGTCATATTGGGGAAATATAATGCGGTAATCGTCATAATGATATGGCGATGAATATGAAAATTTTCAAAGTTATTGTTTGATCTTCAATTCCACGTTATTTAATAATAATGTGGAGAAGGAATCTTCTGCTCCTTCAGAGGAGAATGCAATTGCTTATGGTTAAAGAAGAAGTTTCTAAGAAAAGTTGTAATAATTCTTCAACTTTTCTCGTAAAGTTTGTAAAGTTTTCTTTTCTTTTCCAGTAATATGACTATAATTATATACTGAAATATATACTGAAAATATACTGAAAGAAAGCGGCTTCCCCAAAACTTTTTTCAGAGAGCACGACGCATCTATATCTGGCGACCGGTGGGATCGACCTACACCAGGCCCGCAATCGCACACGTCGTCGAATCGAAAACCAGCTGGCGCGGTATTTCCCACGGTAATTTGGCCACGTCAAAAACGGGGAGCCGCGACAGGCCTGTACATCACCGGCGCAAGACTCTTGTCATTCTCGGTGAGCGATTTCTCCTGATTTATTGCTCGATCAAAGGTGGCTCCCTTGTGCAGCCGATTCCCCGGGAAATGGGATCTGTCGAAAAGCGAGTGCATCGAAGAGCCAATGAAAGGTCGCCGCGTCAATCGCGTTTAAAAATCAAAGTCGAGAATACGAACACCTGTCAGGTCTTGACAACGGAAATCAGCGAGACGAGAGAGATCTTGGGGCTGACGGGAGCAACAAGTTGCGAGAGTATCGAAGTGAGATGAGACGAGAGAGCGAGAGAGAGAGAATGTGTGGGTGTGTGTGTCGGAGGAGAGAGCGGAGCTTTGGATTTCTCCGTACGCGTGGACGCGTAAAATTTTTCATTCGCCGAGTGCTTGACTTCTCTCCTTCTGTTCCTGGCTCCGGCGCGCACCTTCCCTCTTCCTCGTCATTCCTCCGCCTTTTATTTTCCTGGCCGACGCCGACGCCGCGGATCCCCGCGATTCTCGAAAAGCGATCGGAAGCCCTTGCCTCGCTTCTGTTCTACCGCGGTGCAACAGGTAGACACTTAGTATCCTTCTGCAGAGCGGCATTAATTTCCTGGGGGCTGCGCGTGCGTTTGTCAAGACGCAAAGTAGTTGCGATGACCCGCAGAGATTACAGCCCGACGTGATAAAGTGCTGGATCCGATAAATAATATGTTATTAACGCCTTAACGCAGGGTTTTTCTTTAAGGGGTTAAGGGGTTAATCGTTGATTGTCGTGAAAAAATAAGAAAAACTGTTCAAAGTTAAGTCTGATTACTTTATTTACTCGACTAAGACTTTTATTACTATGCTTTGAAGGATACAAGGTCCTCGCAGCTGCAAACTTATTCTTGTATAAGAGAAATATCTTAAATGATGGAGGTGTAAAGTGTGGAGCAGTTATTCTTCTCAACTTATTCTTCTATAAATATACCGTAGACTTCATATATTTGTATATAAATTGCTTCAATTATTATTAGTATGAAATATACCAGAAAAAAGATACAATTTTTCGAAAAACTAACGAGCAATACACACCAACCTCGAACATTAAACAACCTTAAGCAGTGGAACCCATAAAACAACACTAGTAACATAAATCCATGTTAAAGTCAGTGGTCGAAAGCGAAGATAATCTACGCGACAATCAAAGTTCGCAGACAGATAATCCCTGGACTTCGATAGTCTAATTAAGGAGTCATAGCGCGCGGCCGGCGAACTATTCCGGAAACAATGACGCCAGCCTGGATTAGATTATCGGTGGGAGCGAGAGGAACGGGTGTGCCCCGATACGGTAGTAAGATAATTTTCTGTAAAGGCAGCGCGCGAGCAACAGGTAGTGACGTCGTTTAACTGGAGTCGTGTCATTCCCGAACGTACGAGACTTCCAGGCGTTAAACAAATTTCCTAATGCGAACTACCCGCTCTCGGCTCTGTAGACCTCGAAACTACAGTAGCTACCCCCCGGAGCTGTTTCAGAATCCACTCGAGTAAAGCTCGTTACGGAAACGACGAAAACAGGCCCGCCGGCGCAAAGAAACCATTGTGCCTGATTAAACAAGTCGGCAATTAGACGGCAATTCGAATCGCTTTCTCCAATTGAGTCTCGCTCACTTTTCTATCAACCGCATCTCGCCTCTCCCAATTTACCAACCAGTATTCTTTATTCCTTAAACATTTATTGACGAGAAACACAGATATGAAATATGATTGGAAATATCGTAAGTTTGACTTAATCGAACGAGAGTGATTTCGAGAGGGTTAATATTAATTTGATTGTTATTAACGAGACTTACTTTCATCGTGGATCACTACTGCACACTCTTGAGAACGGACTCGTCGTAACGCAGAGAGTAACGGGAACTTGGCGGCGCCTTGGGATTGGGAAAGGGATGGGATAGAGCGTGCGTGATGTAAGTGCGGCTTCGGATTAAGTAGTACAGGTCGCGGAGTGGTCAGACATGCTAACGCGCCAGCCGTTTTTCGTATCGATCTCTCCCCAAGTGCATGCCCCGCTTTCGCCGACTCCCGCCGCGATCGGAAGCTGATTATTCTCGCGAGCATCTCGAATCATCGAGCCAACCGAATAATAATTATCTTTCCATATGGGGGTTTAAGGTTACGGCGGGAAGACAAAAGTAATTCGAGAGATTCGCAGTCGGACATTCTACAGAGAAAACGAAATTCCGCCCCCGCAAAACGGAATGCTTGAAACCGGCCGCGGATGCGATTCCAGTCGGAGGCCGATGTAAATTTTACATTTTAATCCGGGAAATACCCCGGCAGCGCGCTGAGAATCGCGGGGGAGGAAAACTGGGCGAGCTCGCGGAGCGAGGAGTTTTTCGAAAATTTCAATATGTTCTCGTTTCCACGTCGCATAACTGGCAAAGGGTAGTCCGTCACGAGCTTAATTCAATTTCACACTAACCCCCTCAGCGAGCGTAAGTCCTCTCCCCCTCTCCCTCGCTTCGCGTCCCGGTGGTGGAGAGATCCCATATTAAATTCATACAGGGAAAATGTGCGCCGGGAGGATAGCGTCGCTCGAGCTCCGCGGCGAGCTGGACACGCGTCTCCGGAAACTTGGCCAAGACACGGGATCGACGGGCTCCCCCGCAATCTCCGGGGCACACCGCACGCTCGAGCAGCTGCTGGCCGAAATTCCGCGGCTCGCCGAGAGTCGAGAAGTCGCGTGGAAAGAATCGTCGCCGGCGGCTGAAGAGGAGAGAGAATCCGAGCGGCGAGGGCAGATGTATCGCGAGCGAGCCAAGGGAAGAAAAGAAGGGAAGCGAGATTGCAGCTGGTGGTGAAAAAAAGAGAGACGCGAGGCGATTTAAAAGCTCTCAGAGGACTCAGTCTATGCCTTGCTCTATCTCCGTGGGTACTGAAGCGCAGTTCGATACCAAGAACGGTTATATTCCAGCCCCTATCCCCTGAGAAGGGGGTACGCATCGCAAGATGGCCGGCCTTGTTCGCGAAATGGCGCTTGCGCGTGCAATTCCTGCTTTCCACCCTCCACCCTCCACCCTCCGCCGCCGCCCCCTCTGCCTCTTCGCCCTTTCCGCTGCTCCAGATAGCGATGGGCCCGAGCCATCGCCACTCGCCGAGATTGCTCGCTCTCTCCCGCACACCTTCCACCTCCACCTCCACCTCCTCCTCTCCTCCTTGTCTCTCTTTTGAGCGAAGGAGACGCTTAAAAATGTGAAAATGCTGCTTTTCGAAATAGGCCGCCGTGAGGGGCCGAGTGCGCGCGTTCACCAAGCGCTGACACGCGGCCAGGAGGAAAATGACGGGGAAGGAATGTCCGCGCAAATGTGATGGAGATCGAGTGGGATAAGGGTTGACGGTGCTCGGGCGAAAAGATTGCCGGAGATAGGGATCGCGACCCTCATTTGGCCCTGCTATACTTCCAGATTGAGTGCACGGAGTGGTGCTTCCTGCGGATTAGATTTATAGGAGCAGTAGTTTCGGCGGGAGTGTGCCCACCATGTCGCCGCTCGACTCGAGTAAACTCGATAGTGCGCGCCGGCTCAGTCAATTCCCCGGGATATCAGCGATCTGCCGGCGGACAAGAGCGGCGTGTGACTTTTTCAGAAATTACACCCTGCCAAATTGAATTCTCCCCGGGGGTGGTGGTCGGTGGTGGAGAAACTCGTGGCACTGTCGCGTCGCGTATTGTTGGTTGGATAATGAAGTAGAAGCGAGAGGAGAGTTCATCGGGGAAAGTGTGGTAAAGCGGAATCTGAGTGATGCTTGATCCCATCGCTAACTGGAACATTCCCAACCCTCCGCCACCCGTTCACGCGGCCGCCACCTCCATCCCTCTCCTCCTCTTCATTCGATCATCCCTGCAACCCCTTTCTCCCTGCACCCTCGCTCGCGCAACCCTCTCTTCTACTCCCCTCAGCTGGCCATTCTCACTTCTCTTTCAATTCTTCGAGCGGCCGATTTCAAGCGACACCTTCGCCAGCCGCGCCGATACTTCCTCTACTTGGTCTATGATGATTTCGCAGGTTTACGGGGCCTCGTTCGCGCGACCGCCGAATTTGCCACCTCAATATATCCAGCCCCCTCCCCCTCGGTACAGCCGCGTTTTAATCGATCCCGCACTCCCTTTGCCCAAGGTATCGGCCCTCGCTAAACTGTCACATTACCAACGACCGGGACCGCCGCGACCACTCCGAGCCGACGCCAACGAGCAACAGTCAACCAGACTGACTCGTCTACGTCGCAGAGATTATTTGCTTCGCGTACTTGACGGCGGAGATTATTTTTCTCGACTGCGATGACTGTACGCCAGTGCTTTTTCGGGGTTTGACTGCGAGGGTTGCAGTCAAATAATCGGGGGATACGTTGGGAAGGATTGAAGAGAGATTGTTTTGACTTGTTTGAAGATGGTTTTGGATGAAATGTTGTTTTTTGATAACGGTAGATTCTTTTGGGAAAGTAATCGACTATTGTAACTCATTACTATCAGTGTTTCGGGTCTAGAAACGAGTGGTTGTGCGGTGTATGAAGTATTATTCTAACTCTGTTAAAAGTAATGTCCGACAAAATGTATTCCTGATAAACAATGGTACACTCTTTTGTGAAGTTCATGAACCATCAGAGATCTAATAGTGACAAAAAACGTTTTAAAGCCGAAGCTTCATCCCCGACTATCATACCCACATTCTTCCAACTCTTCAAACAATAATTTGAATAAAATATTTCACAGAAATCTGAGTAAATTTTTCAGCGAATTGGATGGGCCTTGCTCCATTTGTAGGTAGGAAACTAATAGGTCTGAAAAGTTTTTAAAGCGGAAACTTCATCCCCGGCTATGATAGCGCGCACTGCTATCATATGGTGTCCCGAGCCCGGGAACGAGTGGTTGTGCCATCAGCAGTGCTCTCTTTCGGACGTGCGGTGTATACGAGGGCGGCGGCGCTCCTCTATGTTTTGTGCGCGCTCCGCGCGGACACATTGAGCACAAGGGGATTCATTAAGCGCGCGTGTGCACGAGCTTTGTCAGTCTGTCAGGCTGGGATGCTTGTGACGTTATGATTAACGTGGTGAAATTTCGCAGGGCGCACGCGAGAACTTCTCATTGGCCGGCTATCGCGCTCTCTCGCGAGCCGAGCGATCGATTCGCCTTTCCAGTGGCCGGAAAACCGATTCGCTGATCGTACCCTGCGATCATTTCCTATACTTCTTTCTCGCACTTCTATCCGTTTATATTCTTTCTTAGTGTACTGATACTTTTGTCGGCTATAAACAATTATATGTCCATAATGATATATTTCTAATAATTTGTAAGTAAATAATAAATAATATTGTAAAGAAAATATAAATGAATAATTAACAATCACGTTACGCTCTGTTGGAGAGAAAAAGAGCTTTCGACCAATAACAATTTGATCTCCAACGACGAAATACAGAAATACGTTTATTACGTCCGCACGAAAGGTGTTTTCTATATGAAACTGGCGTCCTGCTAGAATTTTTCTCCACCTCTGCCATTCTCCGTGTTTAGGTGCCACGCTTGGTCATTGCCGGCGCCGCGTCAACGGTGGGGAATTCAACTATAATTAGTTTCGCAGCCGCAAAACTGTGCGCGACTAGAGGGCGCGTGATACAGCGGGCATTTCCCATGTCGTTTTTAATAACCAGCTCGACGCACACACTTTTTCGGGCTGCGTCGAAAGCGGCGGCGAAAGAACGCGACTTTTACTCGATGCTTGCATTCTCAGCGCACCTTCTCCCCCTCCCCGTCTCTCTCTCTCTTCTGCTCTCGAGCAGCGGCGACCGCGCTTCCCGGCCACTTTAATAAATAACTACAGGCCGCGCGCGTAATTAATGCAAATAACATCTGGTAGAATAATTTCCTTCAAAAGGGATTACACGTCAAACTTAATGAACGAGGGAGCCAGCAGGGACGCGCGCGCGCGCTCCTCTCTCCGCGGGCGAAGCATTGTCGAATAATTTCAGTAATTGAACGTGAATTTCCATGGAGATTCCGGCGCAATTACTGGGACGAGTGGAGGTAAGCTGGTCGCGGTACACTTGGGCGCTCGCGCTCTCGGCCGCGGCCAATCGAAAAAGGGCCGGACTTTCTCTCGGGCGGCGAAGAGGTTGTCCCGTGAGAAGTGTAAACAGCCGGCAATTATTTGTCGATCGTCGACACGGACGCGTTCGATGGGACGTGCCTTGGCGGAGGCTGCGACTCCAGTCGACGGCTAATATCCAGCCGGGCGTGGTGGTGGCGGCGGGCAGTCGTGTAAGAATGTACACACACGTACACACACGTACACAGCTTCCAATACAGCGAGGGGCTATCGACTTGGCCGAGGGAGGAGCGCGGATCCTCGTCGAGGTCCTTTTTTCGCGCGGCTCATTACACCGGACCGGATATCCAGCGTCGGGACGGCAGGATCTCCGAGTCCGCTTTCCGGAACACAATTAAAGGCCGGAAGCGTGAGATCCAGAGGCCACCCATGGAAAAGGAGGGCAGCCAAGGCTCCCGGACCCAGCGGCTGGCAATCTATGTGTGGGGGGGTGGAGTTTTCTCGGCCCCTTAAATTTCGGCTGATACCACTTGTTGGCGGGGTGCACGCGAGCAACAGATGACACTGCGCTTCGCCGAGCCGAAAGCCCAGTCGCTCCGACCGTTCTTCCTTCCTTCCTTCCTTCCTGCCTTCGCTTTTCTTCCGAGGCTTCTTACCGGCCGCTCTAATTCGACAGTGCGTGGAAATGTCGAATGGAAACGCGTGGGCGATTGTTACACTCACGATTCCGGTGATTCGGATGTCTTTGGAATTGTGGGAAGAACAATCGGCTTGATCGCTCGCATTTTAAAGGATAGTTTGAATAATGACAGACGATGTGAAATTGACTGAGGAAAATTGGTATCTAATTGCACTAAAAATTCTAAAGACACTGTGGAAATTGTTATTTCAAGTGTGCTACTTGAAGGAATTTCATTTTCAAGTAAATATTTCAAGAGGAAGTCATAATGTCGAAAGACATAAAATTGACCGTGGGTAGAGACTGGTCCTCGAGAGTGTGTACGGAGAAGTGGAGGTTTAAAGGGATGAAGGAGCTCAAGTTCGCTAACGGGGATTCAAAATACATATTACTTGGAGCGCTCTCCGCTCCTGAATATTCAAAGGCCCAAGTTCCGGACTGCTGGTAATTATAACGACATTACCGTTACTTGTGCCCGCTGAAATACAGCCGTGAGAGCCGAGTTGATATCGCCAAATTGGTCTCGCTTCAGCCGCCCCTCTCCTCCTCGCCCATTAAACAATCGGCAAGCGGAAAGTCCGAGATTCCCACCGATCTCTCATCATTCAATCTAATGGCCAGTGCGATTAAAACACCTAATCGCTTTGGTAACATTGAACTATACTTGTCGAGCTCGACCACTTTTCCTACCTTATTATTATTATATATATTATTACCTAACGATTTTCATAAAGTCTGATTTGTAATTCCTTAAAAAATGTTTCTTTCCTACGTCTTTCTGGTACCAGGCAGTCGTCGTCAATGCCGGTAACTAGCCACAATCATTATAAACAGTAATCGACTTAAAACGCCCGAGAATTATCCCGGCGTATTATCATTTGGGATATCGACTGGTACAAAAGCTCGCGCGCGCACTCATTCTCCGATAATAATTAGCCTATGCCTGAGCTAATTATTCTGATCATTATTATTACATTAAAATGACTCAGCCATGCATGTGGTAATTATCAGCCTCATTAGAGTCGCGTTAATGCAGAAGGTATTACTTTGCTCCCGGGTGGAATCAAGTATACACATCCCCGGCCGATGCCCGCACACTTTGCTAACCGATTAAGGCATCAATAATAGAAGCAGAGACGCGTTTAGTTAATGCTGGCAACTTCGTCCAGTCGTATCCCACAGAGCGTATAGTTACAATGAAAATAGAACACCCGGAGCGTGAGTCATTTGCCTTTTAATCATCCCCTTCACTCTCGGGTTCTAATTATTTCCATTATTGATATAATTTGATATTATAAATAAATTTCTATGTCTGGAAACGACGTGGTAAACATTTTCAACGACCTACATTACTACTGAAACTTATTACTGAACCAACACTGTTCTATTTTTCAATCAGACACCTATCTAATCGCTTACAGACGCAATTATGAAAGCTGAAAAATGTAGCAATCAAACTATCGGGAAAAATATCCATATGGTTTGGCCGATTGGCACATGTTAGCGCCAACTCGAGCGCATCTCTCCGCGAGAGCTTTCACCCGCTCGCAAGTTACAAGGTGTGCATTTGAGGGTTCGAGTAGACCGCGGGATCCGATTACAATCGGCGGTATGACGCTTAGGGAAACTTGGAGACGAGGTCGAGAGGGCCGTTTCGAGCGGATCCTCGGGGAAGTGCACGGGCAGGTGAGGGAGGAGGCGAGAGGCTCAGAGGTGGAAAGTGGGTCAGTGACGCGCTTGATCCCAGGTATGCATCGGCTCCGCACCGTGGAAGGACGCACTTGGTGCGAAACGTGCCCTCGTCCTAGCTCCGAGCACGCCACGAGGCCCTGCGAGCCTGTCTAGCAGCTGGTTGGCAACGTTCCTCCTCTCCAGCGGTGGTCGACGCGTGTCCTCGTCGAGCGCGGAGGGTGTGCGCCTGACACCATCCTGCCTCGTCGATCAACCTCGACCCCCAGCATCCACCCCCCTCGGCCTCGTCCTATCCGCATAACACATCGCCGAGCAGAAGTCAGGGAAGGATACTGGCCCCGATGGAGATAAATGTGACTCCAGTCCGACTAGATAAAGAAGGGAATTCCGTGGCTGGAATTTAAAAGCCACCGCTCGAGCCCTCGGCCAATGAATCGCACGGGATATCTTGTTCCTGCCGACAGCCTCGCCCGGGGAATTACTGTCTCTGGTCTTCGCTCTCTCTCTTTCTCTTTTGTGCTTGCTCGAAATTCATACCAAACAACTCTCTGCCAGACTGATGCACTTGACTTTCAATCAGCACTGGCGTATCTCACTTTTAAATCAGACGTGTATGACGTTGTAAATATATTTCTTTAACGAGGTTTCATGTAGAATGTGACATTAACATTTCTAAAATCCTCACCATAATCGCAAAAATATATATAATAATTGTATCAATAATAATATTTATCCTCGAAATAGAGTTAGGCAGATAGACAAAGGTAATTGAAAGGCAAGTGATCAGCAGGTGCTTTGCTCGCAGTAAGATATTTGTGGAGGGGGAATCCGGAGATCATTAATTCGAGTGGGAGAAGTGGGTGGGCGGTGGTCAACTGTGCGAAATAATGACTGCGCGTGTATTTAGACTTATATATCTGGGTCAGGGCTCGTTTCGGGATTCAATTATTATAATTAATTCCTGGCAGGAGGAAATCGCGGGCGAGATGCGTGGAGTGGCGTCGGATGGTGTTCGATTAATCAAATGTCAGATGCGCTGAACGACAGCGAGGGCGTTTATTAGATTATTCCATACCGCCGGCCGGGTTTCGCGCGCCGCGGAAAAATCTATTGACCCAAGGCACACTTTCATTATTTTAATGACATCGACACTGCCGCTCCGCCGACAACTAGTTCGAATAATTAAACCCGACGTCAGGTCTCCGTGTCTGCCGCCACTGACATTGAATTAAATCAGAACTAATATATTAATACTATCTCTACCACATTAAACAACTAACTATTAACAATTATTTGATTATCAGTAATCGTAAACTCTTGGCAAATGTAGCGGGACTAATTGACCAAGCTCGGGTTAATAAATAAAAAGCAGGGATACGAGGATAGGGCGTATAATTAAGAAAGAATGGATCCGAGGAACGTGCTGGTCAGCTCGCGCGCGATATCATCGAATTAACCTAATTTCCCGATTGGCTCATCCGACGGCGTCCAGTGGAGGCACGAGAGGCTCGAGAGGCTTGCTCCTTTGCGGGCTTAATAAAAAATCAATCCCACCAACCCCCTCCGACCCGGCGCGCCGCCCGGGGGACGTTACAGGGTGGTCCACTCGTCGCTCCGAGGAAGGAGAAAGCCTGTAATGTCACTGTGTGTACCCCGTGGCTTTTCGTCCGACTGGGCATGGCCTCTCGCCGGGCAGCTGAGTGCCTCTAAATGCGATCTATTTACTCCGGCCAATACCTAAGGAACATCTCGCCCCGGAGAAATTACTACGCACGTCTCTCTCCCGCGGCGAGTTAATGCGTCAATTCTTCCTCCTCTCGGGCATTCGCTTCCAGACGCTGCCGACGGTATCTACTTCTCGACGGTGTTTCCACTTCCAGGCGGTTTTTGTTGAAAGCCTGATGCGTCTTGGGTAGAATTAAAATCCACGGCCTATAGATAAAATAAATATAATATATATAAAATAAATATAGATAAAATAAACTAAGTCGAATTATGAAAATCCTGTTAAAATCTTCGGTTCGATTTTGAATGAAGAATCGTTGGTAAAATATTGTCAGGCATATGATTTGACTCAATAATCTATATAAACTAATAAGAATTGTCTTACTCTCGATCGAATTACTTCTGTATTGTATTTTAGATTAAATAACGCAAAATTCTACTTCTTCCAGAATACACCTCGAGACCTCGAGGAACGACTACGCACACCCGCCGAGATTGAATGTGTCAATTCTTCTCCTTCTCCCCCGCCAGAGCGTTCGTTCGGAGGCGCCGCCGACTGCGTCTACTTTCGACGAGCATTTCCTGCCGATTTTCGTTAGCACGTCCTGCGTTCCCCGATAAAACTCAGCCCCTCGCTCTCGGCGCGGCCGATAAGCCGTCATTCCGTCGAGCGAGTTCCCCACTCAGCCGGGGGGAGGGCACGCGGAAAGTCAAAATGTTGGAAAGTGCTCGAGTGAGAGCTCGGTTTGAAGGCGTTGATCGGTGCGAGCAACAGGTCTCCCTGCCGTTGGTATTGAGAGGTTCGCCCTATCCCCCGGCTCTAAGTTTATGCTCGCTCTCGGTGCGCTATGTACTAATTAATTTCGCTCGATGGAAATAAAGCTTGTGGGGCAGAGTCTGCGGGTAAGCTCGCCCGGGCGCATCGCAGGATCGGTCGATGTATTTTTAACAATACTACATTATTCTGCAAATATTAATTTACCTTTTATCAGTTATTATCAAGCTTTTAAAATCCTGTCGAGTTTTACGAAATTTTCAAACAAACGCAACCTCAATTTATTTCATTCGCCCGCGTTTTCGTATTGAGGCTACTGGATTATTCTATAATTTCCGGCGCGTTTGAGGGATCTTGATTGCGCGGCTGTTTCTTTCATTCCCGTTGGTCAGAAACCGCGCAGTTTATCGGGGATCGCGGGGGTCGTTTAGACGGAATGAAATAATTCAAATAGTAGGACAGAACTAGAGCAGAGTGGAGTGCGGGGTTGCGTCCTGTTCTCGGAAAAAGGAGGCAGGTCGCCGAGAGCTAAGGACATTTTTGCTCGCGCTCGGCTGGAATTCGTATTTGACCGGAGCGAGGAGGAGCGGCGGCTCTCGGGGAGGGCGCGCGGGTGCGTGAGAGTGCAGCGAACTCCTCACGGCTGGAGATAAATTTCTCTGGCAAACCCCTGACGTCTGTTAACTCCGGACTAACCGGGAGTAATTCAGCCTTTAAGTCAATTAACTTCTTTCCCCCGACCGCGCTCACGACGGATGATTAAGGCAGCGTGTAACTTGGCGCGATAAATTTCGCCGGTTTATTTGCGGCTTGTCCTCCACCCTCGCCCTCCTATATACCTAGACGCACCTCGCGCGCACACGCTCTCCACAGTTCCGTGGAAACTCAATGTGGAAAGTTCCAACTAACGTCGAATTCTAGGTCGAACACGATTTCCGTTCTAAATGGGTGACTCCCGTTACATAGTTCCACCTCGCATTTTCCTCTAACCGACCCCCAGCCCCCAGCCCCCAGCCCCCATATCTCCGCTCTACTAGTTGATCTTCTTAAACTAGCTACCGGATTCATTAAACTAACTACCCTGGAAATCGGATCTATCCTTACTTCCCTCCGTACATCCGGCAAACCCTCTCGAATTTTTCCCTCGAGATAATATTCCCGCGATAATAATAAGATATACATATAAGTCCACCATAAAATTCTCAGGTTCATATTACTGACGCCCAAGCAGCATAACCCGAGAATCACCTCAAACAAATATCGCGCGATCTTTCCAGGAAGCGACAAGGTCCTCGGATCAGCGGGAACCCTGCAGCCCTTTAATCATCGCGGATTCGTCGAGCGGCAACAAGTCCCGGGAATCACGCAATCCCACGGGAAGAATGTCTCTTAATTCGCCGTCAAAGCTGGCTCGCTGGCCACTCGCCTAAATGACAGATTACCAGGCTCGTTGGACTAAAAGAAATCGAGAGGGGGGTTGGGGGGTGTAGGAAACGATCGACGAGTGAATCGCTGAATCACCAGGGTTGGGATGCGACGGGGTAGAGTTCACTCGGAGAAAGTAGAAGGAGAGGAAGGGGGTGAAGGGGGGTTGGAAAATTAGAGATGAGAGTGGAGGCTACCCTGGGGGGTGATGGTGTGGGTCCTCTTCGGGCCGGTTTCCCGGCGCGTCTCGCACACGCGCTCGCACTCTCTATCAGGGCTTCTCTCATCGAGGCCTCCGCTTTATACGGCGAGGATTGCGGCGGCCTCCTCCTTCTCTTCCCTATATCTGCCTCTCATTTGCGCATACTTCTCGTTCCTCCCGTAGCCTCTTTCAATCCTGCCGCTTTCTCTCTACCAATTTCTCGAGTCCCGCTCGAGTCCTGCCGCGCGCATATCGCATCCTCGCGGTTCTCGCGCCCCCTTCACTCCACTCTCGATATCTCGAACCCCCCGACGACCCTCTTTCTTTCTCGCTCGTCGAGTGTGATGCCTGACGATGGCCGTATAATCCGCAAATTACTAACCTAACCCCCGAGCGCCTTAAAGAGCAAGCCTTGTTCGCTCGGCATTCAAAGCCGGTAATGCCCTGAGCAGCCAGACTTGGCAAGGATCCGCGCCACCAGGCCCATGAAAGAAGGATGAAATATACTTCTCTCCTCGACGTGTATATCTGTGTACGTCTGTGCACCGTTCGCCCGGCTATTCCAAGTTGACTCCACCCTTTCTAGCCCGGCGCTCCTTTCATCATGGCGCACTAGGCAACACGCGAGAGAAGAGGTCATTCGAAATGTCTCCCTTTCTCGGCCCCGCTCGAGCTGCTTCAGCAAACATTTATTACGCCGCCGAGTGGAATTTTGTTTCGCGCTGGCGTTCGCCGAAATTTTATTCCCCGCCGTTTGAGCCGCCGCCGCCGTCGTCTCGTAATCTGTGTTCCAGGGTGCTTCGCCTCCCCGGACTCGAATGAGCTACAGGGTGATTTACTTCCCTTTGAATCACCACTTGCCCGGGATTCCCTCCGGTGTGCAAAATAATTATAAGCTGGATGGTTATTTTTTTTATGCTGCGGTGATTCTATAATCTTCTTTACACCCTGGCCAATTATTTTAGATGTATTCTATCCAATTATATTTTATATTATTATTATATGAATAAAACGAGAGATTAGCTAGTGTTACTAAACCATTAACCCCATTTTCAAATTAAAGTTTAGAGCATACAATGATTACAGAATATTGAATGCATATACATAATAATGGATATAGGTCGTTGAAAATGTAATAATTATAAGGTGTAATAATGGAAAATGTAATAATTATATACGATTTCAGTAATTTGAATATAAAGGAATCGTTGTCGAGTTTTTTCCACTGACTGAAATTTATTTCTAATATCAAATTGTACCAATAATCAAAATAATTAGAACTTGAGTATGAGGGGGATGATTAAAAGGCAAGTCACACATCCTGCACATGTAATACAAGTGTCTGAGCAGCACAGAGCTGACTGAAAGGTAAGTGAATCAGAAGTGCGAGGAGAGTTTAGGGGGGGCAGGGCGTTCCTGCCAGACATTCGTGATCTTAAGTCGTAAGGTCTTGCTTGAACCTTGATTAAAAGTAGTCCTCGGCGGGCGTATAGCTGGCGGATATGAAAAATGAAATGCCCGGCCTCCGAACCAGTCACTATACGCTCATCCTAAACTGCCGCTTTACATTCAAAGCCCGACGGCGCGCGCTTGTATCAATAGGTGGATATTACAATTGGACCGTTCCGTTTTCCAACTCCAGCGATCCATTGAATTTCATTATCGGCCCTGCACTCCCGAATGTTTCGCGTCGTTAATCCCATTCAGAGCGAGTGCCGCTCGCTCATGCCAATAGACAAATCGATCGGGACCACCGACTATCTACAAAGTAGATGAGACTCCACCCACAATGTAATACGCTTGTTATTCATAAGTATTCTCATTGTATTGAATCGAGTTTGGCTGGTGCAAATCCCGAGTAAATCAGTGGGGGAATAATAGCTGTACTGTGCTCGCTATGTTAGCCGTTGGGAAACTCTGTTTCGACACAAGTATGTGCTTCGTAAACCTTAATTAAGGGGCTTACAATGGATAGGACAAGATAGAATAAACGTCAATAACTTTCCACAAAAAAATGAATTGAACTCATAACCAGTTTCTTTTCGAAATCAATTAAAAACAGAAATATTGAATGAGTAATAATATTCCAGAAAGAAAAATGTTTGGCAACTCCCGCGTACTTTACTCGGAATCCAGAAAACTGCTGAACAAACCATACATCGGAGTACGTGAGCCGGCGCACCTCTTGAAAGGCCGGAGTCGGAAAGCCAGCGGATTTCTTCCCCTTTTTCCGTCGTCCGCCGGCACACGGCACACTCGCGCGCGCGCGCGCATCCAATAAAGCTAAGGTTAACGATGGATCGTTAACTTAATGAACGATGGGAACACACCGTCGAACGCGCCCACGCGCCCTGCTCTCCGCCCTGCTCTCCCGACGTCCCGGTAAAAAGGTCTGCGGAGAGGAATTACAGTTGACAGACAGTGCGCGCTCGCCCGTTCCTTCCATCGCACGTGCGGTAATGAGCGATCGAAAGCCTCCCGAACCTATGTATAGCGCCGATCGTATCGATCACTCGGCACTGCCGAGCGCCGCGACGGACCTTTTTTCTTGCACGCGAATTATCGCACGATTTATCGCCGATTTACACATGTCCGTGATGCACGCATGCAGCTTGTTGGTGAAGATGACTGGTGTAGGGGGCGAGTTCGAGTGGGACTTGATTGGAGTACTTAAGGTATTGGGAGAGATAAGGAGGCGTAGATCTGTATTATTGATTTGTATTTGATTGTGGGAATTATTAATGGCGTGAAACAATTCTAATTGTGACTTGCTTTCTATAGTTTAGTTGGGAATCTGGGTATTAAAGTATTGACAAGAAAGTGCCGTCGAATTCCCAATGATCAATTGTCAAATACAGATAGAAAAATAGCATTCCACCATTTTTAACGAGAATGTAATTCACTGGTCTCTAAATGCGGCGAGTCACACCCCACATATCTCAAGTGTACATAATGTAATCCCGAGCGGGGACTTGATCCCCATCCCGAGACTCTTGATCAACCGAGGAACGATCGAACATGATTGCACAATAAAGAGCGTCCATCCGTTCGTCAAATCTCTCTATATAACAGATTTTACTGCCTCCGAGGACTCGAGATCCTTTTCATTAAAGCTTTTACTGCCGGCTAAATAAGTGCGTTGGTACTTGGGGCGACTGAGACGCGGACGTATCGGGATTTTCCGGCAAAGTCTCTTAGGGTGAAGTCTTTGAGTGAATTTCGATCCGTTGGCTGACTCGACTACACCCAGACTAGAATCACGTGCATGTCGTCTTAGTGAAGAGAATATTAGAAATTCGAGGTTCCAACGTCTCCACTAACTACCGCGTTAGTTCTTTACCTGTACTGAAACGAAGTTGTCCAAGAAGTCGTCTCTGAAATACTTTTTGTACAAGCTTTGACATTTAAGCATGGTTGGTCCAGGGATGCGGACGGGATGTTGCGCTAAGAAAGGGGTGCGATGTACACAGAGTACGTGTATGTAGGGTCCGAGAGTGAGAGAGAAGGGAAAAGAAACTAGGATGCCGGGGGTTGAAAGAGAAAAGGGCGGAATGGAGGAGAGAGAGGTGTAGACAGGAGGACACGAGAGGCGTCGAAAAACAGGGAGAAATCTCCTTGTTCTTCATATGTTAACCTGAATCAACGCGGCTGGCGCAACCCTCTCGCACCGGCCGCTCTCCCTCGTCCTCATTACGGCCGACTAATAAACTCCCAACTCATGTGCACCGCGCACTACTCTTCGTTCCGTGTACTTGCCTTCTTCCACCCACAGTTTCACTGCCTCGAGCACACGCCGCTCTCCTCTGATTTCTTTCATTCAAATCAACGCCGGCGCGCGAATAAAACTACCCCCTTCCCTACCTGCCGAACGCTCATTGGGATTCACTGATTCTTCGATCCTCTCTTTACCATCGAGACCTGGAAACTCTGAAACCGTGAATTAACTATTCGAATCCCGAAAGTCGCAAATGACACGGGAGACTCCACCCTAAGTCCCCGATCGATAATATACATTAATTTCCAACTATCCTCCGGATTCCCTAGTTCCGCGAGCGGAGTCCTGGTGTCGAGGATGCCTGGGAATTGGAATCCTAGACGGACTCGACTAAGGATTTCAATCGGAATAGATGGCAGCTCGCTCGCGTCCGCCGATTGCTTCCAGGGCTCCGGCAGTCATTCGCGATGCGAGTGTGCGCCCGAATGAAAATGGTATCAGTGCATCAAGCGCGCAATCCAGCGGCTCGCAATATTGCCAATAAAATAATCGAGGCTTCAGCCGTGAATAGAGATAGCGGGGAGCAGTCCTGCCATGACATCGCATCATCCCTCCAATCCCGGATAAACCGGCCCGTAATCAATACCTATAGAAGCGGATTTTTCTCCCCGATTAACAACGCCCGCTACGGGAAACACCCTCCTGATGTCGACGTTCGCTGTTGCTAGGGCACCGCTCGTCTCTTTGGCCTGTCGGTTTTAATGCTTCGTTCGCGAAGATTATTTGTCGCCTTGTTCGAGGGGTATGACTTTGAATATTCCTTGTAATCAGGTCAGCCTGCAGGAAAGCGAAAGATATGACTTCCACCCTGGCGAGACGGGGAAGATGCTGGATGCTGGTATAAAATAAATGATGAAAGAAAGGTACTTCGGGCACTTACGAAATTTCACGACTGGCTTTATAAGTACTTTGCACGCTGTTCATCATACTTCTGTCGTAGCTTAATAATGCATAGTTTATGTTCTTGGGAGGAAATAAGCTTTTAAACAGTAAAAGAATTCTCCTGGGCTTTTCGACCAAACAAACACCTTGCATTTTTATATATATGTAGAGACTACTACACATTTATGTATGTATGTAATAGATTGATATAAATTCATATAAATTAGCTAAAAATTAAAAATTATTACTAAAATTAGCAAATACATAAAAATAGTCTAGATAGCATAAAGAGATAGACAGATGTCTTTGAAAATAAGTGTAAAATTTGAGGTTCCATTGGGAGTGAGGTCCTTTTGGACTAGTGGGTCGTGAAAGGTCAGTACAGAAGGGCTGAAAAGACGAGTGGTTCCAGTGAGTACGTCGCCCTCAAGCGCGCCAGTATTCCATTAACTGACATTTCAGGCGCGCCGATGTGTAGATCGCGTGAATGAAGGACGAATGAGGAGAGAAGAGGAAAGGAGGAAAAGAGAGTGCAGCGCGAGACAAGGGAGCCGCGAGACTCGGTGCACATTGAAACGCGAGGAAACGGCGCACGAAATTAAAATCCTCCTCCCCTATCCATATTTATTCGAGGGAATGTTTGTGTAACCATTATTTGAGCGAGCGACGACGACGACGGATCATCTGGCGCAAATCACAGCCTCTCCGAGAGCATCGCCATTGAAAGCGTCAGACTGGTGGCTTTTCCGATTGCTCGTGAAACCCTCCCCCCCGCTGAAACCCGATAACCGCGATCACAAGTGTCAGGCGTCGCGACGCCTCGTCAGGTAAACACACCCTGTTGAATTCGGCCGGCGAACGTGACCTCCGATCGCCAATGATAATCATCGTCCGAGGTATTCTCGCCCTTCGAAAACATCGAGGCTCCGGCTGGCGCCGGCTGCCACGACGTCCCTGGAATTCTAGTGCAAGTTATTGGCATTTCAATTCAATATTATTCCAATTTCGAATCAAATTAAATCTATATTAGATTTTTCAATCGCCTAGTGCGAATGCGATAGTGAAATTATTTCTATTCGTTAAAAAGGGAAAAACGAAAAACGAAGAATAACAATTGTCCATGAAATTAGCGAAATTTAATTTGAAATTCGAACACATATTTCCGTCCAATATATTTTTCCAAACGCTAACACCTGGTCACTGGACAATTTACACTATGCATATGACAAAAATGTGTCTACCACGCGATGATCGTGGACAAATAGGGGATGGTAGATGTGGTTGGTAGAGTTAAGCCGGCGAGCACGGTAGGGAAGAGTAGCGGTATTATTTCGAATCATCGAGGCACCCTTTAGATTTTTAAAGAACGGCCACTTTGTGTCGGGACGTGCCTCAAGAGAGCACGAGACGAGGTCGCTCGGCGGCGGGGCGGAGAGCGTCGAGAGGAGGCCATAGGCGTCCAGACGGCGACGTCGTCGACGGCGCCGAGCCCCGTGCTAACTAGCACCCCTAGCGCACACACCCACGCCTTTATTAAACGTCGCCCGTCGGCTCCCTGTGTACGCTCTTCCCCTCATAAAATTGAACATGGCGTACATACCTATACGCGCAAAACCCTCCGAAAAGAACGACCAAACTACCAGTCGCACTGCGAGCGGCGAACGATAGTCTTATTCTTGCCGGAGTAACTACTTTCTCATTTCGGGTGGAGGGGGACCGGGAACCGAGATAAGTGGAATATCCAATTTGTTCAGCCATTCCTTAACACGTTCACCATTGGATTTTATGCGAGAATCTACATGATGTTGTGATAGTTGATTAATTAATATAGTTTTTAGTTTGATAATTGTGTAAGTTGATTATGAGTTATTGAATTACTAAATCGTGTCGATTTCTATGTGGAATTACGAATTAATAACGTGGCACAGACGCGAATATTAATTTAGCAATGATTTCTAACCCTTTTTGGGTTGAAATAACCAGATAGATTGCTACAAACTAATAATTCACTAATAATAAAATCAATCTTTACCGAGTAATACTCGGAACTACGTAAAAACAACCTTACAAGCAGCGAATTCCTTTTAGAACATATCTCTCAGATCTCAGACTACACATTCGCCTACCGATACTTCCAAGCTCGGCAACTGTAAAGCGCAGACATTCTCATATGCATGGAACTCTTTTATGATCCGAGCTCCCAACTGTACCTCACGTTCTTTCTTCAAATCTTATGAAAACGTTGCCTTGCCAGCAGCGCCGGCTGAAACGGGGTTGAAGGTGGCTCTCTCGGCACTGGCGAGAAGAGGAGAGCCGCGTCCGGTGGGAGGGAGCGCGAGGATTAAAGTGATCCGGCGAGAATCAGGGCGGAAGGACAACGGGAGCCAGGGATTTATTAGATCCGCGCCCTTTTAATTACGCAGGCACGAAATAACGCGGCGTGAAAGTGGGCATATGCCCGCTATGCCGCAGTAATGCAAGGAAACGGGGACACCGAGGAGGAGAACGAGGGTCGTTGCGAATAACAGTGCCGCACTGCATCCGGTGAATTAAATCGAGCCTGCGGATCTTGGGACGACACACACATTATTAGCGCGACTTACCGATAGGCCTGGTGGAAAGTCGGAAATGTTCGGAATCTGCAACTGTGAGTGTTTATTATTTGTTTGTAAGTGTATTTGGAATTTTATTTGGGGTAAAGTTGTACTCATGGGTTGCATAAAATGAAGGAAATATTTGGCAGATATTTGCGTACTCAGAAAAGAGCCGTTTCATGCAAACAATAGTATCTAGTTGTGTATTTCCGAGAGTGCAAATATGTGCGAGAGTTTGTTTATTTTTGGCAGCGTCTGAATTTCACTCTGCTTGAGATATGAATATCCTAAATGTAGAATAAATCGAGCTAAAAAGCTTCAAAATAACTAAACTGATATCTACAAACTACCAATCCCCTAATAATAAAATTAATCTTTCTTGAGCAACGCATACTCTTCCAAGTACTAATAAAACAATTCCGGTTACTTTACACAGCGCAGCAGCAAAATTACCTAACTTCAGCCAGAGTTGGCGAAAACATCGCACAGTGCGAAATAACTCGAAAAGAACTAACTCGATTACGACGATCCAGTCGAGCTAATAACAAGATTTGTCAAGAACAAATTTGGCCGTCGGCGGCTAATTCCGCCGGATCGCCGAGGGCCCGCGCTAATCGAGAAGCAAAGGTGAGTATTCCGAAGCTACTGCGAGGAGATAGCAATCACTTAGGGAGACTGCCGGGGCACCGGGCGCAGTACATATTAAATTGCGATAACAGTAGCGCGCGAGAAGGATGATTCAAGTGCTCTTTCGCACGCTCGCCCCGCTTCCCACTGGCCGCGACGAGAAATATGGTTTACTCTTGAGAAGGCGAGCGAGCACTATTTGCTTCTTATTACCGTCATCGGAGTGCCCGGCCTCGATCGAGCACTTTCCACGGGGAAATTGTGCGGGCGCAGTTCTCCGGAATACCTGGAGAAGTCGATTCAGCAAGTCTTAGCTTGAATCTCAATCCGTTGGATGAGCCTAACTACACATGGAGTTTGGAGAATCGCGTGATTTGGACTAGTCGATCGAAGGAGTTTAAGGTTCGCGGAAATAAGCAACAATTATTGCGAATTACTATATCATGTTATATATAGGGTGATTCACGTGGCTTTGAATCGCTTATGATGAATATAGGCCGCTGAAAATTTAATAATTATACGGTGTTGAGTGATTTGAATATAAAGGAGTCTTTATCGAGTCTTTTCCACGCACTGCAATTTTATAATATCAAATTGTACCAATAATGAAAAGAATTGGAACTCGAGTGTGAAGGAGATGAAGGGAATTATGATCTTATTAGTGTGCGACTCAAGCATAACAACGGCAACAATCTAAAACCCACCAAATAATAATCTCACACGAATCAGACCGATTCATTGGTCAAAGAGTTCCCCTTTAATCGAGACCCGGCTTCTTTTTCGCGGTCAAACCCAGCGGTCCGTATGTGCTGTCGACGAGAATATCTAAATCTCAATGGGGGCGGGTGAGAGGAGGAGAAGGATGAGGGCGAACTCTGGTACGAAATTTATTAAAACCGCGGCCGCCCTCTCGCCGGCTTTAAAGCGCGTCCGGAAGGCAGCCGCAGTCCAGGAGAATTAAAGGCGCGCGAGAGCTGCTGAACGTGTCCTCTGCCAGTCGTATCAAAGGAACCACCGAGTACAGAGCTAACACGGTTAGCTCCCCTTTCCCGCCCCTAAATGTCCCCTCCCTCTCTCTCCCTCTCTCTCACCTAACGCGGCTAAAAAGAATGACCGCCACCGACTGCCTCGAGTAAATTTGGAATTCGAAAGCGAAGCTACTTGCTCGCGAACCCCCGATACCACCTGCGAAACGCGCTCTTTCTCTTGACTTCAATATCGGCTTCCCAGAGAGAATGCAGAATTGCACTCTCCACTGTCCTTTAAACCAATCCGCAGGAAAGTAGAACCTCTGAATTAGGGCAGTTTTAAAGAAGCCAAGAAAATCCGAGAAGGGTTCAGATTGTTTTAAAGAAACCCATCAACTTTACTTGTACAATTTCAGTTGCGTTGATTTGTACGAGTTTCGATATATTTAGATCGTTCTCGAACTAGATCACCGTAAAGCTCCCGAAAAGAAAGATCGCCAGCATAAATCCTTCACCTAAATGTTTCAATATAATAACAAAACACTCTTGCTACAATTGACGAATACTCTTATTCGAGGGAGAACATAGGCAGCAACAGATAATGCAGTATCGAGATTCACTCACCGCAAACCCGGCGATCCAACACATATCAATCGGGCGATCCAGCCGTTGTGGGTGTTGCTGCATTTGAGGTTACCCATTGTCAGTCAATCTCAGCGGGCAAAGGGTTTCCTCTCCAATGTCATTCTCGGGGCTTCACACTCGAATTTCGGCTATTCACGCTCGAGTTTCCCTGATCGTTTAATATAGCCATGGGGCTGGTTTATCGGGCGCGTATCACTCTTAACGGCATAACGAGGAAGGTTAATTAGCGCGTCCGGTGGCTCAGTGTGTCGAGCGTAATAAATCATTTGCCTGTCCATCGTCGCCGGCTACGTTGGAGAGAGGTTCGCCTAAGTGCGCGGATCTGGTTACAAGTAGCGCCCTGGAACCTTACGCCCGCATAATCCCATAATGGAATAATTGACGTCGAGGGTACCCAGAATCCGTGCAATAACGCGCGCCGCGACTGCCGGCACTCCTGCGCCTTCCGATTGGAGCGTCGGAATTGTAGAAGTGGTACATACCATTAGCCTAAATAGTAGAAAGAAGTAGAATGGACTAATCCAGCCAAGGACAGGAACCAACCGGCTTATATATATTATATATTATTGTGTATAGTAATTAATTGTATTATTTATGTTGGGAGAAGTAGACTACGAATTTTTATTCGTAGATTACATTTTTGATAGTTGCTCGAATCTCAACGAGGATGTGTAATAAATAGAAAGTTCTGTTTAAAGGCCTTTCTATCACTATATGGATTAATTCAATATCAAGTAGTATTAGATGGGATTTTCCAGTCTCTGAACTTTCTTGATTTATGAAGCCAATATGAGGTTTGAATGACAAATTTGAAAAAAGCGCCCATAGAGATTAGTATGAAAACAGCCCTACATTGCGTCGATATCACTAGCCATTAATTAGAAACATCTGTTTCCTTAGGGTGGTATTCCATAATCCAAATGCGGCAAAAATCACTATATTGTAATATTTTTAAAAAATAAATTAAAAGAAATTGACAGATAACAAAAAATTAGGTAATATTATTGTTCAAATTCCAGGTCTGCAGTAATCGGACCAAAAGGAATAAATAACCGCTCGATTTTGCAAACTTATAATGAGATTTTACAGGCCTACTTGAAGATAAGGTTTATCAATGGAAATAACATACAAAAATGATATAACACCAGTAATAACTTTCCATAGGAGAATTTGTCCTATTCTTATGATTTACTTCTTCCCACGAAATTAAACTTTTTCGTCCACTAACCTATTCCTCGGAGTGGATCTGCCTGTACTTACTATAACCTGCAACAGTGAGCTTTGACAATGAGACAAGTGTTAATGAATCTATTAATTAAAAGAAGCAGCAATTTGTTGTTTCACGAGACAAAGCGGTTCGCCGGTCACAGTAAATGGGCGAACATAAAACATGACAAAGCTGTGACAGATCAAAAACGCGCCGATCTTTTCCGCAAACTGGGAATGCGGATGAGGGCGACAATACGAGGTTTGTTAACAATTGTCTGAAATAGTTAAATGTGTATTTACCTGTAAAAATATTTCATACCGAAAGAAAGTGGAGGTATCAATGATCCTTCCCTCAATCTTCCTTTGGCACAATTGATTGAGCAGGCGAAAAAGGCGAATATGCCAGCCGCAACAATAAAGAGAGCTCTCGAGGAAAAAGAGAGTAGCAGCAATAAATTTGTAATCGAGGTGAAGGCGCTTAGTAATGTTCTGATGCTTGTTCATATGGACTTTCCAAGTGTTTCACAAGCTAGGCAATCTTTACAACCAACAATAAAGAAATTGGGGTACGGATTGAAGTGTACTTTTGAATGTTCAATGATTAAAAACCCTTTTCATTCAATCTAATGAATAACATCTTGTTATTAGTGGAAAAGTTATTGGAGATTACTCAATTATAACACATTTTGAAGGAACACATACCATCATATGTAAAAGGGAGTGTACTTTGGAACAGGCCACTGAGGATGCCATAAAGGCGGATATTGAACATGTAGAAGAAGTAGAGAAAGATGGTGAAAAGTATTTTGAGGTAAAGCATCTCTTATCATGAAATGATAAACTTCACTTTCAAGCTATGTCTTTATTTATGCCACTTTACAGTTCACTTGTGATCCGACTTATGCACCCAAATGTGAAAAGCTCTTGTTGGACATGGACTACGACATACTTTTCTCTGATCTGACTTATTATCCCAGAAGGCCAATTGCAATTGATGATGCTACCACGGAAGCAATTGAGAAGCTTCGTAAAAGGATCATGAATCATCCAGGTGTAAAACGCATAGAAGATAACATAGAAATATCTGAATGAATTTAGACTCAAATATACAAATTGTACAGAAACTTCTACTGCAATATTGACGCCCGTGTACAGTACAGCATTACGAAGGGTTCGAGTGAAATCATTTTATTATAAATATCATAAGATTTATTAACACAATTGTTTATATTAATATTCGAAATTCATTTCCTTGTATACTTTTGCTATACAATATTCGCTCCGTATCCCTCGATATCGTAGATATTGGAGCCAGGAAAATTGGAAATTGCATTTCTGTGAAAGAATGATTGCAGTAATTTTTTCGACATACGGGCGCGTTCATTCCACGGACTCCGCAATGTTTTAGCATCATTGCTCGCATAGTATGCATTAACGCTTTCTTGTACATCAAGTTCCGGGTTTTCTTTCGTTTCGCCGACATTGTTTGTTGAATTGAGATCTGACGATTTATCTGTAGATTTCGTTTTGTCCTTCTTGCTTTTCTTTTTCTTTGATTTCGCTTTGTCTTCTTGATCAGTACCTGTGTTTTCTTTATCCGAAATTTCCTTCTCATTTTTGGAATTATCGTCGATTGTTATCACTTCGTACTTGTCGACGTCACGTTTCGATTTCTTATCTTTCTTCTTTTTTGTTGAACTCTCACCTTTTTTACTTGAGTGTTCCGATGTTGATTCTAATTCATTAGTCTGGTCATTGACTGTTGGCTCCAGATTCTCAGTATGCTTCTGTTTCTTCTTTTTCTTGGATTCACCCGCACTCTTCTCCGAGGCTTGCTGCTCAGCCTCAATGGTAACTGCATTCTTCTTCTTGTTCTTTGGTGTATGATCTACATGCTCCTCATCCTTTGTACTAACATCAGTTTCCTTTGGAGGATCCTGGTCCTTAACTTTATCCTTCTTTTTCTTTTTCTTCTTCTTCTTCCCATCTTTTTCAGTACTCTCGTTTTCCAGAATTACAATATCGTCTTCATCTTTTAATCCACCATTGTCCAATTCGATGATTTCTGGCTTTTCCTCTTCGGGAGTTTCAACAATAGTTGCTAATAGAGATGCCCTCCTTTTCTTCACTTTCCTAGTCTTGCGTTCGTTGATTTCGTTATCCAGTATTTCATTGGATTTATCCTCGCAGTCTAAAGCTTCATTCACGAAACCAGTGGGCGCGCAATCGTTATCGGTTTCCTCGTGTTTCCGTTTTCGCTTGTGCTTCTTAATTTCGACTTCAAACTTATCCAATGTAGCTTTCCCTTTCTTCTTCTTAATGGGGTCGGTGCTGTACTCCACGTGGTCATTGAAAGTTACCCTCTTCTTACTTCCCTTTTCATCCTCAGGATCAAACGCACAGTTGGTTAATCCAAATTCTGCCCTGGACACCTCAAACTCCAATCCATTTTGGGTTTCTTCTGCTTCATTGCCCAAGCTTAGAGCAGGATTTACAAAACCATTTGTACAGTCATTGGAAGAAGCTGGATCTTCATTAGCTTTCTTGCTATCATTCAGCTCCTCATCGTAAAAGGTGCTTCCACTTTTACGCTTCTTTGACTTCTTAACTTTCTTAACAGGACTGGCAGTTTCTTCTGAGCTATCTAATTTCAAACAGGGGTTAACAAATCCATAGTTACACATGCCCACTGAACTCTCATCATTTGACTTCTCTTGATTCTGACTAGAAGAAAATCCAAAGCCAGCATAAGCAGGTTCATCCTCAGAATCAGTTTGCCTCTCCACTTTGCTAGTCTCAGGGGCTTTATATAATCCTTTATTTCTAAAATAATCAGACATGCTCCCACTCTTAATAGTCAACACTCCACCCCTTGTGTCCTCCGTGCCAACAGGGTCGGCACTATACTCTTCTTCTTCTTCTTCTTTCTTCTCCTCTACTTTCTCTTTGACCAAGTTACCTATACTGAGGTCCTTCTGTCCAAATATATTAGCTAAATCTTTAGAACTATATTTATTCACATCCTTTCCTCGTGTAAACTTGTGGTAGCTGAAATAATGAAAGATCAGTGATACATAATCCAAAGAGATACTCCAATGTCTTTGATCAATAGACTTACTGTACTCTTGCTCTACTTTGTTTGGACTTCTGTTCCAGTGATGTGCCACTGAGTGTTTCGTGTTTAGTTTCTACTATAACAGTTTCACTAGTGTCCTGACTGCCTTGGAGTTCTTTGAGTAAATCATTGAAACCATCGTGATGCTCGGTCCATGCCTTGTCCATTCCATCATTCTTGAACCCAAAACCTTTGAAAACACAAACAAGTTCGTCTAACTCCCTCGCAACAACCCGAATGTTTGTCTCATCGCATTAGTCTCTTATTTACCTGCATTGTCATTTTTAAGAGCCACGCGAACGTGTTCTGTCATGCCTTGTTCGTTCGCGCCAAGACCCTTGCCGGAAGACCAGCCCATTTTCTCCAACATTTTCTGCCCGAACTTGTTGGTGTCTGAACGTAAAATCCACACGTTTCACTCAAAGTTATATTGTGCGAGAAATGTGCTAGACAATTGGCAGAAGAAACATACCTTCGCTCCAGTGTTTACCGCGTGGATTTAGGGTCCACCTTTGCCTGCGGCGAGGCTCCGCCAGCATTGCCATTTCTAGAGATCTTTTTCACACTAATCACGAAAGGTTCGAGCGTGCCAATTCTACCGACTTGTCGAGCATGCACCTGCCGTCATTTCTTGCGTACGTTATAAGTACACATCAATAGACTCACAACGAACGTAGGCCAGGTGCGACTTCCAGAAAACCGTGCACGGCCTGCACGCACGCTGTTCCGGAGCAAGTAACCGGAAAGCCCGGAAACTGATGTACCGACATGTCGAGAGCGCAAAAGAGCAGAGCAGCGCGCCCTGGTTTCATTGGGCAAAGTGTCCGCTTTAAATTTACAAGACTGCCACGAAACGTAAGTATAATAAATATATTTTATCTCACGTTTTAAAGATACATAACAATTCATTTGTATAACAATATTATTCACTTGTAAGTTATCCTTCGACCGACTAATACAGAGCTATACGATCGGAGTTAAATGTGAAAAATGTAAGTTTCATCTAAAAGATTTAGGGGGACAGCCTTTCGTAGACCCAGCCGTTATCACCTCGATGAACAAGAACATTGTCGATCTTTTCGTTAGGCTTGGCTCGTCTAAAGCGGATTCGGTCGTGGAGACGATCACTTTGACCCTGCCAGAATTCGACGGAATGTGGTACCACCAAATAGCCACCCCTGGAGCATAAAAAATTGTAGTATAAAATAGTTATCTAAGTTGGAGGAAAGCATTATTGAGCAATCATTACCAGGAGTCAGGCCGCTTGACTTGACCCTCTGGGAATTGTGCGATTAGTTCACGTTCCTGCACAATGAGAGTTTGCCTGCCTGCGATTATCGAGCTCTGCTTGCTCGCCATTGACCCGATTTGGTTCGAGTATGGTCTACTTAGAAAGTAGCGATCGGAATCTTCGGCCGATGTTTTCTGCACCTTGCCTTCTATGCGCACCTAAAAAGAGAGTTTCCCTCAATTCCCTCCATTCGGATTCGACCTGCAACGAATCGTCAAGTCTTATACTTACACCTCGCCTAAGAGGTTCCCAGTAAAAAGTCATGGCAGCATTCGGATTCTCAGCCTGTAATGAAATTCGGTCAGATTTCGCGGCCTGCTGTCTCGAGGAATTCGCAGACTCACCAGCTCGCGTCCCTTTCGACTGTTGTAGTTTGTGTAGAATTTGAATCCTTCTGTGCCGTAGCCTTTGAGTAGGACGGCACGCACGGACGGAATGCCATCTCTGTAGAATATACCCTGTTTTTAGTTTATTGTGCGAGACTCACGAGAAATCGAATGGTAAATGATCTTACTTTGTCGCGGTGCCGAGAAACACGGCATTCGGCTCGAAGATCGCAGGTGTATTGCATGCCTCGTCGAACCAGGCTTTAAATTGACCAATCGGCTCCTTGCTTGTCAGATGTTCCTCGGTGAATGTCTCGTTCTTATCTTTGTACTTAACACGCATTCCTGGATATGCGAAATGGTAAATTATAATTTAAATATATTATTTGTTCGGAAACTCAGGAAAATGGTATAGCGATGTCAGTAATATTATTGTCATTCAAAAAGCAGGACCGAGATGAAATACAAATACAGGAAATATTGTTATCAGAGGCGCAATTGAGATAAGGTGAGCAGGCCATCGGTAAACTAGCAAGTCTGGATAGATCGGACTATATAGTATACATATTTCTAAGATGGGCAACAATCGAGGAATTAAACAATATACTTCACCTCCAATGTCCATACTGAAATTGGTACTTTGGAGATTGGATCCTGCCATGGCAACGAGTCGAAGAAAGTGACTGTTCAATCGGTTGATAAGGCTACAGCTGATGTTCGCACAGTAGGAGATACGGCCAAACGTCACAGCCATATAAGACTGCGGTGCTCAGCCCAATCTTCCGCAAGGCGGAAGGAAGGAACGAAGAAACAGTATATATAACTATGCGCTGGTCCCCCACGAGAGCTTTTGTTATCGCAATTGGCGTAAACTCATATCAGGAAACTGGAGGCTATGCTCCTCGCAACCACTCTCAACGCGATTCCATGTTAGTGTCAGAGGGCGCATAGTGTCATAGACTCCTCTTATCAGCGAAATTCAATTTCTAATGCGCCCACTGATGATTAGTTTCTTCGGCCTTGAAATAGGAAATACTTGCGGGGCAAGTTTCGTTAGGTTTCATCAAGTGAGAGATGCCGGGAGATGTTCGGCGGCAATGATTGCAGTCGGTCGGTAATAAAATGATAACCCAGGTGTAGTACTTATATTGAAGGATCAATAGTTCGAGTGAGGTATAGCAGGTAGCATCCTAGGCCATTGTAATATCGAGGATCGAAGTAGCCGCACGTCAGATTTCGCGGAGTAGAATGTAAACAGTGTTTATCACTTAGCTGACCTCGCAAAAAATGGATTGGCCTTTCAATCGCTCGTGGTTATTATAGTTACAGTGTTCGAGTGAGGAGTACGTACCTGTCGACTTTGCAAACAACACTGTCTGACACACCTTCACTTTATCGTACAATTATTTTTTTTTAAAATGAGTAAATTTTGTTTATTTTGAAATTTTTATGTTTTGTGAAAGACGGAATTGTGTGCGACACTGGACATTCGTATAAATGACGGTCAAGTAAATGAGTGCAAGTCCATTAGAAACGAAATAACTTATATTTAAAAAATACAAAATACATAGTATTAGACAGCTTTTTGGAGCCAAGCATTGAGCTCCTCAAAATCTGCGGATGAATCAGGATCTTTATTAAATGCAGCAGACTCTGCAAACTCGATCTTCATCTCCAACTGAGAGAATTCAAAGTCTTTGCCCTCTTTTCCTAGATACACGTTTTTAGCCTCAGAGTCAGTGGATTCCAATTGATTTGACTTTGTCATGCGTAGCAAGTTCATCTCTTTCTCCAGCAGTGCTTTCACTACTTTAGCACCTTTTGCCATTGTTTGATCCTGCTTGTTGCACAGAACCAGCACAGGAAGTTTTCTCACCACGGACTCGGATAACAGATTGTACAAATATCTAAAGGAGGAAACATGATATAATTGTTGTGATTATTGCAGACCTCACACTTTCCACTTCTGGCCTACTTACTCCGCCACATCCCTGATGTCTTTTTGGATAGTCACAGAGTCAATCACGTAGACTAGGCCCTTGGCTGAAGACTTGTACTTGTCAAAGAACCTGTACCTCAGCCTCTCGTGACCAGGTATATCAACAAGTCTCAACAAGCGCTGGAAATCAATGAATCAGGTATATTGTTTACTAGAATAAGTAATCTAAAGTCATTCGGACACCTACATTATTCACTATTATGTCTCCAATGTTCTCTTTGGCAGATGTGTGTGTCTTCACAAACTTGGAGCACAAAAGTCTCGCATAGATGAGTGTTTTACCCGCATCGGTGATACCCGTGACAAGGATACTATTGCCGACTGCTTTCCTCCTCCTCCAGAGTGCAAACAAAACTAGACCAAAGGAGCAGAGTTAACTTGCTGTTCTCCATAAGCCAAAGTCATTAGAATGATACGTTTCTTTTTGTATTACATACACAATCACAACATCGTGTTTATTTCTTTTTATATCTGGATTCGTATGATATTTGTATTGCTTTTATTCTACAATTTCTGTTGGTACTATGACTACCTTGTGTAATAAAAAATATGCAATGCTTCTCCGATTATTTCACTATAACTTGAGGTCAATTGACCCTCACAATTTCACCTACATCTGCTCAGTTTTATAACTGAATCATGGATGTTAGTATTAAGCAAACTACAACCCTTCAATGACCCAGTGATGCATAAACAAATATTATAGTAAGATGAAACTCCAATTTTAAACAGACAAAGGCAGGTTCCGGTTTGTTAAAATTTACAAGTCCGACGTCTAATTGACGAGTCAGTTCCGATTGAAAGGAACTGAGTCACCCTGTACAGAGCCAGCCAGCAGTATACTTTCATTAATAAATATTGTTCGTGCCCGCCACGCTGCACTCAACGCACGTAAACATAAACAGACCTCCAATCAGCGACTCAAACTACAAACTCTCATTTTGGCTGGTAAGACTTTTAATACATGAAATCCTTGTACATATGTCAAGTGATGTTTGGTAGAAGGTGAGGTTATCGTGCACGTCGATTTACCTAGAGTTATAAAAATAACGACAACTGCCGTTATGATGCCCATCAGCTGGGAGTCTAGATTGAGAGCCGCCAGAGGCTTCACGTGCTTCTCCATCTCGAGATTATTCTTTCCACAATTCCAACTATCCGCCGCGTAAGCATATGCCGCTTATACCGAAAATCACGCTCGACACCTACACTAATACAGAAAGCCACACTGACGCGGCTCGCGTGCCTTTTTACACAACTATGCTTCGCGTAATTTCTTGATACGTGCACACACGTCTACAGGTTTGCCATCGTAGCAAGCCAAGTGTTATTTGAGTAGTTCTGTAGAGGCAGACACTGAAGGATTCCTGATTCATATTTAACTCGCACACAGAGTGACTCATTTGACTTTGAATTTTGAATCAGCACTGTTTTATCTTTTGTTTTATGTATTAGGATACTTCATTAATTTATACTAATTTCATTTAGGTTAAAATATTATTCCACTTCGATTGCACATAGATATGACGAATAAAAAGTTATTTTCCGAAAAACTTGCGTTTTTCGGCTACTTTCTATATCAAATATGAAAAAACTATTAAGTACAAGGACCATCAATGTTAACCAAGAAGGTTACAAATACTTTTTCCACCGCCTATATTTGTATCAGACAGTCATTACCCTTAATAACTGTTGAATGTCATATATATCATAAAATTGCCGTCAGAATTCAAATAGAATAATCAGCGAAAAGTAGGTTGTAATGTAACAGATCGCATTGATTGATCACAAATTGGCCTGCGCCCGAACTATTTCTCAACGTGGAGAACTCTATCGGTTGATATCTCTCAAGCACATCACAGTGATACATTGAATCTCCGAGGATATCTCGAGTATATCTCTAACGAGGCGGAGCTGCTTTCAGAGTGCGTTATCACACGTGCTGCGGAAAAATCGCGCGGCGTGTAGTAAATCAGTAGAAAAGGCGATAATGATAAGTGCGATGTACCGTGGTGGATCTACTACTTCCACTAGCACAACGACAAGGAACTAGTTTAGGAGTCGTTCATGAAAACAGGTAGAAATATCGAAATTGAGTCAACTCCAAAGAAGAAATCTAAGAGGAATGAATGCGATTGCACAATAACAATAGGAACTTAAAAGAAATGAATAGACACAAAAATACAAATATCGCAATTAACTAAACTCTAAGGAAAAACATAAAAGGAGCAAATGACTAACTCGAGTTAGTTCTGATATTTATTGCATTAATTTCTTTGATGTTTTTTACGCTTTTTGCGTTTCATAAATTTCAGACCTCAACTTCAAAGAAGAAACGTGCATAGAATGAACGGCCACGCGTAACCATAGGGCGAAATTGGGCTGGAAATCAGCAACGCAAAGGGAGCAACGCGCCGAGGGCAGGATCAGCGGGAGAATTTTCTGAATGTAGCACTAACGAAGTTTTAATTCGAATCCGGGAGAGAGAGCGAGGGGCTATTTTGGTCGCGGCTCCAAGTGCACGGTATTACGTGTTCGCCGGATTATCTTCCTCGGCGGAGTTGAACTCTGATTATCGGGGAGCGTGCTGGGCCGATAAGGGCCATCCTCCGCTCGCCGTCGAAGCTTCCCCCACGTTTCCAGCCGTCAGTCTCGCTCGCGCCTCCGTCAGACTTGACGACGTTCCACGAGATTCCACGGTACCTGTACAATTTCACACTCTTTCCTCGCATTGGCCACGATTTTGCAAACTAGTCTCGCGACACGCGCCGTCTCCGCGAGAGTGTTATCGAGCGCACGGTTTAAGAACAGTAACTAGATATAGTGTTCGTCTATTGAAATGCTAGAAGTCCCTCGCGCCGTTCACGTGTTTGGAATCCGATCCTAGTCTGTTGTGAATGAATATCTTTACAAACACAGAGTAGGATTGAAAGTCTCTGTACTCTACGACCTGAGCGGTCCGTGTGTTTCGCGCTAACGTTGCGCGTCGTTCCGGGGAAAGGACGCGAATGTCAATTAGATTCCGCACCGAAGGAAAACTCCGCCGAGCCAAAGTGTCGTGGAATCCTCTTGATCGCGTGTCTCTTTAATCCTCTGTAATTAAGTAAAACGACCAGTCCCCCAAAGCTCTCCTGACAAGTATCCACATAACATGTTAAACAATCGGACAATTAACTTATTCAATAGCAAACTAACTATTCGCATAAGCTGCGTGTCCAGGAGAGTGTTTCCGCTCGGCGGGCGATAATGTTCTAGCAAAACATGTTTGACCACTCATCTAAACATTTCGGTCTCTCTTTGCCCCGCTCAAACAACCGGCGCGACGCCTGTGTCTTTCAGTGGCCGCGCTAGCTCTGCGACAGGATCCGTGCCCGACTCCCCAGGAAGAATGGATGCGATGAAAGCCGGCTGGTTCAGCGAACTAAACGACTTGTGGCCCGGTGTCTCGTTATCCCTCGAGGTCGCGCAAATTCTGCATCGCGAGCGCTCCCAGTTCCAGGATGTCATCGTACTTGAGACGTAGGTATTCGCTATGGTTTCTCGTCGGTTCTGACTTCGCCCGACATCTAATACTTCGTCCAGTCTGCAGAAATTTCATGCAGAATTGTCTGTAAAGTGGTATACATGTTTAGATGTTTGGCGGATTATGGGAAATCTAAACGGTTGAAAGAAAACTGATAAGATTGTAGTTGTTCAATTTGATTAAAAGTTAAGAAAGAAACTTGAAGACGAAGTTATTATGTTATAGATAATCATATAATATAGTTGAGATATTGAACAGAAAATTTCTGATTTTTTAACTTTTTAACAGAAAGCGTTCATACTAATAAATATGTTGCTAGTAAATGTGTTTATTCGACGCGAGTTATCTGTTTCACTGGTACTCTAGGAAGTCGCACGGAAAGGCCTTAATTTTAGACGGCATCATACAATGCACCGAACACGACGAGTTCGCTTATCAAGAGATGATAGCGTACTTGCCGCTGTGCAGCCACCCCAATCCAAAGAAGGTAACTGTCGGCCACATATTATTCTGGAGAAATGAACAGGGATAATTAATAAATACAACTCCCAACAGGTCTTAATAGTCGGCGGCGGTGACGGCGGAGTAGCGCGCGAGGTTGCGAAGCATCCGGATGTCGAGTCGATCACCCAGGTGGAAATTGATGCGAAGGTGCTCGAGGTCTCGAAGAAGTACTTGCCCTTCATGGGCGTCGGATTGGATCATGAAAAGGTGACGTTAAACGTAGGCGACGGTTTCGACTTCATGAAGAAGCATACGGGCGAGTTCGATGTGATCATCACTGACAGCAGTGATCCTGTCGGTAAGAAGCGAAGAGTAGTCAATGAGGACGATTCAAGTGAGGGGATTTGTAGATATACTCTTTTTCTGTTGGTATTTTAGGACCAGCGGAATGTCTATTCCAGGAATCGTATTTCAATCTAATGAAGACGGCATTGAAACCTGGCGGCATCGTCTGCAGCCAAGCAGGCACCGCTTGGGCAAATCTCGATCACGTCACTCAGACTCTACAGCATTGCAAAAGCGCATTTCCGGTGGCGGCTTACGGTATCGCCGCGGTACCAACTTATCCCACCGGCCAAATCGGCTTCGTACTTGGAAGCTTGGATTCTGTGAGTAGCATCCTCTTTCCATTCCTCGATAAGTAGCCATGCAACAAAATTCCACTAACATTTGGAGATATTCGCTCGCAGACCACCGAGTTCAAGGAGCCGAAGAAGATCTTTGACGAGGCTGAGCTCGACACGATGAACATGAGATATTACAACCAGCACGTGCACCGTGCCGCCTTCGTTCTGCCGAGGTTCGTCGGGAAAGCATTGGACAAGGCTCTCGCCGAGCTTCCCTCCCAGTGAATAACAAACAATCTGTGCTAAAACTGTTCGGCTCGAGCTCCGAGGATATTGGCTTGGTCGCTGTTGCTGCCCGACAAGAACACGTAGTTAGGAAATTTGTACAATAACCACCGGGCGTTGCTCGCCGGCAGCGACGTTCGGGGATAGAGTTTTTTCTCAGAAGACAGATGAAAACTGTTAGAAAGTTTTTTATTTTCAGAGCGTCGTAATATTGTGTATATATATATATTTTATATTATACATATTTTGCGCGATTCCTTTGTAATATAATACTAATGATAAAATCAGAATAATATTAATAATAGTCGTCGGTATAAGTAAATATTAAGCGACAATAATAATAATTGCAATAATGACGGTGTATAACATTTGTAACTTGTAACATTCCGTAATAAAGAGGAGTTTAAGACTTCACTATTCCTTTGACAATTAAAAGTAACAATAAAAGTTATCCACAGTGTATAAATCGAGATTGTCAAGAAACAACTGATCGTTAAAATCGTAAAAATCTTCTCATTCCGTACTTACGCATATATGTTAACGACATTATGCTAGTACAATATATCATCCATATGTGTAGAATTGTATAAATCATTAGTACCGATAGATCGATATCGTATGATGGCACACACGCTTACAAGATATCATATAAATAAAAAAGAAACGTATACATATAGGTAGCGGTCGTTTCCAAAAATCTGTAGACGGTAAATGCAGTAGATCATACGCGTCTCTTTCGAAAACCCGGAAAAGTTGTCTGCATTCTACTTTCTATAACACAAAGAGCTTCACACTCCTACGCTACCGAGGCATTAATAAAGCATTTAATTTTTGGTAATATTATAAAACTCTAAGTTAAAAGATTAGAAAAACAGCGGCAGCTCGTATTAGGCTTAGGCACTTCATTTTCGTTCACTATATCACCAGCCAGATAATGCTTGTCAAGACGCCGAGTTTCTTAGGTCCAATCGGTTATCTCCGAGTTTTCCACTTTATCTAGAATCCGACAGACTAACAATTGCACTAATCGATCGCTTGGAACAGGCCTGTCCAAACAATACCAGTTTACTCCTCACAATCTTTCAAGAATGGCGTCCATTCAGATGAACGCGTTACAAAAATTCGAAATTTCACAGCACCAAATCGATTATAATAAAATATGCTCTCCTTGGAGGAAGAGCGTTTTGATTCGAGTTTTGATTAACACAAGAGACACGTTAATTTCGATACAGTGTCTCTTGCCTCTCGAGATCCCGACACTTGGGTAAATAAGATTTACATATCTCGACACCGATTTTCTTTGCTCGCGACATTGGACAGTCCTGAGAGCTGCGGAGCTTGACGACGACTAAAGATCCATATCGCTCGAGCCGATGACAAAGAGCCACCGCCTAGTAATGCTAACGGAGGATTAAGTTAGAAGACAAGGAAAGAAGGACCTAAATAAAAAAGAGTATCATAAATATAAAGGGGAGAGTAGGTTAAAGCAATGTGAAAAAGGAAGTGTGCGCTTAACTATCAGTGTTAATTCAGAAAACGGAAAGGTGTGTTAAAGGGGGTGGTGGGGCACGAGTCCACGCTGAGCGCGGCACGTTCGGCCCCGGGAAATTAATAAAATTAAATGATATGTTGCTTCTCTTGTTAATCCGTGGTCCTTAGCTTAAAAGTAAACATAAATTAAATCTAAACTAAAATCAGGTTATAGCTTCTTTGCTAGATGCGGAAACGTAATCCGGCTTTTATGCACTACGGCATTACACGGGTTGACTCTCATCTGATTCCACGAGAAATCTTGAAACCCGAGTTATTCTTGGGTAGCGAAAGGAAAATATTGTCGCAAACATTTCGAAGGCTGCTAATAATCACAGGTGTACTCGATGTATACAGTGAAAATAAGATCAGTCCCGTTGACAGCGAAGTGGGGGCACAATTTCGTAAAAGGCAAAGTACTCCGTGGACGGGTTACTGGTGTATAACTGACGACCACAGTTGCGGAGTGTACGACGACAATTACATCTACAAGGCCTAACTTCGAAAGCAAATGTTGCTTTTTCTATCTAAGGGCACTTCACTATCGTCGCAGAAAGGCGCTGGAATGCACTTTCGATTAATACGGAGGCAGGCTATTGACATTTCACGTAATGATTGACAGTTTGGCAGTAACGACTGCCGAGGCACCGGTTCACGGCGATCCTCTTCTTTCAAGTGTGTACTTGGAGAACAGCATTTAGCCTTTTTAATTGACCACGTTTCGTACTTGAATCGCAGCTCGAGTTCTTTACGGGGAACTGTCGGTTGCGATTCATATAATATATTATGTAATACAGAATATTCGAGTCTACTAAAACGTCAGACCATTGTTTAATTGATAGGCACCAGACTTCTTTCACCTATGGAAATACTAACTCTCAATATGAAAGAAAGTAGGCCACCATAGGATGCTTCGTGCATCGATGCATAATATCCGTATAAAGATTTAGTCCTCCTGTGCCCCAGATATTTCTACCCAAATTGACCATCGCATTTTACTTCTCCTCGAATCGGAAAGTCTTCGTATTGGACTCCTGCCGGCTAGACATTGTCATGGTGACAGTCTTCTTTTCCGTCACTTTGTGCGTCATCGACTGCTTGGTGGTTTTCTCTTCAAGGGTGTCATTGTCAATGGCTTTGAAGGTCGATAACTCGTTTCCAGATGTCGCGAACTCTTTCGTCTCCTCGGTGGTCTCATAATTCGAGGCGCTCGTTTGCCCAGGGGTGGAAGAGTACACCTTTGTCGTGATGGTCTCGACTCTACCGCCAGGAATCGCTTTCGTCTCGACGTTCCTGAAGGTCTGATTCTGCGGGAGACTGGCGTATCGCGGCGATTCCGACAATTTGTCCGAGCGGAACGTACTCATGGGGCTGTGCCCCGAGAATCTATCGAGTGAGCCACTGTAATACTTTTGATCCTGGATTGGAGAGTAGGATTTCTGTTCAAAAGATCTGTCCTCGGTGGAAAATCCCTGATCCTGCGAATATCTTTCGTAGGATTGATGTTGCTGTTCTTGGAAAGCCTTTCGCGTCGGAGACACTGGAGAGTACGTTTGATGATGGATAGGGGGATGCGGTCCATCCATACTCTTCCTGTCATTATAAGACTCTTGATTGATCTTCCGCTCAATCGAACTGTACTGTGTCGGCGAATTATCTGTCGGGGTTCTTCTCTGAGTGGTGGCGTATGGACTCTCGGGTGTATATCTCCGGTCGTATTGACTCTCTGTACTGTACTTCTTCTCCACTGAACCATATTGACTTTCCATAGCGGATCGATACTGACTGTCCTTCATTTTTCTCTCGAGGGTACTTTGGGTCGAGTGTACTTTCTCCGGACTGACAAGATTCTGCCTCTCGCCGGTCAATTGGCTAATATGATGAGTCGCAGAGTGAATCTGGTCCACACTGTGATTCAAGGTTTGCACTGGCGAGTCGTAAGCCCGGGTCTCGTATCTCGTGGTGTAGCTCTCGTAGCCACTCTGTTCGGCCTCGGTATCGCCATCAGATAGGTCCGGTCGGTTCTTGTATTTGGCTTGACGAATCGCCGTCAGTCTTCCTCTGGCTTCCTCCAACTCCCGCTCGATTCTCAGTACTTCCGATCGAGCATTTATCTCCTGTGCGATACCGCCGACCATTCTGCGGTTCAGAATCAGGGATCGATCTTCCTCCTGCTGGATAGCTTGTTGTGCAGCGCGCACCAGGTTGTCAGTGGCTCGTTTCACTGCATTTCCAGCCGCCTGTAAACGCTTGGTACTCTCGCTGTCGGGATCCGCCTTCACTTTGCATGCTACTAAGAGTTGCGCTGTACTGCTTGCTACTTGTTTGGCACTCGAAATCAGCTTCTCCTCGGAACTAACACCTTGCACCAGAGCGTTTGCGGATTCAACGAGACTGTGGGTTGCAGCGGCGACCATTCTTGCCGCGGAGATAAGACCCTCGGACCACTGACCATCGTCCGAACTTGTTAGAGGGGTGCGAGACACTTTCCCGGTGACTATGAGCTCTTTCTGAGCGGCACTGGCTGCCTTGATCAAGGCTGAGGTCGCAGCTGCTATTGACTTGGCTGCCTCCAGGATCATTTCATCGAAGTTCATGTCCTCACTCGCCTCCTGTAAGTAAATAAAAGATCTTTAGTGGCCGTAATGAAAGATGAAGACGCATTCATAGAATTGTAACTAGTTCTATGACTAGGAAATCTTCATGTACAGTCTTACCACAGGTTCGTTGATTCGACTGACCGCCGTAATAATATGTTTGATTCCTGGTTTATCCTTGTAAAATAACCAAGAATATCAAACATATCTCACGGCAGTCAGCACTACTCCTTCTTTTTACCTACGAGGCCAAGCTGTAGAAAACAAATAAAGAAAAATCTATCCACGAATCTCACCTGTATGCTTCTCCTGGGCCTAAGGCTCGCAAGCTTCTTAGCAGCGGCATCGATGCTAGCAGCAGCCCCAAGCAACTCGTTCTCAGCAATCACTGTAGGGTCATCCGGGTCGACCCAGTCGCTACCCTTCAGCAATCCAGCGACAGCCACTAATTCCGTAACGCTCTGGGCGATCTTCCTCGATATCGGTGGCAGCATATGCTTCGCGTCGCCCGTTCTCGAGGCGATTTGCAGGATCGCTTGCAGCAGCTCTCGATAATTAATGCCAACGTCGTGGCCCGCTTGAAGAGTACGCTCTCGCAACTCGGCGGTCTCCGCGAAATTGTACGCCGCTCCTTTGCAGATGGTCAACATATCGCTGATGGCTTTCCGGCCCATGTTAGCAGCCGCTATTATGTCGTCCTGCTTGCAACTGTTTCCAGCGGCGACAGCCTTCGCCGTGGAGATGGTGATGCTCTTGGTGCAGCGCACAAGATCCTCCGGGGTGATGTTGGTCTTCTGGATCTCTGGAGTATTGAGTGCGCGGATTTCCTGGGCGATGGCTTCGATCGTCGACTCGAGAGCTCTCGTTCCTCGAGTGTGCTCGTCCTCCACGGCCTTCACAGTCTTTAATAGGGATGTTACGTTCGTCACCATCACCTGGAGAACAACGATGCCACATTTAGGTGCTTCATTCTCAATCATAGTTTCACCCAACTACGTACAACCCTAGCAACCAGTGTGCTTGTCACGCGAGTGTTCTGTGGTGCAGACTTCTGTACTTGTGACACTTATTAGTGACATTAGGAACTCGTATCAACTCGTGTGGGGCTTGCATTAGGGAGAGCCTGGCATTAGTCGTTTTATGACACCATCGTATTAGTAAACTGACTGCATTAATAAGTGATAAGTTTTTCGTAGAGTCCCGAACGGAAGAGCATCGTCATGTTCAGTGTGATTGAAATGTAACGGTAAATGGTTGATGACGCTTGAGATTATGATCGGTTAATGCCTTGAGAGTCGAAGATGAGATTCTCATTAATTCATTATTAATTCCTCGAGCACAACTTGTCAGGTCGTTACGTGTTAATCAAACCAAACACACAGCCACACGATGGTAAGTGGAATGTACGTACCTAAGATGGACTAGCTAAATGGGCCAGTCTCGGTTTAAGAAAGCTTACGTGATCATCAGACATGTATGATATACCTCGTGATAGAGAACTAGTCTTTATTTCGCCCGATACAAAAGAGGAAAGCGGAGGTGTACAGAGTATAAATTAAGATACAAACTAAACAGACGGCACCGTGAGAGAATAATACTGGCACTAAAGCAAATACTTGCACATGTACGATACGACCGTAGCATTAATGAATGAGAACAGAGAGCGTGTAAGCGACTTATGTTACCGTGACATGAAGACTCGAATGATACAGTGGCCGATTACTTTTAGAATGGACTTCTCCATTATGCCCTACAATGTACTACTACCTTGTAAAAGATTGCTACTTTTCGCGACATAAAAAATCGATGTCCTGCGCGTCTAACTCTCCGAGGCGTCTACTATGTCCCGGTGTTGGGGTAAGGATTCGCTTTTAAGCTACCACAGTGGGAATATGCTTTGGAGAGTCAGATGTGAGGACGTGAGAAATGCAGGAGTTCCTGGATAACAAGAGACAGGGAGCTTTGGCTACATGAGCGAAAGCACGTCGGACGTTCTTTCGGGCTGATCGCTCTCGGAGGCTGAGAGCAGGCGAATGAGCTCCTCTTCTTGATCGGACACAAACCATTCGGGCTCGGAGCCGCCGACGTCACTGAGTGGCATCAATTGTTGGTGGAGCTGGTGCTCTAATACCTATCCGGACCGCCCAGACCAAAATCGTCAGCATGAGACTCACATTAAAGTCCACCCTCGCTCGATCTCGATCACAACATCTCTACCGCGGTCACCGTGCGTTGCTCGATTAATCGACAAAAGCGAACACGAGAGGGAAAGAGAGAAAGAGAGAGAGAGAGAGAGAGAGGGAAAGAGAGAGAGAAGGAAAAAGAGAGAGAGAGAAGGACCACATGAAGAGAACACTTTCTCAAGCGAACGAACACGAGTCGCCTATTGCGAGACTGTCTACATGTGCCTCGCAGTGGCAACAACACAAATAGTTAAACTGTTGAGACAGAGAGACACACAAGAGACGAGACAAAGATAGGCAGAGAAGAGCAGAAAAGTCGAACGAGGAAAAGTGCTAAAGGTGGACTTTAATAGAGCTGACATGCTTCCTTGGTCGAGGCGGAGCGGAACTCCGCGACTGTCGGCTGAATTTCAACACGGAGCATCGCCGTACTTAATGACGATTCGAAATATCTTACTGAGATTGAATCCTGGTCGACTGGATAGTCCAACGCCTTGGCGCATTCGGGACGGTTAGATGCGAACAATTGGTCAATTAAAGTCCACCCAAAAGTAACGGGGAGTCGGGTCACTGTTAAGTTGTCACTCAATAAGTATGGGTTTAATGTATTAACGGAATGATCGGCCGGGTTTGTTAGTCTCACGATATCTGTGTCCCACGGACAGTCCTGGTGTCCGTGAACCCTTGTTCTTTCACCTTCGGGTTAATACGTATTGTTAAAGACTTAACTCCAGCTCGAATTAAGATTTCAGTTTGACTGTATTGATAAAAAAGTCGAGAGGAATCGACACTGGCATAGAAATGGTTTAGTCACAGTTATGAGTTTGTCACACTTCTCTACTTCCTTCATCCTAAACGATGCCATTCCGTTACAGGCCTCCTCCAACCAAGCGAGTGGTACTTGCTATTAACGTTAATGTCAAAAGCTGACACGGAGAAAAATCATCTGCAACTGCTGCATTCCAATACGTTTAATCACAGAAAAGACAACAAGATTAGAGAAACAATCAATTACCTTGGCAGAGTCTTTGAGGTGTGCCATGCTTGGGTCGTTGATCGGCTTTCCACTGGCAGCTTTCGTTGCGTGGATCAGATCGCCCAATGCTGATGCGACGTCTTTCACTGCGTTAATCAGCATCACTTGGGCTTCAGGGTTCTGACTGCCCAAGCTTGCGGCCCCGTATTTTACCACCTCTGCGAGCTGGACAATCGTCGAGACCGCATTCTGAGCAGCCACGGCCAATTGTTCCTGGGAGGAGGCTGCTCCGGCGACCAAAGTTTTTGTGTCTTCCACCAGAGCCTTCGCTGTTTTGAGGATGTTCTCGCGATGATCGGCGAATGTGTCGCCTTTGATAAATAAAGAGTAACATTGCATTATGACAAACTATAAAACTGTTTCCCGAAAATTCGTGACTTAAAGTAACTTTAAGTACCTTCGTTTTCAGCGTGAAGGGTGCCAGCTGTTGCGAACATAATAGTAGTGTCCAGATCCCCGATAATACCAGACACAGTACTGGCTGCATTGATGCAAGCTTGCGTCCCTCTGGATCCAGCTTGCAAAGCGGCAAGGACTTGCGACACCTTCTCGGTGACGATCTTGCTATGCTCAGCAACCTCACGCTGAGCGTACACGTCTCCAGGTGACATCTGACAGGTACCAGCAGCACGTACGATATCCGCGCAAGCTTGTCCAAGCTCTTGCACACCTGTTCGAAGCCTCGAAGATACATCGGCATTAGAGGCAGCAGCCGACGCACCCGATGTGTCCCGAGCGAGTTGTGTGTACTTGTGGGAAATATCGACAGCGAGTGGTCCAATTCTACCGACGTCGGTACTCGATTTCGTCGACATCTCTTGAGCGAGCCGAGCGATTTCCTTGGCAGCCTCGACCATCCTCGTCTGATAATCCACGTAAGAATCGACAGTGTCGATGGTGGACATTCTGTGATCTTCCAGTCTGACCATAGCTCGCGAGATCGTATCAATAAGTCCAGTGACGATTCCATTCGAAGTCGAGATGGTCTCGAGGGTATTCTGCAATTCTTGCAGGGCGTCTTTCATGGATTCCACAGTTTCGTCGACTTCCGAGTGCAGATTGATTGCTTTGGGATTGCCGCCGGACTCCTTGGTGACATAGACCAACTGCAAGGCAGACTCGGCTACGGTCTTCGTCTGGTCGAGAAGCACCATCTGCTGCTTTGAGTGCACCATATTTGACGCGGCGCCGATAGCACCCGATACAAGAGGCTCGCAGTACAAGGCTACTTGATTAACCGCGTGGCCAACATTTTCAGCTTCATACTTCGCGGCTGTTCGAAGTGGCTCCAGTTTCTCCCTGAGCTCGCTGGCACTGCTCTCCATCTGGTCAGTGAACCCTTGCACGGTATTCTCCCTTCGTGGCACTAGAGCTTGAGAGACTGCGCTCAGAGATCCGGCGTCCAGTTCACGAATTCTCGCAGACAGCTTCTCGATTGCCGCGTCGCATTCCTTCTGTCCAGGCGCCTTGTCACGGATCGAGGCCACCAGGGATTTAATCGAATCACTCACGCTTTTACTGTGACTCGCCAGTAATTGCCAGGTGGGTGGATCCTTCGGACTGACGGCGAGACTTTTCGCCGCTTGGACCATGGCGCAGGAACCGTCGATAATGGCTTTACCAGCACTGGTAATCGGTTCTTGAGCCGCTCTCGCTGCCACGGATATCTTTGCTGGTTGACTCGCAAATTCTGGTGAACTGGCGAACGTGCAAAGGTTGTCCACAGCTTCCAATAGTGGCTTGGTAGCTTCGGCGCACTTCTCGCGGTTGATGTCGGAGTAATTTAGATCGAGAGCCTTGATTTCCTTTACAAGGCAGGCTGTGGAGTTAGCGACGTCCTTCGCCGACTGTACGAAGTGTCTCTTGGCGACTGGGTTGCTGGTCTTGCTGGAAGCCACCCTGCAAGCGTTGCACAGAGCGCTGGTGTGCCTCGCGATTATGGTCGCAGCTGACAGGACTTGCTGCTGAGTACTGGTTGGATTGCCGAGGCTCTGGCAGCCTGTGTGAATGGCTTGGGCCGCTCTGAGGAAGTGTGCTTGATCTACCAGGCCAGGCTTGCCTGCGACTGATGTTGGATCACTTACACCCGCCAAATAGGCAGCTTGCGCTGCGGCTTCGATGAGGCCGCAAATCGAGGACGATACTCCTCGAACTGCCACCGAGAACTGTTCGTGTTCTGATTTCTTCGCGTGGTTCGCTATGCCAGTCATTCCGTCGCCCAGACTCTTGCTCTTTTCCATTACTGTTTCAAGGCACTCGAAGTATGTAGCATCGGACACTGGCTCGTGCGGGTTGTCCAAAAGCGATCTCATTGATTGGATATTTCGGATGGCATTGTCGCACTCGTTCTGGCCAGGTGCAGCGGAGGTGCAGACGTCCACGAGATAATTGATGGAATCAGTGACGGCTCGAGCAGCGGCTGATAGTTGATTCTTGGCGTTGGGTGCTGTTGGATCAGCAGCCACAGACTTTGCGGTCCCGAGTAGCTTGCTGGATGTCATACTGACGTTCTTCAAAGACACCACCATTTGACTTCGGGTTTCAATGGTGGTTTGACCAGCCATTTCCATACCGACGCCCAAAAGATCTCCGAATGCGTTGGTGAAGTCCTTGGACGAGCTAGCTAGCTGGACAGGTGATCGCACGGACGACACTACGTTCGAAGAGGCATCGTTCAGGTTCGCGGCTGCGTTATTCAGGTCGCTCTGCAATTGCCTGGAAACAGAACAGTACGATCGACTCGTAAGATATAGATCTCACCTACGTCACATTCATACGCGAGACTTTATAGGTTGAAAACAAACGGCTGAAATAGTTTCAGAGGCCTAAATGAGAATACAAAAGAAAATAAACAGCACGCGGCTAAGAATTGCTAATACTAGCACCTCTGACTGTGTGAAATAAGTCATGCATGAATGGTACGATAAAAGCTTGAGTATTAGTGCACGCGGGAACTATGCGAACGATAGTGATTATCAGTTGGACCTGGATACTCACCCATAGCTCTTGGAAGTCTGAGGAAACTCGTTCATGCCAAGCACTTGCGTCATGTCGTCAATATTTCGGATCGCCTCGTCCACGTCCCTCTGGCCAGGAAGGCAAGAGACGCATTTGTTCAAAGAGTTGGAGACGTCCTTCGCGACTGCAGCCAAATTCGCTTCGTTATCCGGATTGTCGGGATTCTTCAAGGCCCGTTTGGCCTCTTGTACCAGATGCAATGACCGTAGGATCACATCGTCAGCTGTCATCAGTACTTTCTTCTGGGTCTCGGGTTGATTTGAAGTGGCAGCCACACCGCGCACCGCGTAAGTGAGATCTTTAAGAGCAGTTGCCGTTTCCCTCGCGGCACTTCCCGTGTAATTCTCGTTGCCCTGTTTCGCAGCGGACAGGAGTTGAGCCATCGCGAAGCCAACATTCTTGGAAGTGCTGCCGAGTCGAAGAGCGGTGGATTCAGTGGTTTCGTCGGGCAACGGTCTCAAGGAAGCAGCCTCGACAGCTCGATAGAACTCTCCCAATTCATCCTTCAGGCTGTTAATCAATTCTTCGGCGGCGTCTAATTCCAACCCACCGCAGGCTTCCCTGGCTCTCGTGACAGCCGATCTCAAATCCGCCAGTGAGGATCCCAATTGCTGGGATGTGGCAGTCAATTGCATAGCTGAGGCTTGGTCGGTGACAGTCGGCAAAACTGCTCGGGCCGTTTTCACCACGGCGGTGCCGGGTTGGAGGAATTGTTCGGAGGCATTGATCAGGTTTAGCTGCGCCGAGGGATTGTCCGGTTGAGCCTGGGTTCCTTTCACGCCAGCTACCAAGTGCGGAATGTGCTGTGCCATCGCCCGGCACTCGCCGGCAAGTTCCTCCTGGCTGGATGGATTGGTATTGTGGTGCAACGCCCCGGACGAAGCGGCGATGCATTGGGTGGCAGTGGAGGCTGCGTGCTTCGCGCAAGCTTCGAGTCTACAGATTAACTTTCTTCTTAGTGCTGGGGTTGCAGCTGCAGTGGTCGCTGCGCGGAGCTCTTCGGCCGCTTGGCGCAGCTGATCCTGTATCTTGGCGTCGTGAGGACTACTGGCGCATTGTCGGGCGGCCTCGACCATCTTCGCAGTGGCGTCCGCGAGTACCTTGGCTGCCGCCAATAATCGGCGCTGTTGCTCCGAATCCGTTTGCCTCTCGGCCTCGCCTTTGATGCTCTGGATTAATTGTGCGGTCGCTTGACCTACGACTCTCGCTTGCCTCACCATCTCGCCGGCATCGCCGGTACTTGCGAAGAGCTTATCGGTCGCCACTAAGATCGTCTCTACCGCGCCTTCTTGAATCGTTTCCTTGGCCCTCTCGCCCCTAGTCGCCGTCTTTATGTGGTTCAAGAGATCGTTCAGAGTCCTGCTGACTTCGCTGGCAGCTGCGCTCAATTCCTTCAAAAGGTTCTCGTCGCCGCAGGTCTCGTTGCATACTTCCAACAAGCCTTCCACCGCCTTGGTGACCTCTCGCACTGCATTCATCAGCTGAGTCTGGCAGGCTGGTGAATGCAATGTTGGCGCCACCACTTTCGCGCACGCCACCAATTGCGACGTGGCTAAGGCACACTGGGTGGCCGCGGATATCACGCGGTTCTGCGTGGCCGAATCCTCGCAGGTCGCTGCGATGTTCTTCGCCTTGAGGACCAGGGCTGCTGTCGTGTTCGCCACTGCCTTCGCCAGAGCCAACAGCATGTCTTGCAGTTCCCTATTCGAGTCATCCTCTTCACCGATGGTAGTCAGCACTTGGTGCGAGGCTTCGCCAACGCGCGACGCTGCATTCAGCAAGTTCTGCCGTGGCTGCAATTGGCATCAGAACAATCGTCAGAAAACCACCCCCAGAAAGCGTGTCTTATACAAAATCAGGATTCAATAAAAATGGGTGTACCCAGCTGACTAAACTGATCAAGCGACAGCGTGTCATTACCCCCTCAATGAAAACACAAAATCCGCGACACAAAACTAGACGACTTTCTAAGGCGCAAAGAAACATTACCGATACTCAACACTTAATGGATAGAAAAACGGTGCATGGTAAGACTAGGATAAGTAAAAATGTACGTTGACAGAGAAGCATCCCAGCGACTATAGCACATATCTACGAGGAGGCTACCGCCAGTGCTTACGTATTTCTCGTAGGTAGTAATCACTATGTAGAGAGTCTGTACATGAAAGAAAGAGAATCTGTCGTGAAACCTGTTGCATCGTGTACCTGTCTGAATCTTTGTTCATGACGTTAAGCTCCACCGTTAACGAGTGGCAAACAGATAGAACCGCAGAGTATCAGTATCACAGAGAGACAGATCGAAATGGGGAGAGGAGACGGCGCGGACGTCGATGGGGAATCTCACCTCTTTGGTCTCCGGTTCGGTAGCCTTGAGGAGGTCGGAGAAGGCGGAACAAAGCTTCCTGGCGGCGTCGAGGAGTCGTTCCCCGGAGGATTCGTCGTCCATGAGCGCGGCTATCATGCGAACACCCTTCGTCATCTCCGGTAGGTTCGTGGCGATTGTCGTGATCGCCGCGCCCACGGCCGTGTGGTCCACGCCGTCGGCTGGTCCAGAGGTCAAAGTGACCACCTGGGCAGTCGCCGCATTCATCGCCGCGATCTGCGAGCCGACGTTCTGCTTGTGCGTGTCGATCGTTTGCTCGATCCATTTCAGCGAGGCTGGGTCGTTGCCGAGCTCCGGTAGCTGAGCTTTACAGGTGAGCTCGGTCTCGGCGATGTGGATCACCTCGTGACCGGCGCTGATCGTCGAAAGTAAGGCACGTTGTGGTTCGGACAGGACGGATGTCACCTTTGTTTGTTGCACCTGCGTTCGAGTTATTTCATTTGTTATCGGAGATCTCAGTGTTTTTTGTAACAACACAAAGTTTTTCGTTAACCGTTCGGCGAGGGACGAAAAGCAACTATCCAAATGCGTTACGAAGCTATGATTTATGTGGCAAACAATGTTGAGAAATTTTGAAATCAAGTTAACGCATCATCCCTTTTACAACTCAACTGAAGATAAACTGAACAGTCTCTTAGTTAATTTTGTACCTACTCTGTGTCCGCAATAGAAGGCGCCTAGCATGAAAATAAATGCAACCGTCTATTAGTTTCACTTTCCAATTCTTGCCCCTGATCCGGGCACGTGCAACATAATCTTTGCCAGAAACTACATCGTTAAGTAAGCAAGTGATACTGTGACACTCGTCACGACATTCGATCTACGCCGAGTCTAGAACGGAACGCAAGTGCAGCTTGTGCTAAAGTGAATGACCAGTGCACTATGAAACAGTGACTAATTACATATACACTCAACAGACGGCACAAACGAAATGTCTCGTGGCCAACAACTTCGCCTCTGATATTCCCACGATTTATGAAAAGTATTTCTTAAAATCATTTACAAATTAAGCCAAAAATACCTTTCCGGTCACTAATGTTTGAATAATTGAGAGAACAACATTCGAAAAAGTATCAGAAGCAAAGTTGTACAAGTGGAAATTTCCCAAGGGATAGCATCGAGACAGCCGGCGAGAGTTGGGCAAGAGAGGCAGACAGAGATTTTCGGGGAGGGGTGAGAATGCGAGGGAGAGCCTTTTGTGATTTTCGTGAATCTTACCATCGGCGGAGCGTGTGCGATGTTCACCTGGCCGCTGACTGTTGTGTATTGAGCACCGCCCATGTGCCCGGTCCCATATGGTCGGGCCCCTACAAATCGTATCATGCAGTCTAGCCTATGGCGACAACGTCTATTTACAAGAGATCGATCGCCGCGATCGGCACCTCGACAATAATCGCTCAAGGGAGAAGCCAGAGACATTTAAACATAAGCGAGCCCACCACTACGAGCCTTCTGTACACGTACGAGTATGTCGCAACTAAAAACGGCCCTTCTGTGCGTATGTACAAAATCAGGGCTAACTAAAAAGTCCGAGGAGTCAATCGTGCAAGGATCTCTTTCAGTCGATTTTCACAGTACCAGCAGCTAAGAAAACAGTGTCCCGAACTCCTCTCTTTTTCGAGTCGAATAAAACTTTGAAAGGCTTTTGCAACATAAATTTTCATTGCTTTCTTTCTGAGATGCGAATCAAAATTTGAAAGGCTTTGATAACTTAAGTCGTGTAAAGAAGATTGCTAAATTAAAGCACGGGAAAGTAATTGTACAGTAGTGACACGCAAGTCTAAGAGTAATGCTCTACTGACACTGATTTTCCGACAATCTTTCTGAGCATCGTACTGATTGGAAGAGGTCTACGAAAGTCACTCACCATCTCCTCCAGCCCTCATCACCGCCGGTATCGCGACGGACACAGCCTCCACGTTTCCTTTGCCGACGTTGCTCGTCTCGTGTTGCATAATGGTTGCTCTGTAAAAAGAGAAATCGAATCTAAACCCACTTCACTTTCAGGCATTTGTAAGCCTCCCAATTAACTAACTTCAACGATTCTCTGGCATCGAGCAGTGCCTGAATGTATAACTTTTGCTTCCATCGTAAAAATTGTTCCATGTTCCCCGGGGATATAAGAAACGTATTTATTGGGAGAGCGAGTTGCTGCTGTGCGGATTGAATGGAACTGAGTAGGTCACGCGACTGATTCAAGGGCGTCGGCTAATTGTTCTAATGTCCTCCAATATGTATGACTGTTTTAGCACGTGACCGATCGTTGGGGATGCGGCATTGAAAATTCACGAACATAATATAGTAAATAGTAGACTTTAAATAGTAAATAGAGAAACTGACCTAAATTCTCAAAGATTCCTGGAAAAATGACGTAAGAAGAAATCTAATTGAAACTTGTGTTAAGAAACTAGCGCTTACTTGAGCGGTGAGACACTGTCTTCGACCATGGTAGATCCTTCATCTCCCTCGATACCGAAATGGTCCTTCGCTTTCTGTTTCTTCAATATAATGTCGATGTAACCGGAAATCAGTTGAAGAATCTGCTCTGCCTCAGTGGTCTGCACGCTGTAATACTGGTCGGAGTAATCGCCGAAATCGAGGGTGAATGTGTTCGGGGAGGCGCCCCATCGTCGGACGGTGGTGAGTGGCCAGGTCTTCAAGATCTCCTTCGTTTTCTCGTCGAGCCGCAACACGGAGTCCTTGGTGACGCCCAGCAAACGCGGCACCAGCTTATTCTTTCCCTTCATTTTCTCTTTCACCAAGAAAAACGTGACGCCGTAAGTGCTTAACGACCTCGCCGTTTTCGTGTAGATAACTTTGGAGTCGAGCTCCGACAGGCCAACGTGTTTCTTGTGCTCGGCGAAGATCTTTTTCTCGATGCCCTTTACCTTCAGATAGGATTGCGGCAGGAACTCCTTGAGGCTGTCGACAGAACGAAAACCGTGAGAAACTCCAATCCGTTGGTTATTCTGGCATTAACAGTATTCGACGCACACATTTACAAATAAACTCTCACGCACACGCGTTCGATGCGAGCGTAGTTCTAGCGTGGATGATAGCTGATAGGAAACCAAAAGCTAAAGTAAAACCGAAGATTGTCACTGGACAAGTTGGAAATCTAATATTGCGGTTTATTGGTAGGTGCACTCACTCGAGAAAGCCTGTCTTGTGTTTGTCTTCCTTGTGGTCGCCGAATTGAATCTGACACTGTATCCCGGCGAAAGTGCAGGCCTTCTCTTGGGTGACTGGATGCGTGCCGTCGAGAATGGCGTCTCTCGCCTGGACGTAAAGCAAGGACAATTGCACCGGGTCGCGGCTGTCGATGTTCTGATCGGAGAAGAAGAACTTCCGTCGCAGGAGGACCGTTTCTGACTCATCTATTCCTTGCTCGCGTAACGTTTTACTCGGATCTATCCAATTGACTGTAATCAAAAGGACGCGTAATAAAATAATTATGAATACCTGAAAGACCGAGGATCACTCGATAAAGGTTTATTTTACTATTAATATCAAAAAGAAATAACGAAGAAACCCACCTTCGTCGTCTGTTTTCAATTTCTTCCTCAATTGGTCCATCTTAGCGTCTCTCTCGCCCTTCTCCTCCTTGCGTCGTTTGAGGGTGAGGGTGCCGAAGTTGCCGGGCTTCTGGTTCTCCGTCTCCTCGTCGGGGAGCTCGCGCACCAGCGAGTACTCGTCGTGATTCGTAATGCCGATCTTCGTGCAGATGACCACCATGAGATTGGCGACCGGCTGGCTGTCGTCGACCAGGAGGGTCTTGAGGGTGCCGTCCAACATCCGTACTCGCAGGGTGCGCAGCTTCCGCCGGTATTCGACGAGGTCGCCGTTCCTCAGGATGTAGTAATCGAGATTCCTGCCCGGCTCCAGCCAAACCCCTTTCTTTGCGTCTTCGTCCGCCAGGAATAGCCCGTAATCCTTTGCTGTTTCCCCAACAAAGATCGTCATTTTTTCATACAAAAAGTAAAATTAAAATAAAAATTGAAAAATTCAGACAAGAAAAGAAAAGTTTAATAATAGAAAAGTGAACTCACGTTGGCCCATGTTGCTCGCTTCGGCGAGCTTCTCTCTGATAATGCGGCAGGCGTCGTAGACGGAGGTGCTGGGGTCGAATTGCATCATCTTCTTGGCGTTTTTCTCCGGGATGGAGATACGCAAAGATAGGGTAGCCATTGCGATTGCCGGGGGAGGTCCTCTGGCCGCGCGAAAACCACCGGAATCACTCGACTGAAAAGGAAAAATCGCCCGTGAAATGACCGATCCTTCAAAGCCTCCCAGTTCCAGCGCCTCGGGCAATTCCCACTTTCCCGGTATTCCCGGCCAACCGGCCAGCGCGCCGGCAGCTATGAAATTGCGGTAACGATCAATTGGCAGTAATGAAAACTCGATGGCGCAATTTCGGAAAGTATGAGCTGCCCACTCGTCAGGCCACATAAAGCATCCTTGATATCAATATTGATATTTACATTTATATTTGAATTTATATTAATACCCATATTTATATTTACTGAACAAATTCTTTCACTATGCCAACGGTTTCCTTTTACTGATTATGATAGGCCATGCATAATAAAAAGGCCTGAAGTATAACAATTATATAAATGGTCCACACAAATATTGTGAATATACTGAATCTGCCGCATTAACAAAGTACTTAATACCTTTATGCGCGTCACCATAATTAAATGAGTTACACTTGCACAAAATTGGTATCAACTCTCCTACTCTAAATTCCGATTTATGAAAATTTCCGCGATAACTTTTCCCCGCCCGATGGAATCGGCGATTATTCTTGAAATTAAATCACCGCCGACGCAGCTTGTTATTTATGAAATCGAAAAGACACAACATGGTAAATCAGGGTCGACAACCCCTGCGATATATTACTGTATTTGCAGGAATTTATAACGCTGACAGGCTCAATGAGTTACCGATTATCGGGACGGGTGATTTACGCCGTTTAAACAAGAATACAAAGTAGCCCGGCGACGCGCGCGCGATTTCCAGGCCGGTCGGTGAACCGCGTGCAACAAGTTGCAAGAGTTCGGGCATTATGTTCGCCCACCGGTCACCGCGCCGGCATGCATACACGTAATTGTACGCATGTTATCAGAGAAAGCCGGCACGATCTCCTTTTTTGCTGGGCGAGAGCTGCCTTCTCCGCCCTTGTGAAGTCGAGCGGCGCAGCCGGCTCTTCCGATAAATCGCTGCGCCTATTGTGCTCTCTGATATAGTCGCCGATCGGAAAGAACCTCCCAACGGTATTGATCTGCGACTCGGAATAATTAGATAGAACCGAGCACCGCAACACAGAGGATCGAATTCCGTCTCAAAGGTCAAGAAACATTGAATCCTCAAATTGGCAAAATTGCGACCAATTATGTCATTAAATTTGTCGTTTATTAGCTTGGAATCAAAAGCCAAATAACAATTTTCAAAATACCTATCCTTAAAAAATGTTGCCAGGTATTTACAACATTTTGAAAGACCCTGTACGATCCCCAACTGTAGACAGACGTCCCCGACACCACGAGGGCCGCATAATCGAAAGGCTTTAGAGAGAGCGAGGCTGGGTGAAAAGGGCTGAGAGGCCCAAACTATAGAATCCACTATAATCCGAGGATCCCCAGGCCTCCCCTCGACAAGGGCTTTTCCCCGAGAAAGAAAGTCAGAACGAAGCCTTCACCCAGTGCACACTCCTAAAAATCCATCTCTTATAAATCCACTTACGCCCTACTATTGTTTCCCCGGAAGAGAAACCAGTTTCTTTAAAACAACAAAACAACCAAGATCACTGCTCGGAATCCAACAGCTGAAGCGGTGGAAACAAGGCGGGAGAGAGACAGAGAGAAGAAGAGGAAGCGATAAGTCCGCGGGTATCCTGGAGGTAAGCCTCTCTGCAGGCCTTTCTGGCAGAAGCATCGGATTAAAAACGCCCGGGTATCCGATAAGAGGACGAACAAGCCACCGTCGCCGTGGGACCTCTGTGTCTATATATTGATCTCTCGTGCCACTATGCCACATTTCCCATAGAATTTCTCCAACGGCCTGCAGCACAGAGAGAGAGAGAGAGAGAGAGAGAGAGAGAGACCGTGGGACATGTATCCGAGGAGCACGGGCGTAGTAGCAGCGGGTAACCCTGCGGCTAGCTGGCTGACTGGCGTCGCTTCCTCCGATAATAAAAATAAATTGTGTCCCAACTTGGATCTAATTAAGCCCGATCCCCGGGAAGCACCCCCTGCCCCGGCCTCTTATCTTGCCACGCTTTCTTAATACCACCGACTCGCCTCGCCCACCCGACTCTCTTTCCAATTCGTATTCCGCGAGTCAGCCTCTACCTACCATCGCCACTTTTCTCCCCTGTCTAATTGCGCCTCCGGCGAGAAGCAACTTTAATAACGCGCTACAGTGTCCATCGATTTCATCTTTGGTTTTCTTTTATCTTGTTGAATTTTGTATGAAAATTGTATGAATTGTATGTATTGTGTTTGATGGTTTAAAGTTGTGATCAAAATTTTGAGGTATCTTCAGGACTTTGGTGATAGTTAATAAGGTTAACAAGGAACTAAAGAAATTTTAATGAATTTAAATCAACATTAATATTTTGAATCGAATCCAAACCGCTCTAATATACTCTCAAAGATTTCCGGCACTTTCACAATGTAGATGTTACTACAATTCACCCTGTAGAAATCCACAGGGGCGCGTTAGGTGGTAAACAATATCCCGGTAAATTGGGGCTGGCATTTATAAATAATATTGAGACGGCAATCAAGTTGACACGGTATCGAAATCGCGGGGGCATATTCGTAGTCTATCGGGGGATGAGAGACGATAGGTCGTCGGGCTCGAAGGAGCGAGAACCAACGACTGCCAATTATAGGCTGTTTCGTCTGTCGACGCTCTTTTTTGGAGGCCACGAGTCCCACGGGTGGTGTGCGCGGCTGCGGAGAGGGTGGCGCATAAATTCCCTGCAAGTACACCCTACGCCACTGTCGACTTCCACCCCAGGAGGTTGCCAAGCAACCCCGCTCTCTGACTGTGTCAAACTCAAGCACAACCACCCCGGACCATCCCTTCTTATGACTCCGCACACTCTCACTCTCTCTCCTTCTCTCACGGCTTCCCACCCTCTCTCCCTTTCACCCTCTCCCTCTCTGACGACAGCATCGCACACACAACACTCACGGGCCCGTGTCTGCGCCTGTTTTGTCTTTTCCCTGCTTTCCCCGTCGCTCGACACTTTTTCCCCGCCGGCCGCCTCTGGGTTTCCCCTGGTTCCTCTCTCGCTCTCTCTTTCTCTGGCATTCGAGCTTGTCCCGTGGCTAATTCGCCGGCCGCAAACAGTGGCGACGGTCGCTCGGATTTTCGACGGTGGCCCGCACCCGCCGTAGGTTACGACGCGTTGATTGGCCTCGTGAGCGAGAAATAACCGGGCTGCAATTATGCTGCTTGGAGAAAGACTGTTTCCTCGTCGGGGAATTGTAGAGATTCGTTGGGCAAACGCGCACTGATGTGTTACGGATTTTTCTGTGGGCTCGGTTGGTGTTGTTCGTTGATTAAATCGTACACTTTTAATGGTTGGTGATTGACACTGTTATTGGTTATTATATTTAGTAATTTTTATGATTTGCACCTAGTTAGTTAATACACTATTAGCCAGTGTTAATTTTCCATTGCAATTTTAATGATTCCCAGTTCGAAGATTGTACAAAATACAAAAATATTCTAATAGTAATATTAATGAATGAAAACTGTTACCCGATGTTAATTTTCACTGGTAATTTTGATTATTGGCACTTAGATGATTGGAGGAAACGTGGATGGAGTCCGAAATTGAGGATAGTCGAGGGATGAAGGACTCCTGGCGAAGCGTTCGCCGGGGCTGCCGGGAGCCGAATGTGCCAGGAGGGTGGAAGCGTCAGTTAAAGAGGAAGGCCACGACAGTGGCCTGCTTTTTCCTCGGCTCGCTCGGAAAGGGTTGCGGAAATAGGCCTGGCCGTCCAGCAATGAAATAACTCGGGGGGTGGGAAAAGGCCAGTGGCGCTGCTCCTCGCCGCCGATCCAATGGCATTTCACCCCGAGCGAGAATCGAATCACTGCACGCCAACTTCCTTGGCCCGATGTGCAATTCGTCACCTTCCAATTCCCATGAGCTGGATTCAAGGAACGACCTCATTACGTGCAATCGGGTCGGCCTGGTACGTGCCGCTTCCAAAAGAAATTCACTCCGCCGCCGTCAGTCTGCCATTGCGCCAATCATTGTTTTATTCTCTGCGCCCTCGAATTCTTCCCTTTTTCTTTACATCTTCCGTAATCCGAGTCTTTTGATATCGTTAATCCAAATACTTTTGTACATAATTATGAAAGTTCAAAAGCGAGTGAAACAACCCGCACAATTTTCCCAATTTCTTAAAATCGAAATTGATTATTAAAAATGAAAAAAATGCCTCGGCATCAATAAGCTCCGGACTGTCAGGAATGGAACCCTCCGTGTGGAGGTGGAGCCGAGTCCATTTTGCGAGGGCGACAACAGTGCTCGAGTTTCTTCGATCGAGTCAATACCGCAGCGATACTTCGCCCTTAATTGATCGCGCCGGCATATCTGTTTCAGTAAAGAACTCCAAGGCCTTTGGCGCTCGGCCTCCGCTTTTGTTCCATTTTATATAGCCGGCTGCTCTCCTCTCTCCCGAGGCCTGGCACAAGCCAAGCCTAAAAATCTTTAATGTGGAGCTCGTCGACCGCTGCACCAGCCTGCTCTCTCTGCCCGCCCGTGCAACTACCGAGCGGAGCCGGCACTAATTTTCCACTGGATAAATGGAGGAATATATCAGGATGCATGCTTAGAAATTCCGGGGATAAAAGCCTCCTTTATATGCCGATGGGGAATCTCGGTCGAGCTCGCCCTGCCAAAGATCCAGCATTTCTTAATCTTTAATGCGAACTTGGAAATCTGGAGCTAATCAAACTAAAAAGCTTCAATCTGACAATCTTTGAGTGCAAGTGGCCAAAGATGCTTAATATTTCAGTAATTTTCCAGGGAAAAATTGGCGAATAGTGAATCGTTTGAAATTGGAGACCGAACTTGCATAGTGCAATTGTGTCAACCTGCGACCTAGCAATTTGAATAAATTTACGAGTCACTGTATATCAGAACTAACAGTCCTACCGGCAGTCCGCTCCGGTGGCACACTATTAAGATTGTTATCGCTAATGCTCTGCTTCCTGACGTTACATCCACGATAATACACACACCAGTTCGCTTCCAGCAACTTCTACTTTCGAAATTGGTTCAGTTGTTTTTACATCAAGCGGTAATAAACAAAAATACAGAAAAATGATCAGATAAAAGTCTCCTTTCGGAGGAGAAAAGGACCATCTTTCCATACGAGTCGGTGGACAGGCAGAACCCTTGAATTTCGCAGGCTATCGAATGATTCCTGATAATAAACTAATTATAGATAGCGTCCCCCTTTAACGGAAGATGCGAACGACAAGTGAATGGACGAAAGGAGGTCGACAAGTGGAGGAAGACAAATATAAAGAGGCTGCAATGTGATACGTTAACGAAAACTGGGTCGATCGCAGTCTCTAAATTTAGCCGCCAGGATATCGACATCTCCTGCGACGACGACGATTACTGCGATAACGTTTCATGGGAATCAAACCGTGATAGTTTAATTGGCCGGCGATCACTAAGATAGAACTGTACGCCTCTTGACGTCGTTCAATCAGGCAGGTCTTATTGATACTGAAACTGGCGACGGGTGTTCTTATATGCAACTACGAATTTGATAGATTATGGAAAATGAATCTGGAAAATGGATTATGAATAATGAATGAATAACATAACAGTTGTTCTGTTTGATAAAAGTGGTGGAGAACCACTCGAGAAAAACTGTTACGAGTTCACTCCACAGCCCCATAAACCGAATGTTTCCGCCGAAACAAATTTCCCAATGGTCGCGAAAGGTTAAGGAATCGCCCTCGCATTTCCGGATTCCGCAGTTCCCGGGCGGCGAGTGGGTAAAAATGCGAGAGCTCCCGGGGAATCCTGAGCGGAAAGTGCGCGCCGCTGGGAGAAACCGAGGGGGAGAAACTACTGGAAAGGGTTCGCCGGAGGTTCTCCCCGCGATCAAAGCCGGCTCGAGATTGCGGATCCACTTACAGGCATTTACTCTTTCGGGAGCGGGCTGCAGACGGTGCGCGCTCGATTCTCGGGCGATCTTAAGGCAGAGCGCGCGGGCGCGCGCGCATCGGAAGCAACACCGTCAGCTTTTTTAACTCCATCGGGCGTGCTGGATGGAGTGGAGTCTCCTCGGTGCACTAGCCGGGGCCCTCGACACACACACCGGCCGATAGCAATCGCCCGGGATAGCAACCCCTTCATCACGGGGCCAAACTCGACCAGCATTTTTTTCCCCGCACGTCAGTAACTCGATAGAGCAACCCCCACCCCCCTTTCCATCCGCTAGGCCGCCGCACTTGCCCGCGCTCTCGGCGGCCGAGGCCGAGGCCTGTAAAGACTACTCTGTCGATATTTTTCATCGCTCTATGCGCCTCTGCACTTGACTAGACGGCCGACCATACACCGAGCCCGACTACTACCACCTGCGCGCTGCAACGTTTGCACTACTCACGACTAGCTGGCCGCCGATGAATCAGCCCGATAGATTTTCCATCGACCACGAGCTCGTGACGCGATCGCTTTATAAGGGTGTTACGCGGGGAAAACATTTGTAGTTTTAAATGAATGATTTGTGTATGTTCGAAACTTTGGTTTGAGGGTGGATGTAAGGATTTTGATAAAATTACTCGACTTTGGGAAAGAAAATTAAAAATAATGTAATAATAATTGAATAAATTGAATAAAACGGAGCGATTGTCAGTTTCCCAACGTACTATAATGAATAATATAATGAATAATACTATATTATAATGAATAATATAATGTCACATCCTACCACTTCGCCTTCGCAATACTAACAACTATCCAACCACCAATGAATCAAACCCAATAAATAATCGATCGGTTTACAGCGATGTATATTAGTTTCCCGTGGCAGCAAGATGAATTTCGAGAATTCGTCGTAAGCCAGCGGCCCGAAGTGATTAACTCACTAGTGGGGTGGGTGCGAGAGTCTCGCGAGGGCGGAGGCTCTCCGAATTGCTCGAGAACTCGCTCTCCAAACTTCATCCGGGCTTTTCCCTCGGCGCAAAGAGGTTCGCCGCCTTAAGGAATGGCTGCGGCATTTTTAACCCGTGTAACTCGCTCGCGCAACCTCCCACCAGCGGCGCGCCCTCGTAACCAGTAAGTGAAAACGATGATTGAAAGAATAAAAGAAAAAACACCGAGTACTTCTGCCGTCGGTAGGCTTTCAAGAGGTCCTTTCAGACGTCAAAAAAAGCAGGAACGCTCGGGCACAAAGCGCGTTACGTAAAGCAGCCGAAGCGGCGGAACTTTGTTCGACGGCGCGGGGACACCCTTAAAGCCGAATGGCATAAATAAGGAAGGGTCGACGGAAAGTAGCTTTCAAGGGATGCTTGTTTTACAACTGGCGATCATAGTTTAGCCGAGCAGTCTCCATTCTGTACTTCGCGCCACGTGGTACTCGGCTGTGTGTGCGCGTGTCTGTGTAATAGTGCGCGTTGACCCTCTTATAAAATCATTTTTCAAAGCCAACCCCCTCGCGCTCTCGTCCCCAAATCGATATCGCCTAGGCCACTCTGTCACGTGCCACGTGTCTCGCAAGAAATCGCCCGGGCAAACTTCCGAGAGCACTTTTCAAATGGCGCCTCACGGGCAGCCGCCACCCCCCTTGCTATTGTTTCTTTTTTTACTAGAAAAGTTTCGCGAGGTTATTCGCTATAAAGTGAAATAGCCAATTTACTAGATCGGATGTCTGTTTAGGGTCGGGTTCCGTGTGAAACACTCTGGAGCGAATCGATATGCTAAATTTTGAGTTCATAAATGTCTATTAATATTTTATATTACTAAATAAATAAATCGGAAGTGATTAAAAGGCAAGTGCATCACAGTGCACACGCAGCTTCACTTCACCTTTCCATCGGGCCGCTGGAGTCGTGTCGATGAAGGTTCGATCGCGGCGAATGTTTGACGGGAGGGGAAAAATGAAGTGGATCAATTAAGGTAATGGGAAAGACCGCTGCGTAAATGTTCCCGAGGCTGAAGGCGCTATCGCTTCCCCCAACCCTCTCCGCCCGCATCAGAGAGCTCGCACACCTGATCCATATAGCTCGGAGAATGATGCTTCCCTTCTGTCTGCGGTGTGCGCGCGCGAGAATGACGGCAACTTTGACGGGGAATATCCGGTTTCTTCGCTAAAAGCGCGCCCGCGCTACAGTTAATTCACCGCCCTTGCTCTTTCGCCAATCGCCAAACTCCAATATAACTCAGCGGCCCGCTGGATTCTCTTAAGTAATACCAAGACTAAAAGAATACTCCTCGAGGAGTATCCTTAATGCTGCCAGCAGACGAGATAAAAATAGCGAATAAATCGCGGATAGAAATTTCAATTAATTCAGTCAATTATAGCGCCCTCGCGCTTTAATTCAATGAGTATAATAATTCTCTTTGCGAGTAATTCTCTTAATTAGACAGTGCGAAGCTCGTCGACCGTTTTCGATTTAAATGCAATCAGACCCAGGCAAGCGTCGAGCAGTGGAAAGTTGGCAGGCTTCGCCGTTTAACAATTGCATGAAAGCAACGCACTCGTCAAAAGCGCCCTCGCACCTTGCCAGATAAATTTATCGTTTGTTCACTAATAACCGAAATCATTGTACAGGGAGATTCATTTCCATTGATTCACTGTCGACTGTACACCGTATAATACGTAGAATAGTTATTAATTATTAACTATTATTGAGGTATAAAAGCTGCCAAACGATTTCCTTTAATTAGGATTATGCACACAATGGAATAATTATTGCCAAGGCTTGGCTTCCTGATGTCATAGTGACAAATCTCATCGAACAGAAATAATCCTACCGATTTATATACACAAAGCAGATAAGCTATATTATATCACATCTACAATGCACACAATATAAATCTGATCAAAAGTGGGATACGACGGATCTGCTTCAAAGCCAAGTGAACCACCCAATACAGAACACTGTCGACTCAACCCAACCCCTCAAATATCACAAACTCAAAAATTGCATAAAAGCAATTCATCCCAGCACGTGATGACAATACAAGAACCCCACTAACACTGACTGCCACGTCACCGAACACCCAAGCGACCGCAAACAACAAAATTCCCACCAAGAAATCAAAAAACCATAAGAAATCCACAGCAAAAGCACAACCATTTCCGAAATCTAGTAACCGTGCGTATAAAGATGGTCGATTGAAAGGCAGGATGAAACAAGCCTCGAAAACGGTTCCCACCCTTAGTGGGGTGTTGCGTGGCGCAAGGTCCATCGGCGGCGTTCGCCGCCACTGGCTAATCAACCTGACCAGGGTGGTGGTAGCGATGGGTAAAGAACGCATGATATTTACCTGGGAGCTGCGATCTGGTTTGATTAGCGTGGCGGATGGCAGAGCGTCTGATAGGCGAGTGCCAAGCATATCTAATTGGACAGCGGCGGCTCCGATACTACCGAGGAACGTGGCGGGCTGGGCGTCGAGGGCGAGTGGCTCCGGTGGAGGCGGCTCCTCGTGCACAAGTAATTAACCATGCCGACGAGCCCGCAGCCGCACGGCATCTCGGCGTCCATGCCGACTAATTGGGCGGCGAGTGTTCCAGAGGAGTCGAGGCTCCCAGCCGACCACCAGCCGCTCCGGGGCCGCGCGGCGTCTCCGGGAAGCCCGGAGAGCCGAAGGCCAGCAGCACGCGTCGAGGCATCCCCGAGTGCGGCTGACGTATCACTCGCGCAATTATCGGCTTCGACGCTGCCACCGATTAACGATCGATGGCTCGGGACCGCGACCCGCCAGCCCGAGGGCTCAGGGTGCGAGTGAAGTAGTACGAGGCTCGAGCCGAATCGCCAGAGGAAAAGCGAGCGGAAAAGCGTGGCTTGGTACGCGAGGCGGAATGGAAGAGGCGAGGCGAGAGATCCTGGAGACGAGGCAGGGCGCGGAGGGAGCGGACGGAGCGCGTGCCCTTTCACTGACGACCGAGAACTGAATGCGTCGCGGTCCGAGCCGGAGCTCGAATGTAACCGAGAGAGTCGTCCGCTGGGGAGCCACCCCTCGGCGCGAGGGGTCCGCGCCGCGGGAGAGAAAGAGAGGGTGCCAGTGGAGGGGATCGGCGAGTGGGGTGGCAGGAGGTAGGGGAGCCTTCTGAATTCGCGTCGGGGATGTTCGGGGCTTCTGCGCACTACTGCCCCAGTAACACACCCCCGTAAAACCGACGGCGACGGCCACCCCTCGTCATCAAGCCTTTCCGAATTTTCCTAGCGGACTCTCTTCCCTCTCGAGGTCGCAGATGCTGAGCCTCGCAGGGCAACAGCCTCGCCAGGTGGAAGGACACAATTCCTTCCTCTCCCCCGAGCCTCTCGCACGGCTCAAAACCTTCCGGGGAGACGCACAGGACCATTTTCCCTCGAGGACCAGTGGAGTTGCCCGGAAACTCGGAGGCCACGTGCCTTCTGAATATTCATTGGCCCTACTTACCGCGGCGGCTATAAAACGCCGAGTCCTCGTTAAGCGCGGCAGGATACGTGACGGTGATTTATGCCCGGGCCGAGTAATTGGAAAGCTAACTAAGTGTGGGGTCCGATTAACAGAGCGATCGACGATTTGTCTCGACGAACAATTAAGGTGTTCGCTTTAAAAAAGGGCCACCCCTGCGGTCTCGTCGTTAACGCTCGGCCCTTTCGATTGCGACGGGCGGCGCGCGCGAGGGTGCCGCGCGATCGTCGAAAGTTGACCCTCTCATTATACTATCTGATTTCGAGGCCTTAAAGTTGCCCCGCTTGCGACGACTCACCCCTTGATAATTGAGTCCCCCATCGCGATTGTTTCACGGCAATCAATTCCCTTGTCGGCGAAGAATCTCGTTTGCTCGTTTGTCCCTTAAGTATACCTTGCTTGCCTGTGTAACTGGGGAATTACACTTGCAACCCCCTACCCTTACACCACCGCCCCTCGAATCTACTCAGTTTCGCGAGAGCGAGAATCCCTCGGAATCTCGTGAAACTGGAGTTTAACGGAGTGGAGAACATTCTTAGAGTAAAGAAGCGAGAAAGACACATCCAAGACAACATTAAGATGACACAAGTTCAACAGAGCATTCCAGGGAAGAAAAGGGTTGCTTTGGATGAGGGTGGATCGTGTGTACAATAAAAGCAGGTTTCTTACTCACCGAGGCAATCGCATCATGCTCTCTCTCTCTCTGTGTGCCTGTCCGGGCTGCTGGTTCCTCTCTCAACGGCAGGCTCCAAAGCCGAAAGGGCACAAAGTCGCTCGGACTCAACTTTAGCGCAGGGCTCTCGTCCGGCGAGCGCTCTCTCGACACTTACTTCGATTCGGGGCGACAGGGCGTCCAGGAAGCGACGCACACAGCAGGGGGAATTGAACGAGGTGGAAGGCACGAGTAGGACGGACAAAGTTTCCCCTCCTCCACCCCCCGAAGAACTCTTTCGGGACGTTGGAGGGAAAATGCGGGACGGTCGCGAGAGTTGGGGGCACCCCGTGCTAAGCGAGCGGGGCGCCAGTTAAGGCAAGGGGTTGGCTCTTTGGTAAAGTAATTCGTAAAATAAGCTCGACGGGATTCTACGGACTAAGTGAAACGATCATCACATTTCATGTAAGGCGGCGGCTTCCGGCACGACAGTGCGCGCGGGAGGCACTGTCGCGCGAGCGAGAGAAGAAAGCGACGGTTTATTGTCACCGGTTACGAGTTTGGACGGCAGTTTAAGGCACGGGCGATATATCCTTAACCGGGCGCGACAGCCTCTACACTAAGCTCCGAAACACTGATCTCACGATGAGTAGCAGTCGCGAAACAACGCATGGAAAAATGGAAATTAATGTTTCTCAACCGAGGAATACTGAAGTGAAAGATCGAGAATGCGCTTGAAAACAATACCACTCAATTGCAAAACGGAAAGTAACGGAGAGCGGCGCGCGAAGCTCGATCGCGCGGGATCCGAGAGGGAAACCTCAGGGGCCGGAAAGAGAGCACTCGCGGGCCGATCGAGTGCGAGGTGACTTTGCAATGCATGATCGAGACTCGACACTGGAGTCGGCTGGCGCGGCCGAACCAACTACCGGCAGACGACAATGCCAGCCGAGGTCATTGTCGATCGGACAATGCAAAACAAACCGGACACGCGGCCGCGCGAAACTTATTACCTGCGTGATACAAACCAAAGGCTTTCTCGGCACAAACTCCGGCGGTGGAAAAGCCGCGGGAAAACGAACCGAGTGGAGAATCGAGAATCACAGACCTCGTCACAGTGAGGGACGAGAGGGTGAAGAGGCGGCGAACTGAAGCGATGCGTGGCGAGATTGATATCGAGTGTGTTGAGAACGGTGCGGACGGGGTTGGAGGATGTTTGACGAGTGTGATAGGAGGAAGAGTGCGGACGGACTTGGTGTTCGGCGAGGAAGTGAGGATGCGAGGGTGAAAGGAGCGAGTGTTGGCGAGGACGGGGATGGGGACGAGGACGAGGATGTTACCCCGACGGCTGTCGCCAAAGAAGTGATAGTTCTGCGGCCTTGCGCGCGGTTCCCAAACCAAAGACAACCGTCCCTAGGATCCTCGCCGCGCGCCACGCACATGCGCCGACTTTTCCCACCCTCCAACTACGAGCCCCATTGGATGCTGCCGAGCGCTTACCCCCGTGGACCCCGCCAGTCCCCAAATCCCCCTACAACCCCGTTTCACCAGCAGCCCTACACGCACCGGGGAGAGTAGGGCTCTGCGGATTACGTGCCTCTTAAAATTTCAGGTAATAACTATCCGACCACTTCCTTTTTTCAACGGCGACCTGTTTATAAGATCGTAACTCCGCGAGGATCTCTTTTTCGGGGTTCGCAAGTTGTACAGGCTCATTCACTTCCCTTCGAATCACCACTTTCTCTATAAGCTGCTGTATATTCATTATAAATTATATAGTCATTTTAATTTTATTCGAATATTAATAATTTCTTCTCTGTATTCTTTGTATTATGTATAATATTAAGTTATATTAGATTATGTACAGGGTGAATCACTTGCCTTCACATTCAAGTTTCAGTTATTTCCATTATTGGTACAATTTGATACTATAAAGAAATTTCGGTGCGGACTCCTTTATATTAAAATTACTCAACACCATATAATTATTACATTTCCCACGGCCCATATCCATCATTATACAATATTAATTCTGATTCCAAGCAAGTATCACCCTGCAAAGTGTACCTCTCATTTCCCACGTTTTATCAACCACAACCAAAGGGGCAGAAACATACGAATATTTTTATGAATATTCGGCTCTCCTTTTCCATTGCGCAATATCTGCTATTACTCAACGTAGCCCCCCGCCGCATGGAGGCACAATGCTCGACATTATCCACATTACCCATTGATCGCGGGAGTATCTGTAACAGGGCTTGCTTTCTCAAAGCCGTCCAATCTACGGCTCATCCAATTAAGCCGGATTCCGAGAACGCGGCGGAGAACTTGGCCGATTTTCTTCTTCCTCGAATTCAAGGGAGAGCGGCCGTCGAGCGTGCGCGCACGAGGCTACGAGAAAAATCCTGGCCCTAACTGATCAGTGTAGAGCTCTGTGCACGTGTGTGTATGTGTGTGTGGGAAAGGGATGGTAATGCGAGTCCGCAGCAGGGTGGTCGGGCGACGGGGGGGCGGGCGAGAAAGAGAGTAGTGTCACTCAGGAGCACGACGTGTAAGGGAATGGTCACCGTCGCAGGGGGTGAATTGAGATGTACAGGCAATTTATGCAGCGCCGCCACTTTCCTCCGGAAGTCGAGCCGCTGACCGTGAACAATTGCAAAACAGGCCCGAGTGCCACCGGGCGCGCCCGCGCGATACCCCTGAGCCGAGTGATCTACTGGCTCGAGGAGCCCTGCTGCTCGCGACCTTCTACTTCTTTTCGATTCCTCGCTTAGTCTGATAAATAAAGTGTTCCGGTGGAGGGTCGCTCTGCCGAGTAACAAACAGGGAGCCTGCCGATGGAGAGATTAAGGGCTGATACCGTCGATTATAAAGAATGTATATTAATGTTTAGTGAATCATATTAAAAAAATGTGTCATTTCTTGCCATTCAGTGTAAAAGTAGTTATAGTTACAGTTCGAGAATTGATAGTTTTCCATGGAGATTGTTTATGGTAGAAAACGTCGAAGTATCTCACAAGCAGGGGTGATTCACCCTTCCAGCATCGAAAAGGAATTAGTTCCAGAGATGCGACAGGAGCGATGCGTGAAGCGGAATAATGTGTACTCGTGCGTCCACCGTGTCACACACTCGCATCCTTTGTATAGTTGGGATTCGATAAATTGGCGATGGTCGATGTGCCATCGCTCGGCTGCGAACCGATCGACAATGACAACAAGTCTCAGGGAAAGCGTGCATCTTTGAGAGAGTCGAGTTGGCACATTACGAAAGCAGAAACTCGGTGAATGTTTAAGGGAACCAGTGAAAATCGATGGTCGATTCGCGAGGCGCTTTATTCTTTTAGCCGGAAAACTAGGGGTATAAGGGAAAAGTAGCATCGAGAGAGAGAGGGAGAGAGAGACAGTGAAAGGACACGTTGAGGAAGTTAAGAACCCCGCAGCGCGAGCCTTCCCTTTCCCTATTGTTCTCTCTCTTATTCCCTCGATTGGACTGTCCCTCTCGGTACCATCAAGCCTTATCGTAGTACCGTCAATCACTCTCTTCGTATACAGTCAAACTTATCGTTCGATTAATCGCCCCGACAATGCGCCTGTCGATCCGAGTTATACCCCCACGGCTCGCCACGCGCTCGGCTGGCCCTGCACAATTTTCAGCCGGCCAGTACCACCTCGTTATGACTCTACCTTCCAGTTCCTTCTCTTCCACACTTTTCCAAATCCCACCAAATCATACTTCTATAGAGATGTATAACGTTTTAATGTAGAGCCTGTATCATTTGAGGAGAAATAAATTTTCTACATAGGGAAAGAATTATTTGAATCCACCCTGTAATTTCAGAAATCCAGAGACTTTTCTAATATATATTTAATATTAATAATATATATTTCGAATGTATACCGAAATATGCCAAATTCGATTTGACTCACACGTGTCTAAAGACAGATTTATTATAAACTCTCATCCACATATTCTCAGTAGTGGTTCGCTCGCGACACTTTGCCGCATTCGCTCTCGGTCAGAGAGACTTTTCATAGTCGAGGGAATTTAAAGAAATGGGGGGGGGGGGGGGGGTGGGGTGCGGAGGAGAAAGAGATACGGGAGGGAAAGTTGGCCGGGGGAAAACAGTAAAAAGAGGCAGGAGGCTTCGCCCGGGAGAGCAAGGTCTCAGGGTTACAGAGACGCGGCTCTTTAACTTCCGTCATGCTGTCGGGGCGTCGCTCGGCGGAAATGCGGAATGGAGGGAGGAAAGCGCACGACTTGTTTGCGAGCAGGAGAGCTTTGTATGGGAGCTTGTGCGATCGGCGCCACAATGTCTGGACCATCGCCATTGGCTCCTAGTTTAACCCCACCGGAGAACGCGGCATATTCTGGCTGGTGTCCTGGTGCTCGGGATTAATCAATGAATCGAATCTTCCCGATATATTGTGATCTCGACGGCACTCGCCGATACCGCGAGCTACATGTGGTAATCAATTATCGACACTACCAATTAATCTCTACTCATTTATAAAAACTTTATATTCTTTGGCACCTGACTCCGACAAAAATCTACAAACTATCTCAGAGGTCACAATATCTTTTGCACAAACAATACCAGTCAATTATTGTTCCAAAATTAAGTTATTGTTATCAAACCCGCCAGGATCTATGGTTTGCAGCATCCATCCGAATGACTGGTTGACTCAAATAAATTGGAAGTCGATGATGTGCCCGGAGAGGCGGCAGGGTCAGCTAAACGGTCTCGCAATTAAAGCGGCAAGTGTGCGACGCGCGACAGGTCGAAGGGTGGAAATATCGACGAGAGCGAATGCAACTGTGACGCTTTAAGCGAGGCCGAGCAGATGTATCGCACCCGCAGCCGCACCGCAAAACGACAGGACAAAGATCAGTCGGGGGAGATACACACGTCCGATCTCCTCGGCAGAGATGTTCGACTCTCGCCGTTTCCCGCTTGACCATTTGTCAAGTCAACCATCGCGATTTTATCGAACATCCTCCACCAATAACAACAATCCCTCTACAATCTCCCAATTACTTCGAAACTCCCGAATCCGTGAAAACTTCCACCTTCCTCGTCCAATGAGAAGGCAGCTCTAGAAATGTGATTAAAAATTCAAATCCACCACGATAAAAGTCAAAGGACCGTGGGCCTCGAGCATTACCCACCGCAGTATCCACCTTTCCCTATCTTCCATCTCCCTCCGGGCCCTCTTCCCCCCAGGGCGGAGGCGTCGCGGCGGCATCTCATCACGAGATGCCTATTCAAATTTTACGAGCCATATTTGTCGCAATTAAGTATTGCGCTTTCGGGCTCATGGTGCCCCAAGTATTCGCATATTGAGCGCGAGAGGGAGCGAGAGGGCGGATGAGAACGAGGCGGACGAGGTCCAGGGCCCCGCCAAGGTGGATGCGATCCAGAGGGGTAATTTTATGGGAGCGCGGACCGATTTCCAGCCGCTCCTCGTGACTCAGAGGAGTCACCGAGCCGCGCGTTGGAGAGAGAACGCTTTTATGAGCTATGAGTGAGGGAGACTCGAGCCGCGGCGAGATTTGCCTGCCGAGAGCGGCCGCTTCAGTAACTGATACTTACTACTTACTACTTGGACGAGTCTCCTTTGGATTCAGGTTCGGCTCCTCCTTGCGGCTGCGGGACGTGTGCGTGGGATGACGGCTGGTGAGATTGGCTTGATTCGTTAGTCGCTCGTTACTCAGAGTTCTCTGTAAGCTGAAAAAGATATGTCTGTTATGAATTCGTCGGGATTTCATAATTGCGAGGGAGACAGTTAGAGTTTTACATTTCAGCAGTTTAAATAATGTTTTGATTGAGTTTGCTGTTAATCGAAGAGAAGTTAACTCCTCTATATAAGGTAATTGCATTTAATATCATATATTTATATCATATAGTTATGTCATATCATATATTGTATGATATACGATATATATTGCATAATATCATATATTTACATCATATAGTTATATGATATTAATATTAAATTCTATACACAGTACAAGCAAGCGAATCGCCAAGTACACGGCAAGTAGATCTAACCCCACGACAAATCTATCACTGCCAGGTCATTTTTTCCCAGCATCCTTCATCGAGTCCGCTGTCGCGCATCATCGAAAGCGGGTTAAGCATAGAGCTCGTCCGCGCAAACAAGCAGCGCATTAAGGCGCTCGGCGACGCGTCCTTCATAATCCCCGAAAACTACATCACCGGGATCTAGATGTGGGTGTAGGTATCGCGCGAGATATCTGGCCGCGGCGAGTAACGAGTGCCGGGGCAGAGGCGAACGACGCTCTTTCTGGCACGTGTCACGGCTAAGTAATACAAAAGGGCGCCGGGTAGTTTGCGGGCTGAAATGTCAGCGCTGGACCGCGCCTCCTCGGAGGACCGAGGGAGGGAGATCTTCGTCCCCCGGACCCTTGCACCAGTTCCGTCGGCGCGGCGCCTTGGAGATTTTCCGAAATTTCGGATGTCGGAGAGAGAGAGAGAGGGCTGGGCGGTGGCGCGCGAGAGGGATGGAAGAGGGATGCGACTGGAGGTAGATAGCGGATGCTGTGTGCGGTAATAGAGAGCTCGATCGGACGGCGTTGAGGGTGTGTGGGTGAGGAAGAGGGGAAGGTCCGGGAGGGAGAGGAGGTGGATGCTGGCGGCGTTATGGCGGGCGCCGGGGGTGGCGCCGCGACGCTTTGGCGCCTCTGACGCCGAGACGCTTCACTGATGCTGGCTCCATACACCTACACCTATAGGTACAGGGTGTTTCATGAATCTCGTAAATGAAAGCATATCTGGCTGTCTCGGCTTGTTTTCATATTCTCATTGGGATTTGCAGTCGAAATTATTCAATACTTATTTAGCCAGTTTGGGAAAACCTGATAAATCTCAACGGAATGTGATCTATTTCTTAAAACAGGATACGACTTTGTAACTTCTCTTATATAAATTTAATTTTTTTAATTTCTCACATGTATATCTCCAACTATTTCTTTCCAATAACTTCAGTTAAACAACTTCCACCAAAATCCTTCAGACACTCACTTATGAAACCCCCTGTAGTGTACCTAGGCCGACGCGCCACGGCAGCCCCATACCGTCGGCGTCCCTGATTTTCACGTGCAGCTAAGTGTACGTGCGCCCGCAATGAGACCTCAGCATCCACCCAACCGACCACCCCAACTACAACTCTTCCCCCTCGAGGGACTTATTCCTATTACCAAATAAAACTAACGCATCTCGCCGCTAGTCGGACCCGGCAAGTTTTCCATTCTCGGCCGACTCGGCCGGCACTTCCGGCGGCCCCGCGATTGGCTCCTGTTCGAGTGGCAGGCGAGAGGCTCTCGGGAAAGTAGATGAAACCGAGCTTAAACGCGAGCTCTCACCAGGATATCTCGGCGAAGGATGTCGTCAAGTTGGCCGGGAAGTGGCGGAGTGCGCATTTATGCCCGCTCGTGTGAAGTTAGTACGGTTGTTCTGTCCCTGTCTGTCGCTCGCGCGAGTATTAATCCTTTAATCGATATGTTACGGCGGCCAAGTGTCGGCGTCCCAGGCGCTTGAGAATCCTGCCCGTTAATTAGGGACATAATCGTAGAGCGGCCTGTACTAACTGTTCCTCTCGTAATGTCACTTATGACCTATGCTTGCGCTTTGGACGTGAGGGACATAATAGAGACATAATAGTTCTGATGGACTGTGATCTAATCCAATCAGATGGGCTGGCTTGATTAAAAACTGATCGGAGTGTATTACTGGGGTGGAAGGGTGTGTTCTTGGAAAATCGTACTGCGTGCGTCACATAAGACATATTCTTGTGCTTGAGACATAACAGGGATAATAGAGACACAATAGTTCCGACGCACTCTGATCTACTCCTAATAAACTTTCTAACTTAGCTTTATACGAGACAGGAACATAAAATAAAATTCAGAATATCTAAGAAACCGAAGAACACTCAACGGAACATTAATCGAAATATGGTAAGAATCTTACCAAATCTAATCGGTCAAAGCAGTTTGATTAGAAATAGGTGTGCGATCGTACGCAGCACCGCGCGGGAAAGTTCCAAGGGAGTATGAACGGTCACGTAAGAACCATCGGGAAATCCCCGGCGGGCGAGAGCCGCCCCATGAAACGACGGTGTAAGGATGATAGCCGGCAAAGTGGTCGCGCGAACAATATGCAATAAAGGCCATCTCTCCCGCTGTCGTAAAAAACGGGACGGCGAGAGAGACACGACTAATAAAGGGCACGCCAGTCGTAACGCGTAATCTTCTAATGTGCTTGTTGCACACGTACCCTCGTTATGCCTCGAATCATAACGCCTGTAAACCCGATCAATCAGCGGACCTTCCTCCCCCGAGTCGCCCTCGCACCCCAGCTTTCAGACTCGTGCTCTCTTTTCGTCCTTCGATATAATACTCGATTCGCAGATGTCTCTGATATATTAGTGGCTTGATCGTGCTAGTGCAACTGGCGACTAGACAAAAGTATAGAGAAGAATATTAAAAATATATAAAAATCGAATATATAATCGATTGAGTCATAGACAGCCAATCGAGTTGACGCTTTACAAATGCTCGGGTAATAAACCCCTTGGTACAATACAAATTTTCAACAATCCCTTAAAAAGAGAAAAACTAGTGTACGGCGCGAACTACCTCAAGAGCTCGAGCCCGAGGACTAAATGACACGAGTCTTACAATTAGTTAGGAGGAACTTTCCTCGTTCCCCGGGCCAAAGCAAAGAGCGAGCGAGCGCCTTGTCCCCGCCGGCGGTAAGTGGGCCAAGCGATAAACTTTCCTCGGTAACAAGCGAATAATTAAAAAGCTGCAGGCCATCGCCGGGCCCACGTGGCCAGGGCAGGACTGCTCTAATTTTCGTAATTGATTCCTTCGAGTGTGTGCGTGCGGCCAGTGTCATCGGGATTGCGACTGGCATCGACGCGTCGGGAAAGCACTTTCGCCCGGCGCGCATTAGCCCGATGGATCCTCACCCCAGGCCCCTCGGTCAAATCTTCTAATAACTTGGGCAAATATCCGAATCATTGTTATTTTTATGCGCGCCGGCTCTGGACCGAGCTGCGGACTCTGACACACGGGAGATGGAGGAGAGAAGGTGGCACTCTCGCCGAGAGTGAATGTAAGGATAATCCATTAGACGCGTTGTAACCCAAAACTGCGCAAACAAGGGGACTCTCGGATTAAATGCGCCGGATGGACGTGTGGAGCGTCATCCGTGGGGATGAAGCGCTCGCTCGGTGGACGCCGCGCCGGGAAAACAGGCTCAAGATGTATCGAAGGACAGGTGCGCGATATTGCGGATAAACGGCCAACCACTAACGACCACCGAATATTGATCATCGAGCGCCAACCTCAATCACCCCGACTGACTCCCCAACCCCCCACCCTGAATCTCTCCCGATATCCATTTCTCGGGGCTCAATGTAAGAAAAGCCGAAGCCATTGTGGGTGGAAATAATTGCGGAATCTTAGAATCCTGCGTCAGTGTACTCGAAGATAGAAGAGAAATTGTTGACTAGTCGTGTTAGAGGGAAACTAGTTACTTAAGTCGAGTCGAGTCCTGCGACACATCGACAGCGTTTTCATAAGCTGAATGTGTGCAGCGAGGAAGAAAGACGCAAAACAGTGTCGGACAACGAGGCCGGCAAGTGGAATGAGCGATCGTAGCCAGACACCCTGAACTGCCAGGCCGCTTCGCCAGGCTCACGGAGAGTAGACAGAGATATTCTCCTTGCGAGACAATTACTCGAGCCAGTTGGTTGGCAACGTCGGGATGGACCGACACGCCTGCCCATTGCGCATCCTTGATATTTGTAAATAGAAGCCTCTGTCTCCCGGAAACCCGATGAATCCTTCGCGATACATTTCCCTCGATTTCTCGCCCTTTACAACTTCTGGGAAAACCACTCTCGCCCTTTCCCTCTCTTTCGCGGGAATCGCTTCCGCATCAAGGGAATCTCCATAAGAATGGCATTCACTTGTTATTCATAATCCTATGAAACGCAATGCGCTGATGCCTGGTTTTGATTATTGTCAGAGTTCGGATAATAACAAATTCAAATCTAGCGGGTTCTATTGTATTTGAATGAATATGTAAGTATGTAAAATATGTAAAATATGTAAACCGGACAATTATAAATTGTTTCCTAATTTTAACGTTTTCTTATTCCTGAACACGAAATTGAGATAAAAGAGGTTTTACCGTATCACTAATGTCAGTTTGAACAAAAACTTGATTTTTATAACGGGCGTTGTCGATCCCGAACGACGCCCAAGCAGAAACCACCGCGTCCCGCCGTGGCCACCCCAATCAAATCAGCCCTCTGCGAGCTGCGGCCGATCGGTTTCGTTAGAATATATATCGGCGACGCGTGCAGACGCCATCGTGCTGGCTCTGTCACGTAAAAATGGTCCGTGCGCCCACCGGGCCTAGCGCATAATTCAGGTAAGAATGCGAATAAGAAATTGCGAAAAATCGCCGGCAGACACGAACGAGCTGCTCAGGAGGCGAATCGATCGAAGAACTTGGCGGGGGCAAAAGTGGCGGTGAAATTGCAAGAAAGTACCGCGATATATTACCCGTACGAAATCGTTTGCGATACGAGTACGCGCAGCGAACAATCATCTTACCGGCAAACTTTCCCTGCGCTCCCTTGCCAATTTCGACGTTAAATTCCGCCGAACTGTGCTTCAGGAATATCGTCGAACATTGCCGGGAGTTGGTCGATGGAGAAAAGTATGTAATTAGTGATATGTGCATTAGTCTCTATAAGGATGCGCTAATTGCATATAAATAGTGTGTATCTCGACTCGCCAATCGCAGCACTCGTCCTGCAGACTAAATATGAGATTGTGCGGGGAAAAAATTGACCGAGCGGAAGAAGCAATGTCACAGAACAATCGCGAGCGCTCGGCAACTATTTCCTCCTTGATTATATAAGAGGCAATGATTTAGTAATTTAATAATTTATTTGTGAATACTTGGTATCAGTAATCCTGCCATTTGTCTGTTTTAAGCGAAAGTATTTTTAATACTCCATACGAGTATCTATTGACCCCGCACTCTCACGTCACGTTTTCTGATACGTGGAAAAGCAGTTTAAAGGAATTGCTTTTCTAATCTCGAGAGCGAAAGCTTTTGTAACCTGTGAAGCTGAGTGTCCATTTTCAAAACCAGTCAACATTCGGACACTGACCATGCAATCCCATTGAAATTACAATAAAAGTAGACCAGCTTACAAACACTTGGCGTTGTTTCCCATCCACGCTACTCTCTTTCTCTCTGGGACGCAGTGGGCTTACGTGAGGGGCTAAGCGAGAATAAGAAGTTAATTTAAGACGAGCTCAATAACTCGACTGGTCATAATTGCGAGCGAGTTCCTGCCAAGATGTCAGCCGAGCGTTTCCGCGAAAGATTAATGAGTGCCATACTGGCATGCTCCGATCGAACTGCAAATGCGCCGGGGGGAGTCGTCCAGATATTTTTAGAGCGCGCAGAAACACTTGTTTCTCCAGCGGGACAATGCTGCCTTCAATTCGCGAGCCAAGGCGAAGTCACTTAACCCCGGAGATAAATCTCCGACGCTAACTCGCCGATGCCATAAATGCCTCTTTAATGAAACGACACGCACGAGTCGATGCAACTTCGAATGATTCTTTTAAACCTGTTTTGTCCCTACATACTCGTCAAACGTCAAACATAATAAACGACTACTCGATTCTCGTGCACTCGCATTAAAACTTTTCGCTCAGTTCGTAGACTCTTGATTTTTAAACATAAAAGTATCGCAATAGACTTTCATTTTTAATTAAAAATATGAAAATATTATCTAGTTTAAACTTCATAAATGACGCAGTAATTATCTCCACTATACGTGATAAACACAGACACACACATTAATAAAAATAACCCACAACCGACGGATCTGCAAGACTCTTTTAAAATTCTCCATTAAACAACTCCGATCCTCGCGAGAGTATTACGATAATGAAGAAAAAGTCTAATTACTCCCGAGCAAGTAGTATGCGCGAACGACAACAAGCTCAACGCCAATGCAACTCTGATCAATGAGCTCATTGATAGAACTAACGGAGCCGCTGCGGCTGAAAAGTGAATCTAGCAACGGGATCATCCCCCAGGGCAAAACATCAGGGCCGATTGGTTTGCAGGAGGATCATCAAAGGAAATAGAGAGTGAATTAACGAAATCCAGCCGGGTGATTAACGGATGAGCGGTGCGTATTGCGCGTGCCTAACGATTATCCTGGTGGCCAGTGTCGTCGGGCAATCATCATAACGAAGCTATTCGTCTTCTTCGAGGGGATGCGCGCAGGAGGTCCTGGGGAACGCGGGGTGATTCTTGCCAACGATCCAGGAATTGGATGATTACGAAAATTACCCTGATCCTTCGAAATCCGACAAAAGCTTTGATCCCTCGAATTCTGAGGGTAGAAAGGGATAGTTAGGTACTATGATAGTCATCGGGTAGAAGCATAAAATGTATTATAAAAATGAAGAACAAGACAGTTTGACAATAAATTCAAGAAAACATGTGATCGAAACTGTCCAACTAGTAGCTCAAAAATCTACAAGACAGATTTGCAATTCGCCGCGTGAAATTCTCTGGAATCTTAGAAGCCAGCGGAGGATCTCCAGGAACTGCGGGAACGAGACTATCGCGCTCGTCGCTCGAAAGATTGTATTTTTCGGCTGGCGGAACCTAGCGGCGCTGGCTCCGCGACTTCCGAGACTTTCTACATTTCCAAGACCCTTTAAGACCCCGCTGGCGGCGGCAGGGCAGGCTTTCACCAGCCGAGACTTTTAAAACTTGCGAGATTTCTATAGTTGAGCCGGACTTTTGAGACTCGGCGACAACGACTCGCATGCTTCCGCCAACTTTAATGAATTCCGGCTGACGGCAGTATGCAAATTAATCCCGAGGCACTGCCGCTTGAAATAATGGACGCCGATAAAATCTACTTCGACGCCCGGCGCCCCTGAGAAATGAGCATAAATAACATTACCGTAAATGACGCGATTTACCAGCATTTCTCGAAAGCTTTAACACCTCGTTTTCTCCCTCTCTCTCTTTCTCGTTTCCAGTTGGTCTACTAAAGAGACTTGGAGTGTAACATTCTGTCGGTGCTCCATTTGATATTATGAGTATTGTGGCGTCTGCAATACAGTGCAATAAATATGGTAAATGAGTCAGAAAATGGAAGAGTTTTGGAGCTACCGTTTTCTGGATTGAATTTAAGTGCCGATGTTTTTTGGTTTAGTCGTCTCAAACTACGAGCTGTTAAGAATCTGACTCATTAATATGTGCTTGTACCGGGTATCCATGAACTTTGAGAAATGACTGTCATTCTCTGTAAGAGACGAAAGATTCCGTCTCCCACTCCTCCTTCTCCGTTAAAGATCATTTCTGCGGAGTTAAATAATCTTAAACGACAAACTGAAGAGTTTTATTTGTGAAATAATGACAATTAGGTCTTATCTCCCAGATTGGTCTCAACCCCCCGAATCTATGAGCCGGTCTTCCGGGCTAAAGGCGCATTTGGGCGAATAAAAGGGTCCGAGACGCTCACCTGCGTCTTAACCCTCCCTCGGAGCGAGCAGAGGCCCGGGCACTCGGACAACTGGCAAGCTCTTGAACCTTTCAAGAAGAGGCTAATAAACTCTCTCGCTCTCCCAACTGGAGCGAGTCAAGCGGCCGGGAAAACAACTCGGCGAGAGAGCGAGTCGCGCGATGACGAAACGCGGATCTGCATCAAGCAACCTGGCAATCGGCCGAACCTTACGAGATTCGGGGGCCGAGTTCTCGCTCCATTACGATTTTCGTGGAAGCGCATTCAACCCTCGCGCACTCCCTCGATTTGTCTCTCTCTCTCTCTCTCTCTCTTTCTTTCTCCCATTCTGTGCGCCTGCACGCAGCCTTCCACACACGACGAGTCTATTTTCACGCGTCCACCGCGCGTATTATACAGGCGAGCCTTTCTATTTATACAGCTCGGACCGGAACTCTGCCTTCCAGCGGGCGCACACTGTGTTCTTTACGAGCCGAGACACACTCGACGCCCCGAAAATAACAATCGCTGCAAACCGCATCGACGCCTCGCGCCATTATCCGCCATTTCCGCTTCCGAAGAGGCGAGGTGAGAGCAGTGTCGGTGCAGCGAGGGCTTAAATGAGTTTAGAATATATTTAGAGCCCTTTTGAGAAAAAGTTCATTAATGGGAAACCGACTGCGAATGTGGGTTTTAGGTTCTTCTTTCGAATTATGTTAACCTGGTTAATTGATGTAAAGTTTCTGGTTCCTCTGTCCATATTTCAAGTTAACGACTTGGGCCCAACTATTCTCTGGAGTCTCGCCATTCCGGTACCGGCATGTTCGCGTATAATAGATAGAAAATTTGGAAAATACGCCGCTTGAAAGTTTTCGTGTTATTAATCTTGTTCGATAAATTTTCCTGACATATTAAATATGTATTCAAATCTATGTACAAGTTCATATTTTCTAAGCGAGAGTTTTATTTATATACTGTTTTACTTTTCCTTATTTATTTATTTACTATTTATCGTTGTTGTATAGAAATACACAATATTTATTACTCAGACACTTATGAGAAAGAGGGATGATATTTCCCTCAACATTAAAATAAGAGAAACTCCGTTTCGTACACAGATTTCCTTCTCAACGAGCAGCGCGTGCTTCGGTCGAATTATCGGAGCTCCCGTTACCGTCGCAGTTAAACAAACAGCGGACGACTCTGCCGAGGACCGACGGACAATTAGCAGAAAGAATCGGCCCTGAAACTGCAAGCCACGCAATTCAAGACGGCAGCATTAACATGCGGGTGACGCGACAGCCTAGCAATGCAGCAATATACATTTCGGAGTAGCGTCGACAACGAACACCAATCAGTGTTTATTTATACTCCGATATGCCATATGTGGCGAGATTTGAATCGATACACATCGCAAGTATCATAATGCATATCTCAACATGTGTCTCGGCATCGAAATGAGTATCAGCTGATATCTTCATTTGTATGAGCATCGCGATACCTCCAAGTCTCACGCATGCCACTCACACAATTATATAGAGTGGCGGACAAAAGTATTTTTACAGTAAAACTGTGAATCACAGATCATATTTTTCTGACTATTATATAATTTCCGCCATTGCTCAAATTCCCATGCACTTTGTATTCGCACGTCTTGCCTTTACATTTTTACCAGCAGACTTTAGCCCGTGAAACTAGAATAAATAAATATTTAACCATTCAGCGATAGTTCTCAGTCATAACTCGACTGACGCGGTCAGAGGGAACTAATCGCGCGAGTTGCGTCGACTTACAGTAAATGGACGACAAAGAGGCAAAAAGTCCACTGCATTTATCTCCCGTGCAAAGAGAAACGCTGGAGCAGTGCATATCGCGCGCGGTTCCCAGAACCCCAGTCACCCCGAGCGGCGCCAAGCAAAGTTTACCACAGATAATGAACATTATTCCGGCGATTCCCAGAAGTCGGAGATGCGAAAATAGTCGAGGCTCAATTTCAGCAGCGAGAAACCGGGAAAAATGAGAAGACAGCGAGCGGCCTGGTGATCCGTTGGAAGTGACGCGATCGCGCGCCGGTAATATAATCGGTAAAATCGCAGGCTGACTGGTGCGGATTGAGGGGAGGCGCGTCGGTGTGCGCGGGAGTGGCTTTGCTGGCGAGTAGAATTGAATCGAGTGAATCCAGCACAGATGGGTTTCCGTATTTAACCTCTTAGAGCCGCGGCGGCCTATTGATTTTCTCGGCTCGGCTATTGTTTTGGCAGGAGGCCGAGGCCTTCAGCGATCGGCGCGCGCGCGACTGCGATATGCCGAGCGGTTTTCGCGGCCGAGAGCGATGGGATAATATCAGAAGCGGCAATCGCGCGAGAGATAAGAGAAGCGAAGGAAGGCTAGACGAGTAGGAGGAGGAGCCGGTGGGCAAGCTGTCAGTTGATGTTGTGAATCATCTCTATTTCGGGAGACACCCGTTGGGTGGCCCAGCCCTCGATCCAGCCTTTGAGGTTAACTCCGAGGAAGCCCGGGCTCTCGGGCACCACTCGCCCGCTAATCGGCTGACACAGAATCCCCGTGAATCTCGAGCGCGGCCCGCGCCAGGGAAGATCCCTCGCCGCGCGATCCGAAGCCGCCCGGAGCCGACGGAAACGCCGAAACGAGGCCAGCACGCCCATCCCGTGGAAATGCCCGAAAATCAATAAGAACCGGCCGGCATTCCGCGGCCCGACGCGCCCCAGGGATCCCACTTGCACTTTCCGACAACTCCACACTTACCGCCAATCCTGTACCCGTAGATCGCCCGGCGGCCGCGCGTCTCTCGTTGCACAAAGTCAATTTGTCACTTCGGCCACAACCACACGTCCGACAACACTCCTGCGACTCTCGGCCGCGCTCCGGTTCCGGGCGTTCCTCGAGTTCGAGCCGCCAGTGACGGAGCAACGGAAAAATTCAGGCGCCGCGGCGCCCCGCGATCCACACACCGCCGACGATCATAACGCGGATGACGAGCTTGTCGCTCGGATTCTCCACTCGATCCGAGTGAGTGCGAAAGCTGGAGTACGTGCGTGAGCAGATTTTTAGCGTGGGTTTTCTTATCTCGCTGCACGTGGCACTGATAAGGTTGAAGGTGGTGGAGAGTATTCTGAGCCCCTGGCGCTGTGATAGATCCTTTTGGTGATTGTTGGTTCTCCTTTTGAGCAAACAGACCGAACGGCGCTCGTCTTCTTTACTGGCTGCGGGAGATTTCGAGGGTTTCGAGATGATTCGGATTTCTGGCGGCAATTTGGGATCGTTTTGAATCGATTTAAATGGCCCCGATGTTTTATTTATCATTCTCGATTTGATGAAGGGAGAATTGATAAATTAAATGAGCCCAATACTGAGCCCATCAAAATGACACGTTTCGGATTTGCGTTCTCTGACATTATTAACATTGTTGACATAGTTGTAGGGAATTATGCTGATTTTTAATAAAATAGAACAATTCCTATGTATAATTGCAATGGCAATTGTAATTCGCAGCCGAAATCACGTTTCGTCATGCGAACAATTGCGAGTTACTTTCACAGGAACGCAGAGTTGCAGCCGAAGGGCGCTCGAATCCTGATCGAGTGCGGCATTGGTTTCTGTGTGAAGTGTAACCGTAAAAGTATATGCTAGATGGAACAAGCGTATGTGTTACAAGCGCGTCCGCAGAAGTCTCGAGGTCGTGGCTGTATTAGTGGGACGAGAGACGTACGACTTCGACAGTGACGTTCCTGCGATCCCACTGGTTTCGTGAAATGTAGGTAAGGTCGAGAAGCCCCGTGGCATCTCGCTCGCAACGTACTACACTGGCCGCCGCGTGAATAACTAATCTAAATAAACTTTTCTCTAAAAATACGGAGATGTAAAGCCCGCCTGTCTCGTAAACCTCCCTGCAAACAAAACTTGGGGCATTCGAACTTTTCTCGTCACACTGAATCCTCGCCCTTTAACACATCGACACCCTCTCCCGATTTCTCTCTATTTCCAGCTGCGAACACTTGTGCTAATCCGCAGTGCAACGGCGACGCATCCACTTTTCTTAACTAGGGTTTATTGACAGCCATCTAACTATAAGACACAATACATAATGATTATTCCAAATTTTAGTTTAATTAATGGCCATTTTGTCTAAAGCTTTTCAGTGGGTGAAAATAACACCAGATCTGGAAGAGAACTTTGCTATTTTCATTAGGTTTGTGTCAATGAATGTTTTTTTAAATATAATATTTACTTTAATTTGGTCATAAGAAAATGTCTCCGATATTTGTGATTTTTAAAGATCATCCAGCATATAATTACTGGATCTGCGGATTCGTTCGCAAGTCTCAATTTTCAATACCCAATCGATACCCAAACCTATCACATTAATACAAATCGATATCGCTCTCTCAGATATTACATATCTCTCAACAACTGCAAATCCGCCTTACCCGCGCAAACATCCGCCCTCTAATAATACCTCTTTTGGCTAAAGTAGGTACTCGATTCCGGGTAAGTGCAGGGCGCCTCGCGCGCTCGGCGCCGAAAAACTTGCAAAGTGTCCTGTGCGCCGCGAATCGCGATGGGAGGAAGGAGAGGCGAGGCAGGGAATCGAGACCGCGCCAAATTTGGTCATGCCACTCTCCATTGAGAACTGCTCGTTTCGTAGTAGTGTACACGGGGCAATGATGTAATGCCCGTTACAGCGCCTGATACCATACTCGCGGCAGCGAGCGTGTACGCTCTCTCGAGATCTCGGCGCGTCGACTCGACTAGCCGGGAGGAGGCCTACGTGCGCAGAGGCCAAGAGACACAGAATTTTGTTGACGCTTTTAACAGGTTGCGGCCGGCGGCAGTAACACGCTCGCCCGATAGAGGAGAGCTGACGTCAGTGTTCGCTCGTAGGACCTCGCTGGTTATGACGATCGACTTGGACAACTTTCGACTCTGTGTCTTTCAGTAGAATAATGAGAAGTCAAGATATCGTTTAAGACAATGTAAATATCGAGTGAAGTGGAGGAAAGTTTACCGTTTAAAAGCTATCGTGAGCCACTTCGCAGTAATTGAGTTGTTGATACGTGTGGCTTCTGGTTACGCTAGTATGTCATTAAATATATTCTGATAGAGGGATCGCTGACACGACAGTGAAAGGTAGCGGAACCCAGCTGAAAGCTGTAGAGGTCGAGTGAAGTTGATCGCCTGAAACAGGCTTTGCCATTAGTGTTCTTTGAGACGATCAACTTCGTTTAGCTACCACAGCGATCAACTCTCCTTCAAATAGTGTAAAAGGCAAATGTAGATCACACATGCGAAGCCTATCGTATGAATCAATGCGCTTAGTGTGAAATTGAGTGGAAAGATCCATTTTCCATTCACATTTCCACTTCACACTAGATGCATTATTATAAATTACATGTATAAGCTACTATTTAATAAATGTACCCATTGTGTAGTAGAGTGGAAATGATGCAATCGATTCTCGGATCACACAGGAACAAAGTAAACCATTTACACCAGATTATCAAAGAAACTATTTTGTCCTCAAGTGGATTGATGGCAAATCTGGGCTGGCACCACACATTCCGCATACACCTCAATCCTCTCCGGAAGGAAAGTCACGCGCCGCCACTTTCCCAGGCAGAAGCTATCTCCGCGACGGATGCGGTGTAAACGCAATGTGTGATCATTACCTAAGCCGTCACGATGATACCGCTATCGTGAGGAGTCGCTTTTTGCCGCGCTCGTTACGTGACTGGCCGGGGCGCGCAAGCCATTAATCAGCGGGCTTGCTCATTGCGGCCAAAGGATGGAAAAGAATCACTTACGGAAGCAGGTTCCTCCTCGCGTCGCGAGCCCGCCGGCCAATTTCACGTTTCGCCAACCACTGACGCCGCCGTTGTACTTGCCGCGTAGATGGAAAAACGTTGCCGAAAGCATCAATTAATTCGCAACGCGGCGGCGACGGCGGCGGCGTCCTCTGCGTGAGTCAAAGTTATAACTGGGCTTTGATTCATAATTCCCTAGCGGCTGGCTGCAATCACGCGCGCGAAAATAGCGATTCTCCGCACCTTCGCCGTGAGATTGTCATTACTCATTAGGGATGGCTAGGATTCGCTTGGCCGATGTATGTACATACTTTGAACGAATTGGATTAACAAACTGCGGGCCTTTAGAAGCTTACTTGCTTTATTTGATGAAAAATTAATAACGTAAGATATAATATGAGAAATAAAAATACATCATTTTGTAAAGATAAAACTAACAATACTTATTCACTGGTATGAATATTCATTACTGGTATATATAACTCATTATATAAAAAAACATAGAAAATAGAACATTATACAATGTTTATCAATATAGAAAACTGTAAGTTTTAGTAGACTCCAAGATTTTATGCAAATATCACAATAACTCCCCAGTTGTCACGATGTCCATAATCGTCTGGTACTGTCACACATTATAGATTTCTGAGTATTGAAATCCGTCACACTTGCATAATTCTGCAGAGTCTAATAACTCCAGTCATATGGAGAACCATCTGCAACTGCCTCAGCAATCTTTTGGATTGAACTTTCACTCATTCTCTGCAATGAGCCACGCTGTATTTCATCCCTAAGAAATCCGACGACGTCATCGTAATCTTCATCATAAGATTCTAACATTTCCATATCGATGCCAGCTCTAGCCAATTTTTTCAGGACCGACAATCCTACTGCATTTCGCAGAGGTGTCAGAGTCGCCAACCTTTTTCTAATTCTTTCCAGATTGTCCCAATGATCGACTCGGTCCGAAAATCCCTTGGAATACTTCAACAAAGTCTCCTGCGTTATATTTAATTTGGCAAGGATTTTTTGCAGAACTTCGCATTTATACACAGCGTTGCGTGCTCCGCTCCCGGAGACATTGAAGTGATTTGCCAATTCGGCAAGGTTGCATCGGCCTTTCCAGCCAGTCGTATTTCTTATTACGCGTAACGTATCAATAAAACCGTCGACAACTTGGCCGTATTTCTTTCGGGAAGAATGTTTAGTAATTACTTGAAGCAGCCTGGGCCCAGCGAAGGGGAGATTGTGGACTGCGATGTAACAATTTTGCCCAAGCGATCTCAGCCAGTTGTGCAGGCTTTTTAATGCTGCTGACATAGGCATTGTTGGCACTAACTCTCCATAATGTGTAAGCTTTCCATTGTAAGTGCCGAAACCATTTTTATCAGTTACACGATCGGGAATTTCTCTGGCTGGATTGATATACGCTGAAAAGGGCTCTCTTCCGAGTGTCCTTGCAGCAATTTGCAATATCTCGCTGTCAGGGGTAAAGCCTGAAGTTTCGAGATCAAGTATAACAATGGCGTCGGCATCATCGTCTTCTTCGTATGTCACTACTGGTTCGCGATAGTGACGAGCTTTGCCCTGATATCTTGCCCTGTAACACGCGCATCTCTTTGTAATCGCCGCAAAACTCACCTTCGCGATGTCTTCTAAAATGATTTTCTGAGTATACTTACATCGCCAATTCGAACGATTGAAGAATTGGTTATTAGTGTTTGATTCGTCCGAGCGTCCGATCTACCAACACCATCAAATTCGCCGTACAATCCGGTTCTCGCCACTCGAGCAATCATTCAGTTACGCAATCTATAATTATATGTCAGAATTTCTGATAAAGTTAAATTTGTTATGCGTCAAAGTTAAAGTAATTCTGTCGAAAGCAAAAATAATCCTAAAGACTTTAGTACAATTACTAAATGCGAAGTAGCAATGCTAGCCACGATAAGCGACAACCCTAAGGAAAGACAGCTAATCTCCAGAACTAGATATGAAAAATAATATCCAAGGATGAAGGATGTGGTGAAGTACATCCTTTCTTGACGCGGCATCGCGTGAGACCACGTGGAACCTACTTCGAGTATTAAGAACATCAGCCTACCAAATTAAAATCATTAGAACTATTTTATTTGACAACTGATCTCCTCTGAAACGATCACTAATAATGAAAGGTCCAAGATTTCGATGATTAGAGGAAAAATGGGAAATCTGTGTAAAATGAAAAATTAAAGATGCAAATGGTCCATGTAAATCGAAGTTCGCCCACATATGGAGCAGGCTTCGCATTCCACGAGTGCCAGTCACGTCGTACTCGAAGAAAGAAGGCTGCGCTGGTATGTACACACGCACGAGATACGTGCACGTGGGTGCCAATATAATCGGCATGCAGAATGCACCTGTACAATCGGCAAGCCGTAGGTGGTGCTCGATATATAGACCGACTATGTAAAGCTGGTGGGCACGACCTGTATTTTCAGGCATCGATGCACATCTCCTCTCCGCTCTTCCTTCGCAAATACTCAATAAGGGTTTTCTCCTCTTAACCCAATTACGACCATCGGTCACATTTTTGAGCTAATTTCAAACTAATATTTAGTGTTCAATCTCAGTCACAATACAATACTATAATAGTATGTAAAGTGAGACTATAATACCATTAGCTTCGAAACAATGAGACGCGACTTTTAATATATGCAAAAATCCATATTTCTACTACATTTATTAAAAATCTCTCCCTTTCGAATTCAATGAAAAACAATCCAAAGATTTCCTACGCCGGCCGGATTACTGGAACAAATAACTTAATTTCAATTTCCAAGAGGATTTATTCCATTTGAAACTCCTCTCTATAGGTATCAGCAAGAAATTACTGGTACACACGTGTCCCGGGCGAAATGGCCGATGAAACTGGCCGTGTGTACGAGGAGGGCGGGGTGATAAATCTCGGGTTCCCGTAGCCAAAGCGACTAAAAGCGAGTTCCGGCTGGACGTGCGCCAGTTCGTAATGCAATTTCTATTCATCTCTCGAGTACTTTACCGTACGCGGAGAACGGACTCGCGCGGCCTCCTCGCCTCGCTTCTGCCTGCCTTATCCCCTGATTCCTTCGGGAGCCTCGAGATGGAGCAAGTTCCTCTGATACCGGGCTGATAATCGGATTTGGAATACTGCGACTTCCTCCTCGAGGCCAACGGAACACCATTCAAATTTATCTACTTTCAGACTAACAACTGCTCGAACACTTATCTGATGTAGAATCGATAATTAAGAATTTACTACCTGTTGACGGTGGAACAAGTGTTCTGAAGGACCGTTGAGGGAAAAGAGAGAATTAATGGAAGTCGGTGTAGCCGATGTTTTGATTTCTAACTCAGAATCAATATATTCGATCAATTAAGTCCAACTTAAACTGTTCACTAGCACAATCCAGCAAAGCGCGTAGAAATCAAGCAATAAGCAACCACTTACATCGAGCAATTTCGAGGAACCACTTCGAAACCAGTAGAGTATGCAAAAACTACGCAGCAAGAGAGCGACCACGCGCGACGTACCCTTATATATGTATAGACGCTTCCCTTCCAGAGTATTCGGACACGAATGGTGTCCTGTTATGATTCTGGAAAGATTGGAAAGGGAAGTGACGATTGCGAAAAGAAAGAATTCTCAGCACAGATAAGGTCGTTAAGTCAGAGACAAGAATTTGCATGTCCTGCACTAAGCACCGAGTCTATTCCCTTGGGGCGCGCGAATTGAAGCGTCTCAGACATAACCAACCAAATCTGTTGTCTGATCCACGACAAACGTAAATCGATTATTCGTACAAAACCCACCGGAAGACGCTAATATTGCAAGATTCCAATTAGTTCGTTAATGAGAGCAATTCGAGATTAGTCGCACAGATTGTAATATTGCGTTTACCTTTGTGTATTCGGTTGTAGCCTGTGACGGGTACCGGAAGAGACGAGGACTCCGTAGACACTTGATGAACGCCTATGGTTAATTAGTGATGCACGCTTGGGTGCTGCCAGCGGCTTTTATAGGAAATAGAACGATGGGGGTTTTTGCTAATGTAGCAGTTTTGCGAGAGCTGATCCTTACCGAAGCGGTGTTGACGATGCAATGAGCCTTTGGAGTTATGCTTGGCAAGCATGATAGCGAGGGATATATGATATGATGGGTGTATGTTACGGCTACGTGCTTCTCACGGGAATATTGGTCACCTAGACACAACAGTGCATACATTCAGTTTTAAGTTATACGATAATTGTGGGACTTTGAGTGAGACTTGGTGAATCGCAGAAATGCGATCTTCTTGCAATCTGCTGCAAAGAAATGAATATGTAACCTAATCGAGGCTCAAAGCACCAAGAAACAAAGAAGCCTAAGACATAAAATACTTAGACCCCAATTACTTTAATTATAGACTCAGTCAACCATCGAAAAGCACCACTACTTGCTCAACTGTGCAGACAAGTAATTCCTGTCATCGAGTCGAGCAATCCAATCGAGAGTCAGCGGAGCGATTCATCGGCGAAATGGATGGAGATAACCGAAAGAGAGAGACTCTCTATCCAGCGGCAGAAGGAGCCGGCGAACGGTTGATTCACCCAGCAGGCAGAATACTAGCCCGAGTGATATCAATCCGATCTGGTTGGCCGATAGAGTTCCCCGGGACAAGATAATGGAGAAAGTTGGCGGGAGTGCGAGGAGGATGCGCCGGCTAGACCACGCCAGAGTCGAGGAAAAAGAGGGAACTCGCTCGGCGAAGGAGCTATCCAGGGGGGGCTGCTTCGATATTTATTGCCGGCCGAGGGGGCGGAGAAACGGCCGTATCTCCTACGTTCCCTTTCTCTCGCGGTCTCCTTTCCAAAAATGAGTTGTCGCTGCGCCGCCTGACAAATGATCAACCGATTCATTGCGAGATCTAACGGGACTATTTCGCCAACTACCCCCCGGCCGCCCCCCTCGATGGCCTCTGCCAATGTTATGGCTGCCTATCAGACTGACGGATCGAACACCCGTCGGGCCAGCCAGATATATCGAGAATCGGCGTGACGACATGTGTCCGCTGGTGGAGAGAACGCAGAAACGTTGGGGGGCAGATTTGTTTTCAATAGTTTCACTGCCGTTCGGCCTGTTCAGGGGGCAATCGGACGTAAACTCATATGCAGATTTATTTCTGGGAAGATGACGCTGGTCAACATTTTCAGCGAAAAGCGTGGAAAGTGTTAAACATTCTCAAGTTCAATGTGTTAAATAAAATTTGTCGTCTTTGCTAAGTGACGTTCATAACGTAATTTTATAACAAGAATGATTTCCAATTGTAATATTTTGCTACTTTTTTGAGATATACAATTACAGAAAAAAGAAAGTGGACAATTCTGTGATTACGCGTAAAACAGTCCACTCACTTTACCCCCGACAGTATACTTTGCCGTCTCGTCCATTTCACGCCGACTCATTTATTCCGAATTCCCCGAAATGCTTTCTCCAAAACTTCTTTCAAGACCGTGTATTAGCGCGGCGAGAATCAAGGGTTGGAAGTTGGAAGTTGGTAGGTAGGAAGAACCCTATCTCTAATGGCGGGACGGCGAGCCCTCCGCACGCGGCGTCTTTTATTGGTCGGCTGGCTCATAGAAAGCGCAGTATCTCCAGGAAGAAAAGAAGCGGCGGGCCCGAGCCAGCGGAGGAAGCGAGCTAGGAGAGATTTTATAGGTTATCTTGGGGGGGGCGCTGGAACCGGGAGCAGTTCTCCCGGTGGCTATAAAAAAGCGAGGCGCCCGCTCTGGGATACGAGCGGGATAGGATGTGTTTTGCCAAAAGCTGGGAAGCGTCGCGACGGCGCCAGGGGGTCTGGAGCCAATGTCCCGGGCGCTCCCAGTTCCTGTCAATTCCAACTGACTTCCATCCCAGGCATTCGTCCCGAAGCCCAGACAACAGGACCCCCTCGCTGCCACCCTGTTCCCAGTAAACTCTTTGCCTCCGCTGTGTCGCCTTTCACTTCTGTTTTGCCACGAAAAAGCACCCTGTATTAATAAAAGCTGTACAAACCTGCCCTAATGCGCCTGCTGCTCTTTTTCTCACATGGAATATAAAGGAAAGTCTACCGAGCTTTTAGTATATGGCGGCCGAGTTTATGCAATAATACTTATAAATATATTGTAAGAAAAAATGAGCGCAGAATTATTTTGTGGTATTTTACAAACTCGAAGAAAGTAGTTTCGCGTCTCACGAGCTACAGAATCATCGAAATTCTCGTGTCTTAGAAATGGTATCTTTGGTTTCTTTTCATTCAACTCTCCGTTCGGTTATTTCATTAAAAAATGTTATGTGAATAAGAAGATTGGATTTTCCGTTTAATTAACCAACGCGCGTTCTACTACAATTTAACTTCGTTGCTTAGAATGCAAGTCTACTTCTCATTTCCCAAAATACGAGATAACGAACAATCTCACTGTCCAGAATGCAAACCTAGTATTATCAGTTGGAAATGAGTATATTAGATGGGCGAATCACGTACTCTTCGGTAGAAAGCGGAGCATTTCGCAGTGCTTTTCAGTTCAGAAGCTCCAAGAAAGGAGTCTGCCGTGGCACGAATTACGAGATAACGAAGAACCTTACTGCTCGGAATGCAACAACAGGATCGCCAGCCGAAACTAGGTACTCGGGCGCTGGCATCACGTGGGAGTGGCGGAGTGTTTGGCGGAAGCCGGGAAGGGCAAGATTAAGTGTTGGCAGAGAGCGCAATCGAGGAGGAGCGAGCGATATGCATTCGAAGGAAGACTTGCCAAAATCGGAGGAAGGGATGCTCCGCCACGAGCGAAACCCCCTCGTGAATACATCGCCAGTCCGCCGGCGATGATTTATGAGCGAGCTGACGGCAACTCGCCGATATAAATCCACGGATAAATTCATTTTTCTGAGAGCTTTCGATCTCCCCCCCGACCACCCGCTCTCTTCTCTTTCATCCAAGATCACCGAGAACGATAACCGACCAAGCACACATTTATGCAAAGCGGATAGAACAAATGCACCGACCCATACCACCCGCCAGATACCATTTATGCTCTATTTCACTTGCCAACTATCGCGGCCGCGCCCTTTTCCATACGAAAATATCGAAATTTTGGTAGTCGGTGTGCTTTGTGGTGGAAAAGTTTTGTTCTTGTGGTATCTGCTTCAAGAATCCAGCGATCGAGAAGCTGAAGTTATTAATTAATAAGGGTTCAATTCGATTTGGGATTTATTTAAACTTGTATTCTTTGGGGATAAGTTTATTAGTTCACCAAGCCCTGGGAGTCTCAGGATCGTCATTTCCCAGTGTTCTTTATATAATATCAGACTTTATTAAAAATTACTCTGATAGCTTTTGAAAGGGTAGTTTCTCCGGACTTTATTCTACCAAGTTCGAGTAACTAGAACCAACATTTTAGCAACACGTCTTGCTCATACAGAAACCAAGAACTAACAATAAACACGAAAACTATTAAAAACCCTATAGAAATAAGACAAAAAAATACAAATAAAACATACGCCACGAATGAATAAGATACAGCAGATTTCCTCGCGTCATACACTGTTCCTGAAAACTCCCAGTGGCACTTGGGACACTTGAGAACACGAGGATGAATTCCGGAAGCATCGGGTAAAACATGCTTCCCACACCGAGGAAAGCGACGGGGCTCGCTCGTAGGCGCTTGACGCGGTATTTAGATGTTTCTAGCTCATATAGTTTACGATCGCGGAGCGCGCGCGCCGGAAGAAAGGGAAGGGCAGATAGTAGTAGATCATAAAGCCCCGGCAAAGAGAGTACAATAGGAGGCGCCCTTGCCGCTGAGAGTGTAGTCGAGGATGATTTGACAAATTCTCGATTCGTGTCGCTCGCGCGCCCGGGGGGGGGGGCGAGAGGATGTGCGAACAACATCGCGTGCACGAGTATCGAAATCACCATAAAAAGCCCGCTCTCTCGAGAGAGGATCCAGCGGGCCCGTGAGTCGTAAATTCGAGAGGAATTAATGCCCGGGCTGATCCTCCACGCTTCTCCGACGCCTTTCGAGCGGCTCCCGATGACTGGGGTACTGCGATCTCTCATCTTTCAAGTCGGTCCTGTATTGTCTCGGACGTCAGTGCGCCGCGATTGTTATAATGCACTTGGGAACAAATCGACGGGAGGCTGACTTGAGAGTTTAAAGTAGTAGCTTTGGTCTCGGAGTCGGAGTTTCGACATTTTGACGATACGTAGGAGAGCGTATCGAGAAAAGTGAAGAACGGCCGGAGATCTATGTACATCCGGTCAGGGAAAGTGTGCCGATTCCATTCGGACGTACCAATTTATCAGAGGAATCTCTACATTAGCAAGACAATGTCACGTTCGAGGGAGTCCACTCGCTTTCGACGGCGCAGCCGGGGAATTTCCGGGAAAAGTACGGTGTCGTCGGCGCACACGTGCGCGCGCTCCCTGACAAATGACAGGCCGTGATTCTCGATTCTCCCGACCGGATGTGAGGACGTATCACAGAACCGGGGTTCGCTCGGCCCCTCGGCCCCTCGCGACTCGAGTAACTGTTTTCTTACCCTCGCCCGCCGTTTTCGCTCCACTGACTTTTCAGATTCCGTGGAATCATCCCCCTCTGTGATTCGCCCTTTCTTTCTCGCGCGTTCTCGGCCTCCGGGACTCATTGCCCGGGTGCATAAAAATCGCAAACGGAACCGGATGCCGGATGCCCGACGGGGCCGCCGACGAACCTCCACGAAGAACCCAAGTGCGGAGGAGCGTGGAGAAGCGCAAACTCTTTCTCTCTCCAGTCTTTCCACTCTTTTTCCCTTGGCTGGCCTTCGTTCGCGTGAGTCGACGGGGTCTACGGAATTATTGGAAAACTGGCTGGTAGCCCGTTGAACGATCGAAGGAAAATCCCTGGTAGCACTTTCCCATTTGGGGAAATTCCGATGAAATACTTGTATTTAGAGAAATATTTGGGTTCACTGTTTAAGACGCAGTAGGGACGTACTGATGATCCGAGTTGTTGGTTTCAGGGTTTCCGAGGGCGAAGATTATCGACGTGACCAAAGGCAGAGGGACGCGGCGAAGATGCAGACACCACTTAAGCCAAGAGTGGAGGGCACACGACCACTTAGCCTGTAATCTGTCGAGCATAGTCTTGTCCAAGCCGATCCATCAAGGGTGCCAGCGATACAAACGCACCATCAACGAGGACCCTTAAGGTCTGTTTATATTTACAGACATTAAACCTAAAGCGCAGAGTATGTGCCGGTTAATTAACAATTGGCAGATTCATTCCTAGGAACTAATAAGCTACTATTAATTATCAATAGTAACATAATACTAACTATGCAATTACGGTCGTTTCTTTAAAATACTCTGGTGAATATTATATTAATCTTGTCTTTGTTCTATTGGGTTCTTATGATCGAAATCATAAACCTGAGGATTAAAAGACAACTATAACCCTCTCCTTCAAATCATCTGTAACAATATTAATTTTTCCAACACCCTCTATGAACGGACCCTTAGTGGGCGTATCCCTCTCAGCCGACCACACAGGGGTAAGTAACTTTTGTCTTTGTCTCGGAGACGCCAAGTTCCTCTCTCAGCGGGAGGCTGCTGGTGTGCCCTCGACGGCGAATTTCGCCGCGCCTAGATGGACGCGGCCCACTCGGAACGGTCACTTTATGTGGTTTCGAGATATTTATGGGCCCCGGGCAGCAGCGAGGGTTGCGGCCATCTCTCGGGGTGATATATCGCAGAAATTGGACGCGGCTCTCGTGAAAATCCGAGGCAATAGCGTGATTGAATTTCCGCTCTTACCGTGTCGAACGCTCGTCGAGCCTTCAAGCTTCCGTGCGCGATTTATTGGCTCCTGGCGAAGGACCATCCAGGCCTGGGAAGACCGTTGATGAGACTTTAATGACAGCTTCATTATCTGCTTTTTATTGCAAAGGACTCCCGATGATTGCAGGGTGTCTCGACGATTGGGGATTTTAGTGTCCAAGCTTCTCATCGTTGCCTCTGTAATGTACAAGTTGATTAGGATAATTATAAATTGTTTAGTCGTTTTAATCACATTCGAATGTTTCTCAAATTTCTCCTAAATCCTCTAATTAGATTGTATTAACAATACACGTATTATATAAACATCTGATAGGAAATGAAATGCTTTGTTCATTCAAAACGCATCGAACGCAGAGACCAAATTGTTCTAGTTTTATTAAACATTAAAGATTCTTCCAACTTTCAATGGATCCGCCTTACTCGCACAGTCCAATAACATCCCCAGATTAAAAACCCCCAACTCTACTCTAAGAAAATTGCATGGAGCAATTGGAGTCACCTTCGATACTCTGCCGAATCGGAGGTTTACAGCTCGACACCATAAAGTACGAGCGGTCCCGCAATCGCAGACGGCGTACACAGTGGGCGCATTTAACGTGGCAATTGGCGAGCCAGTGCAATTTAATATTCGTTGCCGGGCGAACGTGTTCATTACTTAAGTCGACAGCCGGCGCGATGCGTCGCCGTCCCTCCGGCCGTATATCCATGATCATTCTACCAGGACTAATGCATCGTGTGGCCAAATGTTCGATGCGATTCAAATGCCCGGTGGGGTTGGTTAAGTGTCCCGTATCCACGGTAGTTAACACCCTCGAGCACTGACACAGCCGCTCCTCTCCACTTTCTCCCCGAGGGCTTGTTAAACGATTCTTTATCCCAACTCTCCGTGTCCTACATGCCAATCCTCGCTGGTTACATTTTGCGAGCAGTGAACAAGTTATTCCGGATCATTTATTAATTTCACTCTCGCTTCACTTGTCATTGGTTAGTGTCTCGATATTGTCGGCTGGATGTTGAATGCGACAGGACGAAAGTATAACAGTAAAAGTGAAATAGAGTTCGGGGAAATTGGTCTGGTATTTGATGGAATTAGGGTGCGTTTGGACAATGTCTATTGTCAGACAACATTCCATATCACTTGCGACACATAGCTCTCTGTCAAAATAGTAACTTTCAAACAAGAGTTTTAGAATACAAATTGCATTTCTCCACCTAATCCAAATTGTGATCTTCACTTATGTAACTATTTACTTTTCAGATTTAATATCAAGGGATATCTTGTCTCAATCTCTCGGCTCATGTTCCACAAAAAAAAGTCATCGCCTATCGCCAGTGACAATGGGGGAGTAGCGCCGTTAAAACGATTGACACTTGCTCCTGCAAACGGGGGGCTTAATTTAACAAGGCAAATTACGAGTGGCACGTGCGCCACTCGAGAGACAGAGAGAGAGAGAGTCGGAGTAGGGTAGTTTATAATTTTAATGGCCCGAGAAGAAACGACCCGGTAATTCGCGCACTGATTTCATTAACCCCAGGGGTTCCATTTTCGCTCAGCACGAGTGTTTGCGTATTACACTGCGAATGTACAGGAGAGCAGAGTGCGAGGATAATGGGATGCTCTCGCTCTGCTTCTCGGTCAATGTTAATTGGTTGTGTGGCATTGTAACTGTTTCGTTCCTCTGTCGATTTGGTGAAATTTAGCGAACTGGGAAAAAATAGGTGTTTGGACGTGCTGAGAAAAGATAGAAAATATTATAATATTTATTAATACTAATTAATCAACCGAACCCAACCCAATATTTTAATACATTACGAATATTCATCCATTAACGTGCAGCAAGATAACACATTGCACTCATTTTTATCAAAAACGCTAGTATTTCCCCGCGAGCTGATGTTTGAGAGTAATACTTTCCCGGGAGGAATTAATTTCGCAAATGGCTGGAAAGTTTAAATGCAGCAGCGCAGTTCGCGGGGCGGCGACTCAAAAATGGCGTGTTGAGTTAATGCGGGCGAGGCGAGGGAAGCGGGAAGCCACCCTTTTGCAGTGGGTGACGAGAGACAATTAATAATAATTAAATTCGAATTCAGGACCCCTCTCAGCCGAGCAAAAACATCGTTGATCTATGCTCCTCCTCGCGAAAGATTATAAATGTCATCCTACCGTGTTTTTTGCCGTCGCGAATCCTTCATTGTTCTAAGCGCGGCGAACCCTGACGACGACAGGCTGCTTTCTTTCTTCTTCTTCGAGTCCGACTCCTCCTTTTTACTTGTAAAGGGTGATTCACTTGGCTTTCAAATGAAACTCTCTGCTGGAAATGAAATAATCATTTAATAGTTTTCATTGTGTACCAACATTTGTCAAGTCTTCACTGTGTCTGATGTGATGTGATGATGTGAACTTTATTTCGAAAACGAACCTAACAATTTTGTTAAAATGACATAATATAACTATTAGCTCTTTTCTCAGCCAAATTCATCTAAGGGCTTAAAAGAATCTCGATTTCATTTGACGAATCTATTGATAAATAAATTAATCTTAACTGAGCAATGCTCGTTCATCCCCCATTTGCGGTTCTACACAAACCACCCAGCAAGGGAATAACATCCCTCCGATTCCGCGTTTCATTTAGGAAAAACTGCCATCGGGAGACCTGCCAGGATACGTGTCGGTGGATTTAATATCGAGATGAAGCGAGTGGTATATGAATAAAATTACGGTCACCGCCCCTGCCTCGACAGGGGTAGCTCTTTCCTCGGAAGGCTGGGCAGAAAGACTGTATGCACCCCAGGCCTGCGATGTACTCCCAATCGTCGCGCGACCCCGATTCGCCCCGTGCACTGTGCGCGCTTTTAATCAATCGAGCCGATACACGCGCGATTCGGCAATTCGATCAGCCAAATCGCTCGTGGAATTACGGCCCCGCCGCGCCCTAAATCATCCTTCGCCCGAGTGTTTGGCACGCTTCTGTAAATCGGCCGACGCTCCCGCTCCTCTAACGCCGCGCCGCCTATCTCTATGAATCTATTACAAGATAACCACCTCCACCCTTGCACATGTCACCCGGCGCACCACCCGATACATAGATTTTCATTTGTCACACTCGCCGTACGCGCACTGTGTCGATGCCTGGGTGGCTCTGAGATTCACTTAGTCACTCGCTGCTGATTCGACTCGGGTATACAATCAATCGATTTTCGAAATCATTCGAGTTCGCTGAAATTTCATTATAAGTTTATTATTAAAATTCATTATAATTTTGAGGGAATTTTGAACGACTGAATAGTTACATGTATGGGAATCAGGAAATCCATTCAGTTCTGCAGTAAAAATTGCATCTCTTCCACTGGTCCAAATGATAAAGCTAGTGTTCTATATTGTGGTCTTCACTTATCTAACTATTGACTTTCGCATTAAAAAATTGCATATCACCAATTACTTCAACTAATGTCAAATAAGAAAAATATCATTTAATCTCTGAGAGAGTAAAACTAATGTTATGAAATACTGCGGTTGCAGCGAGAGGGTAGCTCGCCATTATTTCGGTCCGAGGGCTTCGCTCCTCCACTTGCTTGCGCAGCAAAGTGCGGGTCATTTTTTGCCGCTTGTTATTTCAGCGGAGGTTTTTTTATCTCGCATCCTCGCCAGTTTGATGTGACAACAATTCCCTCCTAGGAAAACACAGTTGCCGAGATTCACACAAGCGACGCAATCGTAACAATATCGAGTCCCATTAGGAAGTGGCTGTGGAGCTTGCAATAACAACTTTCGAAAAATCATAAGTTGGAATGAAAGCACTGATTTTCTGGAAAAAACTCAATGGACAATAAGTAAAGTTTACTAATTTGAAGCAAACTTTAGTTGTTGTATTGTTTGCATCTTCGTACGTAGATAATAATAACAGTGACAAAGTTTAACATTCAGCACTGATTTTCTATAAAAGACAAAGTTTAACAATGCGCCTCAGTGACGGTAGAAGCTATTATCGTTAAAATCCAATCTTTCTTAACGCGCACACAGGAAATGCGAAGCGAGCGAAGCCGTCTGGGGCAGCTACTTAACTATAATATCCACAGAACAATAAAACTCCTTGGCCCGAGGAGTATCATGAGAATTATGCCGGTCATTCCCAGAGGGAATTCAGCGGCGACCGGCGCGGCGGCGGAGGGAAAAATCGGCAGAGACGGCAAATGATAATGATGCCGGTACCACGCCGGTCATTTCGGGGAATCCTCCCCATTAATTCGCCGGGCGAGGGATGAGGAGGCATCGAAGCGTCTACGGCAATTTTAATAACTCATGGTCATCGCATAAAGCGGCATATCCCCGCATATATCCAGCCAGTTCCGCCGCTCGGCTTCTCCTAGCCCATAAAACACTTTACAACTTTGCCAATGAAAAACACCATTCCGGCCCCTGCGCCAGAGATCAATATTGGCCCGATTGCGATTGGATCGGCGCCGCGCCAATCGGGGTTGGCTCACCAGGAGGAAGGCTGCTCGAGGGTGAATTCCGCGGATTCTGCGCTCCTCGCCGCCCACCCTTATTGGTCCCGTCCTCGGCGAAGGGGTTGTTACGGCCAGTGGGAGCGCGGGGGCGGATTCTCCGCAGAAATGGAAGACGCGCTTGGGACGGGAAGACGGCAAATTTCCAATTTTTATTACAACCCCCCGAGAACCCCCTCGCCCCCTTGTCACATTTCCTCGGACGCATAATGCGCCGATATGGCGTATATCTCAAAATCTCCAATGCTTTGCTTTAATGGAGAAGAGTACTCGAGTGCCATCGCCGGGATGGCGAACACGCCGAGCTCTTGAAATTCATGGGGACCTCTTCTAGTTATGATCGCAAAAAGCTACAGTCCCGGTTATTCCGGTTTTCTACTATCCAAACACTCTCTTGTATTATTTTTATGGCTGTTGTTCATGCTAGTCGCCGCGTGTTCCAAGAAAACCAATACAAACTGTATGACAGGCTATTCGAATAGAAGAAAACTGACGTAACTCAACGGCTTACTGAATTTATTAAAGATTATAAAAAAATGTATATGGAAATTGGCAAGGAGAAAGTAACTGTGGTATTTTCTGAACATTTTCTTTATCCGAGTCGATTGATTCGACTACTTGCTGTTTTATTGCAGGGATAAACGTCTACTGACGTATGCGAAAAACACAATCTGTTACCTACGATGTTTATGAATCTCTCATATTTACGCAACGAAAAAGGATAAAATAGGGCTGCGAAGTGAAAGGACTGAAACAACGGATTCAATATGTACATAATAATCGTGTATTTAGATTGTACCCATTACACCGTAATAACATCAACAATATTTTCTTCTTTATTACAGAATTAAATATATATATATATATTTATTTATTTATTTATATTTATATATTTATATATGTACTCTTACCCTTACGTCGTACGAATAAAGACAGAGCCGGTCAAAACTGGCTGGAGCTGTCGCACTCGGGGCAGAAAAAGGCCGACGGGCTTTCTTTCACTGACAATTATGCAATAGAAATCTCGGACAAAACTATGTGGCACCGGCGGCACTTTTCCTGGCCTGGGACGAAACCGATTCCAGCGGATCTTGAACGGACTTTCCTTACTTGGGGGACAACAGGGCTGGGTGCACCTAAGGCTTCTTTCTCATTCGATGCCGTATTTACTAGAATATTCTCGTACGCCCAGATATACCTTTACATTTCTTTTTCCTGTATTTGTTTTGTTTTTTCTTTCTCTCTCGCTCTCTCTCTCTCTTTATCGTTCTCTCGCGCTCTCTCTCTCTTTTATAACTCCTACCCCTAAGACTATTTTTCTTTGTAAACTTGATCACAGTGTAAAGGCGTAGCTTACGGTAAACGCTTCTGGTCCATTTGTATCTAAATAAAAGGAGCCTCGAATCTGGTTTTACATCGCTTCTCTCAACTTTCGCTATCTCTCTTGCTCTAACTCGTTTTCAATCTTACTCGGTTAACACGCGAAATCCACATTTCCTCTGAACGGAGAATATCAGTATTGGTTTTACTGCGCTCTCATGATCGTGATTGGTTGGTGGAAAGTTCCTTTCTTCGGGGAAATGTCGCGAGAATATTGACACCCGGTAGGACAGTGTTTCCAGATTCCCAATAATATCGCGCGATGACTTGGCCTTCGAACTGCTATTATGGAAATCGGAGCGCAGAGCGAGTTATAGTCGGCTGGTCGAGAGAACGGACTTTTAAGGTCCACCTCTTTTGGTCACACAGAAAGACAATTTCCGCGAGCTTTCCCCGACTCAAAAGTCCGCTCTTTCGGCGGCCGCGCTATACAAATTTAAGGAACCTGGAAACATCAGCCCGAGGCACTTGCTGCTTTTAAGAAATACGGTGAACACTCGTGGTTTCTTTCGCCCCTGCTGCTTGCATTTACTTTCTGTTCACTGTTACACTCCTATCACTCGGTATCTCGACTGCCCTGTAAAGATGTGCTGTTCCGCGTAAGATTCGTTCGCTACGGTAATCGCAACACGAGCGGAAACCCTGTCTACGATGCCTTAGGTAAATATCGGTTAGCGATCGTCGGCCCTCTAGGGCGACGACGCCAGGTCCGTGGTAAAATCTGTAGGTACGAGCTACTGAACTTCCGGTACCAAGTGGCGCGAACCGATGCACCGGCTACTGAAATTCGTGATTACGAGATCTACGGGACCCGGAGGCACATCCTACCTCCTCTTTCACATCTCCGCGCGCTCCCCTCTATTCGATTCCGCATGCCGATCATCCGACAGAATGACACTTTGCCGAATTTCCAATTTGTCAATCTATTTACAAAGGTTCGAGCGCAACGTCCCAATACATAATATACACGCGGGGAAGGCAGAAAATGCTGGAGTGCAGTATGGATTATCAGCATGCGGACACCAATACTTGCTATACGATGATGATCTGGTGCCGACAGCGGCAGAGCAGAATCTCTCTCGTCGGCGGTATGTACAAAAACAATAGTCAGCGAGCGTCATCGCCGGGACAAGAACTCGTCTAACAGCTCATCGAGAGCTGGCCGATAGAGAATTTCGCAAGCGTAGACCGCAGGTCTCTTGGTGGGAATGTGCCTCCGTTCCTCGTGCGACTTTGGGAGTTGCTTCTCTGCTGGAGAAGCCGGCAATCTCTCGTGCGACGGCCTGGCGAAACTGCGAAACGTGTCGATTCATCGTTAAAACCTCGCGGGTCGAGGAAGGAGGGTGTAGTGTGCACGTGTTATGTACAAGGACGAAAATCGTAATGCTCTCGGTGTCCCCACGCAAACGAGCGATGAGTCTACACCGGTCCTCCTCTTCCGTCCTCCTCTCTCCGCCCTCTTCTCTTGGAATGCAAAGCGACAATAAATAACTTACGTATCTGATAAATATTTAGACTCGTATTAAATACTAACGCGACGTACCGAGCGATTATTAAATAACTACAACCATTGATAGCAGTGTTCGTGCGTATTCTGTTCCCACCCTCCCGTCGGCCGCCGACTTCCGGCTACGCGCGCTCGCATCGACCTCATCGCGGATTCCGTGGTACCAGAAATATTGCGAAGCGAAGAGATTCCCATCGGAGCACCGGCAAGTGCTGCAATGAACTACCTGGTACTCGTGCGCGTGTAAGCTCAATCGAAAGAGTGAAGAACACTATAGTAAGACAACTGGGGAAATGGACTTCAAAGGTCTCCTTTCGCGCACGCAGAGAAAGTTGTCGGGAGTCATTTCAAATCTTCCCTGAAAAGTCCGTTCTTCCGGCGGCCTCACTTTAGAATCCTACTGTTAAAATGTACGGCGCGCGTTAGCCTGCGCGTATACTGAGCGCCACTCACCCGACGCGCAAAGACAAAAGTGCTTTGCACATGGATCGACGATTTTCCAAATCTACAATGCCAAACTACTACCTTTACGCTAGAGCTCGTCGGAAGCAAACCAAGACACTCTCGCTTTAAGTCGCCTGCCCAGTATACGTGCGGATATAACTTTAAATAGCTGCTTGAATCATCCCGAGCCGCTCAACCCCATCTTCTCTATCCGTCGTTCGGTAATACTTCTCTGTACAAATATTTCTATATAAAATATTTATCGTGGCCCCAGAGAGACCCGAGCTCTAACCAGCCCTCCCCACCTTGCCCGCTATATACATATATCGATCTATACAGGATTGCACGAACGTCCAGTGAAGAAATTTACACGCCATCTTTAAGGTGCGTTTCTCTTTACAGGTATTGAGTATAGCGTGGCGGACACGACAAGTATTCCTTCACACTCGACCTTTAACACATTGACTGCCAAAACTGCTGAGTTCTAACTGATTCGCTGCTCCTTGCTAAAAATGTCTATTAACTTTATTTTCACAGAAATAAATACGTCTGTGAATAGACGTACGCTTTACTCGACTTCGGATGACGTAGCAGTCAAAGTGTTAATGCATAGAAAATTACAGCCTCTCTAATTTGAATCACATTATCCGAAATGGCTGCTATTCCACTACTCCGTTATATCATTTTAATTTCGGATAAGAGAAATTCTTGTGTATATAACCGTACTCTCATTTAGCGTAACGTATTCGTACCAGCACGTACAAACTCGACCGTATACTATGCATTGACCTGTCTCCTCACCAGCGAACCACCATGGGACTTTTTCTAGGTGCCAGCAGTCGAAATGTTTACAAATATTTGCCGTGTCTGTCACGCTACGTTCAGCGCCTGTAAATATAAACGAACTGTTACTCGTAAAGCTCGCATACCCTCGTACACCATGTTTACACTCTGTACATTGCAGTAGGCTTTCATTGTACACGACGAAGAGCACTCGCTCGACTGCGACTCTCTGTACTATTTGATGAGATCAGCCTGGGGATTCCATACGTTTATAGTGAAATATATTACTCTTAATCCAATTACTGAGCAATCCTTGCGACACTTCATTGTACTAATGTATGTGCCCGTTCTATTTGTACAGGGAGGCAGCTCTTTCGATTGTCGTTCACGATTCTCCCCCCAGCGGGATTCTACTGCCTGGCGTTAATATTAGTCGACGTGTCCTGTGAATCCTGTATAACATATGTATGTAATACGCGTGGTAAATCTAGCCTCCCCCTTCCCCACACTTCCTAATTTCTCTTTACCCTTAAAGATCCTAGCGCGTATGTCTCCGCCCTCGTCCTTGGTTTCCTGCTCCGCGAATACCCGAGAGACACTCGGCGTGGACCTCGAGGAGACGCTCGTGGCTCCAGAAAAAGATTAAGGCAACTATTCCTTAACCGCTCTCTATCTGATTAATGGTCGAGCACGGGATAATATCGTTTAAAGGCGAGGAAATTGTATTTCCCATAACGTGGCCAAAAGTACGGTCTTGAATGATAAAGTTTTAAAATTTATACCAACGACGTTTGTAGATCATAGCTACGATAATTTGTCCAATTGTGTCCTGCCAATACGTCCGAGACACACTGTCCAGGTGAATATAACGAAAAGAACTGATTTCAATTGTAATTTCAATAACGTAGATAATATAAAATCTTCTCTCTGTATAGTAAATGAAAGATAAAAACCGCTTGCAGTAGGAGAATAAAGGGTTCTCTGAGAGAAGTGACAAGGTGAACGACCTCCCCCTTTTGACCTCGAAAGACGGGGTCTAATTTAAAAACGCGTCGTTGACAATCTTCGACGGAGCCGGATCCTATTCTCACTACTTCTAGAGCTAAATTACAACTACGGTGATAGAGCTTGGAATATATCTCAATAAAGCCCTATGGACGGATCGTTCGTACGACGATAGCACGTTGGACGAGTGAGTGTTTCTTGGCGAAGGTATGTGTATATCGAGAAAGGCACGATTCCTACCGCGACCGTTCGCTTCAACTATCTTAATTTTGTTACTTATTTCGTTCTTTAACATTCCCTCTCGTCCTTTCCCCTGGATTGCCTATTCTTGGTTCTGGATCGGACGCTTCAACCACCGAACGCTTTAACCACATTCTTTATGATCCCCTCGTGAGTTACGAATCTGTTGTTTCTGATATTGACAAGCCAAATACAGATTTACGCGAACCCGCTCAAAAGAGCGGAAGGAATTTCGAAACTTCACGCACCAAGTAGAAAAGAAAAGTTCTTCCACGACTTTCGTAATAATATTAATTGAACAATACGGTATTTGCATCGATGACACTCGTCGATTTCATGTAAAATTTGGTAATATTCGAAACAGTAATTCTGCAAGGCACGGTTTCATGCTTTTCAAGCTAAATAAATAAACGGCCAGCACGGCCAATCTTTCTTACATGATTGTTATCATGTGCTCGACTAAAGAAACCCACCTAAAACGGTGGGTTCTCGCGACGGGAATTCGACACCGGAACGTATTTGAAAATCAAAAAACGGACTCACCCATCCGTTAAAGTTTAAGTTTGCCCCGGATAACCCGCGTCTTTCTACAACGGTATTCTCGACGTGAGAATAAAGAGGGCAAGAATCGTAGGAGCGCCAGATGAGAAAAGCAGTCCGATCCACACTGGGTTCTGTACTACTGATGACTCTTACTGAGTAAATGCGAATTAAATTGGTAAAGGTTGCAGCACTGTTCCCCACAAATGTTACACTTCCAAGGGTTGCTCTCGCTGTGGCAGCCCTTGTGCAGAAAGTACAGGGTTTGGTCTGGGAAGGTGATTCTACAGTGGGTACACTGTAGACCACTATTTCTCGGGTCGGGCCTGGTAGAAGTTGGCGGCTCTCCTCTAGAGTGGAGGCCCGAGCTCGACCCGTTGCTGCCGGCAATGTTATTATTGTTACTACTTGCACTACTGCTCGACAGCTTGCGCCTCAAGTCGTCTCGAAGCAGTGACTTCAATGGGGAGACTTTAATGAGCGAGGGCAACGGCAGACTGCTCGAAGTCGCCCCGCTCTCGTCAGTGCCGTTACTGTTCGGCTCTTGTTTAATGGGTATCAAAGAAATTGATGGAGCTATACCTTCCTCTACTCCAGCCACATTCCTGCAAACCAGAATTACTATTAATATTTGAGAACCTGTAGGAATGAATTAATGATGCATTACTGGTTTGCCGGTGATTTAATCCGAATAAATTAGTCTGATGCATTCTCACCTGTGGAGTCCACTACTGTTGACCGGCAACTGGTGGTGGCTACTGCTTGGAGCATTGCTGTTGCTGTCCGCGCTCTGCGGGCTGTTCGGACTGTCGCCATTGAGAGGTGCTGGACTGGGGTTGCGCGGATTGCCAGGCTGGTCGGGATACGGGATCGATATTTCAATGTGAGGGGTGAGGAAATGCATCGGTGGGGTTGCGTTATCAGCTGAGCGGTTGCCCGTGCTATCGCCACTGTCTGACAGAGGAGCGGATGGCATCGCCTCGCCAGGAGCACAGCTGTTCATCAACGAACTCGAGCTATTCGGCCCGGGATTATCCAAATCTATACCGTGCCTGAAAGGCATTTCAAACACATGTCTATGACAATGTCTCGCAAAATCAAGAGGCTACCAAGCGACTGGCCATTCGTAATCACCTGTTGAAAAAGTGTAGCCTGAGGCACTTCATGGTCGCCGCTCGGTAATTGCAAAGCGGACAAGACTTGACCATGTCGTGCTGGCCGACGTGCTCGTTCTGAAAATGTGCTCGCATAGCAATCTGCCTCTGAAAGCCCCGGTTACAAATTGGACAGTGGTAGGGCAAGGTTTTCGAGTGCGTCGTGAAATGCTCCGCCAGGTGATCCTTGCGGAAGAATCTCTTCTGACAAACCCGACACTCGTACGGCTTTACGCCCGTGTGCCTCATCTGCGATGAAATTCGCTTTTGTAAGTCGCGCATCGACAACGTCAGCCTCGGTAATCAGGTACTCGACAGATGGTAATCTTTACCTTGTGCCGTCTCATGTTAGCACCATTCGAGAATTTCATGTTGCAGACGTCGCATTCGAACATTTTCCTATGCGAGCGTATCCCCGAATGGCTTTCCTCTCCGTCCGCGTCATTCTCGGCACCCTCGATACCCTCCGCGCTCTCTCCCGCCTCCGCACCCGCCAGACACTGCTCCTGGTGCGCCGAAAACGCCGTTTTATTTATTGTTTCGTAATTATCGCATCTGTCACACCTGGAAATAGAAATATTTGTATCCTTATGTTCAATCTTCTCACCTCTTATCAGAGACCATGCCTGTCCAATGTCAGATACTCAAGGTAAATGGTACGCATACTCTAGAGACACCAAAGCTCACCTGAAGACAGGCACAGCACCGTCGCCGCTGTCATAATTTGTATTGAGGGCAGCCTCGTTGTCTGGGTCTGGTGTGTCCTCCTCTCTGCGATTAGAAGAGTCTCCTGCATCGGCGTGCGAAGAGGAATGGGAATCTACCTCGTTTTCCCCACCACTGCCATCAACCCCATCTGACATGATACCAACCAGAGAGACTGTCTGGAGTCTGTTGACTACGCACCACCATTCGTCATTGAATACCTATCGACAAAGCATCCGTTATAAGAAAGCATGTCACAAAACAGTCCTCTCCCCATTAACCTCCTAGCTACGCTCCAAAAAGTAAATTCAGTCCATCACCACCCATCGAATAAAAGCACCATCGGCCAAGTAGGGTAACATAGAATTTAGCCAACCGTACGCAATTACCAAAGCATCCCAAAACGCTTGTAAATCCGTATCCAAGAAAAAGCTATCCGAAAGGACATGTCACTGGTGGAATCCCGACAGATTCTCCAGTGCAACAAAATCAAAGTGCAAGCCAGAGCGAAAGAGTGCAGTGCAGAGAGGCGAGTGGGAGAATTGTCGTAGGTAAAAGTGGACGAGTTGAGATCGCGGAAAATCTCCGGGATCGATGCCGTCGGAATCGGTGGTGTTTACCTGTCAGTCCTGTTATCGGCGAGGTTGGCCGAGGGCGACAGAGAGAATAGGCGAGAAGGAGGAGGCGCGAGCCGAGCGAGTGTGTGCGGGTAGAGAGAGCAGAGGAGCAGACGGCGAAGACGGCTGGAATGGAGTCGAGGGCGAAGAGAGCGTTGGGAGGAAGGAGGCAGAGGAAGCAGACGAGAGAGGATCGCTCGCGAGCGGAGCGCAGCTGAGCGAGAGCGAGGAGATGTGTCGTGTGCGCCGAATGTCGATTCGATCCGAAGGAGACGAGGAGATCGAACGAGCCGAGCGAGCAAGGCGGAGCGGAGAGCGCAGTGGTAGTAGTGGTGTATTACCCAATCCTGGGAAGATTACGGCATAGAAACACCTGGTGGTAAAGCGCAATGCCAGAGTGCACTGCACTTTGTCCCAGTTTCGGGCGAATCCGTCACTGGTGACGTAGTTTTCGCGCGTTTAACCCGCCAACGGTACGGAAGGTGAGCACTGCTGCCGATGGGCCAGATATCGCATCGTCAGCTCTACCCTCCGACCACTCGCCACCCAGTCCTACTCACATTCTCCGATCGGCGAGGCTTCCTCCACCTCGGCGCTTCGCTCCGCGTTACGGCCGTGACAGCATCCCGCACTCTCTTTCTTCACCCACCAGCCTCGGCCACCGCGATAGATTCTACTCTCTGCACCGTATAACGGAAGTATCTGCGCGCACGTACCAGGCACCTACCACTGCATGCCTGCCAATCCACCATCCACCGTCCGCATGAAAACCTTACCGACTGTTGCATTGCGAGATTCACGGATTCCTCGCGCCTGCGCCCAGGCGACGCTCCTGTACCTTTCGAGCGCAGGGCCGTCGTCTTCTCCCAGTTATTCAGGACGCGGTTGCGCTCACTTTTATTTTGCCCTATTTACTTTCGCAGTTAAGTCGACACTCGTGGAATTGGAGGGAGACCCCGAGTCATGCGGATTCGGGGGTTTAGAGAGTAAGTTGGATTAAGTTTTGGTTTTGGTAATCTGTCTGTAAATAAAAGTGGACGGGGGTTTGTTTGTATTTCCCTTTTACATTTTAAATGGCGCGTACAGGGTGTTTCATAATAGATGGACGGTAAATGTTAATGGTAGTTTGTTAATTAATTTCATCTGAAAAATCGAGATAGAATATTGTGAGATTTTGCAAAGTTGCCATTATCGTTTCCCACTCGATTTTACAGGAAGAATTTGTGGTTTGATTCAGGTATACTTGTTTTGGATCACCCTGTATCTACCGAGCAAATCGTCATTAACCTTTCAGCGGTGACGAACAGGCAATATTCGACTTATACGATTGGAACGAATGAGTCGTGTGCGATGGTGGACTTAGTACTGTCGACTTTTGTGTTTCCAAGCAGAACTTCGGACATTGCCTCCTGATATATAATTCAGGCACGGAGGATGGAAAAGCGAAATTAGGTATGCAGGTACCCCAATTTTCATGTTCTATTTAACCTCCCCCGTAGATATGGCATGCGATCGTACGGGGAATCGCGGATACGCCACGCATGGGTTCCGTTTTTCTAATAATAACTATCTCACGCGAGAAAATGTAACTTAAATAACTACGATCCTGCAAAGCTTAACAGGGCGCTTGCGCAGCCCTCTATCTTATCTCGCATACCTTTTGAACCCAGCACAACCCTAAATTGCCCTAAATCTCAGTCCCGTCATGGAATACCTGGAAAATTCCTGGCAAGTCTCTGCGTGACTGATTTCTCACTGCCGCAAATAATTGATTTTATTCATCGGATATAGTACGGTGTGCGACAGCCAGGTATATATATACTTATCCCGAAGTGTAGCGCTTTTCGATCGATAGCAAACTTTCACCTTGATTTCTGAAAATGTTACAGCCCCAAGGATTAATGTATGGATTTTCTATATACTTGAATAGAAACAGATTGCGAGTGCATAGAGAAATGGGGCTGAGATTTCTAATAAGATTTAGCAACTGCAGAAAGATGTGCAGAAAATGATAGCGATCGAGGTCTGCGAAGGCTTACAAGGGTTTACGGAGGATTAACGGTAAAATGATCCAGGCTGAATATCGTTCTAGTTCTAAGTAAAATAAAACTTGGATTCTTTGCCAGTGCCCGTTTCTCGTTATTACAGGGATAATTACGTGATTAGTGTGCCACCCGGGCGGAGCCGAATAGGATCGCTCGTTACATATAAAATGATATAGCAATTTCTCTTATTGCAGACGAGCACGAGTACTCATCACCGCAGTCTTCGCTTACTCCACTCCAAAACTTTATACGTTTTCTAGTTCCATTGCGCAATGCGCATACCCAACCACCAAATTGCTTTCTATTAATAACCACGGAGGGAACAAAAGAGGACTAAAACAATACAGTATAGAGTAAATTGTGTCGGTGCAATTGGACGGTGGTGAAAGATACAGATCTAGCAGAGTGCGATTCCGATCGCGTGTTTCTACTTCTACCATTACGGGATAAGCGATATCTCGGACAAGGCCGGGACCGAGAAATCCTCGGGGATATTCGCCGCACGTATCTAGCAGTGTGCGAAAAGCAGGTGTCGCGCTTTAAAAGAGCGGCGAGGCTCAGGCCGCTCAGCCGGCGAAAGGATTGGAGGAGGTTGGAGGCAGAGCCGCCGCATCGACCAATCGTCGCGGCGAGGCCCTAAACTTTGTCAAAGCGCGCACGAGCCACGGCCAGTTGAACACGGCACGCCGTAGAGCGAGTGTGTGCGTACCACCGGACGATCCCTTATTTCCACGGCCAGAGCGGCGCGCACAGTGGATCCTTTGCGAGCCCTCCACTTTCGCCAAGACGTCAAGTAGGAAAACTTTCTCGATCCTCCGAGAGTGGCGACGGCGGGGCAACCGCGCGTTGGCCGAAATTCGGGTCAGTCCTGCCAAGGAAGCGCCAGCGAGCCAAGGAACGCGAGGAACGCAGGATCGTCGCACCAGCACCAGCAGCAGCCTAGTGAAAGTCGAGCCACGAAAATTTCTCCTTGCCAGGCGAACGCTCGAAACACACCCCGACGTTTCTCGTATGATGAGCGGAGCGGGGAATCAGGATGAGTCGCATATGAGCACGGTGAGAGACAGAGAGCTTTTTCTATCCAGGAGCTTTGAGAGGTGCGCGTTTGGGCATGCAAGTATGCTGGATGATGTGACACGCTCGCATAATACCCGGAGCGCGCTCTGTCTCGCTTCCTCGACCTACACGCTTTCCTCCCGGCCGCTTTACTATTCAATATATTCCCCCCTCGTTTTTATCCTCGCCGCTTACGTTATCGCGCGTTGCTTGTTTTGGTGAGTAGTATTGTAATTGCGTGCCGCTGGCGCAATCAATATGCCTCTTATTAAAAAGTATCTCCAGTCTGCAGGCGATATGTTGTAAAACTCGCTGCACCTGAACTCGCACTTGACGCGGCGAAGGTTTCACTCTGCAGAGTCAATTGGCGACACTAGGTTTCCTAAGGGGTTGCGAAGATGGAATTGATGCCGCTCGAAACTTCCGCATACACCTGACGTTGTACTTGGATCAAAGGCGGGTTGCTCCGCTTTCGTTTGCCTTCTTTGCTTACTTTTCCAGGGATCGGTCTTTCATTTCTTCCGGCTCCTCTCAGGCTCTACTATTAGCCTACTTTCCTCTCAGATTAGCCAGCGGGCCGATTAGGTTTCCGCGTGGGGCAGAATTATCTGCATTGTTTATGGGGCTGACTCTTTTTTCGCCGAAGCGATTCGGTATCTACGTTGCTCGTGCGGATTACTACGACTCGCGTGTATAACGTATATGTTGAGTTTAGGATGTATGGGCTGGCTTCGATTTCTTCGGGCGTCTCTCTCTCGCAGGAATGCACCAATACCGCCTCTCTCTTCCGCACTCTATTTACACGTGTGCTAGGGTATGCATACGCGTCTGCGAATGCGTTCTTTGCGGGTCGACTTGTCAATAACTCTTCGGGCTTTCCTGTACCCAACTCTAATTTCTCCCCTTAATGCGGACCTGATTCTAATTTTTCTTTCGTTTTTCCTTCCATTTTCCGCCGGTCCGTTAACGATCCAGCTGACGACTTACGGCATATTAATTGTTTACTTTAGTATTCATTGGAAGTATTTACTGAGATTCATTAAGTCGTCCGCAAAGTCCTCCGCGCTATTTGCGCTTTAGAATTTTTTTCCTTTACTATAGGTAGCTGCGTGATTATACGTTAGTCAGAAGGTCCGCTTTTAGCGAGGCACATGCGTCGTATTTTATCATACGTAGACGCGAAAATATTTTTCACGCTGGTCCTGTTGACTTAATTTCTGCTTCCCTTGTTTCTAAGCGTAATCGATTACATTATGACTATTGCTGCGTCGCAACTGAAGACTGGTGCACGAACGGCAACAACAATCTTTTTGCATAAAGAATATGCGGCGTGAAATAATATTTGCGCCTTTTTACCGTGCAAACTAACTAGATTTACTATTGATCGTTTAACAAATTTAAAATTTACTTCCAGGAAGAAGTAGGTGATTCATTACTTATGCCCTCAATTTGTATTATTTCAGCCTGAATTGATAGCCCTGCATGGTTATAGATCAGAGACTCATCAGATATGGACGGAAGATGGGTACTGCTTGGAAGTCCATAGGGTTTTGCCACCCAAGGAGGACCAGGAGATAAACATAATACAAACACCCTACAATGCTGATGTTAGATGGAATGTCATACCAAAAGATGGCTCTGATGAAACGGAAACAGTCATATCACAAAATGAGACAAAAATTAGTCACACAGAATTTGTAAATAGTGATGGTCGAAGACCTCCAGTTCTAGTGAATCATGGCCTCCTATCCAGTTCAGCGGACTGGGTGCTACTGGGGCCAAAAAAAGCACTTGGTAAGTTGATGGTAATTAATGCTTGCGATATTGAATGCATAAGACAGTGGGTTGATAACAATTGTTACATAGCATATGCCCTCTGCGATGATGGTTATGATGTGTGGCTGACTAATGCTCGTGGAAATGCGTATTCCAAGCACCATAAGCGGTATTGTACAAAGGATAGAGAATTCTGGGACTTTAGGTAATTTAGAGCATTGTGACTTGGAATTACTTTTAATTTGTGAACCGGAATGAGCACTCTGATATTTTCCAGTTGGCATGAAATTGGATATTATGATCTACCAGCCACGATTGACTATGTCCTGGAAAAGAATGGGCACACCGAGTTATCCTATGTGGGTTACAGCCAAGGCACGACAGCCTTTTATGTAATGGGGAGTGAGAGGCCTGAGTATATCAGCAAGGTAAAGGGAGTAGTTAGCATGGCACCCATCACCTTCCTCTCCAATCACAGAAGTCCATTATTGAAGCTGGTGGTTCATTTTTATGGACTGATGGAGGTACGTTTTGTTTGCTAATCAGTAAAGACAATACTAGAAATCTAGCAATCATTTGCAAATGAATTTTCATTGAAATTTCAGTGGGGCTCTTTGTATTGCAACGTACACGAGTGGTTTCCCCGCAATAGATTGCAGGCCCGTGCTCTTGGCACCCTCCTTCGCAACGCTCCCGGGCCGCTGACAAAGGGATTTTGCAATTGCTGGTTTCATCTAATAGCTGGTTTCGGCAGTGACCAACTCGATAAATCTATGCTGCCCTTAATTTTCGGACATTTCCCGGCGGGAGCATCGGCCAAACAAATCGTCCATTACGGACAGAGTATTCTTTCAGGTATATGTTGTTACATATCACGTATTTGCCTTACGCACGCGGCCACTATTATTAAGTTTATCGCTCGCTCGAGCTTGAAAATACATTGATTGTCCGAGAGTATGACTCATGATATGCGCTTAATCAGAGACTACTGCTTTGTCTGATAAAGACAATGATGCCTCTTGATGTGTTCGCACTTTTTTTGCACAATCGAACGTACGAAATTGAGCATCCGAAGTCTATCTTGCACGACACTTAAGCCGGCGAGATATCGAAAAATGGATAACGTCCCTTATCTCTTACTGAATAGAAAACAATTGTTTGAATAGGTGTGTTCCGAAAGTTTGATTACGGGCCAACGGAGAATCTGAAACTTTACGGCTCCACTCAACCACCAAGATACGATCTCGCGAAAATTAAAATCCCAGTGATGATAATTTATAGCGAGAATGACTTCCTAACGGACCCTGTGGTGAGTACTAGATTGCTTATTGCGTTGTTGCTCACAGCTGAATGCGCGTAGCGGAACTGGCCAAATAGAACACTATGACTTCCAGTGTCATTGTGCAATGACCTATATCTCGTTTGATTAAAGCGTACATCTATCTGCCGCGTATGGTGTTATACAACATGTGCACGATAAACTACAATGTAATCAGCTTTTAGAACAACAACTATTCTATTCCAGGACGTGAAGAAACTTGTGGACAAGTTACCGAACGTTATGGAGAGTCGAAAGGTGTCCTATTCGAAGTTCAATCATATCGATTACTTGTGGGGAAGGGACGCGCGGTCGTTAGTTTATGACGATGTTCTGGCAGCACTCAAGAGATTCTAACAATACAGCTACTATTAATTAAGCGGCCATCTTTGCCACTAGGGGCACGTTGTCGGTGGATTGTGATTGAGTCTGAATTACCTTTGCTTAAAGATTTAAGGTATTTAAAATTCCGCCAAATGTATTATCGAAGAGGAGCGGAGTATATTGTTGCCGGCACTTTCGGAAATGGTAACAACGAAGCGCATCGTTTCTGCTCATCTTTGTGCTTAGCAAAGTAACGAAATATCGACCAGTTTCGTGGTCGCACCGAGGGACTTCAGACCTTTCGGCAGAAAAAAATGCGAAGTGATAATACCTGATGAAAGTGCATAACAACGGTAATGAAACGCAGTAGCTCTTACTCAGAGCAAAAAGGTCAGCGCGAGGTATCTTGTACAACTGGAGCTATAAAGCGGCAATAAAGTTTTTAAGACTTAGAGCCCACATGCAACTCGTATAGGACTTCGTCGCACGTGTAATGTTCATCGTTTCTTTCTTTTTAAAGTTCGAATATTTTAAGGGTAAAACTATAATATTTTGTTATGTTACTACTAGACACCTTCGCTTGTAAGGTCTACCCTATCTTTTGTATATTTCATTTAAATAATATTTTTATACGATATATATGTCTCGTAGCGTGTTTTATTTCCGGAATAACTACGGCTTTTGTACTGTTCGGATCGTTAAAGTTGTGACAAACTCAGGGAGAACCTATAATATGTACGAAAGAAGTAGCGGCGGACAAGCGTCTTAAAAACAGGGTACCGACGCGTCAATATGCAATCCACGAAATATAAGAGAAAGAATATGAATTACATAATAAATTAAATTGTGTTGAATAAATGTGTTGTCGAATCAACGAAATTCCCACTCCCTTTCCAGTTGTGCCGTCGCCAGGCACAAAGTTGCTACGCAATGCGCATGCACCTCTAGTTTCGTCACTGTAACATTGTTCCACAAACGTTATCAATCAATTTTTAACTACATTTGTGGGGGAACTTTATATCTACCAAATCTATGTTGGATTAAAATATTCGTGTTACATTACGCTTTCTCGTGGACATATCTTACATACATCCTCTACTACTTCATATTACGAGCGCGGACTTTGAAACGATTCCGCGCGAGAACCCAACCCAGTTGGACCACAAGTCCCATACATTTTTGCGCATACAAACAGTCCGCCAGTTGCATTTCTGTCAAACCGTAGATATTTCCTCGAGCAAGGGAATCTCGAAACGCTTTCCTTGGAAAATCTGAGGATACAGGGTTGCACGGGGAGGACGCAAGCGCATATATTAAGGTGGATCCTACGATAGACGGCGGTGGTCGTAGACTGGTGTGCGGTAGCGCTAAAGAAAAAGGGTATTGGCCCGTGGCGTGGAGCGCCGATTGGGGGAGTAGCAAGTCGTCGCGCGGCGCACCGCCACCGTACCCGCACCGCACCGCCTCGTTCTGTCAAACTCGGTAGGAAAAAGGGTGAAAGTTGGACGGGGATATTTCGTGGGCAAAACGGGTGAAAGCTAGACGGGTTGGCCTGCCCGAAACGGAGTAGCGATTCTTTCTTGCGGCAGCCGACTGCCAACGATGAATTGATCCTGGTCCGATCGGCTCTCCGCGAGATTCACTCGGCACTTCTCCTATTTAGTGGTCAAGCCTCGAATAGAACAGCTGGAAGCCATGGAGGACGATCTGCCGACCGAGTACGATGTCGTCGTCGTTGGAACGGGTATTGATTTTTTCCATTAAACAGGAGGAGACTCCGTGGCGAGATGCCGGGGATCGCGCGATTCCCGAGCTTTTACCTCCGCACGCCTGCCATGTCTGTAGAGACGTACTTTTCCCGCAGGTATGACGGAGTCCATCGTCGCCGCGGCCGCCAGCAGGATCGGCAAGAAGGTTCTGCATCTTGACAGGTATCGTTTCCTCTGGATTTACGTGCCTCGCGACACGATCGCACCTTCCCACTGCTAAATCGACTCTTTCCCATTACGATAGCAATGAGTACTATGGCGGACTATGGGCTACTTTTAATTTTGACGGCCTCCAGAAGTGGGTGGAAGACTTGAAGGCTGCGAAAAACAATAGCCGCGACAGCGGCGCCGATCTAGAGGATGGGGAGAAGTTCTTGAAGGCCAGCGATCAGTATTCCACCGTCGAGAACATCGAGGAATCCTGGTATATCGCCAAGTGAGCGAATGTTACTTCTTTCTTGATTATTTGTCTTGGAGAATTGTTCAGGTTTTGTGGTGGAGAATGTCTGGGTTTGTTGCTGCTACTTTGTCTGAGTTCCCAACTCTGGTTTTGTGGAATCCGCTAAGGATGCGGTGAGATGGAACCGGAGCAGTAAAGCCAGCTAATGTAGTAGTGTCGCCTTTATAGCATTACTGACAGAAATGATGTTTGATGCAGCGATGCTGATCTGCCTGTGGTATCTTGTAAAGTCACTCAAACTGAGGGCTCTGTGGAAGAAACTCCTGATGAAGGCGCTGAGAAATCTGATGAAGACAAGCCTGATAAGAAGGAGAATGTTAAGCAGTGGAGCATAGACAGAATAAAGAAGGAGTATAGGAAATTTAATATCGATCTTGCACCAAAGGTATTCTAGCAGCTCTGGAGTAAATACCGCAGATTTCTGCCTGGAGTAGTTCTGTACACCAAATTCTTCCGCTTAGCTGCTGTACGCACGTGGGGAATTAGTCGAGCTGTTAATTTCGAGCAACATCGCGCGATACGCGGAATTCCGCGCGGTGAGCAGAGTGGCTACATTCATGGATGGGAAATTGAGCCAAGTCCCGTGTTCAAGGGCTGATGTATTCGCTAATAAGACTGTCAGTGTGATTGAGAAGAGAATGTTGATGCAACTGCTTACATCATGCATGGAACAAGGAGCAGACAGTCCCGAATTCGATGGTAACTTTCGTCAGCCGACTCCCAAAGAGTCACATTTAAAGAAGAAAGATTGACTTTCTTCTATAAAAGAAACTAAATTAATCCTCAGGTTTTCGCGACAAAACTTTCCTGGAATATCTGGGAACAAAGAATCTAACACCAATAGTCCAACATTACGTGGTACAAGCGATTGCCATGGCTACTGATAAAACCTTGTGCCGCGACGGAGTCAATCGCACAAAGCATTTTCTTAATAGTCTAGGACGATATGGAAACACTCCCTTCTTATGGCCTATGTATGGTAGCGGAGAACTGCCTCAATGTTTCTGCAGGTCGGTGCACTGATGCCTGACGTCTTATAGTCTGGAATATCGATTGTTTGAGTACTCTAAAACATATTCCATTCTCATGTTATAGATTATGCGCTGTATTCGGCGGTGTGTATTGCCTGAAGAGGCAACTAGACGGTGTAGTAGTGAGCGATGGCAAATGCAAAGCTATTATAAGTGGAAAGCAAAGATTAGCCTTAGAACACTTGGTGGTCGGCCAAGGCCACCTGCCGCCCGAAATTGTCGAATCCGAAGGAGAAGAACGAATTTCTCGCGGCATATTCATCACTGATAGGTGATTAATTGACAGACGATCAGTAAATGGGAAACTTGACGAAACAAAGTATTCTATAACAAATCTGAATAATTACTCTATTCATTAATATTTAGATCCATCATGCAAGGGGAAAAAGAAAATCTAACACTTTTATATTATCCGCCGGAAGGACCTGGCCAGGAATCTGTAACTCTCATTGAACTAGGACCTTCCACTAATGCATGTCCACAAGGATTGTGTAAGCAGAAGTATCTAATTCTTGTTTTTCGTCGGCCATGCTTTTTTATTAATGATATTTATGATGAATATTAGTTATGGTCCATATGACGTGTAAACGCACAACCAATGCAAAAGAGGATCTGGATTACGTGGTGAAGAAATTCCTTCATGCTGAGGCTCAGGAACCCAACGTCACACGCAGTCCAACCGACTCTCATACTCAGACCGTGTCCCCGGATAAGAGACATATTCAAGTGTGTAACAATTGACTACTTGTGTTCGATTTCTTTTTAGTATAGTTGGAGTATACTTGAGTAATATCGTAAATTTTAGGAAGGAGGCCTGTCTGCCAAGGAGGTAGCTGAAAGTCTGAAACCCCAAGTCTTGTGGTCACTGTACTTGAATCTACCAGCCAGCGACATTAAGCTGAACGATGCAGCACCGAGTAATCTGTATCTGTGCTCCGGACCAGATTTAGACCTTGACTTTGACTTTGCCGTGAATCAAGTGCGAAACAATTGGTTGATTATCACTAGATTGCGGATATCTATGCAAATAACGTAAAACCAGACGAATCGGGAATTCATGCCTAGCTTGTGTTTCGTATTAGTAGCAAACTAGTCAGTGTAAATTACTACCCGCATAAAAATCCGCAGTCCAACTATCACTTTCCCGATCCAACTTCATTACGATGAATAACATACTTGATTCGAAACAGGCGAAGAGCATCTTCAAAGCTATGTACCCGGAGGAGGACTTTCTGCCGCGGGCACCAGATCCAGAAGAGATCGTACTGGAAGGGGAGGAAGCGCCTGGGCCAAAGTTCGAGGGAGACACGGAGGCCGCGGAAGAAAAGCAGGACGTTGAAAAGGCTGAAAAAGAAGAGTGAGCTACCATCACTGGATCCGAAGGGGGTCGAGCTCGAGAGAAGTAATCGAGCAAACGATTCACCCTTTCATCTCGATCTCGGTTCACTTCGTGGTACGAATGCTTTCACCTCCAGAAAAGAAGGTACACAAGGCCTGTGCTGCCGACGCCATCAGCCTCTTTATACTTTCGTTATTGTACTTTTCGCTCCCATATGTACTCGAGAAGCAACGAGATTAAGCGAAAATAGTAATGGTTCGTAGGAAGCAATGGACGAGCGAGCTTCTACGAGGATGGACTTACTTTCTTTCCTTGCCTAATACCACATTCTCCCTGAACGCACATATATACACTAAATACCGCCAGACACTCATTAGTCCACCTTTTTTTTCCTAATCTTGTATTCCTGTATATATGTAATACTTATCGCTAGTGTTTACACCCTTACGAGTTTTTCATGTAAGATTATGGGCTAGTCGCATAACACGTTAATTACGATAGGCCTTGATACTGAACCTGACCCTGACAAAGGACATTTCTTGAGTGTCGCAGTCATATCTTCCATGGCACACAAGAATTTATTTACGTTTTACGTACTCTGCTCACGAACGAACGTCGTAGAGTTGCAGCAAACAATTGCGATGGGTGATGCATCGAATTTAGTATCGCAAAATTGACATTCTAGAGACATTTAAAGTAGACGAATGATTTCAATATTGCAAGTCGCTATAGTGAAATGGTTCGCGTTGCCATGATATCTACTCGAAAGGGTCAGGTCCTTTAGCAAAGTCAATCATATTAATTTAATGTGTTTCTGGCACAATGTGAGAGAAAGCTCCCATCAGTTTCAATTTAGTAATCAGAATCAGGTCTATCGACAGTTCCGGATGCTTAGTATTCTCTCAGTGTGACTGTCTTCTTGAGTACCTCTCTCACTCTGATTATTTTTCGTACATTCCATCGGATTGCATTTACTATGATATAAGACTTCTCTGTCTGACCCCGGCCCTTAGATTTCAGCTACGCCACAGTAGAAGAATAGAGCGCTTAAAGCGTTCGCTAGCGAGCCTCGATACACACATATTCTTGACGATCATGAAACCTTGACTGCTCGAGGGCACAGGAGGCTTCGAGAATATTGACGTTCAGCAATGAACGTTTTTTCATGAGAGTCAACCCGCTTGACACATCGACGACGGTTATATTTTCCACATATAGAAAGTTCATTCTCGCCATAGGATTTCTACCGTTCTGTATTGTGTAAGACTTGATTTACTTTCGTTGCACTGTTTACCACCGAACGCCAGTCTTTGCACTCAACAATCTTTCTATCGGAATGTCTGCCTGCGAAGTAAACTTTGATCTCGCGGCGAAAGATTCTCCTTTCTCTTACTTTCGAAGCAACTATAAGTTTTAAAGACGGACCGAGCGCGGACTCAGAAATTTGTCATTTTTATACACTCGAAAGAAATCGTGTATTCAGAATGCGATGGAGTTGAGTGCAAGGTCTCTTGCAATGTGTAATTTCGCGCGGACGGTGGGCAGGAGAGTGCACGTTTTAATAATTAACAATTCGGGCTGTGAGAGCGATGACTATTCTCTCTCTTTCTGTTTATCTTCACTGCCCTCTTCAACAGTCATCAGTGTTTTCTTTTCAATTTGGTATTGTTAAGATGTGTGTTTCAGTTGTGTGTTCGAGATACTTGGAATTTCAATTTACACGAATTGACCCTTTGAATGCACGAAACGCGAAAGACAGGCCTTGCTCAGGATGCTACGAGGACCGGACAATACGCTCTGCGGAGTTTCTTGTCCCAGTCGTTTGTGATAACAGTTTCCGACTCGGATTCAATGTTCTTTTAGTGACTTATGTGATATATTTATATTTAACTCGACAAAGTATTAATCAGATTTCACGACTCTTAGTAATCCTTCGAGTACTGATCTTACAATCAAAAGAGGTAAGCATGATGTGTTCAACGATACAAGCTGATCGGTAGGACGAAAGTTGGTTAAATTCGAGAGTACAAAAGGTACAGTGCAGAGGCAAGTTCGAAGGTAGCATTGAAAGGGTTAATCGTCTTAAGTGAGAAGGTAAAGCGACTCGGTAATATCGATTACACTCTATCGCCGTTGCTTCGATGTGCGCAATTTATTTGCATGATCCATAAAAGTAAGCCGTACTTCTGCATTTAAAAGACAAAATACAGAAAATTTTCAAAAAACATGGCTCGTTTAAACGAAGGATTGATTATACGACCTCCCTGTTCCCATTGCAAGGATAGCACATGTACCGAAGTCCAGGTAATAATCGTGTATTTTTAGAACAACAGTACTTATACTAGAACATTAGACAATGTTTATTTGTACGATACATTGTTAGCATTCTAGGAATTACGCAACGCACTTACACACTCTCGCGAACACTTTACAAATTCATGTAATCACGTAGATTCAACTTAGACGCTATTAGTGGTGGTATTACACTCGCTTCACTGAAGAGAGTCTATCTGTATGGTCAAAAATACGGAAGCATGAAACTTGCCATTAAAAGACGATTTTTCATGCGATTGGTGACGTAGTTGTACAAGAGTTTGCGATACCGCTTCGTTGATGTAAAAATGTTTTTTTAAGAAAGTATACGCATTCTGTAAAGCGGACTTTATTTAAATGCCTCTGAGAAATGCTGCGTGTTACGCGCATTCACGGTTTTCTTCGGTAGATAAAAAATGCTGTAGGACGATTCGAGAACTTCCTCCTTTCCAAAGTTGGTAAAAAAGGGGAAGAAAGTATATTCCGGTTACTCTAATTCTATGAACACCGCTTATACGAAAACAATACATTTTTCATTGGAGAGAAGCGTTCTCGACGCAAATAAGAAAACTACTCCGCTTTATCTATCGCCTCCAGCCGCTCTAAGAGAGGCGGGTGATTGTGATGCCAACTCGTGTAGAGCTTATCGAACAATGGATACCCCAAGTTGTCCATGTGCAGCTTAATGAGCGCTTTCTTAAGTGGCGCACCGTGACCCAACGTCTGTGCGAATTTGTCCGCTTGGAATTCGAATCGTCTGCCCATGACCACCATTATTACATGCATGATCTGCAACATACAATGAACATACTCGATTTTACTTTTCTTCCAGTGCCTAGTCAGCCAGTAACAGAGTCATTGTAATTACTCACGGTATTGACAGGAATTAAAATATAATACACAGTCACGATGATCAAACCAATGATGACTGGCTGCGAGTCGTAAAAGCCAAATGCTTCATACATGGGTTTGAAATGCAATAGCTTAGCATAGAGTATTATCATAACTAGAAAATGAATCTGAAAACAATAACACCATTCGTTTAGCTTTGTGAAGAAAAAAGCGCCAGAAATAAGCGATGATCGGAAGTGTTAGTGACCTCTGCGAGGAAGAAGCCCTTAAGTGTATGACCGAACTTCCAATGCCCAATCTCGTGGGCAAGTACAGCTAAAACCTCGTCCGTTTCGCAGCCTTTGGCCTCGTTTTTGTCATCCTTATCCGGCTTATAATACTCTTTCACGAGGGTGTCAAAAAGTACGATCCTCTTATGCTTGTGGAAGCCATACATGTACGCATTGCTGTGCGAGGATCGCTTAGAGCCCTCGACAATGAAGAGTTTGTAAAGTGGGAATTCCACGGAGGCAGCGAGGGCCTCTATTTTCTCCTTGAGATCGCCTTCTGGTAACGGTGAGTATTTATCGAAGAGAGGCGCGATCACTTCGGGATAAATAATCATAAGGAAGAGTGTGGCGAATAGGGAGAAGATCCAAAGATATAGGAAGAAGTAATCGCCGCCGTTTTGTATGATCCAAATCATACCGACCAGGAAGGGCAACATGAGTGCGTGTAGAACAACAAACTTCAATAATTGGTCCTTCACAAAGAAGAATGGGGTCTGCAACAGGAATCCATTGTTATCAATTGAAACTCTTTGTTTTGACTGATTGTTAACAAATTCTACCATGCCCCTTACTTGTTTATTGAAACCATGCCTGGCCTCTAAGAAAAATGTATCATACACTTTAAATGGCATCTCCAGTACAACGCTTACTGTGTCTACAATAGTCATGTAGGCACAACTGACTGCGATCTCAGAATCTCGATTTAATCCAAGGAATTCAACTAAATCCTGGCCCCATGTCCATGCATGGCGGTCGTAGAATACAAGTAAAAATGCCTGCAGGACAACTCAACGATTATCTTAAATCCCTTATTAATATACAAGAAAGCTCGACATCGCACACTCACAGTCGTGATGATTTTCTGAAAGATTTCACTGATATTGTCAAAGTTCTTCCTATCAAGGGCATATGTTCGTGCCTTATCGTAAACCTCTTTGCTCATTATATTCTCGACGATCGGCGGCCGATCGACCAGTCGCTTCATCAGCGATATCTGCAATTTGCACAGTAACATACAATAATTAACATTATAATTTCGCTAATGTTTACTTGAATCCTAGCGTCGAATATTACCTGCCGATGATTCAAGTAATACTTCCAGGCGAAGAGTATCCATAATAGAAGTAAAATTTGATAGAGAATAGTATTCTCCAGGAACTCCCAAAGCGTCATTGCACTCGCTTTTGTAGCACAGGATTTAATCGAGCAGGAATTATTAGCCGTGTGTTACTGATCACAAGGGTTTAACCTGGTGGTTCCACCAGGTTAGGTACAATTTGGTGAAATACACGTCGAAGAATACCGGCACTTGCCACCGCTATCTAACTACGTCACAATATTGATGTAACCTATGTTCAAGTCGCTCTTGTCATAGGCAACTTCGATTGCTGAGTTTCCTGTTTTACCATCCGTTAATCGGAAACAACCTGTAATTATAATTATCGATGGGAATGGGGTAATTGAAATTACCACTCGAGTATCTTTATTAATTGATTGGGTTACTATAAAAATGTCAAATTACCAATCAACAGATATAGAAATATCCGAGGTTCAAATGGTGTGGGAATGAGGAGCCACAGAATTATTTTCATTATATAACAATTGTCGTTTATTTATCGGTTTCGTGATTTTGGTCTCGCGTAGTAATAGTGTCGCCTTCTCATCGCCCACAAGGCAGCCCGGCACTTGGTGTACAGAATATAAATATAAAGTTTGATATCTATACGTACATAATACACAGAGTTTATACATGTATAATACAATAGCGGCAAACCTGAACAGGATTCGTACACTCCCGGATACACAAACTGACAATTAAAGCGCACGTTCTCTCCTGTTAATCAACCAGCCCAAATCCACAGCAGCAACTACCCAAAACTATACAGAATCTCAAATGGGACCACATGGAAAGTTATTCAAATTCGAAAACCTGTTTCTGATCGCGAATCGGATAAGGAATATTAGCCGGGCTAAACCGCCCGACTTTCACGGAATTACGAAGTCGAGCAAACCGTACTAGCGATAGGAGCATCAAGGCTGTCAATCTCCAGCTCGAAACAGGTCCCAGTCGGTCCCGATCTCATTTAGGTCGCGAGACCTTCGCGCAGAGGCCAACCAGTTACTTTCACAGAAACCACCCACTTGCGAATATCCTTCGACTCGAGCCCATCCGCCCTATCACAGTGACTACTAAATGAACAATTGTAACTCTGCAGATGACAAGCCTGGACTAACAGGAGAAACGTGTCGGATGGTCGATTTACCAGGCGTAGCTGGTTCCGTATCCGCTGAAGGTGGTGTGGCTGATGGGAGCAGCGGCTTCATAGCCGTAAGGGGCGGCATAGGCAGCCTTGGCGTAGACGGGTGCGGCGTGTGCGACAACTGGGGCAGCATAGCTCTTGGCGACGACCTGAGCGACCGGGGCAGCATAGGCAGCCTTAGCGATGACTGGGGCGGCATAGGCGGTCTTGGCGACGACTTGCGGGTATCCTTGAGCGAGGTATCCGTGGCTGGACTCAACATAGGCGGTCTTGGCGAGAAGGGGGGCAGCTGGTGCGGCGTATCCGTAGGCGCCATAGGCGGCCTTGGCGATGACTGGGGCGGCATGGTGGGCAGCGTACTCGTAGGCAGGTGCGGCATAGGCAGCCTTGGCGACGACTGGCGCGGCATGGGCAGCATATCCGTAGGCAGAGGTCGCGTAAGCGGTCTTAGCGAGCACAGGGGTGGCATGGGCAGCGTATCCGTAAGCTGGGGCGGCATAAGCGGCCTTGGCGATCACTGGGGTGGCATGGGCAGCCTCGTAGGCGTAAGCTGGCGCGGCGTAGGCAGTCTTGGCGACAATTGGGCTGGCATGGGCAGCGTAGCTGTACGCGGGGTAGTCGTAGGCAGCCTTAGCGATCACCGGGGCAGCATGGGCAGCGTAACCATAAGCGGGTGCGGCGTATGCGGCCTTGGCAACCACGGGGGTGGCATGGGCAGCGTATCCGTAGGCTGGGGCGGCGTATGCGGCCTTAGCGATCACTGGGGCGGCGTGGGCGGCGTATTGGTAGGTTGCTGGCGCGGCGTAAGCGGCTTTTACTACTGGGGCGACCACGCTGTGGGCGACGACGGCGTCGTTGCTTACGCGGCTGTTCGACACGCGGACGGACGAGTGAGCGGTGTCCTCGGACCTGGTGTAGCTCGAGATCACGTTCTGGCCGGCGTAGCCCTTCTGGGTCGACTCCTGGGTGAATCCCACGCTGGCGTGGTCACCGGTCGCCGTTGCGATGTCGTAGGACGCTGGGCCTCCGGCACTGGCGAGGGCCACGAGGGCGGCGAGGAGTACGTACTGGAAAAGAATTGTTTTTATTAGTTTTTCGTGGTTTGGGTCATTTTTTGAAATTATAAATGTTTGAATCGAATGAAAAGGAAGTAATAATTTGTTGAGATTAGAATTTTTCGAGAAATTTGAAGTTTGTTGAAGTAGTTTGGGTCTGGTGATCGTGGAATGCGCAACAGACTTTTGAGTATATAATAGTTTATTGTTATAGTGAAATTGTAAGTATGGAAATCGAATGACTAGTTGAATATCGAAGGATTAACATTGCTCTAGTTAATTGAGGCGCAGTGAGAAACCGACGAGTCACGGGGCCCGGCGGGCAGCTTACCTTGAATGCCATTTTGGTTTTGCTTGTTTGAAGGAGTAGCTGAGCTCTGTCGGAAATTGGTGAGCGGGCCAGTATTTATACGAATGCAAGGGTCCCAGGGGGATCAATTGAATTTTGTCGGCACCACTTTACCAAATGCGATTGGGCATGGCGCGGCCGCGGGGAGGGGGAACGCGTCCACGGGATTTCTTTGTGAGAAATGATTAAGAAAGGAGGATAGAAAGTGCGAAGGTGAGGAAGGATAGTGAGTCCGCGTGAGGGGGGACAGGGACAAATTCCGGGCGTGGTCCCCTCGAAATTAAGATCGCCGATCTCTTTAAACGAGCCCGGGCTCGAGGGTGAGACGGTCTTGCGCCAATTCCTAATAATCTCTCGCATCCTGTTTCGCATCGGGCTTGTTATTAATTGCTCGAGGATGAAAGGGCCTGCGCGAATGAGAGACGAATGGTGGGATAATTAGACAAGCTTAATTATAGTGCCATTAATCGTCTCGCACGCGCCGATTTGGTAAGTGCAATACATTGAACTCGGTGACGAGGACGTGATCTCTGCCAAACGTTTCTGAAAGCTTATTACACACACACACACACACAGACACACAACACATATTTAATAACAATAAAAAAGTGGTTTTGCATTGTCCGAATTCTGATGGTTGAATATTCTGGTTTAAACCTTCGAAGGTTACTGTGTGCTGTTTCTTCACGACGTAGTACTTGTGAAAGGCGAAGAGCTGCCTCTATCGCCCAATGTTCGTGTTTGCGAATCACAATACGCTGCATTAATCAATCGTTGGCATATCAAGTAGTTTGAAACCAAATTATCATACACCATAATTCGTCCGGGTAAAAAGTCTATTAAGGATCACATTGTCTCCTAATTCAAATGACGCCCACACGAGCTAAAAAAATGATACATCTAAATAGAGAAGGCGAATCTCCAGGGGCATCCTTGCGATCTAATTATCCGAAACTGTCAGAGCTAATGGCAATCAAAGCGATTTAGGTGAACCAGTTCTTTTTTGCGCGACCGCGTACCCGCGGGCCAAGTGTCTCGGCCACTCTTTCTTTTATGTAACCCGATACATATACATAAAAAGTTGCCCTGATATTGTAGAACTTGTCAAGGACGCACTTTCTCCGAAACCCTGGCACTGACATAAGCCACCACGTCATATGTGTAACATTGACGGTACGCTCTCAGTATGCGATCTAGTTTCAGTATTAGACAAAAGTAAGAGTGCCGTGATTGCGCCAGTTTTGCCGGGTAACAATTGGGTCCGGATCGCCCGAGGCAATAATTATGTAATTCCTGCGCAAGACGATTGGTCCTGTATTGTCTAAAATATTAGGGAGGGAGACTTACTTAGGATTAGTAGATTTGGAAGTTTAGTTGCATCCAAGACAGAAATTCTGATTGCCATAAAAATGGACAAAGTCTGGGTGAATGGAAATGAGAAAAAGGGTTCATTCCAAGAAAATGGGACGGAATATTGAATCACAATGAGTTTCTGAAATATTTTCGCGATCAGCATTTCCCATTATCAATACTAATTGATTGCATTGGAAATCACTACGAACACCACGACCAGTCCTAATGGCATCGACTTGTTTACTGACGGCCGGTGTATTTTCATTCCTCGCTGCATAAAAGTTACGTCGCATCGCCAGGTAAACCGTGAAAGTAAAGGGAGTACGCATAAAAGTTCATGAATGCGTTGCATAAGTTGTTTTATTGACACTGCCACGGCCGATGATACACATTCGGGCCTGCAGTTACGGAGCTGGGATGAAACGACTCCAGCTGAATGACCGGGTTAAACTTGACCAATTACGTGGTGGACCCAGATCACCTGGTAATGTCGACAGATCTGCGAGCGCTCCAGTGATTTCCGAGCTTTTGTCATTTTGCATTAGGCGCTGGCCGATTAACAGCTTCATTAACATGCATCATGGTTTGCCGGAGGATTTTACACGGGATTTGATGAGAGACAAGTGAAAGACAACTTGATTAAGTATTATCATGTAATGGAGCTTATCAACATTTTTATGATTTCTTATTATTACTGCTATATATTGCGTTCAAACTATATTATGAATTTAAGAGTCTTGTCGAATATCAATATTAAGCTTAACTGCAATTAAAATGTAAAGAAAGGGGGAAACGAAATTCAGGTTGCCTGAATGCTGTACAATAGCTACGTCGACTGGCTAGTCAGATTTACTGCACCTGCCGCTGACCATCGGGAACTCTCTCTCTGCTTCCGTATTCTAATTGACGGAACGCGTTTAGTATTCAAGATCCGCGTTCGGTGTTTGCTTCGCTTTTGTCCCATTCACCCGTCTTTTTTGGGCGTCCATGTCGTGCATTCTTCCCGGAATTTTCGGGCACCTTGAGTGACATTGGCACCGTGACCTCATCCCTTCGTGACACACTATATGTACATGTATCCTGCTTTTCCAGACATTTCTAACACGTAAAGAGTGTGCCAAGAGCCAAATGTTGAAATGCTTGAAATCTACGTGGTGGTGAATGTATAAATAGGTACAAGTGCTTGGAAAGATTTACCTGAAATTACTTGCAAGATAGCACAAAAGTCTGATAGACCTAATAAAGTCGTTTTAAGGCTCTTTTGTGTTCGAGGAAACTCCATAGACTATGTTTAGTTGGTTGTCAATACTTTTAGTATAAGTAGTATTAAGTTAACAATTAGAGACTGACATCTGATTTAGTGCTATATGGGCGTTTTTGTGCATTTGAAATACACTTTTGTATAAGAGAATAAATTTAAATGCTTTAGAAATAAGAAAACATTGATAGAATTAAAATTATACATTTAACAATTTTCTTCATTTTCAAAAACAGACTATTAAAACGATGAAATAATAGATTTCGTATCTTGGGACAATAAAAAAGAAAGCCGACGAGGATGGGATTCGAACCCACGCGTGCAGAGCACATTGGATTAGCAGTCCAACGCCTTAACCACTCGGCCACCTCGTCAGATGTAAAGCTTTCCGCCGAAAAATGGATGACGCTCATATTACCCCAAATCTAAACGAAAAATGTATTTACATTTATTTGTTCAACCATATCCTAATAAATTTATCGTAGATGTGAGCAGGAACGACCTTCTATACAATATTGAATCTATGAGACTCTATTACGCAAACGAAACAGTGGAAATTTTAATCAATTTCTTATTTTTTTGTCCTTAAAAAGTTTCCGTTCATAGAAGTAATCGGAGCCAGTGATAACCGATAATAAATGTACAAATCAGTGGAACAGAGTTGCATCAATATACGATTTATTAGACCGGTTCTAAAAGTTGTTAGAGCTTAGAACCGATTTCATCAATTTACGCAACATCAGGTGCACTATCATTATTTATTTAATTGAAGATACTGTTACCTGATAAGCTCACGCAACGTTGCATTTGCCGAGCAAATCTAATGCACCTAGCGTTTATCTAATCCTATAACAAATCCTTGAGCCAATTGAGCCACCCACAATTATTATTCCATAACTTCTCGCAAATGTTGTTTTCTTAGCCACCCTTTGATATATTTTGTAAGGGGATTTGCGTAGTAAGACGATAACACTGACGCAAGCATATCTTTCCGTCGACAACAAATGCCGCACGCGCTTAGTCGTACACCCAATTGGTAATTGGTAAGTACAAGAGCATCACTCGGGATTCCACGATCTAGCATTGCATGCAGTCGCAGCTGTACAATTATCCCCAACCGGCAACCATCGACTGGAACTCGCGGTTAGGTAATCGCTCACGTTACTCTCACCATGTACTACTCGGTTCACGCGTAGTTCGAAGGGCTTCTGCCGATGATGCTGGCATCCTAATCATCGTATAACTCATTCCATATTCATCTGGCGACATGGCAGGGCATCTGGACGCAATGTTATCGTACGAGCCGGTCTACGATAACGCGACCACTAGCAATTTGGAGAACGACTTCGATCGGACCAGAGGTATGTGAGTCAGCCGTCACTTACACGTCTACGAAAATCTCGATTTACACGAATAAGCGAGTATGCGCAGTGTTCTAATCATTCCTTTGATTTCAGACGAGTGCTATCTTGATCATGCTGGCGCTACTCTATATTCGGATAAGCAGATCCGGAATATTTGCGGGGAGCTGCACCAGACGCTCTACGCCAATCCCCACTCCATTGGCCTAGCGAGCTCTCTAACGGACGATATCATCGAACGTATGCGGTATCGGTACGATATCTAGCTGAGATAGCAGATAATCAATTAATGTGTGTACCCGTGGTACACACATTATCTTTGGTATGACTATTTGATATGTAATTGCTACTATGTAGGATTCTAGATCACTTCCACACATCTCCCGACGAGTACTCCGTTATCTTCACCTCCGGGGCGACTGCTTCCCTGAAGGTCGTCGCAGAATCTTTCCTGTTTCGTGAGGCTGGCATGAATGGAGATGATTATGCAAGTCATTTTGTTTATACTCAAGACAATCATACTTCAGTATTGGGAATGAGGGAACTGGTTGCTGCAAGGGGAGCAACAGTCACTTGTTTGAATCACACCAAAGCTTTTGATACGTTTAATAAGAATTTTAAAGCTGGAAAATGCAATTCGGAACGGAAGAGCAACTCTCTATTTGTTTATCCCGCACAATGCAATTTCTCAGGGATGAAGTATCCTCTGGAGTGGGTTGAACTCGCTCAAAATGGGATTCTTTGTAATGGTCTGTCTGAAACTTCTACAAAGTGGTATGTTCTACTGGATGCAGCCGCTTTTGTCGCATCCAATGATTTGGACCTGTCCACTGTGAAACCTGATTTCGTGTGCCTATCGTTTTACAAGATGTTTGGATATCCAACTGGAATCGGAGCCTTATTGGTGAAAAATTCCAGTTCGAATGTCCTGCAAAAGACGTATTACGGTGGCGGCACTGTAGACGTGGCCCTAAGTTCAGAAATGTTTCACGTAAACCGAGGAACATTACATAAAAGGTAAACACTCGAATTTACCGGCACAAGTATAAATAATTTCAAGTGAAATCGCTCCTTCAGGTTCGAGGATGGCACAGTACCATTTTTGTCTATCGTCTCTTTGCGATATGGACTTGATATACTCAACAATATTACCATGGAAAAGATATCAAAACACGTATTTTCTCTGGCAAAGCACCTCCACCATTCTTTGTTAACATTGCATCATAGCAACGGTGAACCAGTAGTTGAATTGTACTGCGACACAAATTACGAGAATCGCACTTATCAAGGCGGCATCGTTGCATTTAATTTGAGACGTTCGACGGGCGAGTACGTGGGATACATGGAGATCTTGAGCATGGCAGCGCTCTTCAAAATACATCTGAGGACCGGATGTTTCTGTAATCCTGGCGCGTGTCAGAGGCATTTGAACTTATCAAGTCAAGAAGTACTACAAAACTACAATGCCGGGTACACATGCGGCGGTGCTGCCGATCTAATAGAGGGTAGACCAACAGGAGCTATAAGAGCCTCTTTTGGATACATGTCGAGTATTAAGGACGTCAGAATCCTGCTTCGTATGATCAAAGAATGTTTCGTAAGCGGAGAGCCCGTTAAACAAATTCCCCAAAGATGGGAGAATCATACTCTAAACCTGAATACAAAATTCAGAAGAAATGCGGCTGTTATATACAATAACTTTGTTAACGATAAACTCAATGGCACAACTAAGGATGACTTACTTAACTCAAGGCACATAGAGAAACCTATTACCCAAAATCCTCTAATTCAAAATGGGTCGCGAAATGCCAGGGAGGTCAAATGTACTTTGGAACATATGTTCATATATCCCATAAAGTCCTGTGCAGCCTATGAAATAGCAGAACCCTGGAAAGTAAACTCTAAAGGATTGGAGTATGATAGAGAATGGATGATAGTTACATCGGCAGGCACTTGCTTGACCCAAAAGCACCAACTAAATCTCTGCTTGCTAAGGCCAGTGATATGCAAAGAAAAGAATATGATGTTGCTGAATTATCCAGGAATGCCAATGTTTGAGCAGACACTGCTCCAAACATCCAAAAACACTGTTGAGGGTGAAATATGTCGCAGCAGAATCTGTGGACATAAAGTAGAAGGTATAGACTGTGGTAATGATGTCTCTGAATGGTTGAGTCTAGCTTTAGGCAAACCAAATTTAAGATTGGTTCGGCAGAATGATATCAACAATGTGCCTAGCAATTTGAACAAAGCAGGTATTCTAAAATTCTCCTTTCTCTTCATTATTGCTTTAGTATTGTGATGCTATTTTTCATGAAAAATATTGTTTCTAGGAACAAACAAGCCAGAATTATCTTTTTCTAGTCAGGCACAATATTTGTTAATAAACAAAGCCAGTGTATCATGGCTGGCTGACCAAGTGCTTGACACAGAATTTCAAAGGGATTCTGTACTGCCTCGATTTAGAGGCAACATTGTGGTGAGTGGCTGCAAACCCTTTGAAGAAACACAATGGAAGCACATATGCATTGGTAAAAACCAATTCAAGGTATGTTAAAAATGAAAGGATTATGCTTGCATACTAATAAATGAATAAAGATACTGACTGACAATATTCTATTAGATAACTGGTCCTTGCACAAGGTGTCAAATGATATGCATTGATCAAACAACAGGCATAAAGACAGCAGAGCCACTGAGAACACTTGCAGAGACCTTTCACGGAAAACTAAAGTTTGGCATTTACTTGACCAGAGAAAACAAGGAGCATGGAACAATATCTATCGGAGATATAGTTCAAATAACAGAATGAGAGTAGTAATCTATTTATCTACTTTCTACTTTGCTATCAAAGTATTGTTGCATAGTTTCTATACAAAGTTACTTAGGCTTAAGATATAAATTACGTTTGTACATAGTTTGAGATTAGAGCAAAAGTAGGAGTAAAATCTTGTTAAGAGATTGCACAGTTTTCTATGGATTGCTGTTTCTTCACTTCTCCCACTGGTTTACCCTCTGACGCGTCTTTTACCACATCCGAAACAACACTGTAGTCAGGAAAAGCTAGTGTTTGGAGTTTCGAGTAGACTAGCTGCTCATTGACTTGTATTTCGAAAGAACCTGGACAGTCAACAGATGGACCAATCGCTAATGATTCTTCCATGATATTCTGATAACTGCTATGCTCTCTAGAACTTGCCTTGTCGACCCGCGACACCTGAAACTTGCGCTCCCGGAACGTTCAGTTTAATTATTTCCGCCATTGCAAGAAATTGTTTATAGTGGCCACAAGCGCCGCTGTAAACATGATGTATCTCAACATCTTTTTGTTTCAATTATCCATCATCGCATTATCATTACTAAAGTTTAATTTGATTGACAATAAATTTTAATTAATGAGGAATTATTTCCCAATTGCAGGAACGTAAAACAAGATTTTATAGGTTACACATCACGATGCATTATTATTTGAATAACAATTAACAAATGATTTACCAATACTCAACATTTACAGTCACAGGATTCATCATGTCTCGCTCTAACAATAAAATTGTTTCCTATGCGAACGTTTTCTCACGTGTAGGTAATTCATCGGGCAGCGTTAAATATATCAATAAATACTCCTCAACACAGTTACCAACCACTCGAAACTCGAAACACGAAACTTTTTGCATTCGACTCCTCCAAAATAATTCACCGATGTCATCCACTTTTCTTTCATCCATACACACGCCGCGTCACACCGAATCAAACAAGAAACACAAAACGATCCAATGACAAAAAAGTTGCAGTTTCAAATTATTCCACGAATTTTGGCAGCATTGTCGACTGAGCTGGCGCAATGGTGGGAGCGCAGTGGGCCATTGCGCACACCTGTCGAGTGCACGTCACATCGTAGGTTGATCACGGGTACGTGGGTTCAACGACAAAAATAGCAAAATTTTTCAGCGGCTCGCCGGTGTCCGCTCGCTCCAATCCGTGTATCCGGCCGATCTCTCGAGATCGTGGCGCTCGATTAGAATCGACGGAGAGCTCTGTGATTCGATCGGGCTGTGCTGACCCGAGAGGCGCGTCCCTTTTGAAAATCGGCTGGCTCCGGGCAACAGGTGTCTACGCATAATTAAGCCGAGCGATATATCTATGCGGTGGCGGACGCACAGGTCGTGTTAGAGCAGTGAATTCGGAAGAAGCAGTGCAATATTGTTGATCGAGGGAAATCGGAATTAAAGAGACTCGTAAGAAGCGCACCAGCCCCACTGCTTCTGCCGAGATTGTGCGCCGTCTGCTTTAGTGTGCCTGCGGTATTGCGGTTACAGGTTCCGACACTGAAGTATTCGATGATGGATTATGATTATTTAATAAAGTTCCTCGCTCTCGGCAATTCCGGCGTTGGCAAGACGAGCTTCCTTTTCCAGTACACGGATGCTTCCTTCGACACGCGTTTCATGTCCACCGTGGGCATAGATTTTAAAGAGAAGCGAGTGGTAAGACGAATCTCTACCTTAGCTACCTCCACTCCTGCCATGTAATCATGTACTTATATATATGTATGCTCATCAATAGTTATTCTTGCCTAGCCATCAAAAAAGTCTTATAAAGTATAGCTTATAAAACATGTTCTTTGTTTTCTGGTGCTATATTAAATTGCAGTAAATTCTTTGTAACATATGTTACTAAGAAAGACTCTTACTTCATTTATTTTAATTAGCTCAGTCTACACTTTCTTCTGTATTTCAGATTTAACTTCTAATATTGTGTTGTAACATTTTACAATGGAGATAGTTTTTTGAATGGAAAGTATGTTTGTTATTGCAGATACACCAGACTGCGAATGGCAGAACTCAAAGGGTGCACTTGCAGCTGTGGGATACAGCTGGTCAAGAGCGGTAAGAAACCTTTTCATTGAATGATATCGTTGATGTTTTTAGAAATAATGTCACTATTTAAGAATTTAAGACCATGCAGCTGAAGAAGTTTTGTTTAGGCGCAGTGTTTCTTGCTCATTTAGGACTATGCGTGTTGTATGCAAATATTAAACTACATATATTAGATGCCTCTATAATGTGATTCAAATAGAATCACTGAAAGCCTAAGTAAACGTTCCTAGTCAGATTCATATGCATGAAGAATGAAAACTCAATGTCCATTACTATTAACAGTATTCCCGTAATATTCTGTAGGTAGCTGAAACACCATACTAATATTAATATCATAAACATTTAGATTTAGGAGCCTAACCACAGCCTTTTACCGGGATTCCATGGGTTTCCTACTGATCTTTGATCTGACCAATGAGATCTCCTTCCTTGAAGTCAGAAATTGGCTGGAACAGCTTAGGGTATTTACCACTCTTTAACAATAACATCAGCAATCATACAACAATTTTACAAATAGAGTGTCTTGCAATCTGCTACTGAGTTTGCCCTATGTTGTTTCCCTATGATACCACTTGCCTATCTAGATTGCCATATCTCATCTGCTGCTGGCTATTGATTGGGAGGAGCATGTACTAATCAATATGGTTTTATTGGGTTTAAATGGAGATATCTGGTCTTTCGACAGTTTTCCCGGATTTCAATTTTCACTAACGAACTCGTTCCCCCGTAATAAAACAAAAAATCGTGAAAATACAATACACGTTTCTTTACACGTGAGATTAAAAACGGGTTCATCGATTTGATTATTAAAAAATGCATCGGGTTTATTTTGTAGGACACCGGTAATAACGTTGGTATGCGTTGGAACTAATTTGTATATTGAATTTTACGATCAGTTATTAATTCCGCGCATATCAGAGTGAAACGATGCCCTTGTCGGCACGATAATGAAGCTTTTGTATTGTTATGCTACCCCAATTGTGTATACCGATTCGGGAAACTGTAGATAAAGCCGAATTATAAACGAAACTCGTCAAGCGTTTTGAAATGTTTTGAAATTGCTCATATTTAATTAAGGACATCGGCGCGTTCGCTCGAAATACTGCTCTTTGTTATTGTACTGATTTTTAAAATATGTTTGCGCGGAAAATGAAACTCTTGTTATACGTTTACGAAGCTTTAATTAAACTGTGGGTTAATTAAATTGGTGATGGATGTTTTTTTAAATACAATAAATACAAAAGCGATTGATAAGCAAAAGCTAACATTTTCGTATAGAAATATTGGCACTCGATCCGTTGCAATTGCAAGATGTTCTTGCCAGCTTTTTCTTATTAATTGATTTTAACGGCCTATAATTCCCACAAATATTCGCCGATGTAGACTCATGCTTACTGTGAGGACCCGGACATAATCCTATGCGGAAATAAATCCGATCTGGAGGACAAACGCGTGGTTAGCGAGGACAAAGCACGGGAATTAGCGGAAAAACACGGGTGAGTACAATATGTACATGAAAACATTACTCTATTTAGTTTTTAAAAAGATATTGATGACAATGATGATGTTGATTCTTTCGTTGATTGGCGTAATAGTATATATGTTACGAAAATTGTCCCCCGGAAATTCTGAGAAGCAGGATATGGGGCTTATATGTACTATCTACCTCGAGCTCAAACGATTTTGCTAGTTTGTGGGCTTTGTTTACATGGCCATTTCTACCACAATCGTTTGAGCAGGCTGTACATCAATGGGCACATCGAAGCTCTGAACTAGATAGCACTGTATCACGACACTGCGCAACTGCGTGCAAGTAAAGCTTTGTCCATCCGTCCCACAGCTTGGTCTACTTGGAAACCAGCGCGGCTACCGGTCAGAACGTAGAGCGTGCGGTGGAGATATTGCTGGATCGCGTAATGCGGCGTATGGAGACTACGGTGGATAAGTCGTTGTTACCACATCAAAGGGTTCTCAGGTGTCATGAGCGAGACACGCCGCCCCCGAATAGTTCCTGCTACTGCTGACATTGCCCAAATGTCTAGCTGAATAAATCGGCGCGCGGGCCATTCGCGGCTTTATTCGGCCAACTGTTCAAGCATCATAGCTTACGAATAAGTCTTCTACTACAGGGTCACCTAAATATGCTCTGTGTACATACCGTGGCATTTAATTGGCTTTTTAAAGTCGATTCATTTTTACTGTATAATATTTAGTCAGACTACAGTGCTGTTTTCGGTCACCCTGTACACTTTTGGGGATCTGATCTTCTGGTAATTGTCTTCCCTGTTTTATACGTAACTTTCCCGAGACTAATTCATCGCGATTCCAGTAGAATATTCATTATACGATATACTAATTTTTATGACTTTGAGCAATTGAAAGATGTATCGATGTTCCATGTAGAGTTCGAAGCTTTATTATTGTTAGAAGTAGGGAAATAAGAACTGAAACATTTTTGACAATACATTGAAGCATTTACCAATTATAGTTTCAATTCCATTCGAAATTCAAACGAGAAGTATATCAATCGTCAAAACTTTATCTATGTTGACTTCTTTACATATTGTATTTGTTTCGCATTATGATTTTCGATAATGTGTAATTTATTCATTGTTATATCGCTTTAAGGTTTCACCTTTCCAGAGTATGCGAGGTTGTTGATTCTTCCCCGAGTCTCATTATCTAGAAATGGTGGCGGACTAGGTTCCCTTTGAAGTGCGGCGGCACAAAGATCGCAAAGGGATGTAGTAATACGCCGTGTATCTTTGAAGAACTTTGTCTTTCACTCGCCACGATTGAGCGGACTGCGTATGTACATGTACTTGTTATCAGAGCGTATCATACTACCAACCGTATACGCACAAAGTGTTCAGCGAGGTCAATCTCACCCCTTGTGGCACTGACCGACTTTACCACCCATCCTATCCCAATCGCCAGCGGAGTCGAGTTCCAGGGGTCGACGAACTCATATTTCGATGTATTTTTGATGCTGTTATTATACATAATCGTAAGTATCATCGTGCGCAGTGACTCGTATTAACGTTTCAACATTTCGAACTTAAAGACGCCCATACGTGTTCACTTGGTATCCGTTCCTTCCATTCCATTTTTAACATAATAACTTAACGCATAATAGTTAATACAACGCTCATATACTGCGATGTATGAATACTGGACAATCAAGATTGATTTGACCTCACTTATTGTTAGCCCAACTGTTATTCAGAGTCACTAACACAATCAAAAAGCACGTTGCGCGTATGACAATTAAACGTTAAGAATCATACATCTATAAATACGATACACACGTACCTACATTCTTTTGATTTGGTATACACGTGTAACAACAGGTTGTGGATTTATCTGTGACAGCGATATCTATGCGAAACGGCGATGTCTATAATGAGAGCCATAAGAGTTATATTTAACGTTAAATAAAAATGTGATCCAATGAGCAAAGTGTTCATACGAAGCATGAGAATAAATAAAATATACTTTAATTGAATTCAATATTTCACTACCAATCGACCAGCTGAATTTGAACGCTTTCGCTACGGCATAATTGGCTGCGGCTTAATTAATTATCCAAGATTGAAAAAGCAAAGCGATCAGCAGATGGTGGTGTTTAATTTTGCGTTTGAGAACCGCCTTATGTATTTCTCGTGAGAGGTACGCGCGCACCAATACCCAGACACTGCGCTATACAGAGTATAACGAGCGCTGTGTTCGAGCGGTGGAAACTCGGGAAAATATTTCGGACACCGGCCCGACGAAACTTCCTTTCATCAATAACCCGTGGTCTCGTAATTGAGGGAAGAAGGTGGCGGGGGTGGTTGAGCGAAATGTCCGGTGCAGCGGGCAGCGGGAAACTTTCCAAGGAAAAGCCTGCCATTATGGAAATTCGATTGAACTTTCCGATCGCCCCTGCTTACTTATTAATTTGCCATGTATATAGACTGGTGCCAGCGGTTATTGCTACCGGAAAGTTCTACTTCTCCTGTTTGAATTCGTCGGCTGGCCAAGTGCACAATCTCACCCCTCGCCTTCCTGGCAATAACTAGCAGACGCGCTCCCTACTATTGGGATTGAAATTCTAAAGTGTTTGTCAATTATCTGTGAATTCGAATGTGCGCTGCCGTCTTCTCGGTGGCAGATTGTATATTAAATAATGCAGTGCTGAAATTTACGATCTTTGGAATACAATATACTTCGGTATGATAATTAATATACCTCCGTATATAATAATTGTTCCAGTTTTTCATATAACTGCTACATATTTCATTTTAGACCCTCATTCAATTTTGTAAAGGAAAAGACATGAGAAATTCCTCGAGGCACGTAAGCGGCGGTCGGTAAGCCAGGTAAAGTAGGAGTCCGCGAGTTAGTGTTGGAGTTGGACTCTAGGACGAGTCTCGAGTAGACAGTTCAGCGGAATTCCGTTTAGTACGCTTGAATCGCTCAACTTAACCGCATCGTTCTCGATTCCTTCATTTATTCTTCAGGTATCTTAATCAATTTTCCAATGCACTCTTTACATATCCCCCACTACGATATCGAGGATTATTCAAACTACTCGAACACTTCATTCCAGTAACTCAACCATAAAGCGTTGCCTCTGGATTGAAGGTATTTACGCTTGTTCTCAGTGGGCATATTCCTCTTCTTTGAATGGGCAGACTCGTGGAAGGCGAAAGTGGGTGGATGTGGCCGCTGTTTGAAGCGTACTGTGCCTGGACTGCAACGCAATTTCGCGACGCTTTCAGAAACTTCCTCGCAGGGTTCGTATTCCCCGGGATTCATGATTACGTTATACTCTTTCTCATTTTGCCCTGTCACCCAATTAATTGCCGTGATTACTATGAGCCCGAGTGCCTTTGTAGAGTCACGCCTTTACACTCGACAGTTGCGTTCTGAATTCGCGCCGTTTAAATTGAAGGCCATTTGCTTGTTCCAGGTTTCCTCATTTACGCCGGAAGGAAGGACAGGGAAATTCGACGAGCGCCTTTGTGACAATTTGCTTCGGTTTCTCATCAAAAGTATTCGCAGGTATGTACTGGTCTACCTATTAGTCTTCAATATACCAATGTTCTGCCTCCCATTCGCTTGTGTTGTCGAGAGTGATTTAATTGGCATTGTGAACTTTCTGTAGAATTACTTTCTGATAAGCAACGATAATAATCGAATTGTTAGGATCGTTCGGCTTAATCGACATACACTTTAAGGTGGTTAGGTTAATTTTTAGACAAAGCAAATTTGTTGACACCTGCATTCCAGCATTGATGATAACAAACGATATAAAATTCGGATTATCAGATTAATTAAAACCTTTAGTTTAGCAGCAAATATCAATTGAGGATTCAATTGTTTTTAAATAAACAATTCAACAAGGATATCACTTGAATCCTCAACGATTTCAATTCCGGTAATCGGACGCTCGCGATGACCACTGGAGCGAGGAAGAACCTCGAGAATCAAACGTCGCCCGAAGATGGGCGTGAGGGCGTAACAGCGTCAATTTGGCGACAAACGGCATTTGAGGTCTGAAATGGCGGAAAGACAGTGGCAGGGCGAAGCTCTTGATCAGTAGTTGTCGGAGGTGTCGAGTGAGGCGCGTGCATCCGGCGAAAGGTGGAGCGAAGGATAGGCGTCGCCGTCGAGCTGAGCTCTCGTAATTAGGCTTTCGTAGCTTTGTCCGCCGGCTGATACCGGTAACGACTACTTTGAGACACACAGCCAGCCTGTTGGCCTCTGGACACCCCCGCGGCCCCCCCGCGCCCCATCGGCCAAGTAATTATTACGTTGGTGGGCAAGTTCATTTGGCGGAGGGACAAAGCTCCGCCGGCCGGCTCAAAGTGGCGGAGAGCAGTGGCGGGAGGACAGGATCGCGGCAGAAGCCAGATCAAGAGAACGGTATTTATCGAACCGTGCGAGAACTCTCTCTCTTCACTCTACTCTTGGAGCAGGCGCCAAGGATTCCTCCGCTCTCTTTCCACACCTATCCTCCGTCCTATCTTCCTGTGTTCCCGCGGTCCCCCGTACCCCTCCTTCCGCCTCTACCTCCTCGGGATTTCGAGCGACGCCAGACACGAAGGACCGAGCAAGTTTCCATCGAGTCACCCGGGGTACTTTCCTCCTCCTCCGGAGCCAACTTCTGACCGGAAGTTTCCTCGGTATGTGCGCCGCCCTCGATTCCCCACGCCCTTACATCCGAGGCCGGGGCCGAACTGCGAGAATGTAACTGGCTTGGGCTGATGATACCAGCCTCCTCGTCGCTTATATGGAAAGTCTTTTCAGAACTTGCTCTTTATTAGACCAAAGCGGACGGTGGGGTCGCTGCGAAACTCCCGTGTTGGAGTTCACTAATTTTATGGGATTTCACCCTTTTCGGCCTCGATGTTATGCGTTTTCGAAAGTTTCTTTATTTTGGAAACTGGAGTCAATCGCGTCCGCAATTTTTGGGACTGGAAAGGGTGGAGGTGATTGTGAGCCTTGAGAATTTATTGTGTTTAGAAATAAACTGAGGTGGAGTATTTCATTCTGAGGGATTATCTGACGCTTCGAGTTAGGAAACATTTACTAATTCCTCTTGTGTTTTCGAGTGTTAATTAAAATATGGTAAATGGACCTCTTCAAGGAGATTGACGCACTAGCTTAGGTTGAAGTTAAGCATCATTATCCCTCGGAGTAGAAACGTTCAAGCATATTTGAACTCAGCGTATTTTTGCTGTTGCAAACACCCTATATTTTGGCAAATATTGCATTGTTTATGCGGGTATTCTGTTACACTTCCAACGCGGGCAAAAATGACTGGACATATATTGGACGAGGGTTAATTGAAAACGAGCTCATTAACCATGGCCCATCTGGATTTGGCACTCGCCCCCTCTAAAAAAAAGGCCACGAAGAAAAGCGATGCCAGAGCCGCTGAAGCTCGTTGGCGCAATGAGCTTGACCAGGCCTGGCCCGTCCGACATCTTCATGAATTACTATCGGAATGTAAGTGACAGGGAAGCGAGCCGGAGCGCGGCGACGTCGTAAATTCGTGTAATTAGGAGAAGAGCCAAGCGCGAGCGGAGGCGTTGACTAGCATTAGCGCGGCCCCGGCGGCCGCGTAAGTCGAGTTTCGAGGGCGAAAGTAGCGAAAGGAGAGGCGAAAAGAAGACGGCAGAGAAATGCAGACGCCTCCCTCGTCATTTCCAGCAAGTTGGCACGGCGAAGCCCCCGCCGCTGCCTCGTGGAAGTCGCAGCTCCGGGCGAAAGTCTCCTGGAGAAAAAAAGCCTTAATAGCCGGAGTTTCCTCAGGATGTGTTGCTCTTTGAATTCCATGCCCTCTCATACCTTTCTCTCGGGGCTCGCGCTCCCGTGTTGTCTCTCCTCGGCCTCACTTTTATATAATATATGTGGGGGTGTGTATGTGCGCGGTTCTCCTCTCGTCGCTTGGTGTGAAAGGCGCTCGCGTGTGCCGGGGCTTGCTGCGACAGTCGTAACGAGATGCGCAGTCTTTTTGCTTATGTTATTAATTAAAAAGTATTCCGTACGCTTTGCGACGTGTGGAACGTGCGCGCCCTGGGAAAGCGAAGGGTACTCGCCGGCCTAGAATGAGCTGATTACGCCGGAGACCACAAGTAATCTCCAACAATTATAGTTTAAAGAGAAATTGTGCGTGTGGTTGGTAGGGAGCTTTGTGTTTGTCCTTCGAGAGATTTAATTGCCGTTGTTACGGGTTGTTTATTAATATTTCGAGAAAGTTTCAGTTATGTGGTTGAAGGATAATAGGATTCGACGGTCCATTTTTAAAAAAGAATTTGCTCAAAAAGAGAACTTTTTTTGTTAAAGGACAAAGTTCCGTTCTTGGAGAAAATACAGTTCCTCGAAATAGAGAGATTTCTTCTTGAGAAAGTTTCCAGATAGATTGGCCATGCGATTACGTTTATTGTCAGCTATGAAATGCGGCATCTTGTAATCCAATAGATAAAAAGAGGAAACGGAATCGCGACGAAGAACACAATCTTTAAATCAAGAATCTCATTATCACGCGCATCTATTATAAAAAGTGCCTTTGTTTTTATTCGCTTTAAAAATTATAATCACTTTGTAGAATCATACAATCAACAAACGAAGCTGGGAAATTGCCTGTTTTAATAAATCGAAATTGGAAGGTCGCGAAAGAAAAGAGTAATTGCAGGTTCGGCTAACCAATAGGAGTGTTTATTCTACGCTCGGAGAATATGGTGTGGTTTACGAGGGGGGGGGGGGGGGGGGCGGCTAGGAAATTCGAAAGGTTTACGACCTTCCTATCACGAGGGGTGCTCCCACCCCTAACGATACCTGGCTGCTCCCATTGTTCCAGTCAAGATTACGAAACACCGGCAATTTCTTGGCGGAATACTTGAAGGCGTTGCTGCATAGCTCCATAAAGGATTGCGCTGAAAGAGCTGCAACGACGTGGCGCGAGAAGGATGGCCGTTCGGAGGGAAGGCGGCATCGGGCTAAAGAAACGAGTTGAAGCGAAAGGAGATCCTCGCTGGAAAGCCAGATGCGAGCGGATGACTTTGAAAGAATTCCTCTCGCCGCTCTTTTTTTTCTGTCGCGTACCGGACGCTTCGCGCTGAATGAAAATCGATTTAGAGGGTTGCGGGGGTTGGAGGGAGGGCGGCGCACCCTGGAATCGGAGCCCATCTTCGTTTTTACATCTTTAACGCGGAATTGATCCTTTTTTGTCCCCGGCAAGACGATTGTCCCGCGCGACGAGGACCCTTCGGCGGTCTTCATTGTCAATCGTTAAAGGCGACACACCGACTACTCGTCATTGTATCCTTGATAGAGCTGTTAGCGCGCGAAATTGAGAGAGTCCTTTCAATCGGCGCTACCCTCTCCCGTCTATTTGTCCCGCTGGTACGTTTCTACTTGTCTTAATTGGGAGTGCGGACCTCCCGCGAAATGTGTGCTTGGAAAGTAGAAGTATCAAAAGGCGGTTGGAGGATTGCGAAACTAGCTGTTTAGGAAGGAAATTGAAAGAATTGTTATAATTAAATTATCTTGCACGTATTTGACGGGGAATATATTTATACTGGTCTCGTGGAAATAGTTCTGGTTTTAATTCACTTTTCAGAAAGACCGTCATGTTGCTCGCTTACTTTACAAGACGCGCAACCGATTTCCATTTATGGATTTTGAATGACTCTACTATATGTACTTTGTAGATGGAAGGGCGCTTGTGCGCGGGCCACATACACTTCCTCAGATTTATTTACCGGCTACGTGCCTAATCGAAATGCATTTATGCATTGGTATTTCTGTATTTATGAAAGACGCCCGTCCCCCTTTTGATGTAAATGTCCGTGGAGCCTTGCGATTTGTGCAAAACGAGATTTTTAAATCTATCGCTTCGTACGAACGCGCGCGCCCTCGCGGCTTCTCTATTGGATTACGTGCATGTATGTATTGCTGGCAGACATACTGATGCCGAGTCCCAAATTGAATTCTAACGGGTGCTCCTGCCATTTTCGCACAATTTATTTAGTTTTAGTATTGCGCTTTTTTGCATTTGGCCCGCGCATGTAAATTGCACATATAACGGTATTCGATAAACCTTTTTGGAAGTCAATGACCTGTAAATCATATTGCGACTATTTCGCGCGGAAATGGTCGGAACAAAAGTTACGGGACTTTCGAAATAATTCGGGTTCGAACATGATTCGATTGACTTAAAATGAAATCGTCTGATATAATAAACCATTTTTTGTTCAAATAATACCTTCAAAAGGGCGATTTATTTGAAATTTAGAGCATCTTTTATAACAGTTTTTTTCTAATTAGATATAATAAATTCATGTCATTATCGGCAGTACAATAGAGATTGGATCAACAATCGTCCCGTGCATTAATTAACCGTGATCGATTGCTTTCACCGGCGAGTAAAAAATATGATTTCCGATCGGCACTAAATGTCGATAGTTGAGCGGAAATAACGCGATTTTTATGCATGACGTCCATTTTTCATTTGGCGCCGGTGACAAAGGCACCCTTACCAGCTCGGGCGGCCCCGAAACAACGAAACTTCCGGCTCCTGCCAAACGTGGAGATTTAACTACCAATCATCGGGCGAACGAGCTCCAATGCACCCTCTATCACGGTCGGCGATAAACGCGCGCGGATATTCCTCCGGTGACCTGCAAATCACCGCGGGCCAATTTAAGCGATGAGAGAACTGCTGCCGCTTGTTTGCGACGAGGCCCCAACGAAATCGTTGATTGTTCGCTCGTCCCGATTTCTCTCGACTCGCGCGATTGCTCTTCATTTCGTTCTAATTCTTCTAATCCTAATACCTACTTTCGACCTCGTCTAGTATATTCTGCTTGCTTCTATTACAGACTCCAGTCGTACCACGTAATGCTGATCGATTTAATTAGACCACAGATATATGTTGGCTTATTAGATTCTAGTTGGAAACTGTAATCTGTAGGATTCACTTTATTAGATTGTTAGATCAATATTGGCTGAGGCTTGGGCCGAATGTGTAACTGTTGAATTGCAAGATTGCATAAATTAGAGGAACTTAATTGATGATGCCGCGAACTGAAGGGATCGGGGAAACACTCCGCGCAGATGAATTTGACGTTTACACTAACGAGCGACGCGCATAATTCCTAGCACTCAATTGTAATTCGCATCACGAACGAGAATTGTTATCGTAGGACTAGGGGTTAAGGAAGCTCATGATTTGATTGTTAATTCTCCGGGGGAATCGCACCGAAAATAATCATTTCAAGACTTCATTTCCACTTTTCAACAGAAAGGACCCTAGCTTGATTCAATAAAATATTGTAACTCTTTCTAATTAAAAATCGTCTGGCGCAGTAAAAGCAGACAGCTGGAAAAAGCGAGATAAATATTTCTTAGCGAGCAACTGGTCCGGTTGTTTAAGAATAGACAATTCAGCTCGAAGAAAGCGGAATGAAGAAAACGATGAAATGAACTACGCAGCCGAGTGCGGATAACACACAGCGGGCGGCAGACAGTCGGAATCATGCTCTGATAAACATGAACTTATTCCCACTTGGCCCGAAGCAATTAAAGATTCCTTCATTCTTCGCGGAGGTCTTTTAAAGCGCTATTCCCTCGATCGACTCTCCTTCCAATTAACGTCACGTTTTCACTGAGAATCGTTATCCTTATCTTCCCTCTATGTGGCCGCTTCCAATCCGCCCTACACCCTCGCCAATCCCCTTGCCGTCCCTTGGAATAGGAACTTGGAGTTTCCATCAGATTTCCAGTGCGCGCGTCGGACAATGAGCTTTTCCTCATTTCTGGCGAACCGCGGTGCTTGGGAACAAGAACTCTCCACAGGAATATCCAGCTGGATCTCTCTGTTTTTTATATAAGAATGGTGATTGTTTTAATTGTCTATTCAGGGTCCACGTTAATTCTGCTCTTGGAGCTTTATATGAGTTTTGATGAAAATGATTAGAAAAATTAATAGAGATATTTTTTTGGCTCCTATCAGAAGAGATTACAAAGCGTTAATCGTTCGCTTAACCGTTCCAGTGCCAGTTCCTGCGGTAGAATTCCCCGAGACTCCCATGGAAAGTTGGCCTTTCCGTCAAACGGCCAGGGGGGCCGCGGATCTCGAGGTTCGAGTAGCAGCAGCGTCTCCGCTCCTCTCTTCGATCCTCGCCTCTCCACGGGGGGTTACTTCTTATTCGACTTCCGCTTTTGTTTTAAGGCCGCCCGGGGAATCGTAAACGCCGGAAGCCGCGGCTACTTCCGGATGCAGGCTCCGCCGCCCCTTTCTCTCTCCCGGCGGCCGCCGGGCGAAATCCGCGCCACGGGATTCCCTAAGCTAAGGGGGAGGAGTGATGGGGGGCGAGGGGGGCAAACCGCCGAAGAAACTTTGCAAAGATTCTTTATGTTACCGAGCGCAAACTGTACGCGCTCCTCTCCCGTGGAAAAGCTCCCGCTTATCTCGGCGGAACCTCCGCCGAAATGCGCAAGCCGCCGACCTGAAACAACAATCAGCGATTGTTTCGTCGAACACTTGGACCACTGCGCTCTGTGTATTCGACGTATTCGGGGGGGAGTTTTAGCGAATGCCTGATTTGAAGGATTTGAACGGCGATTCTCGCTCTTTAAGCAGCGTTCTACTTAGTTTTCGAGGGAATGCGGTTTGCCAGCCTACTTTTGCTTGGTTGGGATTGTTGTGTTTAATGGAATAATGTAGAACTGAGTTGCTTGGAGCTGGGTTTCTTATAACGACCGCAGGATTCAATTTAAGTATGAAACATTATCTGGTAAGAGCGGGATAATAACGAATTTCAAACAATTCAGTAGGAATTCAGCCGATTGTCTTTCTGCTGCATGAAGAGCGACGATTATGCCGCTTTGACTCGCGTTCTACTTACCTCGAGGAGGAAATGGTTAATTCCGCGTACTTTCACATATTTTCAATTGCGACGGCGAGTAGTCATTCAGAGCTGCAGCCTCGAACTGGCTTTCTTACTATCCCATTATGAAACGTTACCTTGAAAGACCTGAACAATAATGAATGTCAATCGAGCGTCTTCCGGATGAAGAGCGAAGAGTCTCAGCAATAAAGCGAAGTGAAAACATTGCCAATATCCGGCGAAGTAGAAGTCTATCTTCGTCAATAGGCGCAAGTAACGAGGTCGTTACCTCGTCTTTGAGCGGATGGCAACTGGTCCTTTGCCATCGAGGGAATCCCGGCCCTTGAAAGAATTGACTCCAGCATGGGCAGGACGGGCCATTTTAATTTTCGGCCGAGACACATTCGCCCCTCGAAACGACTGCTGGCAGGGGTCGTCGTGGAATCCGGCGCGCTCTGCTCTCGATGGCAACTGCAGTGCCATTCGTCCCATTTTTAAGGCGGGCTGGCTTATAATGTCGAAATAAAACCCGGCCCGAACGAGAGCCGCCCGTTGTGGCTCGCGACGAGCACCTAACCCCCCCGTGAAACGGGGACAAAGGATCTGCCCGCTACCCACTTGGGATATGGAAATCTCATGGAGTTCTGCTGTGTCCAGATCCACCCACTCGACGGTAATTCGATTTGTAATCCGGCAGTTTTCCATGTCGCCCGTTTTTACGCCCCTGCCAATCCCCCCAATGACCTTTCGCTACCCTCAAGATCATTGGCTCTTCGGCCCACATTAATGGCCCCAGAGATCACGACTCCTCTTGATTCTTGGTCTTTGCTTTTGAGAGTCGTTTTGTCTTGGGAGGAATTGTTTCCCTGACGCCCACGGGAGAAAGCTTGAAGGCTTTTTCATTCATTCGGTGACTTATTATACTTCGAAGATTATTAGGGAGGTGGTTAAGGTGGTGATATTATTAATATTATTATATCGCGGGAATCATATTTTTATATGTCGAAGGTGAATAATAGCCTTGTCCGAGATAATACGCCTGTCATTTCTGTCAAGCGATTCTCCGGTTAGCCACGCGACGTTGACTCCCCTTAATTCCGATAATGTCGGTCCACTATCTAAGTTCCCTACTAACTGCATATCGCGCGAACCGCAATCGGAACGTGCAGCGCCAGGGAATAATTATGATATCCCGACATCTTGTCCCTTAACAATGTCAGCTCTCCTATCCGCCCTGAAAACGAGAAATCCGCTGTTCGAACAACGAGGGAAGGTTAATTCGAGCCTGCGAAATCGCTGAACACGTTCTGCGAACTCCAATCATTTCGCCCGGCGACGGACATAAGCTCTTTTCATGCACCGAGCGAATTTTCATTTCTCCCCCCACTCCGCGCGCACTCGCTGCCATTTTTCCCCATTAGGGCGCGCGCCAGTTCTAACAGTTCTCTCTCGGCGCGGCGGCTGCTGTGATTATTTACGGGAGCTCTCGCTCCCGTTAACGATGTAACGGGAACGAAACGCCCGCACAGATTTATCGACAGACTACTTCGACTTGGAGGTGGAAGTAAACGATGGGAGCTAATGGTCCTGCTCTCCTCTGCCCCCTGTTGTATATATATCTTTGCAGTTTGACCCTTCCATTTGACTTAATACGGTTTCGGTACGTGCCACTGGATGATTGCGATCAGAGATGTGTGGCAAACATTTTCCGGAAGTCCAAAGTTCAATTTTGAATTCGGGCCACGCATTCATTGAGATGTAAAGGTTTCCCGCGGGTAAATTGGATTTCCAGTGTAATTGATCTATTTTACCGCATTACATTGGTTCGTGGCTTGAACTCGATATTAATTAATTTCTTTAATTTGTCGTTATTGGTAAAATGTTTCGTATTATTCTTACATGGAAAAAGGAGTAATTGGCTAGTAATTCTAATTCACATTGTATATCTGTTATGTAATCAATTTTCCATTGGAATTGGAATTTCGTTAATCGAAGCATTGAGAAGAATGTGCTGGTGTGAAAGGAGAATGCGAAGGAATCACGCAACAACCGACCGCATAGAACTATTTCCCTTGGCAGGAGAAATGATTTAAGGGAACAATGACCACTGGCTAAAAACTAACACCTCCGCCGCCGGCATTCCTGATACAACGACCACTTCATCCCGGCAAGTCGCGCGTTCCATTTCCGTGTCATTTGTGATCTTCCTGGAGGGCGCGACCCCTCCGTCGAACCATAACTTTTGCGACGCCATAAAGCGACCTGTTTATAATCCTTTATTACGAACGGTGTGCTTGTATTTCGCACTGCGGTCCGCGGCATTCCCCGGCATAGGGAATGCCGGTAACCCATAAATCCCTCGCGCACTTCTATAATCGCATTCGAGGGCGCGCCGGCACTCTTCGAATACAACAGCGTAAGCTAAGTTCTAGACGCAAAAAGCTGATATCTTATTCTAGTGTCCCTTGGATTTCCATAGTTTTTGTGTAGAATTCTATGTTTTATAGTAAATTTTATTACTATAAAAACTATTTTATACTATTTATTTCTTTATTACTTTGATAATAAAGAATTATTCCAGTTTCATTAAACGCAATAAAATGCATTTTCTTGTGCGTATGATGCAATAATGTGTAACAACAACAAGGAACAAAGTTTCTTTAGGACTAAAATGTCAATCACAATAACAATCAACAATCCGACCCGATTTTAATAAATGATCGATGGAGATATTAGTGATTGGCCGGTGTGGAAGGGACTTAACTTTGACTAGGGGAGTTTCTTAGCCTGGAATGGTTAAACATCGATTAAATAGATAGTTGATGTCCAGGCGTGGAGAGACAGCACTTGCCAGGCCACGTTTGGCGTGGAGGGACGTCGTCAGATTGTAGTACTTGGGGCCGAGCGAACAAGTTTCAAGTCTCATTAGCTTTGAATCCGAAGTTTCCCGTGGTGCGAGTGGGCTTTGATGATGGTTAAGTCTCGTTAACCTAATCGCATGACGCTCCGGAATTGCAGAACAGTTGGAGACTCCACTTGTTACTGGACACTGTGACTCTTATTAATGCCACTCTGGCTAGCCTTCAACCTTTCGAGGAACAACAGCACTAATTCTAAGTCGAATTAACGAATTAAAACCAAGCTCTACAAGTCAAAATAACTTCGACGACGGGAAATCTGACTTTGTAGAGGAAAATCGATTATTTAGGAGAACGCGACTGGTTTGCCGCGGTTCGTGGTGAGTTAAGATTGGAAGAAGTCGATTGAGGACTAACGTGAAATATAAGCGGCAATCGCTGTTCGTTTGTTACGCATTCATGTGAAGAAACGGGGGAAATTTTGGCCGTCTCCGGGGAGCATAAAGTCCGCGAATAAAAACGCTTCCGTCGGGGCCACCGTAATTTACTGGCATTACTTCTCCCGTCCTCCTACTGTTTTCTTTTCGACGCCCAGCGTTGCCCAACCTGCCGCTTTATTCCGTCGAAATGTCAGTTTTTGCGCTAAATCATGAGAGCTTCTACCAAAATAGCTCGGTTCACTTTAATTGTTATCTTGCGTCTCGTCTCACTTGAATTAAACGGAGTTTCATTCTAATTTGAACAATGCTTTTTGCATTTCGATAAATAATAACATTTTAAACGTTAAGCTTTTGAAATGAAGGGGAACTTGTGTGCTTTGTTCTTGCTTCGGTGTACCGCACTACTTTTGCGAAATTCTCGGTGCCGGAAAGGCTTCTCATCAGGACGTGCGTTAACGTAATTAGTCGCGTGGATTGGACTCGTACTATCCGCCCAGCGTATTCACTTAATGAATAAGCAAACAAACCTGCAGCGGATTATTTACCTGTTGACAACAACGTATTTTACTTATTTGCCGAATTATTCTCGGCCATTTTTTCAAATGGAGCAGTTAAACTCGCCTTTTAACAGGACAAAGCTGGCGAGATCAGTAAATCCGGGGCAACATTGAATCTAATAATCATTAGTTTGGCCAAGTCCGAGTGGGCAGGCACAATTCCTCCGCAGGAGAATGTGTCTCCTGGCTATTGTATTATTAGTACCTCGGAAGAAAACTTTCCATTCCCCTGCGCTTAATTCCCTTTCTTAGCCGCGAAGTGCTCCGCATCGCCTTTATTATCCCGGGCTCTTGTATTTGAAAGAGAAACTTTGCGTATTTTTCTTCCCCGCCGTTTCTGCTTTCTTGAGAGGCTAAACGAACCTGCTGTATGAAGTGATCACTAGCCACAGTAGAAGCTGATATTATTTTTCATATAGTAAGTACTACTACTTTAGAGTATTTGTTTGTTAATTTTTAAGCAGGTGTTCAATTTTTAATATAAATTTGTAGTTTCTCCAAAATACGGCATGCGATTTGTGTGCGATAGGAAGAATTAGGGTAAAACAGAGGTTGACAGGGCAAACAGCTGACGTCGGGAGCGATCAGGTTCCATCGCGCATATCTCTTAAATCAGAGTGCTTGTCAATAAAGGGACCGGTGACTCGATTGCTCCAGCGGGGAAGTTATGCGGGAACACTTTTGGGGACGAATGATTCCACGATATTAAGGATGCTGGCGACCCACCTCTGTTATCGTAACATTTCGTCGATATGAGCACCGAAAGGCTCCAGAATTTAAAGGCTCCCATTCGACGGAACCGTTTGGGCCCAACGTGCGCCTTGCATTTGAATCGAATTTTTAACTAACACTATCTTTTCGTAGAGATTTTATTGCGAAATGAAGACCATAGAAAGCCGCGGTTTCCGTTAAGTGTTGAAAGGACTGGCAAAAGGAGAAATTTGTTTTTGAATAATAAATCTGCTAAACCACTGTTACCACTACGGGTCACATAGAGGGTGGGACTGCAGGAGAAGAGAGAGAGAGAGAGAGCGATAGGGGGAGGAGCGACGGAATTACCGCTCATACATTTTCAAGCGCCGCTGGCAACTTTGTTCGGATTCCCGAGAATTTCTTATCAAACTTGATTTGGAACTTTCCCAACAAACACAGATTGCTGGCATCTTAACGAGTCCATACTGGTGCCCGCCTCTCGAGTACAACTGCACTCGATTGTTCCTCTTGTCTCCCCGTGTGTGCAAACCTAATTCCGCTTGCACTAGGAATGTGGCTGTTAAATCTCGCCGCCCCGGAACATCTGTTGCCACAAATCTGTTGAGAATGGCAGCCTCTTTAACAGAGCGTGGCCCTTCAGCGATGATCTCTATGCGTGACATTTCACTTGTGTAATCCACGTTTCTTTGTTTTGTAATAGTTTTGCTGATTGTAACAGCTCGACGAATCGGAGACGCGTTTATCCTCCATATGTAGATTGAAAATCATTTATTGGATCAAGTTCACTAAAATATAACAATCATCCCGATTAGAAAAATGAAAAAACGATGCAGCGATTAAACGAAGTATGAAATAATTTGTAATTTAAAGGGCGAATACATCAAGTTCGGGAAAAGCTCTCGAAATTTATCTGGCGGCCGGTTAGAAAATGAATGTTAATCGATTCGATATGGTGGATTAAAATTCATTTTGTTCTTCTTATCGGTTAAATGGCGATATATCGCGTTATTCGTTATTGGCCCACCCAGTAGAGGGTGATCAGCGGAAGCGGGAATGCGAGAATTATCCGCATAAAGTGCGGCGAATACGCTTTACGCGCGGGCGCGGGCGCGTCAGTAAAAATGGAGCAGCCGAGGCGGACGTTATTCGGTTTCCGCCTCTCGCTTCTTGCGCAAATCTGACCGATTCCTCGCTGCCCTATTATCGGGAAATTCGCGCCCTCGTACCTCCCGCGCGCACGCTCGCCAATATTATTCGTTCGTTAACCGGCGGATATATCCTTCGCCGCGGGATTCATTGAAATGCTCCCTTTGACTGCTCCCGACACAACACGCGTATCGCCGCATTAATTATCCGCCCTTCGACTATTATAATTAGCGACTTGACGCGCGGTTATACGCACCGATACGTATTCTTCTGCTTTAAGTTTTAATTATCTCCTCTCGCACATATTAAATTCATATTTTCACATGTTTTTCTCTCTCTTTTTAATAAAACAATAAGAAAGTGAGAGAAAAATCTGTAGGTTTTGTCTGTTCTTGCATCGAATTCGGAGCCTATGGAAATATCATAGCGTCATTGTTCCAAATTGTCGGTGCGTTATTCATAATTAGAAGCTCGAGCATTGTCTTATTACAGAAGGGAGCGGCTGCCGAGGTGTACCTATCGACTTTAAGGCCCTCATTATATCGGCACGAGTGCTCCTTTCTCTCACTCGTATCTTTCGGAACTTGGGAAGACAGGTCCTCCTACCGAGAGGCGATTCCGGATTCCCGAGATTATCTGGAAATCATTGTGCCGCCACTTCTCGTCGCCTGTCTCATTCAAACGCTTCTCTTCCCAAGCTCTCAAGTGCACTTGAGAATTTTGATCCTCTCTTTCCTGCTTTTTTATTCTCAGCTATGAAAATCCGACCATTTCAAACCTTTATTGTTTACAGTTATTTTGCGTGTTATGTATACAGATTTCCTCATAATTGTTCCTCTTTGTTTACGGGAAAATGACGATCTCATAGTTTATTTCCGGAAATGCGAGGATATTGCCGGTTCTTCGCGCTGGTACGTGCGATAAGTGGAACAAAGCTTTCCCATGCTCTGTTTGTAACAATACAATGCTCGACGGTTCCATAACTTTAATTAATAATCGAATAATAATGAAAACAGCTGACCGAGGGTGAACGTCTGTTGTTTGGAGATTCCGTGAACCGCGTCTATTCAATTCGATTCCAATTGCAAAAGTTGTTATCCAGAAGCGTTCCTGCATTTGATCTTCACGAGCGAACTTCGAAAGGAATTAGCCGCGATCGACCTGTTTATTTGACTTCGATTCACAGCTCTCAATACCAACTTACCAGTATTGTCCTCGCAATTGGCCAGGATTCGCGCATCGCAATCGATTGACTTGACACGACGTCAAGTCGGTGCACGCGCGACACTGGAGCCACTTTGAAAAACGAAAGGCTCGCAGCTAAGATGCCTAAGAGAAGGGGATTAAATTAAACTTCCGTAAGAGCGCGGGGCTCCCTCTTGCCCGGTTCTCTCGGCTTCGCCCTGCTTTTTCCCCGGCTTCCCTTTTTCCTCGTGTAATTCAAGAGGAAGTTTCGCTTTCGCGGGCGCCCTCCTTCACCGAAGAGAAGGAGAGCCGCGGCAAACTTCACCGCGAGGTGTTAAAGCAGCACGCGGCCCGAAGGATGTCGGCGTACAATGTTTCTCGGGACTGAAGTATACGAGCTGCCTACTCAGACGGAATTAGCCCTTTGGCTCTTTTGAAAATCGAGCTACGAGTTTTACGACATGACACGCCGCGGGGCAGATTTACACTTTGAAAAGCTCCTTGAGGAATCACGTGTCGAATTTGATTTACATGTTACGGATATGATGACAGGATGATCGTGGATCTAGAAAACCTTCTTGGTTATTGAACTTATATTCTTGTTACATTTAGTTCGACAGATATTGTTCAAGTTTTGTTATCTCATCGAATTAATTCTCAATTGTTACCTTGTATTGCGATGAAAAATATGAGTATATTCATATTTATATGCATATTTATATTCATATATGAGTATATTTATATTATATTCATGTCGCTGGATGTTGGAAGTTCTAACGTGAATAACAATTGAAAGCTTTCTGCATAAACTTTACAATTCCACTTCCCAGGTCTTTAATTAAAATCCGCAGCGTATCATATAATTCCGATTGGACTTGATCGACAAATATTAGCAGCGCCGATGGGTGCCGGAGGAGTAGCCGCGAGATTTTTCTGTGTTTTAACTTTCAATATGCGATGTATATTCTGCCGACTAATTTTCCGTCGGCTGGCATTGTGGGCCGGCGTTAATCTCGGCAAAAGCGAGCAATTATGTTTATTCACGTTCAGGCGCGCGCGTCCATTCAATCAGTCGGTTTTTCGAAATATCACCGCTTACATTTCCATCGATGCAAGGATATATATCCCATGGCAATTCAATGGCTCGCGAATCTAGAACAGGAAATCTATATGCCGTTAACCGGCGAGTTTTATTAGCCCCGGGCTATATGTTGGCAACATATTTTTGTTGACGTCGATCTTCAACCGGCGGCGCTTCCCTTTGAAGTGCGGGTTTCATAGATTTTTACGGTGATAAATGAATCACAGCGCGCTGCGAGTACTAGTTTCGTCTAGGCGATTCTTTTCATTGCATTCGAAAAGATTACATTTCAAAGATTTATTGCAATCCTTAATGCGTGAGGGTGAGTAATATAATCAGGTCTTCGCGCCAGAATTTAGATCGCTGGCGATGACTCGTTGATCAGCAATACAATAGAAGCGCGCAGTGATCCTTTAATTCCTCTGGCTGTATTCGGAGACTTTGGAAAAAGCTTTTGAATTCCTTGGCATTTATACCCTTCAAGCCTTAACCGGCTCCAAATCCTCCCGGTTCACTTCACTAAGGGCCCATTTACCTGCCGCTTTACAAATCCCGAGCTACTGCACACACAGCTGAGACTTCCACCGGCGAAAGTAAGTACCCGCTGCTCCTGTCGGATGCTGCAGCGTATTGGCAATCGGAAAACTGTTTGGCATCTCTCGTTGCGTACTTATGCGGACCAAGTCGAAAAGTCAAATTCCGTATTTATTGCTGGGGATCCTCGAGTGCTTCGAGATGGTACTACTTGGTTGATATTGCCATCTTGACTTCACTCTTTTCGATAAACGATATTGTATTGTTAGTAATGTGTATTGTTAGAATGGTTGATATGAAAAAAGAATATGTAATGCACATTCAGGGCATAATATGTTTTCAGATGAATTTTGATAAGTTTAATAACCACGGGTTTGGATTTCTGGTGAAAATAGTATAAGAGTAAGCTTCTTTTGAAATTTTAGTGTTTCCTGGTATTGTCCAGTTTTATCCTAGCATGGTTTCGTGAAATCGGACTCAATACGAAGGCGGAGTATATACCGGTGACAGGAAAGCTCGGGCAATTTAGTGTGAAATTACTTTTTCATTTTCCAGGGGCCGGCGTCGAGTTTGCTTCCGGTAGCCACGTGAAAAATGCGTCCGGTGAGTGGGTTTCGTAGGCAACGCCGCGGCGAGAGTTGGGGCTTTCGAATTCGAGGCAGCGCGCTTACTTCTTTCGCACGTTTCGCCAGATCGATTGTCGAAACCACCAATCTCCGGCCGGCAAACGCCATTTCACGCGTTTTCGGCTTTACTTTATTTGAACGGAAGAGAGTGCGGTTCCCGGCGAACCTCGGCACTTCTTAACCGACTTCGAAAAGCGGGTTTCTCAATTCGACGCGTGAAGATTTTTCTTCCCTTTTCATTTGCGCTTGTCGCGCGGCTTCTCGATATTCTTTTCGAGCTTTCCCCGGGGGAATTGTTCGGACTAGTTGAAAGCGAATGCTGTGATGGACAAGTGAATGGTTTGCAAAGCCGCGAGAGAGTACTGTGTACCAGGCGGATTAGAAATTTATTAATATCAACACATAGAACAGAAAACTATATATGTTTTCGACTAATCCTCCAAGTGGCGTAAATCGAACCACTAGAATATCAATCGGAGCTTGTTAATAAAGCATGTTTATGGCAAATATTGCGCTTGTTTTGCAGGACACATGTGATACTCGTTATATGCAGTCCGCGCGGGTGAGCGCCTGCTTGATTAACATATAGTAAACAGGTTACAATGAAGTAAAGCCGGGCGCCTATTAATTTCGCCGTGAAATCGATCGCGTTTTATATTACCAGTGGCAGGGGCGGCCGGCATTGCGCACGCCCGAGCTGTTTATCAATCTCCCATTACCATTATTTTATTGCACGCCAGTGGGCCCGATCGACAATGCTGTCATTTCGCATGCAAATCAGACCTGCAAATTACAAAAGCCCAGATTTATACGGAAACTCCGCCACTGACTCTGCTCTCCGCGCTTTGTAAATGAACGTTTGGGTATTCATCATTTTCGAGAGGCTGCTCTTTAAAAGAGGCCAGCCGAAAAATATCACTTGCTGTCAGTTGGCAGTTTTTTCCGGGAAATCCCCGACAAAAGATGTATGTTTCGCAATATGCAAATGGCATAACGGGAATATAGAAATAAGCCGGCGGACGGAGCCGGAATTTTGGAATTAGGACCTTGGAGAAATGAGTAGTGTTTGAATTCAAATCATTCGCGATATGTTTGAAAAGTAGTGGTGTGGGGTAAATTCGTGTGTTAAAGTAAGTAACTCGATTATAACTAATTATAATGCACTTTACACGCGGAGCTTCATTTGGAAATGGCGAAATTGGGTGGCTGTTTGTAAAGCTTTTCGAATGTTGATTTTCCCCGCGCTATAAGCACCGTCGGTCGCGGCTCTAGCAGTTCTTTTTCCTCTAGAATCCTTTGAGTTCGAACGCTGTGCACACGCTTTCGCCGATGTAGCCGTGCGCGGTAATTCCAATGAAATGATCAAGCAGCTGTTTGCTGTTTGATATTCCGTCATGTTTGACCTATCACCGATACGGTGCGTCGTGTACATTGATACACAGTGTATTGGTCACGATATATGCTATTGTTTATATGCACGTTATTAATGATGATATTAGTTAATCGGCATACAAACAGAATAGGTAAAAACAGAAAACAAGAGCATTCGTGTACCTGCAGAAGACATCATTTTTGTTAACAATCATCTCACAATTGGTAAACGATGATAAAAGCTCTATCACATTTGCATATTCAATTTATATGCGAATCAATAATAGGAATCCGCCGGTGGAACTAGAAAGGCAATTAAACATACTAGATTTGATGTAATCATCGAATTATGTAGATTCGTTTAATTTGGTGTAAATCAGCGCGATGCAGATGTTCCGTTGGCAGGGGGATTCGGGTGAAGGAGGTTGAGGGCTGCGAGTCCTGTTCCGAATGTGATTATTATTTTAATGGCAGCTTAATTCATGCCTGGGACAAAGGCCAGTGAGCGGTGGAGATCGGGGCGAGCTATCAGTTATGGGACGTCGATAGCACTGGGTCAAATATATATTCGAAATATATCCTCCCTCACGTCTGCCCTGCCGGTACAACCTTCGTCGAGCGTCCAGCCCGTGTATGGGTGTAGAGACCTATACCGGGTGGATGAAGATATGACGGCTAATATCCAAATCTGATCTTCGCTTCTACTAGTTAATCATGCCAAATAACAATTGTAATATCAACTAAAAGGAGTATATTTTTGACTTACACAAGTTAAACAACAGATAATTCGAATGCGCTAATGCATGTATACATATTTATACGCGTAGATACTCGAAATATATCTCGTCCGAATGAAACAGCATTACGTTAAATTTTAATAAGCATTTATTATTACTATAAGTTAGTTCACACATCCACAAAATTCCGCGAGATTCTAAAATAAATCATCGCTAAATGAAGAATGATTTGATAAAATAAAACTATTCCCCGTCGAAACGAACTTGCGTCGTCCGATTATAGAGCCGTGTAAGAATACCCGGGGGCACGCGGAAACACGATATTCTCTCTAGTGTCACTTTATCACTGGATTGCAAAATGCATGGAATCGCGTTACTGTCAGGTATAGCTGGAATTTTCGCTCACCCCGTAGGTAATCGAGAGTGCCGCGTCCGACCAGTCCATTGTGCGGACATTCGCCCGGTCGTCGTCCGTTATTGCCGACTCGCACACACGGGCCAGAGCTTCCTCGCACCATTCTGACCCTCGAACGACCACTGGCCGGAGGTGGCAGGGGGTGGCACCGGCCCCGCGCGGCCCCTCGCCCCCTCTATATCTCATATACAGGCCGTCATCTACGATTTACTCGGCTGCGGATCAGGCTAGCAACCTGGGAATCCTCGGATAATACAGGCTCTCTGCCGCTTTAACACTGAGATTCCCTGCCAGTTTCAGCGAACGGCAAATTCGCACCCCTGCTGGCAAGCCCTTTTTGTTCGGATCACAGAACTCTGTGATTTCACCCTTTTTTCTAACCTTCTGCTCTTGTAGTACTACGATTTAAGTTATGCCGGCGTTGCCCTAGTTATAATACCGACGAGCCTGACTTATGATTCTTAATAAATTATTAATAACCAATAATACACTTAAACTCCGTGTATTTCTTTGAGAGACTACGTAATTTACTAATTCAAACCCAAAAATCCCTTAATTCACGGGTCAGAAAAGCATCTCGCAATGTACTATACGGAAAACGAAGCACGCGCCAGGCATTTTCATGGTACGCCGAGCCATTGGCCATATACGATCGACAGTAATAAAGGTTCGAAGGCGCAGGCGGAGTAGGAAAGCTCGGCGGCAGCCTCCCAAGAATCGGGTAATCCGGGGGGGCAACTAAAGTGCTAATAGTGGGGCAAATGGCGCGTAAGATAGATCCGGCGTGCATCGGGCATTCATGGGAAATGCGAGGCATGCAGGGATCGCTCTCGGGGTATCGGTTTCGCCGCGCAAACTTGCCGATTCGATGGCTTTTTCGACGGACTTTTGGCCGGCGCACACCGAGCGCGCGGGGGGACAGGGCGTCGCGGCGGTGCCGCGGGGCTTGATAACGTGCCGCCACTGCGCTCTTTCCATATTGGCTCCGGCGCTCGCTCGCATATAGATTTTCGAAGCCGGGCGCAGTTATGGCCGGCAACTTTGCCGGATTAGTCGACGGGCCAATGGCCCGTATCACTTAATTGACCGACGTAAACAGAGTGATCTCATTGCGGAATGCGGTGCTTCCTGTCTGCGGACGCGTAACTATTGACCGACGCTTTTTTAAGGAAGTAGAATTGAAGAAATTAAATGACCGAACTGCGATAGTTTGAATTACAGAGATATTGGATTACTTGTATTAATATTAATGAATATTATTAATATAATATTCATTATTTGTATGAATATTAATATTAATATTAATGATTAATTGTACTAATGAAGAAGATGCGGGTGAGTTTTAGTGGGGGTGGAATCGAAGGGGTCGGGGTGCAGATTGGCCAAAGTGTGGAGCGGAATGAGGTCAGGATAGATGCAGCATCCCGGAATGGAGAAAGGCGGCAAAAGAGACCTCGACGGAAGTGGGGTGGGTGCGGCGCAGATGCAACGATACGCAACAATCTCTGCATCTGACCAACCCACCGGGCACCCCAACCCACGATATTTCTCCGCGGAGAGTGGAATTACGCTGCGGTATCTGATTCGACGTTCCTGGAAGCCGTGCATATACATAGAGCATCGTTGATAAGAGCTGGCCCTACCGCGCCCGCTATCATTCTTCCCCGCGCAAATAATATGTTGAAACTTATCTCGAATGAAGTTCCTCGACGAGATTGGCGCCGAGCAATAATTGAGGAACTCGCTCGGCCCTGGCTCGAGTGCTAATATTTGCCGCTCTTTCTGCCGAAGACGCTGGCAGCGTTGTCATCTTTGAGACATTAGTTTCGTCAGGTTTGTTAAGAGTTTTGGGGAATTTCATTATTTCGGGAATTCCTGTCGAGGAATACAGAGATGGGCAAATGACTTTTCCTGTTTTGGAATATAAAAGTAGGATTATTGTTAGAGTTCGCAAGTTGGTAGAAAAATGTGAGAACATTTGTTTCATCACTCTCCTATTGTTTTTGAGTAAACCTAAGCTATTTCCTTAAAAGTTTAGATCAACGATATCTGCTTCGCACACTTGCTTAATTCGCGGGAACACTGAAAGATAATGAACGGTTACAATAATAGGAGAAAATGGATCTGGAGCACGAGGTACATTTTGTGATACCCTGGTGTACGTCCGCGCACTTCACTTACAGTGTATCAACGAGAGAAAGAGCACACACGGGTGGATTCTGGCAAACATATGCGTTGAACCACTTATCCTAACCACTCCGCGCTATACTCGTTCCCGTCTCGCTTTGCCTCTCGTTTCCCTTCCCTCTCTCGGCCCAGTAGAATTATTTCTCTCATCCAACGCAGTGTAATCCGACGCTTTTTCTTCAAGCATCTCTCCACTAAGAGGTGTAAGCGCTGCTTTCTGTCATTCGGGATTTCGTCACGGTCTCCGGGCACTTGGCGAAATTTAAGTGAGCATAGTCCTGGACAATGCTTCCATCAAATTACACTCAGAAAAGCCACTGCTTAAGAGAACATTTCCTTTTCTCGGCATATGCTTTCAATGTAATTCTTTCAACTTTTTCATAACTCATATACAACTTTTATACTTTCGTTAAAGCTATATAGTACTCTATATGTATTATATTACTATATTATAAGCCAAAAAGTACTCTATGAATGCACGACCTTATGTACAAAGTTGTAGAAAGTTACGTTGTTCTTTAATTCTTAAAAAAATTAAAAATTCTCACTTAAAACACGTCAAGAAATAGTAAAACCCCGTTAATATAGTATAAGAATGAATACAAGTGTACTTGAGATATCGAAATAAATAAAATAGTCGGGAAAAAATAGTGCAGTCGCCACAAATGGTAGCTCTACTCCTCGTATGGGAAATATGCTGGACGCTCCTCTCAGTCGGCTTTGTTTCTATCGAGCGCCAGTTAGATTTTTAATGGCGCCGGCTGTCGGCGTTTCGCCGCGGGACAAAACGTTATCTGATATTTACGCGCAATCGCGACGGATCGTTTTTGGACGCGGGCTGACATTCCCCATCAAAAAGTCGCCCGCTCGGAAAAGTATTCCGTTTCTGCTCTACTTTCGGCCGCGTCCCCTCGCGATTTATAACTATTATGGGACGCGGCGGCCAATTCATTCAAATGGGTAAAATACGACTCTCGAGATTTTATAGAAACATTCAATCCCTTGTTACTGTAGAGATTTGTTTGACAAACTAGAGGGAAATCTGGTCTTTTTTCACAGTAAATAGCTGCATTTTTCTTTAAATTTATCTATTTTAATGAATTCCCGGGTTGCATTGTGAATCGTTCCAAACAATCCCCGTGACACTCGACAATTTCCAAACTCGCAAAAGAAATTCTTGGAAGCCCCATGCAGAATGTCGCCAATACCAAATTCCCCATGAAATTAGAGAGTAAATCAGAACCAATAGCCTCTTGGCGGTGGCCGTTGCGATCGGCACTTAAAATTCCTCGGACGTGGCGGCTGTTATCTGCGCGGGCACGGATGGAAAGCTCCATCTCCCGGGGAATTGTCGCACCCTCGCCTCCAAGAGGAGAAAAAGAGTTGCCGCTAATAGGGGGTTGGGGGGAGCGGGTGGTGGTGTCGTATAAAACTAGCGCGGCGTGTTGGTCGGTTCGTTAGTCGCTTGGCTCGTTCCCCCGAAAATCTGGTCGTTTATTGCACCCTCTTAGGCGCAACGAACCTGAACGGACTGCAACGCTCCGCCCGAAGCGCCGGGCGAACTTCTTTTCTTTCTATTAGCCTTCGAAACTTCCCTCTGATCCTCCACCCCACGCTCGACCGATAGGGTGTCTGTGGCGGGAACCGGGCTGCTGCGCCATCCCCCCCGCACTCTTTCACTCCAGACTCCCGCCAAGTACCCTCTCGGCTTAATGTTTTGATCTACCGGGTATTGGAAATTACTCTCGAGATCGAAAGTGATCGGCGACGCTTCGAGAGGTATCCCATTACTTAAATGGTGGTTGAATAATGTTCAATCTTACCGCGCGCATAATTAGAGTCTTCGATTGACAATTTTCTGGAAACTTGGCAATTGTTTGAAAGGAGTTTTGGGGATATTTATAAAGGAAATGCAAAAATTAATCTTTGATCTATGACGTTACCAGCACAATCAAAGTATTAGTTATAATCCTGAAGGGAAACGTTCGAATAAGCTTCTTAATTGAACAAATGAACATCCGATGAGGAATCCTGCTAAATCAGGGAGCATATCCAGTGTTAGCATGTGCAATCGAAGTGGGAAAGTCTGGCGAGCGCTCGACGTACTTGGCCGTTCCAGGTCACATGGTACTGCGGACGAGCACGTTCATAAAACCAACGGAGCGCCGCCGGGTAAGAAGAAGTACATGGACGTTGATTCCGAAGGCGCTCGCATGCACGCGAAGACAGCTCTCGGCGAAGGTTCGCCAGCCAGTCAGCCAGGCGAACTTGGGCGGAACACACTCGCCGGATTCGAATCAAGAAGCGAAATGCAAATACGCCCCGTGATTCCGTCACCCGCCTCAAAGAATTGGCGTCTCTCGAAATCAGCGCGCCAGAGCTCTCGCCGCTCTCTTACTGGGAATTTCAATATAGCAGACATTCCTTCTGCACTCCCTCTTTCCCACTATGTTTAATCTTTACGCTAGGATAAGTTTTGGGAGAATTCAATTTTGCAATTTTTAATGAATGTGAAAGTAATATCCAATGCAATACTCATAGAGTTTTGTGCAATAATATTCATATACATATCTACAATATGATTTCGATGTCGAAAGGCTGAAGTTTAAAGACAATTTTTTATATGAAAGTACCACTTATCAAACTGACATGCGAATGGGAGAATTAAAGATGGAGAATCGCGGTTGATTATTATCAAAACTAACAATCTGGCCTGTGTGTTCAGGTGACGTCAAGCTACCATATCGTATGATTTCGCGATAGTAGAGGCATAATTAGATCCACACATAACACTGTTCCCCATTCTCCGGCTCACTGTAAACATACATCACGTGTGCGTATTCTCGGGAACATCGTCTCCCCACTCAATAAACATAATACCTTGCAGGGTTGCGTTACCTAATATAGCAGTAATTAATTCTCAGCTACGATTTTCATTATGTTAAAATTATTCCTGTATATGTAGAATATTCCCTAGGAGAACCCAAACAACGAGCTAGGAATTTGAAATTTATGTTTATGATTGTGAATGAAACTTGACTCCGTGGTACAACAAGTATCAAATCATAACTCGAACAACAACTGATATAAAATCCAACTCGATCGGCCAATTTCTCTTCGAGTCGCGTTGTCTATCGATTTTTAATATCGTATTTCGAGAAACACATTTCTCCTTGTTAGCAGCGCCAAGCGATGTATATGAGGAGTCGCCGACATGAAAACGGGGACAAATGTTCGATAAGCAGCTTTCGAGTCCGCCGCACAGTAGAGGGGTTCAATCGTCATTGATTTCGGCCGTGTCGCGTGTCTTGAGGAAAGTCGGAGAGGTTCGAGGAATGCGAGCGCGCGTCCCGGGATTACAGCGGAGCATCGGGAAGCAGGAAACTCCTTATCATGTGGAGGAACGGGCCTTCAAAGGACAGTTTGTCACCAAGTTCGCCGATGTTTTAAAGGATAGCGCTTGAATGACGTCTATAAAAAGTTGGAACACTCGGCTGCTCCCGATCTCCGCTCGGGAATTCGAACAATTCCTGAGTGGAGCTTCTGTTCTATCACTTCAAAAAAACTACGCTTCCTACTCTGCAATGCAGAAACTCTAGCTAAATTTCAACTTAGATAAATTCCACTTGAATTTAATGGAAATGAACCCCTTAACTTCTAAGGTTAGGCGATGTGTGGGAAGACGGATTTAATCATTTCTTTGCCAAAAACATTTAGTGGCTTAGTAGACAAAGGAGAATCTACCAAATTGCTGAGTTATCAACAACTATTGTTAAAGTCATTTTTACAAAATTTAATTATCTTTCACCAAGTTTAACATTCAGAGGTTAAACCTAGTTTCACTATCAAGTACCTCCAACGAGTGTTTTCTCGAGCGGGTAACCCGAAGGCGGCAAACAGTCTTAATACGTTAAGGAGACATAGTATACTGATGGGGACACAGGATTCCCTCGAATTCCCAGGAAAGATCTTGTCCCGATAGAAAGGAAACGTGAGAGATTTCTCGCTGCGATTCCAGTTCATCGTGGATTAATCGTGTCTCTCTTCCTAGGTGCACGCGCCGCATTACATCGACCCCCTTTTAAAGTTACCCTCTGCAACTCGATTCGCCTTAGCCCCTTTCCTCGCTCTGCTTCCCCCGTCCTGATCGATTTCACTCGATTCTAGTTAAAGAATGTTCCATCGTACGAGCGCGGCTCCAAAGGGGTAGCGCAGAATAATGGGAATTCTTCGAGCTCGCACTTCGGATTACGCGAAATTAGTTGGGAGTAGTTGACTTTCTTGGTGAGCCTTGTTGATAATACTAAAGGAATTGCAACTCTATGAGTCTAGGATCTACGGAGATTAATTAGTTGTATTTATATTCGTTTTCATTTAATAATTGATTATTATTAATATATATAATCGATCGTTTTGAATGCACATAATCCCGAATGTAAAAGCAATCTGCTGATGGCAATTCGATCGAAATGATATGCTTCAACTCATTAGCCTCGTAATTCAGTTATATCGTAATATTTTAATACAGTCATTGGAACGTAATCCTGATAACTATTCACGATCAATGAGTATTAAGAATTCAAGGGAGTCACTGTGGCCGATGAATACTAATTGAATATACTGGATTGGCATGCGCGCCAATAAGGGACGGAGTAGCACATAGCTGATTAATTGGCACTGGGAAGTAATCAGGCGCCAGGATAATCGACAAATAGTTTCCCTGTTTATATTCACCGACGGAATTTTCAATCGCGCCCTCATTAAAATAGACAAGCCTGGGTCGCTCGGATGAAATGATCACCGCAGCCAATTTCATTGCATTAGCTCGGAGTGAGGCGAGGAATTCAATTAGCAAAAAGTGTGAATGTGCTGCCGCGCTTCTCATGCATGCTTAATAATCGCACATGTCATAACAGATTATATATAATCGCCGATGTATTTTGCATTATGTCGGCGACTCTGGATATTCCAGTCCACGCGTGTAAAAATGTAGGTCCCGGCTTTGGAAAAATCCGTTCCCTGGAAGAAAAGATCGGCTGGCCTGGTTGAGGATAAAAAAAAAGGGCGGATAGTTGAAAGCAAGTGGGTCTACTCTATCGTTCTGCACGTGGCATTTTGGCGAGGAACTCTTGTGCTTGCTTCTGTCAGCTTGTCCACTTGATTCCAAGACGCCAGTGCGGCCCAGTTTCCCTAAGAAGCTTGGCTCCTTTCGCCGTGAGCGCACCAGCTGCTCCTCGATACACACACTCGACATGATCAATGGAGCCTGGAAAATGGCAGTTTGCCCTTTCCCTGGAGCCGCTCCAACTTCCTGGTTACATATTTATCGGGCCGGTTCCGTCGGCCGATTTTTTCGGTCAGCGAAAACGCCCGGCCATCACCACTGGCAACCGGCCGCTTTCTCTTTAGCTCCATTCTTCCCTCGGCGCTATTGTTCCTCAGATAAATACGGACATTTTCATCTTCGGAGATAAGCGGCCCTAGCTATTGGCCTTTCCAGCCTCTTAACACCGAGCAGATGAGAATCGACATCGTCTCGGTCTTACAATTTGTACTGGAAGAGTTCAGGTTCGTAAGTGGGGGTATTGAGGTTTAGAGAGAACAATAGTTCGCAGAGGTAATGGGACTTTAAAAAATGAGAAAGTGTAGAGTTTGGTGACATATATTATGCGTAGGGTTAGGTTATCACAATTTATTTCGAAAATATGGTTAAGACCAAATAAACGAAAAACGAGAATAATTAAATAACGATAGAAACAAAGTTATTTGTGCTGTCATTCAATTAGAAACTAAAAGAATCCTATATGCATGAAATGACGTATTCTTAGTTTGGAAGAATGAAGTGCGACTCTTTTCGAGAACCTTGAGGAGTCCAGTTGCAATATTTCTGTCATACGCCCTTCATGGATTGTGCATATACCGGACAACGTAGAGCCAATGCCAGGGCCGATTACGTGGAGGATGTTGCAGCCGGCGCGACTGGCGATGCACATCAGGAAAAAGATAGGAAACGTGGCTGGCATGTGGAACGTGCGGGAAATATGGTAACGCGTGCAGGCGGCTTGCGTAAAATCGGAGACAATGTCGATGCCCGCTCGGATCTCTACTTTACTGCATTGCACCGCAAAAGGTACGGAAATATCTCAATGCGAAAGATAAATATTCACGAAGGCAAGTACAAACGGGCGTGCACGCCAGCGGAGATGTAAGTATCGTCCATTTCCATACTACGAATCCGTTAAATCGCCATTTTAGTCTATTCTTTTTTACATATTACAGGCACGACGTCTTCATATTCCGAAATTGTTCATACTCGCTTCTTTTATTTATAGAATCGACTAATTAATCCTGGTTTGAATTACATTGCATTGTGAAATTTATACGAATCAATTTCTATGCTATAAAATGCCAAAAAATAGACGAAATGAATTAGAAGCGCAAGGATTAAGTGATATACAAACGCAAAGGTTCAATGTTAGAGATGTTTAAGTAGAAACTTACGACGCTCCACACCGCAAGCTGCTATCTTAAAGTTACGTTCCCAAGTGAGGAACGAAATTGCTTGTTTTTCCTAGAGATAATTACTTGGCTAATTCGTAGTCTCCTAATGGCATGCGGCATTATACCATTATTTGTCGAGCGCATATATGTAATGCACCCGGAGGAATTCGAGGTACGAATCTAATTTTCGTCGTCCTGTGAGCAGCAAAATGCAAATAGAAGCCGTGCCATCCCGGTGGACTCGTAAGGCAGCGCCGCCGCTGCGATCTATTCGAATGTGATGCTGGGAACCTGGGTCAGACGCTTTTTACGTCCTAGCTCTGCTTAAATCCCTTTAATACAACATTCCACCACGCTAGAGCCAAGGAACAACTCACAGAATTGTTATTCCACCATAAATATTTCTCCGCCCTTAGTATAGGCCACTTCCGATTAAGGGGTCATATATGCCAGGCACGTCATGAAATAAGTAAAGGTTTGTTAATTTATTGTCCTATTAATACATCCTGTTATTAAGTTTCTATCATGTGTCCGTTATTGTACATACTTTGAAGTATTTTCTCCGAAAAATACAAATAAATAACTAGGTTATGTACGACGTAACTGGCATCGTCTTAATTCAAATTGCAACATGCGGTGGTCAATGTATCTTGGTCAATTGTTATCCAAAAAAAATATAAAAAATTGAGCGTGAACTAGACACAGAAAACTAGTCCTCAACGAGCCAGAATATTTTTTTTCTTTTTTTTCACAAAGTTACACGCGAAAAAGTCACCAATTTCGTAGGAACACTTAAAAATAATGACATTTTCGCGTGTAACTTTGTGAAAAAAAAGAAAAAAAATATTCTGGCTCGTTGAGGACTAGTTTTCTGTGTCTAGTTCACGCTCAATTTTTTATATTTTTTTTGGATAACAATTGACCAAGATACATTGACCACCGCATGTTGCAATTTGAATTAAGACGATGCCAGTTACGTCGTACATAACCTAGTTATTTATTTGTATTTTTCGGAGAAAATACTTCAAAGTATGTACAATAACGGACACATGATAGAAACTTAATAACAGGATGTATTAATAGGACAATAAATTAACAAACCTTTACTTATTTCATGACGTGCCTGGCATATATGACCCCTTAAGAGATTGCCGATTTTGAGCTAATTAATTACGATTACGACATGATGGGATTTCTTTATCATGTATTGTTATTTAATAAGATCGGAAAGATTCAATTTCTGCATTTTCTTAATTTAAGTATTATTAATCGTTTGAGTAATAGACGATGTTCAGTTCGATTCGTGCCAGATTCTACCGGAACATTCGACGCAGGATTTCGAAGGGTCAGAGGTCGAAGCTTTCCGCAATGTAGTGGCCTTTCCTTGTTAGCGATTCAGGATCAACTGGATCGGAAGTGAAAGCTTTACTCGGCCGTCCGGCAGGACTTGGGCTAATTGATGCCGGCCGAGAGATTGTTATTCATGAGCCGGGTACAAGATTTAATCGCATCATACTGGCTTTACACGGCTAATATCTGCGATTCCCGAATTAATGGCCGATCGACACGGCCGAGACTAACGATTTTGGCAGCGGGGCCTGCTCCCTGCGCCGCGGATATGAGCTTTGTAATGCGATTTCAACCTGTAAACACTACATGTATCTATTGACATGTGTGCTGCGATAGATTCGTTGTGCACTATCGGTTGGGAATCTTCCATCTAACTACCAGTATACTGGTGGGCTTGTGCCGAGATAGGATGAACAGGTATCTACCATCAAGCTCCAGTAGTTTAACCTTTACACTCTCTAAAACTGCTATATATTTATACTTTATTATCAAATCTATAAATTAATTCCAGAAATTACTTCAAACATCGAAACAAACACAGGAGTAAATGAATGTTAACCTTTAACCCGCATTAATCTAAACGAAGTAGGCTCGACGTGCGCAATGCAAGAGAGCTCGGCAATGCCATTTAACTGGCACGGTGCATTCTATCAGGGATAATGGTATTTCTTGTTTGCACCGTCGCATTCCCGGGGGAGATCGCTACTTTCTTACGGGAATATATTCCGTTCGCGCGGTGATAAATTAGCTCCGGCTAAGCGATACCTAGGAAAACCCTTGCCACCACCTTCGCCCGCGGCCTCTGCTCCAAGAAATTTACTGTCCTGTCCTCCTCTCTCGCCTCCGGCTATATTTACGATGCCGACTAATGATATTGAAGTGCTCGAACGCGATTTCGATTGAAAGCTAATTGGGGGGATTCGCTATGCTGTGGATGTTGTGGGTAATGTATATTTGTAAATACGTCTCGATAATAAATTTATTGTGTTATTATGTTGAGGTTGGAGGATAATTAAATTCAGATTGGCGGTCAGTGTGGATTATGTTTCTTAATTGGGTGGTGTAATTGTTGATTATTCATAGTTCCGAAGTACAGTGGGAATTTCGCTGATAGGCTTTGAAATAAATAATGAAAGAAGGCGATATCCAATTAATTAATAACAGATTTGATACATATTGTATTACTGACAAATTATTATTATTGTTCTATGATAATAACTAATCATTATTCGTTGGTCCCTCACCATGTATGGCAATTGAGAAACGTCCACTACATAATTCCTTCCTTCACTCACAAGTTATTATTCAGAAAACGATAACGTGCGTCCGGAGCGCGGCGGGCCATCTTAGCAGACACTAGTGGAAATAGCGACGCGGATTTCTGGCATAATTGCCTAGTCGGCGTAAACATATTTCCGCGGAAGCGTGGGCGCTTATGCGGAAACGCATCCGAGACGTAGTGCAGGGAGGGCAGAAGGCATTCGTTATTGTACTGCGTGGACGTCCTGGCGGCCTCACTATCTCACCCGGGAGTGCGCGCACCGGCAAGAATGCAGCCTCCTGCCGAATAAATCCAGGCGATAGTGCGTCCACGGTAATTGGAGAATTAAGTGGGGGCTAAATAAATTCGAGCGCCGCGGAGAGGTCTAATGAAATTTTTCGAATGCTATCACGCGTCCAATGAAAACCCTAACGTGTGTACGCGGTACAGGGGTGTCCTGGGGAGAGAAGGCCAAGTATCCGGAATTAAAAATGTCGATTCCTTCGTTTTTGACCTAATTCCATTGCTCTCGCATACCTGAGAATTATCTGTGAAATTCGAAGGTGGATTTTTAATTTCTCCGTGAGTTCGTGAACTTATATGCTTATGATTCGACTCTGCCGTTTGTCCTCGAGCCCTTTTTACTCGCTTTATTGGATAATTAACAATGAAAAACTTAGTCAGACTTAGTTTAATGAAAGGAAGTACCTGATTCTAGCATTGCCAGGTATCGCGTTACCAAGTATACTAATCACGATTTCCGAGAATTCTTGACGGGGGAGCCTACGGGAATTCGTAGTTGTAGAAACAGGTGTGCTCCAGTTATCAGGGCGCGCTAAAAGCACCGGAAGCTCTCGGCGGGGTATCGGTATTAATCGCGATCGCAAACATAATTGCGGCCGTCTGGCGGCGGGCAAACAGAATCGCGTGCAAACTGGGAGAGTGGGGCTTCGCAAAAAAGCAAGCTGCGAGTCGGACTCTAGGGGGAGTGGAGAAGGGGTGGCTGCGAAAAGAGGGGAAGAGAGAAGGATAACTATGCCTGGGTAATTTCTTTAGACGACCTTTCCTGGTTTTCTCTGGTTTTTCATTCTTTAACAACAAACAGACTTTCTAATTGGAAAATTCTTTGCGCCTGAATATTGTTACCATTATTGCAATTGCGGCTGACATATCTAGATTTCCGAGTCGCGTGTCGTGGATTAAAGAAAGAACCGCGTACGGTACATTGCGTGCAATATAACAATCACAGAGAGATGATGGTTAAAAAAAAAGGAATTAATAATGGAAGGTAAAAGGTTGAATGAGATTTTCATTAGAAAGCGACGAAACCTCTGGGGCGCTCTAATACTCCTTTTCTGCGTGGAGTAGGTGGATCGACGAGGGAAAGTGGAGCCGTATGGCGGCGCTTACTGCAAATGCAAAGCTGCCGCTTCGGCGGTCGCGGATTCCCAAAAGTGGTTTCGCGCAATCACGGGGAAGCGGCCGCCCAGGTAAATTGCGTAACTTGAATGGCGCCGGGCGGGTCGCTCGGCGAAGTATGAACTAGTTTTACTCAACGATTTCGGCCAACAATTAAGCGATGATGAGATGCCCCCCGCATTGTGAATGTTAGCCGCCGCTCTCCCCGGCAATTGCACTCGCCCAATAAGCCGTGTAAACAGCGACACACACACACACACACACACACACGTGCGTTAGTGCACTCATTGTTCGCCAAGTTAAATTACTGCCGTCGTATCGGGCGCATAATTGCCATTAGAAAGATGAATTTTCAAGGGGCCCGCTGATTAAACTGCACTTAAACCCTCCGCGTTGAATGCCAATGACAAAAGGCACAATGAAGTGTGTTTGGCCACCTGAGGGCAGAACTACTTCCACTCTTTAATCATTATGAATTATCGAAATGGGTCCTCTGAAACTGCAGTTGTTTTCCTATCGAAGATTTGTGAGTCATTGGTATAGGATTGTTGCGATCGAACTTGCTTCATCGATTTTATTCGGTGGCAAATGATTAATTAAAATGATTAACATTGATAATATCACTGGACGCCTGCGCGAAAAGTAATCGCTATTAATACCGGCGGCCACTTTCGCTAATTATTGACCCCATCATTGATATTATACGCGTTAACAAGTCGCTCGCAAATACTGTTGATTTTACTAACTGGATTCATTGTAAAGGCATCCTGTTGATTTTCCGGCTAATTGGATTGGAATTAAACGATTATCGGTATCGCGATATCAACGAAGGGCGCTCTCGAGGAAGAGACGTTCGCCAAAGTAGTACACAGCGAAAGGACAATTAAATATAAGCGCGCACATCAAATCTCATGTTTGCAAGCGGATGCGCACAGTTTCAGCAAAGTGCGATGAGGGCACATGAAATTTACAATAACTGGCTCGCTGCAACACCTGCCGCGCGCGCGGCAGCCAGCGGCAGGACTTGCCGTTGCACTTGAGCGCCGCTTCGCTCAAGTAATTAGATATGAAAGTTTTACGCCTGTTACAATTGGCTTTCGAATTCGCGGATTAATTAACTAAATCGTTATGCGCCCTTTGTTCGACTCGCGAGCGCGCCGCGTCGACCGCCGGGAATTGCCGGGTTCTGTTAATGGCCCGCCACTGAAACTATGCACATCCACTGCTCGTCCGCTTGAGCTAATCCGCTGCACAGGCTATTAAACAATTAAGAGAGAGAGAGAGAGAGAGAGGGAGAGCGGAAAATAAAATCTGTACGTTTGAAAAAGTAAATTGGTAAACTTGAAATTGAATTTGGCCGAGATAACGAGTGTAGCCGCGATGAAAAATTGTATGAATCTGTGTAGCTTTAATTTTGTACCTGCAATCGTGAACTCGGTGGAGATTGAGGGACAAGCTTTCGAGTGTAATTGAAATATAAAAATGATCTTGTAATAGAATGTGTTCATTTTGTATTGAAAGTTACAAGTTAACTCAAAGGAGTTAATTGTAGGTCAGTTCTAAATTTTCAAAAATCTGTATAAGAATCTACTTTATACTTTTTGAGCGACTGAAAGAACTTTGTACTGTTTCGGCAACTACTGTAAAGCTTCTCATACAGATTGTTCAACGTAATACGAGGAAAGAGAAGTACACGTCCGCTCAATAAAATACACGCGGCATAACTCACGTCGATCGTTTCTACAATCAAGTACAATTTAGTGTAACCGGTTGAGCAAATTCCCCATATTCCTGATTTAATGCCCCGCTATTGTCTTCGGCTCGCGCCATTAATCTTATTTATAACCGCGAACTGCTTTATTTCCGAATGCCCGGCGCGCGCACTGCACTTTATTCGCCGCGCGGACCATCACTTTTTCGAGGGCGTACCTTCGTCTCTATTAGCTCCGAAGTGCGAACCTTGGACACGCTATTTTCCTTAGGAATTATGGCGACCATTTATGCAAAGACAGCCCGCGCGATAAAATGAATTCTTGCCCCCATTTCGCGTCCCAGGAAAACTATCGTGAATTACGACCTCCTGTAAGTAACTCCGGCAATGGAATTCCATGAAAGCGATTTTTGATTGATTTATTGAGGCACATTTGTGATAATTGTCAGGAATTAGATGATACTTTTCTTGGCAGGTGGAAGGTAGTGTTTAGCGCCTCGCCGCTTTTGGATGTTAGCTGGCGGCTCTCACTTCAGACTGCCGGCGATGCGATGCGAAAAAGTGGTTGCTTGCGAGTTTGATATATGACACGTAGGGAACAGACGGGTTCTTCAGGCCGCCAAGTATAGCATTTATATCATCACCATTAAAGAAGCATTTCCTTTATATAGAATATATGGAACGATACTTCTACTGTGGTGCGCGAGCGAGTTTCTGCGGGGACGATAAAAACTCCTCAAACAGTGAGTTATCGGAAATTGCTTTTTTGAAGATAAGGAAACTTACTATTTTACTTCCACCTTTCCCCCTTCATTTTAGATTTCTGCACCGACTGTTTTCAAATAAAATAACTCGCGACCACAGGACTAGTTAAAGTAAATACATTTTTTTAATAGTGTACTTTTCCGCGACATAATAAGCGTAGTTTATAATTCACGCAAATCCTGGTTCTGCAAGGTGCCGGGTGGGCGTGTGTTTTTTAGCAAGTAATCCTTTTCAGGAGAAAAGAGGCTGGCGTTGCGTCTGCAGGACTCTTCCAGCATGTCACGTACATATGCAGTGCTTCCAGCAGTATACTTCTTTTATAAGGAATCTCTTAAATTGTTTGCATAAAACACGTAACGCGTCAGTTTTTCCGCCACCCACCCCAATCCGCCCCTTTGAAAACCAAGTTTCTGTGAATTATGGCGTGAAATATTAAAACAGTGTGTGCGGCGCAATAGTTGAGTAAACACTGACTCAGGGTGGAATATCATCTTTTCTTTGCCAACAGACCATCACTGATGTACTGTACGCAGATAACAGTTATAATTCCTAACAAACTACCAGCGAAGCAAGCTCCATTTTGCACATTGTATCCTACGAGACAGCGTCGTACAAACTCGGGACATTATGATCGTTACTAGTAGCCGAAAGCGCTTGTACGTACAAATCGGCAGAATTGATCCAGTACTAGAGGGGCCGATACCGGGGAAATCCGAGTTCAGCTTCCCAGTTACGAGCAATACTAACGGATATATTGCCAACACTGACGGCAACAAGAGTTTCCACCGTTATACTGCTAACGCCGTTGCCTATTCGAGCTCCCAATCTATTGCCACCGGCCGAAATTCGAGGGAATCTCCGCCGCGGATATTAAAACTTGCATTGCGCGTCCCTACAAGTTATACCGGCACTAACTCTACCGCGTAACAAACATGCAACTCCAATTATAATATATTACGGCTAAGTTGACCGGGAGGTTCCGCGTGGATAATTGCGATTGAACTATCTCACCGCTAACCGATCGATCGAGTTCGATACTAATTTTAGATCGGCGCAATATTTACTTTCATTAAAATCGAATATTCCGCGGAATAAAAGGATGATTTCGGAATTGGAGGATTGAGTGAAAAGAAAGCGAAAATTGAAAGGGGGATGTCCGTAACCTGTCAATAATGTTCGCGGAGCGAGCTGCTGATAATTATTCCAACTTGTTAGCGCTCGACTGCGAGGCTCGTTTCCCGTTTCTATATTCGCTTTTTCATCGGGACTCGCGCGCCCTCGTAAATTAACACATAATTAGCTGCCGGTAACCGTGTCGTCTGTCTTTTAAAATTAATGAGACTGCCAACTAGTTCCCTCTCGCAGCGGGTAATGCCGATTTTCGGCCAATTGTTGACCGCGGTAGCGTAGCTCCTCGTTAATTAGTCCTCCCGCCATTCGTCGATATAAGCTCGTACTCGTACGTATAGGAATATACGAGGTGACCTGAAAATATAGCGCGAGCTCCTTTCCAATTTATTCGGTTGGTATGGACATTTCGATGAGATGCTGACAGTTGAATTATCATCGATGGTTTGTGGTCTCTTTTATTGTATTTATCAATGATTAAAAGAAATATTCATGGGAAACTTATTTCCAATAGATTTTTATTAATCAACTGTATTGAAGAAACTGTTCATTTCCCATGAAATAGTTTTTTTGTACAATTTGCATATTCAATTGCATAGATTATATTCAGAGACTTTTTGTATTTAACACCAGGTATAATTATGAATATTACAGAAATCGAAGTGATTGGATGGATACATGATTATCGTACGATTTACGAAATATTATTACACCGGCCAAAATATATATGTAGCACATTTCAATGGTTCGAAATTCGATGAAATCAATTTCGCGCCCGATCAACTTCGTTGCTTAGATTTGTCCCACTCTGTACATTATAGTATAAGCGTGAAAACACGCATATACGCGACTACGGTGAGCAGCGCATTATTTATTTGTTAATTAATGTCGCGCCTGGTGAATGAGCAAACACGAGAATGCTTAAAGCCGAGTCGTTCAACTTCGCCTATTCACCGGAAGCCGTGAATCCGCCGCAGCGGTCCAACTTTTTGGCCAATGGCGTCTCCACTGCACCATGTACTGGGAACATGGGAACTAATTTCCTTGTTAAGTCAGGCGATGGGATTCCATTCACAGGAATAATATAAGCGCAGGTATCTAATATCGTGTACGAATTCTCGATGAAATACGATTGGTCGAATTTAAGAAACCACATGATTTACCCAATTAATTAATGTTTGAACTTTAAGGGATGATTCTCTGTCAGTTTGCCAAGAATTCCGCTAGTTCCTGCCTTTCTAAAACGCAGTATGGAAAACTATGCAAATCGAAAGTATAATGTTGACCGATTAATTCTCGAAATTCCGAAAATCCCAGATGACCTTAAGATTGGTTGCAGTTAGCCGGACGTGTTCGACAGTGAATTGAATATTCCCTTAATGAAGCGGGTCGAAGAGGCGGGAATCTGAAAAACGCTTTCGTTTCGACTGGCATAATTTTCCAGCGGGTTTCCGCGGGAATTTCACGGAAATCAGAGGCATCGACGTGAAATATTCACCGGCCGCTCGCATCCCCATTTCACATTTCATTTGTTCACCTATCGATTCCCATATATTGCACAATCGCTTCGAGACTCTTCCGCGGCGAAAACACCGGGAAATGGTATATTGGAACAGCCCGCAGAATCCCGCCAATTGGCTTTGTAACGGAAAACTCTCCAGGAGCACTGTCGACCAATTATCATTGCAGTTTAATGTATTTTGCGCGGTCGACGCGAGGATCCTAGTCGAACATAGTCGAAATACCTAACTACCAGGTAAACCTTCTTGCACAGCAATTTCCGATGGTGCAATTTCCACTGAAATATCGATTTCTAGACTCGGGTTTTCCTTGAATTTTTCAACCTCGTCGCGGTTGATGTTCGGTTACTTTTCATTTTGATACACAAACTTTCCCACATGCGATGCTGGGAACCGAAAAATGACAGATCCGGCGATTTGTAATATGCCACGCTTCCAAAATGTTGTAACATGGAATCATTGATAACGGCACTGTTATCAGTTAATGCCGCAGGAACACGTTTTATCCGAGGGTGCGGTGAGCAATATGATATGGAAGCGCAATAAAAAGAACCACCGCGAATTTGAAATGATTCGCGAAAGGGCACGGCAGCGATTGCGGGCGCGCATTTAATTGCACGGGAGACGCGCGTAAATCGTCTGTTGGGTGTCGATAGCTTCGATAATTAGCGCGATAACAATACATTCGCTCGATCCCCATAAGCGCCGCCATTTCTCACGCGATTTCCCCAACAACCGAGGAAAAACTGCGCATACATATGAAATGCGGCTATTCACAATTAACAGCAACTCGGACAACAATGAACGGGGGCGAATATAGCCGATGAAAAATTCCCCGGAAAAATATAACTGCACTCTTTGAATGGCGCGTCAGTAAATTCGACATCCTTCTCCGGGCAAATGCACTCGCGAAATGCTTGTTGCCGCTTGTTGTCCGTGTGGGCCAGCAATTTAGCAGGTGCAGGGGGGCGGAAGGGAGAAGTGGAGGGCGAGTCTTTCATCAGCATTAGCGGACGCACGCAGTGAACGCAATACCGCGCTGCCTCTTATTTAATGAGGGTCACGATCATTGCCGGGTGCGCCCTCGTTGCCGGTAATGAATATTTATGCTCCACCAGCGCGTCATTATGCCCTTTGTAATTGGCCGCCGTTCACCGGGCGAATTTACACCGCATTGACAAAGAAGAGCGCGCGAGTCCAACGCACAACCGATAAAACTTCTGCCTCGCCAACTCTGTGAAAGGGATTGAACATTTTTCGAACGATTCGGAACTCTCCATTGATTATAGCCGAGCCTGTCGAAGGTTTTACCGGTTTTCAATGCAAACTGAATCGAACGAGAATTTTCGACGCTATGCACTTGCATGTTGGCTTGCTAACGAGTTCAATAATTTTTCCCCACTGTTTCGTTCCGTCAGTCTCATATCTTGTGTTACCTTTTTTTAGTTGTCGCATTTCTTTGAATCGATATACTTTCATAGTATTATCGAGTGATACCTTGAGAGGCAATAATTCATAATTGCACCCAATTATGATATTCAGTTTCAAACATCTTTTTCTGCTTTAAAGTCTAAAGAGCATCCCCATTCAATTAACAGTTGCCGCATTTCGTGATTACAGTACTAAATAGGAAAGAGGCATACGCTTGACAGTAAAGTTAAAAGAGAAGTTGTAGGTAACGCCAGGGGCCCAAAGTCTGGTGGGCATTCCTGTCACTGCCGAGAGGCTCTTCGGGCCAAAAATACACCGTTCGCCTATTGCATTGCGATCATTTCGCCGGGCTTTCGGTAGTTAGTATATATCGCACGTGAGCGAAAATAAAAGCGGAGCAGGAAATAAAACGAGCGCGCGCCCAACGGGTATAGGGAGGCGAAAGGACCTACAGGGTGATTCACTTGCCGTTGAATTAGCACTGGCGCGTCCCACTTTTTGGTCAGACGTTTATGTAATATTATTTTTTTCAACGGGGGCTTCCTTGACAAATTTCATGACACGTGCAAAACAGAGTTACAGTTGTTCCGGCCACCAAATATGACCGAGAATATATCAACATGACTATGATAAATGGTCGTTTTTGGAAAGATTTTTTCAGATAAAAGAGGAGCCCAAAAAAAATACTCACATTTATATCATATAATATACATACAAGGTGTATAGATATTTGTATTTATATATAATCATTAGATATTATAATCTTTATGATCTATATACATCTCTAGATATTAATATTTATAGATATTTATAGTGCAGTGAGTATTCAAAGGTAACTGACTCACCCTGTACAACGAAATTGTCGCCCTCCCAGCGCGTGGCCATCGGCGACAGGAGAAGGGTTGCAGGGTGGGGGGCGTAAAAGGAAAGGACCAAACTGGGGAAAAACCGAACTAAACGACGAAAAAAGAGCGGGCCAGAAAAACTGGAGGAAAAAAGGAAAACAATTCGACGGTTACACCGGACTCGGTGCGGATGTGGTAAGGGCGCGCTTCGCGAATTTGCCGGGACATTTGATAGCTTCCACCTGCTTCCCGACGCCTTCTGTTTGTCGGCAATGCGTGGATATACCGCGCAATCGGCCAAGCGAAATATACGAAATTAGATTTGATTTAATCTAGCGGCGACGGGCAAACTTTAATGAAAGCATAATCTTCAATTCGTGGTTATTTAATTGTCTTTGCATTCAGCTTTTTGAATCCTCTATTCTATTACAACCATGTCCATTTTATGTGCAGGCTATAAACCCTTGTGTATGTTTCATTTAATTTAAACCGAAGCATTTTATAGTTTGTATGTCAAGTTGTGAGTTCTAACAAGAGGAATATTACATTTACCATAGCATATTTGCTCTGCACGATGATAACATTATGATATGGCAGAAATTTAGTCCGAAAAGGAATTCGGGTGATAAATTTTTACACTTTTTCCTGTCAAGCGAAAGCTTGCTTTTTGACTGAATTCGATGAGGGATTTGACGTCTTTGCCCAGCAAGTCTCCTGCGACGCTTAGCGTCGTGCCCTCGCATGATCGGGCAGGCGTTCGATTCGCAATTCGATTTGGCGAATCCTGGGCGAACGGGGCCTCCGCTTATCATCGGGCGGCCTCACCCGATGTCTCTCGAGTCGACCCAGATCCCGAAATTCCAGCAGCTACTTTCCATTCTTTGGCTCGAGTCGAGCGAAAGAAGGGAAATAGGCTCGCTGAATGCTACGTGAAATATATATTTATCTTCCACGTTTTCTCCGCTAGATTGACCGCGTCACATTTCGACGTTCACCTGATTTTCCCTTTGTTACACATTCATTCCATTCCACGGAAATCGAACTTCTTCCAAGAGGAGAGAGGGCAAACATTGTGCGCTTGCACAGTGCATGAAAAACAAAAGTTATAACATTAACTCGCTATGTAACTTTTTAAATCTCGGCAAAGATAATTGGTCATTTTAAATATAATTTTCTTTTTAATCAAACAATTTATAACAAGTTCTCTTGCAATCGATTCTTGAAACTTCAAGCGCACTGGGCATGATAGCCCGCACACAATTTGTCAGGCGTTTTCTCCAAATTTATTAAGGAGTCTTCTTGTTTCTAGCTAACGAGCGGTGGTAACCGCGGCAGCGTAGCTCTTGACGTGATTCCCCGTGATTAATTTGTCAGTCGCCCGCCGCAAAGAAGAAATACGATTCTCCGGCTTGTTACGCTAATAAAGCATTTTCAACCTCACACTAAATGACTTGCGATTTCCTCGTATTTTACTCACAATAAGAAATAATTTGAATCGCGAAGCAAAACGACAATACATCTGGAATTACAATTCTGTGCTATTATCAAGTAGGAAAGTGATAAAATTTACCCATTTGCGCTAATCTCATGTCTTGCCTTTTTTCTCCCGCAAAGCCTTAATCTTTCCAGGGCTATCTAAAGTCGAGCCATTACTCTGGAATGGCAAATTGAAGTTTAATTCGTGGTAGCAGCACCATCGAAGGAGCTGAATGGCCGTGAGAACTCTCATTAGCCTAACACCCATTGCACAATGCGCTAGGGACACAGAGTAACGTCTACAAAATTACTATACCCAGGCTTAGTAGTAACACCATACTGGGATTACCAACGAAAGATACTGAAGACGACGAGCACAGCACACATTACCCGAGCCATAGCGGCTGAATAACATTTCTAGCACGCAAACGTTTTGCATATCGTGCACGAATGTTTTTAAATTAACATTTGCACGGTTTCACTAGTTTCTCTAATTGGACAATTCTTGACTTTTTATTGCATGTTTTCTATAACAAACAAAACAGCATTTTTAACAATGAAATATCTGGTATATCATTTAACAATATTTGTTCAATAGAGTGTAAATAGTCTCGAGAATATATCAATTGGAAGTCAAGTTACGGGACGCTTGGTAGAGTCATGGCGCAACGAGGAGCCGATTCCTTTATGTCTGATCGGTGATACGCCATACTACTTGGGCGGAGGCAGCCAGTAGTGTGGGTTCTATAGAGATGCTACAGATAGTCTCGTTTCCAGCTGTATGCCTCCGCGACTGCAGCTTCTTTAGACAATCGTTTCGCCCATGAAACTCCGCTGACGACGCAACCCCCCGGCAATGAAAGACCGTTGATATCGTCGAGATAAGAATACAACTGGCTGTTTCCGATATATCGTCCGGGAGAAAAACCCGAAAGGAGCCAGCGCCGACCTCGCTGCTCGTAAAACTAAATGCGCAAACGTTTCAGCGCATTTTATCGCATACCGCGGCCCAATGAATTGAATTCCGGCCGGCTCTACGCTAATCTTCAATTGCATCCTTTAAGGCAATGTTTCTTCTGATTGCAAAGTAGATTTCATCCGATTAATTAATTATTCTGTTACTTTAAGTGTTAATATCGCGTATTCTTAAGTGTCAGTGATGTTTCGTGGACTTGTTCAATTACTAAATGCGATGTTCGAAGATTACTAATATTCTAACATATTTTCCGAGCCTGTTTTGAAAGAGCAGCCATTTTCATTATCATAAAGATTAAGTTTTGCGGGGATTCACTGAGAGATTTGAAGTACCGATACTCCCGGAAAGTTTTTCCTGTCGCGAAACATTAATATTTGAGAGACACTGTGTGAGAAAACTGCTGGTCCGGATATTCTCGAGGGCCGTAAACTTAAGTGCAAAGCTTCTTCCAATAACTTTATCAGGAAACGCGATGTGAGTTATCGAGTACACTCTCGCCCGCTGGAGAGATAGTCGTCTGCTTATCAAGTGCACTCGACCGATGGAAATGGGTTTTTATGCCTCGAGTGCGAGTCCACTGGTCTAATGAGCTAGAACGATCATTAGAACCAAACTTTTGTCTAGACACCGAACCACTTAGTATGCTATAACGCAGGGGAATGCAGAACATTTAATAATCTCTTATCGGGCAAGAATCCAATACCGCGGTTGGAAAACTTCGAGTGTCAAGCCGGAAATTAAATTAAATTATCTGCTGTGTTATCATACATTTATATTAATCAATTTAAAGAAATAAAATCCCTGATGTAAAATCCTGTCACTACGTATAGGATGCTTTGTAAATGTGAATGTTGTTTTGATTTTCTACGTGACACGAGCTGTACATTCATACCACCATACAGCTAACATTAATGTGTGACGTCACCGCCTGCATCCAGAGATTTGAAGTCAGTTCACTGCATTTTTCTGGTCGCGGCGCCGACCTGATTTTCGATTGTACTCGACGCCCTCGTATGTCGATACTATTACGCTCACACATCATACACTGACTGTTGTACAGGCTTCTCTGTTTCACATGTGTGTCGCGATACTTCAAATCGCATCGGGCATTCTGTTTTTGAAATACATTTTGGTGGTTGGGAAGTATTTTTCGCAGTTTTTCCTACATTTTCAATTGACAGAGGAATCGTGAAAATTAATAAGGTAGTTGTGGGTTAAATAATAAAGAAATACCAGGCACAGTGGTAGTGGACTAGTATCTTTGAAGTACAATGGATTTCCAGCGGAAGTTTTGCTGTGGAGGAGTCAGTTTCCCGGAGGATTCTGTTAAGCTCGCAACGAAGGCCTGAGAGGCAAGCTTTTTGGGGAAACGGTGGATAAAGTTATTGCGCGGTTTATCATGCGAGCTGCAGAGCTTGTCCCATTCCCTTTTTACGCGCAGCCGATTCCGATCTCTTGCCGGAACAGTTCTCGACTTTCCGATTTACTCTTTCGCTCCTCTCTGCCAATGCGCGATCGTATAATCATATTTTCGGATTCCCATGGCTTTCTCTGCTTTCGAAAGATCCCCGTAGCGACGACTTTTCTCCCACCGCGCTCGCCGAACCGGCGGCGACTCTTCGCTCTTAGGCAAATCCGGATTATTTTATCGGCCGCCGTAGGAAAATCCAGCGGGGATTTCATAGCACCGATGAGTGGATCCACTATTTACACGGGACGTTATTACTTCTAGATATCTTGGCGAAATTTCCCAGTCGTAAAGCGTTTCGCCGCTTGGCGCCTCTGTCTAATCAGTTTTCGAGCTTCCACCTGCAGATATATCTACCCCCCCTTTTTTTATCGGATTTACTTACTGCGGCAAAAGGAAGATGTGCAATAGAAAGTGAAATTAATGTAATGAAGAGCTTTACTGAAAACGTTAGGAACCTAATTATCATTATTTCTGCATGTAATTATGAAAATATGACTTTTACCACCTTTATGTATTTTACAAAACAAAATGTTAGCTAATAAGATTTTTACAGTAACATAGTCTATTAACTCTATCAAGCTGCAAGAACATAAAGTTAAGACCTAATATTGTCCGCTAGAGTGTTTCGTTGCCTTTACAGCGATTGTTATGGCTAATAAATTTCTACCTTCTCAAATGACAGGATTTTGATATCTTCGTATAAGATACGGCGAGCTTTATAGGAAATACCCATTTATGGGTTCATCAACAAGAGTCTAGGGTTTCAAGATGGGGGTAGTCTCAAGAACAATAATAATTAATAATTTGCTATAATCTCGAGAGGATATCTACGACTTCCAGCCAACTAGCGTCTCCGTCTATTTTACAGTTGGTTTTGGAGACTCGATTAGGGCAGCTCAGCAGAGATGGAGAAAAAAGGTCGGCGAGGCCGAGAAGGGACATAAGGAGAGAATAAAAGTGAGACTCGTCATTGTGCGACATTCTCTCTTCCATCCTCCTGGAGAAATGGTACGTGACCCAAATCCTGAAGTACTTTCTCCAGAAGGTTTTGTTACGAGTTAGCGCAGGCCAAGCATGTGCACTGTCTCGCCCGGAAAGCCTGTGTTCCTCTTGTTAGTTCTGTCTCGTCCCTATGAGGTACGACGCTGCTCACAGGAGACATCGTGTCGGTGAATGATCTCCACTCAACTACCACCACCCCCAACTAACGTCGACTACTCGACACTTCCAACCCCGCGATCGATTCAATCCAATGCAATTACCAAACGCATTATTCTCGGCCAAATCGATACACTCCAATAAATTGTTAACTCTCCTTCCTTCATCATTTCCAAAATTTAATTTCTCCCATAAAGGTAAATCATTAAGAGTGAAAAATAAGAAAATTCGATTTTGATAAATTCGCAGCGCAAATTGACAAATTCATGCTGCGTTTCGAAACTCAAAAGAGTCTCGCGTGGAGAATAGTAGAGGGGACTCTAGTGCATACTATTGCAATTCGGGAAGCTCGGAAAGCACAACAATGCCGGGCTGCGGAAACGATGTCTGAGAGTAGTGTTCGCGTATAAAAGGGGGGCGGCGGCGGGGAAAGCGGGAAGGCAGGCGGGGTAGGTATGGTCTCGTTAAAGCCTGTTGTTTGAGATATTGCTCGTGCATACATTAAGAATAGACGAGCGATGAGCGCTTTTCGCGTTGGGAACGGTAGTAGCGCGGGACCGACGAGAGTGCTTGCCTCTGGATTTCGGTCTATCTGACCTCCGCTCTCTCCCACCGGAATAGAGTAACCTCCTTCCCTCCTTCCCGTCTCGTCGAACCGCCGACTCCCAATCCAGGCACCGCGCTCCGCCTCTAACCATTCCGTTCCCCCTAGACTTACTCGCTCTGCCTTCTATATGGTCTTTACTCCATCTAATTAATACCTTGTTGACTAATTTTTAAATCATTTTTTTTCTTCAGTTTTAGTTATTCTTCATATTTCAGTGATTGAGCAAAGAAGGCGCAATAAAAAGCGAGTGTTTCATTGTAAAATCGAACATTTTATATGAAATAGCCGTTTGTTTGTCATTTTCTAAGTCCCAGCAGACTCTCCGGTCTTCTTGGAGGGAGTTTTTCGCCGGATTTGCCGCGATTACACTGGCGGCGCGTCGCCGCATTTTCGTAATCAGAAGCCACTGTCTGCAGGCCCCGCCGTGCTTTTATTGCGATTTCCATTTCAATGGAAATCATCGATATTGTTATCGCGCCGTTTCGAGACGTGCGCGTATTTTCCGACGCTGCTTATGAAAGTGGTGTCACATAATTCTAGTAAATAGTTCCCGCTACATACCCGAGGAGGTCCAAACAGCATATAATGAGTGGAAATGTAGTCCATAGTTTTGTTATCACGATAATATAAAGCAGAAAAATCAATGTGAAGTTCTAAAAGCGATTAGTTAATTCATATTGAAACAAGATGAACTATAAGCAGAGTCCGAACCGGCCACTTTCAATAATATTTTTTAATTCAAATCTACTCTGTACAATTACACAACAGTTGTTGAATTATCATGCATTAAGCGGAATTTACAATCCGCGCGTCAGGCAATCGTGAAATTGGAATATTGTCGGATTGCGTGGTGCATCGCGAGTATGGCTAGCCAGTTATTATTGTTACATACAATTCGGAAGCGATCCAGTGCACTATGCCCAGTGGACGCATACGTGATTACTGTTCGTTGTGCGACTTTTAGTGTAGCACACGTGTTAATCGTTTATCTGCATTCCCCCCTGCTCCCGGTGATTTAGCTCTACACAGGATTTGTTGTCCACTAATTTAATTCATTATTATTGTTTAGCGTAATGGCGCGCTTTGCCTTGTTGTTCGATTGAAATTCAGTACTATAGTTCGCTACGAAACGAGATAACAGTAAAGTGCGCGGTATTAGCCCGTTAATGCTCAGTTACACGTGTTTGTGAAATCAATCGGCGCAAATATTCCGCTAGTATGATTAAACTACATTTTGTCGTTGTGTTATTATTAGAAATGAAAAAATAGAAGGCGGACCATGAGCCAGTTGTGGTTTTTAACGCGGGATAACATTATTAAAATACGATATGAATATTCATTTCTGGTTGTATAACACTAGGGTTATATTATATTAATTGATTGAAATTATGAATGCTCGGTTTAGTCTTTACCGATCGGAAGTTCGAGGGTTTCAAGGATCCCCGGAGTTTTGAATTCGTCGGTAGACCATCAGTGTCGGGAAACTTGGTAATAATCTGTTTACTTAAAGCACACCGCCACTGGCGCATTCCGCCCGAGGCGAAAGTAGCGCTGACTTATTTGCCAGTTAATAAAAGTTGCCCACGCTACCTGGGGATCAAATACTTTGCATAACGATTTGCACGCTAACTTGAGAGCACTGGCTCGCCTAATTAACTTATGCGCGAGATTATGCCGCTGTAACCCCCGCTTCCGTTGCCCCCCCAAGTTCCTTAATTCCAAGTTACACTTCTTTTGCTCGGGGGAAAAGGAGCAGCCTGTATTTAAAGTAGCAATTGCCGTCGTCGTTAAAGCGCGCGCAATACGGCATTCTAATATTTTTGAAAAAATGTATCAAACTTTCCCACGTACCTAAAGAATTTATGAATCTGAGACCTATGGTCATGGATGAAAATAGAAAAGTTTTATTCTTCTTTTGCTTCGAGTAACAACCAGCGTAAATTCCAGAAAAAGTTTCCAAGCAAAATGATTCTGTTGCGTCGACCGATTCGATCAATGTAAGCAGAACTGTACCGGAAATTAGTGGCGACAAGTACGACAAATAAACTCGGCGCATCACGGATCGAATGCGGAGGGAGGAAGTAGCAAACGAGAATTGAGAAGTGTTGCTCCATTAAACTTGGCCTCAATTTGTCGCCGCAAAACTGCCTTGGTCCAAGTGGCCGGCGGACAGAACGCACAACACTGTCGGGGAAACCAAAGTTCGCAATAGCATTGCACTGGCGACGAGAGCACTTTGCAGAATGAAACAGAACGAAGCAGAGTATGGCCTGTCAGTGCCTCCCCTCGTACTCCACGACCTTCGCCACTCAGGTACACTCGACGGGCTTTGTTTTTCCCTGTATCCAATGTTATTGCCCGTAACTTTATTTACGACCCTCCAGGCACGTACCTGCTCACCCACTCTAATCTCACCTATGGTTTTAACACGGGGACAACCAACATTGATTTCCTCCACTCGAATTCAAAACTACGAAATTCGAATGAAGACTCTCGATGGAAAATGAATAAGTGCAAATTATGATATTTTTTTGTCATGACAAAAGTTAAGGGAATGATCTCTTGGAACCATTTAAATAATTGATTAAATAACGTGAATTTAACAAATATTTGTTTATCTACGAATGATCTATCTTTGAGGTTATTAAGTCACCCTACTATAAGTAATAAATCTACACGAAATCCCGTAAAAGAGATACCTGGCGTCGCAACTCTAGAGTCCCCTGATTTTCGAAATGACCGGGACAAGTTATGTTTAATTAATGTCGGGGGAAACTCCTAAACCGAGAGTGGTTTTCTATAGTTCCAATTTGGGGAGTCCAGTGGCGGATTCCAGGGAGAGGAATTCCATTTACGGTATCGTTGACTATTAGCACTGGAAGCTGCATTATATCGGAGGCCGAGGTGTGGATACTGTTTGGCGTGCAGTTGCCGGAACAACGTGGTAGTTTCCCAGCTACGGTAAGATATAGACCGTGGCAAGCCGGCCTTTTCCAGTCCATGGTGTTCAGCAGTATCCTTGCTGGGAGTGCAGTTACACTGTACGCTCTAACGGCGTGCTGCGCGCCTTATTAATAGTTACACTTGGAAACTGCACGCCACCTATACTAGCGTGACTTGCGGCTCCACCTAATGGAAGAGGCACGCCAACTGCGACGAGTATTTATACAACAAACGAACCAATTTACTTTGCAAATTGTGCCGCTAGTCGGCAATAATGGCTCGCTCGTTTGTTGATTCGCCGGAGATTATTGCAAATATTGCTAATTGTATTGCGGGATGACTGTGCAAATCACAAAGGATACACTTGCAAAGCTTGATGCAAAACGAGTTTAAAGATTTGGTTTAATTATGAGGAATTTTCGAAGGTACCAATTTTTTGTAGACGTAACTAGTACGCGCGTTTCTAAATCGAGAACATGAATAGCTGTTTCGGAAGAGCAGTGGTGAAAGGTAATAGACACTTGAAAGATGTGGGTCTATCGATCGTTCCCGCATGACAATGGATCACTAAACAACGCACAGTTTCTGCTACTGATACTTGGGCAACAATGGTGCATTAACCAATCGATAACTTTATGATGGCTTGTTGACTGACAATAGGCTATTAGAATGCCACTTTCCGCCAAGGCTGCGGTTTAGTAGGAAATTGTGTCACTGAGTGTCTCTAGTTCGCAGTGGTTATTAAAGTGCAACCATTTAATAATGCCAGTTGCGGCGACGTAATATCCTCCTAAGAATTCGACAATTTTATAGAATTCTCCATTATCACAAATACAATAGAAACACCATCATTCTCATTTCTGTCAAACTATTGCAACGGCCATTCGCAACAGCCTGCAGCAGACCCAACCAGAGAACCATAACAATAGAATTTCAGACTCGCCAAATTTCTTTTCGGTGATCCAAACTTTTTGCAGAAAGCTCGTAAAAAGCGTAACATTACGATAAATACATACATGCCAGAGCGAACTACGATTATTATCCCCATATAGGTCGAAAAAATAGCTAGCCAAAGTTGGCAAAGCTACACGTCGCCGAATGAGAGATCGCGAGATCAGATAGACCGCCCAAAAATCCGGCGAGTCAGTGTGCGCGTGTGTGGGTGTGGCGAATGGAAAAATAGAGCAGGAGTGAATGCGCGATCGATTGGCCGTTATGTTTCTCTAGCAGCTTGCCAAATTCCCCGTATTTCCTTGACAGTCCCCTATTTCGCTTCTGCAGGGAATATCGGCTATTATTGTCGACAGAGACAGAGGGCAGCGGGGTGAAAGGGGACGGCGGCTACGGGCGAGCAGATCGGGAATCCTGATAGTTTGGAGCTCGGGTCGCCGATTTTGTCAAACCCAGAGCCCACGGTTTTATTTGATCCCCCGCGCAAAGGCTGGCGTATGAATGAGCAAGCGGGCATAGCAAAAGGTCAGCAATAATTATTAAAACAGCAATCGGAAAACTCCAAACGTACGCTATTGGTATCGGAATACCCGAGATTTGATTTATAACTGGTCGAAAATTTGCCAAAAAAGAACATCAAAATTGCTCTATCAAACCGGAGAGCAATCATCGACAAACCTTTTTATTCGTCGTAAAACCTTGCAGCTTTCGATTAACCCTACCTTTAACCCGATACGAAAATCGGTGTTATTTCAATGAAATCCTTGCAGTCATTCGCGCAATCATCTCGATCCCTGTCTTCGTGAAACGAAACGAAAGGTAATTTGGCCGAGAGGCGTACGTAAATAAAGAGAAATTCTGGCGGTCGTCGGATCGGATAATGAAACGAGCAACAGTTTATGCCAATCGGATAGAACGCGAGCGATCGGAGGGGTGAGGGATTGGACAATTGCAATTAATTATGGCGGGAGGCCGCGGGCCATCATTGCAGCAGTAGCCGGTTGCGCGAGACTCCTGGTGACTAGTGGTGGAAGCAACGCTATCGTACAATAACCGTAAAATGAGCCTGTATTCAAGTATGCATTATTGGCGAGCGGCTAAATGGACATCTCCCCGGAGTGGCCTGTTTCGGTTTCGACGTGGCGCCATGCCGCATCCGAAACTGATTGACGCGCCCGGGGATACACGTCCCCCTGCCCCTCTCCAAGTTAATTACGGGACCTAAGCGCGCCGCAAACTCACCCGAACCTCATCCACCCTTTGCCACCCGTTATAATTAATTAATTAATTATGTCGCCTGACTTAAGTCCAGTCTGGGACCATTAAATATCCGACAATGTAACGCGTACAATCCATAGTCTCCATATACTGCGACTGATGGAAAGTTATCCCTTAAATCGATATACTCGAATCAGTAAAAATATATTTCCCACTTACCAGATTAACACCCGCTGGAGGTTCATCTTCAAATAATCAAGCTTCAGCATAAAGGTATTGAAAGTACTGTTTTAACAACAATTTGTGAAAGTAACTTTCGAATCTAAACTTCTGTATTTCAATAAATAAACTGCAATGGAAGTTTCCTGGGGAAGAATACCTATAAGTATAATCTAGCATAAACTAGAAAGTTCGGGAGGACAACGGCAGTAAATAGGTTTAGTGTATTTTTATTAACCGAAAGCCTAGACTATAATAAAGAATGCTATGTGTATACATATCTTCTATCTATATACAATAAATCCATTTTCCACGACGTCTCCGTACACGATTAACAGTTGGCAAAAATTGATACAGATTATTCGCTTCGTTTCTTTTGTGTTTCTTGGCAGGAGTGTCACGCATGTTCGGTAACGCGCTTCGAGAATTACGAAGTTTCCATTTATAGATTTCCTAGTGATAGGTTGCCATCGGCAGGCTTCGAGCGCGTCGCCCGATAGCGGCGACGATGGCTCCGGCTTTGATTAGAAAAGATTGTTAGCTTCTCTAGAAGACCGCATTTTAGTAGACGTTAGTGCTGATCGTTAGAGACTAATCCGTACGAGTAAGTGTAATATTGCTTTCGCAGCACTATAGAACGGACGAGACTGTCAGTTATTAGCCCCACCCCCTCCCCCTCCCATCCCCTTCCCGTCCCTGACTCGCCTCTACTCGCGCATATCATTAAGTCGTAAGATAGTGGTAATATTTACAAAAAGGTTCTCACTTATTACACGTAGGGGAGCCATCGAAATCATGGGAAAGTGTGAAACGGCTTAAAAAATCAGTCTTCGCAGGAGAGATAAATCGTTGCTCGGTTATCCGGCGAGTGGTCGAAGGATCGGCGTTTAGCTTAGGAGGTTAGGTTCGCCGGATGTTACTAGAGAGTCGAGAGAAAACAAAAACGCTTCCACGAAAGTACGACTGAAGTACTGGTTGGCCAACATTCCAAGGTGATTCCCACGTCTTAGCGGATTCCCCTGTGTCACTGGGAGGCTTCGAAGACTCCTCAAGCCTTTGGCACATCACCCGCCCGACTCCCCCCCTCCCTTCTACCACCCGGTCTGCTTTACAATTCAATTCGTTTTTGATACTACACTGCTATCTGACATCCAGATCGTTTTGATAAGACATTGTACATTCGTTAACAAATCAAATACGTCTTCGCCGCGGAGTAACAGCTCGACGAAGTCCGAGTAGTTTCTTATTGGCACTTTCCCTAATGAAGTTCCCGTCCGCGCGGGTGGCTCGGCGCCACCGTTCGCGACATCACATCCTATCAATACTAATCTGTACAGTACGATCGAGCCATTGAAACGAAAGACCAGAGGGTTGCTGGGTGAGGCGTTCGATAAATAAGCCTCCCCCTCAATCCGACTGTGTTCCGATTCAGGGTCGAAATGCACGGGTTATCTCTCTCGTTCCCAGTGAAGCAGAGTCGTCAGCCGGCGATTCAGTCGACGTTCATCTGACGGTAGTCGTAGATGGTGGTGCAGGTGGAGACGCTCTTCATCTCGATGTCGCGGCGGCCGGCCTCCTTGGCTTTGTGCTACGAGTTCAAGGGGGTTGTACCGATGTTACTTATGAAACTGGGGCACGCGTTGTCGCCCCGATTGCCGCTCTGCAGGGAGAAGTGTCTGTAGGACATGTAATCGGGCGGGTTCGAGGATAGAGGCTGGTCCCTCTTCATGGTGGAGCGTTGCTTCTTCATCTTCATGTAGCCTAGCACGGAGATGAGAACTATGAAGACGACGAAGCCCATGCAGCTGCCTACGATGAGACCCAGTCGCCTGGTGAGGATGGTCGCAATACCACCTCGATCACTCATCGTGCCATCGCCGACGATGGAGTCCGGCGCGTCCAGAGTCCTGACCTCCGTGCAACGGCTGGTCGGCGTGTTCACCATCACCGGCAGCGCCGAGCCCTCGATCACGTCGTCGTCGGAAGCGTTCCACTGCCAGGAGCTGATGTCTTCGGGGATCGGCGTGCCCCAACTACCGAGACCGAGCACGCAGATCAGGTAGCGCGTGTCTGAGGCTAATTTCGTCAGCCTCACCGAACGAGCCTTGGGATCCAGTAGCTTACCTCGCACCTGGAACACCCGCGGGAGATTGCCCGCTCTCTACGTTACTTCGCCTTGCTACGGACACTCTACATGGAGATTGCGTTATTATTCTTGCCGAATTCCCGAGCCTTGAAAACTCACTCGTGACTTCGAGAATGTTTTCGCTTTCTGTGTATGTGTGGTCGATTAAACAAGTGTTTGCACGACTAGTTTGTCGGGAATAAACCGGAAGGATTTATTCCAGGGAAACTGAATGTGTGAATACTTTCTTTATCCGCTGTAGACATACCAGTAAGCTTTATAAACTAATTCTGATCCATTGCATTGTACGTCATATGTATATCATGAATTATGAATTTAAAAAAAGAATTGTTCAGGATATGATAAGTTCTTTCAGTATCAGTTATCACGAAATAAAGTTAAAAATCCGACTAAAAGACTTTTACATATAATAATTTGTATTAGCCAATGTTTCGTCCGGACGTCTAATTATGTTTAATGGGATTTTATCGGGAGGCGCCGAGTGTTCGGATTCTCCGGGGACTAACCTCGTCGACATTATCCAGAGCGTGATACGCCACTTGGTAGCCATGGAGTCCAGAGTGGTTCCTGCTCTGCCAGGAGACTAGGACGGAGAATGGCTGGATGTCCTGAATAGCAAGCTTCAGGACCAACGGCGCCGAGCAGAAAGCGTGCGGATCCAAATCGAGGAAGACGAGGCCGCGTAATTCGGGCGGTTGCTCGCACCTCAATAAACCGCCTTCGACGTCTCCCACACCGACGCCGCTTCTTCCGCGTCCCCGACCGCCGCCCACGCCGCTCACCAGCTTCTGGTGATCCCGTAACCATTCCCAGAGCTCCTGCGACTCGCAGCCACAGTGTAATGGATTCTCTGGAAAAGTCAGTCAAGAACCATTTCCACTTGCGTCCACCAATATTCCAAGTTCCAATTGAACGAGTTGCGCTAAGTAGAAATTATTTAAACTATCTATGAATGTAAAACTCTATTTTCACTAAGGAGGATTTGTATTAATTCTATTGTAGGTTTTTCAAATACAAACTTTGCCCACAAAATCGCACGAGATTTATGCTTATTTCGACAATCTTTCCTATATGCTTTTGTTTTCAAAAATCATAACAAGCCATAGAAGCTGCGAATTAAATCGTGAGGAAAGAAAGAAGCGTCAAGACGTCTGGAGTCCTCTTCGGATTTCTGTGAAATATCCGACCTCTATTACTCCGTGCCTTAGTTTTCAATCTCCGGCGAAAGATTCCGGCTCGAAATTGCGAGCGCGTGTATCGGGAAGCATCGAAGCCAGGGAAGTTGCGCGTGTACACGTAAAGGCAGTCAAACGTCAAAAGCATCCGGCGGAGCATGGGAACCAAAAATCTCTCTTACGGGAAGACGTAGGGGATTAGGGTGAAACATCTGGCAGATATTAAACTTTCATAAGAGATTAGATTGCAGACTCGGGCATCAAGGACAGAGGATCGAATGGGTTAGGGAACGGGAGTGGATGCAGAGGGACCGAGGGCTTGTTTGATTGTCGCGATGTTGAGTATCGATTCGGAGCGGTTGAACGTGACCAGCGATATGATTGGATTCCCAGTAGCAGTAATTTCATTTGGATCGATAGCTCCGATACATATAGAATTATTCAACCTATCTCACGTACCGATCGCCCAACAACTTTCCTTCATCGTCCCATGAAATACAGAAGCGCCCACCCTTCCTCTCTCTCTCTCCCCCTCTCGTATGCGCGGCTTCGTAGAATTATGCAAACCAACAACCGGCCATTCTCTTTTTTCCATATTTTTCCATTACTGCCTCGATTTTTGTTTCAGAACTTTTAGTTACAGGAGCTCCGCGTGACTCTTTCTATTGTCCACACTTTTAATCACCAAGTTTTTAATTATTTACAATATTTCTCGCCGGAACGTAAAAATATGCTGCAAATTTGCCTAGCAAAAAGTACACAATTTTAAAAACCGGATCGAGAAACTCATATCGCCAGAAATCTGGTGGAATTCGAAAATATTTGCATGCTTCAACGAACCCAGCTCGATATAGAAAACCTGTCTTTGAAAACTGTAAAAAAACCCAGTATTTCCTTCTCCCTTTCTCACCATGTTCTCTCTACTGGAAACTCCTGCTCGGGGAATAAAACTTCGGATATCTACAAACTATGTTTTATAAATCAATGCATCCGAGAATATGTGCGTAAGCTATGCAGACGTATGCAAGCAGATGCCTGGCGTGCCAAATACTATTTCCGGATATGGACGCGGCAGTCGCAAATATTGATTCCCCATGAATGGAGCTAGTTCTCAGAGTGTGCAAAATTTGTAATATCTCTATGAGCGAAACACCATGCAAGCATTAAATATTTTTACTTCATTGAAGATGTGAAAACGAAAATTCGAGTAAAAATTACAAATTCTCTTGATGAAAAGCGTATGAAAAATTATTTGCAGCTTCCTGTATGACACAGAGACTGAGGTATTAAAAATAATAATCCGATTCCATGTCAGGATTATACAATAGTACATGCGACTAAAATCATTACGTTACCTTCAGCACGTAGACTCCGTATTTGTGTTTCCAGGGGTCGAAAGGCGTTGAGCGGCAGGTTCTCCAGATAATTCCTGCTCAAATCGAGCAATCGCAGTTTCTTGAGGGGCCTGAAGGCCTCGCTGGAGATCGCATTGATCCAGTTCCCATAAAGATGCAGCTCCACCAGGCTAATCAAGTTCTTAAACGTCACTTTGCCAACGATGCCAATCTGATTGTACGAGAGATCGAGTATCTGCAGGGATTTCAAGTCCTCGGGGAATTCCTCGAGCTCCTTCAGTCGATTATGAGTCAAATTGAGTATACGCAGGTGCTCGAGACCCTGGAGCCTCTCCTTCGGCAGGATCTCCAAACTATTCATGCCGAGGTGGAGCGTGAGTAGGTTCGGGAGGCTTCGGAACGCACCCGGCGACACTCTCAGTATACAGTTCTGGCCGAGAAAGAGATGCAGCAGGGCGGGGAAGGCCTCGAAATCCTGAGACGTCACAATGCTGAGGTTCGTCCCGGATATATGGACTTCTTGCAGGATCGGATACATCGCTTCCGAGGCGAGGTCGTGGATCCTGTTGAGGGGGTTGCGCGTAAGGTTCAGCCAAGCGAGACCCGGAAGGTTCTGCCCGGATAAAGCCACCGCCGGTATTTGACCGAATTTATTCTCCGACAGGTCCACGCGGCGCAGCATCGAGGAGTGCGCGAAGAAATTGGCTGGTAAAGCGTTGAGATGGTTATGGCTGAGGTCCACGGAGATGAGCCGGGAGAGATTAGCCATCGCGAAGCCGGACATCGTCTCGATGCGATTGCGACTGAGGTCGAGCTCGCGCAGATACTTGAGGCTCGCGAAACTCGCCACCTCGACATTCACGATCTCGTTGCTCGAGAGCGTGAGGATCTCGAGATTCAAGGCGCTCGCCAGCGCCGAGTATGGAATCTCCTGGAAGCGGTTGTGGTCCAGCCGAATCTCACGGAGGGACAGCAGCCTGTCAAAAATCCCAGGCGGCAGAGCGCGCAGGCTGTTCCGGTTCAAGTGCAACTTGGCCAGATTACGATTGAGTACGAAAATCGTTTCAGGTAGCTGGCCGATCTGTGCGCCGTCGAGGAATAATTCCTGAAGGGACGGCAGACCGTTCAGACTATGCTGCGCTATCTGGCTGAAATTATTGCCGGATGCCGCGAGGGTACGAAGCCCGGACACGTGCAGGCGAAGCAATGCCGATGCCGTTAAAAGATTATCGTCGAGATTCAAATCAAAGAGATTGGTCAGACCACGAAAAGCTCCGATCTCCACAGTGGTAATCGAGCAGTTCTTCAAGTTGAGCGTCTTAATCGGAAGGCCCTCCTGGAAAATGGCGTCCTGGAGGACGGTCAGATGATTATTCGCCAGATCCAGAACCTTCAATTTCTTGAGGGCCGTCAAGGCATACGGGTCCAAGCGTCGCAGTCCATTATCCTGGAGATACAACTCCTCGAGCTCGTGGAGCTCGGAGAAGGTTCGCGCGGTGACGTGGCTCAGTTTATTCATGCTGAGCTCGAGAAACTTGAGAGCCTGCATCGGCTGGAACGCGCCGTCCTCGATCCGCGAGATAGAATTGTTGGTGAGGTAGAGCCGCTCGACGAGCAATAAGTCGCGGAAGAGCGGCGCCTGCAAGTGCGTCAGTTTATTGTGTCCGAGCCACATGATCCTGACGGAGGCCTGGCCGCGCAGAGAGTCGTTATGGAGCATCGCGAGGCCGTTGCTGTCCAGCTGGATCGAGACCAAGGAGCTGCCGCCCGAGGAGGACTCGGAGGCCGACAGCTGGAAGACGTCGCCGAGTACCGTCAGCTGATTACCCTGCAGATTCACGTGCTGCAGACTATTCAGGGTCCTCAACGCCCCGGTCTCCATGTCGGTGATCGCATTGTTCTGGAGATGGAGCTCGAGCAGCGAGGGCAGCGGCGAAAAGACGCCGCGCTTCACCTCGGTTATGTGATTGTCCTGGAGCCGGAGCTCCCGGAGCTGATGCAGTTTGAGGAAACTTCCCGGCTGCAGCTCCCGGATTTTGTTGCCGTCGAGGGAGAGGGAGGAGAGGTTGGCGCAATGCTCGAGGAAGTCCCGCGGCACCTTTTCGATGTAGTTGTTGCTGAGGTGCAGTTGGGCCAATTGGGTTAGGCTCGTGAGGCCCTTGCCGTCGATCCTCCGGATCGCGTTCTGCTGCAGGTAGACCACCGCCAGACTGATACTGCCGATGAAAGCGTCGCCCGGTATCTCGAGGATGTTGTTCTCCGCGAGGTACAACTCCCTTAACTCGGGCAGCCGGGCGAACACCCCGCCGATGTAGTGTATGTGATTGTGGCTGAGCTCGATGGTGCGCAATCGCTCGTTCCCCTTGAAGGTCGCGACGTCGAGGAAGACGATCTTGTTGTGGCTGAGGTCGATGGACTCGAGGTCCTTGAGGGAGACGAACGCATTCTTGTGGATGGTCTCGATCGAGTTGTAGTAGAGGGAGAGGGTGTGAAGAATAGGGCAGGGCCTGAAGCAATCCTCGGCCAGCTTCTCGAAGTTGTTACTGCTAAGATCGAGGATGAGCAGGGAGCTGAGCAAACTGTAGCCGTCATCCGGCAGTTCCGATATCTCGTTCCAGGCGAGTCTGAGGGAAGCGAGGCTCTCGAGCCTCCTCAGCGGAGCCATGGGGAATAGTTTGAGTTTATTCTCGGCGAGATCGAGATCGCTCAGGCTGTCCTCGAGGCCGGCGAACGCGTACTCCGAGATCTTGGAGATCTGGTTACCCTTGAGCGTGAGTTTCATCAGCTTCAAGCCGTAGAAGCAATAGGAGGAGAGATCCTGTATTAAGTTAGCCTCGAGATCGAGGGCGGCGAGCTTCTTGAGATCGGCCAGCGATTTTTGAGGCACGTGCGACAGTCGACTCGAAACTAGGGCGAGCGATTCTAAACTCTCTTTGAGGTTGCCGAAAGCGGACTCGCTGATTTCCCGCAGCGAGGAGTGCGAGATCTGCAGATGCCTGATTTGCGATCCCGCCGGGAAGCAATTCTCTTTCAGGTCCTCTATGCTCTTGTCCAGCTCATAAACGCTCAACGACTGGACCATTGTGCCGGCTCCTGCAAACGACCGTAAACCGGCCACCGCTATTAGTTTCATTAAACTGCGATACCATAAACTTGAGACTCAATGTTGCTTGCTCGAGTGTTTCCCGACCTTAACGCGCGGGGATTAAGGGGAATATATGCCGTGAGAGCTAATACTTCCCGAATGACGGGCCTTTGATATCTCGGTGTAAAGGTGATGAGTACTATGGTTCGCGCGAGCTTATGGGTTCATCAATACTCTTCTGGAATGTTGGAGCTATCTCAGGAACAACAATGACTTTATGTTACCCTCTTGGAACGCGGTATTCGGTATTGCTGACCAATATTCACACAAATATTGATTTCTCCCGATTTTCGTATTGAGACAAAATTATGAGTAGCAATTGAAATAATCCAATAATGCACAATTCAGTAACTTGACTAGAAACAAATGCGAACTACGCGCATCGAATATAATAAATCCGAAATAAAATGGTGCGAGTATAAAACAGAGAGTGGTAAGGTCGGGAAGTGCAGGTGTCACAGCTGGAATGGGATTTATATCCTTTGTGGAACAGCGATTGCTCGTCCTTGGAGATGCGTACGTACCGCCGGCACTTAGAACTCCTTGCAGAGTGGTCCTGAGGGTCTCTTCCGTGGCGCCAGCGCATTCAAGGAAAAGGCCGTCTTCAAAATTATAACAGGGGCAGCCGGGAATAGTCTCGGAGGGCGGACACTCGGCCATCTGGGCGAAGCTGCTCCTCGGAGCGGCAAGATTTTGTATGAGCAGAACCTGAACGAACGTCCGCAGCACCCTCTGCATCCCTCCTCGGGCCGATCGACCCTCTCCACCCGGATCTCGCGTCATCCTTTCGTCACATCCGAGACTGCTCGCCCGCGATGCCCACCTTTTACCCTGAAACAAACAGCCGGTCCACTCTTGAACGTGTTGCCATCGCAAACAGCGCTGCTTTTACCGCCGATTTATGCAGTTCCGAGAAAGCTCCGAGCTCCTCGATTTTCGTCTCATTCGGGCGATTCCGCGCTCGACTCACTCGGACATCCAATGATTATCTAACGCGCTATAAAATAATGTTGATTTTATTTGAAAGTATTCCGAAGAAGAATTCAGGTTTTTATTCTTTTAGAACGCATTCCTTTTTCGCTCCTCGAGGACTGAGCCACTTTCTCGAAGCTTTCATTTCCAACCGGATGTGCTGTTCTCCGACAAATGAGAATGCACTCGTGCCATTCTATCCGGCGAATGCCGGGCGAGTAGTTTTAAAAAGCTAATTAAGGTTCCGCCCAAAGAACGATTCATTTTTCGCGCATATCCTTTCATCAGAATTCCCAGCGGGGCATTTAATTCTTAATCTTACGGTGGAACTGCGCTCCACGGAGGACAAAGCCACAGAGGGCAACACAGGTTTTCATGAGGAAATTGGTGATATCCTGGGCGAATGGCTCGGTATGGCTCGGCCGAGAATGCAAGCACATTTTTCACGGCGCAGAAAGCGAGTGGAAGAGTGGAAGAGAGAGGGAGCAAGCAGAGCTTTAGCAACGTGGCTGTGCGATATGCGAGAATTCAAAAAGCACCTTGCACACCCCCATCTCACTTGAATATCCTTCCCGTCGTCGCTTAACGCCCCCCCCCCCCCCCCCCCCCCCCCCCCCACTTCACCCCCCGCCCTTTTCTTTTCCACATTCCCACCTCTTTCCTCCTCTTCGCTTTACATGGACGTGCACTATGCAAATGTCGCGTGTAAAATATTTATGAAAAATTACGGCCGCGCGGCTTCGCGGCTCCGCTTTGTTTATGCGCGCGAGCGCCGTTCCCTAAATTACATGATTTATGGCAACAGACTAAAAGGAAGTCGGCAATAATATACTTTCAAAGTGTTCAAGCATTGGGAGCCTGAAAATATTCGACTCCTTTCGCGTTTTTCCTCCCGTTGTTGAATGTTAAAATGCTTGACATTTTGCATGCGCATAATGCCGGCAAGCACAAAAGTTTATTAGCGGCTTTTACCGTTATCACAAATTCCATTCGGCGGACGGTCCTCGCTAATGGCCATAATGCTTTTGACGAGCGTCATTTCCACAGTGCTCGGAAATGAGTACTTCCGTTCGATGGCACTGGCGATGAAAAAATGTCCGCTTTTATTGAAATATGGCCAGCTTTACGCGATTGTGCGTGTTTTTATTTCCAACTTTATCCGTAATCACATTTGTTATTAAATATATATTTGCGATGGCATCGGATTGGAACTCTTTCAAACAATAAAAATGCCGAAGTGTATTCCAACACTAGTTGGTGCGTGCGGAACCTTTCATGGAATGTCACATTTTGAAAAACAATTCAAGACCACGATTTGGTTTTGTAGAATATGACGCGATATTATATTAAGTATCCGCGCGCTTCGTGCATGCCACATGGTAAATCTGCACGCAGTGAACGCTGATCTGAATTTTACAGGGTACTCTCTTTCTGACGCTTTCCATTTAAATCCTGTTTTTCAACATCAAGGCACTGCCACGGGATATAACAGATAAAACCGCCGTTTTGAAGCAGGACTCTCGGTGTACTATGTATGCTGATATTCGCTCCTTTAAAGGAATGCGTACTACTGTTCCGTTGCGTGCACAATGGATGAATGCCGCTCGGCAAGGCTGCTGAAAACCTTTTAAAATCGAGTTTGATTACAAAACCGCCCTGTATTCGCCTGCAGATCTCGACATTCTCGACACAGAAGATTCTGCTTCACATTGTATACATTTCCCAGCGGCGCAACCAGCCTTTGAAACGAGATCGTGCGAGTTATTTGTGTGGCAAGGTTTAGGGCCTGACATGCCCACGGAATTTCGAAAATAAGTAACAAATACCAATTGGTCGATTCGATAAACAATCAGCAATAACCCCAATTATGTGTATTATAAGCTGACGCGTATCTCTAATGTAAATCATTGAAGCTACATTGCAACAAAAATGTATACGAGTTTATCATTAATTAATAAATATATGTGTGTAATTAGCATAGCAAATGTCTGGGCGGTTATAATCCGAAACCGTATTGACCAGCGATACTGTCTGTAAAAATACATTTGTAAATAAAGCAGCAAATTTATTATCGTTTTTTCGGCTTTTTAATTAGCATCAACATGGCAGTAGATATATACACTGATATATACAAATAAATCGTGAAGCTTTTGGCTAACAGGTCGGCCGCCCTGACGAAATTTGAGCAAATGTAGCTACACCCACCGCGACGTGTTAAAGAACGTGTCCCCCGGAAATGTTTGCCGGCGGCGAATTAAATGGCAGAGGTTAATAGTGACGAGATCCTAATGAGCCGCTGTCTGCCCAGCATCCGGTCCCGATGTATAAAGCGGAAGCGCGCGATCGGCGACCGGTGTTTGTGCGGCGGTGTTCGCCTTTTTCTCGCGCAGCGTGACGCCATTATCTCTTTTTTCCTGCGCGAGCCCAAGCTCCGAGGAGAGCAAGCTTCATCGATCGTGTTGTTAGTGCTCATTGGCCGCTTCCGATTAAAGTCCCTTGCAAAATTACAGCGACGCTGCCCGCCGCCATCGACGGCCCACTTTTTTCCATCGCGCAACACGCCACCCTCGCCAACCCCTGCCACTCGCAAAGGACGCCTGAGTGCCGCTAAAGTAGCGCTCGATGAAAACTCGTGTCCGGAAATTCGTTTATTACAGGCTCGACTCATCGTGATTATCGTATATTGCAAACTCTTTTTTATTGTCGGCTCGAGAACACTAAATTGCTTTCGAATTCCAATCGCGGCACACTAATCAATGCCAAATTGCAATTAGAATTTTTTGCAAGTACGGTTAACACTAAATTGCTAATTATTTATATTAAAACGATTTACATCGAAAGATTCAATGATTTAAAGCTCTAGAAATTGAATGGATGGAAGTTTGAAATGACGTTGTCGACCTAACTCGATCAAACACGAGTGAAAGAGACGCGAAAGCAACAAGCGGCGAATTCTCATTTCTTCATACTTGATTAATCAGGGGCGTCCCGTTGCGTTTGCGCTTTGTGTTCGCTTGTCGAGATCCCTCGATGGGCTTTTTCTGCGGCGAGAGTTGTTAGTTGGCGCGCGCGCTGTTTATTTAATGAATGCTTCCGTTACATGCAAGCACCACATATGAATCGGGCCGCGCCGGCAAGTTTTAATAACGGCCGCGCTGTTTCCAATTCGGCAGCGAAGGCCGCGGCAACAATTAAAACCGGCAGCGCGCCCTTCCCGCGCGGTTAAAACTGCTGGAGAATTGGAATGCCGCTTGATAATAACGATAAAGTTCTTTCGGGCATCGGCGAATTGTAATCGGGGAATTGTAATACTCTCGCTGCGCGAAAACATTGTCGAAAACATTCCTGTAATGTATTTCTCCCAATACGCGCGCGGTTGTTAATCCGGCACGCGCGCTTCTGCAGGAAGCATCGCTCGCGCAAATTCGACTCGGTTTGCAAACTTTACCGCGAGATTTCGAAGTTGGGGAGGGGAACGAGCCGAAGAGTTTGGACAAATGCAGTTGCGGAATATTCATCAACTCAACATAAGATATTCAAAGGTCCTCGACGGATTAAATGCATCCGCGAGCCCCGAGAGACCCACTTTTCGAGACCCGCGTAATTTCCATTGCAAACTTTCTCTTCAAACGCTAGAAAACCTTCTCAAAAGGTGATTCCAGCGCGCACCTCACGTCCGCCCGATCGCAAGACGAGGTACGTGCCAGGCATGAAGTCAGCCGGCTCCGAGGGAAGGAGGTTTCCGCTGATGATTATCGAGTGATACCGAAGTGTCATGCAGTCAGTGATCTACAGGCTCCCGCCTTCCGTCGCCTCGGGCGGAATGTCAGCGGCGAGACGCATAGCTTCGCCCCGGCGAAATACATTCGGAATACAGTGATTTCCGGCAATAACAATCGGCGAATTATGTATGCCAGGTACGCGGGGCACGTCGCGATGCTGCGCTGGACCGAGAGCACCCCGGCGGCGTTCCGGAGCATCTGACGCTCAAACGTGTGGATCGCCGATTCGCCACCACACCATATTCTCCCACCCCCAAACGGCATATGGAGATCCCTCCTCGGGGATCATACGTGAGCCATCGCAGCGACGTGCATAACTTTCCATCGCCTTTCAAAGACATTTCTCGATGGGGAACGCGCACCCTCCAGCATGGCGATCCTCGCTGATCCGATCTAGTATTTCCAGGAGAACTCTTTTATGGGAATGAGAGGATCCTTTCATGCAAGTATGTTTGGTTGATAGAAGATCCGCCGTTTGGTATGGAAATTGAGGTTTTATTAATCTAACATGTTTCGCGAATAGTAAATGGGTGATGAGTTGATACGAGTTGTTATTGCTATAAGACCTAGAATGAACTAGCTTTCAATTATAACGATATGATTGTCAAACCACAGTCAAACTCGAGTCATTTGTCCGAAAATAGGTGCTGCGGTCAATTGTATTATTAAAGGTGCGTGATTGCGTGGAATCATGGGAGATTCCAATTGAAAATGAACATTGCGCAACTGCATAGGACGTCGGAGCATTAGGGGAGTGTTTGAGGGGAGTCAAAGTGCTCTTCATTATGATCCAAAACGTTATGGGGAACGCGATTAGTCGAATGCAATCAACGTCCTAAGTGGCAGCGGATTAGCCGGGCGGCGAAACGGCCAAGAATGAAATAATTAACTGGGAAGCCCCTCGCGCGTCGTCTAATAAATGTCACTTCTTCGCCCCTCGCATAATTGCACTGCGCGCACGCGCTTATCTCCACCCTCTTTTCCCGGCAACAGGAATTTAATGGACGTCACATTCCCATTTGCACGCGGAAATTATTTCACGTACAATCGCCGCCAGCATTTATTACGTGCTTTAAAAGTTCCGCACGCGCGCTTGGACGTGTCTGATTTTTTTGCGGGGGCTTTCAGCGATACTCTCGCCACGAAAGAGACATTTCGCAATTGGGCAGGTGAAATCGCTTGGTATGAAACAGGTTTAGGCGAGTGGCGCTCATCATTGATTCACTCGTTCATTTATTGGAATCATTACTGTCACATTTAGAAGAACAATAAAATAAATGTTGCTTCTTCAAACATTAGTTAACTTACAGAAAAATATTAACTCGGATTAAACATAAATTGATGTTCTTAATCTTACTTCGATCTTTCATTGTAAATGCAATGATGATCACATCGTCATTCACATGTTCCGGCTGAGTACTGATTCCGGTTTATTGGTACGTGGTCTATTTGGAGTTGATGAGCCTAAAAACGGTAACCACTTACTCCGCAGTTTAGGGAATAGTGGTCGACGGGGTCCTTGTCCGGTTGGCCGGCGACGTTACAGCCCGTACGAGCCGTGCATGATAATACCTAGCAATGAGAATAATAGCCCGGGGCTTCCCACCCTCCCTCTCTGCGGTCAAATTTCCTCCAGTTTATTGCCGCCATTACTCCCAAGAAGTATTTACGTGACTCCTTCGAGTATCTCTCCCGAAGCATTCTGATAGTTTAAGTCTTGCTCTCTTTTTGGTTTCTCGTTAAAGAAACAAGTCTTTTTATTCCCTCGTTTAACCCCCGCAGTCGAAAGCTTTGACCACCCGTAAAACTGTTTTATTCGCATGCCTTTCGGAAGCTTTAATGTGGATTTTGACTATTTTGGAAGATATTATATAGACATAATGCGGAATCGAAACTTTTGCTGAAGTGCTGCTAAGTCTCGCGCGGCTTTAATTTAAACGTTTATTAGTTATGACGAGTTAAATATGAGGGAAAAATGGAAATGAAATGTAGGAATTTCGTGCACGTGCAATTTCAACTACCGATATTAAAAGTCGTCATAAATTCCAACATGATTTTAATATTTTTAAAGAAGAAAATCCGAAACCCATAATTCTCTCGAAGATTGGCATATAGTTTGAGTTTTAATAAAACCCCTTGGCCGTATCACTCGAATCACTTTGGCAATAATTATCAGATGACCAACAGGTTTCGTCTTGTACTATAAGGGAAAATCGGGCGATAAACCAATATAACGTCTCCCGCTCGGGACGTTTAAGTTAAACAGAAACTTCCAGCGTTAATACCGCTTCTCCGCGGAAGCCCGGGGATTGTAAATGCTCGAAACTTCGCCGCGAGCCATCGCCGTTTACGACTTCTAAAATAGCTCTTGGAACTTTCAGCCAGTTGGAAAGTGAAGTACGTTTTATGTCTTTCTGTACATCCATCGCGCATCCGAGATTGATGACTTCCCCGCGACTCTCAGCCAACTCTTATTAATCTATTATTCCGAGAGCAATGGTAAACAACAATAAAACTAGCGAATAAGTTTAAAACACTTGGAAAGTGCGTCCTTCCGTTTTGAATTTCACCAAAAAGAGCAAACTATTATTCGAGTTTCGTTGGATAAAATCGTAGCGATTTACGGGTAAGGTCGACACGCACCCGTGTGTAGTGGATGGTTGGCCGATAGAAGCGAGCTATTTTCGTGGAGTGTCGAAGACAGGGATTTTCGCGGGAACTGCGGAAGGGCAGTAACGCGGCCAGTTGGAGTTGGTGAACCGCGAATGGGACGATACTGCCAGGCGCGATTCGAAAAAGCAGCCGAGCTGGTAAACCCCTGCTGCACCACGAATGCTTTAGTGGGATCGCCATCTCGATATGAATGTGACATTCCCGCAACTCGATTACGCTTCACTTCCGAAAATCGATGAACCCCGGCTATCTGTCCGTTTTATTTCATCCAGATAAACTCGCTGACCAAAGGCGCGTGTGAGCTTAATGTTTCGATCCACCCGATACCGGCCAACTAGAATAATGCTAGACGAAAATCCAAACATCAAACGAAAGCCAACTGGTAATTTTGACAACAAATCAGCACGTTTATAATATTCCATGTAAATTCAAACTCCAGTCAAAACTATATTTAAATAGATTTAAATTCAGAGCAGTGATATAATTTCGAGAAGAATGAAATAACCAGCAATCAGAAACATTGTTAGTTATTCAAACATGACCAGTAAATACAATAATTTTCTTTGCATGTTCCAGACATAAGCGATAACTTTCCGCGGGAAGCTTCAATTCTCACTGATCCTAATCCTAATCCCGCGGAGTTAAAGCAATAGCCATCTCAAAATACGAAGCCAGCGCGGAGGAGGCATTTACATCCGCAAACATTTGCGGCCACCTGGAGCACCGTGGGAGTTATTCTCCGACGGAGTAACGTGACTGGAATAACATTCATTGAGGGCGGCGAGACAGGGAGAGTGTCGACAAAGGAATCGCCACTTGGAAATCGACGAAGTCTCGCCCGGCAGGTATAGCTAGTTGTTATTACTAGGAAGAGCGGAGTGTGTACGCGTGCTAGTCGCCAAGGAAAATGAAATTAGAGCTATGCTCGCTGCCGCCCTCTGCGATCTTATTCCCGCTCGCACTCCTTTCCGCTCGTGTCAGTCAACGGCTATTACGGCCGATTCGTGTCTTACATTTGTCGGTGTAATAACAGGGCGAATTCCCCGTTACATCGACTCCCGGCGACTTTAGTCGGTAGAATGAAATTGAGCTTTTTCCGTCAGGGAGGTTTAGAGGTGAGCTGGTTCCAAAGTCGGGTTCAGGGATTTCCAATGTAACACGTCTGTAACCCAATTGACTGAAACAAGTCTCCGAAATATTTATCTAGAATTCTTATCAAATCAAACTATTTTTAGTGAATTTTCTCCGGAGAGGTTTACTCCAGCGCTTTTTATGGGGTTTTATTTAGAGAATAAAACTAGTTTATTCGGCAACAGTTAACCGTGATTGTATGTCCCGGACATTAAACCCCTCGCAGTGCGCAACTGACAATAAGAGGTTGCGCGCGCACACCTCAGGACATGGGAGTCTACACGGGGGATCCCATAAAAATCGCACCAACGACAATCGTGTTTTTGCGCGTTGCAAGTGGTCGGTTGGCCGGCGCTTTTTTGGCTGAGCAGAGCGATCATGACTCGTGCTTTACTACTCGGGGGAGACTGCTAGTCACTCCGGTAAAGCGTCCTCTTTCCCCCTTCCCTCTGCTACCCCTGCTCTTTTTAGGGGCCAGTGCGCTTTGTTTCGAGTGCGTTGTATTTCACCTGGCACTCCTGTCTCGCCATGATTTATTTCCCGGCCGGCAGCTTTTCCTTGAGAGTAAATTGCACGGAATTATGAGCCTCTTTTTACGAGTGCCTCGCCAGCGGAGACACTTGAATCAACGATATTCCCCACTCCGTCGCTGGTTTTTATGGTGGCGCGAAACCTCGCGGCAACTCTCGCGCCACCGTGTTTGTAAACAATGCACTTTCAATAATAATAAAACCCTCGCGGTTTTTATTTGATGGATTTTCTGTTGGGGAAATGCTATAGAATCGACGCGGAAGATATAGAGCTTTCGTATGAAAAATACTGTAATTAATAAGCAGTGGATTGAAGAATAATTAGACTAGTAAATTGTTGGAGAATAATGTATCCTGATGTTTGCAAACACGAACTATGTGCGATTCTAAAACTCAATGAATTAAAGCAATTCACCCTCTACAAGAAGAGTTTTGTGAGAAAAAAGTGCAGCGAAAGGCTTCAAATAGCGCAATAAAAATTCCAGCATTCGAATTCTCCTCGAATTTAACCATCGTCGCATTCTTCCCTCTACAGCGAGAGAGAGCGGCGGGAAAAAGTTTCGGCCGCCGATATACATGCATATACGCGAAACTGGAAAGCCCCGAAAGTTAAATGCCACCCAGCCGAGCGTCCAAATAGTTACAGCGGGAACTCAGTTTCGCCTTGTTTCACGGCGCACTCACTTTCCTACCTGCACGGATTCTTCTCAACTACCACGGCGAACAAATATTATCTCTAACAATAATAATATCGTTTTAAAATGAACACACTGCTTTTATGCTTTTTCCCGCTGCTTCTTACCAGCTCGCTCCTCGAGCACTGCTCGCCGACGAGGATAGTTTTTTCCTAAGGACGCAACTTGAAAAACGCTTGAGGAAAAAGTGCGCCCGCTTCACGACGCACATACTTCATTCCCGCCGCTCGTTTTATCTTTCGTATAACAAGGCTAAAAAGCATTAAGCATTAAGCTTCTACACAAAAACTATTTCGGCTGATTAAACGCATTAACTTTGTAAGGAAATGGAGTTGAACTGACCGCTCAAGTCACGATCTTATAATTTATGTAATATTCATATTCATCGGGCTAACCTAATATTGATTCAAGGTATTAGCATTTGCTCAGTTCAAATTTTGGCGGACTTCGTACGTTGAATTCGAGAGTGCAATACTACTCGGTCGTTAACAAACGTGTCGAAAATTGCAATGCGTCGTTCTTGATCAACTTAAACGGTGAATTCCACGGCTTCGTGGCGGCTGGCCTTTGGTGCATTTAGCGCGCCAGTATAATTCGATAACAGAATTCCGCATTACATATCCTCGGCAAAGCCGAACCGCTTCACGTCGCTCGCCCGTACACAGGTGCGCGATATTAAACAATTCTTGCACAAAGAGCGTGGTGAGCGTCGTTAATCGAAAGGGGTACTCATAGTTGGCTCACGCAAACTGTTCCCGAGCAATCCATACAGGAACGTACAATCTACCGAATGTTGTCTTAACAAATCGTTTTATACCATAAATGGGAAAGTTTTTAATAAAAGGAATCTCATGAAAGCGAGCACACACAATAGCTCGGCAGCGTGCCATTTTTCCTAAGTAAATAGAACGTTGGGTACCCAGCAATTTGCGAATGCTGGTCCAATTGTGGATCGTCAATTATAAGGCAATTATATTGATCGTCACACATCGAGTAATTCTTGAGCCCGTTGCGACGTATCGCGTTTCTAGGGGGGAATGGGGCTTGTGCAAGTGGCCGAACAAACTCGATTCCTTTGCTAAGGTCGCACGAGGAGTTCCGTAAACTCCACAGGATTTCTATACTTTCCCAACTCTCGCGAGGGTGGCGTGCAACTGGAAAGTTTGAAGCAGAAACGCTCGTATACACCGATACGCTCTTATTTGCGAAAAGTGTTTTGAAAGAACTTCCGTGGACAGTAACGGGACCAGCACATGTCATAATCGTAGGTATTATTTATGCCTAGTTAGTCAATTGAAAAATCGTCAAAACGATTTTTCACTGTGAATTATTGTACAGTACATTGATATTAAACAAAACCTTTTTCGATCATAAAACCACCATAAACTTCAGGTTCAGAGTTAGGTATAAACTTCAAATAAACCCTATATACAGCTCACCTTCATCAAGATCTCTGGTTGCGCTAAAAACCTGTGGGCGAACACATGGAAAAACCCACGTCACGTGTCGAATGCGAATACACGAGCCTGCTCGTGGAGGAAGGGAAGTATTTGTCGAGGTTGAAGCCCGAAAGAGTGTACGCGATTGGCATGGCATAGAGGTGTTTGTCAGTCGGGATATAGAAGGAAAACCATCCGCACGCACCCCGGCTATTTTGAGGGAAGGACCATTAAAGAGGCCGAGCGCGCTCGGCATTCGAGGAACGTTTTCAATTTAAACATTAATCTTCCAACTCCCGCTAGCCTCGAATCCCAGAGCCATCGTTTTTTTGAGTATTTCGACCGAGTGACTGGGCAAACTCTATTCTTGACCGGATGGGGGAGGCTACACGTTTCCTCTTCGATTTTCACTCATCCGCTCGGATGCTTCGCATTCTTTTTACTGCTCCCACAAATCGCCCTTCGATTGTTATTCCACTGAATTCTTCATGGCGAATCGAGGGAGTAGTTTCACGACTTTTTGGAAAATGTCTTTATTTAGTTGTAGTAAATTAATAATTAAATTATTGCTGCGAGTGGTTTCGTACTGTTGAGCTATCAGAGAGGCAACAGCATTGATATGGACATGTTTGAGTAATCAGTGTGACTTCATTTCCAGGTAAGGAACTATTCGCTGCGCAGGAGATTATCCTTGTAGCGCTCAGACAGCCCTTACTCCAGCCTCCAGCTCCAGCCCCGTGCTATCCGGCACTCGTTCCTGTTAATCTCGGCGGCTAATCCAACAAGCGAGCGAACGGGTTATTACACCGCAGTAATGATGAGTGGGTACCCGCCGACGGGGAATCAAATTATTTGCGCGGTATCACCTTCCCACCATGAATGGCTTCGCTTCAACCACTGTTGATGATAATATTAGTCGCAGCGCCGATAAACCCGGGGATCTTCTTGAATAAGTTCACGTCTCGGAAAATCAATTTTATATTATATCTCTACCGAATTTCAACTGTTTCATTATTTCTTTCTACTCAAAGAAAAATTAAAGTATCTTTATTATAAACTATCACAGAAAGGGTGCATTTTTCCGAAACGTCTCTCACTTTACCGAAGAGTATTAAACACGAGCCAGCACTCCCGCGCGGATAATTGCCAATAAGATCTGTCTAACGTGTCAGCAGCACTCGGATGCTGGGTATTCCCGTTCGATTTCGACATCGACGCTGTCAAATATATCTCTTTCGCAGCAAACCTTGATCTGTGAGAGCGGGGCCCATTTCCTCCCACTCTGCTACCCCAGCACCATAGACTGAAAGATCTGTACGGCTGCGGACTGTTAAGAGAAATGCGTGTCGATTCTTGGGAGCCCGCAATCGCGGAAAAATACACCCCTGCTGCTACCACTGACAGAGACACACTGAGACTTATTTGCGAGTTCAACCCAGAGGCATTTTCTCAACGCTTGCCATCTTATTGGTGGAGAAAAGTCAAATTTGACTTGCATCACCAACTTTTTTGCATCACCAAATTATTGCCCGGAATAATTAAGTGTCATTCGTTGAGTGGTATTTTAACGAAACTCGAGAACAATAAAGTTGGCAGTTATTACTCGTTAGAAACTGATTTAATTATTCATTTTTTTATGGTGCACGGTGAAATCGAGTGTTATTTAAAAAATGAGAAAAAGGCTGCCTACTCCAAACTCTGCGAATGAAGCCATCGCAAATTCATCTTTAGGTCCTAGGTCTTCCCTTGAACAGGATCCCTATGGAATCGCGCAGCGGCGCAAGAACGAACGATCCCTTTTTACGAGGCTAGACTTTATGGCCGATAAACGTTGATTGCGAGAAATGAAATTTCTCCTCCGGCCTTCGAAGCTTCCGCGACACCTGGGTTCTTTTTTTGCCGGAATATCGTTATGCAGAATAAAATGAAGAAAGGGAACATCCGCCCATAGCCGCACGCGTTTTATGCATTCCAGGATGAAATTTCACGTAATTAGGTCGATCTAATTCAGTCAGAATCATCCGCAGAATCACTGCAGTGGCAAGGCGGAGGGCGCGCGTTCGCCAGATCGTCTTCAGGGTTGGTTTCGGCCGAATTCCCGCGGGCTCTTAAGAATACGGCTGATCCGGCGGTGCGATCGGCTTCGAGAGGCGAACCGCCCGCGGATATTGCTTCCGGCTGCATCGGCTTTTAACCGGTTTACCTTGTTCTCAGAGGGAAGCGCAGGGATGGAAATCGAAGGGCTCGGAAAACTAGAGCGAGGCAGGAAAGCGTAGGGCGCGTGGAGGTTGCCGAGCCCTTGGCGAAGAAGCTTCCAATTTCCGCAGCGCCTATCTTCTTTCAAACGCTTCCTTCTCGCCCCGGCGAGATCTCCGGGCCAAGTGACTCCAAGGGAGAAGTCACTTCCGTGAAACTGGAGGCGGGTTAACTGAATTTGAACTGCGATGCCTTAGATTACTCGGGTGCTCCGGCGCCGAATGATTTTCGCCGCCGTCAGTGGGCGATCGTCTTCTCCGTGTGTGCGGGTACGAGTTTTGCCTTTTAAAGTCCTCCGCTGGGAGTTCGGCGCAACGCGTTTCTTAGAGATCGGTTCGCATTGACTGTGTATGTCAGTTTTAACGTATTCAGAATTTTATTTCATTTTTCTTGCGCCTTGAATGTCGAGGCTAACAGTTAATTATTGAATTCAGTTATCAACGCCGGTTGATGACTTTGTTAATATTCCATGATTTTAACGGCTATTGCTCTCCTTTTATAGGAGCTTCCCATGAATTAATATAAATCAGTGATAAGCACTTTGCGCTGTCGAGTCCACTGCTTCGCAATAAAAGAGCGTCCGTCACGGCGTAGTGTTCGCGAATCAATTATCCGCTTCGCTCGTGGAGCGGGGTGAGCTAGCTTTTTGCCACCATAATGAAAAGTTTTTCAAGCCCCGTGACCCCGGCGAGTTTCGGCGCGCTGTGAAGAGTATGAAGATTAAACTTTAAAGTGCCGTACTTGTTAGGAGTTTCGTCTCATAGTCGAACGAATCCCGTCGCCGTATATCTCCCGTAAACGTCTAGATTTACAGCGATGATCCTTCGTTGTCGCCATGGTGCCATGGTAGGCGATGGCCTAGTCGACTTTGGATAATGAAATGCGTAGCTTTTGCGAATATTTGAAAATATTCTCAGTTTGTATTATTAATAATTAATATTAATTCAATTGCCCAATCGTTCTATAGGAATATATTAATTTTGATGTAATGTAAGTGTTTTCTTTTTACCAGTTCGTAACTGAAGTTGTGATTTGAATAAAATTATATTTCTATGAAAGAATTTGTTTTAATGTAATTATAGATGTTAATTGAATTGAAATTGTATTCGATATAGCCTCTTACCGAAATAATACGTCTTCCGAGAAGACTTCTCGACACCCTAAGCCTAAGTGATTTCAGTTGCGGAGAATCCGAAGGAAATGTTTGTCAGTCGGGATGAAATAGGATGTCTGACCGAGGTGACAGGGCGCGGTAATGGGTTAATCCAGACTGATTGGACGATCGTTTCTCGAAATCGGTCGTCCCGCCGCTGCGTCTTTGAGGTCAGGCCGAGGCCCCACTCCCATTAATCTCGCAGTTCTCCGGGTATATGGCAGATCGCAAGACGTGATGTTCATTGGGTAGGCAGATTAGACCACCTTTCTGATCGCAGTCCTCCGAGACGCGTGTCTGTGTGTGCGGCTTTCGAACGCCATGAAATCGCCTCGGGGGAGAATCCGGGCGGCCGGAATTAGCTCTCCCCCAGATCTCTGCCCGTCCTTACCGCTCACCTTTCCTTCATTCCGCCTCGGCACGCAACATTCCGCGAGAATCAACCTCAATTTCAACCTCGATTTCAGATACCAGCCTCCCGCTCCTGCCAACCCTCCAACCCTCGCCTACCCACGCCCTCGAACCCATGACATTTTGACTGCAGGCGCGCAGTCGGAATATTTCAACTGAGCCTCCATCCAGTGAAAGACTTCGTGGAGTCGCTTGGGAGCATTCGGAATTGTTCTCGGTTCCTTCTAAGGAGTCTTTGGACTGTAATACCTGATTGGGGTCATGAATTTAGTATTCAATAGAATAATAATTGAATTATGAAGGTGGTGGTGGAAACTACCAGAATTTTTGGAAGATGATTTGCAAAAAAGATTGTGGATTTTGGATGTATGTTCCCTGGAACCGTTGTGAAATCGCGAAAAGAGTTGGTTTCGACAAATACAATTTTAGACCCCGCAAACGGTTGTGGTGTGAATCCCCTCCAGGGCAGCACGGCACTTTTACCAGTATTTTTGTGTAGCCCTATCGAAAAACCCGATGTTTCGCGAAAACAACATAGGCGTGAAATTCCCTTTAAAGTGCATCGAGATTTATTGAAGCGGGCGATAAGTGCTCGAAGCAAGCAGACTCAGCGGAATATTAATTCGGTCCCATGCAAATTAAAATCTTCTGCCAAAAAGCTTTCACCTTAAATTTAACCTGGGTTCTCCTCACAATTTAAAATCAAGTACCAAGCAATCTATACTAATCATTTACCGAAATCAGCTGGCCTTGTTGCGCTCAGAAAACAAAGCCCACCTGCAACATAAAACAGAATACTTCATTAATATCGTGGAAAATTGATTCCTAGTTTGCCTTCTTTGCCTTTTTTCATCATAAACATTTGTCAAACAGCGCAGTGCTCAACATTTCTCGGAATGACATACCACGACTGCAAAACATAAAAGCACTATAAAAGAGAGTCAAGTTTCTCAGGCCAGAGTAAAAGCACAATACCGTCAAGCCGGTAGCAGCTCATACACTAGTGACTGTCCTACCTATGCAGTCTGAGGAGGAAGGCAATCGCTCGGCAGAGAAAACAAATGCGTTACATTCTGGCTGGAAGTGGTAGCATTCGATCAACGAAAGTATACTATGCTATATCTATAGGATGAGGAAGGAGGAAGCTCGGATGGGGAATGGAAGCGAGGGAAAGAGAGGGAAGAAGAGAGAGATGCCGGTTGGTCCTCGGACGGATTCCGCGAGTATTGGCACATACGTAACCTCCTTTCGGCCTCGTTCCCGGAAATCGCTGATCTTCGGAGGAACATTCCATCGGACCTCCTCGTCGCCCTTTCCCTCTCCCCGCTCATATCTCCTTTCCCCGATTCCCCTAACCCACCGAGGACTATCCACCCTCACCCTCTCTCTCTCCTCTCTCGCCTCTTCCTTGGCTTGTCGAATAGTTTGGCCGTGCTTTCGCGTGATAGCCCTTCGAAAATTTACTGCCCCTCGTCGTACGTGCAGTAACTTAAGGCTCCGTTCACTAGCTGCTCGAGCGCCGGCGACTCGAGCGGTTCCTTCTCGCCGTGCATCCACCATCCGAGCCCTTCGCCCTCCCAACTTGAAGAGCGATCGATGACCCTCCAATATCGAGACTCCTCCAGAAGCAAACTACTTTCCGGACACGTTTGGCTTATGTCGAATCCCGAATTAATAGTTTGAGAGCGGCTTCCCCTGGCATCATTGGTGTCGGGGTTGCCCGGTTTTGGGGCAAGTTTGAACTTGCAAACGTTAAATTAATCCCTTGTTACATAATTAGCTTAATGGATGGCTCTAATGGGGGAGTCGGGGGACACTAGTGACGGGAGAATCGGTAAATACAGTCAGTTTTAATTTAATGACTCACAAGTTCGTATTTATCAATTTTGCATTAATTAACTGCACTTTTCTTCATTTATTTATAATCGAAGAATGCAGTGGTTGTCGAGTGTTGCAGGGAAAAGGTAAACTACAAACCATTCAATAATGAAAGCAATCCATCGGGAGGAAACAGAGCTTTGCTATATGGCCACTCTTGTTCTCTTTTCCATAGGATGTCGGAGTATACGTAGGTGCAGGTGCACGAAGGCATAACGGGGCTCCGTCTCTCCGGGCGAACGAAATTTCAAATCCGGTAGCTCATCAAAGAAAAGCATGTATCTCAAGAGCCCGAGCGAAGAGAGCAGGCGTGATGGAAGCCGAGCAACTCTCGGATCAGCCGAAACTTTAAATCACCCTGGCGGCGCGAGGGTCTGCGACTCCCCGCTCGCGTCAACTTCTCTTCTGGAATTGGAGTAGCTCGCTTCCAAACTCGAGGAGAATCTCACAGGTAAATTGTACGGAAGTGATGCATTTTTTGATGGATTTTAATTTTCTTTAAATCATTTTCATAATTGTCTGGCTAGTTTCCATGAAGGTTCTGATTGATTTTCAATTGCTTCTACTTATTATTCCTGTTGTTGATTTTCATCGGTTCCTCGGTCGGAAATATTCGTCAGTAATAATCAATAAAAGATTATGAGACTCTTTTATATTAAAATGATATAAAAGAAGACTAACTAGACAATTACGTCTTCACCCCAAACGCACTTTTACTGTGAGCCCTTCGCTGCTATAAAATGAGCGGACGATGACGCGGAAAATCCGAGTTCAACAACCTCGCACTATGCGCTTTGAAGGCGATGGGTCCGCCATGTCTGGCGGGAGTATTTGATCAGCGCACTGAGCGGAATTCCACGGGCGAACAGTCAAGTGTTGTCGTCTCACAGTACAAATGTCTGACACTTGTAACAACGGCTCGCAATCTCCCGGATCGACCGGCCAGTTTCAAGTATTCCGATTGAGGGACAAATTGTGATCGGTGTACCCTCCGTCCTGCCAGGCGATCGACTGCGACGCCGGCGGGCCAGTCCTTTGTTAATATGTGCTGCGAATGGGATTCGATTGAAGCTTACGCGCGCCAACTGAAACGAATGTCTTTCGCTCGCGTGCTCGAAAGCGAGCGATAACACCGATGCAAATAGCTATTGTTTACCTCGGCAAAATGGATCTGTTTATGAAATACCAAGATGCGTTGTGCTATTTGCCCGACGGGCGTATTATAACTTAGAAGAAATGAGCGAATAAAGTTCGTCTAATATATAAAATAATAAATTCTCCGAAATTAAATATTAAATATTTTAAAAAATCCTTTTGAAGGTCATAATGATCAGAGTGACACTAGAACTATTCGTGCAGAGGTAAAGTTGAGTTCTTCTTCTTTCCTGAGGCAAATTCGCCACAATACTGGTGATTCCAATTACAAAGCATTCATGGCCAGTGGTTCGTTGTCAGCGCTTCCGACGTGAAATGGATAAGAAAAGGTATAGGATCTCTGGCGCGGGACGAGGAGCGATTTCCTGCTCCGGATATTTCGGGATGTGCCGCTGATTGAAAAATTTCTACGACCATCCCGGACGCAATTCGCAATTCTCCCGTGTGCCTTCGCCCCCCACCACCCCCCAACCCCCCTGCGATTACTATCGAATCCGCTTGGGAAGATCTCGCGTCCTTTGGCCTCACGGAAATCGTCGGGACTTTCCGCCTTCCGTTACTACGTACTTTTGGAAGCTCGGATTCCAATTGGCCCGCGGCAGTATATTCTAATCGGCTATGAGACTTTGGCCGAGTAGTTGTTCATTGGTTGCTCGGGTTTGATTCAATTAAATCGCGAGTACGTAAAAATCGCATGGAGCGAAAAGTTTCTTTATAACTTGAAACCCCGATTTTTCATCATTCGGTGGTATTTTGATCATGGCATGGAAATATGAAAAATGATTTCTGTCCCGAATATTCACTAAATATAAAAATGACAAAAGTCTCGAATAACAGGTAGCAAGTGAAAATTAAAATCGCTCGCGAATTTCTGACGTTCGCCCTTTGCCAATATTAAACAGTAATTACACGTGAACATTGTTGAAATACTTGGTAGCAACAAAATACAGCCGCGCTGCGAATAATATTTTCGCTCTCCCATGAATTTTCGGGCGTAACGGGAGCTGGTGGAGGGTAATGGATGGCAAAATTGATAAAATATTTGTGTCGGCGAAGTTTGAGACTGGCAACTCGCAATGCTGACCCTCCGGGCACTGTAGTGCTCGGGAGAACGCATCAATCTCTGTTGGAATGTAAACGCTCTTCTTCGGCCGCGCAATTTTTCACCTCCAAATGTCGCCTTTGTTTGTAGGCGTTCAACCAACCAGGCTTTTAGCGCGATGAGAAATCGCCCGAGCAAACCAATGAACAACCGCCTCATTCCCAATTCAACCGGCCCGGACGCTTGCGCATTTTTATGCAAATACCACTTATCAAGATCTCCATTCCACGTACTAATTAAACTAACCTTCTGTGTACGAAATTCGCCTGAAATGACGCGTACGTTAATATTGAAGTAGGTTATTACGACAACATCAATATTTCAAACCTGCGAGATCCCTCTTCTCGTTATTTACTTTTTGTTATCGGGATATTTGATTTCCTGTTTAATTGCTGCTCGTCGCCTTCCAGCGAAAACAATACCCTTCATTCACGAGAATATTTGCACTTCGCCAATAAACAAACCCTCTCGTTCGAGTCATTTATAATCCTCCCAGTTCTCCCTCATTCCCAACATTTATCAAAAAAGCCTTGTCGAGTCATTCAAGCAAGCAATAAACATGGCGAGCAAGGAAGAGAGTAGTCGAGCATCGGAGTTTGCACAAACCCAGCCAAACATCCAACCACCGAATTAGGTATTCAGAGCCACAAACTAATGAGAGAACTGGCGTCTCCGAGTGTTACGGGGTCGCTAGGGCGACTGAGACCCAAAACCAATGCGGTTCTCGATGATGCAGCCGGATTGAAAGGAGAGAGCGAAGGATCGGGTTCGTTTGAAAGTCGCTTTTTCTTCGCTCTCGAGTTCGTTTCATCCGCGTGAGAGCGGTGGCGGCGGTGTTGGGGGGGTGGTGAGACTGATGGTGGGAGGGTGGACAAAGGATCCCGGCGGACGGGTTAAAGTATGGGGTGGTACAAAGAGCCAGGGCAGCTCAGCACTTTCCGAGAAATATCGTCTGGAAGACAGGAAGACTGCCGGGGGAACAGAGCTTTACACGGACCCAACGAAAAAAACTCGGAGAAACCGAATAAAGACCTCCTCGAATATTACTTCGTGCGTGCTCTAACACCTTCGCGACTCTTTTTCCCCCGGATAATGATGCCCGGTGAAATGTAAATTAATGACGGAAATCGGAGTGGAAAACGCCAGCGGATATAGTAGAGAATGCGAATAGTTTTTCATCAACATTCCTGTCTTTTGCGACACCCAACCAACCTGAAATCTTTACACGTTCCACAAAAGTGCTCTGAAAAAAATGACACGCCTTTGTTTACCACTGGTAAACAAAGCAGCCACTTGCTCGAGCCGTGAAAGTCTTGCGCTACAAAGCCACCGTTGTTTTTCCTGCGCGAAGATTACAGGAGAGTTTCTTGGGATATTACAGTCAGCGCATTTACAACTTTCCTTTTAGCCGCGCGTGGCTCACGCAGCTACTTTTTTCGGCTGAAGCTTGGCCTTATCTGAAATTCAAATCGCTCGGGATGGAGGCGCCCGGCAAAGACAGAGGGAAAGGGAGAGTTATAGTAAACAATATTGATTCCTAGGATTGGAGAGTGCGAGCTGCTCGAGTATCCCGGCCCTTTGCCATTTTCACCGTGCGAAAGAGTTCAGGGCTGTCGCGATTGATGGGCAGCGGCCTTTTTTCCAAAGTCGAACGCAATCCACCCCGCAACACAGCCTTCTCTCCGAAGGGTGGCCGCATAAATTAGCAGTTGTTCGTGAAGTGTTCCGCCGCCGGCCTAATGGATGCGCGCTTTAAAAGTGCGCTGCTAAAGTTGCCACATAAATTAGAGAGGCTAGCGCGCCGGTATCTCGTAAACAAGATGTCGTGCGAACTCTTTTCCCGCACGGCTATCAAACTCACCCCATGGGCAGGGGGTAGTCACGTGTACGGTTTATTACGTCGTTAACTAGGATAATTAAACCTGACGAAGCGACGGATTCTAGATTACAGAACCTTTGGAAATATGACAATGCTTAGGACATTTAAAAATATTAGAACTTTTGCGTCTGTTACTTCAAAATGACAATTTGAATTCTGATATTAATAATGTTTGAGCAATTGCTCGGAAAAGTTTCTTCGCTTAAAGGTTCGCCAATCTCTATTAAGTATTACTATTGAAAATCAGCATTTCATACGGCAACCGAGTTTCCTTAACAATGCTAAGTTACTTAACCGTAACTGCTAGGCCGGCCGATTTTAATATTCAGTTTCCTTCCAGTGCTTCACTGTCGATTGAACTTATTCTTTAGTTAACAGGTCAGAGCTCCCGAGGGAAGTGGAATCGTTCACTTTCCCAAACGCTAAGGCGATTATTATCGATCTCCCTCTTAAATATGAAGGCACACTCGGCGCGTGGTAGTTCGAAAAGTACGCAGTGACGTACTAAATTCGAAAAGTTGCGCGCCACTCGCCTCCAAGATTCCCGATAAAGTCGTGCTTTATAGGATGCACGGGGACTTTAGTGGCGGCGTCGCTGGCCAACTGTATAAGAAGATAGTTTACTGCTTTATTTTCCGGGTTGTTACCTCGACGCTCGGCGCCGCGTGTCTAATTAGGGCGCAGGCTTTATCGCACGCTTTTTTGACGAGTTGCAAATACACCCCTTTCCACGCCCACCCACTTTACCACCCGCGCTATGGTTTCTCTTCCATTCTGCAGGTCCCACTATTACAACAATCACTATTGCTTTTGTCCTCTCGCGATCCATCGAGGAGCAAGCGACGCGTATGAAAGTAGGCACCGCGGAAATATGATTTTAATTAACAGCCTCTCCGTGATTCTCGCTTCTCCCGCCACTTTTTTCTGTTTCCATGTTACATATCGGTCCTTGTTGTTGTCGCGCCGTACATAGATATGTACATGTATACATGCACGTACGTCTCTAACTAGGATTGCGCCGGGAAGGAGGCAATTACGATCGGAAAAGGGAAAAAAGACGCCTTCCAATCGAATGTGAAACATTCTATCGGAATACGGCTTTGAACTCGATTTTTCCGTACAAATGGCTGTAAAAGGATGAAAAAGCAAGCTAATGGAATTGTATGGTGCCGCAATACGTTTCGACTTGCCGTCCTGTATACCCCATGCTTTTTTACTTTTTGCTACCACCGACCTGTCTGCCTCTACTGGCACCGTCTCTTTGTCTGTGAAATCCTCTTTATATAATTGTACTGTACTCGTAGTTTACGTTTTGTCGATTATAATGACCGTCGACTTTTAATCGACTTCGAAACGGAGGGAGTTCTCGATTCGATGTGTTAATTTTGTCCATAGTCTGGATCGAAAAATGTGAAAAAGTCGTGTCAAACCTAGCACATACATAACATTAATTCTAATGTCCCTAAACAATTTTTGCTTATCTAACCCACTTCCTTCTAAATAAGGAAATGAATAAAAAGAGAAACGATACTTTGAATTCCCTTTGGTATTCAACGAGCAATTTGGAAGATTAAACCCTTCCACTCGAAAGGGGAATTTACATTCGGATTCCTCCCACTCTCCTCGAACCACAGAAAGCTCCTTGTTTTCTTTTTGCCTTTGCAACACGGAAAATATTCGTCCGATTCCAGCGCGGTGGAACGAGTGCTAATTAAAATCGCATTATGCCATAATCCGCCCCCTCTTATTCCCCAGGGGGGAGGGGAGAATACCGCGATAAGAATAGAGCCGGGGATATTTCGTGGCATCTCGCCGACGGAGAAAGGGACGAAATTGGAACATCCGTACCGTAAGGATCAAGAATGCCGCGATACAAGAAAATCGCGGCGGTTAATGCGGTGTCCTGGTCCATTTCTTTGGAATGATCTCGGCGGGTGGTTCGCGCGGCTGCTCTCAATGGGCCGGGGCTCGATATTGCGCGCGCCAGATGAAATAATTGTTAGGGAAGAGGACTGCAATGCAAATTGGGCCGCGGAGGCTGCGGTCTACTTACACCGAGATTCCAGTCGTAACTTTCTCTTTCCAAACCCAATCTACATGGAATTGTCAGTCCAATACTTGTTGTCTCGATTATTATTCTTTCAATTACTTATTTACTGTATGATTAAAAATGCTTTCGATCTACATATTATTGTATTGTGAGAAATACAATAACTCGATTGTGCTCTAGCAAGTATTAAATAACTAAAATTGTATGAAACTGCTGGTCCATTCTTCAATTAATTTAGAAGCATTGCAAACTTACAGACACAAATCGAGATAGAGGTCAGAAATGACTAATTAGATAGTTAGATTGTTTCAATCCTTTCCGACCCCCAGCGAGTAAGAGAAGTTTCGTTTTTAGAAGCAGCACTTGGCAGCACTAGTTTGCGCAAATCGCTTTTTCTTTCCGTAAGTTAGTGCCGGTAGTGTTGCTGCTCGCTAACTCCCGCTGGATGAAGCAAAAGCGCTCCGCCGTGTGCTTTCCTGGCCCTCGAAGATAACGAAGTGCGCTATGAATAAGAGATGCAATTACTGCAGATGCTGCTCGCAATAATTCAACCCTGGCCTTTGTGCTACGCTTTATCATTCTCTCCGCTTAGTAATTTCGGTTCCGATAAAAACCTTATTATTGCACAGCCCACTTGTGCTTCAGAGGCGCGTGTGTCCGTGCGCGCTTCTGTTTGCCCGTAAGGGATGATCAGGCCCTCATTTGCACGCCCGACTAACGAACGACGCCGAGCGATCCTCGCAGATCGTTAGAGAATTCGCTGAGTGTAATTTATTCAGCATAATTTCCCCACCCATTTCCCACCTCCTCTGTACTCCTCCTCTGTAGCCCCGAGATAACTGCACCCGAGCGGTTTAGGCGTCTCGCGGAATTCCAAATGCGCAGCGGGGGAGGCCAATGGAAATGCTCACTCGGCGAAAAATCGGCGCAATCTGATAATTGCATTTACGATTTCCAATCGCCGAAACACTAGTCATTGCCGCGGAAAATGATCCGCAGTGGCTTCGGTTCCCCTCTGCTTCCGTATCGCGAACGTGTGTGTGTGTGTGTCGGTTTAATTTTGTTACGCTGCAGGAAGTCGCGGGAGCGAGCGCAATTTGTCGAGAGCCGCGACGAGAGTTTCACACCCCACGAATTAACCCCCCTTCCCCACCATGATCCCATTCTCTTCCTCTCTCGCTTTCTCTCTCGCAGACCATCGCGTCCTCTCCGTCGGTTTTCGGCTGGATGGCCGAGCGACTAATCACGTCGAGGACCATCCAAGTCCCTCTTTTTACCTTTGCTCGCTGCGCGCTTCCTGATTGCCGACTTCCCGGCGAAATCCGAGCCGGCGCAACTATTGGATTTTCATTCCTCGAATTTATTGAATTTTCCGCGAGCCCAGCGCCCCTCGACGTCTGTTTCATTCGCCCGTTAGTTCCGCCGTGTTACTTCGCCGATTGTCCGATACTGAGCTAATACTCTTTCAGCTTTGTTCAGAACCGAGAATGAACTGTTTGCACTATTGGTCGCGGTAAGTCCAAGCCGAATGTATTGTTGGCCGAATGTTTTTCGAGTTGGATCTGATGTTGTACGATGTTTGTGCTGTTACGTCTAACGTATATGAATTGTAAAGAAATCAATTGGAATTAAGTATTGATTCAAGTTTATGCAAAGTGTTCTCGATAAAGAAGAATTCTTTCTTGAATGAAATCCTACGAACTACTAGATCAGGAAGAAACGGGAAGTCTTACGAACAAGGAATTATGCTAATAGTGATATTACTGTTCCAAGGAGTCCGAGAGTCCCGAGCCGATCTGTCGAGAGTAAGTACAAAAGCATGGACTCCCGAAACCGAAAGTGAATGTAGCTCGGATTCCGAGGGTAAGACTGCATGAAAATGTATTCATGGGGTTTAAAAGTCCAATTTTTCGCGCATTTGGGGAGAGCTACGCTCTCTTTCCACGTTGAAAATCATTTCGCATTAATTTGTCTCGCCCCCCTCCCTCGAATCGACTGCGCCCGGGGAGTACGAGGGGGCAAGGTTCGCTGGATGGAAATAGAAGTGGGTGGAGACTTTGCGGCAATTTAAATAACGACCGCAGTATTCTCGAAAGCCTTTTAAAATCATGGAAATTATTGAGGACAATTTAACTCCATCTCACTCGCTCCCTCCATTCTCTCGCCCCCACTCAGTCTTTCATTCACTCTCTGCCGCTCTCTCTTATAGTATCCATAGTTGCGATTTTATCCGATTACTTGTTTTATGTGGAGGTACCGACCGTTTTTCCAACGAGCGAGCGCAGAGCCTCGAGTGGGAAATCAATGGGCCGGAAAAACATTTTCATCCGGCATTTCGTTAGAGGGGCGAAAGTGGCCGCGCATAATGGAATGTGTGCCGCCGCGCAAAAATTGAATTACATTATTGTTAACATCGACTTCCGCGCGGTGCCCGAGCGTAAGAACAAAGGCCGCTTTTCCACTTGCCAGTTAAACGGCAACAGGCACGAACGCTTCCGGTGATGTATTTATAATCGTGGACGTTGGGATAATGTTATTGCAATATTGCAGTCTGCTTGCTGGGAATTCGGGGGAATGTTTTAAAAAGCAGTGGTCTGATGCTTCTTTTTCTGTGCCTGCTGGAATTCTGGTAATTTTAATGAATGTATGGTGCATTTTTAATGTTGGGGGATTCTCTCACATGTAAGTATGATTAGCGTGGATTGTATCGACTGTTAGTTCGTGAGTTTATATTACAATATACTTTCAAACATTTATGTATAACTTTTTTTAATTAATAAGTCTATGTTTGTTTCAGCAGACTTACATTGTTTGCTTCGCAATTAGAATAAAAAGTGATGTAAAAAGACTTGCTTATTTAATTTATTTATGCGAAAACATTTGTTTAACGCATGAAGAAAAGGTCTCTAGATAGCATACCTGAGGTCTGTGCAGAGGTTGTTTCGCACTAACACCAGTTCGACAGTGACGAGTGGAATTTCTACGAGTTCCAGCACGCGTGACTGTTTGCAAACACGACCCCTGCCGAGTTTCTTTCGTGGCTTTGAGTGTGAACGAGTGCTCAAGCGGCGGGCGGAAGTTGTGAAATGCTTGTTATGACGTTTCACCTTGTTTCGTCGCGACTTTCGGTGCGGTGCGAGTGTTCGCCCACATACGATAGTTAAGCGATGCAAATACCTCGATATTCCCAGAGTAGAGAGAGGATTGGAAATTTGAGAAAACGGCAATCGTCAAGCGCGTGCCTCACTATATTATCAAGGCTTGAAATTCAATATCTCTTTGCACCTGGATTTCCCCGCCACCGTGTCCGAATTCACTTGATATTCCCCGCACGCCCTGATTTTTCGAGCGGTGCTCAATGCGGTAGAAATGCAGGCCGGACGAGCTTTTGCCATATTTGATTGCCGATTCTTGTCTAATGATTTCAATCGAGGGCTTTGTGACATTCTTTTTAATGAATACTTTTTAGTGCGGTATGTTTATGTTAATCTTGCAATTAGGAAATTATATTATGCAATTATGCAAAAATAAACTTTTAACTCTAAGTATTAAAGAGGGACAAGAGTACAATTTAATTTGACGCTGGCTTCGGGTGAGTCGAGAATCATTGGAAGTCGTTGTTAACACCGGGAAACACACGTGGTCCGGTATTAGTTGGCCAGGTCAACCGTGGAAAATTCCGGGGAATGCGCTGATTTTGCGGCTTTCCGAGCGGCGCGTCGATAGCCTGGCAGCGGCATTAATTTATCGCCCGCCGCATATTTTAGCCGAGTGATTAATTCGCTTCGACACCGAATTTCCGGCTGCATCGCCATAAATTATGCCGGCGAGACCGGCGACAGAGGATTTCGAGTGTGCGCTAATCGGCCGCGTTTCAATAAAGTGTAGGAACTCTGCCGGCTGTCCCGAGAACAAATCTCCAAACTTTCACATCCGCCTGATATAACACGATTCCCCTCGATTTTCCCTTTTCCGGCTATAAATCGTCCTGTTTCATTAACTTTAATTGTCAATTTTTTGCTAACAATAATCCAATTTCGGTTTTTTTCATTGCTTTATTGTCGCATCTAGTAGTTTAAGGGTGTAAGATAAGAAAAGTGGTTGCCAAAAGTGGGAATAGAACTTCTTACAGGGGAACGTTTGCAAATCTACAGTAAGATCTGGAATCTTTATTAAGTACGGCTACTCACGTTCTTGGCCAGTGTTCAAGCACTGTCGTTCCTCGGAATGTCCATTATACACTTAAATTCAGATAGAAGATCGTTCTGGCGGGCAACGGGCTGAAACAAAATGATCATTTCTCTTAGAGACCAAATAACAGATAGAATGTCATTAATTCCATATTCTATGCTAATTCGACATTTATACTGCTTGTATCAATTTCTCCTGTATCAAATCTCCAACAATTGATGTAATCATTTTACAGGTACATGAACACAGGGTGATCACCAGCAATTTTGTTCGAACATTTCTGAAACCAGTTTTTCCAAGATACTTTTTCCGAAACGGAAGCTGAATGAAGGGCAGGCCTTCTCGGCGCGGATCTAAATGAGATCCGAGGCCGCGGAAGCCAGTATAACCAGAGGTAAACTCATATCGAGAATAATTCGGAGGGCCGAGTACAGAGTGAAACGAAAGAAGGGAAAGTCATTAACCCAGATAATCCCGGCGCCCTCCCCGAGCGCCCGGTATTATAAGGGTGCGAAAAACCGACAGCCAGGGGGAAAAAAAGAGGACTAATGAAAGAAGGAACCGAAAAAAGGCTGAGAAAACGCCGTGACAAAGAACACAAGCGTATCTGTCGGGGGAAAACACTCCGCGGAGATTTGGGAAATATGAAAGCCGGCGAGAATGCCGCCCGACATTCCTTAGAACCCACTGCGAGTGTATTTATGAAGTTCTTTCTGATTATCTTGTCGTGTAACAAAGAAATTGTCCGGATTGAATAATTGTTACTGTTGTATCGTCGATGATCAAGTGTATTAAATAAAATATCGAGAATAGGAAATGTGCTGAAGAAATGGTTTGAGGTTAGAGACGCGAAATGGATCTAGAGAAATTAATACATCGCTTTCGATGCTATCAGAGTCGGGGGGAAAGTTTCTAGTCCAGTTGTGGGAGGAAGCGAGGGCATAAATTGGCAATGTAAGTGTATCCGAAGGATCGCAGGAAGAATGGCGAGATGAAAAATGCAGCGGCTTATTGCCGATGGAAACATGTCTGCGCGCGAGAGGATAGAGAATAGAGGGCGCGTCTAACAGTTTGCGGAGATGAGGAGAGAGAGGCTTTCATTACGGGCGAGCCTCCGAAGGAGATTTTTCAAGATGGAAAGGAGGGTAGAAGTCTCATCGAAAACCTAATACGATGGTAATCAGGGGTCCAAGACTCCTTCGATTCTTCGGTTTACCAGGTCTATCCGACAGGCAAAGAAGCCAAAGCAACCCCCGGCAGCCGCCAGTTGCCAGCCATTGAAAATTTATTGAACTCTCCCTCCTTCGACCCCCTCGGCATTCCTCTTTCTCTTCCTCGCTCTATTTCACCTAACCTCTCCGCCCTCCTGTACACCCCTTTTTCTTCATAGTCAGCGCGACCCCCGTCCAAGACACCCGTCCGCCCTTTCCATCTTTCGATATTTTAATACCGCGGCATGACTTTTGATGTTGCCCTTAAATTGGCATTCGACCGCCATTCCGGATTATCGGCCCTCTCGTTCTTGAGTGGATTTTAAAAATCCGCGCCCGGCTTTAATTTGCTCGATGTCTTTCAGCGCTCCGGGCTTTCCATTCGAATGGACTTCCTTTTGAAATAAGTTGGCACTGACGCTCCCGCGATTGCTCGATGACTCGAGTGGCAGAGGATTCGCGTAAACGAAAGATAGATATAATAAAAGATTTGGAGGGGCTAATTAAAAGGTTTTTAATTGATGAATTAATTTTGAACAGCCACTGATTAAATGGCGTGGAAATTTGCTTGAATTCGAGATGAACCTAAACATCAATTTTTCTCTTGCATTGAAACCCTCCTGTTTTAATCATGTCATCAATACTGCGTCGGAAATGATTCGCCGGCAATGACTCGCTTGAAACTGATTCCCAGCCGATTCTGTCGAAAACCCGAGTGTTGAGCGGTGAGGACGGTGTGCTGGCGAGGGTTCCGTAATAAAATTGCAGTGCGGTAATGACGAGGCCCGAGGCGCAAAACCCAAACGAACCCGCTGCCATTGTGAAGAAAAAGGGGGGCTCGAGCGAGATATGAGACGAAGGCTGTATGTGACAGGAGAAATCCGCGTTTCCAAAAACTCCCGAGCCATCAGCAACTTTGAATCGCGACAGTCCCGGGTACCGTCAATCACCGAGAAAATTAGGTCACTCGTCCACCTAGCTTTTCCATTAAAGTCTACAAGTGTCCCTGGCCCAAACAAATCCAGGAACCTCCGTGCACTCATTCAATCGAGTAACCAACCCGCAAGCTTAAAGACTCACAATTTTCCCTCCATCAACTGGAACAATAATCCAGTTGCAAACAGAGTCATTGGAAATCCTCCATTAAAACCTTAACAAATACAGATCATCACCTTCGCGAGCTCCCCCAGTTTTCGAGAGCACGAGGGTCCATTGATATGCAGCCGAATGTCCCGGCATCGCAGAGTCGAGCGCATCGAGAAAATCCGGAAAACGGGCTTAACGTATTGGAAGTGGTGGCGGCGGAGTGCAGCCGTGGCACTATACATAGACCATACAGAGGACGCGGGCAGATAAATGAGGAGTTTGATAAATTTCCCATCTACATTCTCCGAGCGGGGAGAACACGAGGTCATATTCCCGTGTTTTCCTCTCTAAAGCGAGTGGATCGAAACGCGTTCTGCCAGAAACGCCCGAGGATTTCCCTCCCCCAGCCACCCCTCGCCACCCCCTCCACCCTCATCCGGCGCTCCATTTCTCTCGGGCGGGCAAGGATCCTAGTTTCATCTTCATAAAGCAAGTCACGTTCGGCGCGCGGCCGGGCAGTCGAAAGAAGGGAAACAATTGGCACGCCCGGAAACCGCAGCGACGGAAGCCCGAAAAACGCGTGACCTCCTCCCCCTCTCCCGATAGCGACGCTTTCCAGTGATTTACTGCCGGGATAATACAAGTTTTCCGCGCCGCTCGGCTGCGATATCGGTATCGCTTTAACACTGGTTACCTCCGAGCCCCGGATTACCGATCCTGTTGCTTTACTAGTACCAGAAAATAATTCATGGCCCAGTTGCCCTTTCCCACCGAGCCGCATCCCTTTCCGCGCTTTGTTTCGCAGGTTATTTTCGTCCCCGCGGATTATCACTGGCTGAGATGGGTCTATTGTAATCCTGTAAGAAAAGTGGTCAGACTCGACAATAGAGAAATCAAAGGAATATTCCATTGCTTTATTGCCACGGTGAGTGCGACATTGTCTCAGCCACTAGCATATTTATTTCTTTGAGAAAAACACTTGGCAATGTGTGCGAAAATTAATAATTCTAATGCTGAGCAGCTGAAGTGTAAATATAGCATATACAATCTTTACCGTAGTATGTTGAATATTATTCTCTCAATGGAATATCAGGTGGAATGCGGGGATGGAAGTCTGGCGACGGGGGATACTCCCTGTGAAACAGTAACTTTCAGAATGCCCCATGGTATCACTATTTCCAATAAATCTGCGGGTCTCGTGTAACGTGCGATAAGTTCAAGCGAACTCGCCCGAGTTACTTGAACTCTATTCACTGTCCCATCATTGATATAAATGACCGAACTGTGTTCTTCGAAAGTTGGTATTTGTTGCAACGAGCGCCGAGAGCCCTTTCTTCCCCACCGAGAAAGTATCACCGCCCGTTACTCTCCTATCTCCATTAGAGACGAGGACGTCAGGCCAACTTTCAAATCTATGTTTAATCTTTCCGGGATCCTCGTAAAACCGAACCGCGACAGCTGCTGAATTGTACATACTATTCGTTTCCGGGTGTGAGAATAGAGGGCGCGGGAGACAGAAGACGGGGAGAAGTTCCTGCAGGTAACGTCTTACTTCATCATTATAAATACTCATAAAAAGTGACATATGTTGCCGAGCAATCTCCACATTATTCTCGTTTTACCGAGACAGACACTGCCGAAGAATAATGTGATACCCCATAAATGTTACGGCTCTATCTCCACCTCGTCATCTTCCGGAAGAAAGAAATAACCTCGTGTAATATAAAAAATACAATTTTTCCAACTCTGAATTCAGCGCTGTTTCGTGCAACTTCTATCCCAACAAATCCGCGTATACATCGACGAAAAATCCGGCGCTCCAATATTTCTGCTATGTAATACACTCGAGCACACAATTCCGAAGTACGAAAACGTGATCTTATTCGCGCGCCGCATTCAAAACACAAAAGAAAGAGATCACGCGCGGTGCGTTGGAAGAAGAGAACAAGAGAAAGAGAAAAAGCGCATGACGTTACACACATAGCGGCAAATCGAGTGACCCAGATCCAGGTCGCTCTTGGCAAGGGAACGCAATGGAATTTTGAATATTCTTTATCAAGATGTTTTGCGCAATCTTAGCCAACGAGTCTGCCGCGAAATTTGTGCGCGGCGCGATAGCCGCAGCAAATGTAGTCTTTCTCTTGCTATAAATCCCTGGTGGACTGTTTTCTTTTTATCGCTACAACCTCCAATTATTTAAGCTGTGAATGAGATACTGGGTTTCTGAAGAAATGTTGAATGACTGATTTCCGTGTACTGACTATTTATGTTTCATTCCAGTTTAATCCATTTCGTGTGAATCCGAATTCGAATACTGCACAAGAATCGCATACAATTCTTGGTATTGTAATACACTGTGCTTGTATTGTGCTTAACAAATGTTGGAATCAGACATTCAAGTTTGTAATTTTCCCAAAGAATAGAGAAACACGAGGTTGATAAGAAAGACGAATTCTGTTCCGGAGATAAATGGAGAAGTGAGAGGTGAATGTGATTCGATTAAGAGAATTAGGGAGACTACAAAGGGATTAAGGGGATTTCTTGTAAACAGTTTGGCGAGCATAACAAGCGTTGTATAGCCGACGCGGCGGGGGAGGAAACGGATAGCATTCGAAACCGGATTGCAAAGGTTTCCGGGGCGAAAATCGCGATATTGCGTTTGCTCTCCTTCTTCCGCGTAAATTCCCTTCGTTTTCCCAGCGATATTAACTTAGCCGGCAGCCCCTGTGGGAGTAAAATATCTGCAACAGCCGCGCACACGGAAGCCCCTGTTTGCTCTCGTCCGCTTGTAGTGGCCGCGTGCGGAGTTTATTGTTATCCGGGATACGTTAGAGAATAATCCAATTTTCCGGCCCTCGTGGCTGCCTCGTCTGGGTTACCCCGGCACCCGTTGTTATCGCCATGAGAAGCTTGCCATTCATTAGCGCCGCCTTCGATCGCGGCCCATCGAATTTCGAACCTTCCTTTAGGTACTCTGCTTCATTCATTAACCAAATTTATCACTATTAAATGATTTTCCTTGGCAAATCAGTTGGAATATCGTCAAAAGTGAGTGGAAAAGTCTAGTGATTCTTTGACAGAGTAATTATTTATAGCGAGGCTGGTTAATTCCGCGCGGAAAAATCGCCGAGACAAAGGGAAGCTCTACCCTCAACGCGAAGAATCAAGACGAACACTAAAGCAGGCTTAATTAATTCTCTCGGCAAATAGGCGAGGTCGCCGCAGAGCAAAGCTTCTAAATCCCGGCAAGACTCGGCGAGCAATGGCAAAATAAATATTTCGAGCAAGTACTTTTCCCTCCCGCCGGATCCCTCGACGGGTCAAAGAGATTTCCCGATGAGATGCCCGTTCGTTTTGCAAAGTGCGTTTTTACGCAGCGCGAGAGTGCCATTGTTACCGAGAGCACGAGCAAGTGCAAGGGCGAGAGAGAAAGGGACTGGGCTGGAAACTGGGTTGGTTCTCGCAAAACTCGTCTCGCTTGCTCTCGCGTTGCGAGCTTTTGCGATAGTTGGTCGCTCGCGGGCTAGAGTTCGCCGATTCGAATTCATTTACAGCCACCAATCCTGTAATGCGAGCGCGCGGCGCGCGGGATTATACACCGATAACAACTTCTCAATAATCGGGCGAGCGAGCCACTAGACAAATCAGAACTGTTGTAGCCTCAACTTCGCGCCGTCGAGCGAAACTGCAGAGAGGATTTCGAAAGTGGGCCGAACAAAGTTTCGCGCTAGAATTAACGCGCCCTTTGACAAATCTAATGTTGTGTATGCGTGGGTGGATCTGCTCTAACAAGTTCTGCCGGTCTGTAATTCTATACCGTGCGCGATGTTTCTTGAATTACATGTTTTTCCTTTCCTTTTCCACACACTCTATCGAAACATTTGAATCTCTAAAACAACTGCTATAATACGAGGACCCGATCAGGACCTTATATAAAGTACCCTATTAAGGTTGATCCGATCAGTACCCGGTCGGGTCCTCGTTCTACTCGGGATGCTAGCTACGCGTATCAGTTTAATTACCGAAAGGGAAAACGATCCGCTTGCCAGAATGTGATTAGACGTTAAATAAATCACAACCAGCTGGAATCTCAACATTTCGACTTCGCCTGGGAATGCAGACAACTCATCTTCATCGTCAAGGAATATTTGTGTACGTGTTGGGCGCTCGTGAAACCGAGAAGGTCATAAGATGCGCGGGCTATACGTAATGAACTTTGTGGATCAGTCATAAAAGCCCGAGGATCGCGGGCTTTAGAATCCCGCATGCGAACGGGAAACCGAATTGCTAAGCAGTGAATTTAACTAGACACTCCGGTAACTGAATACTGAATTAATGGCAGGCGAAATTTATGAACTGACGCACCCGACAACAGTATAAAGCCCGGGGGATTTGAATGGATGTAATACATGTATAATATAGAATTTCCTCTCGAGCGTCGAATGCATTCGCGTAATACGACGGATATGTATGTAATATATCAGATATAAGTAGACCGCAAAAGTTTGCGCCACTTGCTCGATGGGCAGAAAACTGGCGCGAGCACTCGGTTAACATTTGCTCCGATATCTCGAACTAGGCTTTGACGATAGGAATTCTACACTTTATTTAACATAAATTTTCACCGAGACCAGCGGCCTCACGACGGATCTCTTCAAGAAAGCTTTGAGATCGCGGCGAGAGCTCATTATGAGGGCGCAGACACGTCTGGTGAAAGGGACACGGTGGCGCCCGGAGAAACGAGATTCCAGACGAGCGCATTCAATAAAGCTCCAATTAAATCCGGGATTCTTTTGGATTCTGGCGCGAGGGCTTCATCCTCGCAAGAAAAGGGCTTGTGCCTCGAGTAAGCAGGAGCGCTCGCTCGCTCTGTTTAGCCGGCAATTAGCCCGGAGAGAAAGGGCATTTTCCATACGCGCGGCCGCGCGCGCCATGAAAACGGCTGGCCGGCGAGTCCCGCATTGTCCCGGGTCCCGGGGACTTGGTAATGATGCCCTGGGGCTCCGAGGTGCCATCTCAGTCGACCGCGGAATAACCGATGCTCGTAATGAAGCCTGCACGCGCGCTACACCGACAGCCACATTTGATCGTCATCCCCCGGCCTTTGTGCACACATACCCCTCTGCATACTTAGTGCTCGGCCGCACCGGGTACAACTGCCAACAAATATATGACGGATTCTCTACTGACATCGCAATCGCCCGGCGCCGCATGCGAGGATCCGCCCATTCCCAATAGACGGCGAATATCCGCAAATGTCGCGTGCCCGCAATATTTGCCGCAAATGTTTTATTGGGGGCGAAATGTGCATTTCTGCGCGTAAATATGTAAAGAAAACTAAAGTAATTAGCAAGATTCAAGGATACACAGGAATAGTCTGTATTTTGCAGAGAATAGAAAGGATATAGATATACTATTTAACTGTTCCAATACTTATGCAAGTTGGCTAGCCATTAAGCCGAGTTCCCTCGGCGCAATGCTCGCTACTCGAAACGACATCCTGCCTTCTGCTCTCGGTCTCGTTTTATTCAGTCGGCCACTTGACGAATCGCCACTGGCATGCCTGGGCGGCTGCTCAGACGCTACTGATCAGGGAGTCGAGTTTCGACCGGGCGATAAATTATTTCGAATCTACTCGAATCAATGTCTTCCGCCCTAGCTAGAGCACGAGGCCGGGCCATTTGCTGCCAAGGTCGGTTGCTTAGTTTTTCAGCAGCGAATCCGAGTAGCTGCTTTAAAGAGTTAGCTTCTGGATGAATTACAGTTTGTCTGGAGTACTCCAGACTCATTCCACTGATATTCGACGATATTTCAAGCCTCGTTTATTCGATAATTCATGAGTAGAATCACTCGGATTCTGGCCACGTGAAGGACGCGGTCCTAATGAGAATGTAATATCCAGTCGAAAATAAATAACTCCGCAGAGCGAAGGCCAGAGAAATAATTTGCGAAAATTAATAAAAGGCGAAAAGTTGCTTAACGCGCTAAAACGGGAAGAGAGTGGTGGCTGCCGACATACGGGGAGGGGTCGGGGGAACTTGTTTGCCCGCTCGCGTTTGAGAGAGGCGGCCGAGGGCCGGGAGCAGAAGAGCGAGGGAATTATGCCTTCGGCCGAGATTGCATCGATTTCATGTAGCCAGTAATACCGGCACGCGATACATAATTGATTCGGGCGGCACGTAATTAATTAACGGTCCGCGCGGCTGCCATCCGCCTATGCTACCTGGCCGTCCCTTAATTCCACGTCTCATCGTGCATGCATGCGCCAGAGTAACATCCCGCAGTTTTCCCCTTGCTCGCTACCTCCACGCGCGCCCTCCATGCGCCGTTCGCCCTCTCTGGACCATCGCTTTTTTCTCATTAATAATGCCATTCATTAATACCGAAGAGGTTTCCTTCAAGGAGCGATATTCGATGTAGCAGACAAACTCGTAAAGTCCCTGAAGATTATCAAATATGCTATGCTAGTTTTTCAAATTCAAATCACTGGAAAATTAATTTCGAATATCCATATTTCGGTACAAATACAAATTGAGGTATTTGAACACTTTGTGTTGGGAAATTAAGCACTCGAGAGGACACCGAAACAGCAGAATAGTCAGCTTGACTCTAGTTGCCGGTAATCAAAACATGCCAATCAGATTAAAGTCGTTTGTCGCTGGCGCATTATTCCGCGACATTGGCGGCTCTGTGTGGCTAGACACATCATGCGATAGACAGATTAAGCTGGTAGTGCATTTTGTCATTAATATTACGTCAGACTAGATGAAACGGCGATTACGATTGAAAGGCTGCCGTTTCTATCGCACGCGGCTACGAGCCTCGTGTGCCGTTGCTACGATATTACACCTAGTGGAATATAGCGGAACACGGTGGACCATGGTTCAAGGGTGGAACGCGATGATGGTGTGGGGGGGAGAAGGGGTCTCGCTAATGCATCAATTTATCGTATCAATTGATATACGCCCGATAAGGCCCTCACACTGCCAATGAAAGCCGGCGCGCTCCAGGCGGAAAGGGATAATTCTCTGCGGGAATGCATTCCCTTTGTTGCTCTGATTGTTTGCCATTGTGATAGGCAGCAGGTGGAATTGCACTACGTGTAATTAAACAAGCAGCCCCCGCCCCCTCCGCCCTCGTCCGGGGGGGTTGGCCGAATTCAAAATTCTCGAATATATCAGCGAAGGGTGTGCAGCTGCGAAATTGACTATTAAGCAAGCGGCATATTAACTTGCAAATCGGCATCGACGATATTGGCATGGAAAAAGCGGGGAAAAGTGTACGTGTCCTGTTGGAATTTGCAAATAATATCGGAGATTCTTTTGTAAATACACTGGAGGTTGTTTGAGGATTTATGGGCATTTTTAGATTATTGCATTTCTTTGGGAAGGAATTTTTATGAAATGCTACAGCTTTAGTGTCGCGAGAGCCATTAAGTGTTTGGGTACTGCGTTATGGCGGGTATTTTAATTAATCGCTCGAGGAAAATAGACGTGTTTATGGCTGGGACTAATAATCGTTTTGCATCACTGAGGAATTCTGGCTGATGTTTATCGTGCCATTAGTGAATTAGCTCGGATATGAATTTATTACGTTTACCGGGCGATCATCCCTTCGAGGGCGTAATAGAATAGGCTCCAGCACGGGTTCAGTGAAATGTTTCAAAATTATTATTAGTCGACTGGTGCAATTAGTCGAAATTATTATACTCCCCTTGAGCTTCATTATCATACGTTATTGCTATCTAGACTTGTACCCGCTAGCTCAATGTTACATTGTAGAATTTATTCTATTACGTGCTATTCAGCAAACGTGCTCCGATTTTCCGACACGAATTTCCCCAGCAATCATCATCGGCACTGGTCATTCTATCCAATCATGTACATTCAAAGACATAATAATCCTAATCAAACATAGAAATGGGAATACCAACTCTCCGAAATTCGCTGAATATTATATTATCGAGGTATACATTTGATGTCTGCGAAATTAGTTCGGACAACAAATATAGACTGCAGACGTATTTCCAAAATAAAGGAAAATACTGCGCCGGGAGAAATGTTAATCTCGAGAGACTCCAAATAAACGGGAGTCCTTTCTAATTAGGGCGAGCAATTAAATCCATTTTTAAAATACTCGCGGTGCATCGCAAAATACGAAAGGCTGCAGGCCTTAATAAAAGCTCGGTCGGGGCCGATGCTCGGCAAATTAATTATGCTAACGAGGCTCGTCTAGCGGGCGGGGGCCGGCGATATCTTGCCGGGTTCTTGGGGGAAATGAAAAAATAATTGGCCGACTCGGGTGTGCCGTCGCACGGAAATTGAGTCGCCACATGCGAAGACACTTTATGACACCGGCGGCCGCCGCGCACTGCGAGATTTGCTTTAATATTCTGCAGTGTCAACTACTAACTACAATCTCCGTAAATATAAGCGAACCTAATTTCCATAATTTATTTGGCAAACAATCTGCATAATATTTCCGGGCGGAAGTGCGGCGAATTAAGTCTCCCGCGGCTCGTTCGGTGCGTAATTGATTTGATATGTTTATTACCTAAAGCTTTGTGTTTCAATCTTAAAGTTCACTTAGCCTTCAAGATAATAAATCACTATAGTTCTATTATTTTCTTTTGACAATGTTACTTGGCGTCCAATCAACATTTATTTAACGGACAAGGAAGATCCGTGCATCCAAGCATCCAGGTAAACGAGGAAACGTTCTGTCGCCTAATTTTGCAAAACTGGCCATTTCATAGGCGCCTCTGTGCTTTACGTTTTTCAGGTAGAATTAGTTCCGCCTTTTAGCGGAAGCTCTTAAGCACAAGTCGGCGGAACGGGCTCTTTCGCTCCTTCCACGATGTAGCTTTCCCGTAATAATTCAAAGGATTCGTGTTGGCCGCTGGAACAATCTCTCGGGATATCATCTCTCGTCGGCGAAAGGACCTCTTTTGAAGGAACAGTCCTAGCGAGAGGCTTTGCGCGTTCCCGCTCCTTAGCGTTGAAACAATCTCCGTTTTAATCCCTCCATCTCCGTTCTCATTTAACCGACTCTCTCTCTCCTCTCTTTCGCCTCACGCTTTACCCTCACATCCCGCCCAGCCACTTTTTCCATCAAAGATGCACGCAAAACGCACGAGGACCTTTTTCTTTCGAAACCCACTCTTCTGCCCAACGAGGAATTACCTCTGATCACTGGAAAGCGAGCCCCGCGGAAAGCATCATACACGGAATGGCGAACACTTACTCGGACCATTATACGAGAAAAAGTCCAAAACGGGCGCATTCAGAGGTGGTAGAGATTCGAGGTGATATCTTCCTTTCAAATGCGAGGAGGTTCTCCGCGAAACGAGCAAATTTTATCGCCCGCCGCGGCATTTACTGGCGGACGGGAAATCGGAAGTCCGCGTCGTAAAAAGCGGCGCGGGGCTCCAATAAATTAGGAAGTAGTTGTCCATTATCTCGAAAAAATTACTATTGCGGTAATAACGGCGCCGGGCCGGCTGGGACGTTCATTTCTCCAGGTTATCTCGCTCGCTCTGCGTGTTCATACACGAGATTACCGCGAGATATATGCGCGTCATGAACTACTGTAGCTTAGAGTATTCATAGCTCTGTGCACGCTTAATGCACGTGAATGCTAATTCGTAAGCGGACATGTACTCTTTCTCTCTCTCTGTCCTTATAAATATCGGCGCGGCGACAAAAGTCTGATAGGATTGAATTTAGCGGGGACACTGTGACAATGGTCCAAGGGAAGCCAATTCTCCCCGGTCGTTCGAGCTCCCGTCACTTAAAGTAGCCGAACCTCTCCATTTAAACGTCACGTCCATACTCGGCGAATAAGCGAGGTTTAATTACACTTTGATTGCAAGTGGCCGCCGCCGTCGGGCCAACTTATTCGCCCGGGAAAATCTTTCCCTTCTCGCAATTAGTTGCGAGTTCCTACCAGAAACGCGCGGCCACGCCACTCGGCGTCCGACTCTCGGATTCCGAGAGTCATTCACCGTAAGTTTCCGCCGAATGTATGTACGGGCCGTGTTTTTAATACTAATGGGCTGGGCGTGGCCCTGCGATCGTGGCTATTAAGAAAGTTACGTGTAAAGAAGTCCGCGGTTGCTGGAGCCTGTAATATTTCGCTCCGAGGAACTGCGGTTGAGTTTACTTAATTAATGTTTTTAAAGATGTTATTAAGCTAACGTTTGAGGCTGGTCCGAGGGTCCACGCGAATATGTTGGGGGGTTGGGAGAATGTCGATGATAAACCTTCCATGGAAGGAAGTGTGGGTTGTCGTGAATATAGATTTCAGTAGAAGTTTCACAATAACGGTTTCCCTTTATTAATAAATATGTGGACTCAAAAATATCACGAATTGCGAAGACTTGAAACGTCTTGCGATGGTCATTAAAAGTAAGTGAACCGAATTGTCCAGAAACTAAGAGAAGCAAACAATAAAGTACGATTCAACGTTAAGAAGGAAAACCGTGCGAGACTTATTGCCAATCCTTAATTCACGCATGAAGTAAAGAGCTACACCCTCATGAAAAATAGACCAGCCTTCCGCCATGAGAAAACACCTCGGGAAGAAGTCGCACGGGATCCTCGACACTTTTTCCCTCCTTTTTTATTGGAACCGGCCGCGTGAGTATGTAGCACGCGTCAGGGCGGATGCCGGCGAAGGAAATAAAGTAAGAAGAAGGGCGAAGGGAGCGGAGCGCCAGAGACACAGAGAGCGCGCGCGCGCGCCTGGTTATAAAGGTCGAGTAATATTTTAACCCGTGCATTGTACTGACGGAATTGTAGAGGAAATAAATTATCGTCCGCGCACCCGGGAGAGAGAGAGAATGAGAAAGAGGGTCCCTTCCATTGGCTGCAGGAGCGCCTTTCGCGGTAGGACACTCAGTAGAGTCGTTATATTCTTTTTTCCCCGACAAAGAGCTGCCGGAATACAAAAAAGAGAGAAGCAAAGGGAAGATGCAAAGGAAGAATGCATACGTGGAATCGCGTTTACCGGGCTCGCTTAACTTCGATTCATTGCTGTTAAAAAGGGCTTGTCGACCTAGACTCATTGTTATATCGAAGGCAGTTGTACCACACTGCATTATAATTGTCAATTCATTATTTGGATCCAACAAAAAGCTAAATTAGCTAATACTCTAACAGTACTATATTTAGAGAATAAATTATTTCATAAACAAATTAGAACTAAGGGAATCCGATCTTTCAATTTCTGTATTTGTCATGTATCGAGAATTGTAAATGCATGAAATTCAAAATGAATCCATAATAGTCGAGGACAATCGCCAGCCGGGGCAGAGTCTAATAAATAATGCGTCGAAAGTTTCGAGCACGGTAGAGAATACATTTCACCGAGGGTTTCCCTCCTCCCCACTCTCTCTCTGTTGCAGTGGCTCCCTCTCGCTCGCTTTCTAGATTGGCGAGTCGTTCGCAAACTGCTACGGCGAGTTAGGCCGAGGCCAGAAATTGGATAAATAGCTGGAGCAGCTTTTATAAATCACCGCCACTTCCTGGCACTTTCCGCCGACAATATTTCGCCGAGGAAGGAAACTCCGTTAGCGGCGAGGCGTCGAGACATACGTGTGCACGGGGCGCGCGTGTATCACGGACGCATCGTAATTCCTCGGGAACCAACTGCTACTTTCGCTCGGCAGCCTCCCTCCGCCCAGACACAGCCGCCGTTTGATAGATGGACGCCCGACTGATTATCTCGTTTGCCAGCGCGACGATTTTCTTATTCACGAATTTACTGCCACCGACCCCTACTTATTTCATTCCTGCTGATGGAGGTAGATGTGTGTGACGAGTGGGAGAGGTTTATGCTCGCGATTTAGGATCTTGTTGACGGGTTAGAAGTTTCGGTTCATGAAGATTTATGGTACGGTTGGTTGATATATATGAAAGATATGGAATAGTTATTAAATATTAAGAAATTCACTTATGAAATTCAAATATGAAATTCAAATATTAAATATTAAGATACATTAAGAGTTTATTAATAGTAGATACTCGTATTGGTTTAATTGAATGAAGATAATGCACATTTATAACATTCACGCAGAAGACGAGAACAAGTTTCTTGATACCCAGAACGTTCAAATGCGCAAGTGAAATAAAACTTTCAAGAAAACTGTTGCCTGCCTTTTTATCGGCCGTTTCCGTTTGACAAGTGGCGGGTTTGCCGCAGGTGATCGCGGAAACGGGGGCAAGAATTTCGTGAAATAGCGCCGGCTTTCCCTCTCGAGAAACTTTGGGAAACATATGCTTCGGTGATCGCGTCAAAGAGCTCTTTCGCGCGACATTTGTCACGCATATTTACGGGGGATTCAAGCCTCCCGACGTTTTCCCATTTCCCCCTTTCTCTCTCTCTTTCTCCCTCTCTCCCTCGCGTTCCCTTTCTCCCTTTTCAGGGCGATAAGTCAGCGCCAGTTCTAAAAGCTCTCTTTCATCGCCCGTGTACGCGAGCACATATGTCCGTAGGTATAGGCTGTTTCATAAACTACCATCGAAAAGTTTAATCCCCGACAGTGGGGCGGTGGAAGATCGAAATTTATGACATAAGGCATGGAAAGCGAGCGGGCCGGTTGAAACCCCTGAAATATACGAGACTACGCCATTAGAAACGTCTGCGCCACAATTACCCTCTGGAATGTTTGAACTGCAGAAACCTATGGAAAATTATGGTTTCAACTACTCGGCTTGTTTGAGTTTATTCAAAAATATTCAATCGTCGAATTAAACTCGGGTGGACTTGTTTTAATTATTTCTACTGATTATGCTCTGAAAGGGGAAATATTCGAACTTTATTCAAAGGAAGGATTAATTGAAAACCGAGGATATGATGAAGTAGGAATGTTGAAGGAGGACAAGCTACCGCGCGGGAACCTCGGAGAAATGAAACGTACACGTACGCGGAGGATATCCCTTTCAACAATCTCGCAATTCAGAATCCATCTTGTGAAAAGCGCTCACATACTGTGATCCGCACTGTACGACTGTCCCGATCAGAGATATTGAAGTAGCGAATGGTTATGACAGACGATTCAATAGGTGGCTAAGCCTTCGGGCTATACTCGACGAATACCTGCCACTGCTTAGGATGATGCTTCATGAAAGCACTCATGTACCAGCAAATAAAATCTCGAGTTTCATACAAAACGCATTGCCGTAAATGGCGAATTCTGTAGAAGCAACATAAGACTACCCACATATTCCCATGAGTACTTGTATAAAAATTAATTTTTAAAACGATAAAAGTATGATTTCGAATAGTAAACAGGAAATCGGAGATATTATTTGAGTACGAAGTTTGATATAAATGAAAAAAATGATGAGTTAATTAGCATCGTTGATTGTTAGTCGGCGCTCTTGGGACCCGAGGGCGCAGGAAATCGGCCCTTTTAAATTTCTAAGGGAAGCAGGTCGATGCAAGTACCGGGCGCCAATGTCGAGGCGAGGAAAAGGGTGCACACTTGCAATGGAAACCGTTTGTCGAGGGAGGGGCGGTGGCGGGAATTAATTAGTGCAGAAAGCGCTCGCGCCGTCTCCTTTTTCCGCTAAAACCCACCCACCGTCAAAACACTGAGGAAGAGGGAAACGCGGGAGGTTAAAAAAAAGCAGAAAACCATGAAACGTTGACAGCGAGGGTGGAAAAGTTTCGCGCGGACTTTGCATTGTGTACACACTATTTCATAATTAATCTCGCAAAAAAGGCATTAAAGATGCAGAAAGCGGCAATTAAAAAATCCACCAAACACAGAACCCTCGCGAGAACTTTAATTCGATAAAAAAAAACCTATGAAAATCAAGAGTAATTTTATCATTAATAAGCAGAGCATCATATTCCCTCTCACTTCACATGCAATTATACCTCGCCTTATTTCCGCACACGCGCGCGCGTCGCTTCAGCCAACCAACCCCATAGCCCACCCCATTTCCCCCGACGAGGCGCAGAGGCAGGTGGGAAAGAAAGTAACGAATTAAAATATTTCGCAAAGGCTCACTCTCCCAGACGCCGAGGCAACCAGCGCCATATGTATAGCCAGCCACCTCGTTCTTTGTCTCTAATCTGTTTTTTGCACGCGCCGTGATTAACGTCCTCGCTCGGGAGGACGCTGCTCCTCGGACGCGTGTGTCCCTCGGCAAGTCCCTCTGTTGCCTCCCGCCGCTGTCCTCCTCGGTCCTTATGTTTGCTGAGAATGATGGAAGCCGAGCAAGCGACTACACTGTCCACTTCCTTTTTAATTAGTCAAAGCGCTATATTATCGCGTGCTCCGTCCTTCGTCTGCGCCGCCGGCGACGGCATTATGGGGCGAAAAGTGCAATTCACGTCTCAGGAAGGTAAACGGCGAATGGCGTGCGGCTCTCGTTGCGAAGTTGTTGTAGAAGTAATTTTTAGTGCCTCAGCTGCCAACTCACTTAGCTTTTGCAGACTAGGATTTATAATAAGGCGAGGAATGGTTAATGGAGTAGAGAAGTGTAGAAATGAAGAGGGAATGATGGGAGAATTATGAAAAGGTTTAATCAGAACAAAGTAATCGTTGAAGTAAAATTAATATGAAAAATAGTCGAGTGTTGCATGAAATCAGGTATTTTCACGAATCATGCATTAGAATAACTCGCTGGGGTATGCGAGTCGACATGCACGCAGACCGTAAGAGTGGACCATAAAGCACCATGGGATCTGATCGTAGCCTGTGTAATTTATACGCTACGGAGTCGGACGGAATTGAGAGCTGAAATTTACAGAGCCGCGCTAAGCGATCGTAGCGTTCGATTTGCTTCAGGCGGACCGAAACGCTCGCTTCGTCCTCTTCCTACACTTGCGTACAAAGTGCTCGATCGATTCTGTCTGGAAATATGGCTGGCGCGTAATTTATTTCGGATCTCTTTTATTATTTGCAATTACGTGCACCGAGACTGTCTGAAACATTAAGCCTTGTTTTAATACTTTAAACTCTGTTTAAAGGCCCAAACTTCAGTGAGACTTCAGTGAGGAATCAGATTCACTCGAGTCTCCAGTGTTTTTGCAATCCGAGTGTAGAGTAAATATAGACAACTGGAGAATACATACTTGACTGATGCAAATGTGTGATAGAAGATATAGAGCTGTTTTTGCTGCCGAACGCGTCCGCCATTATTCTAACGTCAGCTATATCGACAGATATTTCCGGAGCGCCCACTCCGTAAAGCTCTGATTCCAGCGGCTGTTTTATCAGTGAGAGCCAGCTCGCACAATAGAATAACGTCAAATTATTTTTCCCTTTTCCCCTACCCATCCTACTTTCCCCCCACCAGCCTGGATATTCAGCGGTCGTTCACCACTTCATTTCAGCGCAACACCGGCCTGTGTTGCACTGGAAGATTATGCCCCTGCTTTCCCGCCCACGAGAAAATTCACTAACACACGAGGAAAACTTTCGCCCGGAATGATAGGAATTGATGCGTTGCAATGGGAAAGAGAGAAATTCCCCCTGCGTTAAAAGCATTCGAATGCTTTGCTTCGAAAACTGGATAGCGGCGGGCGATTTTTCCTGAAACACTACTTTCTCGTTTACGCATAACAGTAATGGCAATAAAATTCCGTCGTAAAGCGTTCTCGTAAATATAAATCCCTGAGTTTCTATGTTTTGCCATCGTGATTAATGGATACTGATATAAAGTGCTCCCTGTTCTGGAATGTAGTTCAACAGAACAGTTCTACTATTCATGGTTCGTTTTGCGTTATGCGCGCCGTGTATCACGAATTAAAAAGAATCGGTTATATTGATTCAGTGAAATTGATTACCAATACCAGTCAATGGACAGCAAAAGTATCAAATAGAATTTAAATTCAACTTAACTATGAATTGCAGCTAATTCTTTTAAACTTCAATGCATAGATCAAATTCAAATACTATTAAAGTAGAGGAATGCAATTAGAAAAAATTGAGCATGCAACAAAATTGAGTTTCCCCCGGCTCGGCTCATCCATCAAGAAACTTGAGTGAAGGCTCCACTACAACTAGTGCAGCGAAAAGTGGTAGGAGGCACGTTACGTCGGCTCTATTAGACGGAAGTTACGGTTTAGTGCATATTATCTTGAAAAATCCCTTGGTAAGCTCAAGAGGTAGTAAATTTCCCTAAGTACACGGCAACTGCTTCCAGTGGCAGCGATGCATGCGAATATTGGAATAGATATATGTACACAGTGAGAAATCGAACTTTGTATGAAACTATCACGAACTGATGATTTGATGGGTGCAAACAAATGTTTCAACGAATATTGACATATCGTGCGTATATGATTTTGCGTGAAACGATTAGGGATGTCCCGCTTTCAGAGCTGCAATTGAGATTATTATTAATTTACAAGAGAAACACCACTATATTTAAGAAAACACCCTCGACATGAAACTACCGGTAACAAGGCGTGACACTTTCCATCGCAACGAGCCGCCCGGCGATCAATTTCCCAATTAATATCAATCGACGTCGTATCACGGCGTCAATTAATTCCAGTAACGATGATGGATGCTGTCAAGCCTAATCTCCCCGAGCGTATCCAGAGTGCTAGGTTCTAAGAAATTAGAGCAAACTTTTTCACGTGACAGGAAGAAATTCCCGTTAACTAGCCTAACGTTCCCTTTACTCAAAAAATTCACCACCCACGTGATGTAATGTGACAGCTAATTGAACTACTAATTACTGACATAGTGAAGTCTTTAATCAATATCCTACTAATTATGAACAATTGATATTTATGGTGTATGAAAATTAACCACAACCAAGTGGAACTCACTGTATTGACTCGACACTGCTACCACCTGGTGTCCGCTGTGGTCGTGTAGTGCACTACTGTCGCTGACTTCGTACTGAGGATGACAGGTACAATGCCGTGACCTGCCGCGTGCAACTTTGTTTTCATACGTCAGCAAATATGCTCGGGTTCGCGCAACCCCCTCTGTTCCAGTTTGCAATTATTGTGACCAGGTACACGGCTAGGTTTCCACGGAGAGCGTCAACAGTCAAAACACAGCTGGGCGTCCGAGGATTTAAGTTTTTTTTGACTCTGTCCTGGGTCTTCGAAAAATGTCCTCTTTTGCGGCTACATAAATGAATCCCTGGAACAATACAGAAAAGAGGATTGCAGTGATTTACATGTATTTCCTGAATGTAATTTATGTTTTGTTATACATAACATGCACCATACAATTCGAATTGATCAGAAGTCTCATCGGCTTCTTAACGACCGAATGGTTAAGTATATCAAGTAGAGCTCGATAAATACTGTTTATATGAAACTCTATTGGTTGAATTGATTACTTCGGAAAACTGAAGAGTACATTCCAGCTTTGCTTTGAGCCTCGCCATCGTCCGGCGCACGCGTCTACTTTACGCGAGCGAATAATTCCAGCCAAATGCACGGCTATTTGCCTCCGAAGTGACATTGGCGATCGACGTGCTTATCACGATCAAAGGGAATCATCGCGGCAAAGTTGCTCGCAAAGCAGACCGATTTTCACAGAAGTCTACAATCACGCACACGCACACATCGCCGGCCAATATTTATTTTAGCGGTATAGCGCGCGCGCTGCTATTTGTTCTGCGCAAGAAATACTCGCTAGGATTACAATAGCTGTGTAAACACCAGCACACGCTATTCCCTTTGATTAATGTAACGACCGAGATATTGGATCGAAGAATTACCGGAATGGAGTAGCCATTGCTCTGATTAATCGAACTCTTCTTAATCATTAAACTGCAAACACATTCGTGCAAATACGATTTACGCAACACGATATTTACACAAAAATCTGCAGTAACGGCACTGCGGCGTTTCAGGTCGCAAAAGAGATTCGACATTTTCGTTTGGCTCTGCTTTCCCAATACTTGGATGAATCGGGGATTATTTATAATCGTGTAAACGTCACCTGGCGATTATTGGTGTTTTTACCATATTAATAAGACTGTCGAGTACAAAACAAAACATTGGCTTATTGTTGGGAAATAATGAGGGAGTCAACAAGTTTCTCAAACATTAAATCAATCAGTTTTGTGTGACTCGATGGCACTAATACGAGGAAACCGAAATTTCGTCCTTCATGTTTCGTCGCTTTTGGTGTTCCGCGATTTCCAATTATCGAGCGCATGCAACATTTGCCGAGAGAGCTGCTTGCGTGTTGTAATTATCGCAAATCATTTGGGCACCGGCTTAATGAATCCGGCGGCGTTGACGTACGGTGCATATGACATGCGCTTGTTTAGGATTTTCCCTGTGTAGCTTAATGTCACTATGTCGACTACCTGCACCTGAGTCTCGAAGGGGTTTAGAATGTGATAGCAGCACAATACTTCGCGAAATAATGAAAAATGTTATGGAAACTTTGAACTGAACATCTTTTCTTTTTTCGTCGACGTAACAACGCCAAGGATCCAAATTAGAAGACGCTAAACGTTATCAAGGTTCATTTAATAATTAGCAGGGCGGATACGCCGGAAATTGTCTTCGATACTTTCGCGATCGTGCCCACTTTAGTATGCAAATTCGATGAGCGCGCGACGGCCAAGTGGCCGCTTGTAAAAGCGTCGTAGTCTCCTCCGCTCCACACGCTTTTTGCGAGCCGCGCACGTTGAATACTGAGAGATCTTCCCCGAAAGAATTCTACCTGATCTCAATTAGCAATTGACTAATGAAAATAATTGTTTCGACTTAAAGAGTTTGTCGCGTGTTTAATATTAGCTCAATTTTGTTTGTGTCCGTTTCTATTCTCTGCAATACGTGCAAGCTTTGCAATCTCGTTTCTCGTAAATCATATATATGCAAGCGAGCGTCGAACAAGGAAACACGTCGCAAGGTTCCCGAAGCGCAAAACAATGATTTATTAGCATTCTCCGCACGATTAATCCAGTCTTTAATTCGGCGCCGACTAACAAAGGCCTCGCAAACGAAATCGAGTAGCGTGAATTTTGAAAAAAAATCCAATTCGCCATCGGCCATTATTCCGTGCTCGCACTGATCCACCGTCTCTCCACTTGGACATCGACACTTTCATTAATGCAATCGACAAGGGCACCACGCGCTCGAAACAAAGGCCGCCAGGATCCCCCGGCAAAAACTATGCGCGTCCGATGTCCAGCCGAACGAAAACGAATCTCTCGCCGGCCGATTCTTTTTTTTCAATCATTCCATTTGGCCGTTTGGCCAAACAATCGATATATCGGAAAGAAGCGTGTCGAGTTTCTCGAAAGGGAAAGAAGTCTTCATCAATTTGCGAGGAGTTTCCGAACGCTCCTTCGCCTCCGCGGAGAATCGGCCAAGTGAAGTAACGAGGATCCGAGGGACGCTGGCAATCTCATTAGGAAAAAGTGCGAGTGCTCTGCCTCGCTCGCGAAAGCGAGGAGAGAAAGAGAAGGAGATGGGGAAGAGCGTGCAGGGGAGAGAAAGAGAGCGAGTCAGGAAGCTCGCAGGCATTAAGTTTTTGTATCATCCGCGCGAACGCTGGCAACTGCGAGTCATTGAAGAACTGTACGAAGACGCGTTGCCCTCTTTCCATGATCAATGAATGACTGTGCCGACCGCGAGCTTCCCCGCCGTGGAAACTGTTCAACATTTCTTTACTATTCCGCCGCTTGTATAGAATCCACTAACAATACACAACATATATTAAATAATACAAAGCAATAACCAAAAATCCGACGAAATATGATAATTCTGAATGATTATTTCTCGATTATGGTATATAATATAAAATAAAATATGGAAATATGGTAAAAAATTAAATAAATTGAGAAGAAAAAGCTAAGGTACATCGATCAGATTCCTCGAGCTTATGCCCACCGCACCAACACGCTCAAGGCGGGAAGGCAGAAAGGTTGGGTGTGTCGGAAAGAATTTCGATTAAGCGAATCGAGCGATGGAAGAAGCCGTCAACGGGGTCCTTTCTTACCGCTACTCTACGCCAGTACGTTCACGCAAGGATACGCGCCGTTAATGGAAAGCGCGATATCTGATGTGAAGACTGTCGGGCGGAGTGGAGAGGCGAGAGAGTAGGAGAGGAGGTTGGGTGAGAGTTCGTTAACTGCTCTCTCGTAGTCTGGTCGCGGCACGGAAATACCCCGGCAAAGCCGAGACGAGAAATAATTAGCAGTGCACTGTCGTGCCACCGACACTAGAGGAGAACATACGGCGAGGGCTCACGCACACACAGAGGGCCACCACCGACAAAGACGAGAGGAGCCCAAGGAAGAGCGGGAGGGGGAGAAGGTTGGCGGGCTATTAACCCATTCATCCGAATTTTTCTCCGGCTAGCTCTTCGTCCTTCTCCCCTTTCCCCTCGGTCTCTTGACTCGGGGATTCTCTCAGTCCCGGCGCGCTTCGACAAGAGGAGGAAACCCGTGGAATTTCTATGGCCGATTCCGCGCTTCTTTTTTCAGGGGCGCGCGCCAACACTCTGTCCGTGTCTGCCCGGAAATTCTATTTAAATTCCACCCCTCGTTGCCCGACTCCGCCACCCGCGCCCAACCCCTCGAGCTTTGCGATATCTGGAAGGAGCCGTTTGCAGAGTCGAGGCGAACAAGAGCGGCGAGCAAGACGTCCTTGAATTAAAGTCTTTAACTCATCCGTTGGAAACGATATTTCATATTTGGATTATGTTTTATAGTTTGGCATTTAAGGGTTTACATGTAACTTCAACTTGGCTAGAACTTCATTGGAGTATTTACGTGGGTGTGTGGAGGTGTTAAAGTTGTAAGCTTCATATCGTGGCACGCGGTGGATTCATCCTCTCTGCGGAGCTGAGTTTGTTGAAAGGAGATTTGAGTGCGGACCAAGTCCAATTTAGTTACAGTTAAACATATTAGAGTGCGCCTGTTGGCATAACCATCCAACCGCATGCTTCAATGGTCAAGTGGGCTAACTTCCGAACCAAGTTACGGCAAGTTCGAAATTCATTCGTGTTACTCACTGGAAATTTCACTGACCGACATCTAATTAAATCTACCGGTTGGTCGTCTTATGGAAAATGATAGAGGGAGAGTTGAGTAAACTCTAGAACCTTTGAAGTACATTCCGCTGGGAGAGTATTTTGTTCGTTTATAAATCATTTCTCGCCGTGCGAGTACTGGGGTATTATTTCCATTGGGTTATTTGGTCCATTATTCGAGGTAGTTATTCAGAATTATCTCAAACATTTCATGTTTGACGATCAATGCAGAATATCCAGCATGAATGGAAAGGAATTCGAGGGGAGGTGGGAGCGCTGATATGCCATTTGGCGTTCAGTTTCTCGGCATCGGATTTCCCTTGTTACGTATATTTGAGTATCACGGCCACTCATACACATCGCTTTATCGGGGTGCGCGGTGCTCGAGGCGGCATCTCGAATGTCCGATTCATTTACCCTGAATACCGAACAGTCACCGTGTACGCCATGGACGCCCAAACGAATCCGAGACGCTGTTTGCCCTGCGTTTGCGTTTTGGTTACCACAGACCAGGCAAATCTCCCACTGCACGCAAAGCGACCGCCGCTTCTCTTCATTAACGTATTTGATCATGTAAAGTCGGATGTATCAGCGCAAAATCCGCTGTATCAATGCGAAGTCGGATGCACCTCTGTGAAGTCGATCCATTCCCGAGAATGAATAATCTCGCCAGAGGTTAGCTTGTTAGTTGCAATGCGATCTACCATTTCCTGATTAACATTTACTTTATCTTTTATACCTGGAATATATTATTTGTCTCCTCCGACGAAACCTCTTGCAAGTATCCTTCATTCTTATCCTCCTCATAATACCAACACCTGTATTAAATACAAAATAATAACGGTACTTCATTAAACAATACTTCCTTCACCAAAACACGAATCCACTAAAAAGAGAGCCACGCGAATTACACGATTACTCAACGACCTCGAATTACGCATGCCATTCGAGTCGACAGCAGAGAGCTCGTATTCTCGAAAATAAAGGCTTCCCCGAGCCCAGAAAAAGTTCGCCCTCCATTTGTTTCCCCGGCGGAGTGCGGCGAAAGTGGTGCCGGTTAATTTAATTTCAATAAACTGGCCGGAGGCTTAATGGGATCGTCTTTACTTTCTGTCCAAGTTTCGAGGAGCTCCCGGGCACCGGCGGCTTCTCCGAGAGGAAGGGCGCGCGCGCGCGGGCTACTTCCCCCGCTCGTCAAAGTAAGACGAACTGGAACAAGGGAGCAATATCCCCGAGGATCTCGCATTTTAAATAGGAAACCGTCTGCTTGTTAAGGCGAGCCACGTTGGCCATTAAAGTTGCGGCGAACCGATGAGAGGAGCGACATTATAATCCAAGACAATAGATCCGAGATGTCTCAACCTAGAAACACAAACGGGTAATATTAACCCTTTCAACCTTTCTTATTTCTTACTGCAATCCCAAGACACGTAGACAACTATAAATCAGATTTACATCTAGACACGTGTCCTCTCAAACCACCATCAAACCACGTCAAACAGCAGCGTTCGAGACACCAAATCACATTAAAAGCGATAGAATCCACCAAACCCCATAAGCCACCCCTTCACCCATACACCTGCACATCCTTGAACAGTCAATTACTAATCGTCTTCCGTCTCTTCCACCCTCCTCCTAAATTCCCAAGACTAGCGACCTCCCCATACGCCTCCACCGATCAACTCGACCCGAATCTCGTTACATTCCCTCGAGCAGGATCACCCCCTTCCCCCTGTCGGATCTTGCCGAATCAGTGGCTATCGCGGAGCCAACAAAAGCATCAATCGACGACTGGACAATACGTCGGGGTCTGGAGTGGGAAGGTGGGTGGCGCCGGTGGTATACCTATCTATCTAGTTGGTAACCACTTAAGTGTCTTCAAAGCGAATTCTCATCGGGCGAGCGGGCAGGCCGATCCGGAATCGACGGCGGCAGCTCCTCCTGGTTGGAACGCACATATGGACAAAGCCTGATCCCCCGTGTACACCGGTGCCAGCGGGGACAAAGGAGAGTTACGAGTACCGGCGAGCACTGGCACAAAGCATTGTGTGTCCGTAGCTGGTGACGCCGCCAGTCGTAAATGGCACCGAGGACGATCGGACCTCCGCGTATGTACACACAACCCCGCGGAGAAAGGTGCCATACGGGGGTGGAAAGGCTCGCGCGGGCTCTTCTCGATCGGAACACGCGGAGAGAGGATCCTCCTTGATTATACACAACAGACATAATGGAATTGAACGGTCATAATTTGAACTGGGTGATGTGATAGGGTTTTGGTAAGGGAGAGAGATGTTATGTATGGTAATTTCGATGTAATACTTGCAATTTTATCGAAAAACTCGTGAGATTGAGAATAAGTGTAAGAACGTTAAAGTGTATCAGAAACTTTTAATGGAAGTAATAGAATAGTAGGCTATTGGATAGGTTGCAACTACGATTGAATGCTGCTTCAGGAGTATTTGTTCGCTCTGTCAGCATCATCCGAGCGAAAGACAGTTCCAATGAAAGGCAAAGCCCTTTGTAAGCTATGGGGTGTATTTAATATCCTCCGTCCGCGACTGTCATTCCCTCTCGGAATCCTGACTCAGTGAAGAGCCGGCACAATGGACACTGGCCTGCTGAATTTTGCGAAACGGGAAAATGTCAAAATGGCTCGTCTTTTGACGGTGGGAAAATGAATGGAGCTTCCTTGACAAACGTACAAAAGCCGAAACTAACGTCGGGATCAAAAGGTCCAGCACATACTAACAGAGTCGTTGTCACTAAAATTCTATATTAATTTCGAGGTGCGAGATATGCGCTTTCATTAAATTTCAATGTTAATGTCGAGACTGATTTTCTTGGCGATAGTGAATGACTGTAAATCAATATAAAAGAATTTATCATTATAAAATATTGATTTCGAGCTATAAGTCGTGGGGAGAACGAGGAGGTAAAGAGTAAGAGCAGACGTGAAGAATGATATTTCTATCCAGCGGAATGAAACAGTACGACATGTACGAAACTCAGTTATTCCCGAAGAAACTTGGTGAATGAGGTGATGAAATTGCTAAAAATAGTAAAAATAGTGTTAAGCCCTAAGGTAGAGCATGTCTGCTCTCGGGAAGTAGGTAAACGAAGCGAAGCAACTCAACAAAGGTGCAGCAGGACATTTCGAGAAATAGTAACGAGGCGAAAAAGGGGATGTCGTAATACGAGTCGTAAAAAGAAGTGGCCCAGGGCGAGCTACGAAAAGGGGAACATATAATGGTGAAAGAGACGAGGTCGAGGCCTTATGTGCCCTTCCCTTACACACACTCTCCAACGAAGATTCGCTTACTCTGCCTCTCCTTTACCTCCGGTTCATAAGTTTCATTCTCCACGTAATTCCTTTGATGCACTTCTGCCTCAATTAGTCTTCCGAGAGCGATAGTACGGTGCGCTTGCGAGTACCATGTAATAAGTAGGTACATATACAAGGTGATCAGCTTTAACAAAAGTTAAACTATTTAAGTTCCTACACGCAACTAAAAAGTGAGGAGAAAAAAGGTCCTGCTGGACTATAACTATGAGAATTAATCAACGAAAAATCCCGCATAGATCGGTAGGTACATCATTTATCTCTTCACTAAATAAAATACCCCATTAATAATGGATGAAGAATGGCAGAGAAATAGTGAGGAGAGTGACCAAGTTGTGAGGCTCGCCATGAAGGCTTTCTAGCAAGCTAAGCTAATAAGCGAGTGGTAGTTCCCGATGGAGTACAAAGGGGTAGAGGGCAGGAGAGATGAGAGGGCCGGGGGTGAGCGGAAGGGGAACGGGAGGGACGGCAAAGTGAACCGAAACGAGCGGTATAAGGGCGAGGTCGCTGGAAAGAAGATCACAGGTCGCTGGAAAAAGGGGAGCAGGTCGAGGTCTCATCGATGTTTACTGTTCCCGTTGGTTGAAAGAACTCGTTAATACTTGGCCCCCGTATCCTAGGCCATAGTGCACCTCGCACCGGCTCATACTGCCATCCCGTACCTTTTGATGCTTTCACCTCTGGCGAGCTCACTGCCCCGAATGAATGAGCGAGAGGATGCTGCATCTGGGTCGACACGCCTCCGGCGACGAGCTCTCCCGTGTGTCACCCCCCGAGTAGTGCGACTTCTAGTGATACCTAGCCGTTCCGCCCTGCTTCTTCCCTCCGGGAACTTTATCGTATGTGCAACTTCCCCGCCGACTTCGGAAGGCCGCGCCCTTATTGTGTGCTTAATGAGACTATTTGCTCGTATTAACTAGTTCAAGCCCGGTGAAAGGACGCGACAGGGATGAAATTGGACGGACTGACGCTCGCTCAAACCAATCTGCCCTCATTTACCCGAGACTGAAACATCTATTCTCACCTGCCGCCTTTTTCAAGGGGAGGTTTCCGATAATTGATATTCCCAATAACGAACAAGCCCCGAATTTCAATTTTCAATCATTAATCCTCTAATCTGTATTTGCCTATAATTCTCTTGATTATCCAATTAGCGAGATACAGACACTAAAAGAATGGAATTCTTCCGATTCAATTTGTTACTCTTGTTACCCGATCCTTTTGAGAATATATGCATGCTATAAAAAGAAAACCCATGGCTTCGAATTGAAAGAGCGCAGAGACTGAAAGGGTTAAATACCTTTTGAAGGAGAGTCATTAACGAATAAACACCTTCAGGACTATGTTGGCATGTAAACCGTGAATGCACTGTGTACACGGGGAATATACGTTGCTTGGGCTAGCAACTCGGAGAGCGGTCGGGAATCATTGGAAAAACTTGGGAGCTAACATGTCGAGGTTTTTAGTGGAGAGACGCGCTCCACCAGCTCGGTTTTCCTGTTGGTCGGTAAGTTCTTTGCCACAAGTAGTTGCCTCCTCCGGGGGAAGTGCGCATTAGCCCGATTGCAAAAGTACCGCAGGTACCAGTACCAGTACAAGCACAGTGACAAGAGAACATCGGTAGTACACCACTCTTCAAAGTGGATGAATCCTTCGTCAGTTTTCCGGCTCCGATTGCGAAGAAGCGAAAGGATTCCTCGGGCGGCAGCTCGCCTTGCTGGATAATCGCTGGAACGTGCCTCCCAGCACGTTCCAGTCGGTTCGGAAGTTACAGTATAGAGTATGGCCCGCTCCGCTCAATTGGGAGAGCCGTCGTATTTAAAAGCGCGCTACCCTAGACACTCAGACTCATTCATTTGGCGAACGAGCTTCGTTTTCAATGCCGACGCTTCTCTTAATCTCTGATCGTATTGAAGGATCGTCGCGCACGCGCACTTCCAGTCGGATGCTGAGGATCCTCGCCCTTTCACTCGCAGGTTTTATCGAAAGCTTTGCATTCCAATCTGCTTGTGCGACTACGCTAATGCCAGACTCTGCAGTCGTAGTCCTTTTTCTCCTCGGACTTAGTAGTTGACTAGAATAGAAAATCGCCTCTCGGTCGAATTTATACGAGTCTCCACTGCGTTGGTTTCTTCCAATAAAACTGTACGTTGTGAAAGAAGATTGTGTTTGGCTGGGAATCCGAGACTTCGCCCGCAAAACAGTACAACAGGTCGAGCGAGGCTGAGACTGTTGCCTTTTCATAAAGTCCCCTCGGCTACATGGAAAATCTGTGGCAGCAGTGGCGGCGGTGGCGGTTATATCAAGCGCAGACACGGAATGCTCGCTTCCACGTGTTCCTGCGGGAGATGGTCATTGTCTCACTCCTCGGCCATCAGTCTTCCCGCGTTGACTAAATGCTCCGGCGAGATTATGTGTTAAATGCTTACAAGGCGACTTGGGGTGGATTGTCGGGAGCCGCAATGGATGGCACCCTAACGACGACCACCCGGAACGGATTAATCTTGGTGGAATCAGTGGTAATATTAGAAAGCTGAAAGTCCCACTGACTACAGAGGTCAGCATCGAGTCTCGGTAGTTGGCATTGTATTGGAAGAAATATGATTAAGTAAATCTCGATTTTTTTACTCCGATATTATTCTCATTAGTGCAAGTAGCGACGATCTCCTGTGTAAGATTAATTGTAAAGTCCAAAGTCCAAACGAGGCGAGATCTCCCGCGATCTCATTAGTGGAAACTCATTCAAGCAGGCACGAAGCAGTGAAGAATTGTACTTTATATTTCGGCGCATAATGAACTATGACTTACGACGTGCTTTCGCGGAAAAGCTTTAAAAAATGGTTGATGAAGGAGGATCCGTGGAATGAGCGTATGTATTCGAAAATCATGATGGGCGTATTCATGAAGTCAAACTGAAAGAGGTAAAATTTTGATAAGTTCTTTTAATTTAAAATTAAATTAAGCGAATAGATGAGGACCGAATTAGGATGTAAGTCAAGAGTTTTTTCCTACAGGCTTGTTGAACTTCCATTGAAGTTTCGAGACAGTGCTTCATTTAAACTTCAGTATTCCTCTTCTTCAGTATCTTTATAACTCAAAAACTTGGAAAATCATTTTTCTTACAACTTAATTAATATTACCCACACTTAATAACAAAATCCAACAAAAGGTAGGGACTCGCCAGTGGCTCGAAGTGAAATCCCCAGCACTCGACAGCCGACATACCACCGAACAAATGACAGTATTAAGTGCGGGGATGTTTGAGTCATCGCGGGCGATCGATCAAACCCGCGGCAACAGAAATGCGAGAAATTTGGCCAAAGTCCACGATTACATCTCCAATAGGTGGCGAGTGCACTGGCCTCTCCGGCCGAGAGAGCGTGCGAGTCGCATCGTTTCGCTCGAGGAGATATTCATAGAAGAGAGGGCTTCAGGGATCTCATGGGCTATTCGTGGTTTCCCATAAAGGTCGCCAGACGGAAGGGAGATGAGCCTCCATGGAGGAAGCGACGCGTATTTTTACCCGTGCCCTCGCAAAAAACTAGCCGTATTAATAGAAGCGACCGGCCACTGCGCTCCTCTAGTCTCTCTCGTTTTTTTATGGTTTTTAATTAGCGTTGCAAGAAGTGCCGGCCATAGGTAATAAGGGCCAGTGTAAGAAGGTTAAGTACATACTGTACGAAACACTCATATTTAACTATCTTTTTCCATGTATTTTGGCAATGTAATCCAATGATAATTTGGAGTTGGGAGATAATCAGATTTTTTCTCAGATATTAACCATAGAAATGTTTAATATCTACAAAAAATGAGATGAGTCTGCGCAAAGAAAGCGACACGTATTTTTATTCTCGCCCTCGCAAAAACCAGCCGTATTAATAGAAACGACTGGCCGCTGCGCTCCTCTTTATCTCTCGGTTAATTGGCATGATAAGGTGCCTCGAAGGGCTGGTAACACGGAGATCTGCATTTAAAAAAGAAAACACTCGTGCCAACAGCGAGGCAAGAAAACCGGGTCACCAAGAAAAGCACTGCCAAGAGAAAACAATATTATTAAATTCCCAACGCTTGCAAATGAAACTCGGTGCGAGATTCAATTACGATCCTCCATTCAGCGAAACTAAACTACTTCCCCGGTACAAATCGTAAGTAGCTCTAATTCAGAATGGACAACCCTCGCCTGACACTCGCAAGCCCATCAAACTAATCTACGTCACCGGTTACTCGATTTCCCGGAAGTTCTCTTACTGCAGCCGTCGGAAATGCAAGGATCCAGTACGCGGTTAATCAGGGTATTAATGAGAGTAATACAATTAATTAGGACAGTTTGCCGTAACCTAATGACGCAGCGCGAGGATGAGGGAGAGATGAGATCGGGCGGAGAACGGGCGGCGCGCGGGCCGCGCCGGGCGAAATGCAATTATGAGAGCGGCGCGAGAGGAAGTGTTTGGCAAATCACGCGGAAGAAGCGAGCTTAATTAAAGTTTAACAGGGCGCTTCAAGGGGTTGGCAGCGCCGGGGCCTCGGCAGGGGGCGCAGGAGAAAGGTTGCAGATCCAAATAAAACGCGAACAATGCGAGCCGTGAATACGAATAAGGCGGCCGGCGGCAAGGCAGAGTGTGTGTATGTGTGGGGGGGAAACGCCCGGGCGCAAATGGGGTTTCAGCCGGGCAGCGAGTGCGGAGTGGAAAAGGCCCGACTGAAATTCCGGATACTTCCCGTGCAAACAAGTGCTTCAAATGTCCTTGTTAATTCGGATGCGCTCTATCAGGTCGGTCCAGCCTTTTCAATTTCCCCGCCCCTCGCCATTATATCTGATTATATTTCGCGCGGTATAAAATTTCCAGCGGCATTCTGACGCGCTCCGGCCAACCTCGTACTAATTTCAATTAGCAATCGGCAAACAGCCATAGCAGCGGGGTCGATCAATTTTCGATATACATAGATTTCTCTGAGTCCTAATATTGGCACACACTTCTTTATAAATTACCCGAACTGTTTAAACATTAACCATACTACAGCCAAACGAATAGTGAATTAATGAGCCAGAGCAAGGAATGCGGCAGTAATTAGACGAAGATCAAAGAAACGTCATAGTTGGAGGAAAAAAGGATTAGCGGACGTGATCCGAAATTTAAGTCGCGTAGATTCTTTCACGAGAGACCGCGGTGCGCGCCCGCACGGCCGATAATGGGGCCATAAGGTGTATTTCATTAACTCAATTGCTTAATTGACTTCACAGCGCGGAGCAAGAGTTCGCTAATTGTCAGAGGAATTTCGCTCTCTTTGCCAGCCAACTATCTCCGCGAAAGGAAGCGAGAATTTCGAATTGCGCCGGGGAACTTTGCGCCGAGCTACTTTCCCCCGCACTTTTTCCTCCTCGGGCGCCTTTCGTTCATATTCATAACGTTGTTCTCGATATTAGTCGGCTTCTTTTCCTCGGGCAACTTTAACTCCGAGACACCGAACGCCGAGAACACTCCAACTGCGAGAGGCATTACTGGAATCTATCGTTTTTGAAAATGAAGGGGATGGTATACTCATCAAATCGTTCAACGATTCAAATGCCATTTTAAAAGGATGCGTTGAATGCTTCCGCTCGACTCGAGATTCATTGGCGATGTCGGGCAGCCCGAGTTTTAGACCTCTGAATGTCGAAGGCTTCCTCTCACAGGTTTCGCCGCGACACTTACCATCCGACTGAATGATATAAATGGTACTTTACTTTAGTACCGCGTACTTACGAGCACTTAACGGAAGGAATAACGTGCACGTACGAGTCATTGGCGTCCCCTCTCGCCGGCCGAGTAGTCAAGTCTCGTCCTCGATGTATGATGTATCTCTGTGTGTGTGTGTGTATGTAGAAATGTATCGCAGCGCCCGAAACGAAAACTTTAAGTGCACTGCCGTTGTCTTGGCGTCCGCTCGCCCCTCTACGAAAATGGGAGACGTCTATTCCTTCGTATTTTCAATTTTACAACCCCGTAAAATCTCCAACGACGCGATATGCCGGTAGCCCCGTCGCTGATGGGGCGATTTCTCACGAATGGCGCGTGAATTTCTCATAAATGTTACTCCCCATTGTTGCCCAGGAGAGCTGACGGTCGCTCTTTCCAGTGTCTCCTTTGGTAGTTTCTTTGACATTCCTTACTGGTTACTTTGTTGATTAGATGAGTTCTTATCTCCTTGGCTGGACGCTTGTGGTGATCTGTGGATAGTGCTATGTACAGGGTGATTCACTTGCCTTTGAATCGGTAATGATGGATATAGGCCGTTGAAAATGTAATAATTATATGGTGTTGAGTAATTTGAATATAAAGGAGCCTTTACCGAGTTTTTTCCACGCACTAATAATTAGTTGTAGTATCAAACTGTATCAATAATGGAAATAATTGAAACTCGAGTGTGAAGGGGATGAAAGACAAGTGAATCACTCTGTACATCTGATATTTTTCAAATGCAAAGATCTCCCACATTTACGGAAGCCTATTTAGATCGCTCGAGCGATTCCGATATCCCCAGGAAAACGGGGCGACTTTAATTTTTAATGCAAATCAGTCAGACCTCCGGCTACGTGATCCCCCGACTGCGAGATTGCGTGAAAATGAGCTGATAGGCTACCGGCAAAAGCAACGTCTGACTAATATCTAAAATTCGATTGAGTCATCTCTCGCGTGTGACACGATTTCCCGGCCGATTCATCGGCCTATCGAATCCAACAGCCAGGTGTCGGGAAATCACTTTGAGACGCGCGTTTCTCGCAGTATCGCCGCTCGGTACAGTCCGCCGAGGGACGGGAAGAAAAAGCTTGGGGTGTAAACGACGAAATGCTCGCCAGTCCATTAAATTGGCCATCACGCGCAGGATTTCCCGCCGGCGGGTTTAAGTCATGCAATCTCGAAATTAATGAGTTTTTCTTTGAATGCACGAATTTCCAGCCGCCGGCAAAGCGATTCGCCGGAAGATGGGGTGGTGTATGCTGCCGGTTTACGAGGTTACGAACGGGATATACACTGACAGAGGGAATACGAGGGCAATCTGTTTGCCAGGAGTCTAAACACATTTTGCAATATTGCCAAAACAGTGTACTCGAATGGTTTACGTGTCACTGGTTTATGGTCCTGAAAGATGTTTCCGTTGACATGTGTATTAGATTGAGAGAAAAATTCCTTGGGTGCTTGTGCAGACAGAGAAGCTTTCAACAAAAACTAATACGTATTTGGAGTTTATTTCAAATCGTTAAACGAACATTGGGAATGAAATTGATTGGAGGTGCGAGTACATCAGCGTTCCACCCGTTGGTAAAAATCGAAGTAGTAAATACATTTATAGCAATACTTGAAACCTCCGGATTCTGCCAAAAAAAGTTTACAGAATCAAATATCACGGTGTTCTGATATCTTTCAAACTCGATTCCAAGCGGGAAAAAGCCAGCAAAAATTGTGGAAATTTACTGTACTATTTGCGAAATATCATATTCGGGATGAAAACCCTGTGGCCAATATGTGCGTATAGTGGGATTTCCTTTACAGAAAATCCAATCTTGCACTTTTTTTATGTTTGCAACGCTTTAGTGTTGCACACCCGGATATCAAAGTCGTGCAGACGAAGTTTCAATATTAGAGTCATCAGGAATGTGTGTTAACGAAACTGGGATGCTTGTCACAACAATTCTACGAAAATCCATAGGAGATAAAAAACAAGTTGCTTTTCTGCCTTTTTTACAAACAACACTGATTGTCTAAAACTCTCGCGTAAACCTATACTTTTCACCAAATGTGGCTAGAATTTCATAAAAGCTCGGATTGCTCATATTGATTTTCACTCAGGGTCTAACAGTGAATCGAGAACGTCATGCGTTTCAAGTTTTACTCGGAGCGATTTGAAATTCTGAAAGCCCGGGAATTATGGGCCAATTCAATATCTTCACGATTGGGAGATTTAATGAAATTTCGGGATGCTCTATTTGCAGAAGCAGTGCAATCCCAGTATGACTTTTGCGCATCAAATTGAAAGAGCCTTTCAAAAGCACGCCACTGTTTCATTGCACCAGCTAGGAATGCCTGTCCGGAATTTTTTCATATTCGGGAGTAATCCTCTTGCCGCGAAAATCACCGCGGAATTAAACATAGTTGGCGAAAGGGGAGTGCTCTGCCGAAACCGAAAAAATATCGGCCGCGGATCGAGTTTAGCTTTTTGCTGCGAAAGAGCTTGCGCTGCCGGTGAACCGTTTAGTTTCTAAAAAGCTTTTCCAAATTTAATTTCTGTTATGCATCAACCGCTTGCTTGATAGTTTGCGCGGTTTATTACGGAGTTCTGGCATTGGGATTTTTATCTGACCCTGTTATGAAATCAATTTAAACACTGTAGAGAAATCCGTAATACGAATGAAAGTCGAACCAATTGCAAAACCGTACGTTCAATAACCCAAGAGAACCACACTACTTTCCACGCGAGGTCATCAGGTGTGATTCACTCGGCCGACACTCTGCTTCTTTCCACAGTAATAAAAAAAAAAGATGGAAATAAGAGGCGATGGTAGCCAGGCAAGTCATCGGCTCCCGACGAATCAATTACAGGCGTGGTCCTATTAATGCTCCGCCGGCAATGCGCCGCGTCGGCGAGTGCAAGACTGCTAGGCATTAGCTTTAAAGAAAAGCCAAGGCAGACGGAGCCAGTAAGTGGGACTTGGTGGAATGCCGAGGGGTCCTGGGGGGCGTGTGCGGAGTTGCAGAAATAGGACTTCAGCTTTTCCCCGGGGATCTCGATGTCGACCCTTCGTGAATTCATTCGCACGAACGCCCGTGGAATTCCATTAATCGACGCACAGCCACTTCGGAGCGTCACGCCCGTCGACGTACTAGTAGGCGTCGCGGCGCAAGCCGACGCCGCTTTATAAATGGTCCGCCGGCGACCATCATTCCCGCCTTTTATTTGCGCCGATGATCGATGCGAAAACTGTTTCCAGAATGATTGAAACTCCGCTCTCGCCTACGCCTCCCGTCCGCAAGCCCAGTTATCGCCGGACTTCCCATATCTTAATAACCCCAGACCTATTAATTCCCTTCTCCCTTTCACAAACCCACCCGTCAACAACGCATTCCCACCCGGCCCAGCTCGCATCCAAAAAACCTCCTGCGGCGAATATGGTGAAAGGTATGCATTTTTGATGTCAGCCTCTTTCCTAAAGAGTCGCGGCTCTCGACCGAGGCTCTCGGGAGACGGTGGGCCACGCGAAATGCTGGACGATGGTATGTCAAGAAACTCCATGCTAAACAATAGCAAAAGTAAATGGAGTTCCACTCTCCATATGCAAACAGGAATGTTTCCCTCTTTCGCCGGTGGTCTCGCGCGCGCTGTGTCTAGGGTCTCTCGAGCTCATCCGAATTCAAAATATACAGCAGACTCCGCATACAGCGAGGAGGCCAGCGGGTGGGACGCGTCAGGAGGACGAGTCTGTTCGCGCAATGATGAAATGCACCGAAATGAATTGCCCGCCCCCCACTTGGCTCTGCGCTTTCCGGCGCGCAGACGTCCTCCTCGTCTCGACGCACAGCCGAAAATAAGGCTGCGTTTACAGTGGTGTAGTAATCAGGATAGTTAGTTGTACAAGTAGCTAGTCGGTGGCTGGCGTGGTTTCTTGACTCGGGACAAGTAGGTGCTTACTCATGTAAATGCTTCTTCCGGTTAAAAAAGGTTTAGAAAATCAACTATATAATGAATTATGAAATGTATCATAACTATGTATATGATTAATCGCTGATGACCTAGTTATCGATGCGACTCAAAATAATAATAATAATAATAATAATAATAAAATTAAATATAGTTATGGATATGAAAAATATTGGTTTTACAAGAATATTGACTTTCCTTACTAGTGGCAGAAGTATTGTCCTGTACTCTTCGCATTGGGTTAGGCACTTAGAGTTGGATGGATTGATGTATTAATTTCTGCATTGCAGTTACAAGTTACTAACCCGCCTACATATACCAATATAAACGAGGCCTATGAGTAGGATGCGAACCAAGAGTGTATTTCCATACGACCGCTGCCTGTATCACCGCGTACCTTTCTGGACGATGAACTTTGCTTGGTCAAGCGCACTCCTCGCGGAAGCACCGGATCGAACTGGCATCACCGGATCCACATAATTCCCCGTGACGTGGGCGAACTTTTCTAATAAAAGTTCCGCTGACGGACTCGCCCCTCTTTGAGCTCTCTTTTGCAGACAGCCCTGTCGGGCTTTACCTCCGAGTTACGCGTCATGGACTTTCGGAGACTGTGACGGCAAATTTGTTACGACGGGATGGTAGGAGAGACTGGTAGTCAGTGATGATGATCGAACGGTTCCTGCGCAGCGGAGTCATCTGTATGACAAATCATGATTTCTTAATTAATAACTCGGATATCTTATTTAGGCTTATTGTTTTGACTGGTTTTCAATATCGTGGCGGCATTTAAGTACGTGAAAGCTTTACGGATTCAATTAACTCTGCAAAGAATTGATTAACCGCAAATCGAACGCGACGTCTAAGTGAAACCTACTTTCCAATTTGTCTCGTGAGAAAAGGCGGCGGATTATTGAAATGGAACTGCCAACGCGCGCGAAGAAGTACATTAATTCAACCACGGAGAAGAATGCGCCGGGTGGAGGTCCAAGTAGAGTTGAAGGGTCGTAACGACATATCAATTAGTCACTTATTAGGTAATCAATCGCGTGAATGGTCGGTCCATTCCGAGTCTTTGGAGCGCGAGTCGCGCGAGCAATTTGCGAGGGCGGCGCACCGAGAATCGGCGGTGCGCCGTAAAGGCGAGATTTCGGTTAATTGCATCAGTCGTCGAAAGTAGCAGCCGGCGAACAAAACGGTGCAATTAGAGCCGTAATTGCTGGAACGGAAGGGGGGCCCCGCCGCCGCCGCGCGCGCGGAGCAGCGACAAAATCCGATGGCTCGCCGGGCAATCATGCTAATGACTCGTGAGCAAGATCATTACCGTGCCGTGGCCTCTCTCCGGGTGAATCTATGCGCGCGAAAGAGGCGCGTCTCAAGGAGCGGCTAGATTTCGTTTCGTTTCATTAACCTGCCTTGTCCTATTTTATTCTACCTTCAATTGCCGAATGCGCCCTACTCGTATGCTGGTCCCCTTCACTCCCACAAACTCAACCTTTTCATTCTGGTGCACTCTATTCATTCTAATATCTTAAGTTTTAAATCCACTGATATTAATATCTTTAATAAATTACTAGGAATGTAATAAAAGGAAATTTTGTATGTCAAGTATTAGTTTCATATACATATGAGATTTTTGAATATTTTTTAAAGTATTTCAGAGAAAATTTGAGCAAACAGAAACATAAAGAAAATATCCACGGAAATAACGCTTGCGCTAATGAAACCGGCTGTCCCTCAAATTGTTGCCGGACTTTGCGTCTCTCGCATACACCAAGGGAGCGGTGCTTCTATTTTCCTGCGCGTGTTCCTCCATTTAAGAAATCCCCAATGGCCGTACCAGCGGAACGGGAAGTCCTCATATCGTTCGTTGCCTTCCCGCGGGAAGCAGCTTCCAAATGGCCGGGAAAAAAGTTGTGTGTGTACAGAGAAACAAACTCGCCTAGGCCGCGCGCGGCGCTCGCTCGCTCGCACACGAGATCAATATGGGATTGCGATGTCTTGGTTGCACCGGTACAGCATCTAATGCCAGTTAGCCAAGGCAAACAAAGCCGGGCATTCGTATGCGCATTTTAAAAATCCCATGCATATTTTAGTAGGTCTCCGACGACTAGAATCAACTTTTGATGCGAGCCGGTGCAACCACCCCTCTCTCCACCCATTCACATGTGAGATATTCTCTCATTCCAGCAACTATTTTTATATCAATTCCATGCCTTCCCGCCTTACCCCCGGATGGCCTAGCCGCCTCCCAGACACACTTGGCGAAATTCGCCCTATTCTCCACCCTCTTTCACCCACTATTTGCATCTTGTAATGATAACTCCGTGGGCTGCCGTGCATGTAAAAGCTGGTTTATGGTAATGCTGGAATTTCCACTTCCCGAAAATGCCTCGCCTATTTTGTAAAGCAAGCTTTCCCATTACGCCCTTGCCCGTGCACCCTTAAGGGTGCGCTGTTCTTTCGCTACGATGACTTTCTCTAGTCGAAACACTGAGAGCGTGGAATTCATGTATGAGTCTTTATCAGTGAATGTTGCTTCTGAACAATGTCGATAAGAGGGCCAGGTATAAGTGTAAGCATTTTGTAAGGAACTTTATCAGAGTCCCATTGGAGCCTGTCCAATTTACGCGGAGCCTCGTTCACCCGCAGATTCCACGCATTAGAGTAGTCGTATCGGCGTATTCGGCCAGTAAATCAGCGGCTATCGGCGATCTACAGGGACGAAAGAGCAGCGAGCAATAAATAAGAGGACTCTATTCACCGGGCGGCCAACTGTTCGAATTCAGCCGGCCTGTGAATAACTCGAGGGGCTTCGGCCCGTCCAAGTCCCGTGAAATTTCGATTCGCCATTATTTAAAGGGCCGTTTCTGCAGCTGACACCGGCTCGTCCCGCCCGGCTAAATAGACTTAGTGTGCTTTTAAATCTAACGGTTATCTTGTTAAATCGAATTAGCAAGAACGGCTATGTAAATTCTCGAGCCCACATCTACGAGATTAACAGCAGGGAACCGCGCGCATACACCCTCGCGTTTCGATTACAGCTGATACTTCAATCGTCCCTCACTTCACTTCCAATTGTACAGATCAATTTACGAGCCGATTATTTCCAATTTTTCATACTCTATGTATCGACGATGTGGAAAGTGGATGGGAAAAATTGAGGTTTGAGTTTTTGAATTCAGTGTGAAGTTTTTAGTGCTCATCATACTCTAACCGACCAAAAAAATCATTGAAAAAATAAAGATTGCAAATGAACAAATATTTTTGAATTTGTATCAACTAAAAATTAATAAAAACAAACAAAAAAACTTGTAAGACAAGCAAAGCAAATCAATTCGAATCTAATACTTAATAAATCAATAACACCCTTTCAATTTTATATGAACCAGTAAATCCACACTTCTAATAGATGAATCGACGGCTACACTCTCGAATGGGAGCTCGCGTACCACTCGCACGAGATCCTACACGGAGTCCCGTCGGCTTTTCTAAGGGCGCGAGCCCCTCAGCGGCGAACAAGCACTCTTTAAATACCACTTAGAAATGAGTACAGGAAGACGCGCGCGTATCGGTGTCGCGGGTAGACACTATTTTCCCAACTCTTGACCCACAATGTATATAAGGGCCAGCGGTGCAGCCTGTGTCGGATCGAGAAACAATACGCCTCGAGGAGAACGGCGAGATGAGGTGAGAGTGAGAGAGGAGTTACTTCACGAGAGGACAAAGGTTCCTCTGGGAAAAAATCCATCTCCTCAGGATGGACGAGGCCGGGGTCAGCACCGCCGCCGCCGGAATTCCACTGGCAGCTTTCCAGCGCTTCTTCGACCAATCGAGCTGCTCGATAGTCGGCAAAACACTCGCGTACACGTACAACCTGGCCCCGCATCCTACACCGAGAATCCTGTGAGTGATAGCCTATTTTATATGCAGGTTTTTCGTATGTGTAGATTTGCATGTGTGTGAGTAGCCTATTTGCTTGCACTATTGTAAGATCCCACCTACTTTCAATGGTTGGGGGGAATCTATCAATTCAATATGTCAGGAATAATAAAAGGTTTATTATAGTGAACAATATAATTAGCTCCTGTCAGGACCTACTCTGGCCGACTCGGAAATGGAACTGCCGCAATGTCTGGCTGTCTCGTTTTTTAAGTGGCACCCTTACCACTCCACCCCGATACACTCTTAGACACACATTTTGTATCGTGCCTTGTGCCGCGGCGTACGCTTAATTCGGAGAAGCTACTGCGTCGCGGCAACCGACCCTTCTTTTCGGAGATACTCTTATCTTACCGACTTCGGCGAATAGTCGCTTACACTATGGCACAATGGCTTCTGCAGAATTAGGGGACTCCGAATTCCGTTTGTAATATCTGCTAATCAAGAGTCACTCTGTTCTTTGTATGCCAGTTGCTTTGAAGATATCGACGCACGAGTTAGCCATCGAAAAGGAATCACCAACGGAACCCTACATTGATCACGATCCGCCGCGAGGACCACAAACCCATTTGCACCGACACTACGCCCAAAACGAGGCCAATTCACCGGAAGCCCGAAAGCGTGAAAATATCTCGACGCCGCGGACGATCCTCGGACAATGACGGGCAAAGTGGGAGGGAAAGAAAGGTGGTCGCGCGTGTCAAACCATATGTGTGGGTTCACGAGGCGTCGAGGTGCGACGGAAGAGGAGGCGGAAGCGGAAGAAACGAGCGGAAGAGGTGGGAAAGTGGGTCTGAAAGAGCTCGAGGACGATCCATCAAAATCAAAGGGGCGTCGTCGCGCGAGTGCTGGGCTTCGTTTACCCTCTTCTTCCACACTCTCCTCCTACCCCCGGGCCCCTTATCCTTGCACTTCTTTCGTACCGCAAGGGTTTTCCAGGGTACTTAGTTATTTTTCCGAAGTGCTTCTGACGTCTTTCTCCTTCCTCTCGGTTTCATTACGCCGGCGTAAACGCTTCGGCCGCTATGGCCACCAAGCCTGGACAAACGGAGGGCCGACCGCAGGACTAACGAGGCCGCGTCCTGGTCAGCCTGTTTCCCTAAGGGAGGCCCAAGAGGATAGGCAACCACGAGTCCCCTCCAAACCAACGAAACCATCAACGATTCGCGTACAGCCTCAGCCAAAAATCCGCCTTTGAATTTGTTCAAGTTTAGTACATGAGAGTTAGTTAATATAGAAATTAATTTGCGAGCGAGTCTCTTTCTTTTGGTCGTCAAAGTGATCCCAGCAGTAAATTCATTCGAGGGCGGCGTGGGTGCAAGGTTCACGATGAAAGGGGTCCGTGCGGGAAAATCAGTTTAAACGGGATGAACGTGGGCACCGTAAAGCATAGAACGTGGAGAGGATAGAATAATGTATGGTGGGCTTGTAATGTCACGGCCAGAACACCGAGGCCCACCAGGTCCATGCTCTTAACGGTGTTAATGAAATAGGCTGACGCGACGTTCGCCACTTTCTTCACACGCTCGCTCGGATCTAGTTTAATATTATAAACTAGTTGGAATCCCGTTAAAAATACCGGGGACCAAATTAAATTCTTATCTTCATTCACTTGCAACCGCATTCACTGACATCCTCGACAAGAGAGATATATTTTTTTCGAACTCTAATCATTTTCACAGGAGAGTAAAAATTAAATTTTCTTCGATCGTAATGTCCTGAATTGTCATCTATTGCATGCAAATAAAAGAAAACTAAATAACTATTTGTATAACTCATTATTTGCTTTAACAGAAAATTCTTCCGAAAGGAGCTAAAACTCAAAGGAAAGTGAAAAAAGAAAATAAACATTGCGAGGGTGTAACATTCAGATTTTTACGTCAACGCAAAGAGTAAAGGGAAACGAGCACGCCGCCTAGTAAATTCTAGTAAATTCTAGTTAAAGCGCAAGGTAAACTCCACCCACTCGGTAGGCAGCATTGATGGAACCCGCCGACATTTTCCAAGAACACGAGTTTCGTTTTAGGAATTTGTCGGCGGCCTCGCGCGACCAAGGAAATAAATTATTCGCGGTGGGAACGTTAATTGGAGAATGCTTGACGCTGCAGCCTGCACGTGTCTGTGTGCGCATGGACGGGGCGCGAGTGTGTTGGTTGGAAACGCGTGGGGAACTAGCCACGAAATGGCAGCATTGTCGCGCAATCCGGCAATGCGGCGGAGCTTTCGGCATCGGCGATTGGAAGCTGCGGTGGAGAGTGGGAGGGCGGATATGCTCGAATCCTGTAATTCGAGGTTCGATCATCTGTAATCCTTGATTACCGTTTCTCGTCTCGAGACTCGATTATCGCGACGCTATTATACTCCCGTGCTTCGGAGTGACGCCGCCACGTGGTGGACGCTCCATCAAACCACGAGGCCATGGCGCCTCGCTCAATTGATTGAGTCCCCCATAGCCAGCGGACACCACTCTCCCATAATCGTTCGCCATAGGCTTCTCCGTATTACCGGCAATATGCCCTTATGGTTAGGGCTTTCGACCTATCGAGACCCCTTTGCCACTTGAACGTTTGCCGGTTGAAATCGTGATACATTCTATCACCGACATTAAGTTTGGAGGTGAGTTTGACACTAGTTTGATCTTGGTGGAGCTTTTTGTTTTGTTGTGCGATTCGGTTTATTTATGTGATGGAACTTTCGATCTGATAGATTTGTGTGATGATAGTGTGACACTTAGATGCTGACACTATGTTTTAGGGTGACATGTTCTACATCAATATGGTTCTGTTGCGAGCAAACTAAAGCTAGTTCGAGCACGGAGTGATAAAAGGGAACGAGTCCCAGTAGGCTGGGAAGGACCATAAATCCCTGGAGCTGGCAGCCCTTTCTGCCCTTTTTTGCATTCGCCACCAAAGTGCTTTCGTTATCGCGCGATCGAGATAAGTGTTATTTACTCCTTTGACATTGCCAGGGACATATCTCGCCCGAGGAAATTTAGCCGGCTGCCGAGGACGATAAACCGGCCGCCCACCCCATAACCCCGGGGACAGGCGTGTTTTATTGGCGAAATAGGAAAATTTGAGAAGTGACGCGCGAACTGCGCCGACCATCGCCGTACCCATAAATCGTGCCCCGCTCGAGGTAAATCGGGCGAGCTCGTTCAAGAATTCCCTCTGTAATCTTGATATACAGGTTTTCATAGGCCAAATTCTGTCCTTCGAAAATACCTTTTGGATTTATTCCGCTTTTGTGATCTCTCGGAGTCTGTATGAGAGTCATCTGCTGTATTCATTTGAGACGAACACGGATATTTTCATGGTTTTTGTTTTCACTTTTTTGTCGCGGAAAAATCCTTTTTTGTAACTGCGATTCTCCCCAAAAAATGCCAGTTTTCATTAGTCGTCTATTTATCGTGTTAATATTAATTTTTCACGTCTCATCTCCCGCGGTATATCTTGGTTAAACAATATTTTTACACACGATTTTCTATTCTCGCCGTCTGTGTCGGCGCTCTCGCAGCAGTCTTCATGAAATTAATGACTGATATACTACTGCCATGCACACACGTATGCCCGACGCACCGCCGGCGGTAGCCGTTCACAACTCGCATTACGCGTTTAATTAATTACGCGCACTATTTCCGCGCGAACGAATCCGCTCTCGCGGGGTGTCTGGAAGGATATTTTATATCGAAAAACACAGAGGCCGCGTGCAACATTACCGCCGCCAACGAAATTTCCCGGCGCGGGAGTGCGCGATAGACATTATTCTCCACGGACCGTCTGGCTACTGGTACCAACAAGTTTTTTAATGACGTCTATGAATTAACGCAGGCTTCCTTCGTAATTGATAGGATAATTGGCGGCTGAGTTGAAAAAAGCCAGTGCAAATATACATTTAATTCGCAGTTGATTTGAATAATGATAAGCCAGTAGGAACCGCAGTTAAGTTGAATCATAACTATCTACACGCATCGGCAATTTACGATAGCGACGCAAACGAACGGTGACGAGTTGTTTACTCGCATCGCATCAAACGGTACTTCCCCCACGACGTTTTCTCCTTTTTTTCGGCGGAGGGTGAGGTCCAAATCGTCAAATCGAAACTTGGGGATATCGCGCGATCGCTCGCCGCAGCTCGCGGCGGAGTTTAATAACGCGCTCGATGGAGTATTCGACGTCGAGCGGAATATAGCGTTGGGGATTTTTGCGGCGGCGTAATTTCTGCGAAATCTGGAGCACTTTCGCGATATACGATCGGTGGCGGGGTAGTCGGGTGCAGTCGAGGGATGAGGGCGGCGATGGTTTCCCGGCGGAGGCAATCGATAGCAATCTGCTACTAACATCCGTCGCCCGTAATAGAAAAAAAATCCACAGCTCACTCGCGCAGCAGCTCGCGCTCGGTTTTCAGCTTAACGAAATTATTAAAGAGCGACCGAAAAATTGCCGTTACCGTTGACTAGCCTTGCATTTTTTTCCCCCACCGGCCGTCGCTGACTTTTTTCAGCATCCGCTCCCTTCTTGTTGCAGCGCAATCGTGGAGGGAAAAAATCGGATGCAAGCCGGCCGTTAACCTCATTTCGGCCTATTGGAAACTTTCATCTGTGCCGGTAGCTTTTTTTACTTCGTTATGCCTACTGGATATCTGTCGGTGTGTTTCCCGCTCGGTCTACCGGCTTTGGTATTGGTCACCGTGTCCGCCAGTATCGACACTGTTCGCGTCGGTGTATGGAGTGAGGTTTTCGAGGGACGTTTAATAATTTTATTGTTTGCGCCGGCAAATTTCAATGAAATAAACCGCCGAGAACACGTACGCGTCCCGTGGGATACCTCGCTGGCCAATTAGCGGGACGGAAGAATGACGGTCTCTGCTTTTCCGAAATATTACAATAACTCAGTGCTCTGTGCCGATGGCGCGGCTGTTCGCTTCGATCCTGCATTTACTATTCATTCGTCGCTGTGTTGCCCGCCGGCGCTTAATAAATAATATGTTTTGGGCTTTTGTCCTAATTTTTCGGAAATCTGATCATTAACGTGTATAAGGAATTTTTTCTAAAGGTTTTTACTTCTTTATCGTTTTGAAATAGTTAATATCGTAATACAAAGAATTGGTACAGACCCGATATTTTTACTATGAATCTGATGCCTGGAAGTCTCGGATTTATTGCGATGACTAATTTTCACGAGTTTTACGGCACAGGGCGCATTAACTCCAAGTGACTTGGTACGACTGATTTTTACACCCGGTATTAAGAAGCATAGTAAATCTGCGATGCCTCGAGTCGTTATGGTGCTTTGTTTTACGCTTGCTGGAATGACTCATCCGTCGGATAAAATCTCCTTCCTTCGTCGATGCTGCAGAGTACTTCCGTGAACGTTCGTGTTTATGACACACGTCGAGTGCCGTACACATAGATGACAGGACCGTGTAACATGATATTCCACTGTGAAAATGTTATTTAAGACCAATTTATGTTCAAAATAAAGAAGGTCATTTTGCACTATGCTTCACTTAGCTAAGATTGCACTACAAAAGAGAAGCATTAACTCCATCGTTCAAAGTTTTATCATAACACTAAGGTTAGTTTGTTCTGAATTTTGAGAGTCGCCCATCTATAACATTGGAAGTTTCCCCTTAATTATTATTGCAAATTTAAGCTTGGAGGTAACATCGGGCAGTGTACCATATCGCGCGAGCGTCCAAAATATGCAGCGCTCGGCCATGCGAAATGCAACGATTTATCGACACTTCCAATCTGATAGGGTCGGGTGCGTCGAAAAATTGGCGCATGCCAGCTCCACGCTTGTAATAGTTACTGGCTCAGTATCTAAAGCTGCAGGGGAAATCTGTCACAAATATTAACACATACTTTCCTACCCTTGCAATTATTTATGTCCGAAACATATAAATATGCTGATGTAAGTCATTTGTCAATCAGGGCGTAAACAATTGCAAGTATAAGACAAATATAATTGGGTTAAACGAGAGATGCCTAATTGTCTCTGGCTCGGCGCCATCGGCTGCGCAGTAATTTACGAGAGGAAAAGATCAGTTCGGGAATCGATTTGGCCGCTCGGCCTTTGGAATAATGCTTGCGAAGTGCGCGTGGGTGGACCGCCGTAATTTGAAAGTGAAAGAGGAAGGTTTCATTAACGGTGCACTCCAGCACGCGATCATTAATTTTAAATTGCACTCCCCTGTTACGCCGCGCCCCCCACCCCCCACCCCCCACCCCACCCCACTCGTCGCGCTCAACTAACGAGCTCATTGAAGCGACTTTGTTATTTTAGAACCAGCCGTTCGTTATTATTTCAGCAATTGGCGGGAGAGACTTCGGAAATGCAATGATAGCGCTGCCACTGAAGGGAATCCAACTCGCCTAGTTCCGAAAGACAAATTTTAAGTGGCAATGTGTAGAAAAATTGGTTTGGTATCACACGCGCATGTTTAATGAAAAATTACAGATTAAACATCACGTTATTCTTGGTTACAAGCCGCACCAACACGGCCGCGCGTGATTTATGGATTTTATTTCCGAGTTTTCTCGTTTAATATTCTTATATTTTCGACAGGCTCATACCCGACGTCCGCTTAATTAAGTCTTCGCCGAGGCGCGCGAGCCACTCTCGCGACAATGTCCGGTTGATTCAATTAAGGACCGGTGGAAAGTTTGCAGTGCTGAGAACGTAATACCCGCGCGCAATTGAAAGAGCTTACGGTAATTCATTGCCGGCAATTTATAACGCGCAATTGGCTATTTCTTTCGTGCCACATATTCTGCAAATCATGAAATACTGCGCGACAGATCTACCAATTCTCCAATAATGAAAGAATGCACTTTCGATAGAAACGAATTCAAAAATCATTTTCTATCCTAAAAAATCTATATTCTTCTTTCAAATATCGACTAATTCAGCCAAACTACCTTGCGAAATTCAATAATCTTTAATCATCTCGAAAGTTAATCAAAACCAAATCAACCACCCTCTGTTGGAACGCAATTCGAAAACCAAAGGAGGGCGGAAGTTCTCAAATTTGGCTGAGACTTGGCGAGGCCGAGATTGGTCGAGGAAGGAGGGGGGGTGGAAGGGTTGAGGTAATATTTGTGGTTGCCGGTGGAATGCAAGGGCGCGGCTAAAGCACGCCGAGCTTATGGGGAGCAGTGTACCCTCTCCGGTAATTGCTGGAGAGCCGTTCCCTCGTGAAATCAGTCGCCCCCAAGAGGTCGCCCTGCGCGCCCGCGCGCTCCACCAATTTCCTCCCCGGTGAAAACTGTTTTGCATGCCGAAGAATACCATTAAAGCAATGCCAGAGAGCCGCCCTAGACACACACGCACACAGAGCCGAAAGGGTGCCATCCCTTCGGCCCTAACATGCACTACGTCACTCCAATTACTCACTTAGAGGGGACACCGAACAACTAATTGTAAGCATCGCGATCGTAATCGCCTGGTCTATTATGAAAAGTTTCTTTGCAATTATACATTTAAATTCTCCCGAATTTAGAATTGCGAGCTCAAATTAACAAGTTCAAATAACTATTTGTACATGTACGTATAATTAGAATTATGCAGATCGACGAAACTCCGTGCAAGACCTTTCTCAAGCAGTAACGAGTGATATTAATTAGTAAAGTAGACCGACTTTTAATTGTTAAAACAGTCTCCGCAAGCTCCAATAAAAACTTGAGCAACATTGACGAAATCTCTCCGTCATTGTGTGCATTAATAAGTACAGAGTTAACGAGGTACATTTAAGAAAGCAAATCCAGCAACGGGTAAAGCAAAGGAGCGAGTCGCGAGGCAAATTAAAAGTTTTCAAAAGGAAACTGCCAAACGACCAGTTCATCAGTTTCCAGGATTATACTGTCGTCCTGTAATAAGCTCTGTAATAACTGTGCCACGGGAGTTTACGCAATTTACATACAATCCCCTTACAGCCAGTTGCATAATGCTTTCCATGCATTGTCCACATTTGAAAAGTTAAACATATTCCCTGGGATATATTGAATTCGCAGTCAAGTAATACAAGCATTCACGATTTAATCACGTTTGTTAGGGTAAAATGAATGAGGGAATGGTAAGTCATTAAGCTTAACTTCGGCCTCTGTAATTCAACCAGCATTAGAAATAGTACCCTAATTCGCTTTGTTTTCTGTGTTTGTCTCCGCGCTCCTCCTGTTACTCTCGTTCTCCTTGCACTCCTCATAGCAAGCCGAGTTGCCGTTTACACCGAGCTAATGCACCGACGCCTATTTATTCGCGTTTTGCGAAACCAGAGAAGCGCAGCGCCCGGTAATACAATCCAATCCGACTGCAATTATCCTCTCTCACTCGAGAAGCAAAAAGGGTCCTTTTTGAAATCCGACCCTTACAATTCGAGCACCTGTTTCCAATGATGAAGGACGTCCCTGACTTCACATCATCAATTAATTTTCATTCATATCAACCAAATTAATTTTCACTAACGACTCGTCAGTTACTAATTAGCACGCGAATAATTTACATAATAATTAAGGTACGAATTCTACAGAAAAAGAAGACCCACGGTTGACGAATAAAAAGAGATAAAAATACAAAGATAATGTAAAAAAATTGGGTGCAAGAGAAGCTCGGGATTCTGTAACAATGAAAAAGTACACTGGAGAAGCTGGTGCAATTATCATACTGTAATGAACAGAAGGTGAAAAGGCTTGTCAAAAAGCTCTCAGTAGTCTCGAGTGGGTTATTCGGGCGGAATGAGGATAGTGCTAAGCGATCCCTCATAGTCCTGGCTGGCGCCCGAAGCCCTGCGCGATAAACTTCTGGCATTACGGGAAAATCTCGAAAGTAGGAGGAGGAGGGTCCCGCGGCTCTTAGCGCGTCCCCGGCTCCGCGCACATCTCTAACAAGCACGTATAAATTACCGAAGAGTGGCACGGGCAACGAGTCTAGGGGGCCGAGGGAGACGGGAGGCGAGAACATGCGTCTTCGTGGTGAAGTTCCTCTGGCTGGGTACCAACAGTGTCGCTCACCCTTCCAGATAACAAATACAGACTCAGCCAAAACACTACCGACTTTCACCCAACTTCGCCACACTCGCTTTGAGCTCCCTCGCGAAAAACAAAAATTATTCCTGCAATTTGAGAGCTAGGATAAAAAGAAAAATGTCTCCGGAAACATCGGTTTGTTGCAACCGTATAGGAGAATATTTTGGAAAACATTTTCTGGATTAGTCAAGTATGATAAAAGTTAAATAAAGTATTATCATAAAGTATACTCAGTCTGAGAGATACTCGATCTCGACAAGTAATTGCGGAATAAGTCCTTTACGAAATCAAAAACCCACGCAGGATCTCAATTACAGAAGCGAACACTGAAATCCCCAATGGGCCGGACGAAAGCGTGGAAACATTGCGTCACCCACAGAAGCCTGTAACCCGAGATATTCCACGGGCAGGTATATTCGAAAAAGGATATTTCTGAAAAGTGTTGCAGCCAGTGCTTTGACGGTCGCGGCCATTAACTTTGACAGATCGGCGTTGACGACATAGTCAGAGGGGGTTCAACAAAATCTAATGATAGAAAATATTACTCTCTCTTTTTGCCAGCGTCACCGCCGCACGCTTTCAAGGGGCGGCGGGTTTCGCGTGCATGAGACACGTCGCTCGGTTAATGAGAGCTGAGCACGTCGAACGTGTGTAATTCACTTAAGCGAGTGAGCGGAAAGAGCGAGGAGCTTTAACTTCCGCTCGGCGCGATACCGAGGATATCACGTGGTGACAGCTTGCCCGGAGGAGTTAAGCCGCCAGAAAAATTGGACCCTCGAACTCTCGCGTAAACAGATCGCAATGAAAGCCCGGCGACAAGCAGCTCGTAAAGCGAGAGGGCGCGCTCCCTCGAGCGTTGCCATTCATGAGGGCCTCCGGCTGATAAAAGAAACGCTCGCGGCCTCTTTCGTCCACGTACTCCGGGCTCAAACGATTCTGTTAGTTTTTCGGCTTTGTTTACACGGCCATTTTGAACTGGCTCGACACAACACGAACTTCAACAGCGCTCAACTCGATAAGTCAATAGGTAAAGCAAAACTTTGCTTTTTGATTATCTCCCACAGAATGATTCTAAAAATTTTACATGTTAAGAAAGTTAATAAGGAATTCTTTAATTATTATTGTTCTATCGTATGATAATATGTTGATACCAAAACAATACCAACATTTATATATGAGAACCTACTCCAGTCCAATTTACCTCTGCTTGTCACCGAGCCTCGTCTTTCATACAGAAATCTGCAATCACAGCCTCCTTTCCTATTATCCTTATCAGACACGCCATCAAATGCTGGCGCACGGGAATTCCACAGAACTCCACCAAACAGAGATAAGCGAACGGTCTACACAAAATCCGGCATGCCGCAGACACTCGCCGTTCCCTACATTAGAACTCAAAACAGCCGGGGGTTTTTGCCTGTCCTCTATGTCTCGCGCTGGCAGCCAGCCTCTCGCCAGCTCGTTTACTCGTCGGACCAGAAGGAACGAGGGAGGCGGGCGGCGAGAACTAGGTAAACATATCTTTCCACTCATTCATCGGCCACTCGACACTTACCAGCGGGGGAGAGCCGGCGCGTGGAGTACGTCGACGGCAGTGGTGTCTGCCGGGAAGCGAGCAGTGCGCGTGTAGGAAGGAATAACGGGAGCGTCGCTCGTTTTTGGCGGGCTGCTGTTCTCACTTGACCCTAATCCTGGCTGGTGGTGCTCCGGGCGCTGCCGCTTGCTCACTTTTGGCACTGAGAGTCACTCCGGCACGTACGATCATCGCACGCTTACGCTGCGCTATCACACCCGGCAGGGCGAGCGCCCTCGCGTCGGCCCTTCCGCCCTCCTGCGATCACCGATCGAGCCTCGCTTCCCTCGGAAAGCAAGGTACACGCGCTCCAATGCCGCATCAGCGGTCCCGAATGCTCGGCGACCTAACAGCGATCGCGAACACGAGCATTTTTCCCTTTGCTTAAGCGACCTCCAGTCGGATGCTCCACTTTCCGCCAGACAGCAGCGCGTTCGTTCGCTCAGGTTCGTTCCTCCTCCAGGCGGCAATTGGCGCTGGACTTTCGGCCGGACACGGCCCTTTCAATTGAACGTTTGCCTTCGACACTTGAGTCCCGCAGTCCAACTCTCACTCGACTGAGAGAGATGCGGGCTGGGAGAGACTCTGACACGATGTGTCTGTCGCGCTCGCAGACACAGTGTATGGGGTTTAGGTGTGCCCGGTTCTCACGATCGATCGATCGATCACTGCTCGTCTTTGTCTCTGGCCTGGCCTCCTTCCCTCTATCGGCTCGGCCGTGTGTTTTTCCGGCCGTGATTATGGCTGGCTGGCTGCCGGTACCTGTGGTGGGGCCGCGCTGATTGACCCGGCAGCCCGGGCATTGTCAATGAGGATGCTTGACCTTCTTGCGCCTCTTGCGTTGATTTGCGTCTGCAAGGAAAGGAAGAGTCGTGTTTACAATCGTATTTAACCCTCGCTCGCTTTCACGTCGACGTCTGCTACCATTACCGCGATAGAATAGCGATGATAACAATGGAATATTTAGCATAATAACAAATTTTTCATTAAAACTTTTCGCGTGGTATTATATTAAAACAGCGGTTCGAACTACCATGGAATTTCGCCCGATATACGCAACAGTAAACAAACTCCATGCCGATGTAATAGGTAATAAAGCATGGGTAATAATTATAATAAAATATGAAACAACTTGTTTTATCCACCATGGTAGTTCTAGTATTAACTGGAGGCCGCGGCTGCTCGTACCTGCATGCGCGAAGCTTCAAGGGGATCACGGAAAAATTCTGGTGGTCTAAACGAGGCGGCGTGGTGCTATTAATTAATTGCCGGCCACAAATTGGATTCCATTTTTGACGCGGTGGCCGGCCACATTTTCCCGATAATGTACCTTCCAGTTTTAAAGGCCGCCCTCATTTCTCCCTGGCCGGACATCCGCGGGGATTCGGAAAATAGCTACCCAATTTTACCGTCCAACTTTAAACAAGGGGGAACAATTATTGCTCGGATGCGATTCGATGATCCAATGGAATTGGAGTTTATCGATGTACTCCTGAATGACTTGATTTACAAATTGAAATACGAAGTTGTCAAGCAATGAGCTCCTTGTCACGAATTGCTTGATTTCTAATCATTTTGCATAATCCTCGCTCGAACCTTTCAAAAAGACTGGATTTGACGGTAAGCAGTGGAACCCACTCCCAGAAATCTGTCAATATTTACAGGACAAACCAGGCTCCCACCAGAAGGTAAACTGAACTTTTCCGCAGCGCGGGCGTCAGCTGACATTTTCATACTTCAATTGAAGCTACTATTGAAGCAGCAGTAGCGCGCGCACTGCCACTCGAAACATCTCCGATACACACTTTTTAACCCAACATCGAAGGCTTGCCAGGAAAGGGTGGCCGCGTTCAGCCGGAAACTGTCAGCAACCTCGTGACGTCCGCCACACACACACACACACACACCCTCTCTTTATCTTTCCAACCCGCTTGCACCGTGTGTGCACACACGGGATCCGAGTGTGTGCGGGTACACATGTCGCCCTGGTGTCGACGCACTTCGTTACGCGATTGTGCGCCTTGTAAATTCCACATTTACAGCGGCGGCGCGTGCATGTGCATGCGGCCTCCCCGCGGAGGCTGCGTGACACCAGGAAACTCGTCGGCACGACTGCACGATCTAGCGAAACCCAGTGTTATTGGCGAACTGGAACTTTTATCTTTTGCTGTTTTCCGCCTGCCTGTACAGGCTGAGCACTTGCTTTTAAATCGGTATATTCCGTTACATCCAGCTGTGCTGCGTATGTATATCTATGTATGCGTGGTAAAGTCTGCTTAAAATCTCATGTGCCAGCGGGTTTGTATATGTGACGAAAGGTGAAGTATGCTTTGGGTACATTTTAAATTTGATACGTTAGTCAGTGATCGTTGACAGTACGATTAATTACTGTTTCATCTATGGTTAAATTGCCGTAATGAGCAGAGAATAATCGAATCAAGAAGAGAAGCAATCATAATGCGCGCAATTGTCGAGAAACACTGAATTCGCAAGGAATCAAAGACTATCAATGCAACGAACCAATCGACGAGAGATTCTCATGTCGTAAAAACTTGATTAATTTTCAACCAGAGAATAATCGAGTTATGAAGCTCCTATCGGAAAATCGCAGTGGACTATTTGACAATCGAAATCAATCAATTTACTCAATGGCTCAACGAACGAATAATGGAGTAATAATTTGGAATAAACGAAAGTATTCCGTGATAGGAATGGAATGCCAAAGTCTCGTTGTCTATCGAAATGTCCCCCAATGGTATTAAAGTAATCCAATAAGCGAAATGAATAAACAAAACAGCGACGTTTTCTCCCAAGTTCTTGTGATCGCTTTCGACCATCCGATCGACAAAACGTTTTGTAAAAGAGTCCAAGTGCAGAGAAGGACGTTGTCGCCGATTGTGGAAAACAATGGCGTGCGGAGCGTGTCCTATTGGTGTCACAGGAACTTCCTCGAATCGAACCGCGCCCTGCGAGAAATTCCTGATAGCGAGTCCAGAGTGTGTACATCGTCTGTTGTCGGAAGCCCGAGATGGAAGGAGGGCCGGTGCTAAAGTGTGACAGTGTTCAAAACGTCAGACATCCTTTTGCCGACAAACGACTTTTGAATCCCAGATCCTTATTACTCCGTTAAACCCTTCAAATTCTTTCCACTGTGCCGTTTTGTTAAATTCCTTTTCCCACTTTTCGAATATAATACAAAAAAAGAAAACAAATCCGTTACGAATAAGAACATTCCCCTTTCTAATCAGTCCACCATTCATCATTGAAATGGACCTCCATTTATCCAGCTAGAGTATTACAAAATAACGATGCAATCTCAATCATAATCAATGCTTTTAATTGAGAGTACGCAATCTTCCATACATCCATTAACCCCTTTAATCCCTTCCACAATCAATTACCCCACATACTTTCCTGTATCCATTTCGACCCTCCTACTATTCCGACTAAACTTTGAAGCGGCGCCGCCACTTTGTCAATGAGGTTCTTTCCCCCGGGCTTAATGGTAGCAGCAGATTAATCGTAACGCGGCAGAAGACAGCGATTAGTGCTTGAGTAAGCCTAATCTGCGGCGGCGGATCGGCGTCTTTCGTCCGGGGGCATTAAATCACGCTTAATCAGTTAGGCGGCTGCGTGAGCTGCGTGCGCTCGCAGCTTAAATGATCGAGCGTGAGATCCTTTCGGCATAGGCTCACGCCTGGCAACCGCCGCCAGTGAAGACCAGGAGCACGCGCGCACCGCTTTGCATTATTCCGCGCGGCTACTTTTGTGTCATCGGCCCGACTTCCGTCCACCGGCGCACATTTATTTCGAACGGCCTGTACCGCCGGCGAAGTATCGTCGTTCATTACTCAGCGAAGAATAATTAGCATCGGCGAATGCGCGTGGGTTTGTCGATGCCTGGATTCCTTTCGTCATGGTGGTTCAGGGTGAGAAGTTGAAGACATCCGATATATTAATTCCTGTCCCATTTTCTATAAGAATATGTATTATTGTAGGATGAGAAGTGTAGCTAATGACTTAAATAATTAAAATTACTTCTTTGTATGCATACTAAAATGATAAATAATGCAGTAATATACGTAATATACGTATATAACCGTGATATACTTATATATGCATAAAAAAGTGTAGATGTATGTGAGGCTAGCGAATCCAATGTAAATGAATCACCCTACCACCAAAAATATACTGAGAAGTGTACGCGGCGAACTAAGCGATCGGTAGCTCGATCGACACCATAAAACTCCTCGGGTGTAAGGTGGTGGCTGGCTGGCGCTGCGTACACTTCCACGGGGTTTTATGACTTCATTAAGGCACCGTTACGAGGTGGATACTGGCGTGCGCGAACAAAGTGAGCACTCCACGATAAACCGCAGCCGATTTATGAATACCGCCGGTGCCTTAATGGCCGTTACTAATAATTTTTCGTGGATGAGGCGCGCGCGCGCCAACGCGATTACCGGCGAACAATGTGAACGGTTTCGGGCCGGAGAAAGCGAGATACAGAGAGGGAGAGAGCCCGAGGGGGAAAGAGATGGATAGAGAGAAAGGGGGAGAGGAAGTGGTGATGCGCTTCTGTAATGTACAAGCGAGTACTGATGGAATTTTAATTCCACTAGGCGAACGGCTACCTACTGAGCGACGAGTTCTGATAATGCGCCCACCGCCCATATTGTAATGGACCAACCCTGCGAAATAGCAAATGGAGAGGGACCACCCCCTCGTCCGGGGGGAAATCCATTAGTTGAATATCTTTGACCGAGAGAGTAGAATTTAGCGTATTTCTTTGAAATAACTTGTGCCTGCGTTGGTTGTTTTTCTATGAGTAGAAAGTTTCTTTAGTGTAATGAAGAGATTGGTAAATCTAGATTCATAAAATACGATATCATAATTGACACCATAATGGTACAGTAAACAAATGCATGCAAATCTTCGATATGAACCAAGTTCTCTGACTGTACCAGAATCCGCCTGACGCAATGACACTATTCATCGAACTTTATCAATGCATAAGTTAAAATAAAAAGCACAGCAGAACAATCACAGAAATTCTCCAGCGAGCAGTCAAGCCGTCGGTTCTCTAATGCAAAATGTCAGCGCCCCCCACGAAAAGCCCAATGCACTCGGGGCGCTTTTGTCGCCCATTCAAAATTCAGTCGTCGCCGAGAGACATTAGCAGCGAGCGTCGCGCGAATTCCGTCTTGGTGTCGGCCGAAATTAAACCAGATTCCTACGGGCGGGCTCCTCTCACTAATACCGGAAATGCACGCGAAGATTGTTCTCCCGGCGAAGTGTGTCGGCGTGTCTGTGTATTAATATTTGCCGCGACCGCCGTTAATGGCTCTGTGGGCGGCGCCCTCCCGGGTTCTCTATGCAAATCGAATTTCAAATTCAAAATGAATCTCGACGATCCGCCCCGGCTCACCGTCTTACCGTGTAGCTCCGCGTTACTGCACTTCAAAGCGCAGAGGCCGACTCTACTTAGTAATCGTAACGCTCGAAAGACGCCCATTTTCGGTACGTGTTCCATGTGGAATTATTTGTTTGAATAATTTCTATTGTTGGGTCAGAGTTACTGGTTCACTCGCATTTTAGGAAGGACGGATAGTTTAACAATTCGCTCACTTCAAAGGTATTTGCAGTTCATTTGCAGCCGCTCCCGTAACTGTTTTGCGTAAGCAGTAACAGAATTACGCGAAACAGAATAAAAACTACATAAAATTGCCCGAGTGTCAGGCATTGGGGTATTTTTAAATATTGTTGGTAGTTGTTCGTGTAATACTCAGGTATTATTCTGTCCTATCGACTTTAAGCGTGGCTCTAGTGGGCTGGTTAATATGGCAAATGTGGAATGCCCGCGATTACGGCTACAATAATTGCATTTTGAGCTTAGGCAGTAATTGGGAAATTATTCTCGCGACGCTTTTCGAGCGGTTTAGCAGCGCGGGCAAATGGTACCATCATTAAGCTGGAAAAAGACGGAGTGAATGCATTCTTTAAAAGTGGATCCTACGCTAAATCCAGCCGAATTCCCACTGTTAAAGCTTCATTCATTCATTAACAACTGCTTAAAATCCATTTATCCTAAAATCGACATCCATTAACTCCTATCTGAACTATTACCGGACAAAAGCTAACTTTCGAATGACTTCGTACGTAAAAAGCCTCAAATTTTAATTAATATTGCGACTAATATTATTTCATCAATAACTATCTACAACTTTTCTTTTGTATGAACCTCAAACACTAAATTATTCATTTAATTATACAAATGAATTTCGAGACAATACTTTAATGTACACGACAGGTATTAAGTGAAGAATTTTCCTTTCATGTACCTCATTGCATATTACAGGACGAACTCTACGGACAAAAGCGAAGGCATAATCAACATGTAACGAAGTGGCAATCACTTTCGTCGTAACCAAGACACCTACTTCCGCAGGGGAGGCAATTATCGCGGCTAATTGATAAAGAAGTTGCTGCCAACATACAATACATAATGCATGTCTTCCGGGAGCGTCGTCAATCGAGGGAGAAGCTAATGAAGGGTGCGGCAGAACTGCACCATAACCTTTGCGTGATAAGAGCCCACTTCCTACCTGCAGACACTATCGCTGATTCTATCGTTCCCGTTAAAGTCTTTCTTGGTAGCTCCCTCCTTCCAATCAATTCGTTAAACAACACCATAAACCTTGATTTTTCAATCGCGCATAAATATATTATTAGCTCTTTCACATTTAAAAATCACATACTATAAGTACGCAAACGCAAAAGTATATGTTGTTGTCTTAACGTACAATTGAAATAATCCGTCAAAGTTCTCGTTGAATTGTCTCAGCGAAACAACAAAAAGCAAAATCAGAAGAACTTAATAAGAAATGTGCTCGAAATTGAGAATTGGCTCGTTTGACTCGAGGATATTAAGGGTTTAAAGCAAACCCGGCCACCGGGATGCATATTGCAATGCGGAATCCTTGCGCGGAGGTAAATCGAATTCTCCGCGGGGAAATGGCCATAAAGAATGCACGGCTGGTTCATTAGGATGCATCTGCCGTGAGAGAGGGCGGCATGACGTCAGCGGGATCACACACGGGAGGTCCGTGAATTTTTCAGCGATAGCTACGTGGTGGCACGCTTACCCGCCTTTCTCCCTCATTGTCATGTGCCGGGCAAACAATGCGCCCGCGTATTTATGCATCCGAGCAGCCTCCCACCGAGAACGATCGATTGAACGCTCGAATCATCACGAAGAACACGCTACCCGCTGGTCCATTGCCGGGGGAAAAGAAGAAAATACACGACACAATTCGGGAATAAACAATGAATGTGTACACGCTGGTAGTTGCATGCGCGCATTAATGTCCGCGGAATATCTGCTCGTCTGTCGGTTTTCGAGGTACAAAACCGGCGAGTCGACAGAAAACACCAAAGTTCCTTAAAGATTCGACTTGTACTTTTACTTTGGTACACGATAACATCATTTTTCGCCGACAGGAAAGTGTCAAATAAATATAAATATCTCCAAACTTTCTCGAAACTTGCCTCCATTAATCTCGACTCCAGACTATAAGTGGCTTCGCCGACTGCACATTGTTCCCGCGTCAAATTGGCTGGCGTGCAGCGTGTGCATTCAGTGCTCTGAGTGATCACAGATATTCCGGCAGACTCAATATTTGCAGACACACGTGTGACGTTCCTTATCGGGAGTGAACGCTGTACAGGAACACAGAGAGACAGACAGAGAGACTGAGTGAGCGAGGGGTGGAGGTAGTGAGAAAGGGTGGCCAATCGGTCGGGGGACATGGATTGGTGCTCGCAAACTTCAGCGATTTATGATCGGAACGTTTAAAACGATCGGGGTTCGCCGATTGCATTCACTCACGTAACGCACCCTCACGCGCGCGCCCCAGGTACACGTGTACATACACAGAGCGCACGGGAGGGAAGTCTGTTCCTAGGTTCCTAGCGCTGGTGCGTGTTGCGGAGAGATTGCAAACGTCGAGATTAAAAGTGTCAGAGCCGGAGAATTCAGCGCGCTCGAGCCCGCCGCCGTCTATTAAATTCGGTTCGCCCTCCCGTCGCTTTCTTCGGCCCACCAAATGCACTCGGGAGCTTTTAATCTCGATTCCCCGCACGAGTCCTTCGCCGCGAAACTTGCGTGGCCAAAGAATTCGCGCGCGGCGCCTCCAGAGTGGCCGAGATTCCTCGCATTTTTCGCGAGTCCCCTCCTTCGGCTACCTGAGTAATTACATCCTCGAAATTTACTTGTTCAGGACGACGCTCGCAGGGAGCCGAGCCGCTCGATGACTATCACCGCGAATTAATTAGACTCGAGTATCAACTACTTCTTTGTTACTCGCACATAATTGGATTCGCCTATAATTAAATCTAAATTTAGTCGAGGAGCCGAGGGAGTACGCCAAGGAGGGGCCGAGCTTTTCCGGCTAAAGTTGGTCAAGTGCCCCACTCGACAAGGGTGATACTCGTGCGAGCGGAAATTACACCCTCCGCGTGACAACGACATTTTTATGCGGGGCCCACTTGCCTCGGCGAATTCCGAGCCATGTAAGAATGCCATCTTACATCTATGACTTGAAAATTATACAACCATCTCGAGCATAAATTAGTTCATAAAGTTGCAAGGATAAAGAATCGTCGAGCAACTCTCTCCGATAATAGTGGTAATTATAGAAATTTTGAAGATTTAAAATAAAATTATTAAACAGCTTTCAATTCCTAATGATTCGAGTATGCCTTTATCACATATACGCGAAGTCTGACGGTAACAGTAGCAAGTGTGATGTAGTCGACAGTCAAACAGAGCGTTAAATCCTGCGGGTCAGCGATAAAACGAAGCTAGAAAGCCCTTAGTTAGAAAGTTAATGGTTTCAAAGAGCTCGGTTTCCATTACTCTACACCCGCATGCCCTGGCAATCACGCAAAAACCATTATTTACCTATTCTGTAGTCAGAAGGCAAACGGACTTCTGTTCTCCGACCCCAGCCGTCACAATAATTAAGAACCAACACAATTCAATCCGTGTGCACATATTTATACCTTTTAATAAACCCCGAACAAAGTTCGCGGGCGCACATTTATACATTTGACAAAACTTCAGACAAAGGCTCAGTGCCTTTTACTAAACTAACGGCAACATACCTTTTTAGACCATTCGACTTTCTAAGCAACCGCAATGAGATTTTAAAAATAAACAACGCCAGGCCGTCGAAATATTTCGAGTCCGATAATCGAGAAATGTTGCTTCCGTCGGAAAAGCTTAGACGCGTGGCGTCCCGTCAATGTGAGAGCTGTCGTTCCCACAACAGATTTAGAGTCTCTCTCTCGAAGGCTTTTAAATCCCGGCAGACAGGACGGGCGCGTCTATCGTCGGGCGACGCACGCGACACACTGCAGCAACTCCTGTTAATGACCTGAACATTTCGAACGCGTGTCTCGACGCCTGACAAGTGTGTTCCACGCAGCAATAATGGCTCTCCTCTCAGAACGAGCTCCCAGCCGAGACGCGCTATCAACGGTGCACTATGCTGAATTGAAACTTTAAGCGGATGGAGCTTTACCTTACGCGGCTTCAGAAAGAAGCGAAGCTTTAACGCGCGCTCGCAATGAACGCTAGACTGACCTAATGGATGGGTTTAGCCATTGTAAACAATAAATCTTCATTGAGACTTTATGTAGGAATTCTCTCACTCTCCAGAGAGTATTACTCTCGAATTAACTTTCTAAACTTGGTATTCAGCTTTTTGGAAACGCTCAAGCCTGCCACTTTCTCAACAATAATACAAAATAGTTTTGTAATACCAAACTCCCGGACTGAAAGTTCGTATGAGACACAAACAACAATAAGTCTCATGGGGACCTATCACAAGTCTCGACGAAACCATACTTGGCGCGAGACTCCACCGAGTCTCCCGACAAAACCGTGTGCACACGCATTCACTGGATTCCAGCGACAAGTAGAACGAGTCCCAACCACCCAATAGACCAGCCAGGTATCGACACACTCATCGCACCAGGCATCCTTGGTTCACACTCTTACGATTCCTGTGGCACTTGGATTAAACCATGCTGTGGGGAAAAAACTCACTGTCGTCTCAATTCCCCGGTGGCCAGGCAGCGTTGCGTTATCGCGTGAGCCGAGGGGTCGAGAAGAGACCGAGAGCGACCAGCTGCCAGTCGCAGCAAGCGTACACTCGGGAGCCGAGGGACTCCCGCATCCAGAGTGACTCTCGTCGAGACACCAGCACCTCGGGCACCAGGTCCACTCGTCCCGAACCGATTACATAGGAGCGCGTGGCGACTGGTCCCCGATTACTCGACGCGCACGTACATGTGTCGTCCCCGGGACCGCAAAAGCGAGAGAGGAAGAGAGTGGAGAACGACGACGGGGCCAAGGGATATCGCGCGCACACTGATCGTCGAGAAGAGAAGCGTGTCGGAGAGAGCCGGTGCTCGCTCGGGGAGGAGAGATGTTGGCGCGTGTCGTTCCCACGGAAGAGTCGCCGGCGGACTGCGAGCTTGCGGAGCACCGAGAGATAGGCGAGAGGTCGTGCGGGCGATGCGGAGGAAGTGGGGAGCGTGGGTGGCCGAGATGGGAGTAGCGGATCGGATGCTGGAGCGGCTTCGCCCCATCTCCGACTCCAGCGAAAGGGAGACAGGCTCACCACCCTCTACACCCCTCTGCGCAGCCAACGCCGCCGCCCCACTACACCCCACCAACCCCGTCGCCCTCCGCAACCTGCCCAGAGAGCTAGGGAACCGCAGCGAGCGCGAACAACCGAGCCTTGCAGAAGTAAGCGAAGAAATGGAGATACCTGACTTGCCGTTGCCAAGTGACCCTTTTTACGAACCCTGCTAATTAATTGACAGCTCGAGGGGGTCGGGTAGTTGATTAGCGTTTTTAAGAATTTATTGAAAATTCGGGAGGTTGAGTGCAAATATTTGGACGAGAGAGATTTGCGGGAGGAAAGTGAGAGTTTAGGTTCAAGTGTTGCAGTTGTTATTGTTCATTATTATTACAAGTTAGAGCATTACAACTTGATCATTCTAAATTCAAAGAATTGTTTGCACATTGATAATTTGTAGTGGAGAACAAAACGGTTGCATTCGAATCTGAAACCGTGTCGACACGGTGCAGTACTTTAAAGTGTGCGAATTGCACCAAAGCGAAATATGCTCGCAGTACTCAATCTGACGTCGGCGAACAAATGTTTGGTAATTCGAGAGGCGGTCGAACAATAAACACGATGCCGCGATTTAGAGCCGTCGACGGTACTAATTTGAAGCTTCCGCACTACGATGGCCAAGTTGCCGCCAACTTTTTCCCCGCTATGTCTAAATAGCGTACTTTGGGGAAAGCGGGGAAGCCTGAAATTCGAGGTTGCGTTGGAGGAACTAGTATAGTTTGTTGGCTCAGTGGGACCCTGGTAACGTAATAACAGGCATCAATTATAGGGCATCCAAGTTGCAGGCTAGTTCAATCTTGAAGAAATTTGATCTTTTACCCCTGCCAGAGTCTTCCACCATCGACGGAAGTTGATGATTACAATGTTACTGATATTATTAACAATGAGCAAGTTTTTAATGGCTTTTTTATGGAGCGCGGTAGCGAGGAGAAACTTGCGGGCTGAAGTAAGTTGCCAGGGATCAGGCACTACTGAAAGAGCAAAGAGTAGTGGACGGAGACAGAGTAAATTGAGGAAGTGTACCCAGTCACATCGATACTTCTATTTTCACTCCTACTTTCCCCGCCGTGCCCGCCCGCCCCCGGCGAATTCCGCGCGATTCTTTCTCACTTTCTCTAATTCCATCTTCGTACTCGGACCAGCAGACTTGCACCATCCGCTCTACCTCTTAAGGTCCTCTCACAGACGACGTCTATACGTATATTCGCATTCCGACGTCCCAGTGAAATCAATTTTATTACATCTCCTACCTTGTTCCGACAATCTACTTCTGATTGTAATAGGAAGAACACGCGGGTGTAATTGCGATTTTACTATAAATATGATTTTGAAAAAGTTTTGAAAACCGACGCTGTTGACGCGATTACACGTGACACGTCAGGGAAGTTGTGAGTTGAAAGTAAGTTCCAAGGAACGTAATCACTCGTCGATGTAGTATACTTGAGTACACAGCCGACAAATTGCCCGGAGCGAGCCACTTCCGTCCGCGCGCTCGAAAACGAATTTGAGCGGCGACGTTAAAGACAGTGTGCTTAAGGAGCGATCAGCGGGGAGTCACGAACTGCCCCCTGGATAATGTTTCATAAGGTCTGACGTCGTAAAGTACGCTTTGCCAGCTTAACTGGAACAGCTGGGGAGGCTGTTCGTTCGGGGACTATGCTTGTCATCGGAAATAGTCGAGAATGAAATTGTATTCTGTGTTTCTATTTCTGTCGGACTTCAATGCGAGCGACTCGCCCTTTACATTCCTGTAACATAAATTTAACAGAAATTATGCCAAATGATTTCGCGTATTATGTCAAATGAGTCAAAGCTTGCATTTATAACTCTAGCACTCTAATTTCAATAACAAATCGTGGCAAAGCGAAAACGTATGATTCACGCTTTCAATAAGCTTGCTGCCGACCAAAGGACAATAAACAACGCCAATTGTTCAAAATCTCGCATACTCCAGCTCGAAGACAATCGTTTCGATAAAATCTCAGTGGTCGTTCGACAGTTTCGCGATATCCCGTCTTGTTTCGCAGTTTAAAGCTGACGACGAGAGCAGAGCAAGCAAGCAACAAAGCCAATTTCCCCAAGAACTATGGAAGAAGTGATCCCGAGAGTCAGGAATATCCTGGCTCCGTCGTCGAACAAGGCCTCGAACAACGCTCGATAAATTTGAAGACTTTCAGCAAGTGCACTAGCAGATATGCATGCTGACATGCAAACGGTCCACGTGTTATACGGCAAACGTGCGCCCGGGAAGAAAAATTGATGCACAACGATGGTCTTAAGCCAAGTAGGTGCACACTTAAACGCAATGTATCGGAACAATGCATGGTTGCAATTCCCAAACAGGTGAAACGCAACTGCAGGGAAATCAGCCGTTTATCCTAACTACTTAAAAACTTTAGAAATATCCAACGCATTCTATGTAAATGTCTCTTTGATTAAACACATGAATTTTACGTCTCTTCGAATACTCGCGAGCATTGAACCCACTCGAAACCCTCACCTGAACAGCGAGCTCCACGAAGACAGTGGGGAATATTGTTTCGACACATTGTATCCGAGTGTGTACTTGGCCTTAGAGGGTTCCATACGCGCTCAAAGCGGCGCGTCTCAAAGGAAAGAAATCAGGGTGAAGGCTGAACGGTAAGAGTAAGCCACGAATTTCGCGGGCCAACTGAGATTAGATCCGCCGGCAATTTCCGCCGCGGCCTTTCAGTCTGCCACCTCCACCCTCTCGCCACTCACCGACTGTGTCACTCTTTCCCACCTGCTCTTTGAATCCTGCTCTGTTTCTCCCCGGATTCTTTGAGCCTCTCACCCAGAGCAGTCCCGACGTGTGGTCCTCTCCCCTCGCCCTGCGTCTGGTGCCCTTTGAGCGTTGGCCCCTGGCGACGTATCGAATCAGCAGGGCCGAGGTCACGAAATTCAGAATCGCCGCTCCTGGTCGGCGCAAGGAACCCGCGGCCGCTACCTATAAACAAGAAAAGGATTATGCAGGTTTCAATGCGACGGAAAAGAGTAGGTGTGAAGAATGGAGATAGAGCTAGCGAGACGGGAAAGGAATCCCTGGTGTATGGGGTGTATGTGTGTCATATTGCGGCGAGTACTTTAATCTGCGAATGACACGGCTGGTACTGTTCTGCGAGCTAACTCCTCGTGAAATAACTAGGCGCTTCCTCCGATACTCGAATGCGAGCCCTGCTAATTGCGGCTGCAGGTGTACGCGCATCTCGTCGCTCGGGATTATAAACCAGGCAAGGAGTTCCTTGATATCTTCGAATAGCTCGCGGCGAGTTCTATGGGTGGACAACATCGGACATGTTGGACGTGCAACTGGTACTTTGTTAATAGCTGCTTTAGATGAGACTTGTATGGAAATCCGTGGATTCATCAGAACTCGTCATGACTATCTATCATAAGGTTGTAACGAACACAAACTCTTCCAACACATGTGACAATCTCATCATACAAAATAACCAGGCGAAGCAACGACATAAAATTACGATAATCCAAGAAGATTGCTATAAAAACAACTCATTTCACCGGGGATTTGAATAAAGCGCATTAACGTAATCAAAACAGTATCGAGTAAGGTGGACATCATAAAGTAAATTGTGTATCTCAACAATTCTCCAAAGCCTCTAATTTCAAGTCACGCATTCCATTACTTCGCAAAGTTCAATATCCGCGTGAGCTCGTCTACATACGCATATATATACGTTTTTCTGCAAGCTGCGAGAGCAGCATGTCGGTAAATTACAGTCGACGTGAATGGTAAACACACACACTGGCACAGCGGACAGAGCCACTCGCGTTTCCCGTCTCTCCCTCTCTCTCTTTCTCTCCCCTGTGGCTGTGTATCGAGCAGAGAGTTTCCATCTTGCCCATTATGCAGGCTGCTGAATGGGTATTCGGAAAGAGTAGTGCAGTTCTGCGGAAAGTTCCTTTCTCAGTTGCGTGATATCTCTTGTAACCCGCTCGAGTTTGATGCTCGGCAAGTTCGGCTTGGCGCTCGCGCACCTTTCGGGGATGCCGTAGTGCTGGGCGTGTCGCAGACGACTAAACACGCCAGCGCACGGATCGGCATTCCTGGATATTGCCGGCGGATATATCCGGGAGCGTGTAAATTTTCGCCGCCTCCGCTTACTGGGTAATGTATGTATATACCAGTTGGAGTCAAGCGACCTTGCTAAGAGTCCCTTAAGGGGATGCCCATCGATTTTATTGGCCCATTTTGAGGGGAATCAAGAAGGGCATGAGTTGAATAATTCAATGAATGTGGTCCAAGAATGCGATCTTCGAATGAAACGAGGTCGAAATTCTTGACTTCGTTCTCGGCTTTAAAGCGCCGCTCGCCTTTGCCTTGAGAGTGGCTCGAATTCAAGTCAAGTGCTTTCACGCGGAATTGAAATTTTTATGAAAGTTTATCTGAAATTCATTAGCGCGTCGCCAAGCTTTTGCGTCCAGCGCGATATGTATCCGTGTATTACTGTTCCCTGTATTCAAAATATGCCAGTTTGCCTTTGCCACTACACTACAATATCACGAATCTCCGATTTCCTCGCAGGAAGTAGAAAGCTAGAACGACAGACATCGAACCCAATCAATTCAAAACGCAGCAGAAAGTAGCTGCGCAACTTGGACAGAAGGTTCCTTAGGAAATTCGTGAAACGGAGTGCGCGGCTAATCCGTGTCAGTGGAATCGCGCTCGTCGGCTTTTTCGCGGATGGTATCTTCGTCTTTCCTACGTCTGTCTACCCTCCACTCCCATCTATTGGCATTCGCCGCCCTCTCCCGCCCCGGTTGCACCCGACGGGCAAGTGACAGCAGCACAAAAAGCAGCGCTCGGCCGCGGGCTCATTCGCCCGGAAGAACCGGACATCGAATGAAATACGATTGCACACCCAGCCGAATCGGCCCACTCCATCCCCCGCCGGCCCGGACGACCGTCAGAGGGCGCGTCGCCCTACGGAGGGCGGCTGGAAAAGCCCATCCTATCGAGATCGCCGCTACTGGCGAGAAAACGGACCGAACACAACGATTCTTCGAGTTGTCGTTGCGAGTTAATGAATATTATTGTGATTATTATATTATTATACGAATTAATATTATTGTCATGATTATTATATGTTTCAATTGGGGATATAACAACAGAATGTAGAAGAATTTGAATGAAACTTGAGTTTGTGTGTTGTGTGAGATAAAAATGTATGAGACACGTGGAATTCGTGGGTTTCGAACCCGTCGGGGGTTCAATTTGAATTGAACTGTAGGTAGAAACACAATCAATTATCTTTCTCTTTGGGCTCAATATACAGAGATGAAACGACCGTCTCTATTGTGAGTGTACATTCTAATGTCAATAAGAACTCACGAAGACTCCATGAAGGCTTTCCTTCTGAATACAGCGAGGCTCTTTTCTTCGATTCCTCCGAGCGAGGCACAGAAGAGCCATCGGATAATGCGATTACTCGAAAAACGAAAATGTCGCCCTGCCCCCAATATGCATCGCAGTGCCAGCTTAAAGTTCGCCGGGGAAAAATTAGATTAGCACGAGGGAGGAAATGCTTGTCAGCTCGACGCGCGGCCGGCGGACACGAAGTGACCTCGAGAATCCAAACGAAAACCAAATCCCCGCTGCTCCTGCTTTCCCCGAGAACATTCTTTCTAACATTCGCCGAACTCTTTCTATCCACTTGGATTGAATATTGAATATTTTTTTCGTTGCATAAATTACAGACGACTTTAAGTCATTATTTTTCTGAATATCGAGTAATTCTGAAATTATAAGTACGTATAATTTATTAATTAATCCTTTGCGACCTGCTCAACTAATAAATTAATTTTTATTTCCATTTATATGGGAGATATAAATTGCGCTCCCTTTTCATTCTGTACTAAAAGAATGGAATCATATAACAGTGTTCTCTCTCCCGCGCAGCTAGCTTGTTAACGCAGAAAAAGTAAATTTATTTGTAATCGGCGCATTTACCCCGATTGATGTCTTGAAAAAAATCTAGCTCATTCACCGACGCATTGTGGGATCGGGCGCAGTTCCACGAAGCTTTTAACACCACTGGATATCGAGATGCCGTAACAATCGCGCGCGAAACTCGGAAACAACAACGGTGTCGGGAGCGCACCCCTTGTCGTGCGGCATATCGATGCTCCGCCGTGCTGTGTACGCACACACACAGACCGATGTAAATATTAACCAGTTCGATACTTTCGGAAGCCACTTCACGAACCAGTTTCGAAGCGACAATATTCCGCCCGGCTGGCTGCCTGGCTGCGTTTGCTTGTGTAGATGAAACACAAATAAGTAACGCCCTCTCGAACAGCGGAGTCGTGTTAGCTCGGGGAAAGTGAAACGTCAATAAAGAAACGCGATTGATTGGTGATCGGATAGACAGCGCGTGACAGAATGATTCTAAGGCCCGTCAACCTCGCCACCATGATTTTCAACGATAGTTTGTTCGACACGTTTCGACACAATTCCGCACACGAATGTTTATTAAACTTGTGCATTCGCCAGAAACTGCTTATTGCGAGAAATGGTAATGACATTATTTTTGGCTCGAACTAATTAATCTCCCTCATTGTACATTTGCAACTATATCGCCGATCGAAATTCCAAATTCAAGGAATCTATAACAGTTCCTAGGAAGCCGATACTAATAATATCACGATAATTCCCCAAATACCTGCACTAACAATTTTATCCGCGATTACTAACACATAGCATAGCTATTTTCCCAAATCCCCCATGAACCACGAGGTATATCTCCCGATTAATCCGCGCGATATCAAGAATCCCCATTGCCGCAAGCTCCTAGCAAGGGTTCCATTCAATATTCCAAGGTCAATATCCCGAACGGTGTGGCAGGACAAGTGAAAACGAGTGGACAGAGCCGTTAGCCGGAGCTAGGATCGGCTATGGGAAAGGGTGGCAGAGTGTGGGCATTTCTCGGGCGAGCGGGGTCGTCGGTGGTTTGAATGGTACTTGTGTCGCGTGCATGCAGGGAGAGAAAGGACAGGGGCGAAAGGGCTGGGAGGCCGAATAATAAGCAGAAGGGGGAGAGGCGGGTGCCTCGGCAGCTAGGTAATATTACGCCGGATCGTGCGGTAGATAACGGTGTGTGCTGGCGGCTCTTCTCCTCGTCTGGCAAGTTCCTTTGCTTAGCGCCGGAGGGTGGCTTATCGTGGCCAACTACCGGCACACACCCTCCCGAATTTCGCCCCGGAACAGACGCCTACCGAGAGAGAGAGAGAGAGAGGGCCCGCTCTCGCCGCACAACCCCCGGCGCCCTTTCCCTTTGCGCCCACACACACTCCATCCAGCCTGCAGCCGAGCAAGTTTCTCGGCCACGTGGAAAGCCGCTCGCCGATCTGCGGATACAAAGCTACTCCTTCCGCCCGAATCCCGATTGAAACGGCGCGCGCTACCGCCGCTCTATGCTCGGTTAACTTGTTCTTGTTCCGTCCCTGGCAAATGCAACGGCGTAACGAGCCTGTTCTGTAGAACTGTTCTATAAATCCTATTGCTTCGACTTACTCGCGTTGAACCGCCTTCTTTGGACAGGAGAGCTTGGGCGTCTGCTTGTGAGAGTGCATGTTGAGGGAGAGGGTGGTTGAAGAGTGTGACTGTTGGAACATAAATGAAATTCAAATATTTAGAATTATGTGGATTGAAATTGATTGAAATATTGAATTGCGTTTGAATTGATTGAATTATTGCATGAGTTTCCATGTTTTTCAATTTAATGTTAAATTAGAACAATACAAACAAATCAGTATGATATGTAAAAAGGTCATTTATCAAAAGGGTAACATATTTACACAAGAGTAATTTTGCTTGAATCCTACAAAGCAATATGAACTGATAGAAATGATGAAAGTGGGTGGAGAATGAGAAAGAAATGCATATGTATACTGAGCAGGAGCCAAGTTAACAGGGTTAGCAAAATTTGAAAGGAACGACATTTCCCCGCGAAGTGAACCCCGGGAGAAAAACTGTTGGGAAACGTACCGGAAAAAGCCGTGCATGCCGCTAATGTGTTTAAAGTTTTTGACGAGCAAGCGGATATCCTCGGGAGACTGCTGGAAGGAGGGACTCGTTCGAAGGTTTTAAACTTGGTTGGCCCCGTATGGAGGAGCATTAGGGTTCTCTCTCCACCTCCAACCCACGCCGTCCCTTCGCGGCCAACTCTCCTCGCCGCTGAAAAAGCTTTCCTCCATAAATCATCGGACCACCGGCTTATTTGCAAATCTTAGTGCACTTTCAAAGCAGTTCACTGGAAATTAAATGTCGAGTAGTGAAAATCAAAGATTGACTGTTTTAATTAAATGAGGTTACGCTTGGTGCAAGATAAATGTACTTTATTCGTTAAAGAGATACTAATTGCAGGGAGCATTCAATTACTAACCACTTTATTATTATATGCTTACCTTTGTAACAAGAATCGGTTCCTGTTTTCTTCTAAGAGCAAGGTTATGCGGCTCGTGCTAGTCAGGAAGCAGCGGCAACTCTCTACGAAGTGAATCTTGAACCGCGTCTGTGGCGTCTCATGCCACACTAACCTCTCCGGCGGTAGAACGTCACTTCGTCGGGAGGCTTCGTTACCAAACCGAAAGGCACTTACCTCGTTCGATGCGTTGGATATCGTCAGTCCAGCCGTCCCAACATTTCTCTCAGCTCATGGTAAAATCAGTCAGGTTCTTTCACAATCGGTTGTCACTCGGAACAATCACACAGTGCTCACTCAGAATTCTTCACGACACTCGCGCAGAATTGTTCGAAATGCCCGCACAGAATTCGTAAGTCGAAATAGTCAAGCACGATTCTCACTCGGAAGAACTTTCCGCGTTCGCGACGTAATGTGCGACATTGGCCGATCCTCGGATCCCGTATCTCATATAACCGCGGATGTTGATCCACTTTTGAATAATTGTAAGCTTACGCGGCTCGTACTGGTCAGGATTCAAGAGCAACTGTCCCTTTGTCCGCTGCGTTCGGACGCCATCTTTCCCGCGCCAATCGTCGAGGAGGTGGGCGCTTCTGGGAAATGCGTCGCTTGCCCCCCCCCCCCCCCCCCACCACCAACATATACACTCGCGCGTCCTTTTTTGCTGGCTCGTATACATCGTATCAGGCTTCGCTATTTTATACCTCGTGTTGGTTTACAGTTTACAGTGAGCGCCCGGGTCTTCGACCGACTTCGAAAGGAATTCCTGGCAGACATTCCGTAAGTACCAGATTATCGTACACCGCAATTCGATATGAAACACTGTGTTTCGAATGACTTTAGGTTAAAATGCGCCATCAACAGGTGCCGATAGCGGGGAACAAAGGCCGTTGGAATTATAGTCTGAAAACAGTGATACTCATTGAAGATTAGTGCCAGCGGAGCGACGCCAGTATTACAGAGACGGTAATGTTGGAATGCAGCGGTTAATTCGGCTTTTGACAAGCGTCCCGGCTGCACACTGATTCATGTTTGTTCGATCACTCGTGAGCAAAGCCGATAATAAGCGGGCGGCCGGAGCGCGTGCGCTCGGGCTATACGTACCTGCAAGCGTTCAACTCCAAGTGAATCTTTAGGATTACTGTGAATTGGGGCGGCAACTTTGCGCCCCGAGGAGAGCGAGAGCACTCGACACGTTCGGGGCTATTCAAACACGAAAGTTTTCCGCTTGCGACTTTAATGACGCTCTTTTCGTAATCCCCGATTAATGGCTTTAGCCGCATTAGACCGCTGAACATTCCTTGTTCTCTGGTTATTCGACTTCGACGCCGGAACCTCCTTCCGACTATTATTGCTGTTGCTAACCTCACTGACTTCGCGCTCCTTTCACACGCGAGTTTCACGGCGGAAAGTTTCTCCTCTAACTGTGCATTTGAAATTAGTGAAATTTCTCGGATCCTTCGCGATTAAACTCTTCCCTAATAAAAGATATGCATAGAATACGTTAATGTAGCCAGTTTTCTATGTATGAATAATAACTCTATGTTTATCTTTTGTTCCAGTAGATAATTTCGAAGAGGCTATTGATTCACTATCCACGCAAGTTCCAACACTCTCCACGATCCTTGGGAAGAATGTCCAAGAATGCAGCTGAGTTGTCTTGCGGAGACAAGTAAGTGCGAAGGTGGAAACTGCTAATCTATTGGGATACACGCTCTTCGGGTAAGACGCACGCATTATCGGGAGGAGGCAGGCTGCAAGCGACGGAGCACAATAGCACGAAACTAGCGTGCATAATGCAAGGCTTACCCTTTTGAACCCCCCGGTAGGACCCTGCATGCCCTTGGCAAGGACTCCATGTTCTTGCGACCACAAACAATGCAGTCGGCGATGGATGCGGCTGCCACAGGGTTAAACTCCGTTACATAATGCCCCATTGTGAGAACGAGTTAATTTATGCCAAACTGTTACCACCCAGCAACCCCAGCAACTCACCCACTCTATCCTCCATTCTACTATCTCTTTCCCACGCGGTTGCTTTTCTTACTAATACTGTTGATTCTCGATTCTTTCGACGTGCAATATTTTTGCGCCATTTCTGTCGAATTTTGAAGAGTATCGTTGATAGAGGAAAAGATCTTAAATCTAATTTTGATGCTCCTCGATATGAACTATTATGTTTTTCTTAAATATGCTATACTTTAAGTAAATTCGCCGTTTTATATAATTTTTCCACAGTTTTCGCGCCTAACATTTCCCCCACTATCATAGTCGAAGGAATATATCACCGCGGCGTTAGATGAAAATCCGCGAGCATTTGCATTGGTATAATGCGAGCAGGCTTATGCGAGATTCTTTATGGAAGAGTTGGGGTCGGCGCTTGCGCCGAGCATTCGGAAGAGGCTTTTGAGCAATGGAGTAAGATTACCGGCATTAGAGGCGGAATCGCCCGATCTTTACCCGCCGCTACAGTTCGCCGGCAAACACTCCGGGGGACGGCGATGTGCGATCGTTAATGGACTTCGATTATCGGCTCTCTGCGGCCCCTTACGGAAACGGGAATATCGCAACACTCGAACCCGACGCGCACCGCAGAAACCGGGATACAGCCGAAATGAGGCGTAATCTCGCTGGGGCAACACTTCGCCGCATTAAAGGAGCTACCAGCCCTGATCGCCCCGAGCGACCCGGAAAGGCCGGCTTTTCAGAGTGAACCGATATGCGTTAAGGGTCAACATACACACGCTGGATTACTTGTCTCTCAATCACCACTGCGTATCCTACTTTTTATCAGACTTTTTTTATTAAAATTGAAAGTGGCAGGGCAACCGCGTCATTAGAGAATCGCCGGTGACTAAAGTACATACACTTGAACTTCGTCTGCTACTATTTTAAACGTCACTAAAGCAGCTACTTCCGGCAGCGTATGATTAATACAGGAAACACTGGCGGCTCGCCGGGTGCACTCGTAAACTGAGCTTACGTCGGCCGCCGCCAGAGCGCTGAATGAAATTCAGCGGCTAAATAACTTCGGACTTAAGTTCGCCTGTTATTATAAAGTTACCGGGCATATTTTATTAATGAAAGCGCGCTCGCGCGCGCAAGGCAGCGCGATACTAATTTCGCAAGTTCCAGCTTTCCTGCTCGGCGCTTCTTTACCCCTTTCATTGCTCCAACTATTCGGACGGCAGGTCATAAGGCTGAAAGCCATGGGAAATGAATGCCTTTCCACCCTCATCGCACACCCTTCCGCTCTCACTATGTCGGTGGAAAATCCAGAACTTAACGCAACTCTGTTTCTAACGCGGTTATATGTTTTGCTGCAATGTGATTTATATCATTCCAGGATGAATTACGTAAATCTCTCGTGCTTTAATTAATAATTAGTAGGCGACTTGTAACGAATATAAAAGTGGTGTTCTCCAGCGAGAACTGGAAAGCTCAACTTAAATCTATAGCTCATGGAACGAAGCAACGAATATCTTTGTTAAATAAAATTTGGGCACCACAAAAGCTATCTGAGTATCTAAAGGTTTATCAGCAAATGTACGTGTTCGTCCAAATGAGATATACACTGTGCATACATCCCGTGTATATCTTTCTTGCGTGTAGATGAGTGTTCCTTCCCAAAGAGAGAACGAAACACTTCGGCCAGAGTAACTCGTTTCGTTGGACGCAGGAATTGATAGCCTTAAGTGGCGCGCGAGCATTTTCTCTCGCAGCAATTTCGATCAGATTTGTTGCGTTCGGAGCGCAGCGGCCAATAGTAACGCGGAGAAGTGTTGGGCTCTCGAAACTTAAAGTAGGGAATTTGTCGTGCGCCAGCCAGCTCGGGGCTTCGCGTTCCTCTAATTTACGGTTCGATTTTTGAAAAAGTACTTTCCAAACTCTGTTCGTCACGCGCCGCTGAGGTATTACTGAGCAAGAAATGCTTTCGTGATGGATTTATTTAACATTTCAAATGTTACGTCTCGTATATATTTCCTTTAATTAATGCAAATCTAATTAAACGATTTAAACGCTTTTCGCGAGATAGTTGCGCTTTATTTCTATAAACATGTACAGTTTAAGCATGAGGGTGACCTAACTTCAGCTAGCATAACGTTGGAAGGACGTCTATCGGTGGGTATTGGCTTTGAAATGCGGTCGCTCGCTTTTCGGTCATTCATGTATGCCCGGCCGTGGACTTCGGACAAACGGGCCTCCGCTTTGTAAACGTGAATTTCGCTTTGCTCTATACACCGACTGATGCTATGGTTGACACGCTTCCGCTCCTGGCTTCGCCGCCAGCGCTACGCACTTCCGCTTTAACAGATTGCACCTGCTCGGCCTGCATCAGCACGCTGTTCGGACTACCAATACTTCCCTAATAAAATAACTCGATCAAACTAGACAAATCCCTCAATCGTACTCGCCAGAAAAAAAGGGTCCTCCCGGGATCAACAATAGTTATTTAGTTGGCGTTGCTTCTGCTTTTTTCAATGATATACTGCTGGTTTTGTTTACTCGTCAGATTAGAGCTGGACTGTTGGAATTCATACTTTTACAAGGTTTTTGTTGATTCGTTCACTGCACTCATATCTCAGGTTTTAAATCCTCGTGAACATATTTGCCACGAATTTTGCAGCAAAATAATGTAGTTGTAAACCTTTGTATAGGAAGCTAAAGCCAATTCTTTCAACGAATTCTACCCAAACTGGGAAATGAGTAGCGGTGAGTTAGAGTGATTCCGATACACATTTCCTAGGGCTGACATTTCACTATAATAATCTCGCAATCCTATCGACGCTGCGTTTTCATTTCAAGTGATTTGTTAGTTTTGATCAAATATCTGGATGTGACGGAGAAGAATCGGCGCAGAAGCGAGGTTCGCAGAGACGTGTCGGGTATTAATATATGTATTTGCGGCGCGCGCTCCGATTTTTTTTACGGCCCCAGTGTCTCGTAAATATGCCGGACTAATGAAAAATACTGCTATTTAGCATCTGGGGATTAGGATTTGTTTGATCCTACTGCACTCATAGCCCGCCCGGAAACTGGGTCAGCCGATCCTCGCATATATCCGCATATTAATGCTCATCAATGTTTGCCAACTCACTCTCCGAGGCGTCCAGATTTTCCATCTCCTTTGACAATCCGCCATTTCAAAGTCATATATGTATGTACCGGGGAGATACCTGCGCACAGTCTCGACCAATCGTGCCATCTTCTTTCCCACCCCATAGTTATGCACATACATATGTATATTCGCTACGGCTAATTAAAGCGACGCTCTACCTATTAAGATATTTATTCCTCTCCCCGGCAGCACTGTCTATGCAATCAACCACACTGTCTATTACACATACGTCAAATAAGTGCCGCATTATGCGCAACAATATTTATACTGTACCCCCCTTTAGTCAGATTGAATTTCTTCCTCGGCGTTTTTTCTTTGTAATTAAAAGAGTACTAGAATACAACGAGCATTCCCGAGAATATAAATTAGTTCTCCTTTTAATCCACAAGCTTAGTAAGTGGTAAACCTTTGCCCTCCTACCACTAAAAGACTCAGGTGCTAATAGTGTCGGCCAGTGCATTAGCCAATCCCCACCGCACAATTGTTAGTTAGTAGAGAGGAGAGCGTCCGCGAGGTGGGCGGGAATGGAAGTTGGATTATTAGATCAAAGGATGCCTGCAGATTAGAGCGCGCTCGCTTGTCCTTTGACTATGGCGTATTAGCGAGGCGCGCGCGCCCCCAGAGACACATTGCATCTCGAAATCCTCTGTTGTGCCGACCTGCGCCTATCACATACGCCCAGCGACGTGGGACCCGACTGCGCTCGCCGCACCAGGAATCTAACCGTGAAGAATTCATTTAACGATGCATTATTCCCTTTCGGCGAATTGAGAGCTCGCGGAATGAGAGTGCGGTAGGGAAATTGTTATTAAAGGAGTGCTCTTTAACTTTGGCTAATTTGGGGAGTTAATGAGCATGACTGATTGGAGAATGATAGTAATGGTTTCTATACTCGGAGAGGCTTGGATCATTTTCATAATTTTTGTGGTATTTGATATTTGTTGATTTGGGAAGATTATGATATTTAAGAGGAGAATGCATGATTAGAGTTTCATGAACTCGCGAATAAAAACGAGTGGTTTTGAAAGTGCGCGCGGTGGAACTGCGACATTTTGGGGAGAATGATTGTTGAAGCGTCCATAAGAGGGGACAAACAAGCGAGGCATTTAACAGGGTAACCGAGGGTGCGGGAAATCAGCGGCGGGTGACTTCAGCCGGCTTTCTCACTCATAATAACTCTTTTGGCGGGCACAATTAGTGGTCCACGTGGCCGCGCTCCCGCATGCCGAGCACGTCGCCTAGAGCTTCATAAAGCGCGCCCCTGCCACCGTAAACGTGGATACAAGCCGAGGGCAAGGCCGAGATCGAAAGAGCATCTCGCCTGTCCGACGTGGAAAACTTGACCGATGTGCTCGGTTTTGACAATTGCCCTTTGACACAGGAATACGGTAAATGTGTAGTAAAACTTATGATGGAATGAAGTGGATTAAAGGAGTAAGAGAGATAAGGGTGGGAATCAAAATCGAAGGTTCTGCCTTGGGGAAAGTAAGTGATGTTACAACCTCTTACAAGGAACAGTAAAGAATTCTTACGTGCTCTGTAAGGAACTGTTCTAATTAACTTATACTTCCCCCGAAGGAAGCAGTACAGTAAGTCTTACGAGGGCAAGGAAAATAATTATAAGGGTTCGTGTCAAGATTTCCCGTTGTTGCGCGAAACTTTTGACCTCTTCCCGGCGAAATACACTTCCAGCGGGTTTATCTTTCCTAGGTCTTCGACGCTTCGAGGAGCTTTCGCCAGGAACAGCTTCGGAAAGCGTGTCTTCAAGAGAAAGGTCTATATAAACACGGAAAAGTGCAGAACTCTCGCGCCGTTTTCTTAGCTCTACCCTTTCCTCCAGCAATCGAAGCGAGAAACATTCGATTCCTACGAAACATACGCGTATCCGGCAAACAAATATGCAAATAAACTCGTAAAACACGTGTAGGGAAAGGAATCAAATTGCAATGTACAATTGAATTTCGGAAATCCGTTGTTCCGCGAACATTTGGGAAATTCGAGTTATTTTCATCATCATCAATCATTAAAAATGTGTGTTGCTCTGGTAAAACAGGATTCTATTAAATCTTATCAGTTTAGTTCATTAGTGTCGATGTTAGCAAACGAGAAATTGAAATGTTACATTCCTTCTTGGACACGGAGTGAGAGTCTTGTTTCTGAACAAATGTGATATTAATATTTCATTCGAGTGGTAATCCGCGCCGGTTTCTGCCCATTCGGTAGGGAGCTTCTAATAATAGGAACAAGGAAGAAATATAATGAGACTTCGTGAGCGTAGAGGCAGCTGAAGGCAGCAGCTGCTGACGAGCTACAGCATATATTCCCTTTGACTTCGCGTTTCTGCGAAGTGTAAACCTATAAGACCGGCAGTTTCTAGCTGGAAGCGCGAGAAGAAAAGAGCCAGGTGACTGCCAAATAGTGGTTCTCGCTTGGACCACTGTTATTACGCCCAAGAACAAAGTGCTCACTAATGTTCTGGCTTTCCTTTGGCTGCCGGATATGAATGGTAAAATATGGACTTCCTAAACGCGGCAAGTTTTACAAAACTAGGTTTCAACACCCGGCGCACAATTTAGATTCCAGTAACTAAGATATTTTATCGCCGCCGGGGGATTGTTGTTTTCGCGAACGAATGCCACGTGCATTTTGGGGATCTCTGTCTATTTTATGGTGATTACAATAAGATGTGCTTTCCAAAACCCCAAGTTTGAACCACTTGCAATTTGTGATCTCTCAAAATTGTTTTATCGTCATATTTTTCACACGACTCGTATTTCTTCTGGAAAAACTGGAATTTGGTTTTCCCACCCGTTTTTAATGTCTTTCGACAAAGGGCAGAGCGTATGTACACGTGGCAGTGAACGTGTTAATAAAAGAGGCTCGATAAGGTAGCTCAAAGAATTCATATTACCCAAATCGCCGTCGAGTCCTTCCATATTAAATACGAGCGGGCTAGCGAAGCCCTAGACGTGCGACAGAATTTATATGGTGGCCCTTATCGTTATAAAGACGATATGAAGTTCTCGAGTCGTGCGGGGGCTTACCGTCAATAACTCATAGATATTCTCGAGAGTTCCTCTGTGCTCCTGAACATTTGCCTGTCCTCCCGATCGCTTCCTATTCTTTCAGAGCTGCCAGCCTCCCTTCCTAACTCACTCTCTGTCTCCTCTATCTCCCTGACATACCGGCTGGCTTCGGTCCCTTCCCTTTTAAGCACGCACGTTCCTATGCAAACCTACCACCCCAGAACCACCCACGTTCTCTCTCTCTCTCTCTCTCTCTCTGACGAGAGTGATTTACGATGAGTATTAAAAATTCGCTGTGAATCCCTGTCGACCGACGGCGATTCGGTAGGCACATGTGTCTCACCCTATTAATATTCGGACGGCATAGCTTTTTGGCCGAGACGCCTTGCCGATAAGACTCGAGCTCTCAAACGTATATCAACCCTTTGCAGTCGGAAGATCCTTCTGCGACCCTTCGCAGATGGGGTCGATTTACACGTATTAATGTAGTGAAGAGAATAGGTAAATGATATCTTAAATAATCGGGTGCTTATTCATTTTTGATAGCCAAGTTTATGATTTATCGTGAAATTCAAAATGAGATGAAATTGGTATTTAAGTCGTATTTAATTAATTAAAATTACGATGGTTAATGTTTGAGAAATGAGACTGCGTAAGAAGTTCATTCAGCAATAATCCAAAGCATAGGAATATCGAGGAGTCGTTTTATCAGAATCGGGGAAAATGCAAAGTTGACTGAAGGTATTTACGAAGGTCGATTTGGCGGGGCGAGGAGCCCCGAAACTTTCAGGTTTATGATCGGCTCGTAAGGATAAAGCGAGAGCCCCGTTGCCGGAAGTGCTCTCTCCACTTAGATCTCACCACGACCTCACTGTGTGCAGAGAAGCCCGGCCGCCTCTGCGGAACAGGTGCGGCTGGCCGCATCGGAAATATTTTTGCGAATTTATGTCTTCCCCGCCGGCTGCTGCTTTCTTCACGGCTCGTCGAACCGTCCCTCCTTATCTCGAGCCGCAGGAAAATCGCCCGAGCTAGGATAACCGTCGGGGATACCGCACTACCACACTCATCCTTTATACAGATATTCCCTCGACATTGATATCGCCCTCCTAACAACTACTGAACATTTTCAGCCAAAAACCACCGTCTTTGAGCTTACATTACTTTTATTCGTGACCTTTTATAATTTTACAGAATTTTACTATCAATATTAAGTCGGATGTTTGTAATGGAAACGTGGTGATTTCTAAAGCGCTTTTTCAAACAAATGGAATTTATTTGCACAAAACCAGTTATTTTGCACCGAGAATAATATTGATATTATTAACAAAAGAATGGCGATAAAATGTGAAAATTCCCGCAGAAAGAACGTGTAATGAACAGGATTATATTTAAACCAAATTCTTTCTTCTCGAGATTCTTTCATAATCCTTTTATTATCACGGGCAACTAATTGTATTAGGGACGGTGTGTTTCGCAAATCGCCAATACCTGTGCCGAAATTTATTGCCAAGTGCGTTAGCGAAAAACAACCGGATTCCTGCATGGAACGCTAGCCGTAGCTGTACACCGGCGTCCGTGGAATCTAGTTTCATCAGTGGAAGAAGTCAAGCGAAGCAAGTGCTGGCGATGCACTTTCCGTAATACTCGTCATGGACCCTAGCGTGCGCGTTCCGAAATTCCGGAATTGGCATGAGGTAACAGCGCAACGCAACCCTCTGCAGGCAACGCTATCGTGTTACATTACGATTTTCACAACCGTGGAATTTGGTTTCGAATCGCAAATTGCTTTCCCGGTAACAACAAATGTTGGGTGTTCCTAAAGCGGTTAATGCCCTTATGAATTAACAAATTGTCGATTCATTCTTATGGAAGAAGATTCTAATTATAAAACGTCTCAGTATTGTGGAATTTTGTGATTGATAGACTGTTTCATTTTGTTTGGTTTTGAGATTTGATTTTGATTTCGAGTGTCGTTTTTATTAATTCCATTATTCCTCCAAATATTGTTATTATTCCGATTTTGTGTTAGCCTTATCTGACTTCTCTTTCTAGATATAACTAATTAACAATTTCTTTGGGAGGATTCTGCACGGGCGAAGCTGACTGCGGACTTCACGTTATTATGCTCGAGCCAATAACGAATACCTCGAGATTGAATTCGATATCCGGAACTTTGGAGCGGCGTCCCATTTCAAAAGTCCGCGAGCGCAATACGTACTACTTTCATAAGCGAAAATTTACCCTGTTACGCGCGCACCAGTATGAAAATATAGCCGGCGCCGGCGATAAAGTAGAGCCTTAAACCTATCAGAAAGTTAGCTACGGAACACTTGGAACATGCATCGAAGTTCCCCGCCTCGGAAGCATAATTAAATCGTTGCGCTTATCGGCGCAGGAGAACTTGGCCGTCGAGGAGGAAACTGAAGAAAATAAAGAGTAACGCCGCCGAGAGTTTTGGATAATTCGAGGCGGCAGCCGACGTGTATTAAGGAAAAGGAAGCAGCGGCACGAGTGCTCGCCGTAAAAAGAACTAGACTACTCTTCAGTTAGATTCAGAGGCTTAATCGCGTCTGCCCCGTCCGTCCGCCTACGCACCCGAGTTTTAAATTAATCTTTAAATACTCTTCTGAAACAACTTGCAGCGGCAACTTCGGGCGAATCATTAAACGCAACTTCCGTTTAATTGAGAAATAAATCTGAAACAACAACAACTAATAACATTCTCTCTCTCCCGAGAAAAATTAAGAAAATATTTTTAATATGTGTCGATTGATTAATTCATGGTTCAACTATAATGTATGTCGGTGTACCTATTTCTTTGTAAACCCGATAACGATGCAACGTTTTACGCAACCAATTGAATCTAAAGAGTATGTACAACGTACAACCTAGCCCACTGAACACACAGTTAAAACTGTTCCGATGTTGCTTCCCTCACAACTCCAGCAACTTCTGCATGTGCTTTCGAGGCAGCGAGCATATACTGCTCGAAATCATCGCTTACCCATCCCATCACACCTACACAGAGCAAGGTCATACATAGCAGGTAGTTACCGGAAGCGAGTTTACGATCGCGCGTGAAAACAAGCCCGAGGGCCACGCAACTTCCCTAACACAATTTCGGACTGACAGAGAGCCGGCGACGGGTCCTTAAAATATTGAGTGGAAAGTTCGGCTAATCTGCGCCGAGCACACGTGATTCGCAACACACGCTCTCGTTTCTAGTGTTTTGCCCCCAAGCATTTCGCACACGCGCGTCTGTCGCCTATCCTCGCTCGTGTTACGCCTATCGAAGCCTTCCGGGGTTGTTCAAATATTACTTGGATACACCCAGTAAAATATTTCATTCGAAATCTGTTAGTTGTTCAGATTTTAAACAGTAGAATTATCAAACTAGTAAATTATTTTGCATTGACAATATGGAGCAAAGGATTGCAAGGCAATCATCGAGAGTTATACATAGGAGAATTTCCGTTCCCCGAGCACTAATTTAGAGCAGTACCATCAGCGCTCCAAAGCAGTGGCCATCATCAATACTGGTCTAATTAGAAAAGGCCATATAGCCTGCTACTACTAAGTAAGTTAATTATACGCTTAACCCAATTACTGCTATAAATACACCACTTAGGTCTAGCCGTTCCTTGATCGATTAATAGCACGTTATCGCTTAATAATACGGTGATTTATGAAAGTATTGCCCAACATGGCAGTGTGTCTGGACTTTTTATCGCCGAGTGGTCAGCCTATAGCTTTGCTAAAAATATATCACGTGATTCATCTCTATCTGCTGGAAATTACCCAGTAAGTTTCGCAAAAAAGCGTAGTAATTATTTCATTCTATTTCCGTGAAAGGCGCCATCATCGAATAGTTAAGACTCGTCTAGATAGGTTTCCCTGGCAAGCGCACTTGATGACTGAATAATACAAAGGCAGGGTGTCGGACACAAATTAGAGGAGGGTATAACTCTGAGGCTTTTAGCAATGGTCCGAAGCTTTAGAGGGGCGAGTGCCACTTTAATGCACTCTGTGATTCCAGATGCTTTTTGATACTTTATTCCGAAATTCCGCAGAGCGTATGAAGCGCGGATATCAGCGGGAACGTTCCTAAATCAAGTTTGTTGAATCAAGTTTCATAAATACCATTGTACATGAATACATACATATATGTTTCACACGTGTGTTACAAACCTCAGACTATAATTCTCTAATGAAAATGAAGCAATTTTTTGGGTTCTCCTCTTCAGCCGATTACTGCTGTAATACCCAATTCAGGAAAGCGGAAAGCGAGAATTACAGATAAGCAGCCTCAGAACCCTGTGAAGAAAGCTCGCGCGAGTTCCCCGAGTTTCGTCACCAACTTACGAGGTTTTCTTGCGGCAGAAAAGTTTGAACTGCGCGCTGAGTCAGTGTCATGGCTAACCAGCCAGTAAATATCGCGCAGATCTGCTTGACCGGGCAGAATGGATGGGCCTTTCTCCAGTAACCACTATTTCCACATGGAGATACTGGCAAGATGAATAAATCCGCCCTGCACTTCGCGAGAGCTTTCCTCGATTTATGGTGGACGAATGTCATTGCTAGTCGCACGTACAACCACAGTACTACGATTACTATTATAAACATATCATCTTTTAACTATAAAACAAGGATTTCTAAACAAATGTTTGGGTATTTTTTGTATTGTACATTTTTCCTCTACAAATGAAGGTGAATCTAGTGACATTTTTTTATATCCAACATTGGCGCGAAGTCGGATTTTCAAAGAAGGAAATTCCAGGAGGAACAGTGACCGAATTCACTTCACTTCACTTGAGCCAATCCCATAAAGTATAGGGCAGCGACGGGCGCGCAGTGCGTCATAACAGAAGTAACCAGTTTACCGAGTGCTGGAATCCATTCGGCTCGAAAGGAAAGAGATAGCTCATCGACGGGATGAATAAGGACATCGGGAGAGAAAGGAAAGGAAAGGGATGAGGTAGGGAGTCTAACGCAAAGGGCGTATCACGTAAGGCCCCCCACAGGACGGAGGACGTTTCAGAGACGGTTATCCCGAGGGTTATTCGATTCGACTCTATCTCGCCGATAGAGAGGGATGGAAAAAGAGAAGCCCTTGATAGTACTCCCCTTGCCGCGGCTCGTCCACCAGATTTCATATGTATGGAATAAAGAAATAGTTGTGGCCATCTGTGCCGACGGCTGATGACTCGATCCATCGATAGATCTTATTCCCATAGAGCGGACAGCCTACGGATAACAAATTTCATTTGAGATTATTCAAGAAAATCCAATGAATATCCCATTATTCTATCGTCTTCTTTGATCTTTGCACTCTGAACTTCACGACTTAATAAATACTACCTCTAATTTTGAACCCCAAACTGAAATAAAAAATAATAAAATCCTCCCCAAAATATCGTGATGGAACCATGTTTCGGCCACGTTTCGATACAACGAAATTCCAGGAGCGGCGCGCCAAGAAAATCCTTTTTCGAAATCAAGGGCTGTGCGATGCTGGCCGATGTCAGGCGTTAATCGAGTTTGGCGTATAGCGCTAATGGCTTTTGCGAGCGGGCTTTATTTTTTCGCAGCGGTCCGAGCTAAAGCGAATGACGAATTCCCGCGAGGCGATCGGTAGGGAAATGACGAGAGTGCGCGCTCGGGCCGTATGTCAGACGCGTGGCGTCGCGATGACGGATCGCCGGAATTACGAGGGCGAGAGGGCCACCGGTTAAATCAGGACGTACACGTATTGTCCACGATCCAAGCCGGATTCGTCCGTTGATTAGTTCGTAAGTGGGTCGCCGGCGAAAAAATTTATCCCAACGCTCGCCGAGCGCTCGGCGCTTCTCTCTATTCGGAATCCGAGCTGAGAAACACGAAACCCCTAAACCGCCGCGCCGCCTCTCACTTTTTAACCATCCCCCCACTCCTCGCTTTTCTACACCCCGCATCTTCCCCCACCCCGGAACGCCGAACTATTTGGAGCTCGCTGAGTAATTAGAAGACTGAATTAAACCCCACTGAAGACGCAGACCCAATTTCAAATTGAAGGAGAAAAGCTATTATCGAAAGGAAGCTCGCGAGAGGCATTTACATTCATTTTATGATGAAACGGAAAATGTGAATTGCCGAAAATGGCGGCGAAATTAAATGGTTGTCGTTAATCACGTAATCACGTATGTGCCATATTGGTACGCGGGTAATTTAATAAAAGGGGTATCTGCAATGAGTATTAATAATTAATACTACGTTACGCGTTGGCATGGAAGTCATAACAATAACGCGTTAATGTGCGGGTGGCTTTTAATACTTTGAGCGCAGTATTAGATCCGTTTGCAAATATTTGATCGACCGGTGAAAGCTCCCGTTTGAAATTGCTCTATTCAGTCGCTTTGAAGCTTCTTGTTTCAATATTTATTCAATACCTATGTATTCAACTTTTGAAATATCGATAACTATATGTCGGGGTTACCTAATAAAATAACCCGTCAATCACTGGAGACATCTCGAATTCTTCAATATCGCGCGAAGAATGGCACTTAACGTAAAGAGGGAAAGAAGGTCCGTGATTTTTCCCGAGAGGTTTGACCTTATTAGAATTCGCCGGGAATTTATGTGACCCCTATTGCAACCGAGCCCCAGTCAAATAATATTGTTGACAATCTCCTCGCCGGTGGAAGCTGTGGAGAAATAAATTTGCACGATTTTCACAGTCGATTACACCGATACTTCAAATGCCGGGCGGGAAGGCGTTATTTCTCCGATCTCGAGCAGTCAGCGATTTATTGATTCCTAGGCTGATAGATTCTTCAGCGTGCTGCGTCAAATTTCTCGAGTCCCGGGAGCTCATTTCTGTTTGCTCCATTCCGTGGAAGAAATATTCGATAAGATGTACACCGAGATTGCTCGAGGCCGCTTAATTGAACTTTCGATAATGAATTTATCGTCAATGAATTATGGAAAGCACTCGTTTATTATATCACGCTAATGGAACAGTACTAGAATCAATGATAGATATAATATTTGCAGATTAAACGCTGACCTTTAACATTTATTCTCAACTACATATATTTACAACCCTCAAAAACGTATTTTAATTTTTCTAAAATATTCCATGTTGTATCAATGTATCGATCAATTATCAAAAGTCCGATCAAATTTCAAATTAAATAAAACTACTCATCCAATACGCGCAGTTGATACTTAAACATCACCGAAATTTCGCATCGGGGCCGTTAAAGGCGTCTGCATAAAGCAGCGGCTGCGGCGGGGCTGCAGGATTAAGCAGCTTTCAGGGAGGGTTTCCAATTTTCGGCGTGCTTCGGCACTCACCGGCGGTGTCGCGGGGAATCGCGGTGTGTACCGAAAAAAGTGCATTCGTTGTATATTACTAATGGATGGCCGGGGCAGCGCTATGTACGTTGTACGGACTACCCATACGTACACGACGGGGGTACACAGGACGCCGGCTGGCTGGCCCCCTCCCGCTTCAATTGCGAGAGCCGAGGCGCAGCGAGAGAGGGCGAAAAAGCTTCGAGCCGCCAGAGTGTTTTACAGCGAGTGTACCGAGTATGTATAGAAAATTAACTCACACAAAAGTGAGTCAAAGTGAACCGCCGCGGCTTTCAGGGAGGAGCGCGCGCGCGCGCACCCCCCTAAAAAGGGGGGGCTGAGGAAGGAGGGAGAGAAAAACAGGCGCACACCTCGGGGAGCCGACGGGAAAAAGGTAGAACAGTCGGAGAGGCCCGGAGAGGGAAGTGGTAAATTTGACTTTGATGTGAAAATACTTTTAGCGCAGCACCGGCTCTAATTCACCATTCCCTTTGTCAGTTGCGACAAGCGAGAAACATCACATATTATTATCAACCCTCGGATTTTCGCCGTCTCCTTCCCGTTGTCGAGGAGGACCGCGAGATCTCCACATACTTCCCACTTATTTGCAAGTTTTATTTACACCTGTCGACCAACACAGTTTTAATGAGTGGTGATATTCGAGTATGACTATGTATATACTTGTTGCTGCAATTATAATGTTGCTTTGTTTCATCCTTGGTCGTCGTGCTTGGAACATAAATTAATACCATATTAATACCATTTTATATGCAAGCATAATTTTCAACACTTTATACATATATTCCTGCACATGCATGTAATGTATGGGAAGACAGGCATAATCCTTGTTCCACTAAAATTCGCAGAAATAAACTCGGCGGTAATACTTCTCATTATCTTCATTAACTCCTAAAATCTGATAAATCCGTCGAAATGAAGCTCGCGAGGAGTGGGATTCCCGAGGGGAATTCATCCGTAACAAGCCAATTCGCCCCGACAGGGTCGAAAAGATCATTCTTACGTAATCTCCATAATGAAGAAATTCGAACTACCGGCGTTCAAGTAAAATCTCCAACTTAAACGTACCAGTCCCTTCATCAGCGGGCCCTCCTCTCACCCGCCAGTGAAACTATGCCAATTTAAGCGGTCCAGAGGAGCAGCTAGCACAATGGTCATCGAGAGTCCATTAGAAATTTTTGAGAGATCAATCTACGGAAGTTTGGAGCAGCTGTTGAGAAAGTCCACTCAAAGGAGTAAGCTCTGGCCAAAGATCGCCCTGGAAGGAGAATGAAGAGGAGGCAAAGAATGAAGGGGGGCAGACGAGGGGCAGGGGGGGACCGAGGAAGCGAGCGCCGAGAATTTTCTAACAGCTCTTCACCCCCGGGTAGAGGAGAGAGGAAGGTGCCGGGAAGTGGCGGGAGTGCCGGGACCGCAGCTAAGTCCCAATTTATATGCAAATACTCGAATCACCGGCTGCCGTTCGCTCGCAAACATCGCAATTACACAATTAAGACAGCCATCTGGACGAATTATGCGTTGGCTTCTGCGGACCGCACCGCCCCCTCCCCCTTCCATCCTCCCTTTCACCTCCTCCTGGCATCCTCCAGCGAAGAAGAGCCCTCAGGGTGGAGAGGCGGCGGACGAAGAAGGGAAGCGCTCGTTCGGAATTCACGCCGGATTCCGGATAGAGAATGGGTACATGCCGGTGTGTGTATAACTCACGTCTATTGAGGCCGGATCCTCTTCCTCCCTCTCATTTTCTGATCCTCCCATTTACCCGCCACCTCCCCTACAGAGCTCCGGCAACCTTTCCCTTCTTACCGAGATTACCCAGAGTAAACGGCTCGAGCTCACCGCACGCCCAATTCCTATGGCGTCGGCCGTAAAGTGCTCGAGTGTGAGTCCAAGGTTCGATACTATTATTAGCGAATGTTAGTGATTTTTGCTGATGTATTGGCCTTGGTAACACTTGTGTTGGATTTGGTAGCAGATGTAAATTTGGCTTTAAGATTGTGGAGTTTTGAATAAAATATTGTGATAATTAAAGAAACAGGGGTGTTTAATAAATTTAACCTAACCTGACCTGTGAAAAACATTCCAGTGTAAGACATCGCCATCAGTACCAAGAAGCAAGAAGAAATAGAAGAAAGGAAGTGATCGCAAAAGTCATGGGAAAGAGCAGCAATAGGAAGCAAGAGAAACGTGAAGCCCAGTTCACATCTTCCTAACCCCAACGAGGAGACTAAAGCTACAGAGTCCCGCAAAACTCCGAAGCCCCAAACGATTCCATTCCCCCCCACTCTACGTTCTGTCGCGTTTACAACTTCTCTCCCGGCGTCTGCGTCGCCTTGCGAGACGCCGCTGGATTTCCTTTTTTGCGCTCGACGCCCTGGAAATTCGGCAGCCGCTGCTCCAGTTAACAATCGCTATTAAAGCGCGCGCGAACTCCGGACATTAGTCGGGAGAATTAAGGCCCACTCGGGCTCCTCGCCGCGTCGTTCCCGGGGACGAAAGTAATTGGGCGAGGTCGCCTCTAGACTTGTAAACAACCGGCTGGGAGAGAAGAGGTCGATGGGGAGAGGGAGATAGAGAAAGTGAGGCTGCCAACGGTGAAATGTATACGCAATCGCGTAGGAGCCTTCTCTTTGAGATGGACATTTGCGGAAAGTCGCTCTTAGCACTTAGGAATTTATGAACATCTTTGAACGCGAATGCTTGTGTAAAGAGGGCGCACTAAAATTCTAAAAAATTCAAGTATCAGTTTTTATTATTCCTTGGCCTGTTTGGCGTATATATACTGGAGATAACAGTATTGAGTATTGATTAATTATGTATTATGTTCCTGAAACTATACAAGAGATCACAATTCCACAAAAATTGAAGGGAACCCAACTTTTCAACGTCGCCCTTATTCAATAGCCGCGTCACTCACGACGTAAATGACTCACTAAGTTTATCCCCTCGGGGTACAGTAATTAAAGGCATTATTCCCTTAAATACATTATCCTCAAAAATCTCGAAGGCTCGACCGCTATCTACAACAATAAGCCTCGAGGGATTCTCGCGACAAATCTGTTACGCTCGCTCGTTAATCACCGGCGGTTCGCGCGCGTGCCATTATTAATGCAAAAGGGGACAAGCGGGCCGGCGAAGGGAATGCAAGGGGAGCGGTGGGGGGAGAACGGAATGAGTGAGCATTATTTTCCGTAAGCCTTTTAACCAAGCCGGTGTGCGGCATGCCTCGTTAATTCACAATAGATCTCGGGCATCCGCGCCGGCTTCCTTGGTTCTTGCTCTCCAGCGAGTGAGCAGGTGAAAATCGGAAGGCGTCCGAGCGTGGTTCGTTTATCGCTCGAGGAAAGACAATCCTCTTCTCCGTCCCCTTCACTTTCACATTCCGCCCTCTGTGTACAGGCTGGCATGGAAAATATATCGGGTGGACATGCATCAGCTTTTTAGTTAAATTTGTACTTTCCGGAAGTTATGGATTCGTCGATTTTACGGAGATTGCAGAAATATTGAAATAACAATGTATCAGGGAGTAAAATACTTTCAGCGAGTGTTTTTCTTATGACAAATACCACACACGCCATAAAATTGCTATGAAAATGAACACATATAATATTTATTTAACTTCTTATATAATCATATATTCACTAGATCTCGCGATAAAAATGCACTCTAAACACACAGTCCACCATTGTTCGGTGGTTGTACAGACATTAAAGAGGGAACGGGCGAGACTTTAGCCGCTTTTAACCGAGCCAGTAACGTTTATGATTGTCGTTGACGTTAACCGAATAATAGCGCGGCTTTTGGGGATGCGTAAAAATAAATTTCGGTCGGCGCGCACCCGCATTAGTCGCGGGGCCCGGGGCAAAAATTAATATAAAAATATGAAAATGGAAGAGGCGCAACAATGCAACGGCGCAAAATCCTTCGCGAGTACATATATCACGTATGACACTTTTCGTCTGATGGAATTAAAAGACCTGTTAGAAAGGTGGAAACTGCCGAGCCGTCCCGACCACGTCGCCACCTCCTGTATATGAACAAATGCACCGTACGAATATACTTTATGAATTCTGCTATGGAAATTAAAAGCACTGTTAAAAAATACCACTAAATACTACATACATTTGCATCTTTCCTCTTTTTCCGTGATTTCTCTTTTCCAAAAGGCAATCAACATTGATTCAAGCATAAATTTCCTGCACATTCAACAACTACGAAAGCTGTAATATTTCCAGCCGCAAAACCCTTGGTAAATCCGCGGCAACTCACCGAGCGACATTTGCATGAAGAGCCGCGCACTCCGCTCCAATATCTCAAGAAATCGCTACAATAGCTAGAATTAAGGAACACGTTCGAGGGAAGCGTTCGAAGTAACGCGACCGCTTTGGTGATTTAATTCGGTCATTAAAGAACAAAGCCCGACGATAGTCGCGCTCGAATCGGTGCCGGTTGCCGCGACGAGAGAACCTCCGCCGTCTAACGAGAGCTCGACAGCTGCGAGAGGCCGCAACCCCTCGTAGAAGATTCGGTGCTCGAAAGCCCTGGGATTCCTTTCAGCTCGTCTTCGCCTCGCGTGCCGTAAACCGCGGCAGTTTATGATAAACGTTCTTAACGCTCTTTATTGTTTCCTCTGCTTAGCCGTTGGCGCACCTTTGTCGGAGGCGCCACGTCGCCCGTGCCATTGTCGTGCCGCGCTCTGCTGCGGAGAGCCTGAGAAAGAGGGAAAGGACTTTGCATGTCTGCGTGTTCCTCTGCGAGGAAGCCGCTCGCTGAAAACACGACCAGCCCGGCCAGACAACGATCGAGCCTGGAGATGAGGAGAGCTCCCGACAGGGTGGGAGGGAGAGGAAGGAGAAGAAAGCTGGTGGAAGACTTAAGGCGAAGCTGAAGAATGAAGAAAGCGAAAGGACGGCGGGGAAGGGCTCGTACAGTGTAGCGCTCCTTTCTCGAGCGGAGATAGGGCTGAAAGGGGAGTAGGAATCGCATATTCAATCGCGCACCGAGAGAATGTCTTTTGTCGGCAGCAGGCTACTGCACAGCCCCCCCCCCCCGCCCCCTCGCCCCATCCCTCGAACCCTCTGGATTCGCATTCCGTTTGAGTAACGGCGCCTCCTGTTTCCAACTTTTACCCTCGAGTGTATGCATACACGTATACAGGCCGATGCAAAAATCCTTCACCCACCGACACTCGATGGCACAGTAAATGGCCACTTGTCAAGCACACGTGAACAAAACTAGCAGCAAACTTGACTGTCACAAAAACGTTTCTATGAATGAATTTTCAGTACATTCTAAGTAGCAATCGATTGTTTTAAAAACAATATTCGTTTCTTTTTTCAAACTATACTAATCAGTTTGATATGAATACAATTTTAAAAGTACAGTGATATTCTCTACGTGAACGTATATAAAGTCGGATAAAACTGCAGGTTGCACGTTTTACCGCCTATTCCAAAGGATAACAGCGAAGTGTTATATTCTTGCATCGCCCTGTATATAGAAGTATGTATCAGAGTCGCATTCCCGACAGGTTCGCGCGGCGTATCTACCCCCTTGTTGGCTGTGCATCAGAGCAGCAGCATCTGGATGCTGGTGCCGTTGCTGCTCTTTTCTTCCATTGTCACGCTCCCGACTACGTCGTCGGTTAAGCAGTGGCCATCGCCCGCTTTCGCTCCTCTCCGATTTCATGGGGAATTAGAGAGTACTCGCGCGCGACCAGTGAATCCGACGACAATGTGGTTAGGGGAATGCGTGCGATGGCCGCGCGATAGCTGATCCGTGGAAGATCGAGTGCTGATTGGAGGGAATTCAGTTTCATGGGGAATGTCGATTTTTATGAAGCGACAGAAAGTTTTATTCGATAAATTATGCTGCTGCATAGTTTGTCACTAATGAGATCCTGGAGTGTGAACTACACGTTCGCATACTCTGGTGAAACGACCAGTCATCTGCTGGATGGGAAACTTCGTGAACGTGTATTAAAGTGAAAGTTTCAATACAGCAATACAACTTCATTGCGAAACTCTCTTCAATCGCCCTTCTGACTATAAACTATCAAATTAAGAAATTCTATTAAAAAAACCCCAGCAATCTGACCTCCATCAGACATACGTCACTCACCCACACACGCAACCCCCGAGCGTATTCCCCGAAACGAACCCCCAAAAAGGAAACCCAATATCCAAGCAGAAAACCAATCCCACCAAGGAATCACCAATATCGACACACGCACAGGCCAACGAGGCAATGACGCCCGAAATCCGTTGCTCCGCGCACCGTAGCGGCCAAACCGAGACAAATAAACAATACTAATTTATTTCCTGCCGCACCACAATGTAGCGGGAGCATATCGACGCGCATATCTCATCGCGCGCGGCTCAATTCTCCGCGAGCATTCACAGGGTGCGCGCGCGGGCGCTGTGGGCCCGAATTAATGAAGGGGGGTGGGCAAGGGCGAGCCTTAAAACCTAGGGGCAGCTGCATTTCGGTGCGCCGGCTGATATATATTGCGCATAATTTACGGCTCGAATTTGGAAGTTTATCAAGGGGAAGCGGTGGCGGCGGTATCACTCGACAAAAGCTCGCGTGCCTCTCCCGTAAACTCGATGGCAGCCGGCCCCTCTGACCCACTACAATATCATCAGTGCGGCCGCGCGCGCGCCCCGAGAGGGAAAAGAGGCGACGCGCAGATAGCGAGGGAGAGGGAAAGCGCGCCAATTAAGCGCGCGCGCGATTATCCCCGCTCGCATTTGTCGAAACGAATTTACGTTAGCTGTTAGCTTATTATAATGTTAATTCGCGGCCGCGGCGCAACGCGACACCATAAATTCCCGTCGGCCACCTTTCCGCGCGCTCGCCCAATTGAATTTCACATTTAGCGACGCGCGTCCACGCAGTCGAATCGACGCCGCCATAGAGGATCCCTAAAATATTAGAACTAGATGGAAGGTGCGACGGTAGCTTTTTGTTTCGTTGGATTTTACACTGGTTATGGATTATATTCCTTCGCATTAAAATTCTCTTGCATTTCGTACTTTGTTCTTGTAAGTAAAAGATGTTTGGAGAAAATAAACCGTGTAATCTGATTGCTGAATATAATCAGAGTCAATCAATAAGATAATTAAGAAACTGGTATGCGGACCATACCAAAATTCATTGCCCTACGCTTACACCTTAGCCTCAGGCCCAGCTTACCCAGTATATTGGTCATAGGTTTCTAGCAAGTCGTACATTTCCAGGAGTTCGTGTCCCCGAGACTCCCGAGGCATTTCATCCAATCCCGCGTCGAGCAAATAGTGTCCAATGGTGTAATATTATCGCCGCAGGTGATTCGGGCTCGGTCACCAGCGTCATCCGGGATCACCATGACATTGATTAGCCTGCTCAGCTATCGAGCAATGAGGTCGAGAAACGTGTCGCCGTCAATCACGGCCGAGAGCCTGGGCCGAATGCTCCGATGTCCGAGGGAACAGAATGCTACTCTCATCCTGCACCCGCACAATTGCCAAACAAAATGGCCTGTCGGCCGATTATGCGAATTCGCCGCGTACCGCCGCCGCTCTAATAATTGGAGTCCGATGAGGTCTTATAATTAATTCAACATGCATGCCGCGCCGGATTATCGATTCACAATTAACCCGGGCAATCGAACGCAATCGCATCAGCCTGCCTCCCCTATGCATACGTCGAATGCTCTAGTAACCGCTATTTACGGTCGCTCTGTTGATGGTAATTAAGCAAGATGCTACGTGGCGCCGCGCTGAGATCGACTGCCTCCGCGAGACGCAGAGTTTAATAAGCATTATTACCTATGCTTTGTTATGGTTCTAGTGAGATTAAAGAGGAGGGGCTGGTGGCTTTTGAGAGCGGTCGAAATGATCGGGTTTTCGTGCAGAGATTCCCCGTGAAAGCTCTTCCTCGCTCACGACGGCCACGGAAGAAGTTTAATTGCCTCGATAAGCGAGGCTGAATCGACAGTTTCGAAACGATTCGACCTCACTCTCACTGGAGGAAAAAAGCTAGTGCTTGCCCTACGTTAATAGTTACGAGTAGTTTCGATCCCAAGTGGATTAAGAGGTTCGATTGGCTTGAGGTAGTTTTCATTTGACAGAGACCTAACTACATTAGAATTTCAAGGAAAACACCATGAGCCTACAATTTTAATAATAAATGCTAATATTCGACTTGCATACTTTCACCTCACAGAGAATGTAGCTGGTCACAAGTAAAGCAAACTCATAGCAATATTGCACTTCTTTACTTCTAATCACCTCAAATGTTAATTATTAATTATATGCGCGATTGCGCTTGAAACAATTTATAAAAAACAGCAGACAAATGATACTCGACGAATGCAACTAGAAACACGAAAACAACCACGTGTCAAAGCAATGTTTCGAATTTTCCATCGATCCACCGCTGACCACAGTAGAGCTCAAGTATCTCTCATAAATTCATCAGCAAACACTCCTTCGCTCGGTTTTGCCACTCCCTCCCGCTGTATTAAATTGCAACAGTATTAATAGGAGCTTTCAGCGAAAAGACGGATGCGTCGGGAAAGCCACTCTGTTTTGCTGGCAGCTTGCGCCGTCCTCGGGGATTTGTTTCTCCCGCGTATCTCGGGAGGTTTAAGCTCCCGATAAAAAAAGGTGGGCCTTTTCTAAGCGGTCGCCTTCTGCCGCGGGCTTTCCCAACTTTTTCTCCGGGCGCGACATTAAAGTGACATCAGAATCCCCGTAACTTTCATTGGTTTTGTCGGGCTTCTTGCACGGTGCGGCGGCGAGCTTGTGAAATTTAAAACTGTACACTGGCTTTCCACCGGGTGAACATCGGTTCGGGCGAAGATGACAAAATAAAACGTCTCAAGCTCGGACAATCGAGAAAGTTGTACAATTTTGGGTGAACCGAAGACTTTAAAGCCGCTATTTTTAAAGAGTACTTATCGCACCCTCGACATACGAGTCTCGATTTTATAAAAATACCTAAGCTTCGAGTGAGCACGGTTTATTCTCTGGCAGAAAGTCTAGGCGATGCCGCGGCATCACGGGATCCCATAAATATCTAGGATACAGGAGATGAAGAGGCGGGGTGGCATCAGTGGCATACGCGCGCAAGGGTTAAGGATCGAGCGCGCACGATTCTGGGAAAGATTTAGCGCGCCTCTACGTGCTCGGAATTAAGGGGGGGGAGCCTCTGACCACAGGGATGAAAAAAGATTCGAGCTGCTTCTGGCCGGCAAACTAGAAAAATATTCGCCGCCGGCGCTCTGTTGTGCGAACAACGAGAGAAAGCCTTCAATTTTCGCGGGAGATTTATCGCGGCCGTTCGAGAAAATTGAACACGAAACCACCCCCTCCCCTCCTTGTTCCGCCGTGCCGCCGCAGCGAATCTGTTATCTATGATAGAGAAATGGATGCACCCGCGAGACAATAATCGACAGTGGACTTTATGATCGCCATCGATAACAAACCACCGACCACCGTCCCCGACGCTTATTCATACCGGCTGTGTAATGGAATAATCTGCTCCTCATTTATCCACCTTCGAGCGGTAAACTAAACAAACTAACTATAAACTAACAGAATGCGAAAACGAGAAATAGATTCAGGATTTTGGAATTAGATGCGATTGATTATAGCGAGGTTCTGTTGAAATATCGAAGGACCAGTACTTTGCATAAAAATCCGCAGTTTAATTATAATAATTGCTATGGAAGATATTTTATCATATCTTCCAGGTGTGAACTACTAGGTCAACTGTCTTTAGAAGTGGAAAGGGTGTGTAATAGTGCAACAAGGCGAACGCGGTGACGACGTAAGAGTGGCAAGGTGTACGAGTGGCGGCGATGCATTTTATCACAACAGTCAATACAAGGCGGGCGAGTAAAACAAAGGGAAGAATAGCTCCTCCGCTCGAAGGAGGCTGTTGAGGAGGACAGTTATTACGGCGCACGACAATGCGGGCGTGGAATCGAAATCCCGGCAGGATATATAAGCAAGACAGAGCAATAATTAAGAGATCTCGCGGAGGCAGCCCCGCCGGGGCTAAAGGATCCACTCGAAGCGAGGTCGACCGATATTCGGCAGGTCCTCCCGGCATTCTCGACAGGAATTAATAATCGCCGAGCGGATAATAGCCGGATCCCTCGAGAGACTGGGGGGAACAAGCCAGCCAGTACTGTACTCAACATAACTACGTTCCTCCGAGTACACTCGAGGGCTTCTCCCGTCGAGTCCTACTCCTCGAGGTCCTTTCGACTCGAGGTCCTCTCCTTCCCTTACACTCCCGCTCTCGCCCCACCCCTTCCGCTCTAAGGCGCACACGTCGAGATCCCGAGGAACGTTTCTCTCGGAACTGCTGTCATACAGCACCGCATAATTCATAAAGTCCCGAGTAAATTGTTACCGTTTCGCTCGGATAAAACCCGGGGATTTTCGAAGCGCGGGATTTAAAAAGGTGACCTGAAGGTTTGGACGTGTTTACAATGTTTATGTCACGGATGTCTTCGCGATATATAGAGAGAGTTATTTTGAACTTATCTTTATTGTAGGCTGAGTATTGTAGGCGCGTGAGAGCTATGTGATTCTTCATGGAAATTAATGAAGTTAATTGTCGAGTTTGAAATAATGCAATGGCAGCATTTGTTGGCTTTCAGCATAATTATTTAGAGACTTGCAACTCGTGTATTAAATAAATGGGAACGTGTAATGGTTCGACTACTCTATTCTAACGCGACAATCGATAGTGAGCTATGTACCAGATCCTTAGAAACCGCAAGAAAGCGAGGAGAAAGCTTTCCCATTGGAGAATCAGGTTGCATTCATCGAGAAATAGATTAGCCCGCGCGGCGGAGGGCGCGGTAAGAAGAACAAGGCGCCGCGCCGGGTCGCCGAGATGTCGTTGCCAATGACGACACAACGCCGGGGCAGTTTGCCGCGATCTCATTAAGCCTTGCGAGATGTCCGACCAGCTCGTTCCTTTTTTACGCCCTCTCGGATGATAAGCACCGCCGCCTTTATTCCCCACGGCCGGTTATGGGCGCGATAAAGGCCGCGGCGAAAGGAGAGCAGATCGAGAGACGGGATTTGTCGCTCGCGCGCGCCTCTCTTGTTTAGGGAAGAAAGTGCTTCGTTATGTGAGCCATTGTTTCGCCCGGAAAAAGGGAGAGAGCCTTTTGCACCGGGAGACTCATCTTCTTCTTGCCGCCGCCACTTTCCGCACCCCCGGTGGGAAATGATGCCGTTAAGCACGCGCGCGCGCCCCCACATTCCGATAAACTCCGCCGAGTACCAGTAACAGTTATCCTAGACTTATCGTTGTACTTTTGACCGGGGTGGCTTCCACCAGACAAGAAATGACTCGAACCTTTTTCTTGGGTCAGAGAAATGGAATTAGTTTGGGTGGTTATTTTGTCTGGAGGGAAATAGTGAAATTAAAAATGAATCCACGTCAAATGCAATCCCCGGGCAAGGAGACTGCGCGTTGAATCGTAATTTGAAACAGATGTCAAAGTGTCCTCAGTGCACCGAGCTCTCCTACCGATTTTCCTCTCGGCCGCGGTGTGCGTGTCCGCTAGTCGCTCGCAGAGGGACCAAAACACGCCAGCGAAAACATCGCTCGCCCGACCCCCGGAGCAAAACACGAGTGCGCCGAGGAAGAGGGAGAGTAATGGAAGCCAAGGTGGAAAAAGCCGAGGTTCGCCGGTGGCGAACGAGTGCGCTCAATAATTCCGGGATCCTGCAAACTTAACGACAAGCGCTCTCAGCCGGGCAGGGAGCGTTTGAGCCCGACGGCATCCCAGGAAACTACAATTCTCGGAATGTTTGACCCTCACCCCCCACCACTGCGTGGCGCTCGGATGCCTAATGGAGCGTGCATACCTTACAGAGGCCAATTACAGTATCGCGTGTATACACTTGTTGCTGGAGCGGAGGGCAGCCACCCGCCACGCTGCACGCCACTTCCAGCGTGCTACCTTCGCCGGAAATGTGCCAATAAAACAGCCCCCGGCCACTTCTTCGCCGAGGGAACGCCAATTTTTTATATCCCCACCCTCCATTAGCTCCGCGGGGAAAGTAGATCCTGCGCGCTAATACGAATCGCGGATTGGAAAACTTCGAGTTTTCCAGGCGAAAAATTTGCATATCAAGGCGATATGCAACTTTAATATTGGGAGTGTAAATACCCTGAGTTCACAACAAGTGGATGTTAAACAGTTGCGTTATTCCGTTGAGAAAATATTAATAAGTATTATTTTCACAGAAATATAGATATACATTTACAGAAATAACCTGTGCGCTGAAAGTGCACTACGAGTTGAGAAACACTATCTATTTCAAAACTAGCTTTATTATTTCTATAGGATTGAACTCGAGAGAAAAATGATAATAATTACCGGTAGGCGCTTTGCACGAGGGGACTTTCTCCCGAAGAAAGGGAAAAAGTATCGAGTCAGATAAAGTCCTTAGAGCGTCGGAGATGGTGGGCGGCGGGAGTGTCGGGGTAACGAAGACATTACAAGCTTCCGTGAGCAGAGTGATCGAAGGCTCGCTAAATTCGTGAACGAGACTCCGGCGAGGCGAAAGGTTGGCGTGGAGTGAAGGAGAAAGGGGCGAAAGGAAGAGCGGTGTTCTTCCTCGATTTCTTTCAGCGGCTCTCGGATCGGTCTTTTCCTTGCCGGGGGGCGTCAGTGTCGCCGTCTTTCTTTCACGAGCAACCTTTTTTCCCCTCGAAAATTCCTCCCGCCAGCGGAACTCCCATTTGTTCACGTCGCACGGCGAAATGGCATTTGGATAATTTCTTGTAGCTCTCTTTAATCCGAGGAATTCCTTCGTGTACCTCCCACTCTTCTTCCCTCGCTCTTACGGATTTACCTAGATGCTGCGCTGCCTCTGACTCGCCGCTCTCTTTCTCCCCTTTTGAGACGGAGCCCGTCGCCTCGGACTCCGATAATTATCGGTTCCGTGAAGTAGAGAAGCGCGAAACGGGCGCTCGAATAATTACATGCGGCGGCGGGAGAATAAAAGTCCACGACAGCCGCGTAATTAATGGATCGGCTAAGCGCGCGCGCGCGCGCTCTCTGTGGACGTGCGCTTGTCGCTCATCCTCTCGCCAGTGCACAGACCCTTTCCCGCTTTTCCGGAATTTTCCTCCTTTCTTATCCTCTCGAGAAGTACTGCCTGATGAAATATTAAAGCTATCATCAGGCCCTGCGTCATCCTTCCCGGAATACATTTATATAAATAAGAAATCATTTTTTTAGATTATAAAAAGATTGTTTTTAATAGAATATAGAATATAGAGTGAGTATCAGTGAAGAAATTCAACGGTGAATTGTAGCTTTAACTACGTGATTGTAGACTAAGCTTGCCGGGAATCCTCGACTGATTCCACGTGTGCATTGGGAAGGATAGTCCCTGCATTAACTCTGATTTCACAGGGTACAGGTATATAGGAGAGGGAAAAAGGGGGCAGTGCGGTGCATCCCCAATGTCCTGGATATCGCGGCTACCCTTTCAGATGAAATTTTCATAACCCACTTCAGCTGGCGCTCGGTGCGCTTTCACTACCGCCATCCTCCCTGCTGCCCTCTCTTCCACCCCACTCTCTCTCTCTCCCTCTCTCTCTCTCTCTCTCTCTCTCTCTCTCTTTCCCATCGATGCAGACACAGTGCGGTATACCGCCGGGGAAAAAAGACACTAATTAGAGCGCGGACGTGGATCTAATGGTACTTTGATTCCTTTTTTAAATGGTAACCAAGTCTCCGAACTGAAAGGTGTCGCTCACTCTGCGAGGGGGTTGGCACATATTTCCCCGGGCGTTTCGGAATTATGACGGACCGAATGCAAAAACCTCGCGAATTCTTGGGGAATTGGGAGTACGCGTATTAGCGCGTGACCTTTAAAAATGTTAATTATGCCATTTGAATTAGCGATCGAGTTCTTTGACCGTGAAATATTATTCATCGAATTAATTGAATCAGTATATTCAAAGTATCCACTTAGACTTATCGGAAATTAAGTTCTTAAAAGAATTAAATTAATATAATAATGAATTCTCCGATGAAACGTACATCAAACATATGCATAATCCATATTTCTACCCCAGAGCGGCGCGGGTCGAGTCAATGTAGGCTCGCAAAACAGATAAACGGAGGCGTTGAACCAACGGAGGGCGGCTATGGCCGAAAAGCCGGGATTACTATCCAATTTGCAAGGTAATCTCGAGCGCGCAATCAAAGAAAGCAGATCATTAATGGTTAAACGGGCTGGTAGTACAAGACCGGTGGAGAATATAGCGGCGGCGAGTGCGGACCGCGCGCACTATTTGGCCGGTGTAATCCGAGGGTCGGTGAAGTACAGCGGCGTCGCATTAATAACTCGGAATGGATGTAGCGTTGTGCATTTTCGACGGCGAAATGGCAGGTAGGCTAAATTGGGATTTCAGAACGATGGGAAGGAGGCATGCACTGCTGCGGCCCCGAGATGAGGATAATAAGGACACAGCAGCGCGATATTAGGATAATTCTCGAGCAGACTCGAGAATTGCATAGAGCTGGCGCCCTCTGATCCAACCGACGAGAGAGAAGAACAAGATTACTGATGAGAGCAGGAAGCCCGCTGAATTTAATCGTTCAATTCCGCCACTCTTCTTCTCCGACCGGGAAAACGATTTATGAATTTGCCGATTGAAAGACGATCCACGTTTTCGCGATATCTCTCTTCTCCACCTCTAACCCATAAATAATTATTATTTATATTATTATAATTATTATAATTTCATAATATACAATTTCGTTAAATTCAAAGAAAGTCCGGAATCGCGCGGCTTTTTCGTTATGCTGTACATTAAAACGGTGGAACGCGACATTGTAAGAAACGCCAAGTAACAAAAACATTCGCGTACAAAGGTCGAGAATGAAACTTAATGAAAGAGACATGCATGGACAGAGAGGCGTCGGACATAAAAGTTTAAGCGGAGGGAGAAAAATAACTGAAAGACAGAGAGAGAGGCCTCGACGAGGAATGAAGTCACGGCGGCGCGGCTAGCTATTGAATATCCATAGCTCGAGGCGAAGTTCCGGGCCGGCAGTGGCAATTCTAATTGTAATCGCAGCAATAATTTCGCAGGACAGCTCGCATTGTCGGCAAGTTTTAATTGGAAGCTGTCGTGCACGCCGGTGCTGTATGGTGTCGCAGTCGCGGGGTGGAATAGCTAGCTTTGCGCCGCCAGTTCACCAACAACTGGCACACACCAAGGACAATAAAGAGGCCGGGGTGCACGCCACCACGTATGCGCCACATACGTGGGAAGCCTCTGTCTATTGCAGAGCGAATCTCCGGGATGCCTTGACCACTCCGGAACACTGATGCAAACCACTTGCCTTTCAATCACCACTGTTTTACCTCACCTTTTAATCATACGTATTACATGTATGCATACTTTATTTCGAACGGCCAAGTGGGTCGGAATCGGGTAATAATTCGGAGAAACGTCCTCTGAGAAAAGCGTGTGTTTGTGCGCGGAAAGAGCAATCGCGCGAAGACTTGGAGACGGAAATAAGTAGGAAATAAAGTGGATGTGAATTTGATACCTGTTTATGGCTACTCTGGCAATACCCAGACCAATCCCATCTGAATCTCAATCATAGATGCATTATATTATGTTATTGCACAGACTCGCGAATAGCTTGGCTCTAACCATATCGTAGTTCTCGGATTCAAAGATATTGCTCTCATAACATTATACTCGAGTATAATTATCGACGTATTGTTAGTTTGAAAGCGATAGCAACTGCTTTATAGAGAAACGTAATTAACGCTTGGACATCGAAGCCAATGAACTTCGATGCTTTCATGCAAATATGTCGAATGGCTCTGTTGATGAAAGAATGAATGCGTCACTTCAGAAATTGGAATGTACAGATGGAATGAGAGTTAATCCCTAACGCGTTTGATCAATTTCAGAGAAATTGAATGTGTTCCCCTATCCAGGGAGATGAAAACTCCCTGAGATTTGATGACCCGATGAATGTAATCCATTATGAAGTCGTACAAAATACCAATTCCAACGAGTAGAATCAACCAGGTGTGCATTGGTGAATCTCACAGCACACAATCGTGGTACATATACCATGCACATATAATAGTAGCTAGCTTTGTCGCCAAACAATGCAATATGATTTAAGATTGAAAACACTCTATTCGAGTAAATACACCATGCAACGTGCAAAGATAAACTCCCACACTGTACAAGATTCCAAACATCCATTCACTACCAGCTAATTTTCCCTCTCAAGCAGACTTTAATAATTTACTCGCAGACATGCTGTAATGGATCTGAACCCTGAATTCGTACAATTTTAGAATAATTCCAGCCACTCGGTCTAAGTACAAACCATACTGTTAATTATTTAAGTAGTGGATCCGATGCTTTCACCACGTATTTTGGCACCCGTAATCATCAGGCTTAAGCGGTTCCAGACTAATTAAACTGCCTGGCGGCGGGCTGCGATCGATTTCAATCAGCGTCCTTATTCGCTCGGCATCTTGTGCATCCGGGGCATCCAGGATATCGCAGGCGGCCAAGCATTTTTCCGGCCTGTTCGCTGCACTAATTGAGTAGACGACGTCTGTCGCTTAGTGGAATACGTCTGGGCCACGCCTGCCAGTTTTACTGAATGGCCAATTTCTTTGGTGCTTACGCCCACCGGGCAGAAAAATGGCCAGGGGCAGTTCTAACTTGCCAGGAAAGCATGTGCGGACAGTCACCGCTGCATTTGATGTCTTCTTATGAATGTTTGCGTGGAGGAAATCTGATTTTCTAAAAGAGAAACGAATATAGAAATTTTATAGGACATCCTAGCAGGATATTATTTCTGCTGGCAAACAATTCTGTTTTCTTACTTATCTGAAATAAGGAGAAAGGTGTCGTAAACACGTGATTCTGTATAAGTAAGGAGTGGCAGGAACTTGCAAATCACCCGGGAACAGGAGGGCGATGAGATCTTGGTCGCAGCCCTCGCTCCATAAGTATCAAGATTCGATTATGCGGATTATTCTCGATCTCGTGGGACGATCTGCCGTTACTCATCCGGCCGCCATCCCGACCCAGCGATCCGCGACTCCCGTCCAACTAATGAGCCGTGAACATCATTCGTCCAATTGTAATATTGTATTATGGAAAAGTGAAAGGAAACGTGATTCAGTTTTCTGCCTCTTTCACATTCAAAAAACTAGTTTATCAAGACACTTATCCACAGTTCTTATCAATTTTACCAAAGAAGGTCAGTCAATTGCAAACCATAAAGTTTAAAACTATCATTCCCATGATACGAACACCATAGAAACTCGGCGTTTATTCATCCAGTCCCCCATGGTCGAGGAAATCGATGAGAAACGCGCATTTTTATGTGGCTCGACGCGAATGATCAATCGCCAACTAATTCTTTCGCAGCGCACAGAGCCGTCGACGTCCACGTACGCGTCGAGCTAAACGGAATCGAAACGATGGCGGCCGAGTAATGGATTTGACTGGAGGCGAGTGAGACGCGTTCGAAAATGGGAAGAAATATCAGACGGCGAAGTTCGCAGCCGAATTCTCCCAGGCGCTTTAGTCACTGCCGTATACTAAACTCAAACTCTCCCTTCCCAGTTCTCTTCCTCCGCCATTCTCTCTCCATCTTTCGGCCAGTGTGTGTAGGAATTATTCAATGAGCGGTGATAGTCCGCTGAAATGTCTGGCTCTGCTCCAAATTCATCTACACATTCATGCGCCGCTCCCCCCACCCCCGCACCATTTCTTCGCCATTTGGTATCCATTGTGGATAATCGGCTGCTCTCCTAATAAACTGTTTGTTGCAATGCCCTCGGGAATCTCGATTTCCAACGCGTTAGCTTGCCAGGCGGCCAATGTTTATTATCATTCGGTTAGGAATTGAGCAATTGCTGGTACTCAATATCAGGGTAATACCTTCAACTAATTCAGAAAAGCATCGATAACTTTTCTTGTGTAATCTTTGAAAAAAGAAACTTATAATGTTTTATTATTAAGGAACACAATCAGAAAGCAACTGCCCCGATATTTCAATTGTAATTCGTCAAGTGCTCGATATCAATCTTGAAGCAGGACTTTTTGAAGAAAGGAGTGGAAAGGTGCCATTCCAGAGGACATAAATCGAGAGCGGGCTATATTCAGATTGTCGGCGACAATCGTCGGAATAGCTGGTCCCACAGTGACGAAGGGCACGAGTCAGAGTGAAACTGGCGAGAAACTTGGAAAGGTGAAACAAACATCAGGCGAAAAGGGGGAGAAACGAGAGGCAAACAATTTCGAAGGCGGCGTCGATGGGTCGTTTGCATTAGAGGATCGAATCCCCTTGAATCCGAGGTCTAAGAAGTTCAGAGATATCAGGCAACTCGGGGGAAATATGCTTATCCCTGGGAAAAAGTGATTGGAGGATGCTAAAGGGAAATAAAGCCGGGCTTCGTTCCCTTTATCCTACATATCCGGCTTTGCTTTCCTCCCTACTTGCTTTCTTCATTCTTTTCTCGTACTACACTTGTTTCTTACTTCATTTCCCTTCCAATGAATGACACTATTTATTTGCAAGTTATAATTCCTAAAATCTCTTAACATAATACAACTCATTATTTAAATCCAATTCATAATGTAATTATTAATGGAATTGAGATCATGAGAACGAATTTAATTGAATCGAGAATCTAGTTTATTCGAATACAGATTCATTTAGCAGTAATGTTCATATTTGAGAAATGAAATAATTATATAATAAGCTATGTTTCTTCTAGGATAAAATCGTCAAGCAATCTGTTCCCTTCGGGGCTTAGCGAAGAATCTCGGGAATTCGGCAGGATTTGTGAATGGCCGGATATTACTTGCCAGTTGTAAAACGGCTCAATTCGGCAGTGGGACGAAATCGACATGGGGAATCGAGTCGTTGGGTGCGCGCTCGGCGGGTGCGCGTCCTCGCGGTGCCGTGAACGTCTGGTCGGCGGGCTCCTAATCAATTTGCCCGATCGAGGGATAAAGCTAAACGGAGCCGAGCTTTTCCCGGCTTTCCCTAAATTGCTTATCGACTCAGCATCTTTTCTCGCCGCGCGCGCAATGCCGCCAACCGCCAAAACAGCCCCAATAAATTCCCCTGTCACGCAGACCTTTTTTCCTTTCTCTCGACGGGCGCGCGGCCCCGAGCGTTTGCCTAAGCGAATCGAGGGTAATTGGGATAGTGAATTATTGGCTAATCTCTGCTTCCTTGCTTTTTCCCTTGCTGCGCACTCGCGTGTATCTACGAGTCTGATACATGCTCTCGCTTCATCATTTACTTTTTCACAAGCCTCGCTATGGCTAGGGATTCTTTATTAGAATGCAGCGCTTGGTGGCAGCATGCCTGATTTAGTGGTACTTTATCTTAAAATCCTCACTTCCCGATGAATCCGAATGCACGGCGAAGAAGTGTAATTCCGTATTTTCTAATCTTTCGAAAGAGGAGAGTATTCTCCCATAATCCAGTTTCCCATAGCGCACGGAGCGTCAGGAATTCATAAGGACGGTGCACTCGCCCTCCTAAACGGGGGAAGGATACTTCATCTAACTTAAGATGGTGCGTGAGATAAAGCGGAGATCATGTTCGCGAAGATGCAGAGGCGCCAGTGGATCTGATTGCCAGGTATGTGCGCCGCGAGCACATTTCCCCACCACCCACCCGCCTTCCTCCCTTATACATATACGTGACAGGCTTCGCAGATATCGCGAGGAATACGGACACGCGTGACGAATGCGGAAAGAAAGTGCGGTGACAAGGAAAAGTACAAAAGGAAGTAACCGGTGAGATAAAATACCGTGAGGAGATTCACATCGATTCGGATATTTCTCTGGAGGAACTTCGTCTCAAGTGTGGAGCCGGCTGTGCTCTGTAAAACCCTGACATATTACATATGTGCAGTGATGCCTCGGTTATATAAACGTTGATTGAACAGAGTATGTAAGGAGGAGCTGTCGAGGAGTGGCTTTAATACTCAATGATGGATGATGTGTATTCCACGTACTAGTAATTATATATTGCGCATATTATGTACAAAAGATATCCTATAAAATATTAAACGCATTTCCTTGAAATTAATCTAAATCAAGGACATGTAATCATATTATCATATTATAACTCGACTCGAATTCAGTCGATATTCGTATGATGACAATTTTGATCTGGGAGTCACAATGGTCTCCATGATTCTTTGAAATACCCTTTATTTAACGACCAATTCTCTCTCGCGTTTCTCATGCAATGACTAATGTAATTTCCGGCAATTATTATTCCAGTAGTTTTCGAATATTATTCAAAGGGACAGTAATTTTAATTACTAGAATCGTATGCATGGAATTCAGGAAATCTGTGACGCACGAGTGCTCTCATTGTAGTGCTTCAGATTCCCGGAGCGATGCAGTGATCACAAAATAAGAATGATAAAGAAGCGTGGAACACGAGGGATAGAAGTGTAGTGCAACGGGCGGAATGGCCGGCCGCCAATTCCATCAGATATTAGCATGGAAATGGAGTGTGATTTGTGGCTCCGACAGCCGAGGCGTGGACGCGTATTTTCGCGTGTCCTCGCATCCTGGGAAAACGACTCTACAGGGTGGACTCAAAAATGTTCGGCAACAAATCGATCATAAATACTGTCATGCTTTTCGCATGCAGCCAATCTCTGCTTAAAAGTCTTATAGTCAAGACATAATGTACAATTGTTGTAAAGCCGTAAATTTACCCATATTTATTGTTGTCGCTGAAACATCTGGCGACAAGCAAATAATCGAAAACCTTGTATATTTTGTTCCTTATTTGATCTGCAACACACAAAAATTACTCATTGTCAAAGCAATAACACCTCGAATATTTACATTAACTATTATTACACCAGAAATACATACTTACGGGAACCATCCCGCATCTTCATCTTCCATTCATCCACACAGTTCCAGGATCATCAGCAACTCACTTTCTCATTCCCAATTACTCCAGGCCCGGAACTCCACCACTTTCCGCACTCCCCGGCCCCCTACGAATGTTTCGCGCAAGCTTTCCGAGGATAGTGCACACAACCGGTTAGCCGGGGCGCGCGCTTAACAGAATTACGAGTAACATGGCGGCTAGAGGAGTTGGGGGGGGTCGGGCCGATGACGGGCCGTCGTCATGCCAGCCCGACGTCCCAGCGGCCAGCAAACACATCAGCGCCGCGGGGATTAAGCCGGGAATTTATGAGCCCCTTTGCGCGCCCGACGTATATCGACTCCGTGGAAAAGTTGACCGATGTGGCCCGAAAAAATCACTGGCCACCGCCGTGGCGCAACCAACCTCCAAATCTCCCCACCACTATGGCGCCACCACGCTCGAGCCAGCTTCTTGCTGGCCTGCAGCGACAACTGCTCCAGCTGGATTCGACGCTCGCCGGAGTTTGCCAGGGGGGGAGGGCGAGAGCCTGCTTTGTCCCGGCGCTTGATGCACGGAAAGTTAATTTTATTGAGTGCTGCCGCTCATGTGGAAGCATGGCTGCTGGTGGCGGCGATGACAAAGGAACCCCGCGGCCACGGTGTATCAATCACATCGTGATTTACGCGGGCCGCCGGTAATGCTTTCTTGATACTGAAGGCCGTCGGTAGATGGTGCACTTTCGGCCGAGCGTTATTGTGTTAGTCGGTGAAACAAGGGAGCCGTATTGGACGGTAAAGATTGATTTGAAATAATGGTGCTGCTTTGTACTGAGTTTGAAAATCTGAAACTTGTCAATGTTTATCGTTAAAAAATTTGTAATAATTTCATGAAATTCTGTTGTGTAACTGTTTAATGTAATAAAACCGTTTGACATTTATCGTTAAGGAGAGGAGCCTGCAACGAGCCCACTTTCTCCAACTCCCCGCAACAAGCGCCCGGGGAATCACTTAGAAGCCGAGTGTGCGGAGGGCCCGGAAGGCCGTTTGTATAAGCGGCGGTGGGCAACCAATTGGCAAGTATCGGGCGAACGGGGGAATCGGGAAGGTGTAAGGGGATCCGGGGCCAAAGGGGGGGTCGGTGTCGCGATAAAGCAATAAAGCAAGAGACACGCTGGGACAAATAAGGATCGCCGGTGAAGTCGGATTGGCCTGGTAGCGACAACGAGTACACGGCAAAGGGGATCTGTAGGAAGGATCGGGGGAAAAAGGAAGAGCGCGCGAGAGACGGAGGGTTGGCTGTGTCATCTTAGGGGGACGCGGGAGCGAAAACGATCAGTATGAATCGTGTATCGCCGACTGGGAGTCCTGGCAGGACCGGCGCGGCGCACTCTCCTACTACGGAGTCCCGTCATGTTCAACATGGAGCGCGGAGGAGAAAGACGGTGGCGGTGCGCGCCGGCCAGGGTGGCATACCAACGAGATCCCGCAGTACCTCCTACCTACAGGGTGATACTCGTACGTAGGAGTCGCCTTTCTCGTTATCACTCAATCGGGACCAACACATTTTTTTATATTATGCTTTTAACGAGAAATTCATTAATTAAGCCTACCGATATATAATTAATTGTTCCCACTTCTTGGGGCAATGTTGAAAGTGTCAATTCTCAAACAAGAAAACATTGTTTCATTCATGTTAGCACGTGTCTATATCGTAGCACACAATTCCACATTTATTAATGTTACATAGCAATGAATCCATCCAACGTAGGTTAAACTAATTGTTTTACTCTAAACTTTGCAGAGAATAGAATTAACGCGAAATGCTGCCGATGTAACCGAGGTAGTACAATTTAAAAAAAAAATGTCTCAGCACATGACTCAATAAAAACAATACCGACAGCGATTCATAAGTATCGGAATCACCCTGTAGACGATGGGAACGAGCGAAGGAGGCTGAACGAATGTGGCTGAGGTGCTACGGGGAACCGGGAGGGCGAAGGGACCGTTAGGCGTCCTTGCGGTCCTTTAATATTAACGGCTACGCCCGCTAAGCGAATTTTGCATGATCCACTCTCCACGCAACATCTGCGAGATGTAACCTCGCTCTCCATTTCCCTATGCTGTTTTCTCACTCCATCCCGGGATATATTCTCTCGGCCGGGCTGATGCCGCTGCCGGGCGCAAACCGCTCGAGAGGTTACGCTCGCCCGCGAAAACTGGCGAAACGTTTGCTAAATCATGTTACGATGTATATCGTTACCCGCTCCCTCAGCTGCCTCCCTCGCTGCCGCCGGCTTGTTGCAAATTCCCTTTAGAAGCGCGATACTCCTCCCGTAATAAAGTGCACTGGATATCTTCTGGATGGACCGTGTAACGTGCCAGGCTCATCCTTCCGCCACTCGTTTCACCTTTCAACCAAGTGTTCTTCTTGTAAGTGGAGAATTTACACTTTTAGAGGTATAGTTCGATAGTTTGGCGTGCTAACAGTCACTGGAACTGGATATTTGAGAGAGTAATTAATATTAATTAATATGGTTGAGAGAGCATATTTCAGAATCTTGAATAATCTAGAATAATATCTTGAATAATCTTGAATAATAATCTCATCAATCATTATATCTACTCCTTAAAATCTGTCCTTCCATTCGCGATTAAAGCACAACTCATCAATTATTACGAAAAAGCCGGTGAAGCACAAACCCAATGACATCTTGAAATTGCCTTCAACCTCCCACAAAGCAAATCGAACGATGATTATAAACGTTTCTAAGTGACAGCACTGACAGCATGTAAGGCATAAGCGTTCAAGCGGAACACACCTGCGCGCCCTCCTCATAGCGTGTCACAAATTGAGCCGTGAGAGCGAGAAAAGTAGAACCAGCACCATTGCACAGCCCTAATGTGACACTTGTGTGTAAAACGGCGAGTGCGCCGATCGATGTTACCGAGGGTTGGCTGGCTTCGCTGTCATTGGCAAAAATTACAGGTTCTCTACACTACAATTCACACCTGCTGCTGTAAAGCGCCAGACGCTGCTGTTCACACAAAGTACTCTAACTCGCTGGTTACCATTTGTTCTACCTTGGCAGAATAGAAACTCAATTCTTTGGTAGAGAAGGAATAAAAAGAGTTTATGCAAAATAACTGTGCAGCTATTACTATATTTGTACATAAGAGAGACGCCAATCATCAAAATTCATCTAAAATCGCGCTATCCATTTCTGAGGTTCATGATCAATTATTGAAAAGATTGGAGGACCATAAAGTACGACACTGACATTCGGGTGATCTGAAACAGGATTCAAGTGTCCGTTGAAAGAGTCTCAGAACGGTAGAAATAATGTCTGTCGGGTATCTACCAACGCAAAGCCTTCGATGGACGGGCTGAAGACGCCGAAGAGATCGAACGTAAAGGCATTCATACTTTTGAGCATGATGAACACCAGCAACTTTTGCATGACGATCGGTGCTTCGTACCACAATCCATCGTACCTGCAAGTGAAAGTCTCCAATGACTTTAGCCTAACGACAAATCGAAAGAATAACTTACGAGTCCGTGAAGATGTGAGCACTCTTATCGATGACTTCTTGCGTCATATAGTTCAGATAGAACATGTAGCCCAAGATCGCAATGCAGAGAAAGAGGGAGCTCATCCCCTGCTCGAGCTTCTCGAAGCCGGCGAGGATCTGCGACAACTGGCGAATGGAAATGAAGTTTGCGAAGGGTGAGGATTACGCCCTCAAAGCTTTGAGGGACACGGATGGACCGGTATCACTCGCAAGTGGCAGCTCGGCAAAGTGAAGAGGAACGTTGAAAGTATTACTCACGCAAAACAAATGTATACTCAAAGACGATATTCCGAGACCAAGCAGAATGATATACGGCTGTGCAAAATTATTTTTCATGTACTTGCAGAAGCTTTGAAATAAAGAGTCGAGGATTAAGTCTGTGTGAAGAGGTGTCCACGGGACGGGAAAGCTTGTTATTTTAAAGAGATAGTGGCACCGTCACACCCACGAGAGATACTAGATTAATACGTACTTCAATGCTGTATTGTGCATCTCAATCCCACTAACAAGAGCTAGTGTCGCATTCTCTTCGACAATGTTTCTCTCCGTCACACATGCATCGAACGCCAGTTTAATTCGTTGACTGTGAACAAGAATGAGCAGATTCTTGCATCATTCGCAGGCCAACTCTAATTCTTCGTTTACCTGGTGATTTCGAGCAATGCACAGGCGTGTTGCAGGCTTTGAAAGGAAAAGGCCTCAGTAGCAACAAAGGTCGTTACTGCAACAAAAGCCCATACAGCCACAACAAGTACCGCGCACCAGAAATGCCTTCTCCGGTCGAAGAAGAGCATGTCGAGAGGGGTTGGGAAATCGAGGGGGCGCGACTGGTTCAGGGGGAAAACGATATCGAGGATCATCGCGCCGAATGGGAAAAGGGAAATGCCGACGGCTGCTGGGTAAAGCATTACTGGAATAATTAATAATCCCTCGAGAGAGCGTTCGAATTTTCGGCAGCGCAGCCTCAGTTTAAAAGTGCAGTGGATATACTTACGAGCGAACATCACCGTGTGGAATTTCCCCTTTGATGCGTACTTCTTCATGATGTCGAGCTCCTCGGCATTCTTCAGCCGTTCCCAGTTCTCCCTCAAGGACTCCAATATCACGCAACCCTGGGTGGTCAAGTAAATAGTGGGATGATCCTGCGAGTGACCCGGCGAGAGTCCTCCGGTGACTTACCGTGGTCTTTGAGAGTATCCAGCTGAAGTACTTGACGAGAAGGCCACATGTGATTAGGATGTAGGAGATACTCTTTATCATGGCGTCCAGTTCATATTTCACTTCCTGCAGACCACTTAACTGCAAGCCGGATTGACAAAATGAAAACAGGCGGATGTGTTATATGATTGAGAGCGTTCGAAAGAATGGTCGTAAACATGATGAAATGTCGGATTTCGAGTTGCTCGACCAAGTGGTCGCGAGTCAAGAGCCAAGTGGAAGAAAAGCTGTGAATTCGGATACCTGTGCCGAGATTGCAAAGAGAAGTACACTGCTGACAAATATCTGCGCGAGTCGTGCTAAAACCGGCCAAGCAAATGGCCACGCACCAATCGACTTGAGTAAGAGAACATTCAAACGAAAGTACTTGTTCCCGTACACGTCCATCGTGCAAGGCAGTCAAAACACGTCTGAGCGGAGTGTGTCAGTGAAATTCATCCCCCTTCCAAATGTTCTTGCATTTTCAAACGAAATTGCCCTATGTCTTATTGAAAGCGTAAGGAGACTCATTTCGAAGTCATGTGCGTGACGCTTGAGCCGGTAAGTGCATCGACCAAAGCGACTTCTAGGGGACTAGCTCTATTACAGCCATTAGAAAAATGTCTCGTGATGAGACTATTACCCACCTACCTGCATCCCCTCTCAGCTACAAACTTTTGTCTTCGATGAAATCGTCCTGAAAAGAGTACTATACATCTACTCCACTCACCATTTGCTATTCGACAGTTCACTTTGTATATGTACAGCCTTAAGGGGGATTCTGGTTTATGATGTTGTTCTAAATCAGTAATTAAATCCCAAATTTATTAATAATATTAGAAACTAGACCAGAATACCCTCCCAACATTCGAGAATCGGAGTGATATGACAGTTTCGAGAAAAGAAATCGTTGAGTGCAATGCGTGTCTAAGTCCAAAGAACCGGACTGTCCAGTGATGGTACCCGTGATGATTAGATGAAGTGTTATATGCTTCCTAGGATTATCCTTAAATTTCTTAATACATATTTGTCCTACACTTTGTTACTACGACTGGTACCACTATTTACTGGAAGGAGCAAAGCGCGGTGACATAAGACAGGACCATTCTGAGCATCTGAAACACGAATTCCGGTTGAGTGACCGATATTGATGGATACGCATTGGCTCAAGGAAAGGAATCGTGAGTACCATAGCGAAACCTTGATAAGATGGCACGTATAAGCCGCAAACGTCAATTTTGGCAGGTTTCATAGTGTTTAACATAAAGAAGAGTAGTAATTTTTGATCGGATATTGGAAACTCGTACCAGTCACTGTTGTACCTGCAATATTATAAATAGGCAAATTTATAACATTAATATTAATATTATAAATAGGCAAATTTAAAACAAGCAGATGATGAACAGCACTTACAAGTTGTCGAATACTTCCGAACTCAAATCTAGGATCATTTGCAGGACAAAGTTTCCATATAACATGTAGCCAAGAATCGCAAGGGAGAACATGCTTGACGTGAGAAACTCGATGTATTTATGGGTGGCATATGCGTCTGTGCACTGCAGTCAAAATACTGTTGACATGAGCCTGCCATGAAACCATCGGATACAAGTGGTGTTCACTTACGCGATATAAGAATATGCTCAAACTCAAGACACCAAATGCAAGGAGGATTATATACGGTCGTGTGAAATTTTCTTTCATTGATATGCACTGCCTGTGGGAGTAAGTGTATTTTCCGTTTAAATTATAAGTATGAATTTTCTAGTAATAGCGTTTCTAGCACATCGAACTCGCCCACGCGTCCTTCGACGTTTGAACAAATTCAATTTATACATTTCATTGCAAACGAAAAAGTAGAGTATGAAATGAAACCCGAAAGGCTCGTGGGCGCTCGTTCTATGAATCTGAAATAAAGACGTCATTGATTAGTTAATAACCTAATGGCCCTAGAGTGCATTTGGACCACCTGTGCTATCACCATAAAGCTATTGTTTCTCGTTGAACCCCTTGATCGGGCGGCACACAACAGCTTCTTGATCCTGCGACTGACAATCACATACCGCAATTGAATTTGATTTTTCAGAATCGCGATGCGTCAAATTGACAAATACAAATCAGTTACCTAGACATTTCAAACAGAGCGCATGCATGATGAGCATACGTGATAAGCAGGGTTTCCGTCGAGACGAATGTGAGTCCAGCGACGATAATGGCACCTTCAAATAGGATATAGGTGACGAGAAAGTGTGTTTGTTGGTCGAAGAATAGCTCAAACATGATTGGAAAGCTTTGTTTTCGAGATTCGTTAAGTGGCACCACTATATCTAGTAATACAGAGTACAATGGAGTAACAATTAAGCATACACCCACTGAAACAATTAGTACTGAAACAAATATGTGGATTTTAATTCCAAGAACGATCAATATTCCATGCCGCCGATAAAATGTGTCTAATTACAAGCAAAACCCTTGGTATGAAACTCGCTCCTTTCGGCGTACTTCTCGATAATGAGGATGTCACTTTTACTCGGCAAGTCCTTACAGTCACCGTCCATGTTCTCCGTGATCCTCTTAATCTAAATTTACGTATCATACACCGGCACGTATCATTACACATCATAAGCGATCCACTAATCTACGTACTTACACAGTCCGCGCCGGCGAGATGCGTCACGTACTTTACAAACGTGGCACATGCGATTAATATGGTAGGCGCATTCTCCAACAGTAGTCTTTTGGTGTAATTCTGCGTGACAAAAGTACCCAGCTGAAAATCAGATTCACATCAATTGACTGCCGAGGAAATTCCCTCGAATTGTCCCCTGCGGCGATTCACGTACGTTAGAGCATAAACAGAGAACCGTGAAGATGCTCCCAACGGAACGTTGCAGTCCTAGGACGAATGGGTTGCCATACGGCCAGAGTCCAATGGAGGAGAGTAGGTTGACATTCAACCGGTGGTAGTCTTTCCAAACTATATCCATACCGTAGCGCGGCTCGAACACGTCTGAACCGCCCAGTCACCCTACCACTTGCGCGACCCACCCCTGGAGAAGAATGTAGCTTCATGACATCGCGCTGGAGTTGCAAATTAAGTGGTAGGCACTACTTACCTCAAGACACTTTTCTTTGTGGCCTATCGTCCCAACACCGTTTACCCGGTCGATCCAATTCTACAGCTTTTGACATCGTTTTCGATGATAACTGACTGTTTCAAAATTGGCTATTCAATATCCTCGCGTATGATTGTCGTAAACGTCCGATCACTCTTTCAAGGAAAAACTGAACGCAGAGAGGGAAAGCAGATACAAGGCGACAGACACTACAATAGTGAGTGAGGTTGGACGGGTTATTGGTGAAACGGTGAACTCAAAACGTGCCTCCTCTAGGAAATACTAGGAGTAATAAACTATCGACTACAGATGTATTGATACAGTTCTACAGAAAAGAACAAGTCCAATACTTGTCCAACTCCATGTACCGGTAATCACAGAACCTTAAATTTGTTAATACATATTTCTTCTACACTTCGTTACTACAACAGGTACCACTGTTTACTGGAAGGAGCAAAGCGCGGTGACATAAGACAGGACCATTTTGAGAATCTGAAACCCGAATTCCGGTTGAGTGACCGATATTGATGGATACACATTGCCTGAAGAAAAAGAATTATGCGTACCGCAGCGAAACTTTGATAAGATGGTACGTATAGGCCGCCAATATCAATTTTGACAGGATTCATAGTGTTTAACATAAAGAAGAGTATTAATTTTTGAGTGGATATTGGAAACTCGTACCAGTCACTGTTGTACCTGGAATATTATAAATCGGCAAATTTCAATGAAATGTATTAGTTCGCTCAAGCGGATGATGAACAGTACTTACAAGTCGTCGAATACTTCCGAACTCAAATCTAGGATCATTTGCAGGACAAAGTTTCCATATAACATGTAGCCAAGAATCGCAAGGGAGAACATACTTGACGTGAGAAACTCGATGTATTCACGGGTGGCGTATGCGTCTGTACACTACAGTCAAAATACTGTTGACATGAACCTGCCATGAAATACAAGTGCAAGTGGTGTTCACTTACGCGATATAAGAATATGCTCAAACTCAAGACACCGATTGCAACGAGGATTATATACGGTCTTGAGAAATCTTCTTTCATTGTTGTGCACTGCCTGTGGGAGTAAGTCTATTTTCCGTTTAAATTAAAAGTATTAATTTTCTAGGAATAGCGTTTCTAGCACATCGAACTCGCCCACGCGTCCTTCGACCTTCGAACAAATTCAACTTCTATATTTCATTATCACTCAATATTATAGCAACCTTTTACAAGAATTAAATATGCAAACGAAAAAGCAATGAATGGAACCCGAAAGGCTCGTGGGTGCTCGTTCTATAGAGCTGAAATAAGGACATCATTGATTAGTTAATAACCTAATGGCTCTAGAGTGCATTTGGAGCCCCTGTACTACCGCCATACAGCTATTGTTTCTCGTTGAATCCCTTGCTCGCGCGGCGCACAACAGTTTCTTGATCCTGCGACTGACAATCACATACCACAATTGAATGTGATTTTTCAGAATTGCGATTCGTCGAATTGACAAATACAGATCAGTTACCTAGTTATTTCAAACAGAGCGCATGCATGATGAGTATACGTGATAATCAGGGTTTCCGTCGAGACGAATGTGAGTGCAGCGACGATAATGACACCTTCAAATAGGAAACAGGCGGCGGAAAAGTGTTTATCTTTGTCGAAGAATAGCTCAAACTTTATCGGAAAGCTATGTTTTCGAGATTCGTTAAGTGGCACCACTATATCTAGTAACACAGAGTAAAATGGAGTAAGAACTAGGCATACAGCCGCTGAACAAATGAGTACTGAAACAAATATGTGGGTTTTAATTCCAGGAACGATCAATAGTCCATGCCGCTGATAAAAAGTGTCTAATTACAAGCAAAACTCTTGGTATGAAACTTGCTCCTTTCGGCGTACTTCTCGATAATGAGAATGTCACTTTTACTCGGCAAGTCCTTACAGTCACCGTCCATGTTCTCCGTGATCCTCTTAATCTAAATTTACGTATCATATTACGTATCATAGACTGCCACGTATCATTACATATCATAAGCGATCCACTAATCTACGTACTTACGCAGTCAGCGCCAGCAAGATGCGTCACGTACTTTACAAACGTGGCACATCCGACGAATATGGTAGGCGCATTCTCCAGCAGTAGTCTTTTGGTGTAATTCAGCGTGATAAAAGTAGCCAGCTGAAAATCAGGTTCACGTCGATTGACTGCCGGAGAAATTCCCTCGAATTGTCCCCTGCGGCGATTCACGTACGTTAGCGAATAAACAGAGAACTGTGAAGAAGCTCCCGACGGAGCGTTGCAGTCCTAGGACGAATGGGTTGCTATACGGCCAGAGTCCAATGGCGGAGAGTAGGTTGACATTCAACCGGTGGTAGTCTTTCCAAACTATATCCATACTCTCTCGCGACTCGAACACGTCTGAACCGCCCAGTCACCCTACCACTTGCGCGAAGCACCCACAGGGTAATTTCCTATCAACCAGCTGGCAGGCGTAGCTTACTTCGGGTGGATGGTATTGCTCTCCGACACTCACTATGCGGTAATCGAAGTCTCTAGCGCATGATATGATTATCGTAAAAAGGCACATTGTTTCGAGAATTGGTCGGCATTATCTTTGCACGTGAGATCCGTCAGCACGCGGAGAAAGACTTATTTCCGAATGGGTAATCGGGGAGGACGGAAGGTAGAAAGCCCAGTATAGCAAGGTAGAAGTAAACAGTGTGTCTTAAGAATAGTGGTTGTTGATACGAGCGGGGTAATATGGCACAAACAGACGTTCTGTCTGCTGGCTACAGACGTGTCCATTTCCAAGGATCCGAGAATAATAAAACTCATCACGATTTGATAATCTGTTCTGTATTTCGAGAAAAGTATACTACACTTTGTTACTATAGAACCGCTATTCTCTCCCGAAAGGAATAAAGCCCAGTCACATAAGAGAGAGTTATTCTGAGAATCTGAAATATGAATTCTTGATTGAACCGATTGGCATTGACGGATACGCGCTGATTCTAGGGGGAAGAAATCGTGAGTACCACGGAGAAGCCTTCATAAGATGGCTGGAATATATTGCAGATGTCCACTGCGACAGGGTTAGTGCTGGTGAACATACAGAAAAGTATTAATTTCTGGGTGGATGTTGGCAACTTGTACCACTCGCTGTCGTAACTGAAATGTTCGAAATTAGAATGGTGTTTTGGAATTAATTCTTGGAGAATGATAGCAGCACTTACAAGACGTCAAATATGTCAGCACTCGAATCTATGAGGTCTTGTAACACAAAGTTTATATAGAAGATATAACCCGTAATCGCTAGGGAGAACATTGCCCCCGCGAGACACGTTTGGAGATCCTCGGATGCAGGGGTGCTTATGAACTGAAAGAAAAATGCTGTTGGCCGCCGTTTGCCATACAATCACTAGATTCGTGTGAAATTCACTTACGAGAAGCAAGTGTGTGCTGAGAGCCAAGATGCCGAATACAAGGAGAATTATGTATGACGGCAAGAGCTTTTCTCTTATTATTTTGCAATGCCTGTGGGAGTATGTCTATTTTCCAATTTAAATTACAAGTGTTAATCTACTACTAATGGCGCGTCTAGTAGACCAAACCCACCCACGCGTCCTTCGACCTTCGAGCGAATTCAACATATACATTTCATGTTTCGGTATGTGAAAGTCGCAGGAATTACTTTGTTCTCCGGAAACACTTTATATCTGATTCAGATTTCCAACTGACTGCTATAGAAAACTCGAATATTCAAACTAAAAGAATGGAATGGGATTTGAAAGGCTCGTGGGCGACCATTCTAAAAAGCAGAAATAAAGATCTCCTTTATGAGTTAATAACCTAATGGCCCGATTATGAATTTCGACCACCTGCGCGATCGTCACCAAGTTGCTGCTCCCCTTTGAATCCGTTTCTCCGATATTGCACAACTTTCTGATTCTGCAACTGCAAATCAAAATTGAGCTTTATTCTTTGGAAGAATCGACTATAATGCGGATCGGTTACCTTGTCACTTCGAAGAGACCACATGCATGCTGCACGTATACGATAAGCAGGGTTTCCGTGGACACAATGACGAGTGCCGTGGTGATAATCGTGCCCTCAAATAGGAAGGCGCTAACGAAAAAGTATTTCTGCTGGTCGAAGAATACCTCAAACATAATCGGAAAGCTACGGTTTCGGGATTCGTTTAGGGGCATCACTATATCGAGGAATACTGAAATCATGGGGGCACAAACTAGCACTAGCGTCGATGGTACCATGCACACTGTAACAAAAGTGTGAGCGATAATGCTTGAAAAATTCCACCTTCTAGGTCGGCAAAAAAATGTATAATTACATGCGAAGCCCTTCGTGTGAAACTGTCCTCTTTCGACGTGCTTCTCAACAATTCGGACCTCTTCTTTACTCGACAAATGCCTCCAGTCGCGATTCATGTTTTCAGTGACTTTCTTGATCTGAATTTATATACCAGACACTGAACAACTATGCTACTGACGCCAAGTAGTTTGAAAGCGTAGGGATGTGTTTTTAAAGTAGGATTTAACTCATGCACTAACGCGACACTAAACTCCAGAAATGATTCAATCGAGCACGCTTAATCACACTGAAGAAATACAATCAACAGTTTAAGAAGCTATCCACCAATTAAAAAACACGAAATACCTGGGTATTCCTATTTATACGTACAGAGTCACTGGCAGCGAAACACGTCACGAACTTGGTAAGCATGGTAAACGAAACGAGCATGAACGGCATATTATCCAGCAACAGCTTAATAGTATAATCAACAGTGGTAAAAGTCGCTAGCTGAAAATCAGACTTACATTCATTGGCTGGTCACAAAACTCATTTCTACTACTGAATCTAACGAATCACGTACGGTAACAATGGAACCGCAGAACGAGAAGAAGCCCCCGGCGACGCGTCGCACTGCTAGGACAAATCTGTTGCCATACGGCCAGAGTCCGACGACCCAGAGCATATTGACATTCAACCGATGGTGGTCTTCCCAATCTAGATCCATACTCTCTCGCGGCTCGGACACGTCTGACCCGCTGAGTAACCCTACCACTCGCGCGAACCACCCCCGGAGAATATTGTAACTTCATGCCACCGTGTTCCAATTGCAAATTAAGTGGCACGCACTACTTACGTCAAGGGGAAGAAACTTTTCACTGTCGTCCATTATCCCGACACCGTTTACTCGGTCGATCAAATTCTACTGCTTTTGACATCGTTTTCCATGAGAACTGACTATTTCGAAATTGGGTGTTCAGTAGTAAGGAAAAACTGAATGCGGAGAGGAAAAGCAGGTGCAAGGGGACGGACACTAAAGTAGTGAGTGAGTTTGGACTGGCCATTGGTGAAACGGTGAATTCAAAAAGAGTCTATTAACCATTGACTACAAATGTATTGATACAGTTCTACGGAAAAGAACAAATGCAATAGTTGTACAGTTCCAAACACCGGCAATCACAGAACCCGCGAATCATAAAGCTCGTGACGATCAGATCATGTGATATATTTCTCGACGAATGCATCCTACATTAAGTTACCAAAGAAGCTTCCACTGCTTACCGAAAGGAGAAAAGCGCGGTGACATACGATAAGGTCGTTTTGAGAATCTGAAACATGAATTCTTTATTTAACAATGTGGATGCATCGATACACATTGGGCTGAGAGATGGAAATTGTAAGTACCAAGGAGAAACCTTCATACGATGGATGGAATATTTTCTGCAAGTCCATTGCGACAGGTTTAATTGTGTGTAACATACAGAAGAGTACTAATTTCTGAGTGGATATTGGAAACTCATACCACTCACTGTTATACCTGCAGTGTTTTAAATAACCAAATTTTAATGAAATAAATTAATTCAGGTGTCGAATGATATAATAGCACTTACAAGTCTTCAAATACATAGATACTCGAATCTAAGACACCTTGTATCACAAAGTTTAGATAGAACATGTAGCCGAGAATCGCGAGGGAGAAGAAGGTCGATGTGAGAAAGTCGGTGATTTGAGGGGTTCCGAAAGTTTGTGTGCACTGCAGTAAAAATGCTGTTAAGTTGTGCTTACCACGAAATGACTAGACTGGAATGGAGACCACTTACGCGAAATAAGTTTGTGCTCAAACTCAAAATGCCGAATGCAAGAAGAACTAGGTACGATCGAAAGAACTTTTCCCTTATTATTTCGCAAAATCTGTGGAAGTGAGTCCATCATTCAGTTACGACATGTGTGCTAGCATTTTAGTAATAAACATTTTAGTACAACAAACCCCCACCCACGCGTCCTTCGATTTTCAAGAAAGTTCAACTTATACAGTTCACGATTACTAACTGAAGGACGTAGCATTTGTTTTGTTCTCTGTAAACACCTTATTTACTTCAAATTTATACTAAATCACTGGAATGATAATTGAAAGACTCGTGGGTATTAGTTGAGTAATATAGAAAAATAGATAGCGTTTACGAGTTAATAACCTAATGGCCCTGTAATGATAATCGACCACCTGTAACATCAGGACCACGTGGCTAGTGTCTCCTGAATTCCTTGCTACTGTCGCACATAAAAACTTTTTGATTCGGGCACTGAAAACAATAATTGAATTTTTCTCTTTGAAACCATCGAGAAATAGGGATCCGTTACCTTGTCACTTCGAACAGAGCAGATGCGTGCTGAACATACACGATAACTAGGGTTTCCGTGGACACAAATACGAATCCGGCGACGGCTACCACGCATTCAAATTCGAACATGCTCAGGAAACAATGTTTATCCTGGTCGAAAAGGAATGTCCGGTGGTTGATCGGAATGCTTATGTCGAGGAACAGCGAGATAAACTTAAGAAGAATTAGGCATATAAGCGCAGGAAACATGAATACTGAAACAAAAATGTAATCGATAATTTGAGGAACGCTGGATATTTTAAGTGGCCAAGAGAGAATATGTCATTACTGGCGAAGCCCCTCGTATGAAACTTGCCCCTTTCGATGGACTTCTCAAGAATTCGGATTTCCTCTTTACCCGACAAGTTCCGCAGGTCACTGTTTATGTTCTCTGTGGCTCTCCTAATCTGAATTTACATATCATATTCTAAACAACCACAGTATACACAGGATAGTCGTTCTTAAAACGATAATTAACTCTTGCACTGAAGCTTTTAAGGGTGTTAAGGGTTAAGGGTCACTTCACTGTGGGACGAGTACTCCTAAATGACAACGCTTCAAGAAGCAATGTACAGTCCAATGAAAAACATTCAATATTAGCGTAATTGCATCTCTACATACGTACACAATCACTGAGTACAAGGCACGACACGTACTTCCACGGCACGCCAAGCCCGATGAATATGGCCGGCACATTCTTCGTCAGCTGTTCTATGGTATATTCCATGGTGACCACAGTGACCAGCTGAAAATCGGACTTATTTCCATTGGCTGACGAGAAAATCCCCGCCATTTCTTAATTGCGCCGATTCACATACGTTAGAGTACAAGCAGAAAAACGAGAAGCAGCCACCGAAGAGACGTTGCAATAGTAGTACCGGTGCGGTGCCATACGGCCAGAGGCCGACTGCCGAGAGCAGGATGATATTGAACTGATGGTAGTGTTGCCAATCACGATCCATATCGTGTCGCGGTTCGAACACTCTTGGATCCCTCAAAGACCTTCTACCACCATCGCCACTCACACCGTAAACAACTCTTAGCTATTGACTCCAAGGTGAACAAAACTTTTCATTGTCATCCATCGCCCCAACCCCCATTACCCGATCGATCGAATTCTATAGTTCCCGGTCAAATTGACGCTGGATGGCATATTATTTCATAAATTGCTTTTCTATTTACCTCGAATAAGGCAATCGCCATTATCCCATCACTGTTTCACTGGAAAACTGGGGGCTGAGAGGGAAAACAAATCTACAATTTAAATTTGTGGAACTCGCGAAGTGTGTGGGAGTCTCATCTACCACTCATGATCGTACTACTTCTCGGTTCTCGGGCGGAAGAAGGACGCGTGCGAAAGGAACAGACTCAATCGGCCTGCGAGCAGCTGAGTCTTTGAGCGCGGAAGCGAGGTGTCCGAAGCTCAAGTGTACCATATTCTCTATTGTCGCATTCAAGTACTCGAGTAATGTTTTTTAACCTCAATAAGAAATATGTGTGGAAAATGGCGTGAAGCGTCACGTCGCGGAGAAGTTGCGAAAGTCCCTGCGAGTTATAGGCGGACAACTAAAGAACCGGGATAACGATCGGCATTATATTTTATCAGTAATATAACAGCAAGCAATAAAACATTAAGTACAGATGGGGTCTGGTAGTTCTGCACAAAAAGGGCAACAAGTACAATGCGTATCCAAGTTGTTGTTATAGTACCTGTTACTCTTTACTACTGAAAAGAGTAAAGCGCGGCGACATAAGACACGACCATTTTGAGAATCTGAAATTAAGATTCTCGATTCAACGATCGAAACTATTGGATATACATCGGAGTGAGCGAAGAAAATTCTGAATACCACAGAGAAGCCTTCATACGATGGCTGGAATATACTGCAGATATCCATTGAGACAGGCTTAATAGTCTTGAACATACAGAAAAGTACTAATTTCTGGGTGGATGTTGGAAACTTGTACCACTCGCTGTCGTATCTACAATTTTTTCAAGTTATATCATAATTATATTTGTGAATTTATTTCTTTGCTGAATCATCGTAGCACTTACAAGATATCAAATATGTCAGCACTCGAATCTAACACATCTTGCAGCATAAAGTTAAAGTAGAAGATATAGCCAAGTATCGCAAGGGAAACCAGGCCCGATGCGAGAAACGTGGTGAGATCCTCAGTTGCAGATGGTTTCGTGAACTGCAGTAAAAATGCTGTTGACTATTCCTTCCAGTGAAAAGATTAGATGCACGTGAAATTCACTTACGCGAAATAAGTGTGTGCTCAAACTCAAGATGCCTAATGCAACGAGGATTAGGTATGGTCGTATGAAAGTTTCTTTTATTGTTTTGCACTGCCTATGGAAGTAAGTTTATCTTTCGGTTAAATAAAATACAAGCATTTCCTATTGACCGCTATACTAAGCACTAAGGGCAATAAAATATTTAAACTAAAAGACTCGAATATAAAGCAGAAATAAAGATCTCCTTTATGAGTTAGTAACCTAATGGCCCGAGAATGAATTTCGACCACCTGTGCTATCATCACAAAGTTGCCGCAGCTCTTTGAATTCCTGGTTCCTGTGGCAGACAAGTAGTTTTTGATTCTATAACTGAAAATAAGAATTGAATTTCAATCTTCGGTGTCCTGTACAAACAGAAATATGTAGTTACCTTGTTACTTCGAACAGAGCACACACATGCTGGATATATACAATAAACAGAGCCTCCGTGGATACAAATACCAGTGCTCCGACAATAATTACTCCTTGAAATAGGGGAGTCATTACGCAAAAGTATTCCTGTTGGTCGAAGAATACTTCGAACATTATCGGAAAGCTACGACTTCGAGATTCGTTTAGCGGCATCACTATATCGAGGACTACCGAGGCCAATGGAGCAAAAGTTAGCACTGTCGCCGAGGGGCAAATGAACACTGCAACAAACATCTGGTCGATAATAAAACAAACGCACGAACATTTCTGCCTCCAAAAATGAGTAATTACTAGCGAAGCTCTTCGTGTGAAACTTTCCCCTTTTGACGTACTTCTCAATAATTTGGATCTCCTCTTTACTCGACAAATCCCTCCAGTCGCGATTTATGTTTTCCGTGATTCTCTTAATCTGAATTGACATATAATACACTACACAATGATGTTAAAGACGAAATTAACTGTTGCACTGATGTGACAGTAAACAGTAAACACTTTTGTACTCACACAATCACTGGCAGCAAGGTACGACACGAACTTGAAAAACATGGCATTACTGACGAGAATATACGACGCGTTTTCCAACAGGAGCGTTCTATTGTAATCCACGGTGACAAAAGTACTCATCTGCGAATTACATTTACATCGATTAGCTGAACGCAATATTGACCGGGATTGATTGCTGCGGCGAATCACGTACGTTGGCGAACAAGCAGAGGGTCGTGAAGAAGCTCCCGATGAGGCGTTGGAAGCCTAAAACAAATCTGTTGCCATACGGCCAGAGTCCGACGGTCGAGAGTAAGATGATATTAAACCGGTGACGGTGTTCCCAATCTAGATCCATGTCGTATAGCGGCTCGAACACGTCTGAACCGCTGAGTGACCCTACCACTAGCGGGACTCACCCCCGCGGAAAAGGGTCGTAGCTTAATATCGCAAAATAGCGGTTGCCAATTTGATGCATTACTTATAGGAACCAATCGCTTTTTGTCAGCTATTGCACCAACACTCATTACGCAATCGATCGAATTCTATAGCTCTTGAAATCATTTTCGCTGGATGGTACAACGCCTCTAAAACAGTTGTTCATTATATTCTTTAAAAGAAAGACTGAAGGCTGAGGGGAAATGTGATTCAATAGTTCTCCTCAAAGGAAGTGCAAGTGCAACGCGTGTCCAACTCCAAGTACTGATGATCACAAGACCAGGGAATGATGCATCCAGTAACAATTACATCATATGCTATGTATTTCAATAAGCATATTCTACACATTATATTACTACAACAGCTGTCGCTTTTTACTGAAAGGAGTAGAGCGCAGTGACATAAGACAAGACCATTCTCAGAATCTGAAACACAAATTCCGGTTTCAATGACCGATATTGATAGAGCGCGCATTGGCTGAGGGAAAGAAATCGTGAGTACCACAGAGAACCCTTCGTACGATGGATGGAATAGACTGCTGAAGTCCATTGGAACAGGTTTAATCGTGTTTACCATACAAAACAGTATTAATTTCTGAATGGATGTTGGAAACTCATACCACTGACTGTTGTACCTGCAATATTGCAAATACCAACATTTCGACAGCATTTTCTACTGAATCCTTTCAAAATGACGATAACACTTACAAGCCGTCAAACACGTCGACACTCGAATCTAGGATGTCTTGTAGCACAAAGTTTAAATAGAAGATATATCCAAGAATCGCAATGGAGAACAAGCTCGACGTGAGAAACCCAATGAGTTCACGAGTTGCGAAAGTTTGTGTGCACTGCAGGGCAAATGCTGTTGAGATGTGCTTACCGCGAAATGACTGATTCGTGTGGAATTCACTTACGCGAAATAAGTGTGAGCTCAAACTCAAGGTACCCAATGCAAGGAGGAATAGATAGGTTTGTAGGAAGTTGTTCCTTAGGATTTTGCAATGTCTGTGAAAGTAAATCTATCGTTCAGTTATGTCACGTGTGTTGGTTGCTAGCAAATAGCTTTCTAGCACAACAAACCCATCCACGTGTCCTTCGAACTTCGAGAAAATTCAACTTATATCATCCATAATCACTATCTGAAAGTCGCAGGAATTAATTTGTTCACTAGAAACACCTTATTGACTTCACATTTAACATTGAATGTTATGCAACAATTTTACTACTGAATGAATACAATGACAATTGAAAGGCTCGTGGGCGACAGTTCAATCACACGATAAAACTATAAACATAATCTACAAGTTAATAACCTGATGGCCCTATTGTGAATATCGACCATTTGTGCTACCATGAAGAAGTTCCTGCTTCTCTTTGACTTCCTTGCTTCTGCGGCACAAAAAAACGTTTTGATTCTCCGACTGTAAATAACAATCGAAGTTCAATCTTTGAAATGATGAACAAATAGAGATGAGTTACCTTGTCACTTCGAATAGAGCGCATGCATGCTGGACATACACGATAAGGAGGGTTTCCGTCGACACAAAAATCAGTGCTCCAAAGATAATGACGACGTCAAATATTAAAGCGACAACGAAAAAATGTTTCTGCTGGTCGAAGAAGAATGGCTCGAACATAATAGGAAAGGTGTGTTTTCGAGATTCCTCTAGGGGCTTTATAATGTCGAGGAACATTGAGGAGAATGGGGCAAGGACTACGCATATCGCCACCGGCCAAACGAACACTGCAACAAAGACGTAGCCGATGATTCCAAGAATCCTGTGTATTCTATGTCGCGAAGGAAAAATCTGTAATTACAAGCGAAGCCCTTCGTGTGAAACTTGCCCCTTTCGACGTACTTCTCAATAATTCTGGACTCCTCTTTATTCCACAAATCCTTCCAGTCACCATTTATGCTTTTAGTGACTGCCTTAATCTGAATTTAAACATCATACACTCGACAACAATAAGCTTCTTAAAATGTCAGCTTTAACGCGGCATAACTAAATGTACTTCTCAATGACAACAGTCGAAGAAACCATGCATTAACTAAAAACTTTCAAAACGAGTGGATTTGCAGTTGTAATACTTACACAGTCGCTGGCCAGGCGATACGACACGTACTTAAGTAACATAGCGACCCCGATGAATATGGTAGGCGCATTTTTCAGCAGCAGCCTTTTATTATAATCCATCGTGACAAAAGTGGCCAGCTGAAAATAAGCCTCACTTCCATTGGCTGACCAAAAAATCCGTCCGAACTATTAAATACGACGGATCACGTACATTACAGGCAAAACAGGTGACAGTAATCACACTCGTGAAGATGCGTTGCAATCGGAGGAGCGATGTGTGCCTGTGCGGCCAGAGGCCGACGGCGGTGAGCAGGATGACATTGAACCGATGGTAGTGTTCCCAATCGAGATCCATGCTGTCTCGCGGCTCGAACACGTCTGACCCGGTGGACAACCCTACCACCTGCGCCTCTCACCCCCGAAGAAGCGTGGTACCCCATTGCCGTCGAGGGAGAGTTGCAAATTAGGTGGTTCGCACTACTTACTGCAATTGGGAGAACTGTTTCTTTGTCAACTACCGCACCAGCATTCATTATCTGGTCGATTGTATTTTATTGGTCTTGGTAATAGTCTTGCTGGGTGGTACATTGTCGTAAATATCAGACCACTCTTTGAATGAAAAACTAAAGGTAGAGAGGAAAAACAAATGTGGGAGACATCTATCAGTTGAATTTTGAAAGTATGCGGGAGTGTTGCCACCGACCCACGATCGGCACTTATTATGGTCCGAGAGTTTTGTTAAAAGGAAGTAACAAGTGCACATCGTCTCTAACTTCAACCGTCAACGATTCATAACTTTTGTATTTCGATAAATATATTCTACATTTTGTTACTGTAAAAGGTGTTACTCTTTACTTGAAAGAGTTAAGTGCGGTGACATAAGACATGACCATTTTGAGAATCTGAAAGATGAATCCTCGCTTAAGCAATCGGCATTCATGGATAGGCAGAGACTGAGGAAAAGAAATCGTGCTTACCGTAGTGACACCTTCATACGATGGGTGGAATAGGCTACTGAAGTCCATTGAGACCGGTTTAGTTGTGCTTAACATACAGAAGAGTACTAACTTCTGAGTGGTTATTGGAAACTCGTACCACTCACTGTTGTACCTGAAGTGTTTCAAATAACCGAATTTTAATAAAATAGATTCATTCGGTTGTCGAATGCACTTACAAGTCGTCAAATATATCGATACTCGAATCTCGGACAGTTTGCAGCACAAAGTTTATATAGCATATGTAGCCCAGATTCGCAAGACAGAAAAAGGTCGCTGTTAGAACCCCGAGGAAGTCACGGGCTGCGAAAGTTTCTAAGCCCTGTAGTAAAAATGCTGTTGTCATGCGCTTACCACAACCCGACTAGATGCACTAGATGCAGGTACAATTCACTTACGCGAAATAAGTGTGCGCTCATACTTAAGGTGCCTAATACAAGGAGGAATAGATAGGATCGTAACAAATTTTCCCTTATTATTTCGCAATATCTGTGGAAGTAAATCGATCGTACAGTTAAGTCGTGTGCTAGTTTTCTAGTACCATATACCCACCCACGAGTTCTTTGAATTTCGAGAAAAACCCAACTTATACAAACCCAAATTCTCCAAATTCACAAATGACAAATGAATAAATGAATTAAAATTAATGGAATTACAGTCGAGAGGCTCGTGGGCGTTCGTTCTATAGAGTAGAAATGAAGACAACGTTTTAAAATTAATAACCTAATAGCTCTAACATGAATTTCGACCACCTGTGTCATCAGGACCACGTGGTTGTTTCTCTTTGAATCATTTGCTACTGTAGCACGCAAAAGCTTTTTGATTCTACGACTGCAAATAAGGATTGAAGTTTAGTCTTTGGAATGATGAAGAAACAGAGACATGTTACCTTGTCACTGCGAAGAGAGCGCATGCATGATGAACATACACGATAAGCAGGGCCTCCGTCGACACAAATATGAGTCCTACGAAGATCACGCAGAATACAAATCCAAAAACGACTATGGGAAAGTCTTCATCCTGGTCGCAAAAGAGTGGGTCAAACACAAGCGGAAAATAATGGGCTCGAGATTGGTTTAGGGGTACTACGATGTCCAGTATCTCTGAGGTGAACGGCGCAAGAATTAAGCACACCACCGCTGGAAAAACGAACACTGCAACAAAGATGTTGTCGATAGTTCCAGAAATGCTGGATATTCTATATCGCTAAGAAAAACTGTGCAATTACTAGCAAAGCTCCTCGTGTGAAATTTGCCCCTTTCGACGTACTTCTCAATAATTCCAATTTCTTCTTTATTCGACAAAGCCTTCCAGTCACTATTTATGCTTTTCGTCACTGCCTTAATCTGAATTTACATACCATACGCTAAACGATAATGCTGCATAGGGAGGTGTTTCTTAAAGTGATAATTCAGTCTTGCACTGAAGTGACGGCAAATAGACATCTCTTAATGGGGAACAATTAAACTCACTGAGGGAAAAGCACTTCTAAATTACAACAGTTGCAGAATCGATGCACCAACCAATCACATTCAATACCAGTGTGTTCGCATTTGTGCATACTTACACAGTCACTGGCAAGCCGATACGATATATACTTGAGAAACATGGCAAACTCCATGAATACGGTAGGCGCATTTTTCAGCAGGAGCGTTTTGGTAAAACCCATCGTGACAAAAGAAGCCAGCTGAAAATCACACCTATTCATATTGGCTGACCACAAAATTCCCTCGATTTATTAATCGCGGAGAATCACGTACGTTACCGCACATACACGTAATCGAAATCACGGACGCGAAGATGCGCTGCAATCGCAGGAGCGATGTGTGCCTGTGCGGCCAGAGGCCGACGGCGGACAAGAGGATGACATTGAAGCGATGGTACTGTTCCCAATTTAGATCCATACTGTCTCGCGACTCGAAGACGTCTGAACCCCTAAACAACCCTACCACATGCACGACACACCCCTGGAGAACAGTGCTAGGTCAATGCCACCGAAAGGGGGTTGCAAATTAGGTGACACGCGCGCTACTTACTTCAAGGGAGGGAAACTTTTCTTTGTCATCTATGGCCCCAACACCCATTACCCGGTCGATCGAATTCTATAGGTCTTGGTAACATGCTTGCAAATTTTGTCGTTTATTATCCTCGCATGAAGGAATTGCAAATTTTAGATCCTACTTTAAATGTGACAACGAAGGCAGAGCGGGAAAGCAAATATGTGTGGGAGTAGTAGTGAAACTTGCAAAGCGTAAGGGAGCTCTTCTACTGAGCCACTATCGACACTTGGTTTCGATTGGAAGAAGGAAGCGCGTCTAAGAGAGGGGTCGTGAATTATACAACTCGTAACGATTCGATCATGTGTTTAATATTTCGATAACTAAATTCTACATTTTGGTACTATAACAGGTGCTCGTTATTACTTAAAGGAGTTAAGCGCGGTGACATAAGACATGGCCACTTTGAGAACCTGAAACGTATATTTTCGATTAAACGTTCCAACTTGGTGGATACCGATTATATAAGGGAAACAAATCGTTGGTACCGTAGTGAAACTCTCGTACGATGGATTGAATATGGTGCTGAAGTCCATTGTGACCGGTTTAATTGTGTTTAACATACAGAACAGTACTAACTTCTGAGTGGTTGGAGGAAACTCATACCAGTGACTGTTGTACCTGTAATGTTGTAAATACCCAAATTAGAATTAAATTTATGAACTAACTATTGCGGAATGATGATTGCGCTTACAATTCGTCAAATATGACGATACTCGAATCTAGGACACTTTGCAAGACAAAGTTTACGTAGAATAAGTAGCCGAGAATCCCAACGGAGAATAAGCTCGACGTCAGAAACCCAGTCATGTCTTGGGTTGCGATAGTTTCTGTGCACTGCAGTAAAAATGGTGTTGACTTGTGCTTACCACGAAACGACTAGATTCATATGGAATTCCCTTACATGACTTAAGTGTGCGCTCATACTCAGGGTGCCTAACACAAGGAGGAATATGTACGATCGTAATAAGTTGTCCTTTACTGTTTTGCAGTGTCTGTGGGAGTAAATCTATGATTCAGTAAGTCACGTGTACTAGATTTCTAGCAATAACCTTTCTACTACAACAAACCCACCCACTTGCCTTTCGAAATTGGAGAAAATTTAACTTGAATAAATCAAAATGACTATTTGAAAATCGCAGGAATTGGTTTGTTCTCTAGAGAGAAACACCTTATTTATTTTCAATTTATAATCGAATGTTAGAGGGAAATTTTCCTACAAATTAATGGAATGACAATTGAAAAGCTCGTGGGCGTCCATTCTATAAAGCAGAAATGAAATGTCATTTATAAATTAATAACCTAATGGCCCTAGAATGAATTTCGACCACCTGTGTAATCAGGAGCACGTGATTTCTTCTCTTGGAATCCTTCGCCACTGTGGCACGCAAAAACTTTTTGATTCTGCGGCTGCAAATAGCAATTCAAGTTGAATCTTTGGAGTCGTCGAGAAGTAGAGATGAGTTACCTTGTCACTTCGAACAGGGCGCAGGCATGCTGGACATATAAAATAAGCAGGGTTTCTGTGGACAGGAATACGATTCCTGAGAAGATCATGATGACGTCAAATAGGAAAGCAATGATAAAAAAATCTTTATCCCGGTCGAGGAAGAGTGTGTCGAACAGAATCGGAAAGCCACGGGTTCGAGATTCATTGAGGGGCATTACGATGTCGAGGAACACAGAGGAGACTGGGGCAAGGACTACGGCTACCATCGGTGGCACAACGATCACTACAACAAAGATGCGCCCGCTAATTCCAGGAACGTTCGCTATTTTATGTTGCCAAGAAAAAATGTTTAATTACTAGCGAAGCTCCTCGTGTGATATTTGCCCTTTTCGATGTACTTCTCAATAATTCGGATCTCCTCCATACACGACAAAGCCTTCCAATCACCATTTATGTTTTTCGTGACTGCTTTAATCTGAATTTACATACCATAGACTAGACAACAAATTACTACGTAGGAGACTGTTTCTTAAAATCAGAATTATCTAAAAATGGAGGCAGCTAGTACTTCTCAATGAGAACAGTCGAACAAGCGATGCACGAACAAAAACCATGCAATACGAGCGTACTTGCATACGTACACAATCACTGGCAACGCGATATGATAGGTACTTGATAAACATGGCAAACTCCATGCATATGACCGGCGCATTTTTCAGCAGGAGCGCTTTGGTATAATCCATTGTGACAAAAGTAATCAGCTGAAAATTCGATTTACTTCTATTCACTGACCACAAAATCCGCCCGATTCATTAAATCTGGCGGACCACGTACGTTACATAACATCCCGGTAATCGAGAGGGTGGATGCGAAGAAGCCTTGTAATCGTAGGAGCGACGTGTGGCTATGTGGCCAGAGTCCAACGACGGTGAGCAGGATGACATTGAACCGATGGTACTCTTCCCAATTTAGATCCATACTCTATCGTGGTTCGAACGCGTCTGAACCGCTGAATAACCCTACCACCTGCGCGGCCCGCGCCTGGAGAACAGTGCTAGGTCAATGCCACGGAGTGGGGGTTGTGAATTAGGTGCCAGGCACAACTTACTCCAAGAGGAAAAAACTGTCCTTGTCATCTACTGCCCCAACACCCATTGCCCGCTCGATCGAATTCTATAGTTCTTGGCAATAATATCGCTGAATTACACATGGTTTCAAAAATTGGTTTAAATTGTCTTGGCATAAGGGATAAGAAATATTAGATGATTCTTTCAATAAAAAATTGAAGGCAAAGTTAAGGGAATATGGGAGGGAATTATACTCGGTGCGATGTAGTAGAAAGTAGAATACCGTATGCTCGGGTCAATGTGAAACCGCAGTTGCGCCAGCCGAAGCTCAAGTGTGCCGTTTAGTCCATTCTCACCGTCAAGTACAATAGTGAGGTTTTCACATAAACGAGAAATATGTATTTTTCATTTTCAAATGTATTTTCATAAAAAATAATTTATAATTTGTTACTACAACAGCTACGACTGTTTACAGAAAGGAGTAAAGTGCCGTAACATACGACACGACCATTTTAAGGATCTGAAACATGAATCCTTGATTGAATGATCCATACTAATGGATATGCATTGACCGAGAGAAAGAAATTGTGAATACCACGGAGATGCCTTCATACGATGGCTGGAATATGCTGCAGATTTCCATTGAAACAGGTTTAGTCGAACTGAACATACAGAAAAGTATTAATTTTTGCGTGTCTATTGGAAACTTGTACCACTCGCTGTCGTATCTGGAATGTTTGAAATTTACTAAAGTACAATTATGTTGTTGAAACAATTCACGTAGATTGATAGTAGCACTTACAAAACGTCAAATATGTCAGCACTCGAATCTACAAGAACTTGCATCATACAGTTTACGTAGATGATATAGCTAAGAATCGCAATAGAGGTCATGCCCGATGTGAAAAACCCAGTGACATCGTCGCTTATAGATATTGTCATGACCTGTAGGAAAAACGCTGTTGAGATGTGTTTATCATAAAATGGTTACATTTGCGTGGAATTCACTCACGCGAAATAAGTGTGTACTCAAACCTAAGATGCCGAGCACAAAAAGAAATAGGTATGGCCGTAACAACTTTTCTCTTATTATTCTGCAGTGTCTGTGGAAGTAAGTCTATCTTCCATTTAAATGACTAGTGCTAACTTTCTAGCGACAGCCTTTCTAGTACACCGAACCGACCCACGTGTCCTTCGACCTTCGAGAAATCTCAATTTATTCGATACAGGATCGATATTTGAAAATCGTAGGGATTATTTTGTTTTCTGGAAAGACTTTATTTAATTCAGACTTCAATTGATCGCACTAGCAACACTCATGACAATCAAATATTGAAACAAAAAGAATGGAATTGAACTTGAAAGGCTCGTGGGCGTCCATTCTATAAAGCAGAAATAAAAAGAGCGTTTATGATTTAATAACCTAATGGCCCGAGTATGAATTTCGACCACTTGTGCTATTTTCATGCATTCGCTGCTTCTCTTTGACTCTGTTGCCTCTGTGACAGACAAGAACTTTTTGATTCTGCAACTGCAAATAAGAATTGACTTTTGTCCTTTAGAATAATGGATTAATAGAAATCAGTTACCATGTCACTTCGAATAGAGCGCATGCATGCTGGATGTATACGATGAGCAGGGTTTCCGTCGACACAAATAGGAAAACTGTGACGACAGTCACGCCTTCAAACATGACAGCGTGTACAAAAAAATATTCCTCTTGGTTAAGGAACAGCTCGTACATAACCGGAAAGCTACGACTTCGAGATTCGTCTAAGGGAATCACTAAGTCAAGGAATATCGAGGCCCATGGGGCAAGAAATACCACTGTCCCCGCCGGCCAAATTAACACTGAAACAAATATGCAACCGACAATACCAGCCACGCTCGAAATTCTGTATCGGAAAGAACAAATGTATATTTACGAGTGAACCCCTTCGTGTGAAATTTGCCCGTTTTCACGTACTTCTTAATAATCTCGATCTCCTCTTTACCCGACAAATTCTTCCAGTCACCATTTATGTTTTCCGTGACTGTCTTAATCTGAATTTACATACCAGAAACTAAAGAACAATGCTGCATAGTGAAGGGCATACACGAGGCCAAAGAAAAGTTCAATTTGCTCGCATCAAACCGGAAGCGCTAGTCGCCGTATAGTTAACGCATACTCAACTTTAGCAAAGTTATCGTGACGGCGAAATACATAAAACATTCAATCAAGCATAGTTAGAGACACGGAGAGAAGAACCGGTCTTAATCTCCACAATGAAAAACAAGAACTACCCTCGTATTTATATTTACAGTATTTACGTACAGAGTCCCTGGCGGCGAGACACGCCATGTACTTGAAAAACGTAGCACCCCCGACGCACATGTGGGGCAGGTTTTCCATCAGTAGGCTCCTAGTATAATCCTGCGTGACAAAAGTAGCCAGCTGAAAATCAGGATTTCCATACACTGGCTGATCACAAAATTCACTAGAATTGTTTAACGCGGCGAATCACGTACAGTACCAAATATATACAAAGTCACGAAGATGCTCCCGAAGGCGCGTTGCAATCCTAGGAGAATTGCGTTGTCATGCGGCCAGAGTCCGATGGCCGATAGAAGGATGACATTGAACCGATGGTGGTGTTTCCAATCTCGATCCATACCGTATCGCAGTTCGAGCACGTTTGATCAACTGAGTATAACCGCGCGGCTTACGGGAGCCCGTCCCGCCCCCGGCCGCCCAGGGAAAGAGTGGCAACTTAATGCACTCGAGCAGTGGTTGCAAATTAGGTGGCATGTATTACTTATTGAAAGTGATCGTTTCTTGCGAGGCATACTGTATCAACACCGATTATCCGGTCGATCGAATTCCATCTATAGTTCTCGGTAACATTACTGCCGCATGGCAAATTGTTTCAAAAATCGCTAGTCATTATTCGTTACAGAGGGAACAATTGACTTTGTTCTCTAGTGTAGTATTCGCTAAGTTAAACGATAGATGTGCGGGGAGGAAGTGCACAGGTAACTGAAATAGTCGGAACTCGGAAATGAAACAATGTGCTCGTGGCGAAAGGAGCGATGCAACAGGATCCACAAGGCTTCGATAGGCATTTAATTTTCATATTTAATTTTCAAATATATTTTGATAATCATATTGTATAATTTGTTACTATAACTGCTGCCACTATTTACTGAAAGGAGTAAAGCGCGGTAACGTAAGACACGACCATTTTAAGGATCTGAAACACAAATCCTTGATTGAATGATCGACACTACTGGATACGCATTGACCGTGAGAAAGAAATAGTGAATACCACGGAGACGCCTTCATACGATGGCTTGAATATGCTGCAGATGTCCATTGAAACGGGTTTAGTGGTACTGAACATACAGAAAAGTATTAATTTCTGCGTATAAATTGGTAACTTGTACCACTCGGTGTCGTATCTACAATGTTTGAAATTTACTAAATTACAACTATGTTGTTGAAACAATTCTTGCAGAATGATAATAGCCCTTACAAAACGTCAAATATGTCAGCACTCGAATCTACAAGAACTTGCATCATAAAGTTTAGGTAGAAGATATAGCTAAGAATCGCAATAGAGAACATGCCCGATGCCATAAACCCAGTGACGTCGTCCGTTACAGATGTTCTCATGAACTGTAGGAAAAATGCTGTTGACTCAATGGCAAAATGGCGGTTCCCATAAAATGGCTTACTTTGTATGGTATTCACTTACGCGAAACAAGTGTGTACTCAAGCCCAAGATGCCGAAGACAAGGAGAATTATGTATGGCTGTAGGAACTTTTCTCTTATCATTTTGCAGTGTCTGTGGGAGTAAGTCTATCTTCCATTTAAATTACAAGTGTTAATCTTCTAGTAAAGGCGATTTTAATACATTAAACCCACCCACGTGTCCTTCGACCTTCGAGAAAACTCAATTTATTCGATACATGATCGATATTTGAAAGTAGTAGGGATTACTTTGTTCTCTGAAAAACTTTATTTATTTCAGACTTCCAATTGGTCGCAGTAGCTAATATTAATGATAATCAAATATTGAAACTAAAAGAATGGAATAGGACTTGAAAGGCTCGTGGGCGTCCATTCTATAAAGCAGAAATAAAAAGGCGTTTATGATTTAATAACCTAATGGCCCGAGTATGAATTTCGACCACCTGTGCTATCTTCAGGCATTCAATGCTTCTCTTTGACTCTCTTTCCCCTGTGGCAGACAAGAACTTTTTGATTCTGCAACTGCAAATAACAATTGACTTTTGTCCTTTAGAATCATTGACCAGAATAGGGATGGGTTACCTTGTCACTTCGAATAGAGCGCATGCATGCTGGACGTACACAATAAAGAGGGTTTCCGTGGACACAAACACGAGTGCCGTGACGACAATCACGCCTTCAAATAAGAAAGCGGATGGGAAAAAGTGTTTCTGCTGGTCAAGGAATATCTCGTACAGTACCGGAAAGGTACGGCTTCGAGATTCGTTTAGGGGTACCACTATGTCGAGGAACACCGAGGAGAAAGTCGCAAGAGCAACGCATGACGCCGTTGGACAAATGAACACTGCAACAAAAATGTGTGAATACTGCAACCAAAATAATGCCAGGAATGCTGGATATTCCATGTCGCGAAGAAAAAGCGTATATTTACTAGCGAAGCCCTTCGTGTGAAACTGGCCCTTTTTCACGTACTTCTCAATAATTTGGATCTCCTTTTTATTACTTGACAAGCTTTCCCAGTCACAATTTATGTTTTCCGTGACTTTCTTAATCTGAATTTACACACCATACGCTAAAGAACAATGCTGCATAGGAAAACCTCGCAGGGAATGGCGCAGGAAAGATTATGCGTGGGCTATAAAACTACTACTTAATCTCCACAATGAAAAACAACAACTACGCTCGCATTTATATTTACAGTATTCTCGTACCGAGTCCCTGGCGGCGAGACACGACATGTACTTGAGAAACATGGCACACCCGACGAATACGTAGGGTATGTTTTGCAACAGCAGCCTTGTAGTATAATCCTGCGTGACAAAAGTAGCCAGCTGAAAGTCAGGATTTCCATACACTGGCTGATCACAAAATCCACTCGAATTGTTTAATGCGCCGAATCACGTACGGTAGACAATACATAGAGGGACGTGAAGAAGCTCCCGAGGGCGCGTTGCAGTCCTAAGACAAACGCGTTGCCATACGGCCAGAGTCCGGTGGCCGATAGAAGAATGACATTGACTCGATGGTGGTGCGTCCAATCCAGATCCATACCGTGTCGCGGTTCGAGCACGTCTGAACCGCCGAATATAACCGCGCGGCCTACGCGAACCCTCCCTGGGAAAGAGTGCTAACTTAATGCATCCCGTGCAGTAGTCGCAAATTAGGTGGCATGTATTACTTATTGGAAGTGATCGTTTCTTGTCAGGCATACTGCACCAACACCCATTACCCGGTCGATTGAATGGTAAAGTTCTCGGTGAGATTACCCCTGGATGGAAGATTGTTTCAAAAATCGCTAGTCATTATCTTCACAGGAGGAAAAATTGAATTCAGAAAGGATAAGGATTACAATGGTGACATGGTTCTCCAGTGTAGTATTCGCTGAGTAAAATGATAGATGTGCGGTGAGAAAGTGCACAGATAACTGTCTGTTATTTGTGTGGAAACAGAACTCGGAAATGAAAAAACGATTAAATCACATATTATTATGATGTATTTCGATAAACGTACTCTACAGTTTGTTACTATGCCAGTATACTACTGTTTATTTAAAGGAATAAAGCGCGGTGACATAAGACACCACCATCTTGAGAATCTGAAACATGAATTCTCGATTGTATGATCGGCATCGATGGATAATGAGCGATGGAAGTTGTGAGTACCAAGGAGAGGCCTTCATACGATGGATGGAATAGGCCGCAGATGTCCGTCGGGACAGGCTTAAGTGTGTTTATCATACAGAAAAGTACTGATTTCTGCGTGGATGCTGGGAATTCATACCACTCACTGCTGTACCTGCAATGTCGATAATATTCAAATTTCAATGGCATTTACTAATCAGCTCAAATTGATAACTAATACTACTCACAAGTCGTCAAATATGTTGAGACAGGAATCCAAGATACATTGCGGTGCAAAATTCAAATACAATATATGGCCGAGAATTCCAAGGGCGAGAAAGCTTGATGTGAGGAACTCGGTGTGTTCATCGGCGGCGATTGCTTCCGTGCACTACAGTAAGAATGCTGTTGACATGTCTTTGTCATGAAACGAGATTGGAGTGCAGTCCACTTACACGATACAAGTGGGTGCTCAAGCTCAAAATGCCAAATACAAGGAGGAGTAGATACGGTGGATAAAAGTCCTCCTTTAGTATTTTGCAATGTCTGTGGGAGTAAGTCTATCATCCATTTAAATTACAAGTCCTAACTTTCAACCAATAGCCCTTTTAATATAATAAACCGATCCACGTGTCGTTCAAGCTTCGGGAAAATTCTACTTCTCAGTCTTCTAACGGAATGTTACAGCAAATATTCACAATTAGATTGTGAAGGCCTTGAAGGGCTCGTGGGTGTCAGTTTATTAATGAAGAAATAAACACGTCTTTTATCAGTTAATAACCTAAGGGCCCTGGAATGAGTTTCGATTATGTGTGGTATCAGCATCACGCTCCTGCTTCTCTTTGAATCCTTTGCTGCTGCGGAGCACAAGAGCTTTTTGAGTCTGTAGCTGGAAATAAAGATTGAATTTTGTCTTTTGATATCATTGACAATTATATCAGAAAATACAAAATTCATAAATAAATCCTCGGAGGTCCAACTTTTGCATAAATCAAGCTGAAACTTTGGTACCCGTCAGAAACCGCTATGCTTCTACCGAGTCTCCTGATACCAGTTACCTTGTCACTTCGAACAGAGCGCATGCATGCTGCATATACACAAGAATCAGGGATTCCGTAGACGCAAATACAATTCCCGCGACGATAATTACGCCGTCGAACAGGAAAGCGAGAATGAAAAAATATTTCTGCTGGTCGACGAATATCTCGAATACAATCGGAAAACTACGGTTTCGCAATTCGCTTAAGGGCATCACTATGTCGAGGATCACCGAGGACCATGGGGCAAGACTCACGCAAACCGCCGCTGGACAAAGGAACACTGTAACAAACATGTGCTCGATAATGTCAAGAACGCTCGACAATTAAGAGCGCCAAAAAAACTGTGTAATTACTAGCGAAGATCCTCGTGTGAAACTTGCCCCTTTCGACGTACTTCTCAACAATTCGGATCTCCTCTTTGCTCGATAAAGTCTTCCAGTCATCATTTATGTTTTGCGTGACTTTCTTAATCTGAATTTTCAACACCACACATTAAAGAACAATGCTCTATAAAAAAGTGTTTTGTGAAGTATGAATTAACACTTGCTCTAACGCGAAGGCGAAGTTCATGAAACATTAAACCGAGCATAGTTTCACCCACTGAGGGAAAAGTACATGTTAATGAGAAGGACGATCGTCTAAAAAGCGATGCACCGATGAAAAGCAGATAATCCGCGAGTATTGTACGTACAGTGTCACGTGCGGCGAGGAACGACACATACTTGACAAACATCGCAAACCCGATGAATATGCAAGGGGCATTGTTCAGCAGTAGCCTTGTGGTATAATTGAGCGTGACGAAAGTAGCCAGCTGAAAATCGTACTTAGATCGATTGGCTGACTAGGAATCTCCCTTGAAATGTTTAGTGTGGCGAACCACGTACGTTACCGAACAAACAGCTGACCGTGAAGTAACAACCCACGAACCGTTGAAATCCTAGGACAAATGATTTCCCATACGGCCAGAGTCCGATTGCAGAGAGCAGGATAACATTGAACCGATGGTTGTGTTCCCAATCTAGATCCATACCGTGTCACGGCTCGAGCAAGTATGAACCGTTGACCGACCCTACCACCTGCGTGTCCCACCCCGGAGAAGAGTGGTAATTTGCTATCACCTGGCACCGATTGCAAATTAGGTGGCATGCATTTCTTACTGAAGGGGGCGAGGTCTTTTGCCAACATCCATTACTCGCTCGATAAAATTCTATAGTTCTCGGTAATATTTGCGCCGGATGGCCCATTGTGTGAAAAATTATTGTTCATTATCTTCCCGCGGTTGGGTCGCAAATACATGATTGGGTTCTAATACAGTCGCTGCTGCAGCAGACACTCGACGGAAGTCTTGTTTTCGACAGACTGGTCATGGAGTCAGGAAAGACAGAACGGAAAAGCAAATGCATATAGCAAGTGAGGCTGAAGCCATCGAAAGTGATTATAGATGTTGCAATTGTAATACAATTCTTCATTAGTGCAGTGTTGGTTATTGTAATCGACCAATGCGTGAAAAAGAATTGCAGAGGCAAATGGTGAAACGTTTAATTCAAGAAAGCTAATTCTGTTAATAAATAGATCGTGTATCATATAACAACTGCGTAATAATACTCGAGACAACTGAACAATATGTTATATTTTTATAAATTTAGCCTGCCTTCTACATCTTACTGTAAAGAGTATAGCGCTGTGGTGTAAGAGACGACCAGTTTGACAATCTGCAACATGAATTCCGATTGAACATACTATACTGACGACACATCGACTCTGTGAGAGAAATGGCGAATACCATTGAGAAACCTTCATACGATGGGTTGAATAGGATGGAGGGGTCCATCGAGACAGGTTTACTGGTGCTTAACATACAGAAAAGTATTAATTTCTGGGTGGATGCTGGAAACTTGAACCATTCACTCTCGTATCTGCAATGTTGAAAACGTACTTAACTTCAATTCTATGTTTTAATCAGCTCTTACGATAATAACACTTACAAGACGTCAAATACCTCAAGACTCGAATCTAAGACGTCTTGTAACACAAAGTTCAAATAGAAGATATAGCCAAGAATCGCTAGGGAGAACATGCTTGATGTGAGAAACTCGACGAGTTCACGGGTTGCGACTGATTGCGTCAACTGTAGTAGAAATGGTGCTGACTATTCATTCCAGTGAAAAGATTAGATTCGAGTGGAGTTGACTTACGCGAAATAAGTGTGTGCTCAAACTGAGGATGCCGATTGCAAGGAGGAATAGGTACGATCGTAAGAAGTTTTCCCTTATTATTTTGCAGTGTCTGTGGGAGTAAGTCTATCATCCATTTAAATTATAAGTGTTAATCTTTTAGTAACAAGCGTCTTAGTACAACAAACCCACCCACGTGTCCTTCGGCCTTCGAGGTGAAACACCTTATTAACTTCAGTTCATAAGTGGATGTTATAGCAAACTTTTACTACAATTAAGTATTAATTTTACAAAAACAAATAAGTATTAAAATAAATAGAATGAAATGACATATGAAAGGCTCGTGGGCATCCAATCAGTCATGTTGCAATAAGGATATTCTTTATGAGCTAATAACCTAATGGCCCTAGAGTGAATTTCGACCACCTGTACTATCGCCGCGTAGTTATTGCTTCTGTTTGAATCCGCTCCCTCGGGAACACGTAACAGCCTTTTGATTCTGTGACTGCAAATAACTATTCCATTTCATTCTTTGGAATCATTGACGATTATAGATCAGTTACCTTGTGATTTCGAACATAGCGCATGCATGCTGGATATATACGATAAACAGAGTTTCCGTGGACACGAATGTCAGTCCACCGACGATAATAACGCCTTCAAATAGGAAAGCGAGTATGACAAAATATTTCTGTTGGTCGAAGAACACCTCGAACATAATTGGAAAGCTATGGTTTCGAGTTTCGTCTAAGGGAATCACTATGTCGAGAAACACCGAGTACAATGGGGCAAGAATTACGCATATCGCCGCTGGAAAAATGAATACTGAAACAAAAATGAGGAAGATAATTCCAAGAAGATTCGACATTCTATATCGGCAAGAGAAAATGTGTAATTACTGGCGAAGCCCTTCGTGTGAAACTTGCCCCTTTCGACGTACTGCTCAATAATTTGGATCTCCGCTTTACTCGACAAATCTTTCCAGTCACTTTTTATGTTCCCCGCGATTCTTTTAATCTAAATTTACAAAACACACGTTAAACAATAGACAGTAGAAAAGTCTTTCATAAAGCACAAGTTTAGCTTTGCACTGTCGGGAAGGCAAAGTTTACATATCATTCAACTGAGCATAGCCAAACCCACCGAGGGTAAATTACGCCTGAGATCGGTCTCAGAGACGAAACACGAATGAAGAACACATAATATGCGGCTGTTTACATTAATACGCACACAGTCACTGGAACCAAGAAACGTCATGTACTTGAAGAACATGGCACATCCGACGAATATAGTAGGCGCATTTTTCAGCAGCAGTTTTCTGGTATAATCGAGCGTGACAAAAGTAGCCAGCTGAAAATCAGATGCACATCGACTGACTGGCGAGAAAATTCCCTCGAATCGTTTAGCGCGGCGAGCGACGTACGTTAGCGCACAAACAGCCCACCGTGAAGAAGCATCCGACGAACCGTTGGAATCCTAGGCTAACTTTGTTGCCATACGGCCAGAGTCCGATAGCGGAGAGCAAGATGACATTCAATCGATGGTAGTCTTCCCAAGGTAGATCCATACCGTGTCGCGACTCGAGCATGTCTGAACTGCCGAGTAAACCTACCACCCAGTGCCCAATTGCGAATTAGCTGGTATCCGTTTCTCGTGGTAGGGCTGCGATATCTTTTCCCGACAGTTACCCTATCACCACCCATTACCCAATCGATGGAATTCTATATGAGCAATATTATCACTGGTTGGCTCGGTATTTGAAAAATTGCTGTTCATTATCTTCGCACGAATCGATCGCAAATATTCGTTTACTTTTTAATGCAGTCCCATCACACCAGTGTTCGAGGGAGGTCTTATTTTTGGTAGACTGGTCATGGTGCCATGCAAGCCAGACTGCAGAAGGCAGAAGGAACAAACAAAAACATATACCATGGCAGATCAGATAAGAGTGAGTTTCAATCCCAATTATATTATTGCACCTCTGAAACGAATCGACAAAGTTTACCCCTGGAAAATGTTTACCAATTCTCGTTTAAGAAATGTCAGCTCCTGGCCCACATATCATCTGCGTAATGTTACTCAAAATAACTGAACGATATGTTACATTTTTATATATTCATCCTGCTCTTTATTACGATCACATTGTCCACATCTTACTGTAAAGAGTATAGCGCTGTGGTGTAAGAGACGACCAGTTTGACAATCTGGAACATGAATTCAGATTGATTGTATTATACTGAAGACACATCGGCTGAATGAGAGAAATGGTGAATACCATTGAGAAACCTTCATACGATGGGTTGTATAGGCCGGATAGATCCATTGAGACAGGTTTAATTGTGTTTACCATACAGAAAAGTATTAATTTCTGAGTGGATGCTGGAAACGTGTACCAATCGCTTTCGTACCTGCAGTGTTGTAAATGTACTTAATTTCATTTATATTCTTTACTTAATTCTTTCAAAATAAAAATAGCTCTTACAATATGTCGAATACCTCAAGACTCGAATCTAGGACGCCTTGTAACACAAAGTTTAAATAGAAGATATAGCCAAGAATCGCAAGGGAGAACATACTTGATGTGAGAAATTCGATGAGTTCATGGGTTGCGATTGATTGCGTCAACTGTAGTAAGAATGCTGTTGACTATTCATTTCAGTGAAAAGATTAGATTCGAGTGGAGTCGACTTACGCGAAAAAAGTGTGTGCTCAAACTCAGGACGCCGATTGCAAGGAGGAATAGGTACGATCGTAAGAAGTTTTCCCTTATCATTTTGCAGTGTCTGTGGGAGTAAGTCTATCTTCCATTTAAATGATAAGTGTTAATCTTCTAGTAACAGGCTTCTCAGTACAACAAACCCACCCACGTGTCCTTCGTCCGTAGAGATGAAACGTCGCATTGAGTTCAATTATATTGACTGTTATAATACATTTTTACTAAATTTAAATATATTCGAATTAAAACAATGGTATGACATTTGAAAGACTCGTGGGCGTCCGTTGAGTCGTGTCGCAATAAGGATGTCGTTCATGAGCTAATAACCTAATGGCCCTAGAATGAATTTCGACCACCTGTGCTATCAACATCAAGCCACTGCTTCTGTTTGAATCTCTCGCCCCTGCGGCACAGAGTAGCCTTTTGATTCTGCAACTGTAATTACGAATTCAACTTTATCATTTGGAATCATAAACCAATTGAGAAGAGTTACCTTGTCACTTCGAACAAAGCACACGCATGCTGGACATAGACGATAAGCAGGGTTTCCGTCGACACGAATGTCAATCCACTGACGATAATGACGCCTTCAAATAGGAAAGCGAGTATGAAAAAATATTTCTGTTGGTCGACGAATACTTCGAACATAATCGGAAAGGTACGGTTTCGAGATTCGTTTAGGGGCATCACTATGTCGAGAAAGACCGAGTACAATGGGGCAAGAATTATGAATGTAGCCGCTGGACAAATGAATGCTGTAACAAATACGAGGGCGATAATTGCAGGAAGGTTCGATATTCAATGTCGTCAAAACGAAGTGTGTAATTACTAGCGAAACCCTTCGTATGAAACTTGCCCCTTTCGACGTACTTCTCAATAATTCGGATCTCCTCTTTATTTGACAAATTCTTCCAGTCATCGTTTATATTTTCCGTGGTTTTCTTAATCTAAATTTACACACGATATATTAAACAATAGACAGTAGAAATGTTTTTCGTAAAGCAGGCGCGATGGCAACGTTTAGAATACAATAAACTGAGGATAGCTAGACAAAAGAGCCCAACAAGTGTTTACATGCATACGCACACAATCGCCGGAAACAAGATACGACATGTACTTTAGGAACACGGCGCACCCAACGAATATGCACGGGGCATTTTTCAACAGTAGCTTTTGGGTGTAATCCAACGTGACGAAAGTACAGAGCTGAAAATCAGATTCACATCGATTGGCTGATCACTAAATTCCTTAATCCTGCGAACCCACGTACGTTACCGAACAGACACAAGACTGTGAAGGAACTCCCGACGAAGCATTGCCATCGCAGGAGCACTTTGTTGCCATAGGGCCAGAGTCCGATGGCGGAGAGCAATAGAACATTGAGTCGATGGTACTGTTGCCAATCGAGATCCATACCGTATCGCGGTTCGAACACGTCTGAACCGCCGAATACATCTACCACCTGTGCGTCTCAGAGAGTAGGGATAGCAAATTAGACGGCATATTTTTCTTACTCCAGCTATCGCATCAACACCCATTACCCGACCGATCGAAGTCTATAGGTACATTATTTGAAGAATTGCTGTTCATTATCGTCGCCTGAGGGGACAGTAAATACACGATTATTCTTTAAAACACCCTTCTGCTGCACCAGCACTCGACGAAGGTGTTATTTTAGTCTGAGTGACTGCGAGTGTGGAAGTAAGATCTTAGAGTCGTGTAAGGCCGAAAGAAAAAAGTAAATATTCCAATGCAGAAATTAAAACAGTGAGTAATCAAAGGAATCGTAATTGTAAGAGGTTATTACTGGTGCAAATCCCAAGGAAAAGAATAACAAACATCCCACGGAGAAAGTTATGCTATATATTTCGATAAAATTATCCTACATTTTGTTACTATGAGATCTCCCTCTTTTCACTGAAACGAATAAAGCGCGGTAGCATAGGACGTGGCCATTCTGACAATCTAAAACATGAATTCTTATTGAACGATCGACACCAGTATTTCGCATCGGTTGAGCAATAAAAATCGTGGATACCAGGGAGAAGCCTTCGTACGAAGGGCGGAATAGGCCGCAGAGGTCCATCGCAACAGGTTTGATACTGTTCATCATACAGAAGAGTATTAATTTCCGCGTGGATGCTGGAAACTCGTACCACTCACTATCGTACCTGGAACATTGCGAATTTCTCGATTTCAATAACATCTCTCCCACAAGTTGTCACGAAACGCATAGCGCACTTACAAGTCGTCGAATATATTAACACTGGAATCTAGGAGATTTTGCGAGACAAAGTTTAAATAGAACATGTAGCCCAGAGCGCCGAGACAGAATATGCCCGATACGAGGAACTCGGTGTATTCACTGCTGACGAATGTTTGCGTGCACTACAGTAAAAATGCCCTTGACCTGTTCTTCCCATGGAAACGACTAAATCTGAGTGGTGGTCGCTTACGTGATATAAATATGCGCTTAAGCTCATGATGGCGAACACAAGAAAGATTAAGTATGGTGGTAAGAAGTCGTCCCTTAGAATTTTGCAACATCTTAAAAGAATAAAATGACACTTCAAAGGCTCGTGGGCGTCCGTGCAATAATGCAAAAGAAAGATGTCGTGTATGAGTTAATAACCTAATGGCTCTAGAGTGAACTTGGATCACAGGCGCAATCACCAATACGTTACTGGCTCTCGTTGGATCCCTCGCTACAGCAGCACACAAGAGCTTCTTGATTCTGCAACTGAAAGTCACAATATCATTTCACACTTTGGAAGCACTGAGGAATAGAGAGAATTACCTTGTCACTTCGAAGAGAGCACATGCATGCTGTGTGTATACCATAATCAGGGTTTCCGTGGATACGAATATGAGTGCCCCGGCGATTATCGTGCCATCGAATACAATGATGATGTAGAAAAAATATTTTTGCTGGTCGCAGAACGATTCGATCATAATCGGAAAGCTATAGTTTCTGGATTCGTTGAGGGGCACCACTATGTCGAGAAAGGCCGAGGACAGTGGGAGAACACAAAGGCACAGCGCCGCTGGACAAATAAACACTGTAAGAGATACACGGCTGATAATTGTTGGAACACTCGGCAATCTATGTCGCTGGGAACGAATCGTGTAATTACTAGCGAAGCCCTTCGTATGGAACTTGCTTCTTTCGGCGTACTTCTCCATAATTCGAACCTCCTCTTTACTCGATAAACCCCTCCAGTCGACATTCATGGCCTCCGTGACTTTTTTAATCTGAATTTACATACCATACACTAAACAGCTGGTTCTTAAACTACGCGGCTATTGTTCCTCTGACGTGACGGCATCGTTCGAAACAATCGAATAAGCGATGTACCAATAAAGAAACTCAAGAAAGCGCGTATTGCAATATCTACGTACAGAGTCACCGGCGGCGTGGCACGAAAGATACTTGAGCGACATACCAAAACCGATGAACATGTACGGCGCATTTCTCATCAGTAGTTTCGTGGTATAATCCACGGTGAACAAAGTAGCCACCTGCAAAGCAACACTCGCTTCCAATCTCTTCAAATCGTTTAACGCGGTCGATACATACCTGAGAGAAGAAACAAAGAAAGAGGCAAACGATCATGGCGAGGAGTTTTGCTCGGAGGACAAATTTGTTGCCATAGGGCCAGAGCCCGATGGCGGAGAGCAGGATGACATTCCAGCGATGATAAAGTTCCCAAGACAAGTCCATACCGGATCGTAGCTCGAACGCGTCTGATGCGGCGAATATTCCAACCAGCTGCGCGACCCACCCCCGAAGCACACTGGCAATTTCATGTCGCCCGCCAGGTGTTGCGAATTAGGTGACACGCATTACTTACTGCAGGTGAACGAGATCTTTTTCCGCCAATTACACCACCCACACCCATTATACGCTCGATCGAATTCTATAGCTCGTGAAAAACTGCTTTTCATAATCCTCGCACAAGGGGATGCACCTGATTACACCTTGTTGTACTTTCCCACTGTTGCAGCAGTGGAAGAAGCGCTCATTTTCGACATAGTAGTCATGAAGGCATGGAAGGCAGATGGTATCATGCACATTGCAAGAAAGTAAGCTAATAAAGCAAGACAAATGTGAAAACTTTGTGTTTAGAGTAGTGTTGGTTATTATAAGAGATATATGTATGTGAAATTGTCTCTCGATTTGAGAAGTACTTCTTCTATACCTATGAAGTGCTGGAGGACCTGCCATTCAAGTGAGTTATTTAGCTATTGGAAACGTATGACAGTAAGAAAGTAAGGCAGGCTTGGCAAAAATTAGGGTGAAAGCATGATAGAACTTGTAATAATTAGAGAATCACTTATATTTTTCAACAAATCTAGCATACACTTTCTTCCTATGAGATCTCCCACGTGTTACTGAAGGGAATAAAGCGCTGCAGTATACGACATGACCATTCTAAGAATCTGAAATATGAATTCAGTTTAATGATTCACGGTTAATACGCGTCAAATCTGAAGGAGAGAAATCGTGTGTACCAAGGAAGAGCCTTCATACGATGGAACGTATACGTTTTGTAGGTCCAGGGCGACAGGCTTTACACTGTTTAACATACAGAAGATTAGTAACTTTCGAGTGGGTGTCGGAAACTCATACCAATCACTGTCGCACCTGCAATGTTTAAAATGCTCAAACCTCAAGAAAATGTATCGACCAGTTCAAGTATACCAATACCAATAACACTCACAAATTATTAAATATTTCAGCACTAGAATCCAGTAGACGTTGCGCCACAAAGTTTAAATAAAGTAAGTAACCGAGAACCCCCATGCAGTACACGCCCGATGTATAAAATTGGGTGGTGTCGTGGTTTCTTAATGCTTGTGCGCACTGTAGTAAGAGGCATCCTGTCACGCGTGTACCACAGGACGACTAGATCGTCGTAAAACTTACTTACCTGAAATAAGTGTCCGCTCAAACCTAAGATGGCGAATACGATTAGGATTAGGTACGGCTGCGTGAAGTCTTCCTTTAATGCTTTACAATGCCTGTTGGGAGCAAGTAAATGTTTCAACTAAAAGAAGTGAGTGAAAGTTGAAAGGCTTGTGATCTTCTGTTCAGTAATGCATAAAGAAAGAAGTTTTTAATATAGTAATTTAATAACCTTATGGCCCTAGAGTGAATTTTGACCACCTGTGTTATGATACCCATGTTAGTGCTTTTCTTTGAATCCCTTGCTTCCGTGAAACACAAGAGATTCTTGATTCTCCGACTGAAAATGAGAATTAGATGGTATTTTTGGGCATGTTTGACCAGTAGGGAAGAGTTACCTTGTCACTTCGAACAAAGCGCATGCATGCTGGATATAGACGATTAGCAGGGTTTCCGTGGCCACGTATGTGAGCACGCCGACGACGGCCACGCTTTCAAAGAGGAACATGACTATTAAAAAGTATTCCTGCTTGTCCGAGAATACCTCGAACATAACTGGAAGGATATGCTTCCGTGATTCGTTCAGAGGCATTATTACGTCGAGGAACACCGAGGACAATGGGATAAAACCTAGGCATAGCCCCGCTGAACAAATAAACACTGTAAAAAATACGCGATTGATAGTTGTAGGAACCCTGGGGAATCTATGACGCTATGTGTTATGAAGTAATAATTACTTGCAAAGGCTTTTGTGTGAAAATTGCCCCTTTTGACGTACTTCTTAATAATCTCGATGTCCTCCGCACTCGACAAATCTTTCCAGTCACCATTCATGTTCTCTGTGATTCTGTTAATCTGAATGTACATACCATACACTAAGCAATGCTATATCGAAAAGTGTTTCTTAAGCTTGGAATTTACTATTGCACTGGCGTGGCCTCAAAGTCCCAAAAACTTTAGAGGGAAGGTATTTCCTAATGATAACAGGCGAAGAAGCGATGCACTAATGAACAATACTCAATATTCGCGTATTTCCACGAGTACATACAGAGTCACTGGCAGCGAGTAGCGAACTGTATTTCAGCAAAATGCCGAAACCGACGAACATCAACGGTACATTTTGTAGCAGTAACATCGTGGTATAATCCACCGTGAAGAAGGTAGCCAGCTGAAAATCAGACTCATCTTGATTAACTCGACAAAAAAATTCACAGTGACGTACTTGTCCGAAGGAAGCGAGGAAAATACTGAAACTCATAACGAGGACTTTGATTCGAATGAAAATCTTATTGTCGTAGGGCCAGAGTCCGATAGCCGAGAGCAGGATGATATTGAGCCGATGGTAATGTTCCCAACCAAAGTCCATCCTGTGTCGTAGCGCAAACACGTCTGAGCCCAGGACAAATTCTACCGGCTGCGCGACCCACCCCCGCGAGAACTCTAGAAATTTAATGTCACCCGACAGGTGTTGCGAATTAGGTGACACGGATTACTTACTGCAGGTGAACGAGATCTTTTTCCGCCAATTACACCACCAACACCCATCATACGCTCGATCGAATTCTATAGCTCGTGAAAAACTGCTTTTCATAATCTTCGCACGAAGGGACGCACCTGATTACACCCTGTTGCACTTTCCCACTGTAGCAGCAGGGGAAGAAGCGTTCATTTTCGACATAGTAGTCATGAAGGCATGGAAGGCAGATGATATCATGCACATGGCAAGAAAGTAAGCTAATAAAGCAAGACAGGTGTGAAAGCTTTGTGTTTAGAGTAGTGTTTGTTATTATAAGAGATATATGTGAAATTGTCTCTCGATTTGAGAAGTACTTCTTCTATACCTGTAAAGTGCTCCACCCGATACTTAGAATAGGATACGCTTTTCTATTGTGAATAACGGCAATTAGAAGACCTGCAACTCAAGTGAGTTATTTAGTCATTGAAAACGTAAGACGGGCTTGAGAAAAATTAGAGTGAAAGTATGATAGAACTCATGATAATCGGAGAATCACTTATATTTTTCAACAAATCTAGTATACACTTTCTTCCTATGAGATCTCCCTAGTGTTACTGAAGGGAATAAAGCGCTGCAGTATAAGACATAACCATTCTCAGAATCTGAAACATGAATTCGGTTTAATGATTCACGGTTAATACGCGTCAAATCTGAAGGAGAGAAATCGTGAGTACCAGGGAAGAACCTTCGTACGATGGAACGTATACGTTTTGTAGGTCCAGGGCGACGGGCTTTACACTGTTTAACATACAGAAGATTAGTAACTTTCGAGTGGGTGTCGGAAACTCATACCAATCACTGTCGCACCTGCAATGTTTAAAATGCTCAAACCTCAAGAAAATGTATCGACCAGTTCAAGCATACCAATACCAATAACACTCACAAATTATTAAATATTTCAGCACTAGAATCCAGTAGACGTTGCGTCACAAAGTTTAAATAAAGTATGTAAGCGAGAACCCCCATGCAGTACATGCCCGATGTATAAAATTGGGTGGTGTCGTGGTTTCTTAATGCTTGTGCGCACTGTAGTAAGAGGCATCCTGTCACGCGTGTACCACAGGACGACTGGAACGTCGTAAAGCCCACTTACCTGAAATAAGTGTCCGCTCAAACCTAAGATGGCGAATACGATTAGGATTATGTACGGCTGCGTGAAGTCTTCCTTTAATGCTCTACAATGCCTGTTGGGAGCAAGTAAATGTTTCAACTAAAAGAAGTGATTGGAAGTTGAAAGGCTCGTGATCTTCTGTTCAGTAATGCAGAAAGAAAGATGTTTGTAATATAGTAATTTAGTAACCTTATGGCTCTAGAGTGAATTTTGACCACCTGTGCTATGGCGCCCATGCTAGTGCTTCTCTTTGAATCCCTTGCTCCCGTGAAACACAAGAGATTCTTGATTCTCCGACTGAAAATGAGAATTGGATGGTATTTTTGGGCATGTTTGACCAGTAGGGAAGAGTTACCTTGTCACTTCGAACAAAGCGCATGCATGCTGGATATAGACGATAAGCAGGGTTTCCGTGGACACGTATGTGAGCATGCCGACGACGGCCATGCTTTCAAAGAGGAAGATGACTATTAAAAAGTAGTCCTGCTTGTCCAAGAATACCTCGAACATAACTGGAAAGCTATGCTTCCGAGATTCGTTCAGAGGCATTATTATGTCGAGGAACACCGAGGACAATGGGAGAAAACTTAGGCATAGCCCCGCTGGACAAATAAACACTGTAAGAAATATGCGATTGATAGTTGTAGGAACCCTGGGGAATCTATGCCGCTATGTGCTTTGAAGCAATAATTACTTGCGAAGCCCTTTGTGTGAAAATTGCCCCTTTCGACGTACTTCTTAACAATCTCGATCTCCTCCGCACCCGACAAATCTTTCCAGTCACCATTCATGTTCTCTGTGATTCTCTTAATCTGAATGTACATACCATACACTAAACAATGCTATATCGGAAAGTGTTTCTTAAGCTTGGAATTTACTATTGCACTGGCGTGGCGGCAAAGTCCCGAAAACTTTAGAGGGAAGGTATTTCCTAATGATAACAGGCGAAGAAGCGATGCACTAATGAGCAATACTCAATATGCGCGTATTTCCACGAGTACATACAGCGTCACTGGCAGCGAGTAGCGAACTATATTTCAGTAAAATTCCGAAACCGACGAACATCGACGGTACATTTTGCAGGAGTAACGTCGTGGTATAATCCACCGTGAAGAAGGTAGCCAGCTGAAAACCAGACTCATCTTGATTGACTCAACAGAAAAATTCACAGTGACGTACTTGTCCGAAGGAAGCGAGGAAAATACTGAAACTCGTAGCGAGGACTTTGAGTCGAATGAAAAACTTATTGTCGTAGGGCCAGAGTCCGATAGACGAGAGCAGGATGATGTTGAGCCGATGGTAGTGTTCCCAACCAAAGTCCATCCTGTGTTGTAGCTCAAACACGTCTGAGCCCAGGAAAAATTCTACAGCCTGCGCGACCCACCCCCGCGAGAGCTCTGGAAATTTAGTGTTACCACTCAACGGCGATTGGAAATTACGTATCATACATTGTTTACTGCAGCGAGGATCTTTTTCCACCCCCTATGTTGCACCAACAGTCATTATGTGGTCGATCGAATTCTATACCTCTTAGTAGCATTTTAACTGGATGGCAGTTTGTTTGACAAATTCCCATCGCACGAGGGGAAAGCAAATATTTGAGTACTTAATAATACACTTCCCCAGCAGCTTTTGAAAGTCTTATTTCCGTCAGTGTGGTCATGGCGTTGCTTGGGACAGAATGTAGAAGGTAAGAGGCAGAAAGGACAAGTGAAAATGGAGCAAGTGTTTTACGGGTTTGCGGGGAAATGGGGGCGAGTGAAGGCCCTGCTAGTGGATTATAAGCTCACAAGGCTCATAACACGAAATAACTCTCGAATCGTGGAGTTGTGATAGTTGAACGCATTGCTATATTGGTTGATAAATGAAATTTACAATTGAGTACTTTGAGATCTCGCTTTTCTTACTGAAGGGAATAAAGCGCGGTGGCGAATGACATGACCATTTTGACGACCTGAAACATTAATTCATATTAAACGATCGACAGTGACGATCGCGCATCGACTGAGGGTGAGGAATCGTGTGTACCTTGCCGGAACCTTCGTATGATGGGACGTACATGCTGTAGATGTCTAGGGTGACAAGTTTAATACTGTTTAGCATACAGAAAAGCACTAATTTCCGAGTAGATATTGGCCGGTCGTACCACTCGGTGTCATAACTGCAACGAAGGACATTTCTCAATTTCACTTAAACAGTGTAATTCGTTCAAAGAGAATGCCAATAGCCCTTACAAATCGTTGAATATATCACCACTCGAGTCTAAGAGACCTTGCGTCACAAAATTCAAGTAGAGTACGTAACCGAGAATTGCCATCAAGAACATGCTGTATGTAAACAGTTCGGCGAGGTCGTGGGTTGCGAGTGCTCGTGCACACTGCAGTAAAAATGTTGTCGACACCAGTTTGCCATGAAATGATTAGATTCGAGTGAAGTTCACTTACTAGAAATACGTATACGCTCAAGCACATGATGCTGAATACAGAAAGGATTACGTACATCCTTGCGAAGGTAGTTTTCACTGTTTTGCAGTGTCTGCGGGGGTAAGTGTATCTTTTATTTAGATCAAAGTAATAACCAATCCACCCACGTGTCCTTCGACCTTCGAGAAAATGTATACTATACATTTTGCTTTTTAGAAACTGTTTGTGTAATACACATTGATCACTGAATATTATAGCAAACTTGGACTACAATTAAACATTAAAACGAAAAACAGAGTATGGGGTTTGAAAGGCTCGTGGGCGTATGTTGTTTATGAGTTAATAACCTAATGGCCCTAGAGTGAATGTCGACCACGGGTGCTATCATCATCGCGTTACTGCCTCTCTTGGAATTCAAGAGCTTGTTGATTCTGCAACTGAAAGTAAAAATCCAATGCATTCCTTGCAATGCTTGACCAATAGATATCCAGTTACCTTGTCACTTCGAACAAAGCGCATGCATGCTGGATGTATACGATAAATAGACTTTCCGTCGACACGAATGTAAGTGCTGCGGTAATAACGCTGCAATCCACTAAAAAAACGGCTACGAAAAAGTGTTTCTCGTGGTCGAGGAATATTTCGTACATAAAGGGAAAGTTAAACTTTCGAGATTCGTTTAAGGGAATCACTATATCGAGGAACGCTGAGGACAATGGGAAGAGGCATAGGCATATCCCCAATGGATAAATAAACACTGTAACAAATATCAGCGACATAATTGCAAGAACATTCGAAAGTCCATGTTGAGTCTATGTTGAAAAAATTGTGCAATACTTGCGAAGCCCTTCGTATGAAATTTGCCCCTTTCGACGTACTTCTCAATAATTCGGATTTCCTCTTTGTCCGACAAGACCTTCCAGTCAATGTTTACGTCCTCCGCGACTCTCCTAATCTGAATTTACATATCATACACTAAATAACAATACCACATATTTCATACTCTTAGCAGTTAATACTCTTATACTAAGATGACCGTAAAATTCAGAACACTTCAGAACACTTTTAAAACAATCGAATAAGCGATACACCGTGGAAAAATCACTCATTAATACACGCGTTGTTCGATGTATGCGTACATCATCACCGGCGGCGTAGAACAGCGTATACTTCAGTAAAATGCAAAACCCGACGATCATGAACGGTAGATTTCTCACTAGCAGCTCCCAGGTATATTTCACCGTTAAAAAAGTAGTCAGCTGAAAATCAGAGTGACAACAATTGGCAGGCCGGAAAACTCGCCCGCATTATTTAAAGAGGTGCATCACATACCTGAAAGAAGCAACTGGAGAATGCAAAGAAGCTCGCGACGACAAATTTGATTCGGAGCAAAAATTTGTTGCCATACGGCCAGAGTCCGATGGCGGAGAGCAGACTGACGTTCAACCGATGGTAGTCTTCCCAATCCAAGTCCATACTGTATCGCGGTTCAAAGACGTCTGAACCGTTGAAAAATCCTACCGTCTGCGCCACCCACAGCCGGCGAACACTTGCAATATCATGTCACCCGGCAGGTGTTGAAAATTAGCTGGTGCGTATTCCTTACTGCACTTGGACAAGATCTCTTTCCGCTTGCTATCCAACAGCCATTACCCGGTCGATCGAATTCTATAGCTCTCATTGTCAGTAATATTTTCGCCGGATAGCACACCCCTTGAAAAGTTGCTGTCCATTATCTTTCGACATGGAGACTGCAAATACTCGATTCCTCTTTAATACACTTTCCCACCGGCACTCGAAAAGGATCTTATTTACAAAGCTTCGAAAGTGAAAAGGCAGAAAGGCAAAGTGAATGTAGCGAAGCGGATGTGGAAAGTGCGCGTAATTAAAAAAATCAGAATTGTAATAGGATTAGTGTTTGGGCAGATGTACGGGGTAATATTGGACGGATTCCACTGGAATTATTGGAATAATTAGAATAGATAGAGAAAGATATCTTGCTATATTTTTCGATAAATGTATTCTACACCTTGTTACTATGATCTCCTCCGCACCCTACTTAAACGAGTATAGTGCGGTAGTGTAGGACATGGCCATTCTGACTACCTGAAACATGAAGTAAAATTGATCGAACTACACTGACGAACCTGCATCGGCTAACTGAAAGAAATCACGAATACCAATGAGAAACCTTCGTACGATGGGTAGTATAGCCCGGCGATGTCTAACGCAACAGGTTTGATACTGTTCATCATACAGAAGAGTATTAATTTCCGCGTGGATGTTGGAAGTTCGTACCACTTGCTGTCGTACCTGGAAGGTGGTACATTTCCAAACATCAATTCATTTCTCTACCTAGTTCATGTGCAATGATAATTGCACTTACAAGGCGTCGAATATATCAACACTGAAATCTAGGAGTCGTTGCACCACAAAGTTTATATAGAACATGTAACCGAGAATCCCAAGACAGAACATGCCCGATGTGAGAAACTCGGCGAGGTCATCGGATGCGGATGTTTGTGTGCACTGCAGGAAAAATGCTCGACTCATATGTTTGCCATGAGACGATCGGGCTCTAGTGGAGCGCACTTACGTGAAATAAGTTTGAACTCAACCCCAATACGCCGAATACAAGAAGGATTAAGTACGAGGGTAAAAACTCTTCCCTTATTGCCTTGCAATGCCTATGGGTGTAAGTCTATCTTTCATTTAAATGACAAGTGCTGGCTTTCTAGTTATAAGCTTTCTAGTACAACAAACCCACCCACGTGTCCTTCGACCTTCGAGAAAATTCAACTTATACGTTTCGTGATCACTGTCGGAAAGTCGCCGGAATGAAATTGTTCGCTGGAAACACTTGTTTCCTTTCAGTTTCATAACTGAATGTTATAGCAAACTTTTACTAGAATTAAACATTCTAGTGAAAGAAGAGAAAGAGACTTGAAAGGCTCGTGGGCGTCCGTTCTATAAAGCAGAAATAATAAAACCAGCGTTTATGAGTTAATAACCTAATGGCCCGAGTATGAATTTCGACCACCTGTGCTATCACCACCACATTACTGTTTTTCTTTGAATCCGTCGCTCTCCTGGCACACATGAGGTTTTTGATTCTGCAACTGGAAATAAGAATTATATTTTCTTCTTTGGTGTCATCGACCAATGGAGATTTATTACCTTGTCACTTCGAAGAGAGCGCAAGCATGCTGGATATAGACGATAAACAGGGCCTCCGTCGACACGAATACTAATGCTCCGATAAAAATGCCGCCATCGTATAGAAAAACGTGAAAGAAAAAGTATTCCTGTTTGTCGAGGAACATTTCGAACATGACCGGAAAGCTATGGTTTCGAGATTCGTCTAAGGGAATCACTAAATCGAGGAATATCGAGGCCCATGGGGCAAGAAGTAGCACCGACGCCGCCGGAGCAATAAACACTGTAACAAATATGCGGCTGATAATTCCCAATACGCTCGACATTCTATATCGGAAAGAAAAAATTTGTAATTACTAGCGAAGCCCTTCGTGTGAAACTTGCCCTCTCCAATGTACTTCTGAATAATTCGGATCTCCTCTTTACCCGACAACTCCTTCCAGTCACCGTTTATGCTCTCCGTCACTTTCCTGATCTGAATTTCGTACCACACGCTAAACAACAATGCTACACGAATATGTGCCTCTTAAATTAGAAATTAGCTTTTGCACTGACGAAAACTGTCCAGAAAACATTTAATCGGGTATAGTTTAATCCACTGAGGCAAAACTCTTCCGCAAAAGCAACGGAATAACAAACAGGTCTGTACGTACACAGTCAGCAGCACCGAGAAATGCAACGTACTTGAGCGCAGTGCCACACGCGACAAATATCCCCGGTATATTTTTCAGCAGTATCCTCCGTGTATAATTCACCGTGAAAAAGGTCGTCAGCTGAAAATCAGACTAACGTCTATCATCTCAGCGTATTATCACACGCATCACATACCTGAAAGATGGTGCAACCAAAGACACAGATGCTCACAACGACGAGTTGAGCGCGGAGGATGAATTTGTTGACATAGGGCCAGAGACCAATAGCAGTGAGCAGGATGACATTTAAGCGATGATAGTGCTCCCAATCTAAGTCCATCTCGGATCGCGGCTCGAACGCGTATGAACCGCTGAATAATCCCACCACTTGCGCGACCCACCCCCGGAGAAGAGCGACAATTTATGTCACCCGGCGGGGATTGCAAACTTGGTGGCATGTTTTTCTTTCTGCCGGAGGACAAGACTTTTTCTTCCCTCGGCTATCACCGCGATGCTCATTATTCGATCGATGGAATATTACCTATAACGTCCACTAACATTGCCCCTGAATGGGGCTTTATTTTAATAATTGGGCTTTGTTACCACCGCATGAAAACATTGCAAATGTACTCCATTATACTTTGTTACAGTTCCTCAACGTACCAGCGCTCGAAGACCGTGTTTGCGGCAGTGCGATCATGGAGTCGCGGGAGAGCAGGGCACAAGTTAAAAGAGTGAGTTCCTACTAAGATTAGCACTTTACTACATCAGCACTTATTGCGAAGGAAGATTGAATGGAACATAGTGTATGGTGCGAGATAGAATAGCTTTCATGCCTAGCATGTTTCTATTTCTGCGGACTAGAGGACGCGAATGGATGGGTATCTACAGTCGGGGATAAAAGTAAGTCGAAAGTTTCACGCACAATCATAGATAGTCCACTTGGTTTTGTCCCCGACTGTATGTTAGACTGGGGACATGAGGGGGCAGAGTCAGGTAGCAGAGTCCGGGAGTCAAGAGGTAGTGTGGTCAGAGTTAGAGAAAGTGCCGGAGAGAAGCTCTCAGAGCTGCAATGGTACGAGATAAACTTGCGGGTTGAGATTGCGGTTGCAAGCAAGTTGATAGGAGTTAAATTATATTTTATTGATTTGTAGGAATATTCTGAATAAAGAACGTTTTTGTTTAGCATTAAAAACAGAGTGTATTTTTATTCCATCCCTGGGGGCTGCCTGAGATTGCGTTCACCATCAAAAAATCATTTTTAACGATTGTATATGCCATTCAATAAAATCGGTGCAGTACAATAGTGTTGTGAAAGGAGGTAACGGGTGCAATGGGTGTTCCAATCCAAACCCCCTTGATCACATGACTCACGCATGATGAAACTCGGATAATTCAACAATATATCTTATTTATCGATAAATATCTTCTACACTGACATCTTCCACTTCTCACTGCAAGGAGTAGAGTGCGGTGACGTAGGTTACAGTCATTTTCACCATCTGAAACATGCATTCAGGTTGAACGATCCGCACTAAACAAATATGTATTGGCTGTGTGTGTGAGAGAGAGATAAGTACCAGAGAGAAACCTTCATATGATGGGACGACTATGCCAAACATGTCGATTGGTGGAGGTTTCCCACTATGCAACATACAGAAAAGTAATAACTTCCGCGTGGATGCTGGAAACTCATACCACTTGCTAGCGTACCTGAAATCTTATATCTATACTCTTCAAATACATGTATTGATTAGCTCTAACACTTACAAGTCGTGAAGTATGTGGTTGCTTGAATCTAGGACACTTTGCAGCATAAAGTTTATGTAGAAGATGTGGAAGAAAATCACAAAGGAGAACATGCCCGATACGACAAACCCGATGAGTTCATCGCTTCCGATTTTTTGCGTGAACTGTAATAAAAATGCAGTTGACATATGTTTGCCACGGTTGACTAGATTCGAATGGAGTCCACTCACGCGAAACAAGTGTGAACTCAAACTCAAGATGCCGAACCCAAGGAAGATTAGGTAGGTCCGTAAGAAGGTTTCCCTTATTGTGTTGCAATGTCTGTGGGAGTAAGACTCTCTTCCGTTTAAATTACAAATGCTAACCATTTAGCAAAAATAAAGCTGCTGTTTATGAATTAATAACCTAATGGCCCCAGAATGAATTTCGGCCACCTGTGCTATCATCATTAAGTTACTGCTTCTTTTTGAAGCCCATTCTCCTGTGGGACACATCTTTTTGATCCTGCAACTGCAAATTAGAATTCAACTTTGTCATTTGGAATCATAGATCAGTCGAGATCAATTACCTTGTCAGTTCGAACAGAGAGCATGCATGCTGGGCATAGACGATGAGCAGAGTTTCCGTGGAGAGGAATACGATTCCCCCAGTAATAATCACGCCTTCGAAAAAGAAAGTGGCCGTAAAAAAGTATTTCTGCTGGTCGAAGAATAGCTCGAACGTAATCGGAAAGGTACGGCTTCGAGTTTCGTTAAGGGGTATCACTATATCGAGGAACACTGGGACCAGTGGCACAAGAATTATGTACATCGCCGTTGGAAAAATGAATACTGTAACAAATACGTGATCTAGAATTCCAGAAGGTCTCGACCTTCTATTTCTCTCGGAAAAATATGAAATTACTAGCAAAGCTCTTCGTGTGAAACTTGCCCCTTTCGACGTTCTTCTTAATAATTCGGATTTCCTCTTTACTCGACGACTTCTTCCAGTCACAATTTATAGTCCCAGTGACTTTCTTAATCTGAATTTACGTACCATACACTAAACAGCAAAGCTACAGCAGGAAGTGCTTTTTAGACTAGAAGTAATCTTTCGCACTGACGTGACGGAAGAGTTCAGAAAGCATTAAAACGAACATAGTTAAACCCACGGAGCGATAAGCAAGTCTTAATGAGAACAGTGTAAGAAGTGATGCACCAATCGAAAATACTCCATATGCGTCTATTTACATATCTACGTACGCAATCACGAGCGGCGAGATACGTCATGTACTTGATGAACATTCCAAACCCGACAAGCATGCACGGCCCATTCTCCAGCAGCAGTCTTCTGGTATAGTTCATCGTGACGAATGTAGCCAGCTGAAAATGAAACTTACATCGACTGGCTCACCAGGATTCACGCGATTTGCTCACTGCGGCGAACGACGTACGTTTGCGAACAAGCAGAGTACCGTGAAGAATACTCCGACGGTGCGTTGCAATAGGAGGAGATATTTATTGCCATACGGCCAGAGGCCGATGAAGGAGAGTAGGATGACATTGAACCGATGGTACTCTTCCCAATCCAAGTCCATATCGTATCGCGGCGCGAACACGTCTGAGCCGCTGAATAGTCATACCACTTGCGCGACCCACCCCCGTAGAACAGTGGCAAATTGATGCCACATAGTGGGGGGTTAGGTCTGGAAAGGGATGACGTTTTTTCCACCAACAATTGCACCAACACTCATTATCGGGGCGATTGTCTTCTATAGGTGTTGGTAATAATGTGGCTGGATGGCAGACTATTTGAAAAATTAATCTTCATTTTCCTGGCGCAAACTTGCACCAGAATTCGAAGGTTTTAGTTTTGAGAGAGTCTAGGGGCATCATGAGAGGTGGAGAGCAGAAAGGAAAAACAAATACTATAGCAAGACAGTATTACTATAGACAGACTGTTGTTAGGTTTGAGCCTACGTTTGTCACCAGGTCTATAGTTTGCAAGTGAAAATAGTGCGATAGTTGTGCAAAACAGAAGTAGAACGAGCGCAATGTGTAGCTTAAATGATGCACTATAGAACAATTAAACAATATGCTATATTTTTCGATAAATATATTCTACATTTTTTAACAATTACATTTCCAACTTCTTACTGTACGGAGAACAACGCGGTTACATAAGACATGGCCATTTTGAGAACCTGAAACATGAATTGATATTAAAGGATTTACACTCGCGAATATGCATCGATAGACGGATAGAAAGTGCGTGTGTACCATTCCGAAACCTTCGTACGATGGAGCGAATACGCCGAACATGTCGATCGGGGCAGGTTTCACACTGTTCATCATGCAGAAAAGCACTAATTTCTGCGTGGACGCTGGAAATTCGTACCACTTGCTAGTGTAGCTGAAATGTTATAAATATCGAGACTTCATATAACTCTATTCATCGGCTCTAGCAAACAACCAATAATACCTACAAATCGTCAAGTAGGCAACCACTCGCATCTAAGATATGTTGCGGTCCTAAGTTGAAAAAGAAGATGTTACCCAAAATGGCAACGGAGAACATGCCCGATATGATAATCCCGACGAGTTCCCTGGTTTGGAATTTTTCCGTGAACTGTACTAAGAACTGTTGTTGGCATGTGTGTTTCGTGTTGTACCATGGAACAACTAGATTCGAGTGAGGTCGACTTACGCGAAACAGGTGTAGGCTCAAACTCAAGATGCCGAATACAAGTATGAATAGATACGATCCTAAGAAGGTATGCCTTATTGCCTTGCAAAGTCTGTGGAAGTAAGTCTATCGTCCATTTAAATTACAAGTGTTAACATATTCAAATAATAGCCTTTCCAGTACGAAAAAACTAGCAACGTGTCCTTCGACTTTTGAGAAAATTCTGAAAGCCGAAGAAACAACTGCAACTAAATATTATGGCAAACTTTTACTAAAATGAAACATTCAAACTAAAAGAATGGAATGGAACTTGAAAGGCGCGTGGGCGTCTGTTCATTAACGCAGAAATAAAGATGCCATTTGTGAATTAATAACCTAATGGCCCTAGAATGAAGTTCGGCCACCCGTGTTATCATCGCCAAGTCATTCCTTCTATTAGAATCCCTTGCTCCTGTGTCAGACAAGAATTTTTTGATTCTGTAACTGCAAATAAGAATTAATTTTTGTCTTTTAGAATTATTGACCACAAAAGATCAGTTACCTTGTTACTTCGAATAGAGCGCATGCATGCTGCGCATATACGATAAGTAATGTTTCTGTGGATATAAATACGAATGCTCCATTGATAATCGCGCATTCGAGTAGAAACCAGGATGCGAAAAAGTATTTTTGCTGGTCGAAGAAAACTTCGAACATAATCGGAAAGCCACGGCTTCGAGATTCGTTTAGGGGCACCACTATGTCGAGAAAGACCGAGGACAATGGAGCAAGAATTATACACAGCCCCGTCGGAAAAATGAACACTGTAACAAATTCGTTCTCTACAATTCCTGGAACTCTCCCACTTCTAAATCGCCGGGAAAAAATGTGAAATTACTAGCGAAGCACTTGGTAAGATACTGGCCCCTTTTGACGCACTTCTGAAGAATTCGGATCTCCTCCTTACATGACAACTGTTTCCAGTCACATTTTATGGTTTCCGTGATTTCCTTAATCTGAATTTACGTACCATACACTAAACAGCAAAACTACAGCAGGAAGTGCTTTTTAGAGTAGATGTGAACTCTTGCGCTGACGTGTCAGGAGAGTTCAGAAAACATTCAAACGAATATATGTAGTTAAACCCACTGAGGTAAAAGTAAGTCTTAATGAGAACAGTGTAAGAAGTGATGCACCAATGAAAAACACCCCAGATGCGTCTATTTACATATCTACGTACGGAGTCACGAGCGGCGAGAATCGACATGTATTTGAGCAACATTGCACACGCGACGAATATACTCGACGCGTTGTCCACTAGCAGCTGCTTGGTATGATTCACCGTGAAAAGAGTAGACACCTGAAAAATCGGACCTACATCAATTGCCCGGCCACAAAACTCACTCGAATTCCTTAATATGACAAATCATGTACGGTGGCGAAGAAACAGAGGAGCGTGAAAGAACTCCCGACACAACGTTGGAGTCTTAGTATAAATTTATTGCCATATGGCCAGAGTCCGATGGCAGAGAGCAAGATGACATTGAACCGATGGTACTCTTCCCACTCGAGATCCATACTGAATCGCGGTTCGAACAAGTCTGAGCTCCTGAATAATCCTGACACTTGCGCGACCCACCCCCTCCCGTGGCAACTTGATGTCGCCCAGCGGGGGTTGCACGCATTGCGTACTGCAGGGGAATAATGTCCTTTACATCCATTATCTGGTCGTTTGAATTCTACACCTCTTGGCAACATTGTTACTGAATGGCGTGTTGGTTGAAAAATTACTCTTCATTTTCTTTCCACAAGGGAGTGCAAATATCTGGTTGCATTCTGTTCACATCCCACGCACCAGCACTCGAAGGTTTTAGTTTTGAGAGAGTCTAGTGGCATCATGAGAGGTGGAGAGCAGAAAGGAAAAGCAAATACTATAGCAAGACAGTATTACTATAGAAAGACTGTTGTTAGGTGTGAGCCTACGTTTGTCACCAGGTGTATAGTTTCCAAGTGAAAATAGTGCGATATTTGTGCAAAACAGAAGTAGCACGGGCGCAATGTGTGGCTTGAATGATGTACTATAGAACAATTAAACAATATGCTATATTTTTCGATAAATATATTCTACAATTTTTTACAATTACATTTCCAACTTCTTACTGTACGGAGAACAACGCGGTTACATAAGACATGGCCATTTTGAGAACCTGAAACATGAATTGATATTAAACGATTTACACTCGCGAATATGCATCGACAGACGGATAGAAAGTGCGTGTGTACCATCCCGAAACCTTCGTACGATGGAGCGAACACGCCAAACATGTCGATCGGGGCAGGTTTCACACTGTTCAACATACAGAAAAGCATTAATTTCTGCGTGGACGCTGGAAATTTGTACCACTTGCTAGTGTAGCTGAAATGTTATAAATATCGAGACTTCACATAACTCTATTCATCGGCTCTAGCAAACAACCAATAATACCTACAAATCGTCAAGTAGGCAACCACTCGCATCTAAGATATGTTGCGGTCCTAAGTTGAAGAAGAAGATGTTACCCAAAATGGCAACGGAGAACATGCCCGATATGATAATCCCGACGAGTTCCCTGGTTTGGAATTTTTCCGTGAACTGTACTAAGAACTGTTGTTGGCATGTGTGTTTCGTGTTGTACCATGGAACAACTAGATTCGAGTGAGGTCGACTTACGCGAAACAGGTGTAGGCTCAAACTCAAGATGCCGAATACAAGTAGGAATAGATACGATCCTAAGAAGGTATGCCTTATTGCCTTGCAAAGTCTGTGGAAGTAAGTCTATCGTCCATTTAAATTACAAGTGTTAACATATTCAAATAATAGCCTTTCCAGTACGAAAAAACTAGCAACGTGTCCTTCGACTTTTGAGAAAATTCTGAAAGCCGAAGAAACAACTGCAACTAAATATTATGGCAAACTTTTACTAAAATGAAACATTCAAACTAAAAGAATGGAATGGAACTTGAAAGGCGCGTGGGCGTCTGTTCATTAACGCAGAAATAAAGATGCCATTTGTGAATTAATAACCTAATGGCCCTAGAATGAAGTTCGGCCACCCGTGTTATCATCGCCAAGTCATTCCTTCTATTAGAATCCCTTGCTCCTGTGTCAGACAAGAATTTTTTGATTCTGTAACTGCAAATAAGAATTAATTTTTGTCTTTTAGAATCATTGACCACAAAAGATCAGTTACCTTGTTACTTCGAATAGAGCGCATGCATGCTGCGCATATACGATAAGTAATGTTTCTGTGGATATAAATACGAATGCTCCATTGATAATCGCGCATTCGAATAAAAAAGTGATTGTGAAAAAGTATTTTTGCTGGTCGAAGAAAACTTCGAACATAATCGGAAAGCCACGGCTTCGAGATTCGTTTAGGGGCACCACTATGTCGAGAAAGACCGAGGACCATGGAGCAAGAATTATGCACAGCCCCGTCGGAAAAACGAACACTGTAACAAATTCGTTCTCTACAATTCCTGAAACTCTCCTACTTCTAAATCGCCGGGAAAAAATGTGAAATTACTGGCGAAGCTCTTGGTAAGACACTGGCCCCTTTTGACGTACTTCTGAAGAATTCGGATCTCCTCCTTACATGACAACTGTTTCCAGTCACATTTTATGGTTTCCGTGATTTCCTTAATCTGAATTTACGTACCATACACTAAACAGCAAAGCTACAGCAGGAAGTGCTTTTTAGAGTAGGTGTAAACTCTTGCACTGACGTGTCGGGAGAGTTCAGAAAACATTCAAATGAATATAGTTAAACCCACGGAGAGAAAAGTAAGTCTTAATGAGAACAGTGTAAGAACTGATGCACCAATGAAAAACACTCCAGATGCGTCTATTTACATATCTACGTACGGAGTCACGAGCGGCGAGAATCGACATGTATTTGAGCAACATTCCACACGCGACGAATATACACGACGCGTTGTCCACTAGCAGCTGCTTGGTATCATTCACCGTGAAAAGAGTAGACACCTGAAAAATTGGACCTACATCAATTGCCCGACCACCAAACTCACCCGAATTCCTGAATATGGTAAATCATGTACGGTAACGAAGAAACACATGAACGTGAAGGAACTCCCGACACAACGTTGGAATCCTAGTATGAATTTATTGCCATATGGCCAGAGTCCGATGGCAGAGAGCAAGATGACATTGAACCGATGGTACTCTTCCCACTCGAGATCCATACTGAATCGCGGTTCGAACAAGTCTGAGCTCCTGAATAATCCTGACACTTGCGCGACCCACCCCCTCCCGTGGCAACTTGATGTCGCCCAGCGGGGGTTGCACGCATTGCGTACTGCAGGGGAATAATGTCCTTTACATCCATTATCTGGTCGTTTGAATTCTACACCTCTTGGCAACATTGTTACTGAATGGCGTGTTGGTTGAAAAATTACTCTTCATTTTCTTTCCACAAGGGAGTGCAAATATCTGGTTGCATTCTGTTCACATCCCACGCACCAGCACTCGAAGGTTTTAGTTTTGAGAGAGTCTAGTGGCATCATGAGAGGTGGAGAGCAGAAAGGAAAAGCAAATACTATAGCAAGACAGTATTACTATAGAAAGACTGTTGTTAGGTTTGAGCCTATGTTTGTCACCAGGTCTATAGTTTCCAAGTGAAAATAGTGCGATATTTGTGCAAAACGGAAGTAGCACGGGCGCAATGTGTGGCTTGAATGATGTACTATAGAACAATTAAACAATATGCTATATTTTTCGATAAATATATTCTACAATTTTTTACAATTACATTTCCAACTTCTTACTGTACGGAGAACAACGCGGTTACATAAGACATGGCCATTTTGAGAACCTGAAACATGAATTGATATTAAACGATTTAAACTCGCGAATATGCATCGACAGACGGATAGAAAGTGCGTGTGTACCATCCCGAAACCTCCGTATGATGGAGCGAATACGCCGAACATGTCGATCGGGGCAGGTTTCACACTGTTCATCATACAGAAAAGCACTAATTTCCGCGTGGACACAGAAAATTTGTACCACTTGCTAGTGTAGCTGAAATGTTATAAATACCTAGATTTCAAATAACTCTATTCATCGGCTCCAGGAAACAACCAATAGTACCTACAAATCGTAAAGTAGGCAACCACTCGCATCTAAGATATGTTGCGGTCCTAAATTGATGAAGAAGATGTGACCCAAAATGGCAAAGGAGAACATGCCCGATGTGAGAAACCCGAGGAGTTCCCTGCTTTGGAATTTTTGCGTGAACTGTAATAAAAATGTTGTTGGCATGTATGTTGCGTGTTGTACCATGGAACAACTAGATTCGAGTGAGGTCGACTTACACGAAACAAGTGTGAGCTCAAACTCAAGATGCCGAATACAAGTAGGAATAGATACGATCGTAAGAAGGTATGCCTTATTGCCTTGCAAAGTCTGTGGAAGTAAGTCTATCTTCCATTTAAATTACAAGTGTTAACATATTCAAATAATAGCCTTTCCAAAACGAAAAAACGACCAACGTGTCCTTCGACTTTCTAGAAAATTCAACTTCTGATAGCCGGAGGAACAACTGCAACTATATATTATGGCAAACTTCGACTAAAATTAAACATTCAGACTAAAAGAATGGAATGGAACTTAAAAGGCTCGTGGACGTCTGTTCATTAACGCAGAAATAAAGATGCCATTTGTGAATTAATAACCTAATAGCCCTAGAATGAAGTTCGGCCACCCGTGTTATCATCGCCAAGTCATTCCTTCTATTAGAATCCCTTGCGCCTGTGTCAGACAAGAATTTTTTGATTCTGTAACTGCAAATAAGAATTAATTTTTGTCTTTTAGAATCATTGACCAAATAAGATCAGTTACCTTGTTACTTCGAATAGGGCGCATGCATGCTGCGCATATACGATAAGTAATGTTTCTGTGGATATAAATACGAATGCTCCATTGATAATCGCGCATTCGAATAAAAAAGTGCTTGTGAAAAAGTATTTTTGTTGGTCGAAAAAAACCTCGAACATAATCGGAAAGCCACGGCTTCGAGATTCGTTTAGGGGCACCACTATGTCGAGAAAGACCGTGGACAATGGAGCAAGAATTATGCACATCGCCGTCGGAAAAATGAACACTGTAACAAATTCGTTCTCTACAATTTTAGGAACTCCCCAACTTCTACATCGCCGGGAAAAAAATGTGAAATTACTGGCGAAGCTCTTGGTAAGAAACTGGCCCCTTTTGACGTACTTCTGAAGAATTCGGATCTCCTCTTTACATAATAACTCTTTCCAGTCACATTTTATGGTTTCCGTGATTCCCTTAATCTGAATTTACGTACCATACACTAAACAGCAAAGCTACAGCAGGAAGTGCTTTTTAGAGTAGGTGTAAACTCTTGCACTGACGTGTCGGGAGAGTTCAGAAAACATTCAAATGAATATAGTTAAACCCACGGAGGGAAAAGTAAGTCTTAATGAGAACAGTGTAAGAACTGATGCACCAATGAAAAACACTCCATATGCGTCTATTTACATATCTACGTACGGAGTCACGAGCGGCGAGATACGACATGTACTTGAGCAACATTCCACACGCGACGAATATACACGGCGCGTTGTCCATCAGCAACTGCTTGGTATAATTCACCGTGAAAAAAGTAGACACCTGAAAAATCGGACCTACATCAATTGCCCGACCACAAAACTCACTCGAATTCCTTAATGTGACAAATCATGTACGGTGGTGAAGAAACAGAGGAGCGTGAAAGAACTCCCGACACAACGTTGGAGTCTTAGTATAAATTTATTGCCGTATGGCCAGAGTCCGATGGCAGAGAGCAAGATGACATTGAACCGATGGTACTCTTCCCACTCGAGATCCATACTGAATCGCGGTTCGAACACGTCTGAACTGCTGAATAATCGTGACACTTGCGCGACCCACCCCCTCCCGTGGCAACTTGATGTCGCCCAGCGGGGGTTGCACGCATTACGTACTGCAGGGGAATAATGTCCTTTACATCCATTATCTGGTCGTTTGAATTCTATACCTCTTGGCAACATTGTTAATGAATGGTGTGTTGGTTGAAAAATTACTATTCATTTTCTTTCCACAAGGGAGTGCAAATATCTGGTTGCATTCTGTTCACTTCCCACGCACCGGCACTCGAAAGTTTTAGTTTTGAAAGAGTTGTCATGGTACCATGAGAGGTAGACAGCAGACCGGAAAAGCAAGGACTATAGCCAGGCAGAAGCAGTGAGTTTATAAAAGTGTTTTGATGAGTTCCCACAATTCTGGTCTTCATTCAATAAACTAATGGCAAGGTAACTTGTTAACACGGCAGGAATATGATGGAATTGTCAGAAATCGACGAAATTGTTTATAAATATTCGAAAATTAAATTTAGTGCAATGTTTGTTCGAAATGGAAGTACGGGATGCAATGCGTGATGATCTCCAAGCACGTGTGACCACGCGACTCTTAAATTATGCACCTTAGGACAATTAGATGATATACTATATTTCCCGATAAATATATAATCTACATTTTGTTACTATGGGATTCCCCACTTCCTACTGCATGGAGAAGAGCGCGGTTACATAGGACATAGTCATTCTGATAACCTAAAACATGAATCCATATTGAACGGTCTGCATTCACAAATATTCAACGACCTAGGGAGAGAAATTGTGAGTACCAGCCCGAAACCTTTGTAAGATGGAGCGAATATGCCGAACATGTCGATCGGGACAGGTTTCACACTGTTCAACATACAGAAAAGCACTAATTTCCGCGCGGATGTTGGAAACTCGTACCACCCACTAGTGTATCTGAAATGTTACAAATATCTAAACTACAAATCGTTAAATTTAATTATTAGCTTTGGTACAAAACTGACTGCACTCACAGATTGACGAGTATCTCATTACTAGAATCTAGGACACCTTGCAACACAAAGTTCAAGTAAAAGATGTGGCCTAAAATGGCAAAGGAGAACATGCCCGATGTGAGAACTCCTGTGAGTTCGTTGGTTGCGAATTTTTGCGTGAACTGCAATAAAAAATTCCGTTAACATGTGTTAGTCATAAAACTACTGGATTCTAGTCAAGTCCTCTCACGCGAAATAAGTGTGAGCTTAAACTCAAGATGCCGAATACGAGTAGGATTAGGTATGATCGTAAGAAGGTTTCCCTTATTGCCTTGCAATGTCTGTGGGGGTAAGGCCATCTTTCATTTAAATTATACAAGTGCATTTAAATTACAATAGCATTTCTAGTAGAACAAACCCACTCTCGTGCCCATTGGCCTTCTCAAAAATTCAACTTATTCAAAATTCAAACTTATTCAACGAGATGCAAAACTGAATATTATAGCAAACCGTTACTACAATCAAATATCCATCTAAAAGCAGGGAATAAGGCTTGAACGGCTCGTGAGTGTCCGTTCAGTAATAACGAAATAATAAGATGTCGTTTGTTAATTAATAACCTAACGGCCCTAGAATGAATGTCTGCCACCTGTGATATCATCATTATGTTACTGCTTCTTTTTGAATTCCATGCTCCTGTGTTACGCATCTTTTTGATTCTGCAACTGCGAATAAGAATTCAATTGTGTCCGTTGGACTCATAGGCCAACAGGGATCAGTTACCTTGTCACTTCGAACAGAGCACAAGCATGCTGGACATACACGATAAGCAGTGTTTCCGTGGACACGAATACTAATCCTCCGATGAGAATGCCGCCATCAAATAGGAGAGCGGCTATGAAAAAATATTTCTGCCTATCGAAGAATACCTCGAACATAATTGGAAAGGTACGGTTTCGAGATTCGTTTAGGGGCATCACTATGTCGAGAAATACCGAATACAATGGGGCAAGAACTATGCACATCGCCGTTGCAGAAATGAGTACTGTAACAAATACGTGACCTGGAATTCAGGAAGCCCTCGAACTTTTATTTCGCTGGGGAAAAATGTGTAATTACATACTAGTGAAACTCTTTGTGATAAACTTGCCCCTTTCGACGTTCTTCTCAATAATTCGGATCTCCTCTTTACTCGACAGGTCCTTCCAGTCCCTGTTTATAGCCTCTGCGATTCCCTTAATCTGAATTTATGTACCATACACTAAACAGCAAAGCTACAGCAGGAAGTGCTTTTTAGACTAGGAGTAATCTCTCGCACTGGCGTGACAGGATAGTTGAGAAAACATGTAATCGAACACAATTAAACCCGCTGAGGGAAGGGTGCGTCCTAATGAACACAGTCTACAAAACGATGTACCAATGATATATCTACATACACAATCACCAGCAGCGAGATACGATATGTACTTGAGCAACATTCCAGACGCGATAAATATGAACGTCAGATTTTCCAGCAATAGGCTGCTGGTATAATTCATCGTGATAAATGTAGCCAGCTGAAAATCAGACTTGTATCGATTGGCTGACGATAAAATGTACTCGGTTCCATTAATGCGGCAAATCATGTACGGTGGTGCACAAACAGCCGGCGGTGAAGATGCTCCCGACGAAGCGTTGCAATAGTAGGACCAATTTATTGCCATGCGGCCAAAGTCCGATAGCGGAGAGTAGAATGATATTCAACCGATGGTACTCTTCCCAATCCAAGTCCATACCGTATCGCGGCTCGAACACGTCTAAACTGCTGAATAATCATAACACTTGCGCGACCCACCTCAGGTACAGAGTGGCAAGTTGATGCCACATAGTGGGGGTTGCGAATTAAGTGACACGCTTCTTTCCGTCTGCCACGATCCCATCACACATTCTCCGATCGATCGTCTTTTATAGCACTTGGCAACATTACTCCTGGATTATGCACGCTATCTGATAAATTACTCTGGCACTTTCTCCGCATGAGGGAATCACAAGTACTACATTGCACCTTGTTTACTTCGACGCCAAACCAGTACACGACGGACTTCCCGGGTGACACCAGTTTGTGTCACCCGCGTGAAATAGCGTAACGAATCTGTTGAAACTTTAAAGATTCTGAAATATCTGTCTAGTGGAGTAGTTGTGTAAGGGTGAAGTAACGGGTGCAATCCATACGTCCAAGTTCAAACACATATCATCACATTACTTTCGCCAATAATGAAACTCGGGACAATTCAACAATATGTCTTATTTATCGATAACAATTTTCTATACTTCTGGTCACAATGACATCTTCCACTTTTCACTGCAAGGAGAACAGCGCGGTGATATAGGATAAAGTCATTTTGAGTACCTAAAACAGGAATTCAAATTGAACGATCCACACTCAGGAACATGCATCGGCTGCGATAGAGAGAAATCGTGGGTACCAGGGCGAAACCTTCATACGATGGGGCGAATACACCGTACATGTCGATTCGGACAGATTTCAAACTATTTAACATACAGACTAGCACTAATTTCTGCGTGGCTGTTGGAAGTTCGTACCAATTGGTCGCGTACCTGAAATATTATATTTATAGTCTTCAAATAAATGTATTGATTAGCTCGAGCAAAAAACTAGTGGCACTTACAAGTCGTGAAATATGTGATTGCTCGAATCGATGACATCTTGCAGCATAAAGTTTACGTAGAAGATGTGGCCAAATATCGCAAGGCAGAACAAGCTCGATGTGAGAAACCCGGTGAGTTCGTTGGTTTCGAATTTTTGCGTGACCTGCAGTAGAAACAGTCTTCACACGCGTTCGCCACGAGGCCACGAGATTCAAGCGGTGTCCACTTACGCGATAGAAGTGCGCGCCCAAGCTCAAAAAGCCGAATATAAGGAGCATTAGGTACGATTGCAAGAAGTTTTCCTTTATTACTTTGCAATGGCTGTGGAAGTAAGTCTATCTTCCATTTAAATTTCAAGCGTTAACTACTTAGTAATAGCTTTTCTATTATAACAAACCCACCCACGTGTCCTTCGACCTTCGAGAAAATTCAACTTACACGTTTCATAATCACTATCTGTAACTCACAGGAATTATATTGTTTTCTGGGAACACCTGTTTCCCTTCAGTTTTATAACTGAATGTTATAGCAAACTTTCACAACAATTCAATGGTCAAACCGTAAAAAATTGAATAACTTTTGATTTTTGAAAGGCTCGTGGGCGTCAGTTCAGTCATGTCGAAATAAAGATGCCGTTTATGAATTAATAACCTAATGGCCCTAGAATGAATTTTGGCCACCTGCGTTATCACGATGTGGCTGTTCTTCTTCGATTTCGTTGCTTCGGTGGCACATAAAAACTTTGTGATTCTGTGGCTGAAAATAGCACTTGCATTTCATTGTTGGAATCATCGACGGCTGAGAATCAATTACCTCGTCACCTCGAAGAGGGCACATGCATGTAGCGCGTATACTATAAGCAGGGATTCCGTGGATACGAATACGAGTGTCGCGACGGAAATCACGCATTGAAACAGAAAAGCAAGTATTAAAAAGTACTTCTGTTGGTCGACGAATACCTCGAACATAATTGGAAAGGCGCGGTTTCGAGACTCGTTTAAGGGCATCACGACATCGAAGATCACCGGGTACAATGGGGCGAGTATTAAGCATATCGCCGTTGGACAAATGCACACTGTAACAGAGAGCTGGTCTATAATTTCCTGAAATCTGAAACGTTTAAAGCTCTACGAAAGAATCTGTCATTACTAGCGAAACTTTTCGTGTGAAACTGGTCCCGTTCGACATACTTCTCAATGATTCCAATTTCCTCTTTACTTGACAAGCCTTTCAAGTCACCGGTTATGGCCGCTGTGACTCTCCTAATCTGAATTCACATATTACGCACGTTAATACGAATTAACACGAAAAAATTATATCACGAAGTGTATCTTAACATTGAGAGTACATTTTCCCACTGACGCAATGACAAAGTTCAGTCAACATTAAACCCACTAACGGAAAAGTACTTCTTACTGAAAAACAGTCAACATGCACGTATTTACATGTTCACCTACAGAGTCACTGGCAGCGAGATACAACACGTACTTGAAGAACATGGCACACCCGATGAATATGCACGGCGCATTATCCAGCAACAAACTTCTGCTGTAATTCAGCGTGGCAAAAGTGGCCAACTGTAAATTATACTCACGTCGATTAGCTGAGCACAACATTTACTCCAATTGTTGAATACAGCGAATGACGCACATTACCGAACAAACAGAGGACAGCGAAGGAGCCGCCGAAGAGGCGTTGCAATAGAAGGACCAATTTGTTGCCATGGGGCCAGAGTCCGATGGTAGAGAGCAAGATGATATTCAACCGATGGTAGTCTTCCCAATCCAAGTCCATACCGTATCGTGGCTGGAAGCCGTCTGATCCGGTAAACAAACCTACCACCTTGAGCGACTCCCTACCCTCGCAAGGGAGTAGTTGTTTGGACTGCCTTCGTGCTAGCAGTCATTATCGATCGTTTTGTATAGCTATTGGTAAGATTATCACTGAATGGCTTGTTAATTGGAAAATGACTATTCGCTATTGTTGTACGAGGGGATCATATACGCAAGATAATATTTTCTTGACGTTTGTTCTCCAGCGCATCGACACTCGAAGAAGATCTGATTTTGAACAGAGCCGTCATGGGAGCCGATGTTGGACGCTCAATAACGCGAATGAATGAAGAGAATGGATTGCGTTGGCTGGGAAACGCATCGGAACTGGTGAATCGTACGTCGAGGTGAGTGAAACATAGAAGAGCACAGTGATTTTCGTAACACAACGTTTATTGCAAGTTGTATACATCACGCATTATTTCCTGTACTACCGTTCACTCTGTATATTAGCCACCAGAATAAATCCGATGAGACTTCTACTCACGCGTTATTATTTCGCAAGGCTACAATGTCCGTGCGATGCTACAGTTCTGCAAAAAGGTATTAACGGGTGCGATGCGCGACCGAGTCCGAGTACGAGCGAACAACTAACCCTCGACCGATGGAACTGATGATCATTAGACAATGATTTTTACTTTTAGATGCTTGTATCCTACACTTTGTTACTCTGATAACCGCGCCTAATTATTGAAATGAGTGAAGCGTGGCCGCATAAGACATGGTCATTCTGACAATCTGAAACACAAAATCAGTTTGTATGATCGACACCGATGATTATGCATTGTTTGAAGGAGAGAAATAGCGAGTACCAGTGTAAAGCCTTCATACGAGGGTATGAATATGCCGTACATGTCGATCGGGACAGGCTTCACACTGTTTATCATACAGCAAAGTATTAATTTCCGCGTGGATGGTGGAAAGAGGTACCAGTTGGTGTCGTACCTGCAATGTTATAGATTTTGAAATTTGCATTACACTTTTCAATCATTTCAAGTACAATGCTCTTACAAATCATCAAAAATGTCAAGGCTGGCATCTATAAGATGTTGCAACACAAAGCATAAATAGAACATGTAGCTGAGAATCGCTAGGCAGAACACACTTGATGTGAGGAATTCGACGAACTCATGGGATGCGAATGTTTGGGTGCACTGCAACAAGAAATTCGCTTAACAAGTGTTTATAATAAAGCGGCTGTAGGTTCGAATGGAATCTACTTACGCGAAACACGTGTGCGCCCAAACTCAAAATGCCAAACAGAAGGAGAATTATATATGAGAATGAGAAGCGGTCCTTTACAAATTTACAGTGTCTGTGGGATTAAGTGTAGTTTTTTCATTTGAAGTACAAATACTTGATAAATTCAAATAATCTATGTTTCACTGCATCAGATTTTTACTAAAATTAAACAACGAACAAAAAAATATCAATGGTGTAGAACTAGTATGGAAATAAAGATATTGCGTGTATGTTAGTAACCTTAAGGCCCTAATGTAAATATCAACGATCAATCCTATAGAAGCCGCATAACTGTCTCTCTTTGACTCTCTTGCCCCTGTGGGACACAAGAGTTTGTTGATTCTGCAACTGTAAATAACAATTGAATGTGCATTCTTTCCAATCATTGGCCGATGGATATCAGTTACCTGGTCAGTTTGAACAGAGCGCAAGCATGCTGGACGTATACAATAAACACGGTCTCCGTGGACACATATGTAATTAAAGCGAAGAAAGCTGAGATTTCAAACAAGAAAGTAGTAAGGAAAAAGTATTTCTCCTGCTCGATGAACCATAATTCGAACATAATCGGAAAGGTTTGGTTTCGAGGTTTGTTTAGGGGCATGACTATGTCCAGGAATGTCGAGGCCAATGGTGTAGCAAGTATCACTATCACTACTGGATACATGAAAACTGTAACAAATATAAGGTCGATCATTCCAAGAACGCAGAATACATCATCAAGAAAAATTGTGTCATTACTAGCGAAGCCCTTCGTGTGAAACCTGCCCCTTTCCACGTACTTCTGAATAATCCGAATCTCCTCCTTGATTGACAATTTCTTCCAGTCACCGTTTATGTCCTCCGTGACTCTCTTGATCTAAATTTACATACCATACACTAAACAGCAATGCTACATAAGCACAAGATTCTTAAATACGAGTTAACTGTTGCACTGGCATGATGGCAAAGTCCCGAAAGCATTCAATCGAGCATAGTTAAACCTAACGAAAAGCCAGGAATACGCGAATATTTACATACGTACGTACACAGTCACCGGCAGTGACAAAGGAAAAGTACTTGAGGAATAGACCACATCCGATGAACATGCACGGCGCATTTTTCAGCACTAGCGTCGTGGTATAATCCACCGTCAAGAAAGTAGCCAGCTGAAAAACAGATTTCGATTGGCTCGCCAGACACTACTTACAGCTGCTGTTTGATGCAATTCGGGGCGAACCTGGCCGAAACAAGATCCGAACGCGAGGAAGCCGGCGATCAAACGTTTTACCCGCAGGACCAGCTTATTCCCGTAGGGCCAAAGTCCGATGGCAGAGAGGAGAGTGATGTTGAGGCGATGGTAGTGTTCCCAGTCTAGATCCATATTGTGTCAGGGCTCGAGCACTACTGATTCGCTCGATGACCCCATCGCCTGTGCGACCCACCGCCCAGAGAACAGTCGCAATTTCATGTGAGCCGACGGCTGTTGCAAATTGGGTGACATGCATTTCTTACTTAAAGTGGCCGATTTCTTCTTCTGTCAGCTACCGCGCCAACACTCATTATCCGCTTGACTGAATTCGATAGTTCTTGGTTACATTCTCGCTCGATAGTATAATATTTGTAGATTGCTGTTAGCTTAAGGCACTTGCCCGTAACTGTACTCGGGAAAGGTCTTATGTTCGATAGTGTTCATAGAAGCCAGAAGAAAAAGAGAATTGAGGATATCTAGCGTCTAGTGCGAAGGATGAATATATGTTATATTTTTCGTTATGTTTATGTTACACTTTGCTACTATAACAGTTGCTACTGTTTACTGAAAGGAGTGAAGGGCGGTGAGATAAGACATGGCCATTTTGACAATCTGAAACACGAATTCGCCATTGAAGAATCGACACTGATGTAGACGCGCGCCCTGCGGAAAAGAAATCGTGAGTACCATGAAGAAACCTTCATAGGATGGATAGAATAAGCCGCAGACGTCCATTGAGAAGGGTTTGATATTGCTCAACATACAGAACAACACTAACTTCTGAGTGGATGTTGGAAACTCGTACCACTCGGTGTCGTACCTGCAATATTTCATACATCGAAATTTCAATTAAATTGATTAATCAACTCTACCAGAATGCTGATAGCACTTACAAATCGTGAAATACACCACTACTCGAATTTAGGATTTCTTGGAGCATAAAGTTCAAGTAAAACATATAGCCCAGAACTGCAAGGGAGAACAAGCCCGATACGAGAAGACCCGCGAGTTCACGGGTAGCGAAAGTCTCTGTGAACTGTAATAAAAATGCTATTGTGATCGGTTTGCGATAAAACGACAAGGTTTGACTGCAGTCGACTTACACGAAATAAGAATGCGCTCAAACCAAGGATGCCGAATAAAAGGAGAAGCAGGTACGGTGGGAAGAAAGCTTCCTTCATTGTTTTGCAATGTCTGCGGGAGTAAGTGTACGGCCCCTTTGAATTACAAGCGTTGACCTTTGAGTAGTAGTTTGTCACGGAGAACAAACTCACCCACGTGTCCTTCGACTTTCGAGAAAAATTCAACTTATACCTTTCGTGATCACAAGCTTTGCGTGTCGCAAGAATGATTTTGTTTTAAAAACTAAATATTGTAACCAAAAGAAGGGGTGAGCTCTTGAAAGGCTCGTGGGTGTCTGTTCAGCAATAAAAGAAACAAAGATGTTGTTTATGATCTAACAACCTAATGGCCTGAGTATGAATTTCGAGCACCTGTGCCATCGTCAGCACGTTGCCATTTTTCTCTGGGTTCCTTGCTACTGCGGCGCAGGAGAACTTTTTGATTCTGCTGCTGAAAGTAACGACTGGACTTCATTTTTTGGATTCATTGACCAGAAATGAGATCAGGGTTACCTTGTCACCTCGAAGAGGCCGCATGCGTGCTGGATATAGACAATAAGCAGGGTTTCTGTGGAAACGAACGTGAGTGCTCCGACAACAATCACACCGTCGAATACGAAGGCGACTAAAAAAAAGTATTTCTCCAGGTCTAAGAATGGTTCGAAGATAATCGGAAAGGTACGGTTTCGAGATTCGCTTAGGGGCATCACTATGTCGAGGAATGTCGAGGACAATGGAGCAAGAAGAATGCATACGGCCGCTGGGCAAATGAACACTGTAACAAAGATATGCTCAACAGTGTCAGGAAAACAGAAGATTTCGTGTAACCAAGAAAAGTATGTCATTACTAGCGAAGCCCTTCGTATGAAACTTGCCCCTCTCGGCGTATTTCTCAAGAATTCGGATCTCCTCGTTACTAGCCAAGTTTTGCCAGTCTTGATTCATGGTCTTCGTGACTTTCTTAATCTGAATTTGCATGCAATACACTCAACGACAATCATACGCAGGGAAGTGTTTCTTAACGCGACAATGAACGCTTGCATTCAAGTAACAGCAAAGTTCAGGAAGCTTTCAATTGGTCTTAATTAACTCCACGAAGGAAGAATTAGGTCTAAATGAGAAAAGTCTAGGAATGCACCTGTACGTGCACCTGTACTGTGCACGATGCACCAATGAAAAATACTCAATACTAATACGGATACATTGACACGTGTACGTACAGAATCTCCGGCAGTGAGAAATGAAATGTATTTGACGCCCATACCGCAACCGACGAATATGCTCGGTAAATTTTGCACGAATAGCGCTCTAGTATAATCCATTGTGACAAAAGTAGCCAGCTGGAAATCAGACTTATATCGATGGGCTGATCACAAAATTCAAACCCACTTTTTAATGCGGCGAATCACGTACGTTACCGATCAAACAGGTAATGGTGAAAAAGCTTCCAACAAAGCGTTGCAAGTGTAGGACCAATCTATTGCCATAGGGCCAGAGTCCGACGGTGGACAGTAGAATGATGTTCAACTGATGGTAGTGTTCCCAATGCAAGTCCATACCGTATCGCGGCTCGAACACGTCTACACCGCTCAACAGTACTACCATCTGCGCGACCCACCCCACGAGAAGTGTGGGAGTTTGAAGGAAGTGTGCAACAGGGCTGTAAGTTCCAGACCAATTGAATTCTATAGCGTCGACTAATATCGCTCCTGAATGGGATGTTATTTGAAAAATTGCTCTTGAATATTTTACCGTGAGAAAATGCAACATACTTGCTTACTCTTTAAACACTTTCCCCCCAAGCCAAACACAAGTTTTAGTGTTTGCTTCCATCTTAAACCTGCAAACGCTCCCTGCCACCCTTTCGTCTTTAATTCGAACTTTTATCCCGAGAAACGTACAAGAAACATCGTACAGGTAAGCTGGAAGAAATGGTACGCTGTTGCTATAGTTGACATTATACGTTTATTCGGAATTCTATATACAATTCTCCATTTACTGTTTTACTGTCCACAATACTTTGTGTTAAGGAAGCAAAAGGTGCAATGCATATCAAAATCTAACAGGTCATTAAAATTGGACAATGTGTTAAATTGTTCAATAAATATATCCTACATTATGTCAATATTCAACAGGTTTGAAGCGTTACCGAAAAGAGTACATCGCAGTGGCGTAGGACACGGTCATTCTAATCAACTGAAATATAAATTCAAATTGAGAATGATCCACATCTAAGAATATTTATTGGTTAACGGGGAGATAATCGTGCCTACCATAGAGAAACCTTCATACGATCCTGGGAATACGCTACCGACGTCGACTGCGGCTGGTTTAATTGTGTTCAACATACAGCAAAGTAATAGTTTGCGCGCAGGTACTGGAAACTCGTACCAGTTGGTCTCGCACCTACAATGCAGGAAATCTCTAAATTAGAATGACAATTTTTGATTAATTCAACTAGACTATCAATAGTACTTACAAGGCATGGAATATGTCGAGACTCGTGTCTAGGATACCTTGGATCATAAAGATTGCATAGAACATATAGCCGAGAATCGCGAGGCAAAAGAAGGCCGATGTAAGAAACTCCGTGAATTCATGAGTTGCCAATGTTTGCGAACACTGCCGTAATAATACTCTTGGCATGATTTTGCCATAAAAGGACTAAATTTGAGTGGTATTCACTTACGCGAAACAAGTGCGCGCCCAAGCTCAAGACGCCGAATACAATGAGCATCAGGTATGATGGTAAGAAAGCTTCCCTTATTATTTTCCAAACCCTGTGAAAGTAAGTCGGTCTTCCATTTAAATCGCATTAACTGGTTTTCTAGTAATAACGTTTTTAGACAATCAAACTAAACTAAGAGAATTTAATAACACTTGAAAGGCTCGTGGGCGGCTATTCAATAAGGCAGAAATAAAGATGTCGTTTATGAATTAATAACCTATTGGCCCTAGTATGAATTTCGACGACCAGTGCTATCACAACGACGTTACCTCCTATCTTTGGATCCCTTTCTCCCGTCGAACACAAGCGCTCTTTGATTCTGAGACTGAAAATAACGAATCAATCTCATTCTTTGGGATGATTGATCAATCCAGATCTGTTACCTTGTCACTTCAAATAGAGAGCATGTATGTTGGATGTAGACGAACATGAGGGTTTCCGTAGACACGAATGTGATAACGGTGACGACAACGGCGCCATCGAATACGAAAGCGTTCAAGAAAAAATATTTCTCCTGATCTAAGAAAAACTCGAACATAATCGGAAAAGTACGAGTTCCGTTTAGGGACAGCAGCAATGGGAGAAGAATGAGACATATCCCCGCTGGGCAGATCAACACTGAAACCAATATACGGCCGATATTTTCAGGAATCCTCTATGTTGTATAACAGCAAGGAAAAGTGTTATAATTACTAGCGAAACCCTTCGTATGAAAATTGGCCCTTTTGATGTACTGCGCAATAATTCCGAGCTCTTCTTTAGTCGATAAATACTTCCAATCACGGTTTATAGCCTCCGTGACTCTCTTAATCTGAAGTTTCGTACCATGTAATAAACAGCAATCTTACTTAAGCAATGTTTCTTAAACTAGGAGTTAACTGTTATTACACTGACCTCGCCGCAAATCTCAGAAAACATTAAATCGAGCACACTTAAATCCAATGAGAAATTAAATCTTAATAAGAATGGGCCACGATATACACCAGTGAAAAACAAGTAATATGGGCGCATTTACATCTATACGTACACAGTCACTGGCATAGAGGAATGAAATGTACTTGAGCAAACAGCCAGTCCCGACGAATATGCACGGTACATTTTGCAGCAGTAGCGCCTTATTATAATCGACAGTGATAAAAGTAGCCAGCTGAAAATCCGACTGATTTCGATTAGATCACCACAAAGTTTATTCATCCCGTCTAACGCGGTGCGTTACGAACCTGAGCGACGCACGTCAGGAGCGCGAAGAAACCGCCGACCACACGTTTCAATCGTAGGACCAACTTATTTCCATAGGGCCAAAGTCCGATGGCAGAGAGGAGACTGACATTGAACCAATGGTAGTGTTCCCAATCTAAGTCCATCCTGTATCGCAGCTCGAGCACGTCTGAACCGCTGAATAAACCTACCACCTGCGCGACTCCCCTCCCCCGGTGACGGGTGGTAATTTAATATCACCGGGGGCTGCAAAGTAAGTAGCAGGTATTTACGAAATTTGTGGTCCCTGCTACTGCAACAACGGCCATTATGCAATCGATCGAATTCTATAGTTGTTGGGAAAATTGTAGTTCGAATGAGGGAATAGCAAATACGCGATCATACTTTGTTGTTGTCTTTTCGACGGAGTGGTCATGGTTAATAGCAGTGAAAAGGTATTGATGAAATCAGCAGTTAGTTCGATACCCCTTGACAATTTTTCTTAACACTAGTCATATTTATATTAAGACATCCTGGACACTCACAGAACACTGAAGATATCAACCGAGAGGAAAGCGGACGTCAGTAACTCGACAACATTATTGAATAAGAGAATGGCTTGCATTAAGGGTGAGTTAAAGTCCGAGTCGTTAAACAAGTTCCAAATAATAAAATTCGTGACGATTGGATAATGTATTATATTCTGCGATAAATGTATCCTACACATTTTCTTAATCCGACAGGTCTTACTTCTTATTGAAAAGAGTACATAGCGGTGACATAGGACATAGTCATTCGAACCATCTGAAACATGAATTCAGATTTAACGATCGACGTTAACAAACAAGCAACGGCTGAGGTACAGAAATCGTGAGTACCAAGGAAAATCCTTCGTACGATAGGGATTGTATGTTGAAGATGTCGACTGCGACAGGTTTGATAGTGTTTAACATACAGAAAAGTATTAATTTCCGTATGGGTGCTGGAAACTCGTGCCAGTCAGTATCGCACCTATGTATAGTGTGGTAAATCTCTAAATTTGAATGAAATTGTTTAATTAGTTCAACTGCAACTACCAATAGTACTTACCAGGTGTGGAATATTTCGAGACTCGAATCTATGACACTTTGTACCATAAAGTTTGCATAGAACATGTAGCCGAGAATCCCGAGGCTGAATATGACCGATGTAAGAAACTCGGTGAATTCTCGGAGTGCGAATGTTTGTGTACACTACGGTAAAAGGTAACAATGCTTTTGTCATGATTTTAACATGAAATCTCTAGATTGGCTGGATTCAAGTGGAATCCACTCACGCGAAACAAGTGCGCACCCAAACTCAAGACGCCGCATGCAGCAAGCATCAGGTATGATGGTAAGAATATTTCCCTTATTGTTTTCCAAAGTCTGTGAAGGTAAGTCGATCTTCCATTTAAATCACATGTGCTTGGCTATGTTTCTAGTCCAACAAACCCACCCACGTGTCCTTCGACTTTCGAGAAAGTTTAACTTTTACTTTTCGTAACCATTAGCATTGAGTCGGAAATAGTATTTTTTCTGGAAACACATTCTATTAATATATCCAAACTAAAATAACGGAATGGAATGAGACTTGAAAGGCTCGTGGGCGGCTGTTCCATAATGCAGAACTAAATAATGTCCTTTATGTGTTAATAACCTAATGGCCCTAGTATGAATTTCAACCACCGGTCCTATCATTACCGCCTTGGTACCTCTCTTTGGATCTCCTGCTTCTGCAGAAAACAAATGCTCTTTGATTCTGCAACTGAAAATAACAATTGAATTTTATTCTTCTGAATTTTGGGCCATTGGAGTGATCAGTTACCTTGTCACTTCAAAGAGAGAGCGTGTATGTTGGATGTAGACGAAGAGCAGGGTCTCAGTAGCCATGAATACGAGTACAGTCACGATAACGGCACCATCAAATAGGAAAAGGTTTAAGAAAAAGTACTTCTTCTGGTCGATGAACATCTCGAACATAATCGGAAAGGTACGGTTTCGAGCTTCATTTAGGGGCATCACTATATCGAGAAAGACCGAGGAGAATGGGAGCAGAATTAGAGAGATCCCTGCTGGACAAATGAACACTGAAACCAATATGGGCAGTCGATCACTCCAGGAACCCTTTATTTTCTCTATCAGGAAGAAAAGAATGTGTAATTACTAGCGAAGCCTCTCGTATGAAACTTGCCCCTTTTAATGTATTTCGCAACAATTCCGATCTCTTCTTTACTCGACAAACACTTCCAGTCACCGTTTACAGCATCCGTGATTCTCATAATCTGAATTTATGTACCATACACTAAACAGCAATGCTACATAAGCAAGTGTTTCTTAAACTAATTAACAGTTAAACCAAGTTAACCGCAAAGTTGAGATAACATTAAATCGAGCGTAGTTAAATCCGTCGGGGGAAAAGTACACCTTAATGACAATAATCCAAGATATAATGCATAAATGTATTTTCATCTACATATACGTACACAGTCCCTGGCAGCCAGAAACGTAATGTACTTCACCAAACTGCCACACGTGACGAATATGCACGCGACATTTTGCAGCAATAACGTCTTAGTATACTTCACCGTGAAAAAAGTAGTTAGCTGAAAATCAGACTGATTTCCATTGGCTGAGCATAAACTTCACTGGTGATGTCTATAACGTGGCGCGTCACGAACCTGAGCCACACAAGTGCCAAGAGCGAAGCCACTCCCGACGATGCGTTTCAATCGCAGGACCAGCGGATTCCCGTAGGGCCAGAGCCCGATGGCAGAGAGGAGAGTGACATTCAGCCGATGGTAGTATTCCCAGTCTAAGTCCATCTCGAATCGCGGCTCGAACACGTCTGAACTCCGGAATAAACCTACCACCTGCGCAACCTAGTAGCGGAAAACACTAGTATAATTCGACGCCACCCAGAGGGGCTGGGAGTTAAATGGCATTCGTTGCTTACAGCATGAGGGCGAGATCCTTTTCCGGTAGCTATCGCGGCAACATCCATTAGGCGATCAATCAAATTCTATAGTTCTTGGCAAAAGTGCCGCTGACCCGTTACTTGAGAAATTGTGGTTCATTATCTTGGAAGGAGGCGATGGCTAATACCCGATTACTTTTTCATAGAAATGCTTTCATAGAAATAAGGCAATAGTGAAAAAGTATAGCTCGATATGCTGGACACTCACAGCACGCTAAATGTATCGATATACTAGCGCGCACCCGAATCTCCAGCCGCAAAGATAGCCGACATCATTGAATATTAGAATGGTCTGAACTGATACAATACGTTTATTACAAGTTTTATAGATTATTCACCCTCAATCGTTCGATTGTCCACAGTATACATCACGTTTAACACATACAGTAATAAATCCAATAAAACTTCGAGTCACGCGTGATCACATTGTTCAGTCAAAATGTTTCTGAATATTACTAAAATTGATATGGTACGGCAGTTCTGCAAAAATAATTATCCCCAAACTTAACGGTTTTCGTAATTTCGATCAATATAAAACTTTCTGCTTAATTTCTGCAAAGTGTACAGCTTAGAAGATTAATTAATTAATTCCATATATCATTGTATATCGTATTATTCAACATATGTACCCTACAATATGTCAACAGGTTTTCTTACTGAAGGGAGTACATTGCCATAACGTAGGACAAGGTCATCCTGAACATCTGAAACATAAATTGAGATCAAGAACGTTCCTCACCGACGACTACTTGTTACGCTGATGAAGAGAAGTCGTGATTACCACGGAGAATCCTTCATAGGACACGACGAATATGCTGAGAACGTCGACTGCCACAGGATTAACAGTGTTTAACATACAGAAAAGTACTAATTTCCGCGTCGATGTTGGAAACTCGTACCACTGGGTGTCATACCTACAATGTGGACATTTTATAAATTCCAGTGCAATTTTTTGATTAGGTCAAACAGAATACTGATAGTACTTACAACCCGCGGAATAGTTCGCTACTCGAGTCCAGGATACGTTGCAACATAAAGTTTATATAGAACATGTAGCCGATAATGGCAAGGGAGAATACGGCCGATACAAGAAACTGGATGTATTCATGGGATGCGAATGTTTGTGTACACTGAAGTAAAAATGCTCTTGGCATGATTTTGTCGTCAAATGGCTAGGTTCAAGTAGAGTTCACTCACGCGAAACAAGTATGCGCCCAAGCTCAAGACGCCGCATCCAGTGTGGAATAGGTATGATGGTAAGAAAGTCTCCCTTATTATTTTCCAAAATCTGTGAAGGTAAGCCAATCTTCAATTTAAATCACTTATACTAGCTTTCTACTAGTAACGTCTCTGGTCAACAAACCCCACCACGTGCCCTTTGACCAATCGATATATTCTTGATACTCTGGCGAAATTTCTGAACAATCATATATTTGAACCAAACTAATAGAATGAAATGACACTGGAGGGGCAGGTGGGCGGTAGTTGCATAAAAATGACAGAAAAATGTCGCTTATGTATTAATAACCTAATGACCCGAATGTGAGTTTCGATCACTGGTCGTATCACCGCCGCGTTACTCTCCCTCTTAGGATCCCTTGGCCAGGTGATAGACAAGCGCTCTTTGATTCTGCAACTGAAATCAACAATTGAAATTCATTCTTCCGAATTATTGGCCATTGGAGTCATCAGTTACCTTGTCACTTCAAAGAGAGAGCGCGCATGCTGGACATAGACGATAAGCAGGGTTTCCGTAGACAGGAACGTGAGAAGGGCGACGATGATGGTGCTGTCGAACGCGAAAAGGTTTAAGAAAAAGTATTCCTTCTGGTCGACGAACGACTCGAACATTATCGGAAAGGTACGGTTTCGAGGTTCATTTAGAGGCATCACTATATCGAGAAAGACCGAGGAGAATGGGAGCAGAATTAGAGATATCCCTGCTGGACAAAGGAACACTGAAACCAATATGGGCAGTCGATCACTCGAGGAACCCTCTATTTTCTCTGTCAGGAAGAAAAGAATGTGTAATTACTAGCGAAGCCTTTCGTATGAAACTTGCCCTTTTCGACGAAACTCTCAATAACGGCGATCTCCTCTTTACTAGATAAATTCTTCCAGTCACAGTTGATAGCCTCCGTAATTTTCTTAATCTGAATTTACGGACCATAAACTAAACAGCAATACTGCATAAGGAATGTTTCTTAAACTAGGAGGAGGAGTTAATCTTAAAATAAGGAGCTAAGATCTGATGGATACGCAATATGCACGTATTTACATGTATACGTACATAATCACTGGCAGTGAGAAACGTAATGTACTTCACCAAACTGCCGCACCCGACGAACATGCCCGGTACATTTTGCAGCAGCAGCTTGTTCGTATAATTAACCGTGAAAAAGGTGCACAGCTAAAAATAAAAAAGATTTCCATCGGCTGGTCGCATTGTGTCACAGATGCTTCGAAATGCGGTGATTCGCGAACCTGCGCGACACAACTCGTGAGCACGAAGAAAGTCCCAACGATGCGTTTCAATCGTAGGACTAACGGATTCTCGTAGGGCCAGAGCCCGATCGCGGAGAGCAGGCCGATGTTCAAGCGATGGTAGTGTTGCCACTCGAAGTCCATACCGTTTCGCGTCTCGAATATCTCTGAACTACTGAATGGTCCTGCCACCCGCGCGCCGGAAGCCAGTAGACATTTAATGTCAACCGTGGTGGAGGTTGCAAATTATACGTGTAACATACATTTCTTATTCGGCGTAGAGGGAGTTCTCCGTTAGCTACCGCGCCATCATCAATTACGCGGTCGATCCAATTCTATAGTTCCGGCAGACATTGATGCTGAATGACACGTTATTTGGAAAATTGCCTTTCATTATCTATGGACGAAGGGTCGGCAAATATCCGATTACACTTTCATACGCATCTCCGTTTCAGTGTCACTAGAAGACGGGTTTGTTTTGCATGGTGTGATCATAGTCAGAACTCTAAGGCAAAAACGAAAAGCTATTGAACGGGTCAGCAATGTTATTTCGATTGTCTTTGAACACCGAGTATACTTATCCTGAGGTAAAGCTGAAGCACTTCCTGCTTCAAGTCATTCAAGAACATGCATCCGAACGCTTCAACCGCGAATAGAGTCGACGTCAGTAACTCGATAATGTCATTGAATAATAGAATTCCGCTCGTTTCCTGCGCCAATTATCACAACTGTTGAATCATATGCCGATTTGAATGGCATAAAAACTCACCCAGTGGTTTGTCCACCATATCAGGAGACTTCATTGCATCTCTCATTTTCATCGGAAACTGTAAGACGCGGTCTGACGCTTGACCAGTTGCGAGACAGTACTCATAACTCTATTATTTTGCGCGCGAAGGTTTCTCCGAGGGATCGTAGAAACTTTGCAAAGGCAAGTCAAAAGAAATGGTACGCTGTTATTACTTGGAACACTACATTTATTACAAGTTCTATACATAGTTCTTCATTTGCTGTATTATCGTTCACTTTGTATATCAACATTAAGGCATAGCTTCAGACACCATCGTTTTGCAAAGCCAAAAAACTCCTAAATACTATTGCTAAAACTAGCAAGTTCCCTTAGTTTTGCAAAAAGTAATAACGGGTGCAGGGTGCATCCAAGTCAAAGTAGGCGTAAATGAATAAGTCTCGAAATATTAAACTCCTGACTATAATTATATGAGGAGTTACATGTATTTATCGACACTTTCTTAATTCACAGCAAGCAACCCTTTGCTGGCTCAATAGCCCTAGCTGCTTATTGAATGGAGTAAAGCGCAGTGACATAGCTCATGACCATCCTGACAATCTGCAATATGAGTTCTTGATTGAATGATTCAACTCTCACAAACACTTATTGGCTGAAGACGAGAAACCACGAGTACCAAGCAGAAACCTTCATGCGATGGGAAGAATAAGTTGTGGATGTCGAATGCAACAGGTTTCACAGTCTTCAACATACAGAAAAGAACTAATTTCCGCGTGGATGGTGGAAACGTATACCACCCACTTTCGTACCTGGAATGTTATGAATCTTGACGTCTTAATAAATTTGGTGAGTATGCTAATAACACTTACAAGACGTTAAACAGATCAGCACTCAAATCTATCAGACGTTGCACCGCAGTGATTACATAGAATGTGTAACCGAGAATAGCAATGGAGAACATGGCCGATGTAAGAAACTCGGTGTATTCATGGCTTGCCAATGTTTGAGTGCACTGCAGTGAAAATGCTCTTGGCAAATATTTGCATTTTATAAAAGGTTTAAATTTAGGTGACATCCACTTACTCGAAGCAGGTGTGCGCCCAAGCTCAAGATGCCGAATGCCATGAGTGTTAAATATGCTGGAAGGAATGCTTCCCTTATCGTTTTGCAACATCTGTGGGGGGTAAGTGTATCTTCCATTTAAATAACAAGTGCTAACCTTCTGGTGATACCTTCCAGAGAATTTAACTTATACGTTTCATCAATACTATCTGAATGTCATAGGAATTACTTTATTCTGTAGAAATCCTTTATTTACTTTAGACTTATATCGGAATGTCATAGCATACGTTTACTACAACAAAATCTTCGAACTAAAAGAATGAAATGAGATATGGGAGGCTTGCAAACATCCGTTCACTAATGTAAGAACTAAGGTGTCGTTTATGAATTAATAACCTAATGGCCCTAGAGTGCACGTCGACCACTTGCGCTATAGCATCGTTAGTGATTCTTTGCGAATTCGTTTCTCCAGTGGTATTTAAGAGTTTCGTTATTCTGCGACTGAAAACAATAATTTAATTCGTTCCTTCAAATTATTAACAATCAGATATCATTTACCTTGTCACTTCGAATAGAAGGCACGCATGCTGGATGTACACAAGCATCAAGGCTTCGGTGGGTACGAATACGAGCCCACCGACGACAATTAAGCTGTCAAATAGGAAAGCAGTTACGAAAAAGTATTCTTGCTGGTCGAAGAACATCTCGATCATCATCGGTATACTACGGTTTCGAGGTTCGTTTAAGGGCATCACCATATCGAGAACTACTGGATACAATGGGACACCGACTAAACATAATCCGGTTGGCCAAATCAATACTGAAACACACGATGATTCTGGAAACTCTCGAAGTTCTATATGTACATAAATGTATATGCCGCTAGGAAAGAACATGTAATTACTAGCGAAGCCCATCGTGTAATATTTGCCCCTTTCGACGTACTTCTCAATAATTCGGATCTCCTCTTTATTACTGGACAAGCTTTCCCAGTCATCGTTTAAAGTCTCCGTGACCCTCTTAATCTGAATTTATATAGCAAATACCAAATAAACTAAAACTGAACTCATCCACTAATATCACGATGCGCCAATGAAAGACACTCAATATTGAAGTATTTTCCCGTGTACGTACACTCTCACCAGCAGCGAGAAATGAAATGTATTTAAACAACATGCAGCACCCGACCAATATGCACGGCACATTTTTCAGAAATAGCGTTCTGGTATAATCCACCGTAAAAAAAGTAGCCAGCTGAAAGTCAAACTGATTTGATTAGGCTCAACATGATAAGTTGGCCTCAATTGTTTAATCATGGAATGCATCACGTACCTGAGTGAGACAACCAAAGACTGAGAAGAAACCTCCGACGAAACGTTTAAATCGTAGAACGATTTTGTTACCATAGGGCCAAAGGCCGATGGCAGAAAGCATATTGACATTGAACCGATGATAGTCTTCCCAACGTAGATCCATTCTCTACCGCGGTTCGAACACATCTGAACCGCTGGAAAAAAACACCAGCCGCACGACCCAGCCGCGTAGACGCGTGGTAAGTTGATTTCAGCGCGCGGAGGTAGCAAATTAAGTGGCATGCATTACTTATTGCAGGGGGACGGGACCTGCTTCCATCACTAGTCGCATTTACACCTATTACGGGGCAGATTGAGCTTTATTACTCTTGGTCACATTTTCCCTGGATGATACAGTGTTTCAAAAATTGCTGGCCATTATTTTCGCGCCAGGGAATCGAAAATAGTGCATCAACATACTAGAGTTCGAGAAGGAAGAAGCTGGCAAACGAGCCAGCAAAGTTATCTCAATATCCCCTGAATATCGTTCTTAACAGTCATCAGGAGACTCGGCAGAGTCTGGACGCCGAGTAGTTGAAAAAGCATTCGGCAACCGATATCTTTTATATTAATAAATATTGGACGCTGTTTGTTTCGTTAAGAACGCGTCCAAACTATTTATCGTGGTGTTACACTTGAGTAGCTGCAGAATAATATTCGTCACACTATTTTACTTTGAACTCGAACTTATCTTCCAGGACACGTTGAAACTTTGCATAGACGACTCGAAAGAAATGGTACGCTATTGTTACTTGGGAGACTAGGTTTATTACAAGTTCTATGTACAACTCTCCATCTGCTGTTCTACCATCCCCTAAGTGGATAGTACGCTAACCAAAACCTAACCCAGACTGATTTAATTTCGATCACCACGAATTTGGCCTCAATTGCCTAATAATGCAACGCGCATAACACGGTGCAAGGTGCAAGGTGCATACAATTCCAAGTACGAGTAATTAAGTAAGTCTCGAAAGATAAAATTCGTGATAATTATTCGAGCAGTTCTATTTTTCGCTACTTTCTTACTTCGCAGCAAGCGTTACTTGGTTAATTCAACAACAGCTCCTGTTTATTTAACGGAGTAAAGCGCAGTGACAAAGCTCATGGCCATTTTCATAATCTGCAATACGAGTTCTTGATTGAATGATTCAACTCTCACAAATACTTATTGGGGGAGGACGAAAAAGCATGAGTACCAAGAATAAACCTTCGTATGATGGGTAGAATAAGCTGCGGATTTGTACGTCAACAGGTTTCACAGTCTTTAACATACAGAAAAGTACTACTTTCTGGGTGGATGGTGGAAACGTATACCATTTACTTTGGTACCTGGAACGTTATGAATCTTGACGTCTCAATAAATTTGGTGGGTATGCTAATAACACTTACAAGACGTTAAACAGGTCACCACTCAAATCTATGAGATGTTGCACCGCACCGATTACACAGAATCCGTAGCCGAGAATAGCACCGGAGAACATGGCCGATGTAAGAAACTCGGTGTATTCATGGCTTGCCAATGTTTGCGTGCACTGCAGTGAAAATGCTCTTGATATGTATTTTCCATAAAAAGACTACATTTAAGTGGAATCCTCTTACGCGAAATAAGTGTGCACCCAAACTCAAGACGCCGAATACAATGAGTATTAAGTACGATGAAAAGAACATTTCCCTTATCATGTTGCTATACCTGTGGGGTTAAGTGTATCTTCCATTTAAATAACAATTGCTAACGTTCTAGTAATACCTTCCAGAGAATTTAACTTATACGTTTCGTGAACACTATCTGCATGTCATAAGATTTTTTTTAGTACGTCGAAGCCCTTTATTTACTTCAAACTTGAATCCCCGATTGTCATAGTAAATTTTTACTATAACAAAATCTTCGAACTAAAAGAATGGAATGAGACTTGGGAGGCTTGAGAACGTCCGTTCAGTAATGTAAGAATATAGATGTCGTTTATGAGTTAGTAACCTAATGGCCCTAGAGTGCACGTCGACCACTTGCGCTATAGCATCGTTAGTGATTCTTTGCGAATTCGTTCGCCCAGTTGTATTTAAGAGTTTCGTTATTCTGCGACTGAAAACAATAATTTAACTCGTTCTTTTAAATTATTAACAATCAGATATCATTTACCTTGTCACTTCGAATAGAAGGCACGCATGCTGGATGTACACAAGCATCAAGGCTTCGGTGGGTACGAATACGAGCCCACCGACGATAATCAAGCTGTCAAATAGGAAAGCAGTTACGAAAAAGTATTCTTGCTGGTCGAAGAACACCTCGATCATCATCGGTATGCTACGGTTTCGAGGTTCGTGTAGGGGCATCACAATATCGAGAACTACCGGATAAAATGGGAGAACAATTAGACATGCTGCGGTTGGCCAAATCAACACTGAAACACACGATAAGCACACAATAATTCTGCAAAATTTCGATGCTCTATATACATATGTATATGTTGTTAGGGTAGAATGTGTAATTACTAGCAAAGCCCTTCGTGTAATATTTGCTCCTTTCGACGTACTTCTCAATAATTCGGACCTCCTCTTTACTCGACAAGTATTCCCAGTCACCGTTGATAGTTTCCGTGACTTTCTTAATCTGAATTTATACCATACACTAAACAACAATGCGAAATCAGGCAGTGTTTCCTAAACTAAGAGTTAACTCTTCCGTTAATATCACTATGCACGAACGAAAGACACTCAGTATTCAGGTAGTTCCATGTGCACGTACACTATCACCAGCAACGAGAAATGAAAAGTACTTAAGCAACATGCCAAGCGCGACCATTATGCACGGCACATTTTGCAGAAGTAACATCGTTGTATAATCCGTCGTAATGAAAGTAGCCAGCTGAAAGTCAGACTGAATTCATTTGGCTCACTACGATAAGTTGGTGTTAATAATACAACGCATTACGTACCTGAATGAAGCAAATAAGCACTGCGCAGAACCCTCCGCCGAAACGTTTAAGCGGTAGAACAAATTTGTTACCATACGGCCAGAGGCCGACGGCAGAGAGCATATTGACATTGAACCGATGGTAGTGTTCCCAATGTACATAGATCCATTCTGCGCTGTGGCTCGAAGACATCTGAGCCGCTGAAAAAACTACCCCCCAGCACACGACCCAGCCGAGTAGACGTGTGGTAAGTTGATTTCAGCGCGCGGAGGTAGCAAATTAAGTGACATGCATTACTTATTGCAGGGGGACGGGATCTGCTTCCATCACTTGTCGCAAATACACCTATTACGGGGTAGATCGAACTTTCTTGTACTTGGTCAAATTTTCCCTGGATGATACAATGTTTCAAAAATTCATGTTCATTTCCTTAGCATCAGGGAATCCAAAATAGTGCATCATCATACTAGAGTTCGAGAAGTGAAATCTGGCAAACGAGCCAGCAAAGTTATCTCAATATCCCCTGAATATCGTTCTTAACAGTCATCAGGAGACTCGGTAGAGTCTGGACGCCGAGTAGTTGAAAACGCATGCCGCAACCGATATCTTTTATATTAGCAAATACTGGACGCTGTTTGCTTCGTTAAACACGCGTCCAAACTATTTATCGTGATATTACACTTGAGTAGCTGCAGAATAATACTCGTCACACTATTTTACTCTGAACTCAAACTTCTCTTCCAGGATACGTTGAAACTTTGCATAGACGACTCGAAAGAAGTGGTACGCTATTGTTACTTGGAAGATTATGTTTATTACTAGTTCTATGTACAACTCTCCATCTGCTGTTCTACCATCCCCTAAGTGGATGGTACACTAACCAAAACCTAACCCAGACTGATTTAATTTCGATCACCACGAATTTGGCCTCAATTGCCTAATAATGCAACGCGCATAACACGGTGCAAGGTGCAAGGTGCATCAATTCCAAGTACGAGTAATTAAGTAAGTCTCGAAAGATAAAATTCGTGATAATTATTCGAGCAGTTCTATTTTTCGCTACTTTCTTACGTCACAGCAAGCATCACTTGGTTAATTCAACAACTGCCCCTGATTATTTAACGGAGTAAAGCGCAGTGACAAAGCTCATGACCATTCTCATAATCTGCAATACGAGTTCTTGATTGAATGATTCAACTCTCACAAATACTTATTGGGGGAGGACGAAAAAGCATGAGTACCAAGCAGAAACCTTCATAGGATGGGTAGAATAAGCTGTGGATTTCTACGTCAACAGGTTTCACAGTCTTTAACATACAGAAAAGAACTAATTTCCGCGTGGATGGTGGAAACGTATACCACCCACTTTCATACCTGGAACGTTATGAATCTTGACGTCTCAATAAATTTGGTGGGTATGCTAATAACACTTACAAGACGTTAAACAGGTCACCACTCAAATCTATGAGATGTTGCACCGCACCGATTACACAGAATCCGTAGCCGAGAATAGCACCGGAGAACATGGCCGATGTAAGAAACTCGGTGTATTCATGGCTTGCCAATGTTTGCGTGCACTGCAGTGAAAATGCTCTTGATATGTATTTTCCATAAAAAGACTACATTTAAGTGGAATCCTCTTACGCGAAATAAGTGTGCACCCAAACTCAAGACGCCGAATACAATGAGTATTAAGTACGATGAAAAGAACATTTCCCTTATCATGTTGCTATACCTGTGGGGTTAAGTGTATCTTCCATTTAAATAACAATTGCTAACGTTCTAGTAATACCTTCCAGAGAATTTAACTTATACGTTTCGTGAACACTATCTGCATGTCATAAGATTTTTTTTAGTACGTCGAAGCCCTTTATTTACTTCAAACTTGAATCCCCGATTGTCATAGTAAATTTTTACTATAACAAAATCTTCGAACTAAAAGAATGGAATGAGACTTGGGAGGCTTGAGAACGTCCGTTCAGTAATGTAAGAATATAGATGTCGTTTATGAGTTAGTAACCTAATGGCCCTAGAGTGCACGTCGACCACTTGCGCTATAGCATCGTTAGTGATTCTTTGCGAATTCGTTCGCCCAGTTGTATTTAAGAGTTTCGTTATTCTGCGACTGAAAACAATAATTTAACTCGTTCTTTTAAATTATTAACAATCAGATATCATTTACCTTGTCACTTCGAATAGAAGGCACGCATGCTGGATGTACACAAGCATCAAGGCTTCGGTGGGTACGAATACGAGCCCACCGACGATAATCAAGCTGTCAAATAGGAAAGCAGTTACGAAAAAGTATTCTTGCTGGTCGAAGAACACCTCGATCATCATCGGTATGCTACGGTTTCGAGGTTCGTGTAGGGGCATCACAATATCGAGAACTACCGGATAAAATGGGAGAACAATTAGACATGCTGCGGTTGGCCAAATCAACACTGAAACACACGATAAGCACACAATAATTCTGCAAAATTTCGATGCTCTATATACATATGTATATGTTGTTAGGGTAGAATGTGTAATTACTAGCAAAGCCCTTCGTGTAATATTTGCTCCTTTCGACGTACTTCTCAATAATTCGGACCTCCTCTTTACTCGACAAGTATTCCCAGTCACCGTTGATAGTTTCCGTGACTTTCTTAATCTGAATTTATACCATACACTAAACAACAATGCGAAATCAGGCAGTGTTTCCTAAACTAAGAGTTAACTCTTCCGTTAATATCACTATGCACGAACGAAAGACACTCAGTATTCAGGTAGTTCCATGTGCACGTACACTATCACCAGCAACGAGAAATGAAAAGTACTTAAGCAACATGCCAAGCGCGACCATTATGCACGGCACATTTTGCAGAAGTAACATCGTTGTATAATCCGTCGTAATGAAAGTAGCCAGCTGAAAGTCAGACTGAATTCATTTGGCTCACTACGATAAGTTGGTGTTAATAATACAACGCATTACGTACCTGAATGAAGCAAATAAGCACTGCGCAGAACCCTCCGCCGAAACGTTTAAGCGGTAGAACAAATTTGTTACCATACGGCCAGAGGCCGACGGCAGAGAGCATATTGACATTGAACCGATGGTAGTGTTCCCAATGTACATAGATCCATTCTGCGCTGTGGCTCGAAGACATCTGAGCCGCTGAAAAAACTACCCCCCAGCACACGACCCAGCCGAGTAGACGTGTGGTAAGTTGATTTCAGCGCGCGGAGGTAGCAAATTAAGTGACATGCATTACTTATTGCAGGGGGACGGGATCTGCTTCCATCACTTGTCGCAAATACACCTATTACGGGGTAGATCGAACTTTCTTGTACTTGGTCAAATTTTCCCTGGATGATACAATGTTTCAAAAATTCATGTTCATTTCCTTAGCATCAGGGAATCCAAAATAGTGCATCATCATACTAGAGTTCGAGAAGTGAAATCTGGCAAACGAGCCAGCAAAGTTATCTCAATATCCCCTGAATATCGTTCTTAACAGTCATCAGGAGACTCGGTAGAGTCTGGACGCCGAGTAGTTGAAAACGCATGCCGCAACCGATATCTTTTATATTAGCAAATACTGGACGCTGTTTGCTTCGTTAAACACGCGTCCAAACTATTTATCGTGATATTACACTTGAGTAGCTGCAGAATAATACTCGTCACACTATTTTACTCTGAACTCAAACTTCTCTTCCAGGATACGTTGAAACTTTGCATAGACGACTCGAAAGAAGTGGTACGCTATTGTTACTTGGAAGATTATGTTTATTACTAGTTCTATGTACAACTCTCCATCTGCTGTTCTACCATCCCCTAAGTGGATGGTACACTAACCAAAACCTAACCCAGACTGATTTAATTTCGATCACCACGAATTTGGCCTCAATTGCCTAATAATGCAACGCGCATAACACGGTGCAAGGTGCAAGGTGCATCAATTCCAAGTACGAGTAATTAAGTAAGTCTCGAAAGATAAAATTCGTGATAATTATTCGAGCAGTTCTATTTTTCGCTACTTTCTTACGTCACAGCAAGCATCACTTGGTTAATTCAACAACTGCCCCTGATTATTTAACGGAGTAAAGCGCAGTGACAAAGCTCATGACCATTCTCATAATCTGCAATACGAGTTCTTGATTGAATGATTCAACTCTCACAAATACTTATTGGGGGAGGACGAAAAAGCATGAGTACCAAGCAGAAACCTTCATAGGATGGGTAGAATAAGCTGTGGATTTCTACGTCAACAGGTTTCACAGTCTTTAACATACAGAAAAGAACTAATTTCCGCGTGGATGGTGGAAACGTATACCACCCACTTTCATACCTGGAACGTTATGAATCTTGACGTCTCAATAAATTTGGTGAGTATGATAATAACACTTACAAGACATTAAACAGATCAGCACTCAAATCTATGAGATGTTGCACCGCACCGATTACACAGAATCCGTAGCCGAGAATAGCAACGGAGAATACGGCCGATGTAACAAACTCGGTGTATTCATGGCTTGCCAATGTTTGGGTACACTGCAGTGAAAATGCTCTTGACATGTATTTTCCATAAAAAGATTACATTTTAATGGAATTCACTTACGCGAAATAAGTGTGTACCCAAGCTCAAGACGCCGAATACAATGAGTATTAAGTACGATGAGAAGAACACTTCCCTTATCATGTTGCTATATCTGTGGGGGTAAGTGTATCTTCCATTTAAATAACAATTGCTAACGTTCTAGTAATACCTTCCAGAGAATTTAACTTATACGTTTCGTGAACACTATCTGCATGTCATAAGAATTTTTTAGTACGTCGAAGCCCTTTATTTACTTCAAACTTGAATCCCCGATTGTCATAGTAAATTTTTACTATAACAAAATCTTCGAACTAAAAGAATGGAATGAGACTTGGGAGGCTTAGGAACGTCCGTTCACTAATGTAAGAATATAGATGTCATTTATGAGTTAGTAACCTAATGGCCCTAGAGTGCATGTCGACCACTTGCGCTATAGCATCGTTAGTGATTCTTTGCGAATTCGTTCCTTCAGTCGTATTTAAGAGTTTCGTTATTCTGCGACTGAAAACAATAATTTAATTCCTTCTTTTAAATTATTAACAATCAGATATCAATTACCTTGTCACTTCGAATAGAAGGCATGCATGCTGGATGTACACGATGAGCAAGGTTTCTGTGGGCACGAACACCAGTCCTTCGACAAAAACCCAGCCTTCAAATAGAAAAGTGGTTAAGAAAAAATATTTTTGCTGGTCGAAGAATACCTCGATCATCATCGGTATACTACGGTTTCGAGGTTCGTGTAGGGGCATCACAATATCGAGAACTATTGGGTAGAATGGGAGAACAATTAGACATGCTGCGGTTGGCCAAATCAACACTGAAACACACCATAAGCACACAATAATTCTGGAAACTCTCGATGCTCTATATACATATGTATATGTTGTTAGGGTAGAATGTGTAATTACTAGCGAAACCCTTCGTGTAGTATCTGCTCCTTTCGACGTACTTCTCAATAATTTGGACCTCCTCTTTATTCGACAAGTGTTCCCAGTCACCGTTGATTGTTTCCGTGACTTTCTTAATCTGAATTTATACCATACACTAAACAACAATGCGACGTCAGGCAGTGTTTCCTAAACTAAGAGTTAACTCTTCCATTAATATCACGATCCACCAATGAAAGACACTCAGTAGTCAGGTAATTCCATGTGTACGTACACTATCGCCAGCAACGAGAAATGAAATGTACTTAAGCAACATGGAAAGCGCGACGAATATGCACGGCACATTTTGCAGAAGTAACGTCGTTGTATAATCCGTCGTAATGAAAGTAGCCAGCTGAAAGTCAGACTGAATTCATTTGGCTCACCACGATAAGTTGGCATTAATAATACAACGCATTACGTACCTGACTGAAGCAACCAAACACTGTGAAGAAGCCTCCAACGAAGCGTTTAAGTGGTAGAACAAATTTGTTATCATAGGGCCAGAGGCCAACGGCAGAAAGCATATTGACATTGAGCCGATGGTAGTCTTCCCAACGTAGATCCATTCTCTACCGCGGTTCGAACACATCTGAACTGCTGGAAAAAACACCAGCCGCACGACCCAGCCGACTAGACGGGCGGTAAGTTGATTTCAGCTCGTGGAAGTAGCAAATTAAGTGGCCTGCATTACTTATTGCAGGAGGGAAAGGATCTGTTCCCATCACTTGTTACACCTACACCTCTTACGCGATCGATCGAATTGTATAGCTCTTGGTCACATTTTCCGTGGAAGGTACAGAATTTCGAAAATTATAGTTCATGTTCTTCGCACGAGGGAATCGCATATTGTGCATCTTCATACTAGAGTTCGAGAAGCGAAAAGCTGGCAAACGAGCCAGCAAAGTTGTCTCGGAATCCTTTGAATATTACTCTTAATAGTCATACGTTTATATTAACAAATACTGGACGCAGCATTCTTCGTTAAAAACAATTCCAAACTATATATATATATTGGGGTGTTAAAATTGAGTAGTTCCAAAATGCATGCACAGGCGACTTGAAAGAAATGGTACGCTATTGTTACTTGGGACACTACGTTTATTACAAGTTCTATGTACAATTCTCCATCTGCTGCATCCTCACCGGCAGCGAGAAACGAAATGTATTTAAACACCGCATGCCATACCCGACGTATACGCATGGTACTTTTTCAGAAATAGTATCCTGGTACCCAGCTGAAAGTCAGACCGATTTAATTACGCTTACCACGAATTTGGCCCCAATTGCCTAATAATGCAACGCGTATAACAGGGTGCAAGGTGCAAGGTACAAGGTGCAAGGTGCATCCAATTCAAAGTACGAGTGATTAAATAAGTCTCGAAAGCTAAAATTCGTAATAATTAGTCGAGGAGTTATATTTTTCGCTGCTTTCCCACTGCACAGCAAACACCACTTGCTTAATTCAACAATTGTCACTACTTATGCAATGGAGTAAAGCGCAGCGACATAGCTCATGACCATCCTGAGAATCTGCAATATGAGTTTTTGATTGAATGATTCAACTCTCACAAACACATATTGGGGTAGGATGAGGAACCGTGAGTACCAAGCAGAAACCTTCGTGCGATGGTAAGAATAAGTTGTGGATGTCAATTTTTACAGGTTTTATAGTCCTTAGCATACAGAAAAGTACTATTTTCTGTGTGGATGTTGGAAACGTATACCACAAACTTTCGTACCTGGAATGTTATAAATTTTTACGTCTTAATAAAATTTGTGAGTACGCTAATAACACTTACAAGACGTTAAACAGGTCACCACTCAAATCCAGGAGAACTTGCATCGCAGCGATTACATAGAATGTGTAACCGAGAATAGCAATGGAGAACATGACCGATGTAAGAAACTCGGTGTATTCATGGCTTGCCAATGTTTGCGTGCACTGCAGTGAAAATGCTCTTGACTAATATTTGTATTTTATAAAAGATCGAAATTTAGGTGACATCCACTTACACGAAGCAGGTGTGCGCCCAAACTCAACATGCCGAATGCCATGAGCGTTAAATATGATGGGAAGAAGGTTTCCCTTATCGTGTTGCAATGTCTGTGGGGGGTAAGTGTATCTTCCATGTAAATAACAATGTGCCAACGTTCTAGTAATACCTTCCACAGAATTTAATAACATAATACGTTTCATGAACTCTATCCTAATGTCATAGGAGTTATTTTATTGTGTCGAAACCTTTATTTACTTCAGACTTGTATCCGATTGTCATAGCAAACTTTTACTACAACTAAATATTCGAACTAAAAGAAAGAATAAAGATGTCGCTTATGAGTTAGTAACCTAATGGCCCTAGAGTGAATGTCGACCACTTGCGCTATCGCTTCGTTACTGATTGTTTGCAAATTCGTTGCTCCAGTCGAATACAAGAGTTTCTTTATTCTCCAACTGAAAGAAATAATTTTATTTTAGTCGTTCGAATTAGTAACGATCAGAGATCAATTACCTTGTCACGTCGAACAAAAGGCATGCATGTTGGATGTACACGATTATCATGGCCTCTGTGGGTACGAATACGAGCCCACCGACGACAATCATGCTGTCAAATAGGAAAGCGGCTACGAAAAAGTATTCTTGTTGGTCGAAGAATACCTCGAGCTTCATCGGTAAACTACGGTTTCGAGATTCTTCTAAGGGCATCACCATATCGAGAACTATTGGGTAGAATGGGACAACAATTAGGCACACTCCGGTTGGCCATATCAGCACTGAAACACACGATATGCACACGATAATTCTGGAAACACTCGATGTTCTAGAGATACATATACGTATATGCTGCTAGGAAAGAACATGTAATTACTAGCAAAGCCCATCGTGTAATATTTGCCCCTTTCGACGTACTTCTCAATAATTCGGATCTCCTCTTTATTACTGGACAAGCTTTCCCAGTCATCATTTATAGTCTCCGTGATTCTCTTAATCTAAATTTATATACCATACACTAAACAACACTGCGACGTCAGGAAGTGTTTCCTAAACTAAAAGTGAACTCTTCCACTAATATCACGATGCACCAATGAAAGAGATTCAATATTGAGTTATTTTCATGTATACGTACACTCTCACCAGCAGCGATAAATGAAATGTATTTAAGCAACAAAGAAAACCCAACAAATAAGCACGACACATTTTTCAGAAATAGCGTCCTGGTACAATCAATCGTAAAGAAAGCAGCCAGCTGAAAGTCGGACAGATTTCATTTGGCTCACCACGATAAGTTGGCCTCAATTGTTTAATAATCTAATGCATCACGTACCTGACATACACAACCAAAAACTGCGAAGAAACCTCCGACGAAACGTTTAAATGGTAGAAGAAATTTGTTACCATAGGGCCAGAGGCCGATGGCAGAGAGCATATTGACATTGAACCGATGGTAGTCTTCCCAACGTAGATCCATTCTCTACCGCGGTTCGAACACATCTGAACTGCTGCAAAAAACTATCAGCCGCACGACCCAGCCGAGTAGACGCGTGGTAAGTTGATTTCAGCGCTCGGAGGTAGCAAATTAAGTGGCATGCATTACTTATTGCAGGGGGACGGGATCTGCTTCCATCACTTTTCGCAAATACACCTATTACGGGGTCGATCGAACTTTATTGCTCTTGGTCACATTTTCCCTGGATGATACAGTGTTTCAAAAATTGATGTTCATTTCCTTCGCACGAGGCAATCGAAAATAATGCATCAACATACTAGAGTTCGAGGAGGAAGAAGCTGGCAAACGAGCCAGCAAGGTTATTTCGGAGTCCTTTGAATATTGCTCTTAACAGTCATATTTTTTATATTAACAAATGCTGCACGCTGCTTGCTTCGTTAAGAACAAGTCCAAACTATATATCGTAGTGTTAAACTTGAATAGTTGCAAAATGGTGCATCCAATTCCAAGTACGAGTGATTAAGTATAAGTCTCGAAAGATAATATTCGTTATAATTATTCGAAGAGTTCTATTTTTTGCTACTTTCTTACTTCGCAGCAAGCACCACTTGGTTAATTCAACAACTGCCACTATTTATTAATTAAATGGAGTAAAGCGCAGTGACATAACTCATGACCATTCTCATAATCTGCAATACGAGTTCTTGATTGAATGATTCAGCTCTTACAAATACTTATTGGGGGAGGACGAAAAAGCATGAGTACCAAGCAGAAACCTTCATACGATGGGAAGAATAAGTTGTGGATGTCAATTTTAACAGGTTTTATAGTCTGTAACATACAGAAAAGTACTAATTTCCGTATGGATGTTGGATACGTATACCATTCGCTTTCGTACCTGGAATGTTATGAATTTTGACGTCTCAATAAAATTGGTGAGTATGCTAATAACACTTACAAGACGTTAAACAGGTCACCACTCAAATCTAGGAGAACTTGCACCGAAGCAATTACATAGAATATGTAACCGAGAATAGCAATGGAGAACATGGCCGATGTAAGAAACTCAGTATATTCATGGCTTGCCAATGTTTGCGTGCACTGCAGTGAAAATGCTCTTGACAAATATTTGTATTTTATATAAGATCGAAATTTAGGTGGAGTCCACTTACTCGAAGCAGGTGCGCGCCCACGCTCAAGATGCCGAATGCCAGGAGCGCTAAATATGCTTGAATGAACGCGTCCCTTACCATGTTGCAATGTCTGTGGGGGGTAAGTGTATCCTCCATGTAAATAACAAGTACTAATGTTCTAGTAATACCTTCGAGAGAATTTAACTTAATACGTTTCATCAATACTATCTGAATGTCGTAGGAATTATTTTATTGTGTCGAAACCCTTTATTTACTTGAGACTTGCCTCCGATTGTCAAAGCGAACTTTTACTACAACTAAATATTCGAACTAAAAGAAAGAATAAAGATGTCGCTGATGAGTTAGTAACCTAATGGCCCTAGAGTGGATGTCGATCACTTGCACTATCGCGTCGTTACTTATTGTTTGCAAATTCGTAGCTCCAGTCGAATGTAAGAGTTTCTTTATTCTCCAACTGAGCAAAAATAATTTTATTTTCATTCGTTCAAATTAGTAACAGTCAGATATCAATTACCTTGTCACTTCGAACAAAAGGCATGCATGTTGAATGTACACGATTATCATGGCCTCTATGGGTACGAATACGAGCCCACCGACAACAATCAAGCCATCAAATAGGAAAGCGGCTACGAAAAAGTATTCTTGCTGGTCGAAGGACATCTCGAGCTTCATCGGTAAACTACGGTTTCGAGATTCTTCTAAGGGCATTACCATATCGAGAACTATTGGATAGAATGGGACACCGACTAAACATAATCCGGTTGGCCATATCAATACTGAAACACACAATATCCACATGATAATTCTCGAAACTCTCGATGTTCCACATATGTATATATATATATATATATGTTGCTAGGAAAGAACATGTAATTACTAGCGAAGCCCATCGTGTAATATTTGCTTCTTTCGACGTACTTCTCAATAATTCGGATCTCCTCTTTATTACCGGACAAGCTTTCCCAGTCATCGTTTATAGTCTCCGTGATTCTCTTAATCTAAATTTATATACCAAACACCAAATAAACTAAAAGTGAACTCTTCCACTAATATCACGATGCACCAATGAAAGAGATTCAATATTGAGTTATTTTCATGTGTACGTACACTCTCACCAGCAGCGATAAATGAAATGTATTTAAGCAATAAGCAAAATCCGACAAATAAGCACGACACATTTTTCAGAAATAGCGTCCTAGTACAATCCATCGTAAAGAATGCAGCCAGCTGAAAGTCAGACTGAATTCATTTGGCTCACCACAATAAGTTGGCGTTAATAATACAACGCTTCACGTACCTGACTGAAGCAACCAAACACTATAAAGAAGCCTCCGACGAAACGTTTAAATCGTAGAACGATTTTGTTACCATAGGGCCAGAGGCCGACGGCAGAGAGCATATTGACATTGAACCGATGGTAGTCTTCCCAACGTAGATCCATTCTCTCCCGCGGTTCGAACGCATCTGAACCGCTGAAAAAAACACCACCCGCACGACCCAGCCGACTAGACGGGTAGTAATTTGATGTCGACGAGCGGGGGTAGCGAATTAAGTGGCATATGCATTATTTATTGCTGGAGGCGAGAACTGTTTCCACCGCTTATCACACCCACATTCATTACATAGTCGACCGAATTCTATACTTCATGGCATTATTGACATTGTGTAGTGCAGTGTTTCAAAAATTGATGTGCATTTCCTTCGCACGAGGGAGTCGAAAATAGTGCATCAACATACTAGAGTTCGAGAAGGAAGAAGCTCGCAAACGAGCCATCAAAGTTATTTCGGAGTCTTTTGAATATTGCTCTTAACAGTCATATTTTTTATATTAACAAATGCTGGACGCTGCTTGCTTCGTTTACAACAAGTCCAAACTATATATCGTAGTGTTAAGCTTGAATAGTTGCAAAATGGTGCATCCATTTCCAAGTACGAGTGATTAAGTATAAGTGTCGTAAGATAATATTCGTTATAATTATTCGAGGAGTTCTATTTTTTGCTTCTTTCTTACTTCGCAGCAAGCACCACTTGGTTAATTCAACAACTGCCACTATTTATTAATTAAATGGAATAAAGCGCAGTGACATAACTCATGACCATTCTTGCAATCTGCAATACAAGTTTTGATTCAATGATTCAACTCTTACAAATACTTATTGGGGGAGGACGAAAAAGCATGAGTACCAAGCAGAAACCTTCATACGATGGGAAGAATAAGTTGTGGATGTCAAGTCTGACAGGTTTTATAGTCTTTAACATACAGAAAAGTACTAATTTCCGTATGGATGTTGGATACGTATACCATTCGCTTTCGTACCTGGAATGTTATGAATTTTGACGTCTCAATAAAATTGGTGAGTATGCTAATAACACTTACAAGACGTTAAACAGGTCACCACTCAAATCTAGGAGAACTTGCGCCGAAGCAATTATATAGAATATGTAACCGAGAATAGCAATGGAGAACATGACCGATGTAAGAAACTCGGTGTATTCATGGCTTGCCAAAGTTTGCGTGCACTGCAGTGAAAATGGCCTTGACAAGTATTTGTATTTTATAAAAGGTCAAAATTTAGGTAACATCCACTTACTCGAAACAGGTGTGCGCCCACGCTCAAGATAGCGAATACCATCTGCGTTAAATATGGTGGGAAGAAGGTTTCCCTTACCGTCTTGCAATGTCTGTGGGGGGTAAGTGTATCCTCCATGTAAATAACAAGTGCTAACGTACTAGTAATACCTTCGAGAGAATTTAACTTAATACGTTTCATGACTACTATCTGAATATCGTAGAAATTCTTTTATTGTGTCGAAACCCTTTATTTACTTCAGACTTGCATCCGATTTTCATAGCAAACTTTTACTACAACTAAATATTCGAACTAAAAGAAAAAATAAGGATGGCGCTTATGAGTTAGTAACCTAATGGCCCTAGAGTGAATGTTGACCACTTGCGCTATCGCGTCGTTACTGATTGTTTGCAAGTTCGTTGCTCCAGTCGAATGCAAGAGTTTCTTTATTCTCCAACTGAACAAAAATAATTTTATTTTCATTCGTTCAAATTAGTAACAGTCAGATATCAATTACCTTGTCACTTCGAACAAAAGGCATGCATGTTGAATGTACACGATTATCATGGCCTCTATGGGTACGAATACGAGCCCACCGACGACAATCAAGCCATCAAATAGGAAAGCGGCTACGAAAAAGTATTCTTGCTGGTCGAAGGACATCTCGAGCTTCATCGGTAAACTACGGTTTCGAGATTCGTCTAAAGGCATCACTATATCGAGAACTATTGGGTAGAATGGGACAACGACTAAACATAATCCGGTTGGCCATATCAGCACTAAAACACACGATATCCACAGGATAATTCTGGAAACTTTCTATGTTCTATATAAACATTTATATGCCGCTAGGAAAGAACATGTAATTACTAGCGAAGCCCATCGTGTAATATTTGCCCCTTTCGACGTACTTCTCAATAATTCGGATCTCCTCTTTATTACTGGACAAGCTTTCCCAGTCATCATTTATAGTCTCCGTGATTCTCTTAATCTAAATTTATATACCATACACTAAACAACACTGCGACGTCAGGAAGTGTGTCCTAAACTAAAAGTGAACTCTTCCACTAATATCACAATGCGCCAATGAAAGCCACTCAATATTGAGTTACTTTCATGTATACGTACACTCTCACCAGCAGCGATAAATGAAATGTATTTAAGCAACAAGGAAAACCCGACAAATAAGCACGACACATTTTGCAGAAATAGCGTCCTAGTACAATCCATCGTAAAGAAAGCAGCCAGCTGAAAGTTGGACTGATTTCATTTGGCTCACCAGGATAAGTTGGTGTTAATAATGCAACGCATCACGTACCTGACTGAAGCAACCAAACACTATAAAGAAGCCTCCGATGAAACGTTTAAGTTGTAGAACAAATTTGTTATCATAGGGCCAGAGGCCGATGGCAGAGAGCATATTGACATTGAACCGGTGGTAGTGCTCCCAATGTAGATCCATTCTGTACTGCGGCTCGAACACATCTGAGCCGCTGAAAAAACTACCCCTCACATGACCCAACCGAGTAGACCCGTGGTAAGTTGATTACACAGTGTGGAAGTAGCAAATTAAGTGGCATGCATTACTTATTGCAGGAGGGAAAGGATCTGTTCCCATCACTTGTTACACCTACACCTATCACGCGATCGATCGAATTGTATAGCTCTTGGTCACATTGTCCGTAGAAGGTAGAGAATTTGGAAAATTATAGTTCATTGTCTTCGCACGAGGGAATCGCGTATTGTGCGTCTTCATACTAGAGTTCGAGAAGCGAAAAGCTGGCAAACGAGCCAGCAAAGTTATCTCGGAATCCTTTGAATATTACTCTTAATAGTCATATCGTTTATATTAACAAATACTGGACGCAGCCTGCTTCGCTAAGAACAAGTCCAAACTATATATTGTGGTGTTAAACTTGAGTAGTTGCAAAATCCATGCACAGGCGACTTGAAAGAAATGGTACTCTATTGTTACTTGGGACACTACGTTTATTACAAGTTCTATGTACAATTCTCCATCTGCTACATTGTCACCGGCGGCGAGAAACGAAATGAATTTAAACACCGTATGCCATACCCGACGAATACGCATGGTCATTTTTTAGAAATAGCATCCTGGTACCCAGCTGAAAATCAGACCGATTTAATTACGGTTACCACGAATTTGAACTCAATTGCATAATAATGGAACGCATAACAGGGTATAAGGTGCAAAGTACATATAATTCAAAGTACGAGTGATTAAGTAAGTCTCGAAAAATAAAATTCGTTATAATTAGTCGAGGACTTCTATTTTTGACTGCTTTCCCACTGCACAGCAAGCACCACTTGGTTAATTCAACAACTGCCACCATTTATTAAATGGAGTAAAGCGCAGTGACATAACTCATGGCCATTCTTGCAATCTGCAATACAAATTTTGCATTGAATGATTCAACTCTTACAAATACTTATTGGGGAGGACGAAAAAGCATGAGTACCAAGCAGAAACCTTCATATGATGGGAAGAATAAGTTGTGCATGTCAATTTTGACAGGTTTTACAGTCTTTAACATACAGAAAAGTACTAATTTCCGTATGGATGTTGGATATGTATACCATTCGCTTTCATACCTGGAATGATATGAATTTTGACGTCTCAATAAAATTGGTGAGTATGCTAATAACACTTACAAGACGTTAAACAGGTCACCACTCAAATCTAGGAGAACTTGCACCGAAGCAGTTATATAGAATATGTAACCGAGAATAGCAATGGAGAACATGGCCGATGTAAGAAACTCGGTATATTCGTGGCTTGCTAATGTTTCCGTGCACTGCAGTGAAAATGCCCTTGACAAGTATTTGTATTTTATAAAAGGCCCAAATTTAGGTGGAGTCCACTTACTCGGAGCAGGTATGCGCCCACGCTCAAGATGCCGAATGCCAGGAGCGCTAAATATGGTGGAGCGAGCGTTTCCCTTATCGTGTTGCAATGTCTGTGGGGGGTAAGTGTATCCTCCATGTAAATAACAAGTGCTAACGTTCTAGTAATACCTTCCAGAGAATTTAATAACATAATACGTCTCATGAACACTATCCTAATGTCATAGGAATTATTTTATTGTGTTGAAATCCTTTATTTACTTGAGACATGTATCCGATTGTCGTAGCAAACTTTTACTACAACTAAATATTCGAACTAAAAGAAAGAATAAAGATGTCGCTTATGAGTTAGTAACCTAATGGCCCTACAGTGAATGTTGACCACTTGCGCTATCGCGTCGTTACTTATTGTTTGCAAATTCGTTGCTCCAGTCGAATGCAAGAGTTTCTTTATTCTCCAACTGAGCAAAAATAATTTAATTTTCATTCGTTCAAATTAGTAACAGTCAGATATCAATTACCTTGTCACTTCGAACAAAAGGCATGCATGTTGGATGTACACGATTATCATGGCCTCTATGGATACGAATACGAGCCCACCGACGACAATCAAGCTGTCAAATAGGAAAGCGGCTACGAAAAAGTATTCTTGCTGGTCAAAGAACATCTCGAGCTTCATCGGTAAACTACGGTTTCGAGATTCTTCTAAGGGCATTACCATATCGAGCACTATTGGATAGAATGGGACACCGACTAAACATAATCCGGTTGGCCATATCAGTACTGAAACACACAATATCCACACGATAATTCTCGAAACTCTCGATGTTCTACATACATATATATATGTATATGTTGCTAGGAAAGAACATGTAATTACTAGCGAAGCCCATCGTGTAATATTTGCCCCTTTCGACGTACTTCTCAATAATTCGGATCTCCTCTTTATTACTGGACAAGCTTTCCCAGTCATCGTTTATAATCTCCGTGAGTCTCTTAATCTAAATTTATATACCAAACACCAAATAAACTAAAAGTGAACTCTTCCACTAATATCACGCTGCACCAATGAAAGATATTCAATATTAAGTTATTTTCATGTATACGTACACTCTCACCAGAAGCGATAAATGAAATGTATTTAAGCAACAAGGAAAACCCGACAAATAAGCACGACACATTTTTCAGAAATAGCGTCCTGGTACAATCCATCGAAAAGAAAGCAGCCAGCTGAAAGTCAGATTGAATTCATTTGGCTCACCACGATAAGTTGGTGTTAATAATGTACCGCATCACGTACCTGACTGAAGCAACCAAACACTATAAAGAAGCCTCCGACGAAACGTTTAAGTGGTATAACAAATTTGTTATCACAGGGCCAGAGGCCGACGACAGAAAGCATGTTGACATTGAACCAATGATAGTCTTCCCAACGTAGATCCATTCTCTACCGCGGTTCGAACACATCTGAACCGCTGAAAAAAACACCACCCGCACGACCCAGCCGACTAGACGGGTAGTAATTTGACGTCAACGAGTGGGGGTAGCGAATTAAGTGGCATATACATTATTTATTGCTGGGGACCAGAACTGTTTCCAGCGCCTATCACACCCACATCCATTACGCAGTCGATCGAATTCTACAGTTCATGGTAAAATTGTCGTTGAGTAGTATAATGTTGCAAAAATTGCCGGCCATTGTTTTCGCGCGCGGGAATCGTAAATAACCGACTACCCTATAATACACTTGCCCGCACTACGAGCACTTGAAGAAAGTCTTACCATCGACAGAGTGGTCACGGAGTTTAAAGGCAGGCGATCTGTTTTGACGCGCTGGACGTCAGGGAAAAGAATACCTCCGGCACAAATAATACATAGAGGAGAGCAAAGAAACGGCATCGCGCGCGGCTACAGTTTCGCCTTTCATCCGTGACAAATGTGCGACAGGGAGAAAAAAACTGCAGGCGAGCCCAACAATAGGACAGCGAGGAGGGTAGCGTTGTACATTAAGCGGAAGATGCAGTGCTGGTCAGTCGTGCACCGTAAGACTGTCCGCGGTTACAGCAAAAGTCCTTACGTGGCTCCGTTTGTGTGCTCATGTAGCCGGCAGCATAGATTTACATAATAAAAGAGGCACGCTGCACGACCCGAGCAGAAGAAGTTCCACGCGAGCCACCGTTGCCCTAGTCCTTGTGCCCGCGCACGTACGCCCGCTCGGCTTCCCCGAAACAATTGGACCGTCACTCCTGGGGCCTGATCCTCCTGCTTACGCTATCCTGACGAGCGCCAAAAGGAGAATGGGGGGTCCCTGGGTTATGCATGTTATTCTTTCTCCAAAAACATTAAATGCATTCCTTATTACCGCACGTCATCTTCATGGACTTCGTCCTATGTAGGACCTTTGAGTTGAACAATTTTAGATTATAATCGAATCCGATGAGGCGACGATTTTTATAACACGAATGGTATAAGTGGGGTAATACACGTGGGGTAAACCCAATTTAATCTTAAACTCCATCTACGTACATATTTCACTTACAACATAACTTGTTTCATATTAAACAGTGCTATTCGAGGACTTATAATGCTCATATACATATTCCTCATGTGAAAACAGGAGGGAGAAAGCTCGCGAAAATGAGCTTCCGTCTTAGTGAATAAAGTCACCTTATTTGTTGCCGGCGTTGGGTAAGATTAATGATTACCTGGTGCCACCAGCTGGCCCAGTGTTTCGGGCTGGTCATTTTAGAATTGCACAGAGAACATTCTCGTCGGCAGCCGCCAGTGCTGGCTCAGTAATGGCCACGGGACATAAACCTAAGGTGTATGGCTGACGTCAATTTGCATGGCGCAAAACGCGTGCGGCGTATTTGCGTTCCTGATGAAACTCGTGGGGAAGCCGGGAAAGCTTCGGTTGTTTATAACGCACCCCTCTTGCGCGAGATACGCTGCCGGGCAACGAAAGACATGGCACCGGAGGGAAATTAAATGTAAATGGCATAGTCGTTCGGTTGCTTAAACATTTTTCCCCTGAATTAGAGAGGGAATTTACGGTAATGCTTCGCGATGTTTCATGCCCGATATATGTATATTAATGTCATTTGGAGGCTGAAACTGTTTCAACGGTCACTTGAGATTTCAATAAATAGCCGTGAACGTTTCATTCTGTAATAAATGTCGCGTTAGAAATAAAAATATAGGCCGTAAATATTCAGCCGGTCCGATGATTAATGTAAAAAATGTATGCGCAGCGGCATAAAAGGCTCGTTATTCGGGCTGGAGAAGAGCATTCCGGCGCGCAAAGATACACCAAAAGTGAGAGAACGAGGTTCCAGGCTTCATCACGTAAGGGTTGTGCTGAAAAACTCAAACCCTGTCCAAAAGGTAAGTAGGTGTCTGTGTGCGTGTGAAGGCTGATGCAAGGCTTTGCAAAAAAATGTAAAAGGCACAAGAAAATTTAGCATTTTCCGCCTTCGGTACTGGCAACGCTTATCCGGCATCTTTTAGCTTGTTAAGCTCACAAATTGCATATTAACCGTGGCTGCTCTGCTGCTTATTCCCCGTAGCAAGCAATTACCCCTTTCAAGACGCCTTTTCTTAATATTTCTTGCACAAGAGTCATTCGTGCTAACACTTCGCACCATGGCGCTGCATTCAACCCCGTGCCACTGCGATGTATTACAAACGTGAATGCCCTTGGCATTCATTGGGTGTGACTTTGATGTCGCGAAATATGTGAGATTCGTTAAAGATTGTAATTAAAAATACATTTACTTACCCTAATTACTCTTGATTATTCACTGAATTTCAATCACCACATCCCATTCCTATAAACTGACCCTGTCCTTTTCTCCCGTAGATTATTTTGCACTAAAAAATTCGTTTAGCAAAGATCGCCGTAAGTTGGCTCACTAAAATTACGAAAATTGCATAAGCAAAAGTGGCTGCCTTTGCCTGGTCGAGCGGCAAATACTGTATACCCGAGAGACTCCCATTGTCTACTTAACACCTACTAATGAACTAGCTGACCGCATCAGAAACTCTGCGATGAAGTTCCGCCTCCATAAGCCACCGGCGCTGAGGCTGGTGTTAGCTCGGAGCCAGCGCGGCGAGAAGTGGGTTAGCGTTTATTCTCAAAACTTCTCTGTGACACCGCAACCGACAACAGCAAGTACTCTTCTTCTTTTACCGGCAAACATTTTGCCCCCGGCCGTTCCGCAGGAGAGGGAGACTCTGCGGCTGGTAAAAATGATTATTCGTCCTTTAGTAGCCAGCGTTTCGACTTTTTCCCTTCGCTTCCATTTTTCTCTATGCTTCCGGCACGTATGTGCATCCTGAAGTTATTTCGCGCGATAATAATTTGTGGTTTCCGACGGAATTCGTGTGTGGATAAAAGTAGAAAAATTGCCGATTGAAGAAATTAATAAACTTTCAAGAATTTCGATATCGAGGAGCACATCGCACCAGTGAGTGGGATATGATTGACTTTTGAATTTTTGTATCAGGTTATGATCGGCAATCGATACGTGAAATGATAAAAGTCTGCTGGCGTTCGATTGAACGTTGCTGATGGAGCAACGGGCGCGGAAGCGTCCTGGACGACATGCCGGCGTGCTCGCAAGAGACTTAAGGGATTACAGAGCGGAGGATTACAGGGCACGCAAATAATTCAAAGCGCAGGATAATAAATTCTGAGCGTGTAACGGGTACCTCCATCCAGCAACCCACCCTTCCTACCCTTTCACCTTCTGCATCCACCTTCTCCGTTTGCTCTTCCTCTACTTATTGAACTCGGAAAATTCTCCTAAAGCAATGTATAGATGTTCTGCTAAATAATCACAAGGTTTGTTTGATTTCTTGTAGCAATGGCGCGAAAACTTTTCATCTCCAAGGATATTCAATATTTAATAAGGTAATCTAAATTGCAGATTATTAAAATCATATTTGTTGCTGATAACTAATACACTGCTGTTTTAGGAATAGCACGAAAGAAACTGCGGTCTCGCAATCGAAGAGGGTGAAATACTACAAGCGAGGTACACACGAGATCGAGCTGTGTAGACTGTAGAGTGACGGGGGCGCGCAGGATGCGTCGGAAACAGAGGGTGTGTATGGGGTAATTTTTGATTCGGCCGGTCGAAATGCCGGCCTTTGAAGTGCCGGCTTTGAGATTCTATTGGATTAGCCTTCGTTACAGCGTCCCATATGCGAGCTGCGACGAGGGACGAGACCGTGCTCGAATTAACCTTCCATGCCGAGCGACGCCAGGATGCATCGTTTGTTTTTCAAACTGTCAGACGCACTGTCCGCATTGGCTAGCGGCATCGCCGCAGTTTTGTATGTTTAAACAACGTGCATTAGTTGACTTTCGAAGACATCAAGTTATATAGTATTGCAGGTGGCAATTTGCGCTCATTGTCTAAGCAGGGCCGAAATTTATGTTATACAATTCATAAGGGCGCCGCTCCATTACCATACGCATCCTTACTCGTGATCTACAGTGCGAGTAAATCTCGGCAGCATCTCATAATTAATGTTGCTCGCCATTATTGCAGCGAAATGAGGGCAACGCGAGCTTCTCATATGCGCCGGCGTATCGAGTGCCAGAATCGCCCGTGAAAGGATACGAAACGGGTGTGTGCGGACTAGTAATAACGCGTATAATTACACTCTATTTTACATTTCGATACTAATTTCTACCGCCGACAGAGCCGGCCGGACTTGTTCTCGTGAAAATCGAAATCCCTCGATACATTCCCGCAGTAATGAATCAGACATTTCTGCAAATTTGCACATCATATATTCCAGTTTATCTTTAAAAACCAGCATAAGCGCAAACAAAATGGATCGTAATTGCAAATTTGAGGGTTTTAATGCTAAATTACCCAAAGCTATTTATTAACTAAACATTTGTAGCAAAGATTATAGTGGAACGGTTAATTTGAGCATTCACAGTATTTAGGTGCTTCCGCTGAGCTTTTCTATTTTCGTGTCCACAAAATAATATGACTGTGCTTATACGACATGATGCATTAATACTTACCCTTACTTACCCTGAGCCTCACCCGTTTCGGGGTTCTCTGCATAGCCGCACCTGAACACACGAAATGTTGGTTATTCTAGTGTTAATCGAGTGGACACCACAGGTACTCCAATAAAGTGCGATGTACGCAGTTACTCTGGCTATATAATCAAACGATGCCAATTATGCAAATTATGCGTATTACTAATCTACTTATTTTGTAGGTTGTCGAGGAAGAATTTAATTTCTGCCGCCAGTGAATTGTACTAAACGCAAATTTCAAGGGGTTTCCGTTACCCCGGTGATCTATGGGAACTCGTATTAGCACTTTGCCGGCCGAATGAATAGATATACTGGCTTTTCAAACGGCTGCGAATTTGTAGAATTTCCAATTGCTCGTTAAATGTTAATACACAATTACGAATTGCAGGGTGTATAAAACAATTAAACTAATGTCCGTTTTGGGAGTTTAAATTGGCAGAAAATAATTCAAATCAGTTATTGTAATTCTGGTCTTCTACATTAAAGTATAATACTTGCACAACACGGTAATATAACTAAATAACCTAATGTTTTACTACATAATTAAAATTGTATTCATTTTTTTTAATAACACAAGCCATCAAGTATGGAATGAAATTGCATTAGGATCGCAAATGATAATTAATAACTAAAGACCCATAGCAAACTAATTTGTCGAGTGGTATTCTTGCTGGCAGCCTCTGTTATAAAGTTCCATTCCGTCCCCTCAAGTATTTCAACGTGGCAAATTGCTTATCAAGTACTTCTTGCAGAGCCATCGGCCTAACGCAGCCCAGTCGCCGGGCCGCGCCGTTGTCAAACTCGTATTTAAACTGCCAGGAACAACTTCCTACACTTATAATTACTTTCCGCCAATTAATATCCGCTCGGAGTATTAGTTAAACAACTTGCAAACATTCTCGGCGCGGTGCGCTAGCACATTCCCTTTAGTCGGGGACGACCCTTCTTTAACGCACTCACTATTGGCGCTACCTGCCGCCAGCCTCGCAGAATTCCTCTCTATAATCCCAAATTAACATCAACCAACTTTCAGTAGAGGGAAATTTCTTGGTTCGCTCATTGATGCCAATCAGCCGGAGATGTGGACAAGGAAAGCAGAGCGTTGATGAATAAAACGAAACATTTAATGAATGTTAAGTAATACAGAACTGTCCCTGCTTTAGTATAATTCAGAATAAATGCGCTGCACAGTTCAGCTAATCCTCCGACGTTGTTGCTAAACAATAAACTAAGCTTCATAAAAAAGAACTTTCAGTCGCGGAGCTCTGGCAAGAGTTAATTCCGCCGAAAAGCTCCGCCAACTCCCGAGTACTCATTGTTGGATGATATTTTGGAAAACCAGTCGGAAATTTATTTGTTGGTCGAATAATCCGTTGGCGACGCTGGAATGCGAGCTGGTCAGCAGCGCATCAATGGCCGATTGGAGTTGACGCAATTCCTAGTGAATAAATAAAAGAGGTGGCCGCAAATGGGCTGCAAACAGTGAATATTTGGGAGAGCGCTGAGGCGAAACTTTTCCCTCTCCTTTAACCGGCAAGCAGGTCATGAAACTACTAGCTCCGCAGGCATAACCGCACGAACGTGCGAATGTGCGCAGACATAGACATAGTACATAGCGAGGCGCGGCGAATGCGATAAATAGTAATGAAACGAATCTCGCCGCGGCGTATAACTCTGAAAAATTAGGCCACCCTTTGCATAAGCATAGACCGGGGCAATCCATCACTTAAACCGTGCGTACCTATTTTCCCTTCTTGTTAAATTCAACTGCGGCCTTTTGCATAGTCGGGACCGTAAGTGGCATAAAATGAATGGAATATCTGACAACGGAAATGGGAATATATATCAAAAGCTTGATGCGGACTTGTCCACATTATGTATTTTTAATGACGAATGGCGTATTGTAGCTTTTCATGTATACATGAATACATCCGTATACATTCTACATGTTATACATACCACTTTTAAAAGTACGTTGCGAATATTTATTGCCGCAGGTGATATAGATATTAAATTGGGTACAAGTGAAAAGATATAAATTTGCTACGTTCCAAAACGCGAATTTGATTCTGATGGTTGAAAGTACAATTTTCGGTTTTTGACCTCTATGGAGCATTAACCCATGTCCATTTATTCGCAAATTTCGATAGCATTTCCATTACCTTGGTTTCCGGATAGAATTGAAAGCACCACGCACATTCGCTCATCAATGCTCAACAATGACCTAACAAAGGAAGTACGTGGATGAAAAATGGAAACTGTTTAATATCTGCAAAAAGGAATGGTGAACTTACAAGAGTTGGGAAGTCTGCGGTAACTCAGGTGCTCGCTTGGCGCTCGGTCGCGCTTTAAATTACAAAGTTAACTGATATGTCTACACAGGAGTGCGCGCGCGAGGGATGCTGAGCTGGCCGCGTTAATATCCAATTATCGCTAGTCACAAGTGCCGCTCCACGAACTTCTCGGTGCGCACACACACATGCAGGCGGAAGACACTTTGCAGAAAGTTGGCGGCGATATAAGCGGGCACGGAGCGGAGAGAAGTGCGTGAGCGGCAGCGCAACGGACCGTGAGCTTTCTTAATGCGCCCGACGCTATCGAGTCCTCCGCTAATTCAAAATTAATACCTCGACTATCTGCGAACCGCGCGCCTCAATTTGTAATGAAAACTTTCCTCGCAAATGATGCGGACAGGACCAGTCCCTTGTAATTCCAATTATTTCCAATTATTACCAGCACAGTCATTAATGGCAGTTAGTCTTCCATTAGCATGAATGAATGAAAAAAGGTTACAATGTTCGATGATTGCGCTTCGAAAGAATTTGAGCTTTTGAAAGATATTACTTGAACAAAGTGGTATGCACGAATCATTTGCGAGATTAAAACGGACTAATTAGCTGTATATGACCGATCCTCTAGGACTGGCAATTTCATTCGCCCTGAATTCGGACAATGTTCATAAAATGAGTTAATAATTGGGAATTATGAAGGAAGGATTAACACCGCTGCTTCTGGGCTGCAATTTTCCATTTTGCATTTTGATAGCCCCCGGCCATTCGAAATAGTTCCAACTCCGGTTAGAATATTTACCCACTTTATCACAGGAGGGGATAACAATTGGAGTTTTCAACGGCTACGGATTACTTGGAATGTTATTAAGTTTCTTTGGAGCTGTTCTTGAGTTTAAACGAAACTTAATGAAAGAATATACATATTAAATTAGTACGGAATACGCGACTTTAATAATAATCCCTTTAAATTTGTTGGTTCTGCTAACCACCGAATAAGCATTCCACGCAGTACGCCAACAATTCATAATGTCCCGGTGAGCAAGAAACATTGCACGGTGGGTTATGTGCCTTTCCCATCACGGATCACGCGTTCCCCTTATGGCAAACGACCTGAATATTATCCAGCTTCCTCGAGGGGCTGGCGAGAAGGGGACAGGCTTGCGTGGTGAAATTTTTCAACTTACAAAAATCCATATTAGTACACTTTTAGAGATTTATGAAGGAAAGTTCGCCGTATAACGTGGGACTCGACTTCCGTAGTGTTTAAATTTCAATTCAATAGACTAGTTCTTACTTTTCAATGTTTTATAAGATAATTGTGTTACTGAGCGACCTATGAAATTAGGACATTTATTACCCTTCATCGAGTTCGATCATGAAACAAGATATATTAAATTGCTGATAGGTCGATAACAGTTTTATAAAACTTAGATTAAATTTGTAGACTGTTGGAAATCAACTGTCACGCTGGTGCGTGGTTGCCGTGGCACATCTGGCAGACTGCATGATCTGACAATGAGTGGCGATGCCACAGAAAATGCCGTTCTATCATCGTTGGAAAGTTGAACGAACAGCGCGACAGGCTCGACGTGCGATCCCGATGGTTATGCCAATATCGATAATAATACCGAGCGAATCGGGCACGAACGACGCTCGCTATAGCTCGCCAATAATGAAGCGTGGATTGAAAAACGCGTGTTCTTCCTGTTGGTGCGAATAAATCGTTGACAAAAACTCAGGGGACTTTCTCCTCAAGGGGAGGCGTCAAAGGGAATTTAAAAATTCCTAAATGCAAGTCGCATTTATTGTAGTAGGAACTTGTCAGATATTGACAAGTACTCAAATATACTTTTCAGATATTGATAAGTACTCAAATATACTTGTCAATATCTTGGACAGTATAAGTTTTATAAAATATCGCTGTCCATATAAATCGTAATAAATCTGTATAAAAATGACACGAGTATCATATTCAAGGCTCGAAGGGCCAATAGAGTTGAACTAATCACATCCTGAGGAATCACTCTTGTATCGGCCGACCTTACTTTCCAACTTCCAGCAGGGGAGCACCGGTGTTTCGAATGCTCGAGTCTCTTGCGCCGTTACTGCTAACAGTGGCGGCAGCAGCGGCTCGAGGCCAATAGTGATTCCTGGCGTACTGGAACATTTTATCGTACAAACGTGTCCCCGGGAACAAGCGTATTATGTTCCGCACGTTCGCCCGCAGCCATTCCGTAATAGTCCCGGAGACTATATGTATTTTATATACTCAGATACTCTTCCAAAGACACCGGGTTCCTCAGCCGCCCGCTTTTCCGCCTCGAGTTATTACACTGGCAAAATGTATCATTCCAAAGCGAGAGATCTGTCTTGGGCGCGTGTCGCGCGATATACCAGCCGCTTTTCCTCTCTCGGACATGGAAATTCGTGGGGTGTCCTTGCACACCGGATATGTCACGGGGAGTAGAGTGAATGAGGATGAAAGGTATTGTCGTCGCGAGTGGGGTTGCGTGTTACTTTCCTCGAGGAGTGGCGCTGTCATTTTTGAAAATCGTGCTAGTACCTTTCGAATCTTTATTGTCTCCGCTCTCGCTGGAATTCAATTCGATGCACAATAACAATGCGCGATGAGAATGTTCTCCGGATTTGATTCGGCGGCATTTTTCATTGAGTTTCATGGGAGTAAAAAGGCTCCTCTCGCCGGCACATAAAGTTGAGCCACTCAACATTCATCCCACCCCATCAGCGACTCTTGAAAGCTTCAAGCGGTGGCTGCGCCGGCCTAACGAAAGCAAAATCCCCCTTTGGAAGTTACGGCGGCGCGGTCGGGGCGAGTTCTCCCGCTCCGCGCGTGCGGAGAGCCGAATCGTCGGGGATAAATCAGGAAGTATCACGATCCGGGGGGAAAAAAATCCGTCTCGCTCGCGGTGGTTGAAAGGAGCGCGGCCTCGCCGCTGAAAGGATGAAGAGGAGGCTCAGGAGAGGACCAAGGAAGAGAGGGAGCGGCCAGAGTTGCAGAGGAGTCCTCAAAGCCCACCCTAATCCCGCTCGAGCGGATGATGTGCCGGGAAACGCGCTCGTTTCGCATAATTCTCCGACGATACACTGACTTTTACGCCTGCGGGATCGCGGCTCTCCTGCTCGCCCGGTGTTTACTGCGGCAATAAAATATTCGTAGGGCTCTGTGTCCTCGCGTACTCGGCCCATTGTCTGCCGGATGTGATCCTCGCGGAAAAAAGTTGCTAGACCATCAGCCATTCGTCGTCCCGCCGGCATTGTTGCGTGTACACAACACTTATTCCGACTCGTTCGAAAACACACCGTGCATGGGCCAAGGTATAGGAACAATCGTGGAGAACATAAAGCCTCCTCTGTATAGATGGATAATTAGGTTTGGGGTTTCAGGGATTCAGTGTTCTCTAGTGAAATTCCTATTCTACTGGAATGATAATAGCTTTTAATATTTAATATGTTCGAAACGCGAAACAATGGCTTTACCTAAACAATGAATTCTGGCTCAATTGATCCAAGCCAGTTAGCCCAATTAAAGTTAAAATATTTGTCCAGTGCTTTTAAAAAATGCTCGCCCAGTTATATGTTCCACAAACTCTAGAAGCCCCTGGTTAGAAATGAAAATAACATTACAATATAATTAAGAACTTTGATCTTAGAAATATAATTCAAAACATTTGATTCCTCATTCGACACTTTGGCACAACACTTGGACAAAACTGAACTTCGCAGAAAATGTAACACTCGCTAAAGGCGATGCATAGATTTCTGGATAGCAGCTTGGGTACTTCTCGTTGCTCCTCGGGAGGAGTTGCCAGGCTCGTTAGAAAAACGAGAGACGGAGTGGATCCTCCCCTCAGTGAGGTAGCAGCGCGACGGTTAAGCCAACCAGCAGCAGGAGGAGGATGGCGCGGTGCGGCGAAGTGCTATCAGATATCGGAAACTCTTTAGGATTAAACGCGATCAGCGAGCCTGTTACCAAGTCGTCGCCGAGTGACTTAACTCCGAGACAGCCTGAAGCCGCTTGATGCATTTTCGATCGTCCGCCGGCGGACACGTGAGGCCAATCGTATAATGATACGTCAAGCCCTGCAAATTTCCGAAGGCCCCGGCGACTTCTATCAGTTTCATTCCTCCAACGGTCCCCGGGAAATGATTAATTCTCCTCTTTCGACGCTCCCTTCCAACTCTCGAGCTACGTGCCTGGCATGGAGCTCCGACGACAGTCGAGCCACTGCTTCGACCGATCAGAATCTTGGGGCTAAAGATCCTAATATCTCTGAACAACTATCTTTTCGAATTAGATTTTCCTCTAATCTGATCTCAGTCTTTGGTCAATAAATTCTAAGATTACGCGAATTCGAATGTCTGTCACACATCTTCCAGAATGGAGACTCGAACCAAAGAGATCCGAACAGCGAGCTCAAACGCACACTAACTAGTAACCAAGTTGATCCAACCAAGTCGAGCTAATACATCAAACAAACAATAAACTGTCAGGTATAGCCTTAAAGTATCCGAGAATATCGGCGAAAGGCAATGAGCGTGGCGCGCGTAATCCGGCGCAATCAATTGGCCCAAGTTCCCCGGGAAACAGGCGTCTTTATGATAATGGGCATACCGTGTCAGCCGGTTAGCAGTCGAGTGCACGCCATCCCGATAACCAGCTTAAAACGAAACGCTTCTTGTGTAACGAGTTAGGCGAGTCGCCCTGATACCACCGGCCTTTCCCCCTCCCCGTCCTCATCCGCTCCCTTTGCCGCTGGATGCAGCTATACATCAGACTTTACAGCGGTATCAAGCAAAGTGTTGCTCGTTGGCCCAAGTATCCCCGGGACCGACGTTCCTGTCAAGCTGTTTAGACAGTTGCCGTTCGCCATTCCGGAATATCTCTATAACTCAGGAGAGTCGAGACTGCGGGCGTACCGGAACGCCCGATAAACCGTCCATCTGTTTATTATTATCTGGGGTAGAGAGACTGAGAAGGAACGGGAGATTATGGGTGGTGGAACGAAATGGTATTATTGAGGAGTGTTAATAATAGTGGAAATAATAGAATCGAGACGATTAGAGATTTAGAAATATGTATTCATGAAGGCTTTTCATAAACTCCGAGAAATGCGCATATGAAACGGAAAGATGATTTCTCTGAGAGACTCGTGTGGAACCGTCCCAAGACGACGGGATGGAGATCTCGTTACTGGTTGCCCATACACCCTCACACTCATTCCCATCCACGCGTATCAACACACTCTCATCTACTCTCCCGCACGAATAACCGATTCATCTCGCCGCTTCAAGACAGTATCACTTCAAACGTCTCACTCCACACAAATGTTCCATCTCCCGGAATTCCCTCAGATGGAGGAGCGAGAGACCCTGAAAGACAGAGGGAGTCGCGGGGAAAACGAAGGGAATCGAGTGGCAATTTGCGCGATGGCCTTGATCGATAGTCGGGGGTCGGGTTAACCGGGAAGTCTGAATTTTTGAGGGCGAGGCGGAAGACCCGGTGCATGTGGATGGTATGGCGGAGGGGGACGGGGCGGGGGTGAGCAGTGGGAGATGGATAAGGGTTGGGCTAAAAGCCGCACAAAGCTATTGCCGGTTCTTCGATGCAGTAGCATCGAGCGGACGCAACTCGCTCGGAAGGGAATCGCTCGGATCAACGGAGATCAATGGACGGTTTCGGAGCAACTAGTTTTCAAACAATAATCGATAGCCCTGGCAGCCGGCAGCCGCGTCGGGCCAATCCGCCTCCCCTCCGCCCCCCCTGACCGACTCCGCGTAATTCCGTGCATACTGCGAAATTCAATCATTTGTGCGCTTGTTGTCTCGCGACCTATGCGCCGAATCCCCAGCCCCATTGTATTCTCTCTCTCTCTCTTGCCCTCGGTGCTGCCTCCCTGGCTCTCGTTGAGCGATAAAGAGTGTTGCACTTTCGGACTCGGCCGCTTTTTATCGATATACAAAATGGAACTTGGACGAGCAGCGAAAGCTTTCTCAATGGCAAAAATACACATTTTTTTCTAATCGGCACGCCTTTTTTCAACTTGCTCTAAATTTCGGAGAATTTTGAAAGATCGAAATGGTATGATTACTTAATTACCTTGTAGATTCCCTCATTTTTTATTTAGTTCAATAGCGTAGCACGCGACGGCGGCGCAGAAATAAATCCACGGCCTGCACAATCTAATCTACAGTAACAATAAATCAAAAGTTCCCTCCGGCGAGATCGAGATTTCCCTTTCGCACTTTTAGCATTTATCAATGATCGTTTCTGATTTGTGTGGCCAAGGAGCGGCGAGAGCGACATTGCCACTGTGACTGTTACTCCCGAGGGACGGTCGCACGAAATTGGCATTGGGGGTCTGGATGAAAAAGTGCGTGGGGTTATGTAGCCGAGGCCTGACAAGCCTGTCGATTCACGTAAACGAAGAAAAGGCAACTGAGAAACTTCTTATCTCCCGGCGACCGCAATAAGCACTCCCAGTCCCGAACCCTTCTTTTATGTCTTTTACCGCGAATCGACAGTGGACACCATGTGCTCGATACACTTTACCAGCTCCTCTAAAAAGAAACTATAAACCTGAGAGAAATACATTGAAAACTATATGTCTTTGTCTTCCCCTATTCTATGTTATACGAAATAATTCTCAGTATTTGACTTGGAAAGAAATTCTAAGATGCCAGTTTCACTTACAGCAAATCAATCTTTTGAATCTTTTACCATTCCAACTTATATAATTCACTTTACTTAATTATTAACAAACCGAGAACCTACAACAACTATTACATTTATGGAAATCCTATCGAACACACCAGACACACATCCTCCCTTCCCCCAAGATCCCCGCACACTCAGTGTGCATCTGTAATCGTCGCTGACCCCAAGCGAGCATACGGCCAGGCGTTCATATTCACCGATCCAAGTAAACTCATCAACAAACTCATTACCATTGTTAGGGGTGGCAATGGTGGTCGGCCAAGGACGAAATTCGGCTGGAGGACGAGTCGCCGGCTGACGAGGAGGTAAGAGCAAGGCCCTGTTCCGCGATCTCGCACACACGCGCCCCTCCAGGGCGGTCCTGTTTTAGCGGCAGATTATATTTGAATTTTAATGCCACCCACCGACAGAGGAAGAACGTGCGGCCCAGAGAGGGAGAGTATCGGGAACACAACCGAGCGTCCAGGTTCAGGCTGCCCCCCACTTCTCCGGGAGCGACGGGGTACATAGATAGAAAGAGGGTCAGAGAGAGAAGCGGAGCTGTGTTCCGCCGAGAAAGAGATGTCTGGAAGCAGCGAAATGCCGGAGGGCCAGCCGATCGTGGCGAGTTTGATGCATTTATTCATGTTTATATTTATGGTCGAGCGCGATCCTGGCCGGCGAAGGGACCCCCCACCATGGACCCCACCCGTGCATCAAGCGGTGATGGGTGGGGATTGCAGCGGAGCTTTATGATGCCGAAATTCGAGTCCGAATAAATTTTCTCTCGTAGCTCTCCGCTCGCATATGTATAGTATGTGCACGGTGCACATATCCTTGTGCAGCTCCTTCCTGCGCGGTCTTACCCCTCGTCGACTACCTCATTGCGAATCGTAGAATACGTATACGTGACCTCTCTTCACTTCGGACCGATGTTATGATGAATTCGAGAAAGATGGTGTTTGTTGTTTCTTCGATACCGGGCCATCTTAGAAACACGCTGTTTTCTTTGGAATAGTAGGGGCGATTGTTCGGATGGATCGAAGCCAGTGTAAAAGGTCGATGTACACCAGCGGGGGTGTTCGCTCAAGCAGGAATGCTCCGTGTGTTATTGAATTCAAGGAATCCAACTGTTCGGTATTTGGCTCTTTCGCGCAAAGTGCCGAGTCGTGAAGCTTGTAACAATAAATGGGGGAAACACCTTGGGCCAATGGGCGCGGGGTGTAGGTTCCGGAGCAGGCATAAAATCTCGATCTCGATTATACAATATGTCAGCACCTCGCCCCTACACGATCGACCCTTCAATTTATGTTCACGGATACTAAGATTCCCCATCTCGTTCGAGCCTCGTCTGCTTAGGGGCTCGATCCTCCCATGCTGTATTTCCTGAGAAGCACTCCTGCCAGCACGAACCCTCGTCATGTGGCCCGTGGTGATGTTAAGGCATGCGTGCCCCGAGACGAGTTAAAATATACTGGCGAACGTCGACACTTTGTCAACGAGACAATTTTGACGAATCTAACCTAACGATAAGCGAGACGTCCGATTTTTTAAAGGGGGAGAAGCTGGAGTTTATCATATTTTTAAAATGTAGAACAGGATCCAATACAGATGCAAGGGATTATAAACTTGAAGGCTTCGACATTTTATGTTTTGTCTAATATCTGCAAGAGTATCTTTTTGATAGGCACAATCATATCTTGATTCTTATTTTGAATTTAAACAGTATTTTGAAGTATTTTGAATACTACAGTCGAATACAGAATTATAAAACAGCAGAAACATTGAATCCAAGGAGCTGACAATGAAATTCATTGACGAAAACAAATGACGGTATAATTCGTCAGAGGTTTCGTCGACTCGGATTTCATTGAAAGAACAGTGATTGCGAGAGGAAGTGATAGGAAGTACGGTAGGTGGTTGAAGGAAGATGCCAAGTCGAGCAAACCAAAGCCAGAGGACTGATTCAAAAGTTTCGGGCTGCCGCTTGATAGGGCAAACTTCCTCGACCCTTCCTAGAGCCTGTTCCGATAATTAACTTAGAAAAATGTGGTCTACCATCCTCCAACTCTCCTGAAACCCAAGCCCCGTCCTTTTCTCTGCTGGCTCTGCCGGTGGCGGCAGCGCGTTACCTGTATGTCCCATTTAGCACCGTAACTTCAACGGCTTTAAAGTTAAATCTACTTGGAGTGACCGTTGCACCTCGTTGACTCGTCGCCCTCTGGATTCTTCTCCCGTTAATCCCTTTTATTAGCTACCATCACGTGTTACTTTAACACTTCCTACCCGTCCCTTGAACGACCGTGTCGCGCGAGATACTCCGATCGAATTCCTCTTTTCCTTTTTCTCCCTTTCTCCCGAGTAACTAAAGCCGTTCGTTCTGCACGTTCTTTTAAACAGAAGTACAGAAGTTCATTTGTTGGGACCCAATGAAGGGGTAGATAATAGAAATAATAAAATAGCATACACATTGTTATTTACCCCAAACTCAGACAAAGAGCAATGCTCACAAAAGAAAGAAAACCCTTTTAATTCTACCTCACATTCACACAAAAATCTATTGAATCCCCCGCTATCAAGAATAAATAGCGAGGAATTTTGAAACTGGTATTGCAAACGCGTTCCCCTCGAACACGTCGAAATGAGGGAAGAAAAGAATGCCGAGGCGAATCACGTTTACCAACATTCAAATCTCCCGTTTCCCCGCAAACCCGCCAAGTCTCTAGTGGTCTTAGACGGAATCCACTCGACGACTATGCTGCGTGTGTAGAAACGACAAAAGCGAGTTGGCTTCGGGATGCAGAGTCGCTGGGAATCCAGGTTTTCCCTGGCCATCTTGGGAGTCGCTGGAACGGGATTTCTCTCGCGTCGAATGCAATAAGTGGTTCTTGCCGGCGGTGCGTAAGTACGCGAACAGTCTCGCCATAAAGGGGACGCGCGTCCGTCAGCGCTGTCATTCGGTGATTAATCGGTGGCGCGCGCGAGAGAAATCGCGAACCGGAAGAAGAAAAGAGCGAGGCCTAGCGGTAAATCGCCGCCCGGGATCATTGCTTCTGTGTAATCGGCCTCCATTACGCAATTGTCGCTTTTTCAGCGGCGAGGAGGTTGTCGAGCGCGTGTCGTGACCGTATTCAGAGGGTATCTCGCCGATCTCGCCGATCTCGCCGACCGGGAGATACATCGCTAGGCGACGAGGAGCTGGGAAAAAGCGAGGCCTCTTAAAATACCGTGACCGACTTTGTAAGGCAACCGCTCGCCGTGATTCGATCTACGTGACGGCGCGCTCGATCCGCCAATTCTTTTAATAGCGCGTGGAATCCGGCGGACTTCTTTGCGCGACTCGATAGGTGTCTCCTATGTGGGTTATGTCACGCTAAACGATTCCAGTACGTACGCGGCTGCGTCTACGAGTTTTATACCGTTTGACGGCGACACGCACTTCAACTAGTGATAGAAATGTGTCACGCGGCTTGACAAGATTGGTTGCCTTGTTCCAACTATCCAGCTAGAAAAATGAGAGCCTCTTTTTTAAAACAATCATAATTTATATAGATATGGTTTATTATATAAAATATATTGAATTTCTATTTGAAAGATATTCAAAAGCAAGTAACTTACTTTACGAAACTACTAAAATTGCCCAATTGTCGAATCCCCCCTTCGATTATTATACTCAAAGACACAAATAGAGCGCAGATAATCCCAGGAGGATCGGTAGTACACTAATGTCCTGAACATCAAGGATTATCCTGGTTGGCAGTAAAAGTTTTTGCTAGCAATCGCCTGTAGCGGGGAACTGCTGGCTTTGCAATTTTTCAATTTCACGAGGGTTAGGGGAAAGGTGGGGGGACCTGGGTCTCGGCGGTCTCGAAATGGAGGACGTGAAATTTTGTAGCTACTGCCGGCGCTACTCCCGCCGAAGTAATTGGATATCGTAATCTCGTTATACTTTGCCATCTAGAAGGCTCGTATAAAATGCCGCGGTGAGTTTCTAAACGAGATTAGCCCGCAGATCGGGCCGGATAAGGGCGCGCCGGAGTTCGGATGGCGAGCTGCTCTAATGTTCCAGCCAGAAAATTCTTGTCTAACAACTTCAGCACACAGCGACCCTCGCCCTCCCTATCGGCCCCGTGGCCGTGATGAGTTTTTATTACAACCACTTCCGCCATTCGCCATGCCAGTCCTCCCATTTTCCCCGACACTGGCCTGTACCTGGATTATTCTAATTCAAGGTCCTCGCGGTGCTGGAGATATTCTTGAGGTTTTATGAGTGCGAGGAGAAGTCGCCGTTGCATGCTGAATAAGACGGATTGGGATGTTGTAATAAGATTGCGAGCTGTAAATGTTTATCTACTTCATAATCGAATAAAACCGATCCAAATGCGAGGAGTGAATCGTATCTTTTGAAAAGCCTGCGAATTCCATTTGCTGTTTGCCGGAGTGCAACTCCCATTCGTAATCCCTGAAGCAGTGGATACCGAAGGAAGGCAATGGAATCAAAGGAGAAAATAATGTAAAGTAAAAGGAGATTGGAGGGAGCGTCAAAGCAACGCGAAGGAGTGAGACGACACGTGCTTCTCGTTCGACGGACACACCGATAATTGCCTGCCCGGCGAAACCTCCGTCTCCGAGGAGACCTTCCGAACATAATTGGTTTTCTTCCTCGGAGATAGCGAGGGAACTCTTCCCCCATCAGGTGCAGCTTAGCCGAATGAAGCCGACACCTATCAACGCTCTTTGCCTTCCTACCTCGCATTGCGGAGAACATTTCCAAGGACGATGGCGTTAGACGATTTAGATGCGAGTCAGGGTTTTCAGCACAATGCTGCCGGTCTCTTTTCGGATTTCTGATGACTAGAAAAGTAAAACAAATCAATTTTTCGTTTGTTTTGTCATAAGAACTATTTAGCCTTGCATCTAAATTCACTTATGTTTGAAACTTTTGAAAACTGATTTTAATATATAGTGTTTTCTTTCTTTCTTTTGAACGAAAAGTGTGCATTCGATAAAAATGAGCGTTCACTCAACTTTGAAAGGTAAGTTTATTGGGAAATCGAGAAGGTCGTTGAAAACTGTTGATGGATGCGATGTCTGACAGCAATTTGCTAGTTTGTCACTTGGTGATTGAGAGAATCTACTAACTGGCATAAAAACTGGAGCACATTTAAGAAGCGAGGGCTTTTAGTAGTGAGGCGAGACACGTTCGAGGACGCGTCAAAGGGAATCCTTAACAGATTGTTTGCTTCCTAACGAGGATCGCATTGGCCGTTTTTCGAAGCTATTAGAAACGGGATGATCGCAACCTTAGATATAAAATTTAGCAAAGGAAGCATCGGCAGCGAGGGCCGTTCGCTCCCGAGGTAACTTTGCCTCGGCAAAATTCATGAGGGAAGTTGCGTTTGACTTTAGCTACACTTTAAATCAGCACGGCAAACTCCGCTCCCACCCCCGGGGAATATTTTTGCGTGTCAACAAGTCCTGTTTTATCTTCAATTCGAGTGTTTACCAAAGCAAATGGCTGTCGTTGATTAACTGGATTTGGCGGGAAGATTTTAGATTTGTGCAATCTGAAATTGGGGAGTCCAACAGTCACCACTGAATAAGACGTCCAGGCCGCACATTCATTTATCCACCTAAGTATCTACTTTAATCCAGTGTAGCATTTCTTGCAAAATAATTCCCATCATTCTCGCTTCATCCTCGAGGGAGCTTTTAAATTCATATAATGAGTAAAACGTCTAAACACTGAAAATATAGTGGGTGGATAACAGAGTATTGTATTACATATTTCTTGCCAGTCCACCATTACCGTATTTCCCTCGTTGCAATTACTTCATCTCTACCACAATGCAGCACTCTACTCAGCGAGAGCCACATCAAAAAGTATTATACATATTATATTTTACTTCCCCGGTTAGCATATGTTAATTCGTGTAAGCCAGTTCTATCAGTGCTTCTGGAATGAAACTGATGACTATCAATTAAAAATCATAATTCCTGCAATAAATCAATACTTTCGAATTTCGCCCGCCGGAACCCTTCACAATACTCTACTGTTTCACATTTCCAACACGAATTACCACAAGACAAATCTGCACACAGCCTTTTAATAATACACTAAATAATTGAAAGACGTCCGTTTTCTACTACTGCAACCTAAAGAGTCCTTCTCTATAGAAAATTGGTATAAAGAACGACAAGAGACTCGAGCCGACCAAGCATTCGCCAGAATCGGGATTTCTGCGCACGGTGTACTTTCGGCAGAACGGCACGAAATCGCAGAAGCATTCCGGGGGAAACTCTAATGAAACAACTGCGGAAGAAGGGAGGTGGGCGGGGTAGAGGAAGACAGTTTCATTCGGGGGCGAGCGGCGGAGCACTTATGCTGGTCTGATAGGTATACGAATTTGGAGAGCGGGTGTATCGCAGATGTGCGCTGCGGAGGAAGGTGGCTCTCGCCGAGACGAAATTGGACTGACAGAAATGGAATTGTATCTGCCGGCACTAGGCGGGGGGATAGTCGGATAATGGCGAGCACTCGGACCCAGGCTATCGCCTTGATGGGTCAGCGATGACAGTGAAGCAAAGCTTCCGATCGATGAGAGGCCGCGCGCCGCCCCCGGGGAAAGGGGCCAAAGTGAACCGGTTGCGAGCGCTCGAAATACCCCTGCGGGAGGAACGTTAATACGTATCCGGGAAACATACGGTTTGTTTGATCTCATCCGAGGCTTCCGAGCGCTGAAGTTTCCCGGGCGAGGGAGGCGCTACGGCGCGCCGTTTCTTCGACATATGTGTTTCGAGCCGGTTTCATATTTCGGGTATATAGACGCTCACGGCGAATCGTATTCGGCTGGTTGAAAGTTACTAGAGTTCCCATAAAAGTATATTTCTTGGAAGGTAGCCCTTGAGTTTAAAAACATCCAACTACATAATAAACAACTATAAGATTAGAAATTATACTATAGAAAGAAGAAATGAAGAATGGTAATAGTAAAATTTGCAAAATCACAAGAAGTTCAGCAGATCATTCTCTGTCTCGAAAGTGCAGTAAGAAAGTTGAGGTGTCAGTATCACTCGTAATTCAGGCAGCAAATTCTGCCGGTGATAGTGACACGGACAGACTCATTAAAGTAAGGCAGGCATTAGCAGGAAAGTTGGCCGAGCGTTGTCGTCAACGCGTGTATTATTCGGACAATTGAATTAAAAACTAGTCGGCCAACTCTCGCCCGTCTACGTCTACGTCTGTAACCCAGTTTTCGCGCACTTCGCAAGATTAGTATATCAGAACTTGCCGGAATTGATTCATCGCGATTCATCCGGCGCGGCTTTTACTATTCATCCAAATTTCGCTAGACTGACACGTGCAACGTGTTACTCGACCTGTAGCTCATTACTCAGTTAACTCATCGCTGCGAACGTGTTAAATTAATAAGGATTCTATTACGCTCGCGGGATGTGTCACCTTGGCACTTCCGCAATATCGCTTATCACGATTTAACAACAATTATTATGTACATTATTCGATAACCATTTCCCTCCGGAAGTGTTATTGTAAATCAATACCAGGCGTATAAATGAAATGAAATTCCATTCTCTATAAATGATGAACTATGAAAGTCTCATTAAACGAAATGAACAAAAATACTTAATTCGATTCCCATAACGAGAACGTCGTCCACTCAACGAGTATCACGCGCAAAACCCTTTCATTCCGAAATTGAACGCGTGGAAAAAAGCACGAAATCCGTTTCTATTTGAGCACCAATTTGACGTTGTACAAGTAATAACAGCGAGAGAGAGTTATCGCACTATAAAATTTTTATACGACGCAAAAAGTCCGAGGTTGCGCGCGCGGCCATTCAGCCGTCAAAAGCACGTAATTTCCTGTAACTCATCTCACGTAAAATCTCACTGTTTGACTAGCGGAGGTCCAGCGGCGCAGGAGGAGGAAGAGGCCGAGGTTGAAAACATGCGCCGAGTGGTGGGGTTTTCGGCGTATTTCACGAATTACCAAAACAAGACGGCGGGGCGCGCGCGCGAGCCGCACTCCAGTGTTAATTAATCTGCTTCAGGCGTCCAATCAGGAGGGATATACATAGAGGCGAAACAATTTGCGGTGGCCGTGTCAGACGGGAAAGCAAATGTTTGTCGGTTAAATTGCCCGCTCGGCCGTCCGGCCAGCCAGCCAACCGTCCAATTCGCCGATTCGCGATTCGCGATTCGCGAGCGCTATTTATTGGAGTAGAAGCTCTCCTCGATCCGCTCATTCACCTACGAGTAATCCACACTGGACCCATACACCGGTTCGCTACACCTTTCGCCAAGAAAGGGCCAATGAGATGCGCCAAAACAATTACCAGTTCTCCTTCACTTTTCAATTATACTTCCTTTTGTATATATTCCACCTGATGCATCACGCTGTTGCGTTAATTGTAAGTGATTGTGAACTGTCACTGTTTAATTAATTCACACGCAACAATACATTTTGGAAAGCAATTTCTGAGCAGCAATATGTCAAGCCGACAATAATACAGTTATGACGTACATGAATTCAGAATAACTGAATCGAAAGACAACAGTCACAGAGTACACAAATAACTTGGGCACTGAGAGGTAAACAGTTGCGTTAATTACAAAGGCTTACATGGAAGTAGGAGTGGCATCAAAGGAATTCTATTCGTCAAACGCATGCTCGGCTGCTTCACGGCTGTCGGCACAAACAGACACCCTCCCCAAGCTGACTGCGCCATTATTAACCAATAATAGTATGAATCAACAGGAAATCGGTAGACCACAGATCCATCGAAACCGCTAAACGACGATACACCTGGGCAAGTAAGTGTATTGCAATTAAATTCTCCATTCGAGACGCTATATTAGTTCTGAGCATCGAGGCCTTTGCCTGGCCCGTATTGGCTCATTCCAGACTCTCTGATTGCGATGGTGGTTTCGGGCGCATTGACCTGTTACATTGACGAATATCACTTTCGCGGGCCACAATCCGGAATTCTATTCTCGGATTAGCTTTCGACGAAATTAGACGAAATTATTAATTTTTATTTATTTACATTAATAGAAACTATTAACATTTATTTAATAAGAATTTATTAGGTTATTCCTTCAAACGGCAATTGTCAATTAATTCATAATTCATAAAACAGAAGATTACTTAATCAAAGTGAAAAGATTTGCTCAGACATATCTCTGTCAAGAACCGCTCGGCCAGGATAAAGAAATGCGGCTCTGGCCGTAAGCATCGAGCGAACGACATTTAAATACACGTCGTACCAGCACGTACTAGTTTCGCACTAGCATCGCGCTGCCACCACTACAATTTACATCTGTCAAAGGCACATTCCCGGCGAAATATGGCAGTCCCTCCAATAGGAGATCGCGTTAAATGGAGGGCGAAGCCGTAGAGTACGTAGCTAGGTACGTACACACATGGATGGTACGTAGGGACATATCTCCCGCGGGAGAATCGGGAAAGGGTTGTCAGCTGGGGAAAATGTGGAAGAAATGTGCTTGCTGGCCGGGTAGGAGGCGGCCGTGTCCCGGCAGGACGTGGACTGCTTCCAGAATTTCCACGTGCACGCGGGAAACCAGGAGGAGGGAAACGACGCGGCGCCGAGGAACAAAAGCGCGGTATCGATCGCCGGAAATCGCTCGTCCGCGATCTTAAGTAACACAGTTTCAGGGATCGGGTAACGGCGAGGCTCTTGCCCTAGCCTGTCCCTTTTTCTCAGGCCCTTTTTCTTTCGGCTTCTCATCCTCGTCCTCTTCTCTCTTTCCCTTTCTTGCGGTTAAAGCTAAGTGTACGAACGTGACGTATAAACGAGCCGACCGCGATGAAGTGTACTTCTTCCGTCGGCTGCAATTTCCTCTAACTACTGGACGCTTCGCAGTTTCGCATGCCGCTGGAATTGTCAACGAGATCGCCCTTCAGGACTTGATTCTATGAGGGCTTCCACCACCTAAAAGTTTTTAAGTTCTATGTTGCGTGAACCAAGTCCATTTCACACATTATTAATCAATGCCAATAATCACATTCACAATCTTTAAATCTCTTCAATTTACTTGACAACTGACCCCCAAATCCCAAACTAAAAACAACTCGCCACCAACTCTTGCCCCACAAATATTTACAACCCCCAGCAATCCCCACCACACGATTCCGGTTCACTGCAACGAAGCCCGCTGGAAATTCCCCTCGAGCGGAGATAAAAGCTGCCTAACAATGTACCGGCGAAGGAACGAGAACAAAAACGAAATCGTACGAAGCGGGTGTCATCCGGCGCGCGCGCGGTACATTAACGGTAGACTCCGACAAATTCGCTGGGCGTTAAGCATTACAGCATTACAAGTCCGCGAGCGCACGCGTGTATTTGTGCGCGCGTGCAATCTTCGTGAAAGCCATCGCGGAGTAGCTGGTGTCAGTGTCTCGCGAGCGTGCACAGTGCACGTAATAAAGGTCTAGTGACGTTGAATGAGGCAGCGCATCGCTCGACATCGAGGAGAGCCAGTCCTCTTCGTCCCATGCACGCGCACCTACAGGGTGATTCGCGTGCTTTTAAATCGCGATAATGCGGTTCTACTGTTGTATGAAAAGTAATTGTAGATTGTCTAGTGACATTTATTATGCTGAATCTTCTCAAACTTAGTGGAGAGACAAATGTATGTATACAAACATTGTGGATATAAGAGGTGATTTGTAAAACTGCTCAACAGATTTGGACAATACTTTTATTGTTTGGAGGTATATTATTTGGTATAATTGTTTGGTATAAGCTATATTATATTTATAAAATGTATTTATTTCCAATACAGAGGCAGGTCCGAAAGTGCTGATTAAAAGAAAGCGAATCACCCTATATAAACACTGGCGTACCCCGGTGACAGACGGGGGGAAATGAAAGAAAAGGCGCTGGTAAGTGCGCAACCATACGGACACGTGTCCCGTGCATAAGGCCTCACGAGCGTGCATTTACTAATTGCAGCGACTTAACGTCCTTTGATCATTAGAACTTAACCAGCTTTGATGTGCCGCGCCGCGGAAACTGAGCATCCTTAAATGCAGCGTTCGTAATTGAAATTCAAGCTTCTACGGCCACCATACTAGCATGGACCGGGGGATACCATGGATCAAAAGGAGTCCCATGGGGAGCGAGGGACACGCACTCCGCCACGTATTCCTACTTAATGTAAACAGAGATAAACGTCCACTTATGGGGATGCATTGATGTCCTCCAGCCACGCGAGTCTAGTGACCTTGATGTTGCAAGGATGCTTTTTTCATTTTTTCACTTAGAAATGCCAGTGCTTTGAGGTTGTTTCAATCCCTTGTTTCAACTGCAGTTTAGTTATAATTAATACACGAACTCATACTGAAACCGTTTAATAAAAGAAATCCGCGCTTACCAAGCATTTGGATTATCCCAAATGAATGAATCCTTTCATTAACTTTGCTCGGAAACTTGCACGATTTGATGTCATCACATAGATGGGATACGAAATGGCCAGAAGCAGAACTCTAGAAACAGACGGGGAGAAGTGTACACGTGTACGTAGGAAGTCTGGTGAAACTATGACTAGATATGCTAGATTGGGAAGGCGGTCGAGGAGCGAGGGACGCCTTATTACATCAATGCATAATTAGAGATAAGTGCCGATCTCGCGTCAGTTCCCGCGGCGAAAGGCTGCCGGTGCGCGAAGCCCGGGTAAGCTTGAGGATCTTCGGGCGGATATGTAGCCGGCAGCGATTTCGCCAATCCGTGATCCATAAATCTCAGGTAGCACAGCGGATTAAGTAGCCGGGCTGCTTTATCGCCCGCCGCCACGAGATCTGAGTGCCGGAATCTCGCCGATTCGGGATTAGCCGCCAGCGTTAAATCACGAATACTTGCTGGTCCACTCGCGCATCTTGGTTCCTCTATCTCGCCGTCGGAGATGCGAGAGAATATTAGTTCATTGGAGAATTGCGCCGAGTAACTCAGCTCTCTCACACGTGGTTGGTAACTGCGGTTTGTTTCGAGTGAGCTAATTCGCTCCAAGCATCTTCCAGACGAGTATAGGGTTTTCTGACAAGGAAGGTTATCGATCGCTTATATTGCTCGAGTTTCAAGCGATCGCTTTCGCAATCCAGCAACTGCAGCAATGAAAGCAAACTCTCCATTAGGTCCGCAATTGCATAAAGTTTTCTTAGAAAAACTATTGGAAAGTAGGTATTGTTTATTAGGACGAACTCTTACTATGCCGTCGGAAAGTTTCCCTGTAATGCGATCTTCTTCTCGAAGTGGCGTACTTAATGAATTCAAGCGGGAAGGTGTCGAGCGGCCCCGAGAATTGCAAAGTTTGCGGTGGTAAATCGAGCGCGGCAGCTGCCAGGCACAATTACCGGAGGACTCTTCCGCACAGTGGACGGCTTTCGGGACCTTGATTCCTGCCTTCTTCCTAATTGCGTTCATTGCCGCTGTTAGAATTAAACCGAGGACGCGCTAACGTCGTTTAAGCCGTCGGATGCAACGGGGCGCGGTAACTCCGAGGAACAACAGTGCGCGGCGATCGAGATGTATCTCGTTGCGGCGATGGTCGACACATCGTGACGAGCTCGAGGGCTTAATATAATGGAGTCTCGAGGAACCAGTAATTACGGGAGGCGCATCGAGCTTGAGAAACGATTTACAGCTGAACGGCTCGAGCAATCGCTCCTTCCGTCGAAATGCGACATGCGATTACCGCGCATCCGGCTCCTAGTGCACTGCCTCCGCGAATTCCCACGAAGATTGATTTCGATCTATCCACCTCCAGTTCATGATTATGAAGCTCATTGTGCGGGATGATTCGCTTGGCTTTCAATCAGTAGTTTCGTAGCCTACTTTATATCTTAAGTAGATGGATCTTATATTACGTGTATTGTATATGATATAAGAAAATATTGTATTATAAGTAGGACGTAGATATGAATTTGACATTAATTATAATAATTCAAGCTCGTTTCATTTATGGAATAACACTTTACACTAGCGACTAAACTTAAACACGAAGATGCGTTTTGAAGAGGGAAACTAAACAGGGTTTGGTTATCCAACAATAGATTCAGTCGTCCATGTAGGGAAGTGCATCCCTTGGCTTTAACGCTCTATCTATACGAGTGAAACAGCAAACTTCTGGAGAACGCTTGGCAATGTAAAGCAGGACAAGTGTGCCGGTAGGTGGAAGGTGCGGGAGTATTTGTGTTGCACGAATCGAAGGAATCGAATCAGATCAGTCCGATTCGATTCTACCTAGAATTCAAAACACTCTCGTAGATAGTACAAATACTAGCAAAGCAATAACAAGGCAATTGACCGGAGAATTGTTGGACATTGTTGGCACGGGAACTGACGCAATTCCGACAATGCTGTAATACACAGTTGTATTTATTCCAAGTCCATGGTGCTTTCAGAATTTCTCCGTACTTGCGATGTGATAAAAAATACGAAAATTTACTGGAACTTGTTTATTGATTCCATTATATATTATATTATGATTATAATTATGATTATATGATTGATTTATTGATTATTCTTGATTCCCAACGTTATGTGTCAAGTCCGATTACTTACCATTGTTGAAGCATAAATGATTTCTGAAAAGCACAACTCGAACTAGCTACTCGCACAAGAATCCAGAATCTAAAATGCAAAGTGTTCGCCGGTAGAAAACTGCCGCGGGCCAAAGGGCCATCGGTCCGGAGAGTGACTCATGTTGCTCGGGTTCCGTTCGAGCAGATATTTCGCGAGGCCGCTCTTGTCAGATGCAATCGTGTCTCGCCGCCCCCCCTGGCCCGCTTGGATTGCTTGGGCTCCTTTGTTTCGGCTTGAAAATTTGACGAGCTGTTTTACAGAAAGCTCCTGGGACAAAACCTTCCCCCCGCGGTGCCCGCCGCCGCCGCGTGTGTTTCCCTTTTCCCGGCCGAGGGAAATACGAAGCTCCTGTGTGCGAGACTCGGGCGCTGGAATGCGCGCTTTGCATACACGTTCAATCGGAATACTCGCCCTCCACTGACCTCGATTCCCGATCAAAAGACCGGACACGATTCTGTCCGAGATATTAAAGAGGTTGCGACAATCGAACTCGGGTGTCGAGTGTTGAAAGTGCGCTTGTACGCGGAGTAGTTAATCTGGTACTGTAGAGCTTGTTATTTTGGTAGAAAGATATTTTGTGGTCGAGGGAAAGTTGGTTCGAATTTTGCGAGTGTTATCGCGCTATGAGACTTTAATAAATATTACTTTATTTCGTTGAACAATCTTCGGGTCTCAATGTACAATTCATCAAAAGAAACGGCCCCTTTCATTGGGCATTGGTGTAAGAAGCTCGTGTTTAAAAAAGAACGTCTCCCGTTGCCGCAGTACACGCCAAGATGAACGAGTCCGATAATCGAACTCGCGCGCTCCGGGGGAACAAAAGGCTCGCAGCAAAAACACGGCAGGCCGCTAATTGTAAAGAGCAACGTGAAACCAAGACGGGAAAAAGGTGGCCGGTGGAGGCGTTGAAAGCCCGGGCGAGAGTGCCGATATAGTTGTGCGATGTGCGAGCGTGTAGACGGGGCCGAGGGCGACGGAAAGCGGATAAACGTGTCGAAGAACTCCAAAACCAATAACTTGCAGCAAACAGCAGAGCTATATGCGTGCGCCTATACATATATGTATTTATTCCGACAAGTTTCGAGTCGGGCGGGAAAGTGCGCGGGATCCGATTTTGATGGGCCATGAAATCGCGATTTACCGGCGCGAACGATCCTCTCGTTTTAACTTTTCAAGGTCCGAGCGGAGTAGGCCGCTGAAAAATGCCGGCTTTATCCGTAAATGAATTCGCTCCGACGACGCGGCCGTTTTCGGCGAGGGGAAAAATGATATTCGTCAATTTCATATCGAGTGAAAACTCTCGTATTCGTTGCTTTTATTTTATTATCCCGCACTATCCACTATCCAGGAAGAAAAGAATGGACAAGTTTAAATATCGACTTACCGTCAAAGTCGACGGATTCCGTAATCGACTTTCAGAAAACTCCAAACACAGGTGACGTTGGTGGAAAAAGGGGAATAAGTCGTCTTCGCAATCTGTCAGGAATTCCCGAGGAATAACAAGGAGTTAGCCCGCACGGGACGACATAAAAAAGAGGTCATCGCACACTTGTCTTCAACCTTCAACAACTCGACCACCCTTTTCATTTTTGAGCGACTGGCGGGGGGTGAAAATGAAAAATCAAGCCTGCCGAAAAACGAGACGCATTGAGAGGTGCGCGGAGGCCGAGGCCGTTAGAGAGGGATGATAACACGAGCATAGCGCGGCGCGGCAGTAGCGCGTCGCTTTTCCTGTTCAATAGACGACATTTGGACTGAGCGAGCGGCACTCGACACAAAAACGAGAAAACCGGCCTGCAGAATTCCCTTCAGGCTGCTTCCGCTCTTCCTACTGTTACTGCCGGCAAGCTAACGTCGCCCGGCCGCTTCCCTGCGAGCCCCGCGCGTTACAAACAGAGTCGGGCCGCACGAAAAAGGCCCTCGTTTGCGCTCGATTAAACCTCTGTGTCCCTTCCCTCTTCGCCGGCCGCATTTTCCCCATCGAACTTCCCGATGAATATGAGAGCGCACGCCTCTCTGAACAACGCGCGCCCGCGCGCTCGCCTTTGCCGCTCGATGCGCACTGTTGTGCGAGAGTGATTTCGAATTCCGTCCTGGCACGCCGGCTATCGAAAACACCGAGTTTGTTAAATTTAGGTTTCAACTATTGTTTTCGGCTTTAAACTGCTAAACTGCGCGGGGCATATCGAGATTTCCAAATTGGGTGGTTCGAAGGAGCGCGGAAACAGCAGCTCTATTAAACTGACACGAAAACGGAAAATCGTATAAACTGCAATTCCGGCGCGTTGCGAGCAGAGCGAATTGAACAAATACTGGGGGGTCAATGGTAGATTAAAAATGGAACAAGATTACTGGTAGTGCGCGCTACCAATCGGGTTACCGTCGAATTAAACGGAGGGCTCGTTCCTATTACGTCGCGTTTTTTCCGGTTGTTTTTATAGATGGCTACGATACCTGTAATCTGATCCACGGTTCAGGACTAATTCAATCCTTCTGTCTATTATATGTGTGCATGCGCTGGAACTCGAATGCTTTTTTCATGATTTCTGTTTAGAAAGAAAGATTGATATTTAAATAATTCTGAATATTAATTTCAGCTAAACCTCTACAAAGGTCAGTCAAATTGCGAATTGAAAGCAGCCTGCCAAGAAATTTGTCTTCGTCAGGCGAGGGACTTTTACGCTGGCCCAATATTTGAGTATTAGCTGAGCAAACGTGTCGGCTACATCCGACAGACAGGCCAACAAACCTTAGACAGATTTTAGGACGAGCTTCTGGCAGGTGCGCGAAAGCCTGTGTGTAGTACTCTCGCTCCATCTCGACGGCTGTGGCCGGACACGTAGAGTATAAATCATGCTGGCTGGACACGTGTAAGGATGTTTCACTCGGACCGCAGTCCGCGTCCGTATTAAACTTGAGCGGCCGCAAGCGCAGCGTGAACAGCCGCGCACACGGATTTACTTTCCTCGAATGCGGAATGCACTCACGCCTACATAAATTCAATGCACTCCGACCCTTTGAAAAGATCATCTCCGCGATCATAAAGTCGTCGCGTTTCTCCCTCTCTTACTCCACCGCGTGCAATAATTCATTTCAATGTAAGTCTATTGGGGTCAAGTGCTAGCTTCATTTGATGTATTTCCAAATTGTATTTAATTAGCGTAGTATTAGCACGCTGATTAATACAGGAACTTTTAGTTGCAAACTATCCGGTTTATAATACGAGATCAGCATGGGTTGTGAAAGAGGAGCAACTAACGTATAGCTTGGCAACAGGGAAGGGTGAACTCATAAATGTTGGAAAAAGTGAAGGGGTTCGAACGCAAAAGCAATTAGTACGGTCGACTTGGTCGGATCAAAAGAAGCACGAATGTCGAAATTGCTCCCTTGCTGCTGGGATTGGCGCGGCCAATCACGGAAACCTGATCTGCATTCGAGATTTTCTACCTTTTTTCTATCCAGTCCCTCTTACACCGCGCTCAGACATTCACAAGCAAGATACTCGTCTATTTATTGGTCATCACTTTTCTACTTGACGATTATAGGTATTAAAGGTCACGCAATTACTCCAATTAGTAAAAGGCATATTTTAAAAGATTCGTAAAATTTCTACTGGAAAATCGAAATCAGAAATACCCCAGCCGTTATTCTCTCAACCATTATCCCGTTAGCCCCACTTTATCGTTAAAGTGGCGGCTCCGCGAACTAAAGCAAACTTCTATGAAAGACAAACACACCAATCGACCACAACGCCGTGAGAGCGCTGGAGAGTACAGCAAATATCGAGGCTTATATTTAGAAAGAGTTGTACAGGATTGTTTAGTCTCAGTTGGCAAGGGCGGGAGCGAACTCGCCCTTTCCACTGGATAGCTCTCCAATGGGGATAGAAGGAGGTGGAGAGAGAGAGCCACGGAGAGCATCTAATGGTATCCAAACCACGTAGGAGCTGGGAGCCTTGGCGTGCGGGTACCACCACCTTCAGTCTCTACCCTTCTCTCTTCCTGCCGTGAGCGATTCAATAAAGCAAACAAAATGAATTCGCATTTCAAACGCCAGGAGGACGAAACCCTCTCAATTATCCTGGGATGGTATATATTGTACTTCCATTAAAGATGCTCTGCCAAACCCCGACACAACATTTGTTTTTCATTAATCTCAGTATTATATGCAAAAATATTATCAAAATATTATTCTGATCTTCGTTAGGTCCAAGTATTCTTGAACATCTCCGTCAAATGTTTAAACCAAAATGGGTATTTCTAAGAAGTTGACAAAGCTAAAAAGATGCAATAACTATTTTAAAAAAGAACTTAAGGTAAGACTCTATTAAGACATTTACGGGGCCTACACTAGTTCCAGTTGAACTTCCCCTTCATCAACCTCCCCAAGCCCCTAATTACCACTGACTATAGCTGGAGTAGAAGCTCGAGCACCGGGGGACAATTGAATCATCGAAATAAACGCGGCCGGTTGAGAGGCGGTGGGTGGTGATCACGAGCTCATAAACGCGCGGAGCAATATCATACATATTCGAGTGCGGGGGCCACTAATCACCCGCGATATCAGAAAGGCCGGGCACCGAGTTGATCAGATTACAGGAGGCGAGTGCAGGTAGTTAGGCGGTCAGGACGTCCCGGCACAGATGCGCTCCATTGCCGAATTTATGATTCGTAAGTGCATAACTCTGCCATTAGCCATGAAATAGTTTCCGGCTATCTGGTCTCCGTAGGATGCCACGCGCTCCGAATATCTGTCTCCCCGTGTCCGCCTGCGCCTCTGCCTCTCTGTGGATGTGTCGTTGCGAATGCAGGCCGGACCGAGGCCGCCTCCCATTTCCATCCGGTTCACTTATCGAACGTGGACATTAGTGCTCCGCCGCCTGCTTCGCACCAACACCATTCCGACGCTCGGTGGGCTTTAAGTGTTTGATCGAGAGGGTCCACTAAGCATTTCTTAGTCGTCTTTAATGGCTAATAATCACATCAATGACAATCGCGTGTTCGCGAGCCGTGCGAAATATTAAAGACGCGTCGCGTGTGGAATAAATGTTTATATTAGTCAATTAGAGAAGGTTTTTGATCGCGAGCGCTTGAACTGGTTTATAGCCAGGAAGAATTGATCGTCGGGCAATAAAGCGTCTCACTTTCATTATTGTAATGCCAGGCCAATTTGGATTCGATTCTTTTATGCGCAGCAACGGCGTAGTAGTCGCGTAGCAGGGCTAATTGCGAACCTCCCGTTGTGCCGGTGCCAGGTATTATTCGAATTATTAGCTGCCCTATATTATCTTGCCGGTCAGTTCAACCGATATGCATCCCGGCAGACTCATTGTGCTCGCTATTGCCGGTGTACACGATCTTTTTTGTACCTCGTAATATTCTGCCTCCCATTCCACCTCCCATTTCTCGGGTTAGAACGCGTCTACCACACCCTCAATATCTTGTCCTCCTGTTTTTCTCGTATTGCTCCTTATCGATTTATCGAACGACCTACCCGGTAATTGTCCTGCATATTGGAATGACGACTGTTTAAAAATGAAATTGTACATTTGCAATCTCATCTCTTGTACGTAAGAATCTAAAGGACGAAGAATCGAAATAAAGAACAAAACTGGTCCCATATCAATTATTATGAAATACTAGAGCACGTTCCAGGATTATAAATCTAGCTTTGGTTCAACGAGGAGGAGACAGAAAACAATGCGAAATCATAGAAGCGAATATGAATCAGCGACAAACAATCGTCCAGCATAATTAGAGAGTATGTAGTAGAGTTCCGGGAAGGAATTCTGCACTCGTCGGGAGTTTCTATAGGAGAAAATATCGCTCGGATAAGCAAATGCCGACGCGCGCGCCTAGAAGGAACGCAGTGATAGCAAGGGGGTGCATTGTTGGAAGTGGTAGTGAATGTAGCGTGAAATCGTGACAGAGGAATAGCAATAACTCTTCGGGAGCAGTTTAAAGCCGCTGGTAGTTGCACGAGCGTCGCTAACGCCTTGGAAATGTCGGGAATGGCTGGCAGACAGTCGTTTTTTCCGCGACAGCTCGCCCGCTCCTTCCCTTATTTCCAGGCCCCGCAATACACTTCTACATTTATGTAACCGCCGGGGGAATAGCTAACTATCGCGCATCTCCAGAAATTGCATAATTTTTCACTTTCACGTCCACTTTGAGTGCCAGTGATAGTACTTAGCACAGTGCTCCGGACGCGCATCGGCGGACAAAACGACGTCACTTGGTCCGAATATAAGCTCCGGCGCATTTCGACGAGCGAGGAAATACGGAGTTTTGGTTTTCCTGGGGCAGAGTGTGTCGGAGGACAGGAGGGATCTGTGTGCAGCGAGCGGGACGTATGAATATGTTTTTCGGTCAGTGTACTTCCGCGGCAGGGCCATTTCACTGTGGGAGTGGAGAGTGGAAGGAGAGTGAAGTGGAGGGAGTGGGTCGGCGCTGCGGGGCCATTACAGTCGGACCATCGAAAATCCTAGTCACGTAAAGCATCTCACGGTTGGGAAGGGCAATCATAAATCCTGCCCGGGGATTCCTGCGGCTTACTACTGACGAGGCTTTTCTTCATCTTTTTCATTGCTAAATTCGCTTATTTCACCTGCACTCGTACACCTCCTGCCCTCGCACTTTCCCCGAGTTCCTCCGGCGAAAAGCCGAGCGCCCTCGCGCACACGTACGAGCCGCCGAAAAGTGTTCGTCTTAATTTACATTCATCATCACCTGCCGCTCTCGGTGCACTCGCGTTGCAATGATGTGTCTTCCATTAGGGCCCTGCACAGGATTTCATCCGGCTTTTACGTCAAGCCATTTTTAGGTATTACTCATTTTTGGAATATCGCGCAAGGTTTGGCCGGAAAATACATATTTTTTCATAAACTGATATTAATGTTCAGTCTGCCTGGAGAGTTTGATAAATTTATGATTTTTTATTCTGGATTCGAATCATTTTCATACTGCAGTTTTATATGTTCTTTAATTCTATTCGAATGACGAAACGAATGTTATAATAAACTCTATGATAATTCATATAGTTCATACAATAAATTCTATGATAATTCGTCAATAGTTTGAACAGTCTATGCAGTTCGATTAGAATAGTAAAAGGACTTGCTAGGTTTATGTACACTAGGATGAAAATAGTTTACTCTTAATTGATCGAGACCCGAAACGTCTGACAGGGAGATCAGCTTCCTTATTTGTCTACGGAAACTAGAATGGAGCTTTCCCTCCCGCGGAAGGAATGAGCCGCATTTCGGATGTGCATTTTGCGCAAAGAGCTCGCCGAAGCGGACAGCAGCACTCTGTATCGCGTGGCGTTGACACCGAACAAGGTGAAATAGTTTTTGCTATTCCAGGAACTTTACGATCCAATCCTTGTCACTGAAATTTAATAACGCTATCGCAGCCGCCCTTCCTCAGGTCTCCCCGCTTCCGCGGAGTAACGCCTCCGTCGAGTTTCGAGAAAAATGAAACTTTCCCGACGAAATAATGCCGCGAGAGAGCTTTGAAGTAGCCGGCGGGACGCGCTGTATTGATGAAATCGTTTTAAAAGACTCTCGCTCCTCTCTTCGAAAACTTTCCTCAAAGAACAAACACAAAGAACAAGCCCATTAGCAAGTATACCCACTTTCCCGATTGCCTGGGGTTCAATTCGCACCTTCGCCAAACAACGCGAAATTGGTCAAAACAAAATCAAAGAAACTGGAGCATTCGATTAAAATCCAATTAATTATTACCAGAATTTAAAAAGGCTTAAAGATTAGGATGGGCGCGATCCCCGATCCGTCGAGAGTGCAATGTTAATCTCACCCGCATCATTCGCAATCGAATGATCAGGCCGAAGACAGGTGAACAATCGAGTCTGTCGCCGGAACACGGTTGTTGCAGGGCCTGAGTTATCTTACCAAGGTTCCTCCAGCTATTAATCTCTCCTTTCCTGCCAGCGGGCCGATGTGTACGTGTGGATCACGCCGAGTGTGTACGCGGTAATCACGAGCACAGGCGCCCGCCGCGATAATAGTACCCTGGTCAGCCGAGCTGTCGATCTGACAGTGGCCTTAGGGCCAATCAGCCACGGATACCGGGCTAACATAAATGCACAATCGCCCCACCAGTCCAACAGACTAGTCGACCCTGGCACTAAGCCACTCTCGGCTCGATCCCCACTCGATTCCTGATCTCCGATACGTTAACTGCTAACTCCACTAAATCTAGTCATCAGTTAACTGACGCTAATGTTTCCTTTATTGAAACGGTACTTGGATTAAGATCGTTGGCTATAGGCTTGTTGTATACTCGCAAAAATTATTTATCGCATCGAATCGATTCTGGTTAACGCACTCGACAAATTTATGCGTAGGCTGCGATTGTTAACAGTGAATACAAGCCGAGAAAAACTTGAATTTATAATCGCGAATCAGCCATTGAACAAAAAAAATGGGATATTGGTATTCGAGTATTGGTATATTAAGTGGCCATCGATTGAGGTCAAGTGCAGTGGCAGATTGGCTTTGGGCTAAAGCGAGCCAGTTTCCGTGAATGCAAATACCCGACAATCTCCGGCGAATTGCGGGCTAATTTAGTATAATGGTCGGCAACTACTTGGGCGACCGATTATTATACGACAGTGGACAAACTTTCGGTTGGTCTTGCCCCGCTTTCGGGACTTGGCAAATTCCCCCAAATCCAATAAACGTCGATCGCAAGTGCTTCAAGAGGCATCGACAGACCTCTAAATTTACTGGCATGTTGAGAACAATATCTATAATTATATGGAAATGGAGCAAACTTTTCCATGAACTGTGAGAGAGCAAATCTTGCAGCCCTAACCGTGTTATATACCTTGATTATTAACTAAATAGCTAAAGGAAAACATGTATGAATTTATTAATAAGTATATCTACTAAACTATAACACCGCGATGGAAAATAGCGGGTGCTAGTGTAGTCGGATTTTTAGGCTTCCTTCTTATCCGGGAGGCGCGCGTACGTGAGCAAAGAACGATCAAAGAACGCCAATCTCTTGAAGCGGGCGGTTTAATAACGGCGCGCCAGCGAAAGGCAAAAGGCGAGCCGCGAATTTTGCATGGCTGGTTCCCCAAAGTCTCGAGTTTTGTGGCCCATTCTTTACCGGGTTTCAATGCAGCCTCGCGCGGCCGATGTTTTCCCGATACTTTAAACGTTTACATTGCACCGAAGGTTTGTGGAGGAAGCGTGTGCCCTCGCTGACTCTCATGGGGCAGGCCCACTGGCATTCACCATTTCTTGTTCAATTTTCCACTCCTTCTGCTCCCTTTGAGGCTCACCCGAATGTTCGATTACACTCCGGCTACTCGCATACCCATTCAAGTATAATACTTTTTGTTTGCTAATATTATCAAATTTATTCATATTTTAGCGGAAATATTATATATTATTTTACTTACTTTAGATCGTTAATAGACCGTGTAGATTTCTGTGTTGAAATTGTACTTTTTACTCGAGTTAATATATTGCAGTCGGTTTTAATATCGAGCTGCTCGTTTTTGGCCCAGCCTGTATAGCCGATCCGATGCGAGTGTTCCGTCTACGTGGCATAAGTATTGGTGTACGGGCGCGAGCGCGAGTGCTCTTCGAGTCGAGCACGTGGCGCCCAGCCACGGATCGCCGTCATGGGCTTTTGATCGGCGAACTATGACAATTTTATTTAACGGTGCGCCGCCGGCTCCACGAGACTGATCGATGCACGGTATAAGAAACTTATGAAATTCCCCAGTTCAACCGCGTGGAATTCCTCGGGGAATACACTAATGCAATGATTCTGATGGAACTTTGCATGTCAAAGGGTTAACCGAAAAAGATTATAAATTTAATATCTTTCGCGTACAAGCGAGTTCGATTTTTCAAAGATTCATTTAAACAGAGAAATATACATTTGAATGTGTCCAATTAAGAAATAAAATTTGCGAGGTTTCATAAGTGTTTTTCTTTTGCTCTGGAAAATAATGTTCTCTAAGAGTAATATGCCAATAGCAGACTAGGTGATATGCTAGGGGTTTAGACAGTGATAAGGATCGAATGAGCCAAGTTAACAGCATAATGCACCTCGATCCGGCGCAAATTTGAGACGAGGGTCCTCTTGATATCTGCCGATTACCGATGCCGCGGCAATCGTAGACGACTATTGTTTGGTATCCATAACGAGGCGGTGTGCACCTGAGGCCGCGTTCTAAACGGAAATTAATCGCTTGGGGATCGATAGCGCAGGTATACGAGCAGTCGGTTTAGCGAGCATAGTAATCCGATCGAGCAATCCCTGCGACCACCCTTCCACTTGCCCCTCTTCCTTTCCCACTCCCTCCCGCAGTCTGCACTGTGCACTGTGCACTGTGCACTGCCTGCAGAGATCGAGACTTCCCTCCTGCTCAGGGCAACCGTTTACCCTCTCTCTCGCCCCGGCCATATGAGCTAACCAATTGCATCTACACAGCCACCTGTCTGGCGCGTTGTTACCGCGGACATCCGTTAATCAGCGGCTAATTAAGTGCGTCAGCGAAGTCCATCGGCCCTCGCACTCGGCCGCAGTTCGTCACCTCGCTATGTACTCCCGGAATTATCATAACCAACCTGTCCATCTGGAACCCCGGGAATCTCCGAATTAATATTCCGTATTAGTAAAGCCTGGCGCAATCTACCTATCGATTGTTTATGCACGTCCGAGAATCGGCTTGTCTGTGGTTTACGCTTGCATGATTTCCGTTGGGAATTTGCCGTTATTCGATCACTCGGGAGAATAAGAAATGTTAATACACTAAATATTGTTATGATGCCGTTTTATATTAGATAAATTAGTTAGAATACGAATTATGGTATATTTAATTTTGTAGAAGATTCAAAGTTTTGATATTACGTCTGTAATAGCTTGAACAAGTTTTTATTTATTAGTTTCCTTTCGCATTGACGAGATTGTTATTAAATATTTAAGAGGATGTTTCTAAGGATGGAGGCGTGAAATCAGAAACGGCGACAGTTTAACTGTCTGCATGTGGAACGCACCTCCGGCGCACAGTAGCAAATAGCAATCCGCCGCTGCCCGTCTGACCAAACACTTGGCTATACTACTGGCGGCGGAGCTGCCACCACGACTCGCCTCATTTAATCCCAGAGAGAGAGAGAGAGAGAGAGTGGAGAGGCGATCCACTAACTTCGTTCCCACTCTCGCCGGTAGAATTCGTAATTCCATTTATCCATTAATACCAGCGCGCGCCGCTGCCGCGGTGATTCCGCGTGGTTACCGGAAAACAAACGTTAATTCGCTCGAGTTTACCCAGACAACGCGCGGCGTTAGTTGAATTAAGTAGTTGCCGCCGCCGTAACAACGTTTCGCCACGACGAATTTCCCCCCGCTCGCCACTTGCCCGCCGAAAAACCCCGGAGGATTCCGAGTCTCGAAGAAACTCGAAAAATTGACTCTGTCCAGAGAGGATTGATCCAAATGTCCAGAATTTGAGAAGCAACTCGACTTCGTAATCGGCGATGCCTACTAAATCACCGGGGAAAATAGAAGCCCGAGGGAACTCTGCAGAGTACACGGCGCTTGCAAGTGACTCGCCATTTGTTTCTTGTCATCAGAAGGCTCTGCAGTCCACTCGATTCGATTGGCCCGGGCGGAACTTTGCGTGACAAGTAACTGGGCCAGCAAATATCGAGATTTCGTGGTGTTGCCTTCTGCTCGCGTGACTTCGCCTACCCTCGATGCTTTACGGCTTGGTTCCCGATCGTTTCACGTGCAGATAGATCTCAGTCATGTCTCCCATCTCCCCCTCCCGCTCCCAGTATGCTGCCCCGTGCAATTTACGACTATCGTTAAATTCGGTTTACATGCGCTGGGCGTGGACGAAGAGGTGCAGATAGATCTCGGACACAGTCGATACCGGTGATATCTGGTGATTGAAAGCGAACGAGTTCCTTTATGCGCTATGAATAAAGCGATGCCCGAATAGTCATTTTAATGGGATCATTAAAGCCCCTAGCGCGACTCTGTCGCTGTAAAGTCAGAGAGCTGTGTAACTGCCTTTTCTAAAGGAAAGTTTCGCTTCCGCGTGAGTCAGTTTCCTAGTTAGCTGCAGTGTAACAAATGTCATGTCGTAATCAGAGTTTTTCTGAAACGCCCTGCAAAACAGAGAGTCGGGAGACGAAAATGTTTGGCCGCTGACGGGTTAAATAATATTCGAAGGGTAAATGTTACAGGACTCGCACGGTATACTCGTTCCAGCGTGTCGCTTCGTTCCTTCAATAGCGTTCCTGTTCCCACAAATTCCCACGCGGGAAAAAGAGTTTTTCTGTACCGGCAGCGCTTTACGCGCTCGGACTGTTATTGTCGGCGGGCGCTATCGCGCGCGAAATATTCGTCCTGCAAAGATCAATGAAGATAGGAATGAAGAGCGAGCGAGTGGGGAATTGATCGGCTCCCCGCACGAAATGCCGGCGCGTCCGTTCCCTTTATGACAGCACAGCTCGCCGGGCGGATATGCATTTACGGAGGAACTCAAAATCGAAAGCCAAGCAGCGGCTTTGAATGGCACCCGGCAATACTGGCCTCAATGAATGACGACCGCCGACTCAGAAATGGGAAACGTTCACCGGCTCCTGCCGAATGGCCCTTTCCTACCGTCCTGCGATATCTATGGTGTAGTTACACTCTGCTGGAGACGAATCACCGACCGTCTGTGCCGGCAATGTTTACCCAACCCCATCTTCCATATCCCAACTTTTGTTCGAAAAAGAGAATCTTGACTGATCTTATTATTAGCATATTTATAACGAATTTGTACTCTTATTGTGTTAAAATGATTTACGATTGAATGCTCAAGGAATATTGTCAGAATAAATGATACAATTTTCGAATGATTTTATTCACCTTTCAGTGCAGGGTGCATAAGAGCCTTATTGTAGATTCCTGTCGCTAGAGACTCCTCAATCCCCCGCAACCGGGGTTCACCGTGCACTATGTAACACGTACACGGTGTCAGAAGCAGAACATCTGCCGTTCCATAGAATATTCATCTTACAAAGGAGCATCTGCCCCGGCAGCACGTTGAACCAATTATCCGTGATTAATTAATATCACGTTCATTCGCGAATGGCAGCTAGTTTCGAAGTAGCAGCGATAATTTAACGTTCACTTTTCACTCCGATAGCGGAGAAACCTTTTTGCTTAACTGACGATGGTCTTGAACGAAGCATATATTTATAATATGCTCTCATATTATTTGTATATTAATTATTGCAATAATGCTGATATTATAGATCTATTTCATATCGATAATGCGATCATCCACATAATTTCTCTTTTTGCGTCGCGTGAATTCGAATTCTTTTATTTCCGACGTGGAATCACTAAAGTACAAGGACTCATTGCGATTGTTCTTGTACCGAGGAAGTTGGAGACGACCGTTTCTCTCTCTGGACGCGAAACCGCTGGACCCTTTCGGCTTTCCCCTGTCTCGTGTCTCGCGTTCTTCCCGCCGCGCCCCTCGCTCTCGTCAATCTCGCAGCGCGTGTCGGGAAACCAATTATAAGTCTCCCGGAAGTTAGTACGAGCTGTGCAAGTGCCGAAGGAAATTACGAGCGGCACGGCTGCGCCCTCGAAGACCGAACGCGGCTCCATACGATACTCCTCGAGCGAGCTTCAAAGCGCACTTTAAGTACACTGATACGTACAAACATCTGCTTCGGCTTTGAGGGCACCGTATCGCGTAACGCGGCTGGCTTCGAGTTTAACAGTGGTAATGGATGCGTCTCGTTGTGCGTATTCGTGAGCTGTAATGGATGCCTGCCTTTTTCGATCAGGATTCGGGTTTGTATGGGGAATTTAAACTTGAAATGTGTGTAATCGAAAGCTTCTGTATTCTCAAGTGTTTATTAGGGAATTTTTAATTTAGATTTTTATGTTTAATAACTGTGGAATCCAATGCAATAACTTTCAGTATTATTTGAGTGGTGTATTATCGATTGATTTTGACATTTTTCAATTAAGTTTGAGTAGCTCTGTAACCACGAGTGAAAGGAATTTTTGTACTGGAAAGTAAGCATTGACGAGAATTTACCACAATGTCCTTGCATGTCTTAATAACATAAGCAAGTACAGTGCGGGCAAAAATCTTCACAGTCAACGACAACTTTTGTTGGCTGAAAGTTTCATTAGCAACCGGGGCCGTAACTCCCGAGCTGTCTCATCTCGCTCGAAAGGGGGCTTGTTCGCACGTTCGCCCGGAGTTAGCAGCTGTTTTCGCGACGCGAGCGGTAGGCGAGCGTAATTTATAAGCTGTCGCAGACAGAAATCACTTGGCTATCAGCAGATTAGCTACGGGCTTACGAAACTCGCGAGGATTTCGTGAGAAATAGGCGCGCCCTCTCGCTCACTCGCGACCTTTCACTCGCCTGCCACGGAATGCGGAATAATCGATCATGGTTCCGCTAAAAGTCTCTCGTCGTTCGCGCATAAATCTCGCGACGAATATTTCGATGTTTGCCGGGGAAAAGCGCGACGGAGCGGCCGTTGAGCTTCTCCCGAGCGAATTGACTCGCGTCGCGTCGTCTCGTCGTCCGTTTTATCCGTCAATTGTTAGCCGAACAATAATCGACAACTACCGTGCACAATTCACTTTCTCTGTTTTCGGGAAAAAGTTTTTTTCCAGCCTATTCACTATTGTGCTTCCTCTACGCTGACACGTCTTTCTGGACCAAGCTTTTTTCTATAGTTTTTCTGCCTATTGTCACCAAATTTAATTATTTCTGTCCCTCTCGCGAAAAAATACATGGAATATAGATGGAATCCAAGGGATTGACGCATACTAATAAATAAATTCGTAAAGAAACGTATTTCACAAAGGAATCAATGAAGGTGCGAAGTAAACATGTCTCGCTACATCATGCAATCCATTACACCTGCAAGAGTATCGTGTTTCGTTACAAAGTCCTGCACAATACTATAAAACCAGAGCAACGGAAACATTCCAGCCGCTTTATCAATTTGTTTGCATTATTTCAGTGTAAATTGAGCTCATTATGCGATCATTAAACATTTAACAGGTTCGCGTTCCGATGCGCCCGAAATGTCCGCGTCACAGACGGCCGGTCGAATTATCATACGTGTGCATCAGTTAATGTTGTCGCATGCGGGCGCACGATATTGCGCGTCCAGTATCTGACCGGCGCCTCGCAATATATAATGCGCATATGTATACAATTGCGTGCACACGCGCGCGCGCGCGCGCCGTTATGGCGACAGTCGTAATATTAATAGTAATAATTATGTCTATTACAATAAGGCAGAACCACTGGCCCCCTTCGTGTCGCCGATCGGAAATTGGGACGATAGTTAATCACCTCGTAATACTTCAATGGCTTCTATGAATTCAGTGAATGCGTAATAATCAGTCTGAGCTTCCGGTACTCCGCACCGACGTAAATCTGATGATCCACAGTTTGATAGATTTCCAGGAAATATCTAGGTGTTTTGGTTTAGTTTGAGTAAACTCATTCATTCTAAAACCAGAATACATGTATTAGAAAAATGGTTTTTCAAGTGATCATAACAAGTTCAAGTGATCTTTACCTCCGAATCTCTAAATTGTCCTTCTAACTGGTTTTGCCGCACGTACCAATTGCACAGTTTACTATGCACCAACACATCATCGCACCATCGAAAGAATTCCAGTTCCATCGCAGCAAGTTCAATCACTTCTCTCTCCATCAAATCCAGCGCACTCTTTCTCATTTCCCCGGTGATTGAATAGTTGAAGAGGATCTCTCGGCTCGCGTTTCAAGCGGCGGCGGCTGAATGTGCCTCAAGTGCATAATAAGTGCATAGATACGAGTGGGAGGTTGGCGGGAGCGGGTGCATTATCCGTGCTTAGGCACAGAACTGAAACTTTGTCGTAAAGACAAAGTGCAGACGTGAATTACATTGTGTACCTCTGCTCGCAGCTTGGTCGTTCTCTCAGTGAGAACTTTCTCGAGTCCCGACCCTCCGCTCGCGTCCCCTTCGCCACCCGGTGGGCCTTCGCCGAGACGGGGGTGCACGCTCGCTTCGTAAAAGCCAGCTTTCCGAGCGACACCGGATTAAGCGACGCCGACTCTCTCTCCCCCTCTCTCTCTCCCTCTCCAAGTGTGTAATCTCATTGGAGTAATTATTAAGGTCGCACAATCAGCGGACTTTTCCGTGGTTTCGGGGAAAGCGCGTTAGACGGCGCAACTACGACCGCCTGCCCTGCCTGCAAATGACAACACTTAGACGCGCCTAATGCCTCCGAGCTCTCCGTGAGGGGTAAACCCCTCTTGTACAGGGGTTTACCGTTGCGAAACTCATTGTGCGTTAAATGAGCCTGACAATTATTGTGCTTCTCGAGTCTCTCGCGAGGAAAAAGTAAAAGTAGTATCCTGCGAAATAGTAATACATAATTCGGATGCAAGTGTATGATTCATGTTTCTTATTATTGAATTTCTGATTGCGCGGCTGAATAAATTTCGAGGCAGCGACTAATATTAAAACTTGCCGAACGAAGGGAATAGTCGGTTTCAGTGGAAGGGGTGGATGCAAATCATTTCAGCTATTAGTGTTTAGACAGTGCTCACAGCGACGGGTTATTGGGAGAGGCTCCAATGGCCGATGCATTAATTAATTACGCACCGATACCCGGCTAGTCCCGCCGGTCAACACCCTATTTTCGCCATACATCGCGTTCGATAGACTAACATTATTCCAGATAATCCATCCGTTGTTACTGTTTTAGCCTCGTTTATTTCACCATTTCATTAGTGGTTTCCGAGGCTCAATTATAAGAACCGAATAAAAAGAAATTCATCCGAAAATGAAGTTTGCTTTTTAAGGCAGGTTCTATATAGTAAATGTCAGGTGTGATTCTTAAGATTTATGAGTGGTTTAATTCAAGTTATATGGATATGACAGTATCAGTTTTATATCCCTCAATTTGTATCTGCCCGAACTTAATAGATCTACTACATCTAGATATATGTATGTATAACAGTCGGGTAATCGGTGCGAAAACGTTCGCGAAGGGGTTGCAGAGGAACTAATCCGTTCGCCGAAACGCTGTCTGAGTTCGTCTGGTATTAGTGATAATGCGTGATCGATCTGGATTAAACAGTCATTTCGACGCTGTCTGAATTGGTACCATTAACCATTCCTCCCTGAAGCTTGCATCTGCGCGTGTATATGCCTGCAAATGTCTATGTATATCTACATCTCGAAGCTAAGAGAATGAAGCAGGATTATGTGACGAGTATTGTCGCTTGAAATAGCAGATTTATAAACTTATTACTATATTCTCCTATTAGTTTTATAATAATCCTCAATGTTCGACAATCTTCCACATCAGAAGATTTCTTAAATCCAGTTTCAATATAACAATACTATAGAATCCGAATACTTGAAAATATGTTCAAACGCCGACGAATCACTACCACTAGCGGCCTCGCAATTCATCAGACCGGATCTCATTGTCAGTGAAATGCGAGTGGTGGGAGTGAGAGAGCGCGGAGTGTCTTAAATTCCCGGGGACCCCGGAAACTTAGGTCGGCTTTCGTCACGTCCCAGGCGCGGTGTACCATTTCTTCGCCGCGAGAGTAATTCTCGAAAGCGAAATCACGGCGGAGAGTGTGCTCCCGTTAATGCGACGTCGGCGGGAAACTTGGGGATCTCCTCGAGAGCGAGCGCGCGCGGCGCCGCATTGTTTTGTACTTCATTAAAAGTCCGAAACTCCCCGCGAGAAAGTGGTCGGGAGGGCGCGGGGAGAGGAGAGGCTATCGGGGAAAGCTCTATCGGCTCTCGGTAATTAGCGTAATTGTTCACAATCGCTGGACTGTGCTCGCGCGCATGAGTAATCCCGAAGTCGAATTTCTCTCCACCTGCCTCTCTCGACAGCGATACTTCAATATCCAGTAACGAACGGATTCAAACGCGATATTAACGTTGATTCGTATCTGATTAATACTGAATTATTTTTTAGTCGGAGCCAGTCGGGGTGAACCATATTGCAGTCCCTGTCGAAGACGCAATTCTTCCGGTACGTCGTTAAACTTTGATTTATTACATTATTATTTTTGTTGCTCGGAGAATTAACTATTTTCGGGGGTTTCGCGAGTCAATTAAAAACAGTGGTCAAGTAAATCTCGTTCCGGCGGTTTGTTTTCGAAATAAACCCTTGCCCTTCGCTAAGTTGGGAAACTATCGTCCCGCGGGGGATGGGATGGACTCGCAGGGCTCGGGCAGCGCGCTTTTCCCACCGATCCCAATTTTCCTTCGATTTCCGCCGGATGAACTCTCGCCGGTACGTGCCTTCACATGAGCCCAGACAGTTTGAATTTCATCTCCACTTATATTTCTGCGTACCGGATGCCCTGGCGGATCCAAAACGGAGAAATTCCACAAAAACGATACGTTGAAAAAACAATACGCTGTACACATCTCTGTACTGTTTGCGAATAATACGAACAATTTGCAGCGTCAATGGGTACAAATATTATTCTCAATTTTTGACCAACTGCTTACCGATCCGTCATATTGGTTTTTCCTTCAAACTGAATTTTTGCGATTGACTGACCGGCGAGGGTTATGAATTTGTTAATATTAGAAACAGATAGCACGGATATTACAACTCTACGATAACTATGATTTAACTACTAATGGCAGTCTGGTTCATCGACGCGCCTATTTCTCGATTTTCACTAATGAACAGATCGGCGGAGTTAATCCTTTAGAGCAGACGGAGTAAATGGAAGGCGATTGAGTGTGTGCAGCGAGTGACGGAGATTTAAAGTGGGCGGCGGGTGCCGGTTCCTTTCTTCGTCTTTTTTTTCGAAATCCCACGACAGTAATTGCCGTCGGGGCTGCCAGATCGAGTGGCCGTAACGTGATTTACAGGGCTCGCGGGATTTCGTCGTATCTTTACGGCGTCGCTTCGCTCCGCAGCGACCATCTCTCTCCCACTCTCTCCCTCTCTCCCTCTCGTCCCTTCCCTCTACCACCATTGCCAGACTTACACCCCTCTAACGCGACTCCTCGAATTATCGAACGTTTTACCGTGGAACCGCTCGAGTATCCCCGCCGCCAACCAATGGCTTGTTTAACACTCCGTGCTTTTATGAAGAAGCCGGCGTGGCGCGCCCGGATTTTTCCACCGATATTTCCGCGTGTACTATTGCCGGGTAGACGTATTCGAGAATCCTGCGTAGACAATTTCAATTTTGAATCTTTAGTGACTAGAAAACACCGTAGGTTATTAATCCCTGATACCAGTAATCTACAAAGTTGCATTAAGTTATGCAAATATTAAAATTCTTCTATTAAAAATCTAGTTCACTATGCTCGCTATACCATTTTTCCTAAAGCCTCTATCAGGATCCCCAACTGGCTAATATTAGCCAAACAGCTAACTCATAATACACCGAGGCAAGTTACGTCACGAAGTCACGCAATTAAAAGCAAGCCCGAGTCTCAGGAGTGGCACTGATTAGGTAACTCGCCCAAGTTGATTGGAAGACGACGGCAGAAAGGAGCCCGCGAAGACAGAGGACGCTATTATCGGCTATTTCTTAAGACCTACGTCGCTAATCGCCATCAATAAAGCTGTGTTTTGAAAGGTGTGCCCTACTGGCTTCACCCTCACGGGGAGCAACCCGCCGTGCAATACACACGGGGTCCCATTGTGTGCGTTTAATTAAGCGGCAGCTGTTTTGACACTGAAACAGATAGTTTCCGGGAGGGCTCGGCCTCTCGGCGAGCTTCGAACGCGCGGTTGATTTAACTGGAACATCTGCCGCATCTGTTTTCTCTCTCGCGTATATCCGACCTCTCTCTCCGCGTGTAAGGATACACGGACACTCGAGAGCGCGCGCGCGAGCGTGTGATTTAAAGTGCCGGGGGCGAATTAAATTTCGAATTTTCAGGAAACTTGCCCAAGGCGCCGCCGCCTGTTATAGCTTTGCTCGCATCTGCCGTACGCGAGCTATCTACCTATTGATACGCTATTGATACACCGAATTTCGAGCTTGCGAGCGCCCGGGCGACCTACCGCTGGATTATACAACGATCCCAGAGAAATGTCCACATGGAAATTGCTTTTAGTGTTCATTGCTTAGTCAGTCGAAATTGAAAGAATAATTGTGGCAAGGAAATCGAATGGAATCAACCTCATATTTAATGCGTATTTCATTTGATATTTTACATTGACAATGTCATCGTAAATAACAATGTAAACGAACAAATCCTCTGAAGGTATTTGCTTCAATGAATACCAGATCAGTGCTCGATCAGTGCTTCTGCCAGACTGCGAGTGCACGAGGTCGCGGGGGAAAAATCGATAAAAATCTCGCAGCTGCAATTGATCAGTGGCGGCCGAGGTAATTTCTCGCGCTTAAACCGGAGTTCCATTTGACCCGCGTAAGCCATGTCAGGGCCGGCCAGGGTGGGCACTAATTAATGCTAAATATGATGTATGCGCGCCCGCTATATCCCGGTAACTTTGTTTCTACCGGTGAAAAAGTGTCGGGTGTGCGAGGTGTTAGAAAAGAAGGGGAGGGGGAAGGTGATGGGGGAAAAGAAAGAATAAAAAGGAAAAAGAGCGAGTTCCATGGAATTAGGGCAGGTAAAAGAGAGGCTAATTTAAACTAATTGCAGCTCCACGACGGAGGAGAAGAGAGTGCTGGTGGTGGAGAGAGTGGGGGGGGGAGTCCAAAGACGACGACGACACTCGCTACAGACTTAATCATCGCTCTAATTTGACCGACGTGAATTTCGGATTATTAAATTCGCCCCTTAAACGACGAGGTGTGATTGGTTGCTCCAATTGGCGCTTTCACTACGGTATTAATGACAAACGCCGTTACGGCGCTCGCGGGCGGAAAGTGGGGCGTAAATAAGGAACGCCTTCAAGTAAATCTTAATTAGCAAAAATTACCAACTGGCGCCGCTGCTACCTCCTCCCGGTGCCACTGCGCCGCTGGCCGGTGTTGAAAATGCGGAAATGCAGTTTTCCTGATTTAAGAAAGCGCCTTTTTAAAGCACGCTGCACGCCGCCACGGTGTAAATTATGTTTTATTAAGAGGTAGAGATAGAAAGGGGTGAAGTTGTGCAATACCTCCGTCGTGCGAGATCTGCTAATTCAAATTCGGCTCAATAAATTCTTCCTGCTGAAGTTAAATAAATTTATTAACTTAATAAACAAGTTGCACACGCTTCGTTTAGTAACAGTTACACGGTTTACATCGGAGAATTTCCTCGCCTTTCGTAAAAATTCAGTGTTCAGTTTAATCAAGTCCCCGGCTTTCAATTACCAGTAACTGACAATACGTGGCATAATAAAACAAACCTAATGGAACAAAGCTCCGAAATAAAATGATCTGAGATAATAATCAGTACGTGTTTGCGATTCAGGTTATAAACTCAGGGAAGCGCGCGTGTCAGGTGGAAGTGATGCGAACGAATTCCTCGCACCCCAGGCATTTTTTGCCGCATGAATATTGCGACCAAGGACAAGTATACTGCTCTCGGCTCGGAGGAGAATGAGAGGGAACGGAAGAAAGGGAGTAGGTACTTATGACGTCGCATTTTTCTGAAAGCACCGCCCATAACTTAAAAGCTGAAGCCCGCGAATAGGTCACGCCACAAGCGCGTCACCTAAAAAATGATGGCCCATAACGCGTACCCGATGAAATCGCTCGCTGGAATCCTGCGTGTTGTAGTTTCATAATTTTATCATTCATAATTTGTTGTCGAAAGTATATACAAGTAATAAATAATAACATAGTTTAAACTTAGAGGACTTAATAATTAACAAATCGAAATTCGTTAAGTAACCAACACAAACGTTGTTTAAAACATTTCACGACAAAGATAAGCATTCATCAAGTAATCTTTTTATATATGAATCGTTGATGAGTGCGCGCAAGTCTCTAGGATTCAATACACAAACAGTATACGCGTACTCCAATTGAAATTAGACAGAGAGGACTGCGTCTCACGCGGAGTGGACAGGCACAGAAATACGACGGCAGGGGACAGAGGCGAGGCATAAGTAAATTCAAGACCGGTTCTCTGTAGAAGGACGGTTTGCGACGCGACGCTGAAGGGGGAGCGAGCCGGGGTGTACCAAGTCGGGTCGGGGGCGTCGTCTTAAATCTTTAGAAAGCTCCTTTTAAGTTAACTCCTCGAGGCTGCCGCTATATCCGAGTGGCCTTCGTCTGAAGCGCGGTAGAACCGTCTGATTAAAAGCTTCGCGGCAAATTAAATACAGGAATTCCCACCTCCCCTCTTAGAGGCCTGTGTCACGGGAGCATCGGATCTATTGAATGAAGCCTCAAAAGCGAGGGAAGCAGCAAGATAGGGCCAGACTTTCCCCCCTCCACCCCCCATCTTCACCCCATCCTGGCCCGGCTTTCTTCAAGCGAAAGGAACTGGGAATTAAAAGTCCTCGAGTATCATCCGTATTTTACGGTTAAAGAAACGTAAGGTGAATGACGCAATTGTGGAAGATGTTAAGATTCGACACCAGGTGAGATTGGGGAGAAAGGTGAATGGCCTGGTACCCTGTGGCGGTTTGAGATGAGTACATTTTGGTGTGAATCTGCGAGTGACAAAACTATGGGAACTGATCCTGCAGAAGGTCTGTCGTTTTTTCGTATCGTCGAATTTACAAGAGAACTGCCGGGGTATTGTTCAAACAGAAACGCCGCCGGGCGAAATCTACCAAATGGATTTTGCTATTTCAACAATTTGGAACTTTAAATTCGTTAAAAGGTTGACAATTTCTTAATCCGCGCGACACGCGTATATTGCCGGCTGCTGTTAACAGGGCGAGCGCGATCGCGGCATATTTGCACTATAAATTTGGCGGCGTTCTCTCAACACAGGTATCCATCGAACAATTTTTTTCTCCCCCTGCCCACTGTCGGATTTTGCTTGCCGAATGACAATTCCTCGTTTGGTGCAGTGAGCCACGAATATTTGTGCCGCGCGACATTTTCGCACTGTCGAAGAACTAATGGATTAGTTTTGCCGCGTAGGCAAACTAGAAATTTGTCGAAAGCGTCAGCGATTTGAAAACTAAGCTAATTGCCCGCTCGTTGAGTATTTTTCAATCTTTATCCCGTTCAACTTGATTTTTTAAGAATTTTTTTGACAGTAACAATATCCATATTCTATAACAGAGCTTGTTTGAATGTTTAAGGTTTGTTTTTGGCACATGTTGGGTGCCTCATACTTCTTTCAGGTACACTTTGCTCGGAGACACAATTGAAAACAGGTCATTCTGGAAAACCAATTTGGTAGGCCGGCTACCAATAACCCGCGGTGAAACGGGATTGTTAAGTGTTCATATCGTGTACACGTGTACACGCGTGACAAGCTATCCGGCGATATTCATGGGGTGTTGCGAATGACATTGTTAATACTTCGCGAGTTGTTCAGAAAATATCGAGCTCTCGTCGGACAAGGCACCCCTTGGACATTTTGCATACGCCGGGACAAGTGCCATTCAGCTCCGCATCCTAATTTTGAATATATGGCCGCTCAAAAATAAAAAGGGATTTTTTCAAAATAAAATTCGTGGCTTCGTTTTAGTTTAGTTTAAATTAGTTTAAAGATCAGTAGACAAGTCGAAGCTAATGTCTAATTAATCTTCGTCGTTAGTAATTCATGAGGACAAGATTCGCCCAACACGAAGCATCTCGACGCTAATGCTTATGAAATTGGCACGAAAGGTCCTGTCTGACTCGGCAACATCAGTATGTGATCCGTAATCCGGCGTTTGAGGGGTAGAAGTTCCGAGTTCTCTTCATCTCGAGCTGGCGAGGAGTCCGACGGCTAAATTAGAGGTACAAAAGACTAAAGGACTAGGTAAGCTCGCCCTCACCGGGAGGCGAGCTGTGTGTCTCGGCTTGTATTCAGACGTCTTATTAGATGATCTCTAGCTACCCGTTGCTGCTCGCCGAGCTTTCATCAGGTATTCTCGCCTTTAACTCTGCACTCTCGGACGCACAAACCCGTGAATTTTACCTCCCGCTCCCGCTCTCGTTCCCTTTCCCGGCGCGCGTTCGCCAACTTCTTCTGAAAGGCTTCAGAGAGCCATCTTAAAAGCTCGTTGCTCCGTCCGCTTTTATATAGTTGTTGCTCACCTCGCGATACAGTGCTCTGCGCTCGCACCTGCCTCAGATGCGTTTCGTGCCATAATCCACTAATCTATCAAGATACCACTTATCGGATACCGAATAATAGGCGAGAAGGCATAGTGGTGTGGTGAAACAGTTTTAACTGTCGGCTGATTAAGGATTTAAGTGCTTTAGTGCGATGTTGAATAGATGAAGCTTTCTATCTTTGAATCACTCGAACGTAGAATATGAAATGTACATAGGTTTATTAAATTTTCAGTTTTAAAGGTTTCATTAGAAAGCCGTGTTTAGGTCAAATGAATAACTGACACTAGGAACGTAGTAATAACAATAGTAATTTCTACACTTGTAGAAACTATAAACAATAAACTATTTAATTTCAGATTTAATAATAAGAAATCTCTTACAAACAGTGTGAACTTACCTTCTAACTCTGAAAACCCTTTACCCAGCAGTGTAGGAAAAAGTCGATCATCACGTAGCCAGATGGCACTCGACAGCCGCGAACTAGATCCATTCGGCGATACCAGTCCATAATCTCGAGCTGTAAATCGGAATTAAGTCGGGGGTGGGGGCTATTTCTCGCGGCATTGGCCGCCTCGAACAAGTGGGGCCGGGTACTTTGCGCGGGCAGGGACTTCCGTCCTCGGACGGCGTGCAGAGCAGGGCTCTCGTCGGCCGAGTGCAGGTCCAAGTGAGATTCTCAACGAGAGAGGGCGGAAGGGAAAGGATGGCGTGTTAGGTGGTGTGCAAGGGGCTTTAACGGCGGGACAGAGCGGCGCATTGAGGGAGGTTGTAGGGTCGTCGGGGGGCCACTCGAGCACAACAAAAGATGCATTTGCATTTGGCCTTTTACTAATGGCCGGGCGCAGCACACTTAGATGCGCCCCGAAGAAACTGCCAGCCAACCGGAGGACCGCGACCGAACCCCAACCGATCCCTCGCACCACCACCAGAACGGCCTCTAGCTCCAAAGCCACTCTCGCTCCAATTGCACTTTGAACGATTTTCCCACCGGCGCGCGCCACCCCGGGTGTTTAACTGTGATTTCAATGGTAATTTGTGGCACCACTTGCCGCTGCGGCTTGTACATTTCACCCTCTCAGCCCTCGGGCCCTCGCGATGCCTCCTTCTTTCCGCCGAGATTTACTGGCTGCTCATTAATTAAGCTGTCTCGGGTCTATGATAGTTAAAGGGATTTTCTCTTGTGTATGTCGTGGGGTTGATTGACTAATTTTCAGGCGACTTGCGACGCCTGTTGTTGAGGATAAATACTCGACGAGATAAAAATAGAATTGCGTATGTGGAATTTATTTAACAACCTCTCTGATTGCCAGTTTTGCGTACCTGAATACATGAAAGGATAATTAATTATACCGCCGCGGATGATACTACGTGATGATAACGAACAAATTAGTGATAAAGCGAGAAAGAACAGTACGAATTAATGATTAGCCTTTCAAACATTAATACTGCAGCTGCCGGAGCGCCCTGGTGAAATACTGACAATGCCAGATTTCAATTGGCGGATTATAAATAAATAAACACTCGGTGATCGGTCGTAATAGCATCATCAATACATTAAATCATTACAGTCAGTAATACCAGAAATGAATGGACAGTACCGTCTAGAATATTTAATTCCAGCAATAATATTTGATAATCGGATTCGCACGTTTTTAATTTTATTGTAAATCGTGTCGCACCAGTTTCGTTAAATGAGCTCCCAAGAGGGAATCGAATAAAGTATTATTTCAGAAATTTAAATGTGCCAGGATTAATATGCACCCGTATAATAGGTGGAACAGTTAATCATCGCTTTGTAAAAGTACATACTTTATCTGCGATCATCCTAAGGAGAAAAAGTGCGCAGGTTCATTTTGCCTGTAATTATAATGATCGCATTAAAACGTCAGTGAACTTAAAATCCTATAAGAACACTGCCAGAGTTATTTCAATTTCACTTGCAGCGAGATCCCTTTGAAGCCTGAGTGGAGACACCCGAGTAGTCTAATATCGGAAAGTACAGGCAATCTGACCCAGTCATGGCGAATCGCGTTACCCTGTTCGTAAACTATTCCGACGTGCATTCCTATGCTCGTGTTGCTCGAAATCCAATGCTATTTTGAGAAATGCCACTTTTGCGCGACGCGTCCACTCGCATCTACATAGAGTGCGACAGGGTAATTTGATATTTCATAATTCCATAAAGGCGAATCGATCCAATTCTTTTAACCAACGCGATTGCTCTTTTCTCTAGTCGAACTTTCGATAGTGTTCTTTGTTTATAGTCGATCGTGAAGATTGATGGTAGATAATTGGGATTTAATTACTGATGACGCACTGCGTATACTTAATTTATTAGTCCATTAAAACGCTTTGGGACCTATCAGTTAATATTCAACTAATAACTGTTGAATCAAATGGAGTTTGATCGATGCAGTCCGGTATTCATCGAGACCATATTGGAAAAGTATGCGCGCGTGTGCAAAGTCAGCCGAGCACACCGAAATCTGGAGCAGCGCGTCGCCACAATAAAACAAAACACTTCACCAAACATGGCATGCCAGTTTTTCTCGAACAATATTATTATTTACTTGCCAGTGTCAGCGAACGCTGTCTGCTGCGCTCGGTCGCTCTGGGATTCGACGGAATCAAGATCGATCGGCTTTTATCGAGTCCGTTAAGCGGATCCAGCGCGCCCTCCCCCTCCGCCGGAGGTAAGTGAGACTGTCTCCAGTTTTCTGGACCACTGACTCTTAGACAAGCGTGACAGAATGTAAGAGCAAACGGTATCGGGATCTCTGCCGTGCTCTCTCCTTGATTAAATGTCGACCCGCCGTTAACGCCACTGTTCTCCTCGTTTTTCGCCCCCTTAGAATTCTGCAAGAAGCGCGGGCTTTATGTGAAAAAGGCTACGATGCTTACAATGCCTGGGGAAATAGTTGTGTTCGGCGAATAAACTGGTATCGCTGGTTTTAGTTAATGGTACACGAAGCTTTTTCCTACTCCGAACCTGTCGGAGTGTTGTTTATTGCAGCAATAATGACTACTGTGTAGACAAAAATTAACTAAATCACCCTCTCCAGACGTTTGACTATTTTAATAGTTTAAAGATTAAGTAGAAGATTTCATATCTTATCGAAATCGATAATTGGGAAGATTTCATTTGTATTTAAATAAGTAACTTCGGGATGGCTCTGTAAGAAATGTTGTATTTGAAGCTCCCAAGGCATAGAAGCAGCATCTATTATAATCTGTCGTGGACAACAGATTACTTGACATCCGCAAATATTTGCTCAAGTTTCGTACACCGAGTGCGGCTCGACAAGGAAAAGGGGCTTTTTTCGTGGCTCGTACTTAGAAAGCCATATCATCCTGAAGCACCACGCGCTGCTCTTATCTGCTCTGTGTACCGTCGAGTCTGCCTTGGCGTCGCTCGTTTCTTCCACCTTTTTCTTCTCTCATGGTGGCCCTTCCCGCCCGCCCTTGACGCCGTCGTCTTCGCCATAATGCTCCCTGAGTCCCGGCGTACAACGTGCGCCCACCGCTCGGCTTTTTGAGGGTTCAATTATCCGTGGATCCCACTTGCGCACCTGGATTACACGCTCGCGTGCGAGCCTTCAAGCCAGTGTTTCCCAAACTCACTGTCAACCACGTCCTGGAATATCGTGCGATTCGGAATTGAAGTTTGCGACTGAATTTGTCGGTAGTTTATATTTTGTTTTGGGAAAGGTTATGGATTTATGTTTGCGTTTCCTAGTTTTATATTTCATATGGTAGGATTGTACAGGGATTATCTCAGAGGAATATTAATGTCGCGCTTTTTAGATTCTAATTCATATCGGACGTAGATACTTCTGTACAGAATTCAATTATAATTACGCAAAAAGGTAGAATATTAAAATTAAAAAAGCATTCATATCGCGGAAAGAAAATACACGAATAGTTAGCCAACTTCTCTCTTACAATTATACCTGTCGCTTTCTATTGTAAGTTTTCAAAGGATTGGGGATGCAAGTCAGAAAAGACCTTATGCCTGGTGGATCTCCGCCAGGGTTTATAGATGAAAAGTGTCGGAAAGCTGACACGTTTGGGAAACGCTGCGGCAGGCAGCCACGCGTCTTCCATGTGTACACTAGTGTACAGACTCGTCAGCGCTCATCAAAGACGAGCAGACCAGACACGAAAAAGCGCTGCATCGCTCTCCGCGCACGAACCTCTTGAGACGAACCTCTCCTGCTCTCGTGGGCTCGCCTTCTCTCAAGGAATTGGGCTCCGCGTTTTTCTCCCGGCTCGTATTAATCTCTACTGTTTAGACACGCCGTGTGACCTGTCTACCAAGAATTCCACTGTTTTGCTACGAATACGAAAACCATTCCAGATTAAATTACAAGTTTAATCGCTCTGTTTGAACTAATATAGCTTTTGAGTAGTTGTTATGTAAAAATGTATGCCTTTCGTTCTCTATTTCATACATTTTTCTCGATGGCTTGAATTCACAGATAACAACTTTTAACACTATTTTGCACAATGCTATTCTTCGAGGAGCATCGATTTTTATTAGCGTTGTCGTCGTTATATTGTATGCCCTAACAATAAGGCAACCTCGGGGGCTTCTTATTGGCGACAGTGTGCCATCAATAAACAAGGCAGGAAAGGGTTTCCATGAGAATGTTACTAACCTCGGCAAGCTTCCCTTAAGAAAAGGGAGGAGGGAAGTGAGAAAAGTGCGGAAGAGCTAGGATTTCCTCGGTGAAAACTTTAATTACTTCCTTGGGATTCATTACTCGATGCTAATAGACACGTGTACGAAAGCCTGCACTCGCTTCTCTCTCCTTTAATTTTTAAAAGTTCTATGCCATGAATATTGAACGTAACGGGTTCCAGTCTGCCTTCCTGCCCTTTTTTTCGGTCGCCGGAACACGCTACTTCACTGTCAGTAATTTATCACGTCGCCGCTGCTGTTCGTGATCTGTCTCGGCAGAGCCGCCGCCGCAGCATCCGCCGGCCCAACACTTTGAACACCTCGTTATGGATTGTTAGCGCCCGTTCACGCCGATTGAATTACTGTCAAGCCGATAATTATGCGGCCATCCAATTGCTAAACACACTGCCCATTCATTCGATCATTAAATCCCAATCCTTTTTGAGGAATTATTGTCGCCAGTTCTAATTCCGCGGATCAATCCTATCCGCTGTTCAATCATTATTTTGTTCTCGCAATTGGTAACGGGTTATATTTGCACTGATTTGCAAAAGTTTGTTTTCATCGGGTAAATGTGTGGTTTGGTGAATCGCGAATGACTCGGGTTTGGTAATGGAAAAGAGGCTCGAGACGATGTAATATAATCGAAGATATATTTCCATAGCGCAGCCCTAATGAACCGATAAACCATAACTCCCGGAATAAGCAGAGTCGTCCTGCTATAATGACACGGAACAAAAGAGTAGTGCCGGCAACACTCTTCCGGCCATTAATATTCATATATTATTCCGCGTTCCGGTAACAAGGATTAATCAGTGATTATAATTACGAGGTAGCTCGACCAATTTACAGCTGGCTCATTAAACATTCATGCAATTAAGTATTCGGCCGGGACCGCGTTCTGACAGCATTGCTTTTTACCTCCCCGCGCGGATACGTAAGTGCTCCCAGGTCACGGAATGCGATCATTGGAATACCGATCAGCATTCATTTTCCCTATAACGATTTCGTGCTCATCCAGTACAGTTTGCGAGGGCGCTGCGAGAAAATGAGATTCTACTTTAATTTGGAGCTTTCTTGAATACTTAAACGATCGAATAATTCCACGCGATAAATGCACCGGGAAAAATATAATTCTGTACGCGGATATTACTCGAAGAAATAGTCGAAGGACAATTTAGCTGAGACCTCGTTGAACTGGAATGCTGGGGAACTCGTGTTACGCATCTCTTCTCTCGGCTTTCAATGGTATTTAAAATACACCTCCGCGCTCAAGCTTACACTAATGATCAAAATGTAATTCTACACGGCTTGCTGTACGGTAGTAATGAGGGATAGTCTGATTTACCGGGTTCGGCAAGCAGCCCTACAGTGTTGTTATAGAGTACGTCATTTAGCCATTAGCCTTTGCGTCTTTAATGACATGGTTACGTTCGCAAATTGTTAAGGTAATATATCACGAGCTTCGTAAAGTCACCACTTGTAAAGTTACGATAACTCTTTTATTGAGTATATTGTAATTGAGAATCATCAAATGTAAGATTGGTAATAATTTTCTCGGTTATTTTTCAAAACTTGTTTCTAAATGGGAATCTATCAATCTTAAAGGCATCCCGAATTTGATTTTCACAAGAGTGGCAGGAAGTTCGGTGTACCGTTCATTTCTGATTCCTGCCTGCTTGGCCGCGGGCATTTGCATACTTCTATAATCCATCGCGGCGATATAAGCGGAGTGGCCATCGAAGAATAATAGGGTAGGCACACCACTCGGTCGAGGACTTCGACGATCGATGAGTTTTCAATTAGTTTTGGGTAGAACAAGCCCTTCTGTCGCTTGACGGAAATTTGGCATTCTGAGATTCGCTCAACCGCCTAATCTTTCAAAAGTTCGTTGAGGCAAAATTAGATATGCAGGTATCCTATCAAAATGGAAAGGAAATCAGAAAATGAATCATCTAATTAAAATCAACAGCGTATTATTAAACGTCCGATAGGTATATATATATTTGTAGTAAAACTAAATGACTAAATACGCTTATTGGACCCTAAAGATGAAGTAATTGGACAGGTATGGGTATTTCGAATTACAGTAAAGCAGTAACACCGTTGGGAACTGTTGCCGAGGGACGAAGTTCCGTCATTGCTTAAATTAGGAAGGATTGAGGGCACCGCATTATATTGAATGGGACAATGGGCTCCGAAGGGCACACAGTGCGCCGGATGTCAGAACGGGCAAGTAGTTATTCCTAGTTCGATTCAGGCTTCGGAGCAAGCTGTGCACCGAGTACAGTTTAGATAATGGCAGTCGAAGTTCATTAGTATGGTCCACTTCCAAGCTTCTATCACTGTTCTCTTCAAAGCTACCTCGTTTACCTTTCGCCAGCTGCCCAAGTGGGAGAAAGAGCAATGGCCACCTTCTATTACTACTAGTTTGACCTCACTTCCTTCCCTCCTACTGAGCTAGCAAGATTTTCACCGAAATCGATTAAAAATTTTACTACCCAAATTCTTTCTAACCATTAAACGGAGTTATACTACTTGTGCCACTTGCGAAACTCCAAGGATAAATTCATTAATTATAACCAAGAGTAGGCAGATAAACCATATTTAAATCATTACTTTTCCTATTTGGTTACAGTTTAATTAGCAAATTATATATTTTACGCCATCATCAAAACGACCCGGGATTTTCATTTATAATAATTCCCTTTGCGATGACCACCGATCGCAATTTATCCGCAGCCACTTTTTACTCGGCTCACTCTTTTAATTAGTTTCTTTATTGGAATATACACGCGATTATACTCCGATTAAAAGTACGAATAAACACGCGGCATCAGATTAATTCCGACGATTTATATTAGAGTGCATTTTCTGCTTGCGCCTCCGCCCGAAAACGCGCAAACATCGAGGATTTCGCGCGCGCAGGCTTTTGGATAATTGCGTTAACCGTGAGTTAAAATGGCACATTCGCGCGCCACTTGAATGTCGGGCGAGTAACCCGAGTTAATGAATTCGGATGTGCCATCCGCTATTTATCAACACCGCGAAAACATGATCGAAAGTTGAGAAAACTCTTGCACGCACTGCGTCTGACCAGTCATTGACATATTTCACTTAGAGTTCTAAGGCGATCATTCGCATTCTTCTCCAACTATCCGTACTGATTGCCAGGGATCCGCGACAGGATGCGGGCTTTGATCTGCCTGCATCGATACCAGGTAGAGCCAATCTTCCAGGCAAACATACATTTTCGAGGGAGGGTGGAGCAACTGGAGGGGGAATAAAGGATCGTTGAGAGCAGGTCTAAAAGAGGCGGCCCGGTAGACGGCGGCAGCCAGTGTGTTTGAGTTTTCCTGTTCAATCTATTCCCTTTGGATTGCCGCTTCAACGTGTTTGTCATTCTTGTTTCAACGGAATCGGATAAATCTCTGGTGACTAAGGTTCTTCGCCCTTTTCATCGCTAAAGTATTGCTTTGACCTAGTTGAGGTTTCCACTTCTCAAGTGTCAACGACCCAGCTGTTAATATTCGCAGTGTGTTAATGCATATTTAGAATTGATATTTTTTCTGAATGTTTGTAAAAAATACATTCAGTCTTCGCACTTTCTTAGGTAAAACCTTTGCTGTTTTGAAGCTGAGGCTGGTAGAAATAGAAAGGTCGCCTTTATTGAGGCTGTTCCACTAGAAATAAGTTTATCAAGACCATTGGCCTCTTTGTTTACCTTAGTTCCCTTCGAGCAAAGCAGCTCCACCAATTATTTCCCGTTCTCGGATGAATCCACTCTCTAAACTAGGTTCCCTTGTTTCCAGAAAGACGGACAATTACACCTTTGACTTTCCTCATCTCGGATTGAATTACCTCGTCTTTTGAAGACATTTCAATTACAGAACCATTCATTTCTCACGGATGAAGGCGACTGTCTTCTACATTAACTCTTAAACCAAAAGCAGTGCTACACACAAATTCCCGTATAACCACGTATTATAATCGCCGTTCAAAATTAAATAACCACCAATTCGCCCGTGATTCCGAATCACCCGGACCCTCACGAGGTTCTCGCACCGAAATTCAATGGCGAGGGTGAGCCGCCCATTCGTCCACCATCCACGGTTTGATACGAATTCCCAGCGCAGGCCGTTAACTCTTTCCAGCGAGCTTTGAAGGTATGAAAGTGCTGGCTGTGAGCGGGATAGATGCAGGGCAAAAGGAAAGCGCTGGGAGCTACGACGGAGAATTGCGGCGCAAGGCAACAGGACGCGGAGCAGGTACGATTCATCCCTTCCCGGCGAGTGCGCTTCAAAGGTGGCTTGCTGGCCGGATGTATGTTCGCCGGCGTATCTTGCGACGAGGGAGAAAGCAATACGGCAGTCACTTAGGAGTAGCGAGCGGTAATGCTGTGCCCGGTTCTAGCTATAGCTTAACGAAGTATTAAGAGGGAAGCACTCCGCTTAAGCCGGGGCTATGCACGATGGCGCATACAGATGTGATGCAAATTAGCGTTTAGTATAAGCCATACCGGCCCAGCTAACGGTCTTCGCCTTCCGCGCCACCCTTTCTCACAAGGTCCTCCTCCCTACCCCCTTTCCGACATACTTGCTTCGCTATAAAGCGCCTTCGTATGAATTTTTTAAAAAACAGACCCTTACTGTCGCGCGATTTATACCGAGGTTTGTAGAACCGTAACTTGATTAGTTTCCAATGTAAATAATATTAACTGTAAATCAAACTTTAAGAGAGTCATTGGAATGTTAAGGTTTCGATTAGGAACAGAACAATCGAAAGAAAATGGATCTGAAAGGTAATGTGTTTCACCTTATGATGAAAGTTGATAAATAGCAAATTGGAGGAATTTCGAGGTAGACTAGCTTAACGCCGAAAGGAAAGACACCTTGAAAGTGGGATGGTCATCCAACAAAGTGAACATAATATAATTTGTTTAGCTAGAAAGGGGGATTGTGGAGGTACCACGATATAAATGAGGCAATTCCATCGCTGCATACCGCGGAAGAGGGACGCCGGATGCAGGAGGACAAGAGAGAAAGGGAGAGACCTGCTCCACCTTACTGTCTTCATCTCCGGGGAGTGTGTTTGGCCCAAATAGACGGCAATGGACAGAAAAGACCGATGAGCAGCTACGGAGATGGAAACCTTTAACGAGCGGAATGCACTTGATTGTACTACCTGAGGCTAAGCGCGTAATCACCGGCTATTTATTCGTTTCACAATTGCAATACTCCTGCTAGTCCGAGCCGGAGGACAAGGTTTATGTACTTCCTGATCCCAGTATTCTTTTACTTGATAGCTCGCGAGATGTGATATAAATCGTAGGCCTGCGAAGAAGCCGGAATTATACAGGACGAAGGCCAGCGCATAAATTGAGGGGAAGAAAGTTGATGGGGAAAAGAGAGGGGTTTCAAGTTCCCCTGTGGTGACTTAGTTGCCGCGCTGTTGACTATGACGAATCGAACTTGCGGCGGAGATATTGGCAAAGAGATCGCCGTAGTTGAGCCATATTTCGACCGCTCTCGGGGATTAAGGGCCGAACTATTTCCCCAAAGCGGATCCCCTAAACTCCGTTTCGATCACTTTAGACAGCGAACGCGAGACTGTGTCTAGAATCCCCAAACTTCCATCCTCACTGCTGTTCCGTTCAATTCCATTAACATCTCCCCGCGAAAAACGTACGTATTAAATAGTTACTCGTAAAATGTGAAAATGGTTTGTTTAAAAAATATACAATATCCGTAGGTAAAATGGCAGAGCCGAGCGACACTCTGTTACCAGAGCTATTGCAAGGCAGAGTGGCAATGCGGCTACTTTACCGCGGTTATGAAAGTGGCACCGTCGTCCTCCTCGTAGACGAGTTGGTTGTTTCTGACACCGGACAGTGGTCGGGGATGCAGTAAGGAGGTTGCTTTGACAAGTCGGAGCCTGTGGGTGGTAACTCTGTAAACAGAGGGTACACCCCGCCCATTCGCGATGCTGCACTTAGGAGTCCTCGGACTGTTGGAGGTGCTCTGTTACACAGGGTTACCTAGAAAACCGCGAGCAACTTCCGCGACATGGCAAGAAAGTTGCAATTTAATCAGGAATATCCCTCCAACTATAAAGCAAAGAACAATCAAAGGTTTTAAACAAAACTTTCTCCAGCATTTGCGTCAATCATTCTGACATACATGTTTTTCGGCGTATTAATTTCATTCAAAACAATCTCTCTTGTAGAATGACGTCATGTATAGCTTGGATGAGGTTGGTAACGAAAGGTCCGTCAAAAGGTGTCAAGAGAAGCGAAGAACAAGAATTGCCAGGGAAGTTGAGTGAGGTAATGGATGACCCATAACCGAGTTACTTAAGTGTGGGGTGTGTAGGCGTCTTACACCATGACAGCACGAGTACTCTTTTCCTCGAGTTCTTTCTCCCATAACTCGATTTTATCGATGACCTTTAAGGTACACACATTTTTTATTCCGCCCACGTACAACTTCTCGGTTTTCTTGGCGAAGAACTGCTCGAGATGGTTTGTGCATCCAATGTGAATTAGAAAGTTATTAGAAGAGCATAGTGGAAGAAAATATTCGGAAAAGTAATTTGTGTTGGGACTGACTGGCATTTATAGACGCATTCGAATCGATGCGAGCACCTTTTTCCATCACGTACAAAGTGTTGATAGAATTCCTTTGAGTTAGCATAGGATGCATATGGAGATTTATAAATTTATTTATCCGAACCGCGGCCTCAACGGGCTTACACCCTCCATCTCTGTTAAATATACATTAAGCGCTCGCGAAGTTCTGGGTAGACGTGGAACTTAACATCTCGCATTCTTTAGGAACCTGTCTCCACAGTGATAAATGTGATGGTAAAGCATTGTCGGTCGAAGAATCTGAAGAATCCCCTCAAATGCGAAATTCACTATATCCCGGGGAAAAAGATATTGTGGTCAAGAATATCTTAGCATCTGATCTGAGGTTAGTATACTACGTACATCGATTCTCAGTCGCAGAGCATTTGGAACTCTCTACTCTGCACTCTTAATCGATTTTCCATACAATAAGTCTTTCAAAATCGGATTAGTTTAATTTCCCTTCGAATGTTCGGAATCGACAATTTGACTGGTTGTTGTTCCCGAAGCTGGTGCGCGTGCGGACAAAGGGTACCTTCTTACTTTTGAATCATTAGCACACCAGGGCAATGTTGGCTAACCACGGACATACAGGGCTGGGGCTTGCGGTTGTTCTGTGGTGCGCTTTACATTAGGTTCCACGCACTACGCCTGTATTCTCCGCAGATAATAGACGCCACAGTGAATGGTTATGGCAACGCTATGCCTCCGCTAAACAGTTTTTACAATATTGGCTAAACTGCACTTGATGGCAAAAATATAATTCTCAAATATGAGAAGTATTTCGTCTGCAAACCTTGTAGAAAATCCTTTGAATCTCAATACATTTTATATTTTGAATTGAATATGTTGTGAAGAGTCTTATAAAGTTTGTGAGGAGGGAATATAAGGAAGTTGGGACGAGAAAAATAAAGGGATTTGGTGAGGAATTTGGTTGCGAGGAATTATTCCCGGCCTTGGAGAGGCCGGGTGAGGAGGGTTTCTTATCTTTCGGGGAATACGCGGGACGGAGGTTGGGAGTGAGAGGGGATGAGGTGATGTGCGTCTCAGCGCGACTGGGTGGCCGACTGGGAGGGACCGAGGGGTATCGGTAGGACGGAGGCTAGTAGGACAAAGAATTAGGCAAGATTTTCTCTCTCTCTCTCATGACTTAATATACTTGGGCGCCAGACACCCAGGGTGTCGAATCGAAAACGAAACCAACTTAATATTGCAACTATTAGCTAGAGAGAAGGAGATGCATGCGGGACTAGCTGATAGATAGAGAACGGGACGTGCAGGGCGCGGAGATCGGGGTCCGCCAGAGAAAGTCAACACAGAGTTGTATAAAATAACAGATGGTGTATTATCGAAAGCAGTAGTGATCAAGAATTTCCAATAGTGTGGCGGAAAGTAAGTCCGCTACACGGGCGGTTGTCGGCGCCCGTGAGCGAGACGCGGAACAAAATGGTCTATTTCACCGGAATGGTAGAATCGTACAAATATGAGGCGGCTAGAAGTGAAATAATCGAGAAGAGAAATTACGGAACGGGCTTTCGAGCCGATGCGGAGTTTATCGGCATCCACGGGACTTGAAACCGCGCAAACGCGAGACTAGAAAAGTTGTGATTCGTTGTGCGAGCAGAAGGCCCTCCAGGACGTCGTCAAAGCGCAATTCACAAATAACGATAACTTAGTTCCTTTACTTCCCTGATTACGGAACGCTAACAGAGTAGATCTCGATGAAGCCTAGCCTGATGGGCCACGAGGCGATCAGTCGAACAAAGAGGCGCAGGACATTCCCCTGCCAGCCTCTCTTGCACTGATCCCTCGGAAAACTCAATAATTACTTAAATCTGCCTACCGTTACTAAATGAAGGGTCCCCTCGACGCCTCGGCACGTTAATCGGCCTTCCTTCCTTCCTTCCTTCCTTCCTTAATTTCTATCTAGCGTCGGAACTCGGGACTCGATACGATACGGCGCTCGCTTGGTAGGCTCGGCACAACGAATGCCGTTAGGAATTCACGCGGTACGCACGCCGGCTAATTTTTCCCCCCTCACACCTAACGCAGCCTAAATGCCCGCTCGTCCAATCGGATCCCTTTCTGCCCGGGGAGCTTCCGCAACAGGGCCGGACCCCTGCGCTCTGGCGGTAGATTCCCTATGCAACGTCTTGCCACTTGAATCTTCTCGCCCTGGATCCGCTTTGCTGTCTTCTTCGGAGACTCCGTGGATGGCTGGTCCATGGGGAGGCTCCTTCTGACGCTGCTGGATCCGCAAGGAAGCTCCGACGCGGACGGGGTATCTTCCGACGGCCGCGGCGATCCTCTGGTTCTTTGCTAGGTGGTCTCGGTTGGTGCCGTGCTCCTTTGCCTAGATAGTGGTGGCTCGCGCGAAATTCAAACATGCATTAGTTTTCTTATTGCGTTACTTAGTTTTTGACGACTTGTCCTGGAGGCGCGGTACTTATTTAAGATGCGGAATTGCTGCGGGGAAGCCTTCCGGTCTTTTCTCCTAACAGGCGAGGGCGTGCCTCGTCACACACCCCCCCTACCTACCAAAGACCGGAAGGTTCCCTAGGCAGTTCAAGCATTCATTGAATTCCCCCCCTCCAGACTAGGCATCTCCAGAACAAGTCAACATGACAATATAAACCAATAAAACAGTACAACTTACCCAATAGCGGGACTATACTCAATTATTCAATGTCAAAATACCCTCTATTTCTCTCTCTGTTAGAGTTCCCTCGGTACTATGCTTTGACTGACTAAATCCGGTCGGGTCTCCTTTGGACGGTACTTATAATCCTGACCTTATGCTTACAGACCTCCTAGTTCTCTGGACCTTGCTGAAAACTGTAACTTATCCTCACAAGGGTTAAATCAGTTGGCTGACATCGTTCTATGGAACACACTTATTTATTGACCGTACGCGGTACGGTGGCGTCTCTTGACGCGGAACGATAATGGTGCTGGCTACCAGCGGTACTTAAGTATAACGGTACTTTCACTTTGGAATCTTCCTAATTCTATTCTTAAATATACTTAACCCTATCGATACAAAATTTAATATACTCCCACTGGCATAAACGGTACCAGTGGGCTCGTGCAGACGACCGTTTCCTGTCCCATCCGCCCCCCTATTGTCCTTGAGTGCGGCGGTCGTACTCGGCCCACTCCTCCTTCCACGCCTTGCGGCAATGTGGGCACTCTCCCACCTTGACCCCCGGCATCCCGCACTTGAAACAGAATTTGTTTCGTGTTTTATTCGGGCAGTCGGAATATCGGTGGCCCGTCTGGTTGCAGGACCAGCAGGCCGAACCCCGTGGCGGTTCCTCCGGTAGGTCCGTCTGTGTTCTTGCGGAGGCGGTACTGCGGGACGATGTGGACGGTTGCGGTACGGTGTTTGTCGTTGTCTGGCGGTACGATGCGGTACGTGGAGGAAGCTCCCGTGATATTCCCAATTCGTCCCCTCGGTTGGTCAGGTATCTCGGCCGGGCGTATACCACCTTTTCCTCGCCCGTCTGGCACCACTCATCGACCATCCGCGGCTGTACCTGGACCCACACGTCCCTGGTTCTTTTGGGGAACGTGGGTTCCGGCCAAAGGAAAGCACAGGTCTGGCTTCCTCTCGAGAATTTCCTCGGTTGTCTAGGTGTTTGTGTTGTCTCGTCGTATTTCCTTGGTTTCGGTTCTGGCACCGTTTGGACCCCCTGCTCCCTGGTGGTTGGTATCGGGGCTGTCTGAGTGCCGCGGTCCTGGCTGGTGGGCCATGGACGGACGACTGCGGCGGTCGTGGAGTACCTGTCCTCCGCGTACTCCCTTACTGCCTGTTGCAGTTCCGGCCAGAAGTCAGGCTGTAATCGGTCTATTATACGGAACAACGGCTCGAACCTTTCCAGGCGTTCCCAGCCCCTGCGGAATGGGTTGTTCTCTGCCATTTCTTAGTTGTTCGCTTTCGACTTATACTAGTGGTACACTAGTGGTACAACGGAACGGGAGCGGTACAGGATCGGTACGTCTGCAGAAATTCCAAAGTTTTAGTACGTTTCATTCGATATACGGTTTTAGATCTTGAATATGTATTTTGCCAACTGATTTGCCCTTCGGCGACGATAACTCATACACAACAGGTGATAATACTTTAGTAACTGTAAAAGGTCCAGAGAATTTCGGTGCTAACTTAGCGGCTATGTTCTGAGAAGCTGACGATAACACGTGCTGCCTGCGAAGGACTTGGTCTCCTATTTGGAAAATTCTACTTTTTCTGTGTTTATTGTATTGTGCTGCCTGTTGCTGATGTGCCATATTCAAGTTCTCAATGACCCATTCTTTAAGTGATTCTATATTTGACATCCTGATTCTCCATGCTTCTGGGGAAGCGGGACTTAAATCTGAAACGGTATTATTTTCTTCCCTCTTACACAGGGTCGGTACTGGATCTCTCCCAAAATTTAGAAATGCTGGTGAAGTTTGTAATGCGGTATGAAAAGCGGTATTGTAAGCGAAACGTAAACGTGGGATGTTTAAGTCCCAATCGCGGTGATCTTTTTCAATGAACGATACCATCATTGTTTTCAGGACTCTATTTACTCTTTCTACGGGATTGGCTTGCGGATGATAGGGTGGAGTAGTCGCATGGCTGATTCCGTATTTCTCTGCGATCTCCTTAATTGTTTTATTGATGAATTCGGTACCATTGTCTGTGAGAAGGGTTTTCGGAGTTCCCCAACGGGACAAAATTAGTTCTTCGATGGCTTCTGCAATCTTCTTGCCATTTGCTTTTCTTAGAGGGCTGCATTCTATCCACTTGGTAAAGAGGTCTTGTAGTACCAATAAATATTGGTGTCCGGCACGGCTGCGTGGAAAGGGTCCCATTATGTCGGCGGCAACTACTACCCATGGCTGGTCAATTTGTCGATGGCCCATCAATCCACTGGGTGCAGTCTGCTCGACTTTCGTGCGCTGACATATCTGGCAGCGTTTTACGAAGTTGACGGTAGTGCGGTACATGCCTGGCCAATAATATCTTAGGTACAGGCGTTGGTATGTTTTCTTGATTCCGAGGTGGCCAGATTGTGCGTCTTCATGGGTTTCCCTTAGTACGGTTGCTCGTTCGGTGGCGGGCAACACTAATTTCCATTCGGTAAGGTCAGCTCCTAGTAATTCATTTATTAATTTGTCGGTACGTCGATGATAAAGTTTTGAGTCCTCGATTTTCCAATTTCCATCGGTTGGGTCCATTTGTATTTCTTTGAATTTCCCTATATACCATTCATCTGATTGTAGTAACACGGTAGCAACGATATCTGATTCCGGAATGCGGGACAATGCGTCAGGTACATGATGAAGACTACCTTTTCTATATACAATTGAGAAGTCGTATTCGGCTAATTCTAATGCCCATCGTGCTAATCTGCTCGTTGGATTCTTTAGCTCATATAGCCAGCGTAAGCTATGATGATCGGTGATTACGGTAAATTGAAATCCTTCGAGATATGGGCGGAACTTTTTGATTGACCAGATAATTGCGAGACATTCACGCTCAGTTGTCGTATAATTCTTTTCGGCAGGAATTAGGCCACGGCTTGCAAATGCAATGACTCTTTCTATCCCTTCGATTGTTTGTGTCAGTACTGCACCTAGTCCTACTCCGCTTGCATCAGTGTGTAGGACGAACGGTACTTTGAAATCGGGACAAGCTAGTATTGGTGCTGTTGCAATTGCGGTACGTAATGCTTCGAATGATTTTTGTTGTTCTTCATTCCAAATCCAGGGTTGCTTTGCTTTAGTGAGCCTGTTTAAAGGTTCAGCAACTGAAGCATATTGGGCGATAAAGCGTCTGTACCAACCGGCCATTCCAAGAAATCTTCTTAGCGACGGTAAATTATGCGGTACTGGAAACGTGACTACTGTTTCTGATTTTTCCGGATCTACCTGTAATCCCTTTTGTGATACTAAAAACCCGAGATAACGTACTTCTGATCGGCAAAATTCGCATTTGTCCAAATTAATAATGAGTCCTGCGTTTATAATTTTTCTTAGAATTTTCTCAACCCATTGAAGGTGCTCGTGGAAATCTTGATTTACGATTATAATATCATCAAGGTATGCGAAAGCATGTGGTTCCATTTCGGGACCAATTAGTTTATCTAACAAACGTTGAAATGTGGCCGGGGCTCCTGTAAGTCCGTATGGCATTCTTTTAAATTGAAATAGGCCTTTTCCCGGTACAGTGAATGCTGTTATTTCTTTGCTCTTCTCTTCCATCGGTACTTGGAAGTATGCTTGACTTAAATCCAAAGTTGTCAAATATTTGGCGGCACGTAATTTGTCTAAGATACTTGTCATATGCGGTAACGGGTAAGCATCGCGTTTCGAGACTTTGTTTACTTTTCGGAAATCGAGACAGAAGCGGTACTTTCCGTTTGGTTTACGGACCATAACTATTGGCGAGGACCATTCGCTAGATGAGGGTTCAATAATATCCTCGGTTAGGAGGCGGTCTACTTCTTCATAAATCGCTTCCTGTACTGGTGGTGATACCGAATAATATCTTTGTTTGATTGGTGTATTATTTCCTACATCTATACGGTGTTCTGCTAAATTTGTGATTCCTTTCGCCTGCATCGCTTTTGGTTTTATTTCTGCGATAAATGCTTCTAATTTCTCTATTTCGGATTCTCCGAGAATTTGTATTCCACATAGTGTGTTTACTTTTGACGTTGTGGAAGTGTCGAAACGGTACTTTCGCGATGGGTCGCTTTTCATATACCAAGTCTGTTCCTGGTAGTCGGTTATTATGCCAAATTTTGCTAACACGTCTACTCCTAATAAGAGTGGTGCGGCAGCTTCTTCCAATATTTTTGCTTTTATCCGGTGTTGTTTATTCTGGATAGTTAAGTCAAATTCTGCTGCGGAACGGGACGAGTGGACTTGGCCAGATGCTAATATAAGTATGCACGGTACTTGAGTGGCTATCTCTTGAATGTTATCTCCGGCTTGTTTCATTACTTCGCGACTGATGAAACTACTTGACGCGCCTGAGTCTATTAGCGCTATTGACGCATGATTACCAACAAGAACCGGGACTTTGAGAACTGGGGTTCTTTCGGCGGTACCTAACATCGATACAATTTCCGGGACGATATGGACCGGACTAGAATCTAGAGCTGGGGCGGTCCGATCAATCAGCTCTTCTGTTCGTTTCCCGCTTTCGCGATACATTTCGGACATTCTTTCGTGACCGTTCCGGGGTTTCCACATTTAAAACAGTATACTTTTTTCGGGCCTCTGCATTCTCTCCCGCGGTGGCCTATCTTGTCGCAATTCCAACATTTAATGTTACTTTTTGACGTTCTTCTAGCGGTACTATTGTTTTCGTTTGCGGAACTAGTGCTTGGCGTTACTACGGCACAGACAGTTTCAATTGGCTTTGCTGGTTTAGTTTTAGGAGCCGGTATTCCATATGCTGCGAGATATTCCGGTAATTTCGGATGGTACTGGGCATGTATAACGACGGTATTTATGTGGACTGGATGGGAAATTTTCACGATAAATGTTCATACACTTTGCGAAATGATTTCGCATCCACGCTTTTCCTTAAGATAGCCGACAATGATGCACTTGACCTAGGCCAGAAAAAGCTTTCCTGCCTTTATGCCTCTTTTGCGCAGAACAGACCGATAGTATATATCGGCTCCTCCCCTGGCACGGGGTGGATGTACGCTCGAAGACAACTTCGCCATATTAACAAACTTTTGAGTTTCGACCCGAGACCGTTGGACCGAGTTGAATTAGATTTGAACCCTACCGACATCTTCCATTTCAGTCAGAAAGTCATGAATGCCAACGACTTCATGATTCATCTCGACTCTGACGAGTCATTCGACCTGATCTGGGACGTGCGCGGTGATTTTACAACAGAAGCAGAATACGATCTTCTCGTGCGGGAAGAAATCCATCTTTTGACGAACATATTACATGAAGTTGGGTCGCAGTGCGCCCGTATGTGTATCAAGTTCGCTCCAAGATGGGCGGAGCATTACGTTCTGCCCAAGAATGGACGATTCTATAAAATGCCATTTTGTGAAGCCAGAGGTGTGCGTGAGCTGCGATACGTCGCCCGTTCCGCTGAACTAGCCACCTTCCCTCTAAAAACTGTAGATGAAGCCCGTTCATTCGCTGATGGGAAACGGGTTATGAAAGATCATGAACTTTTTATCAATGCGTCCCTCATGCGTCTTGATTGCGACAATTACATGGAATTAGATGTATTTTCTGACACTAAATTTGATATCAATTTATTTACGATAAACCGGAACGACGAGATTGCCATGAAGAATTATTTTCTAAAAATGGGCAGTTGTGCTATTACCAGCTATTTTGTCAAAGCCGCGCTCGATGAAAGCGAGCACGAGCTGAAAGTTTTCGATTCGACACCCTGGGTGTCTGGCGCCCAAGTATATTAAGTCATGAGAGAGAGAGAGAAAATCTTGCCTAATTCTTTGTCCTACTAGCCTCCGTCCTACCGATACCCCTCGGTCCCTCCCAGTCGGCCACCCAGTCGCGCTGAGACGCACATCACCTCATCCCCTCTCACTCCCAACCTCCGTCCCGCGTATTCCCCGAAAGATAAGAAACCCTCCTCACCCGGCCTCTCCAAGGCCGGGAATAATTCCTCGCAACCAAATTCCTCACCAAATCCCTTTATTTTTCTCGTCCCAACTTCCTTATATTCCCTCCTCACAAACTTTATAAGACTCTTCACAAACTGGCCCCACGTTGGGCGCCAGTTTGTGAAGAGTCTTATAAAGTTTGTGAGGAGGGAATATAAGGAAGTTGGGACGAGAAAAATAAAGGGATTTGGTGAGGAATTTGGTTGCGAGGAATTATTCCCGGCCTTGGAGAGGCCGGGTGAGGAGGGTTTCTTATCTTTCGGGGAATACGCGGGACGGAGGTTGGGAGTGAGAGGGGATGAGGTGATGTGCGTCTCAGCGCGACTGGGTGGCCGACTGGGAGGGACCGAGGGGTATCGGTAGGACGGAGGCTAGTAGGACAAAGAATTAGGCAAGATTTTCTCTCTCTCTCTCATGACTTAATATACTTGGGCGCCAGACACCCAGGGTGTCGAATCGAAAACGAAACCAACTTAATATTGCAACTATTAGCTAGAGAGAAGGAGATGCATGCGGGACTAGCTGATAGATAGAGAACGGGACGTGCAGGGCGCGGAGATCGGGGTCCGCCAGAGAAAGTCAACACAGAGTTGTATAAAATAACAGATGGTGTATTATCGAAAGCAGTAGTGATCAAGAATTTCCAATAGTGTGGCGGAAAGTAAGTCCGCTACACGGGCGGTTGTCGGCGCCCGTGAGCGAGACGCGGAACAAAATGGTCTATTTCACCGGAATGGTAGAATCGTACAAATATGAGGCGGCTAGAAGTGAAATAATCGAGAAGAGAAATTACGGAACGGGCTTTCGAGCCGATGCGGAGTTTATCGGCATCCACGGGACTTGAAACCGCGCAAACGCGAGACTAGAAAAGTTGTGATTCGTTGTGCGAGCAGAAGGCCCTCCAGGACGTCGTCAAAGCGCAATTCACAAATAACGATAACTTAGTTCCTTTACTTCCCTGATTACGGAACGCTAACAGAGTAGATCTCGATGAAGCCTAGCCTGATGGGCCACGAGGCGATCAGTCGAACAAAGAGGCGCAGGACATTCCCCTGCCAGCCTCTCTTGCACTGATCCCTCGGAAAACTCAATAATTACTTAAATCTGCCTACCGTTACTAAATGAAGGGTCCCCTCGACGCCTCGGCACGTTAATCGGCCTTCCTTCCTTCCTTCCTTCCTTCCTTAATTTCTATCTAGCGTCGGAACTCGGGACTCGATACGATACGGCGCTCGCTTGGTAGGCTCGGCACAACGAATGCCGTTAGGAATTCACGCGGTACGCACGCCGGCTAATTTTTCCCCCCTCACACCTAACGCAGCCTAAATGCCCGCTCGTCCAATCGGATCCCTTTCTGCCCGGGGAGCTTCCGCAACAGGGCCGGACCCCTGCGCTCTGGCGGTAGATTCCCTATGCAACGTCTTGCCACTTGAATCTTCTCGCCCTGGATCCGCTTTGCTGTCTTCTTCGGAGACTCCGTGGATGGCTGGTCCATGGGGAGGCTCCTTCTGACGCTGCTGGATCCGCAAGGAAGCTCCGACGCGGACGGGGTATCTTCCGACGGCCGCGGCGATCCTCTGGTTCTTTGCTAGGTGGTCTCGGTTGGTGCCGTGCTCCTTTGCCTAGATAGTGGTGGCTCGCGCGAAATTCAAACATGCATTAGTTTTCTTATTGCGTTACTTAGTTTTTGACGACTTGTCCTGGAGGCGCGGTACTTATTTAAGATGCGGAATTGCTGCGGGGAAGCCTTCCGGTCTTTTCTCCTAACAGGCGAGGGCGTGCCTCGTCACAATGTTTTCTAGCGTATTCATATAGCCATTGACAATCGAGCGTCAAAACGATGGAGCGATGGTGTTCAAGTTTAAACGTGAGATGCTCGGAGCTCTCTGTTGTCGGCGTTTCCTTCGAGCCGCAGAATGGAACCATAAATCAGGATAACAAATTGATTGCTCGGCAAGAGTGTAATGCTAGTGCGTGCAAACACGATTCTCCTCCCCTTCACCACCCCACTATTACTCCGGCTGCTACTGATACAGAACGAAATGACTCGTGATACTGTGCGCGAAGATTGAAAGCACTTGGTAGTTTCGGATCACCGGACTTTATACTCTCGAATTAAGGAAATCATTTCTACCCCATTTCAATCGCAATGCAACGGACGTTCTGGCACAGTAAGACATTCCCAAGTTTGCGAGCATTTAAATTCGGCCAGCAATTGTACTTCGGAAGCCTAATTCACGGAATGAACTACAGCCGTTTGTCGCATCAGCCTCTTTACTTTAGCTAGCAGAAGAATCTATTAGAGTGCCATTAAAAAGACTGCGGCTCTGAATGGGCGCGGGTCACAGGACAATTTACCGCTACCTAAAGCGTTGCATCTTCTTCTTCTCCTCCTCCGCCATTTCACCCCGCTCCTCACTCTCTGTTTTTTCTCTTCGAGACGCTGCAAGTAAAACCGCAGCCAAGTTTTTTCAGGGGGCCAGCTGGGGAATATTAATGCTCCAATTCTTCGGGCTAATGCCTTGACCCTCTCTGCCTTACCCTTTTACGGTGCAGTTAATTTTGATTAATTTATTATGCCAGTGAACGTAGTTACTGGCCCTTTTGCTGTAGATTAAAATACTTGTGCTCTACTCCAGTTCACTGGAACACTTCTTATACCTTCGAAAAGATCTTTATACCGAGGCTAACTGAAAATGGTTAAAATAATGTGGTGAGGAGCATTAGAATTTAGTAGCAGACGGTGGATTACATAAGGTGGTCATAAATAAAATTGACGCCTGGTAGAAGGATAAAGAGCTACATCGGAAGTGCTATATTATTCTTTACCATGGTTTAGGTTTAAATGGGTCTATCCAGCCAGTCTTCTTTGTCATAGAAGCCATCCGTGCCATCAAAGGAGTCTTAAGAACAATAGCCCCTACCTAATAGCACTTAAGTCTGCGTAGTCCTTAAATCGAAGGGCTTGGCTTTTTCCATTGAAATGAATCTAGGGTGATGGAGGGGAAATTCGGACCATTTAATCGCTTTGTCCAATGCGCACAAACCGAAAATTTGAAATCAAATTGGGTACCATTACCTCTGTACTGTAATTGGTCTACATGTTAACATTCTGAACGCCAACCCACACATTGGTGGCGCAGCGATCGATTTGTTCATATTACCGCAAACTCTCCATATTACACTTTACGTATCGCGTGAAATGGGCCGAGGCGAGCAATGGACTTTCCGCGATAGAGAGTGCAAACTTGACAGCATAGTCGTCAAGTAATCAAATACCGGCATAATAAACAATGTATGATAATCCGAAGGTGGCGGCACGTTGAGCGAGGTGGTTGTAACCCGTTTTATCCGGTGATGGACGATTTTCACTTAAGTTCATCCAGACTGGGAGCCGCCGTCGGCGGAGGTACGAGGGCGCGTAATCCGTGCACGAAACTGAAACCGCCCTTTATTCCCGAAGGGTGATCCTGAAAATCCTGTGTGTCACGCTTAAAGCGCGAGACACTCGCCCGAGATTGCGCCGTTCTCCTCGAATTCATCTCGCTACGCGGCTTCCAGCACAAGTGACAGTCTTCTCTCTCTCCCTCTCTCTCGAGACTCGTTCGCGGTCTCCAGTCTTCATCGCGGCCTCATCTGCGGGAAGTGCGGCTCGCACAATTTGCCGAGAGAGCCGTTAGTTGCAATTGCTGATAAATGCGCCTTTCAAGATGAATTCTATGGGAAATCCAATTTGTTTTACACGACTCTTGCGCAACCTCGATGTATTTCGGATTAATATATTTAGCTTTAGTTGCTGGTGTATTTTTATGTTATTAACGGCCGATTCCGCGAATTTACTGGAATACTTATTCCGATTGTTCGATTTTATCGGTAGAGTTTGACGAAAAAGTGTTATATGCAAAAAAACAATCTCTGTTTTCCAGAAGAGTACGAATGATAAATTGCAACGCAAAATAAAGCGGAATCGTATTCTTTTCTCCTTCTCTGCATCCTATAACTCTTCAGTTACGTAATAGCTGCTCATGCCAGGATTTCGCTGGCTATTAGCATCTGGTTTTCTCGCGTGAGAAAGAAAAGAGGCGAAGCGAGGAAGGTAAGTCTGGTAAGAAAAGATGTTTCTCCTGGATATTTACGAGAGTCCTGCCACTTTTCCAGCCGACAGAGCGGAAATCAGTCAGTGGGAGGGGAAAGGGGGGGATCGTCTTGCGTCGCAAGGGCAATTAGGGCTTGGCAGAGCTCAGTGTAGGAAGTGGCCAATCGTTTCATTGAAATATTCCCGGCGTATGCCTCGGCGATATCGTCGGCTTCCACCTCGGCTGGCAGGGCCCTTCTAGCCAGATTCATCGTCGCCTGCGGAATCTTGTAGGTAGTTAGTGTAAATAAATGCCGATAGTTAGCTCGGAAGTGGAAGCAGCTCCGCCCACTGCTTCCTCGACGCTCGGGTAAAGCTTTCGCGAGGTTCATGTCGAACGGAAGGACTAGTGATGAATGTTAATCTTCGCCGCTCATCTCGCTGAAAGATGTTACTATTCAGCTGGCGTTCCGCTGGATGAGGTAATACCGATTGCTGAGTCATTCTAATTGCTGGCGTCCTTGGGACTTCTGATACTTCTGTACATAGGGCAGGGGAAACTATATGATTTTTAATATTAATTCGTAACTTCATTCTTTAATCAATTTACTGTGTGGTATGTTCTTTATTTCTTCATCACCAAAGTTTTTAATTATCTCCTGTATAAGTTTTGCGTGGAAGTGTAACAATTTGTTAAAAACGTGAAACGTTGAAATCTTAAAATATGTTTATTAGTGATAACTATTCTGAATTTAAAAGCTTTTCACGTGTCTCTCGGATCTCAAACGCTTTAACGTCATGCAAGACCTCTGGATTCGTGATATAACACTCGAAATATGTCTCCTTTAAACGACCACAATCCTTTAGATTGGACGTTAAATACCAGACGAAATTGCGTTGGCAGTGCTCGGGTGAATCGGTCCGCGAGACAGTGTAAAGAGCTAACAGAACAGTGCTCGTGAATTAGTAAGGTATCGCTGGGCTCCGAAGAGGAGTCGAGAGGTCGAGTGGTCGCCGCGGCGGGAAGAGGGAGAGGGCGAGGGGGGCGCCGGAAAGCCGCTCGGCAGGACGATAGCTATTTCTCGAACGAAGGATCGCGGCTGAGCTTTTATCCCGTTAATTCTATGCAGACAAAACTAGCGACCGTTTCGCTTCGACACCGATCCCCAGACAGGAGTGGAGTGGGGAAGGCGGCCGGCGTGTGGCAGGGGAAAGGTCGGAAGGATGGAAGGAAATTGAGCGGCAGAACAAGTTACAGGGGAGAAAAAGGACAGTCGCCGTTAATTCTATTCGTTTTCAGGGAATTAAGGCTGCCATTGCGCGCCCACTCGCAATTACATATGGATATCCCGCTCGACTTTTACCCAATTAGTCCGCTCGAGCTATAAATTGACTCGGCGTGTGCCTGTCGCTCGCTGTGTATTTCGAATTCCGCATTCCCAGGGACCTACCGAGACTTCAACATTCCCCATCGGCTTGCTGGGTTCATGAAATGATATTAGGATATTCGATTTTCCGTTTATACTTTTCGCAGTTTTGCCATATATTTGTGATATTATAATTTCTATCCCTTGTTTCTGTATTTGATTAGGTGAAATTTAACTTGGCGGAAATGTACGCATCGCATTGCTACATTTGTCAGATTGTTTGGAGAATTTTGTTGGAGGACAATGGGCAGAGTGTTTGATTGTCCTTTAACAAGTGTTCCGAGCAGTAATAAAATAGCATCGAATCGAGAGTGCATTATCGGACACCTCCAAGTAATCTCCTCTTCCACTTCACAGTGCGCCCGTTAATTTGATGAAACTCATTTTTACGAATAAATAATATATGCGTAAAACGCATGTCCATTTGCACCAGCAGGATTAAAGTGATTTTCGCTTTTCACGCGCTGCCTGTGGAATATCGGAAATTCGTCTGCGCGCTCGCACGTAATATCGGAAAAAGGTCGAAAATTTGACTCCAGCACTGCGTGGCTTCGCCTTCCCTCTATCTGGCTAGCGCCGCGGCGAAATATGCGGCATTTTTGAGGGATTATGCGAGATTAAGTGGGAAACTTTTAATTATATTGTGTTTCGCCGAGGAATGTTTAATCAGTAGTCGCTGACCGAGTACCCCGCAGCTTCGGACTCCCCTTCCTCTCGTCCCATAACTGCACGGCTACACACCCTCATCCGACAGTCCAACGCTAACCTTATTTTTACAATTTCTATCATTTTTTCGTTCAACAGTTACTTATAAATTAAATTGGTATTAAATGCTATTGATTCTTGTCGATTAATCAAGATACTATATCTATAATAGAATAATCCTTACTGACTTTGTCCTTGAATTTCCTTTACACGTGTTATCAAGATTAATTGCTCCAATGTGGTCTATTAACAGGAATATTTTTCATTATCCCATCTAAATGGAATTAATTGTATTATTATTGCAGATTGCACCATCTGTTTACAATATTGAAACCCGACAACATTATTTATTTGTTTAAGCGAATCGTCTGCAGAAGCCTCGCGCACGAGCTCGTTTCCTACATAATTAATTCGTAGCGTTCGTTTATTCCAATATAATTAACGCAACCCAATTCCAATCATATGAATTATCCGATAAAGAAAATTCAAAATACTCACAAACATATTACACCTACAAGCAGCGACGGTAGAATTGAAATAGTTTTTGTAAAAAAGGAAATACGATGAACGAGCTAAACCCATAACTAAAGCAAATAATGTGTTGTTTGCTTTCACACTTAAAAAACTGTGCCTGATGAGGTTGAATTAGAGGAGGGTGACTCGAAAATGTCGAGTAAAGGTATGTATGGATCGAGGGTCGATATTTTCCGGATGCCTGCAAAGTAATTGGGATTTCTTTATCACTGCACTCGTCCAGGAGGAATGCGAGGGTAGCGAGCGAGCTCCCCTTTATTCCCGCAGGCTTTTCAGGGGGGGGGGGGGGGAGTGGCATTATCTCACGGCATGGTAAATTTTGTTGGGGCTGGGTGTTAGAGTCGCGCGAATTCAGTCTTCCGCTATGGGTGGCCCGCTTGAGTGTTCGCGGCGGTGGAGCAGTGGTGGTAGCGGCGGCCCTCGTTAATTAGCGCCTGAAAGAAGAATCGCCGTTGGCCTCGTAAATCAAGAACAATGGGCAGAAATAACGCGCCGGCTTTCGGGACCGAATATCACGGCAGGATATTCACGAATACCCAGACAGCCGAAGAATATTAGCTTGCTTGGACTTCGACTTCGAAAACTGTTGGCTTTCTTGATCTAAAAATGGGCAAATTTCATTCAATATCGTGTAACATCTGCAAAACTGACCACAAAAAGAAAATATGAATGTCCAAAGTATGCAAATGTTAATTCTAATTGAAAGGTGAAATTGCAATAACACGATCAAGTAGTAGCTCTTCTTCTGAATTTGTTTGAACAAGTTAAAAGGGTGGAAGTGGGGAAGGAAGAGAGATGAACAAGAGGAGAATTATTGAAGGAGACGAGAGACGGTAGAGAACGGCGGACGATGACTTGAAATCCGGAACGGCATGTGCCTCTCGGAGTTCCCCTTGCTTTCTTTTTCGAATCTAACGAGTGCGACGGGGTGTGGGCATGTGCACACTCTCCCACACTTCCGTCTGCTCCTCCAATTTTCCTCATTATACCCTATTTCACGTTCTCGCATCTTCAATCAGTCGCGATTCAACGTGGGACCGGTGTGCGCATATGTGTGTTAGCGGTGCGAGTTACCGTCGGTTCAATTTACTTTTCTCCTGGTTTTGCATATGGCTGTGTGTTGCATAAATCTTCGTATTCTTTTACACCTCGCATTGCGACTTTTACGTATTTAATTCTGTCTCTCTTCACTTTACAATATTTCTCCTAGTAATTAAAAGGCAGGTTTTTTAATGTTAGAGCTACCGCAACAATGTTATTGCAAAAACTTGTGTGGTGCGAAACCCATATCCAATTTTAGTGTATCTTTTTAATTATGATATTGATATGGTTTCCAGCGAATAACTCTAGACTCTTTCGTTTGCAATGGTTAATATTTTTAAACCTTTTCAAGCTACAGATTCGTTATAAAATATGTTAGATTAATATTGTATACACAGGAGAACTATAGTACACGTAATGCATTGCGTGAGCCTTTTCCCTGTTCAACAATTAGAAGGTTACGTTGCATTATCTGGCGCGGTCTTGGGCTAAGAATTATTTTCCTAATTATCTGGGCGGGGAGGGGCGGGATTCAGAGGTGGAATTACAGTGGTTGAGCATTTATCGGGTGCACGGCAATGCCGTTGTTGTGAATGGAATCTCCGAGGATTAAGTGGCGAGTGGAATCAGGGAATTCGGGGTGGCGGACCGTATTCTTCCTTTACGAAGAGCAGGGGCTTAAGAGGGCTTCGTTCCCGTAAATCAAATGCGATCCGCCAAAGCACACGTACCCCTTGCTACCAGCATTTTCTTAGGGGAGAAAACCGCCTGTCTCGCCAATCCCTTCATGAAAAAATCGCACCTTTAATGTATTTCTGTAAATATTTTCATTAAACTATAAAAGGCTCGCTCGCCTCTCATCGCAGCTTTTTACTTATTAATGTTAATTTTCCGTCGGAGAGATCTTCCAGTTATCCAAATCGTTTATCAATTTGTATGGCTTATCCCATCGGATGGGAGGTGTGAAAAATTCCATTGGTTCGTGCGGTGGGAGTAAATATAAAGGGGGGAAAATTGTGAAAAATCTGGCCGGAAGCTTTATTTGCGGGAAGTGCTGAGAGTGGATTTAGCGAGCGATGAGAAATTAACGTCACTCTCCGCAAGCGTTAATCTCGTCCGGGCCGTTGGCACGCTGTAATCAGGGAAGAGTCAAACATGCACGATTAGGGTGTTAATTAGAACCGTTCCGGCGTGGCGTGCAGAACTTGTGCCGCCTGCGAATGTTGCCGCAGCAAGTCCACTCTCCCGTTTACTGCCGATAAACACTCTCCGGCCCGGTCACCGCATTGAGTCATTTTCTATTCATGATAGCTGCTCGTTTCGCTCCTCTACTCTCAGTATAGGCAATCATTCCTCCCGTCACTCCCGCAAACTATTCCTCCAAACTCCCTTTGGGGACCAACAGATTTCACAAATGCCACCTAGTAACCATAGAAACAGCTATTTTACAATTACAATCGTTGACTACAAGAATCAAATTTATATTTAATAACTAACTGCAGAAAACGCAACATCACCAATATCACAATGATTTCAATATTTAATATATCTGCTCAGTTTCCCTTATCAAATAGTTCGCCCAGCTTGAAAACACTGCACGAATCTTTAAAAAACTATAAACAGTCTGATTACGTCCAAACAATCACTCAATACCGGGACGAAAGAAGAAAATGGAGGGGCCATTTGCGAGGGACGCTCTCCGCGAGGAAATCGTTCGTTTAGGAGACGCAGCTATCTGGCAAGGAACCACCGGCCATTATCAATTGTCTACACGGTACGTGCCCGGGAGTGCCGTTACACCAATCCCAAGGCATCGGGGTGGATCGGGCGTGGGTAGGTGGCGGGCGGAACGTGTGTAACCCAGCTGGAACTGTAAACGAGCTGCAATAACTGTCATAACCTGGCGTGTGCATCGGGTCGGCGGGGCGGCGGCCAACTGCCGGAAACTAAGGAACTACTGTCGGAAATGCGAGTGTGTCCAAAGTGTCTCGCGGTGAGACCACAAAGGGTCCAAATCCACCCTGTGGGATCAATGGAGGCTTACAGAGCCGCACGGGATGAAACGAGACGGAGAGTGAGTCTTTGGGCAACTGAGAGAAAGAGAAAGAGAGGGGGGGAAGGATTGAGAGAACTATAGAGTGGCAGAGAGAGGGAGAGAAAGCGATATAGGGGTAGGAAGGCGAGGGGCCAGCGAGATTGGACGGTATACATCGATCTAACCGCAGTTCGATTGCCAAACCACCGACTGCAATGCAGCGTCCATCGGGCGCTTGCCAGGATAGGAGAACGCGGCCTCGTGTATGTGTGGAGTTGGGCCGGTTTCATCGGCGACGAGTGGAGGGACGGCGGTGGAGGTGGCGGAGAGGCCTCGCGCCATGGGAAATTTAATTTCACGTGCTAACGCTTTGCCATCCCACCGCCACCACACCACCACCGGCCGCCAGCGCGTCCTCCCGTCCGGCCGCCCGGCAGCTCTCGCAAAATGCAGAAACGCGTTCGGCAAAAGTGCCATCCGCCCGCCCGCTCTGGCATCCTGCGTCGATGGATTGCCCGTTTCCCCCCGATGAGATATAGCCCGCCCTCAGCCCGCTCTCCATTTCCCCCTCGGAAACATTGATAGCGATCGGCGAATTAAGCGCCCGGTATGGACCAGGTGAAGCTTCAGTTGACCGAAAACGGGAATTTCGAAAACGGATTATAGAGCTTTCTGTGGAGGCTTGTCAGTTTAGAGCTGGGGAATTTCAGTGGGTGGATTTACTTCCGAGAAACGTATACAGTGATTTCTAGTTTTTAGAGTAGATGTGGACAGATAACGCATTTATATTTTGAAGTTCGAGACTTCAGTAGAGATGTTTTGTAAACATTTTTTTTGTAAACTTAATTAATAAAATAATCGAGTTATTTATCACCATCACGATTGATCAAGAACTTCATTACATCCAGCAAGAATCGCCAACAGCACAATACAAAGAATACGCGAGAAAACCGATCAGCGATCCATGTCGACTAGCATTGCCGGAGATGACGAAAGTAGCCGACCTGGTACACCTGTAGATTATAATGGACAAGGTGATGGATCGGTAAAAGTGATGGAACACTTGGAAGTAATCTCGGCGGCGAACACGACAATGCCATTACAGCGTCTCGCGCGCGCGAACGGGCATCGTTAATTCTTTAAAGCAACTGTCCCCGGAATGATTAGCTCTCCGCTTCCATTTGCCTGTCGAGTCCGTCCTGTTGCTCTTAGTGCGTGTCATCCCTCAGGAACACGTCGGAGAATTAGCTTCAGCCAGCAGTGTAATCCTGGCCGTGGAGAGTGGCGGGAGGAGAGCGCGCCGCTGGAACTAGATAGCAACGCCCTTTTGTTTCGCCGGCGCGCAACAGGCAGCGAAACGCTTGTCGAACGAGGTGGCTGGCGCCGCGCGCGCCCTGGAAAGCGATTGTTGGTTATATAACTGATAAGGTAGAGCTTGGCGAGGAGGTTGCTGGCGAGACCGAGCAGGTGGCGGCATTGGTACATCGGGGAACGCTAGGGGTGGTTACCACCCTCGGGTTGAAAGGGGTGGCGTATTCGAAGGTACCGAATTTATTTAACGATAAATTTTGCGATCAATTTTTTGTTTGTTGCGTCAGTGCTATGGGAATATATTAAATTCGATTTCTTTGTTTTTTCTTTACAATAAATGGTTAATAATTAATAAGTATTACTATTCAACATACGCACAATTATCTTGCCGCCTACAAAGAATCATAATTAACTTCAACTCGCAGCTAATTTCCACGTGAGCATCAATCATATTTTAAAGAATACTGCCGTCGATACAAACAACGATATAACTTCAAAAGCAAGTTCACCGTACCGCACATCTTTCCTTAAAAATTAGACTCATAATTCACGACTTAACGACCAGAAAGAACGACTGTCTTAACTCGAAGGCCGGCTGCCTCGCACAGCATACTTTACGCTTCCTTAATAAGCGATAAAAGTCCGAACTCACATTTATCCCCATTACTCAATAACCTTCGGCGAAGACTGAGGCACTAAATTAAAATACTTTGTTTTAATGGCTCGCCATTATGACCGGAAGGGTAATAGACTTCGGCGGGCACTCGATACTTCTTTCCCGATGGGGAGAATAATTTTTCATTAGCCGAAACAATTATAGGCGAGTTTAGGAGGTGGCGGGCAAGGTGGCGTAACTCACAAACAATTAGCCAGTAGAGAAGCCAGTATAGTTGGAGGGCGATGTAACTTGTAAGTGCAAGACGTCGGCGCACCACCTAATGGACGGAGGACGGAAGACGGAAGAGCGGCGGCCGCTTACATAGTGAGAGGGCTCGTAAATACAGTTTTAACGATGAGCTAGTACCGAGTGGTGCTTCGCCATGGACCGGCAGACCTCGGATAATTCGATGACGTTAATCCGCCTTGCACGGATTAATGCCAGCGCCGGATGAGTTTTACGGTCGGCGCGACTATTAAGTTACTACGAACCTCCTCCCTATCCCGCCAGACCTCTTGATTTCACTGGGAGAGCGAGCGGCAGCCCCTCGTAAAGTGCGTATGTTACATACGAGACATCTGGGAACTTCGCGTATACTTCTCGGGAACTTGAGTCATCGGCGGAACTTTGAGCCGTTTCGCGGGGAAAGTTCAGGCCCCGTGGTTAACGCCATTCTTGAGGGGGTTAGCGTGTTCTGGGTGAATGGGGATGGAGAGAGGTCATTCTCCTAGACAAATTTCATTCTCTCGAGCTACAGTGCTCTTGAGTAGTAGAGAATTATTAATTAGTAATTACTCTGGCTGGAGCTTGACCTCGTAGGAGTTAGTGTAAAACAAAACTTCTTTTCTTTCCAGTCTTTATAAAGCAATAAACATTTTTCGGAACAGCATCGTACATTATGTTACCTTGTTAAATTATGATTAATAAGAAATACATATGTTACGATTCGATTCCGCCGTTATTATCGTCCGTACACGTCGTTGCTAAAAAATCTCGAACTGGCGTGGAGTATAAACTGATGTCAGCGACTCGACTCTTTACTTCGGCGTTGGTTACTTTCAGCTCAGCTCGATGGCGTTATGGGGGAGCGTGGGGTGCAAAGGGTGGACGTGGGTGATACAGACCATGTGTCCGAGAGTCAGAGAGTGTATAAGGCTGCACCTGTCGGACTTTCCTTCCTCGCTACTTGACAGATTGGCCAGGGCGATATCTCGCGATTGCAGCAGCGTGATTTCTTTGAAAAATGCTGCTTCTGCAGCAAGAAGTTTGATGGGCGAGAGTGGGGGGCGAAAGGGGAGGGTTGGCTCTTGTCGTGCTTACGTTGACTGATGCTCTACAAGCTTTATCAGCGCGAGATCGTTAGAGCGTGACATCTTGATCTCGCCGTTAAGAAATATCGGGCAGACTGCGAAACGGGCATTCACTTTCAAAGTATTAGGTTCGTGCGAGATGAGTTATTGTACTTCCTCGATTCTAGATAGTAGAGAATTATAAAGTGCTCGAAGTAAGTTTTATAAATACTACAGGAAAAGTACGCCCCTCCGCGGAACTTGGAAATTAAAGTAGTTGCTGGTAGATGAATTGCCGCACAGTCTCATATTTTTAACTCTGAATTTTTGGAATTCCAAAACTTTACCTAAATAAGTCATTCATCGGGAATAACAACATTCTTCTTTACATTCCATGAATGTTACATTTACGAATATTTTACTGGCGCAAAGTAGTCAATCAAAAGTTAAAAGAAAGAGAAAAGAAGCCTTCAACGTGCTCTAAAAAGAATAACACTATTATGCTCGATGCGAGGGACGTCTGTCTACGCTTACTGACTTCGTCCGTGCCTCGCGCGTCTGTGTTTGTTGCACGCTGTGCATTTCATTAACGCGGACACGCGGAGTGCGAAAATAAAATATCCCCGCGTGGAGTGAAATTTTAATAAGCTCGCGGCTAGAGTGGCCGCCAGGAGGCGCAAAAGAGAAAAAGGCAGAGCAGCCTCGATGAAAGTGTGCCTCCGTGCAGCGTGCAGTATGCGAGCCAGCCATAACGAAAGCAATTGAAATATTCCGAGGAATTAATCGTTGAAGTAACTCGCACTCCTCTCCGTCCCCGCCACTTTCTTTAAGCAGTAATAAGAGCACTCGAGCAGACTCTAGTGCAGTCTGCCGTTTTCGCAGCTTTATTTCAACAGGGTTTCGAATTACACTCTATCCTGCTTACTTGGTAGAAGTTGCTTTTCATGAAGTGTCGTGTCTTCCGCGGATATTTGGAATGAGCGCAAAGTGAAACGTTTCAGGTAAAAACGGAGGAAGACAGAAATATTGCCGCGGACAGACATAGACATATTGAACCTCGGCGCATGCGAAACAAGTTGGCCGAAAAATAGTACGAAAAATAAGTACTTCTTTGAATATCCGTGTGCAGGTGCGCCTGTATGCGCCAGTTTCATTTTCCGCGGCGAAATAGAACTCATTAAGCAGCCGGGGAAAATAGAGTCGCAAGATAAATTCGTAGAAGTTTGCCGGGCGCGCCGGTGAAAATCCGCGGGATAAATTGGAAGCGCATTTCAGGACTTCTGCCGAGGCGCAAATGCCATTCGAGAGTGGGATTGGCATGAATACTTTAACGGGGAATGAATGGGGAATGAAGTAAAACAAAGCTGGCAGAAGCAGCTGGCCTAACCAGCTGACAAATACAGAGCGCACAGTCGTAATGGTGATCATTTGGAGGGCAGTTACAGGCCAAGGAACGAAGTTTCCTACTTCCCGGTTAAATCCATTTGATCGATACTCCTGTGTATTTGCAAGCGCGCCGAAGTACAAGCGGCCCTATTATACATTTACGATTAATGGGGGAGCTCGGGTATTTAGCGCTCTCAATGCTTTACTTCCTCCTTCCAACCAGCTCAAGATGTCTCTTGAAAGACTCATGGAACAATGTGAAAACGGATGTATACTGAAATACGTATTTAAGATCTCTGAGTACCTCAATTTTTGATGATTATTCATACGTATAGTCCAAGTCTGAAGAAATTATAATAGAATTACAATGGTAATATTTAAACAGTGTTTCAGGCAGGGCACTTTAATAAGTTAAGGAAACTTGTGGAATTAAATAATTAAAGGAATCGTCACAAGTAACAAGTACGGTATATTTTTTCTTGGCTACAATGACAGATAAAGTTATCTCGCGGTCTAAAGCAGCGGCAGCATTTCATTTTTCAGCAAACAATGCCAGCCCACTTTCTCCGATAAACCGCGAAAAGCAAAGCCGGCTGCCACTAAACTTCGTTCTCGCTATGAAACTCCATTTTTCTCGACACGCCTGCCACCAGAGGCTGTTGTAAGCTTGTAATTCCAACTTTTAATGGAACTGGCTGTTTACACTCGCTGGCGGGCCGCGGCCAATCACGCGCATGCAAGCTCGCGAAAACTGTGCTTTATTGCCCGAAAATGTAGCCCCATTATATCGGCGTTTCCTCGATTAGGGCCGCTGCAATTTTCGCCTGAAATCACTGCGACCCATTTCAAAGCAATTTCCGACCAATTTCCCCCTGATTGATAAGGAAAAGTCCCCGGCATGCCTATTGTTTTTAACAATCATATCTCGGAAATTTGTTGCTCTCGCGGGGCCAATGGACGGTGGAGACGAGTTTATTAACTAGATGGATTTTACTTTCGTCCGGCGAAAGGAGAATACGCTAGTTTCTAATAAAATCGAGGCTTAACAACGCGGCTCTATCTCTCGGAACAAGGTTCGTAGGGTTATCGCTAAGATTTAAAGTCGCGTTTATGGGAAGCGTCTGCGATAAATATCGCACGGATGCCAACTGTTCGCGTTCGCGTCCACCCTTCTTTGTATCGGAGTTAATTGACCAGGAAACGTGGTCTGAGGGAAGCTAGATGCAATCAACACGATATATGATAACTCGACTCGGTTATTTTGTTAGCTAAAAGCCGGTTCAATTTTGTTATCGAATGTTCCTCTGATATGATTTCATGCTGCATCTGTCGTATTTCATTTGGTTATAATTAGTCAAAGTTCCACTGCATATAAATAAGAGAATAGTTCAATCATATTTCGAAAAAGAATTCTTGGTATTGTATAGCAGATCGCAACTCTAGTTATCATTATTAACACGATATGTCGCAAGTAGCTCATACTATCAATTCTCATTAGCGGAATTGCAGTTAATGCCCGCCATGTACAGCGTCCAATTAGCTGTGCCGAAATTATTCAAAGTGTTGATCGAGCGCTCTTTAAAAGGAGTGTCGTGTCGCGTAGCCACTTATTTGTCTGCTCCTCCTGTCAGGGATTAGTTCTCATTTCCTCTGCCGACTTTTCTCATACAGACCAGAATCGCACTGACTTGCACTCAGAAACCTATGTTACTGCTTTACTACTTCAAGAGCTTTTCCAATAATCATCATATCCAAAATCCAGTACATCCTTTTCTCATGCGAAATGCCATTAACACCATCACAGCTTTATCAATCCTATGAAATGGTCACATTTCTCTCGGCGAGCATTATTCCCAATTGTCTTTCACCCTATAATTTCTCCAAGGGTGTAAAGATTTTTCGCTGTGGGGCGCGGCATGGCAGGAGGGGTGGAGAGAATTCGTGGCCGGTGTCTGTGTTTCAAGTATGTCTGTGTCCGGCAATTTGATAGCAGTCACGTTCCGAATACACACTGGGAATACATCGCCGAGGAATATAATGGGCCACTGCGTGTGGCAATTTACCGTGCGCACTTAATGGCCTTCGATTCTCGGCCCCGCTCGTCCTACTATCATGAATATATTCGCCTTTCCCATTGAGCGGGAGCGAGCGAGCTTGCGTGTCTCGGCCGTAATATTTTTCCATAGAGCATTCTTCAGCGCCACTGCTATGATAATGCGACTATTATGCAAATCCTGCCGGTTCTTCCTTTCGGACTTTGAGGGATTTATCGGACCGCTAAGGAACACTTCTATTTCCCATGGGTTAGCCAGGAACAATGCTACGTCCTATACCGGAATATCACGGATTTCAAAAATAAAACCGCTGACTTATTACAATCATCCGCCACATACATATATACACCAGAATATTGATGCGAGGGCTCACCTCTGACCTACACGCCTTAGATTACAAATTACATAAAATAGGTTGCGGCACGGAACGCGTGACAGGAAAATGACTGCCACCTTGGAAACTCTCGAACATGAAGAAGCACTTTCAAAAACCGTCGAGGTAACCGAGTATGAGATCCAGAAATTCTTACTCAGAGTGCGGGGAAGAAAAAGGTTGCACAACGCCGGGCCGGAGAGTTAAACGTTCGTAAAGTCAGCCTGGCGCCGCTGCAGGCCATTACATAACTATGACTGCACCTGAAAGATCCCTCGAACTGTGCCACCAGTGCTCTCTCGTCTCTACAGGCATGTGTGCATGTATGCGAGTGTGTGTACATGTAGATACCAGGAAGAAACAGTGATCGGCGGAGCAGTAGGGCAGCCAGTAGCATCCGCGAGTAATTACAGAAGTCCCGGTGGCTCGGACGGCAAATGCCTTTCACTACTAATGAAAAGGGCCCGTGCCGAGGTGAAGCAGTCGCCGGCTTCCTCCCATAAAAGCATCAAGTTCATTTGGAAGCCGCGCGTGATGGCAATTCTTAATCGAGTGACTTGTCCATTATGGACTGCGCGATTCGACGAGCCATGCGCACTTGACATTCCTGGATAAAGTAAATAACATCCGACCGGCGCAACGCGTTTGCGGCTGATTAAATGGGTCTTATATGTGTTCGTGTAACTTCGGTTATACGATGGAAAATGTGTCGGTTTGAAAATCGATCTTCTGAACGGTAAGTAATGCGAATAAACTCGCAACGAAAAAGTTTTAATAAAACTGAGAATATTAGTTTGTTTCGCCAAATTGAATCACTCCACAAAAATAGAATACGGCTAGTCTCATTGATTTTACTATGTTTCATTTTACTTTTCCCACGCGAAACAAGTTTCACAAATTCGTTACCCAGATTAAATTGAATTTAAATTACATATTCGGGTAGACAGTTCATTTCCCTTGATTCTTCTTCACTTTGTCGCATTATTTAATTAAAAGAAGAGCCAGTAGGCAGATTGCCGCGAAAAGACTTCTCGGCACGACATTAAATGTGCGAATGTAACAATGTCCTCGTTCTAATTTCCCTCTTCCGTGCCTGGTGGCTTTGACGGCAAAGGCGCGGAGTTTCGTTCCTCGGCACGTGTCGCTGAGGGCCGTGGGCTAGTGGATTTTATGCTTCTTCCCTGCAAGTTTCCAAGCGCCAGGAGCTACGGGAGAACAGTCCCAGTCCCTCTACTGGACGGCCATAGGTTTTAGCTCGCGCTTTGCCAGCCGAGGAAACTTTCAGGACTCCAGTCTCGCCGCGTCTCCCTCCCTCGACAGAGCCGACGGCAGGGATTTCCATAGTTTTTGAATTCGGCTTGCTTTGTAACCTTACGCGCTAGAGTAGTTTTCCATCACCGGCAGTACGCCGCGCCTTCCCTGGGAACTGCGACCTACCACAACGTCCTTTCCAACCCCCCGGCCAACCAGGCGTTGACCCTTTCGAACATCCAATATTCTCCTGTAATGTAACTTTAATGGCTCCAAGAATGGATCAAACTCTTTTTTGGCTGCCTTTCCTTTTGCTTATCTACTTTAGACTAGAAAGTGCTAGTGGATAAGTAAAAGAGTTTTATAAGAAAAATTTTTAACCGGAATTACAGGTAATTCTCAACTATTTAATTTATTTGAGATTCTTTGGTAACTAGATTGCCAAAGTTTAAGTAAACTTAATTCAAGATTTGCACTGAGATTCACATTAAAAATCGATACTGAATTTCTGGCAAGTTTTCGAGAGATTAGCAGTATGTTACTAGAAGACGTCGAACGGATGATTAAGAGCAGTGTCTGTCGATACATCTGGGATGTAAAAGAATGAAAAGGACAGAAGTGTGTTGGGTGATACATTCGGCTAATTTCGCGGTGTGCCGCGCGCGCAAGCCGGCGGCGCCTGACGGAAAAAGCTTAAATGGCCATGTAAATGGTACGAGCATCTGGCGCGACGAATACTTTGCCCAAGTACACGGGCTACTTTCAACTTAAACTCGCCCGCTAAAACTTGTTACAGTGATGAATGGTTCTCGGCTTCCGGGTAATACGGTTAAGTTGGCCCGGGTTGTGCTTCACGGCGAGCAAATCGCGAGACCACAACTTGTGAGCGAAGCAAGCCGTCTAGACTGGAAAATGAAGCAATGTTCATTTAAGTTTGAAATCCAATCAATATTACCTAACGCCCTGATACTCGAATGTCCATTTCGCAACGGGAGTCCAACGCCCTTTGATCTTTTCTCGTGATACTGAATTTTGATTAACACTTTCCATAGCTTCGATTTACTCGGATCGATTCTTCGATAAATATCGCGATTAAATAAACTCCAAGTTAAGAAAGAGCACTAGTAGATTTCAGCGCGACTTTAAATCGAATTAATGAAATCCATGAAAAGCGAAACGGATTATAATTTCCCAATCCCCGGGCGAACAAAGCGTCACGTACGCACGCAGAAATGTTGGCAGAGGGAGCTGCTTCCGCAGGAATAGCAGTGGAAAGAGTGGAGATTTTAATCCACGTGTTTTGTATTCCCCGAGGGCCGGCCGCGGATTCGATTTCCGGAGAAAAGTGGCATTTCATCGGTAGCCAATGGTGTCTGCCGTCTTTTCCTTCGGCAGGGAGCACGTGTTCCCTCCGATCCTATCACCCACTTTCTATTTAGAAGCCAATGGACCGACCGGTAATCCACGCGCGACGAACAAATGAACTTCCACTACTCTCTGGTTTAAACTACAAATTACACCATTCAGAGTTACAAGTAGAACAACTGCGCTTTAATCTTCTCCAATTCGGTGATGAATTTAACTTGACAACTCATATTTTACAAACAATAGCTATTCAAAGCGTCGGAACTTTCTGATACCACCGAGTAATAATACTTTAATGCTAATTATTAAAGCTGAAGCTTAAGTGGAATCAATTCATGGATTCAAGTACTTGGGGTGTTGAGGAGCGAACGCAGATTCTTTTAATTAACATTTCTCTGTTATCTTACCTTTGATGTCCGATCACTTTGAAGTAGTGATACTTCCAATTGCGCTTTTCCTTAATCAGCTGGCAACAGAATTAATTCTCGAGATTGGATTAAAGAGCGAATCCTTCACAGTTTAGCGAACTTCGGCGCTGGCTCGCCTTGCAATCCAACAGCTCCGATTCGCCAATCTTGTTATGCTTTGTTATGGTACAAAGGAATTTCCCAACTAATTTCGAGTAGTTCAAAGACCAATATCGGCTTTGATCAAAAGCGATCTTTGCTATCCGATCGCTGCCCAACTGAAATGTGGGATACAAGTTTTAATGCAACTTAATTGATACCCCGAAACTGTGTCGAAGCGCGTAACTCTCGGCTAAAGAGTCCCAACACGACTTATGGAACTATTAATCTCCAAACACTCTCAACACACCTCCTCCTCACAGTATGCAAATACCAGAGACGAATTCAAGCCAATCGAGATCGCCGTCTTGCCAGGCGCACTTGGCTCCGCTGGTAACAGAGGCCAAGAGTCGGCGAACTTTTTCCCGCCCCTTCAATCGGCCCGGCGAACTTAAGCAGTCGAGGCTGCGCGATTGGCGAAACAAATCGGGAGGAGCGCGTTTAGACTTCGATCTCCCAACTCAGACTGCAATCGAGGATCGTGTGGGGGTATTCGAAAAAAGAGAGGAGATGCTTTCCGAAAGAAGAGAGGCAGGCGGAGGAGGACCCAGAAGAAGAAGAAGAAGAAGTTGGCGAGGCTGGCCGAAGTCGATAGGGGCGCGGTGTCTTGCCGGGGCGATTGCGGTTCGGAAATCGATTGCCGGTTCTCGGACAATTACAGTTCATTAAGCAACCTAGCCTCTCCACGATCCATGGGGCTCGAGGCTGGCAGCCAATGCGGCCGGCGCAATTTAACTTGGTCTACGGAGCCGCGTCTCTTAGAAGTGGCGTCGTGGCCGACGCCGTCGCCGCGGCGGCGTCTCCTCGCGATCTCGCGATTTGCATCTCAAGGAAAGTTCGGCGAAAAGCACTTAACCGCCGCAGCCCAGCTGGGCGTCATTTTCGCCCTTTGAGACAGAGAGAAAAGCTGCCGCCTCTTCGGCAAGTGTGCAGTCCGCGCGGCCCTTTCGCCCCCTTCGGTACAGGCTCCTCTAAAAATCGTTAATGGATTCCGCTGTCTTTACCATTCAAACATCTCCCTTCCGCAATTGTTTATGCTCTACAAAAACAATTCTCCCATATTTCCCTTGTTATTGGAATTAAACTGCCAGCGCTCTATCTATCGCAAGCTCATCACAAGTGTAAATCTCTCTGGGGTTGATTTTTGGATCAGCCTGTAGAGCCGCAAGTATAGACTGCGTGACCGCGTTCGAATAAATCTAGGCGGCCCGGAGTGGATAGAGGACGCGATCACTGCTGAATTCAAACGATTCCTTCTGACCTGCATTCGAAATCCCGTTTGATCGTCACCGCTGCGGCTGCTCTTAATAATAAAGGAAGGAGAAACCCCCAGGAATCATTGCTTTGTTATACGAGGGGACGCTAATGCATTTTGAGATCGCGGTTCAATTTTCTGATGATCGCGTCGAGAATCGCGCTTTTTACGTCGACTGATATTCTCATGGAAAGTTGAATAGTTATTTTTGCGCGGAAAATCCGGGTCCTTTCGAAAATAGTAATAGGAAATGTTGAGTGCGAAAGGGCGCCGAACGAAGGGCGTTTGTTCCGATTAAAGGTCCCGCTCACCTTCAACTTCTCTTTCGGTTCCTCGCGCGTGCGTCCATCGCCGGTGGCGCAATTCAATTGGTGCGTCGTCGAAAGCAATTCAACGAGAGTACTCTTGATGCGCCGGTGACGCTCTTCCAATTTATCAGACTCTGTTTTACTCCACCTACACTCATCCGCGTTTTATCCCGGCCAGTTGAACAACATCGAGCGATCCCACTCGAATCTGTCAACCACTTGGTCACTCAATCCGAGCAAATGGATAAACTAGTCCTTTCTAGATCCAGCGTGCATTCAATCTCAGAAATACTTTTCAAATTTAATAGAAGCTTTTTCATGTTAGCCTTCACTTTTTTAATAATCCAAACTTACTGAGTGGATCTTCGATATAACTATCCATGAATTGTTTGACTAATTTATAAATAAGCATGTCTTGAAGAAGGTGATGAATTATTACCAACATTCTATTGGCGAATTTACGCTGCGTTCATTTTAATGTGGACCGGAAACGTCGCTAGATTCTAGTGCTTCGTTGATTTGCCTTTCCAGGCGTTCCGCTCTCCTTGTGCCTCGTCGCCGTCCATCTACGTGACGAGCTTATGCCCAAACCTGCATCATTTCATCTTCCCATCTCGCCACCCCTATGCACTCCACCCTCTCCTCTCAGCATCACCTTCTTCACTTTCCAGCTCTCCCTCTTTCTCCCTCATCAGCTCGCATTTTGCAGCAGCGTCATGAAGGCAAATGCACCAGAAAGCCTCGCGATACCTTCCGCCACTCCCTCGTTAGGCCGAACACACACTGCGCAATTACACACTTCTTAGAAGAAGAAGCTTTTCTTAGGTTCTATCAACAGCGACGTAAACTCTCCTATCTTGTTTCATAGCAACTAATATGATTATCGAGTTTCGAATCGTCTAATTTAAAGTGAAGGTCGCTAGTTAACTGAAAAAGAAATAAGTTAGATTTGATCTCTCATCGTTTTACAATAAATTCAAGGTTGCCAGCAAAGTTCCTCAGTGCAAGATAATACAAAAATGCCGCGATATATGCGTCTGTAAGTGCATTGTCCTCGAAAACACAGAGTACGAGAGGCTTTAGAATCCACAGGGCGACGGCGACGGCGGCGGCGGGTAAACTGAAAAATGGAGCGACGAAAGGGGTGGCGGGTGTCGCGGGATGGGTTTGGCCGGGGGGATGGAAAGGGGCGAGGGGAGGACGTCTAACGAGCGAGGGAAACGGAACTCGGTAAAGAGAGTTCCGACTGCTTTGCCAGTTGTGATTAACTCGAGCTCAGCTTTCGAAACTTCCACTTGCCGGCGTCCTCCCTCGCGCCCACTGTCTCCCTCGACCTCTCCCTTCCTCTCGGCGCGCTTTTCGTCTCCGGTCTCCCTGTCCGTCCCTCCAGCCCGAACAATGCCCTTCGCAAGTAGTGCAGAAGATTTTTGTTTTCCTTCCAATTATCCAGCCGAGAGAGAGAGAGAGAGAGTGGAGCGTATGCTGGCAGCGCGGATCGATGACGGCCTTGTCACATTCCACCCCCAACCCCTCGAGCCGCTTTGACTGACAAACTTTTTCTCCCTGCCATTATACCGGCCGATTGATGCTCTGCAAATTGAACGCTGTATAATTGCTCTGACGCGTGAACCTGACGCACTGTGCCGCAGCAACGCGACGCGATTCCGGTGCTGACGGTAAATGTGCAAACTTCAACCCCGTGTCTGTCTGTTTTAGTTGCGTGCCCTTTTATTTGCTCACGGCTCGCTTCCGCGCTGCGCAAGTTTTCAAACAAGTACGACTTATTAGTTTGCGCTCGAGTTTAACGAGGGAGGGATGCTAGTGGGGTTAAAGGTTGATTGTTGTTGCTGTTTGTCGGTTTGTTTCCGGGTTGACTTGTGGAATTGTTGTTAGACTGCGGATGTTTATGCAAACGTGAGGCTAGGAATCCGTAGTCGAGAAGAAAGCGAAAGATTTATGAAAGTTTGAAAAATGTTTAATAACCATAGTGCACGTTTCTCTCAGACTGTCCAGCTCAAAAGCCGCCAGTTCCGATGGATCTCACCGCGTGTGACCAGCACCACGTACGACTCAATAATTATGCAAAGAGCACGTTTCCCGGCGCGCCGTGACTTTGAGGAAAAACGCACCCCTAAAATAGGAAAATCTGTTTTGCCGCGATCTTGAGGGCGGCGGATGAAAAAAATCGGGAGGTGGACCGGGTGGTGGCTGCGATGCATAAATCAACTGGGAGCGCGGTGTTAATAAATTACGAGGGCGGCGCGGCCGAATTGGGTCTCGGCTGACTTTTTCGCCGAAGCAGCAGCACCGCTGGCAGCAACAGTAGCAGGGATTCTTTGCCGGCGAGTGAGAGGAGATTTAACGATTTTACTAGCCTACTTCCGCACGATTTACGACTATGATCGACCTCCACATTTGTCTCGCTCGCTCTCTCTCTCGCTTTTTCTCGATGTGCCCCTTCTGTGATTGGGTGATTGCTCGCGATTGTCTCTTCGACGGTTGACCTTCTTTTTATTATTGGAACGACAGCCCATCCCGGATATCCTCACTGCTTTGCGACACGAAATGCATAATTATTGTAATCGCGTCGTTGCGAGATCATCGTTTCGACTGACGGCATTTGTTTCTGAGTATAATAGAAATCTTTAAGATTGACGAGCGCACTTAATATTTAATGCTTTACATTTTATCTATTGATCGACTTCTGTCAGTTATCCAGTTATGAATTGTGGTTCAGTTATGAAGTGCTTTAATTAATGACCGACTTTCAGTCATCAAGATGCATCAGCCAACATAATGTCGATATTGTCTAGGTGACGAGTACTTTCTGTAGTAAGGATCGTAGAGGTCTATAGACTCGATGCGACGAGCGTCCGAGTGCGGTGGGAATTGGACTAGCTCGAATAGACCGAAATTGTCCACGTAGCCTCGTCATGTCCTATATATATTTAACATCGGTCCGTTGCCAAGTGGCGAGGCGACGTATCGCAAAGCAGAGTACGAAATTCTTATCGACAACGGCGGCGAGCGCATGTAACACACAATGCCTCAAAACGCTTCCGACATCCGGCATCCATTCCGAATTTATAGCTGCGAACGTGCACATTGTGTCCCCGTTGTCATCGGCATATGGCCAGGAACCCTAGAAAACAATATCGAACTGGCCGGGAAAGTTAAAACTACCCCCGACGCTGCACCACTCGGCAGTAACTTGCCGGGGAAAGCGAGCGATTGGAAAGTTGTAGGTTTGCGTACCAAGTTTTTAGACGCAATCGACTTAGACGTTCGATGGCGATGCAGCACATAATTTTCTTAGTTAATACTAAAACTTTGAATGAAAACCAAGTTCCTAGCTGGAGGTCGGGTGAGACCGAGTTTAACTCTGTTGCAATTATAAGCTAAAGGTTTATTGGAATATTGGAAAGTCCGTTTTCATATTGTTTGGAAATTTCAATGATTTCTGTCGGTTCATTTGAAAAATCAATTTACTAAAAAAGAAATATTTTGAATGTTAACAAAGATCATGTGTTCTTGTAAATAAATACAGAAATGGTTTGGTTTGCATTTGGGATATGCAAACCTCGATAAAAAATTGCAGCAACATATTTAATATCTTAGGATAGAGAGATCTTCAATTTCTTTAATAGAATAACATTGTTGAATAAAATCTTGTGTAGATCGGGGTCGTAAAGTTTGGCGAAACAACTTCCCCCCCACTTGATAGGCTGCAGTCCGACGGTAGGGGAAGGAATTCAATTGCATGCGCCCCCGACTAACGCACGTCAACGTCCGTCCGTATCGGTATTTCCAGCGAACACGGCAGTTTTATACGACTAGACATCCTCCTTCCCGAACTATTAGTTTCGTATTTGCCGAGAAAGGCAAACGGAGAACCCAGGTGTCTACCGTACTTCACTTTAGATGCGCTGCATCCGCTTTGGATATTAGTTGCACGGACCAACATGGGATCAATGTCACACTTGAGTAATATCGCAATTTCAACGGTTCAATGATTCCCGTCCGCGCTTCTGCATTCTACCAATCATTATAATAAACAAAAATACACTCGATCCCTATTCTCCCAATTAAACAATTCCCCGTCTTTTCGTAATTAGATTGCATTAACTTAAAGATATAGAGCAGCAAAATGCAGGTGGGGCTGATTCAGCGCAACAAAGAAGCTATGATGTATCATCGACGAGCCATGAAAACGATATCAATTTCTTTTGTCCGGGACAACCGGCGGGACATCGAGTTCCACGGCGCGGCTTCCCCGCCGGAGCTGGCAAGCGGCCGGGCGCGCGCTCGCTTCCCGTATCGACATTGAGAAATGCCGGTGATGCGATCGTTAGCCGAAAGCGTCGAAGGTAAGAGAGCTTTTTATTTTCGGGAGCGTCAGCCATCCGCGAACAATACCACTTCCTGTCCCATCTCCTCCTTTGGCTTTACTAGCGCGCTCCGACGGACTCCGGCTGCCCTTTTGCCCTCGCCGAGCCCTCCCCCCCGCGCCCTTTGCCTTTCCAGATGAGGAGTTGCCGGTGGAATTTATTTCTTTCCGGAGCGCGCGCGAGCGCTCTCGGGAAAAACGCCTCGGCACTCTTCGACACTCACACGAGTACATCGGCTCGCAAACACCGCGCCGCCGACGCTGTCTCTTCTGCGGATGTATTCCCGCCCGGAAGCAAACTTCGTTGAAAGCTTACACGATTTTGCCAAACTCCTCGTTCGCTCTCTCTGTGGCTTCTTACTTTATCCTCTTGCCACGCTGATCGGCCTCGGCTGGAGAATAATGGGAAGTGTCAGTTTTCCTCGTGTTGCGTTGGGTTCTTGTGAGGCATTGTTGTAAAGAAATCGGTAGTACGAATGGTAGAGTCACGGAGTGATTAAGAAGTAGTTTTAATTAATTTTGATGGTGATTTTTATTCTGGAAGTTATACTTTGTAATAAGTAATATTAAAATAGTTATATAGGTAGATGAAAATAATACGAGGAATTTCTTAAAATCGACTCCTCATCATTAGAATGGCAGTTTTACCAGAGCATGCACGAAACGTTTTCGCCGGAACCGGGACAAAAAGAACTGGCTCATCAGCGCGATTAACATCCCAGTAACCTTACCCCAAATCTTCAATCCCGCTTATTAAAAAAGTGCTCGGTTACCTCGTCACCGAGTTCTGGGCCTTTCTTCCCTTCCAGTTTAAACCTATAATCTCGCTAATAGTGCGCGGATAAATGAGCGACCTCCTAAAAAGCGGCTCTTTCCTCTTCAGTGGAGCCGGCGAGGGAAGGTGTGGGATGTCTGTGGATACAATGCTATCAGACTGTTTCCATTCACCCCTTGACAAAGCGCATACCGTGTCACAGTGCGTCGTTATAGCCCCGATAGTTTTTAATTAAAAGAACGCGTTCGCCTGCAGGAAATGACAGCAGCCAGCCCCCACCCTCCACCCACCGCCGGCGCCGCCTCCCACTCGGCGAAAGCATTTCCATTAATATCAACCTTTCAACCATCTTCGATTTTCCTCCCTCGCTCGCTCGCCTCTTTTTCCCGTCGCTGCGCTGCCGCCGAAACGCCTGTTACTTCGCTAAAGCGTGGATGCGTCATTGGTGCCCGAGTTAAACAGAGATGTGTATAGGTGTGTGGGTGAGTGAACGCCGTGGAGAATGGGACGCTCCCGTGTAAAGCTTTATTATTCCATATTTTATTCGAGAAAGATTTATTTTTGATTTGGTGCCGGGATTTGGAGTTGTAATGGACGAGGAGAGATCGACATTTTTTGTCACAGTGGTAAGAACATTGTTTCATGTTATGATATTTTATATTATGAAAATGTTATGAAAATCTGTTTTCACTTAAGGATATCGGTAATAAGAAAATGGGTCGTTCATTGTTGTCCGTAACGTAACAATTTCTATAAACTGTTGCAACATATGGTTGGTCCAGTTGCGTTTGGGAGTATTTTCACCTGTGGACAATCGCGCTCGCCTCGGCCATTCTGGCTTTAAGCTCGAAGTACACTCCGGCGCAATGATTATTAGTGCGACGGTCGTCAATGCGTCGTAAAGCATCGGCGCCATTACGCCGTGAAAACCCGAGTGCAGCATCCATCGTTAGGCGAAGTATCGCAAAAGTCTAAAGGAAAGACCGTAGTCCCGCCAGGAAATGGGTTATCCTGCTTTCAATGGAAACGCCATGTCTTCGTCTCTCGCAAACATCGAACGCGCAGCCGGTTTGCGACGCGCATTAACGATCAGATCATCCGATCATTTATCTTTCTCGAGATACGATGACACGCTCGTCGCGTACACTTGTGGTCGAGGATAGAGTATTACAATTAGCGACTCAGTATTATTGTTACAAATCCATTGGATTACTAATTGATGATCATTCGCTAATTAAACAGGGACAGTTCCTCGGGACTCAGAGTAATTTATTTGTCGAAGCCAATACCAATTAGACCCATTTCGACAATTGTCCTTGCTATATGCCTCTCTCGACTATCCCAACACGCTCGGTTAAATGTTGCAATATTACCAATTAAAAATATTTCCCTTTCAGCCGTCCCTGGTTGGGTGGGATGAACCAGGCGTTCGCTTCACAGAGTAAAATGAACTCTCCAAATTGTCTATTGCGGAGCGTCGCCGAATGGGCGAAAAATTAGTGCCAGCTGCCTATTTTCCGGCCGAATTTCTCTCTTTCCCATCTCCCGCTCTGCGCCTGTGTGCGCACTCCTCCGCGCGTGTGTGTGTGGGTTACAATTCAATTTTGAGCGAACACGTTAGATTGCGAGGGAGGGGGTTGCGCGGCCAATGGCAGGATGGTTGGTTGGTTTCGATTCTCATCGTAATCCATGGGGCTCTACCGCCATCCGCGGCGTCCACTTGATGGAGCTCGTTCTCCTTCGGAATTAATCCCGACACCAAAGCCCGCCGGGGTTGCTCTATGAATTAAAGCAAAATATTTCGGCCGACCCCGCGGAATTATAAGCCGACCAAGTTGCCCAACGATTTCGATTAGCACCGAGCCAACCACAGTTTTGGTGGCTGCTCGATGATTGAGCGGCCGCGCATTCCGAATGTTACACACTGGGAAATCGCATTCTATTGCGGCTTCCTGCGGTGAAAAGGTATAAACTGGAATTCGAGGAGTATCATTCGCCGAGAGGCAAAGAGTTTACGGGAGTGTTAAAGCTGATCAAAAAGCCAAGTGGAAGTTGAGAGAGGCGAATTTCACTATCTGCCGCAGTCATTAGACCCGCGTAGGTGGCATAATAATAATTATGCATTCAAAAGCATCGTTATCCTACTTTCGCGAAAGTTAACTTTCGTGGAGACTCGTGCAACCCACTTTCCGTGGCTGAAGCACTTCGGCTTCTCCTTCGGTAATTGTGTCTGACGCTCTAACCCGCAGCCCTCCAGTCTTCAAGTTGTCATTTCGAGTCGTGCAAGGTGCATTAAGGCACCGGCAGCCGTATCTTCGTGACGTTCCTTAATTTCCTCGTTCAACATTCCGACTTTCCATCGATATTCTTTCCCCTCGTCTAACCTCTGCCCCTTCCACCCCGAGTCGAATCAATAGCGAGCTATATTGAGTTATTCTGGTCTCTAGATCTACTAGAGTGACCCAACTCTAGTAGAGCAGCCTGGGCAAACCAACGAAAATGGGATCAGAGTTAAACTTTTTGTTTCCCTCTATTGTCACTTTGACACTTTGAAAATGTAATATTTTCCCAGATTTATTTCTTCTTTTTCTATGCCCTACACTTTATGTTTCACTTATAAATTGTTTAGACTTTAATTTAGTTTCAAATCTATTGTATTAGTGTTTAACATGTTATTTACTAGAAGTGCACAAGAAGATGATACTCATAATAATACTGGCGAGGTTAATAATAGTATGTTGCACGAACCTTTTGTTGCACGAATCGTGCCACGAAGGCAGGGGGGAAAGGGGGTTGAGAAGGATTTTCCTATGGTGATGGAGGTATACAATGCCACACGCCTATACGTTGATATTTCCCGAGCAGCTGAGGGAAGTCGTTGTACACGAATGCAGGGCTTTAAATGTGGGCCAATTGACCATTACAAATGCAGCATAATGGCGCTGAAAGGTTTTTCTCGTTTGCTCGGCTTTATCTGCGCGCGGAAACTACCGATTTTTCGGCAGCGGGCTTCTACCAGGAGTATGTGTGCGTGTGTTTGTGAGTAATGGCGCATGATGAAACACTTGTTTTTCGAACCGTACGGTGTTTTGTCGAGTTAGAAATATTTTCGTGTGTGACCATTTTTCCACCTGCTTTCTATGGTCATGCAACATACAGTTGCATCAAACATATGTTATTATAACTTATATATATTTAGTCCAATAATCCAAATATCGATTTGGAATACAATTACATAACAATTAAACCAAAATTTCAAATGAAATAATCAAATGAAAGCTAGTTGTGTACTCATAAATTACAAAATGCCAAATAAATCCTAGAAACTACTAATTAAAATGATCCGGGAATGAAATGTTTTAAAAAACAAAAGTACTTACTACTATTGGTTCCTCGAATAGTGGAAACGAAAAGTAATCACATAGTTGTCATACTTGGTCCAATTACGCGGAAACATTCCGTTGACCATTGGTTCTGTTAGGCAGGCAAAGTAATCACGGTTGATTTGGGGCTTTGAAAGCTTTGTGACCGTCAGCGCAGAAAGTGGGTAACGCCAGGAGGGGGAAGCCCGGTTAATAATTCAGTTGCCGATGAGCGCTTAATGAAAGAGGAATTGTGGCCCCGAATGGCATTTCTACACGAAAGGCAATTCTTATTGCGGGGCTTTCTACAAAACAGTGCACTCCATCTTCGAAGGTACCAAGGGATCAAGCGGATAAGTCGGGCTACATAACTTTCGAGCTAAAGTGGAGTATCAGGGACACTTACTAACGTGGCCATAATTCTCAATTCCTTTTATCGAAGCGGACCCTAATCCATGGAACAACTTGTGGCGTGTATCTTTCCCCCAAAGCATTTTCCGACCCTCGTTTATTAGCAAACAATATCAGACACGTTTCCGAGACATTGCAATTCATTTGATTTCATCGTACTAATGTAAAGTTGTATTTTTACACAAAATGCACTTAAGTCAGTAAATGGTAATAAAGGCTTACGAGAAAAGAACCGTTATAATTTCGGTGAGCATTAAAAATGCATTGAATGGGGAATTAAAATGGGATTAGCTTCGAACAGGTTAATAATAACAAAAACGCATCTAACAGGCGATTAAAATCTAGATGAAAGTATAACTCATTTTCCATAAATAGCCGCCACTTTACGTTCACACTTTGAAGACAGCGGACGTCTAGTTTGAACAATTTCCCTTTGCATACCATTTTTGCGAAGCTGATCAACTTGAAATTTTAATCAGAATCCCGATGCAGCGGCGGCATCGATCGGATTCGTGCATTATGCAAGGAATATGTATAGAACAAAGAAGGTGCGGCACGCAGGCCGCTTGCGTGAGCCGATTACGCCAGGCAAGTAAAACACTTTTAAAGTAATTGGGAAAAATCGCTTGGGTTGTTTCCAGTATAGATTCTCGCTAATCGAGTGCTGGCGCGCGCATCCTCGCAGCCAATGACGGGGGGAGAGCAGGTCTTAATCGAATTAGCAGGGGGGAGCAGTTTAAAAACCTCCTCGCACCCCGCAATCGACTGAATAATAGAATTTCATGGTGGGCATTCAATGCGCACGCCCCTCTGCTACCGTTCTCATCGGAATACTCGACCAATAAACTCCTCGCTTCCCCACTAATGCCTGCATTAATTACTATTTTTCCTCACCTTCCTTGATACCCAGATACACGTAAAGCGCATAATTCAAACCCCCGAAAGCGAACTGACACTCTCAATTCAACAGAGAAACAGCAACGCAACGAGATAATTGGGTACTAACGACAATAATTGTCAACTAATGAAAGAACCGGAAGTAAAAAGTGTGCAAGTGTCACGAGGCGGTGGCGCAGTCTGTTTTAAAATTGGGAGAACCCCGGCGAAAAATATTTGTCCCGAAATCGTCGAGAGTATAATCAGTGCGCGGCGCGAAAGAGAAAGGAAGAGAGAGTGAGAGACGATCGCACTCGGGGCGAGTCAATGTGCCCATTGCCGAAAATAGAAACAGCGAACTCGTTATCGGTTTATCGGGCGATCGATCCCCCGCGCCGGCCTCTATCTACTTCCGGCGGGGCCGGGCCATAAAGGGAGGGAAAAACGCGAGGTATCATTTCGGGAATTACGACACCGGCGGGGATATGCTCGACAACTGAAATTCCAAGTGGCGCTCTATGACCTGCGCTCACTGCCGGTCCGCGCTCTAATTTCACGGCGAGAGCCGTCGAGCCGAGCGAGAAACATGAAGCGCGAGTGAGTGAAAGCAAAACAGGTAAACTAATCGAGAGCGCGCCGGGAAATAACTCTCGCGCTCGCATTTAATGCGTGTATGTGCGTTGGAGGCATCGGGGCTGTATTTTAAGTTTCAGCAGACCTCGCCCCGGCGCAATCCGATTACTCTTCATCGCCAATCCGCCTCGCGCGCTCTTTTTCCCCCGTCGATAGACATCATTTTGAATATCCTTTTTTATTTGCCTTGATTTGAGGGGCCGGCTAACGGAGACCGACTGCCCTCGTCTGTTTAGATAATAGTTTGTCATCATTTTTTTAATATACGGATTTTATATCTATTTCCCATAAAGATGTTCTGCAGTATTAGTTGTTTGTCGGAGAGAAGAGAGGAAGGAATCATGACCCCCATTCCTTACGATTACTTTTTTATTATATTTAACCTTCTCAAAATGCCTTCCTCCCTTAACAACGATATATGTATATTCGATCAATTATCCCCATTACATTTAGCAGAATATCACCGTAGAAATTCCACAGTACAAAGAAATCCACTCCGATTCTAATAATGCTGGAGAACCATAGCCTGCCTCGTTTTCCCCACCAAGTTATCATATTACAGTTTGCAATTCATAGTGCAGCGGAGCAAAGAGCATAGGACTCGAAGAGGGCAGTGAAGGGTGGCCGAAGCAGTTCATCGTTCACGGGGAATTGTAAGTTTACGTGTGGGCGGCGGACGTTGCATGCGCGGTACGGGAACGGAAAGGAGCCAGCCGCAAAACGGCCGGGTATACCTAGACCGAGAGAAAGAGTAGTTTTGGAGTGACACGGGGTGGACGGTACTTTGGAGGGAAGTAAGAGACGCATTGGGTAGCGGCTCTCCCGGTAATATTTGATGTACGATGGCCGTGGTATACACTTGCCATATTTCTGCCGACTTTCCTAGGCGCTTTTCAGTTTTTCCTCCTGCTTTGGACGACTTCCAGTAGCCGCTCGCGCGTTCGCGCCCTCTGAAGAGACCCGTACTCGCCTTGGTCATCGGATTTTTCCTCCAGATACAGGGTGGCCTGGGAATCAAAGTCCGCTGGTCTCGATGCTATTAATTTAATAGTTTAATTAATTTCGATTTGTAGCTTTCGTTGGAATTTCCTGTGAGTTGGTCTGCCCTGGTTAATGCTTTGGTTTTCGACTAAAATTTCGATTCAAGTTTTTTACGAATAGAAAGTCTACTTTTAACATGAAATGTAGCGATTTTGGTGGGCTGAAAGTATAGTTCAAATACTAGAGGGCCGTGTTAGGAAAGTTAATGATAAGCGAGTTGAAAACTAGTTGGGAAGCCAGAGTTTGAGCTGGCAGGGTCAAGGGATGAGACACCCAGTATATTCACCTACGGAATATGTGTAGCAACCGCGGGCAGACCCGCATGCTGGCCGCTGGCTTGGTAAAGACCACGTGTTATCGTCTACACGTCCACATCTTTGTCCAGGTACTGACCCTATGCAGTTGCAAACGTGTCACCGAATTCGTGCCAAAACTTTATTCCACCGGCACAGCGTGGCGCTGCTGCGGATGCCTTTTCCCTCGCACACGCCTTTCTAAATACTTTTTCCGGCTGCGTTACATTGACTTTTCCCCCAAGCAACTTCTGGATACGTGACTCTACGTTCCTCGTACTCCGCAAGGTGCACCTGCGAATCGAGTAAGTTTCCTTACGGAAACCTCATCAAATCGATTTTAATTATTGGCTACATCGAGAAACTCGTATAAGTTTCATAAATTAATAAGTCCCGACATACGGTACCCGTGATGAGTTATTTTTCTCAACTTGTTCCAATATCTCGAGCAGTGTCTCAAAGGAATAAAATTCTGTAAGTCCGAAGGAAGCCCGAGGTGAATGGTGATCGATCAGGTGCTTTTGCAGAGGTGAGCAAGCTTATCACTGACTAATAACCGAAAGTCCATTAGCATGTCACTGCTTCCTGGTCGGGGGATCTACGGACTTTCCTCTGGTTTTCTCGTGTTTCGAGGCAGTTACCGGTTGCGGCCGACTTCCGCGACAGGCATGCCTCGAGTAATCGTCCTGCGAGGCTCGTTTTTCTCGAGTCAAAGCTATCGATCGTCTTAAGCCTGGTGGCCTCTCGCTCGCGCCCACGCACCGGCACATGCACGGACTCCTCCGCCGCCTCCTGTCGGAATTGTGCATCGCCGATGAGCAGACCTTCACGAGGACCCTCCACCTCGTGACCACCTTCCACTAGAATAATTAGGATTTCCGATCTGCGATAATCCCGCGGAAACTTGTCCCATTCGCAGACAGAGGCCCGAATAGATTTGAATGATTAGCGCCTGATGCACTGCCCTATTAATGCTTTCGTCAGTAGATACATTCGGCCCGCGAGCCTAGATAGCTGCGTGCAGATAGTCACCTTGTCCCCTCCTTTGCCTGATCTTTCAACGAAGAGCTTACTAGTTCCGTTCTAGTCGATAGTCTCATCAGACCTTTCTCAGGTTTTTTGTCTTGAATTTTTCATATTTCAATTTTATTTTGGAATTATAATGTAAGCTAATTCATTTAAATTCAATTGTAAGTTCAAATTTGTTTGTTATACTTTTGCACTTCTTTTTGACAGTTTTAATGTCTTTTTGTAGTTTACTATTTATGGAACTGTACTGACCCCGGCAAACCATGCATGAGCATTGCAACTCATAATGGTCTCGGTAAAAACGAAAGGGCAACGCACGAGAAACACATGGTACGCTGCTAATCTTATTTCCCTCATTAATGAATCGCGCGAGGTTGGCAGAGTGTAGGGGTAGATGAAAGGCGGAGGCTCTGTTACGAGGAAAGGGAGCGACGAGGTTTCTGTAACTACTGCTCGAGTCGGCGCTTTCGTCGAACACAAGTAGCGGGAGCAGCGGCTGTTTGACTGGGAAACCTGTTCGAAAATTTATAAAAGTGCCCCGCAGAAGCATGGTCTTTTCCCCAGCGCGGTATAGTCGAGCGGAAAGGAAGCCAAAGGCAGTAAAGCCCTTACCGGCTTGCTTCCGTCTTGAATTACAAGTCCATCAACCTCGAAAATGCGTTATCATCCCGCGGGCCCTCCATTCATCAAATTTCTACGGCCAACTCCCCTTGAATAAGGTTTCTAAAACACTTGTTGTCCGCACTCTTATTCCACGGTTCTCAATGTTATTCCTGACCACCTCAAATTACATGTTGAAAATTGTTTTAAAGTATTTTTGAAAAATTTTTAAATTAAGAATATAATTTTATGAAATTTAAGAAATTTTAAGCGCATATAGTAAATAAAAAAAATAAAATCAGATTTGTAAGTAGAAACAGCAGAGTTTAACTTTGTCGACATCATTTGAGTTGTCGGAATCAATATCGCGTTCACTTTTGAAACATTCATGTCTATCTCCGTAGTTCCTTTAACTTTATAGTCTACGTTCATTAAGTTAGCTTCTTCGTAACTCAATACAATGGTAGACTGGTTACTAGTGGGTAACAGATTGTGTAGGAAGTATAGGTTACAAATTGCCATAGCTAACAGCGCGGTTGGCAGGGCAATGAAGCAAATCCAATAACTTACTTTCTTTCTTCGTGTTGACATGGCGCTATTAGACCTAGCCGGTCGATTCTCTTTCTTGGAACACGTGGACACAAATCAAAGCACTGCTCGCCTTCTTCGCCAGTGGAGCTCGATAAGCTTGTGATGCCCTGCTTATTGAGCTCGCGGAAACTTTCTTGCCGTACCACGTGCAATCAGTTCTAACAAGAGTTTATCGAAACAATGGTATAATAATAATTCTGAAAGTGTTTCTATTTTATTGTTCGTTGTGGATTTCATGCATTATGGAAAGCGCTCGTGAGTGGACTCATAGCAGTCGATATTCTCAGTTTGGGTACTCTCTCACCGTCTCATCTATAATATCGACAGACTCGCGCAGAAAGAGAGATAAAAGTCGGGCAGACGTGTAATCAGTCAAGAGGCCGAGATGATTTCCCGGTGAATCGCAATCGCGCCGATTGCCGATTACTTGAGATGCTCGCTTCTTCCTCAAGCGAGCGCACCAGTCGCCGGGAATTGTATAGCTAGGATTTCTCACTCGATTCCCACTCGATTGGTTTGCCGAGAACGAATCCCAGGTGGGATGCAGCCTGCATCGATTATATCGGGCATCTCTCCACCTAACCTTTACCGTCATGTCGCGTTTTCTCACCGCTTTCTAACAAAGAGCTTTCATCCCTCGGCATTGTGTCTCCGGGTAAACTTGTAGTTGAGGTTTCTGCCGGTTCGTTTTCTACCGAATTAAATTCTCGCGGATCATTAAAGAGAAGGAACTCGTGACTATAATTAGAATTTACAATATTTCTTTCTCGATTACTAATTTAATATCTAACTTGACTCCGTAGAAGCACTTTCACGACTGCCAGCACGTTCTTCCAACAGAACCCCATGACCATGGTGTCTCCAGTCTCTCCTCTCCCGGCTTGCAATCTCTCTAGCTGCATCCTAGAGGAAGGGAGAAGGGGCGGGGGCAGAGGGCCAATTGTCTATCGGAATTTGATAATAGCCGGTCGCTGCGCGGCCATGTAAAATTCATGAGGCGACTACACACCCGTGGTAGGAAGCGGGCGCGTGTGGCGCTCACGTTGTAACGACCAAATATCTCCGTGGCTTACGCGCGCGTAAAGTTCGGCTTTGCGGTGATCGGGCATGCTACCCGGAAGCCGAACCTCCTCCTGCTTTTCCTTTTCGGATAGTTCCTGTGCTTCGTGTCACGGTAACTCTACCGGACCTTTCAATGTTTACTAATTACTCGACCGCGGGAATTTATGCAACAAAGTACATCTGTGCTCGCAATGATGAATTATGTGTATTATATTCAATAGACATGTTAGCATAAGAATCTACAGTTTACAAATGATTGAATTTTGATGACAAAGTAGGCCAGCACTCAAGTATTTCCAGGAGGAAGCACATTAAATATAGAAATTCGTGTAACTTTTCGGGAAATCTCGATCAGATTCCACCGTTTTTCAGCGGCGTCAAACCAATTAATTGAAAGCATTGGCGGCAAGCCCTGCATTCGTGCCATTTTAAATCCTTTCGGCCGAATTTTATGGAATTTAACGGAGATTTAATTTTTTGTATTTAATTCCTGCTTTCAGATTTGCGCGAAATATTGCGCGATTCACTCTGTTACTCTTGAAATTGCATTTCGCGTTTTCGCGACGTGCGAGTGCATTTGGCTCTCGACCCTGTTAATGCTAACCTCGCGCCATAACTCATTTGCGATTATTGCAAAACGAGCTGATTCCGTCTATTTTTACATTTCGCGGGTACAGGCGCGGAATCGCGAGAATCCTACGAATAAACCGAACGGACAAATGGAAAACGAGCGTGCTCGCCGCGCAGACACGCGTGTTGGCGCAAAGCGGCGCTTTAATGAATGATAATTCGCGGTAGCGGCGGATGTAAATGTCGAGTATATGTAAATGGCAAGCTGTTATTCGGAGATCGCGGGGGTTATTCTTCGGGGCGCAGGATAAACCACACTCGAGCGCTTGTTCCTCGAGACGTGCCCGATAGAAGGGGAAGGGCGACAGTGGAAGGAGGGGTGGAAGCAACGAGGGTGAAACTTGAATTGCGTCGCTTAAAGTAGTCGTCTCGTATTACTTCGCCGAACGAGAAGTGAATCTTATTTCCCACCGCGGTACATACATTCTCCCCCTACCTTTCTCTCCCCCCCCTCTCTTTCTCTTTTCCCGGTGCACTTTATAAAAGCTACGGCAAAAATTCTCATAACCGTCTTTCAACCCTCCGCCGCTCCTGCAGCTTCTACCCACTGCGGCTAAGAAGATTCGACGGCTACAGTTCTCGGGAAACTCATTACAAATTACTAGAGGAAACGTGAGTTCCTTTACCCTCTTGGCTTTACGTTCTCATCCCCTTCTCTTCGTTCCCTCTCTCTTCCGAGCGCGTCGACAGAATTCAAGAGAAAACAAGATGAACGACTTATGAACGGCGGTGGGAAAAGATTTGTCATTCGTCTTACTCTTCTTACACCTCAGATACTCTTCTTCCACCCTCTACCCCCCGGAGTTTCTACTGCTTTTCTTCGGCGCATCACACCAACTCGATTCTCCTTCGACCCCCTCCCCCGGCCTTTTCTCCCCTGCTCCACCTTTTATTCCGCTTTCCGCATGAATTCAATTGGAGACTCGTGGCAAGAAGTGAAAGCGCCGCTTTCGGCGGCGATCATTTATTGACGGGCGCAAGAAAGCCATCTGGTGCGAACGAGTGATTAGAGGCTGAGGCGTCGTCCTGTAGTCTGATTTCAAACAATGAATTCCTTTTGTCTCGTATACAATTTGCAACTCAGCTTTTGCTTGTTCTAAAACAATATTTTAACGCATCATTATTTTCATTTATATATTTTAACACAGTTTGTATTAAAAAAGCATTAACGAGCAGTTCAGTAACACATTTAAAACAATAATCGCTCAATTCCCGAGTCTCTCGCTTTATTCTCGAATAAAACCCGGGAGAGTAAACAGCCGGCAGAGAAAAAGAAAGCAGCGCTTTCGTAACGCACACTGACACCAAGCCGCGGCCGGATATGAAATCCAAGTCACGAAGGATCTTCCATGTATCACGGTGTAACGGACACGGGAACCTCCGCCGAATAGATTTGCAAGATTACAGGCCTCGGCTACAGCCGAGAAAGAGCAACAGCGGGAAAGGGTCGAGAGGGAAAAAGGTCGAGATATATACTCCCTCACGGACAAGTACGGTGGTACAAGGCCACCGCGCTCAAACCTTTCCCCCGCCTCAAATTGATGCCGAAAAGTGGAGAAAAAGTTCCGGCTGAGCAACAAAAATCGCCCGGGGAAAGTGGCCGGAGGTGAAATTGCACTGGTGGTAGAAGCGAGATGCTACTAGGGGTTGGCAGGAGTCTGTATCTGTGTATACGTACACGGTGGTGGAAATAGCGGGAATAGCCATGAGCGCGGTAGTCTGAGTGTGGAAGTAAGTCGGTGGTCTTCGAAGATGGAGGAGCAGCATTCGGAACACGTAGAGGAGCCCGGCAATACTTCGCTGCCAGCGAAACGAGGAATTTGGCCAGTTTGCGAGCCACCTTCTTCTACGCTTTCCTTCCTCTCTCACACACACACGCGCGCGAACATATACATACGTGTTTCCCTATATCCCAAGCCCTATCTCGTGCTAGGTCCCTTTCTTTGATCGCTCACCTGTGGATCAGGAGTCTCCCTCGGCGAAACGATGAATTACAACAGGTAGGCAGTGATTGCCATAGCGAGTAGAAAAGGTAATAACGCTGATTCTTCCATAGGCTTCCAGCCGGTAACGGAGGTATTGGAGGGTTTCTGTACTCTGAGGGGCCGCGAGGAAAGTTACACTCCGGGAAAGTCAGTACTGCTATGAGGATTCAGTATCATTGGGTTTAGTCTTTGATAGAGACGAAGGATGGAACGTGTGAGTGTCGACAGCGTCGCGCTCTAAGAAAATCCAATAGCAATCTGTGAGTCTAATGTAAATCTAATTTATTCTCTGTGGGAATGAACTCGACGACGGATATTCCGCGGCGTCTGAACTATCGAGGATGAAGCTGTTGATAAGTGTCGCGTGCGTCTTTCAATTTTCCACAAGTGGAGGTTCGATTTGCGTAATTGCGAGAATTAATTAATTTAATTGAACACTCGGACGACGTCTCGTGAAATCTGAGCAAACAGAGCGCCGCACTTTTCTTACCCCTTAGACATTCGCTATGGACTAAATCCCGATTTTTTGCTCGACGCCGGTCGTTAGCATAATGAAAGGCTGCTTGCAGTATCGCCAATTGCACTAATTGAAATTCATTTTTCATTCGCGCTGATTGAAACTCCGGCCGAGTGCGCACTCGACTCGAGCTTAAGAAATCACTGGCTCCCACTCTAACCTCAGCTACTTAGATCCTCGTCATCTTCGCGATTCTTTCGTTCGGCTCCGCTTAACTGCGTTAACACATTCAATGCCGGCTGACCCACATGCGGATGACGCGTCGCTTCTTACATGTATACAACCAGCCGCAGTAGGTTCGTTTACCCAAACGAAAATAATATGAATAAGTACTTACCGTGGCGGGGACTGCAACTGTATAACCTCGGGAAAGGGATGAATCAGCTCTCGGTTTGAAGATCCAGTAAAACATCGACGAAGAGCACCGACTCCCAGCACATTTTTCCTTAACCTGATTCTGTTGATTCGATTGATAAGCACAGTCCGTTGATTCGATTCCTTGATTCCACCAATAAACCACTGCTTCTCAAACTCCCACCGCACACGACCCACTCAATTTACAGACTAACTTCCCGCACTTTGTTTGTCTCACTTAATTTCTATCGGCAACACTCACTGATTCGAAAAAGACTGACTCGCAGCAGCGCTTGCAATTCTGCAATTCTGCACTACGCCAATACGCAGCGCCACCGCAACAAATCGAAATCTATCACTGCGCGCGAAAGCAGCGAAATCCAAGATGGCCGCGGTGGCGCCCCTGCAGCAAAATCGAAATCTATCACTGCGCGCGAAACCAGCGAAATCCAACATGGCCGCGGTGGCGTCACTGCTAGTGTTGCGCGTCGATTTCGCAATGGTGCTTCTTTGTCGGGTTTAGTGTGTTTAAAACGATTCTCGGAGTGCGATTAAGCGGCGAATTAGTCGGCGGAGTACTCGGAGTGCGTGGGAATTGGAATTCGAGGGGAGCAGCGGTGATTGTGACGAAAGAATCGATGCTATTGAGTGGGTGGCTTTGTTCCATGGAGTAAGTACTTGCATGCCTTTTATACTGTAATTACACTGATTCCCTTCCTTCTGACTACCGCGTTACATATATCACGATCAAAATGCGGTTCATTGCATCGAATAGTTTGGTGACGGGACTATACATATAGCTAAGATAATTCTTTGTTCGTTTGATGCTAACCGTCGAGATCGCTATCTTCGCGTCGTAAAATGAAAGGCATGGCGGCCGGCTTGGCGACACTTTTTGTCCGTGCGAGAGCTATCTCTTTCTCCCGCGTATGTCATTTCGATGAAGTTGTGCGATGGTGTTCGCACTCATAGTAGACTGTTCTCGAATTTCTTTCAAGGGATCTAGGGTTCGCGGCGATAAATTGCTGTTCGAAGTAAGGTATTAATAGTTGGGTTCGAGTGTTTGACGACGGCGGGAACGGCGGGGGGAGGCAGGTTAGCTGCTAGGGGGATTCTTCTGGGTACGGGGCCACGAATGACGACAGGCATAACGTATGGCTGAAGTCGAAACTTGGCGGCGGCTGTGGCATCTCCGAGCGATAAACTTGGCCCGTTACATAATTCATAGGTGTGCACATTCGCCTCGGGATCGTTCTCGAGTCGCTGACGCCACCTTCCAGACGGGAACTTGTCCTCTTGCTAGTCAACATACTGGCGCAGCTATTGCTTCCTAGCCTGCGACCAGAGAATCCGATGCTCCTAGCCCTGTAATTCCATTATTGGATTGTCTTGGTAATTGGCATGTAGTCGCTCTGGCAAATCACGTCCACGCCATTTGCGTTGGAAATGGGATCGTTGTAATACTTGGTGGCAGGTTTAGTGCGTCGGGAAATCTAATGCTTCAGTGGGCTGATAAGAGGGGGGAGCGTTGACGAAAGACGAACTTTTTATGGGAGGGGGTGGAAAAAAGGATTTGATGTCGGTTGTATTTCAGAATTTGAATGAAGGGTTGTAACAGTTCTACTATCGATTGCGAGGTACACAGCGATTCCATTATTGTGGAGGGCCGTTTTTCATATTTTTTCGATTTCCGGCTGACGTTGCCATTATCGTGCGCCGATTCAATCATGCGTCGAAAGCAAAAGCGCCCGCTGCACATCATTATCGGCCCTGAAATTAAATGTCCACCTTTTGTTTGCTGGTTGTTCGTTTGTTGCGAGGCGCGCGACGCGAGCATGTTTTTCATAAATTGCTCGACTCACGTTTTCCATTAACTCGGGAAAATCCACGTGAAATGTTTATACGGGGATCCCATGGATTCAATTAAAATCGCACGCAAGATATGAGAAATGAAATGGCGAACGTGCTAAATTCATTGTTAGAAAGTGGCCGTCTGTGCGCTTGTTACTGAACGCTCTGAATAGGAAATATTTGCATTCCAATTTTTTTCGTGCTGAGTAAAACTAATTAAAATTACTGCGCTCAATGTGGCTATTTTGCAAAGGCAACTTATGTAACATGTTGCATAGTTCTCCAATTGTTTCTATTGCTATCGCGCGCTTCCAACTGCAGTTCCGATGGAATCTAATATTTGTTTTGCCTAATTCCATCGGCACAATGCACAGGCTGAGCTTCCCTGGTATTAGATCCAGTCTTAGATCAAACACGAGTGAAAACGTGCCTCTCCATAATACAGACATTATCTCGTGGATGGCCTGCTTTCCTGTGGCGCGACGGCTTATATTATAATGAGCCATTGGGTATTAATACTTCGTGCAGAAACGCCATAAACCTTCCCTCACTGCAGGCATGTCTGTTAACACATTGCATCTGGATCACGGAAGATCACGTTTAATGATTTCAAAATTTCTCCAGTGTTTTCAGAATTCGCCCACATAATTCTAAGAATAAATGCTGCAAAAATTTGCTAAATAATTATTGTGTCCATTATAACTTTAGCAACAGACCTTCCACCACAAAAGTACAATTTACGCACTTACGATCTTCAAAACTGTATCCCTATGTATTTGCGACTGTCGAACTGCGGGTATTGTATGTATGTGTGTCTTACCAGGAATCTCTTATCTTTCAGCGCCTTTGCGGCACTCGTTGCGAGTTGGGACGCGTTCCCGAGCGTTTTCGAGGAATCGGCCCCCTCTATTCCTTCCAAGAGGAACCCCTCCTCGCATATATGCAAATCCAACGCGAAGAAAGTAGCAAGCAGCCTCGAGCGGATCTCCGTCGTGAGAGGGTTACCACCTAACGGCAAATACTCTGACGAACAGCCTGGATCTCTGCACAAAGCAAAACACCGAAGTATTTTCAAATGGTTTCCGCTCGATTTCCGTCACCGAGACCGAATGTCCCGAGGGTAAGTAGTGGGATTCATGGGCAGTGTGTTAATCGTGCCGATAAAATACAGGGAATATCAGTGTCGCGTACACGTGTACCGGAAGGACCAGGCGAGAAGAGTGTCGGTGATCAATGCGTTAAAGCTGTGTGCGCGGCAATTGACAGCATTATCAAGCGTCATGCACCGACACACAATCCACGCGCTTATGCCTCTGCACAATACTATAGCCGGCCACGGAGGAGGCTCTGGACAGGGATAATGCGGGCCCGCAGCGAGAATGGTGAGTCGAATTGCAATAGGACGATCGGGTGTTAATCATGCCGCGCTCGCGCGCCTCCCCCTTTCTGCCAGATACCTCCGCATTTCGCGTTACTTATGTTGACACTGTACAACGCTCCCGAGACACGAATGTGCCTCCTGTCCCCGCGTATACTCGACATATATCCGGCTCATGTGTCCCTGCCTTCCAGAACCCGCCAGTTTAACACGCGCCGCTATGTCGCGGCATGCTTCGAACTCGCCCGCTCCACTCAATACTCATGCAAGATCATGCGTGAACACATAGTTTGTTGCCGGAGGAATTCGCCGGCATAGTAGACCATGCATAAAATGCCTTTTCGTTTTCTGTTTGTTTCAGATTAAAATTAATTTAAAAGTGCGACTACGCCTGGAAATGTTGCACGAGATTCGCGCTGGTTAAATGTAATATTTACGTTTAATGATGTTACATGCACCGGATGCGAGTTGTTGGAGGAAATGTATGTAATTTTGATTTGGTTACTTTATCAGAAGATTCCGATGCTTTATTGCAAAAATCTGAACCTTTCGGATTTCTCGATATTAACATATTTTCCCAATTAGTTTAACAGGATCCAATTAAACCGAACATGTAGATGGACTCGAAAGTCCCGGGTAGAACCGAGGCAGCCGACGCCGATGCAAATGTAGCTCGCAGTATATACTGCGAAACATAATGCCGCCACGATCGCGCCGATCACACGCTCGGCTCCTAATGAGCGCATCAATTATGCCCGCTATCAGATTACATATTAATTCAATTATATTTTCCACGGGATCGCTCGAGTGTACTTTATTAGCGGAACGGGCGGCTCTAATCAGCAGTAAATTGGAGAGCGGCCGCGCACACTTTCTGCATCATCGCCGTTTTATTAGGGAGCACGCTTCGAATTTCAACTCTCCCCGCTATTGCCCTCCCGACGCCCACCCGGAGAATTACCCAGCTTTTACCGCCCGCTAATTCCATACTCGCGGTCGTCCAATTTCTTCGGTGGGGTTGTGGGTTCGCGTCATCGGCGTTACCGTACTCCTTTTCACTGTGTTAGAGTTCGAAATAATACGGACATTGTCGGGGTAATCAAATAGGAGTATGTGTATCAAAATGAACGAATAAGTAGACGAGTTTTATAATGATTGTAGCATTTGTTTGTTTTTTATTATTTCAGTAGGATTATGATGGATTTTAAGTATATTTTTAAGCATTCATTGTACTGTAATATTTTTGTGGAAATGACAGATTTAATGTGCTGTTTTACTGGAACTGTTGTTCGAATTTTAGTGTAACCGTCTCTAATCATAACTGCTTCTTTCTGCGGCACATGTATTGCTCGGCTTTAATCTCAGTCGATTGATGTTCTCAGCTCCAACACACTCAGTCCAATTACATGAAACAAACATTTACCGAGGGTGCTGGGAGTGCTCCCGAGATTGTCCTCTTGTCGTGTCGTTGAAGCATCGAGGAGCGGCGAGGGGCAGTAAGAGAATGAAAAACGAGAACAACCATGACGATTCTTATGCGGGAGTTCCAAGGTATGGTCGAGATCATTCCCTAAATTGAATTGCAAATAGTGCGCGATGCACTTCCTCTATTTGATTTATTGTAAAGTTGCTACAGATGGAACTAGTCTTTCACGAGTTTTATAATAATACGACGATATTTTTGCTGATAATAACAACTTTGTTAAATGGTCCATAAGGTTTTGATAGAGGAAGTAAACTATTATGCCTTGAAACAATACTTTATTAAAAAGTACATAATAGGGAAAAACAATTTCACTGTACACCGAATAATGCGATTTTTTGAAAAGCCAGCCATTCACCGAACGAAATCTTCCGCCGAATATCGACTGGTAAGTTCGCAAAAATATTGTCCAGTTTCTGCATCCGAGCGCGGCTGCTCGTAGAAAAGTGCAATTCTGTGATGGCTTTTGGCCCTTATGTCTTTCCCCGTCGAGTCTCTGCCCTTTCCCCTGTTCGATCGTCTGTCCGGTCAAGTCCATTACGGAGAATGGCGTTTCTCCTTCAACGCTTCCTTCTTTTCTTTGCCCCTTTCTCACTCTCTCTCTCCCTCTCTCGTGCCATCTTGTTCCCGCTGCGTAAGTCTCGCTTCAACAAGTCTGTCGTAGAAACGCGACGATTTTACGGGACGTCGGATTGAAACGAGTGTGCGTCCGTTATAACAATGGACGCGGGACACTTGACGGCAGTGCTGCTCGATGGTTCGCCTGATGGGATTGAGATGTTTGGCCGTGGATTGGTTCATGTGTACTGACAGCTTGAATTTACTGCCAGAAGCTAAAGTGTATTGGAATCTCTTACAAATTCACTTGCTCCATATTTGGTTTATCAGTAAAGTCGAAATATTCCATTATTTATTCCATTTCTCGATTCAAGCATTATGTTTTATGAGTTAACATTCTAGGAGAAAGTGTATTTAACGTGTATTTAACAAAAATAATCATATCAATGAATGTTTGCAGGGTGGCAGCAGCAATGATTGCGTGATCGAGTAGAATGGAGTCCTATTTGCAAAAGGTGGAGAATATTGAGGATAAAGGCGAAGGTACGAACGAAGGTTTCGAATGAAAATCTATGAGGAAATTGGAAAGCTGGGGCTCCAGGCCACGGCAGCTGTGACTGATGAGTCTTTAACTGCGCGAGACGAGTGAGTCAATTTCATTATAACATCGAAATTATCGGAATTTATGGGAGTTTAATGCAGCACCGCGCTGGCATTCGTAGCCGGCTCATTTCTCAAATATTGAGAGCTCGTCGGTGACGGCTATTAATCAGCATCGCCGGAAGGTCAATTACCGGGGGTCTAGATCGTTAATAATAATTTTAAATCGATAAGGAATCCAGCCTGCTCCCGGAAACCTTCCTTTCCGTACTCGAGTTTAATGCGATCGAAAGATTGAGAATTACCCAGTTAGTTTGCCCTTCATTTTTTCTCCACTTTCTTATACGGTCAACTGAAGGGAAAATGCATCTGCACAAAAGTTAATTTTCCCTTCTTATATTTCTAATTTTACATTAATATTGTAATGAATATCTTTCACAATAATACTCGGATTAATTAGCATTCACAAAGAAAATGATATATGGTTTTAATTTATATAGCGATTATATTGTATTATGCTTCTGCCCCTGGAAGATACTTACACTTTAATTAATATAATTACCTTCGCTGAATATCAAGTGGCCTGATTAATAGCCGTTATAATACCCTCTGACCTTATTCCACGTGAACCCAGCTCAAGCGAGGGGTTTCGTTAATTCGGCTACATTTGTTCTACTATTTATGTTGTGTAATTAAACAAAATGTTTTATCTCTCGACAGCGAGAATTCGCACATAATTTCGTAACGCGCTCCTGACAAATGTTCCTCGGATTCTTAGATGGTGCGCTCGTTCAGTCCCTGTAAATTCGGGGCGTCGTTCTCGCCGGAGGGCTGCTCCCGCTCCTGAACGTAATTCAATTTGTCGGACATTAACGCAGTTCGCTGGATAATGAGAGCCATTTAGCAGCTCCCGGGCGAAAACACGCGCTAAACACTCGCCGGGCTCTCTCATCCTTCTGTTGTGTCTCGCATTCATAAATCCTTTTCGTCTCCTCCTCGTTTCGCGCCAGATGGCCGAGTAACTACTTGCGATTTCGTCTTATTGAGTTAACCAAGAGAATCGGATGAATCTTAGCAGACAGGTGCTTGATGACGAAGGAAGACGGCTAGAAATATGAATGTTGAGTTTATTCTTTCGCTTACGTGTTCAACTAATTTGCCTGGAACTCGTTTTCTTTATTTTAAACATTTTTAAAAAGCGCACTTTTCGGTACACTTTTAATATCACGAGGAATAGTGCAACTTCACACTCGAGCGGGATTTAAATTGCTAATATTAATTGTGCAAAAAGAAAACAGTGTACACACAAAACGTGGGAAGTGTGTGAGTCGGGTTTATATACATAATGCTGAGCTCGTAAGAGAGCCTCGCTTATTAATACAGATTGGGTATGAAAGTAAATATGCTGTATAATATTCTTTTGTGAAACGAAGCAGCTCTGGCTCAAACAGTGGATTAATGAGAGACTATTTTCCATACAAATCGCATATGACATGCGTAATTAGAATTTTATAGTTTTAGTGTGTATAACTCAGATGAAACACGGCCGGTATTTCGCAATTGCTCGTGCATATTGCTCGAGCTCATCAGGAAGCTCACCAGCAGTGATAGAGTACAGTTTTGGATTCATTCAAATTTCCATTCCTTTCAAAGCTCATAATATTTCGAGTATAGTTTACTAGTGGTTGTAACTGGAATGGATTTGCTATTCCGATTGTATTAAAATCACTGATGAATAGGCGCATACATCCTTGTCCTTTTGAAATCGGCCAGTACGTCATGAATATGAAGTTCTCATAATATCACGAGAAAAGCTTAGCCAGATAATAGATAGGGAGCAGACTCGATAGAATATGGTGAATGCAATATCAGCCGGTTTGTGTATACATAATACAGAATTCTGCAGTATACTTCAATCTAGATTTCTATCGTGATACGCCTGCCTTCTAGAAACCTATAATAAATATATCCAAATAAACATCATAATCGCAATCGAATTGTAAATTCGTTTGGAGTGTAAAAAAGTATTTGTAAGTTAAAAAACAGAGAGTACTAAACAGACTAGAACCGTGTACGAAAGGTCGCACTTAGTTTTTAGCAGATTTGAATGAAAACGGGTACTGGAAGGCGAGGCTTATTTATTCAAATTTTCGAGGGAGGCGGTGGCACGAAATATTCGGGGTAGCGAGCGAGGTAGTTTTGCAGGATAAGTGGGGACCCAAGCCTGCCTTATTGTACATAATTAGTCGGAGGCCAAGTAATTCAGTTGGTCATTGACGCTCTTATCCGAGTGAGGCTTGGCTGCATGATGATCCGAGATCCTCCTGCACCCGACACATCGTTATAGGAGGAATTTCACCGGGGTAGTTAGTGATATCACTGGCACACACTCGCGACTATCACCTTGTGATTAGTGATACTCGTTCTCTTGACTGTCTGTCGTACTGTCACTGTGCTCCTGGAATTCGCTCTCGTCCCTCTGCATGGGGGCTCCTCCGGATCACCTTTGGCCACCGATTCACCACACACTTGCGATCGTATGATCAAGACACATTTCACTCATGCATTCACACATCTATCCCACACATTATTAGCCAATTGCGAGATAAAAGATCGCATACCCGAGAAAGTTTATAGGGTTTTACCATCGACTGCATCGATTGCCGGATAAAAAGGCGACATTAATTAACCAGTCGCTCGAATATTAAATAACTGGTGGAGTAAGTCTATAAGGAGAGAGCTAATGTTATCCCAAGAGATGACAAAAGCCCTGAAGGAGAGCGAACAAGTAAGAGGTAGTGAGCAATAAGTCAACGCGACGGCTTTCAGCAAAAGCTGCCCAGTATAATTAGCTGGATGGCCGGTAGGGCAATGGTGGTGGAAAGTTTTTTCTCCGTCGAAATCTAATCCGACGTAGCGAAGCCGCAGAAACAAAAACCGCCAATTTCGGGGAAACCGCTGAAAGGGCAGCCCGATATCCTGTTAAAGGAGATGTATCCCGTCGGCATTCACGGAGCCTTTACACCCTTCCGTTCCTCGAGACTTCATCCTTTTCCCAGAGAATGGAAGGCCCCGGGGCTAGAACGCGCTTTATGTGGATTAGGCACAAGCAGTGATGGGAAATCGTTAAGGTCTTTCTGCTAATTGAAGAGTCTTATAATAAGGATGCGAGGAGTCTTTAAATCCTTTGAATGGTTGGACCAAATAAGTATATGTATGTAAGCACACGTAGATTTAACATAATTTCGTCTACTTAGGTGTTATATTCAGAACTTAAAAATTAAGGTGGTGTTGATGGAAGATTAATTAGCTCGGATTCTTGTAATGACAAAATGAAAAAATTAAATTAAAGCAAAATAATAACTCACTGCGCGATTAATGGAGAATCAGTATGTTGCAATAGCCCTCGCGGTAGACGTGGGAAGACGTTTCGCTGGTGGGAGGCTGTTACACCGGATTTTCAGGGATCCAAACGCCGACGGAGACAGAGAAAGGGAGCTGTCGGTGGGCGCCGGAAAAGTTAGCCGACGTGCCTCGCCGTTTGGCTTCCGTTCTGCGCGACGGGGATTCCGAAATGTAAATTTAAAGCCGTGTCTTCAACCGGCGCAAATTTCGCCACTTCCCCCCCATCACGCTCCCGGTCCCTCACACTCTCAATGGCAGCTCTATTACTGTTGCTCTCCTTTACACGCCAGCCTGAGTCTCATCCTCGCCGCGCAAGAGGATCCGCACTTGCGATGCGGTAATAAGTTATACCGCGATCGCGAAACACACACTTCTTCCTGGCGAAACGGCACCCGTTCGTCGGGTGCTCGCAACTCATTATCATATCGCGCTTCCGGGAGAAAAGTGGCCCAAGTCATAAATATAACATCCTCCAGAAAGCAACGGAAAAGTCCGAGTTTTAAATTAATTACTTTCGACGCTTTGACAAACTGCGTGTTTTCACGCAGAAGAGCGATAAGTATATTTTAATACAATCACGTCGGTGCACACAGAAGCAACTAACCACCAGCATAACTCATTCTTTCCCAATCGGTCATTCGCAGTTGACGTGATCCCATCTTACACGATTCACGCAAGACAGGTGTTTCGAGGGGTGCAAATGTTGCAGTCACCCGAGCGACAAACACATAAAACCGAATTAAAGAGAAAGAGGTCGCAGTTCCCCGGTGAAGGTAGACATCGGGGTGCAGGATGGGATTTAAGCGTCCCTAACTCTCTGCCTGTGTAGAAAGCGCGAGAGAGGAAGGGGAGAGGAACGATTTTCCAGGAAGGAGCTCGGGCCACGGGGCACAATAGCCACACCACCATTCTTCCCGAAGCTCTGCAGCTCAGTAGACACACACTAACAGTCCGTATATATAGCGCTCTCCTTCTAAAAGTAAGTGTTATCCTGTGACCCGAGATCCAGCTTTCGACGATGCTATTCTCCTCCTTCTCTTCCGCCGCCCTCCTCCTCCCCTCCTCCACTGCAAGCCCCCTTCCGTGTACGTATGTGTCCCGGTGGAGAGAGCGCTTTCGAATGCGCGAGGCAATTGCGCGCCGCGACGCCGAGCCGCGTGCTCGAACTTGAAGAGTTAGTTGCCGCCGCGGCGAGCCGCCGTGAAACACTCTTATTGCCGGATTTTCGGACCTGTTACTCTCATTACTCACGCGTCCCGGTAAAGTAGCCCTCGACATTAAAGGAAGAATTGTGGTGTCTGTAACCTTCGGGCGAGAAACTCTGTCCCTTAAAGGACGGGAGATAATGACAGGGAAGCTTGGGTAATAGTTGTTGTGGAAGACTTCGTGCGGCGAGCGACTCTTATTTTGGGGGATCAGTAAGGGTAGAGTTGTACACGTGTTTATAAGCTTGAAATCATTGACTGTGCCTGCTGAGGGTGGCGGAGAGGGTGGAGCAAGAGGGGTAGTTTGTTGTAGTTTGAGTATATCTTTTGAGTTTGTTTGGTTGGATTTATTGAGGTACAGTGCGCGGACGAAGGTGAGAGGATCCGTGACCGTTTCAGTGCTTTGTGATTTAAGCTTCGAGTAACCCACATCCCGCTGGAGTATCCTTCCAACATATACTCTGCCGAGGGTGGTAAGTAGTGATATCGAGCGGGTGAAACTTGCGCTTCGGTTTGTCAGCGATTCCGCAACTCGGCTGCGGTAGATTGTGGTATTCGCGGCAGTGATACGTTTGATCGGACACGTATTTTGGGGGAACATTCGTCTATCTCGTTATCGGAGGTTCCTAATTATCGATTACGACAACTCGTGTTTGAAATCATGATTCTTGATCATTCATATTTTGTAATGAGAATCCTGGATTATGATTTTATTTGATATCGCGTAGTAAAATCATTTTAATGCAATCCAATTTTTTTGTTTGATGCCCTAGAATTTTAGTGTTTGCGTAAATATTAGTTTTAGTCCTGATTATTTCAACAGAACTCCATTTCGTTGAAGGCACAATTTGCTTTTATAAAGTCACGAACACCTGTTCACATACTTCTCGCGGATCATCAAATATTTCTCGAAGGCGGGAGAGCCTCCCTTGGAACATCATTGTACGATTAATAACCCGGCTCTTCCACCGGCTCGGAATCTACGGAGAGGAAGGGCTGAAACAATATTTGGCGAGATGTTTGAATCCCGATTCCTCCGAGCTTTCTCGCCTTCCTTCTCCTTAAGCGTTGCTTCCTCCCAGCTGGAAGCATTCAGCTAGAGGAATAAAGCACGCGAGGAAAGGAGGCCTCGAGCTTTGCGTGCGAGGAAATTCAATTTATCGCACAAAAGAATCGACTAATGAGGTCGTCCGAGAGAGAAAGAGGGAAGAATGAGAGAGAAGGGGGGAAAGTAGGAGTGAGCGACATTGGAACACAATTCACGTTTTAGCGCAAAGTCGAAGCACTATGCTTCCATTCTCCAAGTTGCTTGGATTTCTTTCTCGATCTATCAAAGCTCGTATCAGTGTATTGTGAATTCCTTTTCAGTCTAATTGTCCGGACAGAACTGCTGTTTCCCTTAGCCAACGAAAGCTTCTTACGTAAACTTATTTTGTATTAAGCATCATCCCTTTAATTAGACAAAAGTATTTGCAGGTTCCATTGCTTTACACAAACAATTGTATTCGTGTCATTCAAGTATAATTGTCAAACCGATTCCAGAGCACTGCAGATTCGAATTCCTGATAAAATCCCAGTAAACTGGTCTTAGCCGTGTCTGATTAGAGCTGACTTCGGTATGAAGGACATTTCCATTTAGGAGTCGGGCATGCTATTAGCGCAGTCAAGCGAATCAGATGTTCACTAATCCGTAAATGGTGACACTCGAAAGGTAACGCGCTCTTATGAACGGGCAAAAGCGTCCTTGCAGATGAAAGCTGCATAGGAAGCAGTAGAAATTCGGTCCCTCTTGAGCCGAATGTTCCCGGCATACCTTTGATATCGCCCGAACTCCGTGTCTAACAATGTAATTGCCTGCCGTCTCTCCCGCTCTCATCCCTTCATTGTGTCTCGTATCGACTCTTTGAATGATCGAAACACCGGGACATTCAATGTCGAACGAAAGCTTTGCAATGCAACAGAACACGCAGTAATGCAACGAACTCGAAGCAGACTCAAATTTGATATTTAATTAGATTTTACTAGATTAACTCTTTACAATTTAATTCTCAAAGCAGATGTACTATCAAGTCTCATCGGAGACGAAGGTAACGATACGGATTATATTCCTCTGGCAAGGGATAGGAAGAATAATGGAGTGAAGTACTAGAGATCAAGATATAATACGAGCGCTATGGCACTGGCTACCTGGGAAATCAATTTTCCTATTTAAAGAGGCTACCTGGATTGAAATACTGACCCACGAACGCGCGCTACTATTTGAACAAGGGAATTGTAATTCAACAGTTCGAAGTTCACTCCTCCTCTCTCTTAACCCCAACTCCACCTCTGACTCTGTCTTCCGCTCGTCCTCTGTGCAGTGTCTATGATAAGAGGAGTTGCTTGTAGAAGTAGGCCAACGAGACCGAACCGAAACTTTTGTTCTCTCCGGATCACTTGATGAGAACGCAGTCTATCCTTCGCCGCAAGATATAAATCTTATGGAAGCGGCGGCCACGATTAAAGAACTTTAAGAAGCAATTTCGCCATGTTCAATCACTGGTTGGAACGAGTGTCCTTGATTCAAACTCTGTCTCGGCCAATTTGTGATGGGACTCTGCCGAATCGCTCGATACATAATACATAGAAAAGCCAATTTATTTATAGTATTTTCTGATTCTTCAAATATCATTAGAATCATTAATATTTTCATATTTATAGATTCATAACGTAAGAGTTTCTCAAAAAACCACCGACACTTTCCTCTGCAATTAATCTCAGACTGTTTCACAGCACAAATACCCAAGGGTTTCGAAAAAGAGCACGAGAAACCTAAGTAAATCGAATAATATCCTTCCAAGTACACTCCGTTCGGGCAGTGGTTGGAAGGAATCGCCGGGTAAAGTTTGATTGCACAAGGAATCTCGGCGAGAATCAGTGGCGGGCGCGGGATCATTCTTCCAGCAGGGCAGCCGTAGTTGGCCGACGCCGCGCGGCGCTGCACCGCCAAGGTATGAGTATCCGCGAACGTGCCGAGTATTTGTAAGTAAGAGACTCCGCGAGAAGGGGGGGTGAAAAAAAATCCCGGCATCTAGCATCGACGAGGCGTCTGGGAAATCTCGCTGAATTTCCGGCACCCTGCTGCCTCTCGCATTCGAGTCTCGACTTCCACGGCCGCCTGGGCTGTCGGGAGAAAGGTGGCGTGGGTTTCGTTGGGTTCTCTTAGTTGCTTTCTTCATTTTCGCGGTTTTCTCTGCTGGTTTCAACTGAAATTCCCTTCGAGATTCGGCGCGTGCTCTGCTGCGGGAAAAATTGGGCCGGAATTAAGGGTTGATTCTACGTTGACAAGGTCAGTGAAAATGTGGAGAACGTCGACGGTGGGAATTGTAATTTAAAGTATATCACGATTTATCGAGATTTTTACCATGACCTTTCTTGTCTATCGTCAATCACATAAATAGTAATAACCGAACCACTCAAACCTCCCCTCGATATCCGTGCGGCCAATCTAATTTCCAGTAGGCGCGGCGGCAAAGATGCCCAGGCATCGAACCCCGCCGCAGCGATAAGGTCTCGGTCACGCGACAAAATATGCGTCGCACACTTTAATCAGGGTGCAAGCGGGGCGGCGCTCCCGGGTAAAACAATAAAAATTATCAGTACGTTGCAGTCTTGGCGTGCAAACAGCGCGGGCCGTGAGCGTTCTCTGTCTCGCCGGGAGTTTACAGAGAGGGTTGGCTGCTCCGGGGTCTAGGCGTAGCGGCGGGCCTTATCCCTCCGAGTCGAGTGGCCTATCCACTGTTTCATTTTTTCCGCTCATAATCTCGGACGCTTTAAAATCTCGCCGCTGGATGTGCTGGCCCGGCCGGTTTACGAGGTCCGATAGGGAAAGCCCAGCCAGCCAGCCCAAAAGAGCTCGCCGGCTGGCTGTCTGGCTCCATGAATTCGCAAACAAGTGCGTGCGCCTACTTAAAGCAACTTTCCGCCAGCGCAGCGCGCTCGAACGAAAAAGCTGCCTTTTGCACCGACCCACCCCTCCCACACTAGCCCGACCGAAAAAAAGTTCGCCAAATGCCTGGGAACACAGTAGCCGACTCATTACTCCCGAACAGGGATGCCGGGGAACTTTGCCCGAGCCGGCGTGCGTGTACACTCTTCTGCTCGAAAGTCCACTCGTAGATGTACACGACTGCCGACTGAGTTAACGCCGATTAATCTTGAAATTGCTTTCGGTAGTGACGATGTGTGCTTTTTGTTTCGTCGGAATGTTGAGAAGAAAAGTAGTTACTCATGCTTTTTGCGGGTTTGTTCTGTGAAGTTAATGAAAACTTGAGTTATTTTCCTGGAATTACTAGTTCATTTCACTTGGATATGTAGTTCGATTCTTCTCCATTGGCTCATTAACAGACTCGCGTGAAATCAATGTCGCTTGAGTAAAAATGAGTCTATTTCATTAGCGAGACCCCCCTTTGTTCATCTAATGATTGAAAGAGCAGTGGCAAATTTTCGCAATCAACGCATGCATTACTTAGCCCGAGAGGGTGAACCTGTGCATTTTCTCGCATTTACACCTGCTGTGAATGGAGATGCGCGTCGGGCGGCGGGAGCGCGAGGCTCAAGTTCAAGCGGTGAAAAGCGGGTCGAATCAAAGGGGCCCCCCCCGGCTGTCAGTAAGTCGTAACTCTGATTTTCCCTCTCCGTTTTCATTCTCCTCCTTTCCCGTGGCTGGGTGGGCTGGCGGGAGGCTTGCAGCTCTCCGCAGAGCAGGTTCGGATGGCTCTCGCCGGCGCGTCTCCCTCGAGCCTTTGTCGGCGCGACTGGCCCTTTTGCCTTTCGGGTGCTCAGGCACGATGAAATCCTCAGCGGTTCAGTGAAGCCGTCATAATGCGTGATTTGTAACTCCCGCGAACTCGAGGGCGCAAACGCGACCGTTTCTTTTGCTCGCGAGCTTCAGCCAGGCCTTAAAGGCCTCTCACGACAAAACGTACGAGCGGTATTCTTGTTTCATTTTCCAACCACTCGTAACGCCCGAGCTTCTCTTTTGGCTTTACGCCACTGGCTTCAGAAATCTTTGACTAAATTCTTCTTTAGGTTTATTTATGCTGTTTTGAACTAGGATCAGGAGGTTTGCTGAAAAGTACTGGGTCTTTTGAGAAGTTTCTTTTAACGGAAAATCGAATGCTTTCCCATACTCAAAACGCACAAGCATCCTATATGAAGCCAGGGTCTCTCATCGGCCATGGGCGTAAGAGAAAATCCAGGGGGAAACAGGGTCCAGCGAGATGGCACGAGAAGCTGTAACTCCCGGCAGTGCCGTATCCTGTGGACCGCTGGTGCGAGGCGACCTCGGTTTAACGGGAAGACACTCGCGCATGCGATATTGGGTCATGCAGAAATAATACGAGGTTAATGTACGAAATAAGTAACTTACTATTGATCCCCAGCGAATACGACAGGGGAGCCTGTAGAGGAGGTTGTGTGGGGTTGTTGGCAGAGGTATCGCCGGAGCAGGAAATCTTGCATCCCGCCCATTAAATATTTACCGACGCGCAAGGCCCATCCCAAGACCTCTGTGTATGCACCAATTCCACCTGTGGGTTGGTATCTGTGTGAGAGGCGAAAGGTGAAACTACACTCATGAACGATCACCGAGCCTTTTCCGGCTCGAAGTCAATTGCGAAGTCGAATGCCCACCGGAATCTGGATCGCTTTCATCTTCTCCAGATTTAATTTGGACCTCCCAGTCGAGCAACCCTTTACTCTCCGTTACTGTGACCGCTGGACCCAACAGTTTTTTCTCGAGCGTAACGCTTTTTTCCTCGACTCTTGACTCACTCTCTCCGGTTTGCCGAGTGTACTTCGATGGAAATATCGCTGGTGTACAGATGAAAGGGAGCCGTTTATAGGGGAGAAATCTTTCAGGAGATAGAAGTTTAGGCGATGTAGACCAGTCTGGTCCTGCACTGAGGATCGCTATTTTCTTAGCTTGAACCTTTAGTTCGTTCAGTTTTCCTCATTCCTTACGATTTTAATAAGGTTCTCTGAATCATTGTCAATATCTTCTGTTTTACGCCAGAATATGAGTCCCCACTTTGAGTAGCAGAGATTTGAAAAATAATTATAATTCCATATTTGTGTTAATTAAAACTTAAATTCGTGGTTACACAGTTTGAGTGTGTGCTCATAGACACGTGTAAACGAGACTGCTTGATCGAAATAGGGAGCAACTTTACACCGGCTGCAAAAAAGCAGCACTCAGCACGCACCAAATAAAGTTGGAGTTTCGCGGCTACTGGGCGCTAGAAGTTGTTAGGTATTAATAGAATCCTTGATGAACTGGGTTATAATATAAGCCGTGCGAGCACGTGTTTGCGCCCTCCCATCTCTTTCGTATTACGAAGCCAGGTGGCCACTCAGTCAAAAAGTAATTCGCCCGGCAGTTTCCAGCCGGAACTATGCGAACACCAACCGAGCATTCTCAGCCATTAAAGTAAACCTCGGCAGTGTAAGCCGCAGAACAAGTGCAGTCAGAAAATCATTAATAATAGTGGAAAATAGCACAAATCAGTGGAAACCACGGATGGCAGAGGACGTGGATGAGTGCGTGCGGGTTCGAATCATTATTTCAAGCACTTGGGCTGCCCGAATGGCTGCCTGCGGGAATTAGGGCGGGTGAGGGGCGTATTTTTGCGGTATAAGCAACTCAGCGATTCGACAGCTTCCTCCTTGGTTCCAGAATGAATATGTATAGGCGAAAATTTGCACTTACGAAGTTGGCGACATCGCGCGGAATATGGAATTAATGAAATTAAATGGAACTGTGCGTATAATGCTTTAAAGTTAGAAGTGTCGGTTTGGTGGGAGCGCCGATTGTAACTCGTCGCGGTTGGTTCTCGTTTGGTGGTCTGCTTCAAGGGCGGGTTTCCTTTTTGCAGAGAGGAAGCGGTGTTATCTACACCTATGTTCTAACAACATTGTCCCGGTTTCCCTCGAATATTCGATAATCATTCCTCGCGGTTGGCGCGCACCCCCAGATTATATCTCGAGGGCAGTTTTTCTCGTCGAGGGGCTTTGTCGCAGTCGAGTGGATATTCAAGTCGAATCGAGGCGCTTAAAAGTCAAGTGATGCGCGCGAGCGCGCTACTTTTTCAATCCCAGATAGATAGAAAATACGCCTCAATCCGCTCGTTACTTTGCAGATCGAGTGACTCGAGCATCCTCCTCCTTTGGAGCGCCCGATTCCCTCACACCAACTCCTTCACTCTTTCGTGTTATAAGATCCTTCTTCAAAGATTAAAACGTCCTTCTTCTCCGTTCACTGAAACCGTATCGTAACATCAATCAACTTTAATTAACAGTTGTGCATCATAATTTTCCTTTTTTATTAACTCTTGGAAATGAAAAAGAGGATCAATTTGTCGACGCGAAAGAAGCTATAGAAGACGTTCGAAATGAGTTGCCGAGAGAAATATCTTAGTTTCCCATTGACTCCTATTGTCATTTTTAATTCAAGGAATATTTATTATTCCACCTCTCCTCTTTCCTTTCAGTGACTTCCCTCGGCAAGGTTCCATTCTTATCGGCACTGCGGTCCAGTATATTCAACGGTGGCTGGCGGTTTTGTGGAGTGAAGCGGTCTAGTATACCAGGAGGAGATAATTAATATTCACTTATAGCTTGTATCCAGAAGCAGGGTGGCCATGTTCGTCGGCTGATTTGTAAGGGTTCCTGGTACTCGCCGGGGTTATCACGGCGTAACACCCTTCGCTGATCTATCGACCGCAGTTAGACTAACCCACTCACCGATTCCATGGCGCTTCCAATAACTGTACGGCAGGATTACAAGGCTCAACTGTAGAACTCCACTTAATAGCCTTTCTATGAGTGGAATAGCTTGTCCGCGAAATTATAACTAACTATTCGTAATCCCAGATGCTGTAGAATAGAAGTCGATTTCCATAGGATTGATGCCCCGGGATCTCTCGAATTCATCAATTTCGACCCCAGATAAAGTTGTGTCCCCGGCGTCTTCTCGATTAACCGGAGGATGCGAGGAATACAGGCGTCGTATATTCATTCGAGGAGATACAGCAGCTTCAGCAGTTTTATCCCCTTACGGAAAAGCGATAAATAGCCGTCGCGATGACGAAAGTAGGCGGGAAAGTAGCGGAGAAGTTTTATTGGCAGCTTGCAAACCCAGGACAAGTTGTAATAGTTTCACAAACTCCGACCCGCTTTGGCTTGTGCACACACATCCGCGCACACAGACACACGCACCCACGTATATATGTGTGTATGATGTATAGTTATACCTGCATGCCTGCACGTATGTACATTGGAGAATCTCATTAAAGTCTCCCCCCCTTGTGTGGCTCGATTTATCAATCAAGCGATTCTAATACTTGGCTTTGGTGGAATATTAATTTTCAAGGAAACAAAATGTACAGCAATTATTATTTTAGTGTTTATAATGACGTATTTTAACCATGACATTGGTTAAAATGTATTCGAGCAATTTCAAATAGGAATAAATCTAGAAATCTTGAGTGATTTTGACGAGTTTGGCTATTCTAGGGCTGAGATTAAGGGTAGGTGCTTGCCAGTTAACCAAGTCGGCGCGGAAACACATATCCAACGCTGAGACAGCCACTATTATTCCTGGAGCTACGTCTCGCGTCAGTATGAAGCAGTTAATTGAAGTCTTCGCCGAGCGTGAGATAACACCTTCTTAGGCAGAGTATTTCGCCGAGATTCCAGGAATTCGAGCAAGTTCGTCACTCGAAGGGGCCCGTAAGCCGTTTAAGGAGCTTTCTGGAATTCACTCGGCTCGAGTTTTGCGAGCGGCTACTTGGCCGCGCACGCCGAGTGTATGTAATCGTGTGACATAGCGCCAGCTGAGACGGAACCAGTGCAAACTGCAAACAAAGGTTACAGCGGCAGAAAGAGAGGAAGGGAATTGAGATGCTACGCCGTCCTGATGCACGCGGTGCTTGATCAACGAATAGAACGAACTCTCTCGGCATTCTGCTTTCCCGACACTCACACGCAAGCGCATTGTTCCGCGCTGGATTTTGCTGGTGTCTGCTCCAGTTAAAGTTGCCCGCTCGGTTATCGAATCCGACTAGACTCCCACTGTTCTTTCCAGCAAGATATTTATTCTACCACTCTTTTATCTTGCGCCGGTGTTTTTGCATTGGTCAGCCATTGCCGGGTCGATTTTCTTATAGTCTTTCAGGCAATTTATTGTAAAACGTTATCTTATTTCAGATCGACCAATTCTCTTTATTTTCCGGTTACTTCGTATTCTGCTGTTGTCCCAGAGAAGTGTCGAGTATTTTTTATTAAAAATTCTCAGTTTTTACTTCACGCCATTTTCCCTTCGCAGCTTCTGTGAAACTAGGTCATTAAATTTGTGTCGTTTTAATTTTCCGTGCGAACAATGGAACGTTATGAATTTCTTTGTGCCCGGTTTCTAAGTCTCATGATTGCAATCTTCCTTCATAATTGAGGCTAAGAAACTGGGGCTGTTCGTCAAGTATGAATGACGGAGGAAATAAATATAGCGAAACTGGTTCAAGTTGCTTAGAATTTCGTATTAAGGTGAAGACTTTAATCGCGGGATATTACTGGAATATCATCAAACGATCCTCAAGATTCCCTGCTTGAAGCGTGTGGGCTCAAATTATGTGAAGTATAGGGTGTGCCCTTATTTCTAAATAATTAATACTCCACAAATACAAAGAGTTGACGAGCTGATTAAAATCCATCTGAAATCTAACATAAAAACGACGCTCTCAAAGCTCAGAAAGCTGTCGAATTGATAGAGACGCTAAACTAACGTCTCGATTTCGTAAAGTTGCAGGAAATATTACGCACAGACGGGCACAGATAGCAATGATGGATGATTTTCATCTCTCGACGGCGGCGAAGTGTCTACAGTATATGCGTGGAAGAGCATTCTGTAGCTCTCGAGCAAAACACCATGCCGCTTGTATATTTCAAGGCGGCCGGGCATCATTTTATTCCAGGATACATGAAATATTAATGCACGCTGGAATTACAACCTTCCTTCTCACACTACCGCCTCCATGAATAGAACATTTTTAATTCCACCGAGGTATAGGGCTAGGCTGCGTCCCTTTCGCTAAGCGAGCACTAACCGAGAGAGACTCTCCATTCGGGTTCCAACCTCTTGACACGATTTCGATCAATGGTTTCGTCGGCTAGCGACAAAATAAATCACCTGAACGAGGACGTAATGGAGTCAAAACCTTCGTTTTCTTTGACGGCTCAATATCTCTCAGAGGTCCCTATTGTCAAAGGTATCCTTGACTTGGCCCGAGGCTTACAGTCCTGGTGATGTGCTTTCAGGATGACTAACATTCACATACATATACTTAATAACTCGTACATTCACTCAGGTTACAAGTGTCATCCTTAAAATGATATTCAGTCGATGTTCTAAATGTGACTGAATGTTCACGAAGATAAACAGAATTTTAATTACCTCCCAACTTCTGAAATTTAAAATCACGACCGCAAATGATCAAAGCCAAGCAATTTAATAGAAACAGGCCAATCAGTGTCCGCAGAAAAAAACTAGGTATGAAGTTAGATCAATTCGTCAAGAGTCTCTCGCGCCTCTGGCTCTGAAAATTCAGTGTTAGGCCTTGACTACAGACACTAAGGGCTACAAGCAGTCAATGTCACGATATCCCTGAAACTCCCGGGGAATATCGCACAACAACGGTCGACTCGTCGATCATCCCTAAGGGCCCGCCAAACCCGATCCATCTTTGTAAAGTGGCCCGGCGCGATGATAGCTCTGTCACAGTCTTCCTCTGGAAGACCCTCGAGAATAAACTTGGAAAACCACGGTCGACACTAGGTTCACGTGTTTCACATGAAAATGCTCGGAGGCCCCAGTAGGCAGGTTTTCCCAGCGACAAAAAGACTTTAATCCACAGCGATCGCTTCAATGGAAGCTTTGTGCTCCTTAGGGGAAAGTGGATCGAAATTCACTTAGCCACGGTTCCTCGTTCCGGCATCAGTATTCAAGGGAACCAGTATTGTAATTAAAATAAATCCTGGTTTAACTATGAGTTTGAGGATAGTGAATGCTGACATATGCAATACAGAGAAGTCGAATCGACCGCACAATGAAGGGAACGGTTAAATCATTAAACTATTTGATAATTCCGTTTTTGGCGGGATGCACTCTCCGCTCACAAACATCCCTGTTTATTATGGGGCCCGCGTCTCTTGCTAGTTCAAATTCGCCCTGTATTGTTAGGAAACCTCTACGCTTCTCGCATTCGGCCTGATTACCTTCCGAAATTAGCATAACAAAACCCCTTCTCCGGACTGCGGCCTCCATCGAAGCCCTCTCCCCCTACCACATTCCCTTGAAGCTCTGTCCTGCGCCAGTAGAAAACCATAGCTAGCTCTAGTCGGCATCCTGAAAGACACGCGGCGTTGCCGGAGGAGGGCGCGCGTGCATATTGCACCGGCTCTTCCTTTGAGATGTCTTGAGAAGCAAATAACACACCCAGGAAACCACTCGAAAAGGAATTCCCTAGAAAAGCGGGCGATATACGCGCCAGTATAGATGTACGTGCGCATACCTCCCTCGTATTATACGTGCACTGTGCTCTTATTATACGTGCATCGGAGTTTGGGCAATTTCATACTCCACGGTGCGATGGTACGCGCGCGCGCTCGCGGCAATAAAGGGTTGTGCGGAATATCGCAGCGCGAGATGCGTCGAGGAAAAAAGGCCGCGGGCTTTTTTATGATCGAACGGAAATTTACAAAACCTTTTATATTTTTTTAATTGAAGGATGGAATACAAGAATGGAATATTAAGAAATAATACCAGATGCAAGAAACTATATTTCCAACAGCCATGGCATTTAGCATACTTTGACAGACGACCTCGTATTAAATTTGACCAAATATGGGAAATCACGGGGTATAAAATTCATAAGGTTATCCGGTGTCGTGACGCTCGCCATGTCACTTTCTGGAAGGCGAGTGTATCCATCTCTGGCGCCTTTTCCCTATCCCAGCGCCCACTTTCCCCGAGGGAATCGCACATGTGCGATATGAGGTATGTGTCTCTGTAGAAAAGTGAATGTAAAGCTCGTTTTGCAATATTTTCGCTGGATCTAGTAACGTCCTCCGAATGGGGGAGAAGTGCCTGCCAAGCTTTTTCCTCGACAGTGACATTTTTTACTTGTTACATGCATTCTCGAGTGGGTAGACGTTCTTTGACTTTTTAATCAAGAGTTGACTGGAAAGAGGTCTTGTAGGGACATCACAAATTTACGCACACACATATGTACATAAATTTGCACAAACAAACTTAGCTTTTCATCTTTAGCAATGAACCTTGGGATAATCCATGCATAAGGATCAATTGAAGTCGGCGATTAAATTGCGAGGAATAATCTGAAGAGTATCGGGAGGAGAGGAAAGTCGGCATCGTGCTCAGGGGAGCAACGAACAGATGGCGGACAATCTGCCTCTCGATGGAAGCAGAGCAATGCGCATTAGCAAAGATAGAGTGCAAAGGCAGAGCCGGCAGCATTTCAAAAGGCCGTTAAATAGCACCGGACGGAAAAACTGACGGGGGAATGGCCACACACACACATACACGCGCGAGATATATAAGCCGGCACAAAAGACTCTCATTACGCGTGTGGCCAAATAGAGCACGAAAGGATATGGCGTCCGGCTATAAAGCGCCGCCCGCCGGATAATTCATGTGTCGGCGACAAAGAGGCGGCGTTTTGTCAAATGTTTTCCGAATAGTAATGCCTGCCCATTCGATCCATCTTCCACACGCGCCTGCGATCGATGTGTGTGTGTGTGTGCGTGCGGGGTGGCGAGTTTTAATGAATCTCGATGACCGACTTCCTGGCACGCTCGCCAGGATAAACGCTGTATAAATATTCGAGGATGCGATGATGGTTTTCGCCCGGACCGCACAAAGGTGGGAGGCGAGCGGCAAATAAAATCGCGGCTGCTCGACGACGACAGATGTTATAATTCATTAGCGCGCGCGAGGATCGTTTGTTTTTCAACGGTTCTTTGACCGGTTTGGATTATCTCGATTGTGTCATAATATTTTAACGATGTTTCCACCGTGTTTCGCTCATTGTCTCTTTCAGAGTCCTCCTCCGTTTTTCATTAGCTCGATTTGTTTACGAGTTTCGCGGCTGAACTGCGTTTTTGATTCGTCCAAATGTGTTTTCATTCATTTGTGTTTATGTTTTTAGACTCTTCTCGACACATCGGGCGTGGATTATATTGGCAGCGTTGCGTATTATCGTTCACTTTTTCAGTGGATTGTTGCATCGAAGGGTCTCGCGTGATGACAAATTGCACAGAAAGGTCTTGTGCGTGTTTTACGTCACGGCAATGTTGGCAATTTTAAAGCCAGTGACTCTGGAAACTCATTTCTTTAAGGCCAAGATTTAAAGAGACAGTTTCTCAAAACTACAATGGTGATTCCCGGCCGACAATGAAATTCACAAGGACGACGTCCCGCGGAAGAATATCGTGGGGGGGACAGTTCTTGCAATTGAGATGATAATTGAACTGTCAGAGAACCGAGGGGATCACGTTCCACGCGAGGATACGATGGAATGAGAAAAGTCCATCAAGCATAGAATGTAGCCACGATATCACCCTCTATAAATCCGCCAGTTGTCAGCGCCAGAGGACTATTTAATCGTCGAACCTGAATTGACCGTTAAATTATCGATGCCTCGATTCACCCTATCATCACCGAGCCATTCGGGAACCCGTCAGTGTTTTTCATTTTTGTTTTCGCCGCATAAGCCTCAGTCAGTTTAGACTCTTGAAAAGTTCATCCTTTTCCTTTCGCCTCTTTTTCCCGTTAAATATGCTCACACTCTCGTTGGATTAAAAAGCGCCACTTTTTAATACGATCTCGGCAATTTTCGTTGAACTCTTTTAATAGCGCGTGTCCGCAGGAAACCCTGCTATAGCGACGATAAGGCATGTACAGCGGGTTCCCGCTGGCACAGCGGACAGATGTCAGTCCCTCGACTAAATCCGCCCGCCCAATTTTGGCAGGAATTAATATGATTACGATTCGCCTGGCTTGCTTTACTTACGGCTAATAACATTTCCATAATTTCGGGGGTCTAAGCCCTTTAGGCTCAAACCGGCTGTAATAGTTAAAGTGGGTCCAGTGGCAAGCTGCTGCAGGAATCACCCTGCAAATATTAATGCAAATTTCTCACCTCACAGTATAACAATCTACAGTATAAAATTAATAAGACGAATTTGCAACGCACCCGTCGCGTTAGCAATAGTACTAGTACAGTTTCCGCCAACGACTCTCCCTGCCAATTGTTTCTAGAGAATTACACAACAAGTTTGTAATTCCGTCTCAATTTCACGGCCGGCTGCTACGCCGGTAATCGTATAAGCACGGGCCAATCATTCCCGGCGGAACATTTCGATTGGCCGGTTCGGTGGAAATTGAAAGCAAAGCCGAATATTGCCTTTATTTCGGCGCGGGTGGCCTGGCATTAAAGGATAATAGGGTTTACGGTATTACGTTAGGATATTAGGCATTACGCGGTCTATTTAGTGCGCGCGCGGGTTAATGACCACGTGGACGCGTCCGCGCGCGGTACATAATAGTATTTGCTTGATTATGCGTCAAACTGTCTCCGCAGTGTTCGGTGGCCAATATCACTTGTTTAACTAATTAATCATCGGGGCCGGACTTCGAATTTTCCCCGGCGCCGACATTGATGCCCACCGTCCCACAATTGCCGGGGCCGCAAGCACTATAGAGGGTTTACGGCGGCCGGCAGGGTTAGTTGGCGCTGGGTAAACAAAGTTATTGTCGATACGACCGCAAGGTGATCAATGTATACAGGTGTAAACAGGACCTTCTACGAAATAATGCCCGGGCTAATGGCTAGCTGTTGCCCTCCGGGGATTGTGATTGTATTGTCTATTGGACGAGGGCAATGAGATTTGTAAGCGATATTAGAGTACCGGATTAAAAGGATGTTAAATACGATCTTTCGCCCTTTGATATTTTTAACGCCTACACGCGTCAATTTTGTTTGATCTGTGATTGAAGTATTGTTTTAAATAAACAGATCGTAGCGATAAATCCGCCCGCACCCGTCACGATATCGCGATACACTCGCGTTTCTCATCATTTATCAAACAACGGTTTCCCTTGTGATAAAGGAAAAGGAAACAATGGAACGTCGGATGAACAGTAGAGGGATGGAAATGCAGAAACATCGAAAAAGCGAAAGGAATTGCACGTAGCCTGTCATTACTCATTCCTTTATTCGGCGAGCGTACTGCGTGGCGGTTTGATTTGACTTATTACACACTCATTTCGCCGGCGCGCGCCGTGTACTTACCGCGCGTACGCAGCCGTGCGTAGTGCGCCAATTTCAGCGCAAATTGCGAAATCGATTTGAATAAAACCCGCTGGAAATCGCTCCAGCCAAGATATAACGCGCGTGTTCCCTGGAGTTACCGGCCTGCTCCTTGGCAAATGTATTTTGCTCGCTGCTCCCTGCAGCCCCGCATATGCATAATGCAGGCGCCCGCCGATCGCGATAAGCGGAAATTGTTTTGCATTAAAGGAAAGGCGGCGTGAGCCGCCGCGAGGGGGGGAAGGGCGAAGGTGAAGGAGGGTCGCTCGCACTTAAGAGGAAAAAGTCGAATGAACTTTGTTGCACTCATTACCACGTGGGAGTTCTGCGCCACCAGCTAAAACCTCTTTCCCTTAATTTACTGTTGCGAATTCTCCCCCATTGACGCGGGGACTTCATTATTTCCAGGGGATGTTTCTTAGTAACTCGCAGTACGCGTGTTGCATAGTCAAAATTGCTAGAAAAATAATGATGAAACGTACTTTTCGATATTTATTTTTAATGTTGTTCTAGATTGGCAGCGCGTCGAAACGAAATGGCGGAATCAATATCTGCAGTCTAACAGATATTGACGCGGACTGTTTGCCAATAATCACAGATTAATTCGTAGGGTGTTCAAAGTGATACATTCAGCGGCATAACCCGCGAATAGAATCCCGTTTAATTTCAAGTTTAGCTGGAAATCCGAGGTTCGATTCGATTGCTCCACCTGCACGCCGTAATCGTCGAAAATACTACGCCCCCATTCCCATACAGCGCCTGAAAAGGAAACCTATATAATTGCAATCTGCCGACTACAAAGTGCTCTCTTGTTCGTTAAAAATCCCCGTTATTAAAGGGCATTATGGCTACATGCTTTTAAAGTTGATGTGTGTGAATGGTGTGCCATTGGGATTTCATAACTAACTCATGTAGATCTACAACACGAATCAATTACATTTACGCTTTTCTATCCTCCTTTTGATTTTGACTCAATTATCCCCGCTGATTAATTGATATGTTTCAATAAAATGTTAAAGCCAAATTCGTGCAAATTAAGCTGAAAGCTTCTCAGAATATATAAAGAACAGTAAAATATATTATAAAAGCTGCAAAAAAGTAAACACATTGAAAAATGCGAATATGTTCATTACTAATATTAATTAACTCCATTCACTTTGCCGGCACTACAAACCACAGACTAATACAATCCCCCCAACAAAACTCGAGATAAATATCACGAATTAATTAGCCCATCATTATCCCAGCAATTCCCGAATACGAACACCAAATTCCCCTTAAACCAGGAGGTTTAAGGACGCCCATTTTAATCGAATAGCAAAACCAACGAAAGGCTCTGGTGATCAGGATCAGGATCTACATGCGATCTTTTAATATCACCCCAGTGCCTCAGGGGGGTGGTAGTCATGTCGCTCATTACGGAAAATGACCGGTTGCGCTTCCGCGCGGGTGTGTATGGCGCTGCCGTAAATTAGACGCGCAGCCCGAAGCAATCATCGGTTTCACAGGAGAGCCTGTTATTACCTATTAAAAGGAGGCTAACAGTGGTGGGGGCTGGGAGGGGGCGAGCATGCAGGGGGTGGAGGTATCGAGAGGGCGCGTGTCCGCTGTTATCGTGGTAATTCGCAATTCGAGCGCCCGCTTCTTAACCCAATTGCGGCTGCAAGGGACACACGCGACTCCCCGATGATATGTAGGCCGAGTGACTGTTCCCCTTTTCCTCTCTAATTCACTCGTTCACTCCCTGTCGCAGCATGAGCCGAGTGCTGGCTGTGCGTAATACATATTTACAAGCCACTTCTGCGGCGATGTGCTTTATGGAATGCAGGGGTTTCGAGGTGTCAAATAGAATGTGCTTTGCGAGACCAGCCGTCGGCCACGCGCAGTCCGGCTTACTTTCCAACGATACGACCCCCATTGAATCCATCATTTTCGGCTGTAAAGAGACCGAGTGAGCCAATGCGAAAACGTGGAATAGTGTTTTGTAGAGATATGATGAATATTGATGGGATTATTGACTGATTTTGATTGCAAGGGTATTTGGAGTGTGAACGATGAATGGGGCAATGGAGGATGCGGTGAGAGAATTTGGTGATGGTTTCATGAGAAAGTGAGGGAATATCCTTCTTATAAGTGGCAAAATTGCGTCAAGAACATATTAAAGTATAAGCCGGGGCCAGGAGCCTCGTAATACTCTATCTAAATGCTGATTCGTTCAGGCACTCATTATTTCTTGTAATCCTGCTTCTAAATGACACTTAAATCTCGTCCTATAATAGCACACTGGAAAGCTTTTTAATGGCAGCTACTGTCAACATTGTGGCTCTATCTCGATCCAGCAAAATATCGGTTTTTTACTTGTTACCTTATTTGTTGGTAGGTTCACTTTTTACTTAATACAAAATATCAGAGTGGTTTTAAAAATTATTTGGTCTACAGCCTCCTACTGCCAATTGAAATTACTCCCCTCTGAACGGGACACCAAGGATTTGCACTGCAGCAATGTTACTCCATTGAGAACTAATGAGGTCAATGTTTGCAACCGCTCGCATTGTTTTAAAGAGAAACCCCGGTTTCTGAAGAGTTCGCCGTTCGTTTGAGCATAAAAACTTGGCATTCACGTAAAATCTGGTCGAGTTGCCTCGCATCTACGAAGGCCGTGTCCTGGCCCCATCTTCTGGGGATCTCGTGCGGGGCCTAGTTCAGTTTCAGCGCTCCCGCGCTCCAACTTTTCCCCCCCGGATAAAGAGTTGCGTGCTAAGGTAGAGGATCCTACGACCGCGCGGAGTTTCGCTAGCGAGCGAACTTGCCCGAAGTTGCTGTAATATACCGAAAATTCTTTAAAAGAAAGTAGCCGAAGGAGGGTATACAGTGCTGGAGAAGTGGGTGGGGGGAGAAAAAGAAATATTGAAATAAGATGCACGCTGATTCGTTTAGTCGCATGGGAGAGGGAGAGGGAGACATGGAGCACGAGGTAGAATGTCGGCCTTTAATTTTGAAAGTTTCACGTAATTGCGAAACTCAAAGCGCCAAAAGAGAGAACTCGCTCCCTTCTATCGTCCTCGTCACTTTTCTAGCCTCTTATTCAAAAAAAAGCTAAAGGAGAGTGTGGAGGGAAGGGGGAGGGAAAAGTGCCGGAACACTGAAGTGCTAAGTTTGATTAAGAGACTGTAAACAAGCCCGGCAAAAGCTGGCCATATATATACAGGCAATGAAGACGCTCTGTCTTTAGAATGCCTTTCAAGGTGAGACTGTTGTCAGAATCCCTCAAACACAAGGTCGCTAAATCCGCCCGGGCACACAGGATCATCCAAAAGCCCGTGCGATATACACACACACCACCACGGAAAACAAGTTAGCGTCAAATGCCCCACCAAATATCGCATTTCCACAGAATGTTTTTCAGCCATTCCCCGAATTACAGCTCTGTCAAAGACGAATACGGGTGTCCAGATCTAACAAGCGTAATGTATGGCGATTTATAAAGGATCAAAATTTGGTTTAATCAAACCCTGACACCCGGGCGACGACGACATCAAAGTCCAGAGAAAATTTTGGGAGGCCTCGTGTTAAAATAAATCAGCTCGTGTTATCGCAGGGTAGCATGGGGCAGAGTACGGCGACAATAATTGCGCGCTCACGAGCTGTCGAATAAAAGTAAATCAACATCCGCGCCGGTAATTAAAACCAGGATTAATCGGAATGTCATGCATACCCTCTGCGCACTATTGATTGCCTGAGGTATCCGGGGTATCGGTGGCGCCGGGTAAACAGGATGCGGCTCGTAATTAGTGTAAGCCAAAATTAAACTCGCCAGATTGCCAAGGACTTTCCTTCTGGCTGCGAAGCGCTTCTGTTGTTACCGAAAATTCCCGCCAATTCCAGATTCCATTTTTCCCCCTTGTCGGTTTCTTTTAATTCGACGTTAGCTTTTTCTGTGATAACTCGTTTTGAAATATACATGGAATTTAACCTTCTGATGGAAACTAACGCATATGCGCTCGTTTTGTTTTTATATTGAGCTTGTTTGATAGAAAGAACTCATAAATATGGGGTTTCCATTCATACGTTATAGTATTTCTGTTTCTGTTTGTGTCTCCACTTTGCTTTGCTCCCAGTCGTGTTAAAATTCATAAAACACTAGTTGGAATGGAACCTCATAGAGTATACTGGTTAAAAAAGGTTTAATTAGAGACTGCGTTATTTTTAGTAACATTTTTTAAATTTATTACAGACTGTCAACACTCGACGCAATGACGCTTCGCCAGGGTTGCAGACGCCCACTCGCTAATTTAAATAGCGGTAAGTGAATAAAGGAATACAATGTTTGTCTTTCGAGGTAAAAAGCCTTATACCCAAAGGGGTATAATCTCATCCAGTGATAAATACGATAATACGAAGGAATGCGATAATCCACAGTAGACAAAGCAAGTATTTACAGATTACCTCATTGCCTCGCGGCCTAGTTCGTGCCTTTTCAAAATGCCATTGGCATGTTTAGAAGGCAGGAAACGTGCGGAGCTGAATGGGTGACAGTGGATCCGCATTCGCGTCCCACGGAACGAAACTCCTCTCGGGCGTGCGCCGATCGTGACGGATTTGCCTCGGTATTTCGAAGGAGCCGCAAAAAAGCTCTGAATGCCTGAAACGCGACTGGCAAACATTCGCCGGGAACGCTATCCGCGAGAATTCTCGAGTGACGAGATCTTCCAGGCGTGGATCCGTATGTATGTATAGTGATCTTTCGCCGAGTTAGTATCACTTTCCTACCGAGTGCCGACGCGATCCTGCAAACGTTTCACCACCGTATTTCTCTTGGAAAGTGTCACTTCTCTGATCACACTTTTTCTCGCAGCTCGAACTCTCTTTCCGTCTATTACATTTTTTGGTTCTCGGACTTCGATTGTTTCAATTAGATTCCGTGTACTTTCCACGGTCGCTAGATGTTTTATGTCTAGTTTGTCTAAAGTCGATAATTAGATACTAAAAGCTCGATAGCATACAATAAGGGCAAAACCAAAACGATTAATATTACTTGAAAACATATTGAAATATGTTCATCCGGAAAAGTGAGATCAAAATCAATGTCATATGTGACGAAATGAGTGGAAGCATTTCAATTGGCCTATTCTATAAGTTCCGTGTACGAGGAAACTCGAAGTTGAAGGGCAGAGCTAGTGGGCAAACGAGTTGCAGTCCGAAAAGCCGAATTTAGTCTGAAGCTTTTGGAGCACGGCATGCTAAAATATGAAGGTTGTATATCAGGCGGGATGCGAGGACCGGGATGGCCGCCTCTTCGGCGTCGGGACCAGTTTAGTCCCGATGTACGGGGGAAAAGTGGTTTTCCACTAGACTATGCACTGCTTAATGTGCCTTGTATACTGCTCGCTCGCAGCCGTGTACACACAGTATTAGCTTCGTATCCAGCCGCATATTCTACAATGAAACGAACGCCTTATTTATGCCCGTCGGAATTAACCAGCGAACCCTCATTAACCGGCTTCTGTTTCATTTAATCACACATATTCCCGATAACGGACTTCAGTCTTTGCATTAATACAGTGCTCCTCTTGACAAGTGCCTACAGTTACGCACAAAACAATGACTTTCTTTTAACGCCAATTAGCTCAAAAATACCAAAAATATAAAGAATCTCAGACAAATATTTTTCAATCGTCAATCGAAAGTGGAACCAATTTTTTAATCAATGTGCTTACCAATTTCAACGTTTCTGAATTCTGAAACGTTAGTCCAAAAGAATTTATTATTATTAAATTCAACTAAGCCGCCATGTACTATTCACTTGAATCTAGTTGTTCGTGTTTTCATTTCGATCGTTTATTTTTCATCAAAGCGTGTTTCTCTTTTCGAATTTTATTACCTCGGAGCAGCGTCTCGATAAATTTGGCTCCCACTGCTCCTTCTCCCCCGAAATCCTAATACTTGAGAGACGCTCCATGTGCGAGATGCTAGTTGCACGTGCACTATATAGTCTTATCAAAGTTGGCGGAGTGCGCAAGCCGTTTACCGTGCCGGGGAAACCCGGAGAAAGCTCGTACACAGAGGAGATACTTCTTCCGCTCTATCGTCCTCGTTGTCGCAGGAAAGAACACGTTTCACGGCAAAGTGCTAACTCCGAAAGTGTGCCTCTACTGACAATGTGGAGTGACTGTCTGTACGCCGGAGTATTTACTTCTCACGGTTGCCGCCCTGGAGGCGTTCTTGACAGTTTATTCTGCTCTCGGTATACTTTGGATTTTCCTCGATTTCCCATTGCATCCCACATTACCAACTCAATCTTTATCTTTTTAATTATTCATGTTTTACTTTCAATTTTCACTTTCAGTCGCCGAATACCAGAACACTGAGTTGCTGACTAGCTCGAGTAACGGCTTAAGAACCATTGCAGTCGATCGACTCGTAATTGTCGGGGCCAACTCGCTCGAACGCGGGAGAGCTCTCGCAGTTTGCACGAGTAATGGAAACAAATGTCCAGCCCGCCGACGGACGTTTGTATGAGGATTAACGGTTGACATATGCCACGGCTTCGATTGGTAACGCGTCTGTCCGGGCATTCCCGAAAGCTCTAAGTATTGGCCGAGTGCTGGATTATTGAAAGCCGAGGAAAAATGGTCGCGCGCGCGCCCTGGCATTGAGCTACGAACGAATAGTCGCGCACGGGATCACGTTTCTTCGCTCGGTCGCGCGAGATAAATCGGCCGGCATGCCCAACGAATTCCTACATGGATTAACCGGATTATTGGAATTGGTCAATTCAATTCAATTTGGGAATAAAATTGAACAGCGCCCCAGATAATTATGTGGTGGCGAGCGGGCGAATTTTCAGGCCCTCGGCCTATTCACCCTGGCGGCTTGTTTCTTATGGGAACGGCCGATGTCACTATGCATTCGGTATGCACTCGGGATTTAATAACGTAAATCAATATAAAAAGAAAGGAATAATTCAATAATTGGGAAAACGGGGAAATTCAATTTCACTGCGACAAATTACACTTTGTTTCAGCCATTTTGATTAATACGCTATTAAAATATCAATTTCCGCTTGAAAATAAAAACTGAAAACATTTCCCAAAATTGTACTCAATTAAACCAGTGATAGAGTTTGGCGTGTATGAACTCCAATTAAGAAACACAAAATTAACATATGATACAGGTTTTCCCCAAGTCTCGCGAACTCGAAGCTGGCAAAATCAAACAAAGACACGCACTAATTTCTTTTCTCTAGGGCCCGTGCGTGATGCACTGGGGGGATACAGGTCTCTACAATTTTCCGGTAGCATCCCGCTATCAAACTTCCCGGAACGTTCAATCAAACTATATCCACTTTGCAAAACCATGAACTCGGGCTTACAGCTCCAGCATCTGAAAGAGGCTTCCCCGGGCGGGTTTCGCATTAAAACTTGTGCGGGAAACGCACGTGGAAGCGAGTCGAGTCGAGTCGGGGAACGCGCACGAGTTTCGCATGGCCAAGTATCAGTAAACATGCGGCCCGCTATCAAAATGCCAGAAAGTCCTCGCCGCCCAATGACGATGAAACGCCGCGGACTTTCGGTGGTGCCGCGCGCGCGACCAACTTCCGTCACAAGTATCGATGACGTATCCGCAATGGCCTTTTTGCGAGCAGGAGAGCCACTCTATTTGTCGGGGAGTTAGGCGAAAGCATGAATTAGAAATCGAGGCCGAAGGTAGTTTTGAGTTGCTCTTTCAACTATACTTCAAACAACCTGAACTGCAAGATAACATCAACATATCTCAATAAGAGATATGTTGATACTAAAACTCTGCAGGTACTCTCGGTGCCGGTGAGAACCAAGAAAAGCGCGACAACAAAGTATTGAAAGGCAGAGGTCTGGATCTGCCAAAAACATTACTTTAAAAGCATCTTGCTCTCTAGGCCGGCGGTGCTTGTCTGGCGTGCGGTTAGCTTTATACCTATCGCGCCGCTGCCGGCCAATAAAAGGCACACGCGGACTTTTGAGAAGCCATTAAACAGCGCGGAGTGCTCGTAAAACGTAAAGCAGCAACGGCATCAGCAGCACACCACCAGCACCGGCAGCAGCATGCCCTTTTCGCCACAGCGAGAGTTCCACTGTCAAAAGCGAGGAAAAGCGAGCGGTAGATTCTCTGACGCCGGCCCCCGTCGCTCTCGGGTGTAACGTCCCTCCAGAAGGAAGATAAGCTTTAGCACTGGCTCACAGAGTGTCGTCTTCATGGTATCGGCATCCCTTACCTATTTTTCTTGCCGCGTCCACCTGATACCGGACCCGCTCCGGCACAATAGACGGATACCCCGAGGCAGAAGGGCCTCAAGGAGCCCGCCACGAGAGGGAGAGTGGGCTGCCTCGGCTCCTTATCGTGGCTTCTTTTCGCGTCTCATGTTCCAATCGTTTGTCGCGAGCCACCTCGTAAACATCTCCGAAAGCCGATAGGGTGTCACTGATAGATCGGCTACAGATAGCACTCTATGCCCGCCTCGCCATCCCTGCGAACCTAACTTTATTTCAACAGATATTTTCACCGCTATTTTCTAGAGAGAAAGGGACATTTTTCTAGTTTTAGTTTGTTCTTTTGAAGGGATTATTTGATCAGGACTCTTGCCATTTTGGTGTCCTAAAATTGTACGGGTACTGGTTAAAGCAATGTTAATAAAACAATAGTGTAGTGTTAATAGAAGTATTATTGTAGTCGGGAGTCTGCTATTTTAACTTGGATTTTAAAATAACAATACTGTTTTCCCGATTTCTGCTCGCCCTTCGATTTCCTTCGAGTTTACAATGGGGTTTACGTTATCGCGTTCGCTGACTCCGCGTCATGCGGCCCCAATTGATTCCGAGGCGATTCGAGGCGAGAAGATGTTGGTGGAGTTGCGAATCAGCTCGTAAACATCATGGTGTCGGCTCTCCGATATCTCAGATAAACCATCGCGGATTCTCGATGGTACATATGTACGCGGGGTAGGCGGCACTTAGTGCATATGTGTGGACGTGTACGTGTTTGTCACATAAGAGCTGCCTGTCTAGAATTCACTTGACTGCTCGTTTACGGAAGAGATATGGCGAAAGCCAGGCTGTTAGGCCATCGATATGAGTTAATGCCTTTCTCGGATGTACAGGCTATCTCAAAACTCCTACCCGTGTAATCGGCGTGGAATCTAAGGGCTCCACTGACAATACCTCTACTAGTTTATCCTAATATTAATCGTTTCGTTTAAACATTTGATCATTAGACTCTTCGAGTTTTGCAAGAACGAGGAAATTGAATTCCATTTATTGAAGTGATAGAACTAGATAGGGAGATGTCAAGTTTCGCAGCAGACTTTTTCGTCAGGCTGTACAGTCGCGCACTGCCTATTTTCCATTTTTTCAAGAGAAGACGATAAGTGTCAGCTAAAAGCCCCTATTAAACTTCCGTTCGCGAACGGAGTGGCTCTCCGTATTACGGATACCAGGGATACATTTTCCATAATGAAGAGCGGAGGCAAATGCTTCCGGACCTCGATAATGCTAATCCGTGGCTCTTTAGCTTGCCAGGTGAAGCGTGCAGCGACGCAAAAATTGGTTACTGGCTACGTGGTAACGGTAAATTTATTCGTTTCATTAGAATCGAAGGCGCCGACTTTAAACGGAACGATCGTAATCGCAAGTTACGGCTTGAAATGAATGAAATTGCAAGTCCCCTCGATTTTTTCCGGCTGAGGCGCATGCGGATGTAACTTTCACGCGTGATATTTAAAATCGCAATTGATTTCGATTTCAATTGAAATCGAAATTGTATTTATTCTTGAAAGAATGAATTTTGGGATTTGAAATGTTGACAAACGCAAGGAACTGTTTGAATGTAACTTAATACGGGCTTATTTGTCGTGTAATAGTCAAACAAACGGCTAAGCAATCACATAAAATTACCGCGGGGTTGCCTAGTGAAATTCACAATTTTTTCACAAAACACGCCACATTAATAAAAGAGAGGAAATAGCCTATAAAGTAGTGGGGCGAAGTGGTGCTTCACTGCACGATTAATTGACCGGGGGTAATATCTTCGGGGAGGTCTCGTGGCCCTCTCGAGGCTTTTAAAGCCCTAGAAAAAGCCTATTACGCTCCAAGAAGTGGTTTAAAGATCGCACGGCCAGCAAGTAAATCCACATGCCCGGAAACCTCGCATACATATAATTCTCGCAAAAACAGAAAATATTACTCAAGCGTGCTTTCGTGAAATTAGCTCCAAACCACCATATTAACTAACAGGAATTGGATTTCTTCAGACAAAAGATGTAAGAATTCTTGGAGATAAAAAATGAAGGTCGTTTCAACTGCAACGTGAATATAGTTTGCCCGTTGGATTCTTGAGTTGTATAATTATGTTGAAAGCTCTTCGCTGACGCGCTAGAAATGTCCGCCTCGTACTTGCGACAAAGTTGCACTAACTTCCCCATTACATCGCACCCTTAAATCTCGCATTTTCGCACTTTTAAATGGTCCATGCTGAGGCGGGAGTGTTTTTGCAGGGAGGTCTAATGATAAAATGATTCATTAGGTATTCCCGGGGAGTGGTTTGCGGGTGTGTTTGTGCAGCGTTGCTTACACAGGTATTGGTGCGGAGATAAGGGGCGGCGTGGACATTATAAAGGAGGCGGGATTTCCATAAAAGAATTTCGCGTGGCATTAAAATTTATGAGAATGAGTGGAATTACAAAGTCGTGGCTTACTTTTTGCCCGGGGGTTAAAGGTACCGTGCACTCTGCCCGAGGAGTTTCCGATACCAGTGCATTCTTGAGACTAATAAAAGGCGCACTCCCCATCTAGAGAGCAAATAGACCCTGAAACATCCTGCAAATATCGTCCAAGTCGAAATATTCAGATTAAATTCGCATTGTTAGAACGTGCGCTTTGACTCTTGAAAAGTAGTTCACGAAAGTATCTTTTATGCGGTAGATATCTGTTACTCCGCGCGAAATTAACAAAATGATGCGTCATTCTCGTGGTGATGCATTTTTTAGCATTCTTTTGCGTAATTAAGTAACGCACTGGCGTTCTTCAGTAGCTGGAGTGTACGCAGGTCGAATTGCTCGGCGGATTGAGGCCACCAGTGAGCCAGGAATTCTTGTTGATTGGGCGTTACTGTTGCATGAGGCGAGTCTCGTTGTCCCGGCATATTGCGTGCCATTTCGAGCTCAACAAGTTGCGAGCTAGTCTCTAGCCAATTACAAAAGTAAGAAATTAACAAAACCTAGAATGTGATGCAGTATGCATGACACATCCAAGTTACATTGCTGAAACTAATACAGTACTGTGGAGGAATAGTTGAGGTTGCACGCTGCTCCATGTGTCCAGCTCATCATTCACGGCTGCATTTGCAAATTTGCAATCAATTGCGCCGAATATTCGCTCGGAAGCGAAACTTCAATGGGGTTATACGGTTTCAGAGGACGAGGGGGGAAGGGGGGAAGGGTATTATCGTTACTGACAAGTATAAATAGAGTGCCGTATGTTCCGGTCTCCCAGTGGCCATAGGATTTATGGATGCGGAATGAGAGAACCAGCACCAATCGAATGCTCGGAATTACAATAAAATCATCGCGAGGCAGAACGTACGTACGTATCATTGTTGGACGAGACCAAGCAAGTTAAGTTGAATTTTAGTTTAATAATCCATTTAAATATTTGTGTTAATGGTCAGTCAAGTTTTTGCATTTTTTGAAAAGTATGTATATTTTCTTCATCTCTTTGCAAGGTTAAAAATGGATAAAAATAAAAATAGATATTTGAGACCTTTTCAGCCTTCATGATTTAACATTGTCGAATTCTACGACAGTTGTGGAGCTTGGCATCAAATTTCGGTGAAATCCCTATTAGAGTTTGCCTTTGTGCTCCAGCAGGAGTTTGGCTTTAATTGGCGGGTTTCATCGTTACGGTTCAAATTGATGTCAAAACGATTAATAGCTCGAATTTCAAAAGAAACCCTCGATTTCGAGCTTCATTTGATGGACGTAAATTGCACGCTATCAATCCCATCATTTTTATGGAAACATTACACGTTTACCATTTTTGGGGCGATGAATTAATCAAGGGAAATAGAAACTCCTACATGAGCTTGATGAATTTGCTATTCCTCGATATTCGAGAGTTTTATCATTGTTTTACGATGCTGGCAACCCTGTTGCTCGCACGCACACTGCCCCGTCGAGTATTACGTCGATAAAAGTCGAGTCTATAAGGGCGAACGCGATCAAATTTTTACGTTGGCAATTCGTGGTCTATTGACAGCGGATAGCACGAAATTGTGCTTTCATGGCAGCCTGTTTCCGGTTTCTTACTGCTCGTTGAGCCCGTAGAGCTCCTCTCAGCCTTCGAACAATGTTACACATAATGTGGCACCATAAACTGGTTAACTTTGAATTTATTGATCCTTTCACAGTTCGGTAAAAAATCTTATTACCAAATACTGTTATCCACCACACTTCACGATATCTAATGTCCACTAATATTTCAGTTTGAAGTAATTTATGGAATTTTTTCAATTATAAGCACCATTTGATGTGTAGCTTTCGTTTGAATTGGGTAAAGCGTGTTCCCAAGAGGGCCAGAAATTATTCGATTCAAGTTTGCCCAGACGTCCTATTGCTTTTCCGACGATGCGCTCAAGCGCCATTAAAGATTAATGATCCAGAAGTTGTTCGAGTGCCTAGACCCATCGGAAATAAAAACTTGAAGCTCTCGGGCATCGATTTTCTGCTCAGCTCTTTCCCGGGAAAATCCTATCACTACAGGCATGCATTTGATTATCGCTGGCACACTGCTATTGTAGCAGGCGCGCAGGCATTCGTGGAATTTAATTAATTTCCTACCACTACTGCTACCGGCGTCTACAATGCTTCGCTTATTCTATAGAATCTACCAATAATAGCCGAATATCAATAGGTTTGGTTTTGTGGCCCGTCGGCAGATAGCCCGTCAGTCCCTCTACCATCCTGCTCTCGTTATACTATAATCTGCAGCGGCTCCGATCGTGTTAATACGTTTTCTCGTTATAATCAAAGGTGTTATTATTCTATTGTTATAATGTTAATAGTGTAATCCGGGTGGAAGGTATAACTGGAAATTCTTAAAGGTGGAGCAAAGGGCAAACGGTAAAGGCAAGCCAGTCTCCTTCATCTCCTTGATATCCTTTCCTCAAAGGCGATCATTTTCCTTTCAATTTACTTGGGATAAAATAATATTCTCCCTTAGTAACCGAGTCTTTTGTTTTTCTGATGTTCGCAATCCTTTGGGTTTTCCCCGACTCACTTAAACCCCTTTATTCGTTAGTTGTAATTGTTTTCCGAGAGTAGCATGCTCATTCCAATCAGTTTACCTTCGTACTTATATAAGAAGCCCGACGGTCGTCCCCGTCACCGTATTGATTCTCCGTTCGAGCGCGTTTGTTTAGTCAGGGAAGGCTCGTTTCTTCAAACACGAGTAGTCTTCTTTATTCGAGGCCGAGTGGCAGCGGAATTGTGCGAGTTGATGGATCGCAGTAAATTCCTGATTCCTTCTAGGCCGACAGGCTGAAAAGGGTAGTGGACACAGAGGGCGAGCGCGCGCGCTTTCGATCGAGTCGTCTGCAGAGGAAAACAAGCTTTCCCACGGCGGGCGAGGCCGCGCTGGCTGCCGCGGCGCCGGTAATTTGTTTGACACAACAAAGCCACGTGCGCGAGAGCTCGACACGTTAATTGTTCGTTCCGCCTGCGCCCGTTTGCACTTGATTTATTTGACTTTCGTGCCCGAACACCGCGAACCCGCATACCAACGCCCGGACGGACACACGTACCCGCGTCGAGTGGCCGCCGACCGCTGGCAGCTGCACATATGTGGACTTCATGCCGTGACACACGGCACGTCTGGCCGGACGCGCCACGGCCTTTCGCAGTATTTTCGATTCCGAATTGAAATGTAACGGCCAATTTTCGTAATGGAACTTCCTCATTTTCCGACTGACGTTTTATTCCCTTGTAAATTGACACCCGGGAACGTGCTCGATGTTTGAATGCAGGCTGTAGAAGTTAAGAATCTTTTCGAAAGTGATTTTTTAAGGAAAAATCGATGCTCGATGAGAAGAGTAAGGTGGAGGAGTTTGAAGGTTTGTTTGAGAACGACGAGATCCCTTCAAAACTGCTGATTATATACACTACATTCATCAAAGTAATTAAACCCTTTCGTCGCAAGACATTCCCGTCGAAAGATGGCACGCGGTGCAACAGCAAGCCCCATTTGGCTAAACTCGTTTCCGTTGGACACGCTAAATCCTCAAGCGAACCCTTTTGACAGGATTCAACCTCGTTTCTACATTCCACATGAACTGCGAGAAAGTATCCTACCTGGAAGCTCTGACGTTCCTACGCTAACAAGCCTGTATTGGGAAGACACACATACAAGTTAAGAATGCGTGTGTAGGAGTTGTGAATTCAAAGGGTTAAACTCCTCGGTTCAGTAAGATATCCCAAATCCCCAAGCAGAGCTTTTCGACAAGAGTCGACTTCCTGGGTTGTACATGGTCGGCGGGTATTCATGCCATTCAGACCCAACCCAGCTATACGTGTATCTCTGCCTTAAGAACAAGGAGAATTTAATGGGTATCTTTTGAGAGAATAGTCAGCGGCGTATCGTGTCTGCAGAAAGGTTGGTGGACAAGAGGAATAATGTGTGAGAGAGGTAGGTAGGGAGAGAGCAGGTAACAACTGCTTGTTAATTGTCCTGGCGAACTCGAAGCAGTCAAAGCAACAGCGAGGGGCCTTTCCTTCTTCTCTCTGGCGAAGGTGTACAAGGCTTCTCCCGAACGTAACGAACTGCCACCAATTACAGAAGTAAGCGTAAACAGGTATCCCTCGTTCTATGCGGCTGACCGCGCGCCACCCCATACTACTCCCACCCGTCTCCTCGTCCAATGCGGTTTACCCTTTCTTGAGTGCAATAACGAACTTCCCTCTGCCGAATTACAGACGGTCCGGCGCACACGACACACTATGTTACTCAGGTGCAATGCGAGAGCGGTTGGATAGTCGATTCCTCCTTGGTACCGAGCTCCCTTGAATAGTTTCAAATAGCAAGGTGGACTGAAGGTCGCATTGGGAGCTCGCAATAATTCCTTCTCATCAAACGAGCTACTTTTCCATGGTTCTGTGCGCTTACGAAGTTCTCTCTAGTCGAAAAGATCCTTCGATGAAATTGACAGTTGAATAGAAATCAATTTCGTAGAGTTAGGCTTCGTTTTGTAAGAGATTTCGTTGACCGAGGATTAGGACTTTGAGGTTGAGACAGATTTTGGAAGTCTCTCGTGGTTAAAAGACACTGGGATCCATTTTTCGAAGCAGCCCGAACAAAATCTCGAGCGATCTCTCATTAAGGTCCTCTCGGCCCTCATTATCCTCGCGAGCGATTCACGGTGCGACGAGTGCCGAGCGAGTTATACCCCGCGGTAAGGGCGCAAGGGGTGAATCGCGCCGGCAAATGAGAATCCCGGTGAATCGGGAGGGGTTGGTGCGAGCGCGCGTAAACAGGGTGAAAGCGCGCGAACTTTCGCCCGAAAGCAGCGGGATGAATGGACAAAGCAGTCGGCCCTGCCGGTGTGTAGGTGTGGTCCCTATAGGGTGGGAGGGCTCGCCTGTATGGGGAACGCGAAAGAGAGAGGCTGCGCGCTTCCATGCTCCGGCAGGCAGCGAGGCAGGCGAGGATTGATTCCCGGCGAGCGCAAATAGTTCGTTCCGCATCATTTACCCGATTCACCATATCACGGGGGCGCGCACCGACCAACATAATGCCAGTGCCACCTTGTCCGTGTACGCACGAGTTCCCATCCAATTTTACGAGTTGCTTGTACACCCGCTCGTTATTTATCGGCCACGTAAAGGAGCGCTCCCACTTCGCCCCGGGCTCTAGTCGCCGGTCCAGTTGGATTTCCGGCAAAGTGGAGAGTTGTTTGATAATACTGTAGATTTGGTCTGCAATGTTACATACATAGTTTGGAGTTTAGACAATTGAACGACATGCATTGATCGAGAGAACGGTATACTATTGTCATATTAATGACTGAGCAATTTGTACGCAATTGAGCTTTTCGTGCACTTGATACAGGTGTAGGACAATATTTTTGGTTTTATTCCACTGCACAATCAGTAACTTACCGGTAATGACCGTATTTCGCGTATTGGCGAGGGGTTGAGAACTTTCGTGCAAACTGCATAATTCTGTTAAGCAAATGAGCAGAATAATAACTTGGCCGCGAGGCATATGTGAGATTCATGTTGCCGTCGCCGCCGCGAGGAAAACGGCTGCCGAACCAAAATCCAGTTCCGTCCAGTTTACATGATGATAACGGAATAATTATACGAAAGCGGCAATGATTAAAGTACACGTGCGTGGTTTAAGAGCATACATACAACCTCGCGCAACACTGCTCATGATAGGACCTGTTACTCGGCGAATCGCAATTAAAGGCAGAGCCATTGTCGCCTAATATATCACTCAATCCTCCCGCCACTAGTTCTCCATTAGAACGCGATCTACTAGCTCATTCGCCGAACAATAGGACCCCATTTATTTCCTACGAAATTTCGCAGCGCGGCCCTGATTTACTCGGGGAAAATTCCACTCCGTAGTACTATTCTGTACCCTGCACGTACTCAGGGGAGTTTTCATTCTTCGTTAATTATGTCCTCCGGGAGTCGAAAGATTTACTAGAATATACAAGTTACATTTTTTTTTTATTTAACTCGTCCAGCATTACTGCATTAATAGCAGGATGAACTTTGAGTAACTTCGGTTAGTGGTTAAATTTGACTTTAAAAATGACTAAAAGAAAACTGACTTTAAATTTGACAGCATTTCGGTCGCTTCAGTTTTAATTAATTGTTGAAGAGAATAACTTTTCGAAAATCATTTTAGAGTTTGTTATATGCGACAGTGAGGTACGCGCGACTAAATCCTTAGGTTATTTAGTAGCGCAATATAGTACGCCGCTCGGAAGAATAGACCAGCCAATTTCAGCCTACAGCAGATTCTATGGGGCCTCATTTTCGCTCCGAAATTGGCCTAGACTATCATCTGCCCTGCACTACTGTGATTAACTCGGTTTCGAGAATACGAGGCTGGAATTTCCTTTGATTAGTTTAATTACTTACTTGTCGGCTGGCACTATAACTATCCCACCAGCCAATTTGTAAACAATAGCTCATCTAAAAGATACGTTCAATTAACGATGCAATTAACGGCCGAATGAGATCATTGAAACCAGCTGCCACCGACACCATTTTCATCAGATGGCTAGAATCATATAGGACAATTATAAAACAGCCAGTATATTAAAAGATAGATTCATTAGACTTGTTCGCTCGGAGCTTGGAGAGTAAAAGGGTCCAGCTGCTGTTATTTCAGTTTTCAGGCCGGATATTATACTCGCCGAGTGTTCCTTTCCACATGGGTATATATAGGTTTCGCAAGAGAGCATATGCTCATCTGCTGGAGTACCATAGTAATTATCAGGGAAATGGCAATGCCCGATGTAATGGGCGCAGAAAGTCCCTGCTAAATGCTAGGCGAAGGTGATATGCAGTACGCCGGCACAGGAATGTTTCTCCGATTCGGTGTGCTCGCGAGTGCATGCGCCATTCTTCCGAAATGAACTGGCCGTGTGCGGTTTTGGATATGGCGAGCGAGCAGCAGCCCACATACTTTGAGAAGTATCAGAATACACGAAACCCATACGGAAACTCGTATAATACATATGGACACCACTGCGGCCTCGTATTAATATTCGGACACGTCGAAAAGTGGGATAAAATAAATAAACTGGGCAGCTGGCTGTACAGTAAAGAAGGGAATAAAGCAGCATCGGTTATTTGCACGGATCGTTGCTAATGATGTGCTGTATTACGAAGTTTATATTATTATTCGATAATATCGCTGGCTACCCAATTCCTGCCATATTTTGACAGTTTCATCTCACTATATTAACGAATAATGACAAACGCCAAAAATACATGCATGAATATTCGTCAATTTCATTTTACGGTGAATAAGAAACCTATTCCAAAAAGGATTTGTCCTTTGAATTTAGTGATGGTATTTCCAGGGGTAAAGTAGTTTAAAGTGGCGGGGCAGTTCGAGGAAAGCGCGTGATAAAGCAACTTTGATATACACTGGAGAAGGAGGGGCAGTGGCAGCACTTATAGCGCAAGTTCATAAGTATGCCTAGGTAATTAGAATTGCGTCAAGTTTGATCGCAGCATGACAATTAACACACGCCGGCCTAGGCCTGGGAAAATTACTCTAAACTGTACGCCATGTACTCTGGAAGCTGGCGTGTCCTCTTGAAGCGCCGACGAAGTTAACAGTGATTCCAAGTTTTCGCGAAGAATGCGAACTTCAGGGTCCTCCCGCTTGACGAGCGTGTCCCATTTCGTCGAGGGGACGGATTACCCAAGGCATTTTAGGAGTATCGTTTGTTTTCCTAGTCTTCCAGTCATTAATTCATGCAGCGATCCCGCTCGAGTGGATTTGTCGGGTGTTTGACAAAAGACGCCCAGCCATTTCCTATTCCTTTTCTTAGAGGTCCGTGTAAAAAATGAAAAAGGGTCGAGAGCTTTCGTTTGAGAGAGGGAGTGCAACTAACAATCATCAAAGTTGCATAAGTCACTGGAATTTAGAACGCAAAATTAACGAGGGACGCCGAGGTTTTATTCCGCCGTAAAATAAGTTGACAATATTTATCCAGAAATATATGAAATTCATAATAGAATAAAGTCTGACTGTTTTCGCCCTGAATTCTGTTTAGTGTGCGTTAAATGTGATGTTGATACTCCAAATACGCTTGTAAGCGTAAGTATGTATTTTTACTGTCGCTAAATATGTATGCGAGAGTGTGTAGTAGTAATTGTATCCAGGCTCGAATAATTCATCATTAACACGAAGATGTCTATTAGTTATGTACGGGTACAATGCAGCTGAATCTCTGGTGATCGCGTCGACCAAACATGCCCTGTGACACCGTTACCTCCAGTCGCAGGCCATGAAGCCGTGTCAGCCAAATTGATCCCACTTTATATGGAATTTAACATCACCTCGGTGACACGCCACCGAAAGTACCCTTTCCTGGACTAATTTATTCATCAAATCTCCGGTGGCATTTATAAAAGATTAATCCCCGCTGTCCCATATACTGATTCCACTTGGGCCCGATTTAGTGGGGAAATATAGACTACTCATTAAAAACGTGTAGCACAGGTTAAGTGAGATGATGTCGCCTTCTATTAACCTAAAATTGGCTCGTCCACAATTACGATTCACGCATCGCTACTGAAATTTCTTCCATTTCGACTTCGAAGGGTACACAGAAGTTTCTAATCCCAATCCATATTCGAGCATCATTCTTACGACTTTCTAAAAGCCGTTTCATGGATAATTGAATTTGATTAACTTGAAATTCCAAGATACGAATATTGTTCTCATTGAGATTGCACATTAATATTTCTTATGAATATTTTTTTAAAAAGAGGCATTTTTATTACTTAAGGTGTGAAAGAGCAATCTTATCTTAAAGCGACGCCTGCTTGTCGCCCAGTCGTTAAGGCGCCGAAGCTTTAATTAACATGTTATCCAATATCTCTTGAAAATGTTTGCAATATTCATCGACGGTAATCCGGCGTGTCCCGCAAAGTAGCAGAGATGAGTTTCTTCCCTGCGAATTCCCCGCCGCGAGATGGGGCTCGACTTGAAGTTGTAGCTTCGTTTAATTGCTCCCCCACCTTGCTGGCAAAGGGTGCCGTCGCCCGAGGGGAAAGTTTGCGTCTAAGCTTCAACGATCTCGGATCTGGATGTAATAACCCATGCTGCTTTCGAAGCTCTATACCGATTCCCCGACGAGTGGAGTTATAACTGCGGTATCGCGCTCTTGGTGAAACGTCCTCGGAGTAGTACCAATGAGATAGGAGCTTCGAACCACTAATATACTCTCCCAAGGACTACTGCATTTGGGTAACTTGGAAAATGAAAGACGAAACCAACTGGCTTGAATTGAATTAAAATCGGCAAACGGAAGCAAAAACCAATGTTTGTCAAAATATCAACGTCATATTAACTTGTGAAGCAAAAATGATTTTTATACATCGCAGTATTAAAAAAATCAAAAGCGAAGTAAAATTTAAAGCACGAATTCACCATTCACCCGGCATATTTCCTGGTCCATACTTGCAATGCTGTCCGCTAGCAATAAGTACATATATACATATAATTTCATAATAAATATCGAAAGCCTTCATTCCAGAAAAACCGATGAAAAATCTATGTCCAACTACTCCGTTCTATAAAAAGCCCATTTTTCAACCCACGCCAGACTATGATGAATTACCACTAATTAATGAAAAACTTGTAGAGTACAATCAATATGTGAGAGGTTGGCCAATGTAAATTCCAGTCATTTGCGCGACGAGGATTTTTCCACGTCGCACTGGCGCGCCTCCTGCTTAATGACCCGACCGAATTAGAATGCAGGCCGACCGATTCTCACGCGGCACGAAAATCTTTTCTAGCGACGTGAATTAGTAGTCGGCCGCGGCTAATGCTGTGACCCCGTATTGGAAAAGTAATCATGAAAATGTTAGTGGGTCAAAGAGCAGGGACGGCGACGCTGATTTCGGTGAAAAACTGTCGCCGCTGACCTTAAGGGATTAAGTCCAAACTGCGCGCGAAGAATTTAATGCAAATAATCTTGAAAATGTAACGCATACCCAGGGATTTATTTATTTGTACGGGTTTTTACAATTGTAATTCATTACTTTAACGGGAACGACTGATGGACTACAGTTTTGTCATATTACAGTCTTGCTATAGCGATATTATCGTAATGCGCCTCGGTACCCTCATTTGCGGCTCGTTCCCAATAACTTTCCGTGTCAATAACACGCGAATGCCACTTGATTCCAAAGATATAATCGAACCACGTAGAACAATGTTATCCAAGGTTACCGGGAATCCCACATTGCCGTTCCGGAATCGATGCCCAAGTGGAATGCGTGAAACGGTATCGCGTTGCATAATGGTTTCTGCTCCACTTCGGTGGAATATTTACGATATTACACATTTCCGGCGGCATAGTAATCAAACGGACTGAATGGAAGAAGGAGGTTTAGTTGGAGGTCCTTAGGAACCTTAGAAACTCTCGGTTCTAGTAGTGACGTCCTAGTTTACACAGTCTACATTCCAAACTCGCCGAATGTTGGGATACTTCAACAATTCAGGGCTAAAACTAGCACATCCATGTATGTATCTATATACTCGGTATTCATACATATAATGTCTGTCCATTATACTCCATAGGTCATAGTGTGTCTTTCTAAGTATCTAAACGTACCCCGGACTCAAACGATTCTGTTAGTCTCTCGACTTTGTTTACATGGCCATTTCGAACAGATTCGTTTGAGCGGCCTGTATATACTCTACATACCCATACTTGTATATTAATAAGGAAGCACAAATATAGTATACACTGCCGTTCGACAATATTTGCCCGCGTTGATTTCCGGAAGATTTCATATCAAACCCCTAATTCAAACTCCATCAATTAACATAAGAAAACAACTCATTGTCAGTTGTATGGCAAAGTAACAAATGCGAACACATTGATATGTCACTGATAGTATACTATATTCATAAATATCGACGTCAGCCTTTAGATCGGTAGAGCGAAAAGGTAGGAGAAAACTCGGTGATTCCTCAATGAGCGTGTAACGAGTCGTTTGTCCGCCGGCATGAGAAAGCATCAGGAGAATAACGGCGGGAAGCAGCACAGTGCTCGAGGCTCGAGTGGGTGCATGGTGCACCGATGAACGAGGCATCGGTGAATGGGAAAGGCGAAGTTAGTTCCCTTGTGAAGGGGGCCCCGCTTTTCCCGGGGAATCCCTTCGCGTGTATAGTTCGTAGTCGTTCGCACTTTAAACTGGTCGCGAAACGGGAAAAGTCGAAGCGACGCCGTTTGCCCGAGAGGAGAGCGAGCGAGCGAGCGAGCGAGCACATGCGATATGCACGCCGAGGACTGTGTACGTATAGAGGCGTGTGTTCAGTGCTTGGCCTACATGTCGAGGTCGGGCCGCTCATTATAGCGAGCCCTTGTGGTGTCGCCTTGCTACTGCTACACCTGTCCACCTCCACTGCGCCGAATACGTCCCTCTACAGGCTCCTGCAAACATTTTGTCCAATAATATACTGAATTCGTGTATGGTAATTAATAAATCATATCTCTTTATTGGAACATTAATTATACTAATTAATAATACGACTCAGATTTATGGAATATTAACTTTTCTTTTTTGGGATCTGTAATGAACTTCTGCACACAAAATTGTCAGTTGGACGCTATCGGTAAAAATTGAATCGTATTTCTGGTAAGATGTGAAACTAGGGTTACGGATGTTTTGGATGAGCCTGTGTGGCTAGAGATTCGCTTAGTCGTGCTCGCTGCAGTTGGTCTATATCATCTCGCCACGCAGAGTAGAATGTACACAGAACCCTCCTCTTTCTACTAGCATCACTGCTGCCAACCACTTATCCGGCCAAATATCCGCCATACACCGAGCGAGCGGAACCGTGAAAATCCATGACGCATTTTTTGGCAGCCTGCTGCTCCTCTCCTGCTCATCCTCCGCTCATTCTCCCGCGCGCGGCGTCGCGTGAATCGCTTCTCCAGATGAATGAGATAATGAGTCCCGCAAAAATAAATGGATCCTTTCACCTAAAGCGGCGGGGCTTCAAAAAGTTTTTCTTTTACCGAGGGCTTGAATTTTAAAGTTTTCGTGCGTCAGGGAAAGCCGTAATTTTCAACTCGTTGAGTTGGCTAGTGATGTGGATTAGTTTGTCGAGGAATCGTGGACGTATTTCAGTTAATTGTTCTTAGGTAATTAAGTGCCACTTAGTGCGCAAGAGATACAGCAACCTTTAATCATTATAAACACTAGCAGAAAACTTCGGGATTCATGGTCTCCCCTTAAATCATTGTTTTAAATACCAAAATCTGATCAACATCACCAACAAAACGAGTTTCCCACTAAGAAATTATCCGAGACGAGACTCGAGCTCCGTGGAAAGGGGATCGGCACGTTGAGTAGGAATATCGACGGGCCAGTGTTCGTCCGGATGAAATATATTCCGATAAGAGCTGGCGCGGCGGGTGGGACGGCAGCAGGGCGAAGCGTGAGATTAAATGACGCGCGATATTTTATTCATGCGCGCCGAAAAAAGCGATCAGGAAAATTGGACTGGGCGATCGTGGTCGCTTCGGACGACAGTGGGATGTGCCGGCTCTCCCGGTTGCGTCGGAGGGAGGGAGAGCCGTGGGGTATCAGGGAATGGCTCGTCGCGCACACACCGTATGAAAATTCAATTCCCGGCAAATGGGAAAAGACGTTGCCGCTGCGTCGGCACGCTTCGTCGGCGTCTCCGGCGCGGAGAGTCGCCCGGGTCCTCCACGTGCGTACATTTTCGATCAGCCGCCTCCGAGCGTGTGCACGCGTGCGATATGCCCAAGTGGAAGGAGCGCGCGATCGAGCGATCGAGAGCATACGTGAGATCCGTCAGAGCCGGAAGCCCGAGCCACTGGAGTCCGGGTCGAACGTTTGTCGCCCGGATCAACTGGCTTCGAGAGCTACATCCCACGTGAGCGTGATAACATATGTATGTATGCTGGGAGCCCCGTTCACATTGTAGAACGATATTGTTGCACTTTCCCCGACTATCGACGAGAACCTTTGTGAATGCGGGAAAATTCGCACGGGATAGAGGATTACCGTCAACGCCATACCATGTCCTTGCAATATTGCCTATAACACTCCTATAACCTTCTATGTAACCATCGCTATTGTTGTCCATCGCACAGAGACAAACGAGTCATTGAAAATTGATGAAAATTAAGTTTCCATAAAATCTCCTTACAAGGTTTTTGACCATGTTTCCCTCGGTTTGATAAGACTACCATAACTTCATACTTTCCTAAACAAAGCCTAAGCTCTTGCATGAAAAAGAAAACACTGTCGACAGCCCGTGCAAAAATGACTTGCCGCGACTCCCATATCAGGAGTTGGCCGGATTTTATTCCGCTACGCTACCGAAGGAGACATCATCCCTTTGGGACGCTCGTCATAAGAATGTTGAGGTGGAGGTCGAAATAACGTCGCCGGAAATACATGGGGCGACAGGAGCGAAGTAACAGTGGCGTGTCCATTTTGAAAATGCAGCCGGCGCTCTCGCCTGAGATTTTCCCCGCTGAAATTCACCATAGAGAGAGAGAGGGAGAGAGCCTGAGGGATATAGAGAAAGTGTATGATATAGTGGCGGCTTTCGCTACGTGGCTTGCAGGCTTTCCCCGGCTTTTTCTTGGCCTCGCCGGTTGTGTGCCGCATTTCATCCGCAAAACTCACGGTGGCAGCTGCTCGCCCCATCGATTTCTATCGCACTTCCGCCCGCGCGTATGCCCGCACACACAAAGCGCCGCGCGCTGCAATAAGAAGCGCGTGTGCGTCTTTCTTCTTTTTCTTTGTTTCCCATTCCTCTCTTTCTCTCTCCCTCTCTCCACCTGTGCCATCGAAATCCCAGAGTTATGATACATAGGGTTTTGTTTGAACTGCTATTCAATTACCAGCGGGCGCATCGGCGATCCTCGCCCGCGCGCCCGCCTATTGTTTTATCGATCCCCGTTGCGACAATTTCGCTAATTCCCCACGGGCATAAAGGTATTTCTCCGCGCCCGGCGACCCGTGCTGCTTTCTTTGTGCCGCTGATTTACACTTCGCTTATACACGGCGATTATACGCCTATTGTTCCGCGCGATCCTCGTGTCCGAGTACTAATGACGTGTAATATCAGCCGCGGGTCAGTTACTTGATCGGGTAGATCATTATGCACGTGTTATAATATACAATATGCATTGCGGACACTGTTGGATTCCATACATGTTTCAAACAACCACAATAGTTTCGGTTCAACTTTATTGTTGTCCGCAAGAATGCGATTTTCATACATTAATTTCAATAGTAATCATGCTTGAATCTAGATTTACTCTCAGAATTCCCGACCAACAAAAGCCGAATAAACATTCCAGCCAACAGTACATTCAGTGTTGCCAGTAGAGAGTCTAGCCGAATCGCGTTTATTTAGGTCGTAAATCGCCCGCAAAACTCGGGTAATCCCGAGGGCACTGGCTCCTGATGGGAGGAGCGTCGCAGGACCCTTGAGGGCGCGGTCCAAGCCACAGCGGATCATTGTGTCGCACAAATGCGCCGCGCAATTAACGCAAACTATGTGAAATCGGACCGACTTCTTAGCGGGCACGAGTTTTCGCCGGAAGCGAAGGACAGAGCGAGCTTCAAGATGGAACTTTAGTGACAACGAGCGAGAGAGAGAGAGAGAGAGAGAGAGAGACTGGGGTTGATAAGAGGAAAAGGGGAAACCCACAGCTGCAAGCTCCAAATTGAGTTCATCCTTTTCGAAGGCGCGCGGCAAATTGAAGGGGGCTCTAATGATTTCGCGTTCTCCCCCGGCGCTGTTTATGCTGTATTTATGGAGGGTACGTGCTCCGAAGCTAGATCGAGTCTCCTCGCACAGTGGGAGTCGCTCGCAGACGCACACACATGCTCACTCCATAAACCACGGAATTTCGATTGTCCCGCAATCCACAGTGCACCGTCGACGTACTTCCTCCTCGAGTGACCGTGCTTTACGCGGACAAAAACCCATGCCGGATTCCGATCGCACTCGAACCCCGGAACCGCTTTAAGGCTTGATTAATTGTAGTCCATTGCGAACGCTTCTCTCTCTAGATGGCTATTGTGGCTCTCGCGAGACGTGCCTTTGATCACAGATTTCCTAGTGAAACGGGTCATAATACACTATTTATTGCTATTTCTTTTGATTTACGATGCTTTTTTTTAGTTGGTCGAGAAATATTAGAACGAGCCAGTTATAATGTGGAACCCGGTATTCACTACTAGCGTAAGTGACACTCGAGTATTTGTACTCGCATACCTTTGACACGGTTCATTTCCATCCTCGACATTTCTCTCCATCGAATTCATTCCATTCTCCCGTATATTAATATACGCGTATTCACCTCGAAGCGCGAATTCTCAGAAATACCCGTCCTCGTTTTCTCACCGGCGCGCGCGCGCGTCCTATTAGTATTCGCAAAATAGATTTCAATAACTTCTGGGCACTTCTCGGGGACGAAAATCGAATTTCGAGTCGCGGTATAGAACTGGAAGCACGATAATTACGTGAGATCCCTATAGAGGTAGTTGGCGGCGAGGGATGAGAGGGATGAGAGGGATGAGAGGTGGCTGGTCCCAAGAAAGACATATTTTCCGCTCGAACGGAGCAGTACTTTCGCCCGGCAAGATCTCATTTTGCAGAAAATGAGGCGCCGAAGTACGAAATAGAACTAAAAAAAGACACGCGGCGACTCATTGGGGGATGAGAGGCGATTGGAGGGGGCCGATGTGAAAGAGCAGTGGAAGCTCTCGCGTAATGCGCCACGAATTAATTTGAATCCACGTTGTCCGTCGGCGCAGCCAGCCGATGCGGACTGAATGTCAGGGATCCCCCGGTTTCCTTTCGCCAAGTTCGCCGAGCGGCGGACGCTCGTCTATTTGTCTGGCGGGATCTCATTAATATGGAATAAAGGAGGCGACGCGTGCCATTTCCACGTGCCAGTCGAAAGAACCGCTCGCCTTTCCCCGGGAACCCGAGGACCAAGGAAGCGCGCGCGTCGAGAGCTCCGCGGAGAACAGCTTTCCACCCCCTGCGAGACGTAATCTTGTTCCTTAGTGCGATAAAGTCTATCAGGCTCAGAAGGAATGCCACTCGCATTCCCCGATACAAATCGTGAGGATGTTTCTCGTGGTATTTCTATCAGTTGCCCCCCCACGTCGAGCGGCGTATCCTCTTCCCACGCGGCTACTGGAATTACCGGAATTTTCTCGTTTGCGCAAAACCGACATCGGAGGAGTGCGCGCCATTTTCCCCGCTGAAAGAATTTAATAATAAGAAACTGCCTATTCCCGACGTCGCTGCACCGGAAACTCGCCCGGGGATTAACACGAGGGTGCCTCGAGCTTAACTCTGCTGTAAAGTGTGAAGGTATACGGCCAAGTTAAATTCACTGGAAAGCAAATCGCGCTTGGATGCAAGTTCATTTGACGAGGCCCGTGAGCTATTACATCCGAGGTTTATTCCATTACAAATTCAGTTTACTTGATCGAACTTAGTTCGGCGCTATACTCTTCGGTGTTTCATTGAAAAGCAATGCCAGTTCCGACGCACTACATTAGAGTCGCAGCGTTCGTCACTGGAAACGTGCTTTCTATTTAAATTGTTGAAGGCCCTAAGAGGGAGTCGCTTGAAAAATGCCATTGCGAACAGGGTGGCGAGTCGCAGCTTTGAGAGTGCATTCGTAGACATCTACGTCTCCCTAAGCTCACACAAGTACATACGCGTGTGTTTGTATCTCTGTATAGCGTAGGGGCAGTATGTCTGCGAGTGTATAGGTATCGCAGAATGGAAGGGCTCAGTAACAAGGGACACCCAAAGCGCGATTATCCGACCGCGAAATTGTCCTGAATGCCACTTCCTAGCCCTCTTCCGCCCCCTCATTTTACTCGTCGGGCGTCGCTTTCCATCGTCTCGGAACCGGCCACCCCCTCCATGTAACTGCCTGTACAGCTCTACAGAGCCGCGCGTCGTTGTTCGGGCGCGTTCTGGGACAGGGACGTCCGCCCGCGCCCTCGACGCTGAAAGGACGGACAGCCCGCCGGCGCGGACCAACGACTCCGCAGAAAGATCCCGCGCGCACTCTGCTGTCTTAACTTTTTCCTGAAAGCGCGCCCGACCGCATCCCGCCCCCCGGGAGTTTCGCCAGCCGCCTGAAAGGGGAATTCCTTCCTTGAGTGTGAGGGAATTTCCTTGCCCTTCGGTGGACGTCCCTGCGATGCCGCGCGGATTTCGCGACACTCTAATGAGTGAAGGTTGAGTGACGTAATGAGGGTTGGGGGGTCGTTGAGTCTTGCGGGTTTAAGGGATGATTTTCTTGGAAGAGGTTTTAGTTGTGGGTGGTTGGTGAGGTGGGTTTTTGATTTGCTATTGGAAAATGAGTATTGGTGATGGAGATTTTAATTGGAGGATGTAATTTTATATTTAGAAGCGATTATGTAGTTGTCTGGTGATTTGGTACTCGGCTCCTGTGTGGAGTATCACGTAATACATGCGAAATAGGAAATCCTGACCGAAAGAGAAGCAAGGTGAGTGGAGTGGTCATGATAATCGCAGGATGATAGAGCCAGCGAGAGAGAGAAGAGGTGTATTTCTCTAAGTGGGCACGGAGAGCTAGAGAATTAGTGAGGAGGAGCGGAAAAGGGAATGGGAGAGAGGGAGATTGAACAGGATAAAGGGTAGATAGCCGACGGATACGAGGGCGTTTTCGCGGAGCGGTACAAAGCTTCGCAAACAATGCCGGAGGATTTAGACAATTGGCACGATCGAAATGGCCGTGGAGAGGCTCCTCTCCCGCCACCCTCCCACCCTCTTCTCCGGCGCCCTTCGCTCGCGAGGGTTGGCCAGCAACACGCTTTCGGTTTTACGGGCGCGAGTGGCCGGAAAAGCGATTTCCCGAAAAAGGAGTGAAACAAAATCGAACTCAGGCAGAGCAGCTCGCCGGGCACGCGCGATCGCGAAAACATGGGGAAAGAAAAATTGTTCGCATGCCGGTGCAGAGGGTGGGGGTGGCGAGAGGGGGAGTTGAAAGGGAGGAGGATGGACAGTGAACTGCACCTGGTGTGCCACGCTTACACCCTGTTTTCATCCGAGCCGCACCTGCTTTTTGACGCACGATATCTCGAAAAGTTTCTCGCCCATCGGGCGCCCCCTTTTTCCCTCGGCCAATCGGGCTAAAAAGAGGGCTATCCCGATGCATTCCCCCTACTACCGCGTCGGTCCACTCAGGGTGCTTCGCCGAGAGACAAGGTCCCTCTGAAATTACGAGATTTCCGAATGAGCTTTTTATCGATGCGAGCGCGGATGTCGACCGGTTTCAATTTCGCTGGGGTGACTCGGAATCGTGAGAGCCGGAAAATGGAATGGGATCCCCCCTCCGCCCCTCACTCTCTCACTCGTTTTGGACGTGCTACTTTATTGGTGATTAAGATGTCCGAGCTCGGATATGGCTGCGTGTGCCCTACGGGGATAGGGGTTTTCGTATTTCGGACCTGCGATAGTCACGGACGGTTTCAATGGTTTTTTTTTTCATCCGTTGTCTACCCCCATTCGGTTTTATCACTCGGAGAAATGCTTACCTTCCACTTTTTCTTCGCTCGAGGCCTCGTTATTGGGTAGTTCAATAATATTTATCTTATGTTTTTATTAGCACTCTATTTTTTGTTGCTGTTAATTAAATACGCTGAATCTCGGATATTAGCACTGCTGGTTCCAAGCTAGAAAGCATCCTAGTGTCCCCCCCATATGGTATACTCAAATGGCCAACTGCAAGTCACCAGGTGTTTCCAATTATAATTATTTTCCATCACTTCCCTGGCCAGAGCCGGCATAGCAGAGTGTCGTGGCTTCGCGAAGCGCCGTTGGCAAGCGCCGCTCCAATAAATTTGCGCGAAATTCGCAAAGGAAGGAAGGACGTGGTGTGGCGAGTGGGGGGGACCAGCCAGGGTGGCACCGACATGGCCGGAGGGATGAGTCATGCTTTGTTTCGTGCCTTTTCGGTGCGTTGCACAGGGCGACCATTCCGCGATGAACAATTTTCCATTTCGTGGAATGCAACCGGTGGCGACGACGAGCGTCGCTCGCCGTGTGCACTTGCACCGGATTACTTGCTCAGCGAAATATGTTTCGATTATTTTAACTGGCCTCTCCTGCCCGCCACGCAATATGTTTCGTCGTCCCGCGTTTCGTGAATGTCCTCACCGAAAAGCAGGCCGAACCACTTCTCATGTGAATGCATAGTCGTGTTGGCGACTATAAAAGGGAAGGTGCCCTTCCCTGCCGTTCGATCGTACCTTCGGTGCCAGGATTAAGGCCCTTTCACATTACATCAACCGAATCTCCAAGATTGCAATTCATTTTTCTATTCAATTCGCATTCTACGACTAACAACATTACCATATCGAAAGACTCGGTCCTAACAATGGCTGTAACTCGGTTTCTTATGGGGTCCCGATGAGGGCCTTCGGTTACACTTTTGATGAGGACCCGACAAGTTTGTTTTAACGGGACCCGATTGGCAAGTCAGGTTGGCCTGATCGGGCCCTCGTCAGCGCCAGAACAAAATTTCTTCTCGGGTAGTTGTGTACAATACAACGCGTTACGGTCCAGGACGCTTATCCCTAAGTGTACCAGTTTCCGATCGATGCCAACCTTTCACCTTGATTTCTCAAAAATCAATATTATCCCCAGTTGTTTACTAGTTCCCGGCCACATTCGCTGTGATGTTCGCTCCCTGGAAATTGCGGGCAGCTGCACTGACCATCAAAATGTTCTCGAGAATTCCAGCTCCGCCGTAACCGCAATGGTTCGTCGTAATCTGCATACGTGGACATGAACATTGCCCTGCAAAATATCCACCGCAATATTTTGTCGTAATGTTGCCGGTTCGGTCGGCGACGCGGACATTTCGTGTAATGTGGATCAACCTTTAGGTGGAAAGCGTTCCCGAGGAAATGACGTGCATTTGGGACACGAGTGTCGGATAACCGCTGATTCAAAGTAATGTTTCAATTCTGGCGAAGTCACTGTGTCCTGAATAATGGAAGAAGTCCCCAAGTCTGAGTCGTATTCCGTTGTAGTTTATTTATCCTCTGTAGTGTTTGCATAAAAAATGCATCTGATTCGAGAATCTCTCACATTCTCAATTGATATTAATTATAATTATTTCCTTTCCTTAAATTTCTTCCACTTGGAACACATCCTGTTTTATTATGTTTCTCATGCAACCCCCATTATTCCCGAGCACACCGTCTGACAATACGTCAGTGGCACCCTTCACGTTAAACATGTCAAACCAGCGATGACAGCACACACTGCAAATTTCCCGGAGTGCCAGACGTGAATACACTAATAGATATCGGGCGGCTGATACATCCGACAGTAGTAGTTTCGAATCGGGACATTCCTAGAATTTGCTTGACTTGGGTATAATAGACAGCCCCGCCTATTAACCAACACAGTATTAATCATTGTTGGAACTAACTCGCACTTCCGCATTTCCTCCATCAAACTACAATATCGCTTGCTCTCAAGTCCTTCCCATTCAGTTCTCACTTAACATTACAAAATTTTAAAACACGATTATTATCAGACCAATTGATATTCGTATAATAATGTGAAACACTTGCCGATTGTTACCACCAATGACCCGTTTCACTCGATAATTCAAACGACCAGAGTTACACGGCTATCTCCAGGCTCGAAAACAAATGGATCCAAGTTGGTATGTATTCCTTTCGCTCCAAGTGGCGAGATAACGAACTCCTTTCCACCCATTCCGCGTCTTATCCGGCAAGATTTTTATTCCCCGCTACCAGAACGAGCGAGTTCTACCAGCTCTCGCCACTCGACGAGCCCTCCACCCAATTTATAAATGCAAAATGAAGAAAGTTAGAGCGGGTTGAAAACCGGCGACTTATATTTCCCGGGCTCTCGAGCGCAGCGCGCGGGACACTCGGCGTCTCTCCCTCCGCGGTCTACGAAGCCCCCACGTGTCTCGATCGAGTCTAGCGGGGGTTTCCAGGGGCGCGCGTATAGCAACAAGAGCAGCAAACGCTCGCGGGAAACAATCGGTTTTCACGCTCCCTCTGCTTCTCTTTCTCGGCCATCAGCCCTCGTGTGCGCGTCTACCGCGCGTGTTCTCCGCTCTCCGGCCGTTCGCTGGTTGCGTTCATTCACGGCGGCGGGCAGCATCCGCTTAACCGGGTCTGCGGATCTAGTGCCATAAATCATCCGGCGAGACAGCAATTAACGTAATTAAAAAGGTAGGCCACGCGCGGCTGCGAGTCTTCTCTCTCTCGGAAGGGAGCGCGCGAGAGGTAAGCGCAGCTTGAATGGAAGCGGGCGCGCAAAAATTACTCGCTCTAGTTCCCATTGAGACGGAGTTCCTGCCGGAGAGGGGTTGTAGTCGGGCCGGCGTCGGGCACGGCTTTGCTGCTCGCGAGATGATCCTAGTCGGGAGAAATTGTCAAGTTGCTTTGCTTCCGCTTTTGCCAGCGCGCGCCCTTTCGAGCGAGCGCGCCAATGATGCGGTGCTTCGAGGCTGCGTAAGCATCGTGCAGGCCTTGTTCGCCCGGGATTGAACAGTCATTCATTCGAATCGCTCTTTTGTCCGTTTGGTAGAGCTTTTTCGTTGGGGAGAATCGTTTGCGAGAACAGTGCGCCACGGGGAAAGAATTCTTGTGTAATTATTAGACTGTGCAATCGTAGATTTTCATTTGTTCGTTACTTGATAATTCGTTAACTAGGACACAAGTATGATTTATTTTGCATAACCAGTGGCCAGTCTAACGATCTTCGTGATTCTAAAATGCAAATTTACAATTAATCCGTGGTCTATTACCACACGACCTATAAAATTGGACAGGTTTATAGGGGGTTAATAATATTAGTCCCTTCAAATGAAGTAACGAGCAGTAAACCCGGGTCGGATCATTAAGATGAGAAAGGGGTTGCGTAGGGTTACTACAGGTCCGCTCGAGATTCTCTCCTTCCAGCGGCGAGTGACTCCGATCCCAAGGGGCGGGAGGGCGATCTTCCAAAGTGGTTGGCAATAATACATTGTCCGGAACGTCGAGCGGGCTAGCCGGCACCCGGGGAGCCGTCATCAATCATGCCAGGGGCGATGTTCGCATAAGTATACATACGCCCAGCCAACACATAGACTCGCGACGGCACCCAGAACGCCCGTTTCGATAGACGTGGCTAATCGCTATCGATCATTATTACACGCGTACCGAGCAACGAATTCGCGCCCCGGAGCTCCGGTTTCGGCCGAGCGGACGGGTATGCCTGTCGGGGATCTGCGCGAACTAGATATGTCGGGAACTCGGTTCCGGCGAATCTGGAAACACGTGGGGCTTGGAGCATAAAGTGGTATGAAATATAGAAGTGCGAGGGCGGAGAGATATGGAATGCTGAAGATATAGAAAGGCAATGTTGAGTGGGTAATTGTAAAACTAGTTATACTGGTCAAATTGAGGATGAAAATATAACTTAACGTTTTGCTGAAATGTCACTGGCATGTAATCCAAACTAGTTTTACCGGGTCAGTGTTTTATTCCCTCGGCTTATGGTCGTACATTAACTAATTATGTAAGAGTAAATACTCGGGGAATTGCGGGGCAAAGTAAGGGTGGCACGTGGGAAGAAAGGGATTTAAGGGTTCTTTGAAGCTCTCTGGCTTCAGTAACAGCGCGACGCCGCCTGAGAACGTTATGGACCGCGGCTGGAGTGTTAACGGTGGACAAAAAGGATCGCGCCACTTTATGTTTTTAGACACGTTTAATTAAGACCGGCAGCGGAGTCAGACTACACACGGCATGGGGAAGAAACTGCGCGCAGTGTTAGTCTGGTGAAGCCGCGCTTGAATTCATCGCTACCGCAGTCGAGCCATTCCCGTTCCTCGAAGCACAACTTCATTCGACTTCGGTTAATTCGCAAAGTTTTTTTCCCGCCCTGCCTTTATTACACGCTTAGCTACTGCGGCTTCTTTTTTGCCCCGGGCCTTTCAAGCGACGAATACTAATTATATAATTAGTAGGGTAACCGGCCACCGCAAACCCTTTAAACTTTAATTGAAATATTCATTACGGTAAATTCTACATATTGCAACTTTGTCCAGTGAACTCCCGCAGTAGTTCTCAACTCGGGAGTAGTCAGTAGACAATTGGTAGTTCGTCCGATCAATATTCTCTCAAATTACTAATGATTATCTCTAATCATTTTTTTCCCCATCGAAATATGACAAATATTTGTCCGATTAAACTGCAAGTTTGTGAAGCGATCAGTAGAAACAAACTAGGAAGTGTTACTCTGACCTAAAGAGAAGCCAAGCTGGCGGATTGCACAGGGAACTATATACTTACAGGGTCTATATATAGATAGGTACACGTGTCTCTATTTATCGAATCGCCGGGCCAGATATCGGAGGAGACGTATCATGAATAGAGAATATCTCGGGGTACTGATTCTCTGTGTTCAAAGTGTCGAGGACGTGTGAGTCAGTGTTGCGGATAAGCCGGCACGAGCTCCTTCGCTCCTTGGTGGCGTACGACTAAACGATACCAAAGATTGGAGCACTCGGTGCCACCATGATTGCCGCTATACAGGTTCCACTGGCTCGCAAGCTAGTGCTCCCATCGGTGCCACTCTCCTCGAGCCCGGCGATGTGTCAGAAGTTGGCTGCCCTTATTACAAGCTAGTCTTGCCGACAGTTCGCTGTCCCTGATCTCGCCGGCTCTGTGTGTTGGTTAGCCCACGGGAGTGCACTTTCCGACGGTATACACTGTCCAACGGGAACGAACCCCGCCCTACTTCGCTCTCCGGGAATCTCTGTTTTGAAACCTACCCCCCACGCCCCCCTCGCTCTTTGCTATAAAGTTTGTTCGGTTCAAGTGCAGCACCGATGCGAGCCCAAATCTTCGTCGGAATCAGCCAATCTAACGGTGGCTTTGGAGAGTCGGCATTGTTTAACACTATCTTGAATAGTATCGATTTCGTGTATCAGTGTATATTATACGTATGTATACTTCGAACAAATTTATATAATTTTCATAAGCAATTCTATAATAGAAAGAAAACATTTTGTGAGGGAAAGATTTAAAGTTATCGATGTGTTATCCTCTGTTATACCTTTTATTCCATTGTTACAACTTTGTCGCTTAAAGGATCATCGATATAGTAATAACCATGTATTGAATTTCCACCTAATTAAGATTGAATCACCTGTTAGATTTGCACACTTGTGCATGTGTCGATGAATCATTAGAATCAAGCGTGACAGTCGCACCATTCAATGACGGGCGCGAATGTATGGAAAGCGGGTTAGCCGCGCGACGGTAATTCCCAAATTTTGCAATAGAACAGGCCGCAAAATTATTGGTGTGCGCGCGCGCGAGTACAATATTCTCGGGGAGGATTGGGAACACGCGTGCTACTTCCGCACAGGTGTTGCGTGCCAGTAATTACACAATTACACGATATTAGGCGAGTACGTTGGACGAATTAAACATGGCAGAGTATCAACGTCAACGCCTGCAATAGTATGTGGAAAACGGGGTATTAAGTTACCGCGGTTCATGATTATTATCGACGAATCCGGCCGATCTATTAACGGCAGTAAAGTGTAGCAGTTATTAGTGTACGAATAAGCAAGACTTGAAAGTAAATGTATACAATAAAGAACAATAACACTGATTTGCTAGAAGTTGGTTCAGAGTTTTTTACATAATGTTCTTTTCTTATTATCAGACTCGCATGTTCAACAGCATTTGGTAACTTTAATCTGAACATGTAACATCGCAAGATCTAATTAGTCCGGCGAGGTCATTAGGTATCCAATTAAATGTGATCCACATAGGAAAGGTAGCAAGTGGCAGTGGCCCTTTTCCATTTAAACTTTCGAAATGAAATCCGGGGGTACAGACTGGCACAAAATTTCGAGAAATGGCTCTGCCGGGGAGTAAAAGTCGCCGGGAAGTTTCGGCCCTGCTGAACCAAACGAACGTGAAACTTTCGCGGATTTTCCGGTAATAATATAGGAACTATTCCCTTTCACTTTCTCGGCGTAGCCGCGTCGATCAGGAGCAAAGTTTCCTCGTAAGAATTTCAAGACATAAGAATGGAACGGATATTTGCAGCAACGGTATCGAATCGAACCAACTGATTTTAATGAAATTTGGATACGTTTTGTGTAAAAATCTGAGAGAGGCATTTGGAGAGTTTGTAGGAAATGGAGAGAGAATGAAGTCCCTTTTAGAAATCCATTAGACGGAATGGAAACAATCCAAGTTCGTAGGCGGGGGCTGTTCGCTTTGATAATGTCCAATAATGGATCACGACTGGTGTGTAAGGGAACCCTATTCACAAGGGTCCGACCATAAAGTAACACTGTCCATTAAATTAGTCGAGCTGCGGTTTACCGATTATTCTCGCGTTAATAGTACGATTTAGTGCGCCATGGTGCACCATTGAAATGGGGCCAAATCTAATGACTCATATCGGGGCTGGATTTACACCCGAGTCAAACGCGAGAGGAAGGGGAGATATTGGCACCATAATTCTGCCCTTATTGCGGGAACCCATTTCAATTCGCCTTTTTATCTTTATTCATAAATCGCGCCAATTAATACCACAATCTAATAAAACTTCATCTCCCCAATAACTGCTCTCCCATAAATATTATTCCAATAATTCCTTTAAAAGATCATTTTCGCCTCTGTTGCGAGAGTCCGATAGCACTTTGAACGAAGAAGATTTGGCGAAACACACGACGCAAATTGATCAAAGTGATGCTGGCTGATTCGGATAGTTTGATCAGTGGGTGGGCGCATCTGGTTGGAATCCTCTTCAGCGGATAAAGAAACGGCGACATTAGGGTGAGTGGGGGCCCACTCGTCAAAGGGCGCTGCCTAACGAAATAAGTTTGGACCTTGAGGGGGGTGGAGGGCAAATGAAAGCAGCTGCAGAATGCAGGAGGATCTCAGAGCTGCCCGCTCCAGTTCTAAGGAGCGGGAATGGATAAAAGGTGCAGGTAATCTCGCGGAATACAAGATGAAAGACTGCCGAGTGGAGCTAGTGTGCAAGATAGAGGATGGAGGAGTCAGCACTAAAAGCACAGCGGCCGACCAAGGCGCACGTGCATCACCGGGCGGAACTGGGGCACAAAGAATATTAAATTCGTATCGCCGTGGAACCGTTCGATCCAAACAATACTACACATGTCGATATACATATCGCGTGTGCGCGTGTTAGGGACATTGGAAATGTTTGGCAGGCCTGCCACTCGATCCAGCTGTTACTCGCAGGATTACCTTTTACAAATCCAAACATCAGCTCAATTCGCAAATAATCGCGTAATCAAAGAGAAACTATAATGTTGGAGTACTTTGAAGCAAAGTGTCGTTGAAAATGTAACGTGGGACACACATTTCCAAATCCGATACAAATTTCCATTGTTTTATTTATCGTTCGCATTTCGGAATATCGCTGGGCTGAAAGTATTGATTTTGCACTCCGAATAGCTAGCTCTATTGAATATTATCGATAATTTGATCTTCCAAAGAGGCTACTTCGCAGTTCACACGGTGTAAATGTCTAATAGCAGCAGTAGAAGAAGTGCGACCTTATTTCCTTGAACTCCTGCCCGATAATCACGACGATTCCTCTGGTAAATAGACTCGGGGCAGTTCCCGAGTGAGCAGGCAACTTGCCAAAGCAGCGGCCCGCCACCATGTGCCACTGGAAATCTTTCGCGTACTTCAGAGCCTTCAGACTTGCGAGCCGCTCCCGCTTTATCTTGTGTGCACTGCGGCAGCTCCGACTCCGTTGCTGAATCCGTGTTTTTTCCTCGGATCGACTCTCCCTGCGATAATTCATCCGCACACACATTTTATTATCCGCGGGAGCCAATCGATTCGCCAATAAAAACTAATAATTCATCGACTAAAACCTAAAACAACTAAAAATGGGGAATCAACGATTATGTGTGCAACATCTGACAAAACCCAAAATTATTCAGTAGAAGTCTTTTTCCAGCAACACCCAGTTACACTGGTTTCTCTTTTTCCGAAAGTCCGGTCAACAACTTGCTGGCTATCGGAGCCAAGCAGTGAGATAACAGTATCGAGTGGAGGCGGTTGTGTCGGGAATGGTTGCTATCCGGGGAAAGAAGTATCCTCCACGGATCAATGGCAAAAAAGGTTTAATCGTTGCGGGGCTAAACTCTCAGGCGGCGAACAGTGGATGGGGTTCGGGGCCGTGGAGTGGTGGGGGTTAGCAGTGCGGTGGTAATTGAAATCCACGCGGAAAGCTGGGGGCCTCCGGAGATCGCCGTTAATTAGAACCATAGATCACCCGACGCGATTTGTGACAGGCAACGCGCGCGAGGGCCAGAGATCCTCCTCGGGGATTCTCTCCATCCTCGATCCAACCCAACCCCTTCTCTCGATGGATGGCTGGCTGAAGACACTCTCTGCAGGACAGAGACGCATTCACTCTCCCGCTCGCGCTTCCCTCGTCTTTGGCACAGGACTGCTTATACAACTCGAAAATCTTCCTCGATATCAGCCAAATCGATAGCGCCTTTGGGGATTCGTCAGTGTTTAACAGTATTCGAGACCATGTATCCTCGCCTTACATCTCCGACTCTTTTGCACCAAGAACTAACAATGCAGGAGGTTTGGAAGTTGAAGGCATAGTTGGGGTAGTAACTTCCCCGAAGCTTTCATTTGATGGTGAGATAGGGCGAGGGTGGAACATAACTAAGCTTGAAAGTTAATAGTAGACTTCTTGTCAGAGATCCTCCCCGAGGGTTCTTTCCAGTTCTACCTCAAGCCTCACTCTCTCCCCCGTTGCTTTCCGACTGGATGAGAGAAGATATACTCTCAACAGGACACAGACGCATTTACCCTTTCGCTCGTTCGTCCCTCGTCTTTGGCATGGTGGTGCTTATACAGCCCCCCCGTGTACCGGGGAGCAAGGGGGCCGACGTCGGCGTCGAAGCGCATTCTCCCACTGGTGGATATGCTAGTAGCAGCCGATAGCATATCTACTGGGACGGCGCATGACATATCCGCAGTATCGCCGCCGGCGGATCTTGAATTAGGATCCGCATCAGCTTAGAGTTACTGGCATATCGTTACCCTGTGACCCCGGCTTATATCCGAACCGCATGCCACTTTGATCGCACTGGCTCCGCGACGATTCCGGCTTCCGGGATTCTCTGGTGGGGGGTTCGTTTGTGCGGTTCTTCCCGGCGTTGTCCTCCGACTACTACTTTGGTATTCTGACTTAGGATTTGATTGGTGGTGGATAGAGGAGTCCGCCTGGAGGATGGAAATTAAGTTTTTGGTTGTTATTCTGTGATTTGTTGATTATTTATTCGGATAATAGATGGTAGAAGATTGTCTATGAGTATTCTTTCATTGGTTACAATATAATTATTCACAAGTCTTATAATTTCAACATAGTTAGCCAGGAAGCAGAAGTCCAGTTGTTCGACAGCTGTGAATTCACTGTACTCGGAACGTCACACCATTATCGATAGCGGAGTAAGCTAAATCTCTCGGGGAGTGACATACGTGCGGAAGACAGGAATCGCTCGGGTTTCGCTCGAATGAGTTCTCGGGGTCGGACGTATTCAGCGTAATAGCGGGCCTTAAGTGCAGCGGGAGTCGCCGTTGAGGCACATTTGTCATTACAACAGCGGCGATTCGACGTCGAGCGGGAGCCCGGGGAACTCTCGTCCACGGAAGCCACCCGGCACTGCCGTACGTCTTCCTTCGACCAAAACGGAGATCCTTCCCACGAATTACTACCGGCGCTTTCCTACCCATATCGGCTTCCACCGACGCTTATCCTTCGGTAACCAGGACGTCTCCTAACGATTTTCCTACTCATGAATCACACACTACCCCGCACACCAGCCCTGTATCGAGAGCCCGGGAGCCTCTTTCGCCTCTATGTTTTACTGTCCCGATGATTTATACATATGTAGAGGCTTACGTCCTTGCATTTCGATAACGTGTTAGTATATTTATAGACCACGATTTATTACGCAAGTGATTGAACTTATAAGACCTGGTAAATAAATCAATTTCTAATAACAGAAAATCATGAATACTAATTTTGTATGATAATTACCGGGAGAAGATATTGAAAAGAAAACTAAGCAAAAGTATGTTAGACAGTGAGAAAAGGCATCAAGGCATCATTGTTATCAGGTGAATATACAAATTTGCAAGGCGACCAGGCAGGAAGTTCAAGTTGGAAATAAAGCCGGTGAGAAAGAGAGATATGATGAAAAGTTGCGCGAGCCTGGATGGCGAATGCCTCATGAAGGGTTTGCGAGAAAGCATATTTGTCTCTAAGCATATCAGCGGCTAGGTGATGTGAGTACCTTTTAGCATGTTCGTCCCGCCCCGCAGCCGCAGCCGCGGATCTGCCTCTGAATGGAGGCAAAGCGGAGTGAAAAATTTCAAGCAAAAAGGGCAAAGAGCTTTCCTGCCGGAGTTACGGCGAGTCGTGACGGAGAGCTACTTTATTCATTTTTTCCCTTCTTTTTCCTTCCCCCTCTGTACCCCGCTTTCTCTGTCTCCATCTTTCCCATCGCTTTTTTTGCCGCGAGCACGTCCTCCCCCTGGACACGTACATTTGCTAAACGAATCACGACGGTTCCTCTTCGGGCTGATTTTTAACACGGTATCATCCCTCACGTAGACACCTCGGCCGCCATTCCCCGCGGGGCCAATCACCCTCTGACATTCCTACATAACTGTCAGCAGGCTCCAAAAAACTTGATCCATCCCCACACTCCCCCGATCGAGAGTCTCGCGAAACTTTAAATCTACATTCCGCACTTATACTTTGCATTAAATAATGCCGGGGAGGCTTTTTTTGCGGCCGCGGCGCCCTGGAAAAATGGGGCTGCTGGCAGCAAAAACCTGCGGCAGATTATAAAACAAATAAAAAGAAGGAGGCGGTGGCGGGATCGGTGGAGGGCCGTGGGCGAGTCAAGGGAGCGGCTTGTTATTGCATTACATTCCTTGCATCGCGGGCAACGAGCCACACTCATACCATCGCGCAAATATACACACGGCCCCGACAGACAGCCACGCATTACACAAGGACCCGGGGGTAGTCGGAGGAAGCCAGATGAAAAGAAAGAGGGTGCGGTACCGCGGTCTCCATAAAGTGTCCGACGAGTATGGCGGCTGTCTCCCCGCACTCATTTTTTCCCGCCCGCCTTCCCGCTCTTCCCCTTTTTTCATTAAAGGCCGGAAAACCCTTTCCCCCGCGATATGAAAAGCCCGCACGGAATTCCTTTGCCGGCTCGCGCTATTGGAATTCAAAGGCCATTCGCGATATCGGCACAGGTGGCACACATCCTTCCGAGGGCCGCTGGATAGAGTGCCACTAGATACTGAGGGTTAAGCAGCGCCAGCTGCTGCTGCACTTTCTTACGTGTATCGCACTTTGATCAGGACGTTTCTGGTAGTCGAAACTCGCCGAGAAGAACCACACCGATTCTATTCAATGGGATTTTCGCGCGCCCCTCGTCTACTTTAAAGCGGCAGGGTAATGGAAATAAAGTAAGGGTAAATCGAACCCAACTCATGGGGAAAGTTGAACGTGTAGCCTCCCGATAGATAATGCCGGAATAAAATAGGATGCTGGAGTGGGAGCGTTTTACCATTCTCGTGGCTGCAAAAGTTTATTAAGGTAAATTTTATTTTGATGTTTCTAATGCCCGTGCATGATTGACCGCCGATTTGTTTTTGTGCTGTACACGGAGTTGTGGAATTTTTAGCACTGAAATGCTCTGATATTGGTGATAAGGGATGAAAGATAATTAAGCATGTGTCAGTCTTAATAAATGGATCCTGGCAGCCACCTGAGAGTTATGAATGTTAGCAGAGAAGCTATCAACTATTAATCAGGAGTCCTCGAAATAAAATAGAACTTCAGAAGCTAAACAGAATCGATCTCGCGGTATTTCACTCATAAGTAAAAAGCATACTATCAGAGGGAAGAGATTTCGAGAGTACGAAAATTCGCTGAAAAAAATCTCGTGGAAACCGAGCGAAAAACAATGAAGAGCCGTGACTCCTTTCGCGAAAATTAACCCTTTCAGAGGAGAGATGGCCTTCAGCGCGAAAGGCCCCGCCTTTCCACCCTTTTGTATTTGCTAACCATTTTCCCACGCAGTCAACAAAACAAGCTTTTGATACTTTTATTTCCGCTCCCTCAAAAAATATGCTCCGTCGTTATATCCCAGGCGCTTGCACGCTCCTAGCGTTTTGCGCTGCAAAGAAAATCAAAGAACTAGTCATCTCGAGTAATAATGTGGAAGAGAGCGCGCGTTAGCCTTAGTTCCCAGTAAAGTCTGGCCACCGAAAATATCTGCTGCCTCGTGCAACAATTGTCCTGGATGAGTACATGGGTAATGGTTTGCGTAGAACTTCCACCTTCGCAGAAAAAATTACAAATTCTGCCAGAAGTGTTTACAAAGTCTCTGCGCCGACGTTAAAGTTGAAAAAATCTCGGAAGCTTGTCCGTTTAAGCAATGCAACTCGCCACTCATTTACGCAGATCCAAGATGTTCCTTATTGTTCATCGGGCGGCTAGCAGTAAAACTGTGCTATATAAAAGGTCCTCATGTTTACGAGGCATAAACTTTTTCATAATACTGACGCTCGAGGGTTCACCTACCTACGCTCACCTTTTTAAAAGTGACGTAGTAAAAGGGAACATCGTCTACGTGTTAGAGGGTGCAGCTCCAGACTTAGTTCCATTTCCAGTCAATAATTCGTTTAATACACTTTTCGACTGACTATATTGATATACGAATATCAGACGAAACTTCAATAAAGTCATTAACGACTGGTCCCACTAATCAGGCGTTCAGAATTATTCGGCGAAAATGTTGGTAAGTTTTATCGGTGCAAAAGAACAGAGGTACGGGAAGGTCGGCATTTATTTACATGTGGCTCGAATGGCGAGCCTTCTGCGTCGCTGAACAGAGAAATTACGGAACAAAAGGAGCGGGAACATTGTGCTCATCCGCCTCATTACGGGCGGGTAGTTCTGTGCATGTACAATACACGTAAGGCGATTACAACTTATTCGAAGGGAGCGCGAAACGTAGGACACGCTTGTAATAGAAAACTTTACTCCGCTCGATATAGCCCCGCGGCCTATTGGGAATTCAGCGATGAATACTGCACAATTTCAATGGGAACTTGTACCTCACTGAGTACCAAGCTCATTATACTTCCCGCGGATGATTTGTTTCGAAATTACTCATTCCGTAAACTTTATAATATTCCTTGTTGAAATAGGGAACAAATTGATTGCCATATAAAACGATTAGACTCCCGCCTTTGACGAGTGCTATTCTAATAATTTCATATATGATTTATTAATGACGATTAAGATGCTACGAGTTCATATTAAAAATCTCATTTTCACCTAATACACCAAGGGCCGTTCCACCTCTCAGACCCTGACATTAATCAGCGACGCAATTATAACTCACTTGTTTGAACGAAAAGAAACGCAAGAAAGATCTTGCGGATTCTACAGCAGGGGTTCGCGGTTTCCTTTAAAGTTTTCCCACATTATCTCGGAATATATTACCGCGCCGGCTAAGTGCAGATGCCATTTGCAGTGCGCGCGGCAGTCTTCCTAACTACTCGAATTTATCCTGTTTAATGTATGCTCCAGCTTGAATTATTTGCGAGGATGTTAGAAATGGCGCGTTAATGTTTTCGACGCTGCTGTTCCCGAAGCGTTTGGTATTCCGCTGCAAATCGGTGGAGTTTTGTTTGGACATTTAGTTCGTACTTTAAACTCTTTGGAATTTCGACATGTTAGTGGTGTCTGCATGGGTATCAGGATACTCGGCGGAGTGTCGCGTCAAGTAGTAGTCCTGTTATCGCGTTATACGTATATTGGGGAATCTAATATTACGCAAAGTCCTTCGTTAGTTCGTGTAATAAATGAAAATGTTCCCGCAGGAAATGTTATCTCCGACAAAGTCAAGGAATTTAGCGGTAAAATAGATATTACGTTACCATCCCTTATTATATTACACGTCATAATTTCGGCTCATCATACAGAGCACACAATTGCCCAATACCTGAACCCACAAAATCAATATCGATTGTTCGACTGGTAACCTCAACGAGAGATTACGCATCGATCAACCGATGATTTAATGAATTCTTGCCTCAAAGGAAGTTGACAAAACTTCGAAAGCATTGTAGGCATTTGATTCGGTGGGCTTGTTCCAGGTTGGCGCAGGATTATCCCCAAGACAGCGGGCGCACACGGGGACAAGTAACTTTGGTGAGTAAGAAGGATGGAGCGCACTGGGAATAAGCGTGGTGGGTGGCGCGATAGCCATTCTCCCTGTCTACCTGTCTCCCTCCCCCGGCACTCGTAACTCGCACCGATTGATAGTTAAAGGGTGAGAGAGCGGATTTAATTAATAGCGTGTGCTGCCCGACCCTCGGATCACCAATCGGCATGGCGGCGTAATTTGACGGCGAGAGCGGCCGCGCCAGACGGAAAGAAAGGGGACATGTATGTATATCTGTGTGTAGGAGAGTGCGAGAGATTGATCAATAGTGTGTGCGAATAGAATACGTGCGAAATAGGGAAGGCTCTCCTCGATGGAACACCATAATTTCCAGGCGAAAGGGCGTTTCATTAATATTCGTCCAGTCCCTGAAACAATTCCTATCGCGATTGCATCGCTACTCCCATCTTTCACGTACAATTGGGTCCAAAAGTTTTCGGCAATATTAGCCATTCAGCTAGCGAATCTCTTTACTTTCGCAGATCTGATTCCTTTCAATTTTTTAATCTTATTTCTTAAATTTATTTTCTGTTGTAGGACAATTTACTTATCATTAACAGTCCGATTGGTAATACTTAGTGTGCAACGTGTGAAATTTCTTGAGCTAGTGCTGGATACTTTTGTGAAACCAGCTGCATCTGCTTGCCACTTGCCCGCTCGCCCTGCTGTTCATTCCCTGGCTCATTGCTAATACTTTTTGTGCTACGCGTGTCTAAGCAGGCGGATGCTGGGCTCGGTTGCTCGAAAGGGGTAAGCCGTGCTGTTGTCGATTGATCGATTCCCTCCGCCCACCGCTTCTCCTAACGCGGCTCATTCGATTTCCAGTTTTGTTTCAATTTCCCTAGGCAACTGCGCGAATCCCTCGGTGATTGGAGCCGGCCGGAGGAATATCCCCGGCGACGTCGATATTCGATACAACGTAATTAGACAGCTGCCACGCTATAAGAGGATTCTATTGCTCCTATTTCGAAGCTTACCCGCCAATGCGAAAATAATATCATCAAGCTGATCACCTTTTTGCTCCGGCTGACAATTTAACGAGCGAACCTCATGATTTGTTCATGTATTTAAACCGATCCCCCCCAACTTTTAGCTCACACTAAAAAGAATTTCGAGTGCGGAATTGGAAAATGTCAGTCTAAAGTTTCAACCTGCAATTTGCATGCTCCGCCCCCTACTCCAAATCTTTCTGAACACGCAAGTTCTAGCTCTAATTATACACGCACACACGCGCGGGAATCAGTGCATCAAACACACACGTACGCGCGCACACACACACACGGAGGAACCTAATGTAGATTTATGAGGATCTAAAGTTTAAATTACCATTCACTCTTCTCAGCCTCTTTGGAGCTTTAACGAGGCAGTCTTTCTTTGACGACTCGAAAGAGGGCGGTGGAAAACTCGTTTCATTGCTATTGGATGGTATTAGCTCTCTTGCGGAAACCAGGCAACGAAATATTAGGAATTACCCAGAAAGAATTCGTCTGGTGAAAAGGTCGGTGCAACTTGCGCGGGAGCATGTTGGTTCCTTGAAACTTTAGCTTTCCGGCGAACGAGAAACAGCGTCTCTAGCTAATACCTTGGCATGTTACTAGTTCGCGGTACGCGTTACCCAGGTGCTTCGAGTTGAAATTTCGAGGCAAGTTTTTGCTCGCTCACGAGGAGATCGGTATGAAAGTGCGCTAAGCCCGGCGTGGTTTCTTTTACATGTCCGAGTTTCCGGCACACCCAATTATATTACGCAGCCTTAACATCTTTACGTGATTTTTTCCCAAATTTGATAAGTTTAGTTTGCCAGTTGGACTGCGAGTTGGATGACACCAATATTCCCGCATTTCATTTCACCATATGGTGTTTGCTCGATTTTTTTATTGAGTCATTGGGTTTATTTAATGTATTGCAAGTGGAGAAAAATACTTTACGTTAAACTCGTCTGAATTATAGTAAAATTAGTAAATACTATTCCATCGCTTGATTTCTGATCTATGCGCATTATTAATTATGATATGCGAAAGCTGTTACATGCCATTAGAGGTAAAGCGCTTATCAATATGTATGAGCATCAGCTTCGTGCATGACATGTAAGGTGTAACACGGCGTGGATAAGGTTTCTCATGTTAATGGTACTTATGCAATTACACCTGCACACAGTCCTTCACCACACCTCTACTATAAAAGCATTCTGTCAGATTGTTCCCAAACTTGCTCCGTCAGTCTCTGATACAACTTAACATCTGCGGTCGCGATAATGAGACCCTCACATTTTTCTTCTTTGACGTCTAATCCGCACAGCACAGACCCATTATTACAAGGCGACGGTTTAAGCGTCTGGCACTGATTGAGATGCCATAACGAGCGATCGTGCGTCGCTCGTTAAAACAGGTACAGAGAAAAAAGTAGTCGGTCATCGTCCTGAATCTTACGGGAGTGAAATGATTGGAAGCAGGCAGCTTCCGATGGCCGGCGATAGTGCAAAGGGCAGAGACAAACCTTGCGGCTAGTGTGTGGCTCAGGTTAACACTCTCTCCACACAAATCGCTTGCCGAGCAGAGCTATACCTGACGCAACGAGTTATATATTACCGGAAGGAGCGTTTAGTCATAATTGCTTTCCGCAATACATTCGGAGTGTGTTGAGAGAGACATCGAGTAGCCCCCAGGGAGAGTGCGCGCCTATAGAAAGCTTCCTCGGAGTCTCCCATATATCAGACGCGTACTGAGCCCGCGCCGACTCGGAACACGCTCTTTAATGAAGCGTGCGTGTCCCTAGAGATTATCCGGAATAATGATTCGCTGCGAGAGTCGAATAGATTTCGGTCAATATCGGCGCATCGTCATTACCCTTTGGAGTGTAAGACTAATATTTGTAGTGTTATAAAGCCAGCTTTGGTTCAATGCTGGATGTTTGACTGAACAGTAAGGTTCTCTGTTCTTGTGTTTGATGTGTGGAGTTAAACTGGAAAGAATGACATTGGATGAGAAAGAAGCTACAAACAGGGCTGATCATAGAAAATTCTTAGAAGAAATAATATTCTACAAATCATTAACAGACCTCCATAAAGAATTGAGATTACACCAACAGGTAAGATTACAAAGTAATCACACTATTACAAAATTACATTTCCGCTTACAGTATCGTACACCCCATGCCATTCCTTCCCCTGAGCCTCCTCCTCCCTCCAGAGGGCAGATCACCCTCGGTACAAGTGCGGCCTTATCTCCGAAACCCGGGTAGACGTTATCCGGCGAATTGCCAAACATCAAAGGGGTTTTTCGCATGCGAGCAAGCCCCAGAGGAAATTCCGCGCGCGCCGTGCGGCGGCAGTGCGAGAGGAATGCGTGAGGGGCAAACAAAGGTAGCGGTGGTGGCTGTCTCATGCTGCGTGTCATAGTATCTGGCAGTTCGTGCTGCCAGCGAATTCGCATAGGCCCCCTAAGGCGGGGGTGTTCCGCTTCCAGGGCGATACATCCTCTATAGGGTGATGCGTTTTCCGCGATCAAGTGTTACCTCTTTAATCCGAGTCTTGTACTACATCAACACCATTAGCTATAATATTTCTATGGTTTTTTAATACTAGTCTTCGTGTTTTCAATAACTTGTGAATTTGCTAGCTCGCGCTATTTGCGAAATACTGTATGTAATAATATTGTAATCCAGCGAGATGCTCGACTATAGCCAGCGTCGTTGATTCCAAAGCAAACACATCACCCTGTACACATCGTCTTCCTGTCGCCGCGCGTGTCCCGCGATGTCAACCGATGCCTGCTGGCATCCGCTGCTGGTATCTAGTGCGGATCCACCGTTAGTCTATGCTAGTCTCTGCCGTACTCCCGTGCACTCCTGAATCGAGGGGGATGGCCCGGAGAATTCCGGGGGAGTGTGAGCGCAATGCATCAGGCTCGCTAATTTATAGCGCTCCGATTAACCACTTCTCTTTCGGGGAGAATTTCAATCGATATCCGCTGCACCCCATCACTTTATAAGCTTCTTTCCAAAATTTGCTTACGCTTTTCAACCGAACAGTGTTTTATGCATCATTTTATCACTTTTTCATTTAGTTAATTTTGAAATTATTCATAAATTGTATTATTTTCATAATTACGACTACATTTCGTACGCGTATCATTTTTGTCTAATCGTATCAGAAATTGTCAGAGCTTGGCAGGCTTCTCGCCACAATCATTAGTCGTCAATTCTAATCGCGGCGTTATTCAATTTAATCATGTTAACTGACGAAGCTCCCACAGCGGAATCCAGATTGACATTCCGAGCGGAAGGGGACATGACAGTAGTAATTACAATTAAGCGTAAGGCGCAAACTCAGACGGCTTCGTTCTGTTATTAACCCTGTGCTTGGCACGTTGTCTCTAATTTGTGCTGGCCGATAACTAGACCACACTATGTCTCATCTCAAAAAGGCCCTCACGGACGCTGGCAAATTAGCTTTGCTTTGTTACTGAGCGTAATTTCTCCGCGTTCTGGGATGCTCTAATTTATGCCATATTTGTTATTACTTCAAACTTAATTACTCGGCATCGAAAAACCATCGAAGTTATCATTTTTCGATTATTTTCAATATGGCACTTTGTTCTTCAGTAAGGTTTCCGCTTACATGAAACTATCGCGATTAAATGCATGCAAAGGGTATACGCGTTTGCACGTCCTCGTTCTTCCGGCAGTATCGCGTTCGGGAAATGGGATTTACTGTTACATTTGTAGAAGTCGCTAGAACACGTCGCCGCGACGCTGAGGCACATGCCTTATAGCAATAGGCAAGGACGAATCTAGAATATTTCATGAGCGCCGTATGTATTGCATTTTTCTTTTTCCCGCCGACTTGTGAAATGCAAAGGTCAAGCTTACGTTTAACAGTGCAGGTACGTAAAGAGGTTTAAATCGAGCACATTGAAAAGCCGGTTGGACGTTCGGACACTACATTAATGTTCGAGTGTATCTCTGTGTCGTGGGTATAATAGGGATGATGGCAAGCAGGGAAGGACGACAAAAGTCGACAACTTGTGAGGGGAAAAGAAATCTAAACGAAGAGTTGTCGAGTGCAGTCGGCTGACGGAGTTGAAAGTAAAATAAATTGGATGTATTTGTCGTGTTTTCAAGAGTCTTGACTTGAGCTAATGATAGGAGACGTTTTTCCCTACCCTTATTGGCCTCCATTCTTTGCAACTTTTGCGTTCCAACACACCATGGAACTTTGCACCACTTTCTTATAACTGTTAGCCGTTTCATTCCCTCTTGCAACTCAGAGTTTCTTTATGCATTTAGAACTCTGATTTAGTATAACTTTTCTCAACGTTTAATGTAGAATTCAATATTCGATTCTTCATTAATTTTTCAATCCTTTTCTTTAAAGCAATCCCATTTTCCCCCTAGTCTCTTCTATTGAACTCTCCATTTCTTCAAGTATGCTTTCTGGCAAAGCAAAACCTGTACTTGATATTCACTGGTGGAAATGTAGAGTAAAACTACTGGGTATCATAGGCGAATGTCTTATTATTCCCGGAATATTGCGAGTACGTTGTCGCGTTTACAGCAAGTCCCGTCGACAGCGTCGCGTAAGTCGATTACAACTGTGCCCCGCGTGTCACGCAAACTCTGATAGCATTTGCTACAATTTCCCGACTATGCAGATACATCGGTATACACGTACCCATACACGCGCGTCTTTTCGGGCCCTCAGATTTCCCCTGCGCCGCACATCGAGCTCGTCTAGGATTCGCAGCCGGCAGACACGCTTACCGGCTGATTTTCTATTCAAGCCGTATGTAGAGCTACCTAGAGCACATAGAGCACTGCTGCCTACTTTCCTATGTACTCGTCGAAAGTACCTTTAGCCTCAAAAGTTTCCGGCTACTTTTACCATTGCGACAGCGAGTCTCGAAATTCACCTGCTATCAATTCCGACACGCGATCTTTAATTAAACGCTCTAAGAACTCCACGAGTCTTTTGCAATATGAAATCTGGAGTACATTTTTAGAGAAGTGTTTTTTTATTTCAACCACGTGTAAACATGAAGAGGACTGCAAAAATCATAATGCATAGGTGTGATAACGAGGACATCTATTCTGATGGTCCAAATTGATAATGAAGCGCGCGTCCGCGCTTTTCGCCCATTTGGAATTTAAGCACGCAGACGCCGAGAGCTGTGAAATTATCGGCGATAATGGCTGGTGGGGAGTGGGTGGAATTATTAAGTAGGTCCGGGAAACGTTCTGCAGAAAGGAGCAGCAGCATAGTGGAACTTGTAACTGCACGTTCGGTTACATTCAACATTAGCTTTCCAATTGTTGAGAGTGATCCGAGGGAAATTCGATTTTGTTAGGTGGCCCGTACGTTCTCTGCTGATCAATCGGGGCATCGGATTTCTGTTAATGCAAATTTTTCTGCGGCTTTTCTTCACGCTCGCGTTCATAGAGCGTCGGCCCGGCTGGCAGCTAGGAAATGAACTGGTGACATTCCATCGAACGCGAAAAGCATGCACAGAAATATGATCGCCTCTGGCATTGTGCTCCAATAACTCATGCATGTCGCCTGTGTAAATGCGCCGCGCACTCTTCAGCCTCCGAAAATAATCCGCTAAATGTGGTGCTTATAATCATGAAAAATCCCGTGACGAGAACGTACTCCCAATATGTACGAAATTCCAATTCCCAATACTCCGCGAGTTTTAAAAATAATATTCGTGAATGAAACAAGCATTTGGAACTTGTAATTGCGATTTAACAGATGTATTTGCTCTACCCGACAACTGTTTCTACAAAGTTTCATTCAGAAAGTTACAATCAATATAATAAGTTTAATAACAATGGTTTTGTTTTTGTAAACAATTGGAAATTGATAAATTTAATAAGGTTCTGGTCATCGGTCTAACTTCGAGGATTCAATCGTTATTCCGTCAAGACTCGATAAAGCGATGAATATTAATAAAAATATACGCAACAAATTTGTTATATTGAAATTATAATATTTCTCGAGAATATTTTTGTTGTCCTTATGTTATTAGGCGAAAGGTTATGTATTAGTTTTGGATAGTTCTGAATTCTCCCATAGATGGCGCTGGCGTCATCTTTTCTCGCAAGTCCTCGACCGTGCCCTCAGTTTGTATATAAGAGAACAGCAGAGGACAGCTGATGTACTTGCTTCGGCAGTACATATACTAAAATTGGAACGATACAGAGAAGATTAGCATGGCCCCTGCGCAAGGATGACACGCAAAATCGTGAAGCGTTCCACATTTTTTTGTCATTTCGATTTCTGTTCTCTTCGTATAACAAAGTCTCTCCTAATACTAAAACTATTTACCACTAAATTATTTTGATATTCAAATCCCCTTCTTGTTAAGCCGAAACCACGCCGCCACACTCAACTTCTACTCATACATCCATACCACATCTCCCAGGGGCGTGTTTATTTCTACCACGAAATCGGTAACTTCCTCCTGCACGGGATGCCGCGCATAAGGGGGCTCGCGCCAACAAATTACCATTGTCCCGGCGAGGGTGCAATATCGCTGAAGGGTTTTGTCGTTGCTTCCGCAAGAGCATCCGGTAAAACCAAGGACGGGCGCTCGGGGAAAAGGCAAAGCCAGCGGTGGCGGGGGATTGCCGGGGCGCAAATCGAATGGAACCTCCTTGAGAATGCCGGCCACGGATTTCTTCGGACTCGAAGCAGTCGAGGAAATCAAATCGACAGGCGGAAAGTGCGGATCCCTTTTCCGCAGCTCGTGGGGATGCCGGCCGCGGCGCGGCGCCCGGGGAGGGAGAGATAGGACTCGCAGAGAGAGCTACTCTTTTTGCGGACGCGAGCGAAAACTTTGGGCCGCAGGTAAACGAGTGAGCCGAACTCTCTCGCTCGCCACGTCACTCCGGAATATGTCCTTGGGAATCCTGATGAAAAGGAATGGGATATCACGCGGCGAGAATTCACTCATTTCGCTCTCTCCGGCCCCGGAGCCTTGGCTCGCGCGATCCCACTCTCCGGGAACCGTCTGCGACAAATCGCCAAGGGAAATAGTTTGTTTCCCGCATTTTCTTCGCCGCATGACTTTATTCTTCTTGGATTGTTCTCGGTTATTCCGGCGAGAACTCTCTCATGGATTGATCTACTTTGCCTCCCCCGTGCAATTATAATCCTCGTGGAATCATTGAGCGTTGCGTGTCTGATTTTCGCGAAGGTAAAAGTCGTGGGTGGCCAGAGCTTTGCGGTGCTAAATCTGGTGGCAAACGGCGGGTCAGAAAAGCACGGTAAACATTTGTGGAGGGTCTCTTTGGTGTTTCCAAGGGAACGGTTTCTTTTGCGGGATTGGTTCAAGGGAGGCATAGAAACGTTAACTAATTACCCGTCGCGAGTGAGGTTATTGACTTTCAAGCGGAAGAGGTTTAATTGGGGAACAGTTAAAATCAGAAAAAAATTGTTTGCTATAGAAGAAGTGGGACGGTCAAGTGCTAAAAATAACCCGCTAAATCTTTGTGTAAAGTCTGCAAAATTACTCATATCCGGTATCCGAAATTAGTTACCCAAAGAGACCCACAAATATTGAACAAGCAACACAAATAAATACCATCTACCAAAGCCAACCGAATCCCGAAGAAACGATGCTAACAATCCATCAAAAGACCGCCATCAATTACAGACATGGAGTGATTCCCGTGCGGACTGCGCGTACCCCAGAAAAACTACTACAATGCTTTGCTAATCACTATCGGCCTTTCGCATTAAAGGGCCAATGAGAGTAAACAGAAGTCGGACTCGGTAAATCTAGGCACGCAGCCCGCCCCCGCTCGCAAAAAGAGTACGCGAGCACATAAATAAGTTTATCGGGAACGGCGAATCGATAAAGAAAGAGAGCGAGAGCGAGAGAATGCGCAGGGGGTTGGCGGCGAAGGGGGCGAAGGGGGCGGCATGGGGTGGAGGGAGTCACGTGCCGCGTATATATTGCACGGTACATCTGTAACCCCGGGGAAGAAAATAGAGGTCTATTATCATTTCTACGAACAAGCGCCGTCGGGACTTTATAACTTCCTTTATCTACAGGTTGGCCTACTCCCTTTTGTATTGGCCCGGCAGAGCTAAGTAAAAGTAATGCGATATCGATGGGCGGATTCACAGATTCTTTACTAGCTCGGGAGCATGTAGCTGTGAGGAACCCGATCACGTATAAAATACCGCAATCTTTGGGTCCATGTACCGTAAGAGTTGGGTAAGGCTGATGGACGGTTGCATCGAGAAATCCCTGAGTTCCTCGGTGTAACTACTACCGACCCATACACGTCTACTTGTATACGTATGTGTATACTTACAAGTGATTCGTTAAATAGATCCGCTGATAATGTTTGAAATAACTGTTTAAAAAAGCTATATCGTTTTAAAGAGTTTCTTTGGTCGAATGAAAAGCGGACAAGTTAGGCTAATTAAATGGACGGTGCTTAATGGTAGCCGACGAGCCGATAGGAAATTGGGACACTTCCGGGCGAAAAACAAACAGGTTTAAGTGTGCGCGCGGTAACCGGGCAGGTCTGGGAGGATCGTCGGCTAACAGGAAATGCATATTTCATGGGAAGCATGCAAATTAGGGCTGCGGGCCCGGGACATTCAAGCTGCGATGTTGTACTACAATACTTGCGCGCATACATCTGGCAGCATTGTCCCCGGCAAGTCCGAAAGAAAAGCGCGAAGGCAAGCGAGACGCCCCGCCTCGACAAGAAGGAAGCAGTAGAGGCGGCTCCATGTCCTGGATACAGTAATACATACATCCTCGGCCATTTAACCCTTTGCGGTTACCGCGTCTGGACGCGCCACGATGTCCCAGTAGTCCTCTATCTCGAGACAGCTGGACATGAGACTTTATGACTCGGTTTCGGAGCCTGAGAATGCGAGACATTAACCCTTTCGTATGGTGCGAGCACCGACCGCTCGTCCGGCGGCTTTCGCCTGTGGAATTAATTGCGCCTGCGGACTCCCAAAACACCAACAATTTCCTCGGCTAAGATTAACTCCGTTCGGGCTGGGATTAAGACGTGTTAATTGGCCTTGGTTTTACTTGCGAAATTCATTGGTTCGTCTTGTTGAACTTGTATTGCACAGTAAAGTCGAATGGGTTATCGATTTTTCGCCATCATATTTAGTATCATTTTCCAAAAAGTATATTATAAATATCATGGAATAATTATAATAAATGATATAATTATAATATATGATAATTATAATTATATAATAATTATAAGCCTCTCGTAGGTATATTTTCAGCCCACGCCTTCTATTATTACAATTTGAATAAGCAAGTGGGAATGTGCGCGTGTGGCTTGGGGAAATCCTTACCGTAGGGGGAGGGACGAGGAGAGATAAGAGCCGGGGGACGTAGGAAGGATTAGTTCTCATCGAAATTTCGTGGCTGTCCGTCTCATGCATATCCAGGGGAGCTGAGCTGCGTCCGAGGACAAGTCCTCTCGCGCGGCAGATGCAAATGCGTGTAGGTGTAGGTAGAGCGTGGCGGCCAGAGCACCGTGCTGTACGTATGTTATCGGCCTGCAGATTTCGCCCGTTTACCGGCCCTGTCCTGCATATCCGTGCCGCGTAACGCATTATATATGATCCGTCTCCCGAATGCACGTGAGATTGTTACAGTGACGTATGTACGGAGCTGACCTACTATCGTCCATCCTATTCCCTTGCCAGTGATAGCGCATCTTCGCTTACCACTGACAATCCCGCCATTGCCAGTTAAACCGCCCTTGCGTCAGTCTCGATCCTGTTGAGGAAATCTGCGCACCCGAAAAAATGGAGAATCCATATTTTTGTTGATTTTTCAGTAGTTGACGCGGTTGACTGAAATTTATGAAAACAGTGTAGGGACAAAGCCCAATCGAAATTTTATTAAAGTTGCTGGAGTACTTGGGTATTGTTTGTAGGTAGAGTAACCTTTGGCTCCTTAAGTTGAGCATGAAAAAACGGCAGTACTTTGTCAAACTAGTTTATTCGTACTCCAAACATGCTCGAGTTTTGGATCCACGTGTCCAGCATTTTCCCCGACGGGTTTTGACACTATTTTCACCGCGTCGAGGGCAAAACAGGACGGCGGTTATTGGAGATTAGGGTGGGGGGAACTCGATCTGGTGGAACAGGCGGAATTTTCGGCATTTCAACTCGGGTCGAATAATGCAATTTGGGATTTCGAGTGGAAGTCTAGTTTATTGCCTCTTTGTAACGCGTGCTTCCGGTTAACAGTGGAATTGGCATGATCAGTACGTTTACCGGCGGCGATCGTAACCGCCGTAGCCGCAGTTAATATCGCCCACTGTAAATTCCCTAATATTTACAGGAAATACAATTGGACTAACAATGCCGCCTGGGTACACACCCTCCCATCCCCTCCCATGGCCCTCTACGTATCATCCGCGTATAATTCATAATAACGGGCGGAAATATATTCGGCCGAATTCACGATCGCCAAACCACCGAGGCCTCCATCGTGCGCGTTAAGCTCATCAAGGGCTCGAAAATATTTCGCGACGAACGTACTCGAGGCGATGACGGTGTGAAACGCCGGCTAGTATGGAATGAGTATACTGGATGAAATGATGGCCGGTGTGTGTACATCGATTAAATGGGAAAATGCGTCGGGACATTATCGCCAATTACACAGCGAGAATTAGAGTACATAACACTTCAAATGTGAATGTAAATGATTTTTGCCGAAACGAAACCAAGTAGCACTCTTCAACAAATTCTACATAATGCAATAATTGATATGAATGTAAAGCAAAATGAAGCAAAAAGAATGAAAACTCGTAATGCGGAAAGAAGAGTATCCGGAATGCGTTACAATACTTCCCAGCACCATTGAAATTCCTCGCGCCAGTATCGCGAAACTTTCCACTTGTAATGAACGAGGATCATTAAAAGCTACTGCAGGAAGACTCGATAAATTTCCGGCACAATTTCAGTTGCCCACACAGTTATCGAAAGTCGATAGTCGTTTCTACATCTCACGCTGCTTCCTCTCAGCCGCGAGCGAAAACAAAACGAAAAGGGCCGTGTGCCCTCGGCTGAGGCTCGAGTTGCTCGTTTTCGTTTGGTCGGAGGAAAATTTTGTTTTCGCCCCCTTAGAACTTGCGATGCCGCGGTCGCCCACGGAATCGCTGATGGCTTACGCCGGGATGACATTGGGGCCAAACGGGAGAAGTTTGTAAGAATCACGGTAAGAGAGTTGATTGTTCTCGGGCAATCAAAGTTGCGAGAAACCGAGAGCAGTGTTCTTCGCTCGGGGGTTAATGGGAGAAGGAAGTGGGTGAGGGGGAGAGCCGAGGCGTAAGAAGACACAGGGTGATGAGGCGTTCTCTTGTTTGCCGAGGATTACTCATGTCTGTACGACGAGTATGCCACTTAACACAGCTATCACCGTGAACGTCCTGTCACGTTTGTTTACGTTTAATCTCTCGCTTCCATTGAGGGGATCGTCCTCCTAACTACCTTAACTAGACCGCACGACAACTTCTCCAAACCGCTGCTCCTTCTTTTTGCTCTAATTCCTCTGCTACTCAGCCCAAGAGACTGCGACCGCTTCTTTTTGCATTAATTACGCTATTAGTAGGTACACAGTCACTTGTCTCGTGAAAGCTTTATGTTACAGCTCTTCTTACACCTTCTATGTAAACCAAGGAATATTTAGTAGAGTCTAATACAGTTCTTATTAATTATGCTAGGTGTTGATTACATTACTAGTACTTTCATTATTAAAAATGTATCTTTGTTACTTTGAAAAGAGTTGGTTATGAAATAATAAGGAGAAGCAGAGTTTGAATCAGTTAATAGATACGAGAATATTCAGGAGGAATGTGCCGCGCTTAATGATTCATAGAGAAATGTCCTATCTGCCGCGGCACTCGAACAATCCGAAATAGCCACAAATAATTGCGAGTACATGCTGTCGCGCGGCGCTGAAGTTTGTTCTTTATAAGTAGTGCTGATAGTTTGGCGCCGATTGCACTGCTAATGGCCAAGAGCGCTCGCGGAAATTCCAATTGAAAATAGTTTTGATATTATTCCTGCGGTAGATTCTGATGAGGATATGCGCACGGTCCTCGAGAGACCAGTACCTCGTTGCTTCGGCATTTGGACGGCTACGGATATACGTCATGCTTGCGCTAAATTTCCTGCCTTCCGGCGCACAGAATGTCCCGGCCGATTTCCATTTCTAATTGGAATGCTATAGTTTTCATCCGATAATTTATCGCGGCTATACATAGCTCGCTCGCTGCGGCTTAATCTGGCGTTGCTCAAGGGCTTCAACTCACTGTGATCGGCAAAGTGCTGGAAAAAGAAGAATATATCGTTTTGTATCGATTTTTATTGCTTTGCCGTTTAATCCCGCGTTTATTACACGGACCTTGCGGTTTTTAACTAAAAGTAAGTGTACAAAAAGATGAACGGTCCTTTGAAGCTCTTTTCTACCTTTCCGCTGATTTTCGGTGTTTCACTCTTCTCTGCCGTTCCGTTATGGAAAAGCGAAAAATTCTGCGAATCTGACGAAACCACGATTTCAATTAAAAAATGTAAAGGAACCAACTATTTTGGAAGTTTCATGGTAGGCCAGTCCTTTGAATCGTACAAACCTATAAGACTGAACACACCCAGTCCAGCAGGCAACCCTTTGACGCTCACCCAACCCGCGGATCCAATCCGCAGCATAGTGCACCACTCACCACCAACAACTTAATACACAGAAAGCGCATTAACTCCGGGAACAAAAGAGTATTCCAACAATTACGCGCGATAAAATCCGTCGGATTAATGAGGGAATTATACAGAGGGCGCCAGATTCTCCGTCAAATATCGGCCGGCGCACGGTAGACCGCGGAGGAATAATTCCCTTATATTGGCGCATTTAATCCAACACAGAAAGCGGACGTTGGCCGACGCGAGAGGGAGAGAGAGAGAGAGCATAAGCCCTCGTTTTGCCCAAGCAGTTGCGAGAAAAACCCCCTCATACCTTCGGTTCATGATTATTGCATGAGTACGCCACTGCCGGCGTGCATACCAGCACTCTTCTCCCCTCGCAATCTCCACCTGCCACCCCTCAACCCCTCCGCGGCCCTTTCTCGTGCGAGTCATTATTGCGAATTTCACCGTCTCGCACCTTCTATTTCTCGATTTTTCCCAATATATTCATCGGCCCCCCCACCAGCCCACGTCCATTCTCATTGCCGGTGGCGCCCTCCGCGTAATGGAAGTGGTGCTTGAATGCGTGACGCTGCGTTCGCCGTCGTCGACCAATGCGGATTTTGTGGCCCGCCACGAATAATGAAGCCACGTGTTTGGGGCGAAGCACTCTTGTCCCTTGGGAGGCTTTGTTCCCTCTCTCTCGTTCTCTTTCTCTTGCGTGAGAGGGGTTTATTATTATTACTTAATTATCCGGGAGTTTGTGGGCTGAGGGCTGAGGGTTGAAGCGGTTTTATAAATGAGCTTCGGGAAAGGTGTGTTCTTTCGGGAGTTTCTTGGAGGGTTGACATTTACATACTCATGGGTAATATTATCGACCTCTGTAGATATGTATGTATGAAAAGTTGTAGAAACGCACGCGAGTCGGACATCAAAAATGATACTCGCGATTGTTCTTTCATGTCGGGAGGAAGCTTCCACTTTGATATGATTAGTGTCGCGTGTTGGAGCGGGCGCGGGTGATTCTCCGGGCCATTAGTGCGGAAAGGAATTACGAAAGTGGTTGTTGATTCAAGTAGGGACATAAATCAGCGGTGTCAAGGCGATCCGGCGGCGCAGAGCGCTGGCAATGCGAGTATCGAAGTGTTAATCCGCGCTATTTCTCCGGGCGACGATGCGGCGCCGTGGCGGCCGCGCGGGCGGATTCACGGTGGAAGGACGTGGAATCTCCTCCTTTCCACAGACAAACCAGGCCCGTAAATCACCGACAGCGGCGGCGGCCGGGAGAGAGCGCGCGCTGCCGCCGATATATTTTCGCCGTTTCCCAAGGATTCCCATTAATTGTGTTTGCAAGCGGCCTCGCAATAGGCGCAGGCGGCGCCCGCTGGACACTTGAGCGCGGTCATTTGTCACCGAGTGATCATCGCACCTGGCTGAAGGTGTCGCTCGAACGTGTCACAACCGATTTCCCGCGATCCTATATCGCCGTCGTAAAATCCTCCGTGCCACATGAACGCCTCCGCCCTCGACCACCAATACCGCTTTGGCCTGCGTCGGTTCAACGAGTTATTGATGAGTTCTGCCGGTGTTGGTTTCGACCGTCCGGGGAATTAAGAGGGACGCGCTTCGATTCGAATGCCTCTGCGGCAATTGCCGATTCCTTAGTACTTTTTAATCGAGCATGGCTCACTTGTCGCCGTTTCCCTTTTTATTCCGGATTGATCAAGTTTTTTGGTTCCTGAATGATTTATTCGGGAGTGCGATGTTCGATATTTTCTTTAATATAGTGGATCGTCGCAGTGCTTTATTTAAATCGGTATTTTCAGATTTATATTCCGCATGGTTTCGTGATCTAATTCTTTCACTTGCTGATCATTGTATAATTACTCCTGGGCATGATATAAGTGACAGAGCCCAGTTATTAACGTTGGCCTTATACGAAATGCATGAAAACGCCAGTCCGCCGAGATTAGAATACTGTCGGGCAGTGGTTGTTTATGATAAATATTTCAAAAGCCCATGGATCATCTGTACTACCTGGGAGTGTATGCGTGAAAGAGAGGGAGAGGTAGAAAGCAGGGAGGAGAAGTGTGTTTGCTTTTAATTATAACCGACGGAAGCGCAACCACGATTTTTATTTGCTGACGGAATGTAGCATGCCGGCATCTCTAACGGCGAGCCATAAAATGCCGGCCGAAAAAATCACTGGCCACATTGTGTCCGAAATTTGTCAATGCTCGCGCATATCAGAGCCGCGCTCATTGTTTGCGTCGCTCTCAACGATCCATACCACCCCCAATTTCAGTCCGATACGATGACATTAATCTTTCACGCTTCAAACTCTCGCCCTCTACCTCGACTTACGTCGGACAGTATTTACTTACCAGTAATTGAACCGAAGTAAGTTCAACAACTGGAACCCGCTCGCTTATCAGTTGCACCGGTGTCTGAAATTCTTAAAGCGGCTCGATCTTATCACAAGAGAATTCTTTCTCGTAGTTGGCGACGCGCAATGATTGTCCGAACGCAGTCCTGTCAAATCCCGGAGCGGGTTGGGCATTAGCGTGCGATTGTGTTCGATAGGCCCCTGTTAGGGCCGTTAGATTGGCTGATAAGTGGTGAGCAAAGCCCGGCGCAGAGGTTCGCCTTGTGCTTCAGCAACAGTTACACGCCGAGACCCTGATCGATACTATCCGCGCGCTGCCATATAAAATTGTGTGTATAGCAGAGTGCAGTGGATTGGCAAAGGCTTCCTTGGCATTATGGACGATTAGTTGAGTGTCTGGAAAAATCATCGCAAAATTGGCACTTAATTTATGTAATTTTAAGTCTCAGAGATTAATGAATGAAACCCTTTATTCGTTTAGATTTGAGATGTATATTAACTCAATTTATAGACTATAAGTACAATAAGATATAGAATTAATGGAGAAATTCAAACAAAGGATTTAATGCTAATACAGACATAAAAGTTGAGGATGATAAATCAGGAACCAGTTGAGCACTAAGTAGCACAGTGAACTAATGCGTGACATACTGTTTCAAACTACACTCGCGTGGAAATGTATTTGAATTCAACTATGATAAATGGCTTGAACTCTGTAGATTTGGCTGGAACGAAAGTTATTTCCAGTAAAGAAACAAGCAGTTCTCCTTTAAAAACTTGTATTAATAACAGTCGTGATATTCTTGTATCTGTAGTATAACATTAGCGACCAAACTCGTTAAAACATAGTATACATATTGCATATTTCTTAATTATAGCAAGGTCTTTTGCGGAATGGGAAAGGGATTGCAGGGCAGAAAAGGAGTCCTTAACGTTCCCCAAGCACTTTTTTCCCGATACTAATAACCCCATACCAATTTGCCGGCTCTTATAAACTGTTCTTAGTGGGCTCCATCATTCTAATTACAGGTGCAGCAGTATACCATTAGAATTATTGGCGAAGTTAAGCATCGTGGCAAGCGTCCGTATGCTCTCGCTATCGATCGAAGAGCGCAGTATTCCCGAGAAAGAAGGCGCAAGGGTTCGATCTAAGGGGGCGAATGCAGCCGCTCGGAAAAAGCAGTGTAAGTATATCGTGCGGCCGGTAATACACTCGGTATCATGTCACGAAAGCGATGGAACGAGCGAGCATTAAGAATAGGATAACGAGCGCAAAACGTCTGATTGACATGCGACAGACAGGCAAATATCCTTCTCGAACAGTTAACGATGCACCTCCTCCCCCTCTCTCTGCCTACAGGAACCGCAACCGCGATACTTATCGGTTAGACGAATCGCATCCCGATTTATATTGAATGGCTGAAAATGCCCTCGGCGTCCGCTTAGAGCTCCACCGATTAAATAGTAGAGCAGTGCACGCGGGCGTTCACTCGTAAAAATTGGACATGAACTCTTGTCGCATGTTCTCCGTGTGTCTCCGATCCTATTAATTGATGAGATCTCTCGTGAAATGGACATGCCCGGTGGTCGCTCGCATGCATGCGCGCTCTCGATACCCTGCTAATTGGAGCTCCGGCCACGGTTAGCTCGACCCGAGATTTAAAACGGATTTGTTTTTTCATCTAGTACCAACTGGCGCGAGCCTTTCATCTTGGGGATTTCCAGTGGTGTATTTCTGATGCTAGATTCTGCCGGATGATTTCCCATTAAATTTGGCTTCGTGAAGTGACTATGTTACTAAATGATGTTCTGTAGAGAGCGTAACAACCTTTTATTGGAAACAGGCTTAATATATTTTGAGCCCTTACTCTGCTTTACAAAGTAAGAGTTTTTATTAAAAAAGTAGCGAGGTAATTAGTGATTATCCTACCTAATTAGCGATTATATTCATATATTTCATATTCATATTTTTTAAAGATTTTTATATTTCAGATTATATTCATATTCATATATTTTATATTTATGTTCACCTATTGTGTAAATTGTAACCAATGCTTTCCCAATTACCCACATTTGAAGAGTTGATGACACCATCATGCACTGTACTTGATAGAAACAATAGAATCTCACGGCGGCAGGCGGAGATTGAATTGTAAAAAATATCATAGTGCGAATCCGATTGTTTCGCCGGCGATCAGACTCACTCCATTAAGCAAGAGCGTACTCGCGGCGCCCGGTGGCTGGAGCTATGTAGGTTAGCTTTCGTCAATTGGCGAATGATTTTAAGCGAGTGATCGAGCTGGCGTGTCGTGATCCGCCGAATCCGAATCCGCGAGGCCAGTAATCTGGGACGCTTCCGTGCTTAGTCACTGCGAAGACCCCGAGAGCTCGTCGAACAGCAATCGATTTTAATTGCAGAGCAAGATAACGGTGTCCCATCCCGTGAAAAGGTTAACGATCTTCCATCATCGCCTCGGCAACCCATCCGCCCAGTCTGATATTCAATACCATAATTGAGCAACTCAAGCTTCCTCCTGCGGCGTGTAACACTGTTTGCTAAGGAATGAATTGCAGGCTGTAACTCGGCTTGGCATAATTCAGCAGAAAATTCATCCGCCACCTATTCGAAATTAGTCGCAATTGCATGCTGTCGTGTTGCCGTAAGCACTCGGCTGAAATGAATTTGAGAATTAAATTCAATTAGGTTATTACATGTTTGGGCACAAAACCAATGCGGTGTTTGACTTTCGACTACGTGTTTCAGTTTAATCTTGTTAAAATTCCATGACGGTTTTAATTGAATTAGAACTTCTTGGTGCATTTGTATTTTTATTTGGTCCTGGATGTGAAATTTTGAGTTGGAATTAATTATGAAGTCAATAAATAGCGAGCGTGCGACTCCGGAAGTGTATTCCAGGTCGCTAATGATTGAGGTTTCACTTTTCGCGGGATCAAAAAATGAAATTTTACCTGGCAAGTAGTTTCCGGGCTGGTGCAGTGAGAGGGTGAAAGAGCCGAGAGGGATTGGAATGGTTGGCGGCAGGGGCTGCGAGTTCTATCTTACTTTAATACACGCACAAGTCGGGAGAAGCTATATTTCAAATCACGTTGCCGAGATTAGGGTAATCAGGATTCCATCTCACACCGCGCCAGTGTACAGGCAAATTCCAGCCGAGTCGGATTGCCGGGTGAAGTCTCTCCCTGGTGCGCCGCCGCGAGAAAAAGGGAGCACCATTACATCCAGCTATCCATTCAATCATACGTCCGGCAGAAAGGGCCTGTGATAATTTCGACAATAAATTTCACCGGGATTTATTTTTATGGCACCTCCCGTCTGCCTTCGTTTTGCCATTCGCCAATGGCTGTCGCGTTTAACGTGGTTTCCGTTTTTTAAAAATCAAGTTTGTTTATCGATACCTTGACGGCCAGAACTTCCGAAACAATGAATCGAGAAATAAAATTGCAAATAATTGAAACCATGCGGAAAAGGTGCAAAAGTGTGAATATCGTTAGTGAATTACTTCTCTCTGGAAATTCGTCTTCCTTTTTTGTACTAAAACGTCTGAAACATGAAGATGGATCTACGATCGAGGAGCTTCTTTTACCGAGACCTACAATCACGTCGGCAGGCAAGAATTCCAATGACCTATTTATAAATCGAAATTGTCACGTGACACGGATAGAATGTAATACAGAACGGACTGGCAATGGTGATCGAGAAAATAGCCCAGTACTGTGAGAATATCCCGGTCCCAAATTGGCACTGTTCACTGAATACCAAATCCCCTGCGCACAGTTGAGATTCTCTAAGACTTCTCCGATTCATTCATACATTTCCAATTCACAAATCCGTGTGCTCTGATTATCAATATTAGAATCGAACTCCCCGAATCTTTACTTCCATAAATCTTCGGATTAATTACAATTAATACAATCCATTTTGCACATTTATCCATACTTATTCCATTAACGTAATAACTAATTCATTTTTCCATTCCCTGTGTGGCGTCTCACGCGGTGTCCGGGGAACGTTGTCTGGCCAGTGTCGTCCTTATCTACTGGCGGCGCAGTAGTATGGGTCAATCGCTAGTCCGCCCTGATTCTACGTTACACGTACATATTCTATACTTATTCTTATGAAACCCCCGTCCCTCCTGATCCAAATCCAACCCAACGCTTTTATAGAAATCCAAAATCGAAATCGTCAGACCCAGCGAAAATCACTTCGACATCCCTAAAAGAAATAATCTTAGAAGACCCTCGGTGTAAGCAGTGTGACAGACCATAATTCATCGCCGGGTAAAAAAGGGTCGACAGCTAGTCGACAGACAGGCGTACGAGTAGGCCACTTTTTCCCCCAGCACCAAGGGGCGCGTGTTGCTCCGGCGAGCGATACACACAAATATTGCGTAATACATCAGGCAGGGATCTCCAACGGCAAAAGAGGTAGCGCAGTGCTCACTAGAGACGCAAGAGAAAAAGGGCTTCTTGCTCGAGAGAGAGACTCCGGTGGATCGGAGGTTGCAGGTATGCAGCGCATTCACCCCGCCACGCGATAGAGCGAGCAGCAAGCAGCCAGGCAGCCAGCAGGCAGAGGCAGTAGGGAGGGCCGTGAACGAGTCAGACGGACGAACGAGCGCCAGTCTAGCGTGGGCGCACGACGCGGCACCACGTGTATCGGAGGCTGCTTTCATCCCTTCGCCGCCGCTGCCGCCGCGCACGATCATCCAGTCATCCAGTCCCCACCGCCCCCTCACAATCTCGTGCACAGTGAGCCATCGGAAAGTGACAAGCTCGGATACACGAGTATACTTGGCGGGAGCGGATTCCAAGTGACAGTGCTTTCGGTTGCGAAGTGATATAACCAAGTGTCAGCCAGCCGAGAGAGCCCCGTCAATGGATAGGTAAAGGCTTCCATGAGATAAATACTGACCTGGCTATTGGTAAAGAGTGAAGGAGTCGCGAGTCGATGGGCAAAGGTTTATAAGAGATTCTCGTTAACGCGCTCGTCTCACGGTTCCATCAGCCTAATACGCGCCCTTGCTTCCCCGCGGAGGTTCGCCACGTCAATTTGACGGGAGCGCGCGCGCCCGTGAAAGTTGAACGACAGTGCCAAGGGGGCCGCTGAGGGCTGAACGGAGAGAGATGGGGTGGGACGGCGGCCGGGAAATTGGCGTTTAGCGGTAAACCGGCCGTGAACGCACACGATCCACGAAAGGATATTATTTTCTTCGCTCCTGCTGCACTGATAGCTCTCCCCGACGAGCTTTGTGCCCCGCGGAAATTCGTTGTTCCCCTGGGCTTGTCTAGGGGATGATTCTGCTGCGGCCACCCTTTGTCGCCCGCCAGCTTCTCACTGCGGCGAACTCTGCTATGCCCGAGTGCCTGGGCCCACCGTGTGTGTCGTGCTGATTCATTTTTAACGGCGATTCGCACGTAGCGACCCTGACGTATTGCAGGATCGCCGGTGGAATGCTCGCGCGCTCAGTGTTTCGCTATCGCAGGTCTCGCGTGAATGGCGTGGTTGCTTTTAACTGTTTCGGCGGTGTCGGTGGTGGGATGAATTTCGTACTGCAATATCGTGCGGGCGATAGCTCGCCTGTGAAAGAGCTAAACGACGCATTCAAGAGATATATAGTTTGTCGAGTGACAGTTCGGTTGATGAGTTCGAATATGCTTTGTCACATTTTTTAACGCACTGAAAGAGCGATGGCGTGTTATAGCTGGTATTTCAAGTGTTTGACTTTGTTCTAGTCAAAATAATCGGTGAAAATATTGCCCGCGGGGAAAGGCTTTAATTTTGAAATGTCGATTTGAATTTGAACGAAAGTTATTTTATTTTATTTAAAGTGACAAAACGTGTTGGCAGTTCAGTGAGTCGTCAAAAGCACACACATCTGTTCTTGGCAACGAGCCGAGGGCGAACGTTATAAACCAATTGAACTGTCAATTAACAAATAATCAGAATTTTACGTTTGACCCAGTGGGAATACTGTTCTATTTCCTTTCAATCGCGGATTTTGTACTGAAATGCGTTTGTCTCCGATACGCTTCTCTGTGATCTTGCAAATGGGATTAAATCAACTTGATAGGAATACGAACAGCAGCAAATGAACTGTTTTTTGGTGATATAGTGTTTTCGGTGTCCGAAATAGAGCTGGTTGGGGACTGGTGGTGGAACTAGGGGGCGGACCATTGAACTATGGTGCTCGGGTTAGAGCGTGGTTAGTGCAGCTATATCGATTCTTCTGCATTCGTGTTTCGCACTTGACATTGCCTCCATGGAGTCTCTTTTGTCGGGCTAACTTAAATACGACAGGAATAATTTGCATACTTATTAAAGAAAAAGTTTCTGCGGCCAACATTTCTCTTCTCCTTTCACTTTTGAGTGCTGGCTCATTGCGAGCGCAGTGTTCTTTTTTGACTTTGAGAGAAGTTTAGTGATGTTGATGGGAATAAATGGCTTTCAGTACCGACGTCTGTTAACGCGCAATGAATAGCGCTGTGTTTTGTCAATAATGAATACTCCGCATTGTTATTGGATAGAGGGGACAATCAAAGTGCGAAACAAATGCACGCCTTTCGGGAATCTGCCTTTCATATTTGTTCCTTCTTTAATGACAGCAAGAACGGCTTTCAGCGGAAAGTGCTTCAAGCCTTCCACTTTAATGCAAAAGAGCAGCATATTCTGAATTTTGCATCCAGTTTTGCGTGTGAAATTCTAGTGGTCACTTTGACACTTCATCATTCGATTCTTATGACTTTATTGCAATATCACTCTTCGCTATTACGTCAATATATAAATGACCGTTTAACTAATTAAATCTACCATCTCGCAGATTCCCAAAGAATCGCAGTATCGAGTGTATCCCACGCGAATCGCATCGAATTGTATCATATGTTCCGAACAATGTACCGAACTCCGATCGCTCGTATTCCGGCGTGTTTAAGTTTTCACCGCGGCGCTGAAATAATTGCATTGCGTGATTAAAGTGTATCAGGGTTTACTCGAGAGGTAAAGGGAGCGAGAAGGAAAGAGCACTGGAGAGAAGGTGTATTCCAGCATGGCGGTTGCCATCCGGCCATTACTTTTTAACACTGGCATACTTTCTGCCAAGCATACTTTCCAACTGTTCCGTTTCGCCCAGCCTAGAAAAGGCCTCTTCTCCGCTGCAAAGCGAATAAAAGAGTATGCCTCTGGCGATCGGGATTTATCACCAAAAGTTGAATGAAATCTTTGTAGGACCACCCACCACACACCCCCGCTTCTACTTCGGGATTGATTGCTTATCGCCTGCTCGGGGATTTCACCCGTTCGTGTCTGTCTATCGAAACACTCGGATTCCCCGGGCAAGTCGCCTTTTTTTCGTCGGCTACTTGTAACACCCTCTGGTGTCATGGGGAGACTCGATAGATTTAAAGTTGGAAAGTTGGATGAATTGAACGGTTCGTTCGTAAATGCTACAAAGCGTTCGACTTTGAAGAATTTCCTCTTGACCAGATAGTATTTTAGAAGGACGATATATATAAATTGTAGATTTTTAAAATTCTGTTAATTAAAAGGTTATAAAAGGCTATTTCTTTTCATTGGCTCCAATACGTCCTGTTAAACCTATGAGACCATCTGTTTAAGATATTCAAAAATTCATTGAATTAAAACGTCCATTGACGAGGAAGTCGAAAAAATTCCTGAATTTTCCAGAAGTTCCGCTTAACTTCCTCGTATCGTTCCCCGTGGAACCACTTTCATTTTACTGCTCCTCTTCTCCCAGACTTTATGCATTCGCCGCTTTACGACTGGTGAGTAACGAAGTTTAAAATCGAATCAACGTGATAACTCGTTTTCATGTTCTTTATCTCTCATCTGAATTGGCATCGACAGTTTCCCTCGCAGCTCCCGCGAGAGGTGTAACGAATTGATAAGCTCGGCACTGCTCGTCAGGATGAATGGCTCCGTCCCTCGATTTCTTAGATCAAGGCCGTATCGACAGTATCCCATGCAAACAATTAGCACTCCCCCTCTCATTATTCATTGCTCAATTTCTTCTTTATCACGCGACCCCGCAACTTTAAGGGGAAATGATGGTGTTAATACTTTGCCCTGTCGGGAAATTGCTTGAAAGGGGATACGCTTGGGGTGGAAAGATGGCTAAGATCATCCCCTTGCCATGGAAGAAGTTTCAATCGTCGTGACACTCAAAGGAAATGTGAGCTCGAGGAAGCACCTTTTGTCGAGATAAAGTCTCTTGCATTCCTCCGGAATATAATGTAACGCCTTTAACGCAGTTGACAGGAGAAGAGTGGTTTCCCTTGATCTGTCTCTAAAGTCGCTTCTTTGCAAAGGCATAATTGGAAATCTACCAACAGTTGCATTTTTCAATATTTTTCGGATTGTCGACTGCAAGAGATCTCACTATACGTGGCAAATATTTCTACATTTTGCTATGAATGATTTTAGATTTCAATTTGCGCGATTATTAATAAAAATACAAAATTCATTATTATGTATAGAAAATATAAACTTTATTCATTTGAAATGTTACAGATATTTACTCAAACGCTCTATAACTTCGCGCGTATTAGAATTGATCTTCAATGGTGTTGATTTCCAGAACTGTGAACCTGTTTCGCTCACTGAGGAATTGATGCTACCAGTTGAGAGAACTGACAAGTTCGATCAGGTTAATTCCACCGGGCACCTGTGTTCTCGAGGAATTGTATTAATTTCAATGCGTTCGATCTCTCTTCCCCCTCGCAAGCAATCGAGCAGGACGCGCGCCGAGGGGGATTCCACTCGGCATTCGTGTGGAAAAAGCCCCGGGGGAGTAGGTGAACTTAGGGAAAGGAAATTAATATGAAGCAGCTTCGACCTTATCGAGTATATTGGGCTGGCAGCTGCTACCGCTCCCATTCGATTATATCTCCCGAGAGCTCTTGTTAAGAAAGCCAGAATTTTCGAGCTGGCAGATTTCGAGATACCAATGATTCTCCTTGCAAATACTCAAGTAGAGAATCCGAACTGTGCAGTTCACCGAAACCCTCGGGGAGCTTTCGTATATTAATGTTTCAGTTATATTTTAATACTTGCAGCTCCCATTTTAATACTAGATTCTGGACCTAAATAGTTCGACAGAGAAGAGAAGAAACGTGTGGTACACGAGGAATAGTCATTTGACACACTTCTCCCTGGACTAAAATCGTCGTTGATGATTACCACTGTGTCTGCCAGTAATTCTCGAGGGAGGAAACAGGAGTTAGTCATGAGGAGTGAATGAAAGCTCTAATGAATGTCACCTCGCGTTTTCCGTACGAGTGCTCGCATTGCCCGCTTAATCATTCGTCACAGGGAGAGAGCGGGAGCGAGTGAGAGAACGCGCATGCATACACACTCTCTCGTAAGCCAAGTGACACACTAATAATTGAAGCTTGAAACGAGGGAAGTGAGCGGAGCCGGCGAACTTAACCCAGTTTTTTGACCGGCTAGGAGTGCAGTGCGCGTTTCCCGTTATAATGCTCGAGCGGGAAAATTGAAGGAGAGCAGATGCGCTCGCAGTTCAATGGGAATTGGGTTGGTTGGGAGCTTGAATTAAGCCGGCTAAATAAAAGCGTTGGTTAAATGGATAAGCTCGAGACTCGACTATACTACGAGACTTCTCTCTCTCGAACCGAGTCGCACAAAGAGAACGCGGCCGCGAATCAGAACAATCGACGATTGAAACTCTGTTCCCGATATGCAATTGCACGGAGCAGAGATGTCGTACTGGTGTCACTCTATATGTTATTTGCATTTCATATAGTTTTTTAATGGCGTGGACTGGTGTTATTTCTCGTATACTAGTGCAGTGTCACTTTGAATATTTATTTCGATATACATTCGCACTACAGTTTCAGCCGTTTCACTGCTTCCGTCACTGAAGTACCATCCGAACTTGAACACTCTGGATACTTACGTTTAACGATTTAAAATCTTTTTTTTTTCATTCGCAGAACTCATCTCATTGATGGCAATGAGTTACATTTTTGTATCGGGTTACCTCTTTGTCCAATACTTTGCAAACTCTATTGGCGAGACTGCTGCTCCTTGTACGACAAATAACAATGTGATATTTAATGCGCTTGAAATTTCGTAACAAGACATTGCGGTACAAGTTCCTTAGAACGGTTTACATGACGGCGAAAGTTTCCGGCTACGCTCCTTGGCAGTTGCTTTTACCTACCTTATTGCAGCGCCGCTAGAATCTCCTATTTCTCAGTCGGAAACGGCGCACTTTTGCCTTTAGCTGAACAATACATTCATCGCTTGAATGTCTGAATCCAGTCAACGCCTTTTGAATGTAGCGAATATTCGATTAACTTATTAAATTTGATTTTGTCGACTTTCTGCTAAAACTCGACCAAAGTCATAATGTTAAATTCATTAGAATATGCCTCATAATTACGATGCTCCGCAATTAAAAGCGTTAAGGCAATTAATCTATCGTGGCTTCATCCTATCACCATGGAAGCAGCGCAATCATCGAGAAACGATGATCAATGCGTTAACAAATTACTAACGCGAGCGGCACACGCGACCACCTTTCTAATCCAGTTTAATATACGCCAGGCATTCAATTGGCACGTTGATCAATGGCTCGAAATATTAACGGATGCTCGGCCTTCGAGATTTTACCTTGCGCTCCCCATAATATTCGCTCGTGTCGCCAGGTAATTGACAGATATTGCGGCAGCTGCGCTCCCAATCACAGGTCTCGGTAAACGCGGTTTCACACTTTACAAATAAGCCGAAATCTCACGAAAATTCGCCTCTTAAACTTTAAACTTCTTCTTTCGTGATTAAAGTTATCATTTCTCTCGTTGCACAGTAACTTATTCAATTCCGGAGTAAAATTGCCAAGAAAACTTAAAAAACCCACGTCCGCGTCGCCAGCCGACAGATGTCGCCATCTGTAATTATGACTGGGGCGCAGGAGTAGTTCGAAAAAACAGTTTGCGTTTCTGGCGAGAGGGTCCGCGCCGCAATACAGAAAGAGCGGAATATCGTGGAAAGCGGGCGGATTTTCGAGTGCGCGCGCGGAGGACAAACATTGCATGGGGATGGAAGGGAAATTCGCGCGTGTCGGCGGATGGTGAGCCGCACACAAAGCACCACCACCGGCCAGAAGCCGTTTTTACCGGGGACAAACTCTCCCGGCACTGCTTTTCCCTTTGGTGTACCGTGCGAGAGAGCCGAGTCCGAAAGAATCGTAGTGGAGTTACAGAGGAGTAAGAGGCGAGCGTGGTATTGAAAAGTGTCATTGTACTAGTAGTCACCGCTAGCAGCGCCACCAAGCTGACCCTCTATATCAACAGACGACTGCATCGATTAATCGAGACGGGCATCGTCTGGGGTGCGATCTATGGTAACTGTGGTGTCGCGAGATACACGGGCTATCTGCTAATTACGAAGTATATGTTACTCACTATTATCAATATATAATATAATATAATATAGTTATAATATAATATGTTATCAATATAAGGTAGGATATAAAAATGTAGGATTAAATATGAAAAACTAAATGGCGAGCAAAGAAGTCGATTTTACGCGAGAATATTCACTCACCATTCACTATTGAAATGTAAATCTAATTCCCCTTAAGCGCACATTTTTTCACTCGCTTATTTTCATCTCATTAAAACTTGCGTTAAACTCGGGCAATTCGTTATCGCGAGGCGAGTTGAATGCAATTCAGTCTCGACTCAATAAGCGTCAATCGAATTGTTCGCTTGAAAGCAATATCCTGGCAGTATCCACAGAATTTGCAGGGGGATTCCTCGGCTCGCGATCTCTCGGAGACACTGGCCGGCCACAGTGGAGCGAGAGCCGATAAGAATGGAATTAATTCCCCGGGCAATCGAACCTCGCGAATCAATCGATCCACATTGATACAGTTAATGAATATCGCGATGCCGGATAGAGGATTCCGCTCGCGCAAGAGGGACGGGCGCATTCATCGGCGCCGCCCTATGAAAAGCTCAGCAAATCCGAGCGGGCATTTCTTTTTTCCCTCGAGGCGCATTCGCGGGACACATATAGGCCTCTGGATGCAGCGGATATTCCGCATAACGAGGGCATTTCGCATTAACATTTCGAGTAGCCGAGCCCTCCGCGGGGCCCTCTATTCCCTAGATGAGTAGCAACGCGCGCTCGCGCGCGCGCACACAGAGAAACAGAGTGTTTCGCCCGTCGAAGTTTAAACCCCATGCGATCGATGAAACGCGCCCGCGAGCGCCCCAGGAGAAAAAGTCGCCCTCTCGAGTGCCGCGCCACCATGCATTCTCGAATCACGCGCCGATAGAACGAGAAACAGCGCTGGCAGGGCTCCGCTCCGTTCCAGCCAGCATCCAACCAGTACCTAGCATGTATCAAAGTGTCGAGAGGGAGGCGAGCGAGGGTGGTGGCAGGCGTTTGATGTGTGTGAAGCTTTTCGCCAGTTGCGGCCCGCCATATACGATAATTACATCAACCGCATCGGGTTCAAGCATTCAAGGTTGAAAACGAGAAAGGGATTGGTGCATTTGCCCCTCTCTCTCTCTCTTTCTCCGTCTCTCTCTATCGCGAACCTATGGAATATCCCTGTGGTTGTGCATCGAGCCTATTCAATGGCAGCTGCCGCCGCCAGCTTCAACACCGCAACTTCCTAACTACAATTTCCCCCGGCCTCCCTCGCCTACCCTCCGTCCCATTCACAGCCGCCTAAGCATAGCCAAGGCGACCTTGAGCTTTGAAGAGTTCCTGGAAGGAAGCTTTGGAATTTTGCCACTCGGAGGAAAGTTACTCACGGAATCGAGAAGCGTATGCCTCGGTAGATAGAGAACACTTCTGGTGAATTGATACCATCGTGGTTCAAAGGTGAAACGACTGGATTAATAAACAATTAATAACATCACTTTGAGAAACATAAAACGTTTCGCAGTTTTTGTGTGAATCTGTTGGAACGAAGCTATTTCGGTATTTCATAGAGATGTACTCATTTCTGTGAGTATGTCCACATGAGCCGCTCTCCCTCCCACTATGTGCTGTACCGTAGTTGCCCCCACCAGGAACCTTTTGACTGCGTGAGACTTTTTCGGAAATGAATGCAACCGCCGGAGGTTAGTGTGCGAGCGATTCTTGGACGAGCAAGGTCGAGGTTGAAGGAGCTTCAAAGTGGTGCATGTGTGTATGTATGGAATATGTATAGTGCAGTTTTGTGTGAAAGACGGTTGAAGTTGGGTGGTGGTTTGGAAGGTCGATTCCGGTTGTGTCAAGCAGTGATTTACTGCTAGTAGCTTTATGAACAAATCTCGAGGTAGATTTCGAATAAGTTTTGCGAATTTTGTTTATTTGAATCGCCGGTCGTAAACACTGACTGTAATTATGAAAAGGTCGCAAGCTCAAATAAATATATTATGCTTAAAAAGCAAGCTATTGCATAAAGTGTTCCGCAGTTGCATTCAAGCGTTTATGGTACCGAAATAGTGAAAGTAAAAAGAATTTTGTGGTTGTTTCTGTTGTGTGTGTGGTGGCTCGGCTTTAAGGGCTTGGCTGTTTATACAGTAAAGGTGACCCGTCGAAAGAACGTAGTCGCCTCGAGTGCGTGCAAATATCCGGCATGTTATTCCTAGAGTGTGCATAGAAGCTACTTTTTGCAGGCGGCTCTTCCTCCCGCCATGTCTTCATTATGCAATTAAGGGATTTTTGCGTCACTGGCAAATTGTGCTGTTAATGGCGTCTCACCCTCGCCCGATGGGTTGATCGTCGGACGGTTAAGCATCCAGCGTGCCTTTAAAGTGTCATTATCGACTTTATGTTTGTCAATACTTTTCATCGATATGAAACAGCCTTCGTAGACGAGACACGCTTAGTATTTAACAATTGACACGCAAAGCTAGTCATTAAATAGCCGAGTAAAATTTATTCCTCAGATTTACCATGACAATGGGAATCGTCCAATACATTGAAAGCTCCGAATCACAAGTCACATGCCTTTGTATACATAAGTACGTGGCGGTTATTACCGCTTGAGAAACAAAGCACTTGTCCGAACTTCGAAGTAGGCAGCGGCGACGAGGCAAAGCATTAATTGAATACTTGGTCGACTAAATTGGATCTGGTCCTCCATCGTAAATAACAATTAAAACGCTTCTCTACTGGCAACCATAGCTGACTGGTTAACTCACGTCGTAAAAGTCCCCTTCGTGGAATTGACATTTTCCCATTACGAAATTCCCCCTGGTTGCTTTACGGTTGTGGCCCACTTGTGTTCGATTCCAGTATAAAGGTTCTGTTAGCTAAAATTGGAAACATACAACCCCGAGATTCGTCGCCGGAGGCAGCCTGATGTCAGCAGTGTGACAGCTGCATTGACGATATTGTTTCAATATCTAACATCTGGTAGTGGCTTGCTGCTATCATTTTTGCTAGACACGCCGCCTGCATAACTTCTCTACCATATTTCCTTGGGAACATTTTGTGCGGTGCTGGGTCGGGAGATATTTTGTCTTATCATTAGATTGTTGATATTTATGCAAGTACATGATCGGTTTCCATTTTCGTATTGGATATTCTTGTATAGAGTTTGCAAAGTGTATGTGTAATTTCCAGCTGGATGTCAGAGCTGAACTAATAAATGACTCTGCTACCCTTGAGCAATTCGTCACCCGGCAATTAATAATAACGCACTTGTCAAAATGGGCGTTTTTCATGGGGCGCTCGGGAGTATCGAGTGTAAATCAATTTGTCGGTATCGGTTGGAAATAGAACAATCGGCATACAGGTACCAGGCGAGCCTTTTATCCGGGTTGCTGGCGGAATACGTAAAGCTATCATATCTTACAGCTTTTAATGCCGGGCTCCGGCTGCCGTGGATATCTCGCCGGCAGCTTTTTCCCAGTGTGTGTACATTTCGGGACAGGGGCATCGGTGTACAGTCGGCGGGAAATATTGGCAATCGATAGCACTCACGGTTATAAGTTTACTAGCCTTCAGCCGTTAACGTTTCGGCTCGTGCCACTTGGCTATATCATGTATTTATTAGCTCCAGTGCGATCCCAGCCTTCTGCGTATAACACGCCTAGCCAGCAATACTGATTTAGAGTCGTCGAATGCCGATTTTTATTGCTTTGCCTAGCCCGTGTGTCCACCGTACGAAACTTTGTGGGCAGACAGATTATTTGGCTTTGGAAATAGTAGATTTTATTCTTGATTAGAGCAACATTTCTACGAGCAATAATTTATTTACCACGAGACTCAGAAGATATGAGGTAACGGGATTGACATAGTTATTCAGCTTATGGAATTGTTTTAATCGCAGGGATTATATGCATTTTGTTAGAGTGAGCCCCACGCGAATCCCACGGGTGTTGATGAAACGAGCGCCAATTACCACCAGGCTTAAAGTATTAAAGAGGGAGTCGGCGTTAGAAATAATTATTTGTCCAGGGGTGCATGTTTAATTTAACGAGCAACGCTGCATCGAGTTTTTACGCGATTTTAGCTACATTTATTCCGATGCACCGATTTTCCCGCTTGCGTTGAGTTCATTCATATCAATGGGCTTTTTCAAGCGTGTGATCGCGCTGTCTCTAGTTATTGTCAAGGGATTTGAAACGGGGGAAATTCTGTCGGCCGCGCGGATGTGAATTATTTATTGTTTGTTTATCCAAGTTGAATTTCCATTCACTGAGGGTCATAAATTCGCCTGAGAAATTGTTTCGAGCCGAAAAACATCACGAGTTCACAAGTCCCCCTCGCAAGTCTCGTCTTCCAATCGCGAGCAATAACCCTGAAACTGTAACAAAGATAATTTGAGGATTCCGTAGAAAATGCGGATTTAATTTCCGCGCGGGGGAGAAATTCACGAATAAATTAGGCATCGAAAGGTGCGATGCTCGTGGGGTTTTTGCAGGTCGCGCCAGTTTCGGGGGATGACTTTAAAACGGCATCCTGGATGCGCTGCGGTCGGGGATCGTCAAGAGGGTTTATCCCGTGGAAGTGCACCTCCGGGTGCAGCACATGCGGCCGAGGGAGTCGGCGCACTGTCAAATATTCAGGGCAATCCAAAGTAGCCGCGAATTCCGGCGAACTACAGGTTCAACTAATCTAACTAGCTTTCCCGCACCCTTCTGCCCTTCATCCCCCTCGACCCCCATGCGAGAGGGCAGTTCTCTCGTGGGAGGGAACAGTTGAGTTAAGGAATTCAGTCCCGTGGACGGTACGGGAGATAGAACGTGCGACGAAGAGAGGGAGAGGGAGAGCAGTGACGATTGTCGTTAATTATTGACTCGCCGGCATATTGACTGCCGGCTATCCAATCAATTCGGTGAAAATTGGGTTTGTCGAACGTTGGGAATCATTAATGGAATTGAACGCTGAGAAACTCTTCCGCCGATACTAATGTCGTTTGCCATTCTCCCCGGCAGATCCTGGTAACTGGGTTACATTAAAAAGGATCTAAATTTTTCAGTTTTCTTGATTTTCCCTAGAATCTCGTCTTCCGGAATGGGACTCGGAGTTCCGGTGAAATATGAGACCATCGAAACTTCGTGAACTCGGTCACGCGTTTGAGTTTGCAGTGCGCGCGGCGGGATGCTGCGGCGATCTAGTGTAATGATAATCACGTCGCGAAACAACGAGATTGCTTTACTTCCTCGCGCGAAATCACGAACTCGGGTACCGGGTGAGCGAGATGGTGGCGCGCGCGTCCCGTTTCGAGCGTATGCACCTACGTGGCCGACGGTCTGAGCGCGTCGAGGATATATCCCGTCTGCGCGGATATCTAGGCCATCTAGGGAGGATTCGGGTCCCCAGTTAACTCGTGCCTGTAACTATCCGCCGATGCAGCGTGCTCGATTAACTCGGCGACATCAATTTCGTGGGGAAATCACCTTGGATTAGTATAATGCGGTTTTCTCTCACAAACAGAATGGAATTTTTATTATTCTTCTAGATTTTTTTTAATTTACCCAGTTTTTATTTGTACTCACCATTTTCTTGGCCCTCAGGAAATACTGTTTGAAATAAATGACACGCAAAGTTTTACTCTCGATATAATGCGCTGTTAAAAAAGACAGGCAGAGCCGGAATGGGGTTTCCGGAATTCGGAAGCGGTAGTTTTGGAATAAAGCATTTTTCTCCTCTCTGACAACTAGCTGGAATTCGTGTCCTGCCGAGCATTTTACAAGTTTGGTCTGGCGCCGCTCGAATCGCGCGCGCGGTGGAAATCGCTGGCATTCGCTTTCGTTATTTCTCCGTGCTCGCACTTTCCCGTCCTCATATCCGGCCATCAGCCGACGTGCCGGCGTCGCGGCGCGGGAGATGAATTTTAAAATCCACGGAATTCTAGCCGCGGCGGAAAATAAAGTAATTTGCTGTTTCACATGGCCGCGGGCACGAACACGTATTCCCCGTCAGCGCGCACGTACGATCGGATTTCATTCGTTTTCGATAAGAGCTGTTAAGCAGTTTAATATCGGGACACTCGGCCTGTCCTTGCGTTGGCAATAATCAGGAAACAGGGCAAGGAAAAGCAGGAAAAAATGTGTAATTCTCCTGTGATTCTGGTGTTGCATGTGTGTGTGTGGGATGGAAGCCACTCGAATATGGAGGCTGATGTTAGGCAGGCCATTTCTCATTCCAGAATATGATTTACACGCCAGTGCCATCTTTTTTTTCATTATTTTCTACTCGAGGCTCTGCAGCACCGTCCATAACACTATCTGCCATCTAGTTAGGATTCAAATTACATTTAGATATTCGCGCGAAAAGTCGAGAAAGAATCCCATGAAATCACGAATGCCTGGAAAAAGATATCAGAGTGGCAAGGTTCTACGGCATTCCGTAGCCGTACGGTTTCATATCTTTGAAGATCGTCGTAGAATGCATGAATATTTATGCTGCTTACTGCACATTGCATTGTGAAATTCGCGAATCTACGGGAGTCCGGGATTGCAGGATCTCTCGCAATTTCTTGAATGCCGTTGCGCAGGACCGCAAAGTCATGATCGAAATTTAAGGCCATATGATTTCCTTTCCCGAGCGGTTTTTAGTTATTTATTTTCCATTTTGAAAAACCGATTTCGCTGGAACGATTGGCGACGTAACATGGATTCAACTTGTCGAGGAGTGAACACAGAACCTTCATCCAGGAAGTCCTATTTTCCACTCATTCGTCGACTCACAACTGCCACATAGATGCTGGTGCCCACGGGCTCTCTGGAAATAATAAAATAAGAGAAGGGAATGACGAAATGGCAGATTTAATAACGGTCGCCTTGAAAGCGTGCTAAGCGAAAATCGATTTCATTTTAATGGGGTCCTCTCCAACTATGGCTGCAACCTTCTAAAATAAGCTGACGAAGCATTCCCAAAGCAGGCTGTGCTTTACTTGTTACTGCCCGTAAACTCCAACTTCTATTCCCATCACTGAACCTATTTTATGTACCTATTGTATTTTATGATACTTGTTGGTCCATTTTCAATCGTTTGTCTCACTAACGCAGTCATATCCGTACTCTTTGACTTTCTGTACGTAATTAAGAGTATACGTATCACTAATTTCCTTTATTAATGTATTTCTTGCATCTGTTTTTATATCCTTAGGAGACGCGAATCTCTGAATCGTGGCCAATTAGAGTACTAAATTAGTTCAATGTTCCGTATTCGAGTTTAAAGAATGAATTGCCTACAGAAACGAGTATTTCACTCTTTCTGCATTATTGATAACGAATCCCGAGGGGAAGAATAGCAGTGGGGACGAGTGGGAGTGGGTCGTGGGTCGTGGATCCACCTATTTGCTCTGGGTCTCTTCGTTTTTTCGTTCCTTTTAATTTCATTGTCGTGGAGTGGAGGTCGTCGCGACCGATTGACCACAGACCGGATGCACCCGATAGCTTCGTAGCCCGGTGGCCTCTTACCGTCTCCCCAAGCTTCCGGGATAATTAAGAAACTTTCCTCGATAAGAGCAGGTCGCCGCGTTAAAGTTCTGCCAGCGGAACTCTATTAGGAAATACATTTGTAGGTATAGGTCTATACTACGCGCCGCGCCGCCCTCGTTTACTATTGTACACTTTTACAATACACACTTGTCTAAACTTTTAATAGTTTTGTCCGATGAAAGTATTTTTCGGCGATTTGATCAAACGCGAAACTTTGATTAACGTGAATCTTGAGTTGCTTAAAGTGTTGGATACATCGATTGCAATATACTCCGGGAGTCAATATCTGCAAGTAGTAAAGTCGGCCACTAGTCAGACGCGCCTTCCGAACTTCCAGACAAACTTCCATCTTTCCAGTAAAAACAGATCTTCTGTTCAATTATCAGATTTTTGGATAAATATCAATTCTATTAACCAATTCTATCAACTTACTAATCCATCATCGAACATCTCCAAGCCCACTGCACAATCGTCACTCAATCTTACCAACCCGACACCAGAAACCGAAACAGCCGACCCCAGTTCCAAACTGGCACTCAGTCAAGAGATCCATCAGCATTCCATCGCGCACACTGCTATTCCTCGGTAGCACACAGTCTCATTACTACCACACGGTACTTTAAATCCCGGCATGAAAACGGCCCGCAGGAATTCGCCGTAAAAGCAGCCGCAAAATAGGGACGTCACCCTCTCGCGAGTGTAGCGAGCCGCGTGCGTGCGGGTCCCGTACTTACGAGACTCGCTGGCTATATCCGCGTGTGCATACACGGAGGATTTCGGATCCTCGGAAAACGTAGGGCGGCCGCCGGGCGGCGCAGTAATTTCGCCCTCTTGTTCCTCGATGCTTGGTTAGCAGCAGGGTGGGCCGAGAGCGGGGGGTTGCAGTGGGGTTGGCAGGGGGTGGTGTGTAGGAGGTTCGGATGTACATCTTGCATATTCATGCGATGACCGTAGAAATTGTACGGCGCTAACGTACCGGGCGTGCTGGAAATCCTGTAATAGACGACGCGCACTGCTACCTTCTGCATTTACCAGCACCACCTGCTCTCGCCCCCACCTCCATCACTACCACCCCCTTTTGCGCCTCCCATTCTACCCGTCAGTGGAACGATTCAATTCTACTCCTTTTTAGAGATATCGCACAGGCCGAGTGTTACCGTCCATCGGATAACCTGGACATATTCCTCTGTATGTGTGTGTGTGTGTCTCGTTGGATGGAGGTGGTATAGGTGGGTGGGAATTGGAGTTTGTGTATGAGAGTGTGGGGAATGTGTGTGTCGGTCGGATCGGTTTCCGAGCACGTCTCCATACGCTCGTCGAGATACGGCGTATTACAGAGCTATTCGCTTCTATTAGCGAACGAATGTATGGGCGCGCGCGTGCGTGTCTAATTATTATAATCGGTGTGGATGCGGCGCCGCGCCCGTGTAGATGCCGCGGTGCGTTAATGCGATGACAGTTAAACTGATTATTTGCAAGCCTCTACACTTAAATGGTAGAATTAATGCTACGTTGACACCAGATAGCAGAGCTGCGCGGTTGCTAATACTGGCGCGGTAGAACGGGATTGTTTAGCGCGGGGCCTGGCGCTTTAAAAGTTATTGCGTCGGATAGTGTTGTGTAATTAGGTAAATTGTTGCGATAGCGCGGGGCAGCCGGAAATTGAATTAACTTCGCGATTCGTTTTACGGGTAGATTTCGAGATAGCTACGTGTGTAGCAACTTTGACGTTTTAATCGGGGTTGTTTATGAAAGGCATTAACGTGTGGTCTAAGGCTTTACAAATGTAGAAGGATAATTGGAAAGACCACTTGTTAACGTCTATTACCAAATGTATTGTAGATTTACATTTGGTGGATTGGAGGCTGATATTTCGGTGGGGAAATATTTTGCGAAATATCGATTTCGTCTCGGCATTGAAATGAGAAATTTATTAAATTCAACAAACTTGGCAGGGGCTTTCGCTCCCTGGTATTTTCAACATTTTCAGGTGTTTCAATCTCAAAATGTTACATTTGCCAATGTTTTGCCGGTGGAAGGCCCGTTCCGCGGTGACACGAGAAGCCGTTAGTATGATCTACAAATACTATTATTCCGGCCGATAGGCCATTCGCGGCGGAAAACGCTATTCAGCGGGAAACTGAAAATAGGAGATAAAGCCGAACAGACCATGCTAGCGAAATCTGTCCGAATCTCACATTCGGCCCTGGCGAATTCTCTTGGGTCACCGCCGCGTGTGGTAGACCTAACATAATAAACTCATTACGAGCCGGTGTGATAGACAACTCTCCACGGACACCGGCGAATAATCGGCCAAATCTCGAATCGGCTTTTGGCCCTTTTTTCGCGGGTTTGGGCATTGGGCTATTTTGTCTCGACCGATAGTTTCTACGTATTTTCTTTCTCGTGAATTCCGCGCGTATCAAGTATTCACCTCCCAAGTTTTATCACTGATAATTTATGCAATAAAATTTATAAGTGTTATTAGATACTCAAATAACTTTTCGTCCGTTAAAATTGCAGGAAAAAGTTGGCAATATTTCTCCAGTGTTTCTTATATCGTTCCTTTCCAATATGACCAATTCGTTGCGCGTTAACCTTGATAACCTTCGCATTCATTAAGTATTCATTAATATCCATCTCTCATAGGTGTCGTTGTGCAGAAGGAGCACTTGGAGCCAATAACACTCCTTTCACGAAAGAGTATGCGGTGGCGGGGATGCAGGCCATAACGGAAGTAGGGCACTTTATCTTGTTCGCGGCGAATGTCGCGTTCGAGCCGCTCAAAGTCTCGTTATGCAAAGGAGGGAGGGGTGTAGGGTCGAGGGGGGAGCCAGCGGTAGAGGCAGGGGGTGGCTCGATGCGGCGCAAATATTGGAATCGCTCGGAAAATCGGCTCTTCTCCCGATGCATAATGCAGCAGGACAAATTATAGATTGTCGGGGCATCGAGATATCGCGGGGAGCCTCGTGTTACGCGCGAGCGAGCGCGATTTTCCAGCAGACTCATTTCTAATTCCTCGCGGGACTATAATGCCGGGAAAATCCTCCGATCGGACGTAATTGCTTGTGTTGTCTTTCGAAATTCGGCTTGTCATGTCGGCCGCGCGCAGTCGGCTCCGACTCTCTCGACTCGAATTAGGACGTCAATTGACGCTTTTAATTCGGCGGAGCGTCGACGCGCTTCGAGCGCGTATTCGAACGGGGCTTGGTCGAGAAGCTCCTGATGGCTCTCGTTCCCGAGGACTGCGACTGCTCTCGATGCCATAATCACGCGTTTTTCCTGATGATCTGGTCACTCGATGCGCGCGTCTGATGGCTCTTCCACTAGGGACTCGAGTGGATAGAGTGACGTACGCATAGAATTTTTGATTGCTTTAACTTATTAAAAATCCGTTTTTCATCATATTAACACGAGTACCGTCATTGACGATGGATCAGTTTCTCTCAATTGTTTGAACGAAAACAACTTGTCAGAGTTATCTAAGTATATCGAAACTCGAAGTGTGGAGAGTATTTTCCTCTAGTTAAGTGCATAAAACCCCGAAGAAAGTCGATGAGCAGCTCAGTATAAGGAGTATCTCGGTAGAGGTAGAGAAGTGGAGAGAGAGTTAGCGGGATTTTGAGGAATGACTCGATCCATCTTGCCACGTCAAAGTTCCGCTCCACTAATTACAGGGAAAACTCTCGAGGCCGGAAGCTCGGAGGCTTCGGGCGAGCATAAGCCGAGCGGAAGTCTTCAGCATAGCCGGGGACATCCGTCAAATCCTATTTGCCTGCCTCTTCCTGGAGCAACGTTTTCCTACGGGCTGCCGAGCCTCCCCTTCCCACTCTCCCCCTACAGTAATAAGTGTGTCCCTGTTGGCCCCCGTGAACCCAAGTTTCGCGGACTAATGACAATAATAACGGAATCGGGCACCGTGAAATTAGCTCGCTCATTCGATTAGACTACTTGGAACACTCGTATCCGGCTGATTTTACATTAGGCTCTCTGTAAATTAAGTACTTTCGCTGGTTTATGAAGTGATGAACGGTGATGGGTAAAATATATATTTGAAATAGAAAATAATAACAATTAACACAAGCCCTGTTCGTTGAAAGTACGTGCTCAAATTTCATAATTCCTTAGTTTCCGGTCATATCGTGATATTACAAGATATTTTCCTAATTCAAGCTCGTTGGCGTGGTAATGCAACGTTAAGATTAAAGCTGCGATGTTTACCCGTAGCGTCCTTTAGCTGGTTGGATAAACATATTAGAATATTACCGCACGGCGCGGCGACGCGACGGCGGCGGGCGGGATGCGGCTTTTAGCGTCGGCTCTATCATTTTGTTATTATCCATTACGGTATCACTCGGGCTCGTAGCGGGTGCGCGATAAGTGTTGGCCCACGGTAATTTGGAGACCGACGACACTATCAGGGAGATTGCAAAAAGCGATGCGGGTAGGCGACGGGTCTTCAGTTATGCATGGTGGGACTCTGTTTCCCCTCTACTTCCACTAGTTATACCACTAGCGTTAATGGACCCCACCCCCACCCCCATTCAACATCTATTCCAATATCACGTCGGATACGAAAATGAAAGATTGGTTGTATTTTTATTTTCTGTATCTCTATCGGACGGATCGGTTAAAATCTTAAATTAAGGTTTATCATAGACTCTCATACATCCCAGCGGTTCTCTGTATCAGCTCGTTCCATCGTTTAGCATTTCGTGCCCGTCCGATAAATCAGCCCTCCCAGCAGCAGTCTCCCGCTGCTTTTTTTCCCCGCCCCCGACGGCCATTCCGGATTAATCCTCGGTGTTCTGTCCTAATAAACACGAATGGTGTCTAAAACCAAGCGAAACGTAATATCTGAAACACGCGCGACCCCCTTTTCCGAAGCGCACATTGTATGATAAATGACAAACTAGCATGTTCCCTATCTCTCGAGCCGGCGCGCGCGCTTGAGCTTGAATGCGAGCTAAAAGGACCAGACGTGGAGAGTGTTACGGCCTCGCGGGGCAACAGGGCCGCTGCTCCCGTTGATGAGTGTTGTGTATTGGTGGGATTTAATGATGACAAAAAAGCGGGGGCCGAGTGTTGATCGTTTGGGGGCCAGTGGCGGTGGCGACGGCAATCGATAGAGACATTATCGCTCTTGATACCATACGAGCCTTTTGTTACGCGCCACACTGTTTTTCTCTCCGTCCCCCTCTCCCTCACATTCTTTGTCTCTGTTCCTCTCGGCCTGAATGGGACAGTGTACAAGTAGATACCCAGCGATTGGCGGAGCGTGGGGGTTCCGCTATCGCCGCCGGCACAACCGCTACCGCCAGAGAGGGAATATGAACCAACCGCCCCCCCCTCAACCCCTCCCCTTTGTTCGCCGGAATTGTTCGGAACAATGACAGTCCCAAAGGGTTTTCGGGATAGATCGTGCCTGGAAGATTGCTGCTCTCTTGTCTCCCGCGTGACAGAGCCAACCTAAAAAGCGGCGGCGCGCGCGCTCACGCTGCTTTGCTTGAGCTCGATTAAAGTCGTGCATGTGGAACGCTCGACGAGTCAAATGGCCGGATGGACAGCGCCAAGTGCGCGGGATTAAAGTACATCTTGCGATAAGGCCTCTCGCCTACGGCGATCCGAGTGCTCGATCGTCAAAGCGTGCGATGTGGAGCAGATGCCGAGCGATGCAGAGCGTGTGGTTCTCGGAGGTTGCAATGTTTTACGCTGGGAATTAGAATTATTCCGATTCCTTGGGATTGCTCGAGCCGAGAGTGGTTGACATGCTTGGAGAGATCGCGGAAGTGGGAGTCGTGGCAATCCCATAGTTCCGAGCGTGCAAACAATCAAACAAAAAGCATAGTCAGGAGTCGGACAATAGGCGCAAGTGGGAAGTATTGTGAGAAAAATGAGAGTCTTGTATAGGCGGAATAAGAAAACGGAGAAACCTGAGGAATACATCGCGCAGCATCTCTTGTATTAAGCATTTTCAGAAGCAATTAAGCAGTGTATATTAATATGAATATTAATAGAATTCAGTTATGGTATCGTCTTCTCGAGAATCACCCAGACGCGCTGGAATTGTGGAAATCTGCTCGGCAAATGGTGTACGAAATGTTGAAGGTGACTTTCCGAGGATCAAATCGTCTACGCCGAGCGTAATTAACGTGCGTTCAACGCCCACTGTTCTCGAGGCCGTCGTGTGTCGGGCGTTACGCAGCCGACACGACGACCAGCTTGCAAAACAAGTGGTCGATTTAACCACATTTTCTCTCTCTCCCACTTTCCGCGCGTCCCCCTCTCGATTTATTAGTCTCCTGCCGTCTAATTAGCGGCGTAACCGCCGGTGATTTCCACGGTGTTCTCGCTCATTGCAGGAGCGTTAAGCACCGCCGGCGTCGGCTTCGAAATCTTCAAAAAGCTCGCCGCCCTTCTCGAGAACGAACCTCCCTGATCTCCGGCGAATCGAACATGTTTGCCGATCGTCGTCAAAGGGATTATTATTAACGCGCTAACGAGCCGACCAACTCGGCGACGCGCTTATGCATTCGAAATGCGCTCGCTCGTCGATCGGGGCGAGCAGCTGTCACAATTGAAGGGAGAGAATCGCACGCATTACGGATTCGTAATTAGGGAGTAGGAGGCAGCGCTATTTCGATTGGCGATGCATCCTGGGAGACACACATACATATATTCATGCAGCCGGTCACACCGGTACATAATAAATCGTTTAGCGGGTGTGCAAACTCGAACTTGCTCCTCTATAATTAATGTTCCCTGACAGTGGATTAAAATATCAGCTGGAAATCCGGCAACCCGCTGGAACTCCGGGCGCAAATTAGAGGCGGCTGTACCTTTGAACTATATCGAAGTTAAACTAGATCGCGCGGTGTCTTTGAGTTTGAATTATTGCCGGCGTATCCCGCGCGGCAGCTTTTTCGGGATATATCGTCATCGGAAATTGATGGACGAGCGATATTTTGCTGGGAAATCGTTCATGTTTCATCAGGATATCCAGGTGAAAATGTTTGGATCCAAATTTTCGAATTTATTAGTAATAAGTAATAATCTAGTATTTCGTACTTTAATTTTATTCATCATAATAATGGAATTTCATGATGAACATTTTCTGCATTCCAAGGCGAACACTGGCAATCATTTGACGGAAAGAATCGACACGGTTCATTCGAGGGCACTGATGGCACTAGTATGAGAAAGGGCAGCGGCGCGGAGGTGAGGGTGAATTAATTGCCCCTGACATTATCGTGTTCCTAGGGTTGGCGCGTGCGAGGTGTAGACAGTTTCGGCGGAAGCTTCGACGCAGAGATTCTACTGAGTTCTCCACGGGGATGTTTCACTCCCTTCCTTCCTCCCTCTCTCGCTCTACATATTTGATTTATCTGGAAAGTTATCCCAGAGCCATTTGGGACCTCCAAGGGTTATGTCTCTTGTAGTAACGAGAGTTGGCCTTCGTGAGATTAGAATTATCTGTAGTGTTTTTCGATTGAGAGTGGAGACGGCTCTTGATTACTAATCTTGCGAGTAGAATGTGGTAATGGTCTTCTTTTTAAATTGTTGGAATCGAGTTGGAAATGGAGTTGTTAGTACTTGGTAATTGGAAAGAACAATTTATACAAGGATTATTCGCAAAACTGGAATGACTACTTGTAGAACGATTGCTCGAAGGGCCATATTTTTTAAACAACCCCTAGTCTGCCTCTTCTAGTATACCATTAGCCTAGTAGTCTACCTCTACTTGGCACAAGTTGCCTTGAAGGGCCGACACGATCGGCCGCACGCCTGCAAATGGAAATCCCTTTCGCCGAAGTGTTATCGTCGTCGGGTTCTCGAGACTTATTGAACTCGTTACGCACCCGCGCCATATACTTGACGCCGGCGATGACTCGGTAGCCGCGTATAATCGTAATTCGCGGAAAGCACGAGGGGAGCTCGCGGCACAGTCCTCCGCGCGTGAGGGTGAGAACGAGAAAGAGAGGCAGGGGGGCCTCGGAATTAATTATAAGGATACGCCGAAGTTTCGCGCGCCTAGCTATCCGTCCCACTTGGCCGGCTTACTTATTGATCAGCCGAAAGCCAGGGGAACGAGCTTTGCCGAGGGAATTTTCGAGCAGTTTACCTCGGCCGGCCGCGCGCGCGCTCGTCGCAAAAAACAGAGAGCCCCGGGAAAATAGGTCGAAGTTAAAAGCAATGTGTCAACCGGCGGATTAAGCGGCAGAGAGGCTGGAGAGCCGAAGGGCACCAGCCGCCTCTGCTGCCCGTTCGGTAAACGAAATCCGAAAGTAGGTTGGAGGAATTCTTTTGTTTCGAGCGCTACGACCCTTTCCGGTCACTGCCGCGGTATAGTTTGACTCCGCTCGCTTTCCTGTCAACCTCTCGCCGCTCAATGAATTAATGCCGCATGTTTGTTGGACCCTCTTGACATATTTCCATAAGATTCGCCAGTCATTAGGTCGCTTTAATGCTGCGATGCAGCGGCGCCCGCAACCCTCCCACGCCATCCTGGCATTTCGCCCGAGTAATTTGGATCAATTTTTACGCTGCTGTTTACTGGGGTAAGATCGATTGTCTTTTAATGAGCGTTACTGGGGTACTGCTTCGTGTTTTCTTATCTGATATTGATAGATTCTATCGGATAGACTTTCATCCAAATACGGATAATTCCAGTTGTAAATATTCTTTCGTTCTATATAGTTAAACAAGCAAGTTTTGTGGCTTACATAATTCGTGTACCAACCGTGATTATTATTATCATATATTTACAAATGACATATGAAAATCTACAGCCTCTACAATGAAATCGGGATCGACTTTACAATTGCAACAGCAGTCAAACGATTGATCGGAAGATAGAGTGATATCGCGATGACATTTGAAATTACGTAATTGCTGGCGGGCACGGGACCCGTGGGAAGATGTATTTGACAATTGCACGCTCTGTTTACGCGAGATGTAATTTGCCGGCTCTCCGGAACTGTTCCCGCGAGAGGGATAAGAACCCAAGCGCACACATGCGCGCACTTCCTCTCGGCGTCCGGCGCCCTGTAAATGCGATTCCCGCTGCGGCCAATTCCCGTTTCGGTTCAACATCGGTCGCGGTCACTTCCGCCCCTAATTGTAAGTAATTTGCTGGCTATTGAAATTACCGACGCACACAACAACTCCGCCGAGTGGCAGCCTCGCCCCGGCCTCTTCTTCGATCCGCTCGTTCCGCGCAAACTGGGCGATTATTAAATTTGATAACAATTTTATAATTAGCTTAAAGTTGTGGCCTTTGAGAATTAATTAACTTAGCATTACGTACGAAGCATAGGGACATAACGGGAAAATCCTTTAGGTACAATATGCAATTTTGACGGACGATTGTTAATAAATCTCATTCCAATGCCCTTCTATGCAACATTCATTCATTAAACTCAATGGGATTATAAAGTTGCAGAGAAAGGGCCACTAATACTACTATCAAAGCGATATCCGCGTAAACTTTGATTCTCTCGGAGTGTTGAGGTACCGGTAGCCTTTAATTACATTGCCGTTTAATATCGAGCAAGTTTTGCTCGCGCGATAACCGGTCGCCAGGCGATTAAAAGCGCTTTGTAAGGCGAAGGAGCGGACGAGTAAAGCTACAAATTAAAGGTATACGTATACTGTCGGCCAGTTATATTGCGAGGGGCTGCGATTTGCAATCGGGCTTGGCTGCATTATTTCTCAGAAGGGATCCTTAATTGGGCCATAACTTGGGATTTAATCAACGCGCAACCGAGTTAAGGTCCGAGGAAGCGATTTCTTCATTTGCCCGGGACACGAAAGGAGAAAGGAGCCGAATGGCAATTAAACTCTCCTCGGAGCGTGTTTCGTCCGTTTGAGAGGTGAGTCTTGGCTGTGACGCTCGGCTGCCAACTTGCGCCAAAGAAGTACTAACGAGTTGTGTAACAGGGTGTATAGGCTTACAGGGTCGATGATGAAAGTGTAAGTGGACTTTTCCAAGTAACGCCAGGATTTCACGGATCCTTAATTGAAAGGGTATTGCACCGCCCTGTCATTAGTCGCGCCTTTCCTACATTAAGTTGCTGCGTGGTTCAAAGATATCCTCCACTAAGGACTCTATAGTCATATTATCAGCCATATCGAATTGACCACTGCTAGTACTCAATAGAACAAGAAAAAGTTTAACTGCATTTGAAATTTGACCTCGGGGCATGCGGTGCGCATATGAGGCAATAAATTATGGAAGTATCGAATTCCGTATTCGCCCGGCACGACTCGTCAGGCCAGCAAATTATATTACATTAAAATATTAACCCGGCAAATTAGAATCCATTAAATCAATCATGCCACATTAGTGTCTATTAGCAACGTGATTGCGCCCTGCCAGTCGAGAGTACGCAGCCGAGTAAACAGGGGGAAACAGGCATTAAGGGTGAATTTACACGCAGCCGTGACACGTCGTGTCAGTGCCGAATCCGTTCTATCCCGCGAATCCTCGCGTCTATTATTTACTCCTAATGATTATCGAGCTATTGTTTTTCAATATTCCACTCGGAGCCTCCAGTGTCCCTTCGCACTTACTGGCGAACGTGCAACTCACAGAAAAACTATTCCACATAGTTTACCTTTAACAGAGCGCGTTAAAAACAATGCAGAACATTTGCCATCCGGCGTATGTGCAAACGGATCTTCAGCGTCCGATGACTATCAGTCGAGCAGACGCGTGAAAATATCTCGAAAACCATAGAGCGACATGAGCCATCAGCGATAGCTACGGAAAATCATGGAATTGTGCGGGATACGTCACCGAGACGTCACGGATGTGTGTAAATCAAGCTTAATAGAGGCTGACGCAGGTATCCGCTCGTCAGTTTTATCTGGCGGCGGGCCCGTAAACCGGCGTTTGCATATGCATACGAGCCGAAGCCTTAGCGCGGCACACACATTAACGGCGCACGTAGGACATAAAGGGTACATGCTCGCCGGCGCACGTGCGTCGAGCACATTAGCCGTGTTCCGCCGATCGACACTTCCTTTCGGTCCATGAGAGCCGTATCCGGCGAAACCGCTGGCGTACGTCGACCCTGCCGCCTCCAGCTCGCGATATACGATACACGATATACGATTCCCGCATGGCCTTAACTCTTTCAGTATCCCTCCGGGCTCCCGCGACGCCCTCGTAAGATCGAACGAGACTACTCAGACCTAGACTGCTTCCCCGAAAGAACTGCCTTCTTTATGTACGCGATGATCCACTTGGCTTCGAATCAGCAGTGGCGCCCCCTTTCCTTTTATCAAAGGTGTACTGAAAAGAGTTGGGAAAGGTTTGAGTATAATGAACTGGGACTGAATAATTTATAGTTATTTAATAGGTGTGAGTGGTGATTCGAAGAGAAGTGCTTGATTCGAAGAGTGGCATTAACATTTAACTTAACACTAAAATAGGGTGCATGATAATCCAGGTTGGAATCAAAATAATCGAATTCGGGTGGAAGGTAAATATCGTGGGAATTGAAAATCTGCATAATTAGATTCGAAACGACCTGACACTGGAGTTCCTTTCGCAAGGGGATTGGACGATCCCCATTGAGATAAGGCAGAAGTATCCTTCGATTTCAATTGGGAGTTCATTCCGGCCCGATAAATTTCGCTTCCGGTTATCTGATAAAAGCGAGGACCGCTGGCGCTGCTCGTCGGATCGAAGTGTAACTCGGCCCTTTTAGCCAAGGGCAAGGATATTTTGACATTGCCGCGGAATGAATGGCTCGTGCGCACACGCCCTTCATTATTCCCACGAAATAATATCGTCGCGTGCGAGCCGCTCGTTAGAGCGAAACTCTATCTTTTCCCCCATGACACAGAGGCTGCACGATTTTTCGTGTGTCGCGAGATAAGCCGGCGAAACGCGTTGGACCGTCCTTCTTTCGCCCTTTTTACGTTGACGTGGATATTATACTCCGCATATTTTGTAATAGCCGTAATCTACAAGCCGCCTACGGAGAAGCTCTTGTTAGCAGGTGAAAATGGGTGCTTGCAGCGTGAAACCTTTTCAAGTGCTCGGCGAACTAATTAGCTTGATTGTTGAGATCTTTTCTAAGGGTTTGTCCTTTTAGTATAAGATCTTCTTGTGTTGTTCTTGTAGTGTGGCTTTTCAATTATCGAAACTCAGTGTTTCGAGTAGTTTGTTCATCAATTCTTGCTGAAACTCTTCGATTCTGAGGGTCTGAGTTTTCTAAGTTTTAATTAACCGAGCAGTTGCAACGGTGTACAGCAGGGTTTATAACACAGTGACAAATATTTCATTAAAGTTTATCGCCCGGTTGGTGGAAGTGCTGGTTCTAAGGTGAGCACGCCTTCCTGCTACGTTTAATTACACGGGCGGCAGCATCATACTTCTCCTAATGCATGACTACTTACATTATCTCAAACGAGCAACTGCCATTCTCTCCTCGGTAATACAATTGCCACGGCAGTTTCCGTCCTCCCTCATTAAGAAGGACGTGCCAAAACACGCGGGGTCCGTTTCACTTTGTCCCCATCGAAATAGCCGCTTCCTTTCTCGCCCAAGTTGAAATAGAAATCTGTTCCGAACACGCAGACTGACGGACGTATAAAATTACAAAGTTCTCCACCGCAGAATAATTTTTTAGGAGATTTTTGCACGAGCTTTTCCCAGAATTCCTTTGATTTTGGGGTATTTAAAAAATTGTACAAGAAAAATATATTTTAAAACTAAGATTTTCGTTCGTCCACCTCTATTTGAATATTAACTTTCTTCGGCTTAAGTTCAAGTTATAATTCTTTGAGGAGCAGTGGATTCGTGAGCATGAAGCTCGAATTAGATGCTCGCGGCAGTAGCCACTGGTAGATTGGCTCTACCCACGCAAAAAGTAATTCTCCGAGTAGGGTTTCTGTCTGGCCGAAGAATCGCCTAAATCACTGGCCACCATTTCTCTTGTGCCTTGGCACAGGAGCCCGCGGAAGCGCTCCGTCTCCCCTAATCGAGAATTAACCACCTTGGTCACGGTAGATCATCTCTATTATTGGACCACTTCCAGGATACCGGCAACCCGGCCACTCGAATCTTAATCGAGCGCGTATTTACTACTACATTCATTTAACCCGCGCGTAACAGATATTCCCCTCTTTCCACCAGATCGTAAACCAGAACCACGGGGACACGGCAATAGCTTTCAGTTGCAAGCAAAGAAAAACACTACAAGATTCATATTAATTGGAGAAAATGTAATGTATTAAAGAAATTCTTGCGTCAGTTTATTTATGGTGAGGTTGGAAAAATAGAAGAGATTGAAAATCCCTAGTTTCTGTAATGCGTGAGCTAGTTTATCACTTTTTGAACATTAATCTTTCGTTATATCATACAGATAAAATAACATTTCCTTGACCTTCTAGTGTGCCTGTGCTTGCCTGCCACACCTCGCAGTGTTCCATTTCTATTTTATAGTCAGACATTTTCTCCAAATGCTACAATCTTAGTACATTTTACGGTTAATGATGCCAGCACTTCATTTTCCCTCTAAGAGATTTTGCCAGGCTAGTTCCCCTCGTGCAGTGAGCACTTCATTCAGCCTGATGAATAGCCTGAATTTAACTGTAGTTAAGGGTTCAGTAGGTGTGGCCATCAACGATTACAGTACTAATAGCCCTCGGAGTAATTGTAATCATAGCTCTCGTGCGGACCGAGCGCACACACCTACTCGGCTAATAATACCTACAACAAACATAATTACGCGGCTTATTGACCACAATAACGCGAGCTTGAAATAGAAGCATGATACTGGCGCTACCGGGAATGGAGGTCTTCCCCGTGCGCAGTCTTTGCATAATGTATGCGACAGGGACACCTTGCTTGCATGATTATACTTCCTCTCAAGTGAAGCACTTTTATAAAAATGTTACTGCTGTATTAAATACTTATGATTACATTGGGTTTAGGTTGGGGTATTAATGATCTGTATGTAATAATATGATCTACTTTATGTAGTTTGTATTAGTTCAATACAATGACCTATTTAACTTGAGCTTATATTAATTGACTTAGCTAGTGGAAATTTGTATCTGGCACAGTTAGGCTGCAAAAATATTGACACTACTTCACCGTCATGTTCGATACCTAGAATTTTTGAAAGATAATGAAATATGATGTATTTTCTTTAAAGAGTTGAAAGTTTGTCGAGATTTCAAAGCATTAAAAACGCACTACAATTAAGATGACGGGTGTGATATTTTGAGGCTTGGTGTGTACTTTACGCGCGGCTGCCTTTCAGAATTGCTCTCTGCGCGCACGAAATTCAGGGCACAGAGGGACAAAGGCTACTCTCCACTTCAGCGCTTTGTATCGCGGCATCTAATATTTTCCCTCGAGCGCGCGTCGCTGCTGCTCATACCGGCTTCTTTCATCTTGATCATCCGCGCCTTATTTCTATTCGTAGCCTTTATCATGTAAAATGGGTGTAAATGCGCGGGGGCGCGCGCGCTTACCCGCCAGCCCGGCATCCGAATTGAATAATTCATTCGACCCCGATAAAAGTGTCGGGCTCTGACGCCCATCAATTAGCCCCGGCAGATTACGATTCTGATATGGGTATTATTTGTACGCCGTGACTGCCCGAGCTTCGGATATCTCGGCACCGTCTACATTTAGCCGAGAAGTCAGATTCCTTTCGAATTATTTGCAGGATTATTGTTATTTTAGGTCCGATCCATTTTTTCCTTTATATAATCCGTCAATCTTCATGCAACTTTCATTGCACCTCGTACTGTTATGTTATTCCGGTATGTCTTAATATTTTGTCAACCTTCTTTTCTTCTGCTCTAATTCCTTATCGATCACTTAATTATTTTCGTTTTAATAATCGAACGTCAGAAATTGAGAACTTTCGGTTTGCTTCGGCTCGTTACACTTGTACAATCGATATTAATGAATTTACCCACTGAGAGAAGGTAATAGCTCAGCCAGATAAGGAAATACATACATATTGCTAAAACTCTGATAGGCAGAGCGTCATTTCCCCATCTTTTTAGTTGCCTTCCCTTTTTACAGTGTAGCCCTTGGGAAGGGCGCGATTACCATTTTATCGGCTCTGATTTGCGAGTACTGCACACGAACGCGCGTTCCTTCACCTTTGCATGTTACTACGTGCGGAAGCGTCTCATTTCTTGTTGCAAGTGTTGTGTTCTTTCGACGCACCTTTGCTATAGATACCCACTTATCTCTCCTCGCTCTGCAAATACACTGCGTAGTATTTAACCAAAAGGTATGCTAATAATCAATTCTACCAATCACTCTTACCAATCAGGCACGAGAATAGTTGATAAAGTAGATTGGGCATTAAAATACATGGTTCTACTTCGGGGAGTAGATGATAATAGATTCATAGGGATTCCGGAAGTGTATACAATAATTGAGCAGAAGTGTACGAATGGAGGCTTTCACGCTGACTTATATTCGGCGGAAAATGAATATGCATGCCGGGATGGGCGAGGGGATGTAGAGGCATCGCATGTGCATCGGGATAGGTCAGGGGGTCGACGGTGAACTATCAAACGAAAATGACGATTCCGGATGGTCCATCGACAGAATCGGGTCTGATGGCGCGAGAGTGGTTCGCATATAAGATTTAAATTGCAAGCTGTCACAGCGATCGGCCTTCAAATTGGGGATTTCCCCGCAGCTCGTATAAAAGAGGAAACCGAGCGGGCGTGCAGCATGGCCGGCTCTAATTGCGAGCGCTTTTCGATTCAATCGATTTTATTTATCGGACTATGCCAACTCCGGCAGACGCGCACGTGTGCGATCCCGACAGTTGATACGCCTCTTTCTCCTATAGTTCCTGACAGTTTGTGTCTACTGAATACACGGGATGCGTGACAGTCTCGTGCGCCGGAGCGTAAAAAATCGACTCCACTTAACTGATCCGGTAGAAACAGCTAGTTATGCTGGACAAATGGATTAAATTCGACAGGAGATCACACCGCGTATTCCCTTTATTCTTCCTACTTCAATCACTTAAACTCCACTACATTAACTAATTATGCCATAGATATCGAGCATCTCCGACAAACCGCAGGATTTCCAATTCCATATTTCCAATTCAGGTCATTTTACGCGCAGCGCCAGTCACTGAAATTCCCCCGTAAAGTTGAAGAGACCTTTACGACTGTTCGTAACTTTCGGCCAAAATATCAGCCTGCGCCGGAGGTTATTCGTCACAGCGTTTCAGCCGCGGATTCAATACGAAACGGTTAATAACGTTTCGGGCTGGCGGTCATCGAAATTAATTCAGCAAAGTAAACAGAGGAATGCGAGCGCAGCTGTAGGTAACAAGCGTCGAGTAAGTGGGCGCATTTCCAAAGGTGCAACTCTGCTGCAATATTATCAAACACGCAGCTGAAATTCCGAGTGGGCAATAAACGCTCGCCCAGTGAGGAGGACCATCGTGAAATCTCTCTTCCATTTTCGAAGCGAAGCTTCCTGGAAGCTTTGTTTCCACGCAGTCGCTGCGCGTTCGATATCTACCCAATTAAACTCATCGCCAGAAAGTGGAAAGCACGTCGTCACATACAAAAATAGTTGATCGAGAAACTAGAGGAATTCGAGTGCAAATTTGCTATAAAAAAAACTCGTGTCCACAAGTCCCGACAAATATGGGAGGAAAACTTGTTGAAAAACCCTATGAACTTCGCAGGTCCATCGTAGTCCATCGAGTGCACATAGGTAAGTGGTACGAATGCTGGAGTTGAATTTGTGTGCGTATCCGGTCGAACCTTTACACTGGTTAGCTACGGCGGATTGAGTTTACGGGCACGAACCAATCCAGCATGATTTTGCGTGATAGAGAGCCCCGGGCAATCGACGGATTCGTGATACAGAAATATATCGAGGCATGTTTCGCTTAGCAGCGTTAATTGCTTTACGCGTTATTGCCGTACAGTGAACCTACCTGCATACACGCGCGCCCTCAGAAAATCGTTGAAGCCTAGATGGCTCGCGAGATCGACGTGTGTAAAAAGTAACCGCGCACTAGAAACCTTTCGACGAGGCCACTTCGCGCTCGCTCAATGTCGACGGAAAACAGTTCTCGGCCAATTTCTGCCTTTCAGACACTCGTCGACTACTGCTCACATTCTACGCGCTCTACTACATATTTTATTGGTGTATAATTTTTATACTATAACAGAATTAATTTCATGTGGTTACTTGCGATATACATCTATATTCAATATATTCAATTTTCCATGACTAGACTGTCTGATAAAACCAATCATAAATATATTATGGTAGTTGAAGTCACGCGAATAAAAGCTGCGGGAAAGAAAGCGCGAACTTTGGCTGCTCGCTGTTTGCTGTTTTTCCGAGCAGCTGTATCAGATTGCTGCCAGTTTCCCTTGCTTTTTTTTTTGTTTTACGGCGCGCCGGAGATTTGCGTATTATTGATAGGGAATAGCGGCGATTTCCGGGAGCGATATTGTTTATCCGGGGCTTCTCAGCAAACGCGAGCGCCAGCTGGCACTCCTGAATGCCGCGCTCGTTTATCGTCGACGGTAATACGGGATAATCTCTGTATGATCTGCAAGTATAACACTTTTCCACGTTGCGTAAACTCCCCACTGCCCGCTCGAGCCGAAATTACTGCATACACGTGAAAGTTGAGTTGCTCTCGGCAGGAAAAATAAAAAATACGCGCTAATCCCGAAAACCTGATCGACCAGCAGTCCAATTTGCTTTGGCTCGCTTGGGGCTCTCGACCAACATACACATGTATTTGTATATATAGGTCGTCGCAAAATCGCCCGACTGAATTAGTCATCTAACTAGCCAATTCTTCATTTGTATTTGTAACCTTTCTCCTGCAGTGACGAAGTCACTTTCCAGTTCTGGAGTGAGAAATTCTTAACATTGCCAAATGATTCTTATCAATGTGGTTGTTAATGGTGGATGTGCTTTGTAGATAAGTTTGTCAAACAGCATTAGTAGCGTGCAAGAAATATTGCTTCATAGGACTGATAGGAAATCAGACTCGAAAGCAAGGGAGAGTTCATAAAATAATATTCACGTAGACTGGAAAGTTTTGAAGCCAACTGTAGTGTGTCGGTGCTTGGACGGTGTGTGTACACAGACAGGAGTACACAGGGTCACGCGTGGTGCGCGGAAAATAAATGCATCGCTGTTCATCCGCACTATATTTTTCGTATTATTCGGGTATTGTGGGATTTGCCGGGTTGCATTGCTGATACGCGAACGGCGGACAATGGCAATGTAAAAGGTTTATGTTGTCATTGAGATTGCATTTCCAGCGCTAATAGTTCGCTGCCTGTATTGACGTTAATTGATAAAACATGTCTTTCTATTTTTAATAATGGACCCTGACATTCCAAATCCTTTACTAGTACCTTGATTCGCACTCATTGAACCTCCAGATTTGCTATAAATCCCTTGCCAACTTTTTGTAGATTTTTTAAAAGCTTTTACATTTTTCATCACATTGCAAACTTTATTAAAGAATTTGCTCAGTTCCAATATCCAAACATTTGAGTTTGTCTTTTGACAAGAAGTGTTTTAGGCAGACTTTACTGTCCCTATCCACCCAATATCTCAGATTTGATAATAACCAGTTTTACTCCCGACTCGGCCTCTATTCCAAAAGTTGACAGAATTGTTAACTCTCGAAAAGGAGGGCTGAGCGCTCGGAAGCACGGACGTTCCCGCGACGGCCGTAAAGTGGGTAATAAATCAAGGGGAGAACGAGTCCTCGACGTCCGTAAATCCGAGCGAGCAAACACGTGTCGCCGAGGTCGATCAAAACAAAGTCGTAGGACGATATGGCAGGTATATACAGATATACTCATACAGGGAGTAAGGCAGGAGGTCGAGCGACCTCCCGTACAGTGACGTCACTTTCAGTCGGAAAAGATTGTTCCGTGCGGAAGGACTGCACTCTTGGCTACTCCCGGCCCTTCAACTCCCTCGGATTTCTTCCCGTCTTTATTAATACGCCGAAGCGTGCGCCGCCGCCCTAATTTAAGTTACCCAACTGCTTGTCGATAGTTGGGAACAGTGAGCTATTAGTATGCAACTACTAATTCATCGACGGGTCGATAAGTTTGTTTAGTAGCGAGTGCAACTTGAAGAGTCCCCTGGTGTCCTGCGGGAGTCCCCTACGATGAAAACTTGCAGTAAAGAGAAATAATCGATCGTGAGTTTATTCCTGAGAAGTTCTGAGAAGGGGAGTCATTAGTCCTGATTAGAAGAAGTCGATTAATTGCTACTTCAACGATGGTTTTGCATGGATATGCCATCTTTCTATCCTTAGTGTCAATTTGTTTTAAAAACTTACTTTAACTTTATTCCCCATTGGCAAATGATAATTTGGACAGCTGAGCATCTTGATTAAATTACGCGAATTGCTATTGGTAGTGAATTCCATGCGAATCCAATATACTATTAACATATTACCGCGCATTGATATCGAAACGCATATTCAAAGGCTGCAATTTAATGGGATTCCTAATGAACTATTAACTAAGTAGGAGAAGCGTTTATAGCCTAACATTCAAACGTGAATCGCGTAAGCGACTGGAAGAGCTCGGCGCCGCGCTCCAGGCCAACTGCCGTCAACTAAATTAATTCTAATTAACTTACTGCGACAAGTGGGGCGGCTCGGCGTCGCTTCTGGCCAGCTTGTAACACTGAAATTCATAACACCTACCGTGACAAGTGGAGCAGCTCAGCGTCGCTTCAGGTCAGATACGTAATAGTTAACCAACACTTATTATGCACACGGTATTCGCTCGCGCATACAATTACTTTGGCGAAGACCTGCATTGGAGCCCTCTATTAGCTTTGATCCCCCATGATTAATTAGTAAATTCGAACAGAACCACCTGTCTAGAGGGGTCTCCTGTCATATAAAGGGTTTCTGGAAAATCTAATGGAAATGGGTTTCGAACAGGTTTTCTTCTGCGAGTTTAAGCCGCAGACAAACGCGTCATCTTTTTTATGCCCCGAGATATTCTGACAGCAATAAATATCTGGAGAAGTTATTGGTTCACCTTGTAAAATTGATCAGCTGATCGGTTTTACAATCCTAGTTTCCAAGCGATTGCCAGTAACCACTTTGTTCCATTGGGAATTATTCCAACCGAGTGAATGGAGACTGTAGCCAATTTGGACCCGTTAACTTTGATTTAATAATTCGCTTTCACTGCAAGCTGTAAAACTATCGCTCTCGTTGAAACGGATACTTAAGGTATCCCTTATTTCCTTATCGACTTCCTCGTTATGCAAGAAATCTGGTGTTACGTCAGGCGGCGCCAGCAGAGAGAAATTCCCGTGCTTCGGATGACAATAAAAAATTATACCCAACACAGCACCGTCAAGTTTTACGGCGCCGAGTTTTATCGCCTCCGTTTTTCTCCACTGACTGACTTGCCGACGTTTCCGGGAAAAGTGTTCTTGCGTCATAGCGCGCAAACGAATGGACTAACGAATTCCGGATTTTTCCCTTGCTCTCAAGTGCCACTAAATCTCTGATTAATCCCGTAACGAACATCGCCCTTAAGGGAGAGCTTCCGCCCGACCTTTGTTTCCTCTAAATGTCGTATTTGTTAATTGTTCTGCGTGAAGCAGCCATTTCAATTAGCGCTTGATTGCTTCGCGACGAGTCGTGCAAGTGTACCCTCGTTCGCCAAGTTTAATTGTTTCAGAATGCGCGTTCTTTGCTTAAGTATTTAAAGCGCGCCTACTGTTTCGATTATTAACATCCAGAAAACTGGAGAACCCAATCCATCGACTTTACTGCTTTCTCAAAATAATTAAGCAGACATTAAAAACTGAGAAAACGAGAAATAGAGTGCGGATATCCTGGGAAAAGTCTCGGGAGGTTGAGTTGGGATGGAATTGCTCGAACTACTGGAGCACACACTCGTCTTGGAAACCGGCTCTGAATTTGCCAGTAGCAATAAGGTGTAATTGCAGATGTCGTGCCTCCTGTAAGCACGGAACGTAATCACTGGCTGCGGTGAAATGCTTTTTTTTCCAAGGCGCACGCCTCTGCTCAGTCATGCAAGACGCCTAATTACCGTCTGTAATTACCAGATAACAGATAGACAGACGAACACCCTCGCCAGTTGGCTCTCCAGTGTACGCCCTCCACGAAACATACGCATCAGCATGCGTGTCCTCATCCACCATTGGCCGTTTCCTCCATCGTGCTCGCACGATCATGTTATAAAGGTCACGCTTAAGCTCAGGATTTATTTTTGAATTTATTTTTACCATAAATTGTGGCGTCTGAAATTTAATTAAACCCTTAATTAAATGGCAAGAACGTTTTTCAGGTGCGTGTGTAATGGGCAATTCTCTAGTTCAGTGATTCTGTTTTTTTAAATAGTCATGGAGTTTAGTTTAAAGCAGTTCATTTCATAAACAATATTAATCAAATCCTTTAAAAACATTCAATTTTCATTAACTTGAGATATGGGCGATCAGTTTTGTTGAAATCATAAAACTGATCTTTTGATAGATAGCATTTGTTTGGTCAAGGCTCCTTGTTTATTCTCATCGCATTCCATTGCTTCGGCTTGGTCCACATATTCTTTCGCTGTTTACCTCGCCGGACGAAACTTGCTCTAAAAGTAGCCACTGCAATCAACTCAAATAGAATTGGTCCGAGCAAGTCGAGTTGTTGTGTATTCTTTCTTCATTCCATTTCTCAGGGCCCTTTCACAGTAAGCTATGCTCGATGGAGAGTGCCGGGTTGGTGGGATATTACGTTGGATAATACGATCAAAGGGATATTCCGTTGGTTCAAGTTGAGCCTTATCTTTGAGGCCGAGCGCCGTAATACCCGTACAAGTGTAATTGCAAGATAATCATAAAGTCCTTTAATGTAGTCGAGCGTCTCCGGATATCCCGAGTGCTGGGTAGTAGTGGTTTCCACCCCAAAGAAATGGCTACACACCATACACATACATACCATCCAACCCGTTTGCCTGTGCTTTCGAGTCCTTTAAAATCCCATCCTTTCCTTCTGAATGATAGATTAAGCTTGCATGTCTCGCGGACCGCCAGCCAACCGCGCTCACGGGAAATGCTATTTGTCCACCGACGGTCCTTTTAACGAACCGGAGACATTTTATTGCGCGGCGTATTGGACATGGAGCACCTGTCGTCTGCCAGCAATTTCTACCAAGTTACAATACTCGCTCGTATCACAGAGAGTCTTGTATGCGGTGAAATACACTCGAGCCGATTTCTGACAATGTGGAAATTATATTATTTTTAAGATCTTTTGGAGAAGTTTGCGCTCAACCGTCCGTTAAGCTTACATAATTAAGCTGGTAGCGGGAATACACAAACCAATGAATGACTGGAGGATTGCATTCAGTTTGATAACTACAGAATTAATACCATGTTGAAAAAAAAACAAAAAATTGTCAGTGAAGAAACCGTGGTGAGATTGAAATATGATGAATAACTTACTCATTTGTCCGTGTTAGGTCGAAAGCAACATTAAATGCATTATCTCACCCTCATTCTGTCACCGATTCCCCTGCTCCACTAATCTATTCAGAAGCCCATCCCACACTACTTGAGAATTCAACATTATGCAACAGGCAACCGCCGAATTATTCGGGGCCCCGATGAGATGCCGAATCGAAAATCGAAGTACGGGCATCCGGAGATTCGTTTAATTCGCGCGCACGCAACCCTAGGGTTAATTGAGGCTTTACCGATTATCGTCCGTGTGCGAAGGTCCCTTGCTCATTGATAACCCCTGCCTTGGGGGGCGAAAATCCGATTAGCCAATTAAAAATCGATGAGAGGGAAATCCTCTCCTATTCGACGACAGATTGACGGCACGTAGAGATGTGGATATCGTCATTTGTGTAACTTAATCCATTTCAAATAAATTGGAAATTACTATCATCAAAATAGTAATGATAATGATAAGTCGCAAAATAATTAATTTGTCGAGCCTATTAAAAACCATCAGTTACTTTTGTACTTGCAACGATCATCTTACATGTACCGCGACAGAGCAATACCCTACTTTCGAGTAATACCCTACCGTCCTCTAGAAAATGTCATGGAGACCCTCGAGCGGAGAATCCATGGGAAGCCTGACGCCAGAAATGGCTGGACCATTTGCGGGTGGGGTGTCAGCCGGTAGACAAGTGGACGTAGGGGTGGGTGCGGGAGTCAGAGTGAGTGGGTGGAGGGCCGTTTGCAATTACCATTCATTACTTTGTTGGGGCCAATTGACATAACTGATTGGTATTCGGCACCCATGCCTGCCACCCTCAAAGGACATCCACCGAAACGTCCGCTGGGCACTGAAATGTTGGCAAGGGAGCTTAATACAGTTAGGCACGTCTGCATCGGCCGCGATACATGCATGCCTGCCTGATGCTTTGCCGCCCTCTCACTCCCCCACATTCTCACACACGTCGCTCTGGATCCGGGATTTCATTATACGAATTGCAGACGGATTTGGAGGAAGTTACTCGGACAGCAAGGGCCGCCTACGCGAGAGTGTTGGTGCTCGTGCAATACTGATTCATGTATCATGACTTATTTATCAGTTAAGCACCCAAATCCTGTTAATAGCATGTTTCCAAAAACTAAATAATTGGTTTTTATAAATATGACTCGTAAAAGATTCATTCGTTATCGTTAATACATTCATATTTGGTAATTTCAATACTTTTTTAAAAATGGATTGCACAGGTGGAAATGGCGATATTTATTACTACGAATTCAAAATTATTACAGCAGTATAAGAACTATTTTTAGTGTGAAGGAGAAAAAGCAAAATATAATTAGTTCCCCCTTTTTAATTATGTGTCTCTCGCGGCCAACACACTTTGCCAGTATATTAATGGATGTTTCGTTATTGGCCTCGATGAGTATTACAGGCTCAAATGAGCACCCTTACACGTCATTATGCACTTCGAAATTGACCCATTAACTGGTGTATCGATCACGCGAAATCACACGTCGGCCCTTGATACTAACCATCCTAACTTGGTTAGACCGTTATTAACAGCAGAACGTGGCATACTCGGTTTAATGAAATTTTCCGATAACTTACGGTAATCAAAAGGCTCGCTGTTACCTATGAGAGCGGTGGCAGCCGAGCCCCATATGTTCCCCGTGCTTTGAACTAGCCTCTCGCCAATAAATGCTACTATACTCGCGCTGTCTACAACAATATAGACTGGGACTAATGGACTTTTCATGCTATTAGTACAGCAGAGACTGCAATTCGATTTTCGTTAACTATTCGTTTAGCAATGTCGCCTCGAGGAGATTAAAGAAATTTGGAACACGTTTGATTTGTCTGACATGACCGGACTGCCGAAATAGCTGTATTTAACGTTCCAAAGTAGCAGAGACGCAGACTTTAATGTGAAAGACAATTTTGGATTTGGATGTCTAGCCTTCTAAAGTTCCCTGTCGCTCAGTTGAACGAACTTATCTGAAATTTTGATAAAGTTAATTGGCCAGGCATAACGTGCTCGCCAAATGAATTAGACATTGGCCAGGCCGGCATTATGGCGCGGCGGGCAACTTCACACCACTTTCCTCCAACTTTCACCCGGCCATTTCTTGGGGCTTAGAGTCCAAAGTGTTGTAATAAATTTAAGCTCGGATCCGAAGTTAGAGGGTGCGCCGCATAATGCAGGAGTGCCGGGAATCGTTTGGAAGGGCGCAGTTATAAAAGTGCGCAACGTCCCTCGTTTCGCGTTACAACTTTCTCACAAAGCCCGAATCTCTAATTCGATAGAGGGCGCGCATCGCCGATGCGAGCGTCGCTCGGGAATTATTCAGATATCCTTTTTCACCGCGGCGTCGTTTAACAATCGCTCTGGCAGGATACTTTAAACTTTCAACATTTCATCGGCGCGCGATGGCCGAACGCGGGGGATAAGCATGGCGAGTGATGGAACTCCCGATAATGGCCCGGCGCTGAGGGGACAAGCTCGCAAATCGGAGCATCGAGGTTCATTCGAATTGGATCAGCATCGAACAAGCAGCGGCCGCGGACGCGCAATCGATGCGGGAAAGGTGGCATAAAAAATGGCTGTTTTATCGGAAATACTAATTGCCGGCCGACAAGCGGGGCCGATATGCGGAACGGAAGGGGACGTCAGCGGCGCTGGCCATTTCAATCGGGCGTATCGCGCGCGCGCGTTCGCTCACTTTTGCCGAAAAGGGAGCCACAATTGCGAAAGGGACGGCCGCCTAATTCGCGGCGATGTCATTAGCCTCCGTGATTCGTCGATAAATTATTCGAGCGTAATTGGATTCACGAGCGGCGGCGCAAAATCTGCCCCGTGAAATGCACTCGATGCGCACCCCGCACCTGAAAGCGTCGTAACTAACTCTATTGGCCGGGCGTATTGGCCCAACATCGTTCCCTTGGGAATCGCCAGTTATAGATAGCTTGGTGCCACGAGCGCACCGTGTAAAGTGGCGTGCGCGTCCCAACTGTGACATTTTAAATTTATACTTTACCTTCGTGTTGAACATCTTTTTCCCGATCTCTCTTTGACCTCCAATATGAAAGTTTCCCCGGGAAATCCTTGTATCCAAGTTGGAGAAACTGTCTATATCCATCTGGCACAACAATTAATAGATTTTCTTCGACGAAATCATCGTTCCAATTCTTTTCTAGACCGAATTAAACTCACTCCTTATGGCAGAGAGTTCCACAGATTTTATCATTGGAACACGTGGTTCTGGCACTATTGAGTTTCGAATAGGATATTGTTAGGGGAAAACTGGTGAGGTCATTTTTCCAATGGAGCTCGTGGGATTAGATAGGCGTGCGCGGTTATCCCAAAGGGTGCGCTTAACATCGGCGACAAAGTATAGTGTAAATCGAGGCGCAGAGAGCGCAATTAGCCGCTCGACTGTTTACTGTTTCCCGATACGACGATAGCTTATCGTCCACAGCTAGTGAATGGACCTTTACAGCGCTGTTCCACCCTGGGAATTGCGCGTGAATCTACTGATTTCAGGTCGCCGGCGATCCTGTCACTGATTCAAGTCGGATCATTACGGTCAAGTTCATCCGCACCTTTGAACACTCGATCATCTAACCATTTTCTCAGCCATCTACAAATTATAAGAATTAAATTTTATATATTATAATTATAGTCATAGCTTTCCAACAAAACTTTGTTGCACTTTGGTATTTGGATAATCAAGTGTCGTGTAATATTTAAGAAGAAATACAAATATTGGAAATCCAGGCAGTAAAAATTAAAGTACTCTATGAAATTCACTATTTTTAATGACATGAGATCTCTCTTGATTGTTGCAGTGCTCGTGTGAATCAGTGAAAAATCGTGACTCATCCCTGGGATTAGCATCAGCCGGCTCGCTGACAAGTTCCCGTGGAAAGGTACCGAGTCTTAATTCCATACTTGAGAGCTCTCTGATTACCAGAGCGCTAGAATATTGAAATACTCATTTCCATGCCTGAGCTATACATTACCAGCAATTCTTCACTCTGACTATTAATCAGCACCGACAGAAAAGCAAAAGCAGGCCACTCGAGCACTGCAATATTAGCCGACCGAAGCTGCCCGAAGAGCAGCACGAAAAAGGAATAATAATCACAAAGGAAGAAGAGCGCTCGCGCTGCAGTATTAACCCCGAGCTCCCCGGTAGCTTTGTAAAATTCGCACGGAGTTAAACCAATTGAAGAATCCCCGGGGTGCATAGACGAAGCAGGAGAACCCGGGGGAGAAGCTGGCCGTGGCGGCGCCGACGAGAGAGCGAGTAACCGCGAGGCGAAAGTCAAATGGCTTTCCACTTAAGGCTTAAGCCTCGACGTAAGGCGATCTCGGCCTGCTGGCCGGCTTTGTGCAGCCTTTGGAAATACTGAATTACGCGTCGGCCGCGAGACAGAAAGAGAGCAGGGTGGAGATACACCGGTGGGGTGCATGGGCACACGCAGCCGGGTGGCGCGCGCGGGGCATAAAGGCGAGCGCTGGAGCAGGCGGCGAAATTAGAGGCCTCGGGAAAAGGGAAAACAGAGCCGAAGCCGGTCGAGGGAGATGCGGAGCCGGTGTACCTAACGTCCTCCTCCCTCTTTGAGTGGCACGCGAGCCCTTCTTCAAAATTCACGGTCCGCCGGCTAAAAAGGCGGAACGGAGACGTCGAAAGTAGCGCTAAAGAGAACGATGAGACACGTTCTCGAGAAGGGCAAGCACGGAGGACAAGAGGAGAACACGAAAGGCCAAAGTGGGAAGCGTGCGCGCCGCCAAGGGCCCACTGCGCTCTACGGATAAGACGAGAGGGGCGGGAAGGGGGGCTTCCGGGGAAAAAGAGAAAGAGGAGCGGGGGCTCGAGCCACGAATTAATTAAGAGGCCGTGAGTTACCACGCAGCAAATAAGGCAAGACCACTGAGACGTCCGCTGAATATTCGGCCGAAACCACCCTACGAGACGAAAGAGTACCGCGCTCCACCACCGGGAAGACTTGCTCCGCAAGAATTGAATTCACTAGGGATATTCGGTCCCATCTTCTTTCAGACTTCCCCCGCCCCCTTTTGGGAGAGGAGATCCCCCTTTTTGATGAAGGCGTGATTAAGATATGAGTTTTACCCTCAAGCAGACTTTCGCCTCTTTGGGGCCAGGGTTGAAATTAACTATATTAAGATGGAGGAATCAGAGTGTATTTGCGCGTGGTACATTAAATTGTTGGCCTTTTCTTTACTTTAGCTTTGAATAGAATTGCTGAGAGGTGGTTTTCCGAATGGATTACACAAAAGGCAAATTCCTTGTTTCTCCACCAATACCCGAGGAACCGGTGAGACGTTTCCAGGGTGTTCCGCACGCAGGTTCCGCCGTGGAGTAAATCTCGCGAGACTGCATATACAGCAGAGCCACTGCATCACTCGTGCAGCATCTTCCACGGTCTCTCTCCCCAGCCGATGTGTCTGAGTTCCTGTTCCGGCGGGCAGGAAGGGCGGGCAGAGGGTGGAAGGGCGGGTGGTGAGAAGCTTGCAAGGAACGGGAATGGGGGACGGAAGAAGAGGTTGAAGAATGTGCACTCAGCGTGATTGGTACAGCGGCTCCCGCTGTCGGCATGAAAATTCGAGAATTGTGCCGCCGACCACTCGTGCGCGCATAGGTTTGTTACTCACGGCGAAGTGCACACGCACACATACAACCCTATTGCCTCTGTATACACGGGACGGTACATATGCGCGCTCGCTTCCCTCGCTCCCCGAGATCTTGACTGGCGCGTCTTGATCGAGGAACATTGTTGGTTCTATTTACATTGACGATCTAGTTGATCCGATGTAGACCATACCGCTTCCACCGGGGAGCTCTATTCACAGAATAAGACAAATGCTCTAAACGTATTGAGCTTCTTTAGTTTCTACATATATGCTCGTCGAGTGCACGTCTTTTGTTAGATTCCTTTCGCTTGGTGAACTGTAATAGTGACGTACTCGCAAAAGAATTAATAAATGTTTCGATTTGTTAGGTTTGTTATTGGAATATTTACTTGTTGAATTCGTGAAATATTGATGCAATATCAATATAAAAAATTGCCTATAATTCAGAACTTAGTCTCATTTTGAGCCAAACAGAATTAATTCAATAATTATGAGTGGAAATCCAATTGAAAGTTAACTGAGTTTCAATGTTGGCAGCGAGGCTCAGTCGTTGGTCCAAACGAATAATCCTTAAACATCGTGGTCCATTTTGATCTCTCAAATATTAGAGCGTCGTAAGGGAGGAAAGTCCTGCTTTTACTGCTCCCCCAGTTTTCCATAGCTCGCGCGCGCATGGAGTGCCATTTGCCCGGAATGTTTCATAAGAGAGAAAGCAATATACTCCTGCGGAGCAATTGCCGGAATCGTTACTATTTCATTACATAACCTATGCGACAGCTGTCACGGGTGTCTTCCCCAGTTTTCCCGTGAGTAGTTACTCTATTCCGCCGAAATATTCCGCCACGGTAAACTCACTCCTGGCACAGGACTGGTCAAATATGTTCCTATCGTGTTTACCAAACGAATCCTGTTTCAATCGCACGAATTGACTCGCGCTCGCCAGTCTCAGTTGGAGATTCATGAGAATGTCTTTCCCAATCTAACATAGAACTTTATTGATATCTCCATCGAGTACATTTAAATACATATTTTCATCGCCAATTTTTTTCCCTTAATAACTACATCTCTTTCTACGTAGCTTAGATTTCCGCAGAAACCGCGTACCGTTTTTTCCGGGGTTTAAATGCCTAAAGTCGTGCGCGGATCGTTAAAAGTGCTTTCATATCTAATTTCGCTTAATATTCACGCACGGGAAGCTTGGGTTTAGGAAGTTAACGGTTATCGGAGGGTGTAGGGTCTACGGAAGTCTCTAGATCTCCTTCTGCTAATTACCCGAGCCGGTTATCGGTGGCGCGCAATGATTTTCATCCCGTATTCCGCCGGTTTCCTGCTGGTATTAGATGGGCGGGCGCGCGCACGCGGATTCTCTGCGAAAACTGTGCTCCTCGCCGGGTATTACGGGAACCGCGAAGTTAATTGAACCTTCGCTTCCGATACTTGCACCCGCCGGTGCGCCCGGCTACAGCGGAATCTCAGCAAACTAATTAACAGTAACGCGGGTGCGGCTGCTCCATCTTCCTTCAATTAAGGAAGTTAACGAGGAGCGCGCCGGTGAAAAATTCATGCGCCCCGGTAATTAAAAGCAGAAAGAATTAGGGAGCCATTGTCTAGTAGTTGGCAGAAGCGTTTTGTGTTTCCTTTCATTGGCCTTATTATTAAGACTTTAAGCGCTCTGATAACTTGTGTTTATTATTATGTTATATCATATTTCTTACCCATATTCTTTCATATTTGTTTTTTCCCTTGAATTTTCAACACTTATGGCTCAAGTGACCGAACATAAGAATTAGAATACACGACAATACTTAATTGTTATTTTCTGGTTACCGACATCAGAGTTTCTATTTTGGATCTAATTTGCGCGATAATTGGCTTATGTTATTTGAGATAATCGTCTTGAGAGGAACCGCCCCGTTGTGCTACGCATTTCGTCGGAGAAACCAGTGATCCCCCTATCGTCCTCTAATCTCGAGGAGAGTGGAAGCTGGAGGTCAGTACTACCGTGGAATTGCAGGGAATCTTCAGACGTAGCCTTCAAGTGTACTTACCCAATTATGGCACGGGTTGCCTAGTACCATTAATTACCTTAGCAGCGTGTCAGACGGTTGCTCTAGCCGACAGTAGTGCAGCTGGTGCTACGCTTTCCGCATCTATATGTTTGAAACATCGCTTTCGGAGATTGTGATTCCGCCGCATAAAAGCCGCTAGTATATTATGTTCAGTCGAAGTGCTTGACTTTGAGGATGAATTTGATGAAAGCTGCAACGATCCACCTCCTGATAGAATCATAAGACCCCAACCACACGAGGTGGATAGATCTGCTTTATTATTGAAAATGAATAGGAGAACCTCCGAATCAAGAACAGTTTCAAAGTTCTTGGTACTGAATTTCGTATGTGGAGAAACGGGAAACAGGATACTAGAATCTGTAAATTTTCAATAATTTTAACCGATGGATAATTAACAGTAATCTGGAGTGTAGGAGTTATATAATGTAACAGACATGGATATTGCATCATTCGTTCATTTTTCTCGCGATACAAGTACTACCTTCCCATTCTTTCCGATCCATGTAGCTTCCCACCGCGATTACAATGATTCATTGTTATGAAATGCATTCGCAGCTCGCGTAACGAAAGCGCTCATCGTAATTATTGGTCTTTAATCCGAAACGAAACAGTGGCGGAGTGGACGGGAGCGATTTCACCCGCTCGAAATTTATTTATTAATCGTTGCGCGTATTGTCAGAGACCGATTTTTATTCGCCCGCCCCGGCGGAACCGAATTTAATGAGATTTTATCGACCTCCCTGATTATACCAACGCTTAATGCTCGTTCATTAATCGCTTAGAACTAAATGGCCCCGATATCTGCTTATCTCCATGAATTACCGCGCACCGGCGCGCTCGGCCCGACGCATATTTTTAGCTCGAGGGGAAGCGACGCACAACTTTAAAATTTCCAGTTAAATCGTAAATACGCTTTATTAAAATCCTACTGGAGGATTTCGAGTTGCCATAATCGTTGCGACAACACGTGTCCCGACTCATTTCAGACTCAATCAATCCTAAATATCTCTCGTTCCGAAGACGATCGAAGCTGCCGGAGGTAGTGTGAGGTTCCTCATACTCCCCGGACTGCTCGCATTATCATCAACATTCGGTAAGACGCTCTCGGCATAAACCGCCATATCCTCCGGCACATTCAGCCACGTCGTTGCGTCAAGGTTAACATAGCTCTCGGTGAAGTTTATGAGCAGCACTAAAACCGAAGAGTCCAACCGTCTCACCACTGCCAGCACTTTCTCCGTGGCAAGAGTCACTTGGCAACTGCCGCGCGCAACTATCGGCTTCTTCTTCAAGAGCATAATACGCTTAAAGACTCTGTAATGGGAGGGTACCGGACCTTTTTGGGCGGCCAAGTTCAGGGTCTTATAATTACTATGGACGGGCAGCCAGGTCTTGGGGTTAGCGGAGAATCCGGCGCTGGTGGTGTTGTCCCACTGAAAAGGCGTCCGCTCGGGGTCCCTGGACTTGAGATGGTACCGGTCCGGTCCAGCATTACATCCCGCGGGGTCGACGGTCTCGGCGTAGGTGAAGGGTCTGTCAACCATTCCTATTTCATCGCCATTGTAGATGACGCTCACCCCGGGCAAGACGTTAGCGAGCATGTTCAACTGGTCGGCACGTTTCACTCCGAATCGAGAGGCGGCTCGATGATTGTCGTGATTCCCGACGACCCAGTTGGCGACGTACTCCTCCCGGGGTATACTGTTCATCCATCTATCAATCAGACGTTTGAAGTCCGAGGCGGTGGATTGGTTATTGAGGTCGGCGACGAACATGAAGTTGAAGGGAACGTTGGCGCCGGTCTCGTAATAGCGTATTGTGTACTCCGCGGTGGTGTACGCCTCGGTTAACAGGATCTTGAGGTCCCCATTAGTCGCGTTGGCGTAGTCGTCGAGCAATTGCCGCCAGGACTTGAGGATCCCGTAGTTCTCCTCCTGGTTCTGCGTGTAGATATGCAGCAGACTGTCGAAGTCGTCCTCGGGCACTCCGCTCTTGTTAGACTTGGGCTCGTCGAGGAAGCGGGCGTCCTCGATCAAAGCCGGCATCGAATCGATCCGGAATCCCTCCACGCCCCGCTTCATCCAGAAGGTCAAGACGTCCTTCATCTCCTGCAGCAAGTAGTCGCTGCGAAAATTAAGATCGGGCTGGCCAGTGGCGAACTGGTGCAAGTAGTATTGGCCTCTCTCCGCGTTCCACTCCCAGGCCGAGCCCTGGAAGACACTGAGCCAGTTGTTGGGCGGACGTCTCGCGCCGTTGACGATCCTCGCGTCCCGCCAAACATAGTACTCGTCGTAAGGCTTGATCCTCTTGATGCTCTTCTTGAACCAGTCGTGCTGGTGCGAGCTGTGGTTCGGCACGTAGTCGAGGACCACCCTGAGCCCGAGGCTCTTGGCTCGCGCGACCAACCTGTCGAAGTCCGCCAGGCTACCGTATTGCCGATCGATGTCCGTGAAATTGGAGATGTCGTAGCCGAAGTCCACTTGCGGGCTCGTGAAGATCGGCGATAACCAGACCACCGTCGCACCGATGTCCGCAATGTGCTCGAGCTTGCTCGTGATCCCATTTAGGTCGCCTATCCCGTCGCCATCGCTGTCCTTAAAGCTGCGGGGATACACTTGGTAGACTAAACTGTTCTTGAACCATTCGGTGTCCCTCTTCTGCTCGGGGTCACCCAGACAGAGGGATGAGAGAGCGACGCTCCCGATGAACACCCAGCGAAACATGCTTTGACACTCTTGATCCTGGTATCGGGTATCGCTCTTTATAGGTTCGAGTTTCTCGCATTGTTGGCAATGCTGGATAATTGAACTGTGGGAAGGACTTAAAAGAGTGAGATTCGATAAATATGACTTGGAGTTAAAAATCCTTTAATCTGCACTCGATAAGAGGACGATCGTGCGGCTGCTGGGATTGATGATAAGGTATCGCGTATCGTAGTCCCGTAACTGACCTGATTCATTTTTCCGGGGCGATCAACGGCGAATGAAAGACAGCTGGAATGAAAAGCCCCCTTAAATTCATTAATAAGCTGAATGCCTTTTGGTGATGGCGGAAGATTATACAGTAACTGACCCAATTTACTCCGACTGCCTTTCTCCCTCGCTCTCTCCCGCCTCCACTGCGGAAGATCAATAGCGCGCGGGCGAAAGTCTGGGAATCGGGAGTTTATCAATTCACCACTCATTTCAATCTCTGTCTCGCGGAGGCCGGAGCAAACATTTCGCCCGACGGGGCGAATTAATGCTGGCATTCACCGCCGGAATTGAACAGAAATGCGCACAAAAGGACGCCAGGCTGCGGAGGCGACGCCGGCAAAAACAGTCCCTTCGCTTTCAGCGTCGTGTAATTTCAATGGGTGTGAAACATCAAAAAAGCGTTTGAACTCCTAGTGTGGAAATCGAGGTGGGCGGCTGCCGCCCGCCCGCCCGCGCGCGCTGCACGGAACTCGGCCGAGTCACGATCGTCCAATGGATTTTTACATTTTATTTGTTCGCGCAAACAGAATTGAATGAGGTGGGGTTTCCATTGATTCCGGACGCGGCACCGCGCGCCCTCGCCCTCGCGCCTGTCCGTTGTCACACGATTTGGAAAGCATTTTCGACAATCCGCACTTTAATATTTGCCCAGAGGCGTTCGCGCGAGTTTGCTAAACACTCGACCTCTGGCCCCCGTGTCCGACAACCCTTTGCCATTCTCGTGAATATGTGTTACTTATAATTAAAGCAAACTGCGCAATTATTTCTCTCGTTTGAGTTACTACAAAGTTCAAAGGGGGCAAGTTTTAGTGATCGGGTGAAATCAGCTTTGAATTTCGGAAGAATAGAAAGGTCTTGAATTTGGTTGAATTTGCATTATTTCGATCGGAATGCAGATTTAAAGTAGGAACTGTATTATTCTTTATAATCCAATAATTAAGAGAATCGCTCGATACCAACATTAGTAATAAATTCAGATCACCAAGAGCGCATAAGGATTCGACTACAATTTCCGATGAATACATGCAGCCAAAGTCCTCCTGGTTTATCCGTAACGTCGTAACACTAAATACTTTGCTCGCCTACCTTGCGCGCTCCTGCCCCGCTATTTATGGATCTACATAGCTGCATTGTTGCTAGCAGCTCCACTTAAGCCAATAATTAAGGTGCAGCGCAACGATGAATAGTAACTACACTTTAATGCCACTGAATAATTAGCCGCCGGTTCATTCGCGGCTATGGCGGACGACGGCGAAAGCAATTTTGAATTAGGCGCACCTCCTGGATATAGCACTGTTGCGATCCCAGCCTGACGTAAAATCTCTATGGTCCAGCCTGAATGCTCGTAGGAAATATTCATTACTCAGCCCTTCGAACAGCTTAACCCTTGGGCGTCGTCGTTAATTTGACGAGCTGCATTTTGAAACAGTCAATTCGCTTCCCTTCATGGAAATAAATGAATCCAGTCTAACTGCAGGTCTGAATACCAAACGTAATAAATTGAGAAGAAATTTCTTTTAATATCTAGTCTAATTTATAAAAGGGAGGCGTAGGAAGAGATTGAAGGTATTAAACTTATATGCACATGTTTGCTTGCAAATTAGTATCGTTTATTATCCACAACTTCGTCGAGGCAGAGTCATCGAGTCATCGAGTACATATATTTATCTCGAAATATCAATAACCCCATATATGTCGCAGCTTAATACAGTCTATCTAAGTAGAAAGTGCTTTTCCTCGTTGAATAGACAGTTCGCCGAAATGAAAGGAACAATTAGTAAGTGTAGCCAAAATTACTTTGTGGCTATGTACACAACGGAAGCCGCTCCCGGTAGAGTGAGGCTGGTCATGTCCGCCTTGGCACCTGTCGCGAGGTTCGAGCCGATACTCGCGGTATAAACTGTCATTTGCTCGGGAACGTTGAGCCAAGTTCTCGCGTCTACTTTGACGGGGGAATTATCGAAATTGACAAGTGCCGCTATGATGGTATTCGTACTGCGTCTGACAATACCGAGCGCCTTATCGGTGACGAGAATGATCTGGTAACTACCGTTCTCTATGACAGGCGTCTTCTTAAGGGCAGCGAGCGCCTTGAATACCTTGTAATGCGAGGCCGTGGCCTGTTTCTGGGCGGCCAAGTTGAGGGTCTTGTAGTTGCTGTGTACCGGCAGCCAGGGTTTCGAACTGGTGGAGAATCCGGCGCTGGTGGTGGCGTCCCATTGGAAGGGCGTTCGCTCGGGGTCCCTCGATTTCAGGTGATATCTGGCTGGGCCAGCCTGGCATCCCGCGGGGTCGACGGTCTCGGCGAAGGTGAAGGGCCTGTCCTCCATGCCGATCTCGTCGCCGTTGTAGACGACGGCGATGCCGGGTAGCACTGTCGAGAGTACGGTCAACATATCGGCGCGTTTCGAGCCGAATCGGGAGGCCGCTCTATGGTTGTCGTGATTGCCGACCACCCAATTGGCCACGTACTGGTAGCCCGGAATGTTGTTGATCCATCGGTCGGTGAAGCGCTTGAAGTCGGCCGCGCTCGACTTGTTGTTGAGGTCGCCGAGGAACATGAAGTTGAAGGGGACGGTGGAGCCGGAGGTGTAGTATCGGACGGTGAGGTCGAAGTCGGTGTAAGCCTCGGTCAGGAACATCTTCTTGGGGCCCTTGATTTTGGCCGAGTGGTCGTCGAGGAGCTTGCGCCAGGACTTGAGAACATCGTAAGTCTCGTTGAGGTTCTTGGTGTAGATATGATCGAGGGTGTCGTAGTCGTCTGGCGGGAGGTCGGGCCTGTTGAGTCGGGGCTCGTCGAGGAAGCGGGTGTCCTCGAACATGTGGTTGATAGCGTCGATGCGGAAGCCCTCGACGCCCCGGTCCATCCAGAAGCTAAGTGCGTTCTTCATCTCCTGATTCAAGGCCTGGCTCCGGTAATTAAGGTCCGGCTGTCCGGCGACGAACTGGTGGAAGTAGTATTGGCCTCTCTCCGCGTTCCATTCCCAGGCCGAGCCCTGGAAGACACTGAGCCAGTTGTTGGGCGGATGCCTCGCGCCGTTGACGATCTTCGCGTCACGCCAGATGTAGTAGTCGTCGTAGGGCTTGATCCTCTTGACGCTCTTCTTGAACCATTCGTGCTGGTGCGAGCTGTGGTTCGGCACGAAGTCGAGGATCACCTTGAGCCCGAGGCTCTTGGCTTTCGCCACGAGCCTGTCGAAGTCCGCGAGGGTCCCGTAGTCTTTGTCGACGTCGGTGAAATTGGCGATGTCATAGCCAAAGTCCGCTTGCGGGCTGGTGTAGATGGGCGAGAGCCAGAGGGCGTCGGCACCGATGTCCTTGATGTGCTCGAGCTTGCTGGTAATGCCGTTCAAGTCCCCGATCCCGTCTCCATTGCTGTCCTTGAAGCTCCGCGGGTAAATTTGGTAGACCAGAGTGTTTCTCAACCAATCGACCGGCGCCTTCTCCACTGGACTACCCAGACACACCGCGGTCAGCGCGACAAACAAAAGGCCGCGGAACATTTTGATGCTGTGCTCGTAACTGGCCATTGTCGCCGCGATTTATATAGGATAAGAAGCAATTTAAAAAACCTCGACAATCACGAGTGCTGATTGCTCTGGCCAACCGCGAAGCCGATAACGGCAAGCAGTTGTTGTTCTGTGTAAATGTCGTTGATATCGATAAGGCTCTTGAAGCTTCTTCGGAAGAACTCGAAGTTTTCTCACTTACCACTTATCTTTATCGTTGACAGATTTCCCGTATAAATACAGGGAATCAGGCCGAATTAATCGCGGCAACCTTCCACATACTCTGCTCGGAAAACTCCCACAGGAAGATTAGCTCCCGGGAACAGCGGAACATGCAAGGCAATGGAAACGGAGAAAGTATAAGCCGCTCGGATCATACTTGAGCGATTAAGCAGTCTTATCACTCGCGATGCTAGCAGGCTCTGCATACAACAGCTGTATCCGTTACACAACCCCGTCAGGGGGGCTGCCGGGGGCACATTCGAGAGCAAGGGGGAGCTGCTCTCAATAACATGCCGATTATGGTTTCTCGGGGCGGCGCAGCTCGCCGTCAGAGGAGCGTAATCCACCGGCAAACACGCGGGAGCGTATTCCCATTACTCATTTCTCAGTCATTGCTTCCGTTACATCCATAATGGGCGCGCTAGTCTGCGCCCAAACTGGTTAGTGAAGAGGAATCACCCTGGCATACAATAAGCCCCCCTCCCATGCCTGCTTGATGAGAGTTAAATAGGAATGCCTGTCCTCGCCTCCAGTTGTACGGGGATCGAGGGAATCCTCGAGAATTGGGGTCGCGCTCTGAATTTTGTAGATTCGATTCTCGGTAGTTCCGCCGGGAATTGGAGTTGAGTTTATTTTGATAATTAGCGAGTGAATGCACACATCTGTTCGATTGAGTTTTATTGGAATTATAGCTCTCCACGATTATTATGACGTTTATTCTTTTGTGAGTTTAGAGAACGAATTTAGCTCGATTGGAAAGTTTAAGTTTGTAGAACAAAATGGATCGAGGTCGTCTGAAATAAGGTGGGACTTGTGTGAGAATTGGAATGATTGTTAGGGGAGGAAATAAGCGTAGTCTGCGAATGGATACGAATCGGAGAATTCCAACCACCTCTTCATACTCTCCCGACAAAGCGAGGTCGAACATTTCCTACATTGTATGTTCAGCATACAAATAACCATTAAGAAGGAAGCAATTGGCTAGCACACAATATACCCACATGAAAAAAAGTAATTGGAAGCGGAGATTTTCGCGCGCTCGAGGGTTCGCATTTACGAGAGCAATAAGCCTTTTTAAGAACATAGTAAACAGATCTTAAAACCCTTGAACCCCTCGAAACCCTCGCGTGCTCGCTCGGTTCATGCGTGCTGGCCCCATAACTGCTATCGCGGTTAATAATTACAGCGCCGGAGCGACGGACCTTCCTGCTTTCTTTCGCGCGGCGCGTCGGCTGCGTCGCTGGTTCGTTGTACTCGCTTTCCAGCTTTTATTACATTCGTACACCGCCGGAAGCTCAACTCCCGGGCGTCGGATCTCTCGCGGGGAATAAATTCGCCATTCGTCATCTGGCGCGTCGCTCGCCGGAATAGAGAGACTCGCCGATAATAATTGGGCAAGATCTCGCAGGTGTTGCCCCGCTCGCATTCCCTCGGTTTCTGGCAAGTTGGCGGGTACGGCGTGTCAGGCTGCAGTTACAAAGTCGCGCCCTCGAAAACACTCAGATTTACTTGGGGATTTATTGCTTAATTGGAGCCGCTGCGGCGGAGATAAGTCTGTCGCACGCGTCATGGCTTTCCAGGCTTTTTATGAATAATGATCTCGCCTGCTGGCGTAGCGGGGCCGTCATCAAGGAAAGCATCGATCTTCGCTGCGTGTAACCTGCTACTATGCCGGATGTTGTGTTACTTGGGCCCTTGTCGATAGCATTCGCTAAATTTAAACCCGGGGCTGCAGTGTGTTGCGTGTGTTGCAACTTCGTGCGATGTTTGACGGGATTCGACACGGGAAATGGGCTCGGTATTTAGTTGATTTAATCTAGTTTTCATTTCTAGTAGAATTTTTGCTTGGAATATTCAGTTCTTTTGTTATTCGAGTATTTGTTAGTAAAACAATTGTAAATCTGCATATTTAAGAAAATGGATTTTAACACGTGCAATCCAATTGATAAGCATGCGACACACCGAAGTAAGATTTTATGCGACTTCCGCGTGCTACAATGACACATATCTGTCACAATAATCGAGCTATTATTGTCTCGTAAAGCTGAATAGAAACCACGTTTGACTGCAATGCCAAAGGAACAGAAGCATCGCAGCGTATACATATAACAACTGCGCACGACTGCGAAGTCTGTTCCACTCGATATTTCACATCCGCACCGCCCGAGAGAGTAGAAACATTTCTCGCGACAGTAAAGGCGAGAATCCGACACTTGTGAAAAATCGAAACGCCCGACTCGCAATGAAACAGGCAACTGTTCTGTTATTGGTCTGCGTAGTCGTGCTTGTGGAATCTGTCGATCCGGCAAACTTCGCGGCACCGTCGCACGACCAAGAGTTGGACGAATTCCTTAACACGTTAAAAAAGTGGATGGTTAAAATGGCACAGTCAGTTGAGGAATTTGTTGAAGTTTACGGACCGGGAACTTTCTTTATGGAGGTTAGTGTGATATTGTTATGGAGAAATCACCGACTCCTTTTGAGGCAGTGCTACTCTATGCCCATACCGATCGTATCAAACTTGTAGAAGCAAAAAAACGTCGGTGGCGTACCATTCAAGCCACGATTGGGATAACAATGTAAAACAAAGAAGATGCAGCTGAGAGATTGAAGACAGGCAGGTATTGTAGTTTACAATAAAGTTTGAAATAAAGGACGGTTCTATTATACGATTTTGGCAAAACTGAGGATGCAACGATTTCTAATTCATTGATCACATTGCTTCTCTTTAAGGTTCAAATAATCCAATGACTCGCACAAGATAAACCCTTTAACAGTTTCTCTATCAAGCCCTTTTGCGATCTCGAGTAGACGCTTATAAATGAAGTTTAGTCTTTGAAAACCTCCACGAAGATTCATGAATTTTAAACAGACTTGTCACCCTTTCAGTAAAGAAACTGGCAGAATGAAAGCGGCTAATGAAAGGTGCAAGAGGGTTCTTTGTGGAAAATGGCAATAAATTTTGGAATTCCTAAAAACGCCGAGACTCAAAGGGTCAATCTCGATACGATTCAAGTCACGACACCGTTAAACCACCAGTTCCGTATTTCCCTGGGAAGGTTGGCGGACACGTCAAGCAGGTCTGACTCGAATCAGGAAATTATTCGTTCCGAGTCAGCACTGAGGACACGATCGAGCTCGTCACAAATGCCAGGGCTCGATGGAGGACGCTCGATCTATCCTGCGCGCACGTTAACGCCGAGGAGAAAGAGCCGCGCAGCCGGCACTTTAAAACAAACCGGCTGCCGTCGCTCGCAAAAAGATATCGTTCAGTGCCAGCTGCCAATATCCGTCAAGCTCCAACACGATAGAGCGAGACAACAGGGCGAGCTTCGTTTCCTCCTCGCCCCACTTCCCCCCCGACCACCCCCAATGGCTCTAAGTGCTCGCCGGACTTTTTATCGTTCGCTGTGCTGGCGAATTTCGCCGGCTATGACTCGCATCCGCAGATTAACTGTCAGTGTCCCGCAGCGTCATTTCCTGCTGGCGGCGCCCGCGCCACTGCCGATCCAATGATAGCGAGGTACGACGATTACCCGCCGAGTGTAATTACCGTGAAATTGAGATCCCGAAATTAATGGAGATCCTGGAGACCAAGATTGAGCAACACGATACTCGTCGCAGTCTTTTATGAGTGCTCATACCAAGTTTCGTCCAAGTGGTGCCCGAACGATCTCAACTCCACTAAATTTCTTATAACAGCATTGCTTTGCCGTGAGGACACTGGCATCGGGTCCCGATCGGGACCCGATCGGAATTACAGCGAACCTAATGCGATTACCAGTGCGAGTACGTGCGGGGCTTTTGCAAGTTAAAGTGTTTAGCTCTCTGCCGGCAGAAACTGATAATGTGTGTGAGTGTAGGTTGGAAGGGTGAAGGGCCTCCAAGTAACGACCTCTGGAAAATGGATTCGCCGGAGAGGCCGACTGGAGCCCCCGTCCTTTTTCCAGCCGCGTAACGCGCGTTTAATGCAAATTTTACTGCTGTCATTGCGCAGGGAATCGAGTGCAAAGATCGCTCCGGGAGAATCGATAAAAAATGCGCGGCTCCCTCGAACCACCTGATTCCTCACGCGCCTATCGAGCCCCTCGCCCTATGCAGTTTTATGGCAGCCGCGACGTGATTTTTCACCATTCGCACGCGTAATGTAAAAGGGAAATATGACGGTAAAATTAACCCTCTGGTGGTTCTATCGCTCTCTGCGGATATTTCCGCGTCTGCATATATTATCAATGCGAGCGCACACTTCTTATCGGGTGCACATTTTATTACGATTCTTCATACCCGCCGTGTCTTAATTCACGCAAAGTTTTCAATGGTCGAGGGAAGAAGTTAGAAGGCAGTGAAGACGATTCTCACCACCTTGGAGGGTTACGGGGTCTTTTAGAGTCGTGAGGTCTTTCCTGTAGCATCGACAATTTCGAATGGTTGGAGGAAAGCTGAGGTCGGTGAGGGGTGCGGGGGTGTAGGCGACGTCTATGCGAGAGCTTGCAGGAGGATTCGAGCTGCGGGCTTGGTTGTAACGAGGCCACGTTATGTCAACCAGCCCTCGTCGACGAGGACGATGGGGTAGTCAAACAAGCCCCCTCCAGCAGCAGTTTACAGGCGTAATTAACTTCCGAGATTATTAGCCGTCTTTCGCGCTAGCCCCTCCGTCCCCCGCCCCCTTTCCTTCCCCCTTTTTCTATCACTCGAACACGAGACCCCTCGTTTTCACCCCTGGCTTCGCGCTCGCCTTCACTCTTCTTCTCCTGCTTCCTTCGACCGCGCCCCCGCACTCCAGTTCTCCTCTCGAAGCGCGCGCGTAGCCTTCCTCGAGCGCCCAGCCGCCCTGCTTTCCTTCGACCTGCTTGCACAGGCTGTAACCCCGTTTTTCGAGTACGTCCCGAGCCAGTCGTGAGAGGCCCCACGCGATTTCTCGTGTTTGCGCCACTTACTCGCCCGAAACAAGTCCGCGCGCGGCGAACCGGCCGGGAGTAAACGGATCGAGAAACCCGGAGATGTCTCCGCGCACACCTCCTGTCTTCGATTGACATAGATCAAATTAAACCGACGAATTGAGCCTTTTCTTCAAAATAATCGACGGATTTTCGAACAGTCTATATACGCGCGGCTACTTTACATTATACTCGGAACTGCCTAGGAATTAATTAAAACCGAAGTCATCGCTGCCTTTAATAATCGGCAGCGGTGGTGGACGAGCAATCGGTCACGCTTCGATCCTGATTAAATTTTCGTCAATCCGCCCGGCTACACCGAATGCATCCGACACGGATCAACACCCGCAGCCGCCACCACCGTGTGTGGAACACGTTTCCCAGATTTAATGCACACGTCAGCACGTACTTCGCATTATTATTATGACGCGCTGCCGCACCGCAAACACGCGATTATTAGCTAAACTAATTGGATTCTCGGCGGGTTGGGGAGGAGCAAGGGAGGGAAGGGGGGTGGATGGTGCCCGATGTATCCGCGCACAATAAATACCTGCCGCTTTATTTGCACTGGTTGATTGTTTTCTTTATCGATTACTGAAATTAATCGATGCGAGCCAGTTGATTACATCCGTCTCTGTTACATACTCACACGTGACTAATTTAATCCAGGCTGCGTTCCAATTATTAATGCTCCGCGCGACTTTTAATCGCCGCTCGCTCCCGTGGAAGTTCGTTAAGGATTCGGCGGATAATTAGCGCTTGCCGTGATCTCAATTGGTGTGATTTACGGAGTGAAATTACGAAATGCCAAAGTTTGTTGGAGGTCTTTTGAAAATAAGGTACTCTTGCTGTTTCATAGCTGAACTTTTTGAAATCGCGTTATACATATAAACGTAATATTGGAAAACAGTCTGTTGTTGATTATTTTAATTATCCCAATGAATATACCGAAGGTACGACATCGAGGACATAATCTGAAGAAATACAATAACTATATATCTCCGCAGTTCTCTTGTGGAAATAACCGGAAAACTGTCTGGAAAAGTGAGGGTGAGCAGACAGCATTATTGAACGCGCAGCGAGCACTTAGATGCACTTGCTCGGGGGGCCTGGTGCGTCGCGACGGATTTCGACGCGTGCACCTTCTTGTTCTCTAGTACACAATCGTGTGTCTCACGGCACTCCGAGCTCTGTTCCCTCCTTTCGGCAAGTTCGCCGGGTGTAAGCGACACCGAGGCAGAGTCTGCCACCTCATTACGACGACGCCGTGTCTCCTAAAGCAAAGCATCAAGGGCCTTACTGGATTCAGTCGACCACCCCAGACAAATCTTACAGTTGAAACTATGACAGTTCCTCCGTGCGAATCTGCTGACTTCCCAAACGAAAGTACTGTCCCATCGTTAAACCCTGCGAACTTTTGGACGATTTACTGAAACTTGCAAATCATTTAATTTCATTACTTTTACTTGGCCGGTGTTGGGATTGCTGGATCGTTTACTTGGAATTGTGTACTTTACACGTGTGTTAATTTCAATTAGCTTTCGCCTAGGGTTCCTTGTTGCATTTCGTTTCATAGTTAATCAATGTTACATAACCCGGCGTAGAGTTAGAAAGAACACACTGCTTAACATTAAAAGTATCACGTGTTTATGTCCCATTAGCTAGTGCCCGTGGAACGTAATTAACCGTGGAAAGCCGGGCTTTCCAATTGCTCGAAATGCGGGCTAGTGCGTGCAGTTAATTCAGGGGATGCAAGGCAGTACGTAGAAAAAGCGGAGCAGTCCGTACGCAAATACGAGATCTGGGTAGAATGACGTCACTTTGTGCGCCCCTAATGGGAAAAGGCTGCGCTTTTCCCAGTAGAGGGGAAAAGCTCCGCTCAGTTGCACACGAAAACTCGGCGCTTTTCCGCAGGACTCGACGCCGAGGATGAGAGACCCGGCGGACTTTTACATGGCAGCGGTGTCCGATATATGTATAAATTTTGCAATTCATATCTTCCTTGCTCGTTCGCATACGACTATAAAGCTAACCATCATCCATCAAATGGAGATTCGTGCTTACTTTTCTCCCCCCCATCCGCATGCATTTCGCGATAGGTATTTCCGGCGTAAGCAATATATCGCGACAGATGCTTCGGGTTTCCGCTGAGTGAATCCATTGCCCACGGGGTCATAATCAACGTTGCCTGATGGAAAATGCGATATATGTAGAGATTGTCACCGAGTAAGTGGAAAAATGTTTGGGGACCAATAGGACTTGGTCTGTCCGACACATGTGACTGGTTGAAAGACAGATTTGTTACACTTTCTCTGGTGTCCATTGGGATTTTTAGTGACTTGTCATCTCTTTCACGGCTATTTGTGAAAATTAATTACATTTTCGAATGACAGAGATGTTATTTTTTTAAAGAGTATTCTATATTCGTGATTTTCTATTAGAACTGATGTAACTTTATCGCTAAAGCAAATCTGCATTATTGTGTTGCAGGTTTCCCATTGGCCAACATCGGAAGGAAGTGAAAATTGAGGTGAGACACGGATGTTCAGATGCCGAGCATCGTTGACAATTTTCAGAACGTGACGAAGGCGATCCTGAAAGTTGTCCGTTCGAACCAAGTTCCCCTATCTCTTAAAGTATTTCACCTTTGTACTAATACGTAGCCGGCGACAATAGACAAAGCTTCAAAGACATGTAATTAAGAAAGTTCTTCCCCTAAGGCGCTGCCTCGTGACACGTGAACATTAATACGATTTTAATCCCGAGCCCTGAAGCTTTAATAACACGTAGCACAATTTCGAAACTTTCCTCCATCGACTGGCTATACCTTACGGGTGGACATAAAGGACTATAGATGGATTTTACGTGACCCTAGAAGTTTCCTAGTGACTTTCTCGCTTAGAAGCATTTGAGACAAGGGAATTACGAACGGCAGGGAATAATTATGAAACAAAACTATAACAAGTATAGAACATTTTTCAAAATTGAGTTTAATAACTCAGAAATGGAAAAAACTAGTTACCCACCAAAATCATTAAGTCTCGCTTGTGCCTTAATAAAATCCTTCGATGACAAATCAAAAAATCTACTACCACAACAACTATAATAACCAACCCAACGATTAATTTCTCTCGTTTGAAAAACTCTCCTTAAAACCAGCAACACGAACTCGGAGGATCGAATCTCTTCGAGGCGCATGTAAATCAAAATGAAAAGCTTTAATCCGAGATCAATCGGGAATGCTCGGGAATCACGCTAGGGCCGAGCCTCTGGCCCATTCACGTGACAGTACTCGCGTGATTCTTAGCGCAGGCAATGGGAATGGTGGGCGGCGGGTGCGGTAATGGTGGCGTCGGCGGCGCGGTGCACTTACGCGAAGGGGTGGCGGGCTTCGCAGGTACGCGTAATTAAAATAATTAGTACGAATAATCTCGGCGGTAATAGCACACCACACTCGAGGGTCTTCTCACCCTCGTCATGGCGGGGGCTCGAGGGCTGGCTGCCGGTGGGGGATTCCCATAATTAAAAGACAGAGCGCCGAGAACATTCTGCCACTTTAATGACGACTACTCTACCACTCGGTTCTCTCGGAGCTGCCGGTGTGTTCTCTCTCTCTCGCTTACTCCCGTTCTACCTGGGTATGTGGGATTACGCGTGTGCATGTGCTGGCAGGTGGAAGTGTCGGACACGGCTTTTTCCTTGCGAGATGGCCTGCTGTCAAGCGAGTTCTCGCTGCGAAATCCCTCTCACGTGTGTTGTTCTTTGGCTCCTTCGAGCGCTGCCACCAGTTTCAAGGGACTTTTGTCTCTCTGCCTTTCTTTCCTGTTGCTGGGCTTCGGAGTCTCCACCTCTTTTCTCTCTGGCGTCGCCTCCTTTCTCTCTCCCTCGGCTCCGACGCGTGTTGCACGGAGCTTGTGACCTCCAGCCTCCTCTGAACCTACCGACTCGATGCTAACAAGTGAGTTGAAAGCCGAGTTAGTATGAGCCGTCTGTTATAATGCTCGAACCTCCTCGACCAGAGAACCTACTCACAGTCAAAGCTTGGCCGCGTTGGTAGTTAACTTGGAAGTTGGTCAGTCGGCGATCGCAGTTTACTCAGTTTACCGAGACTTGAAAAGAGGATGCAACTCGCCGGCTAATTAGAGGAATCCTATCTTTCGCCTCTCTCTGCTTGGCCCTGGTAGTTTCTGGCTGCGCCAGATTTCTTTGAACGTTGTTTCGATTGGCGGCCGGGGGGCGAGATTTTGCTCAGCGGAGAAGGAGAGCAGAGGGATCTGGGGAATGGTGTTTATCTCGAAAAGTTGACGGGAAAGTGTCCGTGATACACAGGGGCCATTTTAAATCTACACCTGTAACCTGTAACTTACTCGCTTCCTTCCTCCTGTGCTCACCAACTTCTCCCCGAAGTCCTTCGGATATGCATGCAAATTCCTTTTATTTTATAAAGAAAATCTTCCATTTTCAGTTGACTTAATAATAAGAGAATTGTGAATCAAGCTAGGAGTTTTTGGACATTTCGATAGTTCACAATTTGTTTAAACTTGTTAGATTTTAAGTTATTCGTATAGTTTTATTTAGTATCAATGAATTCGTATTTCTGTTTTGAATTACCTTTATGTCAGATGGGCTTTTTTAAATCTTTAGATATAACTCACTTGCTAGCTGTTCTTCCTTTTTGGATGAGCATGCAAGAGGACCAACACACCCACACTCTCTCCTGCTGGTTACGATAATCACAGGAAGGTTCATAAACTCCGGCGTGAATTCCGCACTGCTGTCCGAGAATACCAACGATAGCGCCGGTCCAATTTTGCCGGGGGAAAAAAATATCACGAGGGCTCTCGCGAAGGGTACGATCAAATGTGCAGTTACCGAGGGCGGCCGCTGCTGCATTGCGAAATCGTCCGTGCGTCCTTTTTGTTTTGAAAGCCCGGATATACGCCTTTTATGCACGCGCGCCCTGGGAAGCCGTTTGCTCTCGCTGACCCTCTTTGAAAGTTTACTACTTCCAGTCTTCTGGAAGTCTTCTACAAACGAATTTACGTGGTTCGTGCTATTTGCCACTTTGTAATTTAAGAAATATTTTCATAGTAATCGAAGTAGATGCGGTATTTTTGTTTTTTCTGATATATTTTTGGAGTAAATATGATTTTATAATGTTCTTTATAGTGAAACTAGTGGAAATGTATTGTAATAATGGTCGAGAATGGTTCTCGCCGTCTCGAATTTGACCCAGGTTTGCCATTCAGGACACATAATGTCCGCTGAACGGGAGTTCGGAACCTAGTTGCATTAGAAATCCGATCGGAATTGCGATAGAGGCGCATGTACTCCTATTTCGTAGCATTGTCATTCCCCCCAGGCACGTGCTACTCATGCTCCTGTGCAAGCTATTTGCATCTACGAATACATCCACTTAAATGATCCAGTTTCATGTCGAGCGACGATTAACACGATTGATTTGTGCGTCGATTCATGTGCCATGGAAACCTCGCCATTCGAGGGAACATATTTTTCCCAGCAGCTTTTACCCTCACGATGAAAATTGAGGAATAGAGTGGTGTGGTATTTCTGATATTAAGAGAGCTCGCAATCCGCCGCTATAACGAGCTGCGATTGCAGCCTGGCAGCGGCCTCATTTATGGCAAACATTATACTTTAGCTCCTATTAGAGCCAACTACGGAATTCTCGAATAGTCGTAACGGAATTTGAAATCCGGCTTTGAAATTTCACGGACGTTTGTGCACGAGCACACGCCAATTGAAAGGAAAGCGGCGAATTAATACGTAACTACCACCACCAGCTCTCGTTAGTACAGATATTCTTGCTCGACTCCGAGCATTTCGAGCAATAGCCACAACAAGTTTCCCGTGCGATTTTTTCCCTACGAAACAATACCGGTTTGTTGTAGGGTAGATTTCGCCGTGGCGCTTTCGAGAGCGAAAGGTTCGAAATCCCGTGTAAATCAATCCCACCAAAATAATAGCTGCGCCCGCGAATTCCGGGAACCCGCTACGGGATCGCGTTACATCAAGATACGTTGTATGCAACACCGGTAATCCCATCGTTGTTTTCCCGTTACACATTAAGTGTTATGAATCCTGATATCATTGTGCCGCGATTACACGCCGCGCTTCCGATTAGCCGCTTTCCATTTCCGGTCTTTCCGGGCCCCCCACTCGTAAACAAGCCGCAGACAGACTGACAATTCGATGAACGGCAATGCGAATATAGTCGATAAACTACACGATTGAGCCTCCAATCAATTCTAGATTAATCAAAGTTCCTCCTCGAGTTCAATTATGTGAACAGTTTTTCTTTATCCAGTTTTCGAGATAATTATTTATTATATTTAACTATGAACAATTTTCAGTACACTACTTTAATTTTCGTAACGATTGACGGATAAAAGAACGCATTTCCTCTTCGCCGTTAAATTGCGACGGCGAAAACCCTGAAGCCACCATTACTCGAGTACTATTGCTCGAGCAGATAGACGATGGATGGCGAAGGCGCGAGTGGGACATGGGGGGGATTTTTCGCGAGTAATTTATTTCGATGAAAAGTTCTCGAGCATTCCTTCGTAGCTCCAATATTTACCTCTCGCCAACAGTACGCGCCATCGAATTAAAAGGACACTGCCTCCTAACTTATGTCTGGGTAATTGGTGGGAGGACTGAATGATTCATTGCACAGACTCCCTTTGCTCATAAACGGCCGCCAGAAATTGGAATCTTTGTATTATTCTTCGTCAATACAAGATACCCGAGTTTCCGCAGTCTTGTGTTTGACTCGAATGCCAGAGTCAGTCTAAAGTATTGTTCTCGAAGTATTTAAATCAACATACTATGTAATTAAAAGGAATCATAATATAGTCGTTAGAAGGACTCATGTAGGGTTCAGAATTGTTTATCTAGAGTCCACAATGTCGCATTTATTTCCTTAGTGGGCTAAATTCACGTAGTCCAGGCTCAAACGATTCAGTTAGTTTCTCGGCTTTGTTTACATGGCCATTTCTAACAGAATCGTTTGAGCAGCCCGTACAGATACTCTCCGAAAAGTTTCCTCCAGGCTCGAGCGCACTTCGCACTGACATTATGCCCCCTCCTGCATTTTCATTGGCTCATCTCTGCGAGTAGTCGCAAAGTGGTGGAATTTTCGGCCCCGGCATACTTGCGGGCATTCCGTGCCCGTGGCCGAGAAGGGCTGTCGGCATTGGTAAACATCAGTTCCGCCCGCAACAAAGGAAAGGTCGCACAAGTTCCGCGGGTCGGAAGACTGCAGGTATCCGGCGCGACGGAGTGGGAGTGTTGGGCCCAGTGAGTACGTAGACCGCACTAGGGGCGATGAGTGGGGCGTCAATTTCATGTGTCCCCAGTCATCTCGTCTTTGACTTTCGATGCGCTCGGATTTTTCATCTTTTAAGATAGATGCATTAGAAAAATGTGTGCATGAAAAGTTTTTTGGTTTTTAAACGCTTAAACTTTGACAGTCTAGTAATAGCCGAATTTTCCATTCGGGAGAGATATCCGCGAGAGAAATATTCTTAGAAAAATATATTATAGTTATATCGTGTGGTTCGTCAAATTTATAAAGAACGATTTCCGATTATTCTGAAATTTATCGTCGAGTAACTGGAAGGAAGGTCGTAGAGTCACGGAGGGGGAAAGCCAATTCCTGCTTGAAGAAGCAGAACGTTAGGAATAAATGCGGTTATTACCCTACTCTCATATGCACATACGCATTGTGCATGTGTGTGGATATAAGTCGGAGTGTATGCATGTGCCAATGTCGGGGATTCACGAACGGAGACAACTGGCACTCGATATCGTAAAATAAGTTTTATGCTTCTTTTATAATTCGTCTTTTCGCCCCTGGAAATTGGAGATCCGAAGTGGATCGGTAATGGATGCATTATCTTATGACAGTCTGTGACCAGCGGATCTTCCGTAACGCGATGCGATTGGTATTGAAATAAGAATCTTCCTTCATCGATAAAATATAACAACCGGAACCGACAGATAATTTCTGAGTTCGTAGAAATTCATACCTAACTCAATTATAGTTATTTTGTATTTGTCACATTAACATTCATTTCTTACAAAGTTACATGGTTTAGGACACTATCCTCTCAAAACATAAAAAATGACAAAATCATCGCGCGAACTACATTCCAATATTTCTGCATCCGAAACCCTGGCTCCAGCGCTCAGGTTAATGGCTCACTTAAAGCTGGAGCGGACTTAATCAAAGCAGGGCGCATGGAAAAGTGCCGAAAGAAAGAATGAACGGTGGGCGGTTGCTTTGAGGAACATAGGCAAGGCTGAAAGGGGTTAGAGGTCCATCGCGGCTAATGGAAAGCGGCCGTGCAATTAATTAATTTAGGAAAAAAGAGTCCGGGAGGGGGTTGGGCCAGGTTGGTGATATAGGGCGTCGCCGCATTTAAATAACGCCGGCGGCTCCGGCTAGTCGTAACGACCATTTATTGTGCAAATTGGAGAATCCTTAATGGTTCGCGCAATTAGCGATACCGATGGCCTGTGACACTCGCACATGGCGCTGTGTGCGCGCGCGCGCCTCACACAGAGCGACGCACACGTGTCCCCGGAAACCAGGCGGAGAAAGGTAATAAGTGTGACCAGTTCATCGGGGCGAGCGGGTAACGGCCACGAAATACCGATCCGATCGATTCATTGAGGGCGCGCAAGGTATTTCTGGTATGTGTGAATGCCGTTTCGTTCAGAGCTATCGAAATCATTCTGACTTATCAGTTAATCAATGCCCTCCTCGTTCAGCTTTCGAGTAGTGAAAAGTGGCACGAAAGTGCTGAAAGAACTGGCGTGAAATATTACCTTCCTCCAACGCTTTTGGATCAGGATATATCTGTCCTCAAGCATCTACTTTTATGTGATCTTAGACGGATTTATGTTTTTCGAGATCTGTATTTTGACATGGTTTGCCTCGGAGCTTATACATTTTGAATCACTGTGATTATCGATAACTAAAAATTAAATTAAAAATGTATAGTTTATACATTATGTATGTATAGTGTATGTATGTATGTATGTATATGTATGTATAGTTTATACATAGTTTATACATTTTTAATTACCGTTAGATGATACTAGCGGAGTCCAGCAAAGTATATGTAGATCTTTGGACAGTCATTTCCTGCCGTTTGCACTGAGGGCGACGATAGACACTGGCTGTTTTTTGTCGCTCCGTGCCAATGTGCTGGAGCGCGCTCTTGTAAATATCCCTTTTGGGGAAGAGAAGTACATTGACGTGATGGAAGTGGGATGGCCGGCGAAAACTGGAGCGATAACTGGGGCAAGCGAGGCCTCGAGCGAAAGGCAGATCTGAAATTGGAATATTGGGCAGAAATGGGTTAAACAGCTGTGAATAGTTTGCCGATAAAAAGGGGCTGAGCCACTTCACTGCTCTGAAATACACCCTCGCTTCTCTCCTCCCCGCGCCCTCGACGAGGGCGCATGTACTCTGATTAGCAGGAAGCGCGCGCTGCTGAGTGATTGAATGTCGAGGGGACTACGTGCACTCGACACTCGCATGTCGAAAAAATATTCGTGTAATCCCTTTGTCTTCAATATAAAGAACAAGTAATAAGAAGAGAAATAGCCAATCCTAGAGAATATGTTCAACGTTTCAATCGCACGATACTTCCACCAGTTTTAATTCGCTACCTTTTATTCCGAGAGTTTTGCATTTGAACGGATTTCATTGTTTGATTATTACTAAAGTACCATCACAGTTCGAACAAAAGATTGGTACACAAATAAGGAACATATGACTCGAAGCTTGCCAATGAAATCAAAAATATTCTTATTAATGAAACTTATTGCAATCCTCACATTGGACCTGATTTAAAGAAAGCGGCGCAAGTAAACGCGCAGCTATACATACCTACTGGAGAAATTTGGATGATACGTGGTGTCCCCGGGCAATTGGCCGGCGTCGATCGATGCCTTTCCAATCAGGTCGTATCGCCGCGCCGATAATTGCCCGAATGCAATTCAAGTAACCGTGATGAAAGCTGCCTCTGAAAACAGAGAAATATTCCACTCACACTCTGCCGGACACACAGACACCGACATGTCCCTGCATGCCAGTTCTCCGTGTGCATTGGTGCATGTGTGCGTGTGAATGCGCCGGGGCTAAAAAGCTAACGAGGCTGCATTCATAATGCGCATTATCGCAATTATACCTGTCTCTACCGTGCGTGTGTGTGTGTGAGTGTATGCGCGGCTGGAAACCGCCGCAGCGAAATATTTTTCTCCGGCGAATATATAATTATAGCACGGGCCACGTAAATTTCCAAAGCAGCCAATTAGCGGGCAGCGGGCCGCTTTTCGATTAAATCGTGCGTTATTATTGCGGCCTCTCATCCCAAACGTCCAATGCTGGAGATTATTTGGCGACGGAATTATTTACTCAGCCGAGGACTATGACTGTCTTTCACCTTATTAACTGCTTCTTTACTTCTTTGCGGGATACTTAAACCGCACACATTTCTGCCAATTTGAGTGATTTAATTGTTATCGATATAAAAAGGAATAAAATATAATTTTCAGTTTTATTCCTGAAGAGGATGGACGAAGAAAATTGATTTTAATATGACACTGCGGCTAAATTTACCGTTCATATTTATAAATTCCTCCATCACTTGTCATTCCAATCCAATTTAATTACGTCTGAATAATGAAATTCCCGATCATCAATCATTCGTGTAGCAGGGAGCACTGGGTTACCAGTTCCATTTCCAATGAAAATGCCAAGCATTATCAATGAGAGCAATTTTCCTCGCAAACCGAGCGAAAATTTCCGGGTGGACTGAAAGTTTCAATGCGAAAGTAGTCCGCAAAGAATGAGATATTGTACAATCGAGAGTTAAGCATTGAGAGAGGGGGAGGAGTGGGCAATAGTTTCGCTCATGGAAAATCCTCGAGGGCCGAGGAGAAACGGAAAGGGGAAATAGACCCGTTCGATATTTCATTTAAGAGTCTCGGTGCCGATATTAGTATTCGAGGGTCCCCGTGGAAAGTTACTATTAATTCCTCTGCCTAATGACTTTAAATATCGCGAGCTCTTCAACAATCTCGGGAAAAACGCGCGAGAGAACTGTTAACTTAGCCTTAACGAAGATGCTCGCGCTCGCTTACTCACTTATTCTCGCTCGCTCGTTCGCTTATTCAGCCGAACGAACTAATTCAATGCCGGTGCTCTCCTCGTTACGCACGGCGACGCTAATAGGCGGGCGGAAAACTGTGATACTAATTGCTAGTGCTGCGCGCGAGAAAAATGTGACCATTGGAAGACGGAGAGCGGCGCGCAGTGTGCACGCACTCTCGTCCTCGGCAATGTGTCGGGAATCGCGTGGCAAATTATCCGCTAATCGATTAATGCTACGCTAATGATTTATCGAAAATGCGCTGGGCTCGATGCAGTTTATAAGAGCTCTAATGGGTGCTTATCGGTTACTCCTCAATGAATGGAAAACGTGACAAATTATCAGTCCAATTGATACAGTTAGAAGACCATTAAAAAGCGAATATTAATTGAATGTCATTTCTATTTGCTACATCATTTTCAATGTACTTGGCTTAATTTAAACTTTCAGTGACTTAAGTGGCTACTTTCTATATTCAGAATTGAGTGTAACAGAGGAAACTGGAAGGATTCCGTTCCTATTCTTAAGCTATGAAATTACCTTGGTTGATGAAGGTTGCTCTTCGTCGAGAACGGAATACTAAAATAGGGATCAGTTTATTCAGAATGAATCGGAGCTCTCTTGAGCGAGCTCTTGGAGAGCGCGCACAGTAAGATGAGGGCGAAGTTAGCGCGCGATCATGATCAAGTTGTGCCGCTGAAGAACCTCGTCAGCAAGCAGCTTTCCAACGCGTGCACTTCATTTCCATACGCAACTCCGCATTCCGCAAGCTCTATGTTCTTCGGCAGAGGCTCCGAATAACTTTGGCGATAACTTCCCGCAAACGACGCCAAAAATTATTCTCGGGTATCTAATTATATTAGAGGCAGGAGGGCAAAGTTTTGGGAGTAACGAGGCGCGCGAGAAGCATTAAAATCGTTTAATTGAGGACCAAGCGAGACGCGAGAATAACAAGGGCCTTACTGCTTTGCTTGGAGTTCTGATATTAGTTGTAATTAACTTTGTTTAACTAACATTCGCACACCTTATGAATTAGAAATCCTGCCAACAAACTCCAAGTTATACGACTTGACTTATAAGCGAGAAATTCAAATTATTACTATAATATTACAAACTCATATAATTATGACTAATATCGGTATTTGTTTAGTCGCGATTCCGCGGACACCGACAGCTTTCGAGTGCATTAACAAGAAAAGGAGAAAAACAGGGGCGAGAAGAGTGGCGGGAGGGAGGAGGACGTGGCGAGTGGGCAGAGAAGCAATGGTTACTAATTTAATACAGAGGTGCAGAGGGCAGGGTTTAATCATGGCGGCGTGACAGTGAGCCGGAACTGCAAAGTGGCTCAGGGAGAGGCTCGTAATGGCTCGCGCAAACTGTACACGCAGTTTACAGCTCGAGAAATTTCATGCGCCCGACAAAGAGGAGAGCCGGTTGCGCCCTCCTTCTCCTCGTCGGGCTCTTGCTCGTCCCTTCCCAGCAATAGTAGTAATAGTGGTGGTCCACACGCAGCCGGCCAAGATGCCGTCGACTGCTTTATTAATTTGGCTTGCGGCTTCCCTCGCTCGCCCTCTCCCGCGGACATTATTTCGAGCCCTTCTCCCCCGGATTAGTGTAATTCCGACCTCGGGCGCACTCGCTCGGAAACGTTGACGACTTTAAAGGCACACTTTACCATAGTTCGCCTCGTTTAACGCTCGAATTGGCCCGCTCTTATTAATTTGTCCGCGCCAATTACTCGCTAATTTGGCTGCGGGCAATCGTGCTCATCGGGCCGGACTGGTCTCTTCCCTTGAGTGCTTATTTTCCCCTGGGTATTTTATTCCGGCTGTATTCTCTCAGTGTGCCCCGTGCAAGGGACACTATTCAATGACCTCGGATACGCAATAATTAAAAAGAATATTTTGCGTTTTTCCAAAGGCCACCAAATTACCGATGAAAAATTGAAAATTTCAAAAATTCCGACAATTTAATTTTTGTAATTAAAAAGCTTGCTTTCGGAGTACAAAAGCAAGGAAACGCGAGATTCACTTCCTGTTAATTAGCGGGTAATTAACATCCAACATCCAACAGCCGAATCGACCACTGCCGACCAGTGTATCTTTCCAGCCCCGAAATCTCTTGCCACTTTTCTTCCGCTTGGTCCAGCAGATGGGAAAGCTGCCTGTTGGACCGGCCTCGTCAATCGTGAATACCGGGATGAAATTCAATTGTCGCTCGCGCAAAGTGCGAAGCGTATCGAAGCCGCCAGTAAAACCGTAATAAAGCGCAGTCATTAGTTTACTGCGGAGTGAACCGCCTGCAGCTTTGCCGCCCGGGGACGAACGCTTTCCGTCGAACCCCCCCCATAAAATCTTTCCTCGACCTGAACCCTGGATTAACTTGTAGGATAATCAAACTCTTATACAGGACGAGTTGCAAATTGTGTCTCAGTTAAGACCAGTGATAAACTGCCGAGATTTGCCTCTCGAAGATTTAGTTTTCCCCGGCTTTCCTAGTCTGCGCGGCTGTTTTCCCTTGTTTCCGAACTCCACTGTTCTCGTATGCGGAAGCTTTAGCGGGTGCCCCTGTCTGACGCGGACTTATTGCATAAGCGTATGATAAAACTCGCGCGTTAAGGGGTTAAAAGTTCCCGCTGAGATTGGGGAATTTTAGAAGCCCGAGAACTCTGTGTTGGTGCTTTGCTCCAAGTTTCGAGTTGACGTCAATTGTTTCGTGTTCCTTTCCATTCATTGAGGTATTGTTCTCATAACTTAAAGATAATTGCAGTCTAATTGATAAAATACATGCTGTGAAGGATATCGCATTTATTTTACTATATCAATAAAACTCGGAATAATTTTGACGAAATGATATTCATAAAACGCGTTCGTCGAGTATCTCCGGTCAATTGATCCGAGTGTTTTCGATGTGGCAGAATCGACAGGGGGCCGACTTAGCGGAAGCCCTCGGGGTGCTAAACCCGGAAGGGTTGGTTAAAGTCTCTCGGACAAAGTGGTGAGAGCGTTAAGAAGCTGCTGGTGAAATCGACATGGCCGGCGCGCGCTTCGACGGCACCCAGGAGAAATTACCGTAGGAATTAGTGTCGTTTATTAAGGACAACGATCGACCAGCCGTAAAATAGAGCGCTCGCAGCGCCATCAGCGCCGCCGGCCGCGCCTCACCTCGGCCGGAAAATCGTCGCCCGTTTCTTCGGCCGTGCTTTTTAGTACTAATGAAATCGCTCGCTAAGCCAAGACATTTAAAGGCATTATTGAAAGTTTGCCCCGGATACTAGTGCTCGCTCGCTCGCCCGGGCCGGCTCTCCTCTCAGATAATGAGAAAAAGTGCGCCCCCCGGCGGATCTTGATGAACGGGGGCTACGCCAATTAACTATCGCGCGGGAGAGGCGGAGGGTGCTGCAACGCGATTTCGGAGGACGCTCGCTTCGTCATGGATAAAACAATTAAAAGAGTGCACCTCCCGTTCAAGTCCCTCTCGGAAAGAATCGTTTCGCTCGGACTTCGGATTTTATATGAGATTTAAAGGTAAATCGAGGACGCGGAAGCAGAGACGAATAAGAAAGCCTTCGACAATTTTACTGGTGTATAATGCACGGTAAAATAATATGGCAGCCGCAAAATATTCAACATCAAATTATTCTGAATTCGAATTTGTAATAAATAACCATTGGCTAGAGTTTAGTTTTTCGTGACAATATGCTATTTATCCGATCAAGGAAGATTTCATTATCATTATCCCCACCCTCGTCGGCATCGAATCACTTTTACCAGCTGGACCAATTAGCCAGTTTCTTTGGCCTCCGTGCTCTCTCTTAAATGAAGTATTTCGAAAGAAAGGACGAGACTGGCAGAACTAATTAACTAACTGTCGTCTTGTCCTGTACAGAAAGAGTCCTTCCTGCTTTTCCATCGTACTCCGAGTAACATCTTTCACCATTCAGCTACACATCCCGTAAATCAGCGTCCGCGCATTGTTTGCGTGCGTGTGTCTGTGTACCTGGCATATGAACTAGCGTCCACGTATCTCGGTCGGCGAAATTTGCATTCTGCGTTGCATACGGATTTGTGCACATGCATACTGCGGCGAACATCTTGGCCTGGGGAGGCCGTGCCTCCTTACGTAGATCGAGGTTGCGGTTGCTACGGTCTACATTCCAAAAATGGAACGCGGCTCACTTACTTGCATAAACAAGTTGATTGTTCCACTATCGAAGGGGCCGCTGTGCGTTGGATATCTGGAAAGAGCTGCTGACAATCGGCTATGAATTTGCGGGGTTATAATTAAACATTAGCCAATTGGCTTTATAGTGTTGGGGGGAGATTTAAATACCTGTCTCTCGTGGTATTGGCTCTTTCGTTCATGAATGATGATATCGGGGTTAATTTAATTCGATCGGGTTTAATTTAATACGTTCAATTAACTAGTCGCGGGGAGATGGATATGTATTATTTTGCGGAGTTCGATAACTCACGGGTTTATAAAGTTGAATCTGATTAAAGGGGATCTTATTAAAGGAGTCGACTCTCCATAAGGGAAATAGAGTTACAGGATGTTAGTTGGGGGATTTCAGAGCTAATCTGTGGAGAGTAAGAAGGTTGCCTAGGGGATGGCTGGTGGGAGGTTAAGAGGCTTTCCGGATACGAAAACAGCTTATGGTTTTGTATATGCGCACTGCATTTTTCCGCCAATGGGAGGATGGCGCTCCGGTCAGCTCGAGCCTGGGTAGCTTTAAGGGAGATTTATTTAACATTACATTACCTTTTGAATATTTAAGGAGCGGTATCTTGGGTTTCCATGGATTTCTGACATCCTACCCGCATTTCTTCATGAGTTTCGATCTTCACAAGGAACTCATTTTTTATTACAAAGCGATAATATTCAGTTCAAATAATTTTATTCAACCACTTTATTCGAAAGTGTAAAAACCCCGGCACGTGCAAGTACAACTTCATTCTAGCACCATTTCGCATGAAAAGTGTGTTGAAAACCGTAAAAGCCTGCTTGAGAAGTTTCCGGCGAGTGCATGGGGGTGTCATTAATCACTGTCGCGTTCTATCTAATAAGTTAGTAGCATAACCGAGTCACGCCGGTGTTTTCCATGGGGTGTTTACGCGACGTGTGTATTTACTTTCCGCGAGCTAGACGCCGGCATTCTATCTGGCCACGTAGAGCACCGCAGAGACGAGAAACTTGCAGTTCTTGGTGTTCTTGAGGGCACAATGGCGCTGGCCTGCGGGATTCATTAATTAATGCTTTCCACTCTGGCCTCACACCCTGCTGCGCCATATATTATTTTTGCGTAGAGCATTGTCTTAAACAGACTAGCAGTTCTTTCAGACATTAACACGACTTTAACGCGAGCATATCGAGCTCACTATTTTCCATCGAAATGGATTCAATTATTATATTTCATTTGTCCGCGCAGAGTACTGCAGGGCGCAGAAACTTCTCATTCTTGATGTTCTTTGGGGAGCAGAATGGCTTGGCCCAGCGGGATTCATTAATTAATGCTTTCCAACGTGACCCCGCACTCTGGTGCGATATACTATTTTTACCCCGCGCTCGACTTACTCGGTTTCACCTCCTGCAACGGCGACGACGACGACAAATCTACGCCGCAATGAATAAAAGATGAGGGAACGCGGCCAAAATCCGATCGATCTTCTTAAACTCGTTATGCGGATTCACGAGCACCCCCTTACTTTGGCCAGCGGACACATAGTGCACTTCGCAAGCTGCTTAATACTTACTTTTCCCTTAATTGCCAGGGGAAAACAAGTTTACGAGCGGCATATCGCGCCTGTGATCTATTATGATAATGTCTGATACCTCGTTCGTTGATTAGTGCCGCTAGACTATTATGCGTTGCTGTAATCCCCAGGAAAATTTCATTGCTATTGTACACTGCCGTTGGATTACCGGATGGATTAAATGGTATTTGTATATAATTGCCGTATTAATTACACGGCGGCCCACTCCCTGTAATCTATTTCATATTTGAAACCAATGGATTCAAGGATTTAGAACCCCGTTATTCAAGGTTTATTAACTAAGTATTAAGGTAGTTGAAGACGCGGTAATTAAAATTCAGTACAACACCAATCTAACATAGTTCAGGTTTCATAAAAATGAAACGAATTAATTAATTTCGAATAATTGAATATGAAAAGATAATAATATGTACAATTGAAGTTGGAGAGGGAAGAAAAGGCTTCAATAATTCAAAGTGAATAACTTATTAATTTTTACCGAAATTAAACGTAGTTTTCTTTTTATAACCATCTGTCGCAGTTCCATTAGTTTTACTAGCACTCGAGGTGTAACGCTGTACCGGAAAGAATTATATGTCTCGAAAAAGGTTGTAGAAAACGCTTGTTCTATTTAGACGGGAACTAATTGATGTGTCTTTAAATAAGTATCGCGTAACAGCTCCGGACCATTTAAGAGTCAATTTCGCCTCGTTTAAAGTGACTCTTAAATCTCGCTGGGTGGCGAGCGAGCGCAGCAGCAACGAGCCTCATTGAAACAGGAGCACGGGGTTTTAAATTCCGAACGGCACTGAGTACAGGCAGATAGGGGCAATAAAACTGACAGACTCATATTCCAACGTTCGATCTCTTTTACGGTGGGTCCTTATGTAACGACTCGCGTGCAAGTTATTACTGCAGTTACGGCCGGCCGAGATATAACTCGGAGAGAGAGAGAGGGAGAGAAAGCAGCTCGGCTGCGCTTTACAGGCTCCTTTGTTATCGGTTGATTTATACACTTCCGATTTCGCCGCGAAAAATGGGAATAAATGGGATTGCATATTTGCGCCGGCGCGCCCGATCCCTGAATTCAATAACAAATGGCGCTCGGGAATAAAAAGCAAGGATCCGAAAGGGTAGCACTTTATTTCGGGGGGAAGTGTAGCGAGGATACTTTTTACAGTGGTTACTGCTGCGGTTGGGATATTTGTGGCCGGCGGTCGATCTTTCGCTTTCGAATGGAAACTTAGTTCTAAAAGAGGAGTATTTGAAAGTGGAATTGGAGTGGGATTGGCTACGAGTGTTTATGTTGCATAAAGATTCCTGAGAATTTGCAAGTGAAGTTTGTTTGGTAATTCAGGAAATTAGCGCTTGCTTTTTTGTCGTTTATGATAAAGTTCGCTCGAATGGGTTGTTTGCGCAAAAAAGAATCAGGATATAGAAAGGAGAGGGAAATGGATACGTGCGTATGGGGTTGGTAAGATATCACGTTCGCCTAATCTAATTTCATTGGTAATAGGAGGCGGCCGTCCATCGAGAACGATGAAATATGATAATTGAATCCCTTTGATTTCAATGTGGCATGGATTCGGGACGGAGCGATCGAACGGTCGCATTTCGCATGAGAAATGGCGGTAAGCCCGACATAACCTGAGATGGAAGGAGACTGTGGCACGTTAGCGTCGCGTAGAAAATCCGGATCGAAATCTTCCGAAATTAGAAGAGCTCGCTGAATTACGGCGCACGGGGTGAAACCAATTTCGATATATACGAAACCCCGATTCCCAAGGTGCTTGAAATATTGGTTAGGGCTGAGCCTATACGCACACGTCTCTCTACTATTGGATATTTTTCCATCAGAATTCCCGAAATACCCCGGCCTATCCCCTCAAAATAAATTTCCTACGAGACTCCACTCAATTCGAACCACTCATACACAATTCTCTTAACGTTGCTGCATTACTATAATTTCACTATAAATTCAATATCAATACCATTTTTGATTTGATCAAAAGACTCTTCAAGAGTTTGCTATGAATATCGACGGATTTTTGCTAAAGTTTAAAAGATTAGTATTAATCGAGTCAGCAATTCAGCATAGCATCCACACAGTCTCTCTCGTCTCCCAGAGTCCAAGTCTCGAAAAGACTAATCGTTTCCCTGCGGTGGTTAAAGTGCGGATACAAATGAATTAATCTCGCTGGTCCAAGGGTCAGCGTAATTCGGGTCATCTTTCGCCGGTGGCCTCTTGCCTTCCACCAACAAGTTCTACGGAAGGGCGGCTCGTGAGGAAAGTTGGCCGGAGTGCGAGATAGCACGGCTGGCCGCGGGAAGCCTGAGAAATTGCGATTACTTTAAACAGAATGTACTCGCGAGTAAATCATTTAGACGCATACTTGTGCCAGCCTCGTTATTTAGCATAGTATTGCTGGTTGCATTGGATAGCCCCAGTGTATTTCTTCATTGTACAATTTTACCGGAGCTATTCTTCCCACTACCTGTCACCAGACCACGACACTCCACCTGGAAGTTTATGGGACAGAGTTCTCAGAGTGCAAGGAATTGTTTCAAAAGTATACTGCAGGAGAGAGTGCAAATAAAAATAAAAAGGTAAAAATGAACTCTGGGCGAAAAAGATTATTCTTTAGGAATAATTCCAAATTATAATATCGAATTACGAGATCTCGAAAGAAATCGAATGATAACCCGGCGAGAGCGGAGTCATGTGAGATCGACTTAATCCTCTGCAGAGCTTTTCCCTTGGGTTTCCAATATGTATAGCTCACTGGTGTGTGGACATATGCGTAGTTAAGCTAACAACGGTGTGCATGCGTGTTCGATAGGAAAAAGGCTGAAAAGTTGGCGGTACTGTACACTCGGATAGATGCGAGCCAGCGGCCAGATCCCACTCGTGACCACATCGCTCCATTTATTTCGCAGTCATCGGACGCGCGCACATCGCCTGCTTCGAATGACGGGAATTTTTTTTCCCACCCACCGCCGACTAACTGTCCGACAAACATCTGTTGTACGCGCCTTTCAGCTATCTCATTCGCTCTTTCGCTCTCGTTTCAGTTCCAGCTGTCCCGTTTCTTGGCTGACTGGAAAGTTATTGGCAGAAATTTTGACGTTGGATTCACCCGAGTGAGAACGAACGAGAACTCGATTTTCAACTTAAAAGTATATTCGATATTCGGATACTTGGAATGAGAAAAATGAGAGCTGCGCATTTTTGGCTAAATAGTGTCAATTTCTATAAAATTATGGAACTAATAACGAGATCGGTACAGAATGTGGGGCGATAGAGGTGGGGTGTCGGGAAAGAGATGAAACTGTCGAGACAAGGTAGAAGGAAATTGCAGAACCACGTTCTTTCGGTGACACGACCACGTCCGCAACGGTCAGTAGTACAAGTAAACGACAGCCAGCCAGCTCGCTCCCCCAGACATTTCCATGCTCGTGCGCAGTTCCCCTCGCATTGACAGCACATACTCGAAACGTGCGTCCCTATCTTCCGGCATCATCGTCATGACCGCTGGTAAGCAGCTAAGCCATAAATGACTCGACGAGCTCGTCGCGCGAAAAAAAGCCCGAGAAACAGTGAGAAGCGAAAAGAAAGGAGGAGGAAGCCTGACCGGACTGGTCCCGAGGATTCGCCTCCATTTCAGATTTAGGCCGCGATAAGCCTTAAGTGTGCGCACCATGGCCTCCCTCCCTCTCCCTCCGGCCTCATGGTGCTCTCTCGGTCGCGCGAACCCTCTAATGCTGTCGGTTGTGTTTCCTCGCTTATCTCCGCGGTAAACGAGACCCCCGAGCTTCACGGAAACCCTTTCAAAAAGACCACATCACGTCCCCCCCGGCTTTCCACCCTCCGCCCTCTTCAAGCTCCCTCCCCCCAACGACACGGTACACACAGAGCGCCGGGGAGAGTCGGCCCGTTAAGGGGACGAGGTCTAGGTGTACATGAAAAAAAATCCGTGAAACGGATCCGTAGCCGGGAAGGAGAGGCGACCGATTTCCCTCGTGATAAAAGCGTTTTCATCGAGTGCTCCCCTCTTATTTCCCGCCCTCGGCCCCTCGCCCCCTCGCAGCGACCCATCTTCCTTCACGTTCCCGTCGCGTAAACTGCAGATTGGCCGGGACTTAAACTGTCGCTGATGTCGCCGGAAAATCGGGGTCGAACGCGCTCCCTGGATAATGAGATTGTTGCTTCTTCCGCCTCCCCCCCAGACTCCCCCGCTTTAGGCCGTGGCACGTCGTATTTCCTTTAAGGAAGCGGCGCCGTTTTCCACCCGGCTGCGATGATGATGATAGTCTGGTTCGCCCGGGGAGATATTAGGGTCCTGTCGACGGGGAATGACTCTTGGGAGATTTTGGCATCGAGCGCGCCACTTGACTCGGTACGTGCAAGTATTAGGATCTAATCGGCGGGGTGATTGGGTCGTGTGTAGAGGAAAGTGGGCGGTGATCCGAGATTAATTTTGGGAAATTGTTGAGTGTTTTTGAAATAGTTTCGCATATCGAGGGTTAATGGAAATCTGAATGCTTGACGGAAATTTTGATAAGTTATTATTGCTTGGCCTTTATAACCAGAAAAGGCAATTAGTTCAATGCGGCAGCTTTTCCCCGTGGATTACTCTTGACCAACGCTTCAGATGCCCTCGCGGAAAGATCACTTACCTTTAAATGAAGACCAATTGACCCCAATCTACTTATTCCCATTAGGTAGAATATCATCAGAATTTCATTCAATTACATTCCGCACTGCGGCGAATTCCTCCCGCGTCCACCAGCGAGGATATTGAATTAAGGCATCGACGTTAATTAAAGGTCTTCCGGCAAAAGTATCCACAATTCGCGTATTGATCAAATTCATTTTTAATCGCCAAGATACAACGAAGCAAAGCATTCCCCACCCCCGATCTATGCATCATAACTCTCTTGCCGACGACGTAACCATTAAACCCAAGAACAATTACTTCAAACATCCCCACCACCCGACGAATCCACCAACGTCACACGCAGCAGAATCCCCGGCCGCAGAACTTCAGCGGCAGAAATTCGCCGCCGCATGTCTCGCGCCCCGCGCAAATCAATACATAACATTTAGCACAATAGTTGATCCGGCGACAGAGCAATATCACGTGCACGCGTGGCCCGTGGAATCAATAAAAGCACACGTTTCCCGCCTGGCCCTAAATCACGCGCCGCAAAACCGAAAATCGAATTGCCGCGTTACGCGTCGTGACGCTCCTCGCGAAAGCCATCCACGTCCGGAAGCGCGTTAGCAATCTGGCACACATCGAGATCAGACCACCGAGCGAGAGAGCCCGATGGAAAGGGACATATACCCAGGAAGAGATAGAAATATATATAGATCGAGGGGGGGGGGGGGGTGCAGACAGCAATTGTATTCGCCCGCAACACAATACACATATTCAACAAGGAAAGAGCGTCCCTTTGACACGAGAATGGGGACCAGTCAACTGTTACCAGCCAGCTTTCGAGCGAATAGCAGAGAGGGACTCGCTAAATGGAGGAAAAGGCGGCCGGGGGTGGGAAGGGTATCCAGGAATTAGGAAGTTGCAGTCAGCCGAGGAGGAAGTTCCAAATAAAAGTCGTGCCGGGGAATGAGGGTCCTGGCGGGGCGCGAGGGGGTCGGCCGTTCCATTTCGGGACGGAGGACAAGGGAAAGGTTACTTGGGAAAGTTGGACCCTAGGAGCATTATCATATCGACTACTCGTCCGGGAAGCGTAATTTCCTTAACTTTGTAGCTGCGTCACGTCGAGCAACAGCGAACGCTCGGACCTGGTCATCCCTGTCGCGCTCCCGCCCACCAGACGTATAGTGGAACGGCTGTCCGGAATGAAGCGAGGAGAGCGCCAGAGTATGAGCTCCGGCGAATGGGTACCACTTGCTCCCGGGGAACTAGGGCTAGCACCAAGGAGAATCTAGGTATCCGTGAAGCCGGACTTTGGAAGTTTCGAGTCTTCCGCGAATGCCCTGCGTCCCGCGCTCCCTCTTTCTCTCTCAGGGACCCCTGGAACTTGCTGTCGTCTCTCTTTCCTCTTCTATACTGGTGTCCCTGTTGCACACTAAAATTGTGTGCTGGAGTGCACGTAATCCATCGAGATTGCGGCTCCCGCACGGATTTACGACGAAGATGCCAGATTCCCTTCATCCCCCGCTCCAGTTTCCCTCTCTCTCTCTCTCGGCTGGTGGCTCTGGTTGCCCCTGGCGTTTCCGCCTTTGCAGGCAGATTGGATATATCCTCGTGCACGGGATCCCACGGCGGGATCGTGCGCGCCATCGATAGCTCGGACTCTTGTTTTCTAAGGACGCGCTCCAGTCGTGCGAGGACCTTTCGCGCCGATGCGATCCTGCGGACACCGGTCACCTCACCGCACACCCTCACGGAATCTCGTCCCTGGAGAATGGACAGGTATCGCAAAGTCGAGCGCGTTGATCCCATGGAGCTGCTGGTCGACCGGGCGACCGGCTTACCTCCTAGCTCCACCTGACAGACGCCGCCACTCGGCTGGCTCTCCTCAAACGATTATGGCTAGCCGAGATTTTCGGACTTAAAGGTCATTCGGAGATTGCGGATCTCACTGCTGCTGGTGACTAACTCGGGGTTATTGTCGTGTGAGTTGAGTTGAGAGAAGAAGTTGGTTTGACTTTTTGGGTTTGTTTTGGTTCGATTTTGAGTTCGATTTCAAATAGCATTGTAATAATACGTGTTTTATAAGAGAATTTAGATTGTAACATTGTGAGATTAGGGACTTTTTAATTGCGACTGTAAAAGGGAATATTGCTCCTATTCTCGCGTAATATGAGAATAATTAACCATGGAAATTCTTTTAGATTTTAATTCATGTTTAACATAGTAGTCGTATTTAGCTCGTGACCGCGTGAGGTTAAATTTCTACGTAATGATAAACTACGCAAATTTCACACGGAATTTAATATAAGGTGACACGGTTTCGCATTACAGAGGGAATTCATAGAGTGGATGGATTGTTAGAGAGGTCGGAATCCAGAAGAATTGTTCGTGCGAGAAATACAGAACAGTTAAAGCTCGAAAAATTACAGCTCCAAATTGCCGTATGCAAATCTCGGCGGGAATGCAACTGTCCGGGAATATTTAAAAAAACGACGCGCCCAGTGAATTTGATTAATGCGCGCCATGAATTCGAGATACAAAAATTGCCCATATTATGTATACCTTTGAGGTGTGAAAAGCAAATATGCACAAATTCATAGCGCGACCAACCAAAATTTACATTGGCCAACATAAATTTACTGAGAACGAAAAATCGCTCGCAAATGTCCGCTTGGCAAACAAAATAAGTGAAACGGAGCATACGGACGTCCGGTCAGAACAAATTTGTATTCGCGAAATTTGCATCGCTGGCCAGAAATCACAGTAACGCCATGCAGTTAGTGTTCGAAAGTTTGTTTATCCATAACATCTGTCCAAAAGAATCATTCATTTTTATTTATTAGATATCAATTATACTCCTATCAATATTTAACGCGAATGTTCGAAACATGGAATTTCTCTCCGCTGGCAGAAATAAATGGTTCCCGAGCGGGCTCTCTTTATCCTAAGCCACTCCCATTGGTGGGCAGCGTCTTGCAGGGATTTGGCCGAAGGAAACTGTCGAGGTATCGCTGCGTCCACGCCAGTTATCCTTTAGAGTGGAATCCTGCGGGATGCAACGCGAAAATCCGAGGTGAAAAATATCGTATACATATGTATTCTATTGAATATTGCAAGTCGGTTCACTTAATTTCTGTTGACGGATCGATGAATTCTCTGGTTCATTCCGACAAAGTTTTTTGCTCGCTCAGTGTTATAGACAGATTTTTCTCGCCGCGAGCAAACATCGATACGCTCCCGCAATAATATTTACTCTCCACTTTTACGAGCTTCGAGTTTTTTGCTGGCGTCGCCACGGAGGGCAAGATTAGCAGTGTTCTTCCAGTGGACGCTATCGCCTAACGGCATTGCACTGATAGTGTCGACAAACCACATAGGAATATCACTCTACGATCAGCTGGCGAGTTCTCGTGACTTATCTTGCAAAGGAATATCTGTGTTTGAAGTTGCAACTGAAGTATTCTATACTTCTTTGTACCTCGATAACACTTGATCCCATCGACTCTCAATTGTTTCATATCTCTACCATTGAATACAATTGCTTCTTTATTTCTTGAGAATCATACGATGCACTTCAACTTCTTTGAAACCAAGCGAAATATGGAATTCCTGCCTTGACTGAGGTTGCCCCCAATTTTCAAAGAAGGAAAACCGAGACATACTTGGGTAAACTAGCACCCCCGTAAAAGCAGGATTTCCACATTTCGTGTTGTTTAAGAGAAATTCGAGTGCGTCGACTAAATGCTTCAGCCATATAAGTATGTATGTATGTGAAGGACGTAGAGACGATAGAGGCCGATACATGGGTTCCGGATAGCTCGCTCTCGGCAGCGATACGCTATCGACGGTATGAATTGAAGAGCACACGTAAGCCGCGGGGCTGCTTATATAAATCTCGAGCGCAAACACCATCATCTAGCGGGCTTTACCTGTAGTCCGCGACGATTAAATCTCAACACGTATCTGAGATACGTTCTGTCGTCGGAGCTACCGAAAGCCTCGTCGATCGACCCACCTTTCCACCCACATTCTCTCCCCATTTTGCCCGGGGTGTGTCTGTGTGCCCCGGGAAGCGCTTAGGCTCCTCCTTATCCTTCGCGAGGAATAACGGATGTCCTGCCCGAGACATACATCCTGTACGTCTTCGGCATCCGGACACATCGCTACCCATTTCGAAGCCCGCCTGCAACAGGAATCCACGTGAATTATGCTTTCGATACCCCATACACATTCGACGGCCCATGATTTTCACTCGTCACTACCTGTCCAATGCCGGTCTTTCCAGTGATTTAAGGATTCGATACTGATGGTGTTCTCCGCAGGAGTTCGGTGTTGCTGGATTTGGTAAACAGTTTCGAGAAATTAAATCAGTGTATGAATTGTATTTAAATGAGCAAGCGCTTTCCGGTTTCCGATTTTTGGTTGAAAAGGTTTTATGAAATATGTATACATATATGGAGTGGTATAACTTTTCCCGGTAGAATCTCAGTAAAACTCTTGCGTAATGAACACTTGTCCGACGGAGATAAAGAGGAGAGTCTGTCTAGTCGGTATCGCAAGACAGGAAGAGCGCACTATCGTTGATAACGTACGGGATTGGATTAATTAAGCAACCGGGCGGACGGGCATCAGGGATTCTGTAGACATTTATGTTATTAGAGGAAATATCCGTGGCTAATGCTCTCCAGGCTGGCTCGGTTCGCGCAACATTTCCTTTCCGGGCGGAAAGGCAGGGACTGCAATGTAAATGTGATCCGGTTAATATCCGAGACAGAACTAACTTTCAGCTATTTGCTCCGTCGAAGTCGCGGAAAGCAGTCGTCCTCTTAATAAGAGGATTCCTGTAATTTTCCTCTCGCCATAGTTACCGCTGCTTTGTGGATCTCCTAACTTTTGATGTTAGTGTACACGGCCCGTTTCGCTCGGGATTCACTTGCTCGACCGCACATTTTGCGCCACTAGAAATTCCTCTGGTCCTTTTCGTTTTCATCTGCCGTTTCAATTGTTCGCTTGTGACTCCGTAATTATTATGCTGCGTGTATAATTATACCGCCGAGCAACAATGATGCTTGCTTTTTCTCGTCTCTCGGCGCAATATTGCGTGCAAGTTGCTGCTCGTGGAGAATATTCTACCCAGTGCATGGTTCACGGTGCAGGAAAAGAAGCGTCCGAAAGTAGCTTGGTAGAGTTTTCGTTTTAATTAATTTATTTAAGAAGACTAACAATTCCATTTTTACTATTCATTCCTGTTTAGGAGTAATATTCTGAATCTCAAAGCCTAAACGTACTGGAGTTCGAAGGACAATCGACACTACTGTTCCACAAGCGAGCAAGTGCATTCTGAGCGCAATAAGGACAAGTGCGGGGCACGAAAAGCCAGCCTACCGCGACAGGGAATACAATTTCACTTCTGCCTAAAGGAAAAATCTAACAAGCTGATGTGTTTACCGAAAGTTGGCTTTCCATTAAAGGTGACTCTCGATTAGCGAGCAGGACCCGCGAGCTGCTCCTCAACATATCTAGTTGAAAATTCCTCGGACGCAAGTTTTAACGTTTCCATTGAGCAAACAGCGTATCGAAAGTTAGCCGCGCGCTCGCCGGATAACAACATTCGCGACGGGGCGCGGCGCGGCGAGACTGTCTTCCTCTGAAATTCATGAAACTCGAATACGAAATGCTGTTTATCGTTATCCAAAGTTCCCATTAAAAGCCCCGAAGTTAGTTCTGTCACTTAAGCCCGGCACAGTACACCGTTCCCCAAAGCCCTCTCTCTCTCTCTCTCCGCTCGCCCCTTCTGGCACACTCTCTTTCCCTATCTCAACTCCGATAATCGTTATTATGCGATTAGTGACGCCGCTTTGTTTCCCGTTGAAACTTCCTCCCGGCTAAGACTAACAATTTAATATGCAAACGAGCGGAAAGCGCGCGAGCATTCTCGTAGCGCGAGGAGGAAGAGCTCTGTTTGAAATTTTTTACGAGCGCGCGCGTATTTCGCGAGAATTGTGCGGACATTGCCAATTGTCTCGCACTCGTTAAAGTATGATATCGTCGAGCCACTTTCATTGGACGCTGCGATGTGGTCGACGTCTTCTTGTCCCTTGAATTAAATTATGAATATCATTACGTAGTTATTTCTTCTCTTATTACATTATTTGATATATATTCTTGTATAAAATTAATTTCTTCTGGAAGCAATGAAGAGATTCTAATTGTACATGAGTAGCTCAAAAAACCACAGAGAATCTCCTTTTTATTTCTTTAAAAGTTACGATCTAGACCCTGTTAATGGTATTCCCTTTACGCATGTATCTAATTCGCTTTTAATGAAAACTGACTGGATCGGTTTCTCGAAGTATAGCGATTCAGCACTCGGTTACCGTGCATTAGAGGCATTTAGGTACGATGAAATCGGTATTCCCCTAACACCGACTCCCCGACGCAATCACCGAGGCATAAGTAGTTTCGTTGACCACTGATTGCCAGGGGAGCAACCCCAATTATCAGTAATGAAATCCTCTCCCACGATGCCTGGCGCGGCCGCATACTAATTCCAATGGGTTTCCCCATTGCATCAACTCGGTTAGGCTTTCTTTGAAAGTCCAGTCCGCCACCCTCGGCACCCTCGGCACCCGGGGCACCTTGGACCTCGGCGACGTCGCCGAGATATTAGCTCGTCGTTTTCTGCCCCCGGAAATTTATGGGGCATCGGGGGGAGTGGAGGGTGTAACTTTAAAGCCCGCATCCCGGGACGCATCAACATGCTGAGCGCTTACGGCGTTCAACTCCTCCCAGGAACCAGGAACCCTGCTAGAAGAGCGGTTCCCTCCACACGCCTTTCCGTGCCAGCCGAACGAGGAAAAGTCCCGTGGGAGCCGAGCGACTCTCATAACTCGATGGTGAAGGCTCGATGCATTTCATCGCCAGTGTTTTGCGGACGTGCTATCCTCGTGCTCGGTCGTGCTGGGATTGCCCGTTACTTTGCGGGTTTCTGTAAATTGTGCTAAAGGATGTTAATTTATTAAGCGGAATTACCGGCACGCGGCTGGACGATTTTTATTATTAACGGAATAGATTTGATTCCATTTAAAGGAGATTATTATTTCGCTTGAGTAAGTCTGCCTCAGACATTTCTGCGTTGGCAGTTTCCTTATTAGTTTTTATATAGCGTGCGCCGGTTGAGGTACAAGCTGACGGGCGAAGGCGGCATACACAAAGTATCCTTTCAGTCCTCCGCGGCGTTTCTAATTATCGGTACCAGCACAGGTTTACCGCAATATCAAAAGCCTGTTTCGAAGCACGTGCGCCGCGTTCCTTTTTTCCCCTCTCCGGCCGGAAGTAAGCGGGGAACAAGGGTTAAAATCGCATTTCTGTGCGCAAAGGGAGCCCTCAGTGTAAAGTGGCCTGTTATGACAGCTTACTGATCTCCTCGCTCTCTCCTTCCCACCTTTTTCCTTACTCTTTTCAAGATTCGCACGTCGGCTGGGTATGGCTGTAATGATCCTTTGAAGGATCCTGGCAGCCAGCAGCTGCTCAGACCTGCATTTTTTGCATAATTCTCCGTCCTCCCTTCATTCTCCAACTTCCCTCTTCCCCGACTACGTTTGCTCTTCCCCTCCCCCTGCACGAGCCGCTCCCTCAACTTCACAGGCGGAATCCGTTCAAACGGAAAGACTCACTCCACCGAAAGTAAGGGGGAGAAGAGTGCACTAGTGCTTGCGCGACTTTGGAATTGCGAACAGTCTTCTTCGCCCGGTGATGGCCCGGTATTCGAATCCGCAGATTCACGGCTGAGCTTCCGCTGCGTCTTTCCTTCCGAGCGTCTACGCCAGATGCTTTTCGGATCATTCATAATTTTCGTTTTGTCGCTTTAAGCCTCTCAGGGGTTCCTGTCTTTTGAAAGGTTTAAAAAGAAAGTTCCGAGTCCGAGTGTCTAAGACCGAGTGTCGAGTTCGGTGTTTGGTTTTGGTAAAATAGCGATTTGGTCCAAGGGACGTCTTCACACCGAAATCGAGGATGCTGGAGAGAGTGATGCATTCCGTGTTGACTTGCTAATCATTCGATTCATTTCGTCGTTAATAAGCCACTCAATTACAGTTATTCGGCCAATTACTCACACGGCGCGGCGGCGTGGCGTCGGGACGGCTATACGGCCGCTCATTTGGCGTGTAACATTTCGATTAGCTTCATTAATCAAGCGTAGGCGGATTTTCCAGCTGCAATAGATCAATCTGCGCACTGGCGATACTAATAGACCGTCGTGAACACAAATTGAACGGGCGCGCTGCACTATGCCTTGGCCTGCTCGAACTGTTATTAATAACAGCTGACTGTCACGACAGATTGTGTAATAAATATGTCGTTCGTAACGATTTATATTGCAACTTCTATTCCTTTTCTTCCCGTCGCCCATTCAATCGCCTTTCAATCGAACAAGCGCCTTTGTACTTCCTCTGTAACGTATCGATTACTGCCGACGTAAGAATTTGAATACAGATCGTTCAAGCTTAATCAATTCATTGAGCACAATTATTGGAAAGTGCGTTACGTTCATGCAATTACCTTAGCATTCGGATATTCTAATCTGCACATTTTCCACCAGAAGACGGTGTTACCTGAAGCGCAATTCCATATCAATTACTCTAAACTAATTGTTTGCTAATCAAAAATGGTTTTAAAATTCAAAATTCTATGTTCAAGTAATAGAATTCTTTTGCGTTTTCATTCGTTCATGAATCTTGCAAGTAAGGGAAACGGTGGGGTGTCAGATTTAAAGAGAAACTCATAAATATGCAGCCGCGTTAAGGGGGCGCGAAAAGTTTCGTTATCGCGATCGCAATTATAATTTCATAATTGGCGGGTGAGTGCATGGCGGGCATTAGGGCGTGCGGGATAGAAGACAGCATCGCTCTTTATTTCGGGGACTGGAGGGCATATCCGGGCCGTACGCGCCCCATGAAATGAATATGATTAGCACTAATTTCATGCAAAGAGGCTAAGCAGGTTGCCGGCCGTCTGCCCGTGAAAGAGCGACCGCTTTAACTTTTAATAATCAGCCCGGCTTCCGTCCGCCGTCGTCTTCGTGTTTTACCTCTTTTTAATACCTCCCGTTGCTTAATTAATCCCCCCCATTCCCGTGTCATTCTTTTCCGACAAAAGTTATCATAATTATACGCTCGATCTTTCCCATTTTTATACCCATTTCGAATTTTATTCACCCGCTTACGCTTAACCACCGCGAGCCACCGCGCTCTTCTCACTAAATTGGAAACTATGTACTTGGCACCTAGTACTTCACCCTTTCGACCTTCCATACAATTCCCTCGGCACACTCGCTCGCATTCCTCGGCGTTCACGCATATCCCACTTGTGTATCGCGCGCATTCTGCAATGGTGATTCGGCGGAGCAATGCTGCCGCTTTGGAGGTCGGAACAGTGGAGCTCCAGTGGTAATCTCAGTGGGGAATGCAGGGCCTTGGCTCGAGATCCCATGAGACCGAGGACGATAGCGGGGCGTCGTGGAGCCGTGCTTTTTTGTTATAGCATCGCCGGCGTGCGTGCGGTGCTCTCGCTGCCGGCGCAGCTATTTGCATTCTCATTAGCATCGCCGGTGCTTATTTAAATAGGTGAACAACTGCAAAGCACTCGGCTCCGCGCTGCCGAGGCCTCGTTAGACATCAACCCTTTCTCTCCCCACCTTCAAACAGTACCCGCGGCTGGCTCTCTCCGTGTGCGTGTGTGTGTGCATGTCCACGCGTGGGAGTGAACGAGTTTTGCGGTGCGGGAGAATACAGCGGAGGCATTCGTCACGGGGCGCCCCCCCATGTTTGCCAGGGGTAGTCCGCATTTCCCTTGGATCTTCCGAGCATGTGAAGGGAGAGCGCGCCGAGCGGCAAACCCCCATGCGTCTCGCTCAAAGCGAAAACCAAGCGTAAAATGTAACGTGCCGGGAAACGGCCTGGTCTTTTGCTCGCTTCATCCCGCCGCCCCCCACCAGAATGAACCTCCTCGAATTACTCTCGTTGATAATTAGTGGGGGAGTGCGGATTTGCCTGCGCGCGCTCTTCGTTAGTCGACTGCACTTGCGCCAGGAATTCCAATTATCTTGGCTCGCGATATTTGTTGCGGATTTACTTATTGTTGATATTCTCCGCGGAAGCGAGCGGGTATTACTGTCAGTTTTATTCTGTTTGTTTAAGAATTTCGGGCATCATTTGTTGTTTGTCGTAATTTATAGTTGCCAATTATTGTCTCATGGTTTAAGGAGTTTATTTGCACTTTGGTTATTAAATTAACTCATCCATGTACAAATGCTTTGATAATCAACTCTGTTACTTAGCGACTGGGTCAAGTTGCAGGGTGTGTGATATAATTGTACATCGCCGTGTACGTTTTCCGAAGGTACTGCTAAACTAAATCCATTTCTCACTCGCTCGCTGCAGCCTGCTCTACTTAAAGCTCCCCCGTCTAAAGGGGACTCATTCGTAGTTCCTTGCAGAGCTTTGCCAGCTTTGCACAAGGGAATAGATCTGTTTGCAGCGTTTAATTGAGACACGTGATTAAATCCCCATGAAGCTGAGCACCACGCGTTCCATTAGAGGGAATTGAGTAATACCACTGTATCTAGTATTACAAAAGCATCGATTTATATTCATGGATTTACATTATCTATTACTAATTAATCGATACATTCAATGTCTTTCAGATCCAATTAGAATATACTAATTGCGCGAATAATTTTTTATTATTGAATCTAACTTCGACTTGTTTTAATATCAACGCACAAGTATTAAGCACAAGTCAACCATTGAAAGAGTAATAATAGTATTGCCGGTTGTCGGATTAGTTTTCCATGAACGGCGGCGAAATGATGTCGCGAGTCTCGGTTACCTATCCTATATTCTGTGAAAGGGTGCGACTGGCGGCACATTTGAGCCTGAGAAGAAAGGGATTTCGCGGCGCGGGAGGGGAAAGGAGGACGGGGGCGGCAAGAGGGTGGGAAAATACGGTATGGCGAGCTGAAAACTGGAGAATGGGCTCGGGCGGCGCAAGTTGGATCTTTTAAATTCCACGCGCAGCGCTTCATTAGTGGATGCGGTTTGCTTTTGGGCGGCGCAACCATTTAATCCGCAGCTTGGCGGCACCGGGCAAAGCGGCCCAGCCAAACCGATTCGTGAAATTCAATTCGGCTTGGGTCGGTAATGGGCCAAAACGTATCGCCCTCCCCGCAGAACCGCCGAATGTACAAGGTGCTGAAAAAGTGTAACACGAGACGCCGCGGTATCACTAACGCTCCATTTCTGCACCAAGTATAACTTTTGATTCGGCCAAATTGGTTTCTTCTTTCTAGTGATATTATTTCTTCTTTCGACCTTTTCTGCCTTAGCTAAATCTGTGAAGGTTGTGGGAGGTACCAACCATTACATTCAGTAACAAGTCTTAAGAATTAACTGTGTTTGTTAGTTATGAATCGGTGGATGAAATTATGAGTTAAAAAATGAAAAACTCTGAACTATGTCAGTGTGGTTTTGCCGAATATATCATCTTTAGAGCGATGCTCTATAAAGCATGCATTGTAACCCGTAGATCCATAACAATTTCGAGTTCAAAGCGGCGATGGAGTGCGGGGGAACATGCAAAAACGCACTGTTTCGTGACTAAAAACGGCCGGACTATCGAACCATCGGGAATCTGGGCCATCGCATTTTACGCCGACGGCAGCGCAGAGTAATTCAGGCTCACACATTTGCCTACATTATTAAAGCTGTATTAATGTCCTACATTGCACTTCGTTTTTGAATGTCTTATTTTTGTAATAGCGCCCCAATTCTACTACGATAATAATAATAACGCTGTCTCGAAGCGCGGTGGAAGAACTGAATACAAATTTCCCTGATTTTAATTCTGCCCGACTTGAAGAAGCGTGACGTTAAAGTCGATGCAATGTTACTTTCCGGGGATTTGCTATTTCAAGCCCTTTAATTCACCAATATCTTTCCAATCCCCGATATCGAATGCGGCTCGTGTCTTATATCAAATTTCTCTCACAATATTCCTTTAATGCCGATAGAACCAATCATCAAAACCAATAACTTTATTTGTTCACTTATGAAATATTTATTGACACATAGTTTACAAAAGTCCAACACTTTTCCAAACGTCCCATTGTTTGCATCATTTCCCGCCAGCACGTCACACACGCACCTCGTTCCTCGTTTCTCGGCTAAAAACACTCACTCCCAACACCATATTGTATTGGCTCGTGGCATTACACGCTATTAAATTGTAGTGCATTGTGCCAACAAGCGCTGCCTCCTCTCCTTGCCCCTTGACGTTCTGAAAAACGACGGAGGCAGGCGGCGGGAGGGATAGGGGTGGGGGTGGACTGTTCCTCGGGGTTTCGCATTGTCTCGGCCGTAACGAAACTCGGCAGCGGCCGAGAACGAGAGAGAATTCGACGGCAGAGCGTTTCCCATTTTCCCTGAGCGCGACCTATTCAGCAGGCGAAACAGAGGCTTCAGGGAAATCTGTGTCGCGCGATGATGACGGCGTTCCGCCGCGGCGGATCGAGCTTGCCAAGTGAGAAAGAGAGAAAGAGAGAGAGGGAGCGGCAGACAGAGAGGGAAAGTCGAGAGAGGAGCAGAGAAGCCAGTGAGAAGCATCCATCCTACGCTAGAAACTGAGAAACGCAGAGTTGTTTGATAAAACTCATATACGATCCCATGGTTTGGCGCGTTTCGCCGCGCCAACTTTCGCCGCGCGCCATCTCATTCCCATTTCCCGCCGCCGCTTACACTCTTCCAGCCGTTAATGCGATATTCAATGTAACCCCCTGCAGCTTTTTGTTTCGCGTCTACGAACTCGGTATTATCGAATCACCGCTTTTTGACTTTTCTGTCTCTTGTGCGCGAAAAATGAGTCTCGTCGGAGAGCTCGACCCGAGCTTCCCGCTACTTTGCGCTACCTTTTCATGGAACCTTAAAAATCGCGAGAGTGCCTGTCGAGAATTATATTTCATAATATACGCGCAATTCAGAGTTCAAATAGGAGCTCCCTCGGAGTATTTTCGGGTCCATGTATCGCGGGCTCAAACGATTCTGTCAGTTTCTCGGCTTTGTTTACATAGCCACTTCGAACAGATTCGTTTGAACAGCCAGCTGTACATTAACAAATTGTATTATTCACCAAAGGTACTCTCTGAAACAGACTATCTGAGGAATCCCATGTTGAATTAAGCTTTATTATGTTTTTCCAAGACGTTTGATTATTCAGTCAGTTTCTGTTCAAAAATACATTAAATTCGGTTTGCGAGAGTTTGTGAGATCTTTGCTTCATTTCTTTCGAACCAGATATTTCCAGACAGACGATATCTTGCATAACGCGTAGGTACTATTGACGGAGGAAGGTTTGTTTTTTACGCTCTCTACTCTAGTTTAATTCACTTATCGATCCATCGGATGCAAACACCGGACATGTAACATCTCGTGTGTCCTCGCGGCGCTCCCTCTTCGATGTATTTGCCTCATATCGCTCAACATGCATCCTTTCTTATCGGGCACAAAGCCCCGCAGGAAACCTTTCGCTGCTTCGTAAATAGAGAGTGGAATTCTGAAGACTTATTCCGGTAGCGGGCTACGGGGGCTTTACAATGCAGTCGATAGGACGCGATGATAGATTTCTGCCGTGTGTACCAATGGCAGCAGTCGGCACTCGCCGTTCCAGAAAATTCTCTTACATGTAACGATTGCGAAATGCCGGGGAGAATTCTGTCGGAGACGTGCTATTCTCGGCACACACGCCATTTCTTCTATTTCAATTTTCAACGTTGAAACTGAATGTATATTAAATTGTATAGGGGAAATTTTCATTGCTTTCACGTAATCAGACACAAATAATCTGTAATACTTCGTGATTGTAATATTCAAATATAGGAAATTGAGTGGCTTAATTTAATTAGTACAAGTCCACTGAGATGGAATTTCACATTTAATCACAGTTTATATGGAATCGCTTCAGCATTCGTTACCAGAAGTCTTAAGGTTTCGTCGATATGTGAGAGGTGGAATTCAACAAAGTGCAGCCAATAATGTAGGACCGTCAATTTTCAATTCGTTTATGGTTTCTTACCGAGAATGAATTAATCGATCTTCTTTTATCCATACAGTAAAGAACGAACAATTCCTACTGTTACAGAGTTTATGCATAAAAGTAGAAAATTCCAACCAGAAGTTTCAGTTGCACGAGATTTCCCTCGAACCCTGAATTGATAAGGTGCGCATGCTTTATGGGAAATCGGAAAAGTGGCACAAACTATTGAGCACATGTAACGTAATATAAACGTATGCAGTGGTGCTCTCGGGTTATTTTTGTCGCGACGTGGATTGGCGACCTTACGTGATTCGACGGATAGGTCAGGGAATTTTAAAGTTGCTGCACTGCGATGTACTATTCCTCGGCGCACGCTTCGACGGCCGCTGATCGATCTCCCTTCAGCCCTGAAGTAAGGTCTGCTCGTAGATCCTACGGTAGACTAGGTCTCCTGCGCGCCGAGAAACGACCTTTCCCAAGCGGAACTTGCAGATCTGATTTGAAGTGCCGTTCGTAACAAGTGAGCTCATTATTCAATGGCTTCCAGTGGTTAGCTAGTTTTGTGACAAATAGTCGCAATCAGGGTTTTCTTGATACTTGTATGAATTTTTCAGTTTTTCAGGTAATATTCAGAGTACATCAAAATAAGTGTGAAAATGAATAATACAGACAATAAGTATAGATGGAACAAAAAATGACATGCACATGAGTAATGTGATAGAAGATTCGCGTCAACACACAGTAATTATTACTCAATTCCACTATATTTGAATATTAAATTCTTCCACTCGTTAATACCCAATCGAGCTTTCGAAGTGCAAGATAAACATTTTCCAAAAATTCCTCCAGGCAAATAAAGGAAACGGCAGCATCAGCTCGAAAACCCACTCGAGATCCGAGCGTGAGACAAAGCGTGTCGGGTATTAGTAAAAAGGCGGTGTAAAATTTTGGACGCGCGACGTGAGTGAAGTCGGCTGATAAGAGGCCCCGCAAAAGAGAAGTTTTTCCGTGCGATGGGGCGGGTTGGAGGGCGATAAAAAGCAGCGGGGAAAGTCGGCTAAGCAGGCCAAGAAAATATTTAATTTCGCCGCTGGCTGGCCTCGGGGCTTGCGAATGCAGTTCGGAGATTAAGCAGCGGCCACGGGGCCGCTTAATTAAATGCAGCTAGCCGTGCTTACGTTCGGCCGTTCGGCCGTGCGGCCGCGCGACGCTCCATGGGGAAAAGCCGGCGTCCTTTATTAAAGCCCGGCGTATTTTGGTCCGGCCAACCTCCACGCCGCTGGACCCGCATCGATGAATCCTTTCTCCTATCTTCATTCTCCGCCGGCTCCACCGATAGAGCTCGAGGAGACCGCGATATTGTCCCCTCGCGCTACCAAACTGACGTGCGTCGCAAATGGTGCTTTCTCGGGCGATCGACAGTTTATTTTATCGGGGCGGAACGTGCGAAATGCGCTCTAAGCCGGCGACACACATGCGATTTTCTATCGCTGTGCGAAAAGCATGGTTTTCCTCTATCGGGAAAACAAGGGAGCAAAAGAGAGTCGTGTCAAGCTATTGCCATTCGCGCGACAATTGCAGTCAATTGTAATTTCCTGGTAATACAAGCGACCCTTTAATAATCGTTCGATTTGCCTCGGAATTAATTTCCCCTGTCTACTAGCCTGAAAAAAGCTCGCGCACAAGGGGCTTACACATTTTACACTAATCACGATGATAACTACAATCCCAGGGACTCGAAAATCCCACTCTCAAAAGCAGTGGGCTTACGCCGGACCGTGTTGCTGGATCCACGCTCGCTGCAGAAATGCATTCGCAACCGAATTTCATGGGGTTCATTTGATCCCTTTTTCTGCCTGCTAATCCCCCGCGGATGGGGAGCCAATTGTAAACACACGTGCACAGTGCACACAGGCCCGCAAGCGTAGGAATCGTCAAACTCCAAGCCAATTAGCAAATAGCGAAAATAGCTGAGAGCCAGGCCGGACCAAGCATTGATTTTTCTACTGGGAAGTGAAGGCCCGGCCGCATATTATGCTGGCCACTGCAACAAGCTGTTTTTATGCTTCTTGCAAATGACCACTCATGTGGATTTTTCGCAACGCAGTTGCTTGCTAAACACATAGCATTTCTATAAACAAATACGATGTATCAATGTTTCAATGTGAAGGTAAATTGAATGTGAATCGATTTCATTATATGAGCAACTACGTATACAGTTTTTAATATTCTGCCTTCCCAATAATTATAAATTCTAGTATTTAATCATTGTTCTCTGAACCACATCATTGCACGCTAAACCCCCGCAATCTCGAGTCTTTGACGCAAAGAGTTTAAGCAGGACCGGGGAACTCCAAAGTACACAGATCCAAAGTACACAGGCAGGAAGTTGGTAAAAAAGTATCTGGGTTTTCAAGCAAGCCGCTTTAAAGGGAAAAGAGTCTTGAAGGCGGAAGGGAAAAATATTTACTCGCAGATAAGTTTGGCAGTTGAGTGCGCTGGAGGAAAGGGTGTGCGGCGACGGCGGCGTCGGGGGGCGGTGGCAGGGGCCTTAAAGTTGGTGTAAAAGACAAGGCAACTGGAGAGGGAAGGTCGCTTCGTATTCCAGAGCGCGCGGATACACGTGACCTTTCGGCGCATCAGAGCAATCGGCTAAAGCCTGATCTGGCAGTCACCCAATCCAGCCATATTTTTCCCAAACGAAACGGCTTACGTCCGCCTTCCCGCTATCTCACCGTATACAGGGTGACGCGTTCCTTCTTGAATCAGCATCTATTTTTACCTAGATCTAAATCTATTTATCAAAAAAAAGGGTGGAAGACAAAAAACAATTATAGTTTGGCAGGAATGTTTGGAAATACATTTTTCCATCCATGCACGTAATTTTACATTGTCCATAAAATGTATAAAATATGCTCTCCGACCGACTAAATTATATAAGTCTGCCACAAGCTTACATACACGCCCGGTAAAAAATGAGCTACGACGGTGCCGTTTGAAAGGCAAGTGAATCACCCTGTACATCGACACACCTCCCCGGAAGCCTTTACGTGCGCCAGAGTGTGTGTATGTGTGTGTGGACATCGGCGTGTGCTGCACTGTAAGGCTGGTGGATTTACTGTCAGGAGGCCGAAGATTTACTCGGGGCATTAAATTACCGGCGTCCTACCTGATCTTCGGGATCAGTATCTTTTGTAGGAGGCAAAGGCGGAAAGCGAAAGGCTGCCGCGCGCGCGCGCGCGAACAGCACCGACAATCTCTGATAAATGAAGTTAGCCTGGCAGGATCGCCGCCAGTTATTGCTCACCCGTCACCCGCCCGACATATTTCATCGAAATCGGCCGCAGTCCTCGGGAACCCTGGCAAAGTGACTTTCATTCGAGCAAATCACCGCTCCGGAGTGACGTTCCCGGGGTTTCCTGTTGCGGTTCGCGCGCGCGCCTCGTTATATACTTTATTCGAGAATGACATTTTGTTTTTGGAGCAGCTTTTCTGGGTGCAACGCCGAAACGATTGGTTGCGCTCGCTGTGTACGTTTGCGCAATTTAAGTTAGTTTGACAATTGTTACTAACTGAATTAATGGTATTATATCTATGTAAAATATTAGTTGGGTTTTGAGTTGGTTATGTTCTTCAATTTTCGTTGTAGAATTTGATTTTGGTTTAATAACTCATTGATATAATAAGAGGAATTCTCTTATAATTCTCGAGGTATGCTGTGAATGGAAAATTAACGAGAATGAAAATAATTAAAAAGCGTAGCGCGGTCATAATTGCTGAAGATGCTGGTAATAAATTTACTACATGCTGATGTAAAAAGTGGGGAAGCTGGAAAGTTCAGTTGGAGAGAATAATCCGTGTCCTCTTGCCGCAAACGGATGGGAAAAGCATTGCTCGAGCGGGGAACAGTACATAGAGTCTTAATATCTACTGGATCCCACCGAGAGGAGTTTATTTCCTTCATACTTGGCGGGAGAGGAAGGGGTGAAAATGCGGAACTTTCCTGGAAGTTTCGCGGGAAAAACTTAATTCCTAAGTAAATTTGAAACCGGATTTTATTAAGATCCCTTTTTCCCGCCGGCCAGTGCACTGCGACAGGACTGTGAAAAACTGGCGGAGACTTTTACTGAAGGAGCGGGAAAGTTTTCATGAATCTTAAGCTTATTACTTTAGCCAGCGACGAGACAAGCACTCCTGGTCTCTCCACGAGTAATATCTGATACTTCTGTCAGCCGGTGAAAATTAAATCATTTCCCCAATGCAGTAACAGTAATGACTGGACTGCGGATCTTTACGCTAATGAGGCGACTCGGTAGAGTCTCGCGCCAAGTAGTGTAGTACGACGTGCGACAACCGAGGATACTTATCCCAGAGTGTGTAGCGGACTTGGGTCGATACGAGACTTTCACCTTGATTTCTGACATAGCTACACCTCCTACCATTCAATTCTGTCAATATCACTCGTATATAATTCTTATGTTATCCATTTGACATTCTGCACAAGCATTTCAGATATATGTTTTTTGCAGGTCGTTAAGCATTTTAGTTCCAGCATACTATTTCCTCGTATTTCTATTTTCATAATTCCCAACCCATTGTGAGCACAAATGTATACCAATGTAACGACTCTCCAAGCCGAAATGCGGTTAGATTTGGCCAAGCGGAAATTACTATTGATAAAGAGAAACTTGGCGCGTGGAATCGATCATGCGTCCTAGTTACAATTCCATTTTTGTTGCTTCACCCCCCACTGTGTAATAGCGATGGTTCCAGCTGACGGAACCTTATTTGCTAGTTACACGAACTTTGAATAATCAAGCACGCGTGAAACGATATCGCGCTGGAATATGCACTTGAAACGTATCAATTTCAAACAGTATAAATTCATGTGGGTCGCATGAATAATATCGACGAACGAATCGCCGATATGAATTACAAATTATATGACGCGAGATTCTATAATGCGGGTGGAGATTAAATCATTTTTAAATAATGCCAGCTTTCTATTTGGATTAAATTGTATACGTTTAAATTTACTCTGTCATCGTGTGCAATAATTGATATTGCTGTTTGAAAGGATATTCTATTTAATTAACGCCGGGCACTTCGACTGCCAATTCGTTTAGCTTTTACTCGTAACAAAACTGCAACGTTTATAATAATCCGCAATTCTCTCAGGAACTGATAGCCATTGTTGAATATTAATCACAATTTTCCTATAAATCTAGTACGAAGATTTACACTGAATAGTTATAAATATACTCAACCCATCGTTCACACAATCTCAAACAATATTCCATAGAAAATGTTTCCAAAAACTGCTTGACTCAAGACACAGCACACATTGCCGCACGTCAGCCTTTTTAAACCGCTACAAATTGAAAGATAAAAAAAGCTTTGAAGGTCCTAACATGCAGGGGTTCCCCCGGCAATATCCTAGTGACCGAAGGTTGCAAATGATGTTGACAGGTGGCGCGGCCGTAAACCGGTGGCGCGTGGTGGAGAAACGATGAGCGGATCGAGCAGGGCCGGGCACGAAGGGGCGCGATAATAATACTATGTGGACGACGTGGCCGCGCACCAGGCGAAAGGCCTCGTCGTCGCCGGGAGGAGGCGGCGGGGGAGGAGCGGCCAGCAGGAGGATCCGGATCGTCCAGGCGCTGCTTCTCGCCGCTTGTATGCTCGCCCGGGAGGCTGGAACTGCCAAGTGCCCGTCCTCGGACACGATCCCCGGCTGCCCCTGCTACAACTTCGAGGACGACCTCTTCCTCGAGTGTGCCGGCGCCACCGAGGAGTCACTCAGGAATGCCTTGTCCAACGTGATACACACCGCGGGCGGTGAAGGTACTGCTTAATACTACTCTCCTCCCTCTCTCTATCCCGCTCTCGGCCTCCTGCTGTACTTGCTAGGCAAATGTCGCCCTAATTAATCGCGTACTCCATCGCTCCTAACACGCCCTACCTCAACCCTTTAATGCACAGTTGCTCGCCCGTGACCCATTCGTCTCTCTATCCAATCTCCACGGTCAAGACTGTTCCAGCTCGTGTTAACGTTTCCGCTGTTATTAATGGCGCCAACTGTATAAGGATATTGGCAATGTTCCTTTTGCGATATGCTGATTAATGACCACGCCGTGGTAATTAATGAACACGTAATAGAGCCTTTAATGCGGTGTATAGCTTGTTCCTCTAGCTAATCAAGGGAGAATCATTGTCATTCTTCAGGATTATCGTAGACGATTGATTGAACTTAGATTAAACGATTGGTAGCGTAACTTGGAAAATTTGCACCTGAAATCAAGTTGAAGCCGGTGAAGTATTCCGGATGAAAGAAGGAACGATATCGGCCGTGATGGATCGTTCCTCGAATCATGAAGCGGCATTAATCAGTTTCCCGTAGAACTGTAGAAGTTCGGGTTTCGAGGGAGGTATTTCTTGACCTCGAATAAATCGTGGCAGTCCGTTATTGCTGAAAGTGGCGGGAAAAAAGTTACTGGCCATTCAGTTTGATGGATCGGCTAAGTAGAACAATGGGTAACGAGTATCGAGTTACATAAATTGTTAGTGAAGGAGACGGAATGAATTACCCAAAGTGACAGGCCCCGGTTGAAAATTTTATTTCATTGGCAATTTGTACATTTCATATTTTATCATTTGACTGATTCGCTTGGCTCTCGGTCTGAACTGTCGGGGATAAATTGCTGAATAGAGGATAATTATTAATTATCTATGAATTGTAGTTATAGAGGAATGTTTGAATGCGCGTAATATAATATGGACATTTGGTTGATTGAAAGCCAGGTGAATCGACCTGTAGAATTGGTGTGGAATAGAAGGCTGGTTAATGGTAACAGTTGTGGAATGTGGAGAGGATGGTCGAGGGTTTAGGGCTTGGATGAGGGAGAATGTTGTACTGTTCCAGGGGCGATAGTGCAGTCGCTGAGCGTGTACGAGCTCGATCGGAAGGTAGAGGAGCTCCGATGGGCCGCATTTCCGGCGGGCTCGCAGATCAGGCATCTGCAAATATCGCACTCGGCGATTCGAGAGATTAGCGAGGATGCTTTCATGGGGCTGAGCAAAAGCCTGGAATCCCTGGCGCTCGTGTCGGGTCGGCTGCCGCACGTTCCGCAAAAGGCGATGGCCACTCTCGGCTCCCTGAAAGCCCTGGACCTCGAGGCCAATCTGGTGCACGAGCTCCCCAGCTACAGCTTCTACGGGCTGGCGCTGATCAAATTGAACTTAAAAGGCAATCAAATCAGCAAAATCTCCGAGTACGCGTTCGCCGGCCTCGAGGATACCCTCACAGACCTGAATCTCGCCGAGAACAAAATCCGAGTCTTCCCCATGACCTCCCTGAGAAGACTGGAGCACCTGACCTCGTTGAGGCTCGCCTGGAACGAGGTGTCCGAGCTCCCGGAGGACGGTTACTCGAGGCTCGACGCCTTAAACTTCCTCGATCTGAGCAGCAACAACTTCAAGAGAATCCCCCTCAACTGCTTCCGCTGCTGTCCGGCCTTGAAGACCCTCTCCCTTTACTACAACGCGGTCGAGTTCGTCGACAAAGATGCCTTCATCTCGCTCATCGACCTCGAGTCCATCGACCTCAGCCACAACAAGATCGTCACCCTCGACGTGGCGACCTTCCGCGCCAATCAGAAGCTCAGGTCGATCGACCTCAGTCACAATCACATCCACTACATCCGCGGCGTCTTCTCCCGGCTGCCCGAGCTCAAGGAGCTCTTCCTCGCGGAGAACAACATCCTCGAGATCCCGGCGGAGACCTTCGCCGGGAGCACCAGCCTCTCGGTGGTCTACCTCCAGCAGAACGCGATCCGGCGAATCGACGCGCGAGGCCTGGCGACCCTCGGCCAATTGGCGCAGCTCCACCTCAGCGGCAATTACATCGAGAAGGTACCGCGAGACTTCCTCGAGCACTGCGAGAACCTCTCGACGCTCTCGCTCGACGGGAACAACATCCGCGAGCTCGAGGTCGGCACCTTCGCCAAGGCGAAGCTACTGCGGGAGCTGCGCCTCCAGGACAATCAGATAACCGAGGTGAAGCGGGGCGTGTTCGCGCCGCTGCCTTCCCTGCTCGAGCTCCACCTGCAGAATAACGCCATCACCGACATGGAGACCGGCGCCCTGAGGTCGCTGCACAGCCTCCAGCACGTGAATCTTCAGGGCAATCTACTGGCGGTCCTCGGCGACGTGTTCCAAGTGTCAAACGAGGTCGGTCAGAACGGGAACACCGGTAGCTCCTTGGTTTCCATTCAGTTGGACAACAATGGTCTGGGCGTGCTGCACAACGACTCGCTGAGGGGTCAAGCTTCCGTCAGAATCATGTGGCTAGGCCACAACAGATTAACTCGGCTGCAAGCCCCTTTGTTTAGGGACCTGTTGCTGGTCGAGCGGCTTTACCTCACCAATAACTCCATCTCCCGGATCGAGGACACCGCCTTTCAGCCGATGCAGGCCCTCAAGTTCCTCGAGCTCAGCATGAACCGACTGAGCCACGTCACCACGAGGACCTTCTCCGAGCTCCACGAGCTCGAGGAGCTCTACCTCCAGGACAACGGACTCCGTCGCCTGGAGCCTTACGCCCTCACGGCCCTCAAGAGGCTGCGCGTCCTGGACTTGGCTAATAATCACCTCAACGTCCTGCACGATAAAATCTTCCAAGAAGGTCTGCCCATCAGGACCCTGAACCTCAAGAACTGTACGGTGAGCGTCATCGAGCACGGCGCTTTCCGCGGACTGAATAATCTCTACGAGCTGAACCTCGAGCATAATCATCTAACTGCCACGGCTCTGGACCGGCTCGATATTCCCGGATTGAGGGTCCTGAAGATCTCGTACAACAACTTCAGCCAGATAAACGGGAACTCACTGGACGGTCTGCCGTCGCTGCAACATCTCGCGATGGACTCCTCCCAACTGTACAGGATCCCCGCAGAGATCTTTTCGAAGAACAAGAACCTGGCCAAGTTATTACTGAGTAACAATCTGCTGCGAGTACTGCCGGGCCTGCTCTTCCTCGGGCTGGACTCGTTGAAAGAAATCAAGCTCGACGGCAATCGGTTTCAAGAGATCCCGTACGAGGTCTTCGCGAACACGAGCACCGTCGAGTTCCTCTCGCTGGCCAATAATGTCATCCTGAACGTGGACATCTCGAGATTGAACGGGCTGGCGAGCCTCCGGGAGCTGGACCTTCGCGGGAATTACATTATGACCCTGACTGGGTTCGCCGGGCTGAACTTGTCGCGGCTGGTCTCGGTCGACCTCAGCCACAACCACCTAACAGCCCTGCCGGCCAACTTCTTCGCCCGCTCCAAGCTCCTGCGCAAGGTCGAGCTGTCGGCCAATAAATTTCGACAGATACCGGCGGTGGCACTCTCCGCCCAGAATATACCGAGCCTCGTCTGGCTCAACGTCACGGCGAATCCCCTCGTCAGGATACACGAGATAAGCTCGGAAGCGGAGTACCCGGCGCTCCAGGAGATACACATTTCTGGTACGAACCTCACCATCGTCACCAGCCAGGACTTCGAGGCTTTCCCGTCGCTGATGCACCTCTTCATGGGCAACAACATGATCTCGCGCGTCTCGCCGAGCGCCTTCAGGAGTCTGCCGAACCTGCTGACCTTGGACCTCAGTATGAACGAAGTGGAATTGCTGCCGCAGGAGAGGTTAAAGGGCCTGGAGCATCTGCGCATCCTTAATCTCACACATAACCGTCTGAAAGAGCTCGAGGACTTCCCGACGGACCTCAAAGCCCTGCAAGTGCTGGACCTCTCGTATAATCAGATAAGCGGAGTCGAGAAGAGCACGTTCCAACACCTCGAGAACCTCGCGGAGCTTCATCTCTACGGGAACTGGATATCCTCCATCTCGCCGGATGCCTTCAAACCCCTGAAGAAGCTGAGGATCCTCGATCTCAGCAGGAACTACCTGGCCAATTTGCCGCTCAACGCGTTCCGCCCGCTCGAAACACAAATACGAAGCCTGCGCGCTGAAGGTACGTCCTGCATGAATATGTATATATGCTGCCTCTCCTACCCCCACACGATCCTCCTCAAGCTGCTATGCAAATCCAGTATCAAATAACTCGGGAACAGCGGATCTCCTTGAAATAACGAATACCTTCTCACTTTTCTAACGTTCGCCTGCCTCCCCGGCTGGCTTAAGGGGTCTTCTATAATTACACCTCTTCTTAAATAACGCCCACTCCAATTTAGCCCTCGGAAGTTCCATCGCGACTTGGGAAAAATTCCCTCGCTAAGATCCCTGCCCAACTTTAAGCAGCCCCGGGAGCGAGCGCCCGCTCATTTACTGCGGAAGTTTGCACCCTTCATTGTTCCTGCAAACATTGCATTGAAGTTTTAGCGAATTTTCATTAGAGAGTATATCTCGGCTCACGCCACTCGATAAGACTCAGTTTCAATCTTCTTCGCACAATACAAATCGACAAGCTGTCGACTTTGCAATCAATAAGCAATACATAAAAATATCTTTGTATTGTTTAATTCTCGCAGTTATACCTCAAGGGAGGTTTTTCCAATAAGAAATTTAAATTGTATATCTTGATGCTCGTTAAAATTACTTAGGATGGTTGAGTCCACCTTGAACAATCTGAACGTGGCCCGAATGGTAATGAATACACCGGAAGTAATTGTCATGGTGGGTGCAATTGTTGGGGTTGAACTTATGCAGAGAATCCACTGCATTGCGACTGCGAGTCCCAGGAGCTGTGGGAATGGCTGCGCGATCATCAGAAGCTGGTGGGCGGTGGTGTGAGCAGGAACCGGGGCGGTGGTCTACGTGAAAACGACATGGACAGCGGATTACTCAGATGCGAACAGCCACCGGAGCTTCGTGGACTCGTCTTCTTGGACCTTGATCCACGTGCATTCTGCTCCGCTCCCTTGGTCTTGAAGCTTGCCATTCAGGATATTCAGCCATTCTCTGTCTTAGTCTCCTGGCAAAGCAGGAATCACTCAGGATTACGTGGCTACCAGGTCGCCTACCACGCTGTCGACAATCTCGAAGAGGTAGGATATAGAATCTATTTTCAATTCATTCCTTAATCTTTATCGATCAGTGTATTATCGTGATTTAAGAGCTTTCGTGTCAAACTTAACCTTTGGTACGCTTTTCAACATCGAAAACGAGTTGATAGTTCAAGAAAAGATGTATAATTCTGCGATTTTTATAAATTCTAGTATTAAATTAATGAATTTCCAACTGAATCCACGCAGAGGTATTGCTCGTAGGTTGCTCTCGAAAACGCGGCTAGATTTCAAAAGTCGCTGCCGGCAAGCGCTAGTCTACTTCCAGCAGAGCAGCTAACGTACTCCCGCGAGTGGGAGAGCGCACTCGAAACTATTCAAGAGACTTGAATAAATTTGCCGCACGAACAACCCTTGTTTCAGGTACGTGCCAAGATACTCGAGCCGAACGCGCGCTCGGTGAAGCTCTCGAAGCTGTCGCCCAACACCCGCTATCTCATCTGTGTCTTCGGCCTGGGAACCTGGCTGGGCCCGCGACTCGAGGACAGTACCACGGTCGACCAATTGAACTTCACGAACCAAGAGCTCCTGGAGTCACCGACCAACATCCAGATGGCGGACTCGTCGACCAGCAGGTGTACCGAAGTGAAGACCCTGGAGGTCCCGAACACGGTGATCAGCAGTGACGGTTCCTCGATGGGCGACGTGGGAAGTGTCAGCAGCTTCCTCACCAGGCGTCTTGGACTGATAGTAGGCTGCTGCATGGGCTTCGTCGTCTTCCTCCTGCTGGTCTCGGTCCTGGGCTACCTGAAAGTGAGGAAGCAACGAGAGACCGTGAAAAGGGAGCAACAGCCCATCCCGCCGGAGTACATTTCGTACAGGCACTTCAGCATACAGAGTGGCGAGGCGGGACACGCGGCGAGACAGGCCAGCCAGGAGGGCCAGCACCCAAGCTTCATTAGCAGCATGGGCAATACCACGCTGAACGTATGAGACAAGCCTAAAAACTCCCGACTCGTGGAGGTTTCGAACGTGTGAGACTCTCAAGTGCCTGCGTCAGGCACACACCCTCGACCGTCCGAAGCACTCCCGGGTAACGGAAGTTTTTGGCAACACGAGAATTCATACTCTCTCCGCAGTGAGAGGGAACCCCCTCGGATCACACACGAACACGACAAGTGTGCATGGGATTTCCTGGGAAGTGCTTGATACCTGAACCCGACGGTGCCGCGTGCTCTCGAACAAGCCCGCTCGGTTTCAGCCACTCCGATCGATCTCCCACCATCCTCCATACCTGGCGAGGGAGTGTCGAGAGGTTGGGATGCATGGGTGTGCGTGCGGGTGGATTTGAGTTGCGAGTCTAGTCGATAATTGACGCATTTTGTAAGTGGTTTTTCTACGAGTCTTAACTTTTACTCGAGCTAGCTTTCGCCTCGACGGCAAGTCCGACCTGCTGCCGCGGATGCGAGATCGGCGCGCGTTTGTACAGCGTGGAGCAAGAGCTCTCGGCGCGGAATCCGCGCAGCGTCCGAGATTCGGGGGAGACTTCGTTGAAGCGTAGCGCGGTGGACTATCCGAGTATTTTACGAGTAAACACTACCATTATACGTAGTCGACCCCGATTCTCTCGCGGACTGGGAGGCCGCAGCGCCCATTGTATTTTCTTAATGACTCGGTTGACCGCAGATTTAACGGCCACGCCGGCGAGCGGAGGAAGGTGCGGGCGCCAGAGCGAGCAGCGGCTCCTTTAATTTCCGAGTTAGTCGCACGAGTGACACGCCAAAGCAGCGCGTCGTTTAATCATCGTTCGTTCCATTTCGCCTAAGAATGCCTCTCGGCTCGCTAATGGTCACTCGTGGAACCTCTGTACATACTCATCGCTCGTATCCAAAGGGAATTGTTGTGTCATCGGGAGGAACGCGTGTCGATCGCTCGATCGCCAAGAGGAACATTAGCTAAGACGACTTTATAGCATAGCGATCGTAGTTAAGTTAGAGTCGATCTATTGATTCCGCTTGAATCTCATAGAGGAAACCGTCACGTCGCGACGGAGGGAAAGGAGGAACTTGCGCGTCGTGGGTGAAATTGATAAAAGTCACAATATGAAAGAGATATAAGAAGGCGGTTTATGTAAAATACGTTTATCGAATCCCATCATTGCACATACCCATTGCAAATCCAACGAACCACCTTGACATTCCAATTGACGAGGCAGATGATTTACTTGCTGCAATGAGCATCGAAAGCATCGGAGAGCGACAGATGCGCGGTAAGTGCGGCCGGTGTGAGCACGGACAAGTCGAGCATGCTCTCCTGTGTCTATACACGAAGGCGACGGGTAACCTGCACCGCAGGTGTGCATGCGCGTGCGTGCGTGTGTGTGTCTCTTTGGGGCTGGACGATTTGATGAACGACGTGCGATTATTAGCGCGCACAATGATGAAGTGACTGGGATTCTAATCTACATGGTGCGCGGGTGTCCATGTGTTCCGTGGGGACGAGGATTCGATAGGCCACGGGACTATCATCCTGTATCTTTAGTGTGCGACGGGATGATGTGCGGATATTGCTCTGGACACGGGACATTGGGAAATTAGAGTCGAAGTAGCACGATGACTCGAGCGAATTGCCGGCGGCACTCGAATCCGGCGATACCTTGTTACATAGAAACTCGAGGCACACGAGCCTATGCCGAGCGAGAGAACTCGGCGCGCGTACGTGTGACCTATCTGTGTGTGGATGCGTTGTCGCGTGTAAAGGCGGAGCTGTGCGAGCCGTGTATGCGCTGCCATTACACACTGTGTATTGTAACATATACGTATGTCACTGTAATAAAAGTGCAAATCTTTTTCTAATTACTGTTGCTTTCACTGGTTACTTTAATCAACTTTCTTGTTTCTACTTTTCTTCTTCACTCTTCTTCTGTTTTCCCAAGACAATTAATTAGGCTTATAATTATAATTTATCAGTAGGTTGAAATCGGAGGGGTACACCAATTCTCTGAAATCCATTGAAACAATCGATTCAACCGCAATAAGGATCCCAGGAAGTGGAAGGAAGTCGGCGAGGGGCGGCGAGCCATCAAAAGATGTAGTCATCATGGGCGGCGGCGATGGCCGAGCGCAGGAGGGCGAAGGAAGTGGGCTGGATGGAAGTTGAGGTGGAAGAAGAGTAATCGGAATCCTTAAAATATGCGGCGTGCTCCCGTTTATTTCGGCGTCTGCCGCCGGTGGCCGGCCCGCAGGAGGCAAGTAGTCTGGTCTGGATCCAGCGGGAGCAGCACCCGCTGCTCCGCAGCCGGCATAAATTTTCCAGCGTCTCGACGAAACGCTTCCCGTCTGCTTTATCGTATTTCCTTGCAATTAACCCCTCCATGCTGGCGCGCGCGCTCTCTTCTTCTGGAGCAGACCAGCAGCGGCGTAGGACGCGGAAAACCCGGCACCGCCAGAACAGAACCCTGTCGGAACGCGAAGGAGAAGGCGGCCTGCATATTTCATTGGACGCCGCCGCCGCCGCCACAGGCGGCGCGTTCTCCGCTCCAGAGAAAAGGCTGCTGCCGTTGCGTTCTCTCCGCTTCCGGAATGGCAAACCCGGTGACCCGTGCCCAGGAAATTGAAACTCACCGTTCATGCCGACCTCCAACTTGCTCACCCCCCCTTTTCTTACTCTTGGTTGCTTTTCCCAAGCAGTCTGTCGTCCGCCGCCGCAACTCCGCTTCGGGAACCCCGCAGCCTCCCCTGCATTTTTACTGCTCCTCGTGACTAACGCGGATTCGGAACACGCTGCAGAGCAGAGCCCCGAGCTTGGTGCCCTGCGGTCTGGTATATTAGTTTTGCTCGCCGGAAAGAATTGCCCCCAGGCCTGGAAACTGGAAACGTGATTCACTGGAGTCGCTGGGCTTGGTAGTAAGAGGTAAATTGGCGAAGGTGGTCTCTGACTGGTTGGATAGACTGACTGGGAAATGTAACTGTTCTTTATTCGATAGTGGATTTTGCACCGCCTCTTTGGAATATTGATCAAATGTCGACAATTTGATTGCGATGTCGTCGATATGAAATAGAACTCAAGTTCGCCCGTCATTTGTACCTACTTAGCTAATTTGTTAATAAACTCCGAGGTTATTTATACAATGATTAGCCAGTTTACGAGAATACGAGTAATTTCGGGTGAAGAATGATTGGATGCCTGGCGGAGCCGGGTTACAGTCAGCGGAATAATAAACCGAAAGGCTACGAGTACACAGAACCGCGCGGCGAGTACCGCCAGCGACCAAACAGTGTGCACGCGCATACACGCGCTCGCCATGGGGTGGAACAATAAAGAGAGAAAGATGCGGAGAGGAGAACAACCACTTTGGCGAGCGTTGCGCCTACGCGAGAGAGCACACACGGTCTCCGGTGGAGGAGGCCGAAATGCATTTTATTTCTGGTGTATTCTTTCAGTGAAGTACACGCGCACATCGACCTGCCACCGTGTGGATGCGCCTGGCGAGAAAGAGTTGAGAGCCCTGCGCTTGCCAAGTTCTCAAGAAGCAATTTCCAAATTTTATGAGACAGCGGACGAGGCCATCCTGTCTCGGAATGGAAATAACTCGAGTTTTCCGTTTTGTCTGGCGTTATCTTGAGCTCGTCAACTGGGAATATGCAGGCTGCGGACTTATTTTCGCCAACAAGTAGCTGTAACGTCGCCGGGGGCTCCGCTTGCTCCGATGCATATTGAGTGAATTTTATTTCATTATTGAGTTAAACTGTCTGCGACAGAGTACTGCGGCGTTTGAGAGCGGACCTCGTGAACTGTTCGTTATCGTGGTTGGCAGGTACAAGTATGTGTGGGATCGATTTAACTCGATAGGCCAGGCCATTCGTCGAGAGAACCCGCAACTTTTCTTAACACGGACAAAGTATTTTCTTCAAGTGTCGTACATGTGATTGAGTAGAATCCGATTTGGCGCCCCTCAATTTTAGCGCAAGTTTTCATAATTTTCAAGATTTTGTCAAGTTTAAGTAATCAACATGACCCTGGAGAATTTTGGAAGCACATTAGACAATCGTGTAAATCAGAGACCGCCGGCAGCCAAGAAAATAAATGTCCGTGGCGCGATCGTATCGTCGGAGGAAAAGGGCGGGCGGCGCTGTCATTTTTGCAGGCCATAATTAAGAGGAGCTAATTAACGCGCCGTTCCAGCAGGCCCCTTCATTTCTCCGATATATACGCGCGGCCTCATTATGGCCCGAGGGCGGTTGAAAAGCAGGATGAAAAAGGGCCGCGCGTTATCCGGCAGCGGCTGATAGCCTCTTTGAGGAGTAAAAATCGGCAATTTTTTCATCCCCTCGCTCGCTGCTTTCGCTCGGACTTATTGACTTTATTGAGTGCTCCTTCCGCATTCAGTGACTGTTTACCCTCGCGCGGTGCGCGCGCTCGCCGGCGAGAGGCGGTGTCGTTTGTTTCCGAATGAATTTCGCCGGAGCACAGACGAGAAGAGTTGCTGGATACCATTTCCTGGTTTTCGGCGACAGAGTTAACTCGGCTTCACTCGATATGCAGCATATCGATCGCGCCTCCGCCGCGGGCTGCATCCCCCTTTCACTCGGGCTCCGAGCCGCACTACTTTTGACACAGTTCGTGAAACTTCGCGAGACTGTGTGTTCCTCTCTTGGAATGATAGAATTGCACCTCCCGCGGCTCTATATCTGCAACCTCAGACGCTTTCGGCCCCAGGGTTCTACCCGAATCTTTAATACGTAGTGTCCTGAAATAGAGTTCTTCAGATTTGTCTCATATTTTTTTTATAAAGATCGTACAAACAACGAGATTATCACCGATCGTAACTTTATACTTAAATTGTAACTTATAAACTGTTCAAAACATATTAGTCTCTTTTTAGGACCAGATTTTATAGTTTTAGATTATTCACGATTTCCTCTTATTGTCTTTTTCCGTTAGCTTGATATTTTTTCAGCAAAAGAAACTTGGGAAAATCTGCAGTCAATTCTTCGAACAAATATAAAGATTCAGCAGCATTCTATCTCCTAGAATCTCTACCAATCGCATTCCCGGGGAAATCTTGTCCGAGCTTTTTACATTTGAAGACGGTTTGCCGTGCGAGAACAGGTGGACAGTGGGTGCCGAAAAAGGGGAAGCGGTAGAGAGGCTTTCAGACGACGACGACGGACGAAGCTATCACGCGGAAACCCGGCCGGCAAAGAAAGCGAGCGTCTGCTGCATCCCAGGAACCTCCGAGAGTTGCGTCCGCTTAGGAAAGAACGGGAAATTGCTGCTGGGAAGTGCGAATTCCTAACGTGTGTCCTGTGCGACGAATGGAAAATGCTGAATGATCTTGAGGGAAATTCGAGGAATCCCATAATCATACGAACTATCCTCTATTTTCCCATTGCCTATAGAAAACCCTGGGTAAAGCACATAACTTAAAACGTCTATCGAAAATAAAAATGCACATCATTTCCACTAAATATAAAATATTACCAAACCAATAATATTTTATATATATTTATAGTAGGAAATACCGGCCCACGGATCTGTCTTGTTTTCAAACATTAGTGTACTTGGGGTTGACGGATTACCTAATTCATTAGCCTTTCAAGAAGTTCAAGTCCCGAAATAGGTATCGAGAGTGGAGTCGATTTACCGTGTAATTTACCGCTCTAATGCGTACTGAACGCTCGGCTATGAGTATTAATGATGTGCCAGGGAGAATTACGGGGCTACTGATACCGGTGCAGCCTCTAATGCCCGAGCTAATATACAAGTGGTCCACGGGGAATTGCGATGGTGGACTAGGTGTATAGTTACGTCTTCTCCAACGTACCATCAATCTTGCTAGAATATTAAGAAATCCTACGATTTCTTTCTCGCAATCTATCAGCTAATACCCAATACACATAATGCAATTTACAGTAAGAATAACACAGTACCTAAAACTCAAACTAAAATCAAATTTAATAATTCATATGAATATCGAATTATAACTTAAATATTTTAATAATGAATAACTCATTTTTTATACGACAAACGCACCAGAACGAAAGGTCCTTCCCAAATTCGTGAAATAACCCGATCGGACTTAATTCGCTCTAACTGACGAGGCAGCAACAGCGCGACGCAATTACAATTCCGTTCAATGACTGCATTGTCTGGCGTAGCATCGCGCACATTAGCTGATTAATCACGCGGCAGCGAAATATTGTGGCCGCATTTATAACGGCTTTACAAGAAGAGTAGGAACCACCCTCCGATGATTCATAATGCCGATGGCAAAACAATGCGTTAGCTCTGCAATTAGTGGAAAATAGTACTGAGCGTAATCGCCGATTCATTTTATACGCGTTGCCGGCGAAGGAAGGGCTTTCGATACTGGGAGAAAGTAACGCCGTCGATAAATCGCTTAGGCGAAAATATCCCCAGTCGCTCTCTGCACTTGCGCTTCGCCGATTCCCCCGACAGCGCGAACGTTTCGCTAAATTGCTGCACGTGTTTCCGGGGTTTTAGAGCGACGCGCTCGACCGTCGTATTTTCCTTGGTCCGATTATAATACGCCGGCGCGGATGTCGCGGTTTGTACCGCGCGTGCACTGCCCGGAATTAAAAGGGAGCGAGTTATGGAGAGTGATATCCGGTTAGGCTCGCCGCTGATAAGCAAGTGTGTAATTGCGCGACTGAATAGTTACACGGGTGATGACCGCAGGATGTTATGGAACTCGTTGCATATCAGAGTGGTCTCGTAATATCCTGCGGTCGTAGCTCATGCCACCATTCGTTTGGACAATTAAAAGTTCCTTGTTACCGCCCACCTTAAGGTTTACAATGGTTTTATAGTCTTTATCTTCTGCTTAATCTTCATTTCTCTCTCGCGTTCATTTGAAGAACTATTCACACTACGTAGCAGGTACAATATTAAATAAATACCTCACGTTACAAAATATAGATGAATTCATGATTAATTACAACATCAACTCTCAAAACTCCTCCCAAACTATAACAAAAACCGTCATTCTTCTTTGCCCGAGAAAGAAATCTCGAGAATACGAACACAGAATCTTCCCCACGAACCATGAGAAAAGCTCGCTGAGAACTTCGAGCTTTTTCCCTCGCGGCAGTCTCTACTCGCAAGCGGGCGTCATTAACACCTCGAAATCTGGAGCTGCCTTCGCCAGCTGGCATCGCGCGCGCCGATGTCATATAAATCACGGGCGAATTCGGCTGGCGGCACATTGTCAGAGCAACAGTGCGCGCGTCGCGACGTAACGATCCATTACAGGCTGCTAGCGATAATCGCGTCAAAATAACTCGGTTACATGCCGCGGAGGCGTCGCACTCGGCGTGACACGACGGCGGCGGCGGCGGCTCGGAATATGGGGCGCTCGGAAATGCATAGAAATTGCCGAAATAGGGCCGTACCGCCTCGTACTCGCAATAAGGTGTGCACGTGATCGCCGAAACAGGCCGGAGGGAATTGGCGGTGGACCAAGTTGACAAGAGTTCCTGCACTCCTTGCCGATTTCGAGCCGCTCGCCCCGCTTGTTCCTTGACGCCAGTCACCTCGCTTTACCGCCCTTATGGCCTTCTTTGCAGTCCTCCCTTGTACCTCGCACAATTTAACTCCGAATCCCACTCTCTAGTTTCTTCCAGGCTCTTGTCGCTGTGGCCTCCTGTTAGCCACTCCTAGGCCACTTGGCACTTGCTAAAAAGGAATTGTTGGTTGTTTTAGAATATTAGCTAGATAATTTGTATAAATTTAATAGATGAATAAAATTCTTGTAAATTCGAATAAAAATCGTATGATTATCGAGTGAATAATCGTTCGATTCTCCCGGAATTCGATGCTTATCGCTGCTCGCCTTTCCCCTCGGCTTAGCAGGTGAACAGAGACAGTGTCAGATGTGCAGAGAGGTCGATCGCGTGGAGTGTTGGCGTCAACACTGACAAAGGAGTGGCGCGATGCGGAAATCGGTAAAAAGGGCGGTAAAGCATCCGACTGAAAACCATGTCTGTATGGGAGCACGTGCTCGCATATGAAAGAGGATACACTCCATCGAGGAGACGTGGAACTCGGCAGTGGGCGACTTGGTGGAGCGCGTGCTCGATGCGCGCTTTCACGGTCCGTCGATTTCATCGCAATCGTCGAAGAAATGCGATCGAACGCATACGGGGTGAAACGTATTGCGAGACTCCGACGACTCCCTCCCCTGCACATCCCCTCTCTGGAGAACAGAATTCCGAGCGCTCTTTGCTCCTCGACATACCGTGGTTTTATCGTGCAGTCTCTAATGGCAGGACTTTTCGATCCAATCCACTGAAAGTAATAGGTAACTTGTGGCCACCAGTTGGAAATATTCAATATGTAACGTGTGCATTTTGGATTATTATTTCATGGGGCTTTCCATTGAAGTAAATGTTTGCGAATTTATATTGGCGTACTAGTAAAGTGCTTCAATCGCAGGCAACCATTGTTTTGAATGCATTGTACTTTGTGTACTGTACACTTTTTAACGAAGCTGAGTGTTTTAATATTTTTTTCATCCGATTTCTAAGTGCGCGATGACCCTTTTTTCTTTTATTTACAGCATTTGTAAAATTTTGTTTATTTAAAACAAATTGAAGAAAATGGTGTCATCAGATTCACCATAATCGAGTTAAGTTCGCCATTCAACTCAACACACAGTCGGTGCCTTTCAGCTCTCCGTGCAAGTCTTCCTATTATTTGGAGACGTGCAGCCACAAAAGTTCCATTAACTCACCTGGCGTAAACGGGCTTTGTTCCCCACCGGTTTCGTTTCCCACTTGGCTTTCGGGCCGAGTCTCGGGGGGTGTGGGTTATACGAAAAAATGGTGTTCCGAGGGAAGTTGGAGACAGTACGTGTCCGGTAAAGCAACGGTAACGACGCTGGGCGAAGCCAATTTACGATGTCGCCAGGCCAGAACGACTTTTAGTGGAGCGGCTTGTAATGGGGTTACGTCGAATCGTATTTTTTAGTATTAGGCCAACAGTAGCCAACTGTTTCTCCTTTGAAACCCCTCTAATGAGAGCACGAAGGAGATCATCTTTATGGGGCTATTATTATTCGATACCTTTCCTCTCAATTGCTCCTCTTCTATTTAATACCAGCCTTATTGCTTCCTCGTTACAATCTTCTTCCCAAGATTCTCTCTCCACTCCTTTTTCCCTAAGTAATTTCTTCTGGAGAAGATATCTTGTTATTTCTTCATTCAAATTCTTACCTCGCCGATTATTAAGAGCTGCCCTCCTTATTCCTCTAGTCACTTGATACACTTGTGTTCCCAAGTACCAACAGATAAATAACTTCTCTGTTATGCAAGAGATAAATATTGCAACGCGCACTACGCAAAGATGAATCGAGCAAGCTTTCCAACATTCTCGCGAGCAGTATTTTGAAAACACTCTGCATCCCTCGTTGCCGATGTATTAGTGGGAGCCAGTGCAAACAGCATAAGTGCTGCTCGGGGTCGACGTTATATTGGTTCCAGCTCGAAATATGTAAATAGCCGTGGAGAGCCGCCAGCAGGAAGAGTGAGAGAGAGAGGGAGTCGGTGGAGAAGTTACCGAGTAGCGGGATAATTTCGGGGATATGAAAAAAGTTTGGGCTTATGAGAGTGCCCGCTGAAAACCAGACGATTCAGTCACTCGAACTCCAACCTCCAGCGGGGCCAGTTGCGTTTCATTACCAAAGACGATTTCTCTTCATTTCCCTCCCTTTTCTGGTTATAGACTGGTACATTGATATTGGAAGGGTGCGTTGTACCGGAGCGGTGAAATTGTTAGTTTATATTTGTTGACCGGTGACGAATTTTAGTGCGAGTTAGAGGGATCTGTTCTTACTGCGTTAAAAGAAAGGATACATGTCCTTGTCGCGGTTAAATTATAGTCTGTGTAAGATCGAGAATCATTAGCATGCGGCAAGGGTTTCGAATTTCAATTCAGCCACAATGACTTATTGAACAGGTGTGTAATTCACTAGGAATTTGTGAGTGGTTGGCGTAATTAGTTAGAACGTGGCAATTGATTGGGAGTGATTGGTTGATCAATATTGGGTAACCGAGACATCCTATCGCAGGTACTTAGTCTACCGGAGGTAGCGAGTTTATTCGGAGGGTCTCGCTCTCGCCGTCTGAGTTAGGTCTGTTGTTCTCTACTTACGCACATGTACTCATTCTCGGAAGGACCCAGCCGCTCACACCACTCCTTGCGAGGGGTAGATCGAGGCGTCTGATGGCGTGTATTTCGACAGAGTAACCGAATGCAGTGCGGTCTCTAGCTCCGTCTCGATTAATTTCCTCGCGGGCGACATAGTTTCGGTGATATTGGGCTGCCTGCTGCGCTGAATGCTGAGAATCCGCTCGCGCGACAACGTCATGGAGTGCTCGAGTGAAGCTTAAATTGTGCGAATATTCCGGGCCAAATCATATTGTTCTCGGTTTAATTGTTCTTATATCGAGTTTCGAACGAGCTCCCACCGGCATCGCATAATTTCTTGAATTCGAGCGGTTTGTTGGATCCGTTTGATTTCCATTCGAACGCGTCATCAGTGGAAGCTTCCGCACGTGCGGTGAGCGATCGTGTAGTATAGTATGATAATGAAAGAGCAGAATGACGTGGGATGTAATTAATGGTGTCGACGGCCACCCGCAGAAAGGGTGTGAATGTCACGGTGCGCGCGTGTGTGTCCGTAACAATTGGAAGGAAAGATAATTTTATTATATTAACGCTTTTGTGAGCGTTTCGGAATTCGTCGAATTAATTGCGCGCTTAATGTCCAATTTGGTATTATTACAGTAGGATGATTTGATAAAGGGGTTCGGTCGAATGGAAATTTCGGACTTGCTGTAATTTAGCGTGTGGAATTCAACGCGACAATGACGTTTCCGTCTGCCTTGGCGAGGCTTTTGAAAAACTGAATAAAAAATAGGAATGAGATTTTAATTTTATACAAATTTCCGCAAGTCGCAGATTTAATTTAACGCGCGCGCACGTGTTCCCCTTTGCGCGTAATAATGAAATGGACTTTAATACAGTAGGGTGACCGCAATTTCCATTCGATGGAACAACCTCTTTATTCCAAGAAAAGGCAGGGAAAGGCTCCAAGGTAAATGTGAGTGTTGCGACATTAATCCAGACGGCGGAAGACAGGAGAATGCAAAACATATCCACTGTCATCCGTATGGGTTCATACACATGTGCATTTAATATCCGTCGCATTATCCGCGCGCTCTAGAACCTTTCTCAATCATAGCACACTTTTTCTCCCAGGCGGCAGTCAAGCGGAGATAACTTTCTCTATATGTGCGTGAAAGCCAAAGGATCCCTCAAGACTATGTCTTTCACTCGAGCTACATTCTTGTTATTTCAGATTTCTCTCGAAAAGCACAACCTTTTCAATTCCGAGTCTCTTTAATCCGGATTTTTTTAATTCCAACTTTCTACATTACAAGAATATTTCGCCGGCCGCCATTGATCTATGTCACAATTTAACATTTCTCCCCTTAACCGAACGGAATGGGATGATTCACCTGCCTTAAAATCGCTACTGCATAATAAATACTTGTGTGTGACATATTGCACTGAATAAATAGTGAGATCTGATAGAACTGAATCAAAGAGAAGCGAATCACCCTGTATAGTATTAAGAATATCCGCGTCAGAATGAAATAGATTTCCTTAAGTTGAGACGAAGCTCCGTAATGTCCGATGAACGTACCCCAAGTGACATTTATTTAATTAATGCAATCCAATCCATTAGAACGAGTCTCGTAGAATAGGAGCACGACTTATTCATACAACCTCGGCAGAAACCTCTGGAACGGCACTCAGACATCCTTAAAAATGTTCCCAGTGCGCTGAACTTTCTTTCGTGCCGGCTGAATTTCCTTTCTAAACAGACTCGTCTATTAGTATTGGCTTTGCGAGTTAATACAAGAGGGTAAATCTTGACAGTAATTTTCTCTGCTTATTAAAACTAATTGCAAACGAAGCGCTATTTTCCCTTTCGTTTTAGCCCGCCTCTCAATTCCTCGAATAGTTGTGTCAGAATAACAAAGCACTTTCGAGTAATGAGCTCTTTGAAAGAGTAATGGCAAAGGAGTCCCTCAGTTGGCATCAGGCAGGGTTGATGCCAGATTGCCTGAAGCCTCGGCGAAATTTAATCTCTTGAGTCAAAAGAAAGTAGGATACACGAGCAATCTACTCTTGGCCAACATACGCATTCGGCAAAACGAGGGAACTAGAGAGAGAGAGAGAGAGAGAGAGAAAAGAGGGTGGGTGGGTGCGCGGGTGTGTGTAAAGAGCTCAATCAGGAGCCGAAGTGAAGGGGGCGGGGGGGATGGAACGTGCGGCCGGTTCGACGTGTTCACTTGAGGCTTTGATGAACCACACGGAGCAAGGAAAATTTAAATCGTCGGCACACGCCACCGCGAGACAATGGCTTTTCCATTTAATTGATGTAATTTAAGCGCCTGCCCGCCGCTCCGCCCCTTCCGCTCCCAGTCGCACCCCGTCGCGCCACTCCTCTCGCAAAAGAACCCTGTCTGACTTCAAAGGGAGGCTGCGCGGTAAAAGGTCGGCAAATTCGAGATGCGAAATTAACGCGCTTGCCAAAAAGTAATCTCCAGTTGAAGGGGCCCGATATAAATGATTTTAAATTGTACGCTTTATTGTAGCCCTACCCTTTCGGGACAAGTCTACATTTTATTATACTAGTCTTTATGGATGACGGTTTTATATGTAGATAGATTTGGTATTCTAATTATACTGTTGTAATTACTTATCATCTACTGCACAATTAGCTACTCGGCGTATGGAAACCCCGTGAATGAATGAGGAACTAACATAAATGTACTATTATCATTAATTAGTGTGTTTGCGCAACCAACGTCTGCATCTCTGGAAATTAAACTGACATTAGATCAATACTGCTTGTTTATAAGATATTCTTCTGCAAATTCGCCGATATTTGCAGAGTCAACATTGGCAGATTTTCGTCAAACCACAAAGTTTGCAGCCGACGCGATCCCACTCACGCGCATGGTTCCCAGGGTTAATTAACAAATCATATAACCGGGCATAATTTATGGCAGAGAAATAAATACGCGCACCTATTTCTGTGTGTTTATTTCCCCCGGCGAGGCGGAAGGTGCGAGCCGCTCGGAATGGTGAAAACGCGCTGTGGCGGAGCCGCATTCCACGCGGAATAAATGGCACAACCGCCCGGGTCACAGGCATCGGGAATATCGTACTTATGCATCATCAGCCCGATTTCCAGGGGCGCGCGCGACTCTTCGAAGCATAATAAAATGCAAACGGAGCCCGAGAGGCACGTACACGCGTTCGGCCACGACGGCGGTGGCGGCGGCGGCGGCTGGCGGCACGTTACGAATGAGAATTTATTGGTCCGTTACAAACGCCTCTGCTAGCGGGAAATAAATAACAGCTCTTGTTCGCGTCAGGCTAAGATAAAATACAGTTTCTACTAGGAAAAAGTAGCTACGCAGAATGTAATATATTTCGGGCGTAGAGATGCGCGCGCGCGAGAGAGAGCGCTCCTGCCACCCTGGCACAGTTATGGAAACAGTGCACGTCTCCTCTAGCAGATTTTTTTTCCACCTGTTTTCAGTAATCTGTATCTTGTTTACGAGCAGAAATGCCGGACTGTACGCGCCCCACCGAGCGTCCGGTCGAACCTCCAGCCGTCCAAGAGACTCGTTTGTCACTCCGAACTTCGGAATTTTTATTGCGGCCGACAGCTGAACGCGTTCTGTGCTGCTAGTTGAAATTAGCTCCAGCCATATATTCACTTTCGTGATTGTTCTTAGCGTGTTTGCCTCGACAACTGTAACTGTAATTTTACAGACTTGACATATTTAATGTAGAATTATTTCTATTCATTAGAAATTAGAAACGGTGAACTCATATTTTCATGTTTTGTTTTTGTTTTACATTTAATATTAGATGCTATGTTTTACAAATTTTAATTTTTCGGAAACATATGCGTTCAAATCAGATTCTAGAAAATACTTGCCATGAATGTCTATATTCATTTGAAAAGGGGACTCCAGTGCCCCGTATAACTCGGAAAGTGCTCCAGTTCCACATCGGAAATACGAGGCGAAACATTGTCTTAGTCGCATTGAAATTCAAAGGGATGAATATCAATAGAGAATGGGTAGTCAATTATCGAGCCAATCGGTGGTAGTACATTCGCAGAGACGCGTTTAAGTTGGCCGAACAAGGGGCAACTGAAAATCGTACTGAATCCCGGAATCACTAGGAACAATTCGACCGATGTAATTCCAGCTGTTATCGGAGATAGCGGCGATACGGGAGAGCAGTGAGACAAGGAGACTAGTGTGTAACTTGTAGCTGTATCTGCATGTCCATTGGAATATCGAGCGAGCATTCGAATTCAAATTCGAGCAATGTACGGCAAAACACGTTCTCCCTCTCGAACCAGTGTCATTAGATCTCTTTTGATAAAATATCGAATCCGGATGATACTGTAAAGACCCAGAGTGCTGGCATGGAATAAGTTAATATTCAAAATTCTTCAGGAAGACAGCCATTTACTTTTTCTTCATCTCTCAGCACCGCGAAAAACAATACGGATATATTGATATTTAATTGTTCCATTGTGGCGTATTACTGGGAAGTTTATTGATTTTATAACCTGGCACTTATTGATTACGTATTAAATTCAGCATTGCTGAAAGCCCCGGCAATCATATTAATTGCACCACTACCGACCATAAATAACTGCGCGCCAGTAAAATGTCAAAGTAAACGATAATACCCGCAGCGTGTCGAGTGAGAATAATCTTTGGAATTTGTTATAATATTCCCTGCACTCGTACACCGGCTATACCCACCCGTAGTATTAGCGGTACTTTTTTCAGTATCATTTCCGACTAGCGCGGCTACGCTCTCTGACGAATTTGCGAGAAATTTCGAGAGAGCTTTCGAGCGCATTCCCGCTCTAGACTTGGAAAGTCTGGCGCGCTAGCTGCAATAAATCTTTTTCCATTATTGCGTCTCCGTTGAGCGCACAGTTGCAGGTTCCAGGAGAACCGGGATGGTCAGAATTCCACGAGCCCTCGTGCGCTAAGGCTTCCACTTGCTTAACGCTTCCCAGCTCCAGCACGTCTCTAGAGTGACTCGAGTTTCTCGGGTGAAATCAGTGAGTCTCGAGTCGAGTTCCACTTCACATTGGAATCCAGCGCTCCCGGGATTATCATGTGCGAACAGTTTCGCGGCTCTCGCCGCGGAAAGAGGTCGAGCGCTTGTGTCGTTTCGAGCGAGCGAAATCAATTAGCGCGGCCACCCTCGGCCAAAGAACTGAGGACCAATGACGAATGATCGCATCGGGAGACTCGGCGTCCCGACGTCAAGTAGTTTGTAAAGTCACTCTTCGGTCAAAATCGATTTGCTACTTTCGCGTAAGTAAATGTTGTTGGAGGATCGAACGCCTGCGCCAACATTGACAGCCACTACATTGACATTTCGAGCTAATTGGCCCACGAGTGTGGACTGTGGGCTCTGGTCAAAGTGCAATTGCTGAGCAGTCATACATTTGTGATTGACAGGGGCGAGGACAGGTGAGCACTATTAGTGCCTGAATCCTTTGAACAGTGCGGGTTCTCGTAATCCTAATAGGTCACGTAGAGCAATTTTGTTATGCATTTGTACATGTGTTTTATTAAAACATAGATACAAGTAACCTTGCTCACCGTTTTCTAAATAATAATTCTTAATAAATCCCATACATTGAGGAAACAGAGCGATTATTATCTTAAAAAGCCAAATCCCGTGGTCGGACTACGCCTAATTACCAGCGGCTCTCGTGTAGTACAGTGCCTTCTCTAGCGGAGTGGGGTAGATAGACATCGTGAACAATGGGGTTATCGAGTTCGCGCGGCATTTCCAACTCTACTAATCGTAAATCCGGAGGCCATACTACTATGTGTGCTCTCTGTGAATAGCTGCTTGCCAAAACTTTTGCGAACACGAGTATCGCATCATTCAACAATGTTTTACGAACCTCGGACATTAATGAGGTATTTGATTCTACAACTTTTTAATTTTATTCACCAATGACGGAGCTTGTATATTAGTGTCATAATTTTTTGGTATAAAGTGCTACGCCCCTTAATTTCAAGTTCTTGCCCACCTTTTCCAAAAAAAACCGAACTTTCACACATAACCAGTCTCTCAAGGGGTTTGTCGTTTAAAAAAGCGGTCAAGTTCAAGTTACATTTTTGTACCACTTCGTGTACTGAATGGCGAGAGGAAAGTGTTAAAGTTTTATTTTTTATTTCTCTGCGTAGCCGAGAACCTTGTAGCAAGTTAGCCCCTAACATAATTTAAGCTAAATGCGAGAACACTAGCTCAGCGAGAGTTAAAACGCACGCCGGTAACACGTTGTGTGTACATACACAGTACACATACTATTGTTGTAACAGTAACTGAGCCCACCACGGAGCAATAAATTAAAGAGGACGTTTTTCGCGCGATCCCTCCACCGAGCAGTGCTCCCTCTTCTTCCCTCTTGCCACCAGGCAACGTGAACTAATTTTGTCTAAAACTATATTGTTTATTTGTTTCATTCACAAAGGCGAACCCTTAAAATAGTTGTCGCGCTAAAAATGATTCAAAAGTCATAAAAATGCTTTTGAAAAGTGGTTTCGCGTGTCAGCTAACCCGTAGAACGCGGCAAGTGGGGGGAATTTATAAATTAAGAACTAATTGGGCCTCCGCCGTGAGAACAATTCTGTCTCCCGGCGGCGCCGTCAAGGGGCTGCGGGGGAGACACCGGACAATTAACGGGTGAAAAATAAAAGCGAGCCGCCCGGGGTGGATGCTGGCGCGAAGAGCTGGGCTGGTCGAGAGGAAATGATGAGGGGGTGGAGGAGGAGCGTATGGCGGAAAGCAGGCCGATGGGCTTGGAGGGGACGCTTCTGTCGAATAAATTACCCGATCTCTAATTAAGTACGTCTGTAGCGGCGCGTTATAATCGCAGCGCTGTTAATCATCGATTTTCTCTAACTCTCTCTCTCTCTCTCTCCCTCTCTCTCAACGCCTTTTGATTTCGTTTTCACTCTCTTTGGAAATGCAACGTTACGGAGCCTGTCGCGTACTTCGGATTGGGCTCGACAGATAGCAATGAGTTATTCCCAGCTGATCTTCTAACCTTCGACCGGCGAAAAAGCTCTTACTCTAGTGAGATTTATGGCAAAGTGCTGGTAGAACTGGATTTCCGTATAGAGTTCGATTCGATTCAATTTTCCTGTACCTCGATTTACAACCTTAAACCCTCTCACTTACTTCAACGCCCCGACTCTAATCCCATTATTATTTCATTTTACATTACTCAACATCAATTACACAAACAATTCCACCGCCAAAAAAACTACCGCGCGCTCCATCCCATCCAAAAGCGCGGGCCCCTCGTTATTTATTAATCCGACCCAGGAGGAAACAATGGGCGCGCGATCGGGCCAGGGGTAGTTGGTCGTCCTGGCAGAGAAACTCGAAGGCCGGTGCGCGCTCGCGCTCACACTCGGTGGCGCGTTGCGCGCGCTAACAGGGCGGGATCGCCCGCAGGAAAACCTCGCAACACAATGACCAATTTTCCGGGAGTGCGCGAGGGAGAAAGAGGGGGCGTGTGTCGCGGGCTCGGACGCGTATCTCATTTTGGCCGGGAGTAAGCGAGGCGACCCAATTTCGACGACAATGCGAGAGCGCGCCGCTCGCGAAAGATAGAGGCGCTCGGATAAAGCGGAACAGTCGAGTGCGGTGCGCGCGGCTTGAACAGAGGCGCACCGGCGCCGCCGCGATATATATACGTAATACGTGTATGCACGGGGGTGAATCGTCGGCGCGGAGGAACGTGCTGGCTCAAACAGACAGAAAAGAGCGAAGGGGGTTGAACGGAGGTGGTTGGAGCCTCCAGGAACGCCGGCCAGAGAGAGAGAGAGAGAGAGAGAGGGGGCGGTTTTACACGCGCGACTCCCGCAATTCATGGGTCGCGCCCGCAGGAACTGATATTTCGCGGAAAATGAATCACCCTCATACAGACGTGGCGCAGCGGTAACGGGAACACAATAGTCAGACAATGGGAAAAGCGGCGCACAGCTCTGCCTTGGAAAGCCTGCTGCTACGGCTGCTGTGAACCCTCTCTCCTTCTCTCTCTCGCTCTCTGTGCTTCGGACAGTGAGGGGTTCGTAACCAGCGGGAGATACGTCGACGCTACCGCCGGCTCAGACAGCCGGGAATCTCCCGACGCACTCCGGAGGAAGTGTTATCTGCACCCGGAAGTGATCCCGCATCGACGGAACTGGGTTACCTAGCTTGGTTTTCGCTGCTTTAACTGACCCCGTTTCAACCGATGGACACTCGTACATTCATGTGGAGAACTGGCTTGCTGGGTTTGGTTATTCTTGATGGCTTTCGCCTGCGCGTTTAAAATTATGCTATTTAAAGAATAGCGGATTGTTGCATTGTCAGTGAGGAGGTTTGTTGGACCCCTTTACTTATGTCGATTTGGATGGCTGGAAATGTTGGGGTAGGATAATTAAGGCGTATACTGTAATCTGTACTTCATTTATAGATGATTATGCATTCTTGACTAGACAGATTCTAAGCTTCTTTAATAAGTATGCTTAAAGTTGCGGAAGCTATTTATCCTTCTATTCTGTTACGACTCCAGTTTACCATGCAACTAAGCCGTGTATACTGACTTACGTGTATTCTATACCAATTTTTTTCTCCACAATTCTTTAAACCCTGGTCTTACAGGACAGAATATTGCCGGACGTTCGGTACACGCAGAGTTCTCAATTTCAACAGATTGTAAAACGGCGGCTTTGGAAGTTGAATGCACTCGCGAGTTGGAGATTTGGCGAGGGTTGTGAAGAGGTTCAACAAAACTAGGATCCGGCAGTGGCGGGCTTCTCATTCCTCCTGGCTGTCAGTGCTTCCGTCTCTAGTTGGGCTGAGAGCGGAGTGGCGAGAGCCTCGCCCGTTTAAGAGTACAAACTGTAGCCCGGCGTCAAACAGCTGCGGCAGTAGCCGGCCAAATTAAATTGACCGCGTCCATTAGAGCCCGTGATTGTCACTCTCGGCACTCAGTCTCCCTGCTTCTGCTCCGTCTACTGAGCAATTAACGTCTAATTACTGTATTATGCAAACCGATCACCGTCCGTCGAGAGACAAGGAAACGCTCGAGAACCATGTGGACACGGGACAACATGCTGCGTTTCCACCCCCTCCTCAACCTCGTCTTCCGGAAGCTCCCACTGCTTTACAAGCTCTTGTCCTGTGTCTACGCTAACGATTAATCGTAATGATTGCTGGTACTGTCACCGATGCTTGTAATGAACGGAGTAGATGCTTTGAAATGTTGATCGTAACAGCAGTCAGGAATGATAATTAGCAGACCATCGGAAGGCTGGGTGGATAGTCCGCAAGTTAATAACGCGCCATAAATGCAATCGTATTTTCAATAAATTTGTCGCTAACTCTCTCGTCATTTGGTTTTCATGTGTTCCTCGCGTGTTCTTGTAATTGCAGCCGCAAGCGACTGCTTTCTCTTAACTTGACTAATTGGACCTTTCCGCTTTGCTCATTAGCCCTTGGAGAATAAAAGGAGGAAAAATACGATATGCCATTAACTCTCATTATTGCACCACATCGGAGGCGTAGCGCTGAGTGCCGGATTACTTGAACTAGGAGGGTCATAACGTCGATCATTAGTGAATACGACACGCGGCTCATTGCGCAAATGCGTATTTCACCTGAGCGATACTTGGGAGGTGCGTCGGGCCGCATTGCAAGCGGAATCCTCAACATTCCCGCTGCTATTGTGGTAGGGGAGCAGTGGATTTCGGGAATAAAATTGTTTGCGGAATTATGAAATTCGCGGCAATACGGCAAAGATGCTAAATTAGGGGTTGGCATTCGCTGCACGTAGGATTTACGGAATGCGGAATATCGCAGCGCACTGCCAACAATTCGTATTAATGCCTCGGTACAAAAATGGCTCGGAAATGCTATTAATACTTGGGAAAACATAATTTGCTAAAAAATCTCGAGACGACAACAATTCACTCGGACTACCCTGGATTTCTGGACAACAGAGAAAACAAAGACCGTCCAGCACGCGTGCATGAATTAAATAAACTCAATCGCACGCCTACCCACGAATTTTCATTCACCAGGTAATCATATAAATATTTATTCGCGCAAACATGCGCATCCCATTCAACTTCCTCAACTTGAGCTTTAGCCGAAAACCTTGTGAAAGAGCGAGGTGATAAAATTCAGAACAAAAAGGGCGAAAAAGAAGGAAAGGAGGCTTGATGAGCTTGAATAGCATGTCGCCGGTGTGCCCATTCAGAATGCTTTCCGGGTCCTTTCAGGGTCTTCGGTGCATATAGGTACACTTCCAAAAAAGGCCGGGCCGGCGGCTTTCACAGGCGAGACGGGTGATCGGCCGAACGGGGGTAGAGAAGCATTTCTTTTGAGTGGCGGTGGCAGCGTCGAATCAAGCATACATAAATTCAAATCGGCGGGGGGGGTGCGGTGCGGGGACTAAAGGGGTAGGGGGGATGGGTGACAGGGTAGACGAGTGCTTCCTTGCGCTGTTCATGAAATTTAAAACCCAGTCGACGCCCGCTCCCCGAGATTGCTCCTTTGAGTTCCGGTCAAACGTGGCACCCCTGCACCCACACTCTCTTCGCCCCCCTCGCCCCCTCTTCTTTCTATCTTGGTTCCTCCACCGTGGCACCCTCGAGTTTATCAGGGCGAGCTGCTCCGCAAGCTCTAGCACGCTTTCAGAAAATTTAATAGCTTACTCGACGTACTAGCTACCCGCGTCCGCTCCCCCCGCCTTTCCACTCCTCCGGTGCCGGATTTCCCATCTCCCAAGGACCCGGCATATCTTGACAAAGCGCTTGTCTTAATTGTCCCGTGCTTCTTGCCCTACCACGCGCATCCCCCCACTCCCTGCATCAAGCAAAGAGCCAGAAATTACTTGGCTTTCGGAGTGGATTGACCGGCATTTTTCGCTTCCACTTTGTGATGCGAAGATGTGCAGTGCGTTGGTGAACGGCGCTCGTGGGTTGCGGTGTCGAAATGTCTCTTTGGACTTTCAGTGCCGTGGCTCTGGAACAACTCAGACTATAACTCGATTTACGAGGGAATAAGAGAGTCCAGTGTTCCAATGGCGCCGTTTGCTTCGCGTTACGGTTGAAATGATAAAATTATAAGCCGACAATGGCGCATTATTTCACTCATTGTGCACATTGAAACCGCGCATAAGCTGCTGATTATTATTCATTGTCGTTAATTTCAGCGCGATATACATATGTAATTATTGCTTGGCGGGATTACACGGGTATTCATCCATTAACATAAAGCGCAGTCTAAATTAGTTATTCTTAATGCCGGCTCTATTTCGATAAACAATGGCTACTAATAGTCGCCGAGACATTAAAATATCGTTATTACTTTGCGGCATTCGTATACCTGCGATATCATTGCTCTGATCATCAGTGTTATAACTAATCCACAGTCGTTCGAAGCAGTTGTGTCGCGTTACTAATAAATCTCACTAATTTCCGCCAATTTTCTCGGAGCCGGCTGTGCTAGTTAAGCAGCAATGTAAAGTCTCGTGGCCAGACAGACATTGGTCGGGTGGCTGCGCACTCCGATTCTTTCAGGTGTGTCGTGTAAAGGGCTGGAGGGTGGTTGCTCGCGGAAGACGGAGCCCCAGTGGCCTTTCACGCGGCTCCTGGAACCGGAAGCGCTCTCGGCACGCGAGATTCAATAGATGGCCGGGCGGTAGAGAATGTTGTAGAGATTGTTCCGGTGAGCATGATCTATGGGGGCGCCGTGTCCCGGCCTACCCCAGAGTCGCCTCCAAGTATCGAAGTGCTTGCGACAGCTCTCCTGCTCCATCCGTCGCTCCTCCTGTAAACGACATGTACAGAGCTTATTAGGCTCCCTCCACACTGCCACTCCAACATTTCCTCTCGCAACTTTTTCTCACGCCTTACAGAGTTAAGCATAAGCAACTATTTATTGATGGGCTGCTGAATGGTACTCAATTCGATTGTATGAGAAAGAATAAGTCCGCAAGAGCGCACGAGAAAACGTTGAAGTGGAAAGTGCTGAGAGGGTGAAAGGTGCATTCAGTGTGCAGGAGCCCTTACGCGTACGAGAGCAGCGCGCTCTCCTCGCGCAGTACATCCGAATACATAAGTGTCACTCGGCAGAAAGCGAGGAACCCTCCTATGCAGCTTGTGTAAACCTTCGCGTATCATTAATTTAAGCCGGCCATTCTTCAGGGTAATATACAGCGTCGAGCTTATAAATAGGTACAGTCTGCCTTCATAACTCAGTGCCATTCTATGCAATTTTGATTTAAGGGTCTGACATTTATATTATGTGCAGTTATATTGAGACGCGTGGATGGAAATCCTTCCATGGGGGAGCAACATTGGAGGTACTTACATTTTTTACTCGTACCTAAGAAATGGAATCATTAATATAAATTTATGACCCTCAAAGGTTTAGAAGCCTGTGAAACTTCGTAATATGTTGAACAGCATACCTATTACCATACTATTTAGCCAATTTGTACCGAAAGCATATTGCTGCATCTTGAAATGCGGCGACATATTACGGATGTAAGTTTTAGAGACACTTGGCACTTATGTCAATTAATGTACGCAGTCAGCATATAAGCATGGCATGTGCACTGGCCCAAGTGGCTAATACGTCGTGCGACTCGATTCAATCAGCCAACGGACGAGCGACACGAACGAGATTGGAGCGATCGGCGCAATTAATTCCAGACGGCCAAGTGTATGAGTGAGAGTGAGAGAGAGGGAGAGGGAAACAAGAGTTATCGCTCGCCCGTTGTACAATCGATCGTCGATCTTCATCCACTTACCAATGCCCTTTCCTGTTTCCGGCGTATTTGCTCTGCCAGCTCCGCTATGTATTCACGATTTCCGGCCCCCAGAGCTCGCAGTCTGTCGGCAGAAAGACTTGGAACTTGATATGAATCCTGTGACGGCCGCCCGCCGAATGGGGGTTTACATTTGCTATTTGTCGAAATGACTCGTAAAGTCGGCAACTTCGGATCGCTGTTTGGCCGAAAGCAAATATTAGTGATTTCAAGGAAATTGAAGGTTCGCTTTGAAAATCGGAAAGTGAGAATCACAGATAAACATTTCAAGCGTAATCAGTCCGATATCATAGCATCATTAAATGCATAGATGGAAAATAAATGAGGTTCGAGTATTCATGCTATCAGAAAATGACTCTAGCCATTCGCATTCAATTTAGACTTCCAATTAGCAGCCTTTGCACTTGCTAATATAAACGAGATCCCGGCATTCAGTGGGTTGTTTCCACAAAATCGACGGAGACAATCGAATTCTCCTCTGTATCGAGGATCGGCTGCTATCATATTATCAGCGAGATGTCAAATCCCCGAGGAGAAACAGTTTCGATCCCTCCCCTTATCGAAGAGGAAATCTTATCAGGAATCGTCGAAACCACCGGCCCTAATTACGCCGAGCCGCGAGCCGAAATTCCTGATAAAACACAGCCTGCGGAGAGGAGTAGCATAGAGAGTGTAGCAGCACTAGCCGATGCTTCGTTTTCGACCTGAGCACAAAGCGCCAGCCGCCCCCATTCACCAGGATAAATATGCGAACAATGACTCCTAACCCAGGAACTCTACTCGGAATAATAACATTAGCGCTCATTATCGCGTGCGCGTGTAAAGTATACATTAAAAGTTACGGCATTACCCAGCTGGCCGAATAAACGCCCCCAACGTGCGTTGGCCGCAATATCGCGGAATAAGCCGAACTCGTATGTATCGATACCATTTGCCAATTTCGACATGCGCTATTGCTCGCTGCAGTGCGATTTCCGGGCCCTTTGCGATCGTATTTCGAGTCCGATTTCACAAAACTATCTAGGAATACAATGCGACCATTCGATTCTCTTCATCAGTTTTCCCGGGTATTAATATTTTACTGTTTTCATCGTTTTTGTGTTACATCTTGCAAAGGAATTCATCACAATTTCACGAATAAGATGCAACTAATAAGTCCATTAACTCGATACATATTTATAACACTACTACTTGAAAGCCTGTCAAGAGCAACGATGGAAACAGCGCGTAATTCGCAGGCGTACATTACTTAATTACACAACAGAAGATTAAGACTTTAAGTTGAACTTTGGAATACTTGTGAGCAAATTTACTTTGGAAACTTTCGTGCAGTTAGCTGCTGCATCTCATTAAAAGCTGGGGCTTCGAGGCCACAGTATTGCCCGATCTTGTCATTCCCTGCATCGCTACCATACACCCGGGGTGAAAATTTCGGCATCACCCTCTTCACCAACAGTTCGCCGTCAACTTTATTCGTCATTACACGAGAGACGTGCGTTCGAAATTAGCGTAGACGCGCGCGTGCGATTAAAAGGCAGCCGCCGAGCGAATCAGGCCAAAGAACACTTATACCAAATTAGGCAGTGAAACCACGCGTTGGCTTTCACGTGAAACTGGCGGGTTACTCGTGGATGGAAGTCAATATCAGAAGCAAAGACAAAAGCAGTCTAGTTCGCTCTCGCAGTTAGACGGCCATCAATTATTCAACTATCCTGCGGAGCGAAGCTCCGGGGCCCGGCGCGGCCCGGCATGTACCCTGTTGGAAAACCAGGTGGGACAGGTCAACAACTCTGAAAGCTCCATCGCATTAAAGAAAGCCTGGCTTACTCTACCTCGCCCTTTCTTTCTTTTGCATTCACTTTCTGCCTCTTTTGCCGCCCGCGCGCCGCATTTGGCCTACTCCGGACAATGAGCTTTGCAGAAGCATTGCGCCCGAGACTCGCTATTTTGCATTTTTCACCACCCGCCGCGCCGCGCCAATTCCCTTACACATTTCCCCCCGGCCGGATATCCAATTAAACCTCCATTTGTTAACGCGGTGTGATAGCGCTGTACTCTACCGATACCTACTCTATCGAGTGTACGAGTACATACGCGTACTCTAAGTAAATAGTTCGACATTTGCCACGTGCTCAGTTTTTACTTCGGTGTTTCTTTATGGAAAAATCGTTTGAGAGGAATGTGGTGTGGTTATAGTTATAGAACTCTTAGTTTATAGTTATAAGTTTGTACTTACAGTTATAGAACTCTTAGTTTATAGTTATAAGTTTATACTTATAGTTATACACCTCTTAGTTTATAATTATAAGTTTATACTTATAGTTATAGAACTCTTAGTTTATAGTTATAAGTTTATACTTATAGTTATTAGAACTCTCAGTTCATAGTTATAAGTTTATACTTATAGTTATAGAACTATAGTTATAGAACTCGGTTGGAGATCTGTCAGTTATTCGGTTTTCGTCTGGTTTCGTGTTGATAAATAAAGAGCGTCGCTTCGTGCTCGCACGGACTTTGAAGAGAACCGAGCGCCAGGCGAGATGAGGACGTTGTCGATGTAACGCCCGGGGCGCCAGTGGCATTAGGACCGCGCGGAATTCCATTACACGTTATCAAAGCGTGTCACATTATGGATCAGTCGGCCGGCATTCCCGGCCGTAATCGGTATAACGACCGCATGCACACGATGTTATCGAACGATAAAACAGTATTAGCGTATCGCGGCCGGAGCGGCTACTCCCGGGGATAGATCGGCGCCGGAGGAAACGCCCGCTCGGAATAATTGCTTGGAAATCCGATAATCCGGCCGCTTGAAAAACTTCCAATCTCCTTCGCGGCACAGCGGCGGCAGCATCTCAAGATGGACGCTGCCAATAGGGGGGAGGGAATACGAGGAAAAAAACGGAGGAGCACAAAGGTCCCGGCGCCCTTCAGCTATTAAATCCTCCTCGTTGGAATGCCTGGCGTCCGATCGCCTCGAGGGCTGCCTTTCGCCGGCCAGAAACTTAATTCGCCGTCTTAGCTTGTTACTCGCATTTTAAAGGATCATCTTACACCTTTAATCAGAGCTATCCTTCCCCGCGCAGCTTTAATTAGATCGACGAAACGTGAGGTAATGAGGGCTGAACAAAAAACTCGTGCAATTATTCGACTGCTGTCGCCGTTTTTAGCTTGGGTTATTAATAGAGTTGGTAGGACTTTTTAGAAAACGACAACTTTCCCATATGAGGGTGAAAGTAACAGGTTTTTTCTCCAAGCATATATCGATTATTTAACCATTGAAATAATTAGTATTTTCTTCGACATTTAAAGGGCGATATTACGCTTCCATGTAATATTGAATTTTAATATACACTTTCTTTTCCAGAATCAAGTTATTTGAAACTCTTAATAACTCAAAGTAGTACAATAAACTCTGAATGATTTCGAATTCAAATTCTAATTCTAACTTATGCCGCATGCCACTGAAAATATCCAAGGCAACCCAAAAGCACCAGGATTATCGAGGACTAGCTGTGCATCATCGATGTCTGGGAAACTTAAACGAAGGACAGGGGTTCAAGTGACAGAGAGAAAGGAGTGGCAGGAAAGCGTACACTGGCGAGGGGAAGAGTTGGGCTCGGAAGAGCAGTGTGGAATTACAAGCGGCTGTTGTCGGAAATCTGTGTTGACGAGTACACCGGGCGACAGCCTGTGACGTTAACAAACAATCGAGATCGAGAGAGCGGGAGAGGGTGAAAGTGCGAGGCGGAAGCGAACAGCCGAGAGAGATAGGGCCAGCTTCCTCTCTCTTTATCTCCTGAGAGGGGACAGCTAAAGTTGCCCGTCCTCGGGAACATTCGGGTCAATGGCTTGATTACCCGTAATGTAGTTAGTTACCCCGGTCTACGTTCGTGTGTCCTCGCCTCTGTGTATGTGTAGGCGTGGTGTGGCAACACTAAGCGTGCCGGCTCGTATCTTTTAGCCGACCTGTCGCGATTAAACCGGCTGCACACTGCGCTCAGCGATCTGTCTTGCGGTACTTAACAATAGCAACGCAATAATTGCACAAGTTTAGTTGCACAACTTGCAAGTGTGTCAATTATCATGGAATCGAAGAAAATATAAGTACCCATCGAGGAAAAGATTATTGCCCACATCATAATTGTACATTATTACAAATATGAAATTTTGCAATATAGAATGTTAGTGTCTGTGTGGGACCGGCCTTATTCTCTGTCCTACTCTCTGTATCTCGCAATGCCGCGGGCTCTGGCTGTAGCTGACGTGACGGAAATCGTACTGGCCGACGGGGATGATGCCGTGAAGAAGCGAAGGAAAAGCACCACTGACACGAACGCACTGATAAAAGGCGCAATCCGCCTTACCAAGCAAAAACTTTTGTGCGCCGCCGTTTTGTCGTGCAGCAGGATAGAGCGCCGAGAGGGAGAGAGGGGGAGGCGCGTTCGCGCTGCTGGAACACTTTGTGCGCGAACTTGCTTTAATCTCGGGAAATTGACTTGTGCGTCTTCATCGGGAAGACAGCAGCGCGGCCACGTCGCCGTCCGGATTCAGGTGCACCATTGGAATCGCAAAGCGCGATTTTTTTGATGGACATCTAACTTGAATCAGATAGAATTAAAATACTCAATTCAATCCGATGATAAAATGTTGTCCATTTAAAATCTCGTCCAAAACAGGAAATTAATAAATGCGGAACTTTAGATTTCCAAATTTGAGCCAACGCATTCACAGTGGCAGGAATGAGAGGGTGCACAGATTCCCAGTCGAGTAATTACTCGCTCGCGAGGAGGATCGGCATGGGCCCTCGTAGAGAAATCCGTCAATTTCACCGGCGAACAAAGGCGGTTGGTCTACTGATAGGCGGCGATGGAAGGGTGGGGGATGATTTAGTCGGAGGTTGGGTATACTTACGACTCTATCGTGTACCCTGGCCGAGTGGCATCGGTCGCCAGATAGCGCGCGGTCAGTGGCTGTGAGTAATGACGCCTGCTAGTCAAGAGAGGCACCAGTTCGACGCCGCCGGTGAGCTCGTACACCTGAACTTCCTCGCTGTAGGGTCGCCTCGGCTCCCGGGTCAATTGGAGATCCTGCCCGAGCCCTGAGAAACGAAACCTCGACCTAGAAAGCGGCACTCGCGCCCACTCCACTCGAAACTCGAGTCCCCGCTCTCCAGTCGGAACTCTGGCCCACGCCGACAGAGATATCTCGAGCGTTTACCTGGCTCCGCTTTATCGTCGAAGAACTTGTTAGTATCCGGCACGGCGAGCGGGTTAATGCGACGGCGGTGCAGCCTCTCGATTCTCGACTTATCCGTCCGGTCCTGAAATACACAATCCTCCATCAGAACCCGACCGATCACGCTTTCCACCCCCTAACACCGGTACTGTATTCTATAGATTCTCTCGTTTTGATAGATATGGCCCGCCAGTTGCCCAATGCCTTCCTTTAGCACCTCCGATTCCTTATGCTGAAGAAGCATAATAGAAGAACAATTTCACAATAATCTAGTTTCTTACAATTGCTGAAAAAGGTTATTGTAAGCGTCAGCTTGAACGATCGAGGAAAAAGCTTTCGGGTACAAAAACTCTAACAGATATAGTTCTTTCAGAGAATACTTTATTAGCCTTGCAGTTTCTAGCCGACAGTTCTTCGGCCGTCTACTTATATTTTTCCCACAATCGTCTGACTCCATTACTCAATCTACTGCGAGTATTTTATTTTCTCGATTATTGCTAGCGCTCTTACAGGAACTGGTGATATATCAGCAGATGTTGTAAGTTGAAACAACATCGATACTGTATGAGGAAATTAATATTAGGGTGGCTGTCGAATCGATAGTCTCGGTGTACGATCCGATGCAACGAAACCAACTATGAAAGCTCCGCCGTCATCGCTTCCTCAAGCATTCGATACCCCCGGCGCGATGAAAAATTCATGGTCGCCTAATTAGCGGGGCGTAAGTCCGTTAGAGCGACGCCGGGCGCCAACAAGCGGGGGAGGTGCGCGGGGCCTGCGCTTCATTCATCAACGTCGCTCGAGTTGGGCGGTTAGTTAGAGAGGCACAGAGATGCCGCCGGTTTATTATCGCGTGCCAGAAGGCGCAAAACAGAAAAGCGTCCATAAATCCATCGCGATAAATCCGCTCGGACGGAATTAGGGGTTGCTCGGCGCGCGCGGAGACATGTTGAGCGAAAAGAAGACTAGCTCGTCTCCCTTAAGGTTCCTGCACACTGACTCCAATCAGATTGGTCCGCTCGGGACCAAGTATCAGACATTTTCAATAAGAATTGGAGGTAAGTGGACAATTATTCTATCAATTACATTTCGAAGAAGTATTGTAATATTGGCACCACATTTTTATCGGCACAAGTATTCCAAATAACAGCCATCATACACTTTAATTCTACTGTTACTTATTTACGAGAATATAAAGACGAAAATGCGCTTCCGCTGGTGAAGGTTCCGATTCCGAGAATTCCTCTCGGTTCCCATGGAATTGGTGTGCGGGATGCTTTAGGGGGTGACGACAGGGAAGAGAAAGGGCGATTCTTCTGGCAATAAGAGGTAAACCTGGAGGGAAACGGGTTGGACTAATAAATTTTAGTTTAAACTTTCCGCAGGCTGTCGGGAGGATCGTTCAATTAGACGGTAACGCGCGCTATATGGTTACCGCTCGAGGGCTGCCGTGGTTAATTAAAAATTAAGGACACCACCACCGCACGCTCCACACTCTTCCGCTTCGCTTGCCTCTTTCTCTGCCCCCTCCCCTTTCTCTTCCTCGTTGTCCGCTTCGATGGGAGATTCGTCGATGCCCGTCGAAAACCGCCGGCCGATCGTAAAGGGTCTACAGTGCGGCCGAAAGCAGCCTAATGTAAGCGCTAATTTCCACTTCAAACGCTGCTTCCCTGTAACAGGCTGACGCTCGGCTCCCATCGGCACCCATTACGGGGCATTTCACAGGGAAGACAATATAGTAGGCCTAGAAAACCGACTAGGACTAGTCGCGAGAGCTGGCAATATTTATTTAGTGCAGTTAAAACTAAAGTAGTTCCGATAAAACATTTCTCCAGTCCTTTTTTTAAAAGCTCTTGAATATTTATGTGAAACTAATAGGTATATTGCGTTGACTAGTGCCAGTGATCAAACGATTTCTGTATCGGCTGGCGTTTTGGCTTTATGAAATCAAAAAGCATACGAGTACTCGTTTAATAGTCGAAAGCCTTTGGTGCTTTTGATGCGATTTGTAATAACTTTCTGTCCAGATCAAATCCTGTGATTCTGAAGTTGTGTGTGTGATACCTGAGTATGCGAAACCAATATTAGTGGCTCGATCATTCCGGCGCTGTCAAGCGTAATTGAAAGACATAATTTTGACAGATGTTCTGCAAATTCGGTTGGCCAACCGACACGTTAAATCACAACGAATTCCTCGGGGCGCGAATTAACGTAACGACAATATACAGAAACAACTTATTGCACTTGTCTGTAAATGTGTGTGTGAATGTTAATACGTCGCCAACAGCAAAGCCGAGGCTAATCAATTCGCGCAAACGGCTTCCCGACAGAGTTTAATAATTTCATTGACTATTATTATCGAATTAAATGTTGTCAGCTGATATGCTGAATTCGGAATGCTGACAGGATTTTCGGCTGCGCAATGCCAATGAGCAGCACGCGCGCACCCCGTCGGCCGTGCGTGCTCGTAAAACTTGACGCGATGCGTCACTAGCCGCGGCTAATTAATAAATCATCGTTAAAATGCGCTCGCTTAATTATTCCTGGTCACGGCAGCACTCGGCTCGATAAATGCACCGGTCGCGCCGATGAAGACTAGTTAATCTCGATAATAAATAGTACGGAAGCCCCGTCGCCATTCGATTGGTAATTACTGTAAAGTGCAATTGACTTGTGAATGAACGGTTGATTCGGCGTTTGGTCGGATCGGTGAAATGGTAATATCTTAATGAGATGTCGAGGGTAATATCTTGTCAGAATTTCGTAGCTAACGACACTCGGTCTCATTACTTGATAGTTTATTAAAAATCTCCTATAGAAAAACGTGGTCTGACGGACTCTTTTATGAATTCCCACCCCCTCCATGGGACTGGCCCATTCGACGAATGGTCCTAGAGTCTAGGTGGAGTGGAGTGTGGGATCCAGTGGTGGATGCGGACTCGGGGGAGTGGGCATATCCAGAGCGGGCTAGGTAGATTCGTATTATTTCCGCACCCTTTACCTACCAAGCGGCTGTTTTTTTCGCGGCGGCGGCGGCGGCGACGACGACAGTTCACCGCGGGGATTTGCGATTCACGAGTGCGCGCCGCGTTTAAAGAGAAGGCGGGGGGGGGGGGTTAAAAAACAGCAGCAGCAGAACGGGATTTTATCGTGTCGCCCTCACGCGAACCGGTTAAAGTGGCGCGCTTTTCCACCCTCGCGTTTATCCTAAGTAGGAACAATTATGGTTTGTTTTTTTCGGCATTTTTAATCCACCCGCCCACCGAGAGACTCGCCATTGTCGTTGCGGACAACCCGGCAAACAGTCGCGCGCAGCCCCCGCGATCAAAATGTTTTGTTTGGCGGCGCGAATTGCTTTTGAAATGCACTTTTTTCGCCCCCCACCCGAATAAATGTCAGCCGCGCCTGTTTGCCGACGCTTATTTTCGCGACTGTTTTGTTTCCAGGCGCGCGCGCGCGCGAATTTTGCGCGCCGCTAAATGGAATTTGTCGAGTATATACTGGAGATGTAGCATGTACATCGAGGCGGAAAGCGCTGTGGTAGTTGGTAACTGTGCGCTTGAATGAAAAGTAGAGCAACCAGTTAATATGGACACCCGCCCAAGGCGCACTTTCCCGGCAATTAGCTTTTGATAGACACTCAATCTATCTTGGTAATTTGGTCATTTTTGCTGAATAATTTATATGCATTCAAAGTATGCAAGATCACAGACAGTGTGTATATTTTACTATGAGCTCGTTCGCAACTAGTTAACTCTATAACTAGCCATATGTATAACTCTACATGAATCCATGAGTAAGGTGCTTTCTATGTATTAATATCTACAAATTTCTATTTCCTATCCTCCAAGTAAAATCAATAATTAAACCCCAATTAAAACCTCAATCGTCCACATTCCAGAAATAGCAGAGCGCCAAATATGAAACGTCGCTTACCCTCCGACCATCAGTGTCATTCGAACGTTAGACGTGCAATGGTTGACAACTGCAGGCGAGCGTCTCAAACGACGCACGAGGCAAGTAGAGAAGCAAGACGGGCGGGCGCAGTAAATGCGTACCATGGATTCCTGGAAGCGCATACCTAGCAACTTGGGATCCCTCGAAGGAACTCCGGGAGGACCAGGAGGACCCCAGGGCGAAAGCTGCGCGCCAGCTAAGCACACGGCGCCGTAGCATATTAAGCAGTTTCCAGGGTTTCCCTTGTAGAAGTATGCGCTGCCACACCCGCGCCGCAGGATCATCACCCTGCCGATCTCGAACACGCGCGCGCGCTAGGTCGAGCAGACTTAAGCTCGGTCTAGGATGCGAGGTAAGTCCGATCGTGAATACTTGCGCGGTGTTTTGTCGGCTGACCGCATTTGTATTTCGAGTTGTCTGCGATGACAATTCTACAAAGGGAGCACGAATTTTGTGGGATTAAGGTACGCGTGGCTTCTTAGAGCAAACATCCTAATTACTGCGTTCAGTGGCTAATTAGGGGAGGATACCCAGAACAGCTGATGCACTCGATGCAGCAACTACGACGGGGTTTGTGGGTAATAGAATGCTTTCACAGGTGTCGGTCGAAATCCCGGAGAGAAGTGAGTATGCGAGCGGGGGGGGGGGGGGGGGGCGTCGAATCGACGTAATCCGACGTCGAACTCTATTTTTCGTGGTTGCAAGCGCGCGCGAGGCTTTCCGCCCGACCCGCTCCCCACGTGGAAGCTCACGTGCCCGAGTGCGCGAGAGAAATCGGCTTTCTCGCCGCGGAATCGGCCGAGAAAGCTTGCCGAGATCTACGTGATCGGTGAAATCGACGATACGTCTAAGGTTCGAGAGCGGAAACGGCGCCGGCTCGCCGCCGCCTACCCTTTCTCAACCGGCTCTCCCGCGCCCCACGGGAAAATGTTTCACGCTCGCCGTACAGGGGAAATCCATTAGGAAATTTCTCCCGGCAAGCCGTTATGATATCGCGCCGCCCGACGCGACCAGCCACTCGTTATTTGGATACGTTTCCCCGCCCGTGCCAATCCGCCCCCTCTTTCTCCCCAGCACCCCGATGACTTTTCCAGGAAAACGTGCGCGCACGCTGGACAATGAAGTTCGTTTTACTTGCGCCGCGCCAGTCAAACACCGCACGCCGGAACAATGCCTAGTGGGCAAATGTGATTAACAAAAAGTGCGAAGTACTGAGAATTGAGAGCTTTTGAGTTTCTTATCACGTTGTACTATAGGCGTAATAGTACCTAGAGCATCATCGGAATAAAGTCGTAATGTAAACGAATATACTGTAATGCTGTACCTAAATATGTTTAGTACACTAAAACGTCCCAAACGATGCAATCACTGTAATCTCGACAACAACTTACAGAACCCATAAAAATGTGATTAAAATTCGCAGATTTAAATCGCGCCCTCGGTAAATATGGAAATGGAGAAAGGTTACTTTTGGAGGAGTGCAGTGCTCAGTTTATAACCCTGCTTAAGGGAGAGCTCTCCCTTAAAAATGCATGACAGGAGAGCCCATATACTCGGGTTGAATTTCGTACAACCTGTTATAAACTAGAATAACTAAGCTCCGCTGCAAACTGCGCTCTATTTAGGTCCGTCGGTAATAACTCACTTTTAAGGAAACCCGTGGATTTACTTTACGGCCCCGTAAAGCTGCGCACACAAATGATACATTCAATTACAGCGCACTCGCCCTTTAAACCAATCTAGACTTCTCATTCATAAAAAAGTGTTCTACCAAATCAGCAAACATTAGTTTTTGATTTCCCGGCCCGAGATAATTATCTTTACTTAAGATTAAACTTTATTAAGAATCTGCAGCATGATAAATCAAAAATTCCCCTTGCAAAAATAACTCCTGACGAATTTCAAACTAATGAATAGCAGGTTGTCGAATGAAGTTTCAATCGACTAATATCGATTGGTCCGAACCTCCTTCGATCCCATCGCAATGTGTATACACGAACCGGACGATATTTCCGATGCACTTCGAAATCCCTCGCGCCGGAATATTAATGAGTAGCCCGGCAAAAGTATTTCGGGCGTGGAATAAACAAGTAACCAACCCCACCCAGCGAGTCGAATATAGTGTAGCATAGTTGCATGCAGCTATCGCGTCGCCTGGCTGCGCCGGCGGCAATGTGCAATCTTTTTACCTTTGAATTGCAAATCAGCCGGGGGAAATAGTTTCGGAATCGGCCGACGGCCGCTGTGTGCGCCGAGGTCAGAACTGTTTACGTCACTGTGTACGTGGATGGAGATTGCAGCCCGAATGGATAGATCAAACTGCTATTGATCCGGCGTAAAGCCCCGTCTTTAGTTTCCTCCGACTATTTCGGCTTCTACCTTTCCACTGACGAATGCAGTCGACATCCGCAATCATTAATTATACCTCTATTTACAGTGGAGAACTCGATGCAAGAATTCCCTTCAATCTATATTAACAATCAATCAGCATTAACCAATTCAGTAAAATAAGTTGGTAATTAAATGAATCCAGCTAATCTACCGTGTTACTCAGGCTAAGCCACATCCCCGACCAGCGTCCTATCGTCGGAAAATAACGTTCCAATTCCTCCGGGGTAAACTATCCCCCGAAACTCACGACAAAGTCAACAGGATCCGCCAATCAAAGTCAACACGATTATGATTTCGCCGCGGGGGAAACTTGAATGAGAGGAAAAGCCAAACTCTAAAATGAATATTCGCCGAGAAGTGGCCGCCGGTCGAGATAAGTCAGCGGAAAGGGGAGATTTTATTCGCGGCGAGGGTGGAATTTTTGAAGTTCCATCGGAGCTTTATCTCGTGCTGGTGGACAGAGGAAAGTTGTCCGAGAGTTATCGGGTGATCTCACAACGTCTGGGCCAACGGATCTATCTCCCGCGAGTCTGGTGATAATAATCCTCTTAATTGCGAGGATAATGATGGGATTCGCTCCTAACGTATTTCCACGAGCGAATCCCTCCGCTGCTATCTCGCCAGGATGGCGTTCGTCCTAATTTCGAAAACGGCACTTCGGCTCACCCGCTCACCTCAACCCATCGCTCAAGCACACCTGTGTCCTGCGTCCAATCAGATTCCACGGCTACAGTTCTCCATAGCGGTCGCTCGAATCGAAGTCCGAGTGTTTATGGCGGAAAAGATGAAAAATGGTCCATTCTAATCAACCTGATTTTAACAAACGGCAGACGATAAAGTCGCGCTCTCTCAACGCTTACATCACCATCGTCTCCCCCGCCCGTTTCATTATCAACCCTGCCTCTGTATATGCGTGTTACGTTAACAAACGCCATTCTCTCCTTTTATCAGCGGCGAGGCCGCCATTGTTTTCGGACGATCGCGGGACGCATGTTTGCGGTCGCGCGGCCCGCGCGTTCCATTCGACGTGGGATGTAACGAATTATTCCGTCGCTGAGCGGCGCTCGCGATGAATGACACGGACCGCGGCAGCGGGATTCGAGCGGAGATTGCCGACATTGTTCCAGCCGGCGCTTTTCCTACGGTCCACTTTTTTGATTGAACGCTTTATGAAACGCGCGCGCGCGCGCCGCCGCCTATCTTGTCCATCTCTCGAGCGGAGCCCGCGCGAAAGCGGGTCGAAACTTTACTACCACGGTTAAAAATGGTTTTCCGCCTCACTCCCGGCTAACTCCACCTCCGGCGCTGACGATTCATTCGGGCTAACTCGCGATACGGAAACCCATGTAAAGTGCGCGCACCGTTTTAAAAGCTGTTATTCCGCCCGACGCCGACGCCGAAACAGTCCGAATGGAGCGCTTCCCAATTTGTCCTATCTCGATGTGTACGTATATGAATAGTACACTTATCCAGCAGGCCTCAAAAGTTTTCGGCTAATAATAATGCAGCTGACTCTAGTCTATATAATAATATAATGCATCTAATGCATCTAGTTTTTTTATCGCGCCTCATCAAATTAAACAATAGTTCATAAGCCGGAACGTTATCTTATTCCTAATATGTATTGCAATTAAGTCTTCCCCGACTTTATTAAAATAGCCGCTGAAATTGGGCCAGACTAAAACTGGGGACCAAAGTATTCGGACACTTTGTGCCTTGAAAAAGGGTTGATCCACCCTCTCTTTCATCTCTCGTAAAGAGCTTAGTAATATCTTTTAAAGCCTGCTTCCCCTTTAATTATTTTAGAATTGCTAATGGCGATGGAGAGAAGAGAAGGCCAAGTGAAGAGCGACACACGAACCCGATCGCTTTTACTTTCAAGGAGCCGCGCGTATTACCAAGTGCAAAAGGAACTTCAATCTTTGACGGGGGCAGGATGACCTTTTTCTGCATTCATAAAATAAAGCTACACTTTATTACTCAACCCCCCAATCGCAGTGACGCATGGAGAAGAACTATCTAATTCCCGCGTATACACTTCCACCGAGTGGAAAAAGTACCGCGCACGAAAGCCGGGTTGATTCAAATTCCAGCCCAATAAAAATCGAAGAAATCCTCCCAGTTATTTCCACCAGAGTTCTTTCACTCGCAAGGATAAAACAACACTTTGTAGTACACACGTCACCCGCGCATATTAATGCATAAAGTGAATATTGATTATTCTAGTATCAGGAATTCATAGAGTCTCGCAAAACGAGTGGCCTCGCACTCGGCCCAATTCCCATTGCATGGCGAGTAGCAAAGCTCGATATACCGGGAATAACGAAATGCTAGCTCGGCAGAGAATTAATGGGGATTGGCAGGGCGCATTCTCGAAGAGCGCGAGCCTCCCCATTAACGCACTCTGTCAAATAGGACATTTCACTGGAGGCGACGTGCCACGAATGGGGCGGCTGGTGGGAGGGAGGGGTAGAAGGACGCCTGAATAAGGGGCCAAATGTGCTGGAATCATTTCCACCGATCCGGATTAATAATGCCCCCCTTAATAATAGGGGGGGAGGTGGCTCCGGTATCGGGGCTAATTATCGGTGATCTCCATATTTAAAATGGTGGGCCGAGTGCAGTGGAAGGCAGGGCCAGATTGAAAATCACTAATTCATCCCCTTTGTAAACCAGCCCCAATGCTAGAGTGCCGAGAAGAGGTCGAAACGAATAAAAGGGATATACAGTGTGCACTCTCGATGAGAGGGAACATATGTGTGAAAGAGAAAGAGGGAGATTCGAGTAGCCTGAAAGGGAGCGGGGGATTGGAGGTTGCTGAAAAGATTTGTAGCGCGTTTATGGAAATGTTCGATATATCATTATAACCTGGGGCCATTGTGCAGGCCCACTGTAACACCTTCCTCCGGGGAATCTCGCCCGCCCAACCCGCCCATCCTCTATTTCCAGCGGTTTTATCTGCCATGAGAACAGGTCCACCAGCCAGCCACCGGTCGCGGAGATAAACCTCGCTGTATATGCATAGCCTCCCTGTCGATTCTCTATGAATGTACTTCTTTTCAATCACCATATCGTAATGACTGGCCGAATAATAAATCCGGTTCGCCTGCTATTCCGCGGGAAAATAATGTCTCTCTGCGTTTGTTGTAAAATTTCAGTCTGTGGTGCACGGTGAACTCTGAACACGCACAGCTTTCCAATCTGCCAGCTAAACTATTATGTATTGTACCAATTGAGTAGCGAATATTGGTTAAGCCACCGACATATCGGGGAATATAGTGAAACCTATCGTTTTTTATTACTCGGAGATTTTGATCTTTTGCGAGATTTCTCGAAAATCAAACATCTTCTAACATAGTCCGCCTGTTAATCTGTTTGAATCGGCCAATTAATATTTTGGTCTTTGAATCAGTAAAATTATAATAAAAACGCAGATGAAACTATATTAAAGTGGAAAATGCAGAAATTTGCGCTCGCTCGCGCGGAGTTACAATATTCGAGTGATATAAAAGGTTAGAGAAGGTTACCTGGAGGAGATCGTGACAGTCAGGCGGCGCCGGCGGTTCCAGGGGGACATTTCTCTTGCGAAGCGTCGCCGCGCAGGGAGCGCCGCCGCCCGGCTTACCCCAGGGCGAGTAATTCTCGAAAATTTCTCGCAGCTGCAAAAGAGAATCAAGAAGAAGCGTGGAGTGAATACGACACTGTGCACCTGGGGAGAGGGGGCAGGGGCCAAGGGGAGCAAGTGCACGTGCCACGGCAGAGGAAGTAGGGTGAGTGAGATGAAAATGGTCCGATTCCGGGCGAGGAAAATAGACGGAGACGTTCAAAGGGCCAAAGTCGGGGAAAGAATTCGCGAAGGAGCAGAGGAACGGAGAGGGAGAATTTCGACGAGGGAATCGGTACATGGAGAGAACTCAAAGAAAAGCGGTGAGCAAGAAATTCTAAGAGGAAAATGGGAGAAGACATTCTAAGTGGGGAATCGGCAAAGAAATTCACAAAGAAAGTGGAGAACGCGTACACCGCGAACTCACTACCGGCTCTGCAGAACGTTTGCGGCTTCTTTTTTTCAGCTTTGTCTATAATGCACTTTTCATTGATTATTGCATTGAACATGTTCATGCGCGGCAGGTAAAGAAGAGCAATAAAACCATAATCATTTTTCGCTTTCGTTATCCGGTTGTCTTATGCGTCGGAATTATTATCTACGTCGAATACACAGATGAATGAACCAAGAAACATGAAAGGCGATGAACATCAGTGAGTTTGCTTTACCACTCTAATTTCGGCTGGCTCACACCGCAGAGCTTCATTTTACGGCGCGCTATACGAAATTCCCGTTTCCACCACGCGCACTTCCCGTTCTTTACACCCATGCGCTCCCAAAATTCAGTAACTCAGGGTCCACGTGCATTCACAGATCATCGAAATTCGCATTCTCATGCAAATACAAGACTACAATTTCTCCTTTAAACATTTTCTGATATTTCAACTTTTCTAAAAACTTACATTATTTAAACAAGTCTCTGACAAAGTTAAGTACACATAGATGATTTGTATTGATTGAGATAGATTTTTCTAAGTATTTAACGGAGAGTATTTTCCGTTCGATAAAAAGATAAAGTATTGGGTGAACTGGCATGGACCGCGGGCAGCGCGCACGTGTGAATGGCAAACGGATTGAAAATTTTTCAGAACCACCAGCAGACGCTCCAATTTCTTCCAGGCTGCCGGTACATGACACGCCGAGGAGACGGAGGTAAAGAAGAGGAGGAAATGGAGAGCGGCGAATGATAGACAGCGGCTCTGTATCTATTATTCAGCAGCTTCTGCATTTTATGGCCAAGCGATTCACGCGAGATAAACATCTACCCGTTTGTCATCGGACTGGCAGTGCCAACCCACATGGGAGAAAACCTTGCTTGTAAGATTGACACCAGAACTACCCAATATTAATCTACACTCATATTTACCGAATGACTTGCTTTTAAAAAGTGAGTTATTCAATAACCTAATCTATAAATATACAAATTTTTACATTGCTTTAGAGAAAATTCGATAACGCGACTATAAGAAATTTCTAAAAACAGGTTCACAAGTCATTTTTACATCGTCGCCGGTTCAAGCATTAACTGACCCTAATCCCATCTGCGAAGTCTCCCTTTTGGTCCTCTCCTCCGCGGGATAAGTAATTCGCATGCGCTTTGCGGCCTCGAATATTTAAATAGCTAAGCACACGCTGTCGCGCGCGTATTACACGCATGAATATCGACGCGGGCGGAAATTGCAACGGCAACGAGAGCCGACCATCGCTGTTCGTTGTTCCGGGCGTTTCCCCTTCGGCCAAGCATCCGCTGGCCCATCCTTTGCATCCGTGCCGTCTTCGTTTTTTTGACGAGCCGGCCCCCGCCAGAGATGAAAATATGTGAGCGCGCACACACGCTTTCTCAAAAATAGCGCTCTCCCAGCCGCGTCGCAACGGAGCCGTGCATGCGAGTGCCGGCATCCGTGAAATTGGGATAATGTTATTCACCGCTTTGCCCTGGTTGCCTTTAGTGCCGTCCTGTTGGCGAACGTGTTCTGAGCTAACAGACAAAATCGTCCTTTTAAAGAATGATTTTTGTTTGCCGGCTCTCTGCGAGCCAGGTATTCTGCCTTTCGGTTGCATTGTGTATGGCAGTGATGTGTGTTGAAAATTAGATGGCGCAGCTTTGAAGTATTAAACTTCGAAACTTCAAAGTGTTAAGCGAAGTTGGTTTTGAGTACACTCTTCGAAACCTAAAGATAAATTTAATTTAATATTTTTCTATCCTGTGAATTGTAATTGATGCTAAATTATTATATTTTACACATTACAAGTATCACTACATTGTAAAACAAACACCAATGTTCTCCCGAACGCAGTACAAAAATGGACCTGCGCTCAAAACACGTTTGACCCCAACACGTAACCCTTCCACCCCTAACATCCTCGCCTTTTTCCCACCATTCCCTAATCCGAACAACACGAGCCAGCTACCAGCGGCAAATTCGGCATAGTCCTCCGCGAGAACACAAGGAGACAAGAAACAACAACACAAGCGACGAACGGTCCCGGGGGTGGTTCGCGCTGCGCCTTTAAAAGCCGCTCGTCAGCGGGCCGCAACTGCTAATCCCTCGAGTTTCGAAGCGGGCGCACTTTGTGCCTCGGCAGCCTCTTTAAAGCCTGGAAAGTTGAAGCGCGCAACATTTTCACGCGCGTCTTTGCCGCGGGCGCGGCGAACGTGTCTGGGAAAGTCGCGCGGGGAACAACGAGTGGCGGCGGCAACGAGTGGTCGATTCATTCGGGGCCAGGGATTATCGGGGTTATCCTTCGCGGCCTGTTTCTTGGAATTGTTCGCCGGCTGATTATGCAGATCCGCCTTAACCAGAGAGAAAGCTCGGCAAAAGCTTGTTACAAACCGCTTACGCGTCGCAACCTTCATTACGAATTTCTCGGTGGCCTCGCGCGCCCTCCCGGGCCCTCGCTTCCTTCGCCTAGCTTCGGTAGAGCCGAGAGAGAGATCGCGTCGAGCCTCGTGATCCCGAAGCACGCGTTAAACGCAAACATCACCGCTTAATGGGATAATCAAGATTTCAGGCCAATTTGTTCCGACACGCCTCGTACATCATCAAGCAGGCGCCCGCGCCGCCGCTAGTTTCCTGCATCCACGATATCTTCAATGATACAGCCGGGCTCTCCCACTGGCGCGCTCGCTTTTAATAGAGAGCCTGTGTTACGGTATCGCCTCGTTAATGGAGAATCGGAAGCCATAAAAAGCTTAATGAATGAATATCTCTTTTACGAGCCCCGTCGCCCAACACTCTCTCGCTCTCGCTTCATATTTGACGGTTTTAATGGATATCATAATGAACGGGTTACTGCTGCTTGTTAAACATTCGCGTTGCTTGTCGGGTAAGTGGTGTGGCGGAAAGAATGGCCGCTCCAAACGGAGTTTAGAACTCGAAATTGCGGATGCGACAAAAAATTGCATGCCTCGTTACGTGGTAGTATTCATCACGGGTTTATTCGGTGCCATCCGTGGAGCTTTCGTCTCTAAACCTGTGGAAATACCTTTTTTAAATTTGTCCCTGCGGGCGATAGTTTCCTCGGAGAGTATTGGCTCTGGTAAAAAGATTTTTCGAGATTTTTAGATACCCGAAAAATCCCGAAATTAGAGTGGTTCAATCAAACTCACTCATTGAGACTAAACCTAAATGACTATAAATCACAAAGAGACATTCATACTGCAATTTATGATTTAATAAATCCAACACGATAAATCAGACAGACTAACACAACCAACCATTACAATATTTCCGACACGAGTGAAAGTGCTTAGAGGATGAAGGAAAATTTACGGAGGGAGCTTAGAAAGAAAAAGAAAGTGGACATTGGGAAGGTTTGAGAGTTGGCGTGACATTAGCCGCGGGCGATGGGGGTGCAGGGCGAAGGCCAGTCACCGAAAGGGTGTTGATGACGTAAATCGGGCTTGCCCTTGGGGCTTGCTCTATACGCCCATTTACGACACATACTTCACACTGCTCGCGGTGCCTTTGACGTTGCAACTCCTCCTTTCGCTGTCTCCAGAGCGCGGTGCCCTCGACGACGACTCGGCGCTCTTGCTCCTTGCGCGCCTCCTCCGCCGCTTCCGGCACGTACGTCGTATCCTGCCTTTCCTCCCCCATAACCTTGTCCGCCCTTTCTTTCCTCCTTCCTCCTTCTTCTCCTCGACGCTGCCTTTCGTTCCTCGGCTTCCGCGCTCCACCCACTCGTTAATAAAAGACCGAACAAATCATGGCATTCTGCGCACCGCCGACGACACTAAATGCGAGCGGGAGCTTCCGCTTTTTAGATTCGCAGGGGAGCCACTCTGCCGGAGATTTCGAGAGAAACGCCAAACTTAACTGCTATCTGGCAATCTCTATATGGTCCTCAAATCATTTCGATACTTAGTTACGCCGGAATTATTATTTTATTAGAGACCAGTTTTGACTTTCCACCCCTCAAATTCAAAGTTCATCTGTCTCTAATTTATTTAACTTAATTTTGGAGGAAAATTTAATGTATTGTAATGTAATGTATACATGCGAAGTAAATTACGACATTCTTGGGCAATTTATGACAATGAAAGGGTTATTAATACATGAAGAAAATTAAATATTAACGAGATACTGGAAGGGAAGTTCTCGCATGGCATTCCGCTGGTGTTTCGCGTCTCGATCCTATTGGATGGGAACACGCGAGGATGGTCACTAAGCGGGGAAGTGTTTGGTAGCGTGACAAGGTCGCTGAATGACTGAAGTAGCGTGTAAAGCGTCTACGTTAGGCAAACCCCCGCCAGGCTTTTTTATCATCCCCTATCGATTTAACAAGATATTATCCTTCGATGGCACGAGAATGAAACGCAAATAGCTATACACGCGGCCTTAAGTGCCGGTAGACGGCGCGGTGTCTCGTTTGCATGTATGCCTCCTAACAAGAACCCAATTGACCACCCTGCAATTTTCAGTGACGCATTCTGCAGCCTTTGCAATCCTGCATTTCACAAGTATCCCAAGTCTCAATCCCCCTTAAATTTACAACGCTCTTTAAAAGCTTTAATCTCCCGCGCACGCGACACCAAACTACCAGATAGCCCGGCGAGCCCTAACCTCCGAATAGCACTGACACAACAATAACCTCATAATCCCCATAAACATCGGCGGCCTAACGATGATTCAGTGGATCTTTATTAGCGCCATTAAAGCAAACAAGGACGAGCGAGTACTCGATAAGGGAAAAACGGTGCAACATTTCGCCGGGAATCGATAGGAGAGCCGATGGCTGGTGGCGGTGGCCGATCGTTTCAGCCCGCGGCCTGGTACAATATGCAGTGAACGAACACGTCGAGGCAGTTCTCGGCGATCGCGATCGGATGCTCGAGAGGGCATACGCCCTGGGTGCCAAATGTGAGTTTAAGCGGACAGTGGCGTGGAGAGGAGCCGAGGCCTCGCCGCGAAAAACCCGGCCAAATATCCGGAAAGCCGGCGATCACCGGTGTCTGGTATGCGTCGGGCTGTCGTATCGCCTGGAAGGAACAGCAGCAATAGCAAGATACTTCCCGTTTCATGCTACTGCCGGCTATAACGCGCACGCCCTCTCCCGTGTAACTACAGGAGGAATCTCGACCACTTGAAAGGCTTTTCCTCCGACACACACCCACACTCGTGTCCTACAATACAGGGTGCAGAGGTTTAACGGGAATTCAGCCTTTTTCAGCCGTGTATCACTGCTCTAGCCCTTTTGAGCTCTGGATTCCGCGTGGATTTACACGTCTGCCTGCTGCTCCACTCCAAACATTAGCCAAATATATCGACGGGTATTCCCCGAATCTTTAGCGCGCCGGTCTTTACGAGAGACGCGTGTTTTAGGGGTTTCCTGTCCAAGGGAATGTTTTCATTTAATTTTCTCGCCAAGATTGCAAAATATTGATATTTACTGTGGAAATGATACTACTATTGGTGGGCACGTCAATGGCGGGTTGAATTCCCATGTAACAAAGCATCGGTTAACGAGATTATAATAACAGCGCGATCACTGCTCACTGAGGTTATAATGAAACGAATGTAAATAGAATAGGATCTGTAAGAGCGAAATCCATTTTGCTGATGGTAATTCCATGCGGCTGCCTCTTTCTGCAGTGACAATGCTTGACCACATTCCATTTGATTAATTCAGTGTAATGAATCTCCCGATAGTTCCGATGGAATAAACGTATTCCAGCAATTAACAAAGCGTGACGCGTGCAACAAACATTGTGTTAAATTACAGGGACACGGTGTCGCTTCGCATAAAGCTCCAGTGTATTACCATTGTCATGGTATAAAACAATTGAGACGGGGAAACGCAGGGGCTGCCAGTACCTACTAATGAAAATTGGTAAAGTATAGCATTGAAATTAGCATTTAATTTGCAGCCGCGTGTATTTTTACATTCAGTCCTCTCGGCAGAACACTATTTGATTTGCTTCAACTCCTCTGGCGGAAATGTCAGGAATACAGCGCCAATTCGAAATTACATTTGACTACTCCGTGTTAAAACTGTTCTATAGACTTTATTTATTCACTCGCTTTATGTTTGATGCGTGGGAACGAAAAAGGAGTAGAAGGTCTGTGTCTTGTTCTCCAGTGCTAAAAGCACAGATACATGGAGAGAACGAGAGCGATCCAAGTTGCTGGGGTGAAAAGCACGGATCGAGTGCCTACGAAATACTCATAGTATCTCGCGATTTCTATAGGAGGAATGTAATAACAAGCCCCTGCCTGCGGCCAACGCGATTTCTCATTCAGAAATAACTCGAGGACCTTTTCTTTCTACCGCCAGCGTACAAAGTAGGAATTCGCTCGACGCTTGGAGCGTTATGTGTAGACAAGTACAAGACTGCTGTAGAAATATGTGAGAAATATAGTATTTTTAGTACTAAAAGGATTTGTCGAGAAGATCTGTTACTTTTATGTTCTACTGTACTTTGTACGAGCTATTAATCTCGTTTGTCCTCGGAAAATGTTTATCTAAGAAACGAAAATGGAAAAACAGCTTTTTGAAGAAAATGACACAATAGAAAACTAAGCAGTTTTATGAAATCTAATGTCCAATGCAAGAAACAATACTTCAATGAGACTAAAAAAGAAACTATACTTGATTACAGAAAGCTACACACAGATTTATTGGGTTCAAGTCCCTAAACTAAAAGAATCCGACGTGAACTCGAGAAACTAAAGTCGAGAAAATCCCCATTGGGCTCGATGACAACAGAGAGGCAGCGTGTGCCAGCAGCAGAGTACTACCCGAAGCTCTATTAGCATCTCGGGTAAAACGCTCCATAAGAAGCTCTCGGGAGTGTCGCGAAAACACTTGGCGTCGCGACGCGTCGCGACGTTTGTTACGACCTAACGACGTCGCGCTGTTAAAGCTCGGAAATGCCGAGCATTCTCAGGACTAAAGCACCGCACACGGGCGTGCATACTTATCGATTGCAAGTACCCGGCTCTCCGCAGCTACGTATGTTGCTCTTCCTCGACGCTCCCCTCGTTCGCCGCGTGATTCCGCCAAGGGTAATCTCGAGCTCACGGCGCATCAGACCCAAATGACGCCACGGAAAATGACGGGAATGAGTCTCGCGCAACGAGTACCACTTTTATCATCGTCCAAGTTTTACTGGTGCCTGAAGAAGTCCCAATAATCGATAAATTCCACGAGAAATCATTCAAGTGTCAGCGAAACCTCTTTCATTTAAATTCTTTAAGAATTCTTTGAGACTTGAGAATTTTCTCTCTAAGCTCGTCAAGTTTATCGCGCGGAAGGTAAATAAGAACAGAAAATGATCGCTGCGGGCACAAATTCTCGCGGGAGAATCATTCCCAGAGAAACTACTGACTCGAAACTGCGTACGACTTACTGTCTCTGAGAAAAAGGGACACGGAAAAAAGACACGCACAGTTTATTCGCGACGAGCTCCCGATTGCAAGAAGACTTGCTCGCGGCGCGATGAGAGCACGCGACTGCCGGCTATCAGTACCCTGAGCACCTTCGGCACCCTGCGCCAACCTGCGCCTTCCTCGGCGGCTGAGAGCCTATAGTCATCGAGTACGTCGATCCTGATGCTACGCGACGGAGCATTCCCGTTACAAGCACAGATACACCTAACGCGCCGCAGTACCCTGATTGCATCGCTGCCCGTACACGTCTCTCCATTCACTCTCACACCAATTCTAATACATGATGTAACAAATTTTAATTTTCACCGATAAATGAGTTGATCTTTAACACATAATGGAGCTGTTATTGGTAAGTGAAACTATCATCGTATAATTACTTGCTGGAGAAAGGTCGGAAACCTCGGTATTAGTATATTTCGACACACATGAGCTTCATAACCATCCGTACCTACTCTGTGGTTTCGAGCTACGAATACGAATTTGTGCGGTCGCTGCGCTGGATAACCAGAAGCAACAGGGTTTGTTTTCAGATTCTAGCTGCAATTGTGCAGGTATAATATAGTATACAACAAGATAGAAAATCTTTCAGTAGGATATACCAGGTTGGAAGATTTTGCTACCTGATTCCGAAATGATAAAAAATCATATCGGGTAAAATCGATAGTATTACTAAGTCAAGGTTATCCGGAATTTTAAAAGGAGACTAGAGGGAGTCAATCCTGGGGTGATTCCAAGTGATCTAGCAACAAAGCGAGGACAGTCACCGGTATCGAAAGTGGCAGAAATGATTTATCATCTTCTACGTATCTGTCACGCATTTCCATAGATTAGCAGGGTGCAAGTTCGAAAAAAGATATCTCTCGGGCGACGCGCTGCCACGCATGTCGTGCGTCCCGATGATACGAGTGACAACTCGTAGATCATGCACGCTGGTGCGCAGAGGGCGCACGCCGAATTCGGGGATCAATAAATCCATGTTCTCATCCTCGGGATCACGTTACATGCCAGGGCACGACGTCCTCCCGGGCGACCCTGTTTTGACTGAAATATATTTCACCCTGGCATTCACTCGCTGCGAAATGACACTTTGTTGGGCCGAGCAAGCGGGGGAGCGCACGCGAGCGCATTTGTTTGTATTAGCTCGAGTTTCGGGATTTAAGGGAGTGCGTGAAACGCTTTTTTCCAGATTTAATTGGATCGCCGGTCCCACTGTTGCGACACATGCCATGCCTATGTTATAATAGTTGTGCAAACATTTGCGCACAAACGTTTCCGAGTGTACAGATATAGAATGCAAATATTGCTGGGCTTCGAAAACCGGGGAGATAATATGGTGAACTGTTTGATTTCTGTGTTAATCTTTTGCGTGAGTTTGGCTTCACGGAATGTTATGGGATAACATTAGAAAACTTGGCGACGGCAACACGAATCGAAAGCCAAACAGTGTTCCCTTTTAATATTGACGAATTGATGCGCGAAAGATATGTAACATAACGACTATTTTTCCCGTGCACCCCGCGGCCTCTCGCCAAGCAAAAAATTGCTGATGCGATGATTGATCGCAATCCAAATCAGCAATACAAAACAGAGCATGCACAGCCGAACGGAATATTTGTACGAACAAAAATTGTACGTCTCGGCTGCTTATAAATGCCGCGCTATAAAAGCGAGCCGAGTTTGCGAATTTTTCATCCGGCCCAGTCTGGCGTAATATATAAATTACCGTAATTTCCGCGCGCGCACAAACAACCGGGAGTGAAAATGTCGGCGAACGGTGATCCATATTTGCCGGCAAATAAACGGCACACGCACCAATATTTAATGACATAATAGATGCGTATCAGAGATGCCGCTTGTTTGCTGCATTCATCATTTTTCACGGGTCCGCCGTGTCAATTTCATAATTGATAGCGGTGGCAATGCGCAATTGCACACGTTACACGCTGAAATGACGATTCTCCCCAAAATCGGCTCACGCTGCTAAATTATACAAAGAAGCTCGAGAAAGTCGCAAAGTTCTCGATACTTTTTTCATGGTAAAGTAACCGAACTGCCAAGAAAAAAGTTTACAAGATTACACAGGCGCAGACGTTTGCACAAGATTTCCACAACTGGCGGAAGTCGAAACGCAGATTGTTAGCTCAACCAGACTTAACGTACGAAACACTTGTCTTCTTAAATACCATAAGTGAACATAAAACATACAGCAAAAGCATGATTTTCAGATTGTTTGTAATGTCTGAATACAACAAACTTAATCTGTCACTTACATACGTGGAGAATGCTCCCTCTCTCTCTTTCTCACTGCAACGACTTACTAAAAGTGGTGCTTATACATATAGGTACAAACCAGGGAAACCGCGTGGCCCGGCTGCTCTGAATAATTTCGGCATTGTTATACGCGCTCAAACATTTCCTTACGAAATTGCTTAGCAAAGAGAGAACTCGGCGCGCCGTGTGGGGAGGAGGTCCTGTAATATCTCTCGTGGTTCCACATGCCAGGGATGCAGCAGCGCCGCTTATAAGCTGGAAAATATTTGAACAATATGCCCGGTTAATTGGCTTTGTGAAAAGTGCGGGAAAGTAAAGCAATTAAACTCCGCGTTCTTACCGAGTTCCTCCATTTTCTCGAATTTATATTTTCAAACCTTTATGAACTTGGCTTTATGAACATTGTAAATAAACCGTTGAGCATTGGAGTTCTATCAACATTCGAAAGATATGTATTTACAATTGTAGTCTCTGCGTACTTTTCTGCAGCTGCATTTCTTTAAGTAAACAGCCATTTAATTGGCACTTCGAAACATTTCGCATTTCGATTTTTTAACCTCTATCACAATTCTCCAGATATTAAATCTTACTTTACCGGCACCATCTCTACGAAGCCGACACAGACAAGATCACTGCTCCAAATTCTTCAAGCACTTCACTTCACAAATCTTCAAGTCAGAAGGGACTGGAAATCACAGACGAACAATCAAGAAACTTGTGAAATCGCGGCACTTGTTAAAAGCGAGAGCGGGCGGAACTGGCGGAAGTGGAAGTACACCGGCGGAATATTGCCAGGGCGAAACGCGAAACGTGGAAAGTGAACCAGGGAGCCGTGCGGGGGAAGAGGATGGGAGATGGGACACGGGGCGCCTGTGCCAGCGATCGGCCTGTGTACGTCTGAGCAGCTGGCTCTGCTGGAATGCTCGGTATTGAGACGTCAACCGCTTTGACGTGTGCAATTTATCCCGGTGGTGGACATAAACATTCCATGCAATCTCGCTGCATCCGACAGGAATGAAGATGTTGCGCTCGACGTGCTTCCTTATCGTCGTCCTCTCTGCACTCTGGACGAGTGCGGCCGGCGAACTCGAGACTGTGAGCGACGAGGAGCTTTTGAATCTCATAAAAACTGAGAAATATGTCGTTGTCCTTTTCAGTGAGTTTCCCTGAGAATACTATTAGTTTATAAGTGATCGAACTGATAAAAGCGATTGGTGCTTTGATAATCGCGATAATGAGGAACCGGTTTTATTACGTCTTCGAAAATCACTACTTCCCGCTATAACCTGTTGGTCAGCGGCTTATCGCTCGGAGCCGCGTTTTGCAACGAAACATATGCCACCATTCTGTTTAATCCTCGTGTCGCGTTATTCATTTCCCATACTCTTGTGCCAATCTTTTGTATCGATTTTTAAGCAAACGGAACACAGTATCTAACTTTTCTACATACTTTGTATTACTGGTTTATTTGGAATCTGAATGAATTGACAAAAAATGTGGAATATACAATTTCTTTTCTTATTCACAGCATCCAAGGACAGTCAGACATGTGATAACTTTGAAACCGAAATGACCCACTTGCGAGGGGATCTGGTGGATTCCCTGTCAGCATGGGTCGTCAAAGCAGTAAATAGTCAATTGCTGAGGCTGTACAGTACTGACAAAGAGCCTGTCCTTGTGTTCTTTAGGCATGGCATACCATTGTTGTATGACGGTACAAAATTCTATTAGCCCAATGTCACATTTATTTGTAGTTTGTAGAACTTGCTTTATCATGTGCTTATCCTACCAGGCCCTGTAAACGACGAGGAGATATTAAGCACATTCTTGCACAACAAGGAACCCATCGTCAAGGAACTAACTGACGACACATTTGAGCACTTGACTCAAGCTAGTAGCGGAGCTACAACTGGAGACTGGTTTATTATGTTGTAAGTTTTGTCATAAGCCAATGATTCTAAAAGCAGTGTGTAAACAATTTACAAGAGTTTTAATATTAATGTTTGTTTGGACAAAAGCTATAGCACAGATTGTGTAGAATGCGTAAGGATGGTTGCAAGATGGGAGACTGTGGGGGCCAAACTCAAGCAAAGGGTTAATGTGGCCAGAATCAACAAGTACACAACTGGGGCTTCAACTGCCAGGAGATTCAATGTCTTTGGTGCACCAGAATTCGTATTGTAAGGAAAAGAAAATTGATCTAGGAATCAGCAGTTAAAAATATTTCCATATGGGATGTTCTTCAACACATGTATATTGAATTTACAGCTTCAGACATGGAAAACTATATCGTTATCAAATCCAACGCTACGACGTGAATTCCTTGGTGTCATTCGCTAAAGATTGGTACAAGAATGCGCGTGCGGAGCCAGTACCAGTGCCGCAAAGCCCATTGTAAGTATAAGCGAACTCCCACTCCGTATGTCGTGTGTCACTAACTGGTAAAGTGCAATCAAGGAAGTACGCTTTAATGAATCGATGAATAATACAAGTATATTTTTCTTTCAGCGACGACTTTATAACAATGATCGCCAACTTCCTACGCGAGAATCCCTGGGTCATGAAGCTCGGCAGTATAACGATGGGCGTAATAATTATTATTTCAGTCGCCGCGAAGTTAAGGCATAAGGCCGAGGCGGCGGAGGCTGACTCTAAGAAAGATTAAAATCACGTACACTTTGGTTGCCAAAGACGTATGTTACGGGTACTGTTTGGGATCAATTGATTCGCCGTCAGAACTTTCCTGAAGCCAATGGCGCTTAAGTCACCGTAAGGCACACACATCTCGAAATCTCCACCGACGGAGATCGTCCGATTAAACGTATTCGTATTTGGAAAGAAAATGTTGACCGTGCATCGACTGACTTCCTCAGACGCATTTCGGTATTACAATAAAATTATTTTCTGCGAAAGCACAGGTCTTTTATATATCGCAATATGCGTGTTTCATGCAAACATTTGCACACACCTAATTTGACAAACAGATGTTTCTTAAACATTACCCGCAGCATTGTCACCTTCAATAATTTCAAATGTGTACGTACATACACGCGGCTAAACTTCTGCTGTCCATCCCCTTTCCGCACTATTTGTGAAAATTTGGCCGAACGTGTCGCGCAACCAATGAGCAATGGACAGAGCATTGATATACTGGAGAGGGAACCTATTGTTCAATTATGCTGAGGGCGACTAGTGTGTGAAATAGAATAAACTTGTCCTACTTAACATCTCTCGGTCCGTAAGTGTCTGCGAGTGAAGCTCGCCTTCTACGGTGTACATGTGCGTTGATCTCGACATCTAACAAGGGGACTATTTATCCCGACTTTCCACACTCGTTCCGTGTCAGAGTACTTTTAAAGCTTATACATTGATCGTCGGCGAATGTAACTATTTTTCACTACACGTAGTCGAACCGATGTATTTAATGTTTATGCCTAATACACAGTCGATCTAACACAATTGTTTTTCTATGTTTTGCAATAAAAACTGTTGCATAAAAGTAACTACCCTTATTCGAACTACCGTAGGTCGCCGAATAAATCCTGATGCCGAGAGTGCTTTAGTATTATAGTAACACTTGAATTATCATGAGTAAATTTCTACACTATCTGTTTGCATGATTAACATTTTCGAAAACATTGTATGATATGCGGCGATTGATTTACAGTGAGGTACGAACTGTTACGATGAATCACTCAAAGCAAAGTATGATATTTCCGTCCTTTTTATTTACATTACATCGCAACACATTAAGGCATTCTGACGATCACTCTTGCAGGTATGTGCCAGTAGAAAAATAATAAGAAAATATAATATCAAGTCGTACAAAGCTCGTGATATCAATCTGTAATACTGAAATCGTAGTGGCTTCATATATCAGAATGTTCGTGAAAAGTCGCAGTGGTGCCGGCGAAAATCTGTGTAAAACCCAAGTACACAAAACATCAGTGGTTTTATTTCCCTATTAATCTATAAAATAGAGGCCCCTGCTTATCTCCAACTGGAGTAAGTTTGGTCAAGTCGTGCTAATTCAGACATTGCATTTCCCTATTAAATATTGTCCACCGACACATTTATCTTAAAGACAGTGGATGTATTAGCTAGTGCGGACCTTACACTATTCTCAAATCTCTCCTGTATGCAGGAGAACTCCATCATATTGCTCGGCTTAGAATCAATCCAGAAGCCATCAAACTCATAAAACAAGTAACAATAAAACTGGTGAAACGCACGCATGGTAGGCTTAGCCTTAGAGGAATTGTAAACATGAGTTTTGGCAGAGCCGTCCCTCAGGAGTTTGAGCGCCATACTGGTGAGATTAATGCCAACAATAGCAAAGGCATAGCCATAGCGAGGATGCGTGGAATGGGATAGAACGTGCGTGGCCGCACTAGGGTATTCTTGAGCAAAGTAGACTAGATTTTCCAGTGCTAGGAGACCCATACCACGGAAGTCAGTCTTTGGATCGTCGCCTTGGAAGCCGATCTCCTGCCACTGTTTAGTTACTCTAGCATCTAAAGGCTCGTAAGGCATCAACAGGTTCCAGAGCTTCAGCAGCAACAGCTCGTGCTCAGGGTTCTCCGCATTATAGGGGGTTTTCCTCAGAAGCTCGCACTCGGCACAGAGCTGTCTGTAGCCCCAAATCAACTCTACGCACTTGCCAAAGGACTTGGGGAAGTCGGGATGTGCGGTGATCTTTATGCTCTTAGTTACCAAGACCGTGCGAATGGCCTCCTCGAGAATCCTGCTCTCCTCCTCGCCGCTGATCGAGCACTGATCGGCCTTATCGTTCAGGTAGATGAGCAGAGTCTTGATTTTGGTGCTCCTCGATCGCTGGAGCGAATCCTCGACGGCGAGGGTCCTCGGCGCGCCCGCGGGCTCCCCGTAGCAGATCCTTTGGAGCTCGCACATTCGCGTGGTGCGCCGTAGGAACCATTTGATTATCGGTCTGAAATACCAGCAGACCAGTGACCAGAGATACGCGAACATGCTTCTGGATTGACCCTTGAGCTCGCTCACACGAGAGTGGTCAGCATTGGTGCTCTCGTTCCCACGTTAGAGATTCGCGTTACCCCCGGCAGCTTCGTCTTCGCTGCTGATCCTCTTCTAGTTCGACATGAGCGTTTTCGCGAACCTTTCCCAATGCAACTCGCTCATCGAGTCCGCTCAGAATCCCTTCGCCTCGGCACACTCTCACCGCTAGATCATCAGTGGAGGGTGGACGTACGATGCTCTAACGCTGGCACACATGACCCATCGGCAGTGCGCCATGCGAGATGCGAGAACGAGAACCGGCTCAGCAGCGAACGAGCAAACACTACGAAATCGCTATCTCATTATGCGAGAGTGAAAGTTCCCGGGTTAACTGCTCGAAAAGAGGCCTATCCTTCGGAGGTTGTACTCTTGGAGGTGCATTCGATTTCTCACTGACAACGGGCTCCTCGGCAACCTCGCCAACACACGGCCATGCCAGATCAATATTGGCCTAGGAGACTAACGCGATCTATCGGAAACGGAGCCATTGCGCTACTCTCGTGCGAGCGATAAGCTAGGGACACGTACGACAAACAAAAGAATCGCTGGGAATACCTGTTGCTAGTGCAGATTATAGCACAACACTGAATTTCCATTGATTTTTATTGTTCCTGAGCCGATGGGAAATTCGTCTAAGCACTACGATTTCTCGAATATGAATGACAATCCAAGTATAAATGAGCGACACTCATTTGAATATGGTTTTGGTATTTGTATACAAATGTCATGTATATATTTAATAGGCTGTATTGATGGGACTTGAAATCAAAGAAATTCTTATTTAGAGACAAATAATGAATTTCGATTGATCTTATATACCTTGTTGTATATTTATCTGTCGCGCAAATATCAATACCGTGTACGAAAGATTTTTTTTAATTATAAATAAATTAAGCATTTCTAAAATACATTTACTCCAGCTTGAAATAAAACTCCGACTTCCTTATCAATATGCTGCCGCCGATTCGTTGGGGGCTCGTTACTGCATACATGCGAAAGATTCGTTGAAACGACCGATAAAGATTATATTCGCAGATGTGCAACAGATTCCGGTGATCGAGCGGCAGATGGATTGATTGTTTATTTGCCTGCCAATCACTGTTTGCGCAGAGCTGTAACTTCATTTTTCAGTCTGTTTCTAAATAATAAATACTAATTAAATGCATGTGAATGACGCGTAAGCTTAAATCGATATTCGATAAATCGTTATAAATTATATAAGTATGTGATCAGTTGCTGTTTAATGTATCTGAATTGAATAAATCTTACGCAGTGGATAGAAAGTGGAAAGAAAATCAAACTTTTCTAGAACCATTATCCTTAAAGAAGAGAACCTTCTTCGTCCAGAAGAATTATTTTTTTTAAGAATAACATTCTCTTATTCAACCAAAGTTCCTTCGAGAAAACCTGAGTGGGTGAATACTTCCGAAGCATCTGCAGTTGACGAAAAGCGTCGAAAAAAAGGCGGGTTCGATCGGAACGCACCGTAGCTGAGATAGCTCTAGTTTGATTAAACGCAAACACGAAGAACCTCATGACAAACCAGGAAAAGCCACGGGGCTCGGCCGGAAGTCAATCGGCAAAACACAAAAAAGTTATAGTAAACATGTTTTCAGCCGCAGAAGCCGCGGCAAATTGAACGCCTAAAAACAGCAAGACAGCTAATAATTAACACGAGATCTTACGCACATCAGCGAATGAGAGCGAGGCGTGGAGGGTGGACCACACGACCAGGAAAAGCCTCGTACGTGTAGACACACATAGACACACACGGGCCGAGATTTCGCCGGTGGTAAGATTATTTTCACAACTGTCGCTCGAAGAGTATATAATAGAGGATCGGCGGACTATCGATTATCAGTGCACCAAACCCGAGAGTAATGAAGATTGGCGTAGTCCTCCTGGTGGTCGTCGCCCTATGCGACGTCCTAGTGTGCCACCATGTAGAGGCGCATCAAGATAACAAGAATGTCAAGCCAGCTAAGCATCCTGGCAACGATTACAAGCTCTTCAGGAAAAATGGAGTCCTCTACCGCAGGAAGTGCAAAGACCACCAGCTGAACCAATGGCGAATGGACGACAATGGGATCATCATCGAAGACTCCGACGAGGTGATCGGCAAAGCCGACGAAATGCGTTACATGCCGCCGCAGGTCCGCTCAGGAAATGGCTGGGAAAACGGGGGCTCCAACCAACAGTATGGAAACTGGCAAAGGCCTGAAGATTTATTCTCACCATCACACGGACACCCCAATCATTCGCCAGGAGTCGAATCGTACACTGACTGGGGCCCAGTCTATAGAGAAGAATGGTCGAAGGGGGGAAGTAGCAATTGGCATGAAGAACACAATAGGCACGAAAGAAACGAATGGGGAAGCAGCAGCCATAACGAACACAAAGGCAATGATTACAATCGGGATGGATACGACCGTAATGGTTACACTCGCGATGGCTTCGATAGATATGGTTATGGTCGCGATGGATACGATCGTAATGGTTATAATCGCGATGGGTATAACCACAATGAGTACACCCGAGATGGATATGATCACAATGGCTATACCTACGATGGATACGATCGGGACGGTTACAACCGGAATGGATTCCACCGCAATGGATACAATCGCGATGGGTATAATCAGAATGGTTATAATCGTGATGGATATAATCATAATGGGTACGATCGCAATGGTTTCAACCGAGATGGATACGATCGCAATGGCTACAATCGCGAGGGACACAATAAGCAAGGGTACACTGTCGACGAATGGTCTCGACGTCACGGATCGTCATCATCAGCGGTCGCATCCGCTCAAGCATCATCCCACGGTGATTCTCAGGGAGCAGCGTCAACGGCAGTGGCGCAAGCTGTCGCAGCATCCCAAGGACATGGAGGGTCATCGGCTGCAAATGCTCACGCAGCGTCAACTGCTTCGTCTGGTGGACATGGACATGGACATGGACATGGACAATCGCATGCACAATCTGCAGCGGTTGCCCAGTCATCCTCATCAGGCGGGCATTCTTCATCGGCGGCACAGGCAGCATCATCTGCTTCTTCAGGTGGACACGGACATGGGCAATCCCATGCACAATCCGCAGCGGCTGCCCATTCATCCTCGTCAGGCGGACATTCTTCATCGGCGGCACAGGCAGCATCATCTGCTTCTTCAGGCAATCATGGACATGGACATGGACATGGACAATCCCATGCACAATCCGCAGCAGTTGCCCATTCATCCTCGTCAGGCGGACATTCTTCGTCAGTAGCACAGGCACAGGCAGCATCACATGCTTCTTCAGGTGGACATGGACATGGACATGGACAGTCCCATGCACAATCCGCAGCAGTTGGCCATTCATCCTCGTCAGGCGGACATTCTTCGTCGGTGGCACAGGCACAGGCAGCATCATCTGCATCGTCAGATGGGCATGGACATGGACAATCGCATGCACAATCTGCGGCGGCTGCCCATTCATCCTCGTCAGGCGGACATTCTTCGTCGGTGGCACAGGCTCAGGCAGCATCAAATGCAGGAAAGTCAGGACACTCATCGGCAGTGGCACAGGCCGCAGCGTCGAGCACTTCATCGAACCACGGTTACACTTCTCGCAGCGGAGGTGAATGGGAACGTGAGTCTGACAAGGACTCCGGATACCATGAGATCAATAAACATGGCGAAAATCACAATCAATGGGGTCACCAAAATGGTTGGAATTCTGGCAGCGGTAAAGGCAAAAACAGCCATCGCGACTGGCAGCATCAGGGATCCCATCATGTGACTCATGAGAAGCATAATGATCAAATCATCTATCCCAGTCAGAATTATAATCCTGATAAATATCCCCATTCTCAACCTGTGCTCCTTCCTGGACACCGAAGACCAAGTCTTCATGGCAACCACAACAACGAACATCACGGAAATTGGAATCATAAAGGAGAACACAAATCGCAGAAACCAGACCACAAATCATGGCAAAATGGGCACAACCATAACGGACACCAGCACAATCACCATGAGCATCAATCATCGGGTCAGTGGGGACATGGTAGGTGGGATGAAAATCAGAAAGGAGTATGGAGCGGCCACAAGAAATCCGGGAATCATGGGCATGGACAATCCGGTAACTGGTGGCAGAACGATCACAAATCTCATGAACACCACAACGAACGAAAGGAGGATTGGTCATGGGGCCATAAAGACAATAAAGAGAAAAAGGAATGGAATCAATCAGGCCATGTAAAACAGATTAATAGAAGAGGTAAATCTCATGGATGGTCAAACCATGGAAAACATGGCCAGTCCCATTCATGGGGTAATCACCAGTGGAAGAATAACCACGATGGTAAATCCCATAATGTAAACCATCACAATAATGGACACAATAGTCATAATAATGGACACAACAGTCATAATAATGGACACAACGGTCATATTAATGGGCACAACAGTCACAATAATGGACACAACAGCCATAGTAATGGGCACAGCGGTCACAATAATGGACACAATAATCACATTAATCAGCACAACAGTCACGATCATTGGCAAACGAAAGATAAGTGGGGGCGCGAATGGAGTAAATCCAACCAATGGAAAGGGCATTCGAAATCCTCGCATGACCATGGTTCCAAAAATGGAGAATGGCGCAACGACTGGCATGAGTGGTCGCATCCTGGAGGCACCTGGATCAAATCAGTAGTAAAACATAATGAACATGGACATAATACGCCTGTTTGGATATATAGATACCACAATGGCGGGATAAGTAAACCTTGGCACGGCCACAACCAACCAAGTCACCACCCGGGACACGGTGGTTGGTCAACGCATACGAAAAACATAAATCATGGACATGGTAATTGGGAAAAACACCAAGGTGGAAAGCGCAATTGGGCTGAGTGGGAAAACGTGCATGGTGGCCGAAAATCTCAACATGGTGGGAAACATGGACATGGAATTGCTATTGTTAACGAGCAACCAGGAGGATGGGCAATGCAGAGAATATACAATGAGAATGATGGCCAAGGAAATTCACAGGCCCATTCGTCGGTGATATCGATCTCCTCTGGGAAATCTTCGTCAGCGGCACACGCTGGTGCAGTGTCATCCGTTTCGTCTGGTCATGGGCATGGAGAATCGCAAGCACAATCTTCAGCAACTGCCATCTCGTCTTCCTCAGGAGGGAAATCTTCATCAGGAGCACATGCTGCGGCAGGATCATCAGCTTCATCAGGTCATGGACATGGGCACGGACAATCGGAAGCCCAATCTTCGGCAACTGCCATCTCCTCCTCTTCAGGAGGAAAATCTTCGTCAGCAGCACATGCTGCGGCAGAATCATCAGCTTCATCAGGTCATGGACATGAGCACGGACAATCGCAAGCCCAATCTTCGGCAACTGCCGTCTCCTCCTCTTCAGGAGGGAAATCTTCGTCAGCAGCACATGCTGCGGCAGAATCATCCGCTACCGCGGGACATGGAGTGGACCACGGCCAATGGCAAGGACAGGGCCACGGAAATGTACAAGGACATCAACAAGGAAATAGCAACGGACATGGGCACGGTCAAGGGCATGGCCATGGGCAAGGTCAGGGTCATGGACACTGGCAGGGCCAATGGCATGGAAATGGGCAAGGACATCAGGGAGGAAATGGTCACGGACATGGACAAGGCCAGGGTCATGGCCAATGGCAAGGACACGGCCAGGGTCATGGCCAATGGCAAGGAAACGGCCAGGGTCATGGCCAATGGCAAGGAAACGGCCAGGGTCATGGACAATGGCAGGGCCAGGGGCATGGACAATGGCAGGGCCAGGGGCATGGACAATGGCAGGGCCACGGTCAGGGGCATGGCCAATGGCAAGGAAACGGCCAGGGTCATGGACAATGGCAGGGCCACGGTCAGGGGCATGGACAATGGCAGGGCCACAACCAAGGGCATGGACAATGGCAGGGCCACGGCCAGGGGCATGGACAATGGCAGGGCCATGGGCAGGGACAAGGACACGGCAAGGGCCATGAGCAAGGACACCACCAGGGACATGGACACTCCCAGGCGGAAGCTTCAGCAGCGGCACACGCTGCAGCAGAATCAGGTGGTTCGTCTGGTCATTCAGCTGCACATTCTGCCGCGGCTGCTCAAGCGTCTGGATCAGGTCATTCATCAGCAACAGCAAATGCTGCTGCATCATCATCTACGCACAATGGTGGCAAAATAGTTCACCCCAAAGAAGGAGGATGGGCAGGACATGGACATGGCCACGGACATGGACAAGGTGAGGGTCATGGCCAATGGCAAGGCCAGGGTCACGGACAAAGTCATGGCCACGGACATGGACAAGGTGAAGGTCAGGGCCAATGGCAAGGCCAGGGTCACGGACACGGACATGGACACGGCCAGGGACATGGACATGGACAAGGTCAGGGTCATAACCAATGGCAAGGGCATGGCCACGGACATGGACAAGGTCACGGGCAAAGTCATGGCCAAGGACATGGACAAGGTCACGGACAAAGTCATGGCCAAGGACATGGACAAGGTCACGGACAAAGTCAAGGCCAAGGACATGGACAAGGTCACGGACAAAGTCATGGCCAAGGACATGGACAAGGTCACGGACAAAGTCATGGCCAAGGACATGGACAAGGTCATAGCCAATGGCAAGGCCAGGGTCACGGACACGGCCAAGGGCATGGACAGGGTCAAGGACATGGAAAGGGTCATGAGCAAGGACACCATCAGGGGCACGGACACTCCCAGGCGGAAGCTTCGGCAGCAGCACACGCTGCAGCTGAATCAGCTGGTTCGTCTGGTCATTCAGCTGCACAGTCTTCCGCGGCTGCTCAGGCATCTGGATCAGGACATTCGTCAGCAGCAGCAAATGCTGCTGCAACATCCTCTGCGCACAATGGTGGCAAAATAGTTCACCCCAAAGAAGGAGGATGGGCAGGACATGGACATGGCCACGGACATGGACAAGGTGAGGGTCATGGCCAATGGCAAGGCCAGGGTCACGGACACGGCCAGGGTCAAGGACACGGGAAGGGCCATGAGCAAGGACACCATCAGGGGCACGGACACGCCCAGGCGGACGCTTCGGCGGCAGCTACGTCATCCTCTTCAGGAGGGAAATCTTCGGCAGCGGCACACGCTGCAGCAGAAGCAGCTGGTTCGTCCGGTCATTCAGCTGCACATTCTTCCGCGGCTGCTCAGGCATCTGGATCAGAACATTCGTCAGCAGCAGCAAATGCTGCTGCAACATCCTCTGCGCACAATGGTGGCAAAATAGTTCACCCCAATGAAGGAGGATGGGCAGGTCATAACCAAGGACATGGACAAAGTCAGGGTCATGGCCAATGGCAAGGCCAGGGACATGGTCATGGGCAAGGACATGGACAAGGTCACGGACAAAGTCATGGCCAAGGACATGGACAAGGTCACGGACAAAGTCATGGCCAAGGACATGGAGAAGGTCACGGACAAAGTCATGGCCAAGGACATGGACAAGGTCACGGACAAAGTCATGGCCAAGGACATGGGCAAGGTCACGGACAAAGTCATGGCCAAGGACATGGAAAAGGTCACGGACAAAGCCATGGCCAAGGACATGGGCAAGGTCACGGACAAAGTCATGGCCAAGGACATGGAAAAGGTCACGGACAAAGCCATGGCCAAGGACATGGACAAGGTCAGGGCCATGGCCAATGGCAAGGACACGACCAGGGGCATGGACACGGCAAAGGCCACGAGCAAGGACACCATGAGGGGCATGGACACTCCCAGGCGGAAGCTTCGGCAGCTGCTATATCATCCTCGTCGGGAGGGAAATCTTCGGCAGCGGCACACGCTGCAGCAGAAGCAGCTGGTTCGTCTGGCCATTCAGCTGCACATTCTTCCGCGGCTGCTCAGGCATCTGGATCAGGACATTCGTCAGCAGCAGCAAATGCTGCTGCAACATCATCTGCGCACAATGGTGGCAAAATAGTTCACCCTAGAGAAGGAGGATGGGCAGGTCATAACCAAGGACATGGACAAGGTCAAAGTCACGGACATGGCCAGGGACAAGGACATGGACATGGGAATGCGCACGCGGAATCTTCAGCGGCTGCTATAGCGTCCTCATCAGGAAAATCTTCGTCAGCTGCACACGCTGCGGCACAAGCTTCGGCTTCGGGTCATTCAGCCGGACATTCCCAGTCGCATGCAGAATCTTCGGCGACTGCTCTGTCGTCTTCTTCAGGGAAAGGTTCCGCAGCAGCACATGCTCAAGCAGAATCCTCCGCTTCGTCAGGTCACGCGGGCGCCCATTCTTCGGCAACCGCCTTGTCGTCCTCTTCAGGAGGAAAATCCTCCTCAGCTGCACACGCTCACGCAGAATCCTCCGCTTCGTCGGGTAATTCGGGCGCACACTCTTCGGCGAGCGCTTTGTCGTCCTCAGGAAGGGGATCTTCGCACGCTGAGGCAGCAGCGTCCGCAACCTCGGGTCATTCCAATTATAGACCGGTACACGAACCCGGTAAGAACCATGACAAAGGTGATGGGGTACCTAGAGTGCCATATGCCTACCACTATATTGTATTGAAGGAAAAGAAAGATATCGAAAATCACGAGCGCAAATACGGGCTCACGAATAAGTACAAATACTTAGACTGCGGATGTACAGAACTCGAGTGGCGTAAGCACGGTTAGCATACGTACCTTATCATACTCGTCATTTAGACAAACATACACGGGTGGAAACCTTCTTGCGTCCACCGTGGCAATTCGCGAGTCTTCCGGATAAAGTGAGACTAAGTGCCAAACGATTTGTCAATTCAACTTTCGATTTATTGCTACAATACGATAAACATTAGAGAATGGGAAGAGTGTTTTTAGTATTTTCTATTTGGCCTCTTTTCTCATTGTAACCTGAGGATTCATTAGTAGCAGCGCTGGAGTCACGAAGGTTTTCACTTTGTACTGTAGAAAAGAGGCAGGGACTTAGTTCAGATTCTAGAATCAAACATTACTACATAAAACATTCTCTGTACAGGTCTAATCAAGGCACACTAGAGGGTCACTCGCATCCGATCACTCCAGACATCGACATCAAGCACAGTGTTTACCACAGCTGAAGAAAGGAAGGAAAAGTCAACGAAAAACGTCCTCACCAGCGCAAGTGGAGTAAATGGTACCCTTGCAACGACTGAATCAATGGTACGGATAACAGGACGTATAGTCCAAAGGGGGGGGAAAACCACACGCAACAAGACTATGTTTCTCAAATTCCCATACTTTAACAAGAAAAACCGTATTCACTGCCTTCCTGGGTAGAATAAGTCATGAACTTAGAAAAAAAATGTTCACCACAGTAAAGACTTGCCAGGACTCATCATTCTCGATGAATCCCGGATAAATGTCTTAGACCCACGAATCAAGGGGCACATTGTTAAAGAAATCCACCCCCAAGAAGGACCAAGTAGGACACTAGACTAAAGATATGTTTACGAATATAAGAGTATCTGTTTCAACAGTGTATTTAATATACGAATGTAAAATATAGTAGCTAAACAGTTAAAAATATAACATTAAATGAATCAATGCGTATAATTCTTATCCAGTCTTTCCTATCCTATTACCGATATCTCAAGATATTCAAGAACATTACAAACGATTCCTCAAAAACAATAAAAAGACCAATGTCTTCGATACTGAGACAAGTTCAATCGGCAAATTCAGTAACCGCAGTTCAGTGATTGTTCACTACGGTTAGCAAAGGAGACTTTAACAGAATCCAATGGAGAATCACTCGGCGTCCGAGCTCTCAATCTCCTCGGCAAACAACATCGAGTCTCCCAATTTGCAGGATCAATCGGGCAAAGAATCGTCGAGCGGACGGCATGTTCCGAAGGATAACGCGAAGCCGGAGTTACTCTTGGATCTGCGAAATCTATCGACCACCTGTGGCGATAACATGGAAAACGATGACTCCTCGATGGAGTTCTCGATGATCACCGGACAGCCGATAGGACAATCATCCATAGGCGATCTCAATTCCGTGTCCGAGCGGGATAACGACGATCCAGACACTAAGTACGAATCCTGTTCTATCCTGTCAAATTCTCGGAAAAGTTACATCGCCTTACAAAATTCACTTTTAAAAAGACGCTCTTTATCATGGAAAAATTTCGATTCCTTCAAAAGCAAAGCCTTTCGATACCCAGAATATGGTTTGTCGATTATACAAAAGGTGCGTTGATATCATTAAAAACAAAGAACGCGACCAGAGCAATCATCGAGAGTGCATCTTCACCTGGAATAACATGTATGCGCGCGAATATCGATAAGAGAACGCAGCCATTCGTGAATTACAGACACGTACTCCAGGCCCGAATCCGATCACTCCAAGAGCTAATGGGTGATCTGCGAGACTCGCTGCACGAAGAGGTCACACTCTGGAAGAAGGAGAAGGAGGAATTCCAAGTCCTGCGAGAGAAGAGCGACTTCTTGGCACTGGAAGAGGCGACTGCCGCTGCTCGAGCTGCCGCCGCGGCTTACGCAGCTGAATCGCCGCTTTCCAATGACCTGGGTAATGACTTGACGTAAGCATTACTTCTAATGTAGCCGGTAATCGGGAGAGCTACATCCGTGCTTCATCATATCCTCCGATGAGCAGTCAAACTAGTACAATATTTCTATCAACTTAATCTAATTAACTAATTAGGTACTTCGAAAATACAGATCATCCAGTGACCCAGGGCAGCTAAACATTGTTCCTGAAACCTGCAATTTGTATAAATAAAATCCCACTTTCGCACTGGAAAAATTTAGGCTCACGTATGTCCCTCTTAGTGGGTGACGTGTTCGACATCACGTCCGAAGAGACGCTGAGGGAACTGACGATACTCGAGTACGAGAAGAAGCTGGCCAAGTACCAGGACGAATTCTCCCTGACCCAGGCGGAGAAGCGCTACAACACGCGATGGCAGTTGGTCGCACAGGCGTACAAGCAGAAGCTGATGGAAGTGGAGCGGCTCTGCAACGAAGAATTGGACAAGGTTAGGCGCAGTGCCGATCATGTCCAGGAGCTCAAAGACATGACGTCACAGTGGTACCATACCAACAACCGCGGTGACTCCCCGGACAATTTCGGACGAGCCCAGAGGGACAAGATCTTCGCCGAGGACGCTCTCAATATGTATCGGAATTATCGGAAACTCGACGCCGAGATGAACATGTCCGAGATCTACTCGGCGCGATACAAGCCCGATGATGCTCTCAAGCAGGACTGCCTTTACGGGCATATGTGAATTAGTCCCATTTCGGGATAAATTAGCAAATCTTAATTATATAATGGATGCCTGAGCCTTTGGCGCGACTTCATATTGTTTAAATCTCACTATTTTCGATTCCTTTTTACTTAATTGGATGGGCGTATTTTTGCAACGACCTGTAAAAACATCGAGCAGTTCGACTCGTCCTACTAATTGATAATATACTTTTTATCCACCACTCATACCGCCTTCTTTCATAACGAATTTATAATAACGATTTTTAATAAGTCAAAGTCCTCTATTAGATATGTTACAGGTCTATAAGTTCACTTTAAATAGGAAAACTATGTTAAATGAAACCTCGCGTCTTTGAAAGACCGTTCACCGGAACTCCTCGTAGCGGAAGTGGCCGGTGGCTCGGTCCAGGTTCCGCGCGTTCCCCCGTCCATTGTTTACGTGACGTGGTATCGCAACCGCAAGCAACGAGTGCCGACTGCGTTCGAGTTCACGCGATAGTAGTAGTACATACAAACTCGCGATTTTGTTTATTCGTTTGCCGTGTGCTTTTTCCCAGCTGCACTCATGTCGTCTGTCACAAAGACCATGTTAAGCGATGTCCGGCGGATGAGTAAACGCCAGGTAATTCATGATTTAGCGCTGGAGGTCTCGGCGAACTGACTCCTCGTACGGTAGTCGGCACATATGGTGTCTGAGAGATGTGCATCTGTCAAAGAGAATTTTCACCACTTTTTTCCAGGTCTTGTACCAAATGCTGAGTTTTGGTATGATCATCTCCTCGGCCCTGATGATCTGGAAGGGCCTCATGGTCTTCACCGCCAGCGAAAGTCCCATCGTTGTTGTACTCAGGTACACCGCAACTTAACCTACCTTTCACTACGGATCACTCGGCTTTTCCGATGAATATACGCTCGGCCGCGAGCTCCTTGTGCATTTGTCATTGCCATTGATGCATCGCATGTTGCCCGCTCTTTTGGCGGGGAGTAAACACGAAATTTGACTCATGATTCCTCGGGAATTCGGCATTGGATAATTGGATGTGTCTGACGTGTTCCCTGTGACAATGGGCTTGTCAAATGTCTAATGTGTTGCAATTAATACTTTGAAGGATTAAGGAGAATAACTTATGAATAAGATATTTCGAAGAGAATAGAAGATGCTATATAATATCAACTGCCAGTCTTTCTTTTGTCCTATTTGATTATAGCCCTAACATAACTTCCAATTAGTAGAAGATAAAGCAATGAAGAAGTGTGTATTAATTTATACGTCTGGCTTAATGTTACAGTGGCAGTATGGAGCCCGCCTTTCACAGGGGTGACTTATTATTCTTAACCAATTACCAAGAAGAACCAGTGAGGGTCGGCGAGATAGTAGTTTTTAAAGTAGAGGGTAGAGATATTCCAATTGTGCATAGAGTGATCAAACTTCACGAGAAGTAAGTATAAAAATGTCAAACATTAAGTTGAGTCTGCCAAAGTAAGATGCAAATCTTATTAATCTCTGTCTCCATTGCAGGGGTGATCAAAACAACACTGTTAAATTCCTAACAAAGGGTGACAATAATTCTGTCGACGACAGAGGTTTGTACGCACCAGGGCAGCTGTGGCTGACACACAAAGACATTGTTGGTAGAGCGAGGTGTTTCTTGCCGTATGTTGGTGTGGTCACAATATACATGAACGAATACCCCAAACTCAAGTATGCTGTATTAATATTACTCGGTGTATATGTCTTGATACACAGAGAATGAGAGTAATCCGTGTAGATAAAGTATCTTGAATACTGTCATTCAGTGTCTGTCTAACGGAAAGCAAGAAACGAGCATTTGTTTAATTGAATATCAATCACAGCAACAGAAAACGGAAATACATGTTGTATCAGTAAATCCCTCGATTTTCCGAAGGTCAATATTGCGACAACATCTGTACACTCGTACTGCAAACGGTTCTCTCCGTATTTCATATGTAACCAAACCCGGAAATAGGAGAGAATCGTCAGAGCATGATGTACCATTACTCGCGAAAGGAATATCTTGTCCAAACTTAGCGTCATCAAAGAGAGAGAGCGAAAGGAAGAGACAGAGTATTTCACATTGCGAACTGTAATAACGAAAAAATGATCTTTACGCCCTGGACGGCTTAGCACGCGAAATTGTTTTCCTGTTTTTAATGATTAAGGGCAACTTTTAACTTAAACTAGCTCATTTTTCAATTACACTTCGTGTTCGTTCGAAGGGAAATTTAATGGTAAATTTCATCTGCTTCTATATTCCCTAAATTGTCCAACACTTTCGACATTGATAAAAGTATACTGCACAAACGACTTGCCGGTGATTACGATAAATGAAACCTGCAATACCATACGACGTGTTCGCGCTATCACAAAATCACGATATGATAACAAACACGTGCATAAAAGAGACAACTATCATCTGCACATACTTCAGAGCATTTGGTTTCCATTGCACATAAGTCTAAACGATGTCCCTCACTTCTTTCAAGGTGAAGAAAATTTGTGTACATAAATTGATGTCTTGATTCCAAGGCATCAAAGCGATGTAGAACAACCGGAAACTATACTTAGCTTTCAAAGTGATGTAATCTATTATTCTTTTGTAGGCAGAATGTTTATAGGAACCTTTGTATGTCAACAGTACTTAGGGGAAACGCGATGTAATTTTCTTGTCTGGTGAATTCTAATTAAACTATACAAATGTATAATACCTGAGCCACAAATTTTCCTCTGTCCACTCCCGCGGCATGCGACCATCATCAAACGCATTTTGTAATGTGCACGCGATTAAGTAAACATCTTTTACAATATAGTTTTTTACTATTTTTCCCCAACCTTCGCGAGATTGAAAGTCGTGCGGTTAAGGGCTAAATATTATGTTTATTGTGGATGTGATCATACACCTTCTGATGGCATGTTTCAAATATAGGTAATTCCTATTTTATTAATTCTAGACCTAAGGCCTTCAGACCATGTTGTTTATTTACGTAACAATATAATACTCAAAAGAACATTGCTTCCAGTATCTATTCGGCTTGAGATAACTACAATTCGTACTAATGCTTACGTACACTCTATTTTTAATGATAGCAGATTTACTAAAAAATCATAAATTGTTAGTAATCTTGAACCTGACTTATTAATCCGCTATCTCATCAAGTGTCGAGTGGAGCTTTGCTCGTCAAGCAAAGCGATCGGTTGTTGTGCATTATTAAACTGCGTGATATGCCGCAACATTTTATAGTATCCTTGATTAAATAGGGTCGTATATTTACAATTTTCGGAAATAAGAGAATTCGAAAGATTTTCTCTAAGTTTTGATTACTATTAATAAAAGCAGAGGAACGATGTGTTTATTGCTATATAACTTAATCTTCGGTCTAATCTAAGTAATCGAATTTAATCTACACGTGTTATATGGATTTTCGGGGTAACTCGAATCGGCATATCTGACTATATAAAGATGTATGAGTATGATACATAGATTTCATCCCACTATGTTTATCGTCAGCTACATGGAACTCTATCATATCAAGTGGGTATTAGCCCTCCACGAGCAAAGATTGTCTCGAGTACTTGACATTTCGACAGTTTCTCGATTAATACGAATATTTACGTACGGATATATTCTGTACTCCACTTTGAAAGTCGAATGCAGAATAATCTTTCAAATCTAATCGAACTACTTTTCACATAGACTTTCACCAATCAGCGAGGCTCAACTCGAAGCCACAAGTCTTTCGGTGTGACAACGAGCCCGGGCAGTTTGTCCTCTAAACTGTTCGGTTGGCCCTCGATAAAGGCGAAATTAAAGTTCTGCATCAGGACGGCGAACATTCCAAATAGGTTGTACCTGGCGAAAGTCTCACCGGCGCACACGCGATGACCTGCACATGTTTAATACTCATTAGTATACACAGTGTATCCCTCACTCCGCTCTTACTGCCGTTCATATCAACAGCAATTAGCATCCACTATCCGCTGCTACACAATAATTAATGTCGTAATCATGTACGTAAGTCCGTAAAAACATGACGTCAGATTATCACCCGCTCTCCCAAATCAACAGAGATCCTCTACTCTTTCCTGTTTTGTTTTGGCATTATTCAGCAAAGCCGAATAAGGAAGTATGTAGATGAGATAATGTGGTTTTGATAGGACCGATAAGAACGAATTACAAATTGAACAGGATTTTTTCGCGTAAAGCTCTACGTACCAAAGCCGAATGGGAACGTCATGTCCTTGCCCAACGAGTCACCGTCGAGGAATCTTTCAGGCCTGAAGTTGTCAGGATCCCCCCATAGCTCAGGATCGCGGTTCATAGCGGCAAGATTCGTAACCATAGCAGTATCCACTGGAATATGATAACCGAATAGCGTAGTCTCCTTCACGCACCTGTGAATAACGCCGAAGGGGGTGAGGGTCTCGCACCTCAGCACTTCACGTAGAGCAGCTTCTGTATACGGGAGACTGGAATGGAGAATCGAGTGAATTAATTGATTAGTATTGGCGAGAATCCAGACAATTGCTCGAGTTAACCGAGTTTATCATTGATATTCATCGATGATCTTACTCCTTTCTATCTTCCCACACAACAAGGCGTCCGCGTCCCACCACCTCGTCTATTTCCTTCCGCACTTTCTTCGCGGCTGCAGGGTAGTGCATCATGTGTTTGATGGCGTGAGTTACCATCACCGGCAACGCCGATAACGCCGGGAACATAAAGTCTGATAGTGTCATGAGCAATTGTTCCTCCGAAAAGTAGGTCGATTCGTCACTTGTCTTCATTGTCTCTAAGTATCTATCTATCATCCCTCTATCGCTATCTTTTTCGTGTGTTGCTTTGTGCGTCTCGAAATATTCCTGAGGTCGTTCGAAACAATGGGTAATCAGGCGCGTTCACTAATTACGGGGCAAAAGATCAGGTCTATCACTTACTTTTATGAAGTTCGTTACACCGTAACTACCCTTGAGGATGCCTGTGTATCCGAACATGTTGCCGAAGTATTTCAGGAACTCCCGCTGAAAGATCGCACCACCGGAGGTGTCGCCGGCACGTTGGAAGAGGACCGATGCTCGGCATAAATCCCGTAGCTTATAGTGCTCGGCACGGCCGAATCTTTCACCAAACATCACTTGCCATATAGCATTTGCTGAATAGGGGTAGAGTACGTGGGAGAAAAGTACCCGGTCTTTTTTAACAATCGTCTGGAACGATAATATAAATTGCGTGATAAATCGGGGAAACCGGAGGGAAAACTGGTCATTAAGATATTCAATTAATCATATTAAATTACCCTTTCTTCATCATTAATTGGACCATTCCTCAAGATATCGACGAGAACAGCCATTTCTTCAGCCACTGCACTTTCATATCCTTGCTGACGACGTCCGAATCCAAAGTCCCGCATGTGACGCAGTGCAAATCTTCTTTGCTCATGCCATTGCTCGCCATCGGTGAAAAAAATGCCTGATGCGTTCGGGAAAAACATGCATTTTCTTGAGATGAGTGTCATGGTCGAGTTGGTACTTATTAATGACTTTCGCCCTTGTAATGTGTTTAAAACAATTACCCAATTTCTTGCCGAATGCCCTCGCTTTAAGGATATGCACTTCAGATAGTCGTCCATCGAATTCATCCCTCGTAAGCACCTCCTTTATGGTCTTGTAGTCGTTCGCAACGACAGTGTAAAATGGTCCAAAGAAGCAGCTCACCAATTTCGAATTCAGCTTCTTCGAGTAATGCTCGACGGTCTTGTGCGGGAAGTTGTAATTACCCCATAGCAAATGCAGGTACGAACCCATGCCAGGGATTCTCGGCAATGCTACCATGAAGAAGATTTCGATTGTATGTCGGGAAATATAAAAAAAGGTAGAGAATAGTACGACGTGTGGTTCTTGCTACCTGGCGGTGCATTTTTCGGATAATCTTTATAGTACTCGTAGATCTTGTACACTACTATAAGTAGCAGCACTACTAGCAGGAGCGGTGACATTCTTGAACAAGTTTCAATCACAGAGTGCTACACTACTCACGCTTCGTATTGCTTTTAACGTCTGTCAGGGAGACGCGATTTATCATCATCGAAACGGAGGGAGAGCAAAACAACGCCAAAGATATAATTCGGTTCGGCATGATAAGTATTGGCTTTTATCTCCTCCCCCGAGAAGGAGAAAATTGTCCAATCGTCTCATTTTCGCACTGGCGCCATACATTATATGAAGTGAGTTGAAGTTAGTACATTGGATGCATTCATTCTTCTATAACAATACGTGTCTTCTTGCAGTTCGGCCTAGAGATTTGTTCTAAGCATTTTGCGTTGTATCACTCATACTAAGCATGATAAACTTAGAGTAATCGCGGGGATGCTCCAATTACTACAGAATTGAAATCGACATCGATCGGATTACGAACTGTTACATGTACTTCTTTAGACATAATCACTTTGCATACTGCTGGGAAACATCATGACAGGAACATTTTGCATGCCTGGCGCGTGTAAGAAACCCAATCCCATCATTAATTTTTAATTGCTTAAATCATTATATATGAATTGACCTCCGCCTTTACCTATGCAACACTCACAGTTACTGTGGCAACACTACTACAATGTTTTTGTTCAGATTTTCAGGATTTGGAATTAAGCGTCACGTTCAAGTGCACGAAAGAATCTTATATCATTATCAAATAAGGATAATGTGAGTTGAGATCAAATCGCACAAGGGGCATTATATTTTTTATGCAAACTGGAGGCGGTTATACATTCTTATAAATACATTAATATTATAAACAAAAATATAATAAATAGATCCATAAGTGGTAATAATAGGGGAAACGATTCTTTCGTAGTTAATTACATTATTCTAACAAAATGTTTATTTTACAATAGAAACCGCGCTACATATGATCAGCTTGAATCACAAATATATCTAAGTACTAAGACGTCCGAGGGTATACACTAGGAAACTACCAAAAAATAAAGTTTTCTTCTTAAATAATGTCGTCTATACATAGTCCATTACAGCTGATTCTAATACCACGAGCAGTAGTGAATACAATTCATTCGAAATATTTGGTGTCGCCGAAACACACTACCTGGAGGCTATTCTTAATCACTAACCGCATACGGTTGTCGTTCATGATTGCACATCCAACATTCGGCGATAATTTATACAACAAACAAATGCAGTCCTCCAAGTTCTGCATGATCCCTTTGTCGAGAACAGGCGTTTCAGTCAGGTCGAAATGCAACTTCAAGAATGCTGTGTAGAGTGGGACGCAATGCGCCGGGACTCGTAAGTGAAGCATCAAAAGGAAGGCCTTTGCAGTCTAAAAGAACAGTATTAATAGAGAATAGAATAACTCGCAGATTTGAAGTTCAAGAATTGTAAACATCTGCATGAGAGCGCGCATATACCTCCAAAGTTGCTTTCAATGTTCTAAGGTCTGTATGGTGCTCGCAATATTCGGAGAGTATTCGCGTCAGTCTCTCACACCATTTGGCACAGCCAAAATTAGTTAACAGCTGATGCAGACTTTGCATATAAGCCCGCCGTAGCTCAATATTTTGCTCCAATTCCATACAGTCGAACAAAACACTCAGCACATCATCCCTTTTTGTCCACTGCAAGGATAGTTGTAGAAGCATAGTAATGCGAATCATCTTTGCGAATTTTAGTGAACTGTCAGATTAAATAACAATCAACAATGGATATGCACCTCAAAGACATTCGTTGTACTGTCCCAGTGTTCTATGGTAGCGAGGAGGCTGGATATGCACGCATATACTGGCGCAACATATTTGGCATGGCTTTGATGTATCAAACATTCTAATTGTCGAAACAATAATTCAGCATACCCACTATCATATAATCCTTTCCTCTGCAAGCACAAGTATGCAATCTGTGAGTAATCTCTAATAGAAGTGTATACACACTGTAGAAAGAAACATAGAGTATTCCGCATTACCAATTGCGAATGTTCAAGAATTCTCTGCAGGCATTGCAATCCTATTAATACATTATCTGGCACAAAATCATCAATAATAATTAAAGCTGTAGGTATAACATCATGAATATAATTGCGTAAAGCTGGTTTCTGTAAATCAAAAAAGGTATGTCGAGGCAAGAATGGTACCAGCCACAGAAGAATGTAATAACCAACTAGATTACTAGATTTCTACCAACCTCCACCTCAAATATCAACCATTTGTAACAGGCTACAGCAGCCGGATAGGACTTCCACGTCTCTTTCAATAATTTAGGTCTGAGTGCCAGCAAAATGGTAACAAAGTTATCCAGCTCGAGTAGGAACTGTGAGATACTCTGACAGCCGTACAGCACCAAAACACCACTAGCCAGCTCTTTAGAGGCCGAGACAGACTCCGCGGTGTTCCAGATATTTTTCTCGTGCTGCTCCCCAATGAGCAAGAGCAAATTGGTGGCAAAGTTCCTGACTATTGGCAGACTACAATCTATCTGAACGTTCCTCTCGTTACGACTGTGCAAAATGTGTTGTAGCATAGAATTGATATTCCTGAGGTTCCTATCGACGACCTGCCGATATTCTCGGAAGTCCTTCTCCTCGCAGGGCCGACTGGCACCGACCGCCTTCTCGGGCACCAGGCTCTTTTGCACGAGCTCGATGCAGGCCGACCAGAGGCCTTGCTCCGAGAAGTCTCCGGAGATTTGCAATGCCTCCAGCTCCCGCAACAGATTATCCATCTTGGGGAGAGCGAATGTACACGCGAAGCCTACGATCGAGAGTGTTGCGGTTCGGTGCTTAATTCCTTGGATCAGACGCTCCTCCTCGACTCCTTACTGGCTTTCGGAGCAGCTCCCGAGAGCGACATGTTTTCGGAGCAAGTGGCGATCGCCCGAGAGCTCTAACCTGGTGCGTTCCTTGGCGAACATGGCTCTCGGGCCCTTTGTCAGACGGTTTTTCCTCCGACGCACTCTCGCTCCCTCGCTCCGCTTTCCTCCCTAGGATTCCGCCAGGACTAGCTCGTCCACCTAGCCCCAGTGGGATACGCAAATATGACAAGGTGGACGAACCTCCCAGCCCCGAGCTTCTCTCCGCTCTCCTCGCCAATATCAATATTCACGCTAGAGTCCTCCGAATTGCCGATTCGCCGAGGGAATCTCTCGCCACGCGCAGATCTGTCGATGCCAATTTACAGTGGAATATCGGGCGAATTTTGTAATGCGCTGCGAGCTCTCGATGCTGCCGCCTCAGTCGATACGCGGCTCCCTACGAGTTCGAGAACTCCACCTCTCATCCTTCGTTCCTTTCCTCAGTGGGAAACCTTATGATATCTAGTAGTGCGAGATTTTTCTCTTCGCCCGCAATCCCACGGATTCGCAATATCTGGAGCTCGGATACTGGAACGCTCGCTGTCGATCGAGGCTCACGGTTCCTCCTGTTTAGAGTGCGATCGTATCTCGGGCGAAGACAGTGAAACTAGCATCGCGATAGACATGTTCCAGGAGGACACGTCTGGTAGATAGTATGTCAGTGTAGATATCGCTCATCGCTAGAATAGTACACACACGGCACGCTCGCGTCCGCCGCGTAGGGTGCATAGGTCGCTTTTCCCGTCGATCTCGGGAGCCCTGGTAATTATGCATTAATGCAGCCGTAGCTGGTATAGTTGTGATTATGGCTGAGTATAGTAGTTAGTTCATTTTCTATTCTTTCGGCCCATCGCGCTCTGCTTTCCGCCTCTTTCGTCGAAAGCCCGATTGTCGGGGTCTCCATCTTGCTTCCTGCATGTCAGACACCGCCCTTTCAATTATTATTACTTGTTGCGATCTGCCTGCAGTTGTTATCACTTAGTAGGTATCCGGCCAGTACGGCCTTTCTTGTTGGTATTCTCGATTCAAGTTACCGAGAAGCTTCCCCACGATTAGTATAACCTAGGAGTGGCCGCTGTCATGATTGGCGGCTAATTCATCGTGTAAATGTCTCTCGTGGCCTGTTTAGTTAGTAGTATCAGCCTCGGGATAGAATTCGATGGTCTCAAGAAGCTGTACTTGTTTCTGGTTTAAGATTCGTGCATGCTATCGATTGTCTTTGATTCTGTGTTACTCGGGTTGTATGTCAGTGATTGTTGATGTTGATTGGTTTCCATTTGTCCTAAGGGTCGGGCTCCTACAGTGCTTCTTCGGGAGTAGGCAGTGAGTCGGAGGAAGTCATGGCAGAACTGGCGGCATTTCTCCGCCAGGAGATTCCTGAGGGCAGGAGCAACCTGGCAGACAGTCATACAAACTTGGAAAGAGTTGCCGAGTATTGCGAGGCTAATTACTTTCAAGCTGAGAACAAGAGGATTGCTCTGGAGGAGACAAAAAACTTTACCACACAGTCTCTGGCTAGCGTGGCATATCAGATAAACACGTTAGCCTATAATTTCCTACAGCTATTAGACCTCCAAACATCCCAGCTCGCTGAGATGGAGAGTCAGATGAATCACATTGCTCAGACAGTTATGATACACAAGGAAAAGGTGGCTAGGAGAGAGATAGGTGTCCTAACAGCGAATAAAATGACCACCAGGCAGTATAAAATCATTGCGCCGGCCAATCTGGAGAAGCCCATAAAATATGTACGGAAGAGTATCGATTATACTATTCTGGATGAGATTGGGCATGGTGTGCGCAATAATGGGACACCGAGGAGTAAGCAACGTGGTGGTAGCCAGGGCAGTGTTCAGAGTTTAGGTGCAGCCTCTACTGGTTCTGGTTTAGGTGCAGCCATGGTGGGCCCGGCTCCTACAACTAAGCCCCCCACACCACCACAGACTGTCAGAACTGGTAATAATTTAGTACACACTGAACGAGATAATACAATGGTAAATCAGTATCAGCCCATTATGTAATGCGAATACTAATTTTCTATGTTGTCGACAGGCACTCTGAGCAAAGGATCGCGAGAGTATAGAACTCCACCTGCAGTTGCTCCGCCCCAGGTTCCAAGCCACTATGCGCCGAATTATCCGCTGGGGCATCCGAGGCGAGAACGCGGCCCGGGATACAGTACTTTACCTTTACACGCACATACTACATCCCATGCTGCTCATAACACTGCTCACACCACACACACAAATATCGTAAGTCAGCACACTTCCCCACCTCAGGTAGGAACAGTTCACCCATTGCAAAGTCATCCCCAGACTCCACCGCCAGCACCGCCCAGCGTAACAGTGGGATACGTGCAGGAGCAACTCAGCAGTATGCCGCGTAAGTTTTGCACGATAAGGAACTCTCGTTACTTTCAATGTTCAATGATTATCGGGTGAAAGTGTACCACGTGTCTTTCATACATCTTTTCAGCGCCTCCCTCACCACTGGTTGGCATGGGCAGCGAGATGGCTGATTATACCGGCCACCATACATTGCCGCACAGATTATCGCATCAAATCAGTCGCAGCAGCGGTGCGAGTAGCCCTCCATTGCCACCTCCTCCACCTCCGGAGCAAGAGGAACATTCCCAATTTGGTAGACCTACACAATCGACGGGTGCTATTATGCCTATTGTACCGGACGAGGAAGATTTACCCGGATGGGTGCCGAAGAACTATATCGAAAAAGGTGCTACTTCCGAATCACTGCCTTTTCCTTTCATACGTAAAAATCAAAGTGGAGAACATACCTATACTCCAATTAATATCGCTAATAATATTATCATTGTTTCAGTGGTTGCGATCTACGATTATTACGCGGACAAGGAAGACGAGTTGAGCTTCCAGGAGAGTTCAGTCATTTACGTATTGAAAAAGAACGACGACGGCTGGTGGGAGGGTGTCATGGATGGCATTACCGGCCTCTTCCCCGGAAACTACGTCGAACCGTGTGTGTAATTACTTGTTTTTCGTACTACTGAAATATGTATCAAAATTGCGCGCGACGCCACGCGAAAAGACTGCTACGTTATGGTACACACATGCTACCTGTATTCTAATATCGTATAACGAATGAGTAAGTATAAGGTAAATAGGTGTAGTGTCAAGGTAGGCAAAGGAGTTGTGGAGCTATTAGCGGTGCTAGGCGGCTACGTTTCGAGGAGCAAGCTGCGGTCAAAGCAAAAGGCAAAAAGGCTGGTCGACAAATCCTTCCTACGAATATCAGGCGAAGTTCTCGAGAATCAAACTAATTGCAATTTCTACTGGGGGTGAAACGAAAAGTGTATTTTTTGGTACAACTGTAGGACTTCCTGTGCTAGGGACAACTCCATTCCATTTTAACCAGAAGCTATTTCTATATACATACTACGACTTGTAATCGTTATCCTGATATACTGAGCATTATATTTTAGCTGTATTTATGCCGCAATTAGCAATAACCACCTCGTCGTGAGCGTTAATTAAATGGTTAATCAAAATATGAGCGATCCTCTTGCCGCGCGATGAGAAAGCATCAGCGCTTCATGTGTTCTTTTGCAAGCGCTGGTGGATGGTAGGCGGCTTCCGGTAAGAAGGAGGCCGCAATTTTCTATGCATACATGTAGCTGGATAAGTTTATTTTAATAGGCAATGGTGTATCGACACAAGTAATTTTATTCCTCGCGAAAATAAAATTGTATATGAAGAAAGAACGCTGAATGATGATCCTATTTTCATCTCCACAAACCCCTCTTATGCTAAGCACGTGAAATGGGATAACTTTTCCAAACACCGTCTCCCATAATGTAGTGTTGACGTCGAATCAATAGTGATTAATATTGTCCCGAAAGCGAACGTTGAGGGATTGAATAGTTGGGTACGTGCACGTACGCGATTGCATGCGAAATTGCCGGTCCTGAAAGGGGTATTCGTGATTCTTTTTGAAATGAACTGGATCGGCCCAGTCACGCTTGCAAATTGGACGGCCGAAATCGAGTCTGATGGCGGCCAGGCACGAAAGCTCGAGTCTTGTCATTCACCAAACTGCTGCTTTCCGCGTACGTGCACTCGAAGGACCTGCGATAATTGCAGTGATTAGAAACGAAAATCCTCGAGGCTCCTACTCTTACTTCGTTAAACTGTCATGCATTACTAAAGCTCGCGTGTTCTGATGTATTAAATAGATTTCTTATTGATCGCGACCGTTCGCTCAACTGGTGGCGACCCGATTAAATTGCAGATAAATCAAAATGATTGATTAGCTTACAAAAAAGAATAACTGATTTATACATCCCGGGAACCTTGAACTCATACTAGATGACTTTCAATTACTTTGAAAGTGAACTTTCCTTCGAATTCTCTATGTTATAGCCAATGTTCTTCGACGTAGGCGTCACTTGGGAAATAACGGGAAACGTCTTTACACCCCGGCACATAAAGCGCTCCCGTTATGTGTACTTCACAAGCGTTTTGTCACAAGTTACTAACTTTCCTTTGACGGATCAGCTCGTTATAGTTCGCGACAGTGCGATCGCTCGCAGAGAATAAGCCCACTCGTTTCGCTAATTGGAGGACGAATGCTTACACGCGTGAAGCAGTGCTGAGGGTGGGTCGACGAGTGGTGAGCACGGGAATGCGCGTTATAACTTCTAAGATCAACAGGAGTGCGCTCGAACAAAGGAACGACGAAGCGTTCAGTACAAGTCGGGGACAAAGGGCGAACACTACAGATTTTCTGTCGATTAGCGTCTCAGTCCACTGGAAGGGCCCCGTTCTTCGCCACTTTCCTAGAAAGCAGAACCTTTTACCGCCTGTCTCCAAGTCCCGATGTACATTGTATTATGGTACATCAAGTAGAGTAGTTTAGTACAAAGTTCTGTTAACATGAACAAAAAATATTATTTCAGTAGCATATGAATTGACGAAATTCCAAAATAGGCGAGAACAAAATTATTTGCCTAACATAATACTGTTTTTGTAGAACCTGAGACTTTCGGCTACATCAAATTTAGTTTCCCATAAGAATTTCAAGAGGTGACAGTTGTGTAGCCATCAACCGCGCCGTTAAAATGCCTAGTATGCCGAGGTCTTAAATCACAGATAAATAAGTAATCTGGCTGTCATGTGCATCAACCATGCGGAGATAGAAGCGAGGCCTCCAGAGAGACGTGTAACTTGCGGTTAAAGCTCGCAAGTCCTCTTTTAAGCCGGTAATGACGCCCTCGGGACGTCCTTATACGAATTCTCGCCCAACATAAATCATAAAACTTTCACTCGCCCGACACCGAAGGCGGAGGAAGAACGCAAGGAATGTAGAATCCTGCACATATGTATGTCTCCTAACATGTCGTTCTGGAGTGCCAGTGAATTCGAAAACTGAAGGGCAGTTTATCACGAATTCCGCCTCATTTAAGATTCATCGCCATAAATCGCCGAGCTTGCGAGACTTGTTTGCGCAATTTTATGTTCTATTTCTAGTAAATTGGAGGAATATTATTTCCATTGGACGATTCTTTAATGAATTGAAATAATAATTTGTAATCATTAAATCTGGAAACTTATTATTATAGTAAGCTTATTATTGTAATTAGGCAGAAAGTTCTTTTTAGAGTCGCAGGTCTTCTGGCTTAGAACTAGATCGAACACCAAGCTAAATTTACATGACATCGCATAATAGCATATAGGCCACCTTGGCACGGGAGCTTAAGTTCATTAAAAAAACTGTGGAACCTGAGTTCTAAAATGCAAATCAGCCGCTAGCAAACTAGATCAAGCGAATCTTAAATCTATTACCAACTTTCCAACTACGAGCACTAACAAGTAAGGAATGCATGACTAAAAGTTGCTGGACTCCGGTGAAAACTTGGCCAATGTGGTTATGCGATGGTGGCAAAGACTCGATTGAATAAGTGCGACTAAAGGATCGCTTGCACAAAGGATGGAACATTATCCACAATGAGACGGCAATGATTCCTGGTGCGCCATTACTGGGACCGCATCTCCAAGATTAATAGCGCTGTTCCTTTTTTCCAGTAAGACACCTTTGCGTTCTTCTTTCCAATCTTCGAAACACGCCTAGCGGCTTCACGACACCATTTTTTCTTCCTAAAGGTCCATTCACATTATACGCAATCTTACCAATTCGACCAAAGTAATGTTACTTTACATATTAAACCAGTAATATTTTAATAGAGTCGGGTTTTATTCTCTTGCATTTACTGTGCCTTTCTAATCACAACCTTGCCTACCGCACAAAATGATTGTATACTGTAATATATTGATATCAAAATTACCCGAAACTGAATTACTACTATTTTATTGGAATATGTTATAAGAGTGGATCGGTAAGATTACATTAAAATGGCATTAAGAGTGAAATATACTGCAGTATTCTTCAGCTGAGTGTTTTGCGGCGGCGGCGTTGACGTTCCGTGTAATGTGAAGCCACCTTACTCCCAAGTCCTTCGTTTCCGCGAATGTACGGCCACCGAAACAATGGGAAAAACAGTCGGGGGAGCGAGCAGCCGGCACTAAGCCGTTCTCGTAGACGTCAGCCCTTGAGAATGGCTCATGCAAAAATAAGGAAGCCGAGGCTGCAGCTGCTCGCGCGTCTCCCAATGACTGCATTCTCCCTTTTTCCAAATGAGGCCGCTGCAGCCGCAACGCCTACTCACTTCGGTTTCGTCGTGATTTCTCATTTTCCTACAAAATATCCCCTCTAATCCGGACGCGTTGCGCCGATGCCATCAGCTACGCTCCAAGTATAGAAATCTTATCAGTGTGAGTGGAAAGGTAGCTGGAAGATGAGAGGCAATATGTTACTTAGAAAATTATGTTTGTCTCCGCTCATTTTGAGTGGTCTCGAAAACTACACATTCAGTTTCTATGATATCCTATGATGATTGCACAGATGATGGATTATGTATTGATGGGTTCGGCAAAAGCGAATCTTAAGATGGTAATTATATTGGAAGACAGTTTCTCCAAGTGACATATATTAATTTCCCGATTTTCCGCCACTCTCTACAATTTAGCTTCGCCGGGAAAGTTTGTTATATCGATTCTAAAGCCCGTGTCTCTCCGGGCAAACGGTGTAATCAGGCCGGAAGAGTTTTGAATGGGTACTATTAGGAGGCTGGATCCTTAAAGTGAATTTGAAAAGGCAAATCAGAGTGATTGATGATCATGCCGCGTAATTCTCCTGGCGTTAGCGTTCGTCTTATCTCCTCGCTTCTCCAGGTGTTTGGAAACGCAGTTTGCGATGCGGAGGCGTCGCTCTTATTAAGTGTTGCTTTTCCTCTGGAAACTCGAGAAGCAGATCTATCAACGTTACTCTCCCACTTTTGATTCAGACGCCATTTATAATCGACTTAAAAGCAAAATATGTTTTTATAATCATATCTGCCCTTTCGAAGAGAATTCGGTATGTTCGATTCTCTCACAACACAAGTGGAATTATAATTCTGCCCTTGTGCTTATGTAACCACGTTTTTCCCAACTCAAAGCTACAATTTATTGGATGTTTTACCGAGGAATAAGGTTCCAGCCACTTTCCACTCTTATTTGCAACGAGTCAAGAACTTGAGACTTATGAAATCAATAAGGTTGCCGGTTCGCTTGACAAATACAATGGAATGGTTGGGAGAGGATGTCGTAATGTCGGTTTTCTCGTGGAAGTCCGCTCGGCGGCGAGTCTATTATTTTGCCGAGGAGAGGGGTGCACGCATAATAAATTACAGTGCTCCGAGTGAATGGAGCATTTCCAGCGAGGAGTTTAGGGAAATGGCGCTGTCCGATTGATAAGCAAACCGAGTGAGTTTAGCCCGATATCGGGCGGGGTCTACGAGTGGGCGCTACTTTATCAGGATTCTTGGCAACTGGATAAATCTAAGGAGACAGAGTTGGCGCACGTACAGGGCCCGAGTTATCTGATCTAATTCGCCAGATTGATTATCCCTCGGGCACCGCCAGGCAGCTCAGACCCATCTTCGCCCGGCTTGTAACAGAAACCGCTTCATTTGATTAATACCGTCTTCCCGACTACCCCACGACGACCAACTTTCTGACCCGATATTCCTTTCCACAGTTATATACCTGTCACGTTCCCACCCTCCACCGCCCTCCTCCGCCGCGACCCCTCGTCTTCCTCCGATTTCCTATCGAATCCTGAAATATCACCGCCAACACCGGCCCTTTCCAATGCCGCCACTCCGCGCCCGGAACTCCCGGCCAAGTTTCCTCATTTCGTCGAATAATTCTCACCATTAGAATGATTTCTCGCCGCTTGAACCCCACCAGGAAAAATCTCGATGCGCCTCGCCGCCACCGATTCCTCCGCGATTCTTTCGACTCTCATCGACTCAAATGTATTCTCGACTCTCCCGTCGCTCTCGCATTCCCGCTGTCGATGGACATCGAAGCGATCATTTTTCATTGAAATAACTATAAATGTTCAATGAGACTGGATAGGTTCCGATTGCTATCTTAATCGCAGTGGAAACTTGATTGTGGCCTGCTGTGCTTTATTGAAAGTTCGACTGGCCGTTCAGCGGTATTAGCCTCGACGAGGTCGCCGTGGATTAATATTCACCTTTGCTTCCGTTTGCCAAGTTACCGCTAACTTGTCAAATCTGTATGGGTTCGTGGTGACGGCCAATGCATCGGGATTTGGGAGCTCGGCTCTGCCAGGCGGTGAAGGAACTTCGAGTTTCTCCGTGATGACCTCTGCCATCAGTCTCGGTTTAACTCCGCGCTGTTCTCTTGGTGTTCAATTTTGGTGGATCAGCGAGTATGCCCGGATTTCCACAATGGTATACTCGTCAACGGTAGTTGGTGTATTAACAGGTTACGACAATCTGATGTTGTCAGAAAATGTAAAATTAAATTGCCGGTAATTGATAATAATATTCATGTCTGAGCAATTGATGACCTATGTGTGCATTAATCAATACCTGTTTCAATATAATATACCGCGTGATAAATGGCGAACTTTAATGAGCATTAATTAGCAGTCGATTCCCTGTATTATTAATGGGAAGAGTGGGAAGTGTTATTCTACACCCCTGAATCACTTGGCTTGTCAGTTGGGGTTGCAAATGCGAAATTCAGGTATATCGATGAGATGCATTTAGCCCAGGTTTGCAATCCAATATCCAGTTATTGACGGCTATAATTCGTTCACAGTTACTTCTGGCGTGGGTTGGCGTGATTGGCAACGTGAAAGGTGAACGCAAGTACCCAATCAATAATTAGCTTTTATCAACTCATACCGCTCATTTTGGCATCATTAAAATTTGGCAGTTGCTTGAAAAACTGTTTAAACTACTGCCACGTCAATAAATAAAAAGAAGGTTAAAGTTGCAAACTCATGCGTCAAAATAAACTTATTACATACATATTAAAGACTCGTGGAAAGGTTTTGGTTTGCCATAAAACACTAATGAACTGAAAGTTTCAGGATTCTAGTTTTAATGAAGCTTTCATTATCCATTTGAAAGCTCCAAGTATTTCACGCTTCCCGGCGAAATCTCGTCAAAGCGCGCTCGAAGACAGGTGGGAAAATTGCCGATGATTGGCGCGGCTAGATTGCGGGGCGGGAACTTTGCGAAGTAATCAAATTCGGTAGTGTCGAAATTGGGTGAGATACGCCGCTCCTATCATCAGTCTTCATCGGACTCGGTGACAATAGTCGTGGAAGTATAGGAAACCTGTCTTTGGCGGTGGTAAGCGACGCGCAGACACTCGTTACTGCAACTCGGCGCGAGTTCCATATCAAGAAACTTCCCCGGTGATTGACGGCGGATAATAGGATTTCTGCTGCATTAGACCGATGTTTTGAAGCTCTCTCGATGGATAATGTCTCTTCCCAGTTAATGTCGAACTTAACTCCTTGGGAACGACTTTTTTAGACAATACTGAAACATCGCATATATATGCTTCACTTTTTATTTCGCGATTCGTAACTCAAAATGCGCGTCCCGACAATAGACCGGAAAGTGAAGAGGGAGCGAAGGGAGCGATTCTCAAAGTGAAATAAAATTGATGAAATTGCACACCAAGTTTTTAATAAAAGATATGGAAATTTGAGAATAATATTAAGTTGCATGTCTGTCACTTGTTAATTTTAAGGAAAATGTAAAAGATTAGAGAGAAACAACTAATTAGTAGATATGTACTGCGGGCAAGAGAACTAATTTTTGTAATTTTACATCTGGGGTCAAATAATTGGAGTATTGATAGTCCAGTTGACCTCTTAATTGTGGTATCAAAGTAATTTATATTTGAACTTTTTTGATGTCCGGTCTTTCAGATTGTATCATATCTGTTTATCTCGACTCGCCTGTCCTGTCGTTTTGCAATCAGGCATTACTCGTTGATTTCGCCAATCCGCCTGTCATGCTGAAACTGCAAGTTTTATTAAGTTTATCAGTTTCAGACGTAATTTTTTTTCGCTTGACGTCTGTCATGACTTTTAAAATGCCTCGACCAGTTTGTAGCGGATTCCAAATTATATCTGGAATTTTGTTATCTTTAAAGTCACACTACGAGTTGGCTTTCAAGATTGCGACTTGCTGAGTCATTGTTCGAATTGTGTTGCTTCATTTGCTTTAAAAAAAAGAGCACACTCAGCGATCGGCCATGACATATTATTTTATAAACTTTAACTCCCTTCAACTAAATAGAAGCAATTGAATTATTAAAAACCAGTAAGTGCGTTCTCACGAGAATTCCCGCGAAAGCAGTTCTTTCACATCAAGTCGATAAATTATATCCATCCCTCGCGCTGTTACGTAGCTCCATTCCGGTTATCAATACTGCATTTGGCTATTGATCGGATTATCAATACTACCTCTGGGAATATGATCGAGTAATTTTGTATGTACGACAAATTTAAGCCGATCCTCGATAGAAACTAAGTTCACAGGCGGTCGGTATAATATGCGGACATATCAATAGCAGCAGCGTGTGTACATACATACATTGCCCCCCTCCCCCCATACAGTCAGGACTGATCGATTCCCACGGCGGCTCCGTGTGCCGTGGAATTCATCCCATTTCCATACACACTGACACAGACCCGCCTGCTCAGAGAGATCCTGGCTTTGAGTTTGCTTCCACGCACCCGCTAATATTGTGCCGGAACATGCGAGATTTCCCTGTGACCACGGTGGACTCGATTTTATTCAATTGGTACATTACATCCTTGCACATTCGATATTCCGAGTTACCGGGCGAGTTATCGATTGATTTCCGTCGATGGAATCCGATTCCCGCCAACGTCATTTTCTCTCATCCTTTTCGAGGCTGGAATATGTCAAATGCACTTTCCTAATACAATTTATTCATCTTCGAGTTATGATAGATGCATTCGGTTGGATTACTAATAAATAAATAAAACACTGGGGAACGTTAAGATAGGAAAGGGCCGTTTGGTGTCTCCCTGTGGAATCCTATTAATGAAATATGAATGTTTAATCTGCTCTATCCTCGTCTACTAGCCTCGCAAATGCCATGGTGTTCTATGAAATATGCATGAGGATTACGCGGACATTATGTATAAATAATGTAATTATTACCAGAACGCGCGCGAGCGGTTTAATTCGTAATTACGTAGTCGTTGATTGACTAACTATGCTTGGCAAATGAATAGCAATGACAAGTATATATATTCAAACCAAACTATCTGAAATTATTCTCTCATACATCAGTAGCTTCGCATACAAGCTTCACTAAACCGGGAAAGCGGAAGCTTAAAGAATATTCTAGTCTACCATTGTCCCTAAAAAATTAGAAACACAAATAGCTCAAGTTCATTTATCAGCGCATGGGTCAAGAGCCAGCGGTTTCTGTCCCTGAGGCAGATGGAAGGAAAGGCCAGAGGGTGGACAGAGAAATGTGCGATGTCGAGGAGGGCAAGGGCGAGGGCACCCGCCTAGCGTGGGATTTCAAATAGGCGGTCTGTTGGAGCCGAGTTATGCAGTATAATACGTGCGGGACTCAACTTGCTTTCCATAATGTATGCGTTATGGCCTATCCTAATTTGACAGGGAACACCCCCGACGACATGAATTCGCGTTACGCACAGCGTGTACCGCGTTCTATGGGGGCGAAGGGCCAAGGGCGGCGGGGGCGGATTACTACGGCTCGGGACCCGGAGATAAACCATTCGGGGGCGCAGAAGTTCCCCACAGGGCCTAAACCAGATTTCATTGCGATATTACCTGCGGGAGCGCCGCCGCTGGAACACAGCAGCCCCGATGATCTTGTCTTTGACCCCTCTTGACAAATCGGCACAATGCCATCCTGGCCACTCCGATTTCAGAGTGTCGACTTGTAGCTTGCTATTCCATTGTTTACTGACATCGTTGCTTCAGTGTTACTTGAATTACAGTTTTAAGGTGCAAGACAAATTGAAACTTGTATTGACGTAAGGTACTTTACAATGTGCAAATATTTCACCCAATAATGCAAAGTATTAAAACACCTACAAATAACGAACAAACACCAATAAATTAATAAACTTCTGTAGAACAAAAAATGAAATACTCCCTGGAAAATCCACGAGTGTCCCTACGATGGGAAGGTTACAGACTGCCGAGTGCGACTCGACCTCGCATACCAATCAAACGTTCCCCCTAAACGAAAAATCAATCAACCAAACAGATAACAGGTCCATCGTCCTTCAATGGAGCATCGTAAGCAATTACGGCGATCGATCGGGGGAGCCGTGCGAGTCCGACACATCGTGGGCGGATGTCCAGAGGAAGCTGTGTCCGATCGATCTTAACGCAGAAATAAGTAAGCCGTTAGCCAGAGAGGGCGGGGGGCTCGGAGGGGTCAAGAGAATCCTTGGGCACTTGAGCTCCTAATCCTCGCGGCTAATCAAAACCCAAAGGCGGGACGTGGGGGGTGGCGTCATGCCGGTATAGACGCGAGCAGTCCGTGGAATCTCGGCAGCATACGACTGGCCCTAGAACCGAGCGGCTGCAATCCCTTGGCCCTTCAGGAACCCCTTCCACCTTCTCTCTCTCCCAGAGGAGCTCGAGAACTGCCATTTGCTATCCCGGCTGCTATCCCCGCTCGGCATGTCCGGTACAGCCGCGGCCGACGACATTAATCTGGGATCTGCCGAGTGCCCAGAATCCGCATAAAGGGGATGTGTCTTGGCGGCCGATTGATTGAAAGGCCTGCGAGTCTCCTTTAGAACTTGGAAGACGCTCATCCCCTCGAGTACAGATGGACCACTAGAATTCCTCGAGGTAAGGGAGCGATCCTGCGGATTCCTCTATCTCACCACAATCTCTCTCTCTCTCTCTCTCTCTCTCTCTATGTCCCGCACTCGGCCTCTTGTCACGGGCATGTTCTCCCGCAGGATGTCGGGCCCTGAATGGCCGAGCTGACGCCGCTCAATGAGAGGCTCAAAGGGGACGATGCACGACTTGTCTCACTCCTAAAGGACCCGCTCGCCCCGAGAGGGGAACTCTCCTGCTACTTCGGGATCACTTGAACCACCTTCTACGCAAAGCGACCGGACACGGCGCGCGGCTGGCGAGAATCGAATTTTCGGATTAATTAAACGCGGTCTGTTATTCCGGCTTAATTAAGCCTGTGGTGTCGGGGATTGCTTGTTGTCGGGTAAGAGTGACTCGATGTTTGACGTAGCGGCTGGTAGAAACAATACTGGGATCCAGTTGCCAATGCGATTGCGTTCACTTTCGAGAGTGGTGCAATGAAATTATGGTAAAAGTATGTGTTTGAATCTTGAAGTACTGTTTAAACTATTAATTGAATCTATCTGCGGTTATTAGAGGGAAGACTAATTCTGAATTATTAGCTCGAAACCATTAGTGACTGCCGTGATAAACTTCCCTCGGCAGCCCTGCTAGACGTGATAAATAATAGCGATCTGTTTTGTAATTGGACGCAGCTCGCCGGAGTTTCAGTTTCGATACACGCTGCGTCTGATTTACCAAATAACTAACTCTGAACGCGAGCAGGGCTCGTGCACATATTGAAGAATTAATGCCTGACCTGCTGCGCAGCAGTCTCCCAGTACATAGTAAGGTCTACGACTTGGCAGAGAGAGTCGCTCTCCCCTTAAGTAGTCTGATCCGTTTATGCTCGGCCGAGGTACCAAGGCACGTGACCGTCCAAGGAATTAGAATGCGCGACGACGGAAAATAAAACTGGCGAGTCCCGCAATCGTTTTCTCCCGGCATCAATACATACTTTCGCTAGAAATGAGTCGAGGGAGCGTTTCTGAAATAGTTTTAACACTTTATGTAACAATTGAGCCCGTCGCAACGACTGTTTCTGGGTTTCTCGTCGACAATAGTTAGTGAATCTGGTTCACTATTATCTAAATAATAAAATATGATTGTTCAAACCTATAGGTGTTAGAAAAATAGAAAAAGCTATTTGGGTTACTGGAACGTTGAAGCCTGACTCCGCGCCAGGAACTAAAGCCACGCAACAATTTCATCGCGTTTCCCATTACAGCGGGCGCGTTCTAAGAAACGCCATTAAGCGAACACTGAAGAACGCAATGACGCCTGGCAGTGGGGCGTTAAATCAAGCGGGAAGAAATTGAAACGTAATGCAGGTTTAATGGGGGGAAATACGGGCGATAATACCTGGAGCGCGGGGACGAGTGGGGATTTAATCGCGACGGTGGATGTAAGACGTCGCGCGGATGGACCCTTTGTCCAGGAGGACGAGGTCTTGTTTAATTGTCGCTTAAGAATTCCCAGCGGGCTCCCGTGGGAGGTGTCATCGCCGCCGCCGGGATTTAATAGCACTGTAATTGCTAAGCCCCTCACAATGCTTCGTTAGCAGATTCGCTTCTCGTTAGACGTCTAATATGTGTGCGGGAGAACATGTCGGAGACGACCTGATGGACGTAGCCCGAGCGCTCGAGGGCGCAGGTCTCACGCCGGAGCTTCATTACTTGAAATCCTAGTCTCATTACCATATTATACGGTTCATTTGCGCCGAAACATTTTATATTCATTCCACCTCAAAAATCAGACCGATTCTTTTTTCATTACCTAATACTCCCATATTCAAAAACTTAATAATCATTACCATCAAACTATACCCACTCAACACGAAAGCTTACCACAGCCTACCAATGACACTCGTGAGCGTGTTACTCTTGGTTCCCTTCAGCATCAAGTAACAGAAGTACTATCAGCGGAGATTAACCAGAGAGCGTACAAATCCCCGACGGGCTTTTTATCGTGGGAGGGCCATTAGTCGCTACTCTTCCGATAGCAAGTGGCCGTTGTTCCGACTGGTTGCTCCTCATCAGTCAGTCGTATTCGAGATCGATGGCTCGCCGTCGCAAGGGGAGCACCCGGCCCCCGTCCCCCGGCCTCCTCCTCCGCCACCCCTTGCCAGTATGGGGAGGAAACAGGCGGAAAACCGCTCGCCCGGAAAGTCTTAATTGCTCCGTTAATCTCTGCGTCCCATTAGCCAGGCGCACACTCCTACGTCCACCTACGTGTTTCTATACAGGCGCGGCTCCAACTCACAGGTACGCGGGCGCATATTGAAATATCCCCATAAGTTTGTCATTATTAGGAGGGAAAGAGGGAGGAGAGGGGGTGGGCGCAGTTGATTGGCCGCTGTTTGTGCAATCAACGTGCACGGAATCGACTGCTCGGCTCGGCGCTCCGTCAAAATTGGAATTCTCGAAATAGCAGAGTGCAGCGATCTCTCTCGCTCTTCCGCCACTTCTCTCTATCTCTGTCTTTAGTTTTGTCTATCGCAACTACTGTCTTTGTCGCGCGCGCGCGCGCAAGCCGATCGGCTGATCGTGCGGTCATCGATTGGCATCCTGTGTGCCTGCAATGCCTCGTATGGGATTCCCTTTGGGCCCAAAGTCCTCCCGCCCCCCCGAAGCAGCCGCCTCGTCTCGTCGAGGATATGCGGCGAACGACCTCGGCCGCGCAAGATGCGGAATTCGAGCGCGGGGCCGACACACACACTCCCGGGAGCGACGCGCTTCCGGATATATTGGAGAGGACGAATCTTGCGTCGCGACGCCCGCCGCCGCCGCGACGGCGATCGATCCTACCGGAATTCGGTCGGGGCCGTTACTGGTTTCCTTGATGCGCCCAGGATGCCTGCGGCTTCCTTCCTCACGATGGGAACCACCGCTCTCCCTCTATCTCTCTGGCTGTATACTGGCCACGTGCACACCAATTCGATCATTTAAGGGCCACTCAAAGCCAAAGGATAGTGGCGGTCGATCCTCTTCTTGGTGCACAACCAGTCGCGGTGGTTCTGACAGTCCTGCTTATACCATCAAAATTGATCCGGTTGCTGGGTAAGTCGGAATCAGACCCATTCGATGCCCAAATTCCGCATTACTTGGTAAGTATGTGTATTCATAAATATATGAAACTCTTGTATAACAACTTGTTATGTCTTCCAGCTATGCAATTTGAAGAAAACCGAATTTTTCATTTTTCGTTTTATATATCAGGACTTGTTATTAATCGTTGTAGATTAAATTCGATAGTACTATCCAGAGACTTTACAACAGTCTATAGCACAGATCCAGTAGTTGATTCGTGTTCTCCAGGGTGTTCAGAGGAATCTTCGCTCTCCCGAAGTGACGAATTACACCAGCAGAGCAGTTAGGAGAAGAACAGGAAGGCCGACTGGGAATTACGTATTTATGGTAAATTTTGGCGGCAACCAACTCCTGGAATGAATAGAGGGACCAAGAGAAATACACGCGTCGGGCGACGCTCGCAGAATGAGAGCAGCAGTTTTCCGCGATCGCTTTTTCCTTGGGCTGGTGTGCGCCGGAGGGAGAAGGAGATGAGGCGGAGGACAGAAGTGTGTACACAGCGAGGAGCATTCGGAATCCGCGGGCCATTCTTCGGAACGGCGGAGTTACACCGGCGGGCATCGGAAGCGTGCCGGAATTAAATAAGGTGTTTCGAGCACGAGCGAGCCGGCGACGTACTGTGGCTTTCTCGCGTTGTCACCGGAGGAACGTCGCCGCTGTAAGTGCCACGTTTGAGCAAATGCGCCGCCTTCCATGCGAGCACTGTATTTCCCGATGCGTCGGGCGCACTTCTTATTTTTAGCGGACGTGCCTGCTGCTGGCGGAGAGAGCCGCTCGATTTTCCCGAATGCGAAATTTCCTCGAGCCCGCGATAGTGTGGGAAACGCGTGTCTTGGTGCTGTTTCGCATTTGGTATGTGGGAATATTGTGGGGGATATTGTGTTGTTTACGTCCGGGAGGATTAGGATAATTTTGCAATATCAATGTTCGCGTTTAGATTCGGTAGATTTGGTTTTGATATATAATTCTGTTATTGGAGAGTAGTAAATTGTTTCGAAAGCGGTTTCAGGTGTTTGAACCGTCCGAGGGGTACATGGCGGAATGCGTTTCGCGATGCGCTCGAGTGGACGCGAAAATTGAACTCGAATTTTCCTTCGGAGTCGATCGAAGCGAGCGTCCCCAACACTTATCAACACCGTCAGTGTGTACCTATCAATTTCCCATAAGTAAAAAACTTGCGTATTAAAAATTGACAATATAACCCAACCATCATTGCCAATCCTCAGTATAGTCCAAAGGTCAACCACTGGACGCATCGAAACTTTCGGTCAGCCAACCACCGCACACGCCAATTTCCCAAGGAATCGCCCGGAAGGAAAGGTCCCTGCTTTGAGCAGGTATGCAACTCCTTACATACCGTGGACCACCAAGGTAAGTACGTGCCGTTGCTCGTGAAAATTGCGCAAGCTTGTGGCCGCTTTCCGGCTACCGTCTCCGCCACCTACACCGACCTCTCGACCCTTCCAGGATGAACAAAGCGAGCCGAAGCGGCGCGCTGCTCATCTAGGTAAGTGTGCGTGAGAAAGAGACGAGGAAGATTCGCGAGTACACGATTCATTGGATTGTCTCCGGAGCGTGTGCTATCTGGGAAGCGAGGCGGTGCAGTAGGTGGCGCTGGATGGTCCCTGGAAAATTAGGCTGCCTCGGTAAACTACCCTCGAGCTCGTACATGTGCCTTCAGCTCGTATTCCTATCGGCGTGGATGTGCCAGCCGGCTCTTTCTCTTCGGCCGGGGTACATAGGTGCAGTCTCACACGCTCCCCGTCCTCGTCTCCGCTCTTGCTCCTCGGTGGTAGTGGCGGCATCGATTTCCATTTCGGTGACCGCCTTTCCATCGTCCGCCCACGTTTCTGGAATTACTTACCGACTGTTCGACCAATTACCACGCCTCGCTGCCCCTTCTATTTCACCGCTGCTCCCTTTTTCTTTATTTCCAGCCGAACCTCCGCCGCCCCCGCCACTGGGATACTACTCTCCGTTTATATTCAGCTTGGTCCTAGTAGGTCTTCCGCTTCGCGCTGCTCCCTTTTTCTCTCTCTCACCCCCGCTCCGACCCGGCTTTCCTTTCTTTCGACAAACCACCGCCCCCTAGAAGCATCCCCCCTCGGCGCGTTCCGAGCGCGTTTTTCTCGGATTTCCTGGGGAATCTTGTCGCCGAGTGCCATTTTTCGTCCCTGTAGTCGACTAATGCCCTTATCTCACAGGAAGTTCTTCAGCCGACCAGACTCTCCATTTGCACTTGTACTCGCGTCGAGGCCCCTTTTTTGTTTCTGGCTTATTGCGCCCTTTGTTTTCTGGTGTCGGCCACTTCGGCTCCATTCGGTCGGTGCTGTGTCGCGTCCGAGGGGGGAAACTGACGTGAGTTATAGTATGGGATGGAAAGAGCGAGGGTTTGGAATTAATTGGTCATAATAGGAGATATTAGTTTTTGATAAATCTAATTCTATCATTTTTCTCATTAGATTTTAGACTTTACATGCGTGTTTGATTTAGAAGGGAGACATGATAGTGGCGCAATCGTTGAAGCGAGATTCAAATAAGAACAGTAATTGATACTAATAGAGCACCAGAGACAAGGATTCATATTTATATTGGCCGGTACCACTTATTTCGCTTACAGCTATACGAAGAGATGAACCCAAATTTAACTTAACCCAGTTAATATGCTTTACCATCTAAATATTCATATGTTAGCACAATCTTCCAATTCTTCTGACACTGATTAAGGCAAGACTATTAAAAGTGCTCTGACCCCACTTGTCATAATTCCTCATTCACTTCGCTATCCCGTTCTCGCAATCAAAATAACAGACGGCTGTTTTATGCTGATGTGAGAATAAATAGGGCAAACAAGCATTTGCGCAGATACGCAATTAAAGACTAATTAAAAACTTTAAAGAAATTGACCTAACCGCGGATCAATTAAACATTTGGTAAAATCCTTTATCTCGATACGTAGCGAGCGATACACGTGCGCAGATGCGCGTCACGCGTTCGACGTAGCGTGAAAACACTAAAAAGTTAATAACAGGACTGGATCGGAGTTGGAAGGAGCGCGGAGAGAACTCCTGCAATTACCGGCGGCCGGCTGATCTACGATCGTGCATGGAACTCGGCAAATCATGCCGGAGATAATTCAGGGCGCGCGATAAGGCTGCAATTATGGTAAACGCGAGGCCGCCGAATGTATAATGCTCGTGTTAAGACGCTCGGGATTTGCTTGGCCGTACGACACGTTGACAAGCATCGAAGATAGCGGGACGACGGCTCTAGGTGAGTTAATAGGCTCATCCCTTTCATTAACCCTTGCAGACACGGTCTTTTTATTTGTATGTGCATTCCTGAACGTGATCTATATTTTGTAACCAGGGAACCACGGAGAAAATGTACGCGTGCTGCGCTCTCGCGGTTATTTCATTAGCCTTTTTCCATCTCCTATTTTCTGCATTGCAAAGAATAAAGTTCTGTTTAATTATATAAAATTACTTACAATAGATTTATGTAGATAGTTAAACTATAATACTTTTATAAAATATTACAATACTGTTGTTTTCATATTTTCACATAAAAGTTGACAAATATTCCTCTTTGAAACTAGTATTAGTAATTATTTATTAAGACAGACGAACAGTTACTGGTTTAGATGGTCCTAGAAGGTCCATGTGCGAGGCGCGCGCGATAACGCGTTACACACGTGACAAGAGGTAGGACAGAGCGCCGAGATTAATTAGGCAGGATAGGGGCGGTTGATAGGCGCTCGCGCTTTTAAGCGGGCGTCGCGCAGGAGCTCGAGACTTGGCGAAGTTTTTCAATTCCCGAGATAGGAAACGGCGGCGGCGGCAGTGGTGGCGACGACAGCGACGGGAGATCTGAGGCGGCGCCGAGTGTTAAAACTTGGGAGAGGAACGCATCGCACTGGAATTAAAAAGCCCGACTGCTCGCCGGCGAATGCGGTTAAATCGGCGGTGAAACATTTTATTAGTTAGTCCGTTTGACGGCGCCGACTTACTCCGGCAATGGCTGGCTCCCATTAAAGTCGGATTGCTTCCGTCGAGATCTCCCGTTCAACCGGGGGGTTTGTAGTTAACCCTTTAAGGGCGGGCTTTAGATTCTTGATAAAAGTGTTCCTCTCGCGTTTAAGTTTAATACGCTATCCGCCAGCGATGGCTTTCGATTTTAATTAATGGGCCTTTTGATGTCCTGTGTCTTATACTCCTACGTGCTTCGATAGCAGTAAAATTCCTGGATACGGGGCCCTCTGTTTATTATCAAAGCTCTCCATGGCAGGACTTTGACATCCGGATAGGCGGAATGAGGCTGCTGCCAGTGATTGATGAACTGGCCAGTAAACACAAGTCATCTTTATGCCGCGTGTCCTGAATAACAACTTTATTAATTGCCGGGGGCATATCATTCGCGCGTCAGGGCCCTGATAAATTTTGAAAGTTTTTCCTTTTGTCTCGCGCAGCCGAACGTTATTACAGTCGCTGGAAGCTCGGCCCGAAAAAGCTCCTTTAAATTAGACATACTGCCTTGTCACCCGCGACAACTCTTCTGTCCTCGGGAGACTCCGCCGTTTCAAGTTCTAAACCGAGCGCTAAGTGATGCGGTGAGCTACATGTACCATTTGTGGCCAGAGTTTTAATTATTCGGATACGTTAAGTATTCTCAGATTTGGTAACTTCGTTAGTGACTGTACTCTGTTAGACTATTGTTGGATGAGTTGGTTCATTTATTAGATGAAACCCAGACCTAAGAGTAATTGGCATATTGGAATTGATAAGACAGACAGGGCAAAGTTGCCTGAATGTCACTATACTGCTGTCTACATTGCCATTTTTAATCTACTTTTATAACTTTCTACGACATTAGAAATGAAAAGGGGGCGACAATCCAAATAAATCTAAGAAGAGTAGCTAGCATGTATACAGGGTGTTCCAAAACTAGGCGTTTCGGAGATGGCCATCTTGTGGGGTGGGCCATTCTAAGCACTATAGCACTCTCCAAATTTGAAACCGCCATCGAACTTTGGGAGGTAATTGCGAAAAGGTGTAGCCAATCCGCGCTCGAGCCTGCGAGCGGTCGCTGTGACACGGCGCGAAGCGGTGGGATGGGGCGAGCCGCCGAAGACTCTCGCCGCCTCGCTGGCCGCGTCATCCGTGCACGTCGCACGCTACCGAAACCTACGCGCGAATAAGTATTGGCGCGGAGCAGGCTCGCAGCAAGTGGCTCTAACGCTAGGGGGGCTATCTAAGGTGCCCTTTTGCGCCAAAGATGAGCGGGCGAGTAATTATGGCACATCGATTAAAAATGGCCGATTAAAAATGGATCGGGATTGGGATCAGGTAAGAATTTTATTTCGATGCGCTGGACGATCAGCGAAATTTTTCGCTCACGCCTTCGTGATGATTCGCGAGGTTGAGATGTGGATGTCTTGGCATCGCTTATTGATGTCGTTGTCGATGCGTTCTGCTCGTCGATGTGTTCGAGTGTGGCAACTCGGAATGTCTGAAGGGTGTAGGTAGGGCGAGGTCCCTTTTCAAAGTTTTCGGACGCTCCTCTCCGACGTTTGGAAAGGGTCACCAGCGCCCTCCCGAAAACGGTCACTCCCAAAAATGAGGTGTGCATGTTTTCGGAAGAGTGCCGGTGACCCTTTCCAAACGTCGGAGAGGAGCGTCCGAAAACTTTGAAAAGGGACCTCGCCCTACCTACACCCTTCAGACATTCCGAGTTGCCACACTCGAACACATCGACGAGCAGAACGCATCGACAACGACATCAATAAGCGATGCCAAGACATCCACATCTCAACCTCGCGAATCATCACGAAGGCGTGAGCGAAAAATTTCGCTGATCGTCCAGCGCATCGAAATAAAATTCTTACCTGATCCCAATCCCGATCCATTTTTAATCGGCAAGCTCGCTACTCCCACGTGAAAACCCTCCATCCAACTCCACCTGTATCAGAATGCTTTGCAATCAAGCTCTAACTTCTAACGCTAATCCTGTCCGAGCCTCTGGTGAAGATCTCTCTGTTGATTCCTCTGTCGTGTGATTTTTGTGATGCCGCCAAATGTTGCAGCAGAAATGCAAGTGTCTCAAATTGTTAGAGAAGAAGTAGAATTGTTGAGGAACTTGAAGAATTTGAATTGTTAGAGCTCCGGATAGAAATTATCTTTGAAAAACTGTATGTAAAATGCAAGGATTTTAAAGCAGAAGCTTTAACTACAATAAAATAGAAGACGAGGAAAGGAGAGATTGGCAAAGGATCCTTATTTTTTTTCGAGGAATTTAGGATCATTCTAATCGTTTATGTTGAATACGGCAACCAAATTTGCCCGGTTGCCCATTTGGGTGGAGGATTTGAATCCTTCCTACGTCCCCCCTCCTTTAAAAAATCATAACTCGGAACCTGCGTTAGATATCGAAAAACGGGAAGCGACGTATTGTTCGCAAAGGATGGGGTTTTCATTTAAAAAAAATACTCTAGCGATCAAATCGCCATTAATTTCTCGCGACACTAATTTATCTGACGAAATCGGGAATAAATCCGATTCGCTTGGCATTATCTTGCTGAAATTAAATTGGTAGATACATTGAAGCCTTTACGAAAGATTCTCCGAGTTTGGTTTACCTGGAACCAGCAGTACGGTTGTCGCCCCCAAGATAGGCGAGGCGCGCCGCCGAAATACGCCCGCTCATCTTTGGCGCAAAAGGGCACCTTAGATAGCCCCCCTAGCGTTAGAGCCACTTGCTGCGAGCCTGCTCCGCGCCAATACTTATTCGCGCGTAGGTTTCGGTAGCGTGCGACGTGCACGGATGACGCGGCCAGCGAGGCGGCGAGAGTCTTCGGCGGCTCGCCCCATCCCACCGCTTCGCGCCGTGTCACAGCGACCGCTCGCAGGCTCGAGCGCGGATTGGCTACACCTTTTCGCAATTACCTCCCAAAGTTCGATGGCGGTTTCAAATTTGGAGAGTGCTATAGTGCTTAGAATGGCCCACCCCACAAGATGGCCATCTCCGAAACGCCTAGTTTTGGAACACCCTGTATCTTGTTAACGTAATTTGCCGGGCTCGCCGGTTACTTTATCGAGGGCAAGTGTAGTGTAGAGTGTAGGTCGGTGGACAAGTATCCGAAGCCGTTTGCACGAAGAACGATAGCGATTACGAGGTTAAGGGTAGCCCGGTTAAGGGCGCGGCATGGTTCGGCCATGATCATCCATCCTCGGCACTCGCAGAATGATCGTTTCCTTTATGGCAAATTCGGCCCTGAAATAATGTCATTCCTGCGCCGGTGCAGCGCCTTAGGAATGGCCGGGAGAGATACGAGCCTCGTGAAGACAGGAGCGAGCGTGGCATGGTAAATGATCGGCCGGACCGCACCCCAGGGTGCTGCTCTGCCGCGCGCCCGCCGAACGACCCCTTCGCCATTATGGCCCTCCGATGGATTTCGCTCGAGTTACATTTCAAACGAGATATTCCGCTCGAGCCAGATATGCTAATACATTATTGCCCCCCGCCCTCGAGTGCCTGACACGAAAGCCTTCGCCGACACTGGCGATCCGGGAGATAGCACCCCCTGCGCGCCCCCGATTCCTTTCTCCAGAGCCGCCGAATTCGTTCCTCCCCTGGCGAATTACTCTGCCATCCGCTCGCTGCCACTATCGCGCGTATCGCTGCCGCTCCTTGTACATTTTTCAGAGTATACTCGTGATTTAAGTATTTGGTTGATATGGAATGGTGATTGATATTTAAGGATTCATGGTGGTTTAATATGATTAGTAGTCATTGCGCGAGTTAATTAATACATAGATAGAATCTAATGGGTGTGAATGCGAAAGAAATCAATTAGTGGACAAAGATTTGGTGTGGCTCGAAGCGCGAAAACGGGCCTTTGTTATTGGATTGAAAAGGCGCTGTCTCGTCGTGAGAGGAAGACGCTCAAAGGCGTGACGATGCTCGAGTTCTAGGGAAACAAAGGGCGCGCGAGTTAGGAAGAGTACTTTGAAATTATTAATTCCACTCGGCAACCTTTAGTGCCCGGAATTACGCGGAGAATTCGGCCGTTGAGAGGCCGATTAAAGTGGGCCAAGGCCTTTTAACAATCAAGGAGACAATTCGCCTGGGACATACCGTCTTTCCTAGGGTCCTTCGGGCGAGTAATCTTAATTATTTCGATCCTTCAAAAATTTAACTCACGAACTTGTTGGATTCCTCTGGCGCTCCTGCACGCAGGTTTACAGTCTGAATAAAATATCCTCAACAACGCTACACGTTTCACCCAAAGTCCTTTATCCATTTTTCATTCGACTCGCAGTACTACATGGTAAATGTTTCACTTCCTTAATTTAATGAGCAAACAGTAACAGTAACAGCAACAGTTTAAGTTGGGATTATTAATATGATTAAGAATGTAATTCCATTAAGTTCGTTGTATTAATAAATCAAAAGAAAACGTTATCGTATGATAATCGTTTAGTGTGCCTAGGTTCCTTGCAAATTACCTCTATCAAGCTTAGTGTCAAAGCTCAAAACGGCAGTGGGTTCACCGAAGCCCAAAAGCCGTGGCCTTTAAATGAGACCACCCTTTCCTACTAGGCAAATGTACCGAGGAAGATGAGCCTCTTTCCGAGCAGTTTCACGCTAGTCACCCACTCGTAAGGGCTGACACCACTTTTCTGGCTAGCATTTACTACACATACATATCCGACAAGAGCAACTTGAAACCGCTAAGATATTTGGAAAAGTGTAAGTGAAAAAAATAAATAAAGTGCGTGTGTCGCTTGGAAGTTACAGAAGTTAAACTGTACGTCATTCTAATGATACGCCTGCTAGCCGTTACCATCAAAACTCACCAGCGCAGTGTTGGCGCGGCGAGAATTTCACAAAACGATTACTGAAAAGGCTGTTTAGCGAGGGGGTAACTTTTTTTTTGTCGGGGTACGAGCGACACTTTTAAAGGACCGTTGGCAGGATTCGAGAAAAAGGCTGGCGCTGCTTGGAGCCTGTCCCCAGAGGCAGTTTGATTATTCTAATCTACCGCTATTCGCGCTTACCTTGCTCTTTGCATCCCTGAAGAGGGATCCCTCGCGTTAAATAAACAATTTAATTAAAGCTAACGACCGGCCCCGGTCCTGACGACTTTCTTTCCGCCCCGAAGGAAGCCGGGGGGAAACAGCTGCATGCACTCGTAGGTGAGCTCGTTTTACGGCCAGACGACTCCTGTTTTACCGATTGGCGAAACATTCTCTTTTAATTGCTTCGCCACCCCCTGCGGGGAAAAACGTTCGGGAATAAATTGAACTGCTTGATTGGTTCTATCGGCGGGCGCCCGGGCATTCGTTAATGAGGACCGAGCATTTTCATGGGAAATTTATTGGCTGCACCGATGCGTCTTGATGAGCCAGTTAATTAAGCACTGTCCATTACAGGCTATGTGTTATTAGTATAAACTGTTGCGCACTGCCTCAAGGCAATCCGCGTTTCTTTGAAAATCGTTCTATGCTGACACTTGATACAAATCTTAAAAACTGTTTGAATTTTTAAAAAAAAATTGTTGCATAAATCCATAACAATGTAGATATCAGGGATTGCAGGAAGCGTTGGTTACCGATGATAAATGATGAACCAGCAGGCAGATTTTTGTTGGAACATTTTAAATACACACACGTCATATTCATCGGATTATTGGGATAAAAAGGCGAAAGCACAAATAATTGTATTGACGATGAAAGGCTTTTCTACAGGCATACTGCACATGGTGGCTACATGATGCCACGCTTTTGTCCGGTCCACTTTTCACCGGGCGGCCACTGCACAGCGGACAATGCCAGTCGAGCTTATTACTTTATTAGCGACCGCAGGAACAATGGAAATCGCGGCACGTGCGCCGACATAGCTGGCGGAACGCACGAATTGCGGTATTTCGGGAAATTCAAAGGGGAACGCGTCAGCAGAAGTTGCACACATCCATAGTGTACGCGGGCGCGCGCGCTCCAGCTAATTTTGCGGCAATGCTGCTAATTTGCGAGGGACGACTTTCCGCGCGGCTGTGCGGAGTTCGTTTCGGGCTTTTTCGGGAATGGCGACGGGATTCCGGCCTGTTCCTCGCAATCAGAGGTCTCTTCTTAATTGGGGAAAGGAAATTTGGCCGGTGAAAGGCGCTGCTTGCGCTACTGCTCGTCCGTGTGCGAGCATCCTTGTGTTGTACGTTTTCCCCGGTTTGTATGCTCATTAGCGGCGGGAGAATCCTCGCAACGAGCTTGTTTTAGTTTGGCGGCCTTAGAAAAATGAGCCGCACGAATTAGAGCGGGCGGCGTACATAGAAATCCGCACCACCGGATTACCGATCTTCCCCACATTTTCCAGTGCCACCACTCTGATTATGCGGCTAGAAATGAGATTTGTTATCGCGAACAAAGAAGCGAGAATGAATTACTTTGGCCCCCAAGGCTCCCTTTCACGCTTTCCCTGAAAATTTAACTCGATACATTGTCGCGTCAGTTGATGAGTGACTCTGTAAGAAGCAAATGAACATTGGCTTGCATGTACCAGATAGATATTTTCTAATAACTGCTGCAATGAATATTCTAACATTTTCTCGCGAAGAAATTTTGCGAGGAAGAAAGACGCGATAAGAAGGAATCTCCAATCGCGTTTATCTCGATAACCCGTCACTTTTCCGGTTGCAGGCTGCTTCCCTTAGAGCACAGTTTACCGGGGGCCGTGCGATTACGTGGCGGAGCCAGTTGCGGGAGTTACTTTTGCCGCAAAATATTTCTCAATTTTAATAATTCTCGCGGAACGTGGACAACGCGAGATGAGTATGAGAGGGGAAATGTAAGAGGGAAAGGGAAGAGTTTGCATGGTCGGGTAGCGTCTGCGGTGAGAAAGCCACTTTCTAAGCTGAGCGTATAGCACAGCGCGCCCTTCATAAATCTTTGAGCGCGGGATCGTATCTCTCAAAGGTTGACTGCCAGTCTTGCCGAGAGCTCCCGGGAAAATGCTGTTTGATAGAGAAAATCGCCTTTTATGAGGCCAAACTGTCCGCAATATAGAAAAATACTGGACTCACCTCACTACCTTCACCTTGGCGGGCAAGGGCGATTTATTAGCGGCGCCCGCAGCCAACTACAAAGTGATGGTTCAAACTAATCGTATATCTACCGACGACCACGTAATTTCTATTCATAATACAATAATGCTAACTATCAATAATCCAATTCCATATGTCAATCTTCTGCGATGACTTTTTCTTAAAAATATAGAAAAACTCTAATCCTCAATTATAATGAAATTTTGTACACATTCAACTGTAGTCGTCAATACTTATCCCGTCCGGAAGACGAGGTCTACACTCGGCGAAAACTCACTATATGTATACGAGGTTTCCGAAACTCTCTAATACATATACAATAGAAACAAGTTATTCGCGAGTCGCATTATATCGCGGAGCGGCACTTCCCCCGAAAACTTGAGCGCGTACGGACTCCGTTTTCGGGGGAAGCATGGTCCCATGGCGCTCAAGATTCGCGCACACCTCGATCCTGAAGCGCCGCAGGCCAAAGAAAGCTAAAACGGCATAAGAGTTCGCGCGCGCGCGCGATGAAACTTTCGCCGTGGAAAAGTTGGCGCGCAGAAAAATGTCCGATGCGCGCCGCGGTGTGCGAGAGCGGGCCACGTGATCCCTGTAATCCAGGGGCGCCACTTATGCTGCAAAATACGTGAGCGAGACTTAGCCCATCCGCTTGAGTGCATCCCAGATCCCGGCAGCCACTCCAAGTCCCTGCCAATGTTTCGTGCCCTCTTTCCTCGGGACGTCTTCCACTCACACACTCGTCCAGTTCGAGTACTTACTTGAGCTCTGTGTAGTCGAAAGACAGGTCGGCGCGCACCCTTTTCCTACCACGTCGACTCCTTTCGTAAGCCGGCGTGCGTGCGCTACGAAAAGGTGGCGCGTAAGGTGAATGTAAGATTTGCGCAAAAGTGGGACGATATTTTATTTGGCATGTAAATTAATTAAAACTCTTTAATATAACTTTTGATATTTATAAATCTTTTCGCCAATATGTTCGTGATTGTGGAATTTTTAATTGAAAGCTTTGAAGTAGCTTTTATTGTCAATCAAGTACCAAGTTTGTATTTGAGCATTAGTATAGTGAAACTGATATTAAAACAATTTTAATTTCACTTACACAAACACGAAATTAATTATTTTGATTGCACTGTTGCATGATAAACTCTATCATTTCAAAGCACGTGCTGGATAATTATGATATTTGTCTTGAAAGCGCTGTGACATTATCCCAGACATTATCTCATTCGCGTGACAGTCGACGGATTTACAGCTAATACGCGAGAGCTTGCAGGATAAAGAGCAACGAGAGAGCTGAATTAACAGGCAGCTGTGCGAGATAATACAAAAAACATATGATAAATTCGATCAAGCTCCATAACACGAATCGTGGTCGGGCGACTGTGTACAGTTACTGGCAAAAATTTCCAAACGTTTAATACTTTGTTTAATGGACTTGATTTTGTATGTCTTTTAAAGGGAGCAAATATAGAATGAATATGATAAAAACGATTTATACTCCAATTCCATTACACGCCTGGAAAAAAGGCATTAAAATAAATCCCCTCAAAATATGAAATTCTTATTTTTTGGAACTGGCAAGCTCCATTTGTGTCAAACCGTAAATTCGCCGCAAAATTCCATACCATTGTATCTACACACGCAGCACATTACCTCTGCACGCGGATCATTGCCCTTCATTTAGGCGGATAATATGTCCGGTGATACTGAAATTGGGAAATATCGAGCGCCTTGTAACGGCGCGATTATGCAGATGAATACTTTGTTTCATAATTCGGCGATTGCGCGGCGAGTTAAACTTCGCCGGGGAGCTTTTGATGAAATATCGCTTTATACAGTTAAGCGATAAGTGGGGTCAATTGCACTTTATATCCAGCTGTGCGCATTTACCCGCGGCGTATTAATAAAATCGTGACGAGCGGGATGATTCCCATACGAGAATATTATAATGCGAGCCTGCCACTGTATTCCCCTGATATCCCGAAAATAATGTCAATTACGGTTTCGGTAATTGGTATTGTGTTTGCATTTAGGTATTTTGAGGCTCGAGTAAAAATAAACGAGGACACTAAACAGGAAATGCGAGAACATGCAAATCTTGATGTTAATGTAGAAAGATATAGACTAGTCATAACTATAATTAGATAATAGCACTCATAATTGAAAGGATTCAACAAACTCGCTGTTATTCAAAGGAAAATCTGCGTCATTTACAGTTCGTGCTAGATTGAACCGAATATCATTGAGCAAACATTCCTTTGGCCAGTGGCGAATATCCGCAACAACGAGAAGCGACGTGCGTAGAATTGGAAACAAGGACGGGACGAAATTTAATGACTCTGTCGCGCACGTGATTCATCATCGGAACCACGCGGTCACGAGCCAGTTTATGAATCTTCCCGGCTCCTTTCTGCATATCTACCTTGCAAATCGGGCGATGCTATTCGCGCCAGCATAAACGAAGAACGCGAAACGTGATCCGACATAACAAGGATTCCCCCCACCGTTCCCGATACATTCGACTCCGCACGGAACTCGATATCCGGCCAATCCGGGAGCGCGCGAGAGTTTGAACAGTGAATTGTGCGTGATCGATTTCTAGTAATGAATGTACTATATTCCTATTTCTATTCAGTGGACCGACACAACGCAACGTTTTCCCTCTATCCAACTTAACGTACATCTTTACTGCAATCACAACAGTAAAGAATCAATGAATGTTTTAACTAAAACATAAAGACAAAATATGAAAACACATACAAAATCAAATAAAGTATAAATGTGTCTCCGTTTCCAATGAACACTAATCCCAGTTGTATATTTAAACAATGACCTGACACCTCCTACAGCGAAAGGTAATAAAGAATAGGGTCAAGTGGGTTAATAAGTGTCAAAAGCAGATGCGCCCCGAAAAAGCTCCTAGTCTAGTTAGCCGGTGACGAGTGTCTGCCTCGTATTGCATCGCGGCACTACGAATGCCAGGGCATTCCGTGGGTGGCAACACGCTCGGTTTCGTGGTCTGTGGGGGCCCATGATTCACGCTCCCTGTTTTGCATAGAACTCGTATCACAAACCGATCGAAGTGTGAAGCTCTCATTCACGAGAGATCGGACGTGCGGCCCCGTGCGTACCAACTGCGCCAGAACTCCGGCCACGCCGACAGTTGCGATTGCAGCTCTGTTCGAGAGCTTCCGAAGGAAATGCTGCCAACCACCTTGCGCACTGATCGAACGCGATTAAACCCATATTCGCAGAAGATTCGGGGTTTAGAGGTTCATAGTGAACGAAGCTTCTGACGTCGTATTTGTCTGGTGTAACTTTGTTATTCCATTCTTATGCCGGGAGCACTTGGACTTGTTCTCTCAGGAGGAAGTCAGTACAGCGTAATGTAATCACTTTTCCATCCTGCAGTGTGTTCTTATGTATTTCGCCCGACATTCGCGCTGAGTGTCTCTCGCACTTCTCGGCACAATTGCAGGTATTCTGATCTACTTTCCCGCTTCAATAGATTCCGCTCTTCATTCGATTTAGGTACTTCTTTCCTCGTCCGCTTCTATATTCTGATCTAATTATCCTTGGCATTGCCTCGCTACCCGCTTCCTTATTCCACTCGATAGTACCGCGCAGCCTTCGAGTCTGCAGTCTAACTTTCTCACCATTTCGCCTTTTTAAATTGCAGCACGAAAATAAAACTATAGGTTTCTAGATTGATTATGAATCTATTTCCTCACTCGCTTTTTCCAATCCATTCTACAATTAACTTTCGAGAATAAATCCGAATTGAACACTCAACTTGAATTTCGCAGTAAAAGATATGAATGTTGTACCTCGATATTTTCATATTACTTTCTCCCGTGTCTATGGCTCGATGCATCAATTTCTCTCGGTGGTGCCTTTTTATTTCGTAGATTAGCCGCGAACTCGGCCGCTTCCCGAGTGTTTTCGGCGTAAACGCAACGGCGATCGATGACAAATGGCGCGGGATTTACTGATATAAAGCGGCGATAAATCAGCGAGGCCATTGTTGATGAACGAAACGGGATCGGCATTCCGCGGCGCGCCGATTCTTTTGTCGACGCAGCCCCAGCACTTTTTCACCAGGCTAGTTTTGGCCACCGCGCTCCTGTCCACTATCTAGTGCGGACTTACGGCCGCGCTGGTTCCTACAGGCTGATGCACTTGCCTTCGAATCACCTCTGTCAGCTACTACAACCACTATAATTGTAAATTATCCAAACTTTTTAATTATAGACCTATATTTATTATTAAAGACCTTATACCTATGATAATATGTAAAAAATAAATGTTATATATAAAATAAATGCTCCTATACATAACACATGAAAAAAAAGTTTATAATATCTGTGAAAATATACTATTAAACGCACAATTAATGTATGCTGTAAAATTTATCTTTTAAAGAGGCCTATCAGAAGCCAATATCCCTCAGTGGTGTTCGGAGAGCAAGTGAATCAGCCTGTAGAAGGGCGAGTGTCGCTCTCTCTATTGCGCGTTGTGCTCGAGCCGCTCGAGATCAGGATGGCAGGGCCCCCATTGACGTGAAACATCCATCCCTGCCGTCGACAAGCAAATTGGGATTTATTGGGGCCGTTTTGTTCTTCCCTCGGCAGCACAAACGCGCGCCCGCTTCCAGGCTAGTCCGTCGAATTGTTCGATTTTGATTTCTTCCCTCGTTTTTCGCCGCCCGCGTGCAAATACACGTAGGCCTCGAGCCTCGCCCCTAAACGCGCTTTGTTCTCACACGAGCCTACCGGCTCTTCCCCTCGCTGGAACGCCTGTTTTGGCAGTCTGCTTGATGAATATTCCCTCGGCTGGGATGCAAAAGACACGGGACAGCCGGAAGACTAGTGGATTTGCTGTGGCGTGTGCTTGCTAATAGACATTTTTCCGGCACCAGAGAAATTTGAAGAACAGCTCGGTGTCTGCTCGAAATGCAGAAACATGAACGTGTTTTGCTTTATATTATAATTAAATCTTTCCGGTTGCTATGCTTTATGCTGTTTTTGTTCCGACAGGAAGAGGTTTTAATAGAACGGTAGTCGAGTGTAAGAAATAAGAGATATAAAATGGCTGGTAATTAAAAAGTGTTGGTTTTTTCGGTTAATTTAGTTGGTTCTTGAAGGACACTTTGGGATTTAGCTTGAAAAGTAAAAGAGGAAATGAACAAGAGATTGGCACCAGGAATATCGAGGGGTCCCATCGACTTTTGCATTAGGATTCACCCAATAAGTCTCCTATTATAGAAAATGGTACTCGTTTGGGAAATAGCATTGCAGTTTTATTCGGTTATCGGACGAAATTGGCGAAGACTGGGAACGAATCACATTTCATCGCATTAACTAATCGAATAATCAAGAAATCGAATTCTGTCAATCGCGTCACTCCACCATCTATATTCTCCATAATAATTATAATTTATCAACTATAAATACATACATTTTCGCTTAAAACTTGTGGCGAGCGCTTCAAAAATCGTCGCCAGAAACAAATTTCTGGGCGGCGTCGTTCCAAGATTTTCCCGAGCAGTTTGTCAGTGGGAAAGAGTCCGGTACCCTCGGACTCTCTTGAAATTGCGGCACTTGGCATTTGCGTAAAACCTGATTTACGTTACATTACATTTTTATTGCCGCGCAACAGCGCGGGGCGATCGTTGAGCCGTTGGCGCTGCGGCGGCGGCGGCCCGCCGGGATTTATGAATATGGCCGGGTTTTTGCGTAAATTCCGGCAATCGGGAGCAGTGTGTCGGGGAAGCTGATCAGAGGAAAAATTGGGAAAAACTACGGGGGCCCGCGGCCGCCATTTGGCCGCACCGGACTTCCGGCGCCGCTGGCCGCCCGCATACCTTCCTGTCAGTATAATATCGGCCATATTCCGAAAGCCCGTATAACATATTGGACTCAACGCTCGAAAGATGGCCCGAGCTTTATTTATCGCGTCAAAAATAACAGTTTTGTGATTTTGTTATATTCCCATTGTGCTCTCCCGCCGATTTATTCGCTTTCTGCCGCTCGGCCGGAGTAACGAGCACCGGAAACACAGCATTCGTCGGATTCGCTCGGCGCATTGTATCTCACCGACCTAACACACTTTTTCATCAATTCGCATTATTTCCCCGAACAGAGAGGCAAATTCCTCGTAACGGGCTTTACGGGATCTCCATTGGAAATGCGTAGTTTTGTCGAGCGCACGCCACCGCGCTCTCATTTCCCGCTGACTTACTTTCTCTCTCCTATTGATTTTCATCTTTCGGCGATTTTTCCCGAAAAGCCGGCTTGTTCTCTCGCTTTTGAAATGTTTCGCTGATTCGTGTTAATGCCGGGCGAGAGGCGATCGCGGGCTGTTCTATCCTTCGTGTAGTAGGTCATTTTTGTAATAAATCAAAGTCAAGACGCCTCGCGGAGAGTGACAGTCTTCGCAGGTGGGATTGGCAGGTCGGCAAGGTGCACGGGGGGAAAGAGAAGAGAAATGGTATTAATGTTAAGATAAAATCGTTTATCTTGCACGAAGCTGCGATCAATTAAATTCGATCGTTATATCATTGTAATTAGCAAAGCAATATCAATCGTAATGATCGTTGCTTTACCGTAAAAACTTATATTAAAGACTTATATTATAATACTCATTAAAAAGTGTCTATTTCCCACTACCGATCGAAAGCTCCACTCTTCCTTCCAATCGCCGCCAATCGACCCTGACTCCAATAAAACATGAGAAATCCATCTCAAAGCCGATCAAGAAATCTCGCCAGGTCCGAACGGTTTCACCGACTCGACTCTGTCTTTCGCGCCGCGTCTGCAACAATCATAACTCAAGAGTGACAAACTCGAGCAAGATACACTCCGCGACGCGGTTCTCGAGCGGGAGCGCGAGGGGTCGGGGGCGATCCATCGCCGAGGTCCTAAATTATCTTAGATCCAGGAAGTTTCGGTGCTCTGTTCGCTATCAGAGTGGGTAGGCGAAGGCTTAAAGTTTAATTTCCATTGGAGCAGGCGGCAGGATGGCGATAGGATCTGGTGGGGTTCGGTGGTGGGAGCAGGAACCATTCGATTTTATAACTCGAGGCCGCAGGCTATCTGGCTCGGCGCTGCTTTGCGCCCGCGATCCTCTTCTCTCCCTCCAGGAACGATAAGCTCCAACAGCGCCGATGCTTCTTCGCCAGCCACATGGAACTTTACGGCTACGCTGCGCTAACCTGCGCGCCCTCTCCTTGCTGCCCGGCAGCACCAGCCGTTGGAATCATTCCGCACGAAGTTTCGTGAACGCCTGATAGCCCCAAGTGGAGGCATCCACTTCTGCCTTGAGTAGTCTGCTCTCCCAGACACATAACTATTAACGATCAAATCCTCCCCTATCAGACCACACTGACACTTATATCCTTTAATTGTTGCGGATCTCCAATCTCTTATCTTTTTTCAAAGTTTCAATCTTTACTTATACTTTGATTAATATTCTATTTCAGAGAAACTTTTGCTTTTTTATATATTCAACTGATACTGTTACTAGAATATACTCTTGAGAATATTACAATATTATATTATATTATATTATATTATATTATATTATATTATATTATATAAATATTACTTAAATTTTAAATGGTTAAATGGTTCCGCGAGTATTAAACTGACCACTGATGATTCCAACGACAGAGAAATCATCGACATTAATGCATCATGCAGATAAAACGCCAGGGGATCCATTTCTCGAACTCTCCCAGAGAAGCGTGATTCCTCTAGACGTAAGGATACAAGCAACACGTCCTAGCGGAGATATAAGGCGGTGTCGTTTCCCCCGGCGGCGGAATCATTGTAACTTCGCGTGATCTACTATTCCCAGCGATGATGCGCGCGAGACGCGATGATTTACAGGCTCGCGCCCGGCGAAAAATGGGAAGGCGAGCTCGCATTTGTTGCGTGTCCATGGATTATAAATTATGCTCGAATCCCCCGGTGTGTTCGACAACGAGCCGATACATGCGCCTTCTCACTCGAATTCCTCCCCTTTTCCCTCGCTGAGACAATGAAGCCTTGTCTCGTTATTTCTTTAACGCCCGAGCCCTCCCCCTTTTTCGCCCAGTCTCATCCCTCTCGCCATCCATAGCCCGCGCTAACAAATTCCGGGCGGCATTATAGCGTGTTCAAGGGAAACCCCGGCAACTTCCGAAGTACGTCGGCGAACTTGCCGTGTAAATTTCCCTTGCATAAGTAATGCGACGAATTTCGGAGTGTCTAGCATTTTCTCCTTTTTGTTCCGACGTCGGCGAGCCGCGAAATCTTTCGGGAATGGTCGCGCGATTATGTTGGCGGTGGGATTGTTGTTTAAAATGTTATTGTCGAGGCTTATATCAATTTCGTACGAATTCTTCATTAGAAAAACGAGAATTTATATCATACTTGTATTTAGCAGAGAACCAAGTTTAAAATAAACTTTTATCATAACAGATTCCACCTTTTACTCTTTTAATTCTCGACTACATCAAAACATCAACAGCGTATTCTCGTAGAATTCAAGTTAAAGTGCTTTTTTCATTGCCCCCGGTTGTAAAGCTTTGTCTGCGTCTCGCTCGGTTTAACGCGCCACTCAAACGCTTAATTCATGCACTTAAGGGGAGAGAGAGAGTATCCCTTTACTTGTCAGCATCCCAACTAATTCGAACTCCCGTCAAAGTCTCGGGCGGGGACTCGGAATTCCAAACATGTTCGCCGGAGACATTCAGCCGGCGCGTTCGCCGGGAGGGGTCGAGGGCGGGGGCTGAGGGTCGGTGGGGGGCGAGGGTTAATAGTCCTAAATAAGAAAGTTCGTTTTCCGGGCGGTGAAGTCTCTCCATCGGACTTCTCCGTGGGAGTTGAACTCCCGAAGAAAGAGATTAAACTATATATCGCCGGGTGCGGCGTCGCTATATCCGGCGCGAGTGAAATCGCTTTCCCAAAAATTTGTCCAGCCGCCTATCTTCTTCCGCGGGGTCTCTTCCTCCTCTTCCTTTCTCTCATTTGGTAATGGCAAGTGGACGAACCTTAATAAAAGAGGAGGAAGATTGCTCCTCGGGCAAGCGTCGTAAGCACTCGACGCTTGCATTAAATCCCTCGGGCTTCAACTTCCTCTCTCTTGGTCTCTTCCACTCTCCCTCTCTCCCCATCCAGTCCCATCTCCTCTCTCTTCTCTTTCGCCTGCCTGTCCTCATAGCGCGTAGAATTGCTTTGATCTCTCAAGTTTTTACATGGCCGCAAATTAACTGTGTTCCCGGCCAACTTCTTCCTGTCTGGCGCGCGGTGCGCGGTGCGCGCGCGCCCTCTCGCTCCAGTGACTTTCTCGGCAGAGTGCCGTTTACTTTGCAAAAGTAATATTGACCGTGGGTTATTAGCATGCCCGTTTTCTCAGATCCTCGCTCCTCGTAATTGCGATTCCCGCGGCGCAGCTGGTGTTATGGCCGCTTTTTATCGGCGCGCTGACATGGTCTTGGGCTTGTTGTGTCAAACGGGGCTGTGGCCCAATGTCGTTCTGACATGAATTTGTGAAATTGCTGTAATTACCAGGTAAAAAGGCGCTTGATTGCAGATCTACGTGTTCTTCGCAGGAAATAATTAATATTATAAAATGTCATGAATTTTTGTTGGTATAAATTGATAAAATAAAATTATATAAATTTTATATGCATTTTTAACCAATTTAAATAATTTGACAAGCAACGCGACTTTAAATTTCCATAATACGTGTTACTACAATTTTCATATTTAATTAATATAATAATATCATTCTTTATGTAAGCATGCAAATATTTAGACATTATTCTCGACGTTCTTTCAAGCATACGTTTGTCCCTATTATTTCAAGCAGACTCACAGCAAGACCATTTTTTATTACACCACCAAGAAGAGCTCCATTAGCTCCAACCCACAATGGAGTCAAATTTAGTGAAACCACGCACGTACGAAACTCTCGGACCTTTAATCTTCCTTTTGAAGCATAGAGAGCTCTCGCCTTTGTGGCTCCGAAGTCGAAAAAAGCTCGGCGGAAATTTTTCTTGGTCCGCGCTCTGATGTCGCGGTCTAATAATGGGACGAAATTTATAAAAGCCGGAAAGAAAGGGACCGGTCCCGGACCGGGCACGTGTGTTCTGTGTATGTGTGCCAGTAAGCTTTAAGCGTCGCGGGGCTTAACGACAAAGCTTAACCCCTTTGTAAGTTCGTGTGTCTCTTTCACACGACGTTCGTGTTACTAGTGTGCGCGAACACCTCTTTCTTGATCCCAGACGATACACATTAATAAGAGTCACAAACGAATTCTCTATTTTCCCTCAAATTTTAACTATTCGGTAAAAGTGCGGGTAATCATTTACCTTCGACACGAACCTTTTGCTGTGTTACAAGTAAAAAGAAATTGAAGAAGTGACGCTTTAGACTCAATCGTCGCGGACACCCTTTTACTCCTCCTCGAATAATGTTGCCTTTGCAAATGGACTTAACTTTGGCGTCCAACAGTTTTAAAGTACTGGTTGCGAAGGATAAAGGGAATTTCGCGAATTTCATTAAAAGGATAGAAATCAGGTTTGTGTACTTGTTTATAGGAATATTCACTCCTGATTATCGGCACCACGTGTATGTATAACATTCCAAATAAATTATGCATTCATGTGTTGGCTAAAAGTTGGTAAGAGTATTTTTCTAATGAAAACTCGGTAGTACGATTTTCCATCAGCAGCGTATGCATAAGAGATCGAGCTCATACTCATGGTGTGACGTGAGGCAGCAGTAAGTACAGGAGAATCGAACGGGATGGGGTTGAGGGGTTGGGGGGTAGAGGTGGCAAAGAAGCTCGTTGGAAGGGATTTTAAAGGCGAGAGTATTTTTCAGGGTGGGTGATGAATAAATATGAAGGTCTGGGAGGCGAGCACGGCTCTGATTAGCTTAAGTGCTCCCGGATATAAGTGAATTTTTACGGGCTAATGGGACCGGGTATTTCGATGCTAATAAAACAAGCAACACTCCTGCTACTCGTCGCTATCTTCTCCTAATTAAGTTCTTCCAGGAAACGATCAGCAAACTTCTCTCAATCATAGAGCTCCAACACATTCTACGAAAATCGAGTCCACCGTCTCTCAATCAATCTAAGTTAATTTCACATCGGCATCGATATTATACCCAAGTTTCGTGTATCAACTGGGCTCTCGAATTCCCAACTCGATCGCGCTGCCGCGCTTAAAAAAAATAAACGATAAAGTGTTCAAGCGCCGAGTAAATGGGTCGAGGGAAATTTCTCGCGTCAGTGCATTATCGAGGAAGCCTGAAAAATTCGTCGCGTCGAGCTTTATTTCCGCAGCGACGCATTCGAATCGCGTGCGTGTGTGCGCGCCTGCTTATGCAAAAGCCCGGCGCGCGGCCGCGTGTGCTTGCACAAAAGCCTCGCGAATTTGCCTCGAGCTTTTTGCCGCGAAATAATCAGCGCCGCCTGCTCGTGTTTTCGATGACGAAAATCTCAACAACCCCCTCGTCACTGAATCCACTGGAGAGCGGGTGCGTTGTCGGATTAATATTTTACACACGCGCGCGGCCTCTTTAAATATGAAAACAAATACCTCGCGATTACTAGCGAACGCGCGCGAATTTCATCAATTTCTCAGCGCAGAAACCCTCGGCCTTCATACACCCGTACTTGGGATCGTCAGGAATGGGGGAACGCGCGGCGACAAAGACACCTAGTATAACGCGTCAAGGTATAGCTACTTACTTCAAAAATATTTAATGGACTTAATTAAAACCGGTGGAACAAGTTGTTGAGCTTGCAGAGTATACATTTAGCAGGGGCAGCGAGAATCTGGTAACATCATATTTGGTCAACTGCTGCTGAATATTTAATATACATAGTTATGGTAGTAAGAAAGTTATTTAACTGCATCGTCAACAGATCATTCATGGATTAAATTCAGAATTTGCAATTCAGCTACAGCTACTTCTATGAAACTACAATAATATTCAATATTTATTAATTAATTCCAGGCTTTAGTAATTCTGGACTTAAAACAATCACACTTTGAAAATCAGCTCGTACCAGAAATAATTTACTGAACCCCAATCATAGCCAGGTAATATCTAATCTCGATCTCATCAATAAAAAGAGAACTACCACTGCGATGATAAATTTGCGTCGCGCGAGATTGCACGGTTTTCCCGAGCGTTCTCCCTGATGGCATTCACAGGGATGATCTTGCACGACGAGTCTAACGCGGCGAATGAAAATGTCTATGCAAATCGGCGCTCGATAGATCGAGTTCTAGTCTTCCCATTACACGTAGTAGAGCGGTCGGACGAGGGTGGGGTGGGAGAGGGTGATGGGGTTGGCGCCGGTGTAAGAAAGAGGGAGCAAGGGCCATCAGTATTCCCGTTTTTTCCCGGCAGCAGTTGTTAATGTCGTCGACAGAGGACCCCGGAGAAGATAGCAAGTGGACTGCTACTAGCTTTTAAAGTACCTGGCCACAATAAAGTGGCAAGTCCTAATGGCTTTTCCAATATCACGCTACGCCACCACCACCGCATCGCAAGGTTAATACAACTTCATAGTTTAGACCTCGTTTCGGCTCCCTTTCGCCCTCCCTTTCTCCACTGTCGTCTAGGGTTCTTTTCCCACTGAATGCTTCTGGCACCGTTCGCCACGCTCGAATCACGATTTTATTCCTTGCTTTACTTTCCCATCAGCGATGACCTTACTTCTATTAGAAGGTTGGGGAGGTCCTCGAGGATAATTCTACAACAAAGAAACCTTGTCTCAGCCCTTCACATACTTATACAAATCTGTGAAAATAGTTAGTCTCACTCAGGCTCGTTTAGTTGAACAGCACCAACATCTAGAAATAGTCAGATCCTTCCCTCTTGGTGGTAAGATCTTCCGAAGGAGCTCCGTACCGTAGAACAGTGGTTGGCAGTGTATGCCTGGTGAAAACTTTGGCCGGATAGTGCATGTCAGCCGTTGTATCAGGGCGACCGCAAAATCTTTTCGGAGCTTTCAGCGCTGGGCTCCTCGACCCGGACGTGTCGGACGGCGGGCGTCGGGTCGGCGGAGGAGGGTGTGTGCCTCGGAGCCAAGTGGAAAATCAGTAACGAAGGAAGTTCCAGCCTGAAACTGAGATCTTCGTTAGCCCTCGTTTCCGGGGCGAACATTCTGCATTAAGCGAACAGTAGTTACGATAAGCAGCCTCGGGCTCTTCTGCACCTTCCTGGTCTGAGTTCCCTGCCTCTCAGTCGAGAGCTCCTCTTCCCCTTCGCCACCGTTCCTCTATGCCTCCCGGCTCACTTCGATCTTGAAAGCGACTTTTCTCGAGAAAGCTGCTTTCCGATTGGCAATAGCATTGTCACGATTTAATCAGGATGGCTTTCTTCTCGCAGCTCCTACCCCCGGCCCTTCCACTGCCGGATTATTACCGAGGACTTTCACCGATGTTAATGCAACTCGAATTAGTTGCAGACGTCCTATCGGCGCCAGTTGTCCGGATGGAGTTGGTTCCTTGTGGATTACGAGGGCAGAGGGAATTGGGAGTTGCTTGCTGTATAATCGACGAGTTCGGAAAAGTTGTTGGAAGATGTTAATTTTGTTGGTTTGTTGTTAGGATTGGTATTGCTACTGGTACTTGATTATTTCGATGCACTGCTTACTTTTGCATCAGTAGAATTCGTTGTTCTTTAGTCTGTTATATTTTGTATTATAGTTTTCGCATGGGAAAATCGGAAATGAGTTCTCGATTCTATTAAACTCGGAATTGAATGTCTCCGTAGACGAGATACAAAAGGAGCAATGCAAATATGGAAAGCGAAATTGAAAGTACATAGTAATTATATGATAGTTGATTGAGATTTTAAAAATGTATTTCTATTCAATAGCAGGGTCGTATTTTTATTTTTATTCCTATTGCCGTTCCAATCTCCGCTCGCACAAAGCCTCACATTTCTAGTAGTTTTATTCTTATATTCCTCGATGTCTCTGCTTGGATTGCGAGCGGCTGCCCGTTACACTGCAATGGAATTAAGTGTATATCTCAGTTTCGTTCTCCATGCCGGCGTCTTTCCATTTCTCCGGTCGATCGAATAATCTAGTTGATCTGCTCTCTCGGGCGAACAAACAACGAGAAAACTTGATGTCGAGCAGTTCGCCTCTCCACCAAGGCGGAAGGCGAACTTTCACGGGAGGAGGAGATGTAGAAATTACCTAGGACTCGACTCGGATCCACGATATCGAGATGCATGTTTCATTGTACTGCATGTTCAATTCTTAGTTTTTCCTCGATTAATTTATTCTTTGCCTATTGTTATTATTATTATTGCGCCTACTTCGCTTTCGAAACTTGTATCGCACTTTTTGACAACTTCTTAATTCTCACGATCTGCTTTGTCAAGAATTGTTAATATGCTTTACTCCTTGATGACGAAGATGTACACTCTGAAGTTTTCGATTGCGATAACTTGCCATTGAATTTGCACGGGTTCAAATCGATTTCGGGCGGATCGCTTTGGAGAAGTAGTTTTTCAAAAAGTTTCACGCCAGTTACCGGGCCCCCTTTCCCCGGGCTCGCGCGGGAAGTAGCACTCAGCTGTGTTTTGCCGTTTTGTTCCATCCTCTATTTCGAACAAGTCGTAAACCCGGAACTTCTGATTCGAACTTTCTTCCGCGGCGCGTGATATATAGTATCGCGTGAAGCTCTTCCTAACTCACGTTTGCATATTCCTGATATATTTATGCGCGGCTTTGCTCCCATCAAAAAGGATATACCAAGTTCTCGCAGGCATTTTGCAAAAACGCGTTCATCAATCTTGCCGGGGTTCGAGATGGCTCAACCTCGACATTTCGGCTTGAAGGATTTCATAGCACTCCAAGGGAAAAAGTAATTCAAAAGTTAAACCCAACTAACTATCACACCAACTTTTTCCACACATCATCACAATAGATCAAACCAATTAAACTCCAACATGATTATCCATACAATATCCAATCATCTCGCATCTCACCCACTATTCCTATCACACATAATCACGTGAATAGATTTAGCGCAGGTAGGTAAACAAGTTGGTAAACAAAAACGGTTAAAGAGCAAGCGGACCTGAAATCCACGCGACCTCCAGCGCAGGGCTCAAATCGCGGATGCGCGCGCGCGCTTTCGCGTGCGTTGCGTATGCAAATGTCGGCGGGCCGTGTGTGGGTGCGCACGTGTGCGTTGTTTCCGGGGGGCACGTGTGAATTTATGCATGCGGTCACCGAGCAGAAGTTACAGGACACATCCTGGCCGAGCGGCAGAGGTGAGTGCGAGAGTGTCGGGAGCGAGGGAGAGGAAGGGGAACACCTGGCTCAGCTAGATTGCAATCGTAGATGCATTTGCACTTAGGGTGTAGTACGTGCGAGCTTCTAATGCGAGCACGCGGGATGACACGCGACACCCTCTCTCGCTTTCTCTCCTCGAGCTGTTTGCACTGCTCACCAATTAATTAAGTCTCTACCGTACTGGAGAATGTGCCGCCGTTCCCGCCGGAACCTCTGACTAAACGTCACTTGCCACTCAGTTTTCGAAGTTTCATAGCCCCACAAATCTGTTTTCCACCTTTCCTTGATGCATTTTACTTGTCCTCTTCTCTCGCTTTGTTAATGAGTGAAACCTATTCGTTTGGGATGGATATATCTTTCTATTAATGTTGCATGTGGCATGTGGCTTCTTTAAACTTACCAATTTTTTGGGAATTTAACTTTAACTTATTAAAAATGAAATACTCATTCTTCCAAAGACGAATCCATGGATTTATTTATCGAATCTAGTACTGTTTTAGGTTTCTAAAATTTATTGATTTACCCATTTTAACAGCAGGCAGAAATATTTATTTCAAGGGCGAAGCAGATCGCACGAAGTTCATTTCTTTGCTCGCCTGGCTCGATCGTAGACTCGTTTTGGTCAACGTTTATTTATCTGTTGTAGTTTTGGGTTCGGTCTAAATTGGACGTGCGCACCGGCGCTTCTACGAATAACTGTCTCCCGAGCGAAAGAAAACGGGATAATGGTATATTATGACCGCAGGGGATGGGGTTTGTAAGGGAATTTATTATGAAATACCGACTTCTTGTGGGCAAAGTAGCTAATTTATTAGACCGCGCTCGCTCACCACGCCGCCACCGTCGCGGGACTTTATAAGGTGTTTTTAGTGAGCTAATAAAAACTTTGAAAGAGCCTTCGGGAAAATGGAGAAAAAAGCCGTTAGCGTTAAAAGTGAATGGACTTTACAGTAATATATCAGGATCTTAGCCTGAATCTGGTTTTAGTAGCAATCACGGGAAGTGCTGTTGGGAAATCTCAAGAACCTATGGCTGAGTGGATGCATTCGACTTGTTTATTCCAATGCACGGCAACTTGGAAGGAAAGTAGATTGAATCTGTTAATACGTGAAAGTACCGGACTTGATATTAGTTTGAAAAATGTAGATTTAGCTGACAACATAATAATCTTTCACAAGGAAAAGAATCTCAAAAACTGTTTCGTCCACTCTGACTGTTATCAAGAAAGTCTAGGCTACCGAGTTAACGATCTTTAGCGCGGGTGGTGGAACCTAACGGGAATCCAGTTAGGCTGCGCGGAAGGGGAGTTGGGGCTGAAAACGTACATGCATACATGGGTGTGTGTGCATATGGACGGCGCCGGGAACTGGGAATTAAGCCAGCTGAATCCGGCAGGGCCAAGAACCGTCGGGATAACTCAGTTTGGAATCGAAGTTCCTCGAATTATTGTATATAATCCTATTAGCTGTATTAGGCTCAACGTATGGCTGGGCTCTCCTCGTTCGCAGCCACCGGCGACTATCGCGCCACTGGTAATATTGCTCGAGAAGCCGTTTCCATTGGCCATCGCCGATTCCATTGCCATAATCGGGCCGAGCGGCAAATCCGCGCGTGTGGAAATGACCTGCCTCTTAGTTTCTCGCAGTCCATTAGGGCCGGCCGATTTTCGAATTGCGGATCGTTCCAGGTTTATCTTACTGCGCTGTTCGAGTTTACCGTTTATCCCAACGTAAACCGATTCGTAGTTCCTGGAATAAATTATAGACATTATGTATATTTTCAAATCCCGATAATTCGATGATAAAAACATTGTACCTGCAACGCTCATAGAAAAAGACCTAGTCGGTTAAATTGGCGCAATCGCAGATTATCGTGCTTTGTTGCGCGGGTATAGCTAACAGCAGTTAATGCGAAAATGACTTGGTAATTGGGTCGACTATTAGCTCGAGTTTTCATTTACGCCCGAGGACAACCGGGCGCGCGGCGAGCAGGCGCGATGGCTTTTGTGATGTTGCCGCGTCACGTTAGCTCGGCAAATTTACATATTCGCCGGTACAGGTGGTACGCGGCCCTTAATCTAACATGGAGAGCTGCTACTTTGTTACGATCAGTGGATGGCCGTGAAACCGCAATTCGCACTCCGAGCCACCGCGACAATCGGCTTTCCAGGCTTCCTTGCGAAATCGATCGAATCAGTTCATTGTGTTCACGGGGCGCGCGCGCACTCGAGGGTTTTTCTTGGCGATCCGAATCTTTGACTTGTCACGGACTTGATAAATTACATCCACTCAAAGGAATATGTATTCTTGTCCGCCGGTGTGGTGTTTCTGGGTTACGTTAGTCAACGGTTTCGCTGGTGAAATTAACGACAGATAAGTCACGAACACCGAGTTTCCTTAGGACGTGTCCGCGGCGCCAGGCAAATGGCATTGATATCACATTTTACCCTGTTTTCTTATTAAAAGCTAAATGGATTAAGGCTCCTATCGTCCCACGGCCACGAAGATGGACTACCGCGTCGGGAAAAAGCACGATTAGTTCGTGGTTTAAAGTATTCCCCCAGGCTAATATTGATTAAGTAGTCGGTGGTCCGGATTTGCAATGGAGAGCGTTCGCTTTTTTAGCTTCTCACCGTTACACTAACTTCGCCAAAGTAATTGGGTACCAGAAGATGGACGCTTCCCAATGATAGCGGGAAGAAATAATGAACACGAATAAAACTGAACTGAAAACTAAAACCAAAATATACGCAAGATGTTGCTATAGAAAAAACAATCATTTTCAATAGCTAAAGTTTTAAAATAAGTGAACCCGACAAAGTTTTCCCTTTTCGACGCGAGACAGTTGTTCGCAAAACATAACATCCAAGTCTCTTGGTTACTTGTTTGTAACTGTATTTAGCGGTATTACCGCATGGAATTGAACGCCGGCCGGAATAATGAGCAGGAATCTAATCCATTACGTGCACACCATTGTTGCGGGAACATGCAGCTGACTACGATATTTATATAAACAACATGACACGTTAATTAGAAGCGTAGGCCTCCCTCCCTCCCTCGATACTATTCGACACAGGGGTTATTACGCAATGGTACGAATTATAATAGTGCAAACGATATTAGCGCACAACGAAGGGGCTAATGTTTAACTCGTAATGCCCTGATTTATTCCACGAAATTTCCGTCGCTAGTGCTCATTATTCTGACTGATTTCCCATCGAAATTCGGGATTGCTGATATAAATGTGGCATACCTGTGAATTAAAAAGATATATTTAATAAAGTCTCGTTTTGCAAATATAAGAAAATCCAAACGAAGCATTGCAACTTTATCAAATGACAAACTCTGCCAAGGTTTTCAATCCTCTCTAATATTAACTCGACGTCCCCTACACTGGGGAAACCCATAGAACACGTGTATAGATCAATATCAGTTACTTTCACTTTATTTCCCGAGACTTGCCCGTTACTGAAAAGAGGTCGCCCTGCTTTACGGTTGGCCGTTAGAAGTTAGAAATGAGCGGGAGCGCGCGTTCACTTAACACTCGCCGGAATCACGAGCGTCCTGCCGGGACACACCATATCCCTAACTCTTGGGGATCCTTGGAAGGCGTGGAAAGTCGAGTCAGCACGACCAGAGAGAGAATGTACGAGAGAGCGAGAGAGAGAGAATAAGAAGTCTAGGTGCGCTCGTTTCCCGCTTGCGTTAGCCGGCGAGGAGCTAGCGTGTGTCCGTGATTGCGCATTAGCGGCACTCTTGAAATCACCATTGCCCTCTGCCTGTACGTGGTCCCCGCGTATATGTGCGCGTGTGCCTCGTCCGCGGGGAATAATTAAAAGCGCCGGTCCGCCAGAGATAATTATATGTCGACGGTAAATTGCGCGCTCTAGCTTCTGAGTGCAGGTGCACAAACACGCGCCCTCAAAAGTGGCCGCACAATGCTGAATGAGTTACTCTCCGCGGGCACAGCCAAAGCAAAGAAAGCACGGTTGACATATTAGCGAGAGAACGGTCAAATTTTTTTCTTCGGTTTCCCTGCGTTTCAATTAGTACACGAATAGTCACAAGAAATGGCGAAAGTGCAACACTAGCGCTATATGTGTATGCTGCAGTTTTCTAAATCATAATTCAAGATGCAGCACTTGGAAGTATTAAAAACTTCGTAAAAACTGTAATGAATACAGAAATTAAGAATGCGGCCCTGCATTGTAACAGTGAAAAGGAGTTTGAGAAATTCCACCAATTGTTATTGATTATTCGAATTTGATAGTTCATGTTCGGCGAGTGAGATTTGGTTGGCGTAATCAAAGTGAATCAGGAATGCGATTAGTTGCGTTTCAATTAAATCCCAATAGGATCAATGGCTTTTCCTTTAAGCCTTTCAATTACAAGCTGCTCACGGAGCTTTTGACCAATGCTTCATGTACAATGTACCTAGGCAACGGCGACCCATAGGGGGGATGGACAAGCACATAGTACGTGGAGTGATCGAAACCACGAAAGTGGCGTGCACTGTCACAAGCATAATGCCGGCTGATAACCCCAAACGTAACCGAGAGCACTAGTCTCCCTGGTTCACTGTTATCCAGCTTTCTGTCTGGCAGTTGACGCGTTCAGCAATCTGCATCTCATTTCGATTTGGCTAGCCTCATCTATGCGCTCCTCCCTCTTTCTCACCCTATCTCTCTGTGCTCACGTGACATATGATGCACTGCTACGAATCCCTTCATTTTTTACTACCTATTTTCATGAGACAATAATTCCAACATATTTATAACTGAATATCGCAAAATAATAGTTAATAGTTGATTGAACGTGACAAACGAGATCCATCGCTCGATCTTCAGTGTCGATCGATCTACTTAATGTTTTAATTAGTATAATATATATTTAGCGATTGATTTGGTAAGCATCGTGTTATAATGGTTCTAATACTCTTGCTCGTAATGCTATTTTCTCTCGGGTCGTGGTGTTATTAAGGGCGGTTCGTTTTCAGCACGAGAAATTGATGACGTGCGCCATTATAAGAAGAGTTCGCGACGTTGTTCGGACACCGGGTGAGCAGGTAGTAGGTCAACGGAATGTCAGGCGTGAAAATAATGACAGTATTTGTACCGACGTCATTAGTGAGCCTGCGAGGAGCGCTTAAGCGACCGATAAATCCTCGCACATTCGTCCCTCGGGAACCGGTGCGGCTCACGTGGCAACTAATTAGATCGCCTTCCGAAACAGATGGAGAAATTCGGCTTCCGTACCGGCGTAAATTCCCTGCCAATACCACTTATGATTTCGATATCATAGCCACACGATTTAGTAGCCAATCCTGTGAATATTCACACATATTACGCTTTGGAAAGGTGCGCGAATAAACTACAACAACCGATTAACTCACTTTGAGTAAAACCAGTTGACCCCTAAGCTATGATGATTTGAGTGTACAATTCTAATTATCAGTGCAACTAATTGAAATATGATTAATAAATTACTATATGATTTCATCTGCTTATCAATTTACTATTATATCGTTATATGTATATTGTACGTACTCGTACAGCCCACGCAACAGAAGCAGCATGACATCGTCCAATGATTATCTGGAAAAAATATACCATTAATTAAAAGCTATTTTCATCGTCACTCTTGACGCACTTTGAGCGTGGCATTCAATTTCCAAAAACAATTTACCGTGTGAAGTGTAGCGGCATCAGTATTTCCGTGGTGCTTTTCTCTAGCGCACAGTTGGCCAGGCGACCTCTCTCCCGCTGTGTGTGAAGTTGATAAGTGAGACAAATCGCGGCGAAGATTTAAATTCACGAGGAGCAACGGTGGAGAGCACTTTTCCTCGGGTTTGGGCCTCCTGTAATTCACTTCGCTGCGAGTGGCTGCGTCACTCAGCGTTTCGGGCTTGTTTTGCACACTTGGACGGACACCGGGCTTATCTTGCCCCTCGCATTTCACATCAGCGCCAGGTGCGCCAGCTCGGCCACGCTTCTCCCTCTCTCTTTTCACGTCGATTACCTGTTCTCGGGTTTACAGAGAATCTCCACCGCACGATTAACTTTGGCACGCACCGGCGCGCATCCCGAGTTCTGTGGACAAATTTTGTTATTACAGGTGTGCGCTCGTTAATGCGATTTTTGTATAACTTGTTTTATTGAGCTTGATGATATAATTGCTTTATTTACTTTTTGATTATTTCCCACAGACAGATTTAATGCAGGCATCATTTAATCTTTTGCTCTTCAAATTGTTGAAATCCCTTAATTTATGCAGGATTTTAGTTTGATGCAATAATGTGAATAAATTGCTAGACTACCACTTGCAATAAAGTAATTGTCTGATATGCATTTCAAAAGTTGTTGGAGTATACTAAATTGTATGAATTATGAATTGTTGTTCCAATACCTCTTCATAATATTTACCAGTGTATGCTACATCTATCTACATTATTTAAACCTTGCTAATGAATGTAATGTAATAGGAACGTCCTCAATAGTTTTATTCCTTTCTTATTCACAAGACACACATATATGTGTAAAATAAGTTTGCGAAAAGTCAAGTTAGTTCACTTGGAGTGGAAAGGATAATATGATTACAAGGCTAATAATATTCCAATAAGATGCATTGCATATACACCAGGTTTCCCAAGAGTATATCAAACAATAGATTATAAACATGCAAATAGGAACATAAAGATTAAACGCATGTGCAATTGTTCCACATTAACGTCCCATAAATGTATGAGACTACAATTGAGCATTGCATGTAAGGATTACACAACTAGAATGTAGATATTCACAAAAACGCATGTTACTTTTAGCCCAGAATATACCAGATTTCAGGCATTGCAGGAAGTACTGCATCCCTTATGCATATTAAGAACAGAAAAGAAATGTCTTTGCAGCTTGATATTCATCTATCATATGTCCATTAAGATCATGCACTTGCATAAATATCTGTTGAACAAGTGAGACCAACATAAATGAAACCTTACTTACATAAACAGAAGCGTCCAAACGAGAAACTTGCATAAACTGCCAGTAATGTTCACCTCTTGACATGATTTTCGCCAAGTCTTGCCAGCTGCATGTACTGGAGCTTCATTCAACCAACACTCGCGCACTAGACCTTTGCCAGCCGTAATACTCATCGCAAATCATTCACAGTATACAATCCAGAATACTTTCTAAAACGTTACGAACAAACTCCGCGCTTTGTTCTTCGAGAATGCACGAAGCTCGCACGAGCGAATCTGTAGCGAAGTGCACCCGATTGCACCCGATGTTCCCCGAGTGGTGGCATGTCTGTTGTCGTCCCGCAAAATCAACATTACCGACACTTGCCAACGACAATATCGATATTTATCACACGAGCGACTTATTACATACGACTGCTCTTTATCTCCGCTGCGTATTATTTATTTCCTGCTTTCTAAATTAGAATAAATCCAACTGAAGGAGCTACCAGAAGCTTCGTATTTAAAATCGATTTAAATATCGATTATCGACGCATTCCCGCGCGATACGAAAGGAAATCCAATATGGCCGCCGCAGGATCTCGAAGTTAGTGCGTCGTTCTCATGCTGAGTGTTAATTACCGTGTTTCTCATGTTTGAAAAGAATGGCACAATGCAATGGAGTGGCGAAGATGTTCGCTGGAATGTTCCGAGCGCATGGGCAGTTGGATTCGCCGGCGATCAGGACGATCAGGATTCCTGGAACGAAAAATTGGTCGGTACTTAGTTGTAAGGGGAGGGGGAGGGTGTGGCGGGATTCTTTTACTGCGATCTTCTGGATTCTAGAATGTACCAACTGTTCAATCTCTTTTGGTGTCAGGCTTTGCACTTTGGTTGCCGCGACCTGGCGTAATAAGCTCGAGGGGGAGACTTACAGTGAGAAACTGACTCTTCGCCGAACGTCCCTTGGGCTCGTCCGGCACGGCGTCCTTTGTTTCATCGCTTTCGGCGGCGTCGCAGCGCTGTCTCTCTTCCTCTTCCATAACCGAGATGCACCAATCGTCGTTTGGCTTACTGAGTGGATGTGCTGTTGCTTGCGGTGAGTACTGGTTTCGAATCTCAGCATGCTCTATTCAATTAATGCACGATTATCATTCTTTAATGGCAACGCGAGTGCACATGCAATGCCGCTTTCATAGATCCATCGATAATTGTGAAAGCAGAGGTTAAATACAATTTTACCAGAACTTTCTGTTGGCAGTTGCCGCTGCTAACGCGAGCGAATCTTGCATTTAATAATTAAGGGCTATCACAGTCGTTTAGCCGGGCATATCTGATCATTCCGGCAGCAGTTGTGGCGGAAGTCATTATTGCATGGAGTGCGGGAGACGCGTGCTCGAGGGATCGTGGCGTGATTAATTATTGTTATCAAACGCCATCCCGGATTTCTGTTAACACTTTCCAGCCGCGGCAGCCGATGATAAATTGCTGCCAGTCGCGAGAGAATCGCCCGGGTAATTTTACACGCGCGTGGAAAGTGTACGAGCCTCTTTTCAGAGGTCATCGAGACTCTTAATCGCTCGACTCTGTGCTCATTCGCCCGGTGAATTGAAAATGATTTCGTCAACAAATACCAGCAGCTTTCACCGTGCAAGTAATTAATGTTATTCAGGTTTGTACAAAATAAAGTAAATCAGATTTACTAAATACTTCTTTTTGTTTTAGATAAAAGACTTTCCCACACACACGAGATGAGCGAAGCTTTCGAATCATCGAGCTTTACAAAATGCCGGTAAGTGTTTCACGGGAACAAATCAAGGAATTTGATTTCGCTTTAGTCGATTCATAAAGTTTAGATTGCAATATGATGGAACACGTTTGCCGTTAGCATCGTGTATTAATATGAACGGAATAAGGAGCAGCTGATAGTCTGGCGAAATCATACATATCGTTGAATATGCAACGCGGGAGCACACGGTGCTTTGACTGTCTTTCTCTAGGGTACTCTGGAGCCCTCTTCCTAGCGAGATGAGTCATCTGGCCCGGTCACAAAGCTAGAAAGCCAACGGGTAGAGCGCGCTATAGACCGGGGTATAATTTGCACCGAGTGTTTCCGAGAAACACGATATACTCGTTTAATATTTGAGGCCGCGCTCCCGTGTATACTCACTTACGGTAGAACTATGAATACCGGCACGGTTTAAAGTTGCATAATTTACATCCGGTGTGTGCGGGATTTCAGTTAAGAAAGGCAATCGCTTCACCTCATTACGCCATTCACAAGTGTAAGTCCCCGTTGCTACTCGTCGTCGTGTTTATTCGCTGGAATAAAAGCCATTAATCTTCAATAACCAAAGTCGACCTACATGCTATAGTTTAATTAAAAATGGTCGAATCATCTTGAGAAGTTAGCTTGAATAGATATAACGAACTTGAAATTGAAACAAGTAGATTGCTGTCCGCGGAAACAAAGCTTCGGCATAAGAAAGTTAACATTGACAAATTAACAATGAACTTTTTCAAATAGCAGAATGCTTCTTTTCTGTTTTTCACAACAAAACTCCTCATCGAGGCCTGACTCTGTCAAAGACAGGCATTCGTCCTTGCTACAAAGCAAATATAAACAAGAGTGGTACAATAGCGTTCGTCAACATTAGAGGAGAATTCTCTCTGGCCGAGTATTCAGGCTGCGCTAGAGTTGGCCTTGCATGGAATTTCTCATGTGCAGTGGAAAGTTGAAAAATGTCTGGAGCTCTCGAAAAGGTCGCCGAGTGAGCGACACTGATAGCCTACAAACTCTCTGCTTCCGACGGCGGACTTGTTTATGATTAAAAGGAAAAATTCCAGTAGAATTGCGAGCGCGTCCCTCGGCATATCATCTCAAACTGAGGAAGAGTGAGGAATGCCACGTGAGGGGAAACCCGGCGATGTGTCTCCAAGTTAATTTCCTATTTCCTTGGGATTGGGGGAACATTCTCTGCTGTCTGTTTTCGGATCCTGTAGTTCGTTGCTATACAGTGGATACAGTGGATCCGGCTTTCGCGGTTGATTGACGCACGTTCTCGAGCTTTTTCGTGCTTTTTCTGGATTTATTTATACTCTATCCATATCAAATCCTGGAAATCAACCTGGAGAGGGAATCGCTCGAGTATGTTTAGATTTTTAACAACTGGATCCTAAAAACTGCAGTGGAAATTGCTAATCAAATTTCAGAACGAAAGGAAATTGTTGATTTAATTATTAATTTTATTTTGAAACTCAGTATAAACTGAATGTCAAGATCTGTCGGATTTGCGGGGCTTTTCCTGAATATGGAGTGCATTTGACCCAGCTTTTCATATTTTTATATCACTTCTCGTTTCACAGGCAGTAGACGTCAGATCTGTTTGCATTTTCAGTTCGGATCTGATTACAGTTTACCGTAGGGGGCGCACTGTCACCGTCGACAAACACACAGTTCGGATTGAACAAACTTCTAGTCGAATATGTACTGTGTATCGGTACACACATATTAGCTTTGACATTGTCCTCGGTAAATATTGATATTCGTTTAATCAGAGATATTGGGCTATCAACACCAGTATTTATTGATGCGACTATTGGTCATCTTCGATTAATTTCGGGTTTCGCAACGGTTTATTTAAGTGGAAACTCAAACCATTTATTACCACCGAGATATAAACGATTAGTGGGCAATGAGGATTGACGAAAGGAAGGACGTAGGATGACATTCATTTCTTTTCCGGCGAAATGCGTAAACGAGAAGCGCAGACTAATTCGGGTTGCAAGAAATGTCTCGGGTGTATTTGAGGTTCAGTCGTGGAAGGTGGAACGTTGGAGCCCAAGTCATTTTACGGGAGATGTGTCTTCATTCGGAGGAAAGGCGAGGTATTACGGGAAGTTGGCAGAAATCTCGGCCATTCGTCCTAGCGAAATTGCATCGGGAAATGTCCGGGTTATGATTCAGTTTCGCCGCGACTATAGCCGGGGCCCCCGAAATAAGAAGATCGTTTGGCATGCAGCGGAAAAATGATTTCATTGCATAAATCACATTAGCGCGTATGGAGCTTGAGCTGATCCCTAAACTAAAAGTTTACCTGTCGGGGAATAATGCTTCATAAACGATGTTGAAGCGTAGCTTCATTACCTCGATGTTTTATATTTACGTGAAAACTGTTTAATATCAAGTACCAGCACTCTACATATTTTTATTGCATCTGATATTCCTCTGTGGAATGTAAATCAATGTTTCACCTGTGCTGCAGTTGATCCTTGCACTACCTCAAGTACTTGACTCTGTGTTCCGTACATTTGTACCAAAACTCATTAACACAGTACTCCAATTGCACGCTAATTAGTTTACGCTGTTTCCAATTTTCAGCAGAATCGCCCATGATTTATTAGGATACCCGAGGACCGGGCGATTTAATAGTTGCAGTGGAGAGTGTGTCTTGAATAAAAGAGACGAGTCAGTAATACTTCAAATCGCAAAGCGAGCATTCCCCTCGGATCATTTGACTACCGAAGCCTGCTTCATTTAAACATGGAAAGCGTGCTCGGTGCGCTTTGCGCTCGCCAGCGGACGTGATGTAATAAATGCATAATTAACTCCCACGGGGAACTGTTTCAGTAGGTATTTACGTGCCTTGGTTCGCCGAGGGCCGAGTGACTTGGCCAATGCTCGACGCCGCTTATATTTCGGCGAAGCCACTTCCCTATGTGCAGGTGCGAGATTTTCTAACCGGGGCATGGAATTAATGAAAATATTAATACTATTAAACTGAATGATTGAACAATCTATTTTTTATTTGTATACTTGCTTTGACAGTTTTGCGTGTTCCATTTTTCGTTCTCATTGTCGCTGGAAACAGATTACGTGATCTAAACCGCAGGGCGAGTAGCAGGTGCTTACACATGTAACCCTTTGCAAAGGGATTACTGCTACATTGTCCATTCTTATCGCCCGGCTGTAATTGCTGGGTGGGCTATCTGCGGGCCGCGTGAACGAATCGCCCAGTTCCTTCGTCTGTAATCTCTCGGGGAAAGTAAGGAACTGCGATTAGCGAGCATTCCTTCCTAGATTGTAGTGGCTGGCCTTAAGCTCGTATAATTATTGGTCGCGGGAGATTTTAGTCGCCGCCCTTTTAATCGATTCCGAGACACAGGTTACCCCGAAAGCAACCTCTTACTCTGACTCTCAATCTGAGTAAACATTTCGAAGAAATTTGTTGCTATTTCGATACTTGTCATTGCGCTATACTCCGAATAAACAAATGCAATATTTCCTCAATCGTTTTAAATTGTTAAAGACAAATATTAAAGAGATTATAAATTAGCGGGAGTCTGTTAATAGTTGTATGCCGACAGTGCGAGAGAACCAATGCCAGTGGCAGGAACGAAGCTAATATTTGCGAGTCGCACGTGTCCTCGGGAATTCGTGGCTGCCACTTTGATGGCGGCCGAAGTAAACAAACTGTCCGGCTGATTTGGCTAATGCCGGCGGAGCGGCAGCGGCGTAGATTGCTTTCCAGGGGATCCAGGATTACTTAAAGTTGTGCGATCCTGCCTTTGACAGTGGTCCCTGGCCTCGTTTCCTCGGTAATCGACGCCTCGTCCTTTTGACCAGAATTCCCTGCTTTATGTCTCCTGCCCCTGGAGACACTAACCCCCCTCCCCCCTCCTCTGCTCCAGTCAATATTGCTTTTGGAATGCGAAGTCACCCGGGCTGGTATATTGCCACTTCCCAGCTGGCTTGACGGTGCTCGAAATTTAATGAGATTTCCGTGATTCGTGTGTAATTAGTAGAACCTGCATTAATTTAAATAATATACGTTGAGAGCTTTTCTTGAGGTGGAAAGTTAATGAGTTTTAGTTTCATCGGGTTAAAGACGATGTCATCGGTTGGAAGCTGATGGGGTTTGGGTTAATTGGTGGATAATTGACTAGTTCGTCCGGGAGGCAATAACGTTTGGTGCTAAACTGGTGTTATTGGTATTGTCACGGGCATACATTGAGCCTTGATTATAGTCGATTTGATTCGATTAGTGTTTAACATTGTTAACTGATTACTGAGGTGATGGCGATACTCGTATATCAGTATTGATAATGTAGACATACATTTATTATTATGTATCTGGTGCTATTCAGACTTTCATTTGATTGGGAACGGCATTGTTGATTGCTTTATTGCCAGAATGAAGTTACTCGTATTTTAAAATCTACCCCAGTTTGATGTTTTTCGAAATATTTACTTCCTGTTCCCATTTTTTTGATTGCATTTACATAAAAAGATAATTTCTACATCTGCCCTGTAAATCTTTTACAGCAAAAAAGATTAAAAACATTTTCAAGTACATTCATTCGAGTTTGAAGACGAAATGAAGGCAGAGGGAGGAGGGTTCGGCCGCCGGCCGATAATTAATGATATCGCGCGAGAGTTGCAATCGGAATTAGGCGGTGTCGGGAGCAAACCTGAACGATCCTATCGTCGGCAGGAATATCGGGCGAGTTCGACATGAATTGTAACCGTTCGATCCCCGCGCGGATAAGCGGCGATGCTGCAGATTAGCCATCGCTCACTGTCGGCTAGCCATGACATTACTGATGAATTTGCTAATGAAGATAGTGCAAAGTCGCGTAATTGAAACACACGGCCTGCACGTCCCTCTATCGATTGCTGCGTTAATCCGATTGCTAATCGACCTGGTTGACCGTTTCGTCAAATGCAACGTGTGAAAAAGATAGTCGGTTAAGAAATGACAACATTACCTCATTTAACTTATTACTTGTATTCTTCATCAAATGAATTCTTTTCCTTGAAATGAAATTATATTACGATTTAAATTTTCTGTAATAATAACATTCAGATAAAGTCTTTAACAGTTCGAGTTTAAATTCAGCTATCATAGTCCGCGACACGTGGTTTTGACAGCGTCGTTAGCATTATAATCGTCACTCTAGAAAAGCAATATCTATTTTTTCTCAACTTCCTATCAAGGGTTTCATGCAGCTAGCGGTGGAGGCTGCATCTGAAGGGGAAGTTGCACAGTGACTGCCTGCATGAAAGTTAATTTCTGAACGTTCTTTCGGCAAAGGTGGGGGGGAGGGCGGGTGGGTGATGGGAAGGAGGCAGAGGTTTTAATTTCGCGGCAAAAGTTATTACAGCCGGCAAGCAGATACCTTGTGCTTCTGACGTTTAATTTAAGAAGCCTCAGAACGTGCCACGAATCGCGCATTAAACGTGTTACGTCGACTTCTCTCGCAACCCTCGTTTTTCCTATTCTATGACGTCACTTTTATGAAAATCGCCATAATCGAATGATGGCGTCATACGAGGAAATCGAGTGGAGGAATTACCCTTTTTCGTCGTATGGGAGCTTGCAATGGAAGGCAGCGTATTGTCAAATAACATTTTACTTTCTGTACTTCAATTCGTACTTCAATTCGAACCACGGTACTTGAGTCTGTATTCCAAATTTCCGTCGGATGGTTGGCTTCATTCTGTTTCGCTCTCTCGCCAGGAGTCTGCCGGCGATATTAACCCTCGCTCCCTTGGGATTCGAACGCTCAACCAGAGACTCGTACGCATGCGGGCCATTTCGCCCCACCGTAAAAGTTTCCCATTCGCATATCTTTTGGAGCTTCGAATGCAGAATTTGTTAATATTTCTTCAAATTACCATCGTGAATATTAAATAATATTTGTAGTATTGTACATTAACTGTCCTCCACCAAACTGCGAGAAAACGTTATCAATAAACAAATTGTATCTAAATTCCCCAGTAATGTGCAATAACCATTACACTCTTTACACTAAATCATGATCAGCGAGTAAAGCCGGTTAGAACAGCGAGCATTATCGTATAATATTATTTAGTAATACCATTAGAGCAGCCGACTCGAAATAACCCGGGATTCGTTGAGCGAGGGTTAAGGAAACGGGGGCCTTGGCGAACGAAATACATAAAGCAATGGCCCGCCCGATAAAAATGTCGAACGCAGCTACTGTGCAAGTCTGTCGCGACCGTAATAACGACCGCATGTGCTTGCCTCGTAAATACTTCTTACGGGGCTCTGAGCTATTTCTTAAGAGCCCTTCTCCTTCACAGCGCACGGTGGGAGGGGTTGATCTCCCCCCGATCCCAGAGGTTCACGGAAATTTCTGCAAGGCCCCGCCGACGACCCCCGCCAACTCACCGGAGGAAATTATGGTATACGAAGTTCGAGGGCGTGCACTCACATGATATAACTTGCTGAGAAAACATTCCTTCCTTTTAATGCTCTCGTGCTATTTACAATCCTTTTTCACCCTGTTATTGCAGGATCACGAGACTCTTGGGGACACCGGGGTCGGAGTATCTACTGCCAGTCCTGATAATGCCTCCTGAGTGGCCCGCTGCTACCCGGTGAGTCCGCCGCTCGATGATACTTTCTACATTTTCTCCGCAATTTCCACCACCCCATTGCTCTCCATTCGTAAATCGGACTCACTGCAAATCTTAGTTCGCCTCTGAAGTAAACTTTATTCTTTCCTTCGATTCCGGTCCTGGGTTACGGTAAGACGTTTGGCGTATGGTTTTGTTACTAGAAAAGTAGCTGTATCGATTTCGTTATTCAATGGCAGTATTTTGTTCGGAAATTTGTACCGATTTTTTGCATTTTAAATCGGTATCTTGTATTTCATGGTATTGCATTGTAAACCGTCAAGAAAGGTACTATGCAAGTGTACGTGTAAGGTATGTATAAGAGAGCGATTAAGAATGTATTAGGAGTGAAGTAGTGTAGTCGGTGAAATGTCCGACTTGCGAGTATTCTAGTAGCGAGTCCACAGGGTGTAGAATGGGGAGCTTAGGAGACTAGCGAAGTGGCATAGTCGTCGATCTTGAGCGGAGCGTGTGCGAAGCGTTGATAATGGCTTTCCGAATTCCTGGCTGGCGCAAAGGATCGAAAGAAAGGAGGGATAAAATTTGAGCACATTAGGGAGTGTGGGGTGCACATGTTCCCGGCCGAATAATACCTTCGTAAATCCCCGCGACAGCCTCGTATATGTTAGGATCTGTCCTCGAACTTCTCTCGCGGCTCCAACTCCAAAAGATGAATACTTCCGAGCGGAAACGTTCGGGCGCTCCGCGCTGAAGGGTATTTCCTTGGCATAGCTTCTGGCTGGCGCGCTCGCAACCCTCGAGATACAGGACGAGCGAGTACACTTCGACGTGTGTTACGGGGCCGGAGCGGGGAAAAATGTCTTGGCGATATTTAGGGCGATTTCCCAGCGCCGGCGGAGTCTAATTTATGGCGACGGCTCTCCGAGCACACCACGCCACCAGCAATTTGTCGATACTCGCCGGAATTCCAGTGCGAGTGAATGCGAAAGTAGGAAGCATTTTTATGTTGGAGGGGGATATGAGCTGACGAAATAATTTTCATTCTCTTCAATCCCTTTCGTATTCCTTCCACACTGGATGCGATATACTGTGCAAATTTCATCATTTTCCTTTAATTGGCCCCGTTGGATAATTAATCTACTAATTAGCTTTGGAATGATTAAATTCTTGTTGTTATTAATACATTTTCTCTTTAATATTCTAACGCCACTGTACAATTTATAGTGGAATTTTTAATGTAAAGATTCCATTAACTATAGCAAGCGCTGCAATGACCCATTGTTTACTCTAATTCTATTTGGTTTTGGAGCTTGCAGCTGTCGACGCCATCGTGAAAGAATCGGGAGAAAGAAGTAAATTCTAGTCGGGCGATGTGGTCCCCGAGCAACTACTGTGGACAACCGAAAAGAATTCCTTTCAGTTTTCGTACGAGCTTTTGCAATTTTCCTCGATCCAAGGCGTTTGTTTGCTGTAGTTTTAGCTGACACTTACTTTGAGCCCGTCGAGAAATTTGCGGCCAGCGGGTACATTGCTGGTCGACGAATAAAACAGAATAATCAAAATAACATTTTCACATTGTCCTTCGCATTAGTGAAAATTTTAATTATAACTTTCAGATATATCAAAGTACTTAAATACAGATCGTATTCACATGTCATAGAAAACCGACGGGCGTTTCAAAAAGGTCTAAATACGCGGCACTCGAACAATCTCCCCATTGATATTGGTACCGGGAGTGAGAGTGTTTGAAAGAGTGGGAACGAGGGAATCCGCAGGGCGATCGATCAGCGAACACGTGCTCTCGATCGAAGAGGCCGGGACATTGACGCTCGTGAGGAGGGCGAGGTGTCCCTTGACAAATTGTAAGATTAATCGTCGGGGATTCGGGCGATCCCAGGATGTCATCAATTATTTTTTTGCCAACGGACTTCCAATTACACGGCGAGAAGGTGCGGAAGGCGGCGAGGCGTGCGAGAGGGCGGCAGCAGGCATAGGGTGCTCTTTCTCGGGGAGTTAGGGTCGCCTCGGTTAATGATACCTCCTCATTTCTTTCGAGTCCCGGCTCAACTCGAACTTACGTCTTGATTACCGCGAGTTCATTAGCCGTTCTATCAAAAGGAACGCCGCCGATAAAACAAAGTGAGTCCGCCGCTCTCGTTTTCCTCCGGTTTCTTTCCCCGGCACGGCCCGACGAACCTCCCGACGTTTTTCACTCGTCCCCTAAATGCTCGAAGAACTGGCTCTGGTCGTTCGCACACGCCCGCGTTACATGAAAATGTCTTCCTTATGGTATGGGAAGTAGAGGTTGGAGGGAAGGAACATTCATCGACATAGGTTTTCGGGAAAGTGAATGAGTAGAAGTCTTGTGGAACTTATGAATTCGATTAAATCATCCCAATCAATCCAGAAATCATCGAAATTATGGTAAAAAGATGGAAATGTCGTGTTCGAAGGAAAGAATGGAGTTTGCGGAGTCAGAGGAGTCACAAATTTAATAAAAACTGTCTGGTGCAATGTGGAAAGTATTGAAAGCGAGATGGAACCGCATGAATTCCTTTCGCGACGCAGAGCACAAAGGTCGCCAAAGACAATATTACTCTGCTAACATTTCTTATTTGTACTGCATAATAAAAACCAAGCTCGCTTGGTTTCTCGATCCCGCTTTTCCGTCTGCGCCGCGGGAATAAATCAAAGCGAATAAATCAGAGTTCTCGCGGCTCGAAACGAAGCAAAACTGGCTGCCGCAGTGACGACGCGCCCACTGAGATCACTCGAGTTTTCTTTTGCCAGTAATACGCGACTCCGATGGAAAAAGCTACAGCCCTCGGATTATTACATACACAAGAGCGACGATCACAGCCGCAGAATCATTCACCATTGATATTTAAGTTAGAGTAGATTTAAAAAATATGGAATCAAACACGTAGATTTGTGTTATGTTGATTTCTTCGTAGGATTAGTTATAGTTTAACTGAATGTCCCAATCTGTTGATTTTTAAAGGGGTTTCTCTGATGAAATCGGTAAATATCGCGGAGATTTGGGTATTACGTAGAAACGCTATTAAAAAGTCAAATTAAGGGGCCACGAAATGCAGGGAGCGGCGAAAATAGTGACGACAGGCCAACTGTTTAGAGAAGCTGGGAGAGCAGCCGTCTCATTAATCGGGATTAAAGGGCGCTCGAAAAGCGGACGAGGTGAAATTGCGGAAGCGCGAACACACACATCGGGCGAACTTTAAATGAAAAGCACTCTAAATATCGCGCATGTTGCCGCGTAATGAGTATTATTTCGCAAACTTTCCGCTGGCGGTGTGTAGCTGGCCGCTTAAAAGCCCGTTCCCCCACCTGTTTATCGACTGCGGCCGCACGAAATCCATATGGAGGGTGTATTTGCCTTGCCGAGATCTGCGAGCCAGGAAATTGATCGCCGCCGGAAATAACTGTTAGGCCGCGCTACCAATAATCCACTGCTTCCTCTTTAATTTCCATGTTAATATTAGCAAATCTCTGAGGACTGTGTATGTATTACTATTCGCCACTCCATTGCGTATTATTTCAAATAATTCATAATTATAGTCAAGTATTGGCTGATCCAGTTTTTAGTTCGAATATTACCAATTTTTAATCATTGTTATTTGTCCTCGGATAGAATGGCATTTTGGTATGACGGCTTTTTTCGAATCTCGTGTAAATTCCCGCATGCGCTTCCATTAGTTTAAGGGGCAAAACATTAGGGGTGGTATTAATCGCGCCAATTAATCTCACCGAACCTATCGTTTAAGGTAGTTTCTACGCTGACCAACCGGCCCTAATACATCACCTGATCGCTCTCCCGAAAACGCAGCTTTTACTACAGCAGCGGCTGTGCAACGAAATAGATAAAAATAAAGTGCGGCTGCAATTAAGGAGATTGCAGTTTTCAATTAAAAAGAGTGGGTAATCCGAGCGCAAACGACATTGTACGCCAAAACGTTGACAAGAATGCTTCTGAGAAATGTAATATTTCTTCAATGTCTTTCCAAGTTAACCTTACTATGACTTAAGAAGTCATTAGAATTAGACTTTGCACCGGAAAATCATGCGGTTCCTTTGTTCGTCTAATTTCTCCTGGACTGTTTTTCTTCTCTGGGTGTTTGGAAGTCCTGCTGTCAGAGGCGACGCATGCCCGCGGCAATATCTGTTCGATGTGAACCCCCCGGCGGCTTTATGGTGGCCGCTCGCATTAATCTTTCTCATGTGCTGTTAAAAACCGTCATAAATTCGCCGCGTGAGAATCGTACTCGCAATTAGTGTCTCCACATGTACAGCGATCCCGTGTTCGACTGCACCAGGGCTCCCATCTTTCATCGAGTTTAATTAAAGATTTCTCTCACTTTCCTTTCCTCCGGACAATCGGCCAATCAGGGAATCGATGAACCAATAATTCATTACCTACATCAATGAATGTACTAAAACAATTATGGTAATCATAAGACTAGAGTACTAATTACATGGGTTTTACACTACATTTCCAGATTGTCGCAACTCGAATAATAATTTATAATCTATAATATTCACTATATCTTTTGCAATAACCGGTATAAGTTAATATACAATTTTCATTTATCGCCCTTATCATCTACGTAATCGTTTACGGTGTAAATCGAACGTCGGCCATTCGGTGAAATTGTTCTTGCCAAATTGAATTCGCGTTGCAAATTCCGGGGAATTAGAGGGAGAACTGGGGTGAGAGTTGCTCGCTCGTGCTACACACGGGCTTACATTCGAAAGAGTGGGGTATACATGAAATGGGCCGAACGGGCCTATCAATTTTCCCGTATTTGGCTCGCTTCATTAAACTTTTTTCATGGCTCATTAACGTATTGGCAAAAGTACGCTCACGGATACGTAGGTACCTTGGGAAAGTCTAACTATCGATTCCACCGCGCCTGATGTGATGGCCGCTTTCGCTTTAATAACGATTGGGCTTACTCCTCACGGCGAACAAAAGCTTTCGCATGCCCGTTTATGTAATTTTATTGTTTTACCTACTTTTTCAGTAATTCTTGAAAATGATATTTTATATCTATTCCTAACGTTCTAATTGCTAGTAAGCTAATACTGTGAATTTATTTAGTGGTTGGCAGGTCAAGAGCATTAAAATGTAAGCTTAATTCGATGAAGCTCAAATTGAAAGAGGGTCTTTACACTTCAACAGAATTAGCAAGTGAATGATTTTTAATTGATGATAATGCCATTATTTTCAAAGTTTTTAATTGTTCTAAAATGAGATCACTTAACCGTTTTAAAAGTTTTAAAGCTTTCGCACTTAATTTAATGATTGACATTAAAATCGGATTAACGGTTAATTTCCCGTGGAAATTGGGGAAATTGTTGGCATGGCAATTTCGGTGCTGGCTGTCAGTTTGAGGCCAGCCGAACAGGCGTAGCGCGGTCGATTTACGGTTCCAAGCGATTCTGCTCTGGGAATTCTCGAAACTTTCCATCAAGGGATTCTTCTCCCTTCAGTGCTGCTGGCAAACTTTTTCCCACTGGCTGGTGGCACTGCTTAGGGTGGACGACAATAACTCTTGTTTCAGAGCTACCGAGTCCTAGTGCTCGCTCTCGCTCGTTCGGCAGCCTTCATATTTCATCATTAAATTAGGAAATTCAATTATGAGAATCGTGATTTATCGTGTTCGCGACCGTCCGGCCGAGCTCCGCTAGAAAAATCGAAATAAGAGGCCAAGAAGAACCTTCACTGCAATTTATATTAATATCAGGGAAAATCAGAGTTTTTATCAGCCAAATGGATCTCTCCTTCGTACTGCTATTATTTACATATAGAAATGATTTAAAATCTTCCAACTTCTCAAGAATGTGCAACTTACTCATCAACGCAAAGATGAATAGACAGCTTTGCACATTAATCATAATTGACGCAAAGATATTTTCCACAATACTTGGAAGACTCGACAAACGCATAATTCTTCCTCCTTTAATGATCAACTCTGGAAATTGCCAGGAGTTCGCGCGACATACATACATTCTCCCGTTGCTCTGGATATTTTGCCTGCGGCGCGTCGGGCTCGTAAAGTAAACACGCCATTCAGCTAGGAAGTGGCCTGCGCATACACGCAGTCTGTACATAGGTCTGGTGTTATGGTTGTATGTACTTGAATTCCCCTATTTTCGTGGACAATTTTTTCAAGGACCCGGAGCGACGACTCGCTGAAATAGAGACGTAGAGACGTTGCGCGTGTTGGGAGGAAGCGGGTAGGTGGAAGTGGAAGGTCTGCGAGGGTGTCTAGCCAACGACGTGTACCGTGAAGAGGCAGATATTGTTATTCCGCGTCGGGTGTGTGAGTGGCGCCAGGTTGTCTTGACGTTTCACCCTCGTTTAAGGACTACCCTCGCTGCTTCCATCCGCCTGCCTCCCTCACCTTTCCACCCTCACTTCCTCGCATGACTTCGAACCGGCTTACGCTTATCCGAGCTTCTTTCTTCCTGATTCCGTGTCGGCTATGAAGACACTTGCAGTCGAAAGGTAATGCACGCTGATGCTACTCTTTAACATCTGTGTTTTCTGACGCTCCGAATTTCGCTCGACGATCTACTCTTTCGAGACCTCCGTTTTCTGGGTTCTCCTAGTTCAGAAGAAAATATTATTTTTTTCTTGGGGATCATTTCTTCGCTTCTCATTGGAATATCGAGTTCTCACTGTCTTTACTCGAACGTAATCCCTCATTAAGGAGGTCAGGCGTTCGATCTTAATCTCAGTGACTTGGCAATCGCACAGATTTAGGCGACAGTGGCGAACGTTTAGCATTAGACGGGGACTTAGCCGGGTGCTGTTTGTGTTTGTGCGCCCCCTAAACTACGGATTCCGGCAAGAATTGGCTTATTGAATCGCCAGGAATCCTAGTTCAATTAAGGAGGTTCCGAAGCCCCAAGCACTAGATCCCGGCCGCGAGTACATTAAGGATTAGCTGTTGCGAAACGAAGAGACGGATTGCCGGAAATAGTTCTGTCTGCGACAGGTCCGATTGAAACGGATGATATCAGGGCTGTGCGCTAGACAGCTGTTTAGTTTCCTTCCAGATTAACCTAGTAGCATCAAGAAAACAGGACTAAACGAATATTTTACGTGTAACAAGGGGAACATTGTTACAGCGAGAAAAGAAGTATAAGGCAGATTACTCGGCCGGTTTTATCCGTTTCAATCGTTAATGTTTACGAGGTTGGAACCGCGAGACTTTAAACTTGTAATTAGTTTTGAGAGTTGGGAGTAAGGTCAGTATAGGAAATTAGTGTGGCAGTTTTGGGAGCATCCTGTATGCAGGTTAAGAGTTAAAACAGGGCTCGGTGCGAGGTAGTTGGAGGGTAGATGGGTAACTAGATACCTTGGCCTATCAGAGGGCAGCCAGGAGGATTGGTGTGTACGTACGGCTAGAGCTGGAACTCTGGCCTCGCCGTGCCGAATGCTAATAGGGTAATTAACAATCTCGGGTATTAGCTGCCAAGAACGCGTACTAACAATATGTCATTGCACACCGAATTTGCGCTAAACTATGTCCACCCCTTCTGCCATCTCTTTCCCAAGATGTTAAACAGTCAATTCTGCCTCGAATTCAAATTACGACTTCTTCATTATTCCAAATGATTCTCGTTTGATTAGGTAATTCAATTCGGTATTAGAATTATACATTTTTCCAGCAGTTGATTTAAATAATTCTTCAAATATTCAAAGTGGTACTTTTGTAAAATCAATTTCTAATGCATTTTATTGGGTTCTTGATCTTGAGACGTCTAATGTGCTTTTCTCGCATTGAAAAGATTGAGGAAGAAAAGTTGCCAATCTTCAGAAACGCTTATGTTTTCGCGCGAATTCAAAGGGACGCACTGGGGTAGGTAAAGTGGAAGCCATTTAACACTCGGTAGCAAAAGCTCCGCTCGAAAAGCACAGCTGATATTGCTGTCCCATAGAACTTTCGCTGGCGAGTGGCAACCGGAGCCTCGTAATAAATTGGTCCCACTTAATGAAGTGAATAAGACTGTTTCTCGATGGAAGCCTTTTTCCTACGCGCCACTTCACTGGCGAGCTCTCCTTGAATTAAGGCCGATCGGGCTCAGTGGGGAAAGAAAAATTGATTACATCTCCTGGTAACATGTTGCTGGTCCAAGGAGATAGTTCCAACTTTGTTCCTTCGAAATTAAAGGTTTAAAAAAATGACTATTCGACGCCAAACAGCCTCTAATCTCCCACGACCACGCGCAATCTGTCATTTCCTCGCGCTAGATGAGAGGTTTCAGTTTTCAAAGAGTTCACAGTTTCTCTTTCTTTCGCAAGTCCTTCAAGGTGAAATTCCCCTTGGACTTTTCGATTCAAGAGGGATTTTTAGCTAAAGTAGAATGTTGTTTTCGATTTTCATTAATGCTGGAGATTTTTCTCCCCTCCTGGGGATGAATATCAATGTGAATTCGATGGGGAATGATTGGGAGATGATTTGAGGGCACGTAGGAAGTGGATGCGCCGGCACGAGAGGCCGCAACGCATGCACAAATGGCTTTCATGTTCATTTGATCGCGTGTCTGGTATCTCGAGACTCGAAGGCGCCCTTCACTGAATCGCTTGATGCCCCCTCGGCCCTCTTTTGTGCCTGCAGGAGCGAGCGAGGTCAAGTGCTCGCCGGTAATGGAGGCTCTGATGCATCGGAGCCAAATTCGATTATGCTCGATGGTCGTTGTACCTGAATTTTGAGCTTGGCGCTATCTCGACTCCTCCTTGATTAGTCCTACGCCGTACACGTATAGCCTGTGAATGGTTGCTTCTGCTAAAATACACTGTTGGTCGCCTGAGATCCCTGGAATGTCCGATAATTAGTAGTTACATACTATACACTTCGCCCTGATTGCCGATTCAGACTTTACGTGTTTCCTTAATTTAGTTTCTACTTTAAAATTTATTCCATTTTATATTCTATCATATTCTTACTAATCTCTGATCTAAAGTTAACTAGATTGACATTTTATTTTCTGTCACATGTCTTTCTAGAATCTCATTATCTTAGACATACATTATGTACAGTCCTCTTACTTCCTACATTCATTATGCAGTTTAACGATCCCTCACAGCTCTATTCCACAACTCAGGTTCATTCCGCCATTCGGCAGGGCGCGTGTAAAAACGATTTCACCATAGTTCAGAATCGTTCCCTTGCGAACTAACTTCTCGCTTTCGTGCTCATCTCCGACATTCCTGGGCTTTCAAGGGGTCGGCGGGGGGAGGGCTGGCGCAAGGGGTGGCTCTTTTTAGTCTAATCCTTCGGCTATTTTCACTGCATTCAGCGTTTAATGCCACGATGTTAATCAGCCCGGGAAACCCCGTGGAACCCGAGAGAGAGAGAGCACCCTCGCATTCTCCCTGCTATTGGCCCGCAGAATGGGGGAAGTATTACAGAGGGGGCGAAGGGGCGACAGGGGGAGCTGGAAAAAGGACTTTAAGGTGGACAATGAGGTGCTAACTGCACCGCTCGGTGTACGGTATTGTCGTCGTAAGAATCACTTTATTATACCGATTACCATACATTGAATCCCCCCGCCCTTCTTATTCTTTTCCTCGCGGGATTCCCTGCTTTTCCCCGCTCTCAGCCCTTCAGCCCCCTTATTAACCACTCTCCAGTTTGAGCGCGTGGATTAATAAATAAGAGGGCGGATAGATGTTCCCGCCGGGACATCCCCCCCTCCGGCGAATAAGGAGCCCCGGCTATTAAGAGTTCCGGGAAATCGCGCGGAGAAAGGTGGGGGAGAAATTTGCGAGGAAGATTAAGCGATTTTCTTGCGCGGGCTTTTCCGTCAGCGGTGAAAACGAACTCTGGTAGTGTGTTTCTCCCTCTGCGCCTCTTTTGGCTTGATTACTTCGTGTGGTATACGCTTTCTTATTTCACCGGTGTTGCTTGCAGTTTGAAATTATGGTTTGGGAGTTTGCAGGGATTCAGATATTCATAATTTTATTTTTATATCGATTTTGTAGTTTTGCAATTTTTATTTACATCGTAGATGCGATAAATTAAAGATAGTATTACGATTTTTGTCTAATGATGCCAAAATTGATGCGCATTTTAGTACATATGAGGGGTCGCGTTTTTAAAATGTTGATATTGTTATCAGTGAGTTACGCGCTATTAATTACAATTATGTCTGCCGGTGGTAATTGCCAGTAATCGCGGGGGATGAGCGTCACCGGTATACATATTTCGGCTGGCTCGGGCGCGGTGTTTTATTAAACGCTAATGCCGATCGGATGTTTTATTTAAATGCTAATGAAACTCATACGCGGGTGCGCCCGATCCTCCCCACCTCCCCACCTCCCCGCCCGCCGCTTTCGGCAAACAATTACGCGCCCCACCGGCTAATTTCGTAATACGTATGATAATTGCCGAAGAGACTGGCCACTAATATGCGGCTAAATCAATGGCATTAAGTCGGTAATTACTTAGCGCGATCGCGAAGAGCATATTAAATCCACTAATGCGAATTTCATTCCGCCGCTAATCCAATCCCAACGAGAGTCCGTTTGGTATACATATGTATTTTCCTCGTACATAATAGTCCGTCTTCTGACCTCCATTAATAAAGGGATGATTAACTGGATTTTTAAACGCTTCTATCTTTAACTTGTGATATGCATATCTAATAGACACTGTTTCCATGATGAATTAAACATGAAACAATCGAAATCGAAAAGGATTAAAAATGGATAGCCTCGAAAAGCAATAATACTACCATGGGAGAGCAATAAAATTGTTGTTCAGTGTAGCGAACAACAATAAGTATAAATTTCATACGAGAAATGGGTTGTAATGCATGTTGGATTCGGAGTAGCATTGAATTAGTATAATTTTCCTATTACACTGCTGCAATCTCGCTCTCTCTCTCGTTGGCCGCGGTCATATCAAGCAATGCGTCATTTTCAAATAATTTCCGAGATGTTAACTAGAGAATGATTGGTGGAATAGGCGCTTTGTGCGTCGCGGCCAGTTATTGCGACTGGGAAACGCAAACCCACCGTTATGACGTAGCATTCATGGGTTTTGTTTTATTGCCATGCACGCACGTGTGGACGCGGCTTCGTAGATCCCATTTCAATGAATATTTTAACAGTCTGTCAAACGATTGTCCGAAATAATTGAATGTCGAGCGCTTCCCGCGCGTGAGTCTCCCGTCGCCCGTGTTATTGGCGCTGCTTGATGTATTTTACAACATCGCCGCCAAGTATTCCCAGAGATGTTCGATCATAAAACTATGCGAGTACATTTCCCGGAAAAAGGAGTGAACTCGGCCGACGAATGAATTTTAATACCTCGCGGCTGTTCTTCTATTTTTGTTGGCCTTTGGCAACTTTGAAAAAGCTCGGATTGGTTTTAGCCACTTTGAGAGCTTTTTCGAAAGAGCCGCTGAACTTCCGGGAAAATCAGCCATAGCCCCAAATAAAAAAGCCTGTCCCGAGTGTCCATTATTTACTCTTCTCCGCCCCCTTTTTTCCCTCACTACGGCTTATCCAGTAACTGGCGACAATTCGTTGGCCGGCGAGAGAGGGAGAGAGCACGCTAGCGCCCCCAGTAAATAAAGGTGACAGTTTGCCGATGGCATTTTATTTGCCGCGCGACCACCGCGCGAAATGCGTAAGGTCAACACGCGCTTACCTGCCGGATCAAACGAAGTCGCCTTTCAGCATCGATCGGACTTTTGGAAAAATAGCCTTTTCAATGAGAGTCTCAACGCCAGCGCATATCGGCTCTCTATTTGCGCGTTTCGTTTGGACGACTTCTTTGTCGCTGCACTATTGTACCAGCTTTTTCTTTAAAATCGATCTCGCTCCACGTAGTTCCTATAGTATAATCCGCCACGCCGGTTTATATGTGGATTCCCCTTCGATTTTAAGTCCGTTTGCCAGTGGCAAGATTACTTAATAAGAAAAGCTTCAAAGATAAACCGCGGTCATATTTTGTCCGATGAATGTGTGCTTTCGCCGGTAACTCTCGTTCCATGCACTCCACTTGCATTTCGAAGAAGTATTTCCTTGCTTTCGCTCGCGTTGTTTGTTACTAAACCGGGCACAGATTTCCCTGAGATGATTTAAGGATCCGTTCAAGAGCAGCTCGTACCGTTTTCCTTCCACTCGAGAGAAAGCCTGGGATGTCTTCATGCATGGTCGCGCTTTTTGTTTCAAAGCTAAAGCGAGAATGCAATCTTAGCTCGTTTATCTTTGAAAGAGACTCGTCCGTGCGCTATTAAAAATATTAATCCCAAGATTGATTGTAAGTTCTGCGGAAGCATAATCTCGACTCCTCTTCTCTCCTTTGAGCTTCTTTCATGCATCTATTGTTTTAACCTTCCTCTTAAAGGACGAATATTTAATAAGAAGTTCTTCATTTGCACTGGATTCATGTGGAATTTAATTCAAAGCGCAGTGGAATTATAATAGGATTCATTTAACAATGTACATCGTTTTTTTCAAAGGTTCATTTCCTCTTCCTTAATAAAATTTCTTTAAAAGGGTGTTCGCAGTCTTATTTCAAGTCCAGATTTTCTCTAAGAAACATAATATTCTTTCTGAATTTTTTCCTCTCCTCTTTACACTGACTTCCAACACCGTGCTATCCATAATGACAGAAATATTCCTATTATTTCAAGAATGAAAGCAGCTCCCATTAAAGCCAGTGTCTCGAGATTCACACGGTAATTCAGCGGCAGGCGTGAAACATGATTGGCGGCATGTTTTATTCCGGGAGCAGCAGTTCACGGGCTGATTCGGGGATCGGGGGAATAAATCAGTCGAATTTCCCTTAAAAATCAACGTATCATTCGCATCGGGAGATTACACGCGGTGTAACTGCCACACACTTTTAATTCACGCTCGTGGAAATACGACACTTGTTGTTGCTTTTTTTCTGCCATCGCGTGGTTTTCATGGAAGTGACTTCGGCTCGCCGCGCGATGCACCTGGCGCCGGGGATTTTTTGTTGCAATTTCACAGCAGCCGCGACGGGAAATGTTTACCGAATTTTACTGCGGAATACGCTTGTCGCCCGGCGTGAGTGGCGGTTTCAAGTGCTCTCTATGCCCAACTTTGTCGCGATGACAATTCAATTTCCCTCGCGTCCCTCGCGCATCATATTGGGAATGTTGCGTTCAGATTTTAGAACGCAGTTAATTGGTCGCTCGGTAACCACGAGAAAGTTTACGTATTCTTCCAAGGGGCACATAGTTTACGCCGGTTCATTGTCATACAATACAATGTTTCAAGCAATTCAGTAATATTTCCTTTGCATAAATGTCAATTCTTTAGATTCAATTATATTTTACAACAGTAATTCCTTTAAATAAGTTTTGTTATCATATTTCCACATAATCTTATTAATTATCAACTAATACAGCAAGTAAGTTTGATTACCGACCTGGACTCTTCAATAATCAATAAAAACTATTCTCATATAAAAGACACTAAAATCCACGTAAAACTGGGAGCGTAGATGGTGGAATGATGGGGGTGAGTTAGTCAATTGGAAGGGTGGCCAATGGGACGCTCGCACGACTACTTCCTCCCCCGGATAGTTACCGACAGCATATAAACTTGGTAGAATAACAGGACGCGAGTTCCCGGCGCTGTAAGTTGCCCCCTCTGAAAATGAGAATAGCACGTGCCGCCTCGTTTCTTATTCATATTGCCGTAAAGGGGGTTAGCTCATTTCGGCCGAGCCACCAGGTCTTATTGCCAGTTACGGTGCGCGAACGTCTTGGTGAAGAAGCTGCGAAATTCCGCCATTATTCCTCCATCACTTGTCGGAATGGGTAGTTTGGTTGCCCTAATTAAGAGCGTTCTCCTGAACGCTCCTTCATAATTAAGTCGGCCGTCGCACTAGGATTCCACTAGCCGGCTTTTTGAAACTCTCGCTTTAATTGAAGTTCTGTAAAATTGAATCGTAGAACGTAGACGGGCAGTTATGATATTCATATATAGTTTATTTTACGAATTATCTATATGTATTTCTTAATATAAAAAAAGTTAAATTAATCCTGATTTAAACAATTTCATAAAAATTCACCGACTACTGAATTAGTCGCTAAATGGAACGAGTTCAGCGAGAAATTAGAGTTTCAAACCAATTGCATGGAGAGTAACACTCGGGTAATGCTAGCTACGTTTCGACACAGCGAGCACACTAGCAATCGACAAGCCCTTGACTCCTGGCTCTTTCAGTAGGGAGAATCGGCAGGGTGATGGCGCGCGTAGATGTTGAGCCGGGCGGTACGGGTTTAATTTTTCAAAAGCGCTCGTCTGCGAACTCATGTAACTAACAGCTGGCCAGTGTCCTTTGAAAATGACGCGGGACCGCACGTGAGAGCGGCGCGTGAACCTTTCCCACCGGCGTGGGGATGCGTTCGGCCGTTTATTGGCGGGTGTGTGCTGCTGATCGAAAGCACTACTCTTTTGTGAGAGCTTCGAGTGCGGAAAAGGCTGTATTTCTGCCGGTTTGATTGCACGCGCCACAGCACATTTCGTCGCGCCGCACATAGTTTAACAGTTTTCATTTGTATTCACTGGCCGCCGACAATTGTCCGCTCCCTTCCTCCCGGCCCCGGCCCCCTAATTCTACACGACTGCCGCTACAGCCGCCGGCCAAAATGAAAGCCGAAAAATTAGCGCGAGAAACCCGCCCGAAAGGGGACGTGCGCGCGCGTCGAGTTCACTCGATTTTCCGATGCCATGGAAGTGTCCCATTGTTGGCGCGTACCTCTTTGTATTCGCTTTGCTGGCTTTTCGGCATATACTGTGGTTACGTCCTCTTTGGTTTCCAGCGATGCCCGAATTGGTAGCAATGGATCTGTATGTCCGTGAAAGCGTGCGACTACGAATCCATGTAACTGCTCTCGGTGCATTTGGATATTCGGCCACCCCAGCCTCACTGTATTTGTGCAATCTGCACTTTTATCGCGAACGCATTGTTAGCTTGGAACTGTACCGTTGGGAATTTCCCATTTATTTTAGTTCTTTCAATTTCGATTTTTGTATTGCAGTTCTGTTTTTCTTTAATCCAGTATGTCCGCCAGATTGAACTTTAATCCAATTGAGTGTTAACATTGAGACAATGAAATCCACCAGAAAAAATGAAGAATTTCAGAAGATAGTGGAATGTTTACAATGATTTGGAAATCGTGAAGGTTCTTTTGTTGGGAGGTTTTGTTCGTATACTCGAAAAATGTGATGGCTTGCATAAATTTAGCTATAATGTGCTCGCCTGTTCACAAAGATACTTTGGCGTTAATGGGCGAAACGGTCAATTAAAAGAGCGATTCGTATATCCGTAACGAGCGGCAGAATAGCCATTTACAGGACGATTAATCCCCGCAATCGCGATGCACGGCGAAGTTCACATGTACTGAACAAAACGAAATTTTGTAGACCGAATATACAAGGCTGTGTAATTGCCCGATTATATTTTCGGATAATGATTTCTTATACAAGTTTTTCAATTTTCACTTTGAAAAACTCGTACACTTTGAAGCTCTTGCTGAAGTAATATGAAAATAGTGCGTTCAAATCGTGTAAGCAGATTCGATGTTTCTATCACTCTCAAATATTTGCCGGCGCTTATTGTTTTTCCCGGGCAAACAGGCTCGATTGAAAGTAGTAGCAAATAGAGGTGGGTAAACGCGGCTGTGTGTACCGTGGCTGCGAAATTTTCCCTATTTTTCGCATGTTTCAATTCCGAGATGCGCCGCGACGTGCGCCCTCCGCGCCAAAGAATTTACGAGCAACGATAAAATTATTGAGGGCCCGGAAATATTCTTTCCGCCCGTCGAGCGCGGAAAGAGCCGGCGAGGGGAAGGGCAGGAATTTTGCAATAAGCGTTAAAAAGAGCGCTCGTTCTTCTCCATATTTCAAGGCGCGCCATGTGATCGAAGAATTACACTTTGACGCTTTCCTACAATTTATTATGCAATACGTAATAACTTAACTGTCCTGCCAATATAGTAAATCATATTGATGGCTTTCGGGTTAGCCTTTAAGCCAAGTGATTAGTTTCTCCAGGAACTTGAAAATTAATGAAGAAGATTGTTTCAATCTTATATTTTCATATTCGATATTTTTATCAATATTACTTATGTTTACAGACACGGTAAAAGCAAATATTGTTTGAGCGGTTGTGGACGCAATATTTTTTTGGGGAATAACAGTTTAGTGGGTGGCGTAAATTGCACCGGCAATTTACTGGGAGTGCATATACTTGTCAAGATATATCGAGCGTGTGTATAGGTATTTTAAGGGAAGTGCATATGCTTGTCAACTGTTCATTGACCCGATAAAGCATGCTTGTCTGCTTTTCAGCCAACAATCGAACGGAGCGTTTCCTAAATGGCCCAAAATGTCAATCGGCAGTAAATGAAAGTTAAAACCTTTCGATTTTTCATTGTTAGTTGATCATTTTCTTAAAAACCTTTAGAATGTCAAAGGGAAAAATGGAAATTTTGTTGTATTACAGTTTTAGCTCATCTGCAAACATTACAAATGTATTTTCATACAACCATCGTTTATAATACGGTTTGGCTTGCTTGCCTTCAGCTATACATTAATTAATTTATCATCCAATGGCCAGCAATAATAATGATGAGTGGTTGGCGATACCTCTCATTATAAAAGGCTATCTTCGGTGGTTGATAACATGTCTCAGAAGCCGGGGGGAAGTTGGCAGCCACATTATGTCTGCTTGCCTTGACGCGAGGGCGGCCGTCTGACTTCCGTCATGTACGGATATTCCGAAAGGTGGTTTAATCTACCGATCAGCCGTAGTAACTTTCGAAAGCCGTGCTTAAAGTTTAAGCAAACTCGAGGCAAAGCGCTGCGCGCGCGCGCGCCGCGCAACAGCCTCTTAACAGAGTCTTCCGAACTCGACTCTACTTTCTCAACTTTGCATCCTTCGCCCGTTTAGAGCGGACCGCCTGAGCTGTCTCATTTAAAGCTCCTGCGACTTGCGCTGCACTTCATACGTCTCTGATGTCGACATCTCCCGGTCCACCCTTTCCAACTTGCCCCTAATTAGTTTCCGACCAATTGGTCCGAGTGAAAATCGAAATTCATCGCGGCTTCCTCGAGACGCTCGAGCTATACCTGATTATCAGTCGGGTTAATTTGCATTTCCAATTTGCTTCTTATTAAACAATTGTTTGCCAAGATATTTTGATGTGGAATGCACAGTGGATAAGTGTCTGCGTGAAGCATCATTCGAGGCAGTGGTGCGTCGAGTGCCGCTCGATATTAAAGGTTCTTCCACTCGAATTGCACTCGTCAACTACAATTAGAGCAATTACTTAGCCCGCTCGAGCCGGAGCATCGAAGATCGGCGCCGCGACGACGCGGCGCCCGACTGAGCAGTGTCGTGACGCGTGAATTCTCGCGCGCCCGCGCGCGCTCGTCACTCAAAGGAACTTGATGGAGTAGACGGCGAACAATACAAAATGCGACTTCAGCCTGCCACGAGAGTGAAATTATTTTCCACTCGGCGAAGCGCACTCCCGATCGCTCGTACACTGCGAGAGAAAGCCGGAGGAAAAACGGCTCCAGCATCCTTTTATCTTTGCCGCGTTCCCTTTCTCTCTCTCCCTCCCCTCTCTCTTTTTTTTTGCTCTCTTTCGCTTCCTCCGCTGCGAACTTGCTACGTATGCCGATTGAGTCCGGGACCACAAGACACTCGGGCGACGATTTACCCGCCCTCCAAACGCTCCGTACTTCACGCACCATCGCACAATTCGAACACGTCAATTCTTTCCCACTCTCATCATCGTTGTTTCAAGCGCCGCCTCGCCCCTCGCTCTTTCTCCTTTACTGGCCGCTCTTGTCCAGAGCAGCTGCTCACTCGCCGACCAGCAGACCGTCCACGGCAATTGTTTCTCGCTTGGAAATATGTCGCGGTGAAAACATTTCTTTTGTCTTTTGGTTCCTTCAAGATTAGTGTTTTTTTGCGGGCATTTGTTGTCGGCACTGATTTGAATTCTTGCCACTGTCTTATTTCTATGTACTTTTTTCTGTGTATCAAGTATTTTTAGTATTTTGTTCAAGACATTTTCCTACTTTTATTGTTATAATTTTCTATATATGTATTTCAGACTACACTGATATATTTTCCACATTTCCATATGCCTTTTATCTCAAGTTGTACATCAGTGAATAGCACGGAGATCCTTCAAGTGGCCACAAATGGTACATCCACCCAATGCAGTCCTGTTCAAACCCACGCAGCCCATTACGAGACTCGACACAGCTACGCAAACATTTTTGCGATAACATCCTTTCCCTTCGCGAGCTCCGTGTTATTTCGGGCGACGCTCCCATCATCTCGAGGGGTTACGGGGTGGCCGCTACATATATTTGCAAGTATCAACCTCGGAAAGTGGCTGTTTTTATGGGGCAATCGAAGCCCTGGCTGCCGTCAGCTCGACGACCTTTCGCGATCCGAGGGTTCCCCGAGTTGCCGTGTGCCGAGTGGGGAGCGTTACACTCCGCATAATTTAAGGGGGAACCCTCGCGTCACCTCGCACCGAGAAACCCGGTCAGTAATGTGTCAGGGGAACACGAAGGACGTTGATAAAAGTGTCCGAGCGTCTTGTGACAGAGTCAGCTGACAGCCGAGGGAGCGCCGCCCCCCTCCAGGTCCAAATGAAATTCCCGCCAGTGAATCTATGCCGAACAAAACCCTGGCGATAATGCCGCCAGCCACGCGTCCCTGCTTCTTATGTGCATCGATCCAAGTATTCGGTTGTTCGGAATCCACCGAAAAGTCTAGGCGTGCAAGCTACTTTCTGTTTTATACCGTTTTTCACCATTTCGAGATATTCAAATTAGTTGATTAATTGTCTATGAGTAAGATTGTATTATAGCAGTCAGCAATTTCCAAACTGCGTTGTTCAAGAGTTTGTTGTTCCATTTTAATAGTAATAATAATCCAGGAAGCCCCTGGGTTATTTTTAAAGCGCTCGGATCAAACTTTCCCAAAGTTAGAGCAGCTCGGTTTTAGATTTTCCGTTGTTGAACAACAGTTCCGCGAAGATTACTTTAGTGTTTTCTCGGCGATGCGGTTACAAACACGCCGGGGATTCTAGCTTCACGCGTTTATGATAATTCCGATGTTTTCGCGGTGTCGTTAAAGCTATTGTGCACATATAGAGAGAACAATATTACTTAGAGATAAGGTATAATGGCACATAGATGGAGAATAGCGTGAGGCTTCATGCGTCGCGAAGCCGTCATGAAATATAGATGTTACGCCTTGAGGATGCAACGTGAGCAACTTTTCAAAGGATAGATAAGTGTCTGCGGATACTTTTAAAAGGGGTCGTTTGTCGTTGAAGGGTATTCCCGCGGTTTACGGTAAGAATGACACCATAAAAGAGCCGACATTCTCTTGCACACTGCTTCGCTTATCGTTGGCGGACTGATTCGACATTTCAAAGGATAAATAAGTGTCGGCACATAATTTTTAAAGAGAACTCTCGCCCAGACGTCGTCGCAAATATTCTCATTTCCCGTGAGAATAAAGATGTAAAGAAGCCGAGATGTTAGTCGGAGAACGGTGTGGTTATTTGCTTAAGAAAAAAAGGTGGAATGAAAACGCTGACAAAGATGGCACGCGGGCTTGACATTTTCTTGCGATCCTCCCATGAACTTTCTTTGACAAAAGGCCTTCTCTCCTCGGGGATCAAAGTGGGGGGTGGCGGTCCAATATTCGATCTTCACACAATAACTCTCTGACAGGGTCCCGGCCGGCAGGATCCGAAAAGCGACGGCGGGCTGATCCAGATCAAACAAATCGTAGAACTGGTGAACTGGTCGGGAACGAGCGGCAAGCCCCGAGTGTACCAACAGTTTGGCTCCAAAGCAAACATTAAAACCACAGTTGGGAACTAATCAAACGATATTCGAGCCAGCCGTGCAGGAGGAGTTCCTAGTTCCTTTGGGTGGCGGGTGGCGGCGGTGTCCCTTGCAAATGTAAAAAATCAGGTCGAATTCCATGGCCTGGGGCGATTGCACTTCTGCCATTTCTCCGTCTCCTTTTCTCCCGGTCGTCCCGCACTCGCTCGCTCCTTCTCACTTTTCCTCGTTCACTGAATGTGCCCACCCTTTTGATCTTGCGCCTCTTATTCCTCATCTCTTGGCTCTTTCACCACAGTGCTCTGCCTTCCAGCCACCCCCGCCCCCCACTCTCCACCTGCGCTTCTTTCTGTTAAGCCGTTGCCAGCCACTGCAGTCCCGGCACGTACAAAAGCCCCGTCGACTTTCGCGAATGTCAATGGCCGTGAACATCGTCTTCGCAATTTTCCACCCTCCTCGCTCTATACCCCGCGCCCTCGCGCCCTTCCATCCCCCATCTCACTCGCCCTTTTCTTTCTCCCCCTCGTTCCTTTTTTGGGTCGCGACCGCCCCACCACTTGGTGACTTGGCGTTCTGTATTCAGTATGTAGATCGGATCAAATTACTTTCATGACGGGCGTGTGTGTGGGCGAGTGAGTTGGAATTACTTTTATATCGTGGTGGAGTCGGTGACAGCTGAGACACACTGCTCATTGGGTACTGGGTTGTTTAGAATTGTGGAAATGGGAATATGGTGATTCTGTTTCGAGCTAATATGGGAACTTGATGCATAATTATATGCGGAAGTACTCAATTTTGCGGGAGCTGAATTCATTCAATACTCTAGTCCTTGCGAACTCATACAAATTCTTGAAAAACTCTAAAAACTATTTGGTTTTTAATAATTCAGTTTTAGCAAAAGCAGCATTATTAAAATTAGTACTTGATTAACGTTGGTATTCCCCGGAGGATATGGACCGACTCTCTCGAATTTAATGGTCCCTGAATTTGGAGGAACGATCGTCATCGATTCAAAGTTGGAGGTTTAAGGGGTCCCGAAAGACAAGTCGTTATAGAAATATAAAAGAAGCGCTGCTCATAACTGGCGGCCAGTGGTATTCGGAAAGCCATTGGAATCGCAAGATTACAGCCGGCTGCTCTTGGAGAGTTGGCCGCACGCGGCGATATAGCCTGCCTTGGGGGAGTCGTTTTCTGATATCGTTCCTGCCCGCAGCCACGTGGCAGGTTCTATCTGCAAAAGTTTCCCTCACTTCGGCAGTTTTCTCCTGGCGATATACGCCGCTGCCGAACGGTCTTTAAACGCGCCACTGACGCACCCGGTAATGCTTGCAATGAACCTGGTGATTAGGCGATTTAACGACTATTTATTGCGAATTTCCAAATATGGGTATTTTAATTATATAGGCCGACTCGGACTTTGCGTTAGCTTTTCATATAAAATATTTATTAATATTACGTTAATTCATATTTACATTCGCTCATTCATTCACGAATACGAAATCCAACAGCCTTCAAGTATCCCAACGGAAATATTAACTGGAGAACGGGAAGGATTTAACAATGGGCAAATCGCAAGTGCTGATTTAATATTTGAGTATGCAGTTGCGAGCAACTCGTCGCTGTCGCTTCTCATTGCGATGGCACTCGAAAAAGGAAGGTACGGGTCGATTCTCTGAATTCCCGCTTGTTTCATCTGGCGTAATGCCGTCTCGCTGTACCTGTGCACGGTGGTGGGGAGCCGGGTGGCGCGAAGCCAGGCCAATATATCATTCTTTTAGCGACCAGTCGGAATTGTAAGAGCATCCAGAGCAGAACAGGCCGGAGTGGCGAGAGTGAAACAGAGCGGAGCCAGGAAGAAGGGTTCGTTGAGTACGAGTTATGAGTTATCCATGCCGGAGTAGGCACAGCTACCCTTCGCTCCTGATATCCAGTGTAAGATGAGAGATCTTTATGTTAGGGTCAGCCGAGTGGATGTATGCTTCATTGCATCTCCCTATTGAGCCTATTCAGTCAACTCTTACCTGCCCCCTTAATTCTACCTCGTCGATTCTCCATCCAACCTTTGATATTTTATCACCAGATACATAGTTCTTCTTTTAACGTTTTCACTATAATCATTTGTCTTGTCTTGTCACTTTACTACTAACATATCAATTCATTAGTCGAATGGAAATTGATAAATTTTGAACAAAAACACTCTTAAATTTAAGTAAACGTTACTTTGTTCACTTTGCATTGATTTTACCTACCAACAATCTCTAAAGAGTCAACTATCAAACACCAATCTTATCATTACTTTGTTATCTCGACACAGCTCGCTTTTGCCGTTTGTTCGAACACATTTTATTCCCTCGTCGGACCAGCCCGGTTAAATGGCGGTAACGTATTACAGCGGTGGTTAGGTGGCGAAGGCTAGAGCTTTTGAATCTTGTTGGCTGAATACTTGCGCGGCAGGGCGGCAGCTAGTATATGAGGAGAGGAAACGGATGAGGGGGGAAGAGGGGCAGGGTGGAGGACGGGGTTGCACGTGTACGTACAGTGTACAGATAATGTATGTATTCACGGGGGCTTGCGAGCTACGACAGCGGATGCAGTGGACGCTATTTTACGAGAGGACATGCTGACGCGGGGTTTATTCCGTGAAAATGCAATACGTCGTTCACAACGCGCGCGCGGGCGCCCCCACGCTCACGCCGAGCTTTGCCATATTTTCCCTTTTCAGCCCTTGACTTGCCGAGGTACGGCGATCGCTTTTGATGTACACTCGTTACGTCGCGCGCGAGTGCAGTATGGTTTAATATACGGCTGTTTATTCATTTATTCATTGGCAGTTGATTACACATTACAGTTGATACATTTTCACCTCTGTGAAGTTAGCACCACGTGTTCGGCAAACGTGAATTCTCTCGACAGTTCTACTGGCGCCCCAAAGAGTTTTATTAAAAACTCTAATGGTAAAAGGACGTATTAATGCACAGAATTCGATATACGCCGAGTTCTTATGTGCCTGAAGTTAGCGGTGCCTTTTTTCGAAAAGCGAAGCTAATTAATGCCTTGATTTTCGTAATGTTTAACGTTAACGTCAACCTAAAGTTTAATAGGTCGCGGCTTTGCGGGATTGCTATGGGATAAGCGAAAAAACTGTACAACGATCGCGCGAGATTTCTTAATGAAACTCTCTCGGCGACACTAGGCCAGGGCTCTTTTTTTCGCGCGGCATAGGAGGCGGCGTTGGTGGTCAAAGGTAGTAAACCTTGGGCGGATAGCGGAGGCTAGTGCGGTCAAACGAGCCCTTTGCCGGGAAAGCCGGGGCCGCAAGGATAATTGCGGCCATTCGACGACGCGAATGCCGCTGCCGCGGCCGGTTAATTAAATTTCTGATGCGCCGAGCGCGCGCGCGCGCGCGCAGGCGTCAACCTTTGACTCGCACTCCGTAATTAAAACTTATTCGTTCGCCCTTACCATCGAACTTTCGGCGAGCGCAGATCCCCCCCCTTGCCCCGGTGAATTAATTGCTTTCCTCGTATTATCGTCGCTCTTGTTTTTCTGGGACACGTACTCGCCACGTGTTAGCGACAGCCGTTATTTATGCAAGTTGACTGTACGACTTGGTACGACTTCTCGATATGTCTAAGTTTAGAAGGAGAGAACGGGTTTTATTTGTCTTTTGTCTTCGGGAGACACGGATTTTACTATTAATTCACTACGTTATCTATTTTGCATAATAATACAGACACCACTTAATTCTTTGATTTCCTTGAAACCGTAGAAACAACCATAAGCACGGTTTCATTATTGACAGCTCTTTTTCAAACTTTTGTTTCTCCCAGCCCGCTTTCTCTCCGCTCAAAAGCGCTACTTAACTCTTCAAAGCAATCAAACTCCTCCCCAACTTTTCAAATTCCACTTCGATTCTACACAATCTCCTACCAGCCGCGCCTCAAGCATATCGAATTAAAAGGGAGTAAATAGAAGAGGTTATTTCTCGAGAAAATCGCAGAGTCTCGAACGCCAACGGTATTACTTGGTCCCCGTTGCTTTCCTGTCTCCTATGGCGTTAGGATCGATGAGCGCAACAGGGAACGGACAGGCAAGGCACGCGCCTGAATTCGCAGTATGAAGTGGGATTTATTTCCGCCGGAGTTACATAAAGAGGAGTATCTACCCGGGAGGACAGGGTGTTGGAAGTATGAGGGCGGTGGGGGAGGCAGGCGTGCAGAGGGTGAAGGTTTTATCGTCGGGTGATATCTCTTACGGGGCAGGCGGGCAAGCTTTCTGATAATATCGAATGCGAAACCGACTCGCCTGCGAGCTCTTGTACAGGGTGATGCAGAGACACCTGATAGGTGAGATAGGGGAGTTATTAAAATGAATAACAGGAGTATAATTAAGTTTTTTCGTGTCGCATTTACTGTTAGTTGGATTTGATGCATCTGGGAGAATACTAATAATAAATACTATTTTATTGTATTATTAGTGTCGAATGTATAAATGTAATCAGTGGGATGGAAATTGCAGTTGTTGTTATTGTGCGGATATTTTGCAGTTGATATATGTATAGTATCGACGTTGTTGGCTGATATGCATCTGTATCACCCTATATATTTCTTCTCTCTCTCTTTCTCCTGGAACTGCGTAACGCGCTTACAGCTTTTACTGCTCACGCTGCGGCACCAGCGCCGTAAAAATGAATACATAATAATATTTCATATTTCATATTTCACGGTTGTCCCGCTTCACGCCGCACACGGATAATCTCGATGGAACTTACGTATCTCGACGTGCGCATCTAATTGCGCCCGGACATTCTTTCGTTCGGGCGAATTTCGAGTTTATAGTCAGAATCGTATTTATAATTAACGATTCACCGAATCTCGATAAATCCGAAAAAAACTCGAGAGCTCCGATAGAAATTCGGAAACTCGCGAACAGATTTCCCCCCTACTTTCTATGAATAAAGTTTCGAAGGCAGCAGATAAGGTGAGGAAAGCGAAAAAAGTAGGACTTTAAATCCACATTATCCGAGGAAATCTCGCGGCTGTTCTTGGGCAGAAGTTGTCAGATCGTAAAACGTGGTCGAATCCCATCGTGGCGTTGGATGCTGGGAATCGTTTACAGATGGCTGCCGGATGGGAGACATCGCAGCCGACCGAACGACAGCGGCGCACAGTGGCCGCGTGAAATTTAATTCCATTTTCTCGTAAATCCACTTAAAAGCGCGGAAGAGAATGCAACGCACGTGTACCGCGATGTGTACACCGAGATATCCTGGTCGAAGCCATGCCGCTCGGCTACGCTGGTAGTGGTTGGCGGAGCAGGATGGCTCGTAGCTCCCAGTGGAGCCTAGCCTACCATTTGATCTCATTTGCTTCGGAACCCTTAAAAAGGGAAGTGCTCCTTTGTGACTTGCGTCTGTCTACCGGCCCGAGTGCTATTCCAGCCGGTAATGTCCACGTCCAGGAAATAAATGTTCGAGATCTTCGCAATTCTAGTACTTGAATTTTGTTGGACCGAGAACTCTGATTATACTTTTTTCCTTTTTCATGTTTGTTTTGCCGTAAGGAAACGGCTTAGTCACATAATTCTGTTTTATTGACTTTCTTAGAAAAGTCTGATGGTTTTCATCCAATCAGCAATTATTCAAGCAATCTTCGTAAACGTTTGTCAGGAAGTACTTTGTCCTCGAAGAATTATTTCTTTACTTCGGTGTACCTTCCAATGCCCTATGCCCGCTTGCTCCTCCTCTTCCTCCCTCTCTCTCTCCATTCTCACTTTGCTCCGGCCAAAATCCGAAGCATAATTGTTATGCAAACTGCCCGTTGAATAATGCAATCGGCGAAATTCATACTTCTCCCGGGCGAAGGCTCCGGCAAATAATTTTGCAGTCAGCTTTAATAATTAATAGAGAATTCCTCCTTAAAACTTGAAACACCCTCTGTCGTCGCTGCTGCCCGGATCGCGCCGGTACTTTCGGTCTCCGAGGACGATCTGCGTCGTTGCGACTGGAAAGGAAAAAAAGGGAATTCTCAGGAGGAGCAGTGGCTCGGGGTCGATGGTTGGGTGCGCTCGTTAAGGAACAATGAATCTCTCGCGGTCCTAAAAGTGGTGGGTGGCGGTGGAGGCGGGGGCGGGAACATTAGCGCAGCGGTTATCGGCGATGCCAGCAAAGAGGCATTCACAGTTTGTGGCTTCGAGATCGTGTAATCGGCCTCTTCTTACGATCTGTCCGTCGTCCCGAGACTCGAAGCGACGACGAAAAGTAATGGCCGCCGCGCGCGCTCCTCGCTGCCTTTCCCTAAGAGGTAGCTAGGAGAGTCCTCCCTAATGAAATGTTGGCAACGACCAGAGCCTTTTGTCAGCGGCGGCTGGATTTTCACGGGTAATTAATCGAGCATAATATCGGCTGGCTCGGAGAAGTGCTCGGAGCGAAGTGCTAGGGAAATTCGGCCTGACATACTGCTCTAGGAAGGAAGAGACACTTGCTAGTGGCGCGCCATGGCTTTGTTATCGTATGGTGCACTGTGGAATTTATGGGCCGCCGCTCCCCCGCTGCTTTTTTTAAGGCCAGTACTTCTGTGCGCGACCATGAGTGAGAGAGAGAGAGTGGGCTTATTAGGGTCACGGGATTTCGGAGTTTATGGTTGGACGAGCGTCGTGAAATATCGTTGTAACGAGTTATGCATTTTTAACGGGCGATTTCGAGGGAGAGCGAGCGAGAGCCGTGTTTTGGTTGACGGGGGATTGTTTTAATAATGAGATTTACCTATTACGCTTTTAGAGCCAGCGCGTGTTAACGAATGGAGAACGGTAAATTTTTTAGGGTTTCTTGCTCGGTATTCCGCTTAGTAAGTCAATTGCTACTTTAAGCGATTAGTCTTGGGTATTAAGCCAGTCAAATTTTAATTTATATCTTTCTGATGGCGAATCTACAGTGGCTTCTTGTACTTCCGTAAGAATTATGCTTTCAATTCACTAATTAATAACAGTTCTCAAGTGGCGGTCTGTAACGAGCACAGTGATGAAGGCAAATGGGGTAATATATAACTAGTTAACTGTTTATTCAAGGGGTTAGATATAAAAGTCAGGTATTACATGTGTGGGACATCCGACGGCAGTACGTGGTCCGCCAAGTTCTGGCATAGCCTCTCCATACGCTTGTTCACTTGCACCCTCCTTCTCTCCCTCCCTCTCTCTGCCACTGGTGTCCTTCTCGTAACGCTGAAAACTCCTGCTTACATTAACGTATTAGCTGGAGCATATGAAATACTCGGTTTTCCCTCTCTCACACACACTTGCCTGTGTTCGCTCTGAAAAACATATCTGCAATAGACTATTGCATGGGAAATTATTAAATAATTATTCATATCGGGGCTAAAACAACACAGGGCCGCAAACCCAAATAATTCAATGTTAATTTTCAATTTTTAATTTGATTTCGAGTCAACAATTCAGCAGAACATACAAGCCCTCGGAAAAAGTCTGGTTGGAAAAGATCGGAGAGTAATAAAAAGACAATAAAACTGTTAGTGCGTAATGAAAAATCGAATTCGTCTGCGGTCGTTCTGAGATAGGAGTGACGGTGCGGGGTGATTTACCGATGGGCGAGTCTCGATATAGCGTGTTAGCCGGGCTAGAGATGAGAGCGGGCGATTTTTGACTTTTATATCGCAAATTGGAACGATTTCGGGATACGGGGAAGCGTTCGTGAATACGAATGGCGATGGTCGTACTCGATTAAAAGTAACAGCTCGAATGTCGCTTCGAATCTGCATGGAATATCGGCTTGATAGGCGCGCGCGCTCGCTCGCCCGCTCGCTCGCATTCCCTCGAATATCCGGGATCGCAGCAGTAACGGGCAGAAACGTTTGGCATAACTGTAGAGAACGGTACTTGCCGGCCTTATTGCTGCGACAATGGCCGGCCCAAGTTTTGCTTAAAGTTTCCATTTCTTTCGAGCGGCCATCCCATTTCGAGCTTACCAATCGTCTCTCTCTTTCTCTTTCGTTCCATTTCTCTTCGCCTCGCTCTCTCGCGGGAGACTGTCGAATGGTTAATCCCAGAGAAAAAAAAATAGAAATACGGGAAATCCCATGCGCCAAATAATCTGGCGGTAGTGAATCGAAAGGCTTTATAGTGCGAACGTAGCGCGTTTTGTTCATTAAAGTTGTTTGGTTTATTTAATGTGGGTGAGATTTTTGAAGAAAGGTGGTTTTGAGAACTTATCATTTTACGATAAATGTGAAAAATCTTTGGAAGGAAACTAATAGATGGTGTGCATTTGAGACTTAATTTGCACCATGGCGAGAATTGATGCTCGACGATACTTTAAGGACACATAAAAATACCGACACCGCAGCCTCGAATTGGTGGCCTTTTTTTCTACCAGTGGCGCACAAGTAGTCTCAAGGTGTCCATTTATTTTATAGCGTTACTCGTTAGCGGCACGCTCGTTTCGCACGAGAGAAACTACTGCGGTGCTTCCTTGCCACAGGAGTCTCGGGCGAAAGCGGATCCCCCTAATAAATAAGGAGGGAACCTGCGCGATAATATCCAATTTCTCGAATGCTGAAAAGTTTTCCCGCGAATTTCCTACCCCGCCAGCCGCCGACGGGTTTATTCCTCATCGCGGCCAAGTTTTAACTCAACAATATTTACGGCTTCTCCCGTCGAACCCTTCCTTCAATGATGGAATACATATCTATACCAACATATTACACTAATAATATTTACATAGGAACTATGTGTCCATTTCTGATGTAATTTGGTACCTTTTTAAGCTTTTTTAGTAGAATGATCCTGACTGATGCCATAACGTTGAAAGTGTAACTGCGTCGCGTACCGATCGCGACAACCGCCACTCCGCTCCCCTGCATCAGGTAACCTGGAAGATTTATCTAGCGTTCCTCTCGCAGGCAGATAGAAAGAGCGGACTGAAAGGGAGGGGGAGGCCGTGGGCGGCTGTGTGTATTTGTGCGCGGGAGTGTCGAGTCATTGTTGCGTAAAGAGTCGTTGATCGATCGGCCATTAACTTATGCAAATAGAAGCTATCTGTTAGGGCACAAAGCCCTGGCGACTTGCTGATGGGTGTATCCCATCCCCGTCCCCGCTCCACTTCGCTATTGGTATCGTTCTTTTTTTTTTCATTGGAGCATACTGCAGTCCAGAGCGCATATCCGCCGGTCCGATTACTTTTGGGAAATCGGTATTGAATAATGGATTGAATATCGATAATGTCTTCGCCAGTTTGTATATTGAATGGCCGGCTTTTCTCTCGTTTTTTGCCGATTCTCGGGAAACTTTATCTTTTTCCTCATTCCATTGAAAACATCAATGGCCCTTGGCCGACTGTTTGAAGTTGGGATAAAGGGCGATGGATCTTGTTGAATCAAACCACCGCGATTTTTTAATCCCCTTGTTTTTCGTATTCGGTAGTTAGTTTTTCTATCGCATTGATGAAAACTCTTCATTTTCTTCTTATGCAAAATTGGGATTCGATTGGACAAGCTAGTCGACTAGTACTGGAGGCTCAGTTTTAATGTTTAAATATTAACTTAAAATGAAGTACTCGAATTGTTAATCACTTTTTTCTATATCACAAGAATCCCCTTACAGTCAGACTATGTTCTCTTCTCTGACTGGCATTCGGTGAGAAGGAATTTTGGAAATTGCCCTCGTGTATTTCTGCTTATTAAATTAATTGAGTGGAAAAGGAAGGAAACTATAGAAGGGAGATTCAATTGGCCCCGGTAGCTCCAATCGCGAAACTTTCCCTGATATTCCAATGTGTCTTCCACAATGGGTGCAGTGTAAACCGACGGGGATGCATACACAAATTTCCGGAAGCAGAACTCTCTGACACTCAATGGGGTGTCTTATTCCATTAGCACGAGATGCGCCGCAATTCCCGCTCGGTTTATACCGGATTTCTCTCGGTATACAAGGACTTAGCGAACCCGGGGCCCCGAGCTCAAACCTTTGAAACCGGCAGATATTCACCAACCAGTGCTGAATGCCCATTTCAAACACGATTATTCCTTCTGATAAAGAGTTTCCAGTCGCCACTGTGTATTCAATGTATCGCGCGCACGAGGGAACTAGAAAGGGGCCGCGAGGTTTGCAATACTACAAATAGGGCACTCGCAATAACTTCTTTCCATTTTATTTACAAGTATTTTCATGATTCCGTAGAAGATTGTTTGTTGAGAGTACTCGAGAAGAAAGCGAGTACTAATTCTGTTGAGGACTGGCTGGAGATCATAAAGTTTCAAGTCGAATCACTTTCCTTATGGAAATGCGATGTGACAGGATCGTTTGCAGCAATAATATCGGCAAAGTGAGAAAGCATGCAAACTCTCTTCCAGCGAGACAGATACCGGCGGCGGCTCGCGTTGTTCTCACCATCGATCTTAGTTACGCGTCGGAATAATATATAATGGCCAATAAAGTCGGGCCGATGTATCAAACTACCGGGGATATTCCATCGACAAGCTGTCATTCCCATTATGCCTTACATCCAGCATAAATATGTTATGAATGACTGGCGATGCCAACCCGGCATGGGATGTGCGAAAAGGAGCCGCCACGAATTCATCCTCCCTCGCTTTCGCCAATCTTCCATCCAGACGCGATACTCCCTGTATTTCCCGCTCCCGTTCCTCCTCGCACGTACAAACCCCGACAGCGAGCACGAGAGCAAGGGAGAGGGAGGGAGAGATCACGGCCCGACAAAACTGCGAAATTTATACGAGGCCACTAACTGGAAAGCCGAACATTTATTATCGCAAATGACAACGCGTTACGCGGTCAATGGACTCGCGGCGATATAACCGCCGACACAAGCAAATTGCTGATAGTTCCTGCGGCTCCCGTCAGAATACCTGCGGCTTCGACATTTTTCCTGCCTTTTATGGCCGCGTTTCAGGAGTTAGAGCAGCGTATATCTTTTATTTTTGGGGGAAACTCTGTCGGAATCCCTATCGATTCGCGATCGGTTTTATTGTCTAGTGCGAGTTCGGGTGATGATCTCTGATTAGGGAGAAAAGTGTGTTTGGCAGAGTAGATAAACTCTATTTTTTCTCAGACTATAGTTATGATCGCGCGGAGGGGACTCTATTAATTTATCCGGCGTAATGTCGTTTCCCCCGAAGGAATCCACGGCGTAACGAGCCCGGCGAAAGAAATTTCTTGTGGCCCGAGGTCGAGTAGGTGCGTTTAATGCGAGCAATTAATTTACCCGCGGCCCCTGTTACCGAGCGGCTCGCTGCCGCCGGTTAATTGACTGGCGCATGTTCTAATTGCAGTTCAAAGAGTTAACGCCGCTTATTCCCCCGGCGGGAGCGCCAAGTTGGCCATGCGTAGAGCGGGATATTTCTAACGTTAATCGCTGATCGATGCCACTGGCTAATTAGATAGCGACACTCGAGCTACGAGCCACTGACTTCGCCGATGAAACTGCCGTAATCTCGGTTTAAGACCCAGATGCCTCTGCCGGATCATTGCCTTGACGCGCCCCGGCATTCCCAAGGCCAGTCGAGCGTCATTCCAACTTGTAGTACTTAAGCAACTATATCTATATTAGTTACTGCTATTCTTAACCCAATTACAGTTTTGCAATTAACATTGACATGTTTCAAAAGGCTAAACGTTCAACCCGGATTTTATAAATGTAATCATTTTATTATAAAATGTATTAATATTAACCTTTTCTGTGCCAAATTAAAATAGTCGATAGAAAAGTAATAACACTTGCTTCTTGGTTTAAAAACAAACAGCGATTATTTATTCTGCTTTTGAAAACTCAGCGGGACTGGAAATCTTATTATTTACAAAGACGAGATATTTGGGACTCTATTTCCGAGAGTTTGTAGAATGCAGGAAGCAACGGGCCACTTTTGCCGGAAGCGCAAGTAATAAATTCGATTGGTATCCAGCGGCGCACGTAGTGTTTACGTCCGCTGCATTCACGTTAATTTGGGCTTCCGGGGCGATTACATTAGTCCGTGAATCAAGTCTCATCTCGGCGACTGCTGTCTGGCTTATATCGGCAAACACAGCCTTCTATTCTCCGCTGGATCTAATGCAGCTTTTGCCCGGGCGCGCATGTATACACTGCAAAATAACTCTCGGGAGTCGCTGCGCTCCAGACAAGATCTGCTGAGTATCTCTCCCGCTCTCCCTCTCGGTTTCTCTCGCTCTCCCGCACTTCGCTCTGGCAACCCGGAGGTTCTTAAGCACGCAAGTCTACTAAAAATTCATCCGAGCTTTCGAGCATCTGCCGGATTAGCAGATAATAGACCGACTAATTCGTCCTGTTTCCCGTAAAACGGCTTCCTCGGCGCGAGATACTAATCAAGATACTGGTATCCTCAATTTTCCAGCTCGGAATCCGCCGAGCTGTGTAATAAGAGGTCCATCATAGAAGTCGAAATACCAATATTGATTAAACTACTTTTTAAATGAAACTTCATTTGCCAGTATTTAATATTCAAGTAATTAGAAGGACCACGATTTATATATCACAAAGTTTATTATTTCTTGCACCTGCTTTTCGTTGAAAATGTCGAGTTTAATGTAAATCGGGTAAAAGTTCGAGAATATAACAATCGCATTTCTCCCAACTCCTTTTCTCGTTAGTCCCACCACGGACGTATTCAATCACGCCACGTCATTATCGAAAGGCATTTACACAACAGAGTCGAATGACCGCGACAGGGCCAGATTACATTGCATTACATTAAGCGGCGCGGTACTGCTGGAATTAGGAATAACAAAACGGAACCACTAATCAAGTGCTATCGCGCCACTCATTGCGCGATTATTTCACGCCGGGCGGAACTTAACCGGCGGCCCGGCCGCTTTCTCGTTTCGGAGTTCGGCCCCGCCGCCCTCTCTCGCTCTGTGTGCTTATGTATATTTCGAGTGCGGTGTACGAACCGCGTGCGCATACATTGCGGCGAAATTGGCCGCCGCGCACTGAAACCGAATGGATAAACGGCGGCCGGCTTGCCTTTCGCCATTCGTTCTCGCGGTTATCGCGCGTTGTTTATTGAAATTCCTAATGGCCCCTGGGACCTTTGCGCGGGGTCATTTTTAGGCACTCGCGCGGTAAGCGGGGAGTTTGTGTAATTGATATTTAGAGCCGCGGCTGAAAGACGACTGGTTCTAGACTTTAGTGCGGGGGTGCACTTAGTGCACTTAATGACTTGGTATCGAGCAGTAAAGTTGACGATCTCAAGAAAAAAGTATTAATTGAACCACTTCTCATTGTTTACTGTTCTTGGTTGAATACTTGCTGGTAGACCGAGTGCACACGTACTCGAAGAGAATATCAGCCCCACCAGCCTCATAACCGATTACATTTCCTCGCAAGTGTAGCCTTGCGCCCGCTTCCCATTCGGTGAGATGGCGGTAGCGACGGCGGCGGTGTTTGCGCGCCTAATTGGTATTCTTACTTTGGCCGCGCTCATGCATATATTCCGGGCGAAACAACGGCCTACGTCTACAAAGGCTGCTTAACCCTCGATTCGCGTGCACGCCCGCGTAAACGCGCACCTACTCTGCTCGACAATTACTCCCAGCCGCTCGCGCGCTCTCTGCCTTCCCCGGGCGGCTCTTGGAAGCCCAATTGTCATAGGAACTGTCGAATTATGCCACCCACTCCCCGATGGATTGGCTCAAGGATTCTAGAGGCCGATGATATGAAATGGAGAAAATTGCTTCTGGAATTCACTGTCTTCTCTCCCGGCGAAGATAAAGTGCGCCTGGGAAAAATATTTTTCTACTGTCAGGAAGATCTTTGGTTATTATTGCAAATCCGAGATCCATTTCATCCTTTTTCAGACTTACACACAGTTTAAAAGTTGTTCTTAAATAGTTGCTGAACGATGCAAGTTAAGTAGTCGCAGCGTGCGGAATTGGACTGAGATTTGAGCAATTTCATAACTATGTGTCAATTGTTACAAGCGAAACACTCGGGACGAGCATTTTATTAGCTATGTGTCTATTTGAGAGTAATTAATATTCTCGACTGTAGCTCCCGAGAGACATTTAATGCTCGCGTACCTTAAAGTACTCGCAGAGAGCTCTCAGGAATCTCAGGTGCGAGTACCCCGGGTTCAAACGATTCTGTTCATTTCTCGGCTTTATTTATATATGACCATTTCGAACAGATTCCTTTCAGCAGTCTCTATGTTAACAATTACTAATGTTGAAAATTTAACGCACAAGCTTCGTTTATCTTTAAATCAGCATTGACTTGTCTCAGTTTTTATTAGTATGTATTTATTTTATTATGTAGATCCTTCAAGCGACTGCTTGGAATGCGTACGTATACGTTGACAGACTCGTTCAATTCCGAGAAGTTCCCCACGAGAGGTAAATAAGGGACCCTTCTCGGAATTCTCGCTCGTCTCTGCGGCAGGTCGCCGTACACCCGAGACGAAGTAGAGGCGAACGAGCTAGGTTACCCTTGCATATGCTAATTATATTCGACGGCAATAGTGGCTCTCGCTTTGTCGCTTGATGAACTTTACAATTAGGCTGATCAATTGCAAGTGGCTCGAGCGGCAGCGCCGATAGCATCGAGCGGCACACGAATCCAGAGCAATCCGGCGGTGCGCTCGTATCTCCGAGATCTTTTAGCCAACTGACCGTGCCGGGTGCACGTGTAGGTGAGCTGCTCGCATCCACGTCCCGCCTTTAGTCCGATGTTCCAGCCGCTTAACGACGCCAGCAAGATGTCAGATGCGCTCGGTTGTTTCGGGCAAATTGTAATCGCAGCTCCGATCTTGCGTCTCCCTCACTTACGCTTAATTCGCCCGGATAACAAGATGGACACTTGTGCTCTCCGGGCTTAGAGCTCGTTGTAAAGAGAGTTCGTTTTATTTTTGGCCCAGAGCGAGGATTTGGTGGACTGGTTTCTTTAGTTAATCGTTACATCGCGTAATTAGTGTTATCCGATTGCTTTTGAACAGTACGAAGTTCAAAGGTAACGAAAAATTCTTTGACTTGCAACTTTTTTCGTGTACATATTTCGTTTGGTAAATGTTGCAGGTTTTGCGGATTTTTAATTAAAAAATTCGAATAGAGTTGGATATTGCACGGCAAAGGTTAATAATATGTTGATAATATAGACGAGGTTAATTACGAAAATTAGTTGATAATTCCTGGTTATGCCAACGTATTGACCAAGTGCAAAGGTTCTTTTCCGCTTCGACAATCGCGAAACTTTTTCCAAGGGTTGCGACGGCGGCTCAAAATAGCCAGCTGCTTTGACTAAGAGAGATGGTCTGGGGGGCGTGGGGGGAGTGGTACTTTCCGCACTTTATCGAATTACACGCTGCAGCGGGAAGTAGCATTACAAGGCAGTTTTCGCAAGCGTACCGGGATAACGAAGCTTGCCGGCCTTCATCTGCATTCCGTGCGGATGCCGCGCCGCGGTAAACGCCAGTTGACAGTTTCTCGAATTAGTTGAAACAGCGCACGTGACTCTGACCTTATTCGCGAGGTCGGCCGTGGGGGGTTGTTCGATAGGACCTTGTGGGGGTCGAAGGGAGCCCACGGATGGCCGCTCCCCTTGATTGGTCGGCTTGGGACGCGGTCGAAACGAAGCACGTGAGCCAATTTACAAAGGTCTCTTCTCCCACCCCTCTCTCTCTCCCTCTCTTACTCTGTCGTTTAACCTGTCGTTCACTCCGCCTCTCCCTCTCTCACTCTCCGGCTTCGGGTTTCGCGAAGTAATTTCGGGAGGCGATACGATTGCCGTGTACGTAGGTTAGGTAGGTGTATGTGCCCCGGCGTCCACCTCCCCCCCGGCACCGCTCGGTACCGCTTCCGTTGCCGATAAGAAATTGCGCGGCGCCGCTTGGCACGTAGCTCCGATTTGTCGTGGAACTTCTCGGAACCCTCGCCCCCTGGTCCATTCTGCTGGTAGGCGAGCCCCGAGCGTCGCCGAAACTCGGATATACATGCTCGCCAAGCACCGGAATTGAATTAGAGTCGCCGATCGGAATTGCGATCTAAATGATTGTGTTAATCTGTCTGGGCGCACTTGAACCACCCTGCTCGAGGCTTGCCGAGCTACATCGTTTCTAGTGTAACTCTTTTATCGGGTGTGGGACGTTGGTGTGCAGGTTCATAGGGAATTGTGGAATGTTTGGACCCTTGGTCCAATACGAGTATAATCTTATTGGGAATTCTGTATTTGTCAAAAAGTAGAAAAGCATATAATTTGACATTTATATTTTAGCTTTGTTTCTTTCTTTTAGAGATGAATTAAATGCTTCGTGTTTCGAATGATATTACATTACAGGTGATGAAATCAATTGTCTGTTATAATGTATGATACCCTGCACGATGTATCTAACCCCATGTATACATATGTACATATCTAATTTATTACAATCCTCTACTGATCAGAGTACCACTGGAAGTAGCAAATGGGAGTGGGCGGTAGCAAAACAGTTGGGATTTATTTGCTAAAGTTTCGCAGCGCAAATGAACCCGGCATCTCTTAGATCCCATAGACCACATTATTCGAAGCATTTGCGCCAGAGGTTATATATTTTCCGTCCAATTATTCCGTCAAAACACGAAGGCTTGATAAGCTCAAGGAGTAAATATAATTTCGAAGAACGAGTTAGGAAATAGAATGTATGGTAAGGTGATTCTTTCGGGGGTCGAAAGCGCCCTCTGAAATATGATGCGCTTAATGCAGAGCGACAGATCGGATTCGTCGCCATGTCAACGCGCCACCGGGCCTAGTCGAGTTCCCCAGACTCTGCCTTTTCGCCGCTCGCTTTCTAAAGAAAAAAGGAAGCGGCCACGGCGAGATCAAAGGGTTAACTCGTAGTTTAATATTAACAGCCCTTAAGTGACTCTTAACCGAGTACTCTTGGCTCTATGCAGGCCGCTGCACACTCCTTAGCGGGCGCGCTGTGTGTGCTCTTTGTGGCTTTCTGACGTAACAATCTTCTGCCAGATGCGCTTATACCACTGGTCAAAGTGCCGCCGTCCTGACCTTTTCCCTTTGATTTTTTCGTCCGCTCTTGCGAAGACGCCTTGCCTCCCTCTAAGAACACCTATGCGCCTTGCCAATCTCCCAGTTACTTCCACCACCAACTTCGTGTGCAAAGCATCCGTGTAATCTTGAAAATACATTCGACACACTTTAATCTTGATGCATGTGCGCAGCCACTCTATTTGTATTTGTCTAAAATTCTGACCATGTCAACCATTAGAAAGGATTCATTTAATCCTATCATAATCATAAGTTATAATTTATAATTTAAAAGTTATAATTTAGTAGCGAATTACAGAAATTGTGTCTTAGATGCATTTTTATGCTTAATTGGTGTTTTTGGAAGATTGAACTCCATTTGATGATATATAAGGATATTGGTAGAATTCAAAGGAATTTACAGGTGGAATTAGTTGGCGTGACGCATATATTCCGTTGATACGACATACGTCCCCTAAAACGGCAGTACGAGCGGAGAGCGGAAAAAGTGAGAGAGGGATTGGTGTAAATCTCCGAAGTAGCACACTAGGAGGAACGGGGAGGGTGAGGGAGGGCGCGCAAAGGACGGCTGGTGAATGAAACGCGTCTGGAGGAATGCAGTCGGGGTGTACATATCCTGAAAGAGTGCCGATGGCGCAGTCGACCATCGCGTTCGTGGACGTTATTCATCCGGTTTCACGGCATCCTCGGACGCCGAAATGGCCTTTCCTTCCTGCACTTGTCCAGGAAGCTTTCACAAGCCGCGCCAGGTGATACATTCTTCACTCTTTTCACGCCCCGGCCGGAAACGAAAACTGTATCGACTCGGCGCGCTGGCGGACCTCTTGCTCCTCGGAGGATGAATAAATGAAATACTCCTTTTCCAAACACGATCCACACGGGATCGTTCCCCGGCGCGATAAGCGACGGAAAACCCGCTCTCTTAAAGGTGTAATGACGTGAAATTTTCAAAATCCTCCGTCACTCCCTTACACCGCTAGAGACTACAAAATTTTCCTCGAGTACATTTCCATCAGTAATAAATAGAGTAACAACATTTATAAAGATTTTATACAGAACGCCGAACTTATTGAAAGTATGTAATACAATGAAAAATAGTTTAGTTGACTCAAGGTTGAATTTGTCGGAGTGGAATGCCTCAGTGTCGCGAAATGTGCATCCAATATTGTGTTTAATTACTTTTTACACTGGAACTGGTTAAACTTGAGAATTTGGGTGGGCCGGTGAACCGTTGCCGAAAGGAAGTGCCCAAAGAAAGTGGGTCGTTTGTATTCGAGTGTCGGGGGTGTGTTCGTATATTAATAAGAGTCAGTGTATTTCAAGTGCACTTCCAGCCGAGTGCTTCGGTCGCATCATTAAACAAAACGCAAGCGCGAGGAAAGGGTTCGCTCGCTAACTCGCCCGTTAAACCGCAGTTTCAAGAGTTCACACTGGCATGTGGCGCCGGCTGCGTCGGCTGGCGCACCGACGGCCACTTGCGAACTTTTATGTGCTACGAAACACTTGGCAGTTTAAGCGTCACACACTCTCCCGAGCACTGAATTATCGCGGCCTCTGTGCGGAGCCTGCAGTGCGTGGAGCTCGCAAAAATGCCGAGTTCATTTTCGCCCGCGCAAGATTTCAAGAGTTCTCGTGACAATTCTGCGTGAAGGGCTTTAATTATGACGCCCGGCCGCCGCCGGTGCACAGTTTCCGCCTGGGAATTCCTTTCGAAGGGGCCGTAGAGAATGTGATAGTCGCACCTCGAAGATTGGATCTTATTCATTCACAGAATTCTTCAAAGAAAGAACACCGTTTCTTATACTTTTGGAACCGGCGGTGAATTAGACTTTAATCAGCTTTAACTTTATTTTATTTACACCCCCGTCGAGTTATACACCAGTCTTAGCGGACGAAGCAGTTAACTTTTCTCGAAGACGTCATGCTGGTTTCATTTGAGGGGTAGGTTGCGTGCGTCTGCAGTAAAGCGCCAGGCCTTCCACACCAGCGGCAAGGAGGTAGCCCTCCTATTTCAGCGTTCTCTCGAGGAAGATCTTAACTTCGAGCCGAACAAATTCCCCATGGCACAGCATCCCATCGGCCCTCTCTTCCTTATACCTTCAATCTTCCTCCGAGCCTCCTTCCCTTTATCGCTTCCTCGCGATACCACCCCCTCGCTCCTATCTTTTCCCGCCGCCCCCAATAGACTGACGTACGATACTTCTTTTTACGGCGACTCTCAACCAACAACTTCACTCAACATTTCCCCGCAAATTCTTCCCTCCACTCAGCGACACTTATAATTAATTCCACCAATTTTCCGAGGAGCACTAACTTTCTTTTGGCTAGCAAGGAAGCAGAGTTGCTGGGATGATTCTTTTTGGGGCTCGGAAGTACAAACGAAATATGGAATTTAGCTTTTGAAAATCTTCATTTGAACGCGTATTTGTGTTTCTAAGTTGTAGACAAATTCTTTGCAGTGTAGAAAGTGGTGAGATGGAAGAAGCTAGGGAAAGTCTTTTTTCGTTTCACGTCTCACCTTTCTTTGTGGAAGACAAAGATTTGTTGGAATTTTTAAAAATTTTGCAACCATTGAAGAAGCTTACACTGTATTTTATTATTTGCCAATGGGAATGTGTGAGGATCGATTTTAGAGTGCGAGTATTATGGTGAACAGGTGCCAGTAGTTCTTCCATTCCCCGTCCATTAGCCGCGCGAAGCAAGTGAAAAACTTTTAATTGAATATCGCCGATAACACGGTGCCGCCGGTATTCGTTTAACTTTTCGGACTTAGTCGCCTCTACAAATGGAAGCGAGCACCTGCATATAGCTTTTTGCGCGGCAGAGCTGTCGTTCATGAAAAAACTCGAATACTAGAAACAGTGACACTTTTCAATAGTGATGCTAAAACATTAATAACACCAACCACAGTATTGGACGCTCAAAGCAAAATAGTAGCAGGGTTCGGCGTTAAAAAAAAAAATACGTCACATATAACCGCAAGCAGTCAAAGTAGCAAGGAAAATGAAGCAGCGGAAAAATTCGAGCAATTTAAGATCGCAGTGAATTAAACTGGAGAAACAATGAAGTGTCAGAGGGTAAATTCGCAGACAAAAAGATATTAGAGTTTCATACGTGGTCGTAAAGCACGGCCACATCTGGACTCCAGCCAGCGATTAATTATCGCCGGTTGGCTGCGCCCGGAATAAAAAAGGCCGCGTCAGGGAAAACAAGGGAAAATTCGTGGAAGATAATAGCACGTTAATCAGAGTTCGAGTGAAGGAACGGCCGGCACGGTAGCAGCGGCTTTCGACGTTCTTGACAAGGAGTCGCGGCGGGTGGAGGGGCGGCTGCCAGCAAGGGGAGGAGGAGCTGCCTTTTAATCAGAGCCGGACCTCCGGCACCGCTTGAATTATTCAAGGGGACGACCTGTTCGAGGGTCAGAGTTCGCCATATTCTCGAGTCCGCATCGGCTCCTTATCGAGGCAAGGTCCCTCTCGACATCGTCCTTAATATCTTTCCAACCCCCCATTTACATATCGGCGCCGGTATACGCCCATTAAAATACAAATATGTCGTTGAACTGACTTGATGAGTTGGGATAATAGTATTTGGCGGCGGCCTTGGAACGAATAATCGTTGTAATATTTTACGCTTCGACTCCGCGAAACTTGAGGTAAACGAAACCCAACAAGTTTCATCAAACCGATATCATATCATTTTGCAAAGAAGCCGAGAACCGAGGTAGTATTGATTACACACTCTTCTCCGATCTTCCCTCGCGAGTGAAACAACAGTCTCCTAATTAATCAAGTAGTTAAAAGTTCCGAGCCCCGATAAATTCGGGAACTTTATTAACATCAAGCCCAGCGGGCAATTCCGAGTTATCTATCATATTTCTCAATGAGAAAAACTCCTTGGAGACAAACTTCTTATCAATTTTGAGGAGAGCGTGCGGAGAGGTCCGTAAAATCTGAAAATAATTTCGCCCGAGCTACACCGTCTACCAGACGCAACGAGAGCGGCTCGTAAACGAGTAGGGGGGTGCATGTTCGCAAGATAACGAATTTCAGTCTGCCGCTCTCGAGTAATTTTCCTGGCAATTCCCGTATTGAGATAAGGAGTTTCATTATTTCTCTTGTTAGACGGTCGCATGACAAGCGTACTTCCTTTCCCCCTCCCTCGCCCTCCCTTTCGGAACCTATGCTTGAGAGTCTCAAGATAAGAAGAATGGTCGCGGTATTCGGGGCGACAACCGCCAATCGGAAAGTCGGTGTGTCACCGCGCGCTGCTGGCGGAAGAACTTGCTCCATTTATTGCGACATATCGCGCGGGGGGCGAAAGTTTGGACTGCCGGGAATACGTTTACCCCGGCGAGACTTAAGACCTTAAGCGCGCGCCGGTGAATTATTGGCTCGGGAAATCGAGCGGCAACAACGTGCAAATCGGGAATAACCTATCTGCATGGGGAAGCCGGATATAATTCCGCGCCGGCTCCTCCGGGATATGCGTGCGCGCGCGCGCCCCGACCCGCTAAGTGGCTTGATATGATTTTCCATTACGCCCCGATTAATTTATCCACTTCTTACCTAACTACGCTAATTGGTATTGAAGAGATTCATTTAGCGTATCGGGTTAAAACCTTTAAGCTTCGATTCGATTTCCCTTTTAATGAGATCGCACTTTTTTCATGTGAGGATTATATTTGTAATATCCGATATTATATCACAAGATTACAAACAGTTCGGCGTCAGAACTGCGGCAACAGGAGGACATTCAAATGGGTTATTCAGAGGAGATCGTTGACACTAAATCATGATAATAAATTATTCAACATAGTTCGATCGCCATCCGAGTTTTTCGAGTACTCGGGCTAGAATTTCATGAGGTGTCCCGCTCGGCGCATGAAAAATGATTAGAAGGCGAATCACGCCGTCTCTCTCACACGCCTAATACATACATGAGTTCGAGTTAGCTCGCGGTGGTGAATGGAGGGAGGGGACGGCGGAGGAAGCGAAGATACTCAAATGCGATTCGCAATGAATATGCTAACGTCGGGGAAATTCTTGTTCGTACTACTTCGCCGAGTGGGGTAGAATTGCATGAAAGAGGGCCTGGCACGCTCGCTCCCCGTGCCGGGGTGAATTAAGAGTCGCTAACTAGAGCTTCTTCGGCAAAAGTCGAGGGCCACTTGCACCCTCAACAATACTGGAAATCTCGGTTTCCATCCGTTAATTGTCTTCTCGAGATCGCGTGCCGGCTAACGAACCCTTCATTCCGCAACTACATACTAGACTTTGATCATCGGCGAACAAAGTATCCTGCGTGCTGCGTTTCCCTTGGAAAACTGTTCGATTAGAGAGCACCGCGGCAGGTTGCCTTCTTATTTTTAACAAGTGCATTTTTAATATTCGTATGCGCATGACATGCGTGACATTACTAGAGTGATGTTAAAGTTTAGGTAGGAAGTAGCTCGCAATCCGAGAAGGTCAGGAAACAAATCATTCGAAACACCTCATTCAACGATGAAAGTAAAGCGCGCGGTGAAATGAGAGCGCAAGCGGCAGAAGAAGGATTTCCTTTGTAATTAGCTTCATTTAGCCGAAACGTTTCCTGCGAATTTACGGTTTGGGGTGGGCAGGCCGAGCGGTGTCGGTGGTGTCAGTGAAATCCAGGGAAACGTGTTGCAGTTAGGTCTGGCTCGGTGCGCTGCGAGGGTGTTACCTGTTACACTTCGCATACGAAAATACAGTTGACGCTCGGTTACGACTGCGGCGCGCGTTACGTTCCTGCCGCGCGGAACGTCGTTACGCTCGTTACGGTTGTCCCTAAATTATTTATCGCCAGGAGCGCGTCGGCGTCCCCGTCGCTTTTCCAGGCGACGGCGCCGCCGGCGCTCCGCCGCTTCTTCGCAGCAGTTGCCGCTCGAAATTGTCGGCCGACGGGGAAGCCGCAGCGTCGGCCAACCGGTGCGCCGGAAATCTACCATGTGGCTGCGTATGTTAAATCATTTGAGAGGCTCCCGCTGGGATAAATCATTTGGGAGGGATGAATCCGAGCCGAGTAAATCATCCGCCAGGCGGAGCTACCGCTCGTGTGTCGCGCGTCCGCTTAATCATAACGCAGTGCGCTCTAAAGTCTAAACAAAGATTAAGGACAGTCCGCATTTCAGAGACATCAACCTATTAAATTCAATGTAATTATATTTTTCGATGAAACTCAATCATTTGCCTTGAATTGGGATCTTTGGAATATTTAGTTCTATACGTTAGATCGATATGAGAGTACGAATAACGAGGGGACAGGATTTGCTAAAAAAATGAATGAATGTATTGTGCGCAGAGTTTTTAACCATTGGTATTTCCATTTTCTCCTGTGCAGTGATGGAGCACGCATGGCCGAGCAAGGATATTCGTAAAGGCGGCCACGAGTTTTATGCTAATAAGTTCGAAATCTCCCTCGATAATAAGGAAAATAAAACACGCGGCCCGAATAGAGGAGTATGATATAAAGTGTATGGAATGATAAAAAGCTCTTTAACTTTTAATCGCAATCTAAATTCACGACACAATGAAATACGTCTACTGATATTAAAGCATTGCTTTCTTTACCACGAGCTACAGGCACCTGCGATCCCTGCAGTTGCTTCTAACTTAGCTAGTCGGATATTCATTCAAACAGCCACCTACGAAGAATAAAATCCTCACTACCCAATAATAAGGAATAATCGATTATTTTAAAAGGTTCTAATGCAATGGGGGACCTGGTAAATAGAATAACACAGGTTCCTCTCTACAGCCGGGACAATAAGGGAATATTGCAGGGACACGCGTGACTTGAAAATAAATATTGAAGCCGCCTCCGTTTTTGATTGGGCGCACAATCGACTGATTTTAAGCTCATAACTCCGCATGTGCTTTTATGAGTCCCATCTCCAATATTACTGGCGCCCGATGAGCGCGGTGACAAAGTGCAAGCTGTAATTCACTTTAGCGTTGCATCCATGTCGGGTTTATTGCGTTGAAAGGTTCCAACACCCGCTGCCGGTGGCTGATGAGAGACATAAGATTGATATAGGATCGTAGGGAATTGTCCGGGAAGAATCCACTTTCATATTTGCGCCCCTGGTGGCGCGCAGTAATAGCGTTGGCACTACTCCTCTCTTTTCCTATCATTGTTTCTTATTTCCAAGTCTGCAACGCCTCAGTCTTAAGTTTGACAAGTACAAAATTTCGAGACTCATATTATTAAATCTCCAAAATCCAAATATTCGATTAGTGATTGATTCTCCAATAAAAATTGTGGATTGAATAGACAGATTGCAGTGGAAAAGTGATAAAACGAAAAAAGCGGAAGAAAGTAAGGTAAGGGGATGATTCAGATTATTCGAAAGCAGGGTAGTAGGGGCCGAGGAGTAGGGGCGCGGGCGGTCGGCGGCGTGGGGGTTGGTTGCACGGTACTAGCACCACCAGCGGCATTCGAGAGGCGGCCGCAGTAGCAAGGGGTGGTTGGTTGCCAGCAGCAGTGCGCCGAGCGCGCTCCACCGGGCAACAACACGTGCGTCGTCCTCTCGCACCCTCTCGACTCTACGAGATCTCGCCGCCTCGCGAGCGTCTTTCGAGCACCGACGCACTCGTTTCTACCCATCGATCATCGAGATCGCCGCCCTAATTCGAGAGGGAGAGGAGGGAGGCTCGGTAGAGCGTCGAAAGCCTTGTAGTAATCGAGACACTCGAGACACAGGACTCGGAGGCAGTACGTCTCTCCCGAAGCTCAGGCTCGAAAGGGCAGCTTCCAGGAGAGAGTGTGGACGTGACCGTGTGGCTGTGGCGAACTTTTCAGGAAACAGCCGGCGCCTGCTTGCCGGGGGAGAGTCCGGGAAGATTGTTGCTCTCCCGTCACGCCGGAACCATCAGCGCCCGGCTGCCTGATTAGTGAGTATTCGAATTCACACGGCTCTCTGCCTTGCCACTCTTTGATCGAGCACACGTGACACCACGCCCGAGATGGCTCGCTCGCCGATTTACTCTCCTTCCGCCTAAGGCTGCATTGCTTACTTCCTCTCAAGTTCACTCGAAACCGAGTTTCGCCTCATCGCAGATACGCGTAGCGACGAAATTGGGTCAGACGCTTTCACGGTGCGGCGAACCGAAACGCGAGCCGCCCTAATCAAAGGGCCGCTAAGCAGGAAACCCTTGGCAAATAAGAAAGAAGCCCTCAGTTCGATTGCTCGCGCGCGCCAATCGGCGCTCGATCGGTTTTATTAGCAGCGTAGCTGCGGAAACTCGGAACAAGCTCGAAAGCGTGGAGTTGTCCGTTAATAAATTAGTGCGCGCTAATGGGAAAGTGCTCGCGGAGCTCTCTCGCCGCGCTCTGTGATCTAAGTCGGCGGGCGCGGGCAATCGAGGCGAGCATTCATTCAAAATTACAGGGCGAACGTAAACAGTGGCGCGAGGGGGACACGTGATCGCACGTGAGTGACTTTGACGCGAGAGGTATGATTGCGCGTGCCAACAACGCGCGCCCGACAGACGGACACATTCGCCGGGAAAATATTTGCCTTAGTCCGTTGGAGGCTACTTTTGCCAAGGTGCGACACGAGGCCTGTCAGGACGGTCAACAGTGCGTGTTTTGTAGCTTTTTGACGTTCTATGCAGTTCTGTTCAACGAGACACTTTTTGACGGCCTCTATCGCGTGCTCTATCACGTGCTCGGCGCCACGCGAATGGTTCGATATCTCGTTGACCGATTTGAACCGCTCGAATTTCTGGGCTTGTTTTCAAATCTGACTACTCTGTCAGCTGGAATTCGAATTCCCTTCGTTATGATAAATTCAATTGCTTGTGAGTTGGTTAAGACGCTTCTCCTTTTAAAAAGGATTCAAATCAATTGAAAGAGACGAATCCCTGTATTAAATACACACCAACATAATTTATTAATAAAGTGTAAAATAAGCGGAATTAACAAACCCTACAAACACGAGTAAAAATTCTTAAAAATCTGATCTATTAATATTTCACGCGCCAGACATTTGAGTATCATTAGTTTGAACTCGTCCACTGTACACCCCATTACCAACACGCACAGTAAGAAGAAACTTGTCCGACTATTTGTTTCGGGTGAAAAAGGGAGTTTCACGCGTGTCATGAGAATTACATGTTGGTCAGCGCGTGATAATAGTCGGGGGAAATAGTGCGCGCGGTCGGTTGGGCCTTGGCTATCAGCATCATCGGCAATTTCGTGACCGATGTGTCCTTCGAGGGCCCGGCCGGCACGCACCTATGCTTTAGGTACAGTGGTGTCGCACGACATGACACGAGCGAACCGGCAGGAATATAGACGTCACCGGCGGGAAGGTGGGAAAGAGAGGAGATTAGAGCACGTTTCAGGTCGACTTGATTAATTGCTCGTCCAGCGGGCGGCGCGTTGTAGCGGATTGGTTCGCTGCGAGTTAGCTACGCTCTTACCGCCGTTACACCGAGAGGACGTTCTGCATTAGCGCCGCTTGATTTATGCTTTCGAGACCCTCTTTGCCAAATTAATCACGCGAAATGGACAATTGGCGCGGGTCAAAAAAATATCAATCTCTCGTCTTCTTTGAGCTGGGAGGGTGGTCGAATTCATTTGGAGCGGTGATATTCGTAGGCGAGTAATGTCAATTGACGTGGAATTGTTGAAGTTTGCCAGAAGAGCCTCTCGTGGAATGCGACTCAATAACAGTCGCCAGTGTGTGTGTGCAGCCCTTTCTATTTGTGCGACAGACGGTTCTCTTAATACCGTGGAGCCCTGTTGTAGATTCCGTCATAGTTTCGGTCTGTGAACTCGCGCCGAAGTATTCGAATCACGCGTAACTTCTCTGAAGTGCAATCCTCCACTCGGCTTATCTTCTTGTGCGCGAGTACAATGGGCGTTGAAATCATCCGGTTTTCGGAAAAGTAAACAGCTTCAATCTTTATCATTTTTCATTTATTTACTTTAAAAAAATAACGATTATTAAATACACGAAAAATAATCGTTTATAATTGAGACATGCATTTCAAAAATTGTAGATTTTTACTGCAAGAGCTTTATTTATTATTATTTTAATATAATTTCAATACTTTTCGAGTTGGCTTAATTTCTCCTATTTCTTTGATTAAACCCAGCGAATTGGACGTGATTGGTGGGACGAGTAGAGAAAGCCGATATTTCTAGCTCCCCTTAGATTAAGCCATAATCAGCAGCGAAAGCCTCGTGACGCCGGGTGATAAGAGTCCGGCAAAACGGCCGGTTCCCGAAACTTATAGTGCCAGTATCGCTAATATTGCTCGCTCTCTCCCGGCTAGCCGTTGGCGTCGGGTCGAGCCCTTCATTCCTCATTCGGGCCAAGTCACGCGTCCCTGGCGTCGCCGTGACCAGGCGCCGCGTGCACCCAACTGCCTTCTGTCCCGCTCTCCGTTTCTCACAATCCGCACGCGACGCCCCGGCGTCGGGGGAGCCGAGAAATTCCACGGAGAAATTCGGACCGGGAGACACGATCGCGCGCTGCCACGCTACCCTCCCTCACAAATTACAAGTACGAGCGGCAACTTGGTACGAGTTTACGCCCGCCCGGCACACAGAATTTGTGGCAGTCGCGCTCTGATTTAGAGCCGGCGAAATTACTCGATGCGACGCCCACCCAACTCTACACACCGAGTCCAGTCAACTTCCTTTGCGTTTATCTATCTCGCATTCTTTCATTTCAATCTTACATTCTTCATTATTTCACGGTTAATAATTCGATATTAATCGATTACACAGGTCCAAAACAGTTCAGTTTAGTTTGAGAAATGGAGGACTGAAAAATGCAAGTTTAAATCGAGAAAGAGAAACCATTGGATGTAAAAGAGACACAGAGTTATTCGATCGAAGTTGGAAAAGAGCTAATAGTGCTCTCGCACCGCGCATGAATCAGTCAGTAGCTTTGCTTAGCCGCACTGTTGGACACCAGTTCTCCCGGCGGCGAACAAAAGTAGGTCTTACTCGCGGGCGTTCGATCCTCGAAAAACAATGGGGAATCGAGAGAATGGCGGAGTAGATTCGGGACAAGGGAGTGCAACGTGTGCCGTGACTTTCGAAAGCGGCGCAGGAACCAACAGGTGGACGTACGAGGGCCATTAAAACAGGAGCGGCGCTGTAACGGTGCGCGCCGATCGCGCGCGACCCCCTGTTGAAGAAGCCCGCTCTAAATTGCCGAATTAAGCGCACAATACGGAAATTCGAACATGCTGCCGCAAATACCTCGTTAAGCCTTCACACCGCACTATATAGACTGAAAGTTCCCACTAACTTTTCAGTTTTCCTTTGACATTTATGCGTTTGTCAAATTGTATTTGCAAAATGCTGTTGAATCGGAATTTCGAAGCTTTTTGTATTATTTTGTGAAGGGGAAATTGGTGCGAAACAGAAGAATTGCGTATTACTCAATATTATTACACTGTTTTCATCATGATTTATGAAATATGAAAAGTCCCACGTGTATTAGATTCTTAGCAGAGACATTTTATTACGTTTCGTTATAGTTCGGGGGTTGATGTCATGTTTAAAAGCATCGGCATCGACCCTCCAACTTCTGTCCCCTCGACATGGCCGAGTACTCTCCTCTCTCCCAGAGTTCCGTTCTTAGAGCATTAGCAACGTCAAGAATCCATTCCGGCGGCCAACTTTGCCGAAGCGTCAACTCGGCGACGAAAGCCCGTCAATATCATCTCCGGCGTTCCGCCGCCGCGGCATTATTATGACGCCGGTAATATCGGCGGGGTGGTGGGGTGGGGTGATGGAACGCGGGGGATTAACGGGAGGGGTAAAAAGCGGCTCCTTTCAGGGATGGGGCTCGTCGAGCGCAGGGGAAATTACTCGTGCAACCGGGATCGTCGCAAGCTCTCGTGCACTCGTCACACCCGTCGTCCTCCCGCATTCACGCTAAAGCGAAACGTAACGCAAAGAGCACTCTTTCTCGCTGTCTCTCTACATATCTCTCACGCCCTCTCTTTCTCTTTCCCATTCTTTCCATCGCTCTCCGCGACTAACTGCCGAGCTCCGTCGGGGCCTGCGGGGACGCACGGCCGTCAGCGTCGTCGTCGGCGGCGGCAAAAAAATATGCAAATAACCGAGTCGAGCTGCCGGTAATTTAATATTCAGCGTGTACCGAGCGTCAGAGTAAGCCGCGCTGGTATTTAGAGGCGCGCGCGTCGGTGCGATTAAATGCAAAAATATACGAGGACATCGGCGAGGAGACAGCGCCAACTTTTCCTAAGCCTTTCGCGCGATCCATTCGACCGCTCCTCGAACCGACCGCCACCCTTTATTACGAGCCTCCGTCGACGATTCCTTACCCTTTGTTTACGGCTTTTTCGCGTTACTCTCGTGTCAGACAGCGTCGGGTTAAAAGCTTTGCCCGCCCCGATGTAAATGATCCTGGCGCACAGCCGGCGATTGTTTCATATTCATCGGCGCGCGGGGCGGACACTCGCAAAAGTCGGGAATAAGTGCCCGTGAGTCCTTTGTGCGACGCGATAGAGTGCTAGAGTGCAACGGTATCCTCTGTTGCGAGTTAATTGTCGACCCGATTTTTACGAGCTGGCAACAAGTTATGCGAGTCCTGGGATTCCGGTAATTAGAGGACTTTCAGTTTTCGCACGGACCTCGCTGTTACACAGACCAGGAATGAATGATTCAGTTTATTTTTAATCATGGTGAATGCTGAAATACTCTTTGTTAGAAAATCAACAGTTTTCAATAATAGCGGGGGAAGCCAATAGTGCGCTACTGCACTGTAAGGATAAAAAAAAACTATAAAATTTTAGTCGCCAGGCATTAAACATATTCTGTCCGAAAGTAAAAACGTCGCTATCGGTTGGCCGAATATTCAGGGAGAGGAGTTTCAGGTTTGCGAGTAGGATCAGCAGAGCTCGTAGTAAAAAGAGAATGGTAAAAAGATTATCTGACTGTAACAAAAGGTTCGTTCACCACGCGACCGATACAAATTCGGCGGAGCGAGGGGGCCGCTCGCCTCGACGACTGGTAATCGAGCAATTAAACCCAATAACCTACCATTGTGTTATGTCGGCCTCGGAGCATATCGTCCGAAAATCCCATTGCCCGGCTTGAGAGGCGAGGAGGAGTGCAGGGAGATAGGCCGAGCGGGGGCGGAAGTCGCAGGTTCAATCTAATAAACCCGGAGCAGGGTTCTCTGAATGTCGGCGTTGATTTACAGCTGCGCCGGGACAATCGTATTATTGCCCGGCCGGGAATTAACGAGCGCCCGGCCTCGGAGGCCTTATCAATACCAGTCGAATTATCCTCCAAATCTGCCCTTTCGCCCACCGAGCCTTCCTTCTTTCACTGCCCATATCGAGAGTTGCATGCACTATAACTTACTCTAAACACATTTCCCACCAGACTCGACGATCCAAGTATTACTATTTCGTTTCAATTCCCCGTTTCTCCTCCATTCCACTCTAGTGCGAGCAATAACAAAAGCATCACGTCGGCGGTCAAAGGTCAGAGAAAGAAAGTAAGCCGCTGGGGTGGAGCCGGGAGAAAATACGATGGACATTGAGGCTGGTGTAGCGTAAGGCTGGAGGCAATTGGCCGACTTGGCCGTGTAACTAACTCGGCCTACCGGTCACGTACGATCAAGCTGGGATTCATTTGGAATCTCCGCTCGTAGGACGCCACCCTCGCCCCTCGCACGATGATACGAAATTCCGCTCTTCTTCCGGCGACGCGTAATTGAATCGAGGTCGCTCTGGATGCAGTCGAGCCGACCCATTCACTCGGACTATTGCTACTGTTGTTGCTGGGCGTTCGCCGGTGCCATGTGAAATACACACGGCCACCGCACACAGTTTATTCTCTCCAGCCTCCTGCTTTACGATCGGGCCGAGCAATACGCCGCTACAGGTGGCTCTGCTTGCCGCCCCCTGCGCCCTTCTAATGACTTTCTTTCTTATTTTAGATTTCCTTTCCGGTGATTGTCGCTTTAAATTCCTTGGGTTCTTTGGTCATTGGTTTATGGTTTATGTTGTATGGAAGTTAGTGTCTTGAACAATCTCTTTTTTTATGTTTGTTCAAGCTTTAATTCTTTTTGTGGGGTTTTAGTGGGTTGTGAATTATTTTCCGTTTTATGGTTCGCAGTTATAAAATGTAGTTCTGGATTATGTTGCATTGGAATAATAATTGTGTATAGATTGCATTTATTTAAACCGATTATTAAAGCAGATCTGTTTCTGGATGGTTATTATGCATTTAATGTTTAATAATCAAGTTGGGTGGCGGCAGTACACTCTGACCAATGGTAGGACTCATACGACGGGCTGAAGTGGACCGGAATTTGAGGAAGCCGGAAGTATAACAGTCATCTCGCTCCGCTGGCGTCAGACGGCTCGGAATCGCAGGCAGAACTTGCCGGGAATTTCCCATTTCTCTCCTTCTACTTTTAATTGAATTCCGGCGTAGAAGATAGCGGCACTGCGGGGGGAGCGATTTCAAGCCGGAAGTTTTGATACGTGAAGTAGTAGAATCACCGGGCGAACTTCACTATTTCCCTCTCACTCTGGACTTTGCATTACACAAATATTCCAATGGATCTTATTGGCGGAGAGAGATTGGGATATCGGTGCGATTGTGCAGTACGTGAATTGTGCCCTCGGAGTTAATCGGCGGCGGGAATTCGCAGAGTGCGAGAGGTCGCTCGGGGGATTTTTCGTCGGGGGCAATGACTCGGCTCTGGGTTACGTGACGTAGGAAAAACTGGAAAATCTCGCGGAATACAAAACAGCGCGGCGATTGCATATGGGGATGTTACAATATCAAATGTCCGACGCCGTAGCGCCGATATGCCGCGTGAATTCAAAACATGTCGACGTATATGAAAATTCCAATAACCTCAGTCATCACTATTCCATAAAAAAGAGTAAATGGCAGTGGCGCTTCGATAGCATTGGATGGGTTCGGTGCCATCAAATATTTCCCATGCAAACTTCCAGCCTTGCTGCGTTACATCGATGGGGCGGTCGGTGGGGATTTGTATTTGTAGTACAGGATAGGTCGCGACTCGTCCAAACGCCCCGGATTTGTAAGGAAAGTTTGCATTTCATTCTACTGATATGCTCGAAAATATTCTCAACTTTTCGGACCAATATTAAGCAAATATTTGGGCCAATTTCGAGTGGATATTGTTAATGGGTTTGATTTTATTATAACTTTCTGAAATATCCAACAGAATATGCTTTATTTAATATGAACATAACTTTGGCGTTGGTTTAGTTTGTGCCCGATTTCTGGCATCGGGCACGGGCCTTTTTCGAGTATGCCATTATACCCGCGGTGTTGTACGTATTTTGTTTTCCACGCTCCCACTAGAAAATCTGTTCGACAATGACGTACCTAGGTACTTGACAGAACAAAGCCCGCGGAAGAACTAGGAAGCCCAGTGTAAAGGTAACAATAGAGCGTTCCAGTTTTCTGTTACTAAATAAACATCTTTCCCAAACAAAATTCGAGATTTTGCACGGAAGCATGCCCGCGCGAATGCGTGTAGAAGTTTCTTGCTTGCCGTGGCAGGTTGAATCCGCAATATCGGCCTGTCATCGCGCAAACAGAAAAGTTAGGCTCGCCTCGGGCGGAATTCCGCCCTGGAACCTGGAACTCCACCGGCAACGCGAACTTCCCGATTAAAGTCGATGGAAAGTCGCCCCCGGCGACGTTTCCCCTAATTCTCCGACTTCCAAACTATAGCATTCTTAATGATTCGGATTCCGACTATTTGTACTGCCAGTGAATTATTTAACCAATTACAAATAGATGAAACCAATCCCTAGAAAGCTTGTTTAAAATTTCGATTATTTGACGACAACAATGCTATCGCCAAACCACATATGACTCATTCACATGGTATTTTCCTCTTAAATAATTCATAGTTTATAATTGCCGTTTCCCCCGAACGAAATCCGACAAAAGTCCGGATTTGTCTTGCCGATACTTTTCGAGCGAGAGGCACTTTTCACGAATCATTTTCGCCCGACAAACAACCTCGCTTTATTTACACGCACGCTACAGCTGCCAGTCGTAGTGAAAATATTCGGCACGAAAATACATTGAACAAAAGCCAAGGGTATGGCAAACGCTTTGGCCTCTATGTATCAGTTGCCGATGACACGAAATAAAAAATTGAATCGGGCTGTTTTGCCCGGAAGGCCTCCAGCCGGAGTCGCCGGACAGAGCGTCGATTTTCATCGGATTCGTCGGGCGAATTTACGCAATCGCTGCAAAGTGTAACAACACGCGGCTTTATTGGAATTTGTTAATTAAAGCGAGCGCGCGCGCGTGCGGCGGCGACGGCGGCGGCCCGCGCGCAAATTGAGATCGAACAATATTGGCGCTCCTTTTACATGAAGGATTATAGGCGGCCGCCCGTACTCCCGGCCTCGTCAAAACAAATGGGTTTCCATATAACGAGAGCGGGAGAGAAAGGGCCGCACGGCTCCCTGCTCACGACGTGTAGTATTTTATATTTTACCTCGTCGAATAATCGTCAACCGGAGCCGTTTCAGTTCGTCATCGTGGCGCCGCGCAAATTGAGTTGTATGCTGCCCATTCAACCTCCCCGGCGATCCGTTATCCTCCATCGGAAATCATTGTCGCTGTTCCATTCAAAGTTGATTAGAATGCCTGCTCGTATATGGCGCAATAGCGACTGGAAGAACTTTGCGGGAATATGGTTGCTGAGGACTTTTCAAGTTTCAATTGATTTTAATGGATGGATCTTTGATTTCAAATTTAGAGTTTAGTGTTTTTGTAGAATTATAATTCTTGATTATTGTGTATACATAGAAGAATAACAGAAATGAATGACTAAGTTGAACTTGAAGTTTGCTTGAAGTCAAGGTTTCGAGGAATTCCAGTAGAATCTTATTGCCGACAAACATACTCGCATTGACAAGTACTTTTCATTGGTTGAGGTCCTTGTAAGAATTATGAAAGGGGGGAGATCGCTTCTGGAAGCGATTACTGTCGCGCAGTCGGTGGAATTGAAAAGATTCATCTCACTCGGCAAAGAGCTCCATCCGTCGGGTCCATAGAGCTGGGTAGACTTTGTCGAGAATAAACATACAAAGCGGCTGAACTCTTGGCCTACGTTTTGCTTTCGCGTAATAGCACCCTCCGACGATGACCCCGATATTTATTGACATTTACATCTCGCATTCGTACCATTCTGCGTAAAGTGCGGCCTACGGACACGCGTGTCTCCCACTCAATTTTATAATAATGTTGCAATATGGAAATTGAATACTCGATGAAATTGATCACTCGAACAAAACGTCAAAGGAACATATCAAGTTAAAATCTAAACTTGAGATTGATGAGCCTGAAATTAAACTTTCTTTCAATGATTAATTAAAATGAACAGATCATCATCCGAGCTACTTGCTCCGATTTAACAGACATTTCCGCGATAATGTCGAACAATATAAACGCCAGCGCGAATCCTCCTCGTTTTACATTATTCACACGATCAAACCCGGAGAATTCGGCCGAATACGTATTAGAGTTTGATATCATGTCAATAAGTGATCGATTTGACGCGTGGCACATTCGACCCGCCCGCAGACACATTCAACGGGACTTTCACCATATTCACGGTATAATTATCGGGTGCGGCGAGCGATATCCTAATTTCCGCGGCTCCGATTCGCCATTGTTGCCGGCAGTATCGCGGAAAAGGCTTTAATTAAAAAATATCGGCCGCACCGGCTGCAGAACAATGACGGTGTCAGTCGGCAGCTGTGGCTTGCCAATTTTACGTCCTGCATGAGGGAATACAACGCTTCGTCAGAAAGTGTGCCATTTTCGTGAGAACAATAGTGATGGGCAACGCGAATTAATTGACTTTAATACAACTTTACTGCTAACAAGCTTCCTCATTGATATAGTTAATCACGTAGTTACATAGTTATGTGTAGTTTCATTTGTTATTTCATTTAATGATACACGAAGCTTGACACTCAGCATACATTTGATGACTGCTGAAAGTAGTGCAGCCGGAAAGGCATGTTTTTCGAGATCTACTATCCATCCAATTTAAAGAAGGCGAGACTGACAATATCAGCAAGTAGCAACTACTCAATTCGACCTTTTCTTCCCAGCGCACTATGCCAGTCGTCGGTTGTTTCCTCCGACATATTCCTCCCTCCGCACCCTCCGACTGCTGGTTTATGGAAAAGGAAATGTGGCAAGCAAGACAAGGTGTTGTTTTCTTCGACTGTTACATTAGGCCAAGTGTGCATACCTTCCGAGTGCTCCCCCTCGCTCCTTTATGGCGACGCAGTCTCTGTCATTGTGTCGCGACCGACTATGCGAAATCATTTTCTTTCTACTTCTTTTTGCTCCGCTGGGGAACAATTTCGCAAGGTCTCACGCTTCTTTTGACAGAACGACAGGATGCGAGGTTTCTTTAGGATAAAAACCGACCTGTCTTGCTCTGTTTTCCTTTCTTTGTCAAATATGTTCCATTCCAACTCTAGTCGAGGAGAATTGCAGTAGCTTTCATATCATTTTCTTTGGGCGCCATTTCCACGTGGAGTTTTACTTCCTACATGAACCAGACCTTCAATTGAGTCTCATCTGTCGGGTGTAATAATTGGCTGGCTACTTTATACATGACATTTTTTCGATGCTGCAACTAATTGTGTAATTGAGTGAAGGGTCGTGTGACGTCGGACATTTACCGATAATTTGTTTATAAATTTGTTGTCGATTGAACCAGAAAATTTGGCAAGCAAACTGCGCATGAAGACATTTTGGCACAAATTTGTGCCAAATCTCTTCCATATATACATTATTTCGATTCTATATTTATCCTCAGTTTCACTATTCGTAAACACCAGGAAAATAGCCCAAAACGCAGCGCAAAAGAAACATACGCAAATTGTGACGGCCCTTGTCAGAGGAGCGTAAAGGGTCGGCCGAGTGAATACCCTAACGGAATTAATTAGCTCATGTTCCGGGGGAAAAACAATTCCACGGATTTTAATTAAATTCGCCAGGTAACTTCTTTTTCGTCCGGTGCTGCATGGGAATTAAAAATGTTAGCATTCTTCAGAAAATTGAATGCCCCTTCTCCCTCTCTCTCCCTCTCGGCCTGTATTGAGATTCCGCAGTAATTAAATTGAACATACCAGCTTCGAGCACGCGCCGTAAGGAAGCAGCTTTGCAGCTCGTAATTGGCACGTGCATGCACGTATACGTATCAGAGCGGATTAAGCTCTCGAGACTCTAACTGCAGGAGGATCGCTAGAGCGACAGAATCGTCGCCGATGCGTGTGCGCGTGTGTGTCTGGCGGCAGCTTAATCTGTTTTTACGATTGCTCGTAAAATCTCCCTGCTTTCTTAGGAAGTCGGTCAAAGCGGCCCCGGCACGAACGAAACCGCGGCGAGGATTAAAAAAGTTTTATGTAGATGCGAAGAACCCCAACCTCTTTCCGGCCGCAGCGCCCAATAGGTAGAACGCACTAATTCCTGCTAAGTCGAGAATGAAATTCAATTTAAAGTTTCCCTTAAATAACATCTTGCGTGCGCACTCCCCTTGCTTCGAGAACCGAGTGTATTAAAAGGGAAGATCGATGGAATCGAAACCGGACGAAAACAATAATGTTTTCTTCAGTTGTAAATTTGTTGTTTTCTATCCCTCGCAATTACAGAAACCAGGTATTGTGGTACCAACATTCAACTTCAATAACTAGAATTGAAGTGAGTTATTTTTGTTTCTGCAAGCTTTCATTCTTCCAAACATGCAAAGAACATGATGCAGGGTTCACGCATACTAGCATCGAGCTTTGATTTCCCGGAAAAGCTTTCTTGGCAAGTAGTTGGTTTGCGTTTTTGCAACGTCGAAAACACTGACGCCGCTTTTGAGCGACCGCAAGTATGCTCCCCGAGCTTTTTGCCGGCGCACGCCAGCAACCGGGGATGAAACGAGGTCTTCATTGTCATTGGTGATGTTTCCGTCAGCAGCGCCTCGCCCCTTCACCTTGTGTCAATGATGATACCCTTGAAAAATTCAAAGCTTCCTTTTCATTACTTTTGTTTTCAACCCTAGAAAACTAACCAAAAGTATGTATTATACTCAGCATCACAGTGATCCTGTAATAAACTACTACCAAGTAGTTGACGCACTAAGCGTAAGTTTCACCAAGCGTTAGCTGCGGGATATTTTCAATTACCGACAACGAGAACTCGAAGGTTAACTGGGCAAGCGCGGATGCTGGCAGGACGTTTAGCGATTGGGTCCGGAATCCCACGGCACTCGATTACTAGCAGTCGAAATGGCCTGCCAGCAGATCGGGACAATCTGTTTCATCAGGTGATCGCAGCGGAACGGCTTGAACCCGGCCTCTATAAGTAACCTGGAATTACGTATGTCCCGTGTCCAAGCACGAGTGGATTTGCGCCGGTGTAATCGTCGCCGCTGAGATATACCGCGAGCCAATTCGCTTCGAGCCTTCTCGCAATAACCGAGCCGAGCCTCCTCCCGCCCGGCTGCCAGCCACTGTCTCTAACACGACTGCGGATATCCTGCTGCTCCGTTGAAACGATCAAAGCCATTCACGAGCCTGTCTTTACCCCTTCGACACCGACCTTCCGCTCGGTCGAACATCCGAGCTTTCAGTCTGCAAATCAGCCGCATCAAATTCTCCCCTTCCACTCCCTCCCACGCTTGCCATAATTCAGATTTATCTATAACTGGGAGATTTTAGTTTCGATGAATTCTCTTGTTTGAGTACTCTGCACTTCGACTTTTTAATGGAGACTTATCTTGCCGGTGCGGTGGTTTGCGGGTCTTGCAATTGTACTCTGGTTATTAAAGCTGGGATTTGTTTAAGAGTTTTTGTATTGTTTGTGTGGTTTGAATAGTTCAATTTCTTCCTAAAATAGAGAAATGTCCCATAAGTCATTCGAATGAGACATTTTTGGAATATTGAAACCATCGTTTATGTTATCAAGTATTAAGTTGTGCATCCAATTGTATTTGCTACGAAAAAATGTTAGGTATCAAAGGCGCGAGACCTATCGATTTCCAATCAATTAGAACGAGTCGAATCGATTGTCCGGCTGGCGGGATGCAAAGTTTCCGGAAGAAATTAGCGCGGGGCAAAAGTTGTAAGCGTGCGGGGGCACGATGTTAGCAGTTGGAGGAGCTTTCAAAAAGTTCTCGAGCCTCTTTTCTACGTGATATCGGGGGACTCCGGGCTAGCCAGTGATCCATCTGGCGCGCGCGCCGCGAACAAAGGAGCACAAACTCGAAAGCGGACCAAACAGAAACCCGTGTGCACTTGGTTTGCCGGACACGTTGCGCTTTTGGACTCTCTGTTGCATGCTGATTCACCGGGCATCATCGCTTTCGAGCTGCTCGAGTTTGCTCGCCTGTAAAGCACGGCGATAGCGAAAGACGGACGGGAACTGGTGCTCCCACTGGCTGCCAGAGGGCCACGCAAGCCGCACAACCAGATTCAATTCTACCCGAATTCTACGGAGACTGCTCAAGTTTCCCCGCCGCCATATGCCAATTTCTCTCCCTCTAACATTCGTTCTCTCGCTTTTCTACCAATTGTGAATTCGTAGATGAAAAAATTGGAAAACCAATGTCGGACTCTGAGAGAGAATCGAGATGAAAGCTTCCAAGTTTTTATACTTGTTTCGTTCTCCCTTGCTCTCGTGCCCACACTTGCTTTGTCTTTGTCAATATTCCTATTGTAATTCTGATGAAGCTTGCGAGCGGAAATCGAAACCTATGAAGTTCCAAGTAGAGTATTTATAGAGTATAATATTTACACGCATATTTGGTACTTTTATCCTTTTATATTGAATTTCTTTGCTTTTTATCAATTTATGTTAGTCTCCGAATACAAGCGGGAAAATGAAAAGCCACTTCTAGAGAAAATCAATTGAACATTAATAGTTGAGTTCGCCTTGTCAATAGAGCGGCAGAGCAATTTGCGTTTCAACTCGAGGATGAGTTCCTTGAACGGGGAGGTCGCCCGAGTTTCCCATTTTACAGGAGTACGTTTATTCAGCGCGATGCATTAAATATAACAACGAAATCATACAATATGCTCTGCCATCGTTGACTATTCTTCGCGGGGACCTTCCTTCCTCCAATTATCTCCAGTCCAAGTGGCACTGCTGTCTCTTAATGTCATTTTACCTCTCTTTCTCCCCTTGCGAGCGCTGTATCACTATATTTCAATTGCTCCTCCGAGCGTCGCAGCGTCCCCTGGTTACCTTGGCTTGTTCCTTCCTCTTCCTGAAATTGTAATTTGACATCTGCTAACAAAGTGCTCTTCCCTGCTGCTTCTGCTTGCCCTCGTCGATCCGGTCCACTGCCTTTGCGATTCTCTGATATCTAGTTATTTTTTAATGCGAATCCCGGAAATTTCTCCGGTGAAATTCGGTCTTAATAGCGTGGTATAAATTGAGGTTGTTTCTCAGAAACTTAAACCCTTCGAAGAAGGGTTTCTTCAGTTTATGCTTGAAGAATGCAGCTATGGAAAGGAGTACTGAAAGTTTCCGTTTTATCCAGAACCGCATTTGTGTATATTCAGTTTCGGTGGAAATATTTAAAAATATGATATAAAATGGATTTAATGTCCTATCGATTCATTACACTCGAGTTCAAAGAATGTAAAAGATTCGAGTACAATTACCCAGGCATTGAACTTTAAAAAGTCCTCCGTCAAGAGGCCAAGGAACATTTAAGCGGCGAGCATTAATTTCCAAGATAACTTATTATCCCGAGAAACGGTTTCCTGCTCGCCAGCCGAAAGTTAGTTGATTCCGTTGCCGCGGGAGAGTCTCGCCGCGCAAATTAATCGCGGCATCATTATTACACGGCATTAATTAAAACTCCGGGAGAATCGTATCCATCGTTTCGCAATTATCCAATGGAGCGGCGCGCGCGCGCGCCACCCACGTCATTCTTCAGCGGCTTAATTAACTCGCTCGCACTTCTCGTTTCAGTCAGCCGCACCGTGATAGAGGGAGGTCAAGGGAAAGAAATAAAGAAGCACTCGCCCACTCGCCGACGGGAGTGTGAGCCCGGCTTTAATAACGCCCAGCGGAGAACTGTTTCATTAAGGAGGCGAAGAAAGCACCGGCTACCCCTGGAAAATTCATCCGGCGCAGTGCCATGTAAATCGTCCAAATCCAGCCGGAAAGGAACCACCCGGAAAAACGCACGCTGGCAACGAGTCTAACCAACAGAAACACATGCTTCGAACAAACCTAATCGTCGACCGCAATAAAGCAAGTATTCATGCTGAAGAAGAAGGTCAATAATAAAGATGTAACTAACAAAGAACACTCGCTCGACTTCGACTACCAACACTCAACGATCCAAAACAAGTGGAAATATGAACGGTACATCCGCATCCTCGGAACACAAGTCCGACCAGGAGACTTCCCCGACGTCCGACGGCTTCCCGGCGTCTCCCGATTTCTAGCGAAAGTGGGGAAGCATGTAGGTCCGCGCGTTCGTTCGCGCCAAGATGCAGCAGGTGCCCGGGGACACCTGCAGGTTCTCGGTGTTGAGGGTCTCGGAAGAAACCCAGGTGAGCGAACTCTGGTCGCCGTCGTCACAGGAGTTCTCGGTTACGTAGCCGAGGCGAGAGCGAGCTCGCCCCGGAGAGCATTCTCCTGTTCGGCCAGTCGAAAAGTGACCCAGTTCGGTGCGGGATCCACTGCCGCCGCGACATATCTGGAGCAGCGTCTAGTGGCTCGGCGCCGGCCGATAAGCTCGCACTGCTCGCCGAAACGGATTCGCTGCCCCGGGCTTTTGATATGAAGTAATAACGGGGGCGGGAGTCCGCGCTCGCCGATTACCACCGGCTCGAAAAGTAAATCGTTTTCCAGGGGGCGCCGCGCCACTGTACACAGAGAGCGAGCGAGAGAGGGTGGGATCGAACAGAGTCCCATCAAGGGGTCGAGGGAGAAAGAAGAGTGGTCCGCCCGCTTTGACGATACCGTCGAAACGAACCAACGAACGAACCAAGTTGCGGAGGCCAGCGCGCCGATATTGGATGGCTTGATCGACGTCGGATCACAGAGCGAAACCCTCGTTCCCCGTCCTTAACCGAAACCCTGTAAACAAGCCCTCGACTCTACCAACCAAAACATTCTCCCCCCGGCGAGAAAGGTATATCGCAGAGGGCGCCGCGGTCAAAGGGCCGCGTTGCACACTCGGGCCCATATGGATCTCCTCGTACCTTGAGATTATACCGGGGGCGGTCGGTGATACTGGAAAGCCCGAGAGCGGAAACTCGGAGTGTTTGGTGATAGTTCAAGTTGGGAGAATCTAGTGCGGTGGTGCGAGGGCCATAAAAGGTCGCCGGAAGGACGAGAGGCCGTGGAGGAGAGGTAGCTGCTTGTAACCATAATAGAGAGATTAAAGGAAGGACTGGGCTGGTGGTGTGGGTGCTCGAGGAGGACTAGTGTGGAAGGGCGGCGTGGCAGTGTGAGTTTTAAAGTGAAGGAGCAAGGAAGCCCGGCCACGAGGAGCACCGGGGGGCGGAGGCAGGACAAGCGAGGGAAGTTTCCGTCTGTCCGAAGTGGATGGGGGTGAAAATGTTCGGAGTGTTGCTGGCATGTGTCTGGCTGGTTGCCGGCTCCCCGTTACAACCGTGGCCGCTAATACCGCACAAGGGTAAGTGCATGATCCCTCTTTCACCCTCTCGCTCTCGCTTCCTCCTCCATTTCAACCCCCTCGACTCTCCCTAGTTCTCCCGCTTGTTTCTTATTGCTCCTTTCCAGTTCCACGAGAACCTCGTTGACCATCGAGTCTACGGTAGACGACGGGCGGAATTGCTCTCTTGCATACGCAAGCGATCAGCGCTGAGTTGTTCCTCAATTCGCTGGGCAATTATCGGCTGAGAATTCGATTGTTTCGTGCAATTATTTCTCTTTGGGTTGAAATTCACTGGAGTGTGAATTTGAATTTGAGCAAAAGTTGTTTTGTTATTTCGTTGCAGTTTGTTGAAGCTTGAATTTTAATTGGTGTACAGTTTGGAATCCTTATTGGTACAGAGCGTTCAGCTTGTGTTGAGAGCGCGCACTTTCGGCAGTTTAAATTGCCACGGTTATTGTTATTGTTACATGAGCCGGAAAATTGATCGGTGTAAATCGCACTGGCAATTTTTATGAAATTGCGTGGCAAACCAACCGGGGATGTTTGCGTAGGCTGGTTTTATATACGCACCGCAAATTCATCGACACGGGGATCGGGTTATAGTGCACCTGTGTAAACATTCCCTAAATGCTTGCCCTGTTTTATCAAATCCCGGATTGATTTAGCGTAAAGTTGATGCGCGATCACTGCCACTGAATGCGCAACATATTTGCCAGATGTCACTGTTTCCGGCATATCCATTGTGATTTGAGTAAGCTGTGATCCACTGGGCAATTTATGACGATATTTTTACGCAAATAATTACAACCCTCTGAACTCGATTTTTAATCATCGATGCAACGTTATTTAGTTTCATTGTACTGATATTGCGGTTTTCATGTAATAATTAACAACGCACGTGCTCAACGCAAGTATGCTCGAGGATTATATATTTGAAATGAAAATTTATTCCAAATGCCACTCTGAAAATAATTAGCAGCGTCATACGATGATTGCTGTTGTGCGAAAAGTCGTTGCACAAATGAGATTTTTAATTTATGGGTCGGGCGAATCGCGGCATGCGAATGTTGCAATTTCATTACAGCCGTGTTCCGGCCTCGGAAAAAACATGGCGCGTCTCGAGGCTAAAATGGTGCAATGTTTCCTTAATTGTGCTGTATATATTCAAAGGAACATACGCGACGCCCTACTGGATGGAACAAATGGCAGTGTCACCTTGTTACTAATTGCCAGTCTTGCCGCGGAGTTTCCTCGGGATACGCATCACGCTTTGAGCACACTCCGGGGAGATTTTTCTTTTGTCCAAAAGGTCTGGTTTTAATTCGCGAAATAATTCCGCCGTGAAAAGTAACTCGCCGGCGCGCCAAGCACGGATTTGAAATAGTTAAGAGGATAATTAGTACGCCACGCTTTTAGTCTCAATGTTTCTCTGTTTAGTCGAAGGAAAGAAAAGTCATTAGTCTCGAGTCTTTTTCACACATAATTTTCTTGGACTCAAAGCAGTTCTATAACCGTCGCATACAATTCTCCCCCCATTCCAACGGTTTATTCATCGCTCATTCGGCGAATTCATCTCAGATTCATTTCGACTGGCGCAACATAAACGATGAAAGAACCGCGAGTTTCATCGTAACCGAAATCTCCAGCTGTGGTAAACAGACGCTTCCTTTCATTTCCTTCTTCTCAGGTCCATCAAAAATCTTTCTGTCCCTCTCTCTGCCCCTCTCGCGGGGGGGGGGGGGGGTGGAAGCAGAAGTAACTGACTGGTGGTTTGGTGAATGCGACATTTACTCGAGGCGTTTGAGGGTTGCGCCACTCTGTTTTTCGTGAGTCATTTGCCGCGTTGTACACTTGGCTGGCCGTATTCATCTGCGTTCGCTTCTCTTCTCCGGCAAACAGCGGCGGCAAGCCTCTGCCATCTCGGCGAGAGTCCGCTTCCGCTTCGCTTTCAAAACCGAGCTGAACTCGCATTTTAAAACGCACGAAACCCTCGAGAGAGTAACGTCCGTTCATTGGGCGATGTTCGTCCTTGCTTTGATTTAGCAGATGTCGGCCGCTCTTGGAAAATTGGTGCATGTGATGATTATCATTCCTTCATACATGCAATCACTCTTCTCTTGTTGACGAATCCTTTCAGTGTGATTCTCATGGGATAAATCTTGACTAATGCGATTCAATGACACTCTGCTGAAGTGCGAGTCCTCGGACAACGATACTTTCATTACGGCTAATAACACGGTTTGCCGGTTCCCGCGTGATAAATTATCCCCGTTATTAACCGACGAAGTAGCAGCCCGCGCTCTTTCTCGTCACGGTCAATGCCAGACTATCTCGCGCCGGGTCAAATTTCACCCGACAGGATGATAGATCTATTTTACTCCGCTTCCTCAATATCGTCGCCGCATCGTACCCGCAACTTTATCGGATGCATCGGCTTTCCCAGTGACTGGTGGCGTTATGAACTGGAGCTATAAGCAACTCTCTTCGCCACGCATAATTTGACGCGGGAGCGAGGGCCGCGTCCCTCGAGCGTCGAGTGTCCGGCTGGAAATTAACGAAACTCATTGCCAATTGGGACGCGCGAACGAGCTCTGCCGGGCGTGACTTGATCGCCGCTCCAGCACCGGTTCATTCTTTCGGATCACCGGGCAAATTTATCCCATTAGTTCCGTGTGTCGCGCGCGCGCCATAAACTTTCCCGGAATCATGACGATATCTGCCTCTACAACTCATTCGCTTTCTTTACTCTTTTTCAACTACTGAGATTCTAGGTTATTTGAGGACTTTTTTAGAAACATAATTTTCGAGAGCTGCAAACTCTAGTTACGTTTTTCAATACATTTAATATCAGTCAAGGACTGATATTATTTGAAATGAGATTTGAATTATTTTTGAGATTTTGAGAGATTGAGATTTGAATTATTATTTGAATTATTTGAATTTAATATCAGTCAAGGACTGATGCAATTTAATATCAGAATATTGCACGAGAAAAGATACAAAGTATGCAGATTTCCCATTATTACGATGATATTTCTGAGAAAAAAGGGACACTTGTGCGTCGTTGATGGCGACATTATAAGTACAGTAGGACATGAACGTCGAGAGAAACTCGGAGGAGAGCGACACTCGAGATGTCCCACGGGAGGGCAGAGCGAGGGTAGAAAAAGTGCGAGTAAGGCAAGATTTTCGTGCGCGGCTTTATTCCCGCGGTACAACTCGGAGTCGTTGTCCGCGCTGAAGGGAACTGGGAGCATTGTAGCATGCTTGCATTTCAGCCTCTCCCAATAACACAAGCCAGCCCATTTGAAAAGCCAGTGACCATCCTGGCGGCGCTGGATATATCTGGGTGGCAAAGAAAGTAGTAAGCAAAAGAGAAGGAACAAGCGGCGGAGCATTCGCAAAAGAAGAAGATGAGGGCAGAAGAGCCTCGTTAAAGCGTGGAGCTTTCATTCCTAGGTCGGAGTTTCGCTTCTCTACCCGCGTCCGTCTGTCTATCTTTCTTTCTCCCTCTCCCTTCCTCCCCCGAGGATCGAGAACCGCTTGCTTTGCACTTGCTTTGCACTTGCTCTCTCTTTCCCCCATTTATTTCATTGCCGTCGCACTTCTCTGTCTTGGTCTTTTATACCCCACCGCCCCTCTGCTTCTCACTTTCTTCCGTGACCACAGCGCCGGCGTCGGCGGTTCGCTATATGTCTTCATCTCGCTTTATCACATCGGGCCCAGCACTCCGCCGGTTCCATGATGCGGCTTAATGGAAAGCCGGAAGTTGCCTGCAACCTTTTTCCCCGCAGCTTTACCCCTTCGCCTCTTACTCTCCTGCCGCCAGCTTGCTTGTCCTCTGTTTCTCTCCCTCGCTCATTTCCTACTCCTCTCTTCTTTCGCGCCGTCGCGCCGCCTTAACTTTTTTAACCCTCGCATTTGCAACTCTCTCGGCGACGGAGACCAACCGACGCGTCTTCGTTCGACCGTCGTGGCTACCGGATTGCTGGTGGCTCGTGGTTTTACCGCTGATTTAAAGATAATTTGTTGATGTACCTCGGTGGTTTTAGACTCTGTCTTAGTTTTTAGGTTTTCAAGTTTATTGTGTCTGGTTTCTGTTTAGTTTGGTTTAGTTTGGCGAATGTGATGCTTTACTGGCACGAAGATTCACTTGTTATCCGAATCGATTTGTTGGATTTGGCTTTTGTAGCTTATCATCAGTCCTCCCCCCTCGCTTGTTTGCTGTACGCATCTCTTCTTTGACGGCGGCGGCGAGGGTTTTTTGCTCCTCGGATTTCCGAGAAGTTTGCGTCGCAGAGGAGAGCACGTCACCGTCCAACTATCTCCTTCCATTAGTCGGAGGATTGCCGGTGGATTATGGTTGGCGGGACGAGGCAAAGGCTGTAATTTAAAGCACGCGGCGCTGATAAAAGGAGCCGACTGATAGCGGCTTAATAACGAAGCGCAAAAAGCGTACTGAGCCCTCGGGTACACTGTCTCGAGGGTGCGGTCTGCTTGCCTTGCCGGTGGCATCGATTATGGTATGGCGGTGGATCGATTGATCACGCGCTTACTTGCCGAGAGTGAATAAGCCGCCGCTAATTAAGTGGCAAGTGCCCTCCTTGCAAAGACTCCGGCTGATTAGAATATTTAGTAAAGTACTCGGAGTATGGAGTTTGCTGTGCGGTCGCGTTTTATATTCGTCGACGACTGATAACGATCCATCATTGACGACCAGTAGTCCTTTTCATTTCGCAGGTTAAGTGGTCTTTGAAATCAAATAATTTTTATAGAAAGAAAATATGATATATTTGATCAAAAACTACCACGAATCAGCAAAATGAAACATTTAATTTGTCGACGTCCTCGCGAGCAACTCTCAAACACTCCCGACACACGTACACCATCATCCCCAAAACAATAACCAAAGCCACCCTCGAAAAAAGCCCCACGGAACTCCTGCTTTCCTCTCCTATTTCTCACTTTCGCTGCACATTGAATTTTTAACGAATCCGCCAGTACAAATTCGTGTCGCAGCGACCGGCCGAGGGGGCGGGAGGGCGCGTCGAGAAGTGGCGCGGCGAATAATCCCCTCGACCCGTTTCCGCAGCTCGGCGAATTTGCATGCGACAGAGGCGACTTTATGATCCGGCAACGGGGTCTGCGTGGGGGGGTGTCGTCGCCGGGGAAAAGTTGATCGCGCGGCGGTTTTCCTATCGGAGTCATGAATTCTTGGGGGATGACGAGGGCGGCAGTGGCCGCTCGCGAGTGGCCGGTCAGTAAATCGTGGGGGCTCGTTGGTACACGAGGGGGTTAGGGCGAAGGGTTGGTTGGAGGGGGAGGGGGCTGTGCGCCCCTGCCACGCTCGGTGTCGCAAGCCCGCCTATTACCGCTGGCCCCGCGCTCACGTAATCACGCTTCCATTTCCGGAATTAGTCCATCAGGATTCAACGTCGCGTGAGGACAACCAATTCCAGCCAACCGGACAGCAGTGAGCGGAGAGAGCAGTGAGCCTCGTTGCCACCAGTTCTCTCCGATCCGACTGCCAACCCCCCACCCCCCACCCCTCCTGATAGCTTTCTTTGCGAATTTTATTGGGGCCGCGAATGCTAATGACCCGGTAATTAATTGTCGCTCCAAGCATACTCGCTGTTGGTCGAGCGCTTCTGATTGTTGGTCGAGATTCGTAAGGGTCTGAGGTACAGGGACCGAGAATTATTAGACTGGCGATTTTCGCTGATGCTAATCAGCATCCACTCTATTGAGTTATTATATTGCGTCATTTTATATCTGAACTAGTATTAGTACTCTAGTTTTTGAAGGATGATCGCGATTGCAGAATTTCTCTTTGGATCGTCTACCATTCGAATGGGAATGTCGAGTGAAGCTTGACGTGTGTACTTAAGGGAATGCAGGGCCTCTCAGCCATAGGTGCGTCGAAACCCTCTTAATAATGGCGCACAGCCCTGGAATAATTTTAAGCTACGTTTGAGAAAGCGAGCGCGCGTATAATGAGGCAGCGCTATGCCGGCGCATCGCTTGTCAGAAACACGGCGGTTCGTCGGAAGACAGAGAATCCACGTCTGCCAGAAAGCAAGAGCATCTCGCCGATCTCCCGTCAGGCGAGCAACAGTGTTGGCTCAAACGGGTGTGCACACGACATTGACGCAGACAAAACCTGTCGCCGCACTGCGAGAGCCGGAAAGCGCACAACTCCTCGGTTTTACATGCTTTCTCTCGCTTTCTAAACACCACTGCTTTAGCCCAGCTCTTTTCTTTGGAGAAAAAGCAGCTTTGTTTTCGCGCGCTTCCGTCAGATTTTACAGTGGTGAGAACTCAATTATTGTCTGGGTTTATTTAGATTTTCTACTTTGAGTTCCTTGAAAGAAAAGTCTCAATCAAGGTTGCTGTAAGAAAGTAAATTTGTTTGAAAGATTTTCCATAAGGATGTATTGATATACATATAAAAGTTCGTAAATATCAATGAATCATGTGTACCATCTATAACGATAGCTAATGCATAGCAGCCTGGCTTAATATGATTCCGGGTAAAGGCGTCCGGATTTCGGGATTAAATCCTTGCAATCGGGGAACTATGGGGCTTGCGTAATAGGAGAACACAGGTCCCTCAGATGTGGTTCCTGATGAAATCCCAGCCGGCTGTCTGAAAATTTCGAGGGTTAGGATTTCGTGCATTCGATAGTGCATGTGTGTGTTACAACCAAATGCTCAGAGTCAATGAGTCCTGCGTACGTACGAAACAAGCACCAAGCTGTTAACGAGAAACTAGTGGTATAATCAGTTGGCGGCAGCATGCGATCCCATTTGCAATAGAATCTGTTATTCGACTTGCGATATTAATTACTCGCCCCGTTTGATTGACGCAACGAGCACGAATACTCTGGTTATCCATTGAACTGCTTTTCCGATAGTATGCTGTGATTGACTCTGGCTCTAAATGCACTTCTGTATGTCTCGCTTAATAAAAAAGGGCACCAATTGTTGAAAAGTTTCAGGCCAGATACCAAATTCGTGAGGTTTAGAATGACTTATTGCTTTGCAGTGTTCTGCTCAACAGATTAGAATTTGAAACCCTCATTTCGTGTTACTTTGATTAGTAGTTCTCTGATTTTTAATGGGACCATTTATAAACATCGGTGGATTGGAAATAAATATAAGGTGTGAGTGATATATACAAATGTGAAACGGGACTAATGGAAAGCCATTAACGAACCTGACAACATTGCTCGACACCAGGCCCGAAACTCTTCCTCAAATTCATTCAATATACAAAATTGATTAGCACACACCTGCGTTCAATCATCGCTCTCAGTCAGTTTCACGCAAAATGTCTCCCTCTCTCTCTCTTTCAAGCCGATCGAAAAGTAGACCAACACTTTGTCTGATCACATATTGACGGCGCACACACGGCATTGGCGCAGTAGTGTACACGTAGGAAAAAGCAGACAAGTGTTGGTGAAGGAGATACCGAAACCGTCTGGGCCCCAATAGTTCTTATCCTCCCCGGCAGGATTATATTATGCAGGCTGTATTTGTTGTGTCGTGTGTGCGAGTGTGGGGAGTGAGGGCTATAGGGCGAAAGGAAGGGCGAGCGGGAGGAAGCAGGTAGCGGCAGTTGAAGCAGGCAAATATGTGCACTATACTTGAGCGGCAGCGCTTTACCGGGCCTCTTCACCCCCTTCAAATATCATAAATAGATTGCGGGTGTTTGTGCAAACAGCAGCCTCCACGGCAAACCTGTGCCCCGGCATTGAGCAGGGAGATTTTCCATCGGCGTATTAAAGGTGGATTTAAAGTCTGTTTGCGAATTTGTACGCGTTGCGGCCACCGACCGATGCAGCGGGCACGCGCTCTCGGTGCTTGGGTATGCTTGATCAGGCCTCAATGAGGGCATTTGTTCTCGAGAGCACGCACGCTTCCTCGATGAATGCCGGATTGTTTTCAGGCCCCGTGCGCGGCGACCTCAAACACTGGGATTTAGTGATTTTCTAATTGCAGTCGACTGAAGTTTATCATTGTATCGATTCTCTACCAGTGGCGAATTGAAAACAGAATTTGATAAATTCTTGGCTTTGATCCCGCAGGTTCTGCGAAATACATTTCAATCCAACGAAATGTATTTGCACTATAAAGAAAACGCGTAGTATAATTTTACCTTTGGCGACTGGCGTGATTTCACGGCATTCGATGAGTGTTTCGGTTCTCGGGCGGGACCCTCGCGACAACAAACACAACTCGAACAGCTAGTTGGCGAGCGGCGGCCGCACACATTTTTGCACCAACGCCCTCGTAAGCGCGCGCAGTTGTTCCGCAGAGTCGTCCGGTTGTGTTGCTCTGGCAGGATCCTCGCTGTTGGGATCTACCACTTGAAAAGCCAGGACACCGCACAGCATGCGCGCCGGGTTAAAGCCCAGCTAGTTATTGCCCGGGACTGTTCGACAAATAACGCTCGAATTACGGTGCGCTAAACTTTTGTTTGCACCGCGCTATTCTGCCCCCCGCGCTCTCGACACCCAAGTTTCCTTTATGGCTTCTGATTGGCTGTGAGAAAAGTTCTTATCTGAACTCAAAACTACATACGTATAATGTAATCTTGCCGTTGTATGAATCGTGGAAAAAATGGTTTTTAATCGAAATACGAGGCTTCAAGTTCGAAATATTGGTTTTACTGAAATATTTGTCCGCGGGAAACAATAATTACCGTCGACAGCCAACAAATGGCAAAAATAATATTTAACTGATGGGACAAAATGCGCACACGTGTTCTCTCGATTTTTATTCCCTTTCGGCGAGCACTTCACGCGCGCGAGTATTAAACATGTAATTCCGTCGAGGAGCATGTAATTGTAGCTAGTTGAATGGAGATTACATAGTTTTAGCCGTCCGTGTCGCACTCTCTAGTCAGCGTCGAAGCGCAGTAATAGGCTTATTGGGAATTAACGGGAGTAGTCGGCGGGTGGTTCCAATGACTGGCCGGAGCTCTGGCAGCGAGCGATGACGGGGATAGCAGGCTATCGAGTTACGAGCGTGTGCAAGGTCGTTACATCGGGGTCGAGTGACCTTTGAGCGCCCTTCATTCCGCACGAGTACTGCCAGTCGCAGCTCCCCTGCTAGATCTTCTTGCGCCTCCCTTTTTCCCTCGATTTCTCGCAGCCCCCGCTCCCTTTCAACTTCACCTTCAGTGTTCTGCTTCGAGCTTCCGCCTCGTTTCTTGTTCCGTTTCGGCTGCTCCTTCCAGAACCGATCCTCGAAAAACCGAGGGCTCTTGGCGGCCCCGCCGGAGATCGATTTCGGAGTGCTGATCGCACGCGTCGGCCAACTTCTGCACAAAGTGAATAAAGGATACTGGAAAAATACGCCATTGGATGACACGATACACGGATATTTTAAAAAATAAAGAATAAAGTAAATATAATTTAGCATAAATATAAAAGCATAATTTTCGAATTATCAATCAACTGCGTCTGAATGATAAGGTAAATAGTGCGAAATTCGAATTCGCTTGTTACAATCCATTTCTTTCAGCAATATCTATATCTATATTATATATATCTATATACATATAGTAATATAGATATAGATATATTACTATATGTATATAGATATATATAATATAGATATAGATATTGCTGAAAGAAATGGATTGTAACAAGCGAATTCGAATTTCGCACTATTTACCTTATCATTCAGACGCAGTTGATTGATAATTCGAAAATTATGCTAATACCATCGGGTCGGTGAAAAAGCGATTCCCAACAATTAAAACCTTTTCAAAGTTCTTTAATTATCCCGCTGATCTGATAACTACCTTAACGAGCTTCTTCATAACCGTTTACCCGACTTCGCTCAGCCAGCCCTGCGAATTAGTCTGGGAGCTCCGAAACACCATTGGATTCCCTCTATAAAAGAAGGTCAAGGTATAAATCACCGAGAAAAGGGCTGCGTAAGCGTTGCTCGCCCATTAATACCGCAGGCTTTTTCCCGTGGAGAATCATGAAAGGCGCATTTCGAAAAACAAGGCCGCCTTTCACGAGACAGAGTGAGGAGATACCTCTCGGCACCCTCTCCTTGAGCGGAGCATCTCCGAGAGGACCTTAACGAGGCTGGAATCGGTGCGAGCGCGCGCTTCGTCTTCGTCTCGACCCAGTCATTCGTCACGAATATTCCGATGCTCTCCCGCTGATCGTAATGAGGCGGCAGGGCTGGGATCTGGCGGGGATCATGGCGAGGTTTTTTCGGCTGCCAGCTATTGTCAAGCATCTGCGAGACCGCCCTCCGGGAATAATGATGCCTTCAAGAGAGACTCACCCCCGCCGCCGCCGCCGCCACCCTGTCCCCTGTCACACCAACCCCTACGATCTTACTGACCCTGTTTAGTCTGTCGGGAAAATAATTGATTTGCCATCAGGTTCAAGCGGAGAAGGCCGTATTTGTTAGGGGCTATTAGGCTCGCCAGATTTATGGGGTGAACTTAATCGCGCCTTGCTTGCCGAGTCCCGATAGCAATGGGATTACTAGTAATTGGTGGACGTGGCCGCGGCGGCTCACGTTTATCATCAATTATAGTCTCGCGGTTCGTGAGTGCTTCTTTAAGAATCCATTGCGTGCGGTCGGGTACTTCTGTTTGGGAATTGGTGAAAGGTATATAGGATTTCGATAAAGGCAGAGCGGACCGGAAATGTCTGTGCAAGTGAAAAGGCGGTTTATCCTAGAAACACACGGGTTTGCCAATGTTAAGAAAATAGTTGAATTGAATAGTGGAAGTGGAGAACTAGATATCTTGTGGTAGAAATGGATGTGGCGTAACAGCTGTTGAGGCAGGTAATTGACGATTAATTAAGCAGTGGAGAATAATTATTCACACTCCTAGAAGACTTGAGGCTTGATTAATGTCACTTAATTCGATTGGAAGTGGAGGTTTATGGGGCGGTTGAGGGCCATCTGTTAATTCATTCGAGTGGCAGGAAACAGTAAATCAGATCTAAGTTATCCCCCGGTCTTTAATACTTGAGATATCGGTCTCCAAGGCTTAGGTGCTGCTACTTCATTAATAAGCCAAGAAGTTACCACGGCGAGTGTGCATTATTTAACTTAATTAAGGAGACAAGTTTCTCCTCCTCGAACGCGCCCCATGATTTATTACGCTAAGGCGTTGGATACTCGAAACTCCACTTATGGGATAATCGAATGCGTCAGTTCAGTGTCAAGATAAATAACTGATTTCAACGATTTAGTTTTGAATATTTTGCGAAATTAGGTATTTCAATGTTAATGGAGTAAAAATCTGATGAAAAAATGGAAAATTCCTTAATCTTATTATAGCTTCTTGATACGCGAGTATTACCAAGAATTCCAGTGGGTCATTTTACGAGTGGAGGCAGGACACTCTCGGCAGTAAATGTCGGATTAATGCGTCGCTCCCGCGGGCGGGCTCGCCTTCTTAATTCCGGGCGAAGTTCGGCGCAGAGTTGACGGCATTTAATTCGATTAAACGCCGCCGGCGGATATACCTCGGCGGCGCGGGCGTGATTTAATTTAACGAGCACGTAGTCGGCAAGCCGGCGGAGGAGAGTGCGAGGTCGAAAGAAGCCAAGGGCTGCTTCGCCAGGCAAAGAAGACGCCGACGTCACCCTCCGGCGAGGCCGTGAGAAAGAGAGGGGCCTCGCGGGGTGCTCGGCCGCCAAGTTAACCAAAATACGGTTAATAATCGACTCCGGCTACTTTCTATTTCATTATATTTCCATAATGAGCAGGAGTTATCTCGGCGATGACAAGGCAGCCTGACTTCTCCCGCCTGTCCTTTTTTCGCCCCCGTTTAAAGAGGGCAGAGCTCAGCATTCACCCCGGCACTTGATCCCCGCTCTTATTCCCGGATGAAATGAACAGATTCCCTTGAGCACAGCTCTGATGTAACAAGCTCGTTAAACGTTCCCGTAAACCGAGAGCGCGGAACACCAAGTGCAGCCTTTCTTGAGCTCGGATTTCGTTCTGGTATTTTCCCCGTCGGAGACGGGCTTTGTTTTTATTTGGCTCGGGAGATTGCTTATCATTCTTGGTATTGATTAGCTCGGTGTGAACTCGATATTATTTTACTTTTTGGCTAGATTGCACAAATATCTGCCATTCTTTCGAATCCTGAATAATGGTTAATTATGCTTGAGAAATTAGGAAATATTTGTTTTCTTTTTGAGAAAATTGTATCTCAAGGGCGCAACAATAATGCGACGGTTGCGATAACTTTCATCGGCTTTGCTCGGTCGAGGCTCGGATACGCGGCTTAATACAAATAATAGAAGAGCGGCCGGCGCAGCTACTTTCGGAAACAATTGCCGGCTTCCTGGAGGAGAAGTGGCTGAAGCTGGCTGAAGTCTACAGTGCGGTGCAGAAAGGATTGTGGATTATCTTGACAGATCTTGACGCTGTTGAGAATCAAGTGTACGAGGCCGGAACGCTCGAAACCACCCGACATAATCCGGCCACTTAGCATAAAGTTGAGAAAAAGCCGGCAGAGCACTCCTGTCCTAAGGTTGCTGTCTCGAGCTTTTAAGGCTAAACAAATAACAGAATGCTCAACACTGCTACTCCAGTCTCGTCCTCGCACTCCATAGAGAGTGTAGTGTTCTAATCATTAGGTTGAACGAGCGCATAGTAATGCGAATTGAGAGGAAGAGAGAGAAGTAATTTTTCGTTTTTATTGGATATTTTCATTTTATTATTAATGTAAAAGCGTTTTTAAGATTAATTGGCACTTTGATTTACTGTTCATGCTTGCATGAAAGTCAAATCGTTTGAAGCATGTATATAATTTTCAATTTTATATTTGTCTTTGGAATTTTAATTGGCAGCATTGATTGCTATTTGGAGTAGGAATAATATGTTTGTTTCCGATTCCGGTACTTAATTCACGTTCTATTAATTTTCTATTTCGCAAAGTAATTTTGATGAATGCTATTTAATCCGTCATATCCGCTTCATATGTATAATACATATTTCAGTGATGCGTTCATTCGTGGTTGCCACTGCTCCCATTTTGTTTTACAGTTTGCTGATGATACTTTGGTGTACACCTCATCATGCATTAATTTGAAGCGAGAGTGCACGGGGTTCCCGCGGTACATGCAACATGCGACTTTGACTGTCAGCAGATCTTGATTCCCCGGCAGTCCGGTAGACGGAGAGCTTTTCGGTTCGCTAGTTCATATCAGGCGCAGCACGCCGGAATTCGGTACATGCTCTCGCCCACCTCCGCCCCAACCCCCTCGTGGCAGTAACCGTATCGCGTAACATAGTGCGCCCAAGCACACGCGCACTTCGCGACACGATCAACAGAGTGATTTACGGTTTTCATGATTTACTCGTTGGCGAAGATCTTGCTTATCCGGGCCGCTTGACGCGGAGCCTCGCGACTCCAAGTTACATGGGCTTTCGATAGAGTTCACGTTGCCTCGTCGATACTCGTTTAACGTAGATGCAAAACAATTGATTTACTAGTAGTTATTGATAAAAGAGTGCTAGCTCGTTGATTCGCGTATGACACTTTCTGTCATAACGAATTTAATGTTCGGACATTTCTTAAATTTATTGGCAAAATCATTTCTAATTTTTCAATGCTTTACTTTAAGAGCAGTTGACTGCGAAGACTGATAGGATGGCTCTGTCAAATGTTCCCAATGCAAATAAAACTGAAAGGAAAACAAGCTGTTCCACGAGGGGGTAGAGCGCGATGGAATCCCTCGAATAACACAAATCGATCAAGCTTTCCCGATTACGGCTTCGCGAAACGGTACACTTCTCAGAGGTTTCGGCCGCACTTTCGGGGATGCGCTTTTATTGGCCTGGCGTGGAGGCGGGGGTAGAAGCCATCACCGCTTATTTATCAATGCCTCGTAAAAGTGCGGCCGGCAAACGGCTCATAAACGAGGCCTGGGCCAATAAAAGCGGCCACTCGCCACGGTGGCAGCACCGCTGTTCCAGCCTCGGAAATTTCGAGTCCCCGCCCTCGTAAATTCGAGCCATGAATTTTTACGGCGCCTGGAAAAGCTCTGCCCTGCGACCCCTCCTGTCTCACGTTCGCCCCCCCTTCCCCCCCTCGCTCGCGCCGCCAGTTCAATTGTGCGACTCGAGGAGACACGTTCGCCTCGACACCTGCCCACCCTCGCGCGGCAGACTGCTTTTAATCGCAGTCCGATAGCGCGTCACGACGTGCTCGATTAACTTGCCATTATGCGAGCGGTTGCCGCTCTTATGTATGGGAATCCAGTTAACTGGTACATCCTTCACGAGTGATGCTGGGTAATTAGTTTTACAGCGGTTTGAAGAATGAGTTAATAGTAGTATGGAATTTCATCAATCAATATTATAAACATGAAGTGTCGCATAATAATCAATAACAATATCAATCAAATTCTGCCAATTTTAATAAGCAAAGAATCCGAAACACATTTACGTCCGAAATAAGCGTTTGAAGGTAAAACACGAAGACCATAAATTGCTGCCGTTGGCTGCAACACGTGAACATAATTCCCCGGGCGAACATTGTACCAGCTCGGCTGGCAGATGTCACTGTACGATTGCAAAATAATTAATCGAGCTTCCGATAGCTCTCGATTACGGATCAAGAACTTGTTCCCGACGCAATATTAGCACGCCATGTAAGGTGTTGGTACTTCACAGACCCACCTGTACAGACACCCGCACACATAATTCCACATAGATGAAAGGGTGGCGTGAGCTAGCGCCATTTCGCAGAAGGTTGAGCGCGCTGAGCACTTAAAATATTAATTTCCCGCGGACGTATTTTCGCCGCGGCGATCGCATATTCGCAAATGCCATGCATACCGCTAATTTCGCCGCATGATTTACGGACGACGGACGGGAAGCTCGCAGTGCCAGCCACTGGTGAGAGAGAGAGAGAGGGAAAGCGATGGGAGGGAGTGAGGCGATGAGTTAGTTGGCGAGAGAGGAAAGAGAGGTTGAACGGTGACGGGGTGGGGGGCAGGGAAAAATATTAATTGGAATTTATGTCGCCCGCTGGCTGATTGCCAGACCGCCCTTGCTAAAAGCGCCCCGAGCTTTTGTGACTTATTACAATGTTTCCTTCGATTACGGAAACGCGCGGGCGCGCGCGCGCGCGCGCTTTCGCCGCTGTTCACTATTTACGCAGCCGTATTTCCCCGCCTTTGCGCGAGAATACACAAACGCGGCCGCGCAAATGTCGAGCGTGGCAACGACAGGTGATAAGTTAATGACGCCGCTGGAATAGTAGAATGGGCCGACGCGTAGATGAAAAGTTGTGCTGGAAGTTGGGATATGCTGTTAAAAGTTCTTGAAAATGTCGAGTGCATATACTTGCTCGGCGGCGCAGTTCCGCGTGGAATTTCAATTTTCATTAACGCCCTGCATCTCATTTTCGATAATAACGTAATTCAATACTTGATAATTTATAGTCCCAGCGATTTCTACGTTAATTATAATGTAATATCGAGTTGCTACCTAGCCGCCCCCCTTCATAATTCAAGCGGCGGTTTTTAAAGTTTTCACGCTGGTTAATCCGGAATATCCGCTTCGAATGGATCGAATTTCAATAACAAATCCGCGCTTATCTGTCTTTAAGAGAATAATGCGTGTTCAAGTTGTCGGTATTACTACAAAATCTCGCATATTTCCACAACAATAGATACGATACTCACAAATATATAATAGAAAAAGGCAAAGACAATACCATCCGATTTTTTAGTACCATAGAAACGAAGAATGAAGCTCGGCGAAATGAAATAATAACGGACTTCGCTCCACCCAGAGTCAATTAAAAGCGGAAGGCTTTCATGCAGATTCAATAATTCCGTCTGACGGCGAAGGGTCCTTTGATTTTCGATAGCCAAACGGCAGATCCACCGTCAATATAGATTTAATGAGTGACACAGGCGAATCAAAGTTGCGCTAGAATTTTAAATATCGCCGCGCGCCTCGCTGGTGTGATCAATTGCGCGTCGCTCGGCTGACGGACAAGAATAATTGAATTACTTGCTATAGCTCGGGGGAGACCGGATCAACGCAACCTCGTACCGATGCCTCGGCTCAGTTGTATGCCGCGTCCGTCAAACTAATTGAAATTGGTGCATTATTATTAACTCGACGGTAGACGCGAACATACGCCGACAGGCTAGTGGACAGCGCGACAAAGTATGAAAGTGGGGATCCTGTACTGGTTGATTGAGATTTGCGACTCGATTTTTTCAGAGGAGTAATGAATTTAGTAGAAAATAGTGGACGGGGCAAGGTTCACAACGAAACAATGTAAAGATTGATAGTCGTAAAAGTCAACTTTTAAGTTAGAATAACGCAAAGTTATATAATATTCCAGACATCGAGTTACTCAACAAAGTATTAATAAAATATGATCTTTCTTCACCTGCCAAAATTACATAGCATTTAACTACACGAAATCCACTGTAACCCTCGAGACAAGAACTGGTCAGTCTTCCCCCAGATAAGGCGAACCTAAATGACTGATTACTCGGATCTCTCAGTGTGCTCGCGTGCGTCGGCCGATCGGCTTCTCCCTCGCTCGAGAGGACGTGCCAGGTCGAAAAGCGTGAACAGTGCTCGCCTGGATTCCGAGAGGATCGAGCGCCACGAATCGCACGGCTGCTAGGCAGTCGCCTATACTAACTCGGAGACTAGGAAACTTTCTGGAAATGGAAAAAGTCTTGGCGAGGAGGTGTGCTCGCGGCGCGCTCTCTCTCCAACGGTGCGGCAAAAAGTCGATACGCCGGCGACGGATTTTTCTGCGATGGCCTCACTCCCATCCGGGGATCCACGCTCTTCTACTGCCTCTTCCCGTTCCACCTGCCTTGCCCCTTTCGCCTCTCTGTAGACGAGGGTCAGCTGCAGTCCACTCTACATACATACAGGGTGATTCAGTTGCCCTCGCACTCCCAGTGACGCGCGACAACAATTGAAGAAACGAACAAAGGCAACGGTTTATATGAATTCCTCTTTTAAAAGACACGTATGTACATGTTTTCATAGAAATTATGTGTTAATTATAATTACACGCGAATGCCTCACGAGTGTTCTTCAAATGATTCATGTTATATTACATAATATCATATTGAAGGTAAATGGTATGTAATATAACAGGCATTCCTGTTGGGTGAAACTTGGAGTTGGACAGTGCTGATTCAAAAGCGGATGGATCACCCTGTACATATACAGATACATGTATGCGGGCTCAACCATATATACGTAGGGTCTCAGTCAGCAGCTGTTCGAATCGGGAATAATGGACTGGCTTTCGAGAGCCGGTCCTCATCCTCTTGCCAAGTGTGCAACCTCTACGGGGACCATCCACCTATCTCCCTGAATGCTTGGACCTTCAATGGATCGCTGACGAGCGATCCACGCTGATTGAACCTTAATCTCCGGAATCTTCGGATTCAGAAGCCGAATAGTTTCCCCTGCGCAAGGGTAAACTTAGGCAATCGCATGATAGGATCAAGGATAGAATAAGGGTTGCAAGATTTTCAGGTGGCTTCATTCATAAAATCCGACCGATATTTTCGGTTATGCTTTATCAAATTCTCGAAAATTGACGGACGATCGCTGAAAGAGATTAAAGGTTACAATAGACAAGTGTTGCCTTTGATAAACTGCTGAAATCTCTAATTAATCGCCAAAGAAATTAGGGTAGGCAAGTGTGTCGTGCATGTTAAGTGATTGTTAGAGTGTTCTCGAGCGAGGATAAGTAGGAGAAGCTTGAATTAATCCAGGGATACACGAGCTGTTAAGACCCATGAATCTTTCCTTGATTCCTTGGCTACATATCATCGCATTTACTAATTGAATAGCATCCTGGCGGTGACGTCGATCCTGAGAGCGTTGTATTCATGCAGGGCCGGTTGAAAATAAAAGGGAAAATGCTTTTCCCGCCATTTCGCCGAGGAGGTAAATACACGGGGTTGAGCGGGTTGAGCCCGAAGACAAAAAGGCAAGGTCGATGGAGCGGACGATTGTGGCGCAACTCCGTCGTTATCTCACATTTTTTCCGCCGCTGAGAGACTCGGCCTTCTCCCTCCCTCCCAGGCCCCTCTGTTTCTCGTACCATTCCCACCTTTATACACATTCATTCTCACCCTATCTCCCTTTTGTCTTCGCCGCATATGAGGCCGGTATCTTGAAGCTTGCTGGTGCTTCCCGCGCGATCTTTCATTCTCTTGCTCGCCGCTGCGCGTTACTTAATTGAAAAGGGAAAGCACAACGCCACTACGTATATTTCCGAGAGGGATGTGCGAGATAATGCCGAGGGGTTTCATTCCTTTAATGCGTGCCGGGGAAAAATGAGGATTCGCCAGCCTCGCCGGATTCAGTTCGGAGGTTTGCAGTGTCCTGATTAGAGAGAACCCGCTGACGTCGAAGCCTTGATTTTTCACGCAGGGAATATATTTTATTATATTTTATTCAACATTTATGTATTCAATGCTTCGTTGATGGTATTGTCAACGGAAAATGTTATTTACTGTATTGGATTCTCTAAATATTCGAGGAATTTTTTACAAATGTTTCTGAAACCAAAATAGGCTTCATCTCGTAGTGTACAGTCAACAGAGTATCAATATTAGTGGGCGGAGGTGACGAGAATATCGAACTGCATTGAAGTGCGGGCGACTCATTGATTATCCTCTCGCCAATTAATGTGCCCCGGCTTGTTAGGCGTCCTCGTGTAATTGGGATACCTAACCTTCAATAATCAAGAGCCACTAGCGGCGCTCGTATTACCTGCTTTTGTCGGGCGGCTCTTATGCAAGTGTCAAAGCTTCCCCGGTGATTAAAAGCCCGGCAGGCCGCGTGTATCCTGAATTACCTCTACGTGACGATAGGACCACCGGCCGTTTTTGCTGGTGCGCGAACGCAGCGAAAGAAAAGAGCTGGCAAACTTCGTGCAAAAAATTGAAAACCGCCCATAACTTTTTGAATTATGAAGATATCAGTTGATTTACTGCACAGAATACCACAAATTGATCACGATTCAATGCGTTAATTAGTTTCGCTTTTCGAAAAGAAGCACCACTAACTTGAGGCACATTATATTTTGGCTTTTTCGATACTAAATGTATTATTATTCTTTTTTCAAAAATTTGTGACTCGATCGGATTGGAGTGGAGTGAAACTGACCGGGTATTGGTCGAGCGAGGCTTAAATTCCTGCGCACATAGTAATAATTCCGGGGGGATATGCGGAGAAAAAACAGAATAGTCTTTCTGTGTCGGTTTTCATCGCGGTGATGAATAGTATTTTTACGGCGCTTTCGTTCATTTATCGTGGGCGACGGTGGTGGCTATATCCATTCCCGGTGATGGATGTGGGCCAAATTGTTCTTTTACATCTAGATATCCTCCGGCGTGAAAGCCCACGCACCAGCCACTCTCTGTGTGCGTGGCCGTGCTCGTGCTCGGCGTGTACTCGCCGTTACAAGAGGGAAAGTGCATGACATCGTAACACCCGCAATTCTATGACGCCCTCAGTTTGCTGCGCCATATTTCCACTCGGTGTACTTTGTGACGGCGGCACCGCGTTGTAATCCACTGTGTGCCAACACGCGCGCGACATCCATTTCGATCGGCCGACCATTCTTTGGCCACTCGAAACTTATGTTGTATGCTCTGGCGACTCCGACCTCGTGAAATAGTGTTGTTCCGGCTGGTTTCCATTCTCAACAGTGTAAGATAAAATGGGAGCCGTAAACTAGTCTGTTACGCTTCACTTTTGACGCGCGCATCGCCAACATCCACATTCCCTCTTTTATTTTACTTGGAAAAACGATTTCTCTCGCAAAACATAAGCATTTTTTAAAGATCCCTATTTCTGCCCGAAAAAAATTAATTCCATCATTACGAAAGAATCCACAATCGCGTGACCACGTCAGAAGCACAAGTTTTTCTCCCCCCAATGAGTCGAATCTCATCTCATCGAGTGCAGGTTACGATCACATGCTCGACGTGTAATAGCAGGACTCGCTCTTGTTAAGCCAGCATCACCGTCGGATTATCTTCCGCGTATGTGTGCGCGAAGCAGAGCGTAAGATGCGTTGACCGCGTGCAAATTGAATTTCACGGGGGTGCAAACCCAGGCCCGTTTCTCCGCCGGGCTGTCTCGCGGGCTACGTGCGTGGACGCGTGGCTCAGGAGCGCCCCGGACAGCTTTCCAGGGATCTGTGTGCGTCGGGATGCTGCGGGACACTCGGCTGTCTGTGTGTCTGCTCGTTGGGGTCAAAGCCGAGGGGAAGATCTTTGGTGGTGGGAAGGTGGCACTCGCTCGAGAGCCAATAAACCGAGAGCGGCTAGGGCAAACAACCCTCTAACCATACGGGATATCTCTCAGCCAGGCTTCCTCGCACGGAGAGCTCCCTCCTCCTCCTCCTCCTCCTCCTCCTCCTAGTCGATATTCAATTCCGTTTGCGCTAATAGAAAATTCGGTGAGCTCCCTTCGATCGATTATCGATTTCCAGTTTGTCCTATCGGATCTCTACATGCTGTTTAACAGTCGCATTCTTTCTAATAGCAGCTGCCCCCGCTCTTTTCTCCCTGGTTTACTGTAATAGAAAGCTTGTATGCTAGTAAAAGCTAGCGAAATTCACCCTTGCAAATGTCCTGTATGCGGTAAAAGAGAGCTTGGCTGCAGGTTAAAAGCCTCCATACACAAGCAAACCATACATCATTAGCAATGATTTTATCCTAGAAAATAGCTTAATACTCTACTTTAACTCTGACAATCCGCAGTTTATTAATAAGAGTAATCCAAGCGAAGTTCGTGAGCTGCATTCCGTTGCAGGAAATTATTCTTGAGTTCTCGTAGCCTCGGCGCCGGGTGCGTCGGCTTCTTTTCATTAGACGGAAATGTGGTATAATAGAAAACAGAACCTTCCCAGGAAGAAAAGGGAAGAAAGGTGAGAAAGAAAAAGTGGCAGCTTACGCGGCGCGAATGAAAACGAACCACCAATAGCGCGCGGGGGCCCATCGGACGCGTTTCCCATTCTTTTCTAATTACGCCGCTCATTAGGTAATGCGTGTTTATTACAGGCTGCTGATTAATTAATGTCCATGCAGCACTTGTTAAGCACTGGTCTGCTGATTTGTTCACTTGGCTGTTAGTTTTTTCTCTCCCACGAGACTCCTTTCACCTCGTGTTAAAGGTGTTAATGGTCTAATTAGCTCGCTGGTTTGCTTCGCCTTTCATCGAGCTCCCTCTTCGGTCTATGGCGTTTCAATCGACTCCCTTCATTCGCCTTGATTTGTAATGGACTCAGTGAATAGGAAACGATGATAACATTATTTAGAACGAAACTTGGCTCAACTTTCAGTTGGCACATGCTGCACTTGGGGGTAATTAGGAAGTTCGTGTGGCATTTCGATTGGGTTGAATATCCTGTTACTTTTAAGTGCAAATTCTAATTCAAGGTTCCTGTGAATCAAAACTTTTGTTGGGTTTAAAAGGATGCGCTTCTTAGTCAGCCATTTCGTCCTATGTATAGATCGCGTAGCTTTGCATTACACTTTGTTAACTCGTGTAGCATGAAAATTACCGTAATTTCATATTTCGTTACACTTTCGTAAGACGTTGCTGCTTAAGTTTTCATTAAGTCCGCCGTCCGCCGCCGAACGACCTCCGGAGCTCAGTTTAGTCCCACATAATCTGAAAGGGAACTTTTTTAAAGGCACCTTCGAGGTGAGAGGAAGTTTCCAATTGGTCGCAACTACTTAACAAGCTGCTTAAATATTTGCTTTCATCAGTTGGCGCATTCGGTGCATTATACGCGAGGTGTGTATAATGGTGTGTCTTTTGCCTCTAATGGGATTCAACATTTCATGAGCCTTTTGAAACACGGATTGTAAACCCCTCTGACCTTGTAACGCCGTTACAACTAAGCCTTTCAACCTCAAAACTATAGTTTCATTATTAATTACAAAGTCTTAAATTTGACACAATTAAAAGCTTGATTCACCAGAATTTCAAGCCTCAAAGTATTATACAAAACCGCCAATAAAATCGGGGCCCCGCAAAGCGGCTTCAACAATTAACCCACAGTATTTACAATGTTGAAGAATTCAATTTAATTCTTCCGCAAAAGTGGTTTGATAGTCCGTGAAGAATTAGATCCGAAAGAGTGAACTCTCTCCCGCGGAACGGCTTTAACAAAGAGCGGAAAAAGCGGGCGGAACAGAGGAAAGAAAGTTGGAAGCCGAGCGCAAAGTCACCGGGAACTATTTACAAGCTTTATACTTAATATTCAAAAGTTTGCTCGTGCGAAACTTGGTGGGCGGGCGCTGCTGGGCGAACTTACAGGTTCGCCGCCGGTAACAAACATAGTCTGCTCAGCGAGTCATAGTTAAGTTAATTTGGAGCGGCAGTGTCGGGTCACCTAACATATTGATGGAATAGGAGACAATGGAAAGCGGGAGTGAAAGGTAGAGAGGGAGAGGACGGCGGTGGCGCGGAGGGAAAGTTCAGTGTGAGTTTCGCATCGGAATAACGCTCTTTCTTCGCAAGCAAAAGCCCGCGATCTCTCGATTAAATATTTGATTTGGACCAAATGCTTCTTGGTCACTCTCTGCCCTCACCAGTTCACCACACGCTCCCTCCACCTCGAACCTCCTGCTCGAAGGGGATGACGGCCGAGGGATCGAACCGCTCACACTTTTTCCACTGGCTCCGTCCATCGGGTGCGCCACCGTTAATTTCGAATTCATGAAACACGTGACGCCAGATCGAGAATCCATTTCCCTTCGGCTCGCTGCCTCTTATCTAGTAAGCACGCGCTCGCGCAGCCCACTCTCTGCCAACCTTCAAACCGTCAAACTATTGTCCACACCTTCACGAAAGCTCCTTTCGCTCCACGCGGCAAAAGTTGTGACTCTCGCCAACTCCCTCGGGCCGGGTTTGTAATTCATATTTATATTTGCATTGGGAATTTGAAAGGAATTCAGTATTGGCAGACTGCGCATGTTTGTGCAAATGTATACGTCTTTAAGTATTAGAGTCTCGTGTGTCGAGGGTCGCGTATATGTTTCATTGTTCACATACAACACACTTTGCATAGTCGTTGCTGTGTGCACTCTATGTATACATAATCCATGATTGGGGGGACAAGTGAACTCCTTTTTGCATAAGCTGCCGCAGTCTATTATTAGTACGCTATTTTGCTTGTGTAGTGTTCTCATACTCTTTGTTAAACGATGATCAGTCAAGTGTAGACATCAATAACAATTTTCTAGTGTTTGCGTCCCGAAGCTGTCGCATCAAAGTATTTACAGTGTTCCATGAAGGTTATTAATACAACAATATTTGAAAACTACATTTTGGCAATTACAGATGGTACTATTGTTTAATTGGCGTAAGTTACAGACCTGCATTATTATTAGAGCAAGCAATTGTAAATCGTGGGACATGTAAATAAGCGAGCATCCAGCCCTTTGATGATATCAGATTTATTTTATTGATTCCGCCGAAATTAATGTTTGCACGAGCGACCTAGTCGTGCCACCACTTATTTACTCTTAGCTACACATCACCCGGCAATTTCAGCGTTTCGTGCGAGCTACAACGTGTACGTGGAGGTGCGCGCGCGCGTGTGACTGTGTCGGTGTGTGTGCTAGCATGACGATAGAACACTCGGAGGCCGAATGATCGATTCGCGTAGCGGGTCAGCTTGTTTCGACGAGACATTATTTCTCACGCCACGTTACCGTCACTGTCCATTTTGCTGGACACCGTATCTGCTTTGTTGCACGATCAGCGCCCTGTGCTCCGCCATGCGGCAACGGTACACCTCCCGCTCTCTTCTCCTCTCTCCTCTCCCTTTTCCCTCGCTGGCTACCTTCCATCTCCCTCTCGCCCGCAGATATTCGACTTCCACCGAAATCCGATATTCTTTCACGTGGAAATAGATTGGATCCCCGGATAATCAAGTCTCTCGCTCGCGCACTCGCTCTCTCGGATTAAATTGAAACAAGTTTTACGGCCGGACGTGAATCCACGGCCATTTGGGTGCTTCTTCGGAGGCTCGGAATACCTTGACTGGCTACTCTCTCTCTCTTTCTCTCCCTTTTTTTGGGCAACTCTGTTTTCGAATATTAAAGGCCACCGTCGGCTTCGGCGCAGTTTTATTTATACTCTCCGAGGGAAATTGACGACGGTGCCTGAGTGTGCAGATTTCACTCTATTTTCTGTGTTAATAGAAACGCAGCTGCAATCACGATAAGTCGTGGATAGAAATAGATTAGGATTCTTCTGATAGGAAGTGTGTGATTTTTCTTGGAAGACGAGTCGATTAACCTGCAAGCCTTGCTCCCTCACGTACTTGCCACCTCGAAATTGGCAATTTCCAAAGCCGCGCGATATCACTGAGATACAGGCATACTCCTAATTAGATCGGCTGTTTTATGTGCCTCCGTTAATACGCGACGGCAGCTCTTGCAATTATCGTTTCAGCAGGCGGTGCTCACCTACTAGCGAGTACTCGTCGATGAGGTCGCGAGGAGTCCTGATAAGCTCACTGATAAGCAGCAGCCTTCCAAAGAATACTTCGACCTCACTTTATAATACAATTTTCCTTTTCAAAATACATTGTTTTTGCTTTTCATAATTTTTAATTTTATTCCCTAACTTTAAATTATTTTTTCGTCTACTTCTCCTATTGCCAATTGTATTCTTATCTTCCGAATTTAATTCCTATTGTGGAATTCCGTGAAGCACATTCCTGGCTTCCTACCCAGGCGACCTTCGAGGATTCTAGTCGAAGTATCTGCCGCGGTGATAGTTTCCCGAATAGTTTAGCCTCGGAGGTTTTTCCAAATTCCCGAGCTTTGGAATTTCGATATTGGAAAAATTCGAAGCTTCTAATTCCCCTTGTCGCGACAAAACTCCTGGAGGTCACTCGACGCTTTAATGATAATTGCACTGTAAGAAAGCTTTTGCTCAACTTTTTACCCAGTAAGAAGACTAAGACGAACAGTTTGGGGTTTGAAGAAAGGCGACGATTCTGCGAATTATTCTGCTTTAACGTGAAACATGTCGAGGGGTTAAGGTAGCAAGTGTTTCTTCCCGGGGCCTGTCTCTGACTCAGCGTCCGTATTTCCTCCTTATCTCACACTTTCTGTATTCGCCCGCTCGCCGTTAAATTGGTCATTTACGGGGAGAAGCGCGGCAGCGTCGAACTGAGCCCGCATCCCTAACGACGTCGGAACTTGCCAAGATTATGCTCGTGAACTATGCCCCCGGCGATAATGGTACGTATGCGCATCCTCTGGCCATCGGAGATCACGGTTGCGGATTTTTGAGATGCCAAGCGCACATAACTTCAACTAAGAATCCCCACAAAACCACTGAAATCCAAGTTAAATCTGTAAGTATGTATAAGTTCATTTCGCCGAATTCAGCAATACATTTCTCGAAGATGCTAACTTATTTTGTGTAACGCGAAGTATATTGATTTATTCCAAGCATTTAACTATAAACTCATTGGAATTTTAAATTGTCATGATTCCCGATTCGCCAGGTAGATAATCTGCTGGTTGAAGGTATCGGTGTCAAACGTCATAGTGGCGTTAAGTTATGTCATAAAGCCCGCTAATACAGAGCGATTCTATTTTCGTGTGGCGAATAAGAGCTTTGTAAGGGATGATAACGTTGTCCCCAATGTGTCGACCCCGAATAAGATTGATCGCGCCGTGCGAAGAATATTTCTATTTCTGGTAACACCGGGAGAGACCGTCGCGCACGCCAATTAGCCTAACAGCCTTTTTGACCGGCCAAATGGATTATCCAGACGATGAAACTGCCTGCGGTGCAGACAGGATCGAACCTAGACTCCCTAGACTCACGCAGTAGTCTGAGTTGACGAAACAACTATATACTTGGACTGCCTCCGAAATACCTCTTCAAATTGATAATTCAATAGCTTCTTACCGATGCTGCTCAGAATCTCGCTTCTAACGCACATGAAATATAGATTAAATGGATAACCTCAACCATTAAAATGCCAAGTTTCACCTATAGACATTTTCTTGAAAGTATCGTTTCAGGGATTTCAGTATTAGGCAGCTCTTTCTTTCTTTATTTCTTTCCGCTGAATATCTGTGAAATCTCACTCTTTCTTAATTGAAATCTTTTCAATTCAAATAAAATTAAGTTAAATTAAGTTCATATCGTATTTAGTATCGATTTATATTAGAATTTACTTGAGAAATTTTAAGAGATCCATCAAATTGATACCCGTTTTATCGCCATGTTTGACATGGTATAGGGGCCTGTCATTACGCGAGACTGTTTAACAGATCGACAGAGGCACTTGAATGGGATCACCATAAATTCATGTGCAATCAGTAAAGCTTCTAGTCGAATCACTTGCGAGCAGGAGCCGCTCGAAGCGCATTGAGATTCTCGGACGAATGCTGCCGAGTCGGAGGCTCATTCATCGCTCTGTCAGATTCACGCTGGGACAATGTATGGTAAATCGAGCCATTTCGTCCTGTCATGCATGCTATACACTTTCTTCGTTCTACAGCACGCTTGATGGGTACACTTGTTACCATGGGGCACTTCCTTCCGCGAATTTGTCAGACACGTATATCATTATATTCGATATACGTAATTCACCAGCGCGGCTATGGATTCTAATATTTAGAATAACATTTCAATCCTGACAACTCTGGAGAATGGGACTTATCTACGGCTCTTTCTCTTTCTTCCTGAAACGAGAATCTCGGTTTACTCTGAAAAGAACATACTCCCATTCAACTATCACTATTTTCCCATCATTGGATAATTCCCGCATTCCTGCGCAAACAAGATAATTCGCCGACAAAGAATCCGGCGATACAAAAGCGGCAATATCGCGAGCAATTCCAGCAATAAAAGAGGCCGTCGAGGGAGCAGCAGATTCCGTGCATTAAAAACCAATTTCATGCGGCGATCCACTCGGCAGGGCCAGTTATCGGCGATTGCAAATGAGCGCATTATCGGCCAAGCCAATAATCGCAACAGTCGCGTTACAAAACGCGCGCGGCGTAGGTGGCGCGGGGGGGAACGAAGGGGATTTTTGTCGGCGATTATCGCGGCATCGATTGCCGTCATAATTGCAGGCGTCGCCGATTGACGAGAGCCGAAAGCTCCTATCGCGATGCGACGCCGGCCGCGCGGGCGATTGGCACTAATGGCAATTCCGCGTGTAACTCGAGAACAATAACAGTAACGGTAACGGTAATGGCGACGATAACGCCCGCCGACACTGGGTCGAACTTTTTTCCTTCCAACACGCGCGCGCGTCATCCTTTTTTCTCCACTTTTTTCCGTTTCGTGCAAGTTTCCATGGCGCCGGGAAAAGTGCCCGGCGCGCATTAAGTTCCGTTCACATTACGCGGGCCATCGTGAACCTAAGCGACGGCGATATTGGTATATTGCATGTGAGGAATTTAAGGAGTTTAATGTTAACATGACCTGGCAGTGTTACTAGAGATATCATCTGGATTGATGGACTAATTCTGATAAAGTTTCGGATCCGTGCCGTATAATGTGGAACGAGCTTAACTCCACCCGGAAAAACGGGAAACCGACGCATCCGCGCTCCCGTGCGTGCTCTCTCTCTCTCTCGAGTCTTTCAGCCTCTGCTACCTTTCTCTCCTCCATTCTGATCGCTCATCCGCTCAGTCGCCATTCTTCCATTCGGCGCGAGAATCTCCCTCGAGTGGCAGCTGAGTCGGTCGCATTATGGAGCGTGTTCTCCCCCTCTCCCTCTTTCCCCGCATTAGTCGCCGAGCCCCACTGTGTGGATTCCTCTCACGTGAATTCCTCACGCGTGAGTTGCTCAGAGCGCACTCGCCGTATAGAGGCTCCAAGGTGCCTGAATTATTTCGGATCACGTTAAGGCCCCCCCGCACAGTGGGAAATAACACATCCTGGAGTGCACGCTTTTACGGGGATCTTCAATGTCGCGCGAGGTCTCGGCAGACTTTAGACTTCAATCGACTTACGGGCGAATTCGAGTCAAGTATAACGTCGCCCCTTTATTCCTCTGTCGATTTCGCTATTTTCAGTGGATTTGGAGTTCGGATTGCACGGGATTTCGTTCGGCGAACCTGCGAACTATTTGCGCATTGTGAACTGACAAGTTTAATAGTCCGTTGCTAAGTTTTAAATGCGAAACTCTGCTTTAAAGCATAATAGCTGTAACATTATATTAATAGTGCAAAGCTGGTAAGCTTAAAGGACAAAGGTTAAAAGCTTTAAGCTTTGTCATTTGACTCAGGATGAGGTTTACCTTTTATTTTCCTCCCCTTGGTACGTAATGGCTCACTATTTCATTAGGAAAGGGTTCGTTGTTATACGTGAGAAAATAATAATAGAATGATTATTGTATCGAGCTGAAATTGTAGTAGAGGGACAACACGGGATGACTTTCCAATCGGAGGAAAATATCGATGAGATAGAAACGAGAGTTGGAGGACAAAAATTGATGTGGGTGCATATCACGACTACATTTATGATGGCGGGTTACTCCCAAAGGGATTTGCAATTCAACAGAGTCTGCTTAGAATGTCAAGAGACTACTTGATTGTCTTTCGAATATGCGTCGCTGCTCTAATCGAAGGATCGAAGCTTCTCCGTCGAATCCTAGAGAATCCTACACATTTTTTAATTCAAAATTCAAAATTCTATAGAAATAAATCACAAAACTAGTCTTTTTGACGGGTTTGGTCGTTGTCAATGCCTGAAAAAGATCAAGTTGGAAAAACCCTAGGTTCCAATCGAATCTGCTCAAAAACTCGAACTCACCGGCGAAACGTAATAATTGAGCAGCACATTCTTCGGAGGGAACGTGTACATCGAGCGCGATTGGAGTTGGCGAAGTTTGTGCGCGCAAGAATCTTTGGCGCTTGGGGTTCGCGATTCAGGGAAACGCGGAGAGTGTATGTGTGTATGTGGCTCACTCACTCGATTGGCTGTTGAGGCGTCGAGACGCCGGCTAGAGGGCAAGGAGTCTCGCTGCGAGCTGGAAACGTGTCATGTGCAGCGGTTTCGACGTCAGAGACGCTTGCTGCTTGCTTTTATTTCTGCTTGGCCGCGACTAGGCACACATCCGCCCCACCACACGTACTCGGTAATTCGCTTGGCTCGAGACGTTGACTGAATGCTGCTACATATAAATAGGATGATTAAAAGTTATCTCATTTTAATCGTTGCACGTGTAAATTCGGTGTTACATTTGTTTAAGTGTAATCGAATATGAGGTGAACCGGCCCTTTATTTTTCAGATGCACAGACATACTTAGACTCACGATTCATTAGAGTTTCGCCGAGGTCGCATCCCAAGACGCTCGCTCTTCATTATTCCGCGAACACAAACAACGCGCGCCATTGTTCGTCCGGTTTTTTGTCCGCCGGCTTTTTACCTCGGCTTTCTTTCGGCTCGTCTTTCTGGCTTTCCTCTGCAATATAGCCGGGCAAGATTTCCAGGCGAGCGTAAAGGGCGCGTGTCTTATCGATGTCTCCGGTCGGACACGGAGAGCTTGACTTTGAAAAATCGTGAGGATCCCCGCCGAGAAGAGTGCGAGAGAAAGAGTCGTGGGAGACTGGGAGAGTTCTCCCTCCGGAGAACGGAGAATCTCAGCTGGCTATAAGTTGCGAGACTGGCTGCCACCTCGTAAAACCCGCTGCTGTGCGACCCTTCTGTTTCACCTCTTTTCTTCCGTTCCGCCTTAGTTTGCCCCCCACCCAGAATCCGGCGGGTCTGTCCCGTAGAATTTTTCGACTTCCTCTTGTTGGGTTCGCCCGAGAAATTCCCGAGCCACCTTCTCCAGCGGGTCCTTGCAAAATACCCGCGGAAATTGCGGGAATGGGTTGGAAATCTGTTGGAGTAAATTTTGCGGCAGATACTTTCTTATTAACTTCATTGGGGGAGCAATGCAGCAGCGGAAGGGTGAACTGGAAACATTTCTTTGATTGCTGCGTATTCTTAAGTTAAAATAGAAATAAGTGATGAGTATTAAATACCCATTAAATAAAGCAAAGATATGCCAAACCAAATATACTCAAATTTTTTCGATCAAATTCTTCGCCTTTTGAAAACTTGTACTCGTATTTCAGCAGATTCAATCTACCTCTTGCAGATCGCACCTGAATTCCGATGGCTTCAATAGACTTCCAGCGGACAGTTCATTCGACTGCATTTGCGATCGAACCCGTCAAAAGAAAATCTATACCTCATTTTCTCGATGAGGCACTTTGTTTTTCGGAAACCGGTACCAGTATTTCAGTAGATCCAATCTACCTTTCACGGATCGCACTTCAATTCCAATAGATTCAATAGACTTGGAACGGACAGTTCGTGACTGCTTTTCGAAGCGAGTGTGTCAAAAGGTTAACAGGGAAAAATCGCACTGCAGGTGGAAAAGTATTGAGAAGCAGCGTTCGAGTGGGAGGAACAAAGAGGAATAGGTGGACGCCGAGTGCGTGTCAGGTTAACTAAGACCGTCGTTCATTTTTCTGCTTTCAGCTATCACCGATGGCTCGTACATCAGATATTACAGCGGCGCTTGGTACGACACGACGGCGTTGAAGGAACATCGCGGCAGAAGTCGCCGTGACACCGGCGGCGGCTCCACTTCCGGCCAGGCTGCCGGCGCCACACTCAACCTGCGTCTCCACGCTCTCGACAGGTTCGTAGAACAGTGTCCTCCTCGCTAAGATTGAAGCGGACGGAATGTCGCAAACAAAACGTGCCCTGTGTGCAGCGCGAATGACAACGGACGCGAATCTGGGTCGGGCAAATGAACGCCTCCTTTATACCCCACGGTAAATTTCCACCACCACCAACCCCCCTCTTTTTTTTTCTCCCCCCAGGCCGCACTGCAAGTTTCGGACGGGGTTTTCTGCGGCGTATTTGAATTTCTGCGCGTTCTGCGTAGCGAAAAAGTATATTAAGAAGTTGGGGAAATTGAAATGCGCTGATATTGCGGGAGGAGATAAAAATAAATGTGTGGTAAGGAAAATCGAACTCATCCTGTTGTACACGAATATCATATGTATGGTTGGGAATTCTGGAATTTGCGGGATTATTGAATTTTCTTCGTAGTTCATTGTCAAGGAAAGTGATTTTTCTTTATTAACTTCTGTTACTATATGTATTTGTATAAAAAACATCTCATGAAGTTATTTATCAGTTTCCTCTGTTTCGTTTGAGGATTTTTAATATTATTTAGGTTGAAGGGGTCCTTCCTATTTTAATCTGCCGCTCTTCACAATGGAAAGTAGAACGTTTCCTGATTAAATAATTATAAATTGCTTCAAGAAGTATCCTATTTTTGTGAGAGTGGTGCCAGATTCGCTGCAGGGTTAAAGCGGAGTTTATTTTTGAAGAGAAGAACACTTTTTTACGGAATTCTCCTTCAGTACTAGTCTAAAGTCTAAAGTGTCCGACTGCCTGTCGGCTTAATCCATCTGTACAGATCTTCCAGCAAAGTCCAATAGTAGATTTGTCAATATTCCTCTTCCGCTTCCTGCGCCGATGTAGTGATCTTTCGCATTCGTTCAATTACAGCTGTGATCGACGAAAAACGGAAGCACGTATACGTAGGAAATCCCGGGAGAAACAGAGATTTGGTACACTGGCGAATGGATGGAGTTTGTTCATGTTTCTTTTTAACCATTTTTGCTTTTCAACGCATTTTTACTTAATGTTAGTTAGCCCCCATTTCATTCTTGCTTCGCAGTAATTCTTAAACTATTATTTAAGATTTTTGTGGTTTTTATCCAATAATTGTTAAGCTTAGTATCTCAGCGCTTTTTTCGCACAAGGCTTTCGCATGTTTCGCAAAAAATTCGAGAGAAGTTCAATTTACGAGCTTCGCTGCTGCGCTCTTCGCGTTTCAATATGTTGGCGGGAAATTCTTAGTGCTCGCAATTTTTTCGACGATATTTCCTGCGGGACTGAGGGCACGCTGCGCTTTGACTATTAGCTCCCGGCATGAAATTCCATCCGTTCGGCTTCCCGTAACATTTCTCCCGTTTGAACGTATTCCTTTTTTCATTTCGACGCTCCGCCTAGTGTGGTTTACTTCTGCAGTGGATAACTTGTGTTACGCATTCCATCTGCGAGTATCGAACTATTTCTGTTGTAGTTCCCAGTACATACCGTTTCCTATTTCGTTTGTATCATTTAGCGTGTCCAGTTCGATCAAGCAACCTCTGCAAAATGCGTTTTCGCCAAAGGGAAACTCCCTTATAATGTGCACATCGTGAATTCTTTGTGCGAATATTAAGCGCTCAGTTTGTCTTTAGACATTTATATAAAATTCGGACTCTATCACTTCTCGAACACTTGAGCACTCGAAAACCTATACATTTTCCATCCTAACACGTTTCTCGGCAATACTTCATGATTTTCGCGTCGCCGTGGCCCGAAATCCCGCGCAGCAATTTCGAGCGCAAAATTGCGCCATCGAGAGAAGGCGATGTGTTCGAAGCCAGATTTACGTACGAAAGCCAAGTTCAACCCACACATTGTGGAAGGTAGACAGGCCTTTACAGGCGAATCCACGGTAATAAAAAGCAAGAGCAATAGAAGAGGCGAGCGAGTAAGGTCGAACGAGACTTATCCTAAGCGAAATATCGGCCCTTCGGGAACACCAGGCCGTCGGACCCTCCAGCAGTACATTCCGCCTGAAATATGGTGGCAGCAGGCGCCGCCAAAAAATATTACACACCACCATCGTCTCGTGGTAGTAACAACATTGATGTTAGCGAGGCGTTGCTGGATGTAATGAACTCGAAAATGAGCCATTGTTTATTACGATTCGATCAATACCGCCAGAGATATGCACAATTAATGACTGGCTTAAATATAGCTTTCACGTTTTTCTTATCAGCAAGATCCGCCAATAGTAATTAATATAATAATAAAAGTGCTGTTTGCAACAAGTCATAGGAAAACTTAACGAATGAATAGAGCTAATGACAGGTCTGAACCAATAGAGATGAATGGTCGAGGCGTTCGCTCCAGCGGCTGTAGAAATACAATCAATTGTTCCCAAACACTTTTTATTGGCTATTTGGGCGCGCGCTATCGTGACCTCTAGAAAGCTTATCAATCACAAGTTAACAGATCGTTAACTTGGCTATTATTGCCTCGGGGAGAATCGGCCGCCGGCGAAACCCTTGCGTTTCTTAAGCGCACCTTTATTGTTCTTTTCCCGGGGGGCCGCTTTTGTCTCCCGCTTTAAGACCTTTTTCCAGTATCTCATAACTTTCACGGTTCTTCAAAACCCTCGGAGAATTGTTTAAAATCAGGATAAACCTAGGCACAACGGATTAGAGACACAAGAATATGTCACATTGCCGATTTCAACGACAGTTCCGTCGCTTTGCAGCCTTTTCTTGGGGAGAATCGACTTAATTGGATTGTTTGCTAATTGCTTCGCTGCCTTGAGAGAGAGAGAGCGCGATAATTGCGGGACGGAGAAGGCTGGTGTCCGAACGGCGAATAAACATGCTCCTGCTCCAATTAAGCCTAATATCGGCGGTTATTAGACGCCAGCCAATTATACTTGGAGAGATGTGGCGTCTAATTATAGAAATTCGCGTGGTCGGACGTGCCGATCGGAGCGTGACCACTGTTGGTCGCCGCAGTACTCTGAAGACAGAGAGAGAGGGGGCAAGAGAGGAGGGAGAGTGGAAATCAATTTCGTTCGATTTCGTGCCTGGCAAACGACCCCCTGTCGACCTCCTGTTACAATCGACCTCGATTTCGCTGGCGAACTATAAATGCACGGTTTATTAATTTCTTACTTGTTAGCCAGGACGGACGCCCTCCGCTTCTATTGCTTGGCAAGTGTAACCATGCCCTTTCTATGCGAACCACTCTCCCTTGGGCATCATTTATTTAATTGTCCCTGAAACTTACTGGGTTAATGATAGTTAATTATGGAACGAGTCGCGTTGAGTTTATGAATTCTGGTAGCAATTAATCTAGGGTCTAGTCAAGTATAAGTCTTTACATCGACAAAAGTACAACATTTAAATAATTCAAATAGAACGGAAATCTGGGATCTGACATTTTCTTCCCATTCTTGGTTTATAAAGTTTAAAACTGGAAAACAGAAATATATTCATTTGTTATTGATAATAAAAGGTAGTAACAGTAGGTAAAAGCAAATTACTGGTTTTGCAGCGGCTCCCAGTTTCATTAATAATGCGCTTTTAAGTTTCAACATCCACTTTCAATCTTCAGTTCTCCCACTTCATTAACCCGCTTTACAATCTCTCCATTCGAAATATTCCCGCTATTGTTACATGCGCAAACTATCCGAAATTACATTACTCCCCGGTAATGTACCTTACATTTCCCATTCTTATTTGGCGCCCTTTGTCATTGCCCTTGGTTCATTAAATTCTTCATTTCCATTCTTCATGCCCTCCCCTTTGTTCTCCGGCGTCCCACTCCATTATTCCCTCCGCTCCTCCACGCCGAGTGCTCGGAGCTCGCAATATTTTCGAGCCGGCATTCCCCATAGTTTCGCTGTCACATAGTTACATTTACATACACACGCATAGCAAGCAGCATTCGCTCTCCCATGTCGGATCGCTCCGAGCGATTAAGCGTTCTCGCGCGTGCCGGGGAGACTCGAAGTTAGTTTAATTAGACCCGCCGAGAGTTAATTAGCTTGTCGGCGCGAGCGAGTCCGGCGCAATTTTTAGGGGACACCCTTGGACGACCCTCAGTGCGTAATCGTGCGGCCCCGGTGTTCTGTTTATCCTTTTTTCATACGCGTACGCATTGCCCTCGCAAACATTCCCGTTTATTATTTTAATGAGCTTATCATATGGGGACGCGTGTTCTCTGCAAATCGTATGTGATAGGCACGCGTTGCATGGCTGCGATAACGTTAGGACGATATGGTTCTCCATTCGGCCTCAGAATTTTGAAAATCACCTTAATGATCAGAGTGCTGTTGATTATTTGGTATTTAATCTACATGTTATACCGCTTATTTTATTTCTTGTATTTCGCTTTTTACTTCTAAGTGGATGTTATTTATTTCGGTACACAATGGAGTGGTTGTTAATTATTCCCAGTGCATTCGTTCTCTATATTTAGTTATTGGTTTCCATTAATCCATGTTACAATTTAGTAACCCGGAAAAAATGTACGAAACTAGACGGTATTTACAAAAGGATCCGTAATGAGTTAGCAGCCATCTCATTATCGTTACCTACTAATAACTACGTTTAGTAAGATTTCACCATAAACGTTTTCATCTTGACGGACGCCTGTTTTTCGGAGGACGTGGAACGCGTTTAGCTCTCTCCTTGTCGAGCGCATTACCCCGTAAAGAGGAGCGTTGCTGTTGGGACGAGGGTTCGCCGGGAAGTAAACCGGTTTCTCAATGGTACACGCATCACTCTGGGCCCATGTTACTGCCACCGGGGGGGAAGGAGCTCTCGCCTCGTGTAAATTGAGCAATAATGTCGAGTGCTGACACCCGGCAATAATTTGCGCCCGGCGTGCATCACGCCCGGCCAAGTTGCTTCAGTTCGTTTCGGGTCAGCTTGCCGCTCACACTACTTTACCCGGCGATTTACTTGTTCCAAAGTACCTCTTATCTGCAGCCTAATACCAAATTCAGCTTACGGGCGAGTTAGCATTGGTCATTTGAGCTGATTAACTCCCTCGAATGTATTTTACACTCGTACTTGTTCCCTGCGAACAACTGGCATGAATTATTTCGCTAGGAAGTTTAGCTCGCGCGTATTTCAGGTCAATTCGAGGGTGTTGATTGGCTTGCGCAAGGAGTGTAAGTACAGTTTAATGCTAAAGTTAGCTCGGTAAGCCATAATTCGATACTGTTAATGGGAGCAGTAGTTGATAAGTTGTACTAAAACTGTTTAAGAGTAATTACAATCAATTATGTCGTGGTCAATTGATTGCTATTTTCGGGATGCTTTTTTGTTCTTTCAATTGTCGTATTGCTTACGGTTTATTCCGCTTTTCTTATTAAAACTACTTTGCGTTTCATAAATTCATGCTAAACCTTTCGACGATTTTGTGCGAATTACTGGCGCACCTCCTAGTATTGCACCGCGTAATTGGAGTAAATTTGCAGACTCGTGAAACTTACCTCCTTTTTAGTAGTACGCGAGAATTGAGAAGGAGAATGAGAAAGTTAAGAGAAAACTGTACGCTGAGGAAGTGTGGGATGCGCATTATTAAATATACCCCATTGTGGCTGGGTGCACTTTTAATTTCCCATAGGTTTTCATTTCTTTCATTCTCGCGTGTTTGCTTACAGCCGCGGTTTCCCTTTACAAATAGAGCGCGCGCGCGCTGGCGCACGGCGCAGTGCGAGCTTTTCACATCTTTCATAAGGTCGGAAAGCCGCCGGATACTTGAGGGTGAATTGCGAGCGCGCAAGTAGAATTTTGTGTCTCGTCGACTAGACTGGCTTAGGGCTTTTACTTCGCCAAGTAGTCCTTTATGAATATCTAGCAGAACAAGTCAAGCGTTGGAACCCCGTAAGTAGTATAAACCCGTTTTAAACCGACTCGTGCCCGGACTGTGTCAGCTGTACACTTTAAAGTGTAAGGGATACGCGAGACCATCCCTTTCGTTTCCTCGAGGAAGAGCACTGCGCATTACAGTCGTTCGTCATGTAATAAGTAAATAAAGCATTAACTAAAATAATATTAATACTTATTTCTTCTTTCGTAATATTTGTTTTTGGAGAATGAAAAGTATTTTCTTCATTCGTGGAAAGAATTCGTGATGAAGGAAACTAAGTTTTCTTTTACCAAATTTAGAGTCTAGGGACCAAATCTACCAATTCCATCTTCATTTCTATTTCGGGACACGCGGTAGATGAACGTATGTGTGCTGAGGTTAATCAACGTTTCACGCGGCTTCAATTATCACAGAAAGTCCTATTGCGTGAGCTCATTAATGCACATTAGAGAGAAAGCGCGGTCTGCTTCGACAGGAAATCAGGAAGGTTCTGTTGGAGAGGGTTGCACCCTTTACAAGACTAATAAGCGCTTTCCATTGCGCCGTCTAATGAGCGGCATCGTCATTGGCATGCCATTAGCCGACCGCGTATGCAATATCGTCATTTGAATCTGGTAGGCAGGTCTCGCTTCGGTTCGAATAATAGCGCACGCGCACACCGATCTCAATTTAATCGAGTCCCTGCTCTGTGATTGATTTCTACGGCTCGAAGTATAGCCGGGTGCATGAACTCCTCTCTCTCCCTCTCCGACCCCTCGGCAATATCGCCGGTGCCTCGTCTCCCGATTATCAAAGGAAAATTTCGCATAGTTAGGGCAATTTTCGAAGCAAACCAGCCCATGTTCGCCCCACTAACTACCAGCCTCGGCCGCGGCGACCAATTCGCAAAAGGTGTTTTGTATTTTCGGTGCATTCCAATATCTATGCAAACGCGCTTACACTTTACCGGTTCGCCACGGTAGTACACTTTGGCTGGCTATTAGTCCGCCATGGAATACGGCTATTGTTTGGCCAAGTTTTACACCAGTTAGCCGAACATTATGGAACTCCTGCCGCTAAGGTTTACACGAGTTCAAACGTTCAAAGTACCCCATTACTAGTTTCGTTTCTTCCTCGACGACCCACCAAATCGTTTTAACAGCTGGAAGCAAAAGGACTAGTCCGAACTTCGAATTTATTCCTATTTCTATTTGTACATTGGCTTAAAGTAGACATTCTAATATTTTACAGATGTAACGTCAATAGTTTCATTAAACACGAGTAATTGTTACTTTATTATGCTTTCGACACGGGATTTTGAAATTCGCTCTTCGCGCAGTTCGACATAGATTTTGGGGTTTTTCCTGGGAAAACTGTTGCATCCCATCCTGCCGGCAATGTCGAAGTTGCGTTATGGAAAGGCATTCATTTCGATTCGCGGGTGAAAAGGCCGATTTGGTAGGTGGAAATGCGTTGGCGATTTAATTGGAAGGTATAAGCGCCGAATTCGGAAAAAGAGCCGTAAATTACCGTGTACTCCCGGAATTGATTGGATATTACTAATCGAGTTGACTGACGCTTAATTAAATTACCAACATCAATTTTCGGAATGGGCCGCACGCCATCGCCGTGATTTCGTTTTTTCGCAAATTTGCAACGGTAATTAACTTTGATCCTGCCCTTCCATTTTGAACTTTTACATTCTGCCACATTTACAATCCTCGCATCACCGACGGTCATTTAGAACACAGCAATTCATCTCCCGTTGCATTATGTCCATCTCGGTGATGCTATGACAAGCTAGCGTCATCGCGACGATCCTCCTCGCACGGTGAGGACAGCGTGGCCCATTTACCCGATTCAGCCAGCGTGAATTCAAAGCGAGGGGATCTAATGAAGGCAGTGCTGTACACGCGCGCACCGAGCACTGTATCAGTTAGTCATTTCATCAGTAGGGACTGCCAATTGGTCGCGCATCACTCTCAATGTCTCATCAGTCGCATTTTAGCTGGGGCACAAGGTGATCACCACGCCCGCTTGGAATTCCCTCATAATTAGCCAAAAACATCTACCCCACTCGACTTATCAATTCCATTAGCGTTCCCGGGTTACCTGTACTTACGCGATTCCGCAGTCCCATCTCTGCAGAGTGGTACAGGCCGCTCAAATGATTCTGTTAGGAATGGACATGTAAACAAAAAGCCGAGAAACTAACAGAATCGTTTGAGCCCGGGGAAACATGCTTCCAGAGTGTCATTCGTTACGTTTCCCAATTTCGAGTGCTCCTCGCCAACGAGCAAAAAATGAGCTTTGCAATTTAGTGGGATGGAAAGTTGTAGAAAATTGAGCTTGTAAGGGAGAAGTCCAATGTATACCTTATGTGGATCTGAATAGCAAATGTAGTAGAAATAAGCTATTTTTGGTTCTCAAGAATTCTGGTGTTGACTAGAATTTTGTGATATTTTCTATTCGTATGACGTTATAGTGTCCCTTTATACTTTGACAGGGTTTTTCAGAGTTTCATTTTACACCAGTCGATGTGTCTCTGTGCTCTCGGGGCGATTTTATCTACGTACAGTTTATGCAAATATTGCTCGGCATTCTGGACTTTGTGTGGGGCGCTTTTCAATAGAATTGCGTTAACGAAGAATAGACTGTTAAAATGTAGGGCAACACGTGTCAACCACCCGATATGCCTGCAAAGGAGATGGGTGACAGTGTACCTTAGCCAGGTGTACATGAAGCGGAGCGTTGCCCGGAATTAGATCGCACGTGCATTAACGCTTATCAGGCTAAATGCACGGTAATACTAGTTATTCACGCTCCACAGATGATGATGTGAACAGGTGACGTTCAAAGCCACCTGGAAGCTAGTAAAACGTACATAAAGTACGAATATTGCTATACGATGTGCATAAAACGGATTAAATGTACCCGCGTGCGCCAAATATCCAATAGCAATAAGTTCAATTTTATTAATTCGCAAGGCATTAAAGATTCGATTTTCAAGGATCCACAATTTAATAGCTTCGATAATTATTAAACGTTAATCGGGAATTCGCGAAAATGGAGCGAGTCGGTCGTAAATTCATTAACATCTAATTAAATACGCATATTAATACGACAGGATGAAATTTTGCAAAAGCATCCAACTTTAATAAATTTTTCAATGAATAAAATATCATGGAAAACTAATATTTCAAGAACCAACTTCAGTAAGTTCGACAATGGGATTTCCACATTAATTGAAAATTATCGAAATTTCGGTAATTCTATTATGAATTCATTAAAATTTAATTGAACGCCTCTTCGAACACTATTAACTGCAATTACTCCCAAAGTGGCTAATAGAAAATGACAAGCAAATTTGGATTCGGACTACGATATTTCGCGCTTGGGGCACAGTTTCCAGGTATGAACACCCAAGAAAATAATGTCTTGCCGAATTGGAATATCATTGAAGCGTATTAAAGTTAATCAGAGCTGGTTGATCGATTCAAAATCGATCATTCATTAAAACAGCGGGTCTTTTGACGGATTGCGCTCGCATCTATCTTGATGGGAATGTAACGAGGTTGGGTACCAGCGTATCAGGCAGCTGGCGATATCCAGCTTCCCAGCGAGCTCGTGAATATGCAGTCTGCGCGTGTGTATATCTATTGACTTGCGGGTACATTGAGATCAAGCTAATTATACCGGCAGAATGCGATATTCGCGGCCGACTGCCTTGACATACGGCCGGATTAGCATCGGCTAATGCTCGCTAATTGATTGTTTCCTTGCCCTCGTAATCCATTACCCGAGCCAGCGACATGTCTAATTATTAAGATAAAAATCTAACATTGCCAGGATCGTCAAGTATCGATATCTTGACTGCTTATGTAAGAGCAACTTTATCACGAAAAACATCGGGAAGTAAAGGCTAGCGCAAACTTTGAAAAAACTGTATAGTGAATTTGTCATAAAGCACTAAATATGAACTTGCTACAAATAAATTTCTTCCAAAACTATTATAAATTTGTTGTCTGTATTTGTATAAACTGGTATAACTTGGTCCGATTAATAAATCGGTGGGTAAAATGGAGAAAGTGCGGCGTGAAGATGAATGGTGAATGATAATGCAACAGTGTCCATTGCGTCACATCCTGTTAAAGTTTGAAGTACGCCGGCAGGGAGTAAAGTTCTCTCGTTGCGTTTGCAGGGTTTTCAAGATGCGGCTGACAAGGGACACCAGCCTCTTTCACGAGAACGTCGTGTTCGAGGGGAGCAAGGGCCGCCAGATAGCGTTCGACCCATTACACGCTTACACCGGCACGCTCGAAGGTGAGTGGCAGAACTCTCGACTCTCCACATTTTCCCTATTCCAGTGCGAACTCTCGTGCGCACTGCGGATGTACCATCGGCCGACCTTGCGCACTCTTTATCTATCGAATTAGGCCAGTTTCCGCTGGCCCCGGAACTCTCTCTCTGATCCTCTAATTGAGATGCAGGACGTCTCCGCTAATCCTCTTATATGATTTCTATGTCGGCGGAGATTAACTTTTTTCGACCGATTGCCTAACCCGGCGAGCCAATCTTTTAAACCGCGGTCGATTCTATTTGTTGGTGAAAATCTCGGTGAAATAACACTGGTATTTACCGAGATTTCTAACGCGTGGATGAAGATGGTTTTGGATACGTAGTTCCAAAAAACATGAAAATTGTTGTACATTATAACTTTTGATTTTTCCGGTCGATGGGACAAGAAGCAAGAGTTGGTACATTGCTCGGAGAATCCGATAGCAAAAAGATAAAAGTCATACGTGACTATGATTGGTAATCCGTGTATCTGAACGAAACGTCGAATTTCAACAGAACCAGTACGCGACAGGTGAAAAAAGAGGCTTGAAACACTCTGTTCGCCATAATCAGGAGTGAAGTAAAGTGCAGTAATGATCTGTACACAGAGCACTTAGCCCTTTACACGCGTCGAGAGTTCTAACTCAGTTTGCTCCAGACGTTTCGCCCCGTTCTAATTCGACGTCTAAGCAGGCCTGCCCGCTAGAGCTCGTTTACACACGTGTTGACAAGTGTTTTATCCGCCGCATTAAGTGGCCCTATTTACTTCCTGTCAAGTGGGTACCCGAAACTCTGGCGAAATATGTAGTCAGTGGTCCACATTACATGGGTATTACACGAGTAACTTTGAATCTGGAAGACAAACATGATAAGCATTTTTCAAAATTGGAATATGCTCATTCAGTCTTTATAGTAAATTCATGTGTGATTTGACAAAGCAGCCTATGTTTTTCTCGAATCTGGTGCTTGGATATTAATTGTTGCTGTATATGTCGTCTTGAGTAGTCTTGAATAATTTCCGGTGCCGTGTCGAGCACGGATTCCAGTGGGAATTTAAGAGGAGCTTGGTACGTGTGTTATTAGCGGCAAGACCGGCATGTGGTTTACGGGAACCGAAGATATTGCCGGATATATCGCGCGCACGGCAGGCGTACGTGTTTATTAAACCGCAAACCGCCAAGCACGCTACGCTCGGCGATCAAAGGAAATTTGGATATGATCCCTCTGATGCAAGCTGCACAAACGATCCGTCTTCCAGTTTACTTTTCCATTCCTGATCAACCCCCTTTCAGTTCGATTTATTTATATTTTCCATCTGCCATGCACACTGTCTGTTGATTTATGTTTTTGACGACACAATTATAATCGTGTTTCAGTCTTAAAATGGCTCACATGTTTATGTCGCACGACTAAAATCCACGGTTTTTAAGAAATTCACCGGATTAATAACAGAATTGGCTCTTTGGTGGATAGACGTAGTGCTGGCATTCACTTCATTCCAAATTAGATGGTACGGGACTGAAAGCAAATGTTTACATTCTAATTTAACATTTGATTTTAACCTACTTTGTAGGACGATGTAGTATATAACTTGTTGGTGTGGGTTTGCCATTCATTCATTTCAACCGTTTCATCTCAGGTATCACGATTTCACGGGGATTTCGTTCCTTCCAGTTTTCGATCTTGATAACTTGGCCTTTCCTCTTTCTCACGGGTTTCGCACTAGTCTTCCGTCGGTTCTGTTGGACCAAGGGTTCGCTTCTCGGTTCGCCTGCTCCCTGTACTTTTTTCTGGACCTCATCTGATTCCTACTCCAACTCTACACCCCGTCTCTCTCTCTACATCTCGCTCTATTCCTTTTTACATTCGTTACCGAACGAGGCAACGATACAGCAGCGGGCCAAGTGGGTTATTGGATGGTTTCCAATATGCCGCTGCGCCCCCGACTACTGCGGTACTTTATGCCGCCTTCTTCTCGACCTTCTTTACGAGGTGACACGCTGAGCCCGAGAACCACCGGCTTCCGCCAGCACGCAAGGCGAATTTTGAGAAATTCTTCAGCAACTTCCCTTGCGAAGTAACCTACCTGTGGCAGATCATTGCCTGTCGCGACGGTCATTTGAATGGATGAGCTAAAGAACAAGGAAGAAGGTTCCAGACAATTTCTGTCGAATTATTAGAGAAAATTATGTTCGGGATGGCAATTGTTTGTACATGTATAATGATTTCTTGAGTATGTTGAGCTGCGCCGATGTCTCGTAGTCAGAGAGGAGCTCAATTTTAATCATCTAAGAAACGGAAAAGATTCCGCCCCTCAAAGAGCACCGTCAAAGGATGGGTAAGGCGGATGGCTCTGGGAAAATATGCACAAAGCACAAATCAGATTAAAAAATCGCAATTGCGACCCCACTTACGTCCAAGTTTTTAAAATTTGCATAGAAATCCTAGAATAAAATTTCAACACAGAGTTATATGTAGTAACTTCAGTCCATTTCCTTTGAATCTGAATAATACTAGGAATCGATATTCATTTCAAGTATACATACGAGATTTATACACCACACAATACCCATTCACAACTACATTATATTTATTAGAATGATGAGATCTGAATGGCTGTAATCAGTGTAGTTGCACTCGAATGCGGGGGGTCCCACCTGAAAATTGACTACAATACAGCGCGCAAATCAAAGTTTCCTTCATACGGCACTGTCGGCATAAGTAAAATCAGTACACAAAGTCCGCTGGATTCCGGGAATCCCGTAGCCCGAGAGCAATTTCCATCTCTGCGAATGCTTTCTCACCCAACTCGGCCGCCCCAGCAGCAGCGCCCTGCCGCCTCGTCCTCACTTTCCGACAGGCTCTCCACCCTTTGCTATCTAGCCGTGCCGTTCGGGTACCCGGTAACTTTTGCCTTTCGACAAGAAAAATAGAAGAGCGCCGACGTGCGAGCTGACAGGATCGCAGCCCGTGAAGTGAAAAGGTGCTGGCTTTGCTGGGGTTGGTGTCATGTGAACCCGAGAGCCAAGGACTCCCTTAGGGACGTGCCAGACTGTCACATACTTCCCGACAACTAATATTTCCTTGAAATTCCATCTTAATAGCTCTTACTGCTAATTAATTCCCTTATTCGCTTTTCGCGCATTTGTATGTTGGTTATGAAAATGGTTAATTATTTTCCTAATTTTTATGTTTTGTTCTTCGACTTTCAGGTCTTCGGAAGTTGAAGCATGTTTGATGACGTTGGTGTCTTTATTTTGGGAAGCAACTTAATTTAATTGACAGGTTTGATTTATTTGATTGGTCTTTGATTAATATATGTAATTAAGAGATTTTCACTATGCCTCCGTTTACCTTAGTTTTGGTGCTCTGTTTGCTTTATATGTACAATCAATTGCAACGTCGTATTTCGGCACAATAATTTACAGGGACGCATATTTAACGATCGTAAGAAAAAATTGCAACATTACGTTAAAGCAGGCCGTAGCATTAATTAGCATAGCGTGTTAGTTGATCGAGCAGAGCCGAGGGGCAATATTAACATTTGGCAATTAAATCGATCCGAAACCGTTAAGTAATTCGAGTAGCTGCAATCGGCTGTATGGTTAACCAATAATTCAGCAAACACAGCCACTTTGGCTGATTAACTGCGCAGCAGTTGTATAACGAATTTTCCATGGTTTGACTGCCGCTTGTTTACCGTCTCGCTTTAGCCACTCCATAATGTTATTTATTATCGTAATTCCGCGAGCTTCACACGTGCCCGCTAATTTACTTCGATTCAGCCTAACTTCAAAAAACTTCCTAACATGTTCTTTCCATGCATGTAGATTCCAGGGTTGGTTTCGTCATCCTTCCACAATAAATCTCCAGCTTCCCGGTTCTCGTCCTCGTCTCTTTAATGCCCCTTTTGCGAGGTAAAGTGAAATCCGCGTGGCGAAATACTCACCGGCCCAACTTTTAATCCTCATTGTGAGGCGAAACGCCGGCTCGCCCGCCCGCCGCGACCAATTCCTCGCGTCGGAAAGTTGGTAAATTAATGTTCTGCAATGATATTTCCTGATACAATAGCCAGGCCACCCCACTGATATTAAATTACAAAAGTTTCGTTACGACGCGCGCGCGCGCTACGCCCGTGACAATTCTCGTGTTTCTCCGCTCGCGATCCTCGAGTGCCAGAGTTGGTAACAAGCAGAGAGAGAGGGAAAAGGAGAGGATGAGAGTGAGAGGACGGCGTCATCGAAACCTTAATTATGACCGAAGCAATGACGTCTGAAAACCTCAAGTTCTCATATTTACAAAAACCAATATTAGTTTCTGTCAGCAAAGGGATTAACTTCTTCCATCGACACAAGAGAAAAATGAGCCCTCGTTCCATTTTTACAACTTAATAAACTTAATTTTTCTTTCCAAACATATGTCCCACAAAATCACTATATCATTCCCAGCGAACTCGATCGAAGACCAATACTCTATCAAGCATTTACTCCTTCCGACTACTTCTGACTCCTTAAAAGTTCACCACACAGAAATACCTTGAGCACCATGTATAGAGATGCGCGAAAAAAGTAGGACACTTGACAAACGTCAAGCATCCACTAAATACACGTTTCCTCGTATAGAGTCAGGAATATAATACCCAGGCCAATTGTCCCCGTCACACAACGTTCATAATAAAGCATTCGGAAGAGTACATTACCAGGCTGGCCCTCGTGTTTACAAACAGGGTGGCGCGGCATATAATGCACTGGTGCGTCGACGAATTCATAAGGTGCGGCTGGCTGGGTGGGCGAGCGATTAAAGTAAATTAAAGGAAGGGATGCGGGCGGGTGTAACAAGCGAACAGTTACAATTAGTGCGAAGAACAAAGAGTCAGCCGGCGGAAAGTTAGGTGACTGCGGTGTGGGGTTGGCGGTGGCGGCTGGGGAGGGGGCAAGGGGGAGAAGGAGAAAGAGAACCGATGCCTTTGAGGATTGTACGTCTCTTTCGTTATGAATGAATCCAGCAATGAGTTGGCACGGAACCAAAGGATTTCCAGGTGGCCACGAAATTAAGCTCGACCCCGAGCTCACGCGGGCTAAAGCCTCTACTGCAATCTATGCTTCACTGAATTTACTGTCCTACACTTCCCAACGCCATCCGCCATCCGACCAGCCTCTCCTCCACCTCCAACCTCCTCCTCCTCCTCCTCTGCGCTCATACTCAGCTCTCCATCGTCCTAGACGCTTCGGTCTCTCTCGGTCTCCTCCGGCTTTCTCCTTTAGTTAGTTGGCTGTCGCAGAGAAAGCTCCGCCGGAAACGTTCCCAGCCGGATAACCCTCGTCTTCCTTCGCCTTCTCGGCGGAGTAAACCCTGCCAGCTGCTACCCAGCCTGCGGTGATTACTTCTTCATATTTTACGCTCCGACGGCCACCGCCCGCCTGATCATCTTGTTCTTGCCAGCCAGCCTCGAAAGCTTTATGCCGATGCCTCTCCCACGGAATTTCCACGATGCTTATTCCAATTGTATGGAGTCCCTGCCAGTTCCTTATTACTTAATGTCCTTCTGCAGGATTTTAACTGTGATAGGGATCGCGCGTGTGCGGCATGTTTTTCTTTCGGTTTCTTGGTTGAGTGTGGCTGGAATTCTTGTTGTTTCTAGTCGATTGTTGTTGCGCTAAAATTGTGCTGGGTTGAAGTTTCAAGAAATTTATTTGGAACTTTAATTATATAGAGATTATCTTTTTTGTATTGTGGCTGGTAGAAAGCCGCAGTTCTAATTGTTGTAATAATTCCTAGTTTAAATTTAAGCAAAAACACTGCCGCCTGGGAAACGAGATTTATTTTCCTATCGCGATTCTTTGATAGGTCAGTTAAATAATTTTTATCACTTGAGCGCAACAGTAAACGCGGCTGTGTATTGTTTGAACGATTGTTCTATGGTTGCAAGTGGCGTGGAAAGTATTCGGCATTACTCGGCCGATTTAGGATCGATGAGCGGAAGCGTAACGCCACCCAGCTTGTTCGTCGCGCCGAATTGTCGTTTGGCAAGGCGCCAGAGACCGCGCGCCCGCGTACTTTTCTTCGACTCTCGCTCTCGGAAGTTTTTAGCGGCGGGTTTTAGTGCCTCAACTCTACTTGTTAGCCCGCGGAACAAGAATGGCGTGCTCTCCTCCGCGGAGGAGAGCACTTTTGGGCGGATCGTGTCGTCAAGGCTGACGGCCGCCAAGAAATTGAGAAAGCTCTCTCTTTCCATCCCCCTCCCTTTCTTCTAACTTTGGTGACGGGGAAATCTCAGCTCTTCCCTTCGAATCAGTATCGACACCAGCCGAACTAGAATCATGAGATTAACGCGGTTGTTCTAGTTTCTGATCTTCTTTCCCCAAATTAATATGTAGTGGGCAGTTAAATTTTAAAAAATGTTCGTCAGCATTTATTCGATTATTTATATTTTATTTAATCTGCAGTAGTAAAATTCCCATTTCTAATTCGCGAACACGTTAGCATCGTGAACAATTAACTTCTTTTTTTCTTTATCCACCGATTCTTTATTTCAATGTACAGCCGCTATTTAAAACATTCTGACAAGTTAGAAATTCCGGCGGAGCCGGTCAATCAATATCGAAGGCAATCAGTACAGAGGTTTTTTTTTCGCCCGGTGGCGCGCGTGCGACCGATAAATTCCAATGGCCAATACCGTAACATTCATAGCGCGGGGATATGAGGAAATAGGTGTTTATAGCCCGCTCATCGAAATAGACTAGTGCTAACCATAAATATCAACAGGCTCGATAGCAAATCGCCCGGCCACGTACACGCATACAGATACACAGGACACAATTGGTGTTATCGATCCGAAGCTTGTTACACGACTTTTGATATTGCCGGGGGACAAGACAAATCGGCTCCTAACCCTCTCTCTCTCTGCCCACTATTCGACTCTCTTTCTCTCGCTCCCTCTCCATTCGAAATACGAAATAGCTTGCCAGGTGTTATGAATGTCCCTTACCAAGTAGTAAACTCGAAACAATTTACTACCGGCAAGATTTCGGGGGGGATAAGTATTCGAGGCGTTCCCGAGGCCGTCGAGTTTCCGGCGGTCGGTGGTTAGAAAAATGCCCGGCAATTTGTCCGGCGGCAATGCGCGATAAGTTTGCAAGTTTCGCGGACTCACGATTTCATCGGGAAGTGTCGTTCCGAAGTGTCTCGTCATTTTTTACGATTCGCCATCCTCCTCGGCCCATTTGTGAGAGCCGATCGGAGAAGGAGTGGGGGGACTTTGGAATACTTTCCGGCTGGAGTCATGTGAAATTGGATTACGTCGCTGGAGAAGGATTTACTTAGAATTAGTCAGCGTCTGCTCATTTAAGGACGGCTTCTCATTAAGCGAGATGCCGGCGACGGTAATGTAATTAATCCCCGCGACGTCAAAGGGAAGCTTGCTTCGAGATATCGTCCTGGAAACGATTTTTTCTTTCCTAATTTTGCTTCCCTCTTGATCCGGCGTTCTCACTCTCCGCCTCTATGGGGTGCTGTATACTTGGATTATTAAAGTGATACTTTAATAGTCTCAACTAAGTAAGACTAATTCTTACGTTCTTTCAATTGCTTTTTCCGAATGGTAAAGAGACACTGTTTGGCAATATACTCTACATAGAAGACAGATACCTGCTGTTCATTTGGATAAGCGATAAGTGGGCTGGGCTGGAGCGAGGGGACATAGGCTCTTATGCGGGGTAGTTTCGACCCCCAAATACCCTCGAATTCCAGCCCTAAGTCAGTTATCCCGTTCACGTGCACGGTGTCCGCTCGGAGTCCTAAGTCTCCGCAGAATGTTTCGAGAACTAAACGACCATCGAGCTAGCCGGGACGAGCGAACGTGCCACGATTTCGGCCGACAGCTAAGTCAGATTCCTCGAGGAATTAGGACACTATTTACACGTGATGTTACTTGCAATTGCGGGATATCTATCCCCAACTATGCCCGACAAATCCAACAAGGGGCAATTAATGCCTTGATGTCTAAACAGGTTGCCGATTAAGCTCCTCTTGTATCTGGTCGAGCAGTCGGATCCACCAAGCTTTATTGAGAGTGAACGTGTGCAGCTTGCGGATAATTCGCAGGGATTCAATGAAGTCATTCTACAAATTCGTTTTAAACTTGTATTTGAAATCTAGGTGAAATGTACAGTCAATTAGGAAATGAAGTGTAAAAGCCTTTTGATGAATAATTTCGGGCTTTTTAATTATCACCAGCAAGTAGTAGTTTCTTAGATCGATCGACGCGATTCAATACAGAAAATAGTGTGGCAGTCCATTGAGTATTGCTAATCCTTAGTTTATCTTGAGCTTTGTAATAGCATATGTATACTGCAATTCCCATTGCAATTTGTACAATTACATTGGTGTCCAGAGCTGACCGCAATAAATGGCAATCGATGTCCATGTGGCCTAGTGCGGTTAAATTATTTATAAAACAAATGGTGTCACCTATGAGAATTATCTATTCATTTTAATAACACGCAATATAATAATAGAAAATAATGGGCGCAAATACTCGATAACGAGTACTCGCAAAATGATGAAATGGAGCATAGTCGTATCAGGAAAGGAATACCTGGTCCCCGCGGAGGCAAGTGGAATGTAACAGCTGGTGGTAACAGGAGAATTACTTCTTAGCATTTCACATCTCGCTGCTTCCCAAGCACATTACGCGTTCGTGCGCATTCTAATGCGCCGCCCACTCGTTTTCGAGATGCTCCGATTTCACGGAAGATTTCGCCCCTATGTTTTCCGCGATGCAATAAACATGCGATACGATTGTCGTCTGAGCGCTGGCGAGCGACATAGACCTTCCTTTGGAATATGCATTGCAGGAAAAAGGCCAATAAGTTGGAATTCATAACCGAAAATATTACTTTTCCATATGACATTATTAGATACGTTCATACATTTAAAATTTGAACAGAGTGAATGTGTTTCTTGTTTATTAATAATTTGCATACAACATTTGTTAAAAACCGGACCACATGTCAATGCACATTATTTTCTCATTTCGAAATCTGATGTTTGATTATTCACTGTAATTTGCAGGTGATTAATACTCTTGATTATTTGCATAATTGCGTGCACTCCCGGAGGAAGTTACATTCGTTTGATGTGTTAACAATTATGCTTATGTGCATTTCGACTTTCGTTCGGCGCGATTAAATACTATGTAAATTACCATTCGTAATTATTGGCAAACACGCGAATTAACGAGCGGCTCAATCAAGCATTTTGGTAGTATTACATAATGTCACCCACTAATTCATAAGTATGCTTGTAAATAATTATATTTTCGAGTTCGCTTTGGTCGTGTTTCAATGCAAGTCCATTCCCTCATGACCGATGTTCCTCATTTCTACGAGTTTCCTCGAACCACCGTAATTTCGAATGCTGTTCACTCTCGCGCGGGCTTTGCTCGGCACATGGCGAGAGTATCGAACAAAGAATTAAAAAAAGAGGGCGGCAAATCGAAGAAACAATACGGTCCGCCCAGTATTGCGGGGATGCGACCCAATTAAAACGCATCGGGCGTGTTTCGGCTTTCCTGATGCACCGCCCGATCCCGGCGATATTTCACTCTCGGCGCCAGCTCGCAAAAAGTACGCAGGGTGAATTAAAAATGCGCTTGTTGAATTAAAAAGCCTCGCCGAAGGGGTAAACCAAAGCGCATTGTTCGCCGGAATAAAAACCAACAACATATTATGTCATGGACAGACCTTAAAGTTATAGGGTCCCTTAAAGAAAGTCCCTATCATCGAGGGCCGCGTTATCAGCAGGTCGTAGGGGGCAGCGGCGACATGGGACATTTTACAGGGCAGAAAAATATCTTTGCTCGGCTTCCGTGTCGTCTGCGTGCGGAGCCGGCCGCCAGTCGAGATTAGAGTCGCCTGGGTACAGGTCCTTTAAGACAAAGTGGTCGACGAGAGGCGACAACATCTGGCCATTAGTATGAAATACCGTCCAGCTTGACCGTATCTCATGGCCCCTTCCATGGCTCCCTTCCTAGGGACGTCATTTTTATACCTTTATACGCCATTAAATCCGGCCGGCCTCCGCCCGCCGACTTTGAACCCGGCACGTCTACGCCTCTGAATTCCGATAAGTCCTCGCACGTTTAATGTTCACCACCATTGCAAATTTCTCAATTAGCCTCGAGTTTAAGTGCTGACCCGCGGTCTCGTTGAAATGGATCTGCGGGGACTTCGACTGAACAATCGCGTACAGAGACTGCCAGTAGTATTGTGGATTGTGTAGTTATGGTTAAGATTAATATGTGGTGTGGTAGAATTTGTGTGAGAAAGTGGTGCATTCGAAATTTATGAAGTTAACCACGTTTTAGATTGACGAATACCACGTAATTTATTAGATATTAATAGCCTGCAGTTTCGAATTGCGATACCAATTATAGTGATCGGCGCAATTGACTCAATTGTACGGAATCGCGAAAGCATTCCCGAACCATGAAAATACATTGCTCTAACCCAATTGGAAAATGGGGAAACCAGTTAATCAAAGACAGATCTCGCAAATCGGGGGAATAATGCCTCGGAGCTTAGTTAAATATTGATTCCTCTGTAATTGCGAGGTAATGAGGGCTGTATCGATCGGCAGAGCAGGTGATCCATGGCTTCTAGCTGCTCTCATTTTAGATTACGGTTGCCCGGTGAAAGTAATGAGGGGAAACAGCGTCTAGACCGCTTAATTTATTCGTGCGACCCGTAAATTCCAAATTAGCTGGCTAACGAATATGAAGCATTGCACACTGTCACTATTCCAAGGATTTTGGAAATGAAGTTTAGCATTTGAGGAACTTCATTTCATCACAAATATGTTTTAATATTTTTCAATATGACTGTCATTTTCTGCATACTTTATGCAGATTACATATGTATGTATATGTTGTCTAAAAACTTGGGCAGCGAAAACAAGATCCATTTCACGGTATGGAATATCGTCGCGAATGTATTAAGAATTCTGGGATTTGAATTGTATGCTGGTGAGTTAATGGATTGCTCCGATCGCAGAAGCCGCCAGCTTAAACATTCGGGGATAGGCCGGCCGATTAAATAACGGACGTCCAATACGTAATTAATTGAATCGTAATGGGAACGCTGTTTGATGTCCGCCGCGCGCCTGATTCGCCGGCCGAGAGTATTTCGTGCACTTTAACCCAGAACCCAATTCGAGCTGCGTGTGTTTATGCGCGGCGCGTAGGACGTGCAAATTATTTGACACTGTGCAATGATCTTGAGCGCGCGTTGTGCCACGGATGAAACAATACATACATAAGCAGCACTTCGTGAAAGGTCCATTTCTCAGATTTTTAAAAATTTCATTTTAACCCTTTGTGCAACCAATTTCGTAAAAAGGAATTTCATGCTTAAAAACCGGGCTCAGCAGCTCGTTACATTGAATTTCAAAGCTGACAGTAGGCAGCATGCAAGAACTTTTCGCCCTTAATGTGTGAGGACCTCAACATGCTCTTTTCATACGTTTTCATAGGCAGATCGGTGGGATTATGATAATCTGGGCGTAAAATAACCTCTGGGAACCTCCAACACGGCGCAGCATTTCATCGAGCTTTCATATAAGGAATTCGCGAAACCTTCGACTGACAGTTTCCTCGATAACTTACACCAACATCGAGTGTTGACTAACAAGATTCCAAATATCGAGATGCTTTCATTCGCATTGCGGGAGAAATGTCCATTGTTATTCCGGAAACTGGAGTGAACGGCATATGGGGAATATCGGCTGACGGCACTGGCACTGGATAGTAATCGCTCGGTGAAAAGGCAGCTTGATCGCGGGATAAGTGGATTAACCGCGACAAATGAGTGCCTGATTGGTTCGGTCAGTGCGCCCAAGTCATCTCGTTTACACCGTTGACCTGTAACACCTGAATCGGTTCTGCCACCGTGTGCTCGCCGCTCTACAGGGTGGCTACTATGATCGACTACTTAAATCGATTGCCAATCGTCACACTGATCATTCCTCCTCTATTTCACACTTTCGATTATTGAAAAACGTAAAACGACATTTTGACAATAATTTCATTCATCCTATTATAAAATCGACCCAAGAATTTCACTCCTTAAACCATACTACATCTATTTTTAACTCCAACTCTTAAAATACAGTCGATATCTATCCCACACAATATAATCTACCAAAATCGAATTGACAAGAATAGCCCGTCTGTCAGCGAAGCCTGACGCGTCAGCAGGTTTTTGGAACACCTTGTAGATACGTGGAGGCTGTGGTAAGCGCATGACGGATGAGGGTGCACTGAATTTGACAAGCAGTTACAGGCCAAGTATAGTCGTGACAGGTCAATTGAGCCGTAACGAATGCCCTATGGAGTGGCAGAGCCGATGCAGCTTGATTCGATTGTAAGCGCTTATTATAGTTATTCAATAATGATACATGGCTCAAAATCTATTGCTCTATTCATACTCACTTGTCATGTAATACGGCAATTCTCAGAGAAATGTTTCGGCAATAATTTGCTGGGTTTAAACAAATCTACTAGAATTCAATCACACAACATTTTGCCAATTTTCATATAGATAAGCATTGCGATATTGAGTTATTCAATGGCGATGCAATCGTGGTCGCATTGCCAGTGTTTAAAACGTCAATATCGACTATGCTATAGATATTAATAAAGGCATTTCCGTGGGAAATATGCAAGTTGATCCGCGTAGTCAAGGCGACGCGTCTTGCCACGGCGCCAGCAATACTACTTGGAACGTTTTTGGACGCCAGCCTGGATTGTCGGGTAAACCCAGTTTGCCGGCAGCTTGAATTCCTCGATCAATTGGCAGGGGACGACCACATGTCAACGAACGACCGCACTCGACGTCGCTGTTCGACTCGTGCCTGTCGATGCAAACGCGCTCCTCATCCTCCACCTCCTCCTCCTCCTAGCTATCCGGGCGCGCTCTCGACGGCTCTATGAAATTCAATATGTCCTCCACCCAGCCACCCTGTGTCCCGAATATCGGCTCGTCAGCCATTTACCTGAATAAGAGCGTGTGATAATGATTGATTTAACTTGGATGAATGAAGCCGCTCTCTCGTGGCAATCACGTCACCGAATTAATGCGGAGCGCCCGCTGATAGCTGTTATACTGAAAGCCCCCGTGTTTCACTCGAGTGGAGCTACTGAATCATTTTCATTTTAGTTTCAAGTTCTACTTCTTTTTTAGAACCCTCCGTGCAGACTTGCTGGTTGTTTAATGACTTTTTAGACAAGTTTCGAATTGTAATTAATCGATCAATTTTATTATCTATTTCGCGATAGTTAATACGCGTTTTCCTGGGAAAACATAGTTTATTGGGTTACGGTGCCGTTGAAAACTTGACAAACATTGCGATTGGTCGCTGAATATTGAATGGGTTAATTTCGGTTTTCCTGTCGCTGCCTAGCCGTAAATACTGTGAACGGTGAGGAGTCGCAGGATTCATTTAGAGCGCATAAAGGGCAAGAGTGTGTGGTACTAGGAGAAAGTTATGGCAGCCGAGAATGCGGTTGGTGGCGGAGGCCCATTTATTCAACGAGTTCCAAAAGCTTGGCCGTACGGTGTGGCGGGAAAACCTATAAGTAAACTCTGCCGCGCGCACGGCGCACGTCATAGCCGGGGAACCACTGTTAGCAATTATCGTGAGAGTGCATTGTAGTGTTGTTGCCGGGGAATATTGAGAGACGTGCGACGTGAGAAGTGCGCTTACATGCTTAGAGAGTAGCTACACAACTTTCTGCTTAATTCCATTATGAGAGACTCTCAATGCTAAGGAGCCAATTCGCTCGAGTTCCAGCTCCTGCGATACAATAGCAACTGCGCGCCCGGCCGTCCCACTCGAAACTTTCTCCGATCCTCGCGCTAACTATTTCCAGAATTATAATTCGTTTGACGAAGCGTTTACGAATAATCGTACTCCCGAGTGTGCTACAATCGCCCGAGTAATTGCCTCTGCATTTGGTCAATGACTTCACCAATTGAAGCCCTGATATACCAATAATACAGTACATTAGTTACGTTGGTCAGGGTTTCTCATAGTTTTGTTCCGATTCTCACTTGATATTACCAGAATTTCAATTCGTTTGATTAACCATTTGCGAATAATCGTGAATGAACCTCCGAGTAACTAATTACCTGTAGGTTTGACCAATGCCAAATGAAGCCGCGCGAGAAAATCAAATCAATATCGAGTAATATAAATGGCCTCACGTTGTTTCTGAATGATTTTCCTAGAAACACTAAACTCTGCCGGATGTTTCGCGAGACATAATAATCCCGATATTAAAGGAACTGGAGAGTGAAGTGGAAGCACGCGTCTAGACAAGGCGAGGTAGGAAGGTCGTGAAATCAAATTTCACGGGATAGAAAGTTCCAAGAAAGACTCGCGTCGTCGTCGCGACGCGTCGCAGGTAGTTGAGACCAAAACAAATGTGCCATGACCGTGGGCCAGATGACGTGGCATTTGTACGGGGGAAGTTTCCGTGAGCCGGGCGCCATGGCCCGTGCGAAAGTTCGCCCGTTCTTTACCGGCGAAGAATCCCCGGTGATTCTTCATAATAACTTACTCGAGTAAGTGTGCGCCGCGCGAGCGGATAGGCGATCGAGAAACACCCAGGCAGACTGTAGAAACGAAAACTGCTAATTTCGAGTCGTCCGCGGATTTATCATTTGTCACGAAACAACTGGGATGCAAATGAAAACGCGTGAGCCAGGAATATTGTTGTTATTGCATATTCTGTATTTATATTAGCTTGGAGCGAGCCAATTTGTTTTCAACGAGAAATTAATATTTTCGAGGATTTATGCAAAAATTGTGCGGAGGGCACTCTCGTTTGTATCGACGCTCGTTTATTCGCATTCTTCAGTCGATTTGGCAAACTAATGGAAAGGAATATCGCCGGCTTTATCTAATTTCATTGAAGCCTGGTGGAAAACAGTGCGATTCGACTATCGTTCGTATCGGTTTACAATGATGAGTTCGAGAATTTGTCATTCTGCTCTATTGCGGATTACCAATCGGCCATTCCGACCCTCTCCTGCCGAATCCGCTCAATTAGGCATAATTTCGGGAGGTTTAATAGACGCACTTAATTGCGCAAACGAGTCGAGCTCGCACCGAGGCCGAAAAGGAACATTGAAACGCGTTACATATTTTCTGGGATGCCGGGCTTCGCGGATTACAAAGCAAAGCGATCGATCGTCGGCTTAAGCCTGTTGGAGTGCCGACAAAGTGATTATAACAATTTCCCGAGTGTCCATTCCCGTGAATACCAATTAACTGAGTGTGTCGCCTACCGCGGCATTTTTTCATATATTCCCGCAGCCGGTTCCGCGATAGGTTCAACACGTGATGCGATGTGCAGTGTGTAGTGATTGTTGTAAAAGCCGCGTGAGCCCCTCGACATGTTCCATCGCACGTACTTACACAGTTGTTGACCAAAACGTGTCATGTTTGATTTCGAGCTTGGCATCGATTGCCAGACTTAGAGTGAGCTAACTGATTCTATTAACAATTGTGCATTCACGTCCTGAACTGTTTGAAGAAATAATTCGAGTCAATAAAAATTCATAGCACGAACACCAAGCATTCTTAATTCTCGACTCATAAAATATTAATTGATCGGTTATGATAATTTCCCGCTGTAATTAAGCCGAATCCAATTAATCTCAGAAAACCCAGAGTCGAGTCTGTGTATATGGAAATGGGTACGTGGAGAGAATACATCAGCTACGGTTCAGTGAACGAAGGGCTTTCTTCCGCGATGAGTTTTCGAGCATCGAGTGCCGCTAATCGCGCTTAATCTCCCGCCGCCACTTTCACTGTATCCCTGCAGGAATCCGTGCCTTTTTTCCACGGGAATTGGTGCATCCAGCGAGCACGGAATGAGAAAGGTGAGCGCGGGGACTAAGAGCGATGGGAAATAGAGAAAAAAGAATGGAGCGGGGTGAAATGGGCAGAAGGGTGGGAGAGGGTTGCCGTGTTCCGATTAATTCGTCCGTGAATTCGCCGCCATTACAGGATAAACCGGGCAGACACCTGTTTGGATGCTGGGGAACACAGGGCTTCGATAACGACTCTTTTCGAACATTAGTATCCCGGCTGGCTACTGCCGCTAATTTGCATCGCACGGAAGATGGATTGCCAAACAAATATACTAGCTGCTTAATTAGTACATGTTGTTTGGATTTTATTCTTATTCGATTCAGTGGGCGAAACAGCAATGTAATGTTTCTTTCTAGGAAAACGGGAGTGTTGCACTTATTAACTCTAATTATGTATTGTGGAATGATGTGCCAAATAACCTTAGTTGTTTAGTACTGTGAATAGTCTTCTAATTAATTTTAGTCGTTTATTACGAAATAATGTTTTAATTTCACGCGGGATTTTAATTTTTCTCCAATTTATATTCTAATAACCCAAATGAAGGATATTCCAGTTAATTTAACGCGGTTCTCATAGAATTTTTCTTTCACTGGCAAATATGATTTTTGATAATGTGTATCGTGCATTAGATTATACGGTTAATTATAACAACGCAGGAGATTTCCTGGAAACAGTGAAATGTTAGACAGTACACGCTGCGAGTTTTGAAAAGAATTAAACAGAGTTAACTCGAAAGCTGCGTGTTTCGCCACTGGCAAATGCTTTGGCATTCCGGAAGCGGTAGAACCAGGAAAATTTACCATGTGTGCGGTAGATGCTCTCGCGAGCCTCTCGAAATGGAGCAGAGAGGTAGAACAAAAGCGAGAGATCACATTTGTATAAAAAATCTCGGCTACATACACACGCATGGAGAGACACTTGGGCGGCGTGCGCTAGTGCAGAAGTCGTTATTAGATCTACTGTGCCAGTATTTTCTGCGTAATCTCGGCCAACATCGTTTCGGAACTATTATACCCGAGGAGCTAGAGCATTTTTGCGGCGCGAGAGGGGCAGCCAGTGCACCGGCAATACGATATTACTCGCGGCTATGTATGAATATTCTTTCTAGACTCTCCCCTGGGTTTTAGAGGCTGATATTTTTCTCCCATTTAAAGCCGACCCTCCTGAGATTTCCCCCGCGCCTCGGAAAATCCCACTTTCCGCCTGGGATGAAGTGCTTTTTCAATGGGAGAAATAGAACTCGAATGGGGAGCTTCACTGTCGAGTGACTTATAGCTTGGGAGCTTGTTGTAATGTTCTTACCTAAGCGGCGTTTTTAGTTTCCTTATTCACTTCTGTTATAACTGAAATATGAAAAGTGCAAGTTAAATAAGTTCGCACTGTTCAATGGAGAGATTCAGTTTAGTTTCAACAGTCGAATCATATTAATATTCAAATGGAAGATACAATGCAAATAGAATATATCATAATTTACAGTAAAATATGTCTCGCAATAACTTTATTATAAACCACTTCAGTAATATCGTGAAAATTGGGTCAAAGTTGGAAATTAAACAAAGATGTGCAATTCGGAATTAAGAACTCCGATAATATTGCTTGTGACGTGGTCTGCGCTTGACGTGGAAGGAACTCGGTTGTACGATGATCGTATTTTCTCACACCCGTTCGTAAATCAAAGCAGCTTCGGTTTTTAATTACTGGCGGTGGGATATAAGTAGGTATGTATATAAGTTTCTACGAAATCTTTCCGCGTTAATTAAGCCGAGCAAGCAGCCGGTGGAACCTAATTAGTACGGATGTATTTAATGAAGCGAATAAAGCAGCGCGCTCGCAATCTAGCAGATTTCTTCCAACTAAACATTCGTAATATTAAATCCATTCTAAAAATGAGCTTTTCGCTGGCGAGTTTTCAGAACAAAGGTTTCCGAATGCCGACTATAGACTTTTGCAAAACTTGCACCTCATATTTCAGTAGTGCTATTGTTCGAGAGCAGATGCCCACGGTATCGTTCTCGCTACTAATTTTTCCAGCCTCTACGATCAGTATCATTTAAACAAGTAATATTTCAAGAACTGATGTAGCACGAAAATAGAATTCTTATTGAACAAGAAATTAAGAAAATACGATCAATAATCATTGCATCATTGCACTATCACGAAATTGAACTTTCAAAACTCAAATTGGCAAACGTTAAGTTTAATTGGCTAGTATAAGATCTTGGGTCACCGCACTTGATCTACCATTTCGTTGGAAATGTTTGCGCTGCAGAGGCGGAGGTTTGACAAATAGGTAGAAACACCGGAACACACTCGGAAAATCAAAATGCATCAAAGCGGCGGCGCATCGCGCAGTGAAACTGGGAATCTGTGTACGAGAAGTTCGCTCGATTTCGCCATTCACCGAGAGCACCCCTGCCGGCCATTCGTCCGGAGTTCCCGAGGGATGGGGCGGGTTGCGCGGTTTTTTTTCCATTTGCCACCTCGCGGGAGCGATTCGTCCGAGAAAGAGGATTTACGATTATAATTGAACCGTCGATAAATCAGATGCGCCGCTAGCCTGCCGGAGGAAACGGAAGGGGAAGCTGGAAGAAATTGCTAACGAAATCGATATGTACAGTCTCCGTAGCGGGTCTTTGTTCCGCCCAAGTCCGCAGATAGCAGAGTCCGTTGGACCGGAAGGTCAGAAAAACCCTGGCCCCAACCGAACAGATAATGAAAAAGAAGCGTGAGCACTTTTCCTGCCCATATTTTGCCAACGCGCATTCCTCCACCCCTGAGAAACCCTCCGATTGCTTTCAAGGGATTCGAGGGATTCCCCGAATTACCAATTTTATCCTCGATATTAGTTCCGAGATTGTTTTCCAAGTAACAGTTTTATCATTCATTCACAATTTCGCATTCTCCTATTCACGGTTAACCCTTCAATAGTTTATACTATTTTGCGAAACCTATTTCAGAATACCAAATCGAGTCTTACCACTCGATCAAATTCTCATTGTGCAATCTGTCGGCAAATCATTCAGTCATCGGAGAACGTAAATCATTGAACTCGCGCACATATCTTAATATCGCAGGTCTATTTTAGGGATGAGTCAATAAGGGAAATCTGTCAAGTCGGCTGGCCTGAATAATCGAAAGATCGGATATCCCGACATAGCGTCGCCGAATCTGGAGGGTAGGATTAAAAAAGCCCTGCAGCTCGCAGGGGCGGTCAGATGAAGTGCAAATTAAAATGGTGGAGACTTACCCGGGGGATAAATATACGAGGTGCGCCGCGATGCCGAGCGGCCCGACGTCCACGTAAAATATTCTACATGAAAATCCACTTACGTCCTCGGATGCGAGCCTCTACGTTCCCGTGTGTACCCAAGTACGGCCGAGCACCCGCATAATATCCCCTTTTTCCCGCCGCTCGAAAAAGAACCCGGCATCCTTCGCTCGCCGGAAAAAGCTGCCAGGCGTCGTTGCGGCCAGACGTGTCGGCGACGATTCTCCCCTCGAATTTATTTTAGGAACTGCTAGTCTAACTGTTTACCGCAAACCACGTCCTTTTTGCCGCCGAGGCCCTTGTCAACCAAAATATACGTTTCCCGCCGGTTTCTGAGCTGTGACCCGCGCGGTCTCTTTTAGCGAAAGTGATTCTATCAGTCTTAAACGGTACGGGTTTGTACAAACTAACTTAAACTTTACATCCACTATTTCCAAGAACCTTGATTGAAAAACCTTGGCAATTCCAAAGTTACATTCTAAAATTACGATTGTTAGTGGAAGCACTGGAGTTTCCTACCCTTGTACACCTATTGTCCAAGTGCCCTTAAAAAGCTGCACCGTGAAGTTCAGACTTCAGACGCAGCGCGTTGTTGTTTTGTTTTCTTTACAGCCGGCGGGAGCCGCGGTAACTTCCGGGGAGGTCGTCACGTGGAATTTCCGTGGTGCGTGGCATTTCCCGGAGCAGGCGCCGGGCTATCGGGCAAAAATTATAAATAGCTTCTGCCTCGGGAAGCAGTTTTCGCGGTGGAGGATCGATGATACCGTGACTTCCGCACGAGTAATTCCGGCGATAGAGTCCTCCCCCCACTTTTCCGCCCGGCAGCTTCCCGCCGCCGCCAGCGGTGGCGCGTCCTTCGAGGATATTTATTTCAAGCGGAATAATGGCCTTGGAAAGCTGTAGACCGATAGAAAAGAAATTGCGATCTCACGATTCAACGGCCGACGGACAACTACTGGCGCTCTTCCGCCTTTCTACCATCTCACCCGGCGGCTTTTAATGCTTTCTTTATCGCCGAGCGATGCGCCGATAGAATGCACTTCCTCATGCACGAGACCCCCCGCGCGAAACTTCTCCACTCCTCGATTCAGCCGGCGCGGCTGATGCTTGTCGCATTTTCCCTCGTAAGAAAACGATTAGGGGAACCATCAGTGAAATTGATCGTCGACTTCTTTTACGGAGGTCCTCCTCAATATTTTATACTTGCAAAGATTTATAGATATGATGTGAGTATGCGGTAGGTGTAATTTATTTGGAATTAATTGCTTTGATTTTTTAAATGATTATAAAGCTTCGATTAAAGATGGAGAATTAATTATGAAACGAATATTGGAGACGACATGAATTTCAGATTTGCATAATTCTTGAAGTAGTGAACCTGGAATGATCAGTTAATTATTGCCAGCGGGATCCACAGACGCCGAGAGTGCGAACTATCGTGGAAGGAGCGGTCGGCGATTGATTGAACAGCGCCGATTTTCGGGCCTCAATATTACTCCGCGTGACAAAGTAGTGCGGGTGAGCGAAACAAGCGATGAATCACCGGTGCGCGACGCAAGAGAACCAAAACGATTTTCGCCTTCACTCCGAAGCCGCCGGTGCTCACTGCTCCCTCTCTCTCTCTCTCTTTCACCGTAACCCCTGTCGATTTTAACGAACGCAGCCCGAGCACTCGCGCACGCGCGCGAAACTAATAGATTTATCACTAACAGATTTATCGGTGGGCGTAGTGGCGTTATTGGCGTGCTGCCGGTGCCCGCTTCTCAAAATAGGTGCGAGAATCGAACTCGCGTGATGGTAGTAATTACCCGTTGATTAATTGAGCGCTCACGCTGGCGTCCGTGCGCCACCTGCCATTGCCACTGCTTGTTTCCCTTAGCTCAACCCTCTTTTTTCAACCCCGACGTTTCTAGTCGGGTGGAATTCTTTAGAGAGTGTTATCGTTTCATAGACCAGCCTTCCTTTATTTGAAAACTATTGGAAGATTCGATAGCTTATTCTTATTAGGTATTATATTTTTATAAAATATAATCCTTTTGCGATCTCCTGTTTATTAATACCTAATATTTTCCTCATTATTTTTAGCACAGTCTAAAGTTTCGCAATTTTTCCAGGGGAAGTTTATAGTTGGCGTGATTAAGAGAAATTCAATCTGATTTCCCCAATTGCGAGGGTATTCAATTTTAATTATTTGCAGTGCTATCCTGCGGACTTGTGTTTTTTTCGTCCCTCTATCACGATATTCGTCATTGACCCAATTTATCTAATAGGCACGTTGGTCCCGCTCTTAAAAACTGGCATTGGACCGAGTGCAAAATCGGAGGAGGCCCCGGTAATGTTCGTCCCCAATCAGCGGCGCAGTCTCGTGCTCGAGGCTGTTGAAACTTCAAACCGTATTCGCCTGGTGTGCTGTCGCGACAAGCAGGGAGATGTTTTTTCCCGGGGGAGCGCGCGAATCCGATAATTAATACATCGGGCGTCGTCGCACAGTTAAGCGTCGCAACGTGGTGCAACGTCAATATGCTCTCGGGATTTGATGGCTGAAAAAGTTTAATAAATTCCATTAATTGTCCGCGCGAAAATATCGTCGGACGCCTATGTATCGGCTTCGTCGCTTCCACGGACGAACCCAGTTATCGTCGGCGTCCTTTCATTAATGTTGACGGTTATTCCTCTACAGACGCGTTAGCGTGCGTCTTCGAGTCTTAACTTTGAATTAATGTTTGTTTCAAAGCCTTTCGGGGGAGAATGTGACTGTAAAATAATCGTAAGTTCATTCCGCAAGTGATCGAAACACAACATCCGGCAATAATACAAAAGCGTCCGGGAAATAGTAATTGAAACTTCGATTTTAAAACATCAACGTTCGTTACCGCAATAACATCAAGGAGCAAAGTGAGAGGGAAATACTAATTACCGCAATTGCACGTCAGAGAAATGGCAACTTGGCCGGCATTTAATTATAACGGCACGCGCAGTGCGCCATTTTCTGATTGATTAATATTGTTAATTTAGGCGAATTGAAAGTGCTCCGGCGTAAGAAAGCAAAGGAAAATTCATTACCGAAATGAGGCGATTACAGGCAGTTCGATAAGGACAGGCCGGAAAATTGCGGGCGCAAACGAACGATTTTCGGGCGGGTTTTTCATCGGCACGAAATTTCAACCAATTAAATGAAAACCCGCGTGGATTGGCGAGCGGCAGTGCAAAATGCAAATTACAATGTTACGCAAAGTCGATCGCATTTTCCATATTAATGAATATTGCAGCGGAGGGGCGGAAGATCGAACACCGTAGATTATTTAACCGGCCTCCCACCAGCCAGACGCACGTGCGTATGCGTGCGAGTGTCTGTCGATACTAACAGTAATTGAACGGGTTACGCGATGTTGACTTTAATTACCCGGTGCCCTGGCAGGACAATAGGAGTTGTGCCAACCGTGCACTTTGTTACTCCAAGCCTGATTTAATTATTTCCAACCAGGGTATTCCATCATGTTAAACACTCAGCTCTTTAAAAAGCTCCGCGTCAATTTGCGATCGAAGGCACCGCCGCTTACGACACAAGTTCATTGCACTTTACATCATTCGAATGGTTGAATCCGCAAATTTAATTTAACCGACTGTAAATCATCGAAAACACTCCGCAAGAAGTGGAACTATTAAAGATATGTTCAAAGTTCAGTGGGAATGCATTTGCTATTGTCGTATTTGGAATCGCAGATTTGTATTTCCAGCGCGGTACTCTATAGGAATACTTTCGCCTCTCACTGTACACAACTAATCATTATCGAGCAAATAAAACGTCGCTTCGGCAGCAAAGCGGGCTCTGCCCGACATTTCGTCCTAGTGCGCAACGAACTCCTGACGAACAAAGTAAACAAGACCGTTGCCAAAGTGATCAAAGCCGCAATGTTTCCAGGCGGCGGCGAAAAGTTTGCCGTGGAATGCGCTAAATGCTTAATCGCATTCTATCGGAGTTACGATAGTTAGCCCCGGGCTAAATTCTCCCGTTGACCGAGCATACTTTCATTTAAATCGGAACACAGCCCAAGCTGCAAGAAGCGTCCTTTATCCCCCTCCCTCTCTCTCGAGGGAGAGTCGGGGAAAGTAGGGAATGACTCATCGGAGTAACGAATTATCCGAGGCACGGGAGGACCCGCTCGCCCGGTTTATTTAGGCAAGTTAACCGCGCTTTCGTTAAAGGTTCTCCCCGTAACAACATTTGGCTTTCGGGAAATCGAGTCAGCCGCTCGACTGCCCGACCAAAGCACTTTAAACAAGGCGCCTTCTGCCTTTCTTTCGGCGCTTCGCCACGGAATCTTATTCCCCCGGCAAATATAATTTTCTTTGATTGCGCGGAAATGCTTATTAGCCACTTGCGCCCCGGCGATTCGACTGTTCGGAGAGACGCCGGCGGTATCAGTCGGAATGGCCGGCGCCACTATCATTGCAATTTCCTCGGTTTTCCACCCCCTTTGTGTTGATTGCCGGCTTCCCACCACTGGAGTTGCGCTTCTTTTTGCCGGCGCGTATAGCTGACTTCTTTCACAGCTTTTTATTCATCTTTTCTTTCATAAATACGCATTGTTATAAAAGAATGTTATTGTTCTATTTTATTAAACATGATTCTATTTTTGTAAAATACGAAACGGTTTAACTATCGATAATATTAATAAGAAATAGAATACATATGCATACACGTCAATACATACATTTTGATATTCAAACACAATCCATAAAAAGAAGATTGTAACCCGGGCGGAACCTTTCGCAAAAATTCCCCGAGCACAATTTCCACTAACCGTTCATTCTCCCGCGACAAAACTTGGGGCGTCGTAAGCTTCGCCAATCATTTATATTCGGTATCGCCGAAATTGCCAAGCGGTCGCGCTCCAGCCATGGAAAGCCGAATGCTTCAGTCTCTCGGCATTAAGCGAGACCCGGCCGATTCTAACGCGCGCCAATATCAATATTGAATAAGGAAACCAAGTTGTATCCGCAGTACACGCATACCTCCCGACCAAGTAGAAGCCTCGAGCAGGGGGAATATCAGTGGACGAGGTAGCTCGCTCGCCAGGCCATATTTGTCGATGCTTTCGGTGCGCGTCGGCCAAAACGGTTTATTGTCGAGGCGTGTCAACGCCAGCGGTGATCGGAAAGCCATGGTGTTCGGTGCTCAACGATGCCCAGTGCACCGAGAGATGTCCCGGCTCCGAGACTGACAGATAAATAACCAGGGGCGAACAGGACAACAGAGAGACAACAGAGGGAGAGAGAGGGAGGTGGAAATAGCTGGGGGAAGTGGTGGGAAGTGAGACGACACGAGGCAGCGCGAACTTGCGGGGGTCGAGGGGCTCGATGCGATTGCGGAAGTTACTCGGAGTGACAAGGATTTATTGCTCAAGTTCCGATTGTATGTATAAGCGAACCACCTCCGCCCTTCGCCATCCCCGAACCCTGCCGCGTTGGTATCCTGCTATTACCAGTAGCTGCGGGACGAAAGAGACTGAGAGAAATGACCGGGAAAGAGAGTGCGCCGCCCGCAAGCAATCCGCCCGAGAAATTACTGGAGGCCTCTGATCGCTGCGGCGAATTTCCAATCCGCAATTTGGAGTTTCGATTGCGCGCCAGGACTATTTCGTCCTTGGGCTGCTGGGAGGTGTGTTGGCGGGGTTTCTTCGATTCGCCTCGTGTTCTTGGGTAGGGGATGTGTTCTTGGTGGACGTTCCAAGTTTTCTCGCATAGTTTTGGGGAAATAGTTCGCGAGGCGATCTCGAGAGATTTGTGGTTTTTAAATGAATTCCTTAAATACCAAGAGAAAAATATGTTCTTTTTTTAGTTGTAGAGCTATAAATCAAGTTTTTGGTAGTTTCGTTAAAATTTTACATAACTGAAACGAGACGGAACAGAGAATCCCAAGGAATTTTGAATTCCCGACCGAAATCAAATAGCGTCGTTACAAGTCACGCGAAACGAATTTCGCAATCAATATCTCTTTACCTCCGAGAACGTTGTTTCCAGCAGAACGAAATGTCGGGGAGGCTTAGTTATTGCTGTGTTTTTCCGGCGCTGGTAGGTCCAACAAAATTGGGGCTTCCACATATCGGGGGAATTAGATCGTGAATTTTGTATTGTGTCTTCGGTGCGCGCGGTGCCTTGAAAACTGAGCGCAATATAAATTTGCCCCTCATAATTCCGTCCGCTTTGATCCTCCGAGGCTGACCTGCCGCAATATTTTCCTCGACGTTCGTTCTCAATCGAAACCGGCAAACAAGCTCGGCCAAAAAACTACACACACGCAAGCGCGCGCGCGCGCAGCTGCACACGTGCACAGAGGAAATGCCGGTGAAACGAATATGCAGTGCGCCAAGGCTCCTTTGAGAGTGCACGTTGCTCGGCCGACTGATATTTCAGCGAAATCGCGAAAATTCAAAGTTACCCTGCAATTTAGAGTCGCAACTTCATTTCGCCGCCGTTTATCCCGGCAACAAAGACAGACATGCCCTGGCGAATGTGTGTCAATTGAATGATATTGAAACATTCGCCTCTCGGAGCATGTGTAGTACTTTTGCCCTCGCTAACTAAGGAATCCGGTGGAAAGCTTGCCTTCTAATAATTTCCCGGAATATTTCCCCGCTTCGTCGTGACCGACTTTCCCCCCATCGTGTAATTAACATATATTGAAGTTGCGGGAGTGATACAACGTTTTTAAATCAATTTGAATTATACAGGATGTAATGAGAGACAATTTCTCGGCTTTGCGAATTTAAATGCATAGAAATGATCTCGTCATAAATTCCTGCTTCGTTTAACCCCTGACTTTTAATAAACTATGCCAATACCAAGAATCGCACAAGCATATGATTCAATCTTGCTCTCCCGGACATTTCACTGTCAAACACACTGAAAGCACCATAGAATATGAAAAGGAAATTCATCCAGACGTCCAATAACCGATGCTTTAAAGAGAAATTTGACGAAGCCGCAAGCTGCGTGTCGCTCAAATAAGTTGTAAACAAGTGAAATTAAAAAAGGTGGTAGGATAGAAGGATGAAAAAGCAGTTGCTAATAGTAGAGTGATAGAGAAAGGGTAGGTAAGGCGGAGTGGCTATAGGATGGTCGGTAGCATGGGCTTCTGGGATGCCCGAAGGCGTCTTTGACAAATACTTCCCCGCTCGCCGCCCCCGCCAACCCCCCGCCCCCGTCCGCCCCCTGCGCTCTCTTTTTCTTCCGCTTTCGTCTGACATTTACTCGGGTCACCTCGGGCCAAATGCAATTTATTCTCCCCAGAAGCTCGCTGAGAGCGGGAGGAAGCTGGCGGCGAGAAAAAGGAGGCGAGGCAGAGCTTTCCCGTGATCCGCATCTTGCAAATTACTTGCTAACTTGGCGGAGATAGCACACGCGCGTGTGCTCTCACCCTCCTCTCCCTCTCCTCCGCTCTTCCGCTCTTCAACCGATTGCTACTTGCCCGGATCGTTCGCTCACTCACTCCACCTCCTCTCCCTCTCTCTTTCTCTGTGCACATTTTGAGTTCCTCACTCGGATCTCAAGGAGTCGTCTTCTGTGGAGAGAGGGGAAATCATTTCGGAGTGCGAAATACTACGCGTTGAGATTCCGGATTTCCTCGACGCACAATGTTCTTTTGTCTGAGAAAGAGGATCTCGCATTATATCTGCTAAGCTTCGATTTGCTTTCCTTTGGGGCTTCGTGTTTAGAGAAAGTACTTGCTGCATCAAGTGGCTAATGGATTATTGGAATATTTTAATTGAATTTTCGAATATTAGATAATTGGAACTATTGAATCTGTTTTTATAGTTTTCTTGTGGCACATTGGATTACAATTCCAATATTTACAATACTGTTCTATCGCAGAATGTTCCACTGTTCCATTCGTAACAACAAACATTTCCATTTAAAAGTTGGAGCCGCTAATCCACTCGAGTTAGAGGAACTCTCTATCCGGTCGAATGAGCCCGCGCGTCCAGAAAAGCCAAAAAAGGGAGGAACATAAAATCCGATCCGAGTTGGGCGACTTTTTCTCTCATTCATCGAGATTCTCCTCCCCGGCATTTCATCCCCGCGGTCCCTTCTGTTTCGAAGCCCCTTGGCCCCGTGCGCGCTCTCCTTGCGGGAACCCTCGCTCTTTCTGGCATGTCGCATCTCCGACGCTTTCGGGGCTTGGAATTTGAGGAGAGCGCTCCGGCCCCGTCTCTCCAAGTAGAGGCTTTCAAAACTAGTCGCTGGATTTACGGCCGCCGGCTGTGTTTTGGGAGTTGAGCGCCGCAGTATCAATCCTCTCTCACTTTCTCTCACTCTCTCCCCCTCGGCCGCTCGCACTCTTTCTCCTGGTTCCGGCGGTGGATCTCTCCGGTTCGCTCCGCGCGCACATAGCTCCGGGCGGCGGGGACGAAAAAGCTTACTTTTCATCGAGGAATCTCGTTACTGCGAAAGGCAGAGTGCGGCCAAGTCGCAATTGGCGAATCCCATGGGCGGTGCCATACGGCCCCAATTATCGGACGCGCCTGTCGGGAAAAGATAGAGCGCGAGGGAAAGAGGGACACGCGGCGCGCTCGGGAAAGAGGCGGAAATGCGTGGAGGTGAACAATGCCCCGGGACCATGGTAATTTGGAGTTTATTGTTGTCGACCCGCCGACGACACGCATTGTTCGGCCAAATGAAAATGCAAGCGAGGAGGCTTCGCCTCCGACTGCTACCTATCGAGTGGGCTCGTTCGCACTGGCTTCATGGTTTTAACCCTGAGCGACCCGAATCTCATATACAGTTCGCCACTCTCCACCCTTTCTCCCCGGCCACCCCACTGGCCATTTTCTCCCTGAAATAGAGCGCCGATACACCGATTGTCAGCGCTCTAGTTTCCGTCGGGGTTTCCAAAATTCGGACCGGAATTAGCTCGCCTGGGTTGGAAAATCGATTGGAAATTTTGAAAGTTTCGACTGTTCACATCTATTTCCAGAGTCTAGTGACAACTTGACGAGATTCGTCTTTCGTAAGAGAGGGATTAAAGGTGAATAATACTGACAGGTCTCAACAGGTGGTATGACACTAGGCGAGATCAATAGCGCAGTCCCTAATTTATGAGTAAAAGTAATTCAGGGCTTTAATAGGGTGAAAATAATACTATTGGTTTAATCCTATTTAAAGTTTTATTAGTACTAGAAGGGCGAATTACTTTTACAAGTTTATAAGCTAATTTCATTAAAGCCAGACTCCGCTTTGGAATGGACTCGATTTCAATGTACTTGCACAGAGTCTCCATAAAGAAAGCTACTATACGATCTGATTGAATTCTCGTATTGCATTGCGTATCAGGTGGGTCTCCCGATCCCCTTGACTTCGATTATGAAACTTTTATAAGAATCGGGAAAGCCGGGCGTTATTACTCGACATCTTTATAGCGCCCATCTTTTACGAGTTCCGCACGCCTTCGGGCCCCGTAAACTGTCTGCCGACTGCTCCTGGATGCACTTATTAACCCATTAAAGACTTCTGTCCAACTACTCATACTCGAATGGAGTAAAAAAGTTTCCCACTCCCTTTCTCTCTCGGCTTCTTCTTTCCATCCTTCGCTCTCGTCGAGCTCGCTTTCTAATTACACTCGATCGGAAAGAGTTTCAGCGATGGTTTTCCAATAATGCTCGCTCTTTCTTTCCTTCATATTGTGCGCGTGCCGCTCGAACAACTATCGGAGGAAATTAGCGGAAACTTAGCTCATTTCACTCCGACGCGCATAGACTCTCTTTACGTGCTTCGATGACTACTGCACGGATCGGTTATTATTTGTTATATGTAGTTCATTTAAAATGAACATTAATCAATATTTCTAATCACTGAATGAACTATTTTCGAAATTTTGCGAGACAAACAAAAATTTCCCAATTTTTCATTCCACGATACCTATATACAATATAATCATATCAAATTGGCATAGATTAATTTCCCATTTGCCGTACGTGTGTGGAAATTTCAGGACACCGTTCGGTCAAATACCTATTTTCGAGGTCCCATTAAACTGTCGAGGAGGCCAACCAGTCAAATTAAGAATGCTCGAAATTTTCAGGGGAAATTGGATTCCGCTCGGGTGTGATTCGCGCTTTAATTTGCGGGCGCATTGAGCGTGCGGCGCGTGTTGGCTCTACGCAGTCCATAATTGCGGGCCAATTGTTCCCGGGTGTACCACAATAAGCCACATTAACTGATTTGTACACCTGTCCACCCCGCCATTGAGTGACTCCCGTTAGCCAAATAATAATTACGCTGTTCAGACATTATTGCAGCATTAAGAGGACTAAGCGAACACACAAATCATCATACCATAAATTCTCCCTTTTTGCATTAAAGGATTATCATGATGAATTCGGGTCAAAGTTGATTTTAGTTGCGCTTGTTTCATTTATAAAAGTATTCCACCATGCAGCTCTATTGTCCTCGCAAATTGTTAGATTTAATTTATGTAATAGTTTGATATTCGGTGTGACTGCTAACGTTTAACTGCTATTATTAATGGGCGGCACAAATTTTCTGGCCGTTATTACAATGCAAATCCAATTAAGCTTTACCTTTTAGTTTACCCAGTACTAATTCGCGCTATTAATTACGGCATCCCTTTGCGCGTGTTTCAATAATCAAGAGCTAATAATTTAATGCGCCAATCTGACACGTCTGCATGCCACTGTAATACTTCAATATTCACCAAGCGCAACGCTAACAAATCCGGCAATCAAACTGCGCCAACAAACAACAATCCTAGACATTTTCCCTGTCCGTACAACTTCTCGATTAATTGTAGCGACTTTATAACAAACCAGAAATCTTCATCCCGAAAGATTCGGGAGTTGGCGAAGCCATTGATATATCACGCGTCCTCTTAAAGTGTCTCCGAGGGGGACGTCTTGTCGCGGCTGGTCTTTATCAGTGAGCCTAGCAGCAGGCAGTGTCGGCAATATCGAGACGCGATAAATTTCCTTATGTCCGTGAGAAATCCTGCAGGTGTTCTCGCGTACGAACGAGGTTTCTCCTTCACCCTCCCTCCCGCGGACCTTATAAATTCGCGGGAAAGAATAGCCGAGATGACGGGAGAGGCGCTCGCCTCGGCTGGCGTCGCCCTTTTAAACCTGGGATCAAGCCTCGACCTTTGTACTTATTTCACTTCTTCGCCCGTTTTCACTTTTACTGCCGACACCCGGCGACAAGCTAAACTGCGCGAGAGCCGCTCTCGGCGGGAAGAGGGCCTGCGAAACTTTAAACGTTTAAGCGGTCCGCTTTGTACGTCGCCGACTGGTAATGTTATCGTGTCCCGAGAAATTTCGACCCTTTAAAGGGAGATCGCTCTGGTGGAATCGTTGGGGAGGATGTAAACTGAAGACGCGTCGGCTCTTAACGCTAATCGTTAAGGAATCTAAGAATAGATCGTTAAAAGAGAGGTTGAGGATAAAATGAATTTGGAGGGTGAAGGGAGAATTGAAAGAAGTAGTGTTGAAAAGTGATAATGGGAGTAAGTGGAAAGCGGTGTTTTATGGCGGGCGGATAAATGACTGTCCCATTTCAATATTGGCAAGTGAAAACCTGATAGTTCGCCAATATCGTAATTGCCGACTAGTCCGCATCGCGAGGCGCGTCGAAGTAATAGCGGGGCCACTCGGATCCGTCTAATTATCAGGCGGTCCATTAGTGCAATTGCTGCCAGCACAATGGCCAAACACTGCCGGGACATCCAGGCGTATTTACTCAGAAATTAGACATTCGAGTCCAGACTGCGGCAAATAGAAAGGGAAACACAGTCCCCACCCGTCTGTTTCATTAATCAGAACCGAACACGCAGCATCCGGAAAGCACCGGTCGACTTGGGTGCATGTTAAGTTAGTTAATTCACTGATACTCCACTCCGAAACCAGTCTCAACTATGAATTCGCAGGCTCCAACTTTAATAAACGTTTCATCGAACAATTTTCCAATATGGCAAGTTACATTTAAATTTACTATATTTATACATTTGGAATCTTGAAAATCCTCTAGTACTTGTTCGAGCAATCGAAAGAATCTAAACGTTAAAGATAGAATACAATAAATGCGACCGTAGAAATTGATCGGCAGGATCTGACTTGCATAAGTAGTTGAGCTGATTACAATTCGTATCGATTATTCCGTCTGAAAGAAGAATCGTGTTGCAATACTGAGAGGTGGTAGGTGGTGGAAGTTTATGGTGCTAGTCGGCGAAGGGATGTTACCGCGAAAGAGACGGTGAGTCAAGTTCCGAGGAAAGCGGCGTTAACGTGGAATATTAACAGTGCACTCAGCTAATGGCGGCTTGAATAATTCGCATGTTCTGCAAGTCCAACTTGCTGATTCCGCCTGGGGAGAATTGATTACATCCGAATTGTTGCTCCGCCTTGCTGGTCGCTCGGCTTCCTGGGCGCCGTGCCTCGCACTCCCCTGCAGAAGCTTCGTAGAATGTTCGGCTTGGCTTCACTCGATTTCCAGTAGGCAAACTGGCAGCTTGGCAATTGTATTGACAGTTAGACTCCCAGCACTGCGGAAGTCGGTGTAACTGAAGTTGGAGTGCAGTCATATGCTGAAAAGTCTAATAACTCGTTCGCAAAAGTCAATTGTGCTATCAAAATTTCTTTTCATAAACCTGCTATTTATTTCAATTCTAAGTGATATTTTAATAATTCAAGCGATTGCGCTGTATGATTGCCCAGTTATTTCCGCATCGACTCTAAATACACATTCGAAATGGCGTTCGCTCGCCTTTTTCATTCGTGTTTCTGAATTCACGGCGAGCGGGTATTAATAAGACTGACCCAGTAATTGCGCAAAGGTAAATGCCGAAATCCGTCAAAGGGAAAAGATTTCTTGCATTCTCCAGAAAAATATCTCGTCCCTTGGCACGGAATGAGTCGAAGCCATCGCTGGCAAACGGAAGCCCGTTGAAAGCAGCGTAACGCAGTGAGAGAAGGAATCATTCTCGAGTAACCGATTTAAATTTATGAAGTCTTCATCAGCCCGCAAGCTGCTTGCTCGCTCGTTCGCCCTTTATTAACCGAGCAAGAACTCCCCCTCACGATTACAGCGGAATTCTATCTTCCATCTTCGTTCCTCCTCTCTCGCTCGAGCCGATCAAATAATCGCTCGGAAGAGCGAGGTGAGGCTCTGGCTTTTAATGCAAAAATCCTCGGGGACAAAGAACCGTAATTGGTGGAATGGAACTGTTCGATCTGCAGGCTTAGTTGAACCGATTGCGCGAGCGGTAATGGAAAGAGTCTCTGATGAATCATTCCAACTATACTTAGTTAGCTATGATTGTCCGTAATGTCAATGAGTAAAAATGATGGATTCAAATAAAATTTTGTTATTGTCGTAGTGATTCCTTATTCAACAAATACCTGCAATAACCACCAATAAAGAAACTCATGCCCAGCCACTCGTCGCGCTGATAAAAAATGCAGCTTCTCATTCGGCCGAGAAAGAAGTGGGACTGACCTTTACGACCTCGTTAAAGCCGGAAGTGGCGGCGGCGAACAAGAAAAATTCGCGGGAAGCTGTTGATGCCGCTCGCCGAATACACAAAGCTTTGTTTCGGCGGCGCCGCTTGCGTTCCCGGGGTGTTTTGAACGTGTCGAGAGGGAAAGAGTTGCCGGGGAAATAAGCCCAGGTGAGATGCCTCACCTGACGAAAAAAGCCGAGCAGCCGCATACTGGCGGGAAGAATCTTGCAGGAAATGTGTACCACTTAAGGGAATGAATACGCCATTGTGCCAGTACTTGTTTCGCTGTGGCTGCATGCCCAAATTAAGGGAAACTAGCTGATTTTTCCTGTTAGTTCTGACGCTCCCTGCAAATATGATGAGTCTCTGTAGTCGTTAGCGGGTTATTTTGCCCGGTGCGAAATATTTTCAGCTTTGGAAAACTCTGTGGATTAAAACCTGCGTCCGATCCTTGTTTACATTGTGCAAGGCATTCTACCTCGAAAGTTTAATAAACTACAGAAAAATCTACCCATGTACACATGTATGCATAGAATTAAATGCATAAAACACAAGCATTTACAACTCCATTACCAGTAATCAGCTTACTTAACAATCCGAATATTGAGTATTCCGATTCTGAAAACATCGATAACCAAACCGTGACATCGACGTACATCGAGGGGATCCCCATGCGCTCAAAATTTTCTCCATTCCCCCTACAATGACTACCATCAAAGGTAGTCATTTCCCAAGGGAGAGAGGGTGAAAGACCTAAGCGATATCGTTGCAGTAACCATAACACTCGGATCAGTCGAGGGATGAACATCGACAGGGCGAGGTAGCCAACACTGTGCTGGCGGAGTTTCCGGTTAAGCAAAAAATGAGGCTTATACGTAGAATCCTGTTATCGCTTTCGCATTTGCGCGCGATATTGCGGAATCCCGATAGATTTAAAGTTACGAGGGCGGATGAGGCGAGCGGCCTTTTTTCCCACTCTAATCGCGCTGGCCCATCTATATTTTCATTAGGAAAGACCTAGAGCGCGCGCGCCATGGCTCTCGGCCCCCCATGAGCGGCTATTGCCCACTTATATCGTATTTCACAGTTTCGCTAAGCACGCGGTGATCTACGACGAGTCATTACTTCTCCTTAGTGCTTTTATTAATGGCCGACTTCAAACCTTGCCGCCCACCCCGTTGACAGTTATGTGGCTGGTGTTGGCGCGAGGAAGATAGAAGCCGAGGGACACCAGCCGTTTACTTACGAGGAATTGCATAATGTAGGTTGGTGATAAGTTATGTGATTCGTGAGGCTTGTGGTTAGTCAGTGAGATAGCGGGGTTGCTAATGGCAGTGTACGTGGATTGGATGAAAATGATGGGGTGGTGGATAGTTAAGCTCCTAATTTGTATATATATTTTTACAAAATTTGAATAATTCTTATAGAATTAATAATTCTAGTAATTTTTATAATAATCAATAATTCTAATAATTCTTATCTTATCTTCGTTGCGTAATTCTTTGTTTAGACAAAATTGAATTCACACGAAAGTCATTTAAAAAGTTACACAAGTCTTGAAAATTGTTTCTTGCATTCGAAATTGATCGCTACCTTTCGAGGGTGCTCTTATTTCAATACACACACACAGTTGCAATAAATCGTCAGGAGTACTACCAAGGGTGCCTTGGCCGCATTGGAAAAATTCCAAGTAGCGTGGAAATTTTGCCATTCATCGGTGGCGAAGTAGAAACGGTGCGCGCAACTCGGGCTGAGGGATCGACGAGGCGGCGGCGAAACATTTCATTACGGGGCGAAGTGCGACAGCTGACGAATAAGCAGGAGGAAAGGAGCGGTGGTCGGACGGAAACAAATATTTTTCGAGCGTGCGACATAAAAAAGGCTGGGGCGCTGAGAGGTTGGGGTAGGATGTTTAAGGGAGTCGAGCCAAATCGGACGGGCTCGGAAATATTTTCGGGGAAAATACAATGCAGTACACTCCACGTATCCCGAGTATATCAGATGAAGGTGTCACATAAGAGGGTCGGGAGGAGTGTATATTTATTCAATTTAACGATAAATTTGTTCGTCGACCAACCTTTGCTCAACAGTTATAAATTGCTAAAAAACTTATAGTTTTCATGAATTTTCATCCGTAGAACCATACTACTTTTACATTTAGTTCCTTCGAGCTCTCCCACCCAGATCCCGTAAGGAAGGGCAGTGCCTCAAGTAAGGAAGGGCAGGCCACAAGGGCGGGAAAAGGTCGAAATCCCACACATTTATTTCTCGCCTCTTACTCACCGCTCGGGGTCGTCCCGACTAAGGAAAGAACGCAGCCCCAAAGAAGAAGCAGACTAATGTAGATATATTTATTTCTGAGCCACGGGAAAGTCCTGACGAACGACGGAGACGACGGCTACGCGATACAGACAGTTTGTTTACGTAACAAACCAATTTATTTCGTGCCTCTGTCTTTTTTCGCCGCCCCCCCTCCCGCACTCGAGTGGCTCCCTTTCGCAAAGGCACCTTATCCCCAAGGGGGCGAGAGAGGGTGCTTCCCACAGGAGAGTAAATTTCCGGCGAGCCGGGTTTTTCAGGAAAGCTCGGCTCTCTGCCCCCGAAGCTTTCACCTTGTGCTCCACTTCCTTCTACTCCTCTTCCTCCTCCCGCCCCCCCGCCACGCGCGTTCCCCTGGATGCTGCCTTTCAGTTGCCCACGCGGTCCATGAATATCATTATTGCCCTTTTCGAGCCTCAAATCCGCAACTAGGGCCGAGCATTTTCTGGTAATGCCTCTTGACTCGGCAACCTCCGAGCAGCTAGCCCGCTTGAGATCGTTCCGGCTGAAGGGTGAAGGGCCTGACTTAGCGGAGATATGGGTTGAAGGGTTGCTATCTGTATTTACGGACGGCTTGCTTGCCTCCGGCCCTCTCCGGCTCTCTAGATAAAAGTAATTGATTTAAAAAAAGTGCCGGCTTCGTAGTAATTTGGGGCGAGTTCACCGTGGGGTGAAAAGACGCCAGTCACTTAATACTGTTAATTAAGGCATTTCTGCGATAATAGATTTCTCGGGTTGTAAATAATTTTCTTCTAATTTGACGAAGAGGGTCAGTTTGATTTATCATAACCAGGTAAATATAATTTCTTTTAAATCCTCGTTCACATGATTCGTGACAATAATAATAGTAAATCTGTCGTTCTCAATTCTCTTTTTACAAAACCAGCCTCTTCCACCACTGTTATCGGATTCCCAATGAGGAAGTAAATCCACGCGGAGCTCAACAGCAGTACTTCACTTGTCAAGTGCAAGTAAAGAAGTCGAATCTCTTTCCGAACTTCAAACCAGGCGGCAGCCGCAGTCCTCGTGTTTTTTCTCCGGTCCCTGGCTTTGTCCCGTGACACTCGCCGCTGTAACAGGCTTCCGCCGTCTATCTCCCCGCTCTTTCATTCTCCTCTCCTTTTTTCGCATCTGGCCGTTTACTTCCTGCTGCGAGTTGCCACCCACCCCCTCCCCGGCCCTCCCCCGTCGCTGTGTTCGCCAGGTCCGACCACTTCTCCTCTATTTAGTTTTGCTTCTTAACGTCGCCGACGACGTTTTCTTGCTCGCCCTGCCATTGTCCCCGACCTCACTGCGACACTCCCCCCCTCGACTCTACGCCCCCCTTTCTCACCCTCCGTTAGCTATTTCCCTGCTAGATTTCCGCGTTTCCGCCAGCCCACCCTCTTCCTACCCTCTCATGCTCAGTACCAGCGAGGGAAAAACGAGGAGATCTTGTTCCCGCCGGGCGACGTTTCTGATCGGATAACGAGCAATTAGTGGCTACACTGTCAGCTGGCTTTTCCACCTGCAATTGCCGGCATCGCGAATGCCTGTCTTTGACGCTGTGTGCGGAGATTATGGAATGCTTGTTTTTGAAGACGGCTTCTATCGAGTGTACTGGAAAAGAGTGTTTCGTAAGAGTGGCGTATTGCTTTTTGTTGGTTTTTGATAGTGGGTGTCCATTTCGAAATATTAAATTATAATTTCATCTGTGGAGATAATTATTTTGTTGGTAAGTCAATTAAATGATTACTTATATTTTATAAGGGAATATTAAATACATTACTTATATTTTATAAGGAAATATTTTCCTTATATTACTATAAGGAAAAATCGGCTTTACGGGCAAGTTTACTTTGCATTTCGATATTTCGCGCTAGAATGTATAACAACCAGAAATCCGGGACAGGAAAAGCGAATCAAAAGAACATTTATAAGATTGACGCGCAATCACTTTGCCGCCAAGGGCAGAGAAGTGTATTTTTTGTTGAACAATTTCCAATTTGCCCGGCGGATTAAATTAGTCAATTGCACACCATTTGGCGTGCAGCTGCTTGACTCGAGCGGAAAGTCGACGTAGCGTGGAGGCGACAGTGTAACGTCCGTAAATCCCAGTTGAAATGGTCGGGTGGCGTGTGCGGGGGAAGAGGAGAGATTCAATGGTCGAGAGGGAAAAGGGAACTCCACTCTTTTCATGTCGTGTCAAGGGGCACTTAAGGACCGCCGCCGTGGCGACGTGGCTCGCAGTCGTGTGCAATCGATGGCTTTCCTAGAAACGCGAAACTTTGTACATGATTCGGTCAATTTCCTGGTCTCCTCGCTCGGTTTATCCAAGTCTCGGGGAAACGCTCCCGCACACGCCCCACTTCCGCAAGTAGCGCCCGCGACGCACAGAGAGCGAGAGGCATGCATTTGAGCGGAAATGTATTTGGGAACGATTTCGTTGCGCCATGATTACCCTCACCACTCGGCGTCCCGTCAGAACTGTATTTTGTTGCGATTGTTGTATTTTACAATTTTTGTTTTTCATGCACCAGGGTAAGAAGGTTGAATACTTTAGCATGCACGCGAGGTCGTTTCCCTGCGCCTTGATTGCTTGCTTATTTACTGAAACCTGCACCAATAACGAATTTCCTTTTTCGAGGAAATTGGTCCATTAGGCGAGACGTAAATTGGCTCACGAAAACAGATTTGTTTGTTCAATTTGGGAACGAGACTTCCTGCGAAAGTAGCCATGAAATGGTGGAGCGGCAGTACACTAAACTTAGAATCGTTCAAAGCTGCTTTAAAGAATTGAAATTTATTGTCCATTATTGGTTGGCGGGTCAGTTTACCAATCGTTAGCAAAATCTTAACTTGTGGCCGAGAGAGATATTGCATTAAGAATTCCGCGGGGCGAAACAGTCGCAATATCCAGTGGAAGTCTACGACACAGTTGGCAATTGTCATTTCGGGCATGTGCCACTTGTAAAACGTCTTGGGCTTTACATCGATTCCCTCGGGAATTCAAAGCACACCCTCGCCACCTATAACGTGTTCTGGAAGTAAGTTTCGGAATATTGCAAAATCCGCATATCGGGCTCGGGGTTTCCTTTATCTTAGAATGTATCCAATGTCCAACGAAAGGGCTTGTATTAGAAAAATTATTCGAATTCGACGGGATATTTCTACTTACTGCAAACTATTCAAGGGCTTTCGATTCTGCCGCGATATTATTTCCGCATTAATTAACCTTCGATCTTTAATTGTGCAAAAAGGTCCTCTCGTTTCAACACTATTAGTATGGCGTACTGCCTGTACCTAGAAATCCAATTTATTTATTCCAATTACTACACCATCCGGACTCCGGGAATTCACATGGCGCTGCTATCAGGGCAAATCCAATCTCGAATTCCACGGGGAACGTCATCCCGGTACGGCCAAGAGGAAGGAAAGAATTTTTATTTTCCTATTAATAATAACAGCATGGAAGCAAAGCTACAGCGCGAAGATTACGAAATTACAAGCTACCGGGGCTATTTAAATTATAATGATTTTGTAGTAGCAAACATCTCATTCTTATTTAATTATGGTTTATTAATTTTAACTCTATAATGAAGGAAGAGAAATGAACCAGAAAAACGATACACCAATTATTCACCATATTTTGGACTATTTTCTAATCACATTCTACATTTCTACAAATTAATGATTTATAAATCTCCTATTTTGGTACGTGTATAGTATAAGAAATTCACATAGCGTCGCAATCAAAGTAAATCCAATCTCGAATTCCACGGGGAACACCCATTCGCAGGGGAAAGGAAGGAAACAATTTTTATTTTCCTATTAGTGGTATCCGCAGAGGAGCGGCGGTAGCGCGCGGAAGATTAGGAAGTCGCAAGCTGCCGGGGGCTATGGGAATTATAATTTCCGAGCACGCGATGGCAGGCCGATCCCATGGATTACTATAGGCGACAGAGTGCGGTCAGCTCCGGAGGCATGCAGTTCGAAGGGAACACGATCTCCCGTCGTCGTCGTCGCCGGCGCTTCGCACCGTGAATTTTAACCACACGAGGGATTTGCCCGAGCCCCACACTCTCTCGCCCTTTTGCGCTGTCGGTGTCGCCACTTTCATTCCGGGCCCGTCTTCCCCGGCTTCAACGCGCCCGCCCGCTCGCCTCTTCTCTCGCTCTATGACCGAGTCTTGATTTATCTGGCCTTTAGTAACAGCAACCCCTTTCGATCATGCCCGAGCCGACGCCCGCCGCCGCTCGGAAAAGACAGCCCCGATAATTAGCTGTCGCGCTCCTGATGCCCTGAGTGTCCTACTGCCACCGAGCTCACTTTCCTCTCGAATATCGACGCTACTTTAGTTGCCCGTGTTAACTCGCCGCCGCTCGAATGTTGACCTCTTTACTCTGCTGCGAGTGGTGAAATAGTTATTGCGGTGGTTAATTGCGATGTTGTCATATGGTCGAAAAAACAGTGCGGGGAATAATGCTTTTATTATTTTAAGGGTTCTGTTGGTTTTATGTAATAGGTTTATTTGCCAAATTGGTTTTTCCGCAATTTTTACCGCTCGATATTACGTACTACAATTGTACTAACATCAGGCTCACTTTGCTGGATCGGGGTTTGTTTAGTCGCTGTGTTAAAATGCCACTCGTGCAATATTGACCTCCTTACTTTTGCAGAAGTGGTAAAATAATTGTTGCGTTGGTTAATTGCTACACTGCGGTATACTCGAAGTAATACTGCGGAGAATAATGTTTGTTCTATTTTACAGGTTTTCCGAGTGTAGATTTTTAGAAAAATTCTTTTGAAAAACATACACCAGAAGGTTTATGAGTATTTGCGTAAAAGTTCGTTTGAGCAGATGAGAACGTGTAAAGCATAATTTAGTTTGTGGAAGTACTTCATTACGCACACATTAAAACTCATAATGAAATATCTTAAAAGACGTAACCGAATGGGTCTGGAGATTTTTGGACTTAGCACGACTTAAGTCAAAGTCGCGTACAAATCGGATAAAGCAATCAACCAATGCTGGGGATGAGAAAGAAGCAATTAACCAAACCAATTAGTGTTAAATCCAAGAAGATCGTGTAAGGCGGCTTTACGGTTCAGGAAAGCAGTAAGAACTCATTCCGTGTTCTTTAGGAATTTCATCATCCGTCTTTTCTTGCCGCGGTCCCTAGCTGTTGCATTATCTTTCTGTCAATGCTAACAGAAGGCAATCTCGCAAAGACAGAAAGGAGCCTGGGAAAATTACTGTGTTCATTTTGCCGGAGGCTTTCGGCGGCGAAGGGGACCAGTGAATGAGTGGGTGGTTAGCAAGATAAGTCTATCCTCACTTTTCATTGTGGTAGGTAACGGCGCGCGCGAAGACGGACGCTGATCGAAGATCGTTTTGTTTTCATTTTTCTTATCATCCCCATTCCTACAGCGGCTCCTTCGAACCCTTTATCCCTTGGAAAAATGTCGATAATTAATCGGTTCGGCGCTCGAGAGTGCCCACCTCGAAATGGCTTGGATTCCTTCTTCAGACACCTCCCTTGACCCTTTAATAATGTACTGCGTGACCGAACTACTCAACTATCAAAATTCGGTATTAGCGAGAAGAATTTGAAAAATTACCGATCTTCAGCCTCTATTTCCACTGGGTACTTCTACTTTTCAGGGGTTAAAGTTGATAATTTAATAGTCAAGTTTTCTCATCGCTCTTTTCATCCAATACTTTTTTTGTCGGCATCTGCTTGCCAGTTGCTAGTTGCCGAAGAAGCACTCGAAGGAGACTCGCGTGTGAATCTAACCGGGAAGAAGTTGGGTCGAAGATGCATCTTGTTAACACGATTTCTATTCTGCCTCGACATGCAAACACGAAGCCCCGGACTCCTTGGCGAACGGTGGCGTCTGTTTGGGTTGTGAAGTGCAACTTGTTGCAGTACCCAATTCCTTTTCGTAACTGCTTGTCCGCCTCGTCCTGTTGCGGCTCCGCTCATCCGCCGATATTCCTCCGCGAAATTTCTGGTAATCCCCGTGACATTTGCAAATACACGAATTACCATGGAAAATCCGGTGAAGAGGTTGCATAATTTGCATAACAAATATTTGACCAATCTCGTACGGTTAAAACACTCAATGAGACACTTAAGTTTCCCCTGGTTTCGATGTAATACGTAAACATTTTACATCTTTGGATTTTCGCTCCACGAGTGGTGAAAGTTACATTTGGGCAGATGGTAAACTGGGATGTGATTAAAGCACGTTTCCAAATGTAGAATTGAGATAGAAGTATATTGAAGCGTACTGAATTGCCTTTCAAAAGTCGACAATATTGTAAAACTTTCCAGTATTTCCAACTTTTCTCTTATATTGAACTGGCACTCGTGTCGTCACTGAATCTATAAAGTTTACATCGAACTTTCTCTGTTATCCAATCCTATATCACACGATTACATTTTCCGTATTCCGTTGGCATCCATCTCATGATTCCGCCCCTCGAGATTCCTTAGAGTATTTCTGCTTGACAACCTCCCATTTGAAGACACGCTATTTTCAGGAAATATAAACAAATTGCAGATGGATTATCAATGACCGGTGTAAAATTTTCTTTTCTTTCAATTATTATAACCTTTTGATCTGTACGCCTTTAGATATTCAGTGTTTCATATTCCAAAGTTTCGAAAAGTTAGTTGCAATTTTCAACTAGACGTTTATTAGTCGCTTCTCCGAAGAAGCCGAAGACAATCTCTTGAACAAGTTGCGCAGGGGAGCGGTGAGAGGCATTCAAGCGCAGACGTCCAAAGTGGATTCGCGTTCCGAATGGCGAGCGAGGTGCTTGCGGGTGAACGGGATCCTTGGTAATCCTGGTCAGTGTCCTGGCAAGGAACAAAACAGTCCATTCGCGCGGTCGTTTAGATTGCCCTGGGATAATTGGGTCGTCTGGGCACGTCTCTCTGTGCCCCTCCGTGAATAGATTTCACCCTCCCTGGTGCCCTGCTGCCACCAGTTCCCATCTCGAAAGACCAAGCGTTATTGTGGTAGGCAACAATCGGCCTCATTAAAATGCACGTGGTCGCACTTAAGCTCTCCTCACACGGTCGCTTATGCACCATTAACGCCAGCTGCCGGCCAAGAAGACCCGCCTTGTTTGTTAATCATCCACGCAACCATTGCATTAGAACTTCCGAGTTTTCCTCTCGCCTTGCAAAACCTATCGATTCATTTTTTCGGTTCCCTAATAAAATCAAAAGTTTTATTATTTTCATAATTTTTGTATTATAATGAAAATTGCCAAGAACGTATGGTGGAATCCTATTAGATCATAGAACATGGAAATCGGTTTCGAACAGCTGGTTAAGGAACAGTTAATTAGCATACATGAGTATGATACGCGAGATGCACTGGATATTTACTTTGCTTGAAGAATAACAAGGGTAGATGTCGAAAGTTTACATTCATTTAATACTAGTTACTACGCATAATTAACATAGCAACTAGCTGCCATTTTAAACAAATACATTCTGTTTCTATAACTATACATTTTTCGATTATAGTTGGACAGACATACACAATCGACGAACAAAAACAAATACCATGCAAATGGGTTTGGCGTCGCGCGAGTGTCGTAGCGCGACACGTGTGATAGCCGCCTAAGTCGCGATGCGGCCAGGTAAATTGAAAGGGGAATCGGGGCTGAGAAGGGCTGGCGCTTTTGCTCTTTTCTAAAGCGTTTCCCTGAGCCGGAACTTTTCACGCGACGGAGCAGCGGTCCTGCTCCGCGCACCGCAGCTTGCTCTCCACTGGCTGGCCGCCCGCTCGTACGCGCTTATGAATATGCATCCGCATTTTCCCGGCTGCCGCATGCGTGAGCGCGTGCCTTCACTCGCTGCGGAAATGTCCCGTGCATACACAGCCGTTTACCTCCTTTGCCCGGCAATATGCTTACTTGCTCGCCCGCTCGCCTTAATCGCTGCCGACTGTTTGGCCCGTTCGCCGCTTCCGTCTCAGATGACGATGCGATTCATGATTCGTCTCGATGGATTCTGCATGGGCATAAGGCGTCCAACATCATTTGTGTAAATTTTCGGTCATTTTTGTATTAGACATCAATAATTTCTTAGTATTTTAAAATTCCACCCGTATATTTGTCTCCAATAGATTCATTTCTAATATGCGACAGTCTACTGTTACTAGCAATTTGACTAGATAGAAACTGCGAGGAAGAAGTTAAAATCGCGGCGGGAGCGGGTACTTTAAAGCGTTTAATGAATGAAGGTGCAGCTATATTCGAGAATGCTAATTCACCCACGTATTATCGACGTCCGACAGGAGTTTTTTCCCTCTCGGGCGCTCGTTAAATCTTTTGATTCCAGGAGCATCCTTAACTCGCGGAGTGCTCGGCCTGTAGTACTGGCCTTCGCGATCGTCTCACCACTAATTTTTCCGAGCCACCGTCCTCTCCTCCCTCATCCCTCGGATTTTCCATTCTCAGCATCAATTTCCATTCGTTCCTCGGTCGGCCGGCGGCCTCCGCTCATTTGCAATTCAAGCAATAATTAATCCGCGACCCTTAATTGCATGAAGTTCCCGAATGCGCTGGGAGAGCGGAGTCGACGCCGTTGGGAGCTGACGAGCTCGAAAGAAACGCTCGAGTGGTTGGCTTGAAGTCTGGAGAAATGCCTATTTTTGTCGGACTATTAATAATTGGATCTTTGTCTGGACAAGCGTCTAAGGAGATAAGATATCTATATTCAAGTTTAACATTTTTGGGGAATTTTACTTAACAACATTTCATTCGGGTTGGTTGATAAGAAAATCATTAGCGAGCTTTCACTTGAATGAAAAATCAAATGACAATCAAACTCAAGTGTGACTTATCATAGAAAATTCATGAAAAGCGATCAGCAACAAAACAAGACTTAAAGAGACGACTTATACCGAATGTGTGAAAGCTCGGCCGGAAGTAGAGAGAGCGATATGACGGGAGGCGACGAACTTTCTGCTTAACTCGAGCAAATTAAGCTCAGTCGCAGTCGGAGCCAGGAGGCACGAAGCCACGGATTCCGTGCTTTGAGTTGTAATTAACTTTTCGAGCTAGCTAGACGGCGGCGCGCGCCTGCGCGCGCATTCCCGGAAGAATTGAAATAAGAGCCACGCGCGCTCTCTCGCTTCGCATCCTCTTCGTAGCTAGTACGCGCGCGCTCCTGTCGCTCCAGTCCGCTCCGCGCCCGGAGGAGAGAGAAATGCTGGGACGAAAGTGGCAGAGTTGCGCTATCGATCCCCGTCCCGGATAATTAAGAGCACGCCCGAGCGCGCGGTTGAGAAATACTAATTAGCGCTAACTGCGAGACTCCGCCTTATAATAATCGATACCGCTGTTCCGCCGTAATTGATTAAAATGCCGCTTGTTTCCCTTGGGCGCTGCCGGCTTAACCGGCCGGTTGCTTTACGATCGAATTATCCAGCCTTTTCTTTTTTCTGCTTAATGGTCGTTAAACTCTTTTTAGAGTTGCGCGCTTGCTGCGAAACTTTTCGACAATATTATCTAGTCAGTGTACACGAAGTGTGATGTACTCTCGCTTTTCGTGTTTGCTTGTTCCACTGTGAACGAGCTAAGCACAACTTATTCTTTGAATAAACAAATATATTTAACATCAATAATTGATTTCTTTAAATTAGAAGAACAGGAAGTAGAAACTTTTGGTTAAGGTTACTTGGAGGAAGTTTTCGTAACGTGTGGCGCACGACGACGCTCGGCGCCTTTAACGGTCCATAGCAAGTAGCAGGTTGTTTCTTGAAGGATGTCAAGAGGCATGGGGGTCGAAAGTCGCTCTCCTTAGCTTAATTAATACACTCCCGTTCCGCCCCTTGCTTTTTACGCGCTTTACTTTACCTCCTACTTTCCGGACACCATATTCCTCATATTCACTTAATCCATTCTTACAACTCAAATATCAACCAATCAAAAAATAAATATTCCATGGCTAATTCAAACCACTCCTCAACTCCTCGTAACTCACCTCAACATTCGCGAATGCCGCATTCACGGATCCACCAGAATCCCACATCAGACCCCAAGATCAGCTAGAAGAGCGATGCGAGATACGAAGAAACCTAGTGGAAAGACGATCACGCCAGAGTACGAAAACACGACAGAGGCACAGTGTGGTGGGAAAGTAGGAAGCTGTAGAAAAGAATCACGCGATAGGTATCTCGAGGGCGGAGGAGAAAATGAGGGCGAGGTTGCGAGTGGGATCCATGCTCGGAGAGTGGGCGCCTGGGAGACGAGATCTCATCAGGGGGTTGTCGAGTCTCGTTAGGAATCGCGGCCGGCAAGTGTTTGCTTTCCCAGGAGCGGCGGCCGCGCGGCTGGACAAGCTGCCCGGCAAAGGCAGAGCTACTGCTCCTCGAGGAGGAGCAGCCACCTCGCCGAGGAACGTACATACGAGGTACGTGCGGATCCTCCTTGGCGCGGGGAGTAAGTGCTGTCGGAGATTATCAGATGAAACTGGTGCTAAAGGGGCCGAGTGTCGCTGCACCGGCAAAAGTGACAGAAATGCTCGGGTTAAGGAGGATAATCCCCACGGCCACTTCCAGTCGAAGATTATAGCTGGCTCCTTCTCCCGCTCGTCTCCTAGACTTGCTGTAGAATTATCCACCAGCTTCTCGTGGTGGGGGATGTGGGGGGGGGGGGGGGGGGGGGGGGATAAGGAGTTGGAGGGAAATAAAGGAGTTGCAGGGAGTGCTGAAATGCTAATAATATTCTACCTTTTCTATCTACTCTATGACTCTCCGCTGATAATAACTCTGAGTTTCCGAACTTTTTAATGGAATTTTATGAATCTGGTTCATATTAGAGGGGTTGAAATTTGCATTTGTTATTGGGAAATGTAGCTTTTGACAGGTTTTTTTTCCAGCTCCATTTACACACAGATTGCATTCTCCTTCAATATTCACATAACACTACCACAAATTAAATACTTGAGTTAAGAAACATAATAAAAAGCTACCGTCAAAGTACAACTTTTTCATCATAATCAGCTTTTCTTAAGCCAGCGCAGTATCTGCTTGGAATTGGCTTCGGCCAGTTTCCAATAGGCTTACGCGCACCCTGGAAACCATGGAATGCTGACAGTACCCCCCATTAAAATTTGCGCGTCCATATAATAAATGAGTAGACAGGGTGGGAGGAAATTTCGAAGGGAATGGTTCGCCTTCCCCTTCTGTCTGTCTTTGCTCCCCGCAGCATTTGGCGACGATCAAAGCCAGAGAAAATCCATTTAAGGCGCCCGGCAGAGGACGCGGGGACTTTGTAGCGGAGGGCGGCGAAGTTTGATCAGACATTCTGTCGGCCTCTATGCACTTGTGGTCTTTTGAAGTCGCGCGCAACTCGGCTCAAGTGTTTACAAAGCGGTCCGCTGGTTTCTTTCACTGGCGGCGGTCTTGTTCCATCATCTTTATTCCCGCGCCGCCCTCTAGTCGAATATGTGTCCACCTTACTTCTCCACTGATTTGTTTCTGCCACTGGGCTTTTCGGCAATTCTTCTTTCGGCGAAAGCCTATTGTGTTAGACTTGACTTTGTCTTTCTTACGACAATTGTTTTTTCCATTTAATACTTTTTCGTCTAATTGATGATTCGATACACGTTGTTTACTCTCACAGGTAGTTTGATCCTCACATCCAACAAAAGCCAAAACTTAAGATCGTAGAAATCAAGAACACCCGCGTAACCAAGATATGATTCCCAGCAATCAGATTCGCAATCAAAAACTCGACCTTCCAGGAATACCAACTGAAACTGATTGTAGAACGAACCATTCGGATTCCTTACATGTCTCACTGGAGCGCTTCAACCTGTCAAGCTCTCCATGAAAGCGCGCACTATGATTACATCAGGGCCTGAAAACTCGAAATGCGAGCGCCGCCTGGAATACAAGGAATCTCTTCCTTCCTCGAGCAATTCTCCGGCGTGTCTCCTCTCCTTGAGTAGTCTCGCCGATAAATATCCGGCGTTCCCGTAGAAAACCAATTTCCGAACTCACGGCAAGTGTCGTCCGCTCTCTCGTCCGCCAAGTCGAGAGACTCCTCCCTCCCCCTGCCGCGTTCTCTCTGGTTGTGGAGGAGGAAGGGAGCTTGTTTTAACGGAATATTGGGGCTCCAAGCTCCCATTGGGATCGCGTGTACGTGTACATACGTTCCGAGCGATCTACGAGCTCGACAATCGGCCATGGGAAAAGCTCGAGTGGTAGGAAAAGCTCTCTCGACTCTACAGCCAGAAGGACACGGAAGGAAGAGAAAGGGAGTGCAATCCTAGGATTAGACTAGTTTACATCTCGGACGGTATAATACGTAGGACGCGACGAGGGGCTTCGAAAAGTTGCCGGCATCACGTAGCAAAAGGTAGGAGATCACGTTCGAGACTTACTGCTTTCCAGAGAGGTATTATGAACGGAGAATGGCAGAGAAAGAGAGAGAGGTGGGGGCAGGGGGGGGCAGACTCTCTCTCTGTTGAGAGTCACTCATCGACCCTTTCGGCCAACGAGTTATGTCATCGACTTTCTTACCGGTGTCCCGGATATTGAGGAAAGCCACTTGTTACCGCGTGTTACCAACTTTCCGCTTCTGTCCGAGGGCACTGGAGTCACCGACCGGATCAGCCGCTTTGTAGAATGAATGCAATCATTTAATTCATATTTAGATTTTTTAGTTTGCAATCTAATTAATGCACTGTTGAATTAACTAAAGCCCCGAGGAAATTTCTCCTGAGAAATGCATCATCCACGCGTACTTTCTGTTATTAGCGCTTCCTTAAAGTGGCGTTCAATTAAGTAGCTCTTTCGGTGCAAGTGATATTCATTAGCCGGGAGAAGCAAGAATCCGGTTTATCCGAGAGCTACTGCGGGAGTAAAGAAATATGAGGAAGACCGAGCTTCAAGAGTAGAACGCGGTTGGCTCTCTCAAAACCGACGGAAAAGCCCTCGGAAAACCCACTGCCCGCCACTCTCCCCCTCTCTCTTTCTCTCAGTTCTCTCTCGTTCCTCGACCGGAAATTCCGAAGAATTGCAGATTAAGGTGGTAAAGTACACGCCGCGAGGGGCATACTTTTCCCAAAGAGAGAAAGGAAATTTTGCATTTGACCCGTTTTCCCATGTCGGTTGAGGGATGGAGGGATGGAGGGAAGGAAAATTCGTCGGGCGAAGCATCATTTTCCCGATCGTCGGGAGAGGCGAAAGCCACAGTTCGGATCCGTAATTGAAACGCTGCCCGGAAAATCAGGTGCTTCCTAGGCATGAAGGCCTCCCTCTCCAGAGACAAAGGCGGGGGGCGGAGAGGGGGTGGTTCTCGAGGAGGGCGGTAGGAGACTTTGGAAAGTCTTGAGAAGCGCGAGTTCTCGGGAGGAAAGGCAAGCAGGTGACAAAGTCGTTATTTCGCCCCTCAGATTTCCTCGGGGACCTCGTTAGGTCCTGTTTTACTCTGTTTCTGATTGCTTCCCGATCGCTGGCGCTAAGGCTTTTCTATCAGTGTCCGAGCCCTCGTTCGATCTCTCCGATAAGGGATATTCGAGCTCGTCGATATTGGCAGTTGAGTGCGAGTAAGTGCCCTCGATGGAATGTAGTGGATAACGTCGGATGGAGCTGCCAATCTATATTAATTGGTTGCTATAACGTCTCTTTCGAGGCGCGGAGAGAACATTTTGATACAAACATTCATTTCTAGTTTATCGGCATTGACATTTTTTTCTAATTATGTGCTATCTTTAATTTCTTCGGAGGTATAGGCACATTTCCAGAGATCTTTTTCCAAATGATACACATTATATATATTTTCCACTCATATTACAGTGTGCCAGTTTTATGTTAGGCATCAGCAGCATGTTCGGCCGACGCGAGAATTCCTGAGCTAAGGGTGAATTTTTCGAGGATCGTTCTAATATTTCACGAGTCGCGATATCGCGGCGAAAGGGAAGCCAATGGAAATGGAATACTCGAGCGGAAGGGAAGCGTATCTCATATCGCGGCGAGGGAAACCCGCCTCATCACCGGAGATAATTTTTCTGACCGCAATAAAGCCCCGCGGTAAGCGGTAATGTAGAGCAGCACGCCGGCGAAGGTGGCGAGGCGTTAATTTGGCCACGGGGATAATCCACCGCCGCTGAAATTCTACCTGAATAAGAGAAATATTCAGACCTCTGCTATACGATTAACTTCGCACACCCTTATTCGCCTCGGACGATTATCGCGCGGTATCGCTGTCCCTATTGTTTTTTCGATTTAATTCCCTTTATTCGAATAATCCGTATTACTTACCTAGGTACTTACAAAAATCCAAATTCATTTACTTTACAAAAATTCAATTGAAATTTCAGATATTTCTACCTCTGGGTTTGATCGTTGATCCTAGAATGCATTTTTTTCTACAATTGTGATTGTTCGTTGACTCTTTTTTCAAAAGCCTACAATTATTTCAAGCATTACCGCTTTCTTGCCAAAAGTGGGGCGTTTGCAGAGCTCGAAAGTGGTCGTAGACGTAGACTCGAGGCTACCGCGCGCTATCTTCCAATCTTAACAGCAATTCGTAGGCGCCTCGCCGGGTAGAAAAGCTCGGGTGCTCTCATTTTCGCTCTCATATCGCAGCACGCCTAACTCGTATACAATGTGTATCTCAGCCCTGCGGGCCAGCAGCGAGCGCGCGCTTAAAACTACTATCGGTGAGACGCGAAAGATATCTCGAGCTTCTTAATCCCCCGTAAACGGTATTTATAACGGGCGCGCGCCGCCCAGCGAATTAACGAGGCCGCAAGCGCGACTTAACGATCGGCATAACTGGCCGAATTAACTACGAAATAGCGATTTCCTTTCCTAGGCGCGCCGCCTTACAACCTGATCGTTACAACCTTTTTTAAGCGACCTGTAAATCCTGCAAGAGCGCAGCCTTCGTAATAGAAGTTTAATTATCCGGGCTTCGGCTTCATTGAGCAGTAAAGTGCCGGTTACGGCTTCCAAGTTCTTTAGTTTCAATTTGTCACGGTGATTTGTCTTACTGCTCTGGATAGTTTCGTTGGATTTGCTTATTGCTGGTAAATGCGGCTGGTCTAGATTTTTGATTTTCAATAATAGCGATTTTTACACGAGTCTATATTTGAGTTTTGAATAATTGGGTAATGTAGTAAAGAGAGAATTATTAAAATGATTAAAATATCTTACTAAGTATATTTTGATTCGTGTGTTTGCATATTCTGTCAAAATAAACATAGCGCAAAAACACTTAGTGATTTTTGCTATTTGACTGTAAAATGAAATGTAAAATTAACCATTATGTTTACGGGCTCAATTGTTGTAGGATTGCAGTGCTCTTATGCTATTTACCAAGGCCGTAAATACACATCAGTTTGAGGCAATCTGGCGCAGATGCTCGTTCATCGCGTTACATTTTTTCTGCCTAACTCGCTAATGATATCACGCTGTAATGTATTACGGGACGCAGGCTTTAGGAAATTCGGCGGAAAAATTCGGTGCACGTAGAGCCCGCGCGTATGGCACACACAGGCAAATTTAATGGGCGGCCTAATGAAATATTCATTGTCGTGTAGGCGATTTAGCGCGTTGCTTATGCCGGGAATTGCCGGCATAACGAGCCACCGAGCTGTGCTCGCAATTACTATACTGATTGATAGATTCCCGCGCGGCCCAATCAGTAGAGCCATCGGTCACTCGATCGTGTCTAATCGGAACCGTCGACGTAATCCGCCTAATTTTCTTATTATAACAGAAAACCATCTATGTATTTTATTGTAGAATCGAGGCCTGTGTCGGTATTCGTCTACGGCCTTTGTTTAGAATATACTAGCGCACCTTGACTCGCATTCAGCACATTTACGCCTCTTGATTTTTGCTGATTGCGAGCGGCGGATGGGAGTCGCGCCACCCTCCTCGCACTACATTTCAATTTCATTCTCCACACATTTGTGTGTCCCACTCGCATTCATATTCACACACACACACACACACACACACTCTCGTACACTATTATTTATGAAAACCCACCGAGACTTTCTTTAATCTGATGGGAACGAGCACAAAGTTTTAATGGGGAAAGTCATATCAAAGATGTCGTCTGGCACACGCTCATTACCGTCATCAACCAATGCACGCGATTTGAACCCACGACTGGCTAGCTAGCGCCTTCAGCGTATCGGATTTAATCTGGGGTAATTATGGACCTAATTATATCCAGGAGCACCGAACGAAAGAGGTCGCGCTTCTCCCTTCGACGGTTGTTCGTTTCAACTGTTGTAAACTGTATTGTTCGTCCCGATCCTTGCAACTGCTGGCATGCAATCATTGTTGCAAGGTTTCTTTTGTCCCGCAGAATCACGTCGACGCTCGAATGCCGAAGAAACAGGGGTTTTAGTGACGCGCTATGCGACTAGTTCATTCTTTCATTTGACATTGTTCGTTTGTTCCCTTTGCCATTGCAAACGTGTCAATCCTCTTACTCCAATTCGGCGGGAATTTATTATTCCTTTTAATAACGATTTTTATTCATTTGTAAACTTTATCATTGATTAGATGAATAGTGCTTTATTAACTTTGATTGCCAATACACGTTACCTAATTACCTAACAGTTAATATATCATTTTCCTATTTTGCACTTTATCATAACTTCCTGATTTCAGTGATTCACTAGCCCAAACCTCTACATTATTGACTACAAGTTATCAGATCGCCGCGCAAACTATTTATCATCTACTTGCCGCCATTTGCCAGTCGAAAAACGAGTTCTCATAAAACAGCGCGCACGCGCTCGCCCAATTGAAAATGCGCTTGGCCCAGCAAAGAAGGCATTGTTTCGAGGTAAAAACTGTTGCGCAAAAACGGGGTGCTCGTGCGGCCCTGCCGGGCGGCTGGACAAAGGGACGATTCGATCGGCCGAGGGCGCATCAATCATCGGCGTTGATTGCCAGGTTTTACCACTTAAACCCCGTGGATGGCAAATAACGAGGGGGACCTGCTGGTGGTGTTGCTGGTGGCGGCGGTGGCGGCTTTCGTTTTTCTCGCAGCCAGCGATGAGCGCGTCCGGGGATATCGGCGGGTGACGTGTGCAAGCTCGGTTATAGCATTCGACGGTAATAAATAATCGTATGACAGGCCCGATTACAGACAGATCTTCGGATCAGAGGAGATTATGTCTCCCCTCCGCGGATTCGGTGGCTTTCCAACCATTTGATCGCTCAATTCCTATGGCGAATCCGATCAACGCCCAGCTTCCGGAATTATACATACGTATACCAGATTTAGTTATGGATTCATGCAGAGACTGAACCCTCTGCATCTGAACTGAACTCTTTTTGAAGCCAGCGTTGATGAGCTTACGCGTGTTATTAGATTAATGTGGATTAATTTAAATATGCATTAGAATAAATTAATTAAGAGTAATGCACAATTTTTCATGAGCCCTAACACTTTTCAGGCTTAGTGCATTTAGCTTCTACTTCCTACTATCCTGGATGCGGGAGCTTTCTGCGTTTTCAGTTTTTACAAGGGCGCGCGCATGCCGGCCGAGTGTCACACGTGTCCGGCCTGCGAAACGAGCGGGGTAAAATCGCAAATGGGTCCGTCATCGCGTTCCTGGCCGACGCGTTCTATTATTATCGAACAATTAGCGGCATTTCGCCGGCGATTTGTCGAATGGGGTTAAACAGTTACGTGCACGGCGAATTAATAAGTCGTCGGCGCCGACCTCAAATCGAATTGGCGGCGAATGAGCACTTGGTTATTTCCGAGAATACGTGATCGACATTCCTGATGGCTCGGACGAGTGCGCGTCCTTTTTTCACTCGTTCTTGAAAGGATGTGGCAGTTGACGAATATTGAACTTCATTTTTTTCGGTGATTTCTGTCATTTTAGCTCATTTGCGAAAAGGGTTTGAGCCGGTTTCGTGGTGTCCTCCTCCCTTTTAATCAAATGTATCGCCGATCGATAACACGTATCGAAAAGCAATTTAGCAATTTATATTCGGCCGACACCGCCGCCGTAGCTCTCTCGCCGATAAAATTAATACAAATGTCGAGGGGTAAATCGAAGCGCGATACAACGGTAATAGCCGGCGAAGACGCCGGGAAAGCCTCAAAGCGGTTTCAGATAAATCCACGAAGGAAGTGGATACAAGATGCTGAACGGCTACGTGACTTAAATTGCAAATGACATAGCTCACATGCGCAACAACTATACATGCAGCTAGCCTCCTCCTACACGAAAGAGTATGCCAGTGCATAGCCGGAATTCCCATTCACTTCCAAATCATCCTAACTTTTTCTCAGCCAACTTGATATCGCGATCGATCTAATGTCACATACGCCAATTACATTGGTAAATTTATAAGAACAAGAGTCATAAAATTGACGAGTTAAGATCTATTTCCTAATGAAACTCATAGAGAAAAGTAACATCATCTAGGGAAAACGCTATTGGAAGGTGAGAGCGTGCAAACCTTTTTAGGTTCGATCGAATTCAATTTTGAAAATTAGAAAGCCGAGCGCTCGATCCTCATAGCCGCGAGGTATAGGGTGGGAGAAGCATTTCCCATCTTCCCCGAATTCCATTATCTTAGCACGAAAGGCTACCATTCGCGCGTCTTACGCATACGAAGCTCCCGGGAGTAGTTTTCACCGCGAGGTAAACGGCTCGGCTTCTTAAGTGAATGCACACACTCAGACCAGATAAGAAAAACCCGGTCGCATAAGAAAATTGTGAGAGAATCAAATCATTGACTGCGATCAAGCCGGAAGATGAATTAACTGGTAGACAACATCCAAAGCTAACACTAGTAACTGTTGCTATAATTATTGAGCATATTTTATATTGTTATTATAAATAATACTGAAATAATAATTACTCGACAAAACTCCCGCACGACATGCATACAAGCCCGAGTCAAGCGAAACCATAAAGCGAATTAAAAGCTCCTCCAGCAATACTCGTCGAGGACTTGCGGTACGGAAAAGAAATTTCCCGGGGCACAGAGAGTCGCCTTGACCATTTTCCCTGCGGACGGGGACGACCTTAGAGGAATAATACATAAAGACGATTGTGAAAAGGCTAGTTTGGAGTGAGGTCGAAATCTCCCGTGGCTTTCGTGCGTCACTTTGCAAGCCAGATCCACTTTCGCGGTGGATATATAGACTTTCTCGGGCAGATACGGGCCACATTAAGTTTTGAATAATTGGCCGGCGGAGCCCTGCTCTCCATCTCTCTCCCTCTCTCCTTCTCTCCAGTGGCGGCGGTGCTGCTCTCGGACGGGCTGTGTGCTGAAGGATACTAATGCAGGCGGGAAGCCGCCAGGCGAAATTGGACTTATAGCGGTGAGCGCCGCGGCCGAAATTGCATTTAAATTCCGTGTGTTGTTTGAGGTCCACTTGAGACACCTAATATTTCGCCGCCACTTTCGTCGCGCGCGGCGCCGCCGCGCCGAGATATCGCCGAGCGCCACCGTCGTCCGGCTGCCCGGCGAGTTTCATTACAATTTGAAATGAAACATCTCCCTCGCCCGAGCCAACGGCCTCGGAATATCATTCCGCTGCCAGAGCCTCGCCCGCTACTGCGCCGCTCGAGCACCCGGCCCTCTCCTCCTCATCCTTTCGCGGAATTTCCGCGAATTTACTTGATACCGCTGGAATGTCGGATAATTAGGTTTTCGGGAAAGCGACGCTGAATACGCTTTTCCGCGCGCTGCTGCTCGGCTTCTTGAAAAATTCGGAGCCACTCGGCGCCTGCTAATGCGAAACGCGACGCGGAAGTAACTCGAATTATGTTGCCCTCTTTTTATTGTGTTTCGGGCCTTGATTATTTGGATGGGTTTTTTTAGATTGAAGTATTGCGTGGATTTTGCTTGAATTTGATTCGCCTGAATCTTTTGTTAATGTTGGCGGTTTTTTAGTCCTGGAATATAAAGGCTAGGAAAAAAGAAATTAATTTATAATAACAATATCTATGACACCGCAAGACAGAAGTTAAACATGGTATCACATCTTTCTTTGCATTTCTGCTAATTGCAGACATTTTAGAACTACACGATTTGAACATTTGCGATATGTCCAAATACACGGGAAAAAAATGCGCGCCCTTTACTATGCAGCATCGAAATTCCCAATAAAATATTGAGCCCATCGGGCATAGATCTCCCTCAAACGGCGCTAGTAAACTCCCCAGTCCCCTGCACGCCAACCCAATTCCATCAATCCATTCCTCGAAAAGCTTTTCGGGAAAAGGCGCGAGGACGGGGGGGGGGGGGGGCGGAGGGGAGATGGGACGATAAAACAGCAATAACGGGGCATCAAAGCAAAGTAGTGTATCGGGCCGCTTCCCGAAAACCGGCTGATATATACAGAGTCAGTAGGAAAACGGACTGTCTCACGAGTGCGAAAGCCAGTGGGAGAGGGCTGGCTTGATGTATGGGCCGTAGGGCTCCGAAGGGTCGCTGTCAGGGCATAGAATCCGATAGGAGGAGGAGGAGCGGGAGAGCCGGTAAACCTAGAATTTTCGCGAAATTTCAACGTCGTGCCGCACATAAATTCCGGGCAAAGAGGATCGACAGGGTGATGCAAGGCTTTGAGTGAAGGGGGCGAGGGAAAAGGAAGGGTTGGAGCAGGGTAGCTCTTCCAGTACCTTCGTCTGCGGCCTCGAAAATGGATAAACCTGGAGGAAAGGAGCTCAATCGAGCGAGTGATTTACCACCAAGGACTTTTGCGGTGTCTCTCACGAGACGAGACGCCGCCGTCGTCGTAGTCTTCCTCCTCTCTAGCTGCTCCCAGAAGGAGGTCCTCGCCGGGGCTCCTGCTACGGACACCTCATCGCTCTCCGGACATTCCATTCGCCCGACGCGAGATTGAGAATTGAAGTGCTGATATGTTGAGAATAATTCGAGATCATTCACTCGCCCAGAGTGAATATTAATGATTGGCAAACTGATCGTCTTTAACAATACACGTTGACCTACAAAAATATTAGCACATGGACATTCGGCCAACTAACAACCTCAATCATTCGATTGGGCTGGACGCCCGATTATTATCGGGCGGGAATGCATTTGATGACGGACGTGAAATGATTGCGATCGGCCAATACGTTGTAAGTGTCAGACTGTCGATTTTCCAGCGGTGAAAGCTGCATTTTTCGGATCGCTCGAAATAGGATTCGTCTGTCGCGCCGGCAAATGGTCCTAGGACAACCGGTCGCTGGACAGATCGTCGTTTTAATTGAATTCCATCCGTTAGTCCGATTTTGCATTTAAAGCCGTACGAAACCGCTGGACGCTGGATGGCTGATGGGCTCGGTGTAAATGAAAAATGACCAAGTACTCCATATTAATGCCGACGAAAAGAGCACTTTACCTCGAGTACTTCTTTTATCGAGCCTTGCAATATCGACTCCATTACAGCTTTCCCTCTATTTACCCCGGATTATTCCAGTTATGGAGTTAAGCACGTATTAAACGGCCGATCCTAGGAAATAAATCCAATTGTCAGTTAAAGTAATCCTTCATATTTAACCGGCGTATGCAATTCTTACTTAGTTTTAATTTAATACTTTGTTATTTATTCCATATCCGTGCGCGAACCCTGAGTGGGTAGACATTACTGAAAACAATCATCAGTACCGTGCATAAATTATCCAGCACTCGTTCAGAGATGGAGTCATTAAATTAATTGGTTACTTAGGGAATTCATACCGACTCCTTGACAACCTCGCAGTTCAACTACGCAGTGAAAGGGGGTGCAGATGGAGAATGCTGCCGGTCATTAAAAATGTTAAATATACGCTCGAATTAGGAAACAGTGCAGTCGATAGTTACTTGAGTACATTCCCTTTGTACTGGCGAGGGCTGAATTCGACCTTTTGCACGCTCGGTGCTCTTCAATAGGAGCGGCGTCGCGGTGCAATCGTCGGAAGGTGGCGCTCGGAGTATCGCGGAAGGACGCTCCTCCATTATTCATGATATTATTTTCCAGCTCGATAACTGACGCGATTGGCTGGTACGATTCGCTCTCGAGAATTTACGCGCCTTCTCTCGCCGAAGCCTCTTCATCTCTTTCTCTTTTCCTCCCCCGCCCCTCTCTCTGTTTATTCCTTCGTCGCCCGACAATTTTGCGCGCCGCCTGATTCTTAACGCTTTCGTTAAAAGGATTTAAAGCGAGCGAGCCATTTTGCGCTCGGATGCCCGCAGCCACTCGGAGAAAATATCCCGGCTCTTTCGATCCCGGTAGTTCTCCAGGCAATTACTGGCGTAGCCGGCGTTTGCGGCGATCGCCTAGGAAATAGGAGATTGTGGCTGAAATTGATATGTGATAGTTCAAGTCGGCCGGGGGCTCTCGGCGATCTGCTCGGAATTTGTTAGAATTTATTGGTAGATTTCGGAATGGGTTTTCCAGTTATATTGCAACAAGTATCGATGACAGGTGGGGGGATGGGAAATGCATTTTGCTTTATTGCTACAAAATTGGAAATAGCAGGAAGAGTACAATTTTTCTACAAGATTAATGTAAATAGAAGACTGTAAAAGTTTGTGCTTTAATGATGGACTATGTTTAATACACACAGCAAGAATTGTGTACATTATTTTATGCGAGATATGTTTAGTATTTAGAGAAGTTCAGGACATTGCAGAGTTTCTAGTTGCCCAGATTCCACATAATCGATTTTCCGAAATGTGCTTGAGTGTCCCTTTCAGAGACACTTGGACCATTATATCATAATTCTCATTCGATAGCCACTTTGACCGCCGGATCGTACTGGCCATTCGTTAGTCCGTATATTGCTCTCGAGGGACGTATGAGTTTTCATAACGATTATAGCCGCCCCCAACACCTTATCCCGCCGGCTTAAACCACAGCTGTGAAATGGCTCTTATCGACACCGAGATCGTCCGGAAATTAAAAGCCACTAAACAGTCACGGTAATTAGCGCAAAAAGCGGGAACTTATCAGGCAGAGTGGCCGATTTTTATAACCCGCCGGCTTGAACAATAGTCTCGACAATGAGGCCCGCAAATGTAACTCCCGGCAGTCCCCCGGCGCGTCAGGAGGAAAATGGGAAATAGTTCATCGTGAAAATACGAAAGTTTTGCCGGCGCGCCACGGGACGGCCCGAATGGGAGGAGAAGTATTATTCTAACTTGTGCAAAAGTTCCCTCTTCATTTTCGAAGTCTAATATCTTTCCGAGTTTTCGTTTCATCCGTCCGACTTTTTTAACATTTCCACCTCGCATCTTGTAACGGAATACATCCCATTCTTTTCGAGTGAAATCCCCGATTCCGTTTTTCCTTCGTATCTTTTTTGCGCATTTGACTTTAAAGTTGTGTTTGCCATTTCGATGATTAGTATTCACAAACTTTAACTTTCTCGTCATTGCCGCCTTCAGTATAAATTATTCATGAAATTATCTGTTATTATTGATCTTAGCTCTTTTTGAGTTCACACTCTGCTGTTTTCCTTTAGTACGTTTCTCGGGGCGAGAGTTGCATCTCTTCTTTAAATCCCGGTCCATGGAAGGTGAAAAACGGCCAATCAAGGATAGAACGTACTTAAGTCCATAAAAAGCAGCACTTTAATTCCCACAAATGCCGTGTCGTCTTAGCCTCCGCTATTTACCCGGCCGTTCCTGCGGACGTCGTGGCAGCCAGTTTCAGGAAAATTAGCACATAATCGTGAACGTGTCTCTCATGAAAAGAGCTTTGAACGAGCGTGACGCCTTTTACTCCGCAGGACGTGTGCACAGTAGTATACGCCTCTAATGGGCGGAAAATCTCGAGGCCGTCGTAATTAATGTCCCTTTAAATAAAGTGAAAACTTTTCACCTGAATTAGAAACTCTAATACGCTTCAAGCCAAACTCGAACCACGCCTCTAATATCGAGTACTTCGACCAATAGTGGATTTAAAAAATGTAAAGTTTTTCAGCTTCAAAATTGTACAACTCTTTTTCCCCAATATTTCGGCAATCTGCAATTCCGAACATGTTCGCGATTCAATTAAAGTGGTAAAATATTAACGCAATATGTGTTACCTTTTCCCAATATTATCTTTAAAAATGAAAAACTAAATAAAATATGCTGCATTGTATGAATCAAACAATTATAAAACCCTTTCAACGATAAAAACGCGACTTTTTCCATTTTTTCAATAGAATTTCGGTGGCAATATTTTACGAGTTCATATGGGAACGAATCCTTTAGCGTTACATAAAGGATGTTTAAAGTTGCGTGATGGCTAGTTCGATGGGTTGCTAGTTCCAAGTTAGAAGTGGTTGATCCAAGGCGGAGTGACGCGGCGACGGGCAGTAGTATGAGTTAGGATTCAGTCAGACAGTAGTAATTTGAACGAGCTGCGCGGCGCCGGCAGCTGTAAGCTTGGTAATGGGAGGCGCCGAGGAGAATGGAGTGGGAAACGCGTACAGCCAAGTGGAAGCTCTTCTCGGTAACCAGAGGTGGTCCACCCTCACATCCCCTCGTGCACGTCACTCCAGCTGGTCAGCTCCGAGCCAGCACAACCAGTTACTCCGAGGACCGGTAATTACTGCCTCCACTGCTCAAAAGCCCGAGCTCCTTGATTCGCCGATACTGACATACATAGTTTTCGCCTTAACGAACGCCCCACTGAAGCCCTGTAACATTAAGGCGAGTTAGGAATTTGTACTGGCAAATTGCGTAAGTACCCAAGTGCTACCTTTTGACCGTAGCGGAGTGGACGCGAGGTGTCCGACATGAATGGATTCGAGTTCCCAGAATTGCGAACATGTTGGTCGTACTTTACGGTTTGCGGTCGGTTTATTTCCCCCCTTACACATGAGCAAGATATTGTATTCAACAGCTTATTAATAGAATTATTCTCATATGTGTTCAAACTCCTTATATTCCATTAACTAAATCTCTCTTTAAATTTCCATGGGCTAGCGTCAGCCGATTTGTCACGAGCCGTAAACACGCACTTTAAACCCGTTAAAACTAATTAATTTTCAACTAAACTGGATTTGCTCTCCACCGCGGAAGCTGACATTTCGACTGGTGCCAATTGCGATGCGGTGGCGCGACGTATTGATAGCCTCGGCCCGCACTCGACTGCCGCCGCTCGAGAGATGAGAATGAGCCGGAGAATTAAAGCGGCGAGAGTGCGCGCGCGACGAGGGGAGAGCGTAATTGGTTTCGTTTGCGGTGAAAATGGGGAAAGAGTTGACTCTCCATGCGTAAAGTGCGTTTGAGCCCCGGGGAGAGAGCCAGGCGACAACGAGATTTCGAGGAGAGCAGCGCGCGAGCAGACGAGTGCTTGGCCGTCCGGCAATTCGTCTCGTCGCCAGAGCGAAAGATTAAAATTGTGGAAAGCGGAATTCAAATGGAATTGCTTGTCAAACTGGAGACTGTTAAAGAGTGGTGGTAGTGTACGAGGTGTGTACATGTAGCGCGTGCTTCCTCGGTGCTTCGAGTTCGGTCAGTTCATTAGCAGAAGCAGTTTCCACTAATTGCCGCAATTATACTTGTTTGAGCTTTATCAAGGGACTCTCCTCTAGCTCTGCCTCTACACTCGCCTCACACTCGCCTCTATATGCCGGCATGTAATTAAAAAGGTCGCTTTTATTCGGCGAGCGAAGAGTGCCGGTGGCTTCAAAATCGGCTGATTCATCGCTCGGAAATAATTCGTTGTTTGAAGCCAGTCTGAAAATCACTTTGCCGTATCGCGGCACCGCTCTCCTCGCCGAGTCCAGTCTCAATAGTTCTCCATGCTCACTTTCATCTTTAAAAAAGGCTTTCGACTACAAACATTGGCAAATAGCAAAATCGATGCTCGAGACGAGCTTCGAGGGAAGCAGCGAACAACAATGGGAAACGATGCCCACGAGGAAGAGCGAGAATTGTTTTGTTTCTGCAAATGGTTCTTTCATTGCATTGTGAAAAGCGGAGGTGGCTTCGAAGCGGAAACTCGGCTTGTATGTCATGCGCGTCCTGGTCGAACTCGAATCATTTGCATAAGTCCAAATTACCGTGCGCCTCCCACCCCGCCTCTCTTTAATCCATCGGCCTTCCTTTTCTCGAAAGGCCGACTGCGGTGGCGCGGTAATACCGGGAATCCAAATTATAAAGGATGGATACGTGTTACGCGATAAAGAGTGGCTCTTGGCTGGGAGCACGTGAATACAGGCTAAATACAGGTGGCGAATGGCTAGTGGCCGCCCTATGATTTCAACGGAGGGTTTACCGTGCCAGCTGCTCTCGAAATTACAGGGCTGCCGGACTATTCAGACTTTGCTTCGCAAATATTGATTTCATTAGAGCTTTGACCGGCCACTTCGAAAAATCGGCTTATTTGTCCGCCGCGTGGAAAAGCTCCTTCTACCCTTCGAGCGATGCCAAGCGCTTTGCGTTTGCAGGCGAAATCTGCAAACATTTCACTGGAATAAGCTAAACATCCACTGAAAGCATTAATATTTATATTTCCTAATTTTTTTTTTCATTTACCTTTTAAAGCTCTTACGAGAGATTCTTTTGTCCTTGCATTATCTTTAATTAATTACTGGTTGGATGCCTAAAATGCTTAATCGAAATCAGGATTACATAGAAATGTGATGATAAATAAATTAAAGAAATAACTGGATGGTAGGAGAGAGACCGACTCATGTTTCGTCAAAGGAGTGAAATCTATAGCATTATATCTGAAACGTGATCACTGAGGAAACGAGTTCATACGTATCGACAAGAGAATCGGTCGGGTACCCCGACGCTTCGGATTCACATGAATGTAATCGGCTGTGATTAAATCGTCTCTGCAGTAGTGGTGCGTTGAAACTTGGCAAATTCGCGTGGGTTCGCCACCGTATTACCAGGGAAATGGTGTCGCATGATCGTATCAATTATCGAGCGAGTTTTTCATCCGTGTCAGTTTAAGTTTATGTGTTTTCCAGTATTCCGCCGCCCGGCAGATGCCATTCTCCGTATTACGAGGCCAATGGCATAGGATTATTATCGCGTGTATGAATTCGATGATATGAACCAGTATCTCGCACTCCAAGATATATTTAATAAAATTGGCAGAACCGAAAGAAGTTAAATCGTTCTTTTTTTGAATTTGACTCTTCTACTGGATACAATTGACATCGTTTCTTCGCATCTTAACAGTAAGAGACGGCGATGTAAACGGTGCGCAGCAAGTTTGTATAATAGAAGCGCGGTCGTAACTAGGTTCGGGGGAAACGGCGCGCTATCCATAGTGGCGAGCGAGGCAGATTTACAATAAACAGCGGTCATAGAGAGGAACGAGGGGGTGGGGTAGGGGTCGCCGGGCAATTTCTCGTGGCTCAAAGCCCTCATTGTTCTTGGTCCGGGCCGTCCACTACGCTCGATTGCCATCATCGGCATCGTCGCCCGTTCATTTATTTAGCAGGGATATTAAAGGGCCGCCCGCTAAATATGTATTGAATAATGAATAATGCAAATGCCCATACAGGTGCGCGCGCCGCCGCTCCTCTTCCTCCTCCTCCTGGTTAAATATTGAATGGAGAGTGTTTTAGCGCGCTCACATAATCGCCCGCCGGATTTATGCGCGCGATTACATTGCTGGCTTGTGGGATGTATTGTGGCTCTGTCGAATGTCTTCGTTGCTGTCCAATGTCGCTTACCTTTTGTTACGAAGTCAGGAACGGAAAGGGATTGATACATTTTTGTCATCTTTGGTTTTTTACAGTAACGTAAAGGTTTTAATTTATTATTATAAAACAATTAATTTTCCTTCACTAACTGTCTATGACAAAAATCTCGCCCAGCTTTCAACTGGTTTAAACATAGTTTCACAATCCTCTTATAGGATGGATGGAGAGAGCGCATGCTAATACGTTTGATTGATTTCCGAACTCAAAACATTGGGCCAGAGGAACAGAATTCGAAATCCATTTGATACGCTAATACAAAGGAGTATCGAGTAAGCTTGGCTGTGGGTAAAGCCTGTATAACGCGGAGGGGGTGCGTGTAGTAGGGCATAATAGTGGGGTGTATTTATAATGGCGCGAGTTCTCATTGACGTCGGATGCGAGAGTGGTATTGGTACACCAGATGTTAGTACAGTTGATATCAAAATATTGCCAGATTCTATATCTTACTTTACAACTTTAATACTCAAATGATTTAACATTTTTCTCGATTATATGCGTCGGAGAAAAACTACTCATACAAAATACAAAGGTTTCGTTATTAGCATTTCTCGAAAGCATGCAAAGTAGCAAGTTACCAACACGGGAGCCGATTAGAACACCTGTATCGAAAACTCCCGTACCTCGCAGCCAATTCTTTTGCCCTCGCGGGAGTATCGGGCGTGTGCCTGTTCCCGAAACTCACGGGAGCGAGAGCAATCCGAGGAGAAGCCGACGCGCGTAGTTCGCCGGTGGCGGGTAACAATCTATACATTGGGTTCTACACTCGGAGGAGCGTCGGGGGCGCGGGCCACCGTAAATCCGCGCTCAATAACACATATGTTTCATTGCATCCTATCGAGAGAATATCCGGCCGTGGCTCGGTGGACGGGGCCTCGGCTCTGTCGGGCCTCTGCCAGAAGCTCTCCAGGCTCCATTGTACCGTGGTGTGCTCGGCGCCACCCATATGCTCGCGCCTCGCTGATAGAACGCTCGAAAAATTGCGAGCCGCTTGTTTGCCCCGGCCCGAAATGTCCTCGGATACAGACGGCGAAAATATCGCGAGCTGCGCCGCTCCGTGCACATGCACACAAGCGCGCGCACGGCCACCGGATTACTTGCGCCGCTGCTGGAATATCAAGTTGCACGTGAGATCATCTCGAGTGATAACGATCCTTGCGGGATGTGTGTGTGTGTGTAGGTGCGTCTTTAGGTGTTGGGTTGCCGAGAAATTCGTGACTATTTTCGTCGCTCGTATTTCGGACGGAACGGGTCACTTTCCTCCGTGGAACAATAAATGCCTGTCAGTGGTGATCTTTTGGTAATTTGAGCGGTCGAGTTGTTTGGACTATATTGAATTTCTGGTATTTGCGTACGGAGGTGTGAACTCAATTCACTTGGGATGTAAAAAATAGACAGGGTAGATGAGATCGAAATGGAATCGAAACTGGAACCTGCAGAAAAGAGGCATAAAGGACTTTTGTAATTATTTTCTTAGAATCGACCACTGTCGTACCAGCACATCCTTAATGCCTACAGATATCGTGTAGGCTTCTCTTGCGTGCGAAGGATAGAGTATGGATAATGGATTACAGTTCTTGTTTTTGTTATGATACTAAACAATCGCTGGGGTCCGTCAGCAACGTCGCGAAAGCTTACCCAGCCCGGCGAACCTTTCCAAAGAATAACCAACAAGATCGAATCGATTGAATGATTCAATATCCTATAGTCAGTCTGCTTAATATGACTATAATATATAGTCAGTCTCTTAAATAATAATAAAACAAAACAGATTTAAACAAAATAAAATGATTAGGATCACAAGTAAAATAAAAATCAGAGAGTGTCCGCAACAGATATGAATGCAAGGCGTTAATTAATGTACATACATTATGATGCAGAGCTAGTAATAATTTATCAGGATTACCATGGTTGGCAAGAGCCTAGCTAATTAGCAATTGGTTCTGTTGACAGATGACGAGAACGCGTGGGTGCACGGCGTAGTGACGGAGGATGGCCTCTTCGACGGCACAATTCTGACATCGACCGACGAGATTTACATAGAGCCAGCCAGTCGATACTCACCCCTAATCTGCCAGCGAGAAAATGCCACGGAAGAGACATCGCAAGACACACATCATACAATCGCCTATCGCTCGACAGACGTTGCCATGCCGAGTGGCAATCAGGAGCCCTGCGCCAGTGAGCAGCTCAGACAAAGCAACTACGAGATATTGCGGTAATTGGATAATTAATTCCACTCTGTCAAACGTTATCGCACACATCGTCGTTGGAGGAAGGACATCAATTTGGAATGGTTGTTATTGAATTACTTCTTAATCTTTAATTCTCCACCCAGAAATTCGAGGAGTGATATTTTTTCGTTTGCTACACAAAATATTGAAAAGGATCTTTTCGAAACATTGTAGAGATGTTTGCATGTTAAATGTTGATTATTGTACGAGGGTGGGAAATTGAGATTTTTCCAAAAGGACCTTTTTCGAGGTCAAAGGACGCTGACAGAGGCGTTCTCAGTGAGGCAGCCTGTACGAGGGGCGTCAGCTTTGCCGAATATGAAAACCGGCCGTCTAATATCGGCCGAAACCGCGGCCCGTATTTCAATATCGTCGATACAGACTTAATATCGACTGCGGGGCGTGGACGACTTTAATGGAATTTCAGATGACGCGAGAAAGAAAGCCGATTTTCCATGCTGCCACCGCACCGTCACGCCACCGACTCCAAGTCCCACTTAAACTCGCTAGTGTCCCCCCTCCCGTCGAAATCGGATCTCATGTATAGATAAAACCATTCTGCTGACTGTATCCGATAACCTGGACAAGGCAATTGGGCCCACGTAACGCGACGGAAGTAGAATTTTTTATACGTAATGTGTCGAGGCATGACAGATGTCCCCTTCAATTGCCAACTGCACCCTCGGACCTTTGGCGAACCGTTCGAGCACAGTACACAGTTAAACTTCACTCTTCTACGATCGTCATATCTTTTGTCCTTTCTATATATAATCTTAATACAACATTGAAAATTTGTCAATAAAATAGTACCTTATTAATTTAATCGGAAAAATACTTTGGATCGAGTGGTCGATGTGAATACGGAAGGGCGTGAACGCAATCATAAAAGGGTATTTCCGGCTTCCGGGCAAATAGCCGATGTCGTTCGAACGATGTACTTGGGTCCTGCTACCTGGCCGCAGTCGTTCAAGCAGACATAATAAATAGAAGGGCGAGGGCGCTCGCCGCAGCCGGCCGAGTAAATTGGCTCTCGAAAGGTGTTACATATTATTCGCCATGTGTCAGAGCTTATTCCGAATCCGACGGTGTTCCGGTGAAGTGGGAGAGTACTCGAGCGTTCCGCTGGCGCACAGGGTGGGATTGGCTCAAGTGCTCCAGTTTTCCAGCCGCTTACCAGTACGAAATCGTTTCGCAGGAGCAACAAGACCTGGAGTGGATATCTAGGGGACTCGATGCGCTCGCTTTATCAGCAACCGGTCAAGGCCAAGCCGCCGCCGAAGCCTGGATTCTACCCGAAGGATGCCAGGAAGAAGGACCCACCCTGGGCGAACTCGCACAATCTCGAGATACTTGACAAGTGAGTACTGATTCTCCCTCTTAATAATAATCTCATGCATGTAGCATTAAAATATGATCCAAGGGATCGATTTATTAAAAAAGTCAAGTAAACTGTTGAGCAATAGGTGCACCAAGCTTAATGACGCGTAGCAATGCAAAAAAGTAGAGTAGTCCTTTTATTCGCCTGGAAATATCGCGAAATTCTCGAGGGCAGAAATACTAGTGGCAACCGTCCGGGGAACACAATATGCATATCGGAGCGCGCTTTCGTTATTCAGCAGCCTCTTGGCGTTCGCTCGATCCATTTACAGAGTTCTCCGAGCGATGTTTTCCCTCTGATTTTCTCGCTCTCTCCGTCCCGCGACATTCGATGATGCCGGCGATCGAGAAGCCGAGTGAAATATTGGGCCACATCTGAGAAACAGTTGAGGTCTAAAAGTGCATTGGCTACTTATCGGTCGGCCACTTGAGCATGTCGCCGCTCGGCCCCACTTTTCCCCTCCATCACCATTTCAAGAGGTGAGGACGCGATAGAGAAAAGTCACAAGTCAGATTGCTCGATATATCGTGGACGTCTAGGAAAGCCGATACCGCCTCTCGGAGATGAAAAGCAAACACTATTAAGTCGCTCCTGGATTTAATGGCATGGTGATATCGACTATTTTCGCGCAGGCCTTTTCAGCCGTTTCTCTCGATTCTCGTGGAATCACTGCGTTTCTGAAATCTCGAGAATCGTCTCCGAATGTCGATTATATTTCCTGCAGATTATTTGATTACTAAAATAATAGGAATACTTTTATTTAGTTTTATGAGAGTTTATTAGTTCGCTCTCATATTTTAATTAGTACTTTTTCGAATGCTTGAATTCTTCAGTTGATCCCTTAATTTACTTTCCTTTAGTAATGAATCCTATAATTCCAAGTATTCAGACGCTGAATGGTAACTAATGCGACCGTGTGATTTATTTCTGTTGGATAGACTGTACAGAGAACGCTATTCGAGGATATTGCGAAAGCGCACGTCCGTCGACCCGAAGAAGACAACCTGCATGCTGTACTTGCAGGCCGACCACACTTTCTTTAGTCATTACAAATCGGAGGAAGCTTGCATAGAGGTGATGACTCGCCACGTACAGAGGGTCAATTCGATCTACAGGTTTACCGGTGAGATTTATAATAATATTAAATTTCCAATATAATAGTTCATTAGTTTAATAACAGATTGAAGATACTCTGGCTGATAACGTGGTGCAATTGTTGCAAGGTTCTTACGTGGTTCATTAGTACCTTATATTGTACCTTAATTAAAGCTTGCGCAGAGGAATCCTTCGAATTCCAGGAATTTTCTTGCCGGGAGTCTCTACATTTTCTCGGAATATCTGACAATTTCGTCGCGCATGGAGAACAACACACAGGCGGAAGGAATTTAAATAATTAAGCTCGCCGGCAGGTATTAGCGAAGGATTACATCAGGGAATTCCAGGATTCTTTGATTTAATTCTAACAAGCTGCTCCCTCGGCAGAACATCAGTTTGTTCCACTTACACGCTTTCATTTACTTGCAAGATCCTTTGCGCCTTCGGTGTGCGTCGGATTTTCAAACAGCAAATTTATTTTGATTTTCTTCTCATTCTCTCGAGACTAATGAAGATAGCTGTTCAATCCGGGATGCCGCGGGAATAATTCAACCGCTGAACTATGCAGCAGCGTCTACCAGCGATTTCCTTTATTTCGGCCTGGTTTATTTATCAAGACAGATGGCGCCGGGATCGATTCATCTTAGTTTAAAGTTTTGACTCCTTAAAGCGAACACACCGGGGCGAATTGCGTTTGAGCGAGCGGGTTAAAGGTCAATGGTAGCGCTTTCGCGGCATTAGAAAGGTATCAGGAGGAATGAAAATTCTCCCTCACTTTCGCCGCCGGAGTCGAGGGGAAGGAGTTTCCGGGGGTCGGAAACTAACAAGTCCTCTGTCTCAGTCAGTCCGAGAACGGGCTCTAATAACTTGGCAAACCAATTAAAACTTTGCCTCCTCGGACCTTCCCAGTTAAACTAACTTCCAGCCCGCACGAATCGACAGTGTGTATATCGCCGCGAATGGATGACCTTAGCTTCCGCTACGCGCCTTCGCCGTTGCATCTCCTTTATTGTTCTCGGTTTGCAATAATCTTCGCCAAAGGAACCCCGGGACCTTCACTCCCATTCGCTCGTTTCCACTCGAGCGAGCAATCTTAACAATCACCAGAGACTAATCTACGCGCTCGCTAATTAAGCCGGAGCCAAGTGGCACAAAACAATCCCCGTCATCCGCTGAAAAACTAATTACCGTATCGAATACCAATACGGTAATTAATAGTATCGGCAGCGCTCGGAGACTCGACTGCGAGCCGAAAGAAAAAAGCGGCGCTGACGCGAAAATTCGCGAGGGCACTGAATCGGGAAGGAGGAGGAGAGAGAGTTGGGGAGTAAACAGTGGCGGAAGGGCGAAGGCAGACCAGCGAGCTTATGCCTGTTAAATTGCTGATTGCCCTTAATTTGCGCGTTGATGCGCATTTCCCGATAAATAATTAACGCCGCGTCAGCACGTGGCACGTAATGCCGTCCGCGCCAGGTGCATGAATACGCGCTCGCGCGCTTGTGTCTGTTTACGTATTACATGGGATGCCGGGCTACCGAAAGATACGGGGATTAATTGTAATCCGTACAATTGCGCCCTGTAACGACGCGCCGACACGTCCAATTATAGATCACCGCCTAATGAATAATCGACGGTGTCAGCTCTATTTAAAATGTATTTAAAATCCCCCTCTCCCTCTCTCCTCCTCACCGCTCGCCAGCCTTTCGCTCTCACGAGCTCATGCTTCCGCGACACGTTTTCATATTTCATACCGCACGTATCATCGGCAGGCCAATCCACCTACCGTTGACTCGTTCATTGTGGATTGCGACTGTGCGATAAATTATGGGCTTGGATTTATTGGTGCCTTAAAAGGCCTGCCGAAATTGCGACAGCTAGAACATTTGTTTGCAAGGCTGCCACGTGGACATGTTGCACGGTTATTTATTGACCCTGATGATGAGTGGGTGGATTCAATTTTTGAGACTATGAATTTAGAAAGTTAATTTTTACATCAAGTTATTGGAGTTGCTTAAAGATATGTTGGAAGGGTTCTCGCTGAGCTTGTTGTGGCATGGGGATGGGTATTGGAGCATGGGGATGGAATTGGAGAGGGTGGAGCTCGCGTAACAACGAGGTAAATATTTGTGGCCCGTGACTGAGTCGTGGTTGGAGGCTGGCGTGACCGCGTGCTTGAGGAGAGAGCATGAGGGAGGAAGCACGTCGAGGCGCCTGGTACACTGCATTACTTAGAATTCCGTATCTGCTTCCGTCGAACGATCCTCCGGATAAGAGGGTTCCCGGAAGGCCGAGACGACGAGCGGACGTCGCCGACGAGGACGATGGTCGCACCAGGAATTATCGGTCATCTACGCACGCAACGGCCACGTCGTGCCGCCGCTGATTACCCACGTCGCCGTCGAACCCTTCAGACTCACTCGACTTTTAATTGGACAAAGAACCCGGTGAATTTAATTGCGTCACATTACCAGCATCGCGTGTTGACGTCTCCTTAACTTTTAGCCCGTGACAATCGATTGTAGTTGAATTCCGTAAATTTGAGTAAGTTAACAAGAGTGTAAAGAAACTCGAGGTAATTCTGGATTTATTGATAAGTTGTTTGCCATTTTGGGAAATTGGGTGTTTGTGCAAACGCTAGGACTATTTGAGAATTCACGGTCCCACAATTTTTATGGTGCACTAATCTTACATCCGCCGAAAAAAATGGTACGGTACTTATCCATGAAATAGCCCCATTTTTAGGAGCATTCTGCGTTCAAAGGATTTTTAATTTTCCGACGTTCGTCATGGGCTATACAGAAATATTACGAATAGTGTCTCGCTCTACTTTTCATCGCTCCTGGCATTTCATTTAAATATCGTGCGAGACATTTACTATATTTGGGTTTCACTCGAGATATTAATAAAAACTACTTTCCAATATACGCTGCGAGGGAGGGAGCTAGTATTACTTTTTCGAGAATTTTAATTTTAGCTCCGACACGCTTCTTCGTCGAAAGTTCAACGTTGCGTTCGGCTTTAAACGCGCGGCATAACATTTGAAAATGCGAATGTAGGACGCAACGTTTTCAAGCACAAATCAGAGCCACCGACGCACACAGCCACAGATCCGAGCACACACACATAGCTGTTATAATTTGGAATTCTCTTTTTCCGGTTAACGAAGCTTCAGAACTTTATCGCAGCCAAAATTGCACTTCAGCCGCGGACATCGCATTTTTCGCAAAATACATTTATCGTAATATTCGTTGCGTTAGCTCACCGGGAGTATGACGTTTTTGCCGTCGCCAACCCGCAGTCCACTCCATGAGAGCTTTGGCTTTTATTAAACTCGAAAAATGTTTTTCGTAATGGTTGCACCAAAGCGTGCCAGGGAAGTTTTTAAGGGTTCTAGCGACGCATTAAACACGAGTACGCGCTTCATATTTTTCTGCATCTGTTAGCATCGAACTTTAAATACGTCGCGACACCACTATACGCGTGAAATATCAATTTCTGATTGGTCTGACGGATTCAATTGGAGCGATCTTATTTACAATAACGTGTATTTCGATATTAAATTATTTATAGGAATTAATCTATTGTATTTCATAAGCGCATCAAGCGTTGTGGCTTTTAACGTAATACGATTTATTGTAGAGGTAGTATTTACGGTAGTAATATGTAAATGCGTGCTGAAGGGATGCTAGCAAAACAAGAATAATATATGAGAAATTTGTGTAATAATCGAAATGGTGGTCTTCTTTGGGATTTAGGGAAATATTGGTCGCATTTGTTCCATGAAATCTATTGGGACATCTGAGTGTACCGTCGATATATACACATTACGTCAATTTATTTATTGATTTACATAAGCGCATTAACACTTGGAAATGTTTGTATAATATCGCGCATTATGTAAATAATATTTTCAATGCTCATACCTATGCATATGTACATATGAAGGCGATGCCGCAAAATAACAATAATGTATGTACATTCTATGACATAACGTCCACAGGACGAAACACAAGCAGTGAGGGTACACGTATACAGTTTATCCTTAAATCCCGAGCGCCACTCTGTTCCCGGTGATCTCAGTCTCTGTGCAGGTGCGCGTGCAGCCACGCCACCGATAGACCTGGAGGAAATCCGCGTGGATTAAATATTTCACGAGTGGCTGAGCGCCTTGAACTTGCCATGCATGGTGGGACGATCCGGCGCCGCTCGGCCGCAAATATTCGTGAAAAGGGTGCGGTGGTCGAGACGCGGCCCTGTTTTTACATCATACATTATTTAATTTCCTCGCGGGAAGTTCGCCCGCCAAGTGCTCTGGAAGCTCACTAAAGCTTCACATTAGAGTTTCGCTGAAGCTTATACAAGTATCTGTTTACTACCACTCGACTCTCCCTCAAGGATTTTAGACGTTAGTGCATACTTGTTGCGAAATATCTACGTTGTAAAATTAAGCTCGTAAAAATAAACATACACAATTAATAATTCGTTGCATTTTAGCAAAAACTAATCGCATATCAGCGCACATAAATTCTTGCGCTCGTAACTCCTACAAATGAAGTGGGCAATCAAGAACTACATGTCAGTGTTCGGTCTTAGCCAGTTTCCAGAGCAACTAGCAACTGGAAAATGTGTATCCTCGATGTGGCCAGGTCTTCTGGCACGTGTGTGCTCGGCTGCTTTGCCATGTGCCGGAAGGCGGAACAGCCGGTCGGTAGACACTTTGGAGTAGCGGCACCAGTTGGAAGTAAAGCTGATTAATGCAGCATCAAACTTGGCGGGCGGGTAACAATGGACTTAACGCTAATTACCGCCTCTCGCGCCGAGCGCCGTCCTATAAAATATGGATACACCGATGCTCGTCGCCATCTACTGCTGTTGTTTATGCTCCTTGTTACGTATGCACATACTCCCCGAGGATGAGGGGGATACTTCCTCCCCCTCGCGCGCTCGCGCGTATCTTACCATGCACACTCACACCCTTTCGCCTTCTACTTAGCCCTTTCCCTTCCTGAGGTGCTTCCACCCTGGGAGGGTGTATGTATGCATGGGATCCAGTATGTACCCTGAAAGTGTTGTATAACGTAGTCCTTACCAGAACGATATGTCACGTACTGGGAAGTTCGCAAGCTGCACTGAGAGTCTGCCTAATGATGCAGTACCAATTTAAACACGAATGTACAGTTTTACTAATTTCTTTGAATACATTTACGTGTACGAATTCTCTTGGGTTTCCATTTGAGTTTTGTTTGCTGTTTTTACAAATTTTATCTTTTTTTTTCACGGCAATAGTTTTAATGGTATAAAAGAAATCGTGTGTCGCTCAAAATACAAAAATAACGACATGTCGAACTAATTGCTCAAAAACAACAAAGAGAACCATTTTACAATGCTGATATCTAAAATAGCCTCAGTATTACCATGAAATCGATCGAATCGATATCGGGCGGAGTAAAACCTATCTTATTACGAGTCCATACGTATCACCCTTAGTAGTCTTTTCAGACGGAGGAGCCCTTTCTTTTCTACCGGCGGAGCCGCTGTAAGAAGTCGTAAGACAGGACTTATTGAAGCCTGATATCCTAAGGGAGTCTGGCGGAGGCATCATCGCGTGCCGGGTCACCGTTTTTCCCGTTTCGATTGGCATTCCCCTGGCACGGCCGCTTGATTAAATGCTCTCGGCCACGCGAGCAACCATCCATTCGCAATGCCAGTGGAAAGGGGTGGCTGCGAGGGGGTGGCGAGAGTCCGAAAATTACTCCCGTTTCCCGAGCCCCACTGATTCCAGTTATCAGCGATCGCAGTAGTAGTTTCCCCTAAAATCCATGAATATCGTAGTGCGCCCGCTGCCCCCTTTCCACCACCTCCTCCTCCTCCCCGGAGCAACCCATCGAGATTTGGAAAAAGGTTAAATTTTATTATTCCTCCGAGGGCTCTCGCGGGACACGCACCGCCCTAAAGTCTACCCACATAGCAGTCGTTGCTTATTTATGCCGGCGGGAATCTTAGGGGGGATTTATGTCCCGCCGGGTATCACTGTCGAGGTCAAGCATGCCAAATCTCGAGCTTGCTTTATTAAAAACGTGATTTTTATTGCTGTGACCCTTGGGTACTCCCAGCTCGATTTCTGATTCGATTCGATTGATGGAAGAGAGTGGTTGATCGAGTTACTTGGCAACTTGTTATGTAACAAGTGGTCTGCCAGCGATGCAATAAGAATTGAAAGTATTATAACACTTTTCGATTAAATGTATGGATTCAAGAATCTATAACAGTTGACAGTTTACTTTAGGAAATGATTGTTACTACTGAATTAATATTGCGTTAACTGATTTTGAAAAAACCTAACAGGGTGGAAGTGGAAACCAATCCATCTTGAGTACGAAGTCTTATCTATCGCTGACTAACATTGGATCGCGTGTAATTTTGCAGATTTCAATCAGGACGGCCAAGCAGACAACATCAGCTTCATGATCAAGCGAGTTAAAGTCCACGGCGATGGCTCGCTCCAGGATTCCACCTACAGGTTCAATGGGAGTTATGGGGTCGAGGAGTTCCTCGAATTGTTCTCTGGTGAGCTTCATTACAATTATCACCACTTCCATCTTGCCAATTATATATTACGACTCTAGTAAGTGTTCTGCGCAATACCAAGAGCAATGCATTATCACTCATTTCCGCAATGCAGATTAGTTATTTTGCAGAGTCTTGATTCCTAATTACAACCATGTCAGTGCGAGCAGAATCGAATGTGAATCTTAGTCGAGTCATGAATCACGGAGTTTCTATCGTCGACAGGTTTTCACCCGAGTGATTTAAATCAGTACTTCGTCTCAATTTGTCAATCCGACCCTTTATTTCCAAAGACTTCCCCGACGCCGAGTGCCTTTCCACTCGCAGTTATACTAATTTTAGGGTGGGAAAGTTTGCCTCGTACATTTCCGACGGCGTTCTATTGTTATGTCCGAAATCACTCACAGTCTGAGTAATGTAACTGCACTTACCCTGCTGTTACACTGCCAGATCTGCTGAATTGCTCGTGCAACGTTTCAATTTTAACGCCTTTGCCGCGACGCGTCGCGAATGCTGCGAGTGACAAATAGCTTGTTGATTTACAGTAAACAGTATTTTAATTTTGCAGGAATATTACATTTATTTACGTGTGCATTTTTTTAAGGTTTGATAATGGGACGATTTCTGCAAATCACAGTTTGAGACTAAAAAATCAGTTTGTTTTGTTCAATAGAATTCTCAATCTTCATTCTACATCCCCCTTTCAACTGATTCACATCGTCAGATGAATGGGCTTTCCATTGACTTATTGTATAAACAAATCCACCACCAGCTCGACCAAAAGTGAAACTCCTTTGGATGAAAGAACACCATTAATAAAATTCGATCAGTCCAGCCCATTCAAGCCTGCCAAATCTCGGCCATGAATAAGCGACAAGGAAATATGACTAGCCGAAAATGGAATGGTTAATACGAAATTCTTGTGCTAAGACTTATTCGGAATTCCCCGGCTATTCATGGCTCTTTCGCCCGTCCGGATATTGGAAGCTGCCCGCCCGCCGAATAAAAAGCTCATCCGAGTCATAGGGGAGGCAGGGAAAGGCATCGCGCGCGCGAGCGTGTGGAATCCTTTTTTATTGTTCATTATTATGTACGGGATGGTAATGTAATATGATTTCCCCGGCGGTAACGGCGGCGAGGCATAATGGTGTCTGTCGTCAAAAAGGACCCGCCGCCATCCGGCCTGTAATAACTCGCTTCATATTTCACCAACGACATCCTGCCAGCCCCCCACACTTCCTCTGCAGCCAGCCTCCCGCCATTCCCCAGCTATCATGCAAGCTTCACAGCGACGAGCAAGGAGTTCGCCAGTCGATCCTTACCCATAGTTTCATAGAGTGCAGCCGTGTAATAGGAGAGTGGCTGAGTTGCGGAAGATCGGCGTGAGGCTTCCCAGTGAAACTCTGGCAGCTTCATTAATTCGAAAGGAATCGGCAGTATTCCGATAAATTACGGACGCGACTTCGAGACAGGTGAATGAATAAATAACAGAGTCAAAGGAATTTGGAATTATTGAACCAGCTTTTTCGCAATGTTAAGAATCTTGTGGGCAATCAAATATACATACACTGTTTTACGAGTATTCTCAGAAACACTGGATTTTTAACATTTTATAACTAAAAAACGGAAATGTAGAATATAAAACCCTGAATTAATGCCACGCGAAGATTTACACTCTGGTTTTTAATCTAGGAATTATTCGCCCACATCTCGCCGTATTGTTGGAGTATTTTAATTAAATGGAAATTCCAGCAAAGTATTACAGGAAAGCGTGAGACGCCCATTACAGTTTATTACTGATGATTTAAGGCAGACTGCAGCCAGCGAGTTTATCTTACGACGCGGCCATCCGGGCGAACTCGGCACGGCCGGATTGTGTTTCGATGGACGCGCTAATTTCGGCTACAGAACGATACGCCTGAGATATTAATCCCTGGGAGTTTCGCAGGATCGCGTGTCCTAATTCTAGAGCTGTCCCTAATGACGGTGATTCCAGATCGGCGCTACACACTCTGACGTAATAACGTTCCACGAAAGACGATCTCCACGATGTCCCCCCTCACCCCCCTCGCGGACTCTCCAATCATAGCATCCATTTACAATTACGAATAATAGTACTAGTCGATGAATTATTGCAAAATGCTAAACTAGTTGGAAATTCTTAAAGTACGTCATAAAAAGCTTTTGACGAAATCGTTTTCTTGAGCGATAATACTTTTTATTGTCCAACAAGTTGGAACGATTCGTGGTACAAGTTGCAGTCACACACGCGTCGCTCATGATGTAGTTTAACACCCAGCAACTTGCACAATTTCACCAGAACTTGCCAGCTCCATACTCCGAATCGGAACACCACAAGCAAAGGGGTGTAATTGCTAAAATATTCCTATGCCCCTACGCGAGGTTGCTCGCGAGCCGGCCAATTGAAAGTTGAAAGTCGGTCCACCGGACCACTCGAGGTCGATAAGTTCGAGGGGGCATTTCGTGCATTCCCGAATCGCTTGGTCAAAGAACGGGAAATTCCCCCCGAAAGGCTAATAGAGTTTCGCCCTCGTTAAATCCCTCCTGTATGCTAAAGCCCCTTTGAGTATCAGATAGACGGAGACGTAAAAGTTTCGACAGCCACTTTACTCCTCGGGGCGATGACGACGCTCGAGGATGAAGCTCTAACTATCGAGGCTTAAAGATAGCCGGGCAAGAAGTGTCGGGTGCAGAAAACGAGCTGCGATAAATGTCGTGCGGCGGTGGGTGGCTCCTTAGAGGAGTGGGTGAACGAGAGGGAGAGAGAGAGATTAAAATGGGATATTAGGGCGCTTTTCGCGGGAATGGGAAGGTGGCGGCCCGTAATGGGAATGTGAAACAGGCAATGGAGGCCTGATACAATGGCCCACCCTGACAAAGAGGCTGCTCGAGCATGGCCCTCCATAATGCTCTGCTTCATTGGGCCCGCTGATCGGCTAGAAGGACGACAATGGAACACCCGGCGAACACCACTGCGATAAGCGCGCACAGATCGCCGGAATACTTTAGCCGGCAAATAGTCGTGCCGAGCCCCCAGGTAATGCCAGGATGTGTTACGTTACGATCATGCGGGCGTCGATATCGGAATTCTTTATGATGCGGCGAGAAACGACTGGTTTACTTCGCGCTGTGAAGTCAACCAGGAATCTCTCTATTGAAATCGTCCCTTCCTTGAAGTATGTCAGGCTTGATTTATAGGAATTCGATTCTCTAATGTCTCGGGTGTCTGCCACTTGGAGTAGAGGCACTAAAGCTCCGGGATTCGAGCCGTTCGAGTCCGAAGCTCTTCGGGGATTGTTGATGATTTATTTAGGAAGGGCCAGAGGTTCCCTCGGAATTACGCTTCCCTTGCTTTTCAAAGTTATTTGTCTTCGCGGAATGTAGTGATTAAGCAGACTTTGTTATAATTTGTGCAAGATGTGTAGGACTTTTATACGTCTTGAGAAACATACCGAATTATTATACGGCGTGCAAGGGTCGCTAAAATAACTGCATCACACGAAATTGACATTAACAGAACGAGACAGGAAGAACCATAGGTTTGAGGACCAGCGGGGGGTTCCTTCAATTTCCCATCCAATTTGTTCCCACTTGAGGAAAAAGCCCGAGAGCAAAGAAACTCGGGAGGAAGAAAATACGTGGAAAGGAGAAGTTAAAACAGAAGCTACACCGAGCACACGTGAATCATTGAGAAACGGGAGAGGTCATTTCGAGAAGGCGGGCCGCAGAGACAAGCATAGGTCTCGTGCAGCCTTATTTCGTGCGGCGGAGGCCAGGTTAATTGGGGCAGCTCGTGCCGTCACTGGCAATCGGAATCGGCAAACAGTCCGATTAAGCAGTGAAATGAAAAGTTCGTTTGGCAGTCTGGACAGACGGGCGGATAGACACTCGGAGTCCGGGAGATTGAGAAATCGAGAAAGGGAGAAGCAGCCATGTACACGGTGGGACGGAAACAATAATACGCTTTAAATTCGATGTTATAGTCGCATTTAAATCATACACCGATGTAGAGGGTTTCAAAAACCTTTGGTTCTCACAAACGTGAAAAAGACAATCGACTATTTACTATAGAAAATTGTTAACAAAAGAATGATGATTACAATACTTTAACTCGGCGGGTATTGATGTGACCTATCAACATCCAGTTAAATGGAAAGGTTTCAATAGAGTATACTATGTGGAAAACTTTATTGAACAGAATATAAATGAAACTTTAAACAAAAATTAAATCGCGCCGTTGTTTTCGCCCCACCCTGTATTCCGAAGCAGAGAAAGAAACGGATCCATGGAGATCGAAGTAGGCAGAGCTCACCGAGCGAATGAGAGCTGGAGGGCGAACGAGAGATACAGGAGGAGGGGTAGCAGTGCAATAGAGACAGATAGACGCGTCTTTCGCAGAAATTCGCTAAATTCAATCGGGCGGCCGCCGGTGGAGCGGCCGGCAGTATTTTCGGCCGGCCGGCAAATAGCCGTCTCGCCCAGGGACCTTTAATTAATTTCGTTTTTAATTTCCCCACTGTCGCTGCCAGTATTTCACCAAGCGGGAAGCGCCGCGAACGGCGGCACTTACGTCAGCCAAAGAGACACAGCATTCACCGCCGGATGTGGTTGCGTTTACCTTATATGCTTAGTAATAAACTTTAATAACGCATCATTCTTTTGCTGTAGTAGAATTCGATTTATTAACTCATAATGATTGCGGATGTTCATCTAATGGAACTACTGTCAACATACGGTGCGACGTTTATATATATATCAATATCACTTAGGTTTAAAATGATAATTATAAGGTGACCCATAAACGCGTTTACATATTTAATTAATCATACATGGTGCATGATTTCATTCTCTAATCCTTAATGAAACGGAATCACCAAGCATTTTCCTCTAATCCCAGACTGGTTGTAATTAACAGATGGCCATTTCACTTAATTAATTTCCATTTTAATTCCCCCACTGTCGCTATCAGTGTTTTACCGGGCGGCCACCGTGAGACCAGCGGCAGCACTTGCGCGAGCCGAAGGGCGCAGCATCTACCGGCGGACGCGGCGCGTATCCGGTCGCGAATAATAAATCAGAAAGCCGAAATGCCCCGCTAATTTCATTTCGACGAAACTTTTATTCGCCTCCGCTCGCCGCCTGCCTCCGCTTCCTTCTCCGCCGGCGGCCCCGCGTTACCCGGCAACTTTTCTAACTAGCGGCCTATCCGCTGCAATTCCCCGCCTGGGCCTGACTCTGGCAGTTAGTGTTAGTGCCTGTCTGCCGGAGTCCCAGTGCTTGTGAAAAACAAAAAAAAAAGCCAACAACACTTTTGGCCTCGACTCGCACGCGCTATTTTACACCGTCGTCCTCCTTGTTTTTTTTTTTTCCCCCACCGGATACACGCCGCCCTTTTTTTTCCTGGCCTTTGAACTGCGAGCTGCGCGCGACCGACACTGCGGATACATGATGCCCCGACATACGCGTGTTCACGGGAAAAGTGGCGCCCGGGAAAGTTACGCCGCGGCCGGCCTTCTCCCCTAGGTTTTTCTCGTCGTGTGCGTGCGCGTTTATTAGTTACAGATTTTTCAGTTTTATTATCCAACGTGGACCCCGTGATTTTTCGTTAAAACGCCGAGGCGAAAGCGTTGTTTATCGTGATGATGCAAGCGTTTAGAGTTTAAACGCGGGTAGCCACCAGCGGTACGTAAGGTTTTTAAGGAAAACTTGTTATGGTTTTAGTTTATGGTGTTGAGTTACCTTTCAAAGGATTATTTCTTAAAATATAATTATTCAAGATGGAACATTGATGAAAATGGAATGCAAACCAACGGGAATTGGAAAATCAAGCCAAGCTTCATGAAAGAAAATTCTCTGGCGCACCCAGTGATTTTTCTATACATATTCCCGCATTTCGTCGCGCGAGAACCGACCCTTTAAACGAGCACACCCGTGACACTATTTATTCCTCGGAGACAATTCCCCCGAGGAAGCGTTAAGGGCGAGAGATGCTCGACGTGCAATAGTGAAGAATGTTCGTTACACCCAATGTCTTTGAGAGTCTCGCGTCGGAGAAAGGCGAGGATGAATACCGTTTCCCGGCTACTGTTTATGGGTGCCGAGCGTTCTCGGTATCAAAATATTCCGCGCCGCCTCCGCTTTTACAAGGCACCGCGGCAGTCCCGTGTACTCGTAATAAAATACTCGAGTAAATAAACTACATCCACCTGGTACACCGCAATAAAATCCCCCCGCGCATTTCATACGCTCTGCGTGTGCTCTCTGCCGCGCGCGCGCTACGAAATTAGTGCGCTCGTCGATCCTTAATACCGAACACACATCCGCGGAACTCTCGACGCGCGTCTTCGGTAAGAGGCCGCGCGGTATACATCGTGATTCTTTGCCCCATTGGCATTTTCATGCGGACGATTTTACGCAAGCTTTTTACGGCCGCCGTCTTACAGTGCTTTATGCCGGGGGCGTAAATATTTGATTGCCACGTGAATTCGAGGATTACAAGAGGCGGATGAGAGCTCGACTGGTTGGCTTAGTAGGAGTGCATTTTTTATCGGGCTCGAATAAAGGAGTAGTAAAATTCAACGGAATAAATAGGACTAATTACGAGAGTCGTATTAGAAAAGTTGATTATTTTATTGGTCGTTAGAATTATGTGCTGGAATAGGAATTTTTGAGAGATTGTTTTGGGGATAGTACTAATTGAGTGGAGTTTATTGTGTGTTTCAGAGGAGGACTACGATGCCTTTTGTCTCTCGTACATGTTCACGTACCGGGACTTCGAGAAGGGCACGTTGGGCTTGGCATGGACCGGAGATCTCAAGAACGCTGGCGGAGTCTGCGAGAAAAACGGAGTAAGTAATCGTAAAATTTTTATATCCAGTCAATTCCCCGGGGAAAGTGCTTTCTCGTCATTCGCGAATGTAAATCGCGGTTTTCTCCTCTTCTTGAGTTGCACTTGCTTACCTGCCAGTACATTCGCACGCAGCAACTTCTGGGAAACTATTAATCGAGAAATAAATTTTTGCACAATATTCCCTCGCCTGATACACTTTTTATTACTTTTTTATGCGAGGATATGTCCGAATTTCTGTAAATCCGCCGTTGGCGAGTAAATCTGTCATTTAATTTTACATTTCGAAATTGCATGCCGGCTTACGAAAGTCCCAAAAGCTTTTGGAGTGAAAGCGTATCGTATGGAAGATATACATTCGAACTAATATTCGCGCAGCGCTATTCAAATTTTCAAAGCGCACGCGGTTCGGCCAATCCAATTCTGCTTATTATGAATTAATATATCGTAATACCAACATACTGCCAGCCCTTCGAATTGCGTTCGTCAATGCAGTAACTTCATTCGCCAGACTAATTCACTTGGACGTATGTAATACAGAATTATCTCCGTAAAGCATTAACATGTCTTCCGATACTGTTTACAAGTGCAATACTTGGATCAATACCTCAACACATTCTGCGAGTGTTTCATATTCGTAGCTTATAAGCATAACAGACCGGCCAGATTCTTCCGGGTAATTGGTTCGAACATCCCGAAAGTATTCATTGTCAAGGAATTTAATTTCCCAGGCGAATTCGGCCGGTTGAGCTTAATTTCGCCGGATCGAATTTAATATGAATCAGAATTTCTACCAGCGAGCATAATGAATTTGTTCAAAGGGGATCCTTTATTGACTGTGTGCCTCCTCTAGCATTACAGGGGCAGCCTGAAGTCACTGAACACCGGCATAATCACTCTCCTAAATTACGGGAAGCACGTACCACCGACGGTTTCCCACGTTACCCTGGCGCACGAGATAGGCCACAATTTCGGCTCTCCGGTAAGTCGCTTGCATTAGTCGAGTGCGATCGATCCGCCTTAATCAAAGTTCTTCCCCAATTATTCCACTGAGCTCGCTCGCGCCGAAAGGAACTCTTCACTCCAGAGATCCTTGGTTAACCTGATACTCAATACTTTTACTCCTTTCGAAAGCACCTTTTTTCCTTCGCCAGATTGATTTTCAAATGTTTGTCTACAAATTCCCTTAATCCAAAATGTAAAACTTAATTTCTTTTGGAAAAATGTCCATCTCATTAACCAGACATGATATCCACATTGCATGTGAAATGTAAAATGAATGTAATAAGGACTTTAAAAAAAAACCTGGCAAACTTATTCCTGCATTTGTTCTCAATAAGTAAAACGTAAAAAGCCAAAGCTCTACATGTAATTTGACCTCAACAAAACATGGTTATTATTCGCACATCAGATGCTATCTAAGAATTTCCATCGCGAAATAATTCCTCCGCACAAGTCCGCTAATTGAATTCCTCGCGTGAGTTGCTCGTTAATTGTTTCGCCGCGGTTTTTCCCGCGCTATATATCGCGATAAAACGTGCCTATAAAATGCCGGGGGACTTAAGTTGCGGCGCCTCGCCGAGGCCTGTCGAGAAAGGCGTCATAAACCGAAGTATTTATATCTGTTTGACGACGTTTTAACGGCCGTTTCGCATTACGGCTTGAAATGGAAGTTCGAGATGGTCATACGCAGGATGCCGAAAAGTTGAGGAAATATCGGGCAACTTTGAAATACGACGAACCCGGGAACTATGATGATCACTCGTCCCGCAGTTTGTTACCCCGTGCAACTATAGTGGTATGTATAGTGATGCAAACAGTCTTCTCTCGAGGAAGCCAAAAATTCTCATACATATATTTCTCTAGCAGAAGGTTTGCAAGCGGAATATGATCGTAATTCGATGAAGCGATGTGCTATCGATAAAAATGTCGCGACATTCTTCTTCCACGCACCCTCTTTCGGATAAAGCATACAAACGAGGTGGAAAATCGCTCGAGCAATGATCCCGCGGGGATATTTGGGCTGCCTGAGTTCCCGAGAACGGCGCTCGAGATGCCTACGTTCCGATAATCTGCGCAAAAGTTCAATCGTGAATTAAGCAAAATCCAATGGTACCGCGGCTTGGAATATCAATAAGTTTTTTGTTGCACTAAGCAAACGGTGGCAATCGCTCGGTTCGACATAAAAAAGAGGGTGGCTCGGGAACAAGGATCGGAGGATGTAATAAATCACATTCTTAAATGGAGATCAGAGGACGATTTTACATTTCCTTACTAATCGAGTACTTTCAATGCAAATTCCAAGAAAATGTCTTCTCAATTGATGTTGTGAATTCATTTACAGATTTTTTTAGTTTTAGTTCAGAAAATCAACAGTCGAAATTAGTAAACCATTCACGAGTTTTACTTACTTTATTAACTTACAAATCATCCAACTCTCTCAATTGACACAAAGATTAACATACTTATTCACGGGAGGGTTGAAAGGACGCTTTACTTGTTTGCGTATCGGTTGGCCGGCGACGAGAGCGGTTGGCCTGAGGCGGCTATAAAAACCGGGACATAAATGTTGGAAGGCTCGCGGCAATAACGAGGCTTTCTTGGCCAGCCGACGACATTCACCACACCGGCAAGCATTTGCCAGAGACTCCCAAGTAGTGGGCGGTCGCCTTTGGAGCTTTGGTGTCTTTGCATTTTGACTTTAAAGCGGCAGCCGCCGCCACTCTGATAGCAACCAGCACCGCCACTCCCTTTACATTCGACCGGCCTTTGTCCGGCCTCGATGCTGCTAAACCGCCAAAGGCGATAGAATCCAATTCCGAACATGGCAAGCAGCAACCCCTTCCAGCCATACTCTCCTCCTCTCTCCTTCGCTCTCCGACTCTCTCCCGGACTTTGACGCAGCTTTTATCGCAATGCGATTTCCGCGAGCAAGGAACAACTCGTCTCATATCCACCGATCTCCCCCTCCCTCCCCGACGGAGTACGAGAATCCTACTGTTCTTTTGACGGCAAAGCCTCATGAATGGCTCCTTGCATCACTGACCGAGATTTCGATTTTCCCTTTTTCCGAGGAGAACGCGTAGTTGTTCAAGTGCTGAGGGGATTAATGGTTTTTAATAGATTTTTCTCTTTGACAAAATAAATCATTCTTTCGTGCGAATTTTTCAGGGCTTTTTATATGATATCGCGAACACATGTCGATGATAGTTTCTTGCAAATTTCATGGCTGCAAATCTCTTTAATCGACAAAGCACTGGCGCATTCCCGCACGCCGTTGTAACAGAGTTCCGATGGAGATTGACATAAGAGCGACTGTCACAAATGGAGGAAAGTGTATAAGGTGGACGTGCTCCCTCAGAAATACTCGGGAAATGGGATTTTTATTGGAGGGAGGGCAATATGCTGCTTGAATATCGGAATGTCACAAAGCGGGCGGGCGGGGGGCGGCCTTACACTGTCGACGCAGAATGTCGGGAGTTACGGGCCGGCAAGTTTTGCAGCGGACACTCGATTATCCGCGCGCCATTTCATCGGGCTTTCATTTATCCGGGCGTGTCGATTAAGCGCCACCCTCGATTATACGAACAACGGATTCGATTAAAGAAAGGCGAGCGATCCGAACCTCGGCCCCGACGTCGCTCTCGCAACCCGCTTAAGTCCCGTCGACTTGGCGAGTCCTCCTTTTTCCTCGGACACTATTCCCCGGCGATTTGTCACTAGCCCCGATTCTTCTTCCGCACGACCTTTCTTTTTATTCTAATCCTCCTGATCAATGTCGACACCTCAAATAATTGTTTTCCACTCGCTCGTCGCCCGAAACAAATTTCTTCCTTCTCCTTTCCTAACTAGTAATATAACCCTAGCCCAAAATACCTTCAGGTTCACTTCAAGGTACATAAAATTCCCCCAACAAAAATCCTAGTGAAATCAATCACTTAAACCCCCATCAAACCATACAAATGACACTCAAACAATTTCAATGTCAAGTATACTCTCCTCGCTCTCGCCGCACCCCGACATTACCTGGACGGCGAAACTAAAGGATCTCCCCCGTCGCCGGTAGACCTAGAGCCGCGGATCCCCGCAAAAACGAGGTCTCCCGACAGCTTAGCTGGCAGGAGGTCGACAAAATTGCCCGGGCTCCTCGCCAGTGTGTGTAGCTGTATAAATAGCGCGAGTGAGGAGAGCTGGGGGGGTCGGCGGGGGAGTGTCGCCTCGGCGAAACGAGGCGCGCAGCAATTATTTAGCCCGTCCCGTTCCCCTGGCCGCTGAATGCGCAGTTGGCGCATAGATAATCTTTCTGTTTCTGCAACAGCACGACCCGGATGAATGCTCGCCCGGCGGTGAGGACGGAAATTTCATAATGTTCGCCCGTGCCACCAGCGGCGACAAGCGCAACAACAATCGCTTCAGCCCGTGCAGCCTGCTCTCCATAAACCCCGTCCTGAATGCGAAGGCTCGCTCCAGCAAGGGTTGCTTCGCCGGTGAGTCTCTCTCCCTCGTTCTCCCTCGCCAGTACCCCTGTCTTCCTCTCTTTCCCCCCTCACCTCGTTTTAACCGCCCCCCACTCTGCCCCACTGACTTTCGAAATTTTAATTACTCCGGAAACAACCTCGACCACTCCTTCCTTCTCTCTCTCTCTCTCGCTCGGTGCCTAGATGTAACATAGTTGTGTCTCGTTCCCTCGCTCGCTCACGAGACCCCTCCCCCTGAATCGCTTACCGCTAGTCGGATGTCGTTTGCGAATTCCTGTTATTATTCAGTTCTGCTACACTGTCTCGTTCGGGCGCAGTCGTTAAACGGCACGTTTAATCATCCCTGGCTACAGTCACCGTGGATCCGCTCGTAAATTCGGTTGTAAATGTTCGAAGACCGGTGGAATGTGGAGAGCCCTCGGCGAAGGAAGCGTGTCGATTTATCGGGGGCTGCTTGTATTTCTGGTAATGTCACGTGTAAGGCTAACGTACCTTGGCTTATTACTCGTAGGACAGTGGAAATTGTTTAAAGTCATTTTTAATATTATGAGAGCTTTTTATTAATACACATATTCAGTAGGATGAAAGTCAACACGGAATGTAATGGGGAAAAGTAGGTTTGTTATTGGTGTAGAATTTAGTAGTTGAAACTTGTTATATCAAATTGCTGTTGAGCTTAATTAATAAACACCATGAGCCTGTTTTATGGGATATCGAAGTTGGGTACTCGAAGTATTTGCGGTTAATCCGCACTCGGTTGTCCAGCTAATGACTGTAATTAGGGTATCAGCTATTAGCATAAGAGGAAGGAGATGCAATTAATCCGGTTATTGGTTATCCTAAGAGGGGTGGGAGAGCAATACGGGCAGGATGAGCGCTAACTCCTTACTCTAATCGGTTCATTCGATTAGTCGCCACAAAGGCCCTTCTAATGGGCCGCATCTGCCCATCGAGGAGAAATAGGGACATGCTCTCTGGGTTGGGTGGTGGTAGATGCTTCTTACAGTTACTTAGTCAATATCGATCGGGCGGATTCTGCCGAATCAATCATTAAAAATCCTCCAAAAGAATTCTAATTAATCCCCACCAGAATAGCGAAATTTACTAATAATTTACTGACATTTACATGACCATTTATTATTCCAGTTATTATTTTAAATCTTGCAAACGAAGTACAGAAAGTGTAAAAGCAGATAAAAAGGAATATCTCCGCTTTCCCGTCTTGTTATCCTCTCACTGTTAATCAGATAGGAATTTGGAAAAAAGAGAAAGCCCCGCTCGTTCGCAGCTGGCATGCAGCCACTCCATTTCGCCGACAGTACGATCGAACCGGTGTCTTCGTGCACGGGGCGGGCGCGCGCGGGCGCGCGCGCTGGTCGTTTTTGCGCGGCGTCGGCGGCGCCGACAGGCGGATTAACAATTCAAATGAAAGGGCGGAAAATTATTGTAGTGACGGGGCAGAAGGGGGAACACGGCCGTGCGAGCACGAATCAAAGCAATTTCCCTAATCCGATTTTTTCCGTGTTAATAAATTCAGCCGGGCGCCGAGCCGAGGAAAAAGGGAGAGCGCGTCCCACGTCCTCGGCCAGGGACACCTATCGATTGCACGCCGGAGTGGAATCGACTCGATTGTAATTCTAATCGCGGCGGCGCGCGCTATACTCGCTTTCAGCACATTTGCACGCGTGAAACCTTGAGCTGGGTAGTACGTGACTCGGTGATCAATGCTTTGTTTCTCGCCGGTAATTAAAACACGAGAGGATTAAGATAAAGTGCTTCTGTTTCTGTCGTAAATCTTCCGGGTTTCTTGTCGTTCGCCCGATTGGATTTCTCCGGGAAACTAGTGTGCGATGGTTAATAAACATAAAGTCGTCATTGAAATGCAGCCGTTTCAATATTCATTTATAGAAACTTTTAATTTCTATTGTCAACAGTACCGTTTTCTGTTTTTTTACTGCATAGTATAATCGGATGATCCTCATTAAAATAATCAAAAAATGCTGCTTGTAATGTAATAAATAGCTAGCTTAACTACTACTACCAAAAAAAAGCCCGCGGATAACTACTTTCATAACCGACGAGGAAGGCCGGGAATGAGTTTTACGGGAAAACTGGATTCGCCAGTGTTCCACAAAGATTCTCTGTGGCTCGGGGATAAAAGGGCAGAGAGGAGTCGAGGGGGTCGGTTTGAGGGTGCGGAGCGTGTTCGGGCGGACTGAAATACATCCGGTTTGTAGCTATTATCGCGCGACGTTCTTCTGCATTTAAATGAACCTTATTGTTGGCGGGCGAGCTTGCGCTCTCCCTCTCTCTCACTCTCTCCCAGTTAACTCGCATCTCACTTTGGGAAAATGTGCTCCTGTTAGTGCTGCTGGCGGCGGCCGCTTTCTCCGCTGGCGGCGTCAGGAGAAAGAGGGCCGGCGCGGTTACCATTTCGGAAGTAATGGCATCTAAAAACGGCACGTAATGCGCGCCGCACGCACGGAAAAGCGTTGCGAACGAAAAGCCCCGGGAAAAAACACGTAGCATAAACTGCGGCTCTAATTGCGCGATAGCTAAGTAGAACACCATATTTAAGCGGGTCGCGCGCTCGCTATATTGTGCCGGGCGCGTAAGGTCTGGGGCGAGTGCATGGGGGATGTCCATTTCGTTGGACCTTAACTCCAATTGCACGATATCCTCGCGTGCGGCTTGGTGGCTTAGTGTAGTTGGATCATCCTCGTGTCCCTACACGTTATGGTAATCGTTCTAGGAATATCTCGATTTATTGAGAACGGCAAAATGTAATTTGTTATAACCCGTTCCGCGTGTGTCACAAGCAACAATATTATAAACGAAGTTCAGTATTTGCGAGGAGCAACAGTTGTATCCAAGTATAAATGAACCGAAATTAGTATTGAGTATAAATCATTGTGAATTAAATGAAAATCTAATAGAAACCAAGGTATAGATTTAACAAACGATTGTTTCCTCTCTTAAATTCCGCCAGTAAGTGAATTTTAAAATCATGCAGTTCGTTAAACAAAATCATATCACACATAGGCGTGCGAATCACGTAGGAAGTACGAATTTATTCCGTCGATATAACTCGGGTCTGGGAATCAATTTGTTTTTAATTCAAGGGGGAAAAATTCCTGCCGCGCGCGGTACCAGGCGGTTCGCGCTTTTCAATCAGAGCGGATGGTTTATTTTCATATTTTCGGTATTAACCGGCATGACAGTAATTCGTCACAGTTTTATACATTCGGTATACAAATAAATTCGGAGGGAAAAATTCCTCTCGACAGCGCGAGCACTTGCTAATTCCACTTTCGGAGTGGATATTTTATTTTCGGCGGATCAGTAGTGCATCGTGGTTCTATAAATTTCGCGAAGGATCTAGCATTGTCGGCTACTCATTGCGGAAATTGCATCGGGTGAATGAGGATCATGAGCAGTGGGAAGTACAATGTGTTCAATCCGGCTTGAGTGGGCACCTCAAACGAAAATTGACGGTTCAAATGCTGTTTAGAGCACTCGGGAGAGAGGCAGCTGGCATAGTATACGGGCGAGCGAGCTGGGAGATAGTGAGTCGAGCGGTGAGTGGAAGTTCGTGTAGCTTATGTATTCCGGCTGTTGACGATAATCGGAATTAGTTGTACATCGGTGTGTCGTAGCGCGCAGAGTACCGTCGGGCAAATTAGCATCATACGCGAACGAGCAAGCCTGAACAAGCCAGAATCAACTGCTCCCCCTGAATCACATTCCTGAATCCCGCGAAATCACACACAACTAGATAGAGCTTTGTTTTCTGCCTTTCCTATTTCACCACCCTTATCGCATCGTTTATGTACAATTTTAGATGCTTATCAACGAAATTCTTAACAGACTCTTGTTTTTAGTTATTATAATCTATTAATGTTCTTTAATGATAATTTCATTTCAGGTTCCACATTTTTGGTTAGACAGTACCTTATTTTAGCTCTAGAATTTTATTTTCCAGCCCAAATTTTGGAACTTCAACAAATCATAGAAGTTCAAATGAATTCTTTGATTTGTTAACTTACTCCTTTCATACTTCTTAATACACATGAATTGACATGTCAGTCCGAACACTTCTTTCTCTCTTCGAAAGGCCTAGAGGGCTTGAGAGGGGAGAATATCGATGCAGGAGTGGGGTACTTAATTCGTACTGGGTGAAATCGAAGTAACACGTGACAATCGATGATTCCACAGAACCGCAGACGGCCATTTGTGGGAACGGCGTGGTGGAAGAGGGTGAGGAGTGTGATTGCGGATGGGAGGAGGATTGCAACGACCCTTGTTGCCACCCTCAACGACTCCATCGAGCCCCCCACGAGATACCTTGTCACCTTGCCGACGGTGCGGTGTGCAGTCCTAGCCAGGTGAGTGGCCCTTCCGCACCATTTACTCGGACTCTTGAGAATTTTCTCTTCTCCGCCCCTCGCTCAACAATAATTCCGCTTATCGTAATCACGCGCCCCCTTGACACCAGAGAGCCTCTCATCACTTTGGTTCGTCGAATCTCAACTTTTCCACAATTTTACTGAAATCCTCCACTCTTTTTAATCACTCAACGAGACCACTTGTATTAATCATTTATTCGTTCGCGTGGAGAATTCGGAATTTTCGGATTTTCAGCTATTTTTTAATCCTTGATTTGGATAAAAAGTAGTACGATTTTTAAAAATCAGAAATACAAACTTTCTCAATTCTTATTTACAATGATGATTTATAATTTTAGGAATATTTCCTGATGAGTACTTAAACAAGGAAATCCGTTTAAATGTTAAATACCAGAGGAACAGCAGAGCAAAAAGAATTGGGGAGCGCGCAATAACTTTTTGTCGTGTAGAGGGAGCATTAAGCGCGCCGGCAGTCGGCTCAAAAATCAACAGGAAGCCCTGGCTCTCTTCCTTCGCATCCATATTCATAAGAGTCTGCTTCCTTAGCGGGGGATATTTGTGTCGGCACAATTTTCCGAATTAATTTCTCGGTATTGTTTTCGCCGGGCTTTACTGCCGGCGCGCTCTTGCGGCCGGGGGGAATAAGGCTCTGCGGCTTCTAAGGTGAAACAATAGCCCCCCATGTAATTATGTCCCGGCGACCGAATTTATTTACCAGTTACGCCGGAAATTTCTTTTGCGCTCTCCATCCGCCTCCCACGGGGATGTCTGCGTTCCGCTGCTGGTAAATAGGCTGTGAATTCGTATTGGGAGTTTTAATCCTCCCACGTAACTTGTTCCCAGCTTTAAAACGTCCAACTTAACCATAACTTAATATTTATAGACTTGAAATCAAAGATTCAAAAAATCCGTGAACAACCACTTCCACTTCCGAAGAAGATCGTTCTAAGTGTCTCTCGACTTCGGGGGAACTATCGAGGTGCGCAAACCCCCACACCGTCGTCCCGCACGCGTTCTCCCGCGGTGGCCCGAATAATTAATCGACCGGGTTTCGCAGGAAATGCGACAAGAGTATCAATACTTATTAACGAGAGAGTGAGACCGTAATTAAACTAGAAGCGTGCCGCAACCTTTCCCCGCAAGCCGGGATCGCTTCGAGTAGAGCGCACCCTCTTCTCCCTCCTTCGTTCTATTATGCTGCTTCTTTGTTGGCCCACTCTTGTCGGTCTCTCTCTCTCGCTCTCTTTTCACGCTCGGTTCGATCTCTCTCCCGTGTTAATCCAAGCGATGACGCTCATTTGTAGCCCGTGATGAGGGAAGTTGGCCGCGCCGCCGCGGTCTGGATAATTAAAGGCGAAGCCGACGAGCCGCCGATAATGAGTAGACGATCCTACCGCGACACGAGGAGAGCCGAGACGCCGGCTGAAAATCGAGACCACCCCGATTCCGGTGGCAAACTCTAATTTATGCACCGGTTCGGCCTCCCCACTCGCTCCGCTCGCTCCGGGACGTTCGATGGCTCTGTCCCCGCTTCTTTGACACGAACTCTGACAAACCTCGAGCCTCTAGAGGCCCTCATCCGCCGGAGCGATGCGCACTTGCACCTAACCTAAAACACCCCGAGAAAACCCTACGTGTCCTCTCGAGCCGCTCCATCTTTCTCGACGGTTAATTCCGAGTGTCATCCTGTCGAGAGCGACATTACACCCTCGGAGTAGCTTATCTGTAAGTGGGAAACTGAGTAGACCAATTCTCGAAATACTTCTTTCGAATTACTCCTCAATTACTACTTTGCTATTTCTTCAATTAAACCCTGTTTTAATTGAACATTTATTCCTAATAATCTAATTACTCTCTTGCATTAGTTTTGATATTTTCATAGTCCACGACTAATAATTAAAAGTATATCTGCACCAGCCTATGTTAAACGTAGTAAACTCGGCGGTGTTGATAAACAACATGTCCTTCCGAGTATTCATCCGAGAGGAGAGCAAATATTCCCAATTTAATTAAACCCGGATGACTTATTCGACCTCTGCGCCCTCGCTAACAATACAAGCGCTGCGTACAACATTAAATTCTGCAGGTCCTCCCGGTGCTCTCGTAGTAACTGGATTCAATGCTCGACACTGGCTGCGGCCGACTTCCATTCTCGGCGAAGAAGCGGCAGAGTGTCGGGGGCCATAAACACAGAGGCGACAGACGGAGGGACAGGGGATATTGCCTGGGTGTGAGTTTAATTTTGAGTGTTAGTCGCCCGGGCCGCAAGCTCGCCGGGGCTTCCCACCGCCCGTAGAATGGGAATAATTAATCAAGAGGAGAATCGAGTCGCTCGCTATCGGCCAGGAAGTGCTCGGCTGGCGCGGCGCAATGAGATAAAACAATTAATCTTACCAGTTCGTAATCCCACTCGATGCGAATATCTTCCGGACTCAGCCGTCGCCTTCCTTTCCACCCTCTTCCCTCCTCTCCGTGCCCGCCCGCCCGCCTCGTGCATCGAGAATCGCCGCCGTTGAATTCCACCTACGAGTCGATAGTGGCCCCGCAACCCCTTTCCAACCCTTTAACCAGTCCTTTAGTCCACTCGTTGAACCCTTTTGCGAGGATCGCTTCCCACCTGCTGGCTCCGATTGCACTTAATTAGAGCAAGGCAATCGTGAACCGGCGATATCGCCACTTGGTCAATTAGTCAGGCTCCTAACGGCAAAATTCATGCGGGATCGCACGAAGGGATGTGCTCGTTAATCTTCTTTGTAGGAAGGTGTGGTTCCTTTAAGGCAGGATTCTTCTATAGAACCTTTAATTAATCAAAGGATTTGTTATTGACAAAGTATTTGGATCTTGATAAATGAAACTCTTCCCTAGCTGCCAATATCTTCACTATTCTTCCAAGTCGCTCTGCACAGCATCCACTCTCAATTTATCTCGAAACCGAAAGACTCGCCACAGATGCGTGTATCAATACAAACGCGCGGAGAAGAAGCAGATCTGATAAGTTGCGGAAGAAAACTCGATACGCAACTCTCTCTCTCTCTCCGCAGAGATAAACGACAACCGGGCTGTCGGCCTCTTGATAAAAGCCGGCGCCGGCGAAGAAACACGCGAAGGAAGCCGAAGATGCACGCGCGGAAGAAGCGCAGTCAGTGGCAGGCAAGCCAGCCGAAAGGAGAGGTAGAAGGAGAGATGCGGTGAGAAAGGTGACGGAGACACGAGCTTGAGAGAAAAAGCGGTGGACCAGCCTGGGAATCGGGAGGAGATGCGAAGGAAGTCGATGCATTAGGTGCATCGTAGGCACCGGCGAGAGAAAAGTGCCGGATGCAAAACACGTAGATCTCGGGGAAATACGGACGCACGGCAAATGGGGAGCCTCTCGGGCCAGACGTCATTCTCCCGTCGCCTCTTCTTCCCTGTCGAGGCTGATTCGTATTTCGTGGTGTCGCGCGCAGGAAACACTCGCCGGCAAATTCGCGGCACGTTTCCATCCCGCGTGTACACTGCCGGTGTACCGTCAATCTCTATACGCATCTCTTGTCTTGTCATCGCGATACCGTCAGAGCAACCGGTATCTTGAATTCGAGATTGGTTTTTGCCGGAAATCATATTATGACATAATCTCTCGCTCCGGACAAAACATGCTTTATTTTGCAGGAAACTTACGCGGTCTATAAATAACTATAATCAGCGTACTAGTCGAAGACTATAATGGCGGACGTAGCATCCGTTTCAGAGATGACTTCGAACTTGGAAGTAGCACGAATCAATGAATTATCCGGCAGTGGAACGAGTCAGTGCGTCAGACAGACAGGAGTATGACTCAACGTCTGGTGCGCCGCGCCAGTAGTGTGACTCAACGCTTTGGTATACAGTAGTGCGGCTCAACGCTTCGGCACGACACTAATACGACTCAGTCATTCATCATACCGGCATTGCGGTAACCACCGTCGCTTTATCACTGGCAGAATTTAACGCTACCATAGCTTAATCACTTTTGCACCAAGTATTAGTTATAAACTCGCTAGGGAACCCAATCCGGGTTAACCGCTTCTTAAACTGTTTCCTACTTTATTAGTATTAGTATCATACGTTATAACAATCGTACTAATAAGTTTCAATCATTGAAAATTGCCAGTATTTAATTGAAAAATCAAAAACAGAAAAAATATCAATAATTTGTTGCAGTTTCTAGCTGAACTACTAACCATTGCAAGACACGTGTGTACATAGATAGACATTAGTGTGTTGTTTGATGGGAAAGTGGGAGAGGAAAGCGGAATGATCGTTCCCTTGCGTGGCTGGTGTCGTGTTTCTTTCGTGACAGTATTAAGGATAAGGGATTGCGATCGCGCGGTGAAATCTAAAGGGAAATGAAGCGTGTGGGTGTAGCCGCGTGTGGGTGTACCGGCGATTGAAACGCGGATCCCCGGCGCACACGTGTGGGTGCCGGGGCACGTGAGTGTGTACGCGAGCCATTCGTGCTTTGAAAATGGAATGCGAGGGGTGTACGGTTTTATCGGGGCGAAGTCATATTACAGCGGCGCCGCTGCCGCGGAACGAGCCTGTGAGAAGAAGATCGCTCTTCGGCAGATATTATCTCGAGGCACTGCTTTGGCTAAAGCATCGCGAGATAAAGCGTGCTGAAGGAAAGAGGGATGGCGCCGCTTCCTGTTAACGTTAACGGCGGCATCAATCAAATAGATAAACTTGCTGCGAAAAAACTCAACTGGCAATGTTTCTCGCTTTTTGCTTCGGTTTCTTTCGATGCAACTATTATTCCGACTTTTTCTTTTACGACATTCTGAATTCTCGTTAATCTGATGATTATTCTATTGAAGCACGAATTTTAGCAGTTTGAAGAGAATCGATTATTTAGAGTGCAATGAGTTAATTGGTTTTCAGTGGGCGTTGTTTAATCAACAAAGAATGATCATCATTTGAAAGAGTACTTGAATGAAATTGCTCTACTAAGCTTCCTCACCTTTACTCGAAAAAGAGAGTTTCTTATTCTCAAGTTAGCGCCCAGCATAATGCACGAAGGAGAAGCGAGGTAGAGCGTATGTTAATAGAGGAAGTCTTGAAGCCAAGAATTCCTTGGCCGGTGTGCGAGTGGAGTTTTGCAACGAGGCTCTTTCCAGCCGCGGGTTAAAGCTGACTAAACGCTCGGATATGTGTAACGCGCTCACACTTGCTCCTTTTTACGGCCGCCGGGAATCGTCGAATCCTTTATATTCACCGCGGAATACTGAGTAAGGAATATTCTTAAGAATGCTGCTGGGATCCTTTGAGAATAACTCCAATGTCTACAAAGTGGGCCGAACTATGCCAACGCGTAGTACTATCGCCGCTTCCAAAAGGGCCCTTAATGTTCTCTGTTCAAATCAAATTAACTTTGGCGTATTTTTTCATTCAAATTGAACTTTTTAGCAAAACGAAATGAGAATAAATTGCACAACATAAGCTTCATTTCCGTTATTTTGTTCTGAGAAACGCATGGATATTGAAATGTCAACTTTTCTCGTGGATCAAATGTATACCTTCCCAATTGCTCTCCGACTACTATCAATCTACACTCCGCGAACCTCATCGCGGCATCGAACAATTACTTTGATGACCGATGTGCCCCCAGCAGCATACGCCGATTCCCGATTAACTCGTTGCCTCGTCAGCCGTCGCATTTCGTCGCGTGCATCTATACATGTACACGCGGGAGCCCCAATTACTCGACAGATGATTTCCTCCTGGTGATTTCCGGCGATTGTCCTGGTCCCGTTCGTCTTCGGGCGCCAGTCTACTTCGATTTGGTGAAAGTTCCGCCCACCACTCGGCCGCCGGGGCGCTATTGAAATTCGATGGATTGACTGGTTTCATGTCGTTTCACCACATTGCACTTGGCAGCAGTGGTGGTTTGACGATGACCCCGTGCGCATCGCCGCTCGACAAGAGCCGGAAGAAATGCCCCAGTTTCGCGCGATCGCTCGATTCTTCCCCGGCGGTTTCCCAACTCGTTAATCCCTTGATTCCGTGACCTTTCTGCAACTAAATGATCCTCCCACTTCGCTACCATTTTTTGAAGAAAAAACAAAACAAAACAAAACGAAAAACCTTTCTCTAAAATCATTACCAGATTTCAAACCATTTGTCATGAGACTCCAATCAACGGGAGGAAAACAAAATCTGTCAACGATCAAACAAGCCAAAAATAATATTAAATTCATTCGTAAAAATAGAAAACAAATTGCCATTAATTGATGCATCGTTTAGAATAAAATCAAAACCAGTATTTCGCTTGTAACGTGACAAGGGAAATACTGGTATTTCGTGATGATCAATAATGTGAGGAATTTGGATGAGAAACTTTTAAAAGTATGCTTGAGGGGAAAAATATATTTGCCTCGCGTGTTTCTGGAGTTTCAGAGTCCCGTAAAACCGGAGACGCTTCTGTATATCGGATTCGCAGGGTGGAGAAGGACTCGTGCATTTTGCATGACCGCTGACACAGGCGACCGTGCAACCGCGAACCAACCGAATTCACATATCTCGCGTCTTTCCATTGCCTTCTCCTTTGCCAGCTAGATTTTTGCCTGCCATAGCCGACAAAAACCAGGGGTCCAGCTATAAAATTATAAAATCCTCGAACGCTCACCTAGAAGAGAATGAAAATTCGAATTTGTAAGTTTCTGAGCTTTAACAAGCAGAAATACACATATGGCACATGAAAGTTACGAGGGAAATTCTAAGAATACAAGAATTACGATCATTGGAATCTATGTCTGGGATCTTTTCGGTAAGTGTCCCTAGCACCCTCGCCTAAGAATGGGGAAGCTCGCACTGTGCAGAGTGCAACACGAACGATGGGAAGAGGGTGAACGAAGAGGAACCCACTTTCGCCGGTGGAGTAAGCCGAGCATCTCGAGCAAGTATCTAGCGATCGGGATTCAGCGTTCGCTCGTAATCCCGCGCGCACTGAATGCATCGTTCTAGGGAGTTATTTATTTCCGGATCCTCTCTCTCCCTCTCGCTCTCCCAGTCTTTCTCGGCGTATGCATCGGGAATGGGAATACACAGACGTACACAGGCGCACATTTATCCTGACTCGAGCGTGGCAATTCGCCGAGCTGGGAAACGTATCGAGTCTCTGGGCGCCTTAGTTTTGAGAGAGAGGGGGCTGGCCGCTCTCTCTGGAGTATCTTTCGATCAGATATTCAAACTGCCAATCGTCCTTATCTACACGTTAAGCGAAAATCATTGAATTTACTCTGTGATGCCTTGGCCAATCGGACAGGCGTTTCAACGCTCCGCACTCGTAGTGCTCTTCCCGCTATACATATCTGAATCGGCCGTCGCCTCTTCCGGCAGTTTGCCGTCCGCCGCTCTCTCGTTCGGGATTTATTTAAAACCCTGACATCTCGCGCGCCCCCGGAGAGAACTTGCGTTTATTCGTTAAAACTTTCATGACAGCTCGCTTGATTGTGTTCTAGTCGCCTAGTTTCTGCCTCTCAATCTCCTCTTTCGTCCGCGCACTCTACCTCCGTCGTGTCATGAATGCGACAAGAGCGTTTTGAGAATCTGGCACGTGCATCAAAAATTAAAGTCAGACCTGACGCGAGGAAGATCGAATTTATCAATGCTAAAACTCCCATTGGCAGCAATAACGCAATTAAGGAAATTTAAATGTGGTTGACTGAACGAAACCTTAATTAGAGGGCGTGATCGCTCAATTAGCAGTGTAAATGAAAGTGTAGGTGTGAATGTCATTAGTTCAGTCAAAATATTAATTTCACTGCTGCTGATGCGTACTTAATACTGGATAGTGACTGGAAAACATTAGTAACATGAAATTGTGATAAAACGGTTCAGAAATAAAGTGGATGACAAATAACATTTGGAATTCGGGGTCTCTGAGTCTTGATTCTTCGATTCCGGAATCAATAATCGATTGTGATAACTAAGCAATTGAACGAACTCTCAACGAGCACTTGACTGAATAATTACACGAAGCAATCAAGAAGAACTATCGGCGACTGGCGCGTGCGGCGACTATTAATTAATTCTTCAGATATTCCTCGCTATGGAAATGGGCAGTGGCTTATTAAATCTTCCTCTGCTGCGGCGTTTCCTCGAACCTAGTGCTTAGGAGTGCAGGCGCGGTTCTTATCCAGCAACAGCATTTACATGGGAATCGCGGCGAGGTTCCCCGAGTGCTTTTAACTTTCCGCCTTGAAGTTCCTCGAATCCAACCGGGTAACTTGACACTAGGAATCAAGTGTCTTCTAAAGCTCTTTGCATTCGAAGGGCCAACGCTCGCACTATCTTTCTCTCTCTCTCTTTCCCTCGCGCGCACGGATAAAAGAGAGCGGAAAAGTTGGCGGCACGTGAAATCACGAGTTCTTTGTGCGCCAGCCGCTTATGGGCTCCCGTGTGCCTCTTCGTTTGCACCATTCGCTTTACACCCGACGCCGGAATCGTCTTTGAGCCTCGTGCCTTGCGAGATTGAACAGTCGTGGTGGTCCCCTTGCTCTCAAGACTTTTCTCGTTGGTTTTCGCCTGGAAGTTGGTGCCTGGAGTTACTAGACCATGCCGGTCCAATGTCTTACGAATCTCAATATTTCGTATTGTTCATGTGAAGGCTTTGTGGTCATTCGAATTCGGAATTGTATTGTTCTATTGTAAATCATCATAAATCGTCGCATGTAACGAAACATTTGGAACAAGATTGAACAAGGTTAAAGCGCAGTGTTGACTACGACATAGATTTATAGAACAATTCTGAAACACGCGTAGAAATATTTTCCATTCAATTATACACGGCAAAGTAAAAGCATCATCACTAACGTTCATTCGACTAATCGCAGTTGCGCAGCCTTCAATGCAATAACCGGCTACTATTAATACGGTTTGCACGAAATACATTATTAGCAGAAGTCTCATATTTCGCCGTGAATTCCATTTAGCAAAGCGGAACCATAGCTATTGATTTCACACTAGCAATGAATAATCCAATTCAAATGCTCCTCGCAGCAGCCGTGGCCGTCTCTTTCCAGCCGCGCTCGGTAAACAAACAATGGGCATTTTATAAAGCAGGCGTATTACCTCGCGCACAATCCTCCCTCGATCCAATTAAACTGCGATACTCGATTTATGCATTAATTGGGTGGGGGGAGGACAGTTGCGGGAGAAATCGCGCTCGATTTATTTGCGCGGATCGTCATTGGCCGGCGCGTGTGATTGATTAACAGGATGGCCAGCATAATTGCCGCATCGTCACGCGCGCATACCGGCCTTTAAATAAAAGCAACAAGAGTGGAAATCGTTGCCTGGCAATGTGCCCTTGGTAGTATTGAATTTTGCAGCTGAATTGCAGAATCATCTGGCATGAAATTTCGAAGGTAGTGTATTGCGCACGGTGAATGATCCATTGGCAGTGATTGGTAGCCTTCAGTGCCAATTAATTTTCATTGACGCGCGATTTAATATGAAATTATGAATTTGACGGTTTATTTCAAAATATAATATTCCAGCGTTGATGGGATTGTTCGGGCGCATTTTTTATAAATGGTCATTACTCGTCGTAATCGTTATTGCTTTATACATTTCGCGGACAATACTGTCATTAAAATCTTATTTGCACATCAAAATGTATTGTGTCATTGACGTTCTAAGCTACAGGGATTTGTCGAAGAATAAATGTGCGTTCGCCTTCTTAATAACCACTCGAAGAAAGATTGGTCGCAAGTCAACTAAATTGTCAGTTGACAGAGAATCTATATCGCCAATAAATAATCAGGTACACAACTCACCGGGACCGCTCAAGCCTCGAGGACATAATTTCCAATTATTCGTGAAGCGAGTGCAATCAGGCGAACTCCCTCAGGTAATCAGCGGCTGAAAAAACTGGGAAAAACTGGAGCGCGCGCGCCCCGCAATGGAAAAGCGCGGTCCCATAAATCCTCGCGTTCCCGACAAAGCCCGCGAAATCAGCAATTATAAAATCGTGATCGGCCGCCGGAAAATTGCGCGTGCAACCGCACATAATAACTCGGTTATTACATCGCTCGAACTCCGCGAACCGTTCGTGACGCGGAAACCATTGCAAATACGCGTGCACCAATCTCCCAAAAATATAATATACGCTTCTACCAACTTTTTCGATTGGATTGCCAGTTACAATGGGCTGAAACGCAACTTGATTTCGCCCGATGGAAATTGTGCATCAAGATTAATTAGAGCACACGAACAAGTACGAGTTCACTCGCACTGATTGGGGAGAAAGAGAATATTTAAATTAAAAGATAATATTTTCATATAAAAATGATTGGAACTCACAGTGTAATTGCGGAGTGTACATTTTTCAAGAATGTTCCTGGGTAACAAACACGCGGTGAAAGTGGTTTAGTAAAGAGGGAGGAAGAGAAGATTCTCAAGTATATTGGGTTGCTCATTTAATGATGTGTATCGACCGTGGTACTGAGCCCCTTCGGGGCGCCAATCTTGTTCCAGGGGCCGTGCTGTACTTCCGGCTGCACTTTGCGTAACGGTGATAAGTGTCGTCACGACAATGGGTGCCGGGATGCGAGCTTCTGCGACGGCCAGGGTCCCCAGTGTCCGCCTTCGATGAACAAGCCGAACAAGACCATATGCAACGAGGAGTTTGTCTGCTACATGGGTGTAAGTAATACACATGTCATACTTTGACCCTACTTTACTTAACTCGGATCGCTCAGTTTCCAAAGATGACATATAGTTTGAGTTTTCCGGTTTGCGTGATTTCTTTGAATTTTTGCAGGCTTCGAATCGAAAAAGGAACGTTAGTTTGATTAGAAAATCAACAATTTTATATAGTTCCTGTTTTATTATAGCACGTTATTGCTCTCCCAAGTGAATCAGAAGAAGTAGAAGAGAACATGGTAAAGGATGTGCGCGGGAGATCGGAAATCTCTTGGGGCAATTGACGATCCATTACCTTTCGAGTGCGCTGTCGTAACAATGTATTTATCGAGAGATTAACGAGCGGCAGTGAGTCGTTGCAGGCGTTAAAATGTATGGGCTAAATGACACGGAACGCGTGTTGGAGCGGCGGGCGGTGGACGCCGGTGGACGGTGGTGGTGATAGGTATGCACGACCACTGCAAACAGGTGAAAAACTGGTGGTTTTGCTGTGTGCGCTCGCCTCTCATAAATCAAGCACGATAACGAGGCTAATGACGAAAGGAGGAACGGTCACGATAAACGAAAATAAGTACGAACGGCCGAATATACCGGTAACAGTTGGATTAGCATATCGCTGAATCGCCTCGCCACCCTGAATGCGTCGCCGTCCACCACTGAACGTCCAATTAATTAAATGACATTTATAAATACCGCAGTTTCTCCTGCGCGGCACGCGAGCTGGCAATCCGAATAAGTGGCGCTAACAAATATGTGCTTATAACTTATTTCGGGGCGGAAATCTGCGCTCAGCCTTTCGATAATCGGTTATAGAAAACGGACTAACTATCCCCCCCCCCCCCCCCCCCCCAACGGGCGCCTGAATATATTCTCGAAAATCGATGTGTCTGAAGTTTTATTGGATTACTTAATGTTTGTGTTCAATTGAATCTTAGAACTATAAATGTCAAATGTCGCGGCCTAAACTCACAATCAATTTAATATCAAGCGCAGTCGTAAACATTAAGCGAGGGGAACAGTACTAGAATTTCCGAGAGCGCAACCCCCCGTTCTTTGATGCCCGGAATATTGAGCTCTTGTGCCAATATTTGACAAAGGGAAGTGGTCCGACTCGGCGTATTAATTTATATAAGAGACGCCGCGAGATATATTAGTTTACCCGTTCGGTTTCTGTTTTATTTGGTATAGCCTTCTGGCAGCGCGTCGGCTGCAAATAGGACTGCAGACCTCGGCGACGGGAGTTCCTCAAGTTTACGCACACGCGCGTCGGGACTACAAACACACCGACGCCGGCGCCAAGTCGCAGACGCGCGCGCACAGACACACGGACGAGGGTATGGGGCTGGAGAGTCGGGAATAGAAACGCGATTCCGTCTTGCGAGACGTTGAGGACTGGCGTGTCGAGGCAGCTTGGCAGAAGAGAAGGCGGCTCGGTGTGCGGGTAGATTGAAACTCTGCGGAAAGGCATAGCCCGAACGAAATACCCTTCAGCGTCCGGAAGTATATTCATCTGTCAAGAAATCTTGAAACTCTCTCCGCTTCTACCCTGCCATCCACCCTCCCCGCACCGCGCTCCAGCTCGATCACCGAGCCGCAACTAGACCGCCGCCCCGGGAACACAATAGAGAGGGGAAATTAATTTTCCATGCCGTTTCACCGTGAGTCTTCGGCACGCGGCAATGCCGGCCGGGATAAAAGCTCGATTCTCGACGGTGCGCAGTGTGTCTCTACTGGTACACTTAATTAAAATCTCAGTGCTGTTTCAGCCGCCTGACGGCGGCTTGTTTGTTCGCTTGGATACACTGAGCCGGGCAATCGCCGCTGAGATGCGCACCGTGTACACTTGATACTTTCCAATGACACGTACTTGTCGGAGTGTACTTGTAGAGAAACACGTTTTATTGGCCCCAGAAAATGATAATTATTGGATGGGCACTTTTAAATCCTTTGGCTGACATAACTCTAATTAGATATTGCATGTTTCTTTACGAAATTCCCTTATTCTTTAAAAGTTTATACTATTGAGAAGATTTAATTATTCTCTCAAGAGAGTTCGGAGTGACGCGGCAAGCTTAATGTACCATATGCACTAAATTGATCAAGACATTATCAAGTTCCCCTTCTTAGTTTTACAGTTATCATACTTTAAATTTGTCTGACAATTCTAATATCCCATTAAAACATATAATATTAATGCAATTCTGTCATTCGACTACTTCTATTTATTGCCATCAAACATACATCTGGACCAGTAAACAGCATGAATGGATGCTGCAGTGTTCAGCCATTCATACTTTTACCTGCTGCTTTCGATTTCAAAAGCCAGTGGATTTCCTCTGGTCGTAAAGTTTCCGGCGACGCTCGAGGGGTAGTTTCCGTCGCGCCGTCGTCCGTGGTGTTACGATGTGTCGAAGTCTCAGGGAGACCTTGTCGTCGCCTTAGCGTGGTACCGTCGGCGAAGACGGTGCCGAGGTGGCGTGGCGGCGCCGAGCACCTCATTGTCGGGCAACGGGGCGGAAACGCCAAAGCAAATTGCAAACTTTCCACGAATGGCAGCTGACTACCGACGACGACCCCGCCGGAAGAAGGGCTCCGACGTTATTGTACTTGCAGATTAGAAAGCAACTATTTCGGGAATATCGATTTCACCGCCCTGCGCTCCCTCCGCCCTCGTGTCGAACCGTCTGAATGGTGAACTCCCGCTCATCCACGTGCATTCCCATTTGCCACACGTGTCTGTATATTTATTATGTTAATCATAAATACGGACTGATAATTTGAATATAACTTGATTCACTTGGGTTGCATGCGTACGTCAGTTAATTATGTAATAAGTGCTTATCAAGGTAAACCACGTTCGTTTCTCGATCATCTACTATCCATACAGCCACTCAGAGTTTAGAGACGCAGAGTTATTACCAGCATCATTTCACAGGGTTCACTGGAACTCGTAAGCGAATCTAGAGCTGAGGGCTGAGTGTTGGTGGCTTATCCGTCTTCCGTATCCTCTGAAATTACCCTCGCATTTAGAGGTTTGTACATGGGAGACTGACGTTTTATCGGCACGCGCTCTCTCGCATTGCTTGCAGGAATGCACCGGCAGCATTTGCCTGGCTTACGGCTTGGAGTCCTGTCAGTGCATCGCAGGACCCGGGGATCCGGCGACCAAGAGCTGCGAACTCTGCTGTAAATTGCCCGGAGAGGATCAACCCTGCCTGTAAGAGACGATCTCGATACCTACATGTATACTCCGTGCATGTGTACACAATCTACATGTGTATTCGCGAGTTGTAATTACCCGCGCACTTGGATTCGCGTTGGAGAACTGAACTAACCCGAAAGATCATGGTTAAGGACATTAATAGTTAAAGTCAGCCATTGAGCACAATTGAACTACAGTGCTTTGCTTAAGGATTTTTTTAATACAAATTTACTGCTTGATGTTGAGTGAAGTAATAACGCTACATAATTACGTACCTTTGTTCATGTGAAAGATAATAGCATGAGACTCGCTTAATAATACATTGTTTCTAATCCACAGATCATCGTTCTCATGGAACTCAGCACCTTACGACATTCCTGACATGCTCTCAAAGCCCGGCACGCCATGTAACAATTACAATGGCTATTGTGACGTCTCCCAGAGGTGTCGAGAGGTAGAATTACTATATATTACTATAATATGATCTATGGTTCTGGTAACATTTTATTCATACGTCCATTTTAGTTCGGAAATTATTTAGGAGTGACTTTGAGAATGCATGGATATGCGATTTTGTCCTGGCCATATGCAGTTATTTCTTTACTAGTTCTTTTTGCGCCATGTTTCCCTATCTGGGAATATTTGAATCCCTTTTGCCCCTGACATTGTGGGGAACATACGGGTGCATAAAGGAATGACAATGACTTTAGGTCGATCCCAGTGGACCATTAGCCACGCTGAGAAGACTCCTCTTGTCGGATGCCAGTTTGGCGAGCTTTCAGCGCTGGATGGCCGATGGCTGGTACGTCGGCAGGCGTATCATTATCGTCCTAGTCATCATACTGGTCAGTACTTTTTTGATATATACTCTTTTACAAAACCAAAAGTTCATAAAATAAATTAAATTTCAGAAAAATACATTTTCAACTTTAAATTCTTTGAACTTTGTACATATAAAAGCAATAACTGTCTCCTTTGCGGAAGTTGATACCTGTCCCTGACGCACATATGTATAGACAACTATTGGAGAGACAGGCGATGCGCACGCGCCAATTGGCTGAAATTAATAAGTAGCAATTAACGTTGGGAAACTGGGCGCGAAGTATACGGCAAATTCGATTCCACGCGACTTGGCCAACTTCCTGGCGCTACCGCGCGCGCTTCCTTCCATCCTGGCAGGAAATTCATCCGGAGATAGGATTAAACCCGGTGGCACTGACGTGATACTGAGTTGACTTGCTCTCTTGCGAGCGATACACATATTCGTGCCCCACTATCTTGGTGTCGAGGCGAATAGACGCTTGATATTAGACACGTACTTAAAGTCCAGATTAAAATACACTTAATTAACATGAAGTTCAAATAGCAGACATAATGGCATTGATTTTTTTCCTGTTCCAGATCCTTTTGGTTACGATACTGATTATGATAAGAAGGCACCGAAAGAATCGAAAGGCCCAGTCGAAAGCGAGCGACCCTTCGACCCAGAATACCCAAGGCTCTAATCCTCAGAATGACTCGGCTAAGTCACGGTCGGAAACTGGTCGGAAACTCCAATCAATGAACATCTCCCATATTAAAAGGCGAATAGTGGAGACAATGAAGAGCATCGCTTCACCGAGGCGTGAGAAAGAGGAGTGCAGTGACAAGAGCAAAGGTGTTCTCAGTATACTACGTCGCCTTGGCAGAGACGCATCTTCCAGTAGCAGCCAGGATCGGCAGAGTTCAGGTGTTAATGAGTACGAGAAACTATACAAAAGAGGGTGCCCGAGCCAAGCTGGAACCGGGGCAACGAGCCAGAAGCACAACAGCGGACAGCAGGAAGAAAGAGTTACAATTGTATCCACGAGTGACTGCGAGCCTAAAGGGCTTTTCCATAAGATCTCATTGTTGTTTCTCAGGAGAAAGCACGTTGCGTCCTCCTCTCCGCCACGGAGAAGATTGGAAAGCGGCGGAGAGGTGTGCAGTTCCTCGTGGAATAAGGGAAACCCAGTGGACAAAGTGTGCGAGGTGTCGAAGACGATGGTCAGTTCGTGTCCGTATAGACAAGCGGACAGCAGTCAGAGTGAGCCTCTCATGGCGCCAGAGACTCCGGATTCGCCGGTCGATTCGTCTTCGGAGACAAGGATTCAATCGGACCTCACTGTTCTGTTACCCGAGAGTTAGTTCTCAAGGTGTATCTTCGGCAAAGCTTTCCCGCGACACTGGTCTTCGAAAGAAAAATGACAGTTCCTTAAAAACTTAACAAAATTGTTTTAATCTTTACGTTGCGTGATTAGTTTCTCAAAAGCGTGCATTTTTTCTATTTAAGAATGTTATATTTTATATATTTTTATAATATAATGTTTGACTTTCCATTCAAAATGTTCCTCCACTTCAGTTGATTTAAATTGACTTCGTTCGAATGTCACAGCGTAAAGGTAAAATCTTGGATTGTAAATAATACTTCCTTTATACAATCCCCATTCATAGGCAGCTGTACGTTTTTACTAAATGCGTGAAAAGTTAGAATTAGTGTTGGGTGCACGATTGCCGGATCAAAAAAGTAACGAAAGAATATGAAAACGACTTTCGGAATAGACGAAATGTGATAAGCTTCCCGATTCGAACGTAAGTCAGAACAAATTACCGAACACAGAATTTATTTTTCGAAGATTAATTAAGATTGGCAATGGAATCCTTAAATGACTGACAACTGTAAATCCTGAAAAGTATTGGGGTTGAAAGATTCGCAGCTCTCAGACAGCAAGCTTCGTCCGCCACAAATTGATTGTGGAATGATTCACCACTTATCGGGCGTAAAATAGAGCTTGAAATACGAGGTCACCCGGTGCTTACTTTGATTCTACAATATCGGGATTGCTGGACCTCGGTCAGAGGGTTTTAAATCAATACAGCTCACGGGATACAGTGTGCTCTACTTTCGACTCTATGTAAATAATGTACATAGATGGGGAAGTGTCTTATACTGGCGGTGGTGTAGATTAGAGCTTAGTGGATGGTCAAGGGAGTCCCATGTAGACTTGGTACTGGTGCGTTTACGTTGAGTGAGAGCGAGAAAGCGAGCGCGCGATGAGAATTACTTGAAACTTGTGTAGACACACAGCTCTTTACATAGAAGCGGACCAAACGTAGTATGAGATTGTCCAGCGCTAGGTGATCGTATGTGTGAGCGTAGATTTGTGTATATAAAGGACTGATTGTTGCCTGTATAATAAAACGTATGTTATACTATTCAACAACATCATTGTCATCGAAATGATATATTCCTATTCATTCATCGTGTAAAACTTTCATTAAAATATCCCTTATCATCTTTCTTGTGTGAATCATTAACGACCTTCCGATTCTAACATTAAGAGTGGTTTTCAATATTGAATCACGCTGTTCAACACAAACACCCCTCCTCTTTTGGAGAGTTCGCAGAAGAATAATAGTCCCCTTGGATCCTGTTTCCAAGCAACAATATCCCGACTGTTTGGTTGCAACTTAATATCAAGATTCTCATGTGTAATGTTATTGCTTCATGAAAGAACTAAGTAAAAAATTGAATTACTGTGCTAAATAGCTGCAAAACAATATAAACTTATAAAAGTCTTTTCTTCCTCTTAACGAGTAGCATTTCAACGTTATATTAGGAAACACTTGTAAGGTAATGGAGAGTTAGTTAATAACGGAAAAGCTACCAAGAGCATCGGGGCTCCCATCAGTACCGACCGAGCAACGCGACTGGAATCTAGAGAATCCCAGCAGCTGACGCTCCAATCATCACCTGTGCAGCCAATTCCGAGTCCTTCCTTACACATTATTATTATTTGTTATTCTTATGAATAGACGTAATTAGGTGTTGGGCTCTTTTATTCTATATTTGTAATATGGTGAGTGTTAGTACTTCATTTAACCACTCTACGAGAACAATAATATCAGTACCCGAAAGAAAACTAGCAATCCCATCAATTTATAAATCCCGCCCAAATGCCACTTCGATACGAATCAAAACTAGAGCGCAATCTCGAATCGAAATAAGAAGTCGACCAGTCGACAAACCTCGATCGATTACTCGAATCGAAAGGGTGGCGCTCTCGACCACCCGTCGAGCCGACTCAACAGCCAATCGAATCGTTGTGGTTCAATCGCGACACTACAGGCGTCTCTCCCATAGGCGTGTTAGATAGGCAGAGCCGCGCAGAGTGGAAGAGGCAGTTTGTACCCGAAAAAAGAATTCCAGTGACCGCCGTCCGTTGTCCGCTGGTGTGTGCCGTTCGTGTCTCGCCGCTGGCTGTGTCGGAAAGCACGGAAAGTCTCCTTTTTCGCGCGAGGGCAATGCTACGATGAGTGCACTCACGTGCTTCGTGTTCGCGCTCGCCGTTGCTGGATCCTCGTTTGCCTGTAAGTAGCCGATACCCCCATGCCCACCACGAGTCCTCGCGGCATCCGATGGGAAAGCACGAGCTGACTCAATCCGGCCAAGCCCATCCAAACACAACATGGCGTGGCGCTACCTTTATATTATGACAGTTATAATACCACTCACACCCATCCCCAGACTTCGTCTTCCGCACTAGACTGCAAATTTACGCTCACAGACATTATATGTAGATTAGCAGAGAGGTCAAATACTCCGTAATGCACAGGACTTGCCATAGTGTCTGTCGGTCGTACGACTACCTTACGCTAGATGAGGATACGGTAAAATACTGTGCAGTAAGGAGTATTTCTCGCGTCTCCCACATTGCATACAATACTCGTAGATATGAACGAGCCTTCTGCCTTCGCTCGAAATACTATTTTCGGGTCAATGGACTTGGCACCATTCATTAATTGCACGACACTCGCCCATTCGGCTTAGGCGCGGCGACTTAGACATTCCATCGCGTCAGCTATGAAAAATTGATTAGATATTACATTAGAATTGGTACTGTTAACTATGCACTAGGAGAGGACGATGATCGAGGAAGCACTCGTAACATCGGCACATCTTGGCCCATATTTAGAGCACTCGAAACATTGCTTGGTCGGTGTCGAGTGAAGTAGATTCCTCTGCGATATGTCACGTTACATCATCGATGAATTGATTAGAATGCATCACCTTCCCCCGATAGACTTACTTGTGCCCTGTATTTCCGTTTCGGGGTGACACTAATTGCTTTCCGGATTTATCGAGGAATTTCATCATTAGTTGCATATCCCACCGCGTCATCCTATGCTTTTAATAACGTTTAGCGTGCGATGCTTGTGAAGAATGTTTTAATCAAATAATTTGGTCGAAGTTAATGAAAGATATAAAAATGCTTTTATATGATGCAAGTGAAGTACTTGCAGTAAATATTTTGTGTGTACCAAGTAACATCTATGCTATGTATTACTATGAAAGTGCTTGAATGGAAATGTAATGCCACTCACTGCAAGTATTTTACTTGCATTGTGTAGAAGCACCTTAATCTTGATGATTGAATATGTTTGAATATGGTTATTATAATACACTGACTTTTTCAATTAGACGATGACTGCAATGTGCCTCTTCTGGACAGAGCTCAGCTAACGGCAACCTCAGCCTTACAAGAAAGGGGTCCAAACAATGCCAAGCTCGATGGTAAATATTGATTTGCAAAATCTCAGTGACAGATTATACTCTGGTAGATAGTTACCGTGTATTTTATTGTAGTAACATAAGTTCCATCTCGTGGAGATATGGGATGACAAACAACTAGTAGGTTGTTGCTTTTTATTTGTTCAAAATATCTTATTTCACCAACTGTCTCTCATTACTATTGTACCAATTAATTTTAATAGTCTGTTAAACAAGTAGTATTGGATTCTTATGTAAGTTTACACTATTATCCACGATTTACTTCTAAGGCCTCACGAAACCTCAGAAAACACTGTGGGATTTTGGCAGTCATAACACACACCACCCACATGCAATTAGTGAATCATGCTCTTGTTGAACTCACTGACTCACAGTACAATCATTCTATACTAAAGATCGTCTGAGACTCTGACAATTGTTTTTTAAAGATTCTATGTAAAATAATTACGAAATCAATAGCCACTTAGCTGAAAGAGGGAAAAAATAACACAGGGATGTTGTCTATCTGCTGCAGGTGGATTCTAGGAACTAGCCTGGTTTATGTAGATTCAAGAGCAGCATTAAAAACAGACAGTGCGAATAAGTAATAGGTAGAGGAGTCGCGGGACTAGGAATTTCGTTTAATGAGGAAAATTAGTGGAGCACTGAATAGAATGTCTCAGAGCGTTCGTTGGGCCTTCAATTGGAAAGATTGGAGTCCGAGCGAGAAGGAATTGGCGCGCGCAATCGCCGGCGTGCAGTCCGAAGAGAAGCAAAGATTAGGGAGATTCGTGTTTCGCAAAGACACCAGGTCTTCGCTTGTAGGTCGGTTGTTGTTGCGGAAGTTCGTCAGTGAATTCGCATGCGTTCCGTACAACGAGATTAGATTCGAGCGGGATGAGCACGGGAAACCAATCTTGAGGAACGACGTTCGCCCTATTAGTTTTAATGTATCTCATCAGGGAGATTACACGGTGCTTGCGGGCGAAGTGAGAGCTTGCGAACTAGGCGTGGACATTATGAAGCTCGAATACACCGGCGGTAAGAGCGTTAACGAATTCTTTCGCATAATGAATAGAAACTTCTCCGCTGCCGAGTGGAGGGAGATCAGGGGTGGTTCGTCGTCCGAGGCGCAGCAGCTCGCAATGTTTTTCAGACACTGGACGCTAAAAGAGAGCTACGTCAAAGCACTGGGCGTCGGAATAGTAATCGATCTTCAATCTATAGACTTTAAGACGAACTCGATATTGGGCGTGAATGATATTACTACTGATACCATTCTGTGCATAAATGGCAGGAAGCAGGATTGGTTGTTCGAAGAGACTATGTTAGATTCGAAGCATTGCGTCGCCGTGGCTCTACAAGAGAACGGGAAAGCGCCGGAGTCAAATCGTAAGACGTTCGACATCGTTAAACCTAGCGAGCTTCTTGCTAATATAGTACCATTGTATCCAGAGGACATATCGTATGTGCAAAAGTACTTTGAGAAACCGGAACATCCATTTAGTTAGGAATAGTTATAAGGGAAATATGTGGCAGGATTAACTTTGGGACTTTATTCTTTGGGTATATGTAAATATAGAGACTTCTCGAAATCACTAGCGACAATCTTGAAAGAAATGGTTGTAATTGTGAGCGAGGGAGAATAATAAAAGCATGACAACAATACACTCGGTAAATTATTTCACCTTTGCATTAGATATTAAACAGTAGTAGTAGCGTTGCGCACTTTTTTTTCCTTGACATAATATTACGATTTCGTTTATTTGTCCTGCAATATAAACCGAAGACTAGGGTCACTAACTTTATTAAATTAGGTTTGAAGAAAAGCTTATTGATTTGTTGGGAGACCATACCAAGGCCTTGTAACTGTAATCTCGTGAAAAAGGATTAACCCATTTCTTCCGGAATACACAACACATAACACACTTTCGCAAGATAGTAATATGGACTATTTGCAGGCTTAGTATGTAACGAGGCCAGTTCTAACAACGTAGTTATCAGCGATATAAAAACTAACAAATGAAAACACAGCTGTAGTCCAAAGTACATTTGTACAAATACAAAACTAGCAATATAAATTTCACATTTCCGTTAACTAAACTTCTAATTAACATACACAATCTTGATTACGTAAAAGGCTAGCTTCGAGCATAGAAGTTTCAATTTGTAAATACCTCTCGCCTATTACGTCTTCTTCATTTACACATTCTCACTCATAAACAATCGCATCAATTGCGATATCAATACCCAGTGAGTAATGCGATAAGGGAGCAACTCCTGTATCGAATAACGAATTGAACTACCGACTGAACATCCCACAGTTCTGTTCTATCTCTGTCACATACAACTGCTTCCTTTAAGTTCACTTTGAGTTGCATGCATGCGTATATGTTGTGGCGTAGGCGGAAACGCATGGACGGCTAGCAGTTCAGACTTTGGTCAGTACCTCATAGTCGACCTGGGTCAAGTAATGAACATCACAGCCATCGCGACCCAGGGACGAGCAGTTCAAAGAGAATACGTTATGGAGTATGGTATAAGTTATGGTACCAATGGCCTTGATTACGTGGATTTCAAGGAAGAAGATGGCAATACCAAGGTAAGCCGGATCCCTATCGCTTTTGACTCTCTTAACTCATGCTAGCGGCTCGGTTCTAAGACGACCTAACAGCGAGCAACGGGCAACTGGTCTAACAAAATTAACGCGAGCATGACACTGAGGTAATGGTCTACTGATTCGAGCGTAACACCGCACCGCTTTACTCCATCCGGCACGAAACTAGAGGTACAGAATTCACGATAGACTAATCGATCGCTGTTGCGAGATGAGACCAGGTAAGTAGAGCGCACTGCATGACTTACAACGAAACCCCCCAATGCACCGTGTGCTGCTTCTTGTGCTGATGACTGGGAATGAAGAAGTCGCAGCGTAAGTTTTGTACCTAGCTCTAGTAATGGAGAGTGCTCTCTGATGAGTAACTAAATCGTGTGTGTGTGTGTCGCATATGTATATCTAGGATAGAGCGAGTATACCAGGAGACCTGTGAGTTTGTCGATAGACTAGATTGATATGTTTTCTGTTTGACTTCTTTGCCATTGGATAGATCGTTCGCGCGAGCGTTTGCAATCATTCGTGCGTTCATCGCATTCACTTTCTTCCACTTTGGCCGCTTCGCTTCTACTCTTCTTCTCTCACACACGGACATGGGGCTGGGCTTTACAGGAGATTCCACGTGGTCGCCCGAACTTAGCAGTTACGATCAACATCTTACGGTGGAACTGGGGGACAGATATGAGATACGCAGCATTGCTACGCGAGGCCGCGCTCACACTAACGAGTACGTGACAGAATATATAGTCCAGTACTCTGACGACGGTCAAGCCTGGACCAGTTATGAAAGCCAGGACGGCGTGGACGAGGTACTGACAACAACCAAAACTCCCACTTACTGTGTTACGTGAAACTTCCGACTACAAGCGCCCCACTACCCCAGTTTTGTTCTCCAACCCCTGTGGGATTCGTTGCAGTCTCTCGCTTTCAACTGGAACCCTTTTATGGGGGCAATGCCCTGTTACCTCGATTTTCTTGCGTTCGCTCCCCAATCGTCCCCCCACCCCAAACCCTGTTATTTTTGCTGTGACGCTTGCCGGGCAGAAAAACCCTTGGACTATCTCACCTGGTTTAAATTTATGTACCGGCGTAACACTGTGTTTCGTTGTTCGAAGAAACATGGGTGTTTTGTTCTTCTTCTATAACTAAACATGCATTCAAGGCATCCGATGAATAGTAATACTCTCTGAAATTTTCGGAACTGTACACGGAGAACCAGCACCAGCAGTCTTTCAATATACGATATGCGTAATATTTTCTATCTCGCTTCTATGCTTGTTACTAACAGTCTGGCTACTACTAACATGTCTTACTGGCATGCAAAAAGTCTCATTGACACCTAACACATTGGTCGTTCGCCCCAGCTAATCCGAACATTCACGTTTGCTATCAAACGGGTCATATACATTTAGAGTGATCACTAATCTAGAATTCTCTCAGGCTTAAATCGCTGCATGGAACCTATTGAGAAAGCGATTTTACTCGGCTACTTTCCGTTTCGTCCGACGCGATTCCCAGTGGTACTAATAAATAATCTGTTTCTTGATAGATGTTCAAAGGTAATGTAGATGGTGACACTATAAGGCTTAATAAGTTTGAGGTGCCCATCATTGCACAATGGATTAGGATAAATCCAACAAGATGGAGAGACAGAATATCGTTGAGGCTGGAGCTGTACGGCTGCGACTATAGTAAGAAAGAAAACATTGAAATAGTGCACTCTACCATCAAGAATAGAAGCCTTGCAAAACATAAACTAACATGTGTTTTTTACAGTGTCCGACGTGCTTTCGTTCAATGGATCGTCTCTCGTACGCCTAGATTTACTTAGGGAACCAATAGAAACCGATAGACATTTTATACGCTTCCGATTTAAGACGAATAACGCCGACGGCGTTATAATGTACTCGCGTGGTACGCAGGGAGATTACATTGCCTTACAAATACGAGACAATAGAATGTTACTAAACATCGACCTAGGATCTGGAATGATGACGAGCTTATCAGTCGGTAGTCTCTTGGACGACAATCTCTGGCACGATGTACTGATATCTCGCAATAGAAAGAACATCTCGTTCTCCGTAGACAGAGTTTTGATAAAGGGGAGAATAAAAGGAGAGTTTCACAGACTGGATTTAAATCGGGCAGTGAGTAACAAGAATATCGACACAATATTAACACGCGAGATGCTCCTCGCAAACAATCTAATTTTGTATCTCCTCCACCAGCTTTTTATTGGCGGCGTGCCCAACAAACAAGAAGGACTAGCTGTGAATCAGAATTTCACAGGATGCATAGAGAACTTTTACCTAAACTCAACGAGCATAATTCACGAACTGAAAGAAACCGAGATCACGGGCGAGAACTTGAAGTATTACAAAGTGAACGCTATTTACACCTGCCCAGAACCGCCTATAATACCTGTGACATTCTTGACGCACGGGTCGTATGCCAGATTGAAGGGGTACGAAGGAGTTTTTACAATGAATGTTTCACTAGCATTTAGGACTTACGAAGATCGAGGAATTATTCTTTACCATCAGTTCACTTCGCCAGGCTTTGTCAAGGTTTGTAAAATAATAATCAGATACTTTTATAATACATCAACTGTGATTAATTTCTTTCTTTTACCCTTCATGCATGTTTCAGTTATTCTTACATGAAGGCAAGTTGAAGGTCGATATACAAACGAAAGGAAGTCCGTCAGTAACCCTGGACAATTTTGACGAGACATTCAATGATGGCAAATGGCATCAAGTTATTTTGACCGTCGCTAAGAACAGCCTCATTTTAAATGTTGATGGGCGGCCTATGAGAACTAAACGGCTCTTGGAGATGAGTACCGGACCAGTATACTTCATTGGCGGTGTATCGGGGATGGAGAACAATCAGGGTTTCGTCGGCTGCATGCGGATGATAAGCATCGATGGAAATTATAAACTACCAACCAACTGGAAAGAGGAAGAATACTGTTGCAAGAACGAGGTCGTCTTTGACGCCTGCCAAATGATAGATCGCTGCAACCCCAATCCGTGCAAGCATTCGGGCCTCTGCCGACAGAACTCCGACGAGTTCTTCTGCGATTGTGCCAACACTGGCTACGCAGGCGCAGTTTGTCATACATGTAATTATTTCATACTTCATTTACATCTTTTTGTTTAAACTTACAGTGATGAAACAGCTAATTGTGTCTGGTTACAGCTCTGAACCCACTCTCCTGCGAGGCCTACAAAAACATGAACTCGGTTAATCAAAGGGCAGACATTAAAATCGACGTTGATGGCAGTGGCCCTCTGAAACCTTTCCCAGTTGTTTGTGAATTCTTTGCGGACGGTCGTGTGCGTACTGTTGTGAGGCACAATAATGAACGGGTCACCCCTGTAGACGGATTCGAGGAACCTGGAAGTTTTATTCAAGATATCATATACGATGCTGACTTCGATCAAATAGAAGCACTGTTGAACCGATCCACTAGCTGCAGGCAGCGGATCAGTTACGAATGCCTACGTTCTAAATTGTTTAACTCACCAAGTGAGTAACACGCCATACATCTACAGTTTTACTACTACCCACGTGGAAACTGCTAAGTTATATGTATCCTCCTTCCACTGTTTAACAGTACCGCAGCATGAAGAGTTTAAACCCAATTCGTGGTGGGTCAGTAGAAACAATCAGAAAATGGATTATTGGGGCGGTGCATTACCTGGTTCACGCAAGTGTGAATGTGGAATATTAGGCAATTGCGCGGATCCGACGAAATGGTGTAACTGTGACTCTGGTCTGGACAGTACCTTGGAAGATAGTGGAGATTTAACTGAAAAAGAATATCTTCCTGTGAAGCAACTACGTTTTGGTGACACTGGTACACCTGTCGATGACAAGGAGGGACGTTACACACTTGGCCCGCTTATCTGCGAAGGAGATGGTGAGTGTGAGACCTCTGTATTTGCGGCGTCATGGAATTATGCAGTTAAACATTTCTTTTGAATTCTTTGTAAGGGTCTGAATTACCTTGGTGGTCTACCAAGGTACGGTCAGGTAAGACAGATCCCCGCGAACGCGACTTTATCTAAAAGAAATTGGCTAAAATAATGTAATACTAGCTCCCAAATCTTCCTAGAAATGTTAACGTAGTAAAATGCTGGAAGACCAGCTTGCTCTCGTAAGCGTTAGTACTCCTACTACCAAACACTGTGTGATTCTAGATTTTTCCAGCCGCAATGTTTTCTAATGTGAGATATTCTATAAAAGTTAATTGTACATATTTGATTATATTAATATATTATAGTGTATATAATGCCCGCTAAAAGGGGATTCGAAACTAACAATTTAGCACTTTGTTTCTCTCGTCTTCACTAATGTCTTATTACGACTTGATAGCGTATATATTTGTCTCTTGATATCGGATAGACCAAGTGTCCTTGTATTCTTGCGAAGTAACAAAACTCTCGTCAACTGTCGTTCGTAACTCTTGTACTAACAGTAACGTAGACATATTATATTACACCTACTAGAACTATTTCCCGGCCTTCCGTAACGCAGCCAAACGTTCTGTTTCATTGTAGATTTGTTCAAGAACGTAGTGACTTTCCGCATTGTTGACGCTACTATCAACCTGCCAACTTTCGATATCGGGCACAGCGGCGACATTTACTTTGAGTTCAAAACGACGATAGACAATGCGGTCATCATCCACAGCAAGGGACCAACGGACTACATCAAGGTTTCCATAAACAGTGGGAATCAGATTCAATTCCAGTACTTAGCGGGGAGTGGGCCGCTGACAGTAAGCGTGCAAACCTCGTACAAATTGGCCGACAATCGCTGGCACTCTGTATCGGTCGAAAGGAACCGTAAAGAGGCTCGAATCGTTGTTGATGGGGCTTTGAAGAACGAAGTCAGAGAGCCGCCAGGCCCTGTCCGCGCTCTTCACCTCACTTCCGAACTCATAGTCGGTGCGTCGACCGATTACAGAGACGGCTATGTCGGTTGCATTCGCGCTCTCTTATTAAATGGCCAACTGCAAGATCTCAGAAGCTATGCAAGGCAAGGCCTCTATGGAGTAACGGAGGACTGCATGGGCAGATGTGAAAGTAATCCCTGTCTGAACAACGGCACTTGCCACGAAAAATATGATGGATACTGGTGTGATTGCCGGTGGACGGCATTCAAGGGCCCCATTTGCGCAGACGGTACATACTCGCTTCACACAATATTCTTTCTAGCTGCACATGCATGCCACTGAAGACTTTGCTTCCTTTCAGAAATTGGGGTGAACATGCGCCCGAGCTCAATGATCAGGTACGACTTCGTGGGCAATTGGCGATCTACCATCGCGGAAAAAATACGAGTCGGCTTCACAACGACGAACCCCAAGGGCTTTCTACTCGGTTTGTTCTCGAACACGTCTGGAGAATACATGACAATTATGGTATCGAACAGTGGCCACTTGCGTGTCGTATTCGATTTCGGCTTCGAGCGGCAAGAAGTAATATTCCCTGATAAGCACTTTGGTTTGGGCCAATATCACGACGTGAGAATCGGTAGAAAGAATGCGGGCTCGACGCTGGTCTTGCAAGTGGATAATTACAAACCAAAGGAGTTCCACTTTAATATCAAGGCGTCAGCTGACGCTCAGTTCAACAATATCCATTACATGTACATAGGCAAAAACGAGACAATGACCGAAGGGTTCGCCGGTTGCATATCGAGAGTAGAATTCGACGACATATATCCATTGAAGTTGCTCTTCCAAGAGGACGGCCCTGACACGGTACACTCTTTCGGTACTCCTTTGACTGAAGACTTTTGTGGCGTTGAGCCAATCACTCATCCACCAGATGTAGTTGAAACTCGTCCACCACCGGACGTGGACGAGGACAAAGTCAGGGCAGCTTACAACGAAACGGACACGGCTATACTGGGAAGCGTTTTAGCGATAATTCTCATAGCTTTGGTCATAATGGGAATACTTATAGGTAGGTATATGTCGAGGCATAAAGGGGAATATTTGACACAGGAAGACAAAGGTGCTGAGATAGCATTAGATCCCGACTCGGCGGTTGTGCACTCGACTACCGGGCATCAAGTTCAAAAGAAAAAAGAGTGGTTTATTTAAGGATAGGGTATAAAGAATAATTTAACGCTAGAATACACTTATAGGTGAGAGATACTTATAAGTGCATTTTAACTTTAATATATACTATGTAAAAGGGTACATACGTTAAATGGACGAACTGAACGACAACTTCAGTGTCCCCACTTGAGTGGGAGCGGAAAACAGATCTGTGTAAAGAGGAAAAAAAGATGTCAGAGACTGCACTATAATTATACATAATAATTCCTGAAGGGTCGCGACGAGATGGACAAGACGTGGTCTTACTACAAAATTTCATAATTGATGATTCGAGTTGTACTTCAAACGAATTTACGATACTATACCATTAGTGAGTTATCGGGAGTAGAGTTCGTAGTGAGCGAGTCATTTCGATTTAGTTCCAAGCTAGAACAAACAAGTGTTCGATTTGTCATAGCTGCATTGAGTAACATCACGCGTTGCAGCCACTAGAACACGTAGCGAGAGATTTCAAATCTTAATCCCATTGTAATTTCTTATTTTTGCTTTTACCGATATAGCGGTTCAAGCGAATTGCCATTTAGTTTAACCTAGTTGGATAAATTATTCTCGTTATGATTTTTGTGAGTTGTAACTCACTACGTACCGCGTGCAAAACTTAACTCTTAAATTCTCCAATCATTCTATGTCTCCAAGCTTCTATGTCAGAAAATTGAAACCTTATTCCTTCCATGAGTAAAGTACTTTTCTGGATTGTTCGTAACTTCACTTGACGAACGACATCCTCAGTATTAGTCGTAATGCTTACCGTCCAAAGTGCATTTTATTTTTTTTATGTTTATTTTATTTTCACTTGTTTATTATTATCTTATACAGATTTTTAATTTCTTGTAACTGTAATAACGCGAAACTCACTACAGTAACTTAACATTAATATAGCTTTTAGCGGTTGTATACTAAACATGTAACAGTGAAAAGTGTACATACATCTTTTTTATATGAGAAACGAACGTGGTTATCATTCTGTACTACTAGTATATATTTTCTACGTTGTATGTACCTACAAATGCGTATGCCACGCAACACAAATAAAAGTCGAGACAGTGATTTCTTAATAAGAATAAATCATTCCTTCAAACTGCGAACCGTGGTAACTCCGAGAGACGTCTTTCGTATGCAGATGGGAAATTTGAGAAAAAGGCAAATGTGAACATACTAATGATCATTAGTGGATTAAAGAATAAAATAACATTTATTACTCATAATGCATCATACGAATCTTATTGAAATCGTACAAGTAGAATACTCGCATCAGTACACTTACATGTATTTAGACATGGATCACAATCAGCCACGAATTCTACCGACGTTAGCGATTATAGACATGAAACACATTTACGATTGAATGCTGGTTTCGATTGAAATATCGATACTAAATTCTTATTTCTACTCTTATTCGTGGCATTCACTATATGAAAAAATAAGCGAAGAGAGCAATTCTAATAGGAGTTTAATATCAAATAATCAAAACTTACGACTTCATAAAAATGAATGACTGAGACATGCTATTTTGGTATAAAAAATATGTATAATTAAGTTGTGGTACGCCATTAAGAAAATTCGTTGTATCATGAGCACATATTCAAGTCTATCTTCCACGCGGCCTTATAAATCTGTCAGAATATTCTAATTACACAGTTTCAATCTGTCACAACATATTTATCAAAGTCTCTTGAAATCATGATATATACTTTCAAAATTAGGCCGTAAAAATTGTTGACTATGTAAAAGGTCAGGTGCTACGGGTCAATCGTTAGTTCCCGAAGTTGTGCTTCCACTTCTGCTGGCATCGCTCTGCAAGTGTAGTTTCGTCATGTGCTCGACGGGATATTCATTATCTGCACGAAACAGGAAGTACGGCCGTGATGCATAAAGTATAATTGTACTACGTGCTATTGGTATTTTTCTACTTTCCTTTACCTGATTCATTGTCGCTTAGTTGGTGCGGCGAAAACCTGCATCCCCTGGCTAAGTAACTTCTGAGTTTGCCTACGCTTGCTAATATTAGCCCTAGGAATGGGGCTGCGGGTTTTAGAGGCCTAGAGAGATATTCGGGGTGAAATTGAGTAGCAACATAGTAAGTGTGCCCCTGTAGTTCGACAATTTCCATACGAACTTTGGAATCATCGTGACCTATAAATGGAATGAATTCAGCGCTTATGGTGAATGACACAGTGAGTTAGTAAAAGATACAGCACTTTTAAGTGGGATCTTACCTACGAATTTCAATCCAGCTGCTTCTAGCTCAGAAACATACTTTGGATTTACTTCGTACCTGTGTCGATGTCTTTCTTCTATACATTCTTGGTTTCCATACAATTGTTCTAAAAATCAACGGGGAAGATTAATCTCTGATAATCTCTGATAAGTAATTGATATATGAGCTCCTGTTAAGGAGAATTCTTTTCACTGACTCGTTATGGAGGTCTCTTTTGTAAAGCGGGTAGTTCTTTTTCCAAGTCTCATAGTGCCGCCCATATCACCAGGATTGTGTTCCGGCATGTCAATGACAACTGGATCTTCCGTCTCGGGATCCACTTCCGTGCTGTTCGCACCCTCCAAATCTAAAACGTTCCTCGCAAATTCTACCACCGCCACTTGCAATCCCAAGCAAATTCCGAGGTAGGGTTTGTCATTTGTTCTGCACCATTTGCATGCTTCCATCTTCCCGAGCATGCCTCTTTTACCGAAACCACCAGGAACTATCACTCCGCTTCGTAACAAAAATAGATAGAATTAACTATGTGCCCTCGACAAGCCAATGAATCAGAAAGTAAAATGTTTATTTCATTTCATCAACGTACTTGCTCTTGCAAAGCTGCTGCCAAGCCTCGTGGTATAACACAGGGTCTGACGTTTTCTTACATGGTTCTAAATTATCAGCTTCTATAAACTGAAATGGCGATCGTTATAAGAAATCGTACACTTTCCATAAATGCATGGTAGAGAGAAACAACTTACTGTTAATTTTAACTTATATCCAACTTGAGTACAGGCATGCTGCAGTGCTTTTGTGACAGAGGCATAGGAGTCCTCGAGTTTCGTATACTTGCCCACAAGTGCGATATTTACATCTTTTCGCAAGTGATCTATGCGATCGGCTAGATCTTTCCACTTCCTCATAAAGTATCGCGGCCGCGGCAGGCCGATGTTTAGCTGTAATCTGTCGTTCAAAAACTCTATGACTCCTTGGGTCTCCATCAACAACGGGACCCGGTAAATGGACGACAGGTCGTGGATAGTGATGACCTATATAAAGTTTGTTTATCATCAAGTTATAATGCAACAAAGAATGGCATCGTTCTATAAATCGTTATGAAACCAAACCTGTTCTGGGGCAACGTGACAGAAGTTGGAGATTTTCTCTTTGATCGTATCGCTGACTGGATTTTCCGATCGGCAAACTATTAAATCCGGCGACAAACCCAACCCACGCAATTCTCTTACGCTCGCCTGGGTCGGCTTGGTTTTCGGCTCGCCTGTGGATCGCGGCTGAAACACGTAATGTTACATGTAACATGATCGGTTTCCGATAGGTCACCCTGCTCGTCATTTTCATTGAATCGTGACGAGCGGGTAACATTAATCGGCTTATGAACGGATTCGCCGATCATTACAATAGGAAGTTACGTAATTAGACAAGCTAAAAATACGCTTGGCGCCAATTCAGGGTCAAGATCTGCCGACGCCGGGAGAAAGTTATTTGTACAGTAATGATCTTGGTACCTGTGGGACTAAAGAGACATGTGCACAGCAGAAATTTTCCTTTTTCACTCGAAATTGGAATTGCCTGAAGGCCTCGACAAATGGCATGCCCTCAATGTCTCCTATTGTGCCCCCTAATTCCACGATACACACCTACAATATAAGAAGCAGTAAAGCATTAATCCTCTATTAAACAAAAATTAAAATAAACTAGTTATTGATTACTCATCACCTCGGGTTGGTCTCCATCCACTGAGACAGATTGGTTTGCAACCCTTTCCACCCATTCCTGAATAGCATCAGTGATATGTGGAACCACTGTAATTGTTCAATTATTTATATTAAATAACTCTTCCTTTATACTTAATTCCACAGCTTTGGAAACCTTGTTCAAATACCTTGCACAGTCTTTCCCAGGTAATCACCCTTTCTTTCTTTTGAGATTACATGTTGGTAAATCTTTCCCGTTGTTATGTTGTTATCTCTGTGTAAAGTGATGTCCAAAAAACGCTCATAATTGCCCAGATCCAAGTCCACTTCACCACCATCATCAAGAACATACACTTCTCCTGTGAGAGGGAATAGAAATCCATATAGAGACTCTTGTTCTCAGAAGGGAGTGCTAACACAACACTCTTCCTTGAAGAGTAAACAAACCCCCGCCGAGGGATTGGTCAAGCAGTATGACTATATGATTTTTCTTCAGGAACTACGCTTCTTGCTAATGAAACTTGATACATCAAAAGATACAATGGACATTATCAGAGTGACCTCATAAACATTGGTCACACTATATTCAGGTACGCTTGATATCTTTAACAATGAAGAAAGCAAATGCATCAAGATTAAAGATCAGCTTCTCAGTACATCAACATATTCCTAGAAAATCTACCCCTCAAACCTATCAACATCACCTAAATGCGATTAGATAATTCCATAGAACAACAGGTAAAACGTTTACTCCGTAGAAATTGAGTTCCGCGTGCCTCGCGATAATGAGTTAAAAATAAGTCTCAAGATCACCGCGGCGAGCGCGGGCCAGGATTTTAAATCCCGCTCGGCCAGGAGGAAACACATGTTTCCCACCGGAACACGTGATTGTAAAACTGCGCGGCAGCGACGTATAAAATGGCTTCAGACACCGCATGGTTCTGCGGGTATTTAGCGTGAGCAGTGGAAAGACAGGGGATTGGATTGTAAAATCCCAATGAGCGGGCAACAGGTGGAAAAGAGGAGAATAAAATCGTGGATGGCTCTCACCGTGCTCGTAGGGGGAAAAGGTGCCGGCGTCTATATTGATGTAGGGATCTATCTTGATAGACGTCACATGAATGCCGCAATGTTTGAGTATAGTGCCGAAGGAACTAGCGATGACACCCTTGCCCACGCCGCTAATTACGCCGCCGGTCACTAGAATGTACTTCATTGTCCGCGCTGCTGATTTCCGTTCGCGCCAGACGCTCCTACACCTCGGTCACCAGTGATGTATCCTCACCAAATCTCCACTCACTTTCACGCACCGAGCCCAGGCCCTGCTGGATGGAGATAAAACACGGCGGATACAGTCGGAGCCTCCCACACTCCGCCGTAGTTAAATGCTGCAGGATTCGAGCGCCACCGCAATCCTAGCCAGTTTTTCTCGAACTAACCACACGCAATGGCGTTATGGATCCCGTCGAGACACACTTCGAGCATGCCGAATGCGGTTGCTGCTGATTGACAAGCAATTCAATTTAGAGTCTTTCGTGTCATCAGAGACAAGCTGCGGAATAGATTGGATAAATAAATGGAATCGGAGCACAAGCATCTACAGTACCGATGTGGCTAGAATTGTTGTTTTTATTGACGTAGACGTTAGATATAGTTTAGAGCAGTAAAGTAAACATATGTTTAGATATAGGACCAAAATACTTGTGTCAATAAGTGTCTGTATTACCGACAATATTTCCAAGAAAATTTTGTAATATCGACACCTCTTTAGAAGACCTACTTTACCAACAGTAGGTTACCCGCTGCTTACCTTTGTTGGCATAGTCCAATTTCCTGGAATTTCTGATGCTTTCTCCTTTCTGAAGTCGAACGAAACTCTGAAATTCCACATGAAGGAATTATATAAACATGTTTTGACAGTTCCCCTCCCTATGCTATCAGCATTGATTAACAAACGCTACAAATATATTTGTGAAAATCATATACTGCAATATATTAGATTCCATTAATTGTTTGCCATAATAATGCATTGTTTTATATTAATCCGAGAACGAAGTCCGGCACGAAATGCAATAAAATAATGGACTCGAAAAACCTGTTATCGAAGTTTCGTTATTTCAGGGTAATTTGTCCATTTCGCAACTGTGGCATCGTTAAGTTCGTCCTCCTTGACTTTCTCTCTTTTCTATCTGAAGAATCTTAAGTACTGGCTTTAGAAAAGCAATGCTGGAGGCGGCTGGAGGTTCTATTGAATTTACCGCGATTATCTAAATTGTTGGGGTATCATCTGGTATAAACATACTCGGGGAAGAGTTGCGCGCACGCAACAGCCTGGAAATCCAACTAGGGGCCTAGAAATGCATGTATGTCAGTATACGCGTATGTAAGAAGTCATAGCCGTCGGCGTCTTGTTGACTAGGTTGAGTCAGGTTGAATGAGAGTGAGTCAGAGAGTCGGAAGGGCGAGCGGCATCAGAGGAAGAGGGATCGCAGGCCAACTCACCTCCGCTTCAACTGGTTGCCGTTAGAATTAAAATAAAACCGGAGATAGTACAAGCAATCGCCAAAGAAGCAGAATGGTAAGTCTGGAAAGAGTTTGGCGCCGCACGCAGTGCGCGCTCTTGTTAAACGATAGAGTTCAACTCAAAGACGTGCGATGAATGTTGACAGGCATCTTATTCGGAAGATCAGCTGGCAGGTGAGTAACCCAATGGGAAGAGAGTGGTGTACTAGGAGACCAGGGAAACCAGAGCAGCTAGTACGCTTTTCTCGGCGATTCATTCAGGTCAAGAATATCTCTGCCTTATTAGAAGTAGTCAGTATGTCAGAGTCCAGGCTCCAGCAGCTATCGCTGATTGCCTTTTATGGTTAGGTTTTTGAGAGTGGCGACTCTCGTCTCCGCTGCGCCGCACTCGCTTTGGCGAACGGGGCGCGGATGAGACGTGTAATTCTGCCCTCGACGACGACACAGTCGTGCAAAGAGCCTCCAGCCGTCCATCGGGCAAGTTTGCGCGATATCGGTTGAATCTTTCGCGCCTTCCTCTCCTATTTGTCGAAACCTCTTGTGTTTTCGTGTTTTATCGCGATAACGAGAAATATTCGAAAGGAGAGAAAAAGAGACTGAAGAAATCCTGTTTGGTAGCATTGTGGTCTTCAAGAGGAGTTTAGCAAGATGCTCGGAGTTTCATTTCAGGAATTATCTAGCAGGATGATGTCATCCATGGACGGTAAAGATACCTAGAAAAGAGCTTTGATAGTTATAATTATATTAAAAGCAACATTGGCAACGTAAATAATGAAAAACGCGATCGTTTGATTATAAATTTTTGCCAGTTTTCTTCATTTCCATTCTTCCTCTCTGCCACTCCCTGATTCCTTTTTACTCCATTTGCCTCCTTTGTCCCTCTTTGCTTCCTGTAGTACATTATTCCAATATTCTCGCAGAATTCCAGGAAGCATTCCAACTGTTTGACAGTCGCGGCGATGGAAAGATTCATGTAGCACAAATTGGGGACGCTCTGCGTGCCCTTGGACAGAATCCCACAGAGTCGGATGTAAAGAAATTCACTCATCAACACAAGCCGGACGAGCGCATTAGTTTTGAAGTTTTCCTTCCAATTTACCAAGCAATCAGCAAAACCCGCACATCTGACACTGCCGATGATTTCATTGAGGGTCTGCGTCACTTTGACAAAGATGGGAATGGATTCATCTCTTCAGCAGAATTGAGACACTTACTGACCACCCTGGGTATGTTTTTCAACTTACTCACTTATTCCTTTCATTAAGCAAAGAGCATTTACTTTGTCAAAGTGCCTTCATAGTAGGTTTAATCAAAATTCTTCCATTAAATCAACAGGTGAAAAACTCAGTGACGAGGAGGTTGAGACATTACTAGCTGGTCATGAAGATTCCCAAGGTAACATCAATTATGAAGACTTTGTTCGTCAAGTCATGTGCGGTTGAACAAGGACTTCATCGCAATCTTAAAGCCGCTTCGTACCAGAAGACAAATAATTAGGATACTAGTAGCGGCTTGACCACAAAACCGAATGCATTTAAACTTGGATCTCCAGCTTGAAAGACATCCCAATTCAAACCACCTGTTTAACAAACTCTACATTAAAATCATCTTGGTATTGCCAAGTGTGGGCAATAATATATAAAGAGTATTGTACCAAAAGTGTAAACGCTGAAAAATTATTCGCGGAATGGTACAGAGACACGTATAGATGCGTTTATTATCGTTGAGTTAAAACATCTTATCTCTTTAGAGACACTACTTCAGGTGAATTTGAATATCTGTTAAGATTTTAAGGATAATCAACTTTCTGTAACGAAATAAATGGTATTTCACGAGAACCTTGCCGTCCATCAATCATAGTTACCGATGTATGAAATTTTACATTCATGTATTGTATGTGACGTCTGTCAAATGGCAACTGTCACAGTTCCCGCACATTTTTGGAAAACGTGTCAAATACGCATGCAAGTAGTCAAAAGAATGATAGTATTCGACAAAGCGTAACCCCCTATAACAAAAATAAGCGAGTAGATATTTTAACAAATATTTTTAAAGAAATACGGCAGTGTCAAGAAGATAAGAAAAAAAATGTGTGGATATATATATATATATAAAGATATACAACAGGAAGTGGGCGCCACCATTGTAACTTTCGCAACTAATCGAGAATGATCGAGAGCTCGACGAAATAAAGCTGACGAGTTCCGCAGGAGTTCAGCTGGTTCGGTTGGTTCGATTCCACTGGGCGCTCAGTCTTAGATATCCCTCAGTGTGGCCGCTAGCCCCGAAGCGCTCGAGAGCGAGTCTCCATATAGCTTAGCAAAGTTAGATTGCAAGTTGTGTATTCGACTTGAACACAATTGGCAAGAGACGGTTATTAAACGCATCGGACTCTATACTTATAGAATCCAAGGAAAGTCTTGTAGCTGGACTATCCCTTTGTTATTCACCATCAATCTCGAGCTTCTCCTACGAGATTGCGTGTAACGGTAGTAGTGGAACACCACTCGGAACAGCTAATACTTCCCAAGAACCGATCGCTGTGCCAGCGACAATTTCACCGTGGGTGATTTATTTACAACCGCCAAAATTTTACGAAGGAAAAAGCATGAGTATTAAATCCAATAAACCGTTAAGTAATTGTGAAAGTAGTAAAACGGATACGATAATGCCCAGTCTAATATCAAGTAATTGGTAAGTACTGCGTAATTGCGCACTACTCCATTTTTCATTTCACTTTGCTGTCGCCATCTTGTACGTGTACCGATCCACCTATGTGTGCAGTAAGCCTACTAGGATAGGCCTTCCATCTGTTCCCTTAGATCTCATTATACCTCCGCAGAGATGAAAACTACTCGAATGAACTTTCCCATTGAATCTCATGGTGGCGATCGCCTGTATAATACCTCCTACAGCACGGCGTCCTTTTCAAATGCTACTTTCCCACATACATGCATGCATCCATACACACAGCCATCTTACAATCGGCCAGCAGAGGAACACAGATTGGAACGAGGATTTAAATTTCGATACACAACGTTTAGAATTATCAGAACAGCATCTCGTCCGCATATTATTGCGGACTGTTGTTGAAAATTTATCGTTCGATTGAAATCTGTTTATCACGGCCACAACCGTTTATTTACGAATTCGTTATTTTTTTTTTTTCGAGAATAACGACCGAGAAAAACATGAGGTAGAAGTAACGTGGATACTTCTTCCTATAGATTAGTGTGATTAGTATCAGTCGGCTCGATAATAATAGATAAGGGAGACACGTGTTTGGGGCCTTCCCAATTTCCTGATAGTGACTCTTGAGAACAAGTTGTACATTTTTTCCAGTGAAATGTCGAGCAAGTGTATGGAGGAGAGTTTGGAAGAGAGTTGCAAGTTCCAGCAGCACTACTGTATAACGCTGGGTGTGGGGCCTCTGTGGTGGTCCTGATGTGCCCCATGCCGCATTGTCTGTATCTACAGTCAGCACAGAGAGCCGCGGCGTGGGGATAAAGCAGAGTCAGCTCTCTGTGAGCTCACACATTGTGCAAGTGAGTATAAGCACTTGCCGCGATGCATGAAATGTCCCCCATAGGCAGGATTGCAAAAGGGATTTGCCCATTTTCAGGAGGATGAATTATTAAAAGCGGTGAGAAGCAGCGAGTCATTGCGCCTGACTTTCAAACTACACTTAACTGAGAGCACGTCCGTCGAATGGGAAACGGTCGTCTGGCGGCAATGCCTCTATATTCGCGTGCCGACCTGCCTTCTCCCCGAGGGTTCCAAGGAGGGCTTTGTTTCCCTGCTGGAGTACGCGGAGGAGACCCTGCAGTGCACAAACATAATCGTTTGTCTTCGTAAGGACAGACCGGATAGAGGTACTTGTGCTCAGGCGTTCTTCGGCATTCGAGAACCGGCTCGCGATCCCGATGCCGAACAAAGAACTAAATCGTTTTGTTGTTATCGTCTAGCGATGCTGGTTCGCACTTTCATGTTCTTGGGCTTCTCTGTTCTGCCACCGTCTCACGCCTTGGTACCGCCAGGCAGTGATGCCGGCAATCTCTACATGCTCTATGCCATCAACTAATCGGATCGATCGTTTGGCCACACACGTTTCCAATTGTTATCTGTAGGTATCTTGCAAAAGCGTTGCTGCTGCCTAACTTTTTTTTACATTATTCTCATTTTTTTTAGTTCTCATCTCTCGCTCTCTCTCTCCGATAACCCTTAATCACCATCCTTAATATCCGCCGACCCATTGACATTACAGGTTTAAAAACACTAAGCGCAGTTAGGCTCGACACAGACCATTTAAGCCAAGAATAGGAGGGGAGAGCCAAAAGTATCGTGCCACTTCAGTTTTTGGTATTCTTCGTTTTTGCTGCACGCGCTCAATGCTACAGATGCTTACTTCCCGTAAGCGCTGTTAAGCAGCAACATTTTTAGTTCTATTCTGCTAGCAACGTACTCCTACCAGGGGGACCGGTAGGCCAAACTGACAGTCTGCGCCGATCAGGGGCAGAGTAACGGTCCAAGAGCTGAATGAGTAACAGACCAGTTCTTATTAAGTCCATCATTCTCCTTCATTGCCTCGCTCAGACACCAACAATTGCCAAGACCACAGCGCTGATCGCTCAAGGAGAATCGGCGGGCATATATGCGCACAATTCAGTACATGAGATATACTTTGAAAAGACGGCTGGATGTTTGCGCATAAGCGAAGTGAGGGGGAAGAACTGAGGAGGAGACATGCGGAAGGCGCAGATCGGTGATAGCCCCAATCTCAACCATCTATTAAACTGATTCCCATCACCAACGAGGCAGGCGCTTGCGATTGACAGGATGCCCACACCACGATCTTTGGTCGAATCTTTCCGTCAACCTTCAAAAATCGCCGAGCAACAACAACTGGAGTGGGCCAATAGCTCTACTATAGCGCGCAGCTGGACAACTGTCAATGCCACGCCTGTTTAGCCGGTGACGGAACTGTATTACGCGCAAAGCTAGTAAAATCCGAGCAGGTGACTAGGGGCTACTTTCAGGGATTCGTAGATGAGTGTAACCAGACGGCGTATATGATAAGCTTTTCATGCTAAGCAATCAATAATTCATCCTCTTGAACACGATGCAAACAATTCGTAAATGAGTAAACGAATTTGCAGACGATGCTTACCGCGTGAGAAACCCGACGGCATTATATAAGAAATTTATTAACGACTAATCACAATGTTAATTGTCCCAGATTGAGCATCGCATCAGTGCAGTGGCGTGTTGTACAATAGGCAAATTAGGCAATTGCCTAAGGCCAATACTTGGGGCGGGGACTCAGTTTCTTTTAACCAAAAAATTTAACGCTATTGGATTTCGTGCCAACGAAGTTTGATCGCTTAAAATAAGGGCCCCAAATGATCTTCCTAGAACCCATAATGGTTATAACGCGTCACTGCATCACACTCCTACACACGTTTGGTGGTATCGTCACTTCCATATCCCACTTTATTACCCGAGACGTGTAATAGATTGCCGCGTGAGTCAACCCATAGTTATAGAATGTTTCTAGGCATATGTGTGCATATGCGGGTCTGAGATACATCGAAACACTAATTGTTGACACCATTTATTCGATTCGGCACGCTGAACGAGTACGCGCGTAACATACTCATCAAGTTTTTGTAATTGCCATTAACCCTGAACAATTAACATTGATGAATTCTTGCTTGATAAATACATTCGTGTTGACTTGATACAGACAATGCAAAAAAGACGAGAAAAAAAACAAAAAACGGCAAAACGTTGAAAAAAAGAGTATAAAAGTAACAGTTAATAAGCTTATTAGTTACAGGTAATGGAAAATTGAATTACAGATATATAGTTATAATTCTATTATGCGTTGATGCAAACCAGTTAAAGTTTGCTTCGATTACACGGATCAATTCGGACGGTCATTTTACGCCCATTTTGTCGCGTCTGTTAGTATTATATCTAAACACACATACACGTAAACATACACACACACGCACACACACATCGTACACACTGACATACATATATATTCGTACACTTGATCATATAAGGTTATTATACATACATACATGCTACGTTTACTATTCATACACGATAACGCAATTGCTAAATAAATAATAACTTAAAGAAAGTCGCCTGATAATTCCTTACCTTCTACTTTGTACTGTGTACCTGTACTAACAGGAAAAGAGTGGGAGAAGATTGAGTGTCTTTTTCGACAGATATTTTTCTATACAGTATATTTATTATCACGTTTAGTGACGATTCAATCGTACAAAGGTAGTTCAATGTGTCAGTCGCGTGACCCGAGTCTTTGTCCTATAAACATGAACAGTCTGTGATGTTGAGAGAATGAATGATAGGATGAATCATGAGCCACAGCAAGCAATTCCCTTCAATTCAATCATAATTGTTCAACGTGGCCCTGCTTTCTTGCCGTCAAGACTTACTTCCTACAAAGAACACGGGAGAGGGAGAAAAGAAAGAGAGCCGTCCGGGGAGCAGTGAGAAAGTTATCAAGAGATGGGGGTACAAAAGTGTAGTAATAAAGGGAACATTCTTAGCAATACTGCTCATCTTACCTCTGCGGTGCTTTTCGGTACAAGACCCAAGCTATTCAGCATACCGGTAGGCGCCGTATCTTCGACAGGGTAAGCCGAAACTTTCTTACACTTTACTAGATGCGAAGCTACGGTAAACGGCGAGCCCAACAGATCATCATTAGAATACAAATACCATTATCAGAAAAGTAGGAGAGAGAACAGATTAATGCATAGTAGTTACCCAGGCGATTGCCGTCGGTGGTTCCGTAACCACAAGGACATTGCATTTTCTTCTCTAGGGGAATGTTTATCAATGGGGAGGGCACTGTCAGACTAGTCATTGGTCGCTCATTGTGAATTTGCTGCTGGTGTTCTCTGAATGCTCGCCAACAACACGTAATGTATCGGCACTGCTGACACCTCTGCTCTGCCCTATTCATCCAAGGAGATTCATGCATGATAAAGTGGTAACTGGTCTAATTGTTTAAAAACACACGAATTGAAAAAGGGTAACAGAGACAGTCGAGGGATCAGGCTTACGGATAATGATCCTGTTCATCGATATCCTCTTCACACTCTTGACAAGCCAAATTGTCATATGTTCCGTTGATTGTGATTGGACCATTGGACCATCTACGAATTCGCTCGTCCTTAAATACCTCAAGGGTCGGACTGTCTATGTCGAATCGATGATATTGCATGCGTTGTCGTGGTATCATTATAATGTTTTCGCCACCGCAGTACGGAATCACTTCTAAAAATTTACATTGTTCCCTGGTTTCATAGACGAAAGTACAGTCACGCGAAAGGTCATGAAAGTGGGAAAACCTACTCGAACCCCTAACGCCATCATGTAATTCCCTTTGGTGACTCTTTAGCGAGCTCTTTTGATTGAACCACAGACAGCATCGGGAGCACTTATTGCCTCTGCCTTGCTCCCTCCTAATCACATGACGCTGCATATGCAATAGATAGGCATGTACGCCTGTGGCATTTGCTCTGCCATCGGTGACGAAGTGCATTACCTGAAATAGCAGAAATGCTTAGAATGGTCTTTGCAATATTAACAGCTAACTTACTTTTAGACAATATGGACATTGCAAGCTGTCGCCCATCTCGTGGACTTTATAAAAATGATCGACCGCGTCCTTGTGACTGGATGTGCGATAACCACAGGCATCACAGCGGTAAGGCATCTCCGATGGGTAATGCGTCGATGATAAGTGTTCAACGAGAAGGCTACTATTTGCTGCAAGATTGAGCCATATGTTACGAGATTGGTCGACTTATGTATTGGGTTTCATTATGGTTTTCAGAAAGCTGCTCGAAGATTTACCAAACTTTTGCTCGCAAATGGCACAAACGACCATGTGACTTTCAGACTGTCCAAAAGTACTGTGTGTTTCCCTGACGTGCGTGAGCATTTGGTGCTCGGATGAGAAAATCGTGCAACAGTAACGGCAAACCGGAGAGTCCGACTGATCAGGCATCTGAGGTGGCACGTGGCCGATGGTGTGCTCCATAACTTCTGTGTTGGAGCGCATAATCACAGGACACAAAAAGCACTGAAAAGTTCCTTAGCGTTACAAGTTGCTATTTAACGCTAGTCTTTTATCAACATGTGCGATACCTTTAAGCAGACCGAGGATTTGTGTTCGTTCACAAGAAGAGCTTTGTCGCCTTCCATAGTCGCATAATAAAATTCCTGCAACTGAATCTGTTCCAAGGGCTTATTGTCCAGTTCGCGCTCTTTCTCGCGAAAATTTGATCGTGCTGCGTCGGTTGCAGATTTACTTGGTTCCGGCGACTCTACATTGCTCGTCGTTGGAAGGATCCTCTTTCTACCGCGTTTCGCGCCAACCTTAACGCTAGGAATATCCTGCTGCGATCGAATATGTTGAGCTGTAGCAACAGTCGCGGACGTGCTCGTCAACGGTGACGACGACGGTAATGATGTTGATGCCGGCGTCGATGCTGGAGTGGTTACAATAATCGGCGCTATCGTAGCAGCATCGGGGCATGTTGTTGTCGGTTCTTGATTCACCGTGGACGCAGTGGACGCTGTTAATGATTGACTCGTGTTAAACTTTACATAGGACCAATCTTGAAAGGGATTCGCTGCTATCTTGGCAAGACGATCTAAGAGACTGTCCTCTACATCAAGCATAGTCTGCTCTGCAATGTGTAGAATAATATTATCGAATGCCCGCGCCGTAGTAGAGCCATACACCTCTCTCCATACTAATTCATCGAGAAACTGTTGAATCATTTGTCTGCTGAGTAGGCTCAGCGTATTCTGGAACATCCGTGGCACTATTTTCCTGAGATACTCCATTATATGATAGTTGCTCATGACATTTCGAGAAGTCTGCTCGGAAAATGCCGACTGCGTGACATAGTTGAATCCCATTTCCTGGAGTGTGCTCTTGTCGACAGTGAAGTCTGTGACAATCTTTGAATCGGTGTGAACCCAATCCTTAAGCGGATAGAGTATGTTGTTAAATCGACGCTTGTACGATCTTTCGACATCCTGGACAGGGTCACAGGCCCGCAAACGCAATTCCAGCGTACCAAGATCCAATACACCGAGTACTTCAACTTTCACCTGTATTCGAGTGGAAGTAGGACACATGCGATTCAGTATATTGAATGTATAAAACAAACTAATGTTTGATTTCCCTCCTCTGCACGATTTTAGATGCACGTCTGCAGAATATAAGCCAAGACAACTAAGATACGGGAAACCTCACCTGGCGTAAGTTGCCGTCCTGCGAAGTCGTACCCAAACTAATCACACCCACTTGTATCGTTGAGTTCTCGCCGCCCATTTTCCGACACTTTTCCCAGAGCGCAGCGGTACAAATACTCCTCAAATGGGTATAAAAGTTCTTTACATATACATTTGAGACTTTCACCCACGAGATAACGTTTTGCACGTTTGTCTGACAAGCCCAGTGATAGATCAACTTTAAAAGGACCGTGGGTGTATAAGGTGCGCCTTGAAAAATCGAGCCGGAGAACACAGAGACGAAGCGGTCCGGGCAACAGTTTGAGATCCACACATATCCTCCGGAATACGGAAAAGTGCCCTGGTCACTGTACATGCCCAGTTTCAATTTTGCTTTGTGATAGTTATTGCTATGTTGCGTGCAGTGCTGCTCCGATCTAACCAGACCTTGTTGTATCAACCACTCAGCAAACTTTGTTGCAGAGAACATGAGCACGCTCTTGACTTTCATATCTAGAAACCAGTCTCGTTAGTTCGCCGAGACTTTTTCACACGAGCCAAAATAGAAAGGGAAAAGACGTAATTACCTAGTTCAGACCTTTCCTTTTGTGCGACTTGTAACGGTGTATCCTTTGTTCGAAGATTTGGCCGAGCAACTACAACCAGCGACGGGAAAGTCCGTCCTCCGTTCATTTTGTTGAAACTAACTTCCCTGCCGTCTGGTAAGTTTTTCCTTGACTCGTCTTGCTGCTCAGCTATCATATTACAAAATCCAACACTTGAACTTTGAGTATGTCCACAGGACGCAAATCTTTCTGGTTGGTACTTTGCTTCCTTACATTAAGCATTACTTGTTACGAACCTGGATACTTACTACCGACTGCTATTCCACCAATACTTGTATGTTCTGTAGGTCTTGTTGCAACTTGGGATTGCGAGGGTGGTTGTTGCAGTTGTTGCTTATTCACTGTCTTTATCCTCAGGTTCGTAACACCCTGAGGAGTGGTAGTTGCTGCAAGGATAAAGACAAATTACCCACTGGAAACTAAGGATATACAATCTGTTTTCATTCAAAAGTAGGAAATCTTTGACTATAACTTACTTGCAGCCACAACATGTGTTGAACTACCTGACTTCTGTCTTCCACGTGCTGTTGTTGGTGCTGGCTGTACAAAACAAAGAATGCAGCAGGTGATCATTAACACTCAATCCATTTTACTTATTCTAGTAATAAAACAGTAGTTTGAAGAATACTATCATACATTCTCTGGTTGTGTATGTGTTGTTGGAGCACCCACTGATATTGTAGATGCAGTTGTAGTAGTGGTTCCTACAATAGTCGTATACAAAACTTTCCCTTAGCCTCTGCTCACTTATAATGATATTCAGATTGATTGAATATTCTTTTTAAATAAGGGCCTACCTTGTGGTTGAGAGACTTGGCCTAATATTACCCCCATACGTGGATCAACAACCAACTGAATATTACCGGAGCTCGTACAAGTATTGTTCAGCATGTTCAACTTGATTGCTTGGGCTTTATTTTGATTCTTTATCAAAGCAAAATACAGAATTAATAAATTGAAAATTGTCATTCAACCGAAAAATGATATAAAATGAAGTTCCATTAATTATACTTACTACATTTAGAACAGTTTGAGAAGGACCTTTGACCATTGTTTGTCCACTATTCTGAGGTCTGTGTCAAACAAATGCATTTCTTATATTATCCACAAGTCATCTAATAAATGCACCTGCTAATGCGGAGGTTCCCATAACAAATCCAGAACTAATCATACATAAGTACTTACATTGTATACTGATAGCCATTAACTGGACCAGATTGACACACCATTGTACCACTATGATCCTTGGACAGTTCCTCCAAGGTGGCTGCGACCTAAGTAGTGATAAACAACAATGGCTTTCTCAAAGAAAAGTTCCAGAACCCATGACTGCTAATGCAAATTGTTGCAATCCAAACAAAATAGTATTACCCTGTCATAGTTCTCTTTTAATTTTATCCTCATCATAAGCTGAGTCTCGCTCAGTGGTTCCTCCGAGCATTCCAGATTCAGTGTCATATTCAGTGGGCGCGATGTTGTAACTGAACGTGTAATCACACGGCCCTTCGGCATGGTGAATTCCTGGGTGTTTTACAAGTTGGTGACTAAGCCTTCTTTCAACGCAAATCCTCGATCTACACGGAACATTAACAAGAACTAAGCAAATTACTGGATTGCACATGAACTGTACATTTTCTTAGACAAACTGACACTCACTTTTTCTCAATCATTCGGCTAGGATACCAAGTTAGTTATCTTCTTCGTTTCTGTCCTTTAATCTTGCCAGTTTGCCAAGAATCCTCTAATCCTAGTGAGGTGGCAGTGCAATGAGTAATAATTTTCTAACACTCCATGAACACCTGTAAACAAATTACTTTCTATGACCCAAGAGGTATACAAACAGAGTTCCAAAAGGTATTGGATGCAAGCAAAACTACCGAGAAAGATACAATGCAAACAGCAACAGTGACAACACTATAGCCGAGGGCTTCCTCCAGCCTTGTTGACAGCAACTATTCCTGGCTTTTACTTCTTACCAATGCTTGAATCAGCTGACACTAGCTTACAAAACATAATGAAAAGCAGATGCGATATTATATGTATGTATTACAGGATGTATTCTTCCTCGATTGAGAACTTCCGTCATGAGAATCCTCTGGTATCATTCAAATGTGAACGGTGTTTTGCCCCTGTTCTGGGCTACGTATTTAAAGCCGAAGCCTCAGTCTACGTTGGTCTCTTGAAGCAGTGCTCATTGCATATCGTTACGAGTCTCGATGTTTACACTGCGAACACTGGACACAGCCGGCAGCTAGCACCGACACAGTACATATAGGTCCTAAAGCCTAAGAAGAGAGCAGGAGCGAGCACCAAACACAGCTATCAAGCTTGGGTCGTTAGGGTTATGTTACGTTTAGCGCCAAGCCGACAGGCGCTTGCCTCGCAATCGTTTGACATATATTTGTCCATGTACCGGGTGATACATTCGTCTGGAAATCAGTGATTGATGTTGCCGAGTTTTTATTATAGCTGCGGTTAATATATTAAAGATGTTAGAAACATTGGATGTAAGTTATCGATGCTTATTTATCAGTTTATACAAATAATAATGATAAATATACGATTAAATTGTTTGAATTCGTGGAATCGAATATGTGGGGAGAGAGTGTAATACTTGTTGAGTCAATGCGAAATGCATTACCCTGTACATATGTACGTGTGTATCATAAAAGATGGGTTACGGCTTGTAATACCACTAGTAGTAATCAGATGTCAGGAGTGGTCAGGTGCACCGCCTGCTAGGTATCAATGTGGTAGATACCGTACCAGCAAGTTTCCTCGAACAGACCGGACAAGCTAATAGTTTATTTGGAAAATATATTTGCATATACGCAGGCAAAAGTTAAAAGGAACGCGTTTTTCATGGATAAACATATATTTATTATTGATATTCGTGCATTTAAGGCTTATTAGTTTGCATGAAAAACTTATAGTTTGTCAATAATATTGAAAGTTGCGGTGATAAGAATAATCATCATTATATCTTATGGGATCCTTCTACGGATTTTATAAATCTGTGTAGAAAGCAGTGCAATTGAGTGAAGGATCAGCGTGAAGGTAGAGAATCGGCCAGTAATGCTTTCTAAGCCGGCATCGATAATAATCCGAACGATAAGATAGCCGCGAAGGGAGAGCATCGCCATGATTCGTTCCTGGTTCGGATTTGAAATTTGAGAAATCCACTTGAACATGAAAGGCACCACTGCATAATCTCCATTGGTCCTCGCGTCGGCCCACGTAACACCTGTGAATGTATGACGATGGAAGCTTTTGAGGAATCTCATACAAGTAGAACTCCAAAAAGAGCGTAAAATTCGGCAATTTCTTCCTTGCGCAATGTTTTGCAAAAGCAGACAATTTAATAATTAATTGAAGTATCAAACGAGTTAAGCTACCTACTTTGTTTTTTAATTGTTGTACGTAAGGAAGGAATTCATTAATTTTTTCGCCTTTTTTGCAGATCTACTTGTATGAGATATATTGTATAATTTCATAGGATACCAAGGGTATTGGAAATCGCGGGAAAAGCCACACTGGTGTCTGGGAGCGCAACAGTAATCCCAAGTTCCATCGTCAGCCCTTTCCAATTCGCAGGCCCAAAATCCAGCGAGTTGATTTTCTTCACATTCAGTCCCGTTTCTGCAGGCTTGCCCTGTCACCGTGAACCTTCGAAAGGTGGAGAGCTCCTCAGCTGTCGAAACTAGCGAATTATTGAAAGGCGGTTTAAGTTTCATAATGTAAAATATTTCCAAACTAAGAAATAACTATGGTCAAAAGTTAAACACGTCAATTTTCTTTGTTGCTACTTGAAGGGTTTAAATAGAACTCTAAGTTGAGAGAGAAAAGTGTGGGGAAGAGATAGAAGGACTTACGGTATGAATACGCAAAGCTAGGCGGAGAATGAGCAGTTGAGCTCACAGGAATTGGCGGAGGTTGGAATTGATTCAAGTAAATGTCGTCTGGCCACGATTCCCCATCAGCTTGCGGGGGATAGTTGACGAGATGAATTTTCGAATAAACATGCTGGTGCGAAGTGATATCCGGACTGATCCCCGCATACGGTTTGTAATGTCGCGAGTTCTGGCTCTCAGGAACATGAATAGATTCACACTGAGGATCGGCACATTTCCAAACGTCTTGCGATTCGTGAAAAAGCCTTTTTGAGAATTCATCCTCTCTTTTTATACAATTTCCTGATTGCTCTTCTTTCACATAGACGTCGTAATCGGAATGTGTTTGCAGATCGAGAACAGTCGGAACTTCCGGTGCCAAAGTGCAGGTAGAATTCCCTTTACGCCCGACACTGTCGTAACTCATTTGCACATTATTCTTCTTTTCTCAAAACTAACAGCTTATTAATGCATCCGGAATCTAGAGCAAGATCAATTGTTTCCGAATACTCACCCGAAAGTAAACGCTTTACAATCTCCGCCCCTCTCCGTGCACAATTCCTCGCATGTCGAACGATCCGGAACAGGAATCTCCGAGGTCGAAATGAACGTATGCTCGCAAAACTTCGAGCCGATCAGCATCCGAGTGTAACAGTCTAACAACAGTAGAAGTCACATCATGCATGAAGAGTGAATTCTATTTCCTACTGATATCCTCTTTTCGAAATGCATGCAATTCACCATGTTCCCCGATGTTCAACCGACTATCGATAGCCAATCGAAAGCCGAGCGACGGTTGTTGGACAAGTCGAAGAAATCCCACCAGTAATATCCATTGCACCCTCCTCGTCGCAACCATTCTTCTTCTCTTCCTTCAACACTTCTCTCATCTTATTTTCAAAGAATTCAATTAGACCAAACTCTGGTCCGAGAAAAATATTAGACAAATGTAGAAATACGTACGCGATTCTCTCAAAACAACTGTATTAGGACAAGTGCCAATTTCAGAAATATATCGGAAACGGAAACCGGAGGATGGAGGAAACAAGTGTGACTCTAGTGGAGTGTATGAGGCCAGTGCAGTAAGTGGTGAGGTGATACACCCTAGATAACCACCCGGGCGACTGAAAACGAGGACCCTGGGGACTCCGGACCGCACTCGCTCCTACTGATTGCCTCAGTCTCACGACTGGTTAGGTATGCACCTGAGCATGAATCCTCCTTTTCCTAAAGGGTAGGACGAGCCTGTCCAAGCGGTGACGAAGCGAGGCGGGTGCCTATATATTCGTTTTTCTTGAAGCTTTGAGGCACATAGTGGGGTACTTATCTTTATATATACTAATTAGATACAATTACTACACTGGTGTGTACAATCTTTTATTTATAATAATTTCTACAAACTATTCTAATGTATCACAAATCAATGGATTTGAGCTTCATTAACATCCCAAGGCCTAAAGATAAATGTGTCAGGAGTTTTCCAACAGCTAATTTGTATTTAGCACATAATAAGAGTTTTGACGGGACCGAAAGCGTTAATTGATACGACCGACAAAAGGCGGCGTAAAAGGGGCAGGTCACTAAGGCAAGATTATTTGATTTATTCAGTCTTTCTCCGCACCTTCCTTCCGAAAAGGAATATCAGGCCCCAAATTCTCAACAATAACAATAACCCCATGAGCTGTTAATTCCGGTACCCGGCGAGTATGTGGCTACCTGCAGAGCATTGGCTCTATTGAAATCGGTGAAATCCTCCTGTTGAACCAGTCGTTTGGCCATCGTTTGAAAGACAATTTTGATGCCCTCCTCCTCGAATATTGATGTCTCGTGATAACTAGCGGAGATCTCGCGTGCGTAACGCCGCGCTTCTATCTCCCCCACTGTTCGCTTCTCTTTCAGGTCTGATTTATTGCCGATCAACGCAAATATTACGGGACCCTCAACATTCTGGCGCAGCTCCAGTACCCAGCACTTGACGGCGGCAAATGACGCGTAATCTGCCAAGTCGAAGACCAACATAGCTGCGTTCGTCCTTCGGTAGTATATGGGCGCCATCGATCGAAATTTTTCCTGGCCGGCCGTGTCCCATACCTGGATCGAATTGCCCAGCAGTTACAGTATCAGTACGTTAATAACGCAATTAATCAAACACTTAATTAATTAAACTTCTATTAAACAAACACTTTTATATTACATTACAAATACTTATAAGGTGCCACTTATATTAAAGAGTTTAGTAACTTGTGAATGTGTATTCACTTGAATCACGCATAAAATCATTCACCATACATTCAAAAGGACAGACATTTATACCTGCAGTTTCACTCTCGCATTATCCAAGTCGACCGTCCATGTAAAGAAGGAAGGGGCAATCGTCGTTGGCACCGCATTCGATTGGGGTCCGATCTTTCCCAAGTGTCGAAGGATTATACTTGATTTCCCGACGCCTAAAATCGTCACATCGAGGCTATGCAAAAGAGTACGTATCTGCGTGGAAGGGAGAGGGTGAGAAAGGTGAAAGGAGTCAGAATCTGTACCTGTTGCTTGTTGCGTTCTGAGATCGCGATTGGCGTGACAGTGAATCTTTGGTTAATGGAAAATGTATTACCTGCCGCGCCCAACGCTACCATTTTCCTTTCCACCGTCCTCATGGTCTCCATGGCAGGTGTGAAGAGCGCGAGCAACAGAGAGCTCGTGTCACAGCTAAAATCGTGGGAGAGAGAGAAACAGTGCGTTAATATATTCAGTTGCAGGGCTTTGAGGTAGGAAGAGCGTAACCAGTGCCCCAGCGTACTGACGCTCATTCTTACTGAATACTCTGACGATTAGATATGTAGCTCGGTGGTAAACGCACATAGAGCTACAAACACTGTAATCAGGACTCGACCCACCTCTGGCTCGCGGAAAAGCTTGTATTTCGGATACCAATATCTATCCTGGCAATTATTATGGGGGGAGATTCGGGACAAAAGGATTTGTGTTTAGGTGCCTTGGCACGTGTCCCACTGCCACTGATTTGCCAAACAGTATACACCGAGGCACAGTATGAGCAGAGCGGGGCCACGTCATCAGAATATCGGCGTGGGGCGCGCGGGGCCGCGCCAAAAGGATAACGGCCTAGCGAACGGGGCAGAGCAGGGTGTGCTCTCTTGCTTACCGACCTGAGTGACTAACCGCACTACCGACACCTAGCGGAGCCAGCTGAACTACAGCCCGCAGCCCTCGGAGCGCAGCCAGCTTGGCTTCACTTGGATCAAAGGTGCCGACGCCGGGTGACCCTACTCGTTACGTCTATACTGTGCATTGAGGCTTGAAAGTATTCGTACAGTAAGAAGGCGAAAGTAGAAGGAACTGCCATGTAGTCAGCATTGAGATTACATTGACGCATATGATGATAGTCAGTGCAGCAAAGTAGCACTTTCCCAGGTAGATCAGACGAAATGTTAATAGCTTGAATTCAAACCAGAAAAACCCTATGTTTTTATTTTCACCATTTTATTCCACGAATACTATTAAATAAGCGATTTTTGTATGACGTAAATTTTATCCGAAAAACGGACCAAATGACTCTTATGAAATGGTGTAATCCGCCGTTTATGGGTGCGAGAAAGCAATTTAGCTAGGTTTCCACTTTGCAGAATTCATTTACGCTCCTAAAAATAGCCATATTTATAACAACACAAATGTTGACCGATCAACGTTCGGTTATACATCTAAAGCAGAGATAAATCACTTCCGAAGAGAGCCAGATTCGTTGCGACAAAAGAAGCGGCTAATTTTCTAGATCAAGTTTGCGAGCAGAGGGAAATAAAGGTGGGAATGACGGATACACATGTCCAGAGACTACAGATACAGGTGTATCGGTAGATATCGAAGCGAGGGAGCGGCGAGAGGGAGCAAGGAAGGGAAAGTCGTAGTGAAGATAGAGACAGCGTGATCGAGGCAGTGAGAGTGAGAAGGGAAAGGAAGAAGAGATCGTCGAGAGTACTCTTGGATGCTGTATTTCCGTTCCTGATCAGTAGTCAACCGCATCTCGGGATGTTCTAGTCGTCGAGCGGTGCTTGACACTCGTTAGAAATCTCTCGACTAGTCCGGTCAGACCGAAGGCTCTTTCAAAAGTACTTCAACTACTACGTCCTGGTTCTTCTTCCTGATCCCCGGTGATTTCTTCCTCCTTCCCTCCTTCCTTCCTTCCTTCCTCCCGTCCTCACCCCTTTCCCTCCCCGGTGCCAAAGCAAAGAGCGAAGAGAGAAACGGTGGAAGAAGAAAAGTTTTGCCTTCAATTATTGAGAAAACCATTTGCAAAAGGAAGAAGTGAAGAGCGACGGAAGTCCAATGAGAGAAAAATGTGCATCCAGTGACAGGTGACAAGTGCGACAAGTACAAAGTGTCCCGAGTGATGCCAACCGCGGATTTGCGATCATCAATACACCATTAGAAATCGAGCGGAAGACACGCCAATCGAAAGAAGATTGATCACCGGGGAGTCGAACATGCGCAGAGTTAAGTGACTCTTTGTCAAGGAACGAGAGAAAGTGCTCGGCAGGGAGAGCGTGCGGGCAAGGAACGAGCGGAAGAGAGTCCGGCGCGGACTGATGAATCGTTAATTGTTTGGAGAGGCGAAGCCCGAAAGTCTCGGTCATGGGTGACGTGGCCGATTTAACTTTCACCGACGCGCGAGCAAACCCATAGACAAACACCCATCCGCGCTATCCAAATACAATGGCCAGATCCTAGCCGAGACAAGGAGGACCGCAGCCGAAGAAGAGCGCGAGAAGAACAAGTGTGCGCCGAGTTGGCTGCCAGCGGGAGAAAAAGCGAGAGGGCACGCTCCGAATTCCGAAATTCGAGTGGAAAGACCGGGCAGAAATCGGCGGAGAGTCGAGAGCGCGCGGTCGCGGGCGCCGATACGCGCCGGGGAAATTGTCGGGAAGGCATTAAGAACGTGTACGGGAGAAGAGAGCGGCGGGCGCGGGCAATGTGCCACTTGTCGCGGTGACCTGGTTTCTCGTCCCACTTCTCTCGTAAGTTCTCTCTAGCGGAGAGGAGCAAGTGAGTACGTGGTGGGTATAGCTGGCCCGGCACCCGCCACGCTTCTTGATTCCTTGCGGTACAATAACGAGCCGGCCTCCACGGCGAAGGGGAATTCGGCATGACCGGGGACAATGATTAGCTCGGCCACTTTCCTCGGGGCTTCGCGGAACTCCTCCTGTCCCAGGAATCCCTAGATCTTTCCACTAGAGTAGTATGTATCGGCAGACCCATACAAATGAGAGCTAGATCGAAGACTGGGCTAAATGTAGCAGTCCTGTGAACGACCAGTGCAAGCCTTCAAGGAAAATCGGATATACTGATTGCAAGCTTCCAGTTGTTGAATCCTAGTCGAGCGTGTTAGTCTCTCGCCTCCCAAGTCAGTGACATTCACTTTAGATTGGCCGAAGCGGTCTGATTTTATAATAAGAAGATTCCAACACTGTCGGGAGAAATATCGAGTGATCGGACGATTGGAGGGAAAGGACATTCGCACGTGAGAGGATTCTGTCGATGTATGTCAGTGAGTGGCATTGACTCTAACAAAGTCGAGTTACCAAAGTTGTGGTCGATCATAATAGGAAGGTTGTCTTATTGTTAACAGAAGTTTCGAGGAATCGCATTTTGGCGGAATCTGAAGAGAAGAGAAGGGAGAGGAGACGAGGATTCTATCGATGTATGGTCCAGTGTTAAGAGCGCGAGCGATGACAATTTGGCTGTTGATGTTACTAGGGGCATACTGTGCAGTGGGTGACAGTAGGCGCAACGATCGATATCTCACGAGTTTTGCCGATCAATTACAAGGTACCTAAATAATAAGTGATAAGAATTGCCGGCATTACCGAGGTACAGGCTGAATACAGCGCAATATTTAATCGACTTGTTTTCAGATTCCCCGGAGATGCATAATACCCTTTCGGAGAATTCAATAGAGAGTCATGGGCAAGTGCGATTTTTCGACGAGCTGGGGTGTAAGTTCCAAATGTTACGTAACTTTTTATTCCCTTTTTCTTCTTCAGATTATTCATTTCACAATGAACAAAGAAACGAGGGACGATTGTAGGAATACTTGCGAACGATAGGTAGAACTAGCTAGAAACTAGTTCTCAAATTAGATAGAAGTAGATAATACTAGCTCCAATCTCAAGCACATACATACATATAATTCCATGTAATTCTGTGGTAATTCGAATCCGGAGCACGGTATCCGATCTACGATCCTATCTATCTAGGTGAATATCACGGATAGGAGAATTCCCATTTATGCGCCAGTAACTCGAGCGCGTGTACACTCACTCGAAGACTCCGCATGAAAGCTGCGAGCGGGCTGGCGAAGGAAAAGGAGAAAGTGAAGCAGCTAGCCAAGCGTTGTGACTTGTGACAGGATCGAAGCGCGACGGGGCGACGGCATTAACTTTCAAATAGCAAATTGAATTGCAACTCTTCAATGACAAGGCATCGGCCTCGAAAGCTTCTCTAAGTACTCGTCGCTCGGAGATGCTTCAGGTATCAAATGAAGAGGGAAAAACACCGATAGAACAAGTTCTACGTTGACACGATGGCTGCTAAACTTTTTGACAATAGTTTTAAGAGAATCATTAATAAAATCGAAAGTCGTTTATTTAGTCAACATCAAATGCTGTGCCAATACTTTTCACGTCGACCGCGTGCCCGCGAATGGAAGCGTAAGTGACAGAATTCAAGTACCAAACTACTAAAAGCAGAGCTGCAAAACAAGAGAAAATCAAGGAATAAAGACCAACCCAAAAGAAATCCATACAAGAACAACCAACAAAAGAAGCAAAATGTGGGGCCCAGTGAAAAAGAGAAAGAAAAGCAGTAGATAGCAGAAGACATGCTAATAAGCATGGCGAACACTGTTGCGGGTGAGGGGGGTTGCTGTTGTTAGAATGGGAAAGCTGGTACCGGTGAAAGCCACAAGAAGCACACATACACGTGTACGTCAAAAGAGGAGGAGCGGAGGAGACGCGCGCGCGTGCGAATCCCTCGCCGCGATAGGGAATAGGCGAGCGTAAGTAAGGCGTAACGCAAAAAGCACGGCGCGAGGTGTCGGTGTAGAGCTGGTTGCCGGTCGCCGGTTACCACCGACGGCGACGCCGACGCCGGCGTCGGTCCCCGTCCCCAATGCTCCTCTGCCCGCCACTCGCCCCGTGTCCGCCTGCTCCGTTCTCTCCGCGTGTCCGTCCTCAGTGTCACTGCTCTTCCCAGCCACACACATACTACACATTAGACAGCTCGAGTGGTGCTCGCCCAGAAGAACAAGAACAAGTAGACAATTCTACAAGTTACTGACAACTCGTGACAGGAAAGGATTTACTCTCCTTCGCCAATCTCAATTCAGCGGGAAGCGAAGAAGACTCGTCCGGGAAAAGTCGAAGATGTAGACGAAGCGAAACTATAATCTTCCGGTTCGACTTGGTGTGGTAGCATGGTGCGCGTACTTGGCTATTCCGCGTGACAAACTAATGGCAGTTGGCGACTAGTTCTCTCTGAGAGCAATAAGTGGTGCTAGGAGAGAAGATTCGAAGAACCGGGTGATGGTCGATGCTGCGGCGACGGGGACGACGTTGCCGGCGGTGGCGGCGGCCTCTTAAGCGGTTTCAATCAGGATTCCAAGTCCTGTGAAATTGAATGTGACAAGTACTGCCCAGAGCGCCAGGCTGCAATAGCAGATCGAGAAGAAGATCGAGTGCCCGGGGAGCTCGCCGCACGTCAACGTCATGAGGCTCCTCTTACCTTGCGGACTCATACACTTTGTTGCTCTAGCGATTGGTGCGATCAACGCTTTCGATGAGCATCACTCGAACAGTCGCTTTTACGCGGATTTCTCCGAGGAGGCAGCGAGGAGTTCGCCCATGTCAGAGTACACCAGCACCAAGATAGTGGACTACCTTCAATTCAGAACTAAGGGAAACCAGAGTTCGCCCTCTAGCGAATTCCCGGGGAAAAGCCCTCCGGCGGCGCTCGCCACTGGAAAGATGAGAAAAGGAGTAGTGCAACAACAGAAATTCAAGTCAGCGTCAAAAGTGAGAGTCCCGCGGAACGGACCGCGGATCACTTACTTGAACCAACAGCGAAGAAATCAGGCAGAAGTAGAACAGTTGGATCTGGTGTCCGCGAGCGAGAAGTACACCAAGAGCAACAATAAAACAAGGAGTCTTGGGCCGCCCCTTATCAAACGCTTCTTTCTAGAAGATGACGCCGAGAACGAAGGAGAGGAAGAGAAAGAGGATAAGCGAAAAGCAATGACATATGAGAACGAAGGTGTCAGGTTCGCCGATCTCCTCGAGGAGATAAAGCGAAGGGGGACGAGTAACGAGCTAAAAGAAATATTTATCGACGGGCAGAGGCAAGGTAGAAAGAGAAAACTGACCAGCCAGCAAGAAGGTAGCATACTGTTGGAGGCGCTGCGGAAAAAGCGGAATTACACCGAGACCGGCGTCCGCGGTCACGGCTCGAACCTCCAAAACAGTATAGTCGACATGCTCGGTAGAAGTAGGTTCCTTTCAAGCCAGAAATCTCCTCTCATCCGAATTTACTCTTGCGCCAGCACTCTACCACTCTGTATCAATGTATATGCCCGAACTCATGCCGCTCTGCCCACTCGAAAGAATAATTGCTCGCTTCCCGTCGGCATTCTTTTCATGGTGCGGACTCACTCGATAAGATCCGAGCGGATCCGGTCCGTTTGACGCGAGTCCTTGTTCCAAAGTTGGTGATTTCACTTACAAAATCGCGTTTCGGAACGAAAGTCCCAGCCGGCGCCGGGCGTCCGTTTATCTTGAGAAACAGAGCGAAAGGGAGCGACACTGTGCCCCGCGGTTCTGAAGCCACTGGCTAAGAATGGGAGAAAGAGGGAGAGAAACGTGCAGACAGCGTGAAATGTTACTCTGACCATCTTCATGCGCGTACAGGGTCTTTCATAAACGATGCTTCGACTTTAGTCATCTCACAAAGACCGGAACAGGCGTATTTTTTCTTAAAGAATTGTATTCACAAAACCTCCCAATTGATTCAAACTATGCTAAACAGATCAGCTAAAAATGAACCAACAGGTCCTGTAACGAGTATCAATTGAAATTTGCAGTGATACCGCAGAGTTGCACGTACAAGGGGACGAAATTCGAATGCGGCCTGAGTATAAGCTGCGTATTGGCTGGCGGCCGACCGGTGGACCTTTGCTCCGGTGGACTAATCTGGAGCTGCTGCGTCGACGACGATGAGATCCCTGAAAAGGTCCCTCGACCTAGTGTTGGCCTCTTGCAAAATGCTAGTGAGTACGACGAAATGTCATTATTCAATTTATAGTATATATTAAGTGAGATCGAGATGCAGGGCCCGAGCGGATGTGACGATTCATTGCTGGGTAAAGTGTAAAATAGGCTCTTTCACTCCCAAGATACTAATTAATCAACCATTGACTCACACACACTCAGACACAGAAACACACAGTCAGGTGATAAATTGAAAGATCTTTAAACCTAGCTCTGTCGCTAAACCTGGGAAACCAACGTCCATACATGGACGACGAGATATACGTCTATAACAACGATCTCAGGCCATTTATGAATAAGCCTAACTATGGCGGCGTCCAAGAGCACTCGCAACGACCCTATTACCTGCAATCGAGCGTACTCAACAAACCCGCCAACCACATCACGAATTACCAAGGAAGCGTCAATTCGAACATCAACTCCAATATCATTACCAATCTGAAACCGAGTTCGAGCTCGAGTGCGACTTCGAGTGGGAATCCGAGCTCGAATCCGAACACGAATACAAATGCTCTTTGGACTTATAATCGACCGACGGGCACCGGCGGGTTCGGCCAGAACCGGCCGCCGATCTATCATCATCATCATCAGACGATCCAGGATGCTGACTACTCTCAGGAGGAATACGCGCCGGCCGCGAATCCCGAAACTTCAGGCAGCCAATCATCAGGCAATTCCATCGACTATTCGAAATATCGTGGTAATCCGCATGCCACTGCACGGAAAGGCTTTCGTGTGAATGCACGGCTATCGGTCCTTCTCCTGGCTTTCGTTTCTCACTGGTCACCGCTCAATTTCAAGTTTCAAACTGCGAATTCACCCGGCGGCACCCTAGGTCGTCATACGATTTGTTGCTTCTCGGAGATGGCGACCGTCCGAGGAGAAGAGAAACGTTCACACGGATTGATTGATCATTTTCAGCGATCCTTTCCAGAGACAGTAGAGGGGATGCACCATTTCGACTGATTTCTCATCTTAAATGTTCAATTCAATTGAATTAAAGATGAAAAATATATCAGTAGCATAAAATATACACAAAATTATTGATGATATAATCGGAAAGTAAAAATTAATATGCAAAATGCCAGATGTCCATTAATTGCAATGAGACTATCAGAATAAATAAGAAGATGGCCAGAAATAAGGCAGTAGTCATAAATGGTGCATCCACCCAAGAGCCCGTTTCGTTTCGGTGCTCAGGCTTCTTCTCCCACCATGACTCACTTTCCGTTCAGCATTGAGCACACTGTCTCAGCCAGGCACTGATAGAGGGCAGCAAGCATTATCAAATATTTCATGGAATGCAAATGCAAGGGATTCCATCCTTTCGATATCCTACAGAATGATAAAACGGCAATTCGATGTGCTTTAGGTTGCGGCGAGCTGTACACGCGGAGCAATCGGATCGTTGGTGGGCATAGTTCGAGCTTTGGCAGTCATCCGTGGCAGGTGAGTGATAGAAACACAGAAGAAGGGGAGAAATATCAACATAACACGCTCGTTTCCAATTTCAGGCGGCAATCATTAAGTCTGGTTTCCTCTCGAAGAAGCTCTCGTGCGGGGGTGCGTTGCTCAATAACAGATGGGTCGTCACCGCTGCCCATTGTGTTGCAACGTTAGTAAACCGTACTAGTAAACAAATCAATAAAAGCCATGAAGCGCGAATAGATGATTCGAAGGCAAGTTTTCGTATTTGAGTTTAATATGAAACCATTTGAACCACAGGACACCGAATGGGAACTTGAAAGTGCGATTAGGAGAATGGGACGTTCGAGACTCGACCGAGCGATTGCTTCATGAAGAGTACAACGTGGAACGAAAAGAGGTTTGTCGAAATTTGTTGCTTTGAAAGTTGCGAGCTGTTTCTGACAGATGTATAATACGTAATATTGTTGTCGATTGTTCTCAGGTTCACCCGCAGTATTCGCCGACCGATTTTCGAAACGATGTGGCACTAGTGAAGCTTTCTAGAACAGTAGCATTTAAGCAACATATCGTTCCGGTCTGCCTACCTGCAAGGAATCTCAAGCTTTCGGGACGAACCGCGACAGTGGCTGGTTGGGGAAGAACGCGACACGGTCAGACCTCGGCACCGTCGGTTCTGCAGGAAGTCGAGGTCGAGGTAAGACCGCTCGTACCGAACAAATATTCGCACGCCCGATTTTTTGTAGCCACTGCCGGATGTATATGTTGTCTATGACCGAATGAATGATAGTCACGCATATTCTCTTGAATTGCCTTGCAGGTGATTCCAAATGAAAGGTGTCAAAGATGGTTCCGAGCGGCAGGCAGGCGAGAAACAATCCATGACGTTTTCCTGTGCGCCGGCTACAAGGAGGGCGGTCGCGACTCCTGCCAAGTAAGAGAATCAAATAAGATCAAGAGAAGAGAAAAAGGGAAAGAAACTGGTATACTAATGCAGAATCTCTCTTTGACTTTGCAGGGTGATTCGGGTGGTCCGCTCACCATGTCCGTGGAAGGAAGACACGTTCTCATAGGTTTGGTTTCTTGGGGCATCGGCTGCGGCCGCGAGCACTTGCCCGGCGTCTACACGAACATTCAAAAATTCGTGCCTTGGGTCGACAAAGTGATGAGCTGATCGACACGTTGCGTCTCAGGGTAAACTGTCCGACAACAGTCTTTACCAGAGCAAACTAGCGCCGGCGCAGCCGCAGTACTAGGAGAGCGCCAGGAGGAACACGAGGAGCCTCGGGCAGGAAGACTTCCGCTCTCCGCTCGCAACTCAGAACTCACGGCAGCCAACACGCAACCCAAGCAATTAGGGAGGAGCTACTTTTCCATCGCGACGCGTCCCGACGCCGCTCGATGCGGCTTCCTCATTCGTCACTCAGCAATTCTTTCCGTCCGCGCGACGCCCGATAAATATCGAGAGCGTCTTGAGTGGCTTCTCTATGAATTTCTACCCATCACACGTACCAGGGGCGAAACGAAGGGAAAGAAGAATGGAGAAGAAAGGCAACGAGGAAAGAAGGTGTTATGAATTAACCGCCAAAGCCAGTCAATTGTATTGCTGTCGAAGTTATTAGAAACTTTCTCGAGGAGTGCACGATGCAGACAGTTTCTTTATTTCTATTTTCCTTTACCGCAACTGGATGTTCTTCGATCCGAGTGAAAAATCTCTATTTAAATTCTGGGCCAAATCGAATACCTTTTGACCATTGGAACATTCTAATAAATTGGATGATTAAATCTAATCGTTATAGTCCCACATTGTGCAAAATTGAATAAAACTAAGTAAAGATAAATAAATTATAAATCAAATTGAAAAAGTTATCCAATTAAATACCAGCCAATCAACGCACTCCCACAGAATCCCATGCACGTCATTCAACTAACAATTGTACGATCAAAAATTGCCCGCCAACGTCTTACTGCAATGATGAATAGAATCACAATTAGAACGAATGGTAAAAACCGCAAATGGGAAGCAGAAGTAAGAGGAAATTCGAAAGATAGAAGAATTGATTCAGCTTTCTCTCTCCGTCTCTCGGTGTGAAGGTCGAGTGAGGGTGGTAAAGCGAGTGGGGTGAGAGGGTGCCAAAGAGCGAATGGAAGTGGAGGAGTTTGTTGGCTGGAAGGGAGGGAGCAGGCTTAATGAAAAGTGTTTGCCCCGTAAAAGTTAAGATTAATTGGCGCTCGGGGGACGCTTACCGCGGTAATCAGCCGGCGCCAGTGGTTTTCAAACGCACCGGCTATTGTTCTCGTTCAGTTTGCGTAGCCGCTTGAATTCAAGTTGCACTTACTCTCATTTTCATTAACTAAAATGGGCATGGGAAAATCACCCGATATTAATAATCGCAAAATTAATGATACTCTCACGGAAAAATATAAATAACACAAAATGATAAGAGGACAATTTTCCAGGGTAGTATTTGGAATCGAGATTGCGTTGGAATTGAATATTCATTAAACAATGGCAAGCGATTACCAGAAATATCGGATTGAAAGAAAGAATTGCATAGTCCGCCTTGGTGGGAAAAAGTCTGGCGAATGCGGGAGTTGACGGTATATGCGGTTGAGCGTTGCTGGAACGAGGGATTAATTTGGCGACAGCCAGTTTCATTAACAACGCCATTAAAAGCAATGGCTGGTGAGGGTAGAGACTTGAGAGGGAAAGGGAGCGCGAGGGAGAGACAAAGCGAGGCCGGCGCAGCTCGATTTGAGCACGCACAAAAGGGACCAACAGATTCTAATTAGAGGACACGAATGGTCTTGCTTCCTCCCGCTCCCTCCTTTCACCCTAGCTGCCAACCCCGAAACTCTCTCGCTCTCTTCGCCCTCCTAGTGCAGGTGCACTTTGCCGGCTGCTTGTCACCCGCGTAACTAACACTGCCTTCCATTTCCCACCCACCTTTCTCCAACTCGCAACAATAACAGAAACAACAAACGCCAGCCATTTGCGTAATTACACAAGTGTCAATTGACGGGGAAGAATGGAACGTCAATCTCTACAGGATCTTATGGAACTCCGTTGATCATGCCAGTCACTCCGATAAGAATTTCCGTTCGTCACCAAAAACTATTCTATTGTGCTCTTAAAAATGGAGAAATTAAGTATATCTTCATTAGTAAGTTCGATACGGGCACGATTGAATTATCACGGTGAAAGGTGGTGGTAGGTCGATTTCTGGAGGGCGGTAAGGCGCGCGGGTAGGAAGAGCGGGCACCTTGGCATCTTATCAAGAGGGAATCACTGGCTTTAGGAGAGTATATCAGATAAGCAAATGATAAATAGAAAAACAGGATTGGCGGCATGCAGGTAAGGTATGTAAGCGCTACTTCAAGATCAATCACCACTGATTGCGGCGATCCCAAGCGGAGGAATCTCTCGAGGGCTGTCATCGGCTCGAGTCAATGGAAATTTGTACTATTTTTACCTAGTCTGCTTTTGCCCAAAAGATGCTGATAATCACAACCAAGGACGCCCGCTACCTTTGTCACTTTGATGCCGATACACAGACGCGCGCGCCCCTCTGTGTGTGTGTTATTAGGATATCGAGATATGTTGCGGCTAGGGGGCAGCTTACTGCTAGAGGTTTACCGCAAACTGCTAAGAAATCGATACGCGACACCAATTAAGATTTATCTACAAAGCGATAGTGAAGGCTAATCAAGCCTGCCGCGATCAAACAATCTTATCTCCCTGATAACGGATACAACGGACGAATTAACTATCAAATTGTTAATTACTTTTCGTGTCTCGGCGGGCCACTCTTTCGGCCGCCGTTGGATAACAAGACAGGCTAATTGAAGTAATCGGATGATTTCCTGCCTCGAAAGTAAGTCGCGGTTCTATCGTCGAGACTTTGACCTTAGCTAGCCTGTCCCACCTACGCCTAGGTAAGGTCTAAGTCTGCCAAGGCTAACTAGGTGCATGAAGCTGTCCGGCACAATTGCCGTAAGCTTCCAATCGATAATATCTGCACCCAGTACAGGTAGTCTTGAGTTCAGGTCGTTTGCTGGGTCTCGGCTGGTTGATAGTTCATCTTTTCCGAGCGGGACGAAACCATTTTATCAGCACCATGTACGACAGGGTGATATGATATGTAGGGTCTTTGAATCACCTACACATATAAATAAATAATTGTCATAAATACCCTAGTAATTTTAATCACACACGAATGATGTCCCACTCTTTTCTATATCGTTAAAATTATATATAGTTTACTTTGTATGCAGTGCATATAATATAAAACACATGCGCCATTCATAAAAATTGGGGTGATTGAAAAACGAGAGAATCAGCTTGGAAATACATATATATAGACTAAATTTACAAGTCAAGTGATGTATTAGCAAGGGTTCGAGATTGCTAAAAAAACGCAGGAAGTATATGTAGCCAAAATAGTAAGTGAGGTATAAAGAGTGTCCTTCGAAGACGATGAGTATCGGAATAGCCTGGGTGAGACGAGTGGTTGGTGGCAGGTTGTACGTTCTACGTGACTCGAGGCTTAAGCAAATATATGTACTCCGACCCTTCCCATTTGACTAGTCGCAGAGAGCGACTTTTCAATATAGGTTTACTAAACTAATAACGCTGAGACTACTGCAACAGGGTAAGCGTCGGGTGATCCATCATATATTCCATGAAAAGAAAACATAACAGGTTTAGCCGCATCTTAGTAGACCAACCAGTTTTCCTAGCGGCTCGACTCTCAGAAGCTTCGTAGGCATTTGAAAGAAGAATATGAAAAGAAAAGGAAAGATAATGGGAAGCTGTCTTCTTTGTAGGAGTCAGAAAGGCGAGGATGAAGAGAGAAATGAACAGAATGGCTAGAAACTTCGTTAAACAAAATTACAAAAATATAATTCCGATCTCAAATATCCGTAGAAATGAGAAAAATCTTAATTGTAGAGCAAAATTATGGGAATGGGAAACTAAAAAATACATAAAACAACCAAACAAAGGAGAATCAAGACCTAGAATGTTGATAGGAACGAAAAAGACCGACTGAAACAGAAAAAGCATCCCAGAAGGCACGGAGGACAGGAGGAACGTGATGAACAACGCGCTCGCGCGCGCGCGCCCGAACATCATTATCGCTCCAATGGATAAGCAAATGTGTTGTCCCCTCGTCGAGGGCCAAGCTGCTTCGTGCAATGGCAAAGCGATACAAGCTGTGCCGTGATAACCATAACCGATAAGCGGGCCGATTACTCGATTACTCGAAAACTGGGCGTGATACGGCTATTACGCGGCTATTAGTCGGCTGATATGTCACTGGGAATATATCACATGCCACGAGGCCAAAAACCCGTGGCGGGAGTGCGGGGGGACAAATGTCCAGCGGTATCGTGCGCTCGATTCGAGGCTCCAAAAAACGAAAACTCCAAACGCTAATCACGAGAGGAATAGTTCTTGCCAGTGTGAAATTTCCAATCGAAGCCGAGAATCGCACGAGATCAATAAAGAGAACAAAGACTAGCTCAGTTGTAATTAGAAACAAAGCTAGGCTCTGGTAATTAGAGGAAGAAAAGCCTTGGCAGAAGACACAATGCATGGCAAAGTACAGTTGGACTCGGGTCGTACGAAGGTGGGACGGGAATGTGATGAGACTATAAGGCGCCCTGACGATCTTCATTCGCAGGTGGATCGGAATTGCCATCCAGAAGCCAATTGGGTGAACCAGTTGCTCTCGCAATGAGAAAATGCCGATGGTTTCTAGTGCGCCGTGCAACGTAGAACGTACAACGTGCAGGGTGAGCCACTTGCCTTTCAATCACCATTGTCAGATATACGTTGCCGTATTCATACACACAACAATTATAAATCATATACCAATTCCACCAGTCAAGATTACAGGTTGCACATTTTTTCTTTAAAATGATTAACATCGCGCTGATATAATTGTGAAAAATCTTAATGACTTTTAATAAAACCGATCAAACCCTACTACTATTCTCCCAACGATATCATCATAAAATGAATCAATTTTCAATAAGACAAATCTAAAACCAGTTATTTTGCCTATCTCGATATTTCCAGTGTAAAAAACCCCAAACCTCCCAAGTAAAACACGTACAATACATGGATACCTGTCTTCGAATCCGCGGCGAACGCCGACGCAACTGAATCGCCCTGTAGAACATAGAAGGTGTGTAAGCTCGACAGACATCAGTGAGGGTGGCAGGTCCTCGCTCGGCGAGTAAATGGTGCGCGGGCGATCGGCGAGGGGAAGTGGCGAACTGGCGAACTGGCGAACTCTCGAGGGGTGAGAGCTTGGCGTCGGTGGTGGCGTGGCGCGCGCGGCTTGCGCGCCACCCCCTGCTGAATGGTGCGCGGGCGCCGCTCGCTCTCCCCGGCGATGCCTCTCTCTCGAGGGTGAAGCCGGCGCAACGATCTCTCGAAGGGGTTGCGTGGGGGCGTGGCGGACTGGCGAGATCCCCCGGAGATGAGGCGCGATAGGCGTGGCAGATCCTACTGACCAGCGAAACCGAGCGAAAAGCAAAGCGATCGGAGCACCAGCCAAACGCGAGCCGGTGCTTGCTGCGGGGAAGCCGGCCTGCGATTTCTCTCCTTCTGCGCGGAGAGGGCACACACAATTCTCGCTCCTCGGTTTCTTCCCGTAATTATTTACACTCGCCGAGGCTACGCGCGATACCAGGATAATTGTGGTCCGATCGGGGCCTCGAATCATCGGCCGATTATTATCTGTCGGTGGGCTGCTTCGAGATATATCGATATCTCGGCTGGTTACGAAGGAGAGGAGGCCGATCGTCGCTCGTCGAGGAAAGCCTTTTCCCGTGGATCTAGGAACTGAGAGAGAGAGGCAACACCTTCTCTTCCTCGACTGATGCCAGTTAACTCGGTGGCAGCGCGCGTGTGTGTGTGGGGGTGGGTGGGTGTGCGTGCGGAGGCGCACGTGTGTGTGCACTGCCAGTCCCAGTGTGACAGTCCCGATGTAACCGATATGGTTTAAGGCATGGGCTGCGACGAGGCCCCGCGCATCCTTCTGGACTGCGATTGCTGATCGAGAGGAGGAGCACAGTGTGTAATTATAGTTGGCAGATATCGAGATCGACCGACACCGCGTCAGTGGACTCCAGGAATCGCGAAGGCTGAATGGAGAGTGCGAGACGTAGAGTGTGGACAGGCCGGCGTAGAAAGGCGCGCATCATCATTCGTAATCAGTGCTTCTTCCCCGATTTCGGCTAATCTCCGCGGATCGCCAGTACGCACCTCGCAATCGAACACTAGAGGGAAGCCGAGCCAGTGAAACTGTCCGATGAAGTGACAGTGTAAATAGCTATCTCGCCGGAGATCCGGAAATGCGCGAGTGACTCCTAGAGGCCGAGGTCCCGAAGATGCATTACAATTTGCAAACAATCTCCGAGGAGTTACACCGGCAGTCTACGCAGGCGAGCGCGAACCAAGCGAGCCAATCGCAACTCTACGGCATAGAGGAGAAGATCCGCGAGCCGGGCAACTCCTGCTCGATACCGGAGAGGAGCAAGTCCCCGAGCAAGACAGGCCCCAGCGAGGAGGACTTCCATTACGGGAAGAGGACCGCGAGCGGGGAGGTCGAGTCCCTCGCACCAATGTCCAAGTATCGAGAGGAGTTCGAGGGCAAACGATTCTCCAAGTGCGACCTGGCGACCTCGAGGGATCGCAGAGTCGAGGCCGAAGAGGACGAGAAGGAGGAGCGCGAGCGGAAGCACGAGCCCGAGCAGGACTACGAGCAGGAGCTCGACCTCGAACTGGAGCACAGTGGCACAGTGGAGCACGAGCCGCGAGAGGATCGCCCGGAGGAGCCGGTGAGCTTCCCCTTCGAGCGCGCCGATTTCGAGAAGGTCGAATTCAAGAGCGTCGGCCGCGAGTTAACCAGAGCCCACTATCGGAAGAGCAGCTCTTCCCCGTCGAGGAAGACGCTCTCCCCTTCCTCGGGGTACGCGGTGGGTCCCCGGGAGAAACGGGGAAGCCACGCTCTCGGGAAAACCTCATTCTGCATCGATGCGCTTCTCGGCCGAGCCGGCGACAAGCAGGAGAGCCTCGAGCACCGTCAATCGGACCACGAGCGCTTCCTCTCCTCGAGGAGCTCGAAGCCGATAGGGCAGATCGCTCGCTACATCGGCAACCCCAGTGAGTTTCGCGAGCGCGATCAGGATCAAGAGCGAGACGGCGAGTCCCCGTGCTCAGCGGCCGGCGGCATCACCTCCGAGGAGCAGCGTATGCTCAATTGCGTCAACATGACAACGGTCTTCCCGAGATTGCACGACTCCCCCGGAGGGAACTTCGACGGGCACTACCGTCAGAACTCCTCGGCGAACATGATCGCCGAGAGGATCAGCCAGAGTGAACGAATGTCCTCGGTGCAACGGGAGCAGGTTTCCGGCTGCAGTTTCGCCGGTTCGCCAGGAGGACCTGGTGCGAGTATCGCGCGAGGCGGCGAAGGCGCCGCTCTATCCGGAGTGGGAAGCCTCGCGGCCCTAAGTAGTCTGAGCGGCATGAGCGCACCGGCTATGGGGAACAGTGGCTGCATAGGCGGCCCGATGGCCAGTGTTATCGGGCTGAGTGGGCCGTCGCCGTCGATCGGCACCGGCAACGGCACGCTCTACCGGAACGCGCGCTTGGACCCGAGCAGGTCCGAGGAGGACGCGTCGCTGGAGGTTGCACCGAGCAGGACCGGAAGCGCGAGCTCCGCGAGCAATGCCAGCCACAGCCAGAGCCACAGCCAGAGCCACAGTCCGGCGTCGAGTCCGCCGATCTCCCCGGGATCGGAGGAGCAACCGAACAATGGGCTGGTGGGCCATCCGAGCCTGCCGGCCGGTCATTACGCTAGTCTCGCAAGTGGCGTCGTTCGCCAGAATCAGACGCTTCTCCTGCATCCGGCTGGGCCTCTCATACACCCGGCGGGTTTGTACTATCACCCGGCGAGCGGGAGTGCCTTTCACTCGATACACAAGGACTCCGGACAGCCAGTGTCGCACTCGCAAAGCGGACCTGCTCATCCCCAGCAGCAGCACCATATTCACCCGCTGCAGCTCGAGTGGCTCGCCAGGACGGGGATGCTCTACCCTAGGCTGCCTGCTGATTTGGCTGGTAAGTCCAAAACAGAATTGCGATATTTGTAGCTATAAACTGGTCATACTTTCATACAAAAAGGTTCTTAATTTTGATCTATTAATGCGGTTGAATTCCGCTTATGTCCGCAAATGCAATTGTTATTGAAAGCGGCTGATGATTCACGCAAGTTCCCAAACCCCCCAATAAACCACAAACTAACAATACTTTCCCTAACTCTCTCTCTCTCATGTTACACATGCAGTCTTATCCGTAAATATCCCCTAAACAAGGTCTCCTTTGTTTCTCAACAAGCCAATCACATTCCTCAAGTAACATCGACGAATATTCCTACCAGTAGACGCGTGCCCTGACGAAAATCCCTCCCCGATCGGGAGCCGCCGCCGCGAGAGCGGGCACGCTTATTTCTAAAGTGGCTTAAAGTCGTCGAGCAGATTGCACGCATCATGACTAACCGATATCCTGTGTTTACATGCCTAATGCAATGCTCTACCGAGCCATATTGCTCGGCTACTCGAGTTTGGTAATCGTGATAACGGATAAGGTCGCTCTCCCTCGGCTAGTTGGTTCGTCCGTTGGTTGATCCGTGCCGCCGCCGCCAGGACGTACACCTTTCTCCTTATCTCGGGCGGGCTGTTGATTTTCTTCGATATGCACCGTCCCTTTGCATCACACGCTCGACGATCTTCACCGGCCCCGTCGGCTAATTCCTCGCTGAAAAGCAGAACAACAAGGGTGAGAAGAGGCTCGACTCGCAAAGCCGCTCTCCGATCCGAGCGAGAGAGAGGACGAGAGGGCGGGGGAGCTCGGGGGGGAAAGAAGAGTTAGTTACCACGGTAAATTTGCCGCTTGAAAAAAGAGCAGTGGCCGCGTTGTCGGGCCAATCAGTCCCAGAGCTTTTATCGAGCAAATTGGTCGGTGAACGTACGCGCGTGGTCGTACGTACGTACGGTTAGCTTGCCAATAGCCAGAGAGACAGAGCTGCACACTGACTTTCTCTCTTTCTCGCGCGAGCGAGCGGCCGCGCACACAGAGACAGGGTATAGGGGATGAAAAAGAGAAGCTAGCAGAGGATGAAGGTGTAGAGAGTGGGCGAGGGGGTGGCCGAGAGTGGAAGCGCGAGCGGGATGAAAAAGAGAGTGGGAAGCGGAAGAGAGAGAGAGAGAGTTGGGAAACGAGGGGGTTGGTAAAGGGCGAGAGGGTGGAGGGAGAACGAGTGTGCGGATATAGAAGAGCCGAGTACGAATGTGTGTGTGTGTGTGTGTGTGTGGTAGCGCAAGTAGTATGGGGAACAGGGGTGCGAGGTGCGGGGCACTGCCTGTCAGATGATCCTGATTGGTAGTTGCCGAGCAATCCACCCTCGACAGAGAGAGGAAAAAAAAAAAGAGGCGAAAGCCCCCGATAGCGTAAAATGGGGAACGAGCGGGAAAAAGCGCTCGTGTGGAATAAAATAAAACGGCTATGTATTGTCCATTCTGTCGAGGTTGGGCAGCCATTATCGCTTCGGCGGCGAGCGCCGAGGGCGGACTTGTTAAAAATTGTTCGATCCTACTGTCGTCGCGTTTACTCTCGATGCCGTTCCTCTTTCTTTCTCCAGGCCGCCCCCGCCGCCCGCCTGTTTCTAGCTGACACTCTGTAAATAACGATCGTTGCTTCTGACCAACTGCCAACTGACGATTGCCAATCGACATGGTCGGGCGGTGAACTCTTCCCGCGGCGGCCGCGCGCACTGCCGCTCTCCGGCCGGCGTGCGTGCGAGAGCGAGCGACGGCCACTTTCGGCAGCGGACAATGCCATGATTTACTTGGCTCGAATGTTTGTTCGACTTGTTGACGGCGGCTACGCCTTTGTCAATACCTTCGATGGATACACCTTCTCGCGTTCCACGCATTCTCAATCGGACTCTCTCGCACCCGGCGCACCCGCAACCTTTTACCCAATTCAGAGCGTAATGAAAAGCGAGCTCAAAGTCGAATTCAAAGTTCGCCGAGGAAACTCTGGTTGGATCGAAGATATTAAAGAGCGTAGAGCTCAGAAGAGAGATGATCTTTCGAAGACGAGATCAACAAAGAGATATGTTCTCTCCGGTTGACAGTGGGAATTCCAGCGGTCCTCGGACCTTTTCCCTTTTTTCCCGTCTCAATTTCACGTCTCCGCTCGGCGAACTAACAAGCCGTTGCCGCCGCCGTCGTCGGCGTCGTCGTCGGGAGACAATGGCGGAAAGATCGGCACGCTGGCGTGCGGCGCTTCTGCCAACAGAGGGGGAGATCTGATACTCGGGAGACCTGGCACGCGAAGGGTTGGCGGATGATTTAATTAGTTAATTGTGCGTCATTCATCCGTCTATTCATCCCCGCCGTTCCCCCTGCAGCGGAGGTAGCCTCTTCCCTGGGCCGCTCTCGAGCGACCGTTCCCTCCACCAGAGCCACCATCATGCCACCCTCGCCCTCACCACTGGCTCCCATCCCCATCGCCATCACCGTCCTCATCCTCATCCGCATCCTCTCCTCTCCGCAGCCCTCTCCCTCTCGCCATGGTCACGCTAACCTCGCCTACAGCCCCAACCCTCTTCTCTCTTCTACCCATAAACATCCTACTCTTGATTCTACTCCTGCTCGCTCGCTCGCCCGCCGTCGACCTCTTCTCGCGCTCTCTTATCTCGCCGATGGCTGGTGTCACTGGTACCACCTACCTAGCGTCGTCATAGCAACCTTAGATTTGTACTCTGCCTTCGGCCCTTAACGCCGCGTAATTAATTTCCACCCCCCACTCGCCCCACGTTCTTCCGACAATTCTCCGAAGCATCAATTTCCGAGCGATGAAAACATTGTTTAATCCGCAACTCTTCTACGTCCTTTCCATTGCTGGTATATTTAAATATCGTAGCGCAAATCTTTATATTTATTGATATTGTGTTAGTTGCGACTATAAGTCGTGTTCATTTATTCTTCATTAAGAGAATCAAGTTTATTAACTCAAATCTCTCAACACTTGGACAATTAATTATTTCACCATTAAATAATTCTTGAATCCGCAACTCTTCCGCATTTTTTGCGTCACTAATATACACAAGCATTATACTTATTAACATTGCATTGGTTTCAACTATCTTGTTGACTTATCGGTGACTGAAAAACTCGACTTCACTCAAAATCCCTCAACATCTTAGATGACTAATTGTTTCACCATTGACAAATGATAGCTGACACATGATACAATATGCATCGCGGAGAGAGCGCAGTCAGTAACGTGTAGCAGCTAGTTAGTGCCGAGGCTCAGAGGTAGTACACAAGTAAATGTGTACAGAGGGAAGAGGCTCGGTTCGCTCGGGTCATAGCATTGACAGTGGTGGTTGGTTGGTTGGTGGTGGTATCTGCTTCGATGGTGGCCGAGCTGCTGATGATGGTGCGGAGGAGGTGGTGGCGGCGGCGGCAGCGGCAGTGGTGGTGGTAGCAGTAGCAGCATCACCACCGGTAGCTTTGGTCTACCTATCTATAGACATACAGGTGGTAATGGCGTTTCTGAATTAGCTGTGAGCTAGTTTGGCCGTCCACAAGCAAACAGATCTCGGTTACCCAATGTGTAACGTTTCGCGTTCTCTCGAACCTAGCCCGAGTGCACCTCTCCCTGTAGCTACGTGTGGTCCACCTCTGCCCGTACACGCATGCATGCCGAACGTCGAATCGAAAGTCCTTCCCAATTTCCTCCCGGTTTCCCGTACGCTGCTTTTCGATCGAACCTACTCTTCTTTTCTGCGTGTGCTTGAGACCAGAGCGTTTAGAGGGAGAGTTTTGAATTTGCTATTTCTTCCGTGGTTTTGGATTTGTGGTAGAATTGTACTTCTTTCCTTTGGGCCATCGGTTTGTGTGTACTTGAATCGGTTAAGTCAGGAATATGACTACACATAATATAAAGAGAGTAGATGTTTTATTTGAATAAAGAGAATAATCTTCCACGAGTATCCGGCGGTGCAGTTTTCTCTTCCACTGCATTCGAGTTTCGTTGAAAAGACCTAATTACTTATTCTTCATTTTGTAGTCAAGTAGAATGCACGTACTCCTCAAATGTCCAGCCACAAGGCAAAGTAAAGCACTAATGAAACTCTGACAAAAAAATCCCTGTTTTAAACAGAAGTTTCTCTTTAAAAGTAGACGCAGCGTAAAAATTCAGTATAACACGTACAGTAGAATTACAACGCAGACTGCAAAACATCCGCAAAACATCCAGTTTCCATGACTACACGCGCACACCCAACGAATTCCGATCATCCGCAACTTACAACCAGTTAGGCATTGATTGCCGAGGACGAGGAGGATCAGGCGGAGAAGAGGTTGTGGGCTTGATAGTCCTGGTAACAATAAGTCGAAGGCAGGCGCGCGGAGGCGAGAGAGCCGAAGTCGATGCCGAGGCCGAGCCAAAGTTGGAAGAGAAGGCGGTCCGTGCTATGAGCTCGGATGCTGCAGGCGGGGCTTCCAACATTAAGCGTTACCACAAGGACAGCCACCCGCGGGCATGCCCGCTTCTCTTCTCTCCCTCTCCTCTCCCCCCACCCCCGCGCTCTCCTTCTTCGCCGCTGCTCTTCACCACCCCCGCGCCCAACCCCCACCGGCGCCCTCTCTCGCCACTTCTCGTCTTTTCGCTTTGGCCACGGTTCCCTCGGAATTTCCTCTCCGCCGAGAATCACGTACCGCGCAGCGAGAAAGAATAGTTTTACTGGCAATTGCAAGAGTATCGTTGATCGTTGGCGAGTATGTGAATTAAAAATGATAAGTTGATAATGAAAATAATGAGAGCGTTAGAGGAAAGGCGAATTACGAGTTACCAGTGAAATCGAGAAAAGATTATAGTTTTACTAACAGTAATAGTTGCTGGGAACACAAATGATGGAATTCAGTGTGATAAATATTTACTTGTTAATAAAATTAATGTGAACGATTAACTATAGGCAACTTGTGAGAAAGAGACGAGGCAAAAATGGGCGTTGAATGATAATGGAAATGCTTTGCTTGAGGTAAAAAAAGTGGCAGCGATGAAAGAGGTGGCGATTTGAACGCCAAGAGGCCAGCAGGTTCGCATCGCACCGGAGAAGAGCGAAAGGAGGGTGCTGGTTTCTGGCAGTGGCGCGCGACAAAGCACAAGGGTGGAGACTGTGGAGAATGGTGCGGCCGACCGGTGGCGTTAAGTACAGATAATAGGCGCTGTTTACTGGTACGATGATCAGCATGATTTAAGGGTAGTATGGCATGAAGCGGCTAATGGGGCCCCAAATAAATTAAATTATCATGATAAAAGTGTGCGGGGCGAGGGCTCTCTCGGTGGGGTGGAGTAGCGCCGGATGTGTGGCCGTCGAAAGAGCACCCTGCTGCTCTTTGGAAAGTACACAAGAGCACCTCTCTTCCTTCCTACACTCCACACACACATACACAGGGAGTCGATTGTCGACGCTCGACGCTCGACGCTCGGCACACCACCCCGCGATGAGATCTGTTCCGATCACCTCCCTTCCACTTGATTCGCCTCGATTCGATGCAATTCGATTCGATTCGATTCAATTCGATAATGTAATCAAAGCGACCCAGCCCTATTTGTTTACCGACATCTGTCATAACTTATACGTACTGTCGATTTCCTACTTTCGCTATTTCCTATAAACTGAATAAAACTTGCGACAAAAGAGAACTATTGTTGAATAGCATACTTGGCTGTATAATGGTTGGGAATTGTTAGTGCGGCGATTTCAGTCAACTGCTTGAGGAAATGCGTTTGGCGAAAGCTTGAAAAGGGAAAGGAAGATGCAACTTTTACTAGTTTTTACTTCGGCGTAAAAAGCAGCAGATGTATAAAGCAATATGAATCATACAAAGGCTACAATGAAACAAAGCTATTGTTGAATAAAATACTTGTCTGCAGAGGAATTGAGAATTGTTATTGGCAGTTCGAATCAGCTGCTTGATAGAGTGGGCTACGGAAAAGGAGAGCAGATGCATAGAATAGCAGAGATATGAAAGGTGTTGGAGAGCAGAGAAGAGAACCTGTCTGACAATGACAACAAGGACCCTCTTGGTTGCGAGGATGGGCAGATTTAATTATTGACCTAGTTGGCTGGGGTGGGGGATGGATGGGCCATGGGGCCAGGGGGATTACAGGGAGGGGTAAATTAGAGAGCCGGCGGGGGTCAATTGGGTAAATGGCGAGGAGGGGAGCAAGTAATGATCCAAATAATAAGAGTCGTAGCGCACCAACGGTGACAATGACGGAGGTGAAATCTTCAGAATGGAGCATATGTGCTCGGCGGGTGGGAAAACCACCCTTTCACTCTGGCAATAAATATGCCTAATATTCCAGTCGCTTGATATGTATAGCTCTACGAATCGAAGCAGGAACGGAAAACGCTCGTACCAATCTGCGTTGTAGCACTTTCATGCATTTATTCCTCGGAAAAACCCAATTATCATATTCGAATGACTCAACTCATTATTAATATTTGCTGTTTCATTTCGGCCAAGATTCATTATTTCGCATGACATCCCCATTGCACTATACTATTAGGGTCTCTAATTGTGCGTAAGAAATTGCTGGGTTCTGTGAATGGTGTATCCTATGATTAAATTTGGCCTGACCAGTGTTCCATCAAAATAGATCATAGGATTCCTCTTAGTTTTTGCCCGAGTAGCAAATCTTAATGGCTCGGTTTCTACATTCTTCCGGTTTGTTATAAAAAATATAAATTTTCTTTATATTCGCATCACTTATCCGTTTTATCCGGCCCTTTCCAATATGCTAATCGTCAGGCAAAGCAAAAACAAAAACAGTGGCATGTGCTGCGACCTTAGTGGTGACAGCCGATCAGGGCAAGTCCCGAATGCGTTAAACTGGCCCATTTGGGATGACATAAGGCTGTCGGATATAAGCGGCGATTAATACCAGTGCGAGCGCGTGCATCGAGCTAAACATTGCCATGTGTACAAACAGTGACAGACTGCCAGTTTCGCACCCTCGCTACTTAAGTTTCATAGGAGCGATGGCGACGTCGATGACGATCCTGATCGCCCTCATGATTTCACAACCGACCGCTTAGCACACGTCTACTTTGATCTCCAAGGTGCATTGACGAATCGCGCAAAAGTTCCGCGAACAACTGCATAAACAACCAAGATGGGGGGGAAGAAGCAATAAATGGGGTAAAACTAAGGAATAAAACCGAAGAGGAATGGTCGGCCGATCTGATTCTGGATTCTGGGCGAATTCCATCCCATTGAAGCTAGCAATAGCAACATAAGTGGAAGCGTCCAACCCCCCTAAGGGGAAGTTGTCGGGCAGGGCTAATCGTTAGGGCGGCTTACTACCCCAGCGTCTAACCCCAAATCATACTCGATCGTAACACCCATGGGGATTTACACCGACGATAATTGCATTAGCATTCGATGATTTTTATTGGCTCGCCGGTGCGCGCGCGCGCGCGCTAATACCAACAGCATCCATCCGTCCAATTGGCGACTGAGCCAATTAGTCGAAGGGCACAAGATATCGCAGCCCCTTCCGGGCTAACAAGCACACTCGCGTATAAGAAGCCGGCTCTTTCCCTCTCGTCACTAATGCGATTATTAAACAGAATGCACATTCCCCTCCGCATCTAATTGGCCGGTTTCTTGCTCGGTTCATAGGCTGCGCCGCTCAACACGCTCTCCTCGGCAAGACAAGGCGACCAAGGACCGCCTTCACTTCCCAGCAATTGCTCGAACTCGAGAAACAATTCCGCCAGAACAAGTACCTCAGTCGCCCGAAGAGATTCGAAGTGGCTACTTCGCTTATGTTGACCGAAACCCAGGTAAGCACAACTTTCACTCACTCAGATCAATCAAAGTATCCCCGGCATTCTCGAGCTGCTAGACAACGCGTCGCGACGCTTCTTCAAAGCGATTGGGAAATTCGAGAGAAGAGAATTGGACTCGTACTGCTAGCAGACAAATGTGCCAGTAGACTGCACATGTGATACATATGCAATGGGAGAAGCGCATGAAACTGCAGGCAAACGAGAGTATACGATTGCCAGAGTGTTTAATCAGACGGAAGAGATTCAGCGGAGTTTTCCGGCTCTCTTGGCGGCGACCTATGTACAGGGTGATTCACTTGTCGCACATTCATTTCTACCGATTGGATGCTCGTGTAGAGAGGAGCATTCAACACTGTTTAGTCATTTTAATTATACACTAATGGATCGCCAATCTTTTTTACCCTTTGTACATTGTACTATATATTATTATATTGCAAGTATGAGACTATACGTAATATAATAATTTTCGTTAAATACTGATGAAAAGATGAGTAGCGCATTTCTTATCCGCAGTCGAGTGAATCACCCTATACATATGTGTGTACATACATTAGACTAGAGACAGGTTTTCGGTAAGGCTGCATTATCAGATCCCGCATGCCAACTCATGGGGAGTTAAGGGCATAAGTAAATATTCGAGATTTGGCCAAGATATCGCAGTGATGTCGGAATTTTATCACGTTTGGTTGCCGTAATCGTAGTCGTTTCGAGAGTGCGGAAGATGCCTCCCAGGAGCACTTTACCCTCTCTCGGCGATACGAGGGTAAAGATCGAATGGGGGGTCGGCTCTCTTCGCCGGCTTTCCGTCTGCGACTCCGTCTCGACGAGGAGAGGCATCCTACCTCCCAAGACATGATATGTTGCCCGACGGATTTACATAACATTCCTGTAGCATCGCGAGCAGGGGGAAAGAAAGTTGGGTTTTGATCTATTTGTTACTCTTATGACAGTCTTGGCCGAACTGCTTATACGCAGGTGATGGACGAAGGGTGTCTTCGGATCGGACTCTTAAACACTGTAAATGCGCATGAGATCGTCGGTCGCTTTGGCTTTTGTATGCTTAAAGTCAACTTGGAGCTGCCGTTCGGTTTCAGGTTTTTCGAGCAACTCCGATTGCGCCTCGTTTAAATTTAAAGGCGGATGAGACCTTCGGTTTTAGACAATTTAATACTGGGAATTCAGTAGTGAAGGTACTCCGCTTTCATTGCCTTACTTGTAATTATTTGCGCTCAATGAGCGTCGGATCCGAAGAGTCCTGAAATAATTGAACAGCATTCCATGCGTCCGATGGGCAATATCTCAGACATGTTTCCATTGGTTTCTTTGGATTTCTCCAGGTGAAGATCTGGTTTCAAAACCGTCGCATGAAGTGGAAGAGGAGTAAGAAAGCTCAACAAGAGGCGCGTGCAAGTAGCAAAGTCGAGGAGAGTCCTAGCGGTGGTAACAGTGCAAGTAGTACGAGTGCGGCTGCGGCAGCCGTTTCCTCCGCAGCAGCTCCTCTCCGAGCTAACGAACGAGATACCAACAGTTCCAGCGAGCTCACCGGGAATCCCGCTGCAACTGGGTCGTCCATCAACGAAGAATCGAGAGGGACTTTGCAGGAGAGTCAAAGAAGTACGACCGAGCTTCAAGAACCCCTTTATCGGCCTTACGTAGTATAAATCAGTAGGAAATCGGAGGAGTTGAGTTGAAACGACCCTACACGCGCGAGCCTATGGAATGCGAAAGGGAGCAACAATCTATGTAACCAAATAACCAATCCTAGCCGTTTTATTGGCCCTTCCCTTAATCAGTCGTCAGACTCTCGCCCGCGACCAATCGAGTAAAGTACTGTACTGTCATAGATTCAGACTACGATAGTGTTGACGATTCATCTAATACCAATGATTTGAAGCTCACCGACCGGCAACCGACTGATTGACACGTATGTTTTCCTTCCCGTCGCCACCGTTCGCCCTCGTGTCTTGTGTTTTGTATATCGTGATTTGGTATTTCGTGTGTCCTGTCTCCCGTGCCAACGCAACACCCATTCGCTCTCCTACTTGTAAATAGAGTCACATACTTATGTTAGTCGATTGCGATCATCGCCAATTGTCGATGGATTTCTCTGTAAATAAAGCGAAAGGAGGCCACGATCAAGCCAACGCGACGCCGACGGTGCAAACGGAACCTTCGTTTCAATGAACATAATCCTGGAGAAGATTCGCATTTTTGTTAGACACTGACATGTAACTTTTGATTGCAGAACTGCATAATTGAAACTCGAATGTCAGCGCCTAGCCTTAGACATATTTTTCAACGGAATTCACTTCCTAGTGTAAATTGTACACATACACAGAGGCCGCTCATTTAAATACGTGGAGTACATATGAAAATGAGTGATCCACTTTAGCCCGGGTGGTTCGTTTTGCCTCGATCTCCCTTACAGTAAACCGCACGCAGGTATAACAGGAAAGAAGGCATTTGTCCGTACAGGGAAGTTGCAGGTGTACCCTCGAGCCCTCTAGTTCATCTGCTTACTATCGCAGGAGGAGTAAAAGCGTGGCCAGGAACCAGAGCGTGAACGCCTTGCAGTAACGTTTAGTCTTTTACTATCGCACTGTCAGATTGTTCTATTTTCTATTTTCGACTTTCGACTTTCGATTTCCTTACAGTATAGCCGCTTGAAATCCGCCTCCGTGTACGCTCGTAAGCTAGAGCTAGAGGAAACAATTATACCGCTAGAGGCCCCATTGTGAATGGAATACACGTAGTATTACCGGGGCCGAAGACAACGACGAGTGTAAATAGAACCTGTGAACGTGTATGTATAGTTCTCTCGTAAAGAAGACATATGTACAATGTATATGTACGATATATGGCAATGAAAAGTCTTAATATAATGTTGCGACAAGTTCCTAAAATAAAAGACTCAAATGCCGATGCAAGTAGATGCTAGTAGTGTCCTCTATCTTTTTCTCTTTTGCTCTTCAACTAAACGCAATGAATTATTAGTTTGCGTGAAACTGTTAAATATCGAGTGATTCGGCAGTCACCGTGCAACTCTGGTCGTCTTTCGACGCTACCTGTTCTCTGCTCCCTTCCAACTGTTTCCTGCTCCCTGTTTCCAGCTCCCTGCTCCCTGCTCCTTGCTCACTGATCCTCGGTCTCCGGCCTCTGATTCCTACTCCCTGTCAATCGAGCGACAACATCAGTATTTATGACATGCTAATTCCCCGTTATGAATTCCCTTCCCTAGGCCGTTCCGTGGATGGCTGCTCTCTGTCTCTCCACACTCGTCGCTCGGCGCCCGTACGTGTGTATACGGGAAATGAATAAATTTCTAACGCGCTCCAATGAGATTCAGGGCCCTCCAAGACAATTCCGCTCAACCAGGATTCGGGAATGGTGTATTGTTGATTATTTCGTGTTCACTTTGTTCATGTCGCGAATGTTGCAGCGTTGTTGTACCTGTGTGGTAATATATCGGTAAAGATTGCAAAGAGGGTGGAGAAAGCCAAGGCTAAGTAGGCAAAGCAGGTTGTACTCACTTTGGCTGGACTACACCATCTCTGCTTTCCTAGTAATGTTCTCGTAGAAGGCACTTACATACCTCGGCTCGTTTGGCCGGCAAACCATATCCCAAAGCTTTTCAGGAAGGATTGGCGCCGCGCCAGGTCGCCGATTTCTCATGATTTCCGAGACAGCGACGCCTATCGATTCGAGATTTTTCTTCCCCAATCGCGACTCCCCTTCCTTCTACCCCCTTTACCCTGCCGCCGAAATCACGTAAAGCCACAAATTCCACTCGACTCTCTTAGAAATTGCGTTCATTAGTTCCTGCGACCCTCAAACATTTAGCCAGCCAATGAAACATTATGACACACAGGGTTGTTGAGCGGTTTTCCAATCTAGCCTCGTATCCTAGCGATACGACATCGTTATACCGTTGTCTCCCTCAAAATCCGTCGAATGGGAATTTCTCCCGAGGCGTACTCGGCTGTGCAGTGGTGCTGGGAGTGGCGGCAGAGGTAAGTAGACTCGGAAGTCGAGGAGAAACGAGCTGAAACGGGCCGAAACGAGGAGAAATGAGGAGAGATGGCCAGGCAGTCGACGAGTAAAGACGAGCGCGAAGGAGGAACGCTCATGTTTATATGCATTGTATTGCTAAAACCCTTTTAACTGAATTACATTTAGCGATTCCACTGCCGCTTCCCCCGTCCGCCCTTACCACAGCCCCTCTCTTTTCGCCAGACCACCCCTTACATTTATATCGATGAAAATGTAACTCATCCTAACGCAACAAGACTCCAACTCGTTCCAAACGTTTCCACAGCGATTCGCTATTATTTGTCTCTTGGCAGTGGCGAACTCTCTTTTCGGCAAACCACCTCTTCCATTTCTATCGATGAAAATGAACCTCGGCCAAACACGACAACAAGACTCCAAACGGTTTCGAGGGTTTCAGCAACAATTCGCCATTATTTCTCTGCCGGCGAGGGCGAACGGTTACGCGACACAAGTTAGAAACGGGACGCGTGGAGAGATGGGAGTTAGGATAGAGCGTGCTGGAGGACAAGGAAGCATTTGGCGTCGTTAGTCGGAGGGGAGAAGGTAGTCGATATCGGTGTGGTGGAGTGCGCGGAGTCGGGGACGGCTGAAGGGCTGAAGGTGGGGCTGAATTTCGAGACTTGGAGCGGCATCCCTGAATTCTTGATTCCCTTGGTAAACAAGTGCTTAGGTGATTCAGTGCTTGTTCGCTCGAGTCACTCGCCCTGCGCCTCGCTTCGCCCCGCTTCGGCCCGCTTCGGGCCTTCGGAGCTTCGGACCGCCTCGTTTTGCCCAGCCTCAGAGCTCGTCAGCATCGCGCCGCCGCCGCCGCCGCTCGTCTCATCTCGCCAAATCTCCCACTCTCTCCTTCGTCATCAGGCTGGCTCGGATGCGGGGGAAGGACGCAGTCGGCGTTCGTGCCGTTTGTTTCCGGCCACGCCATCGCCTTTCACGATTCGAGCTCGTTTTCCGGTCTAATGGCTTACCCGCGAGCCTCTAACCGGCTAAACGCATCTCGCCGATTTCGAACTCTGTCCTGGCACTCCTGCTTCCATCTCGACTTCACCTTCCACTCTTTCCACTAGTACATACTACTTAAACCGTTCGTCTCGTACTTATCAATATGCTAGGATTTCTTGGTTCCTACTTCCATTGCTCCTTGACCCACATTAGCTGCTAATTAAGCATTAATCTTGCATTCGGAGTAAGCGTTGCTCCTTTCGGTTCCTGTTTCTTCCTCTTCTTTGCCGTCGGGAGACAGGTTCTGAGGGTGAGCCTGCGCCCTTCGACTAACTACCGCTGGTAGGTACAACGGAACCTAAGTACACATGTCCCGTAGAGAAAGACGAAGCTACAAATACATAGACAAGATAGATATAAGCGTATACAAACGGTCGGGGTGGAAAGAGAAAGAGAGAGGGAGAGAAGGCGCGCGCGCGCGACCATAACGTGCTGGCTCCTTGGAACAAGGGGGGATAATAAGATCTGCGGCAATCAAGCTCCGTGCCGAGAGGGGGAGGACCACCACAACACCGAGAAGACGAACAGAATAGACGTAGAGGCTTTTAGTCGCCGTCTGCCACGTTAAGGCCGCATCTACTTGACTCTCCTCTCTTCTTTCCGTTTTCAATGCGTCTCTCTTCGCAAGTTATTGTTAGCGCTGTCATATTGCGGTGGGCGGCCTTTGTTATTCCAACCAGTGGTACTTGAAGCCAATCCAGTTCTAGAAATCAGGTAATATCTATATCAGTAAAAACTGTAGGACCGACTTGTTCACTTAAATACTTGAAAGCTACATTTCTCCCAATTCCCTACCCTGAAAGCAATAAAGTACTCGAAGAAACACGTCTTGCGCGAGAGGTGTCGATTTTGAGAGAAATGGAGAAATTGAGGTAAAGGGTTCTACATCCATCGGAGTAAGCACGTTCTACGTAACAGAAGGGGGGTGGGAGAGAAGTCTTGCTAATCTTGGGTTCGGAGAGTGGGTGGTAGCTGGATGGCTACGAGGAGGGTGGTGCCAGCTTGTAAATGGTCGGCGGTGGGTTTAAGGGTGCTAGTCGGAGGAGGGACGAAAGAGGAGGCGAGCGATGGGCCAAGGGGTGCGCGGAGCCCGGGGACTGGTAACCGCATCGTAATCAACATGAAATGGCGTCGGGAAGAGCGAGGAGAGAAAACAAACGGTGAAACAAGAAGGTCAGGAGCGCGCCGCGTTCCTGCGAGCCTCTTTGATTCCTACTATTGTCCATCCTTCCTCATTACGTGCACTCAAATTTACTCGAACGCTCACTTATACCTGTAAATCGAAAAATATAAATATTGTTAAAGTTACCTTGAAAAGGGGCCTAACAATTGTGATAAAACAGGACTCGATTTTAAGACAATTCTGGGGATTCGAAAGTAACCAAATTGATTTCAATCAACTCATAATCTACTAATCTTTTCTGAGCGATCCTCAAATGCTCAGCTACTACGAAGACAATCAATAGCGAACAAATGACAGTTAGTAATAAGTATCAGCGCTTCAAGAAAGCCGGAATAAAGCAGCAGGAGATTCAAAGTCCGATGGCGGGGGATTGTCGGCGAGCAACGTATCAGTAAAGTCTGAATGAGGAGAACTCATTCCGAGCGAGTGCAGTCCAATGAATCTCCGGAGGGATAGTGTGGGACTCATAATATATTGCAGTGGGGGAGAAAGGTGAACGGAGGTCGGAGGACGGCGGAGAACGAGGCTCGGGGGGTGAGGGAGATCTGCGAGCAGAGATTACCGGACCGCGCGCGAGCATTTCTCCCGCTGGCTGACCTGGCTGGGAGGACCTCTTTCTCCGCTCACACCACTCCCTTCCGGAATCCCTTCTTTCCATACGCGTACGCATACATGAATACCGCTCGAGAGTCGACTCGATTGAGAGAGTGTGTGCAGGGATCTCGGGTATCTAGGAAATCTCCCATGGAGAATCCATCGTACACTCATTTCTCTGCTATCTTTGAAAATTCCCTTTATCTAGTTAATGTCCGAATCATTCATACAATCATCGACGGTATACCATTCCTACTAGCACAAATCCATTGGAAAGCGCAGGTCCCGGCCGCCAGTTTTCGGATTCATTCAATGTAGACGCAAAAGTATAAAATAATTCATCAAATCACAAAGAGATACATGAGGAAAACCTCATTTTTGTAAAGTGATCTCCAATGGCGTCCTGGCAAAGATTCAAATTACGATATATATAGTGCGTATCATTCAACTCACATCGTTCTCCAGTATGTCGCGAGCAATGACATCTAATCCCAGCAAGAATTAGCGTGAATCCTCCGAAACCACAACGCGCGATACTCTGTCATTCGAAAAGTCTACGGGAACGTTGACAGGCTCCAACAATGGATGAGAACACCGGCAGCGAGAGACGCCGCGTAGATAGTCGCTCCAGTCGAGGGATCCCAGTCAACTGCCGGAGCTCCTGCGAACTATGTAGCCAATGTTACCCCACTCTTCCTCCATTACCGACGCGCGCAGATTTCCACTTTACCTGCTCTACCAGCTGCCGCTTACCAGCGCTGCCTGCCGCCACGACCAGGTATATGTATAGATTCCGTACTTTGTATGCGGTGCCGCCCCGGACTAGGTATAGAATTCATACCTTGTCTGTGGTACTGGTTTCACCGGTTCCACCGGTGCGCAGTTGCGAAAACAGAAGAAGTATACCATTTAATTCATTTTTACATGTTTAGACAGATTCTCCGTATATGATTTAAGCGGTTTTGAAAAATTGTTAGGTCTACGCCTTTCATTTTACATTTTGTACGATAACCTTGTGTAGAGTTTAAAAATAACATTCGGAATAATACACAAACAAACTTGTCATTCGCAAGGGGGGAATGACTATTTATTGTCGAACAGTTATCGTGCGATCGGTGGAAAAACGACGAACACTTGTCAGGGTAGATTAGCACTGTGCGATTGTAAACCTCGTTTAGCGCGACGTTACTGCATGCATGTTCTCGATTTTATCAGTATATTTAGTTCTTATCAGTCACATGCTTAATTTTTAACTTATATCATCTCTACAGAGCACAGTGTAGAGTAGTCTATCGTATGACAAATGCCGTGGAGGATGGCTTCTAATCAGGTAAGAGGCTTGTAAAGATTCTGCTAGTTCTTTACTTAGTAACAAGGCTAATTACCCACTTAACTAAAACTATTCTCAAAAAGGAATTCAAGAGCATAATGATCCTTTCAGGTAGAGAAGATTGTTAAGCTCTATAGAGCGATAGCACAGATTCCTTCATTGGGTGATGCCAAGATTCAGGCATCCAGCAATGGAGTATCAATCCTCACTGCTTGGTCGCAAAGGAATTTGGAGAGGAAAAATAATCAGAAGTTTATGCAATGCCACTGTATGAGTTCTGATTTGACACCAACATCAAAAAGCTTCCCAATCGATATTACTACGGAGTATGTTTACAAACTGTCAACATTTGTTATCCTCATGTTATCGGGGTAATGACTAAGCAGATAAACTAACAAATATTTCTGATTCTCCAAGATTACTGTCTGCTTCCACCGTCGATGACCAGAGAAGAGCAGTACTTAGACAAGCCACTGTAGATAATAGCGCAAAGCAATTCATTGAGATCTGGGATAAGGAGCATATGGTTAAGAACTATGATTTGAGTGCTTTAGATGTGCATGGTGATGTCTATTTTGACTGTGAGCACCTAAGATTGTTGTTAATGAATTCCATAAGTATGAATACTTCCCATTCATATCTGAAATGCATTAAATTTTTTCACACTAGCTGAGTTTGCGTCTTTCGAGTGGTCACCCGATAAGACAAAAGTACTGTACATAGCAGAGAAGAAACTACCAAAGTCCGAACCCTTTTATAAGCAGAAACCTGCTGAGAAAGACAAGGATAAAAATGAAAAGGACAATGAGGTATCTGTGGTAGGTATATCAGTGTAATTATGGAAAGAAGCTTTTTCAAGGACCAAATTTAAAGGGTTCTTTTGTAGGGCAATGAGTACGTATATAAACCACACTGGGGAGAACAATTAGTAGGAAAACATCGACCCATTGTCGCTGTTCTCGATACTACCACAGACACAATTTCTGCTCAGTCGGGTATACCCGATGAACTATCACCTGCCCAGGTCCTCTGGACCAAGGATAGTCAAGGAATAGTAGGTCTCGCGTGGAAACATGAGCCACGATACTTGGGACTCATCGCGTGTACAAACAGACTCTCGTGGATCTTCTTCCTTAAAGATGGAAAATATCGTACGAATAATCACTTTTCAATACGGGCCGGTTGATTACTTTAATTATCATTGCCGTTACATTTGCTAGAAAAACTCTCGGCCGACGGATGTGCTGTCCGGACACCTAGATTTAATCCCGAAAAGAAGTCTCTTATCTGGCTAGAAAGGGAAGCCGGTGGAGCTCACCACAATGCCCACAGACTTATGTATCTCGATTTCGAATCTGCTGAGCAGAAGGTGGGTGAATACAATTTTAAAGATATTCATGAATTTCAATGCAAGAATTTGTGTGCAGGCTGAAGTATTGGTAAAGGTTGTTGAAACTAGTGAAGCAATTAAAAATTCCAAGCATTTTTACGGCCTCTACGGTCGCCTACCGCGACGATGTTGGAGCAGTGATTCCCGATACATATTTTTAAGTTCTCCTCAACAAAATAACGTTCGTTCCTACATCGTTGATACCAGTAAGACAATATTAGTAATTCACACCATTTCCTGAAAGCCAATGTGGAAATTCCAATCTAATTTTTTCCCATAGTAACAAAGGACATACTTGAAATCCAAAATGATAAAAGCAGTCTGATCATTCTCGATGTGCACAAAGATGTCATTGCATTTGCGGAAACATCATTAATGAGCCCTACAGCTCTCGCAGTGGGAAGGTTCGAAGAAGCGGTGTTAAAGGATGGAAATGTTAAAAGGGTAAAAGTTACGAGCCCAGTGGAAATTCCTGGTTTCGACGAGTTAATGTATGAAGCTAATGAATATCAATATGATACAGGCGATGAAGTCCGTGAGTACTAAGGATTTGCCAAGATCCTCTAAGTAACAAGTTTAAAATCTAATTCTGCAATTGTAGGGCACTTCAATTACATTTACTTCGGACCTAAGGCTGGAAAGGACAAATCATTACCGTTAATCGTAGCGATACATGGTGGACCACACTCTAACTACGCAAACTCATTTTCCCTTGATTATTCTTTACTTACACTATTAGGTAAATGCAGTGGCGAATCTTTCCTGGTAAAGTGATTATGCAACGCACATGACATAATGAATTATCATTTCAGGTTTACCAGTGATACAGGTGAATTATCGTGGATCCACGGGAATGGGCTCAAAAAATGTTGAGTATCTTCAAGGAAAAGTGGGTGATGTTGATGTGAGAGACTGTGCAACTGCTACTAAAGAAGCTCTAACAAAATACCCATGGCTTGATCCTGACCGCGTAGCTCTTACAGGCGGTTCCCATGGAGGATTTCTGGTGACACATTTGAGCGGGCAATATCCGGTATGATAATAGGATGCTTCAAACGTTATCACCGTATTACACATTTTCTGAAATAATAATAGCCGTTAATTATAATTAGGATATGTATAAAGCAGTCGTCGCAAGGAATCCAGTGATCGACATCGCCGCAATGTTTACGATATCAGATATTCCCGATTGGTAAAGAAATTTCTTGACTTCTAAAAATCTTTCGTAGCACTTAATTCTCCGATTTATATTGCAGTCGCAATGCTCTGAGTAAGGAAGAGAAAATTGCATACCGTCACGATGTGTAAGCTTAATTGCCGAATAAACTAATCGACAGTGCTAAACAGAACTAAAGCATAGTTCTGCAGAACGAATCCACGAATATTGGATTTCGATGGATTGTTCGTGGTGTCAGGATGCAAGAAAAATGTCTTGTCTCTCTTTTGCAGGTGCGCGGCTGAGGTGAATATGCCCTTCGATGAAAGTGTGCCGATTGATCAATCAGGACAAGTCGAAATGCTCTTGAAGATGTTCAAAGCCTCGCCAATTGTTCACGTGGACAAAGTCAAAGCGCCGACCCTGCTCTGCATTGGCACGAATGATTTACGCGTGCCACCGTCGCAAGGCAAATTGTGGTATCATCGGCTCAAGGCGAATAACGTTAAGACTAAGTAAGTGTCGATTTATACGCGGCGCGCTTCATTATTACACTCATTGGGAATCGTAATATTGCAGGATGCTCGTTTACGAAGACAATCATCCGTTGGCCTCGGCTACCGCCGAAATTGACAACCTAATCAATCTTTGTCTCTGGCTACTCGAGCACACGTCAGCTAATGAACACACGGACCCGACGACTCAGGGACAATAAATCAACCGATATCTTTTTGAATATAAAATTGCTTTTTATATATACTTTTAAATACATACATATAAAACTTTATTATCAAAAATTCAATATTTACACAATACAAATACATACAGTTTACGAACGTTTGTAACAGTAAATCCTCGAAACATACACATGTCTGGGCGAGAATATATTTGTAATATATAATCGACACAAGTGGTTCTTGAATAGACGAATATCGAAAATCACGGCCGTAGTAATCTTACGCGTACGAGTGAATATTCAGTAGACCGTACTGGGTAAAAATACGTCGCTTCTACTGGTTCTAAGGTACCTAAATAAATACGTCTTTCTCTAGTACTTCGAGCCTGAAGGAATGAACCGAAAAATAAACTACATATTACATGAACTCTCTGGGTATCATGGAAAAATATCCCGCCAAGAATCACTCGGAGGGTCGAAATCTTGATCGTGTTTCAAATCGGAGAAAGAAAACTGTGCCCCGCATTACGGTGTCTAATTAAAACATTAGACAGCCGTGACGCGAATCTAAGGAAGCATGAATAACTTACGCTCACGACCTGACAGGATTGCTCTGTTCAGGGAAAAGAGAATCGTAGCTAGGTGGCAAGTCCTTGTCCGCAACCGAGGGTGTTACTGCGACTTCGAGCATCGGCGCAGTTGGCGGCCTGGTGGCGACTGGCCTGTGCTCGTATACTCCTGGCTCGCGCGACAATGTCCCCGGCCTCGAACACACTTGCGGACCCGCACAATCGGAAGACCAGCAAAGCTTTTGCGATCGTTTGCATATCCATAGGCACATAACGAATATGACGAAGCAGAGGATCATCGTTGTCACTGCTCCTACCGTGACATTGGTCCCGGCACCGCTGCTCACGATCTCGTGCGGATTCTTCAGGCAGTCACTCTCGTCATTGCAAAAGTCGTCCGGTATGCAATTATAAAAACCGTCGCAAAAGAGCTCCTTGTGGATGCAAGCCCTGTACCCAATGGATTTGTACTTTTCAGGGTCGACTGTACTGCAATCTGCTTGAAGATGAAGTTTTTTGGTTGTTTAATATCAGTGGTAATAATTATGTTAGCTATCTTACATTATATTTGTTTTGATTGCTGCAAGATATTTGTTAACATACTTTTGTATGGAGTATATACTATGCTAAGATCCAACACTTCTCCATCTCGTAGCCTCTCCTTGGAGATGTATATTTCCGTCTCTAGTTCTCCACCAGACCTGTGGTCACTCGGATCATACTCCGCATAAGTTGAAAAGCTTAGCTCGTGCGAAGAGTATATGCTCTCATCGGAATCAGTGTCCCTACTCCGGTGAAAGTTGCCACAGAACTTCTGTGTCCGGTGATTATCCTTCCTCTTGAACTAATGAATCATATTTCTCAGAATATGCTGACACTATCTGAATCATATTTAGTAGAATACTCATATGCACGAAAGTCAAACTATGCCACATTGCATTGTACTTTAACGATTTCACAACAACAGGCAACAAAGGTGTAACATTTGGAATAGCAGCAAGAAAAATCCAATAGAAAAATCCCGACTAAGTTTCACCCAAGTCTCGCAACTGCAATCTCAAAATCTCCCCCCGCATTATCATAATCGATTCCCGGAAAATCCGCGGCGAAGCATCCATGCATAATGTCCGTCGCTTTTCAGAGCCAGTCAACAACAAAAGTACAAAGTTTCGCTAGAAATTGGCCCCCGAATGTCAAAGCAATAAGAAGAGGCAAAACTAGCAAGCAGATACTAAACGACTTGATTCACACACCTGCACGTAGTCGATGCACTGCGACTGATTTCGCCTAAAGGACATCTTCTGTATGACAGCGAACAAGCCGTCCCCTTTCTCAGCCTTGAACACGAACTTGCAACGTTTCGGTGCACTGACATACCACTGATCGAACACGTGGTTCGGTTTGACAATGACAGCGGTGCTTCTAATGGGAGAGGTCTGCTTCTGGCCGAGGGGATGGCAGATCCTCTCGGTGTCCAGTCCATCTGCAGAAGGTTATTTGTCAATGGAAGAATGCAGGAACGCCGAGGTGCGATAAGGGCGTCCCAGCGCGAAATAGCTAAAGAACGCGAGGAGCGTTCGACTCCCAATCTCAACTCACACTCCTCGTAGAGGACGCCGAAGCTACTGGAGTAGGCGCAGCCGAAGAGTCCGCAGGCCAGGAGCGAGAAGCAGCAGAGACGCAGGAGATCCTGCCGTGCCATTTTGCCGAGACGAGCGCACCGTCAGCGAGCCATAAAGCCGAGGATCCAGGTAACGTCACCTCCCAATATCCGATGACGAAACTAACAAATAAATCCCGAACCGGAATCCACGCTCCCGCACCGCCGCCCGTTAATCGCGTCCTCCTCTTTTTCTCCCGCAGCCTCTCTGCGTCCTCCCGACGATGTCTCTCGGCAACGGTGGTGGGCACAACCTTCACGGGGAATCAGGCGTCGAGAGCTGCGCTGCGCCGCGACGCGCTTGCGTTTCTGTCCTCTGCGCTGGCCTGCTCCGCACTGCTGCTGCTGCTGCTGCTGCTGCAAGCACAGCACTTGGCAGCGAGAGAGCTGCTGCAACGAGCGCAGCGCCGATCGCCTCCTTCCAATCATTTATGTCCCATTCGATTCCTCCCATTGAAATTTTGTCTCAGCGAGGACGTGCAGAGACTTCTAATTCGAGGGAATCTTGAGGTGTTAGGGTTTTGGTATTGAGGTATTGAGGAACAGGAGAGACGCACAGGATTAATAGTAGTAAAACTATATCTCTGTTATACTTTGATGTAGGTTGATGAGAAGGTGAGCAAGAGCAGTGGGATTGCCCAGGACTCATCCGGACTTCCGAGTTACCTGGGGTTTTTCACAGACTATCTGGGTATCGGTCTGAGATTAATTCAGATGAATGGACCAGAAGGAAAGATACAGCGTCACCGAGCTACCTCAACCGCTGATTCATTCATTCGCGCGTAAAGGATTCGTTACGCATATATACACGCTTATATCTTTGGCCTTGAAAATTGGAGTAGCGGAGATTATCGGAGCGCAAGTAGATGCAAGGTCACAAGTCGCAAGAAATCAGACCGGCGTATTAGCCGACGAAAGGACGCGCTGCAGCAAAGATCCAACTAGCGCGATTGCGAGTGTTTGCAAGATTGTAAGAAATTGTAAATAAAACACTCGATACGTATATGGCAGCTGGTATAATTATCTGCGAGAAGAAAATATAAACACGGCTCTTTAGACATTAAGCGTCGAAGTTAACTTCTCTGGCTGGCGGATGGAGGCTCCCTTTCACTCCACCGTATTGCGCCGTGCGCGGCCACTCGGTCGAACAAGCCGCAACGGTCCTTTGTGCGGGAGCTATCTTTACGCGCACTAGAAACTATGCCAAATATTGCGAGAAATATTTGACGGGCATGTGCGAATTATCAGCTCGACAAACACTGTCTGCGATTGAAGCGTAAGGAAACAGCTTTATGCCGACGGCCGCTTTCTGACGAGGTGTCAACGAATTCGTCGGGAGCCCGAAAACACACAAGGAACACAGACACCAGGGGAAAATTTCGAAGTATGCCGGAGTACATTCCAAGTAGAAAAAATTCGATTGGCATCTCCGCTTACTCTTATATTACACGATTTACGATTAGAATCGATTGGCTCACTTCAGGAGAATTGAGCCCGGGAGTATCGATATCAACATTTATCAAATATTATCTTCCACGTTGTGGAGCAGAGTTCGTCTCGCGATTATTCCCTGCTATCGTGATTTATTCAGAATGCGGGTAATCGAGCTGAATTTCGACGACGTCGAGGTGGGTAAAACCCTAGTGAAGACGATTCAAGTTATGAATGACTCGAGAGTAAGCATTTCCCTTTACTCTTGACAATTTCCTAATTCGATAACATGCTTGATTAAACTTCGACTAAATCAGAAAATCCAAACGTACGAGGTCCAACGAGACCCAGGCACGAATCCATTGGATCACGTCTTCGATCTTCGTGATTACACCTGGACCTTAAAACCAAAGGAGGTTTACACCATCGAGATCTGCTATCGTCCTTTCATCGCCCTCTCCAAAAACGTTGATTACTTCGTTGTGCTCGACTCGAACGATGCTGTGCTGCAAATAGTTGCTCGTGGATCCTGCATCGGTACACGCATCGCACCCCTTGCGTTAAATTATTTGTTAACAATTTCCAATTCTTCAGGTCCGCAAGTCACACCTTCGACGTCAACGGTAATATTCTGCTCCGATACCAAAAGATCGACGGTAAAGAAGCGGATCAAGTTGACTAATGAGTCGAAAGCAACGGCAAAATTTATGCTGGATGTTGATCCACAAAATTCGATATTCAAAGTAGAACCAGCTCACGGGACAATTGGCCCAGGATCCTCGGAGTCTCTCACGATTACATTCACTCCGGCCGAGATTGGAAGGTACACATTGTTCCTGCCTGCTTTGATATTGCACCAGGTAAAAATACTTGTTCCGTGAGAAAGTGGTCAAGTGTGTATGATAAGCATTGTTATTGTGAATTGTAAACAGGCGCCGATTATTATTACATTATTCGGATACTGCGGCTCGGTCGTCTTCAACAATGAGAGCTTTTCCGAGTGCGAGTGTCCTTGGGAGATGAAAGACGGTTTCGACGGGTACATGAGTGATAATGTGTACACTGTTGGTCCACTGCCACCGGTTTCATTATCGAAGAACTACTTTGTCTTCCCGTATGTCGACGACGGCGAGAATTCCTCGGTGCAAAGAATACCGCAAGTAATATGCATGACGAATCTCACCGATGACGATCTAACGATTGAATGGGAAAAAGGTATTTTCGAGATTTGTAGAGTTTTGAGAATGAAATATCTTTAAAGGAGACTGAACATTGCAGATATCGACGGGGTTTTTACCGTGACTCCTACAAAGGTAGCTCTACGAGCGAGTGAATCGATCCTTTTCGAAATTCGATTTCACCCCAACTCGAAAAACCTATTCTTCTTCCGGGAAATGATCGCTACGGTTTTCGACGAGAGTGATTTACAGAAATCCACGATATTTCCATACGCGACGAGTATACGGGCGATAGGTTCGCATTTTTCGATTTTTTCTATATAATTCGTAGAATGTTATTGTTATCCTCGTGACTAATTCTGCATTTCGAAAAGGTAACTCTGTCCCCGCATCGTCCATCAGTTGGATCCCAGAGTACGAAATACCACATGCAGTAGTAATGCCAGCCTGCGTACCCTTGTGCCTCGTGCACACGACCTTTTTAATAAGAAAATCGGGAAAACTGCCCGTCCTCTTTCGTTTCGTGCCGCCCGAAGTGACGCGGTTTACGGTGAAGCCGATGATCGGTGTAATTCACTCGTATGACTATAAACTTCCCTCATTAATCGCCTGCGATGAAATCTACTGAACGATTCTCCGTTTATAGTGATTTCCAGATCATCGCCGTGGAGATGTCGCCGAAGCCGGAGGACGGCGAGATCTACGTGGAGCGATGGGCCATTCAGTTGAACGGCAGCGAGAAGGACGAGATCTACGTGGACTTCAAAGGGTACGCCGAGTACGCGAACGTCTGCTTCAGCAATGGCAATCTCGTGAATTTCCCCCCGACTTTCCCAGGCTCCGAGCACACGCAACGTGTGGCAATGCGAAATGTGACGCGTCATGCGATCAAGTAAAACCGACCTTCCTTAACTCCATTCGTAACGCTCGCATTTGTTACCTAACTATGTCAATTGTTTTATGAATATTGAACGCAGGTATGAATTTTCGTCGATGCCTCCTGAGCTCCGGCTCCAGCTTTCATCCGGAGAGATTCTGTCCAATGACATAATATGGCACGAGTGGGCCTTGTGCCCGACGTCTAATTTGGAGTACGATTTCGAGGTATCCTGCGATCTGAGTATCGCGAAGGACACCAGGACCAGTCAATCGACGCGCAGCGTTACTTTGAAAGTGTCCGGGAGAGGCGAAGAGAGTTATTTAATGGTTCGATTAGTAATTGCACCACGAAACCTTGACAATGAGTTAGAAAAGAAGCCCTACTTATTCAGGTGGTGCCTAGCGAGTTGAACTTCCGCGAGCAAGAGTACAATTTCCCGAGAACCTTGACCTTTCACGTGTTCAATCTGAGCACAGTGATGATCCACTTCAAAATCGTTTGCGAGCATCGCAACTGGCCAGTGGGTGACATCAAGAAGGACGTGGAAATAACGCCAGTTGTTGGAACTGTAGTCTCAGGGGACCACAAGCAAATCAGCTTGACAATCACTCCCCGCACCGTCGGCTACTACGAACTATCTCTCAAGTATCTTGTGAGGAAGAACGGCAAAACGGAGGAAATCGTGGAGAACCAGCCAGCTCGAACTATCTGCGAAGTTAATTGCGCCTGTGTCTTGCCCACTTTGCAGGTAGACCACGCGAGCTAGTCTCTTAATAGAGCGCTATTTCCGAACGTATTTATTTGTGATAATAGGTGAAAAATCTATGCTGCTTCGGGAGCTCGCCGTACGTGAGCAAATATTCGCTCTGGCGTCTCATGAAAATATCCAGGTCTGTTTATGTTAGTGTTACACTCTTATCTGAATTAAGCCACTTCTCGTTGCACTTGCAAGTTCCAAGAAAATTGTTAATAAGGAATAGTGACGCGTTATGCATTGCGCAAATGTCTAGGGGTCTTATGAACGGCAATCATATTCTCTTACTATCAGAAAGTAGTCAATTGTCCACTGTTTTTATTACAAGCAAATAGGCAGAACGTAAGCATTGAGTTTAAGAATAGATTGGCGGCTGCTCCGACCGCGCGATCTTAGAATGTTCGCCGTATGCAGGTTCAATGAGCTCTTGAGGAATATCCAACCGGACTCGAAAGAGGTGGTGAACCTAATTGGCAGCCCCCTGATTTTAAACATGGATTTCATCTCGGTTAAACTAATCCTGACGAATGAAACAAATATCCCGATACCCTGGAGCATTCGACGGATATATGACTGCGGCTGCCGCCCGGTCATGAAGCAACGGGGCATATCGTTCACTCGTAAAGTGTTCAAGTGTGTACACGAGGACTTGTGTGTGATCGAACCTAAGTCTGGAGAAGTAGAAGTGCGAATTGATAAATTGATTATAAAAGTCGTTTCACAGGATTTTGCCGAGTTACTGCAACTGATAGTTTCTTAATGTTTGCAGGCGCAGAAAGAGAGTGTGTTAATGGTAGATTTGCGCTCGATATTGGAGGGTAAATCAAAAATATCCTGGGATTTGGCGATTAGTCACGATCGACATATTATAATGAACTTTCTCATGGAATGTGTACCAAGCTCGGAGCAATTGTTTCATATTCCGCACGGTCGTACGATCGACTTCGGTCGAGTAAATATCGGCCACAAGGATTGCGTGTACCAAGTAAAAAGCAATAGCAGTATAGCGTGTTTCGCAATTCATAGAAATCAATTTACGCGATTACTAGTAGCAGGTTCTTTTAGGCGCACTGGATTCGCAACGTGAGCAGCTGCAACCTGCCGTATTCGATAAATATTGATCCTCTCCTGGAGATCAATCGTTCGAGAAATTGCGAGATCTTCTCGTGCGATACGCCCACTGGTGTCATCAAGCCTGGGAATACCAGGGTCATTATATTGAAATTCCAGGCGCGACTCTTCGAGAGTTACGAAGTATTTTGCTAAACTTTGTGAAAAATATACACCAATCTCCACCCATTGCCGATGAATTTCAATATTGGCCAATGATTATAATTGCAGTTTAATCTTCCACTAAAAGTGGGCTCGAAAGAGATCGCACTAAAAGTCACCGCGGAAGGCACGTGCGGCCGCTCCTTACCGATATTTTACGATTTTATGCCGACGGATTGTGTCGTGACACAAGGATCCCCGGTTCACTTTAACACGCACTGCATTGACATTAAATGCTTGACCACGTTCGACTACGCGACCAGAATGATGCTGGTCCACAACAACTCGAAGCTGGACACTCTGTCGTACGAGTGGAAGAGGTTTGTCCCCAAGTTCCGGGAGCGATTGGTGATGCGAAGAGGCAATCAATCGCAGAAACCTTGGCTGAAATTTGATTACAGCCTAGTTAGCAGGCGTTCGAATGTATTAGCATAGCATATAAACTCACACCGTCGCGCCTTCAATGGCCCGCTGTGACTGTCATGAATAATGCAACCGATCGCTTAATCGTTCCAGTCATTATCTACAATCAAGACTACAGTATCCGTTGGAACAAGCTCAGTAAAAACGGAAGAAATAAGCTGCTTTTTATTACAGACGAACGGTACCGGGTATAGTAGACGTTCAAGTTCTGCCAAGAAAGGGTCTCATTCGAGGAAGTAGCACTCGAAGCTTTTGCGTAAGGATATACACCAAGGGACAACCGGCTAACATCGATCTTGGTGTGACCTGCGAGTTCCTAAATGTTAGTGATCGAAGAGAGCATAAACGCTCGGTTCTTAAATACAATTTACTAGCTAAGGAGCTAAAAGGCCAGTTTACTATCACGGAAAAGGGAGTGGATGTACCAGTATGTTCAAGGATCTGATATATGAAACTATATTCCATCAAGTATCACGTTACTAAAACTGATATTTCTATTCATAGAAACCATGGTTAAAGGTTCTGGATGAACCAAAGCCATTCTATAAAACTCTTTCTATACGGTGTGTTATACACAGTCCCGAAAATGAATCTTCTGCTATGACACTACTCGATGAACTAAAGATCGTTCCGGGGAATATGATACCGATTGATAATAAAAGTAAGAAGAAAGTTATCTGTAAGGACAAGAAGGAAATTGCCATTTGCACATTCATTCTGGAGGGCTTACTATGGTATGGCAAATATTCACAGGAGTGATTAATATGAAATATTAAAGACTTTCATATATTCTAGGGATATCGTTAACAGCAAGTGGCTGCGATATATGAGAGAAAACTTGACGAAAGGCATGAACTTACAGTACTCGCAATTCTCGATGAGCTTATGGGAACGAAAGAAGTCTATCGAGAGGACGTACATCTCGTCACCTGTAGCACTTATTCGTACAATTATGGAAAAGGTAAGGCTTACGTGCTGTGAATGTATGTTTGCTGCATACTGTACGTCGCCCATTTCAGATGCTCTTTGTAATGTTGCACGAAGAGTTCTGCCTCGAAACGAAACATTTGATTCGCGATGAGAATATCACACATGTGAACTACTTGAAGGAGATCTCAAAGAAACCACGTCGAGGCTTGAAAATGCCTTGTAACTACGATTTTCCATTTATTTGATAGACTTTCAAGTTCTGCATTAGATGTACTGATGATTGTTTCGAATTTAGACGAAATGCAAACTAAAGATGGCTCGAAATTAGATGAAAAGAATACTAAAGAGCTGAGCACCGAGAAGCAAAAGGGAGATGATCCGACACCGGAAACGCGGCGGGTATCGTTCTCCGATTGAAGAAGCACACAAGTTCCGTATTGCGAAAGTAGCGAGAATGAAGTGCACAGATCTGATTAAAAACATGATCCAGTGAAAAATTTTATTAACGCAGGACTGGTCAGCGAATCTCATAAATATCATTGCCCATCCCTGAGGCAAGGATCAACAATCCGTCTAAATACAGCCAGGAATTTGTCACCGTTATTTCGTGTCACTTTCTGCCCCTCTTCCGTACTCGCATAAAGTTTCTCAACAATGGGATCTCGATCCTGTGTTAGAAGAAGACCTGTTATACACCCCTCTATCAACAAGTTTTTTGAATACTTCCAACTACACTACAATCCTCACCAATTCTGATTTAGGGACTTCCTCAAACAGTGGATGCTCTTGGAAATGTTGCACTATCCACTCGTGTAAATCCTTAACATCCGTTACTGTATATACAATAGCCTTAAAGAAATCACAACTTTAGTTTTCATTCAACAAAATCTGTATACACAAAAGATAAACTATCTGCCTACCCCTTCGGCTAAAACATAGGCATACTCTGCCAGAAGTGTCTTATTCACTATCCTCCACTTATGCTTGGACTTTTTGAAGTGTGGGTCCGGATATAGGAAGAACATTTTCTTCAACTGCAATAAACATTCCCATTTAAGATACACAGATTTCCAATTGCAATCTGCATTCCAAATAATACTGGATTCCTACCTGTCCTTTGCGGAAATAATTGGGCAAATACTTCATGGCATTCGACCTTAAGCAGGCAATATTCTGATAGTGGCTGGGATTCTGCGAGCGCAGAGCTGCTATACGGTCCATCACATAGTCAGACACCTTTACTCTGATCTCCATACCGAGGATCAGACTATCAGGGAACATTGGTGACAATGTAACTTATAGGTAAACACTTTGTTAATATACTTGGCTGGGTTCAGGGTTTGAAGACTATAACAACATACCAAGTAGTCCTCCATAGCCACAGCCAATATCCGCAAATTCCACGCATTTGTCAGATGTGTTTCCTTTACTGTCATTATTGGGACTGGTAAAGTGTTCCGGGTAAAGCGTGCTCCAATCCATCAAGTCTGGCTTGGTGGGGCTAAAAATGATTACAAATTATTGTCATATACCTGCCGAATGCTTTTAAATGCGTAAAATTCGCGAATACTCACTATTCTATGCAGTGATCGGCAATCGGGTTCGAATGAGCCCGTTGCCTGTAGAACTTCTTCTTTGGCAATGCCAGTGGTTCTGTCATGATGATTGCTCCACGTGTCTCAATCGCCCGAACAACGAACGACTAAACAACTGTTCCACAACTATCAGAAACAATGATCCCACTCTCCCTTGTGTTATCGCGCACGATGACAGTTCCCGGCGAATTGTTGCACGAGAAACATGACAATACTGGGAATCGCGAGAAATCCTACATGTGTCCGCAATGCTGTAGAACTAATTAACCTAATCTGAAATTACCCAACCAATCTTACAGCGTGTAGACATTGCTGTATACAAACATATCTTGCTGTCTCTTAACTATTAGCAATTCGCGGAAATATTGAATGACTCCAGTGACAATAAAAATCATTAACCAGTCTTATTAAACATTCCTCCCTGAGGGCCAATCATGAAGCCAAAAGCAAAAGTATCTCTCAACTATATATCCTTCAATCCAATCCAGACCTTCAACAACTTGACAATAATGCAGACCTCGCAAATATACTAAGTCGTTTATTAAAACGAATTTATTTATTGATATCCATCGAGTGTCCTATTCTACCAAAAGGGTTAGGTAAAACAATTCTTACATCTACCAAAAAGCAACCTACCAACGTTCCTCTGGGACGAGGTAGGTTTCGAGTTTATTATCATATATCCTGTCAAATCGAACTTGTTGATCCAGGGCTAACTAAAGCGATTGAAAATGTGGTTGACGAGACAAGAGCGAAGAATCGTTACGTCCCCCAGGCATCCTAGTGCGTGGGTACTGGCGGCGCACGTGCGATGCGAGGATCAGCTGTATATCGCGGCGCGTCGTAAGCGCCAGCTGCTGGGTAGCGGCTGGCGAGGACAAGCCGAGCAAGTAGAGAGAGGCCCGAGGAAGCAGCAAGCACAAGCCAGAGTGTACCGTCGCGTTAACCTGCTCCGAGCTCCGATCGCCGAAATCCTCTGCTCCGCCGTGTTCCGATGTCGCGCGATCGCACGCTCAGCCTCGCAATGCTAATCGGTGTCCGCGTGCGAGTCTCTTCACTGCGCGACTAGCCTCAAACGAAATACAGCGTGAGATCCCGCTCCACTCGAACCGCTCAGGTGAGGTTAGAAGTAAGCTCCGCTGCGAGTCCCAGTTCACCGAGCCCCATAGCCCTCCAGCCTAAGGAATATACCTAGAACGAGGATCCGCCCGCCGAGGGTTTTCCCCGAGGGTCGCGGCTCCTCGAACCTGCGGGTACATCGAGTTACTTAGCCTGGTGGTCTCCGAGCGCCGACAAAGACGGCCCTCGGCGAATGGAACCGGAGCTTCGGGGAGCTGCTCCGAAACTGACCTATTTACTGCGTGGCGGCGGGCGGCTCGATTTTGTTATTGGCTCGTCTGTATCGACTGGCATGATTGATCGAGTGGCGCGGATCCTCGAAGACGCGCGCGCGTCTTCTGGTTTTTGGTGGAAAAGCACGCTGGAGAACAAGGGACTCGCAGGGGTGATTCATAGGACGTAGAGGAGGCTCTGTATCGCAGGCTTTGACCCGTGTGTACGTGTAGTGTGTACTCTCTTCCCTCAGTGCCCGAGATAGAGATAGATACTCCTGAGACGACGGCGTGTCCCTTTGTTCGCAGGTGGGAGAGCCTTGCTTTTATCATACATGACGACGTCCGATCTCCCGGGGTATCGATCTTCCATTTAACTGGTGAGTGGCCTCTCGTATTTACTACTAGTACTCTCTTCTCGCACTCGCTGAGTGAACGCACGTCGTCTGCGACTTATCGCAGCTGTAACGTTTCCTCGGCTCCTCGTGCGCGCGCTCGCATTGTCACTCGCGCGGAGCGAGGGCGCTTGCAAAGTGCGTCGCACGCACGAGCGGCGTGCTTTCTCCGCATCGGAGAGTCAAAGGTGTTTATTTCTGGAGGACTCCGCTGTAAAGAGCTGCGTTCGAGCGAGCCCTGTAATCGTGTAATGCGACGCGAAACCTCGATATATCGCGCGGGTACATAGCTCTTGAGCGTAATTACTTTACCGCACAGGGTAACACGTGTGTAATCGGGTAAGCCGCTCATGTGCCGTTACATCACGCGAGTATGATGCTATGCGCCCCGACAATGTAATCGCGATCAAGGCTTAAAGTTCCGATGGACTTTTCTGCGATGTGGATGTTCCCCGGAGCCTTCGATTGATTTTACCCATATCGATAATGATATAAGAGAGCCAGAAGCGTTCGCAATGGTAAACCTTGCAGGGTATCAGACTCGGCGAGTTAAGGATTTCAAGAATATCTTGTGTATTGTTATAATTCAACAGCACTTAGGAAATGCCGTGTCCTATCTCCGACATGACACACAGATCAGCAGCGATGGGAGTCTCTAATCGGAGAAATCGATATCAGCCTACGAATCATCGTTGTTTGTAATTAAGTACCTGGAAGAAATTGCGTCTGACGACGGGAGGAGGATCGGTCGATTTAATTTGCGGCTGGTGCGCGCGTCATAATACACGATTACGAATGACAGAATTATCATGACGAGACTTGGCCAAATATTGGCGCGGTAAATATGCGGCTCTATTTTCCCGGCGGTGTGTTCTCACCTTTGCGGAAAACACTACCGTGCGCGGCGTCGCCGGCGTTCGCGGGTCATTAGTGCCAATTGTACACTTGACTCGACACTTCATTTGCCATTCGCTCATTTGCCCGGATGGATTTGCGGCCGCGATCCTCTCACGGATCCTCCGCTGCCGAGTAGAAAACTCGATTATTATTCATTCGGCGACGCCCGGGGGAGAATTTATACCGCGGTGGCTCGGAATATTCTCCTTTTTGCCTCGCCACGAAAATTCCCGTAAATGGAACAGCATTTCATCGGCTTAATACTCCCCCGCGCCCAGTTATCTCCTCTTCGCACCGGCGTTTAACGATCGGCCGCCTTTTCCTCGCGCGCCTTTCTCCTCCCGCGCCGGTGAGATTCGACTTGCTCGCCGGCGGATTTGAGTATTAATTGAAATAAGTGCGTTCGATTAATTCGCAGTTATCGGTATTACGTCGACGAGGAGGAGAGTCAACCGGCTCTTTTTCCCGAAACGGCGGCCAACTCGCATGTATAATTTATCAAGTCCACCGTAGCCCTTTCGCTGCTCGTGGAATAATTTAAAATTAATTAAGCCTTCGGCCCGGGCGAATCCTTTCTCGTCTACTTTCCAAGTAGCACCGCGCGAGTGTTCCCTCATTGTTCTTAGAACAAGAGCGAGAACGGCGGAGACTTGAAGGTAATTTGCAGGGTTGAATTCTGCCGGAATCTCGGAGACGTAATTTCCCCCAGCTTAGCCGTGTCCGATCGACCCTCCAGAGTTCCTTTGGGAGAAAGAGCCGCTCACGGTCTAGGAATCCTCGCAGAAATAACTGGCTGTTAAGCCAGGACCTGAAAGGGCGGGCGAATCGATCACCGAAGAATTGATGGCGGGATCAATATGTAGGCCAGCATATTTCATCGTTCTGGCTTCGCTCCCTGCCGCAGTAAAACTAAATCTATACTTGGCCGGCGTCGAATTCACATCCGCGTAAAGTTCCACCCGAGCTCTTTCCCATATACACTAGTTCAATGTCTAGGACAACCCACTCCACCCTCTCAACAACTTCCTCGACTTAAAATCCCAAGTTTGACCAAACCCGCGAAACTCGCCGATGGCACTAATCGTTCTGTTATGCCGTCGGTATCGCTGGCCTTTGCATCCGATAGTGTTTACTCCGATGTCTCAATTAACCCCCGTACGCTCGGGCGGCGGCCGAGTGATTCGAGCGATTCGATCGCTCAGCGGCCATGTAAATATAACCGGGCTCGTCGCCGGAGCCTCCTATTTCTCGCGTACGAGGAGCAGCCATTCTAATGAGAGGGCATAGTGCGCGGCGTGCATCGGGCATGAAACGGTGGTGCGCGATTCATCCTGCCGGCAGCTTTCCATCGGTTTTCCACCTTTTCAACGCGAGCCTCTTCGTACCCGTCGAGCGGCTCCTGCAGAATGACCTCATGGCTGCCGGACCCGAGGATGTGGCTGACGTTCGACTCAGAGTCGAGCTGGGTAAATAATTAAGCGCTTTCAAACTACTCGAGTCCTCCTGATATCAGCCCTTCGGTCCTTTTGTCGTCGACACCGCGTGGCGTCTGCGACAAAAGCTCTCCGACCTGGAAGCCGAAAGTGCTCCTTTGTAAGTGGAAACCGTCCCGATTTAAAGCACCGCCGGACACTGGCCTCGGGAGCATGGAAGATTTCGGGATTAGATTACATCTTGTTGTGGAAGAGCCCGCTGGTGGCTTCGACGACACTGAAAACTTGGCCTGGTTTCTGCCTGGGCTGAATGATCAAGTTGGAGTAGTTGGAGAAAGTTGGCGCGGGCGACTATGGGTGATGTGTTGATGTGAGATTGGGACTTGGCGATCTTTTCTAATGAAAATCTGCTTTTAGTTCAATATGTTTGCTATTGGATTACAGTCGAGTGGGTCGGGTTGCAATTCGAATGTGTGCACCGGAAGTCCTGTGATACTACTCGCGTGTAATCCATACGTTTTCGAAAGCACTCGGCTGGATAGTCGAGATTAAACACTCTTCCACCGACGATTCTCTAAATAAGTCGGACTTTTTATCCTGCTATAGAGTTTTCCTTGAACTCCTCGCTTTAATCTTCGCAAGGACGCGTCCGTCCGCCTTGGGAGCACCTTTAAACGTAATTACGCAACGTCGCGCTTAACTGGAATTGGATTCAAGTACAGGTGATGAAGCGTTTCAACGGATCCAGGTGATCCAGCCTGGAAGCGTCTACTCCGAAATTCGATTTTGGATCTTTAATCGACCAGAACGCCATCCGCCTCGCTGCCAGCTCAGCGAGGCCCGAAAGCTTTGTCTCCGGGCAAACAATAGACTTTGTGTACTCCGAGAAAGTTAGCAGGGTCATGCCGTCATCGATAACGTACATTAAAATTGTAAATCGATTCTACCAAACCGACAAATGCTCTCTAAACTCGCGCTCGATAGCAATGGGAATTGGCAATCGCCTTGTGTAGCATTAGGAAAGCGAATTAATTGTATAACAAATGTGTGACACATTTGATGAGGCGTGCGAGAGGTGGTGCGCCCTTATGAGGACATGAAAACGAACTGTTGGCAGCTCCGACAGTATGTTAGCAAAGTGGGAAATTCATCTTCACGTGCTTCGCCATCGTTGGCACTGTCCAACGTAAACAATAGCGGATCATTATTCGTAAACAGAGGCTCGCGCTAGCGTTTTGCAGCGCTAATTTGTAGCTGCCACTCTCGGCCGGCGAAGCTCGAGCCTATAATCGCGAGAACAAGTGTTGCGCGTCACGAATCACCAGTGCGATTCGAGCCGCTCGCTATACGCACACCGGGCGAATTATTCGCAATTTGTATTTGCTCCGTCGATTCGGTGGATTTGTTTATTGGAAATGGCAGAAGGTTGACTCGCGAGTAATGATTTCATTTAATATTCGAGCAGCGCCGCTCCCACGCTTTTTCCTCGTCCAAGGATAGATCGAGTGAGCGCGGCAAAAAAAGTGGCACGCGAAAAACGCAAAGTGCTTTCGCGCAGAGAGGCTTTGCCAAAGGCCGTGAAAGATATTAATCTTTCTCTTTTATTTGCTCGAACCTCTTTTTTCATTTCACTCTCTCCCACTCGGTCATTCTCTTACTCTCCTCGACTTTGTTCCATTTGGACGGTGACTGGGTCAAGTCCAAAACTCTATCGTTTCCAAAGTTTCCATATCGATTTAATAAAGCTTTGTCTAATTTCCTTTCAAAAGGAAATTTACCATAATTTCCTTTCCAAATATACTGACATTTCTACATTCCTTATTACTTCGACATCGAAAAAGCGGACTTCTCCATTCGCAAACTTAGTCAAATCGAAATGAAAGCCAGCGATAAGTTTAAGCAGCGTAACGCGTGGACGGCGAGGGCTCCAAGGGTGTTAATAGCGCGTGTGTGGCGAGCGTGAGAGGCCGGAGGACTACGAGAAAAGTGGGGTACGGCGCTGAAATCGGCCTGGCGTGCTTCCCTTTCCCTGGTGGCAGTGGGAGTGCGAGGAGAGTGCCGGTTGCCTGGCCGCGAGCACCTATCCACGTGGATAGGCCCCACACACGCGACGCGCGCCAGGTGCCTCGGTCAATTGTTCCTCCGCTCGCCAGTTCTGCGCCAAGGATGTCGCGAGCCGCTCCATCCAAACATCCGCCTGCCACTTTCGCGGATTACTCCTGAAAAGAGCCGCTCGCCACTAATCCCGATTGATTTCCGACGGCAAGCGTCTGACAGCGAAGGTCCTGCTCTACTGGGCCGAGACGCGTGTGAATGACGGTGTAGTTCCTGTGCAGCTTGCTGCTACGGTGCTTCAGACGAGAGTCGAGGCAGCTTTTGCTCATCATCGCCAGTGGTACTGGAAGTGTTTGTGGACGGTGGATTCTGTAGTTGGTTTATATTGTTTGTTTTAAAGTTCTGTGTTCGGTTGAGTGGACTCTGTTGGATACCAGTAAAGCGTGAGGGTTTTGGGTATTTGATCTTTAGAGGTAATTAATTGGAAGTTCGGGATCTGCGGTGGAGCGTTTGTCTATAGTTAATGAGGAATTGATTGGCACGAGAGAACTGCGGTTGGATTATTAATTCGCGCGAATGAGCCAAGTAGGAGTAGGAGCGTAATGGTTGTTTCGCTGTTTCAACAGAGCTCCCAGCTCCCCCGGCGAATGAAGTGATCGCAAGTGTTTCACAAGGAGTTCCACTATTATGTCATTAATTGAGAGCGAAAGGACGTCACGCGTGTATTTCTGTAGTGCGAGTCATCGTTTTCGGTTCTATTCAGCAATCGCATCCGATTGCGGAGCTGTCATTTTCCCGCTTCCCCTCGTTCCGACTTCCGTACGCCGACAGTTTCCTCGAGATATCGATAAATGTTTAAGAGGATTTCTGCGCTACCCGATGCTTTGTAATCGTCAATTTAAACTGGTGTACCGCGCATGTTGTTGTTCCGATCAGAAAGATACGGGAATTTGTTTTTCGAGTAAGTCACGCGATACCATTCCCACTCGAGGGTGCCTTCTGCTTTTACCAAATTCATAAACACACTCCTATCGGAATCATGTAACGTACGAAGAAACTTTCGATTTACGCGAAAGAGTTAGAAAAATATGTTGCAGAACTAAATCTTTGATTATATCGATTATATATAAGATGAGTTAGCCCCGCAACATATTTATTGAAATCGACACCAGCACGTGCAAGCTTAATAATATTAAGCATGCCAGACCGGAAATGCTAATATTTATGGAGCCATGTGTCAAAAGCTTGAAGCCATCATACGTTAGATGATGAATAACAGCAGCTGACAGTCCGACCCGAGCAATATTCTTTATGGTCCTGTACTTCTTCCTTATTTTTCCAAGGCCTCGATATGCTACCTTTTCGCGGCAGCTTCTCCTCTGGCTTGGTATTTTCTTAGTCGCAAAAGCGCTCGGTCTTTCGACGCGGAATGTGTACCTTTCCTGGGTAGCTGGGAGCTGGAAAATGGCCCGGAGTGGTGGGAATGTGGGGAACTCGAGTGGCGGGATGTTACAGTGAAAGTACCGAGCGTGTCGTACGCCCGATCAGCTGACCCATTGATCTCCTCTCACGACCTAGTCCACTGCTCACATGTTCCGCTACACCAGCTGGCTCTTAACGGGATAAACCGCGCGCTTCTTTTATTCTTTTATTCGGTTTTTCTTTAAATATACTGGTATTCTTGGAGGAAGAATGTATTAAGGTGGCTCGTGCAAAAAATCACTTTTCTTAAGAATTTCTTTGAACTTGCACATAATAATCTTTGCAGGGGCTCGAAACTACTGATTAAATTTTATTAAACTCGGTAGGAACATTTTTGGATGCTTTTTGCAACGACTGACAGGTTTTTGGATAAGCGTTGCCAATTTCAAGATTTATTATCTGAGAAACTGTGTGGCGAAGGTCAATGAAATCTGATCAGTGCTTGCGAGATCGTGTAAAGATTAATATGTGAAATTCAACTTTGTGCAAATCATTGAGAGAGATGAGCTTGACGCGACGCGCATTAGACAGTTCCATATTTCTCTGCCAGGTTCTGCCCGTCCATATCTGTTTTATGACACAATAAAAGCTTCCACGTGACGTCGTAATAAAAATAATATCCTCCGCCGCTCGATTACGTGGCGCAGCTATTATTCTGTCACGAATGCAGAAAGCTTCGGGGAAAAGTGAATTGTTTCAAATGGAGGCATATTAAAAAGAAACACATAATAAGGGAGGAACTCGACTTCAACTCCCCTTTCCATTAGAAACTACCAGTGATTTAATCAAAGAACAAAACATTTTTCTCTCAATTACGCCAAACACTCTCGAATAAACAATTTCGAATAAAACGCATCACCAGAGAAATTCTTATTTCTAGACTCACTCAGTCGTGAAAAGCGTGGCGGCGGTTTTTGGACCAATCGGCGAGATTGAGAGATCGGATTTGGCAGAGATTGTTTCCTCCCATCGCGTGGTCGCCTTATGTGGCCAGATAATCATTTCATGGGCGTCGCACTCGAGTCGTCTGGCATCCCGCTGGCACCTGCCGCGGCCGCCGATAAGTGTCATCAGAGTTAATTAATCGTGGGCGTAGACCGTGGCCGTTCATTCGGGAGTGCGATGTCTCGCGCGGCGTCTCCGCCTCTCGTGTCCACAGAATTTCGCGACTACGCGTGTCCCTCTGATTTCATTAGTTGTTCGCTGTCAGCGGCCGATGCGTCTTGCTCATCCAGTTCAGACACAAGGACACCTTCCTACTCGCTCCTCTCACGCGTGAATCACTCGTGTTTAGCCGTCGGGAATTGCTGGACCGCGCGTCGAGCATTGACCGCGAGGAAATTGGTGGGAGAAGTTCGGTGACTGATTTGGATATGTGACTGTCGGTGGGTTTGATTGACTTTCGAGTTAGTGAATGCGCGGTCTTTCGCACATGAGTGAGGAACTCGGATTTGTGAGTCGCTAAGGAGTGAATTTGAACAGTTTAAATACACAAAGTATTTTATTGAGAAAGTGGTGGTAATTTAATGAAAAAATATCATTGAATGTGGTGCACGTGAAAAAGAGTTGGAGTAAGAAACGTTTGAGTTATTTGATAGGCCCGCGTTCTCGTTTATATTATGGAATCGTATGACGGCGGTACGTGACTGTCATGAATTTTTGTCAATGACGGCCACTTGATATTCCTTCTCAATCGGAATGCTTTATCGCGTATGCCAGGCATGTTGTATATGTTATCGTGGCAGCTCTCGTTACGTCAGGGAAAGACTTCCCCGCAAAAACACGCGCCCACCGAAAGGAGGGAATGTGTGAGTAACTGTTTCTTCAATCGGCGACGTATCAGTAACAAAGTACAACTTTCAGAAGTGTCATTCGATGCGCACGCGTCGCCCGCGAAAGAGAGTATCCGCGCGCATTTTTCCGCTTGTTACGCACACAAGACACGCTCTTTCATGACGCAATGACAGCTTCGATTTCAATGGCGTGATGTGTCAAGGTGAAGAACGCGAAGGTTTATTGAAATCGAATAGGAGAGCTTCATCTAATTCCTTGCATTTTTCGTATAAAGAATCAGAAAATTAATTTTAATATTCAAGACCAAATGAATAAAGCTTAAACCAATTTTATAAATTTTCACATTTCACGGTTGAAATGACAAGTTCCTCGAAATCCGGATCTTTGGAAGATTCCTCGACTATCGCGAGCACATTGACACCACGAGGTTTCGAGCAATCAAAAACGATCTCGAGTGGCCTGGAGATTGTGCGTGGCCGGGTTAATTCGATTTCACGGTTAATTTCGAGGGCGCGCCTCGTTCCACGCGCCACACGTAATACATATGGCGATGCGAGATAAGTGCCAATATTGTTCCGGCACCCTTGATTCGATTAGATACCGCGGCCGCCAGCCTGTTGGACGCGCTAACTCGGCACTGCACGCGTCCGCCGCTCGCCACGCACTCTCCGCTCTCGACAATTAATTAGCCGCTTACGAATTTCCGAGTCTAATAAAGCGTCTATTAAAGTTCGCCCGGGCTTGCGAAATCGTGATCGATGCCTGCCGCGCTCACCCCGGGGTTCATGCCAGAAGACGCGCGGCACGCCGCTTAGAGCCGTGCGAGAGTGATGCTTAAGTCATCGTGATTTGTCATAAGTGTCTAATAAACTATGTGGACGAACGAGCGTAGTTGTGACTCAAGTGTCTGGCTCTCCGACAGTTCTACAGGTATCTGCCTGGTGAAGAGACTTATCCAGGAGACATTGTTCGCGAGGATTTTGTGAATGGATTTGAATAATCATCCTCTAGTCACTCGTGCCAATTAATCAAGGGGATTAATCGTTCGTATTAGTCAAATAATTAGTGACTCAATTCTCTCCACCAAATTCAGCATCCCTCGAGTTCTCTCGTAATACTCGATGTTCTATTTGATAAGTCATTCAAGAGCCACTGATCTACATTCACTCCTGCTAATTGCATCAACCGTGTTAATCAGGTCCGAGTCTCGTTAGCCGCGAGACATTAACTCCCTTACAGTTTCCGAACTTCCAACGCGTCACTTTGTCATAAAAGCTGTCAGTTCCCTCCAACTTTTAATGAACACTTCATTAACATTATCCCTCGATGCTCCTCGAATCTAATCAGAAACTCGAATCTGGTCCCATCTTTCAGCAGTGTAATTCGGAGATTCTCACTTCATGCGGCAGTGATCGCGAGTGGGAAGAGTGGACCCGCGTGACAAATGACCATCAGTGATTTAAGTTCGCGGCAGGTGAAACTAGTGAACAGTGAGAATGTCTCACCTGCGATCGAAGAGCAAAGTGAACGAGAGCAAGCATGTCTCGAGCCAGGGCGAATACCGCAGGATACAATTCGCCCTGCTCAAGGGTCGCATCGAGCATCGGCTTCACGAGGTAATTACCCAGCGAGGACGGAGATTCTCAGACGCAGCTAATTAACGCTCTTGGCTTTTGTTGATTGCCGCTGCGAGATGTATCTCGCGAGTCTAATCTCTCGCACAATGTTCCGTTGGATTGCGGGAGTTACGCTGTATATTGTGGAGAAAGCTATTCTGTACTCGATTAAATGATTAAAGAATAATCGCTTATGCAAGATTGGGAGATTTCACTGCTATTTATGACGGCGATTACCCGGGACTTTTGATCGCCGCGACCACGTGCGTATTCCCCTCGGCGATATATGTTCCGAGGAATATTGTGCCGATCGTTTATTCGAGACAACGAATTGGTAGGCCGTTAATCTGAGTGTCTCATAAGCTGGTAATAAATTGGAGTACAAGGAGCGAAATCATATCTCGGGCATCGGGTCCTCGAGTATAAATCGCTCGTCGCGCTTTTCCACCGCGCTCGCAGACCCATTTATCTATCTCGGTGGGAGCTTAAAGCGGGCCCTCCTTAGAAGGCTAAGTATAACAACTGTTTTCCATGCTCGCGCGGTCTATTTTGGCCGGTGGGTTGGGTTCGCTTGTATTGCGCCGCCTAAATTATAACCCCGCGACACGCGAATCGCGAATTCGCGATAAGTGTCCGCTCTTTACCTGAGGCCCGGACATAACTCGACGCGAAATATCGAGCCGCTCGCTTGGCTTCCCTCTGCGATCAAGCTGCGAAATGAATTGTGACATTATCGCGCTCGCGCGATCGCCAGTAAACTCCTTTTCAACATAGATCTGCTCGTTTAATTAATCTTCCGGCCGACAATTACCTCGCGAGGATGCGAATTGCGAACTGTTGAACACTACTTCGTCGCCGGCCGAGCGACCCCAGTGCAATTATTAGGTGCAGAGGTGATAATTCTCAGCCGGGAGGATCCGCCTGACGCAGTATTATTCATCGGGTAATTTATGCCTGGCACTGAAATTTCGCTGGTAGGGGGCGGTTTGCTGATTATTCACGATTATTAGTATGATGAATGAAAGCGTTGGTAATTTCACGGCTGAGGCGCGCGACTTGACAGAATTCTAATATCGGTGCCAGAGTTCCCCGTGCACTTTTCGGATTCCTCGCGACGCGGCCGCGCCGGTATTTCAGATGACGTCAAATACTGGAGGAATGCGCCGCGGGAATGAGCATTTTCATCGCTAAATTAAATCCCTCGGCCAAGGCCTCCTCGCTCTACCGCGAGAAATTATTATAATGAGAGCGCGGGAGGCTGCTCGATTATCTCCCGCGCGGACACGAAAACAGGCAAAGGACCGATTTAAAAGCAGGTCAACATTTGTCAACAACTTACAAAATGGGCCAGACTCTCGAGACACTTGAACTTTAAGTGATCCTATCTTTGGAAATCACGATCAAACGACAATGAAGCCGCGCAATTTGGCAAGCTGCTTTCGCCCCGGCTATTCACGCGTATCCGCTTCATTACCGGAAGCTCTAACTTCTCATTGAATAATTGGCCGATCCAACACGTCGGAAACGCGAGTCATCCTACTCAAAGGCTCAGTGTCAAATAAATCCCGATCAATTACCCAAGATTCCTAGAATCAACCAACTCTCCTCCACCTCGATCAAACTTAGAACCACCATCCACCCGTAGAGTATCCCAATCACCCACGTGGTCCAGGACCGGAAATATCCGTCACCACCATTAAAAATCTCCCAAGACGTTGCAGCGTCCACGGGATTTTTCTCGGGGGCGGCAAAATCCCGCGGCCAGAAATACACTTGGCCAGCGTCGGTTCTCCGCGTGCCACTTCTCCTTTCATTCGTCCCCATTGACTTTTCCGCGAGCACCTGTCACACTTCATATCCGGAAAGCAGATCAAGCGGGGGGGGAGGGAGGGTAGATATAGAGCGGGTATCCATCTCGAGCTGGACCGAGTCTCTGTCCGAGAGGGAAGGTAAGCGCGCGCTCCTTCGCTATGCGACGCTGCCACGGACTATTTTGGTTGAGCTTCGACGAACTGTGCCAATGGACGCCGGGAGGTTTGGGTGCGAGACAGTGATATGTGCGGGCCGGCCCGATGGTGGCGCGATGCATTTGTCCGATACATCCGCGGAGGCCCGCGCAGTAGAATGTCGCGCGATTCCGGTCGACTCGAGAGTGTCCGCGTTGAGAATGCCGTCCACCGGCTCAACCAGCAGCAACGCGATACGCGATCGCTGCCAGAGCAACTGATGCATCGCTTGCGAGTGCCCGTAAGTCATTTCGCGAATGGATATGTAGATCCATATGGAGATGTAGACCAGGCGGAAAGGAAACACTGTCGAGTGCCCGGCGTCCCGGATGATAGGTCTGCCCTTTTCGCGGTGTAGGGATTGGTACCTGATTGCTGATTGAGACTCGTCGAGGTGAATGTGGTTTGAATGCTCGGTTTGGTTGATTGCGCTTGCCAGTGGCCATCGAAGGCGATCAGGTTCGCGGTGGGTGCTCGCATTGCGAGGGCGATGCCAAAATTGCTTTTAGACACACAGTACTTTCGGATGTCATGCCTTCTGCCGATGACCCGCGGCCCCTCGCTCCCCGAGCCACTCGGACGTACGTCGCACGCGATACAACGCCTTTGACACGCGATACAATCGTCGATTCTCGTGCATTGGGAGGTGGAATATAGTGTTTGGGAGGTAAAGATAGCGCGGAACACACTGTCTCGCCAATTAGTCCTTCCAAGTGCACGAGCTACTTCATTCAAAGATATAACACAAACAGTATTATAGATATTTTTGAGGAATCTAATGACTCAATGTTTCTTATTAGAGAGAACTGAAACGAGACTCACTCAATTATGAGACCGCGAAGCCTCAACTCTCACTGTGAAATTCTCAAAAATCCTCGTCGACTTTTTCCCTCCGGCGTCCAACGATCGATCCCCGTCACATCAAAAAGGGTTCGATTACCAATGGTTTATCGCACCTGGTTGTGTAAGCCGGGGTTGACGCGCGCTACTGGTCGAGATACGGTATCGGCCGCGCGGTGGGAGCGTTATCGGCCCACTATCGGAGAAGTCCCGGCGAGAAGCTGGCGGCGATAATTGCCGATAATGTCCAAGATCCACGGAGGCGGCCGGTTTTCGAATTTTCCCTCCAGTGTGTCGCGGCGGCCGCTCGTGGACGCGTCGCTCGCCCGCCTATTTCCGCGCCCACCGGTAATTCGACTAATTGGCGAAGAGAGTCGTCGCCCAGTGGAATATGAAAGTCGTGGCCGATTCCCGGCCGAAGAGCACCGTAGACCACCGCCGGTATAGGATGCGCGACGCGATCGCGCCAGTTGCATAATGTTGCGTTAAGTCTACCGGGAAACTGGTACGCTGAACTCCGACTATTTGTGTACTAGTTGTGATTTGTGGCCCTCGTATTATTGCACTTCCACGCCTTCGCTTAGAGACTCGAGGATTAATATACCACTTTGCGCGGGCGACGCGCATTCCTTTATTTTGCCTCTCTCGAATTTTCGCTAATTTAATTATTCTGATGCTTCGATTGTAAAATTGAGAATTTTTTGTTTTATGATTATTCTGAATCGATTGGGTTAACGAGAAATTCTAATTAAGAGCGAGGGAGAGATGGAGGTGCAATTTGCGATTGGGAAACAGTTATGGTCTGTTGTTGGAGTATTGGAAAACTAGGCCTTCGGGGAGAGACTGTCAAGGATTATCTTGTTTCCTAAGCAACTGTCTTAATTAGTGCGCGCACTCCCGAGATCTTGGAAAACAGTAGCAACACGCGTCTGCAAGCCAACTAATTAGCGACAGCCGCGGTGAATATGCAATTAGTCTCAAGTTCGCGGAAAACTGCTATCGCTAGCTTCGTCTTATTCAAATTAGCGTCACCGGAACCGAGGAGGGAACGTGGTATCGCTGTTATCAGTGCGAAGCGTCAGGCTCTGACATCATTAATTTTTATTCCTTTTGTCTACCATAAATTGTTCAGAATTACATTAACTCAACACACAGTGAATATATTTGGAGTAGAAATTGAGACGTTGAATTAGAATGCTTCTAATCAACTTCGCGTGATTTGCTTACTGTTTCGAATTATCGCTGATAAAAGACTCGCACACCTGCATCGATCTATCGGCCGCGTTCGATAACGACGATGACAACACGGCGAAACAGGATTACTCGCACTTCTCTAGACTCGCGGATTAATAAGATTTCATCGGCATACGATCATAAGTACGATCACGAGTCAAGGCGATCGACTTACTCACTCGGAACATGTGACAGGTCCACGTGGCTACTTTTATTCCCGAGTTCCGACCAATTTCGCAATCATTCTCGCATTTTTCTCTTGCAAAATTTCCGTCGATTTTTGCAACTTTCGGAGAATCGAAAGAAAATATTAATGGGGTCGATGTGACTGATTGAAAATTTAGTTAGGTCAGTGGATAATTAGGGAAACGTGTAAGGTTTGCCATGTAAATTTTCCACGATTTCATTGCCTCGCGCTCTCGAGCGCTTTTCACAGATAGGATGGGGCTGCTAAAGGGGAGGGAACTCGAGTCTTGTTTTGCTCGGAACGTTCAACAGCATTTGCCCGAGACGTCAGTACCCCGGATAAGGTCGCGGATTTAGCGAAACGTCGCCAGTGGTAGTAGAAGCGTTTCCATATTACTACTCCCAATAAACCGCTAAACTTCGATTATCGGCTCCGACGATGCAAAATTGGAACAGTCGCGAACTCCAGTGCTAGGGGTTATTACGTTTGCCTGATAGTTCCGCGGAAATCGAGGACTTCTAACTTCTGAATAAAATTCAGTGTTTTCGAAATCATGTGCACTTGACGCTGTACCAGAATTTCAAACAAGACAACTACAATTATTTTAAACCTTTCTCAATCGATCAGTTCTCCAATGCAATTCTTGCATAAGTTAAAAAAGTGACCTTCGCTGTGATTGCGAGTGAATCATGCCCAGTAACGAGAAAGTATCAGCAAGCGTCGCACGTCACTGGTGAACAATGCTCTTCTCGCGGACTCACAATACCGCTATCGAGCATTTCTCCCTGTCAACCATAAATATCGACCAGCCGCCGCTCTCTCTATTACCACTATTTCTTTACACCTCAAAACCGGCGGTTTCTCTCCTCTAAGATAATCAGCGGCCGGCGAATATTAACTCTGGTTTTGGAGGCGGGGTCAAATGTGTGTCAGTGAAACAGTGAGGGCTATCTCCGAGGCCGATTAGCAGGGTTACAAGGTCCCGTGCACGTACGGGGGCTGCTAGATCAATTGTGACACACGCGATAATAGCCGGCGACTCGTGTCCTATCACAATAATGCGCTGGCGAAACCATCTAAAAAGAAAGGCAGAAAACCAGGGCGAACCGACAAGCGCAAGAGGAGCCAACTGATAGTCTCTCCTCGAAAGTGAAATGCAACAGACCGAGCTGGTATCTGGTGCGCCATGAAGCAGTGGCTCCCCGGCGATTAATTGGCCGGATGCGCTGTGTCCGACGAGTGGTGCGCGCGTACGAAATTAATGCCGATCGATCGCCTGTTAATCGAAGGGACCGGGGGAGAATATGAGAGTGTTTCCCGATCTTGACCTACTTTCCATGGAATATACCAATGAGAGGCTACACTTACTCACTCCGAGACAGCAGCGGGATGCCGGCACCTCGCCATCCACGATCCCCCTGGGATTCACGCGAAGCTACGGCTCCTTTTCCTCCTGCCAACAGGCCTTGCAATCTCTCTGGAACCGCAGCCGACAGGTACCCATTCCTCACCAGTGATAATCATTTCATAGCTAAGTACCTGACCTTAGCGAAGATACCCTCGTCTGATAATGCCTGTATCCCCACCACTGTTCTCTGTTCACCAATGCCCTCCCATGTAGTATCAAGTCCTTTCTCTCTCAGCTTCCGAAATTCTTTCATTATGATCTTGGAACGTCAAAAAAATGTACATGAACTATTAACGATTATCCACCCCATTTAATCATAGTTCGTGGGAAACTATAATTTAGAAAAAAGTTGGTTAGAACAATGAAATTGATACATTTGTTCTATCGAACGTCATATTAATAAATGAGGTCGGAGGAATTCACTCTGAATCAGGTTTCAACAGAATTGAGTTTCTGGACCAGTCGATATCGTTCCTCCCCATCGGCGGAGGCGTAAATCGCGATAATAGAGAATCGACTGCTTAAGTTCTGGCAGGTGGGTGCGCAATAATGGGACATTGTGGCGGAGAATCGCCGCTGCAAATGAGACAATAGCACATCGACTGTCAAGCGAGTTTGGCAGGAACTGGCGCAAGCGCAGCCAGCGCGAATCTGCAGAGTTCGGGGAAATGAATGAACGCAACTCCCCTCTCAGGCCCATTCGCAGTATGCGCGGATGATGCGTGCCAAGATTACGTCGCGTTCCCACCGCGCATAGAGAGCGAACGCTATTCTGTCACAGGGCGTTTCTTCCATGGAGAGGAGTCGGGCACGTATGGCGTGACGCGATGCAACAGTCGTCTTTTTCCTAATTAGACCTCTCAGCTTTAATCACGTCTATAATCAAGCGAAAACAGTTCGCCCGTCGCAAGGTTGCGTTTTACCACTGCCAAGTCAAGTGGAGGATTATTAATTACTTTATTGTAGTTTCAAACTGCCAGGAAAGCTATTACAGTTCTCTTCCTTGATTGTTTGGATTGTGGGGCTCGTTTTATGGAGGTTTAAAAACTTACGGAAATTTATTTGAATAATTCTTCTATTCCTTCGATATTATTTTACCACTGGACAAAATATGGTTGATTTACTCCGATGATTGTGCCGGGTCTAAAGAATTCATTTGACACCGCGCGATCGGCTGGAATTTATTTGTCCGATACTTCGAACGTCGTATCTAGCTTTTGTTTATGCTTGTTCGTCTCTCCTGTTACGGGTTCTTCTTGGAAGCAATGCCACCCACAGTTTGGACTGTTCGCAGACCAATGGGCCACTGAGACTTCTGTCGGCGGCAGCCACTTTCAAATATTCGCCTATGATAAACACCACTGTTTCCCCGACGATTCTTTTTACGAGCGGAGCAAGCCGCCGCGCCGCCGGCAAACGAGTTCTCCGCACACAATTGATTAGTTTGCCGAGTGGTTTAATTGGCCGAAGTGCCGCGCCTAGCGCAACGACTGCCGCGATCGTCCAACGGCTCTCGTGCTCTTTCTAGCCGAAACAAATCTTCCCAGCAATTCGCCGTCTCGGCAAATAATAACATACGCGCGGGGGAAATACAAAGTTACAAGACTCGATAACAATAGCCAGTGGCAATCCACCCGGCAGAGTATCTCGTTTGCTGTACGTAGTGTGGCGGCGATAACTGGATCAAAGTGGAATGAATGAAGCGCAGCTAGCACGAGGAAGCCGTAACACAATGGGGACTGGGAATAATAATTTGTATAAAATTAATTACTTCGCACATGGTAGATTAATCTGTAGATTATAGATTCACTTAATCTGAGCGCGGAAAGTTAGGGAAGAATTTAAGGAAAAAGACCTTGGTCTATTGGAAGTCGGCGTAATTAAAAGGTGCAAAGCGCGCTATTAAACCGCGCTTATCGCCGATTGTAAATTACTATATGAAATATCCCAGTGGCAAATCCCGCTGAGACTAATCCCATTGTATTTGCCAGCCGGGATTGTACCAACCGCCATCGACTACCACAATTAACTTCCACCTTCCTCTCCTGACGCGAGAATTCCCTCGGAAATTTCCGAGCTCAAATCCTTTTTAAAGGACTCGACAAAAAAGAGCTCGGCTTGTTCGAAAGTTCCTAGCCGAGGCTTATGGTGATTCCTGTCGGTCCAGCGATTGAATTAGAAGCTCAGGCAAGACTTTGTTCCAACTCCTGGAGCTTCCCAAGCGCAAAGCTCCGAGTCCATAATCGCTGGATCGTCTCTCGCCCAATAAAAGCGCGCTTATACGCGCGGCGGCTCGGCTCGAACCGTACGGCACTGGGATTCGTGCAGCACGCGCGCTCGCTTACGTGCGTGGAAGAAGCTGTGTGTACATACACGAGGGGCGAGCGAGCATCGGAGGATCCCACGGGGACGTATAAATGTCGCACGGCCTGGCGCACGTTCCTGTTAAGTGACTGCTCGACTCGGGATCGAGCTCTCTTCTTCTTCTTCGGTTCTTCGTCCCGGAATTGTGCGCGGTACACCGAGACCTAGAGCGAGCTCTCCGGGAGGGTGGACTTGAATCAGGATCGCTGATAGGACGAGGGGAGAGGCTCTCGCGCAGGAGAGGATGGCGAGCAAGAATTTCGAGAAAATGCTGCGGCTCACCACCCTGTCGAGGGTCCGTTCCTCACGGTATTGGATAGTTTATAGTTCGATAGGCGGATTTGACGGAGACTGCGGGCAGGTAGGGCCAAGCGCATTATCTCTGATACAAGATGATATAGAAATTAGAAAATCGAGGGAACAGTCCAAATCGTGTGCTTGTGATTATTTGAGTGATTGGAGGAAAGCGTTTTGATAGAATTGATTTTTGAAAAAAGGTTTGAGTGAGATTTATAGATCGAAGGGCACGCGAGAGTGGAGAGGAAAGAAATTCGATGTTGATTGGTGTGAGAGTGACATTTAATTGGGGCTAATCAGAAGTTACGTAAAGTGCGAATGCAGTGGATGCTTTCGGGAGAGGTTACTGACAAACTGACGCTCATCGGGCGCACTATCATCGCGTTATAGACTGACGCACGCTCACTTTGTTTCCCGGAAACAAACCGCCAGAGATAAGAGATGATTTCGTGAACACCCAGCGCGATCCCCGTTAAACACGAGACCTCTCGAATCACCGGCTAGTCTTCGATAAATCACTCGGCAAGGAGAAACGCGACGTTTCGGAAATTCATGTTGCCACTGGGCACGTGTACTCGCAGGCGCCTTGGCTCGCGCGCCGCTTTTATTGATGATTCATTCGATCGGCCGCGAGATTGCCTGCGATTCCCATTGACATTTGTTACCGACGAGGGTCGAGATGAATCCGAGCGATCCGTGAAAATGCGCGCGAACACTTCTCCCGCATTCGTTTTGCGTCATTAATTCTCAGTCATTGTTTAATTAACGCCATGCGCGGAGCTACGAGGGACTCGTGGGCCTTGGGAATGTTTGACTTAATCGATTACAGGATTAAGCTCACGATCAATCATTTCATCCTCGCGCCGGAATCCTTCGATTAACGAAGGCCGTTTCACGAAACCGATTGGCCGTGACAATAGCATCCTCACCCATTTCTGATCACCGCAGACGAGAGATCGCCCTTGGGAAGAATGCGATGCGGAAGGCAAGGGACGAGCGCGTCCGAATCGCGTCGCACCTCTTTCGCGTCAGCATCGAGGAGGATGACGAACCCGCGGAAAAGAATCCTGAGAAATCGAGTGATGACTTCGTCGATGGACCGACTCCTCCAAACAGGACTTTCGTCTTTCCAAATGCCGAGGACCCCTCGCGATCGAGACTTTGTGAATCGAATTCGACCAATGGAGAAACTCTGCTGTTAGAACCAATCGGGGTATCAAGTGTCCGTGATACCAACAACTCTGAGCCAACTGAGCAAGAACCTCTGGTGCGACGAAAGCCAGTTTACAGCGAGGAAAGCGATTCCCAGGAATCAAAGGATCCCAAGGTTTCCAAGGAAAGGATCAATTCCAGAGAGGAAGGGGCCAGTCATGAAGAAGAAACGGCGAATATCGAGCTTAAGAAAACGCAGTCTCCTCCTCCCTCACAGTGTAATAAAGATCAGAGTGGATTCGCGGGAAATCGTAGACAAACTGTACCGAACTCTATCGCCGAACAAAATCTGGCCCTTCGCGGCGGCATTGAATTGTGTCCTTCAACGAGCAAGTACTCTCGGAGAAGTTCCCTCGACGGAGATGCCAGGAACATGCGCGAGTTCATTATTCAGGAAAGTGGGGAGTTCAGCGGTTGCCAAGAGCAATCACATCCTTTCTTGGGAACTAGTTCAATTATGGAGTCGGACTGGATGAAATTCTCGAGGTGGAGGGAAGCCAGGACATACACTCCTATACCCGAGGTCAGCACGGAGGAAGAACCAACAGACAATCTCCCAATCAAAACCCCCCCTATCGAAGACAAACCATTAAATTCCACTCCAATTCCTCTCAAAACCGAGGAAATACTAAAGCATCGCACAGCAAGTATCACCGAGCAGACAATCTACTCCAACTTGATATCAGCCTGCAAGAATCCCGCGTCCTCTTCATTCGTCCTCGACCGAAGAGAGGTGCAATCAGCCCCGATCCTCCCAACAAGCGTATCGAGCTTCCGAGACTCTCGAACCTTCAAAAAAGCGGACTGGCTGGAGGTCTCGTCAGCGAGGTGCAGCTCGCGCGAGGAAAAAGCGCGAGCTGTCAGGGAGCCAGTTGCACCGCTGCCAGCTGGTGATGTAAAACAAACAATAAGAGAAGCGATCTGTCCACCCGCCCGCGAGCTAGTAAACGAAAGAGTTGCCTCAAAAGCGGGAGGCTGCGCCGAGGAGAAGTCACCGCCCAGCGAGACCAGCGGCCAAGCAATAGGAAGCTCAACGGATCCCCCAAGAAAGTCCACTCGTCTCAACAGCGAGGACGACCCTGAAAAGTCGACGAAGGGTCGTCGGCTGACGCTGCCGGTGATAAGTTCGGATCTAGGTCGAAGGGACGTCGTGGTCCGCGCGACGACCTACGACGACATCCTCTGCGGTACAGGCGTCAACCGCATACGAAGGTCGAGCATCGCGAATGCCGCGATCTGCTCGAGCTTGGCACCGAGCTTGCTCGGAGCTTATCCAGGCGTGCCGAGCTCCCTACTGCCAATGGGCGACGGGAAACAGAGCGAGCTTCGTCGCAGCACAATCTCGAACGTCTCCTCAACGTCGACGAGCATCGGCGAGAGCATCAGCGGCAGCAGACTCGGGCTAAGTGCGCGCAGACTGAAGCTACCCTTCCTTCGGCTTCACATCCCCGAGCAGGAGGCGGACGGCAGCTGGGCGAGCTGCGGCCACGAGCATCACCATCACCATCATCACCATCATCACCACGTTTTCCCGCACTTTCATGTACCCACCATCACCTTCACCGCCTCGGCCTCCGACGGCGAGTCCGGGCGCAAGTTCAACTTCGGCATTCGCAGACACTCGCAGATGGTTAGTCTCCACCCGAGCGCTCTTCGTCCTGTTGCTGCTGCGCCGGACGCCCCAGGGCTCTGATGCGACCCTTCCTAATCTTGCCGGTTGTGCTTGCGATGTGCCGAGGTCTTGCTATAACAATTAACACCGCTGGACAGTGGCGGCGAGCGGCTTTCCGGGATCCCGCTGACGGTTTGATTTCGTAACAAGCTTTTACTGCCGGCGAGCAGTTAAACATTCACGCCGTGTTCCTGTGACTGCGTGTACTGTGAGTCAGTGATTATTTGGAGTTGTGTGATGTATTTTGTGCGGCTTGCTGCGACCCATAATGCTTTTCGACGGGGATTTATCGAGGATCTGTGATTCTCTGTGTGGGGTCTGACGGGGGTGAGTATGGTAAGTAGGGAATGACAGACCCCGAAGGATAGGTGGGTTTGTTGTAAAGGAGTTTCAGTTGTACACCGTGGGGGGTATTTTTGTCTGAAGTGCCATAGTTTTACTTCCAATTTGGAGCGGCCACAAGCATCCTATTCATACAGCTCGCACGATCCTGCGCTTTATTGCCCTCTAACTAAGTCATCAAAATACCGGCACTGGTGTCTGATGTTCCTCTGGCACTATAATGCTGCGCCTCAGTAAATATCAGCCTGCAGGCTTTATACTGAGTTCCTTTGTATCCTCGTCGTTAATGATGCTCCGTTGCCCCGTGTGGTTCGAAGATCTCATGATGATAACGCGCCTGCTAGTGTCACCGTAATAAGGAAAAGGTGATGATTCATTACGTAAGATGGTGGAAAAGTGTGCGAGAGCATACGGAAATAGGATTTCCTGGTAACATCGGAGCTTTGAGTTGCAAGCCTTGCGATTCCTCTCGCGGACTTATCTCGATGACGTTGACGCATTGTGCACATGGATTCACGTGTTTCCTTATCCAACCGAGCTTATCCCCGCGGTGGAAAAAGCGCGCGCCGTGCAAGTAGCCCTATCTCGCACTCCGATAAATGTAGACCAAGTTTTACGGCTTCATTTATACATACATTACTCCATTGCGTGCCAAGCGAAATATTAAGCATTTTTGCATGGGATCTGCCAACACGTGTCAAGGCCACTCGCTCGCTATTCTTATAATCTTTATTACGCTCATTTTTAATTGACCTCGCCGGACTTTTTCCTGAAATATTCAGAGTACGCTTGTCCCGCGAGAGGTTTTTCGCGGATCAGGAAAAACAATTAGTTTTCACGGAAATCGAAGCACGGAGTTGCGAGTTACTGATAAGTCAATGACAGCGCGAGATAAGAGTCGCCAATAGCAGGGAGAAGTCGATACTAATTTTTGCACGGCGAGCGCCGGAGAACAGTGCCACGTCGAAGCCTCGATTTTTGCGGCCGAGAGCGAGATATCTGCGCTCGGCGAATGCCAGTGCACTCTTTGTCGACTGGACATGTCCAGCGAGCGGCGAGCGCTTTGGCCAAGTCAGCGAATTAAACCAACACTCGAAATAGAACCGACTTGGAGCAACAGTGAGTGCCGGCCTTTTTGTTAGTGCGTTTTGCCGAGTGTCCAGCAGCGGACTATAATAGCCGGCCCGTCGAAGGTTCTGTGCGCGAGCGCCGAGTTGGTGTCGGCCTTCTCTGTTTGCGTGATTTCCATTGCGGAATTATAATCTCGCCCGAATGCACGCGCGTCTGCCCCGAGCGATAACGCGAACCGCCCGACAAAGAGGTAACTAGAGCCGCGCGAGGAACAATATTGTTTAATCCAATTACTCTTGCGAGACTTAACTGTGTGATTGCCGTGTGGTAATATCGCTAATTCGCCCTTTTGTTGTCGCTCCTCATTAACCTAATTGAATAAACCACCTCTTTCGTCCGTGGACTCGATGAGCGGATCGATCCTATCTGTTGAGTAGATCGATTCGCGAGTCAATTTCACGCTCGCTCTTTCAAAGTTTTCGCCACTAATGAGAGGTGCTGCTGTGCCGCGGCGATTGCGTCGCTATGATAGAATTATCTATTTATCTAGGACGTTGTATAATACCACGCTATAGTTAATAGTACAGATGTCTCTCGAAAAAGAGTGTGCTGCGGGCGATTGTTGAAGTTAAAACGCCTATTAAAAGCTTTAGCAATCTATTTACAAAGCGAGGGCTCTCGAGCACGACGATGGCAGGTAACGAGACTGGTTGATAAAGCCCCGCTGTCTTTTGTGCAGACATTGCATCGGACTGACTCGATGGTATCACTTTGTTACCGATCGCTCGCCAGCTACATCACAGATGACAATCTCGCTGGTTTGCAAAGTTTCCTCGAGAATAGGCGGGTCCAAATCGACGATCGAGATGAGGTAAGGACAATCCTTCAACACTAGCCATCATCGGACCACATTTAATGCGCTTCTTCCCTTACCACAGAACGGTAGCACAGCCCTCATCCTTGCAGCGACTAAGGGGAAGATTCACTTCGTGCGCGAGCTCATCAATCACGGGGCAGACGTCAACGCCGATGATGGGGTGAGTATCACAATCCCTCCAATCATCCCTTTAACATAACACCTCGCGCCAACATGACAAACACCCTTTGCCACTCGTGCAAAGAACCCTCGAGTCAAAAAACAGTCGACCCCGAGAGCCCAATTGAAATCCCACTGGCTCCCTTAATTAGTCGATCGAAGAGAGCGAGTCTCGTATTACAAGGCGGTGAAAGACTAAAGCGGCGAAATAAAGCGAAACCATTGAAATGTGACAGGACAATTGGACGGCGCTGCTCTGTGCGGCGAAGGAGGGTCACACGGACGTCTGCCTCGAGTTGCTCGAGCACGGTGCCAATTTGGAGCACCGAGACATGGTAAATACCCGGGATATCCATCTCTCAGCAGTCCCTAAATTTCCATAGCGAGAGATTCCTCTCTCAGTTTCCGGGCGGTTGCGCCCGAACTACCCTCCAAGTAGGCCTCCAAGCGGGTGCTCTCTCAGCGGTTAAAGGGCGGCTGGCACTGTATTTATAGGGCGGCTGGACGGCGCTCATGTGGGCGACCTACAAGGGTAGATCGGCGACGGTGACAATGCTACTGGCGCGTGGGGCTGACGTCAATGCACATGGAAATTTTCATATATCCTCCTTGCTATGGGCGGCCGGCAGAGGCTACCCCGATATCGTAAAGGATCTCATTGCTCACGGTGCTAAAGTCAATGTCGGCGATAAGGTAAGCCCTCCGAGCGCCAGGCCGACATAATCCTCTAATGGCATCGCCCACACGCCTCCGGTGAAACCAGTCCCTTAGACTCCTGGCTATCTCGGCAAAGAGGATTGTGTCAGGCTGTGTGCACTGGATCGTGTTGCGCTAGGCCGAGGCCGAGCCCCGATGGGAATCTCTCGTCAACAAACATGCTTTTTCTCGGTAGTATGGTACCACGGCGTTGGTCTGGGCATCGCGCAAGGGCAACGTCGAAATCGTGGATACCCTGCTGAAGGCTGGTGCTAATGCCGACACTGCTGGCATGGTGAGATTGCTGTAAACCGATATCCTGTGATCTGAGTAGTTCGGTTAATCCATCGCTGACCCACTCGTGTCAATGTAAATTGTGCTCGTTGGCACGGGAGTCCGTCACTGGGATTTGCTAGAAACTATTTTTGATTGTAGTGAAAGTGGGTGGTTTAGGAATGTTGTTTGTATAATTGTACGGAATGTGCGCAGTACTCGTGGACAGCCCTTCTCGTGGCGACGCTGGGCAACCACGTGGACGTAGTATTACTCTTACTGGAACACAAGCCGAACGTGAACGCCTTGGATAAGGATGGTTGTACAGCTCTGGCGATCGCGTGTCGCGAGGGCCATCATGAGATTGCGAACGCCCTTCTGAATGCCGGTGCTTATGTGAACATTCAGGACAGGTCGGGCGACACGAATCTTATCCATGCGGTTAAGGGTGGCCACCGGGGTGTCGTGGAGTCCTTGCTCAAAAAATACGCGGACGTCGACATCGCCGGGAAGGTAGGTTTTTCGTTGGACTTGTTCTGCCCCGAGCGAGTCGACTTCTTTATCGAACTCTTAATTGGCAAAGAGAAGCATTCGACAACGACGTAAAAACATTCCAGGACAAAAAGACCGCAACTTACATAGCAGTAGAGAAAGGCAATACAACAGTACTGAAATTACTACAAAACTCCAATCCGGACCTGGAGATTGCTACGAAGGATGGGGACACGCCACTGCTGCGCGCGGTCAGGTCGAGAAACGCCGAGATCGTACAATTATTATTGGACAAGAAGGCGAAGGTTTCGGCGACCGACAAAAAGGGCGACACCGTCCTCCACATAGCGATGCGCGCCAGGTCGAAAGCAATTGTCGAGATTCTCCTGAGGAACCCGAAGAACAGCCAATTACTATACCGTCCGAACCGGCAGGGGGAGACCCCCTACAATATCGACATCAACCACCCCAAAACGATTTTAGGCCAAATATTCGGCGCACGTGAGTGAAAGAATCATTTGTGAAATATTGATATCAACAAGAACGTTGAGACTGAAGCGAGAGCCTAAATCGTTCTGCTTATGTACACGTAACACGGGAAGCCCGTGGTAAGCCGGAGGGATAAGAATCAGAACAATTTCAGGTCGTCTCAATACTAACGAGGATAACGAGAATATGCTCGGCTACGATCTCTACAGCAGCGCGCTCGCGGATATTCTTAGCGAGCCGTCGCTCTCGACGCCGATCACCGTGGGCCTATATGCGAAATGGGGTTCCGGGAAATCGTTCCTATTAAATAAATTAAGAGGTACCGATCCGACAGGGAGTAGAGAGCAGTTATTCGTTAACCGGTCTTTTATAGCAGGATGTGTTGGAGTGTTCCCGAGTTTCTAAAGATGGTTGATTCTTCCAGAGGAAATGAAGAACTTCGCCCGTCAGTGGATAGATCCCGTGTTCCAGTTCTCCCCTCTATTATTTATAGTAGTGACCCACGTGTCTCTGTTAGCGGGCGTTACGATAGGTCTCGGCCTGCAATCATGGATCATCGGTCTCACCTGCGGCGTCAGCCTTATTCTTATCATCTACATTTTCCTGCTCCTCGTCTACCACGCTAACCAAAGGTGAGCAGTGCAATGTTAACAGGCCAAAGCGGCCGGGGATCGTTTCTCAGAGATGTCCAATGGTCCTGATGATCTGGTCCTCGCAGATACGACTGGTACTGGCCGTACAACTTCACGGTAGCGCTGACGACCAAGTTGAACTCGTTGAAGTTGCTGCTGCAAGTGATCTTCTGTCACCCACCTGGCGGGCAGGTCCACGATGGCGTGACAGTGCAGCCGATCAAGTTCTATTTCACCGACCAGACCCGGGTCGGCACCACGTCCGCTGGTGAGAACGCGGTCGTCCAGATGGTCGGCTCACTCTACGACTCCATAGAGAACGACTTCGGCTCTCTGTCGACTAGATTGTACCGAGCGTTCCGCCCGAAGCCCGACAAGTCCACTACCACGTGGAAATGGAGGCACCTCTGCTGCCTGCCGTACGTCGTCATCTTCGAGTTCTGCTTTTGCAGCCTCCTCGTCGGCATATCTGTACTTACGGTCTACCTCATAGACATCAACAGCAGCGAGTAAGTCTTATAATTGGCGGGTGCCACGGCTCAGACTGAAAAGTTCTCCTAGTGCCCATTCTAGTTCTTGCTCGAACCCAATATTCAACTATGTAACTCGATGTTGGATCGATTCTTATTGGAGAATGTTTTTCGAAGATTTCGAGGACTTTTCAGTCGGGTCGTGCAGCCTGAGAAAGAGATATATTTTTGTATGTGTCTGCATGCGGTTTCGCGTTGCTTATAACTTGAATGTACGGTGTCGTAGGCCTACGATAGCAAGAGTCACGGCGCACATTATCATGATAACCGTTGCCTTAATATTAGCCGTCAGCGTGATAGCGAATTTGTACACGTGGAGTAGAACGTTACAGGCGCTCGTCTTCTCCCAGAGGAGACACCTTCAGCGCAGCATCTCGAAGCTCGAAACCCTCAAGAGCGAGGGCTTCATACAGACTTTGAGAGGCGAAGTAGGCCTGATGACCGAAATGGTACGTTTAATCTGCCCAGAATAATTCAACAAATCCCTTTAAATTCGTTAATATTACGAGTGTAGTATGCTTAATACAAGGATAATCCAACGATATTCTCGGCTCTTTGCTTGAAACAGGTCAAATGTCTAGATAGTTTCATGGCTCAACAAAGTAGACTAGTAGTAATCGTGGACGGCCTGGATAGTTGTGAGCAGGACAAAGTTCTCCTAGTTTTGGACGCGATACAGGCCTTGTTCAGTGATAACGGCTACCCCTTCGTCGTACTCCTCGCCATCGATCCGCACATCATTGCCAAGGTATTCAGAGACTGAACTCGGCTCTCCCTATTGTTCCCATTGGCAGTGGCAGTTTGCAATACTATATCTCTTGGCTGTCGTAGGCGGTAGAAGTCAATAGTAGAAGATTATTCACCGAGTCGAACATCGGCGGTCACGATTACCTTCGGAATATGGTTCACCTGCCATTCTACCTGCAAAACAGTGGGCTGCGAAAGGTGAAAGTCGCCCAGCAAACTGCTCAACATAGTAAGAAGGCGACCTGGACTGAGGCAGAGGAGAGTGTCAATTATACAGCCAGCAACACGATGCACCATTCCGTTTCCAGCAGAAGGCTCAGCACCGAGTCCGGAATAATGAATAGCAACGAGAAGCTCAAGCCTCAGGCTAGAAAGAGCAGTAGGAAGTTACGACTGAGCGAATCGATTGCCAGTAGTATCGGTAGTAATCTGAATCGACTGGGCGGCGCGCAAGATCTCAATAAAATGTTGCTGACGGACGATTACTTCAGCGACGTGAATCCCCGCAGTATGAGGCGATTGATGAATGTCGTCTACGTCACTGGTAATGCAAACGGCTCCGGATTGAGTGCCAATCTAAGTTCTCGCTGGTGTAATCGTTGCTGCTCGAGCCCCGGAGTACACTGTCGCCTTTGATTTCAGGGCGGCTACTCAAAGCATTCCAAATTGATTTCAATTGGTATCGCTTGGCCAGTTGGATCAATATCACCGAACAGTGGCCGTTCAGGACGTCATGGTTGATTCTCCACTATGATATGTACGAGGATAGTTTAGATGACTCCATGTCCCTCAAGAGCCTCTATGACAAGTACGTCTCACTCTATTTATAATAACACAATTTCATACTAGATTCTTTGGTATTAACAAATAAAATTCCACGTCGACTATTAGGGTGCGTCCCCAAATTCCGGTGGTGAAAGAGGTGCAACCGCTGCTCGAACTGGACCGGGACGAGCGGAAGCTGGACATATTCTTGACGTTCCACCGGTCCAGTCTCCTGACTAGCGATATGAAGATATTCTTGCCATTCACCATTAACTTAGATCCGTACATAAAGAAGAAAATTAAGGAAGAACAACAAACCTTAGAGGAGGATATGACATCAGGATATAAGCACATCACTCCATGGGGGGTGCACGTTCCTCTCCAGGAAGCGTGGAGCAGAGGTACTCTTTCGAGTAGACACGCGAAAGTTGGAAGACCAAATCTTCCTGGACCACCACTAGTAGTACCTGTTCCCTCTACGTCATCCTGGTGTATGCCGCCTACTTATGACTGGCAACCACCACCATGGGTTACCGTGCCCCCCATGGAACCTTTGCCTAAACCCATTGCTGCTACCACCTCACTACCGGTAATTGTTCAATTAGAAAATACCTCTGACAACACTCTTCTGTAGGATTCTAGTTTATATTATTTTCTTTCTTTAAGTCCGAGATATTGGAGACAAGACTTTCGACTCTGTCAATAGGCGGCGTGTGCGATCTCATTGACAAGACCGAAAGTATTAGCCCGAATCAAGCACCACAGTACAAAGGCGTGATAAAGGATAATAATATTAATGGCAGAGTACTTTTGCACTGCGACTTACAAGAGCTGAAGAAGGTAATGATCCTGCTGAATAGGAAATCTTTGATCCAATTACGAATGAAAGCTTAATATGGCGTGGTTAATCCACAGGTTCTGAGAATGGCTTTTGGGGATTGGGAATTGTTCCGTATGGTAATCGTTTCATTGAGGGAAGTGGAACTTACGTCGTTCAGTACTCACGAAGAAGGTTCCCGGAGCGTCCGTTTTACCATGGGTTCCGAGCAGATCGCGCGAAAAGGTGCCCGTGACAAATTCGTATGACATAAAATATATGCAAATATATGTATTTGTGAACTTCAACATCGTATTCTTTGCAGACCTTAATATGCAAACTAATTCCATTCGAGTACCAAGTCTTACTGAGAAGGAGAAGGGGACATCGAGAGCTGACGGTCCGTCGAGACGGGAACCAAGCAAGCAATCGGTAATGGAGAAACAGGTAAGAAAGTTTCGACAAAGCATGCCGAAGAAATACTAATCTTAAATAAAAAGTGATACCTCATCCACTAATGTGTTGTTATTTTTTTTCTTACAATCATTCTGTGATTATAGTATCAGGTAAGGAGATGCTAACTCAAAGTCTAATAATCCCCAGTAATACAGTTAAGCCGACTTTAAACGGAAAATAATCAAATGATTGAGCACCTCTTTTGAATGTCACGTAACTTGCTACTCCACTTTATCAATTTAATCGGAGCCGATAATGCTTGACGCATATCAGACGCGCACGTGCAAATAGTGTGCTTCTTTTGTTTCCGCGGTCATCGCGTATAATGGTTGGACATAACTACCTATACTAGACTGCTCTGTATTGCCAAGTTTTCAAAGAACGACGCAGTTTCGCAATTATCATGAATAAACCATCAGAATCCTTCCCTCCTCTCCCCTTGTATCCGTCTTTCGCAATATTATGGATGTTCTTCGCGATGAAACGAAAGACTGAAATGCTGAAAACAATATGATAAAGCGCTTGTTCTTAGAACAATTTCTGGCGAGCGGCGGTTTTGCCTGATCAACCCGAGCGCGAACACAATAAGCTCACATTGCACGTGACCGCCTGATATGCAACAAATCGAAAATGATGACTGGCGATACGAGGAATATTTTTCATGGCTTCTAGGTGACGCTCGAGGAGCAAATGATATGCGGGGCGCTGCAGACTTTGAATGAAGAAGCTTGCGAAGACGTATTAGACGTACCATCGCCCGCGGTGGTACCAGCAGACTCACTCCCAGGTGAGCAACCTTCCCTACCACTTTCACTGCCTCTGGTCATAGTTCAAGAACCGCCCCAGTCTGAGCAAAGCTGTGACACCGCCGCCGAATACACTGTGAACTTGTAATCTGAGCGGAGTCGTGGACGACAGTATGTTTACCCAATGATAAACTCGGGTCGCAAACGAACAAAAAATTACTGTAGCAAGTGCGCACTCCTATTGTGCGAGAACTTAATCCTTTCGCTGCTAGGAGCGCGCTCGCGTCACTCCAAAATGTTCCTTCTTCTGTGAAAGATATTTAACTAGTTAATTCTCTTCCTTTTCCTCCGGCATTTTTCCCGTATATATTCATATTCGGCCGGAACAATGTATATTTTTATTAGAACCTATAGTTTACGAGGTACTTTGATTCTACCAAACAAGTATCGCTTCAGTGCGGTACGATGGGTGTAAAGATTCGTGCCAAACCTACTTGCTGGAAAGAATAGAATTCTGATAGAAGGAGAGTTCCCATGCACGCATAAATCACAAGTGGCGATAACTGTTATCACTTTGCACGATAGACGATAGATTGGTCAATGTTCCATGGTATAGTTACACTAAAAAATCGTTGAAATCACTTGGACTGAACTACTAGTTCGAATCACCTTATGTAAAATACAACTTACCAAAGCCACAGCGAAAGGGTTAAAGGAAATGATGTTTCTTAAAACGATCTTCGAACCCGCTGTTTCGAACGCTGGCCTGACTTACCAAAGACCTTAATCTTCAAGAGACCTTCCAGTGCATTTGCTGACTGCAGAATTGCGACTAAAATATGTTGACTGGAGTGAAGTTTGAGGCAACCATATCATCGTGACTTGTCAATGGGCCCAAGAGAATACTTGGCTAACATATACCGCAAATGATCGCTATATTTCTACTTCGTGCATTGCATATATTCTGCAACAGAAGTCCGTACGTCACGTCCATTATATTTACGAATTTAAGACGTTCGACTAGAATAGCGTACTCACTTGGACCCACTACAACACGAAAGAAGTCCTCGTGCGGTTACGAGCCGGCATTGTTCAGAAAGTCTCACCCAACATATCTGTACGCAAGTACAACTTTACGTAGCAGTATTATCGACGATAGATGTACAGAATCGAGAGGAGCAGTCAATAAATAACTCGTAGCTTTTGTATACAAGGGTAGAGCCGAGAGTGCATCTACGCCACATATGCCTCTGCGTTCCCTCTCCATATGCACCTGGCCTGCGTGTATCTAGTACGTAAACCACCATACGCATTCGTGTACACACGTGAAGCTCTACGTAAACGTACCACTATGCGTCCCAAGAGACTGGGCCGTCGTGCGCAGATAGAGGATGTTAAATGGACGTCATCCGTTTTACCTGACGCACGCCGGCCGTTCCGGGCATAGTCGAACGTAGAACGGCAGCGGCCTGCCAGTGTATGCGCAATTCTAAGTACAATACTACCACATACGTCGAGCAGATAGTCCTAGCGCCGATCTATACCAATCTCGTTGTTCTTGCGAAGGAAGCTGTGTGTCTCATTTGTGTGTCCCCCGTTACCATAGAGCCGTAGGGCATTCGTATATTCATGTGTACGCTGAGAGGCCGTCATCGAGCGGCGACTATCCTTCTAGTGCTTACGATTAGTTCCAGAACCCGTGGAATCATTCATACTTGTTTATACGTCTGATTCGCGGGCACGAAACGTACATAGGAGTACCTTGTAGCTTATAGAATAGAGAAAACCGATCGCTTTCCATTGTGAACTCCTGTACAACAGACTGTGATAAATGCTCGTAACACTGAGTCGAGTGTCATCGAACAAATTGTTTACGCTTCCTCTTTTTCGATGTTCATCAATACTTAGAGAGCTATGTGTACGTCTAGATGTCCCGGGGGCTTCCGCGCGCGCGCGCGCGCGCACGGGGATGAGTGTTTTCTACGAAAACGTGTATTCGCGCGGCTGGAGCATATACACACCAACACTTGTACTTGTGCATATATACGTATATACATATGTACACGCATAACGTATATTTTCCTCATCTGGATCTGGATGTATTTTCTTTTTGTACCAGATGTGCAATACCGTAGTTAGACTGTTGCAATTATTATATTATAAGTGCAAATGGCAATAAAACACTGTTGCAAACTTATGGTGACACTGTCTTCTTTGGGCAACGGGTGTGCGAGGTCCATCGAGCGCATGGTATCATTTCGTATGCTTCATTCAGAGGGGAAAGGCTGCATTGGACGAAATCCGATATGCTCGCGGCAATAGAAGTATGGCCAGTCAATTGCTTTCTTCATCATGTAACCCTGTGTCCTTTGTGCTAATATTACTTGTCGTCTCCTTCCTTGATTAACACTACTTACTGTCACGATGTGATAATTGCATACCCACTGTATCCACTTGCATACGTCGCTTCCAGTAATACGAATAGTGCATGATATCCGGCTTTGTTTTAGGGACTGTACCAACACCTAATCAGGATACGGACTATGTTCTCCTGCAATCCAGTCCCTTGTTCCACTGGGTTCCTGTGAATGACGAACCAGAGAGCTCCGACGATAGCTCGCACGATTCCACCATCCATCTACAGCGCACCAATTCGCAGCGCAGCATCCTGTCGCAGCTGAGCACGAGGTCCTCGTGCTCCTATGGGAGGCCTGCTTTGCGTAAAAACGACAGCAAATCGGGCAGTAGGCCCTCCTCGCTGTTTGTCTCGCCGCCGCAGTCGCCGCGGCCGGCTTTCAGGTCCAAATCTACCGACGAGAACTATGTGGGGAACAGTGCACTTCCGACGGTCCATGACACCAAGAAGCGGCGATCCGCTTCGACCCTCAATGACGAGATCATACTGACGGTCCCCGTTCCGAACTCGAGTCTTGAGAAATTGTCCAAGTTAAAGGATAGGTTTATGGGTACACTTCCTGCCACGGGTGCGGCCGCTGAGAGCGAGGACGAGTCCACTCCCCTGGTCTCCGAGCTCTCTACGCCGACCCATTCTCAATCGGACAGTGTGTTCAAGCACGATAGCGTAGAGAATAGTTCACCTTCCTCTAACAAGAGCCTTCCTCGCGACGGGGAACAGTCGGCTGATCTCGAGTATTCGGATACTGTGAGCCTGGTGATATGCGAGCCGTCTCGCTCGCGTTCTAATCCCAGACAGGACTACGAAGAGTGGGACAACCCGGAGACACCAGTCTGATAGCCTGCCTATCTTCAATACTGCGATCCAATGTTGAAATCTAGAAGCCACGAAAGCGAGAGCAGTGCTTCCGTGAGACCATCGATAAGGCGTCGTTTCTGATGATGATGCCGTGATAAGATATGCGGCCTAAGAGAGTCGAAGAGAGGTGTAAGTAAAAAGACACCGATGGAAGGTCGAGTCAAGTAAGACCAATGTGTTACATATGCGGTCATGTGACATAAGACCAGCCGTTCCAAATATTGCGAAACATAAGGGACAGGCTTTTAATGTACGACTGACATTAGCCATGTTGTCACTTATGCTTGGACCAGATGCTCTCTACGGGTGAATTTTGAAGTGAAGTTGACTTGCCTCGTTGATTACAACTTACTACATGGTGCGAATACTGCCGGCCCTTTCCAGTGCGAAAGGGCGGTGTCGTATTCAAGCAAAGATTACTTCTTTTACCAAGTAACTGACCTGAAACTTCGCGTACCGTACACTTGATTCGAGTCAATTTATAAGAGCGACACCATACTCTAGACTTTCGAGATATGGGTGAAACACGAAGTATTTTAACACACCTTGTATTTTACTGTCCCGAGTGTGACAGCAAAGGAGCAATAAACATGATGCGACACAAATCTATTCAAATATCACCATATTTCCCGACCCTTCGATTTCCTGATGAAAATAATGTACTATCAATAGTTGTAACTAACATTTACCTGTGTGTGTATACGAGTTAAATATGTGCATCAGCAGACGAACTTCTATGATATACTCTTTTTTAACCGACTTTCAAAAAGGAGGAGGCACTCTATGTAAATGTCAGAGACATTATTTCATACTTTTTAGCGCTTTTGTTGAGCTGTTTTTTAGTCGAAGTCGGTTCACATTTTTTTATATATATTTTTTTTAATTTTTATTACAAAGTCAAAAATTATACATATATAACATTCGGTGTATATAACGTTTCAGGACGGAATACATTGTAGGGTAGGGAGCAACACTAGTACTGTAAATAGATAATAGATATATTAAACTTTGAAACTACAATATAACACGTATTCTGCACTGACGTTATTAAGTACAACATAATATTGAGATACGCAAAGCGTGCCGTAAAAAAGATATGAGCTGCTCTTCATACCAGAATCTACATAAATGCTTGCAAATGGAAGAAGAAGTACTTCGAGAACGTTTTCCATTCAACGTTCGGCAAGGACAATATATACGTAAGTATAAAACCAGTCGGAATATCCTAGACACACTGTATGTAGCCGCATTTTAGCTGCTGTTGCATTGAAAAGTAAATGGCATATCGTGGGTGAATTTCTTTTATGAAATACTGTCATATCGTTGGACATCTCTTACTGCTACGAGTTTAGTTCTACGAACGAAAGACCACAAATTATGGCAGAACGAAATTACAAATATCCCTATGGATCTGAGTATGCTACATGTCTGTATACCTCGAATTTGCTCGTTTTTGTGAATCGGATTTGCTACAATTATGCAACACGTACTTAACATTTTCGTTAAAAAAGTGGAATCCCCCTCGGCATGTCAAAAGAACGTGCGGGGCTTCAGTCTATCGCGATCGGTAATACGATTGAAGGCACAATAATAGGCAGGAAACTGTTACGATAAGGTGAAGGCACCGTTCATGAAACACCCTGTTAATCTTACTATATAGTTCATTATTGATCAATAGTATCGACTAGTAAAATAGCAAGACTGACTGGAACATTTTCGGACTCGCATGAGAATCGTTCTATTTCCATAGTTTCATAAAACTTTTAAAAATATACTCGACCTCTCTCGTAACTATTCATACATTGGTACCGTCACCCCATATAAGTATTGTTTAAGTACACGGGTACTTAATAATTGTCGTAGTTTGTATGAGCACCATACATTATTCCTCAATGTATACGAGTATAGGTATGCATGCGACGTGCGCAATTATACGGTGCACACTATTAAGTACAAGGACACTTGGTTTTCGAATAACAATCGGCCTATCCTAGCAGAACTAACTATTTCTTTATGGTACTGTTAACAATCTCACAACAACGTATCAAATGAGTGTCTTCGACAGTTATGTAGTAAGTACATAGGAAAAGTATGTACGAAATGCGGTCAACATCGTTGGGGAAATTGTTGCATTGAAGTAGTAAAAATATGCAATTCTGTAGCAACAGTAGTACAATAATTGAGACGTTAGAGCACGCTGAAATCCTATAAAATCTCCTCCTCCTCCCATTTATAGAAATTTGGGGATTGCCTGTCACTCCTTAAGCCTTATGTATTTGGACTACATTTCTTATATTAAAATTTGTCGAATAATTTAGATCGGGACTTCGTAAGGCACCGTAATAGGCATATGGGCAAGACGTCAGAATGCGCCGGCACTTCATTTAAATTTTCGCAGATCTTCACTATTAATACTTTCGCGTTTTCAATTTCACTAAATCGAGGAATGTTAAAAGATTGACTGCGAAGCCAAATACGCCAACAAATGGCTAATATCGAAGATCCAAAAAATGTACTAATACTAACCTTCCGTATTAAAGTACAAGAGTTTACCCCACGCCCTAAGACGAATTCACATATTTCGAGAGGCAGCCATATAATCCTGGGCGAGAGAAGTGCCCACAAAGGCCCGTAATAAATAAATACTGTTCAGACAGAATTAGATCCCAGTCGCTTACCCCAGTCTCCCCGATAATACTTTAGAGTTGCGTCGTGATGACTGTCTTTCTCGTGATCACTGTGTGCTTGGTAGGTGTGTGATCAGGCACCGTCGTCTGCGAGGGGTCAGCCACCAGCCATGGACTTATGTCGGCGACCGCTGAATTGTCATCCTAAAACACACGCGAGATGTTCCTTCGATTTGCTACCACCGACTTACAACGATACACCACACTGCTGACCTACGCTCTACAGGTGTCAAGTACAATGACCGGCTAATATATACATCTGTATGAATGTCGAAGCAGTACACGTACGGACAAGTGGAGGGACTCGAACAGTACACGAAACAAAGAGCAAAGAACAGTTTGGCAAATTGAGTCGAACGAAACCTGTGGGGCGGAATGCGATACGCGCTGGGGACGCTTTACAGCAGCGGGCAGATTGGCAAGCGTTCAGAGAGCTCACCTTGTGTGTAAGGGTGGTGGTGGTGGTTTGTATCTCCTCGGTCTTCACGACTCGCGCTCCGTTTTTCTCCGGCTCTGGCTCGCTCTTCTTTTCGGCCGGCGCATTATTATTCTGCATCTCTTTGAACGGATTGAGTAAGCCCAAAAACGGATTGGAATCGATGAAGGGATTCGTGTTCGTCTTTTTCTCCTCCTCGACCTTTACTTCTTCCTCGGTGCTCTCTGACACTGAGTTCGCCACCTCGTTACTGGTGTCGCTTGTGAAGGGGTTAAACGGATTCTGGGACTGGTTGGAGACTTTGGGATTGAGCGGCGTGGTCTTTTGCTCGATCTGACCCCAGCTGTCCAAGGAGAAGTGTGTCACTGTCACGGTGTCGTCCATCGATGGATTGACAGTGGTTACCCCGCTCACTGAGAGCGTCAACTTATCGCCACCCTGTTTCGAGAGTCGGGCAAAAAGCGAACGAGTCACAACGAAAGCCTGGTAGCGTGAAGCGATGCGCTGATACACGGCAGGGATGGATTTCGCACCCTAGAACTTCTCTACCCTGCATTTACTAATTTCAACATAATCGAGATCGCCGACAAGAATGCAAGTCTGCCTCAGGTCGACACTACACAATCAATGGAAGGATGCTCGATGTTAATCAAATGAGAACAAATGCGAATAGCCAATACAAAAAATTAATAGGGACAATCTTCACAAAACGGCACGTAAAATAATACAGCGCATGATACTTCGCTCAAGTATGACTTAATATCAGTTAGCTGGTCAACAATGAGAATAAGCTGTAAATAATTCGGGAGGCAATGTTGAGTTTCAAAGTACTCCTCACTCACCACCGAGACAATAGTAGCAGCATCAGTATGCTGATTCTTCTTAGCGACGATGGCAGATGAGTCAGTGGTTGTGATAGGCACGAGATTCGAGTTCTTGCCTTGCTCGAGGGACTTGGCTTTCAGGATGTTACACTTCAACGACTCCGGCGGAATGGGAGTGCGAGGTGGTAGGGTCGACGTGCCGCCTACTTGATTGTTTGGCACTAATTGCACTTGATTCACCATACTCTCCACGGTCAGACTGGACTTGACCGGCTCGGATTCCTTCTCGGTGCTCGCCACCGCCGTTTGATTTCGGGCTTCCAGCGGCTGTTGATCTTTGGCCAGGGACTTCAATAAGGAGTCGACCAAGGGCGAAGACGTGCCGTGGATACTTGAGTCCGAGGACTTGGTGCTGGCGTGGCTTGGTTGCCTTTGCAAGGGCTCTTCCTCAGCTGAAAGTTCAATTTCCTTCTTCTAGCTTTCATCTCGAACGACCCTTCTTCCAACTCGGATTCTAATTACTCCACTCTTTTACGGGCGTTCCCATTATTCTTGGTTTAGTACCAAGTTATTACACCGTCGGTATTTACGTTCCGACAGTTCTTGGAAATTGCGCAGGATAGCATGGATCGAAAATCGTTAGCTCGCTAGCTCCCATTAATACACGCGGCCACGTCTGACGGTTCTCGCAATGTATTAGACGCATTACCGGAATGCCTGTTAGCGCGAGCAGCTGTTGCGTCGTCAGCTGCTGGTATTTGTCGTCGAGTTTAAATAGGGCGACAGTTAATGCCGAATACAATAGCATCATGCAACACAGTTCACAAGCAGTTTAGTATTAGGCATACGAAGATATGCAGATGGAACTTGTAGGGTATTAATGAGAATTTCTTGACAAATATAATTAATAGACGTCTGGACTTTCCTTACGACTGCACAAGCTTATCGAAAGCAGCCAGAAGAAGGATTTAATGGACTCACCAGGTGGTGGTGACGGTTGGGGTTGCTCGACCTGCTGACGCTGTCTCTCCCTCAATACATGACTCTGTCGGCGCGCGTACCTTTGACTGGGCCGTCGCTCAAATTGCACGGTCCTCCGAGCCCGATTCAATTGGGTCGTTTGGAATTCGGTTTTGCCACTGTAACGGAAACGCGAGCCCATGCGGAAGAAGTTCTGGCGGCCGCTGGCACCCTTGACCGGCGCGCGTAGTCTAAAAAATGCGTGATGCTCGACCGCGCACTTCCACAAGTGCTTGCAAGCTTTCTCGTTGACTAATCGGAACACGAAGGTGTGCTCTTGCTCGCCCTTGCCCTCGTCGTCCTCCTCAACGACCACGAGGGTCAGCTTCTTCTTCTTGAAGTCGAGCCGGCCGATTTTCGGCCAGAAGAACAGGCCGATCTTCTGGGAGCCCTCGAAGACGAGGATGCCAGTGGGAGTCAGGCCCAAGGAGTACTCGCAGGCGTCTTTACCGAGGACGGTATGCATGTCGACCCCGTACATGTCCAACCACTTGGCCTTGCTCAGGTATGCCGACTCAGCCTGCGCCGGGCTCAGCCCGGAGCACTTGGTGTACTCCTCCAAGATCTCCAGCTCCATTTGCTCCGTTTGACCCGGCACGAAGCGGAATTCGGAGACCGTCGCCGCACTGTGTACGGCCGGGTCGTAATCGCCCAGCTCCGCTGAAAGTCAACCACATATCTTTTACAAGTCCGTCCACTGCGCTCCGCCGACGACTAATGCGACTGGGAGCAAGTTCGGCGCAAGAAAGATTGGACAGTTTCTAAGGATAGCGCACAACTCTAAAGTCTATTTCCAGTACCAATAAACTTCTTGCGCTGCACAAACGGCTCTACCCAACAACTCTTGGCGAGTGTACAAAAGCATGCTCGGGAAGAAATCAAGTTCTATTCAAGACAATTCTATTGAAGTTTCAATCGACGAAAGTGATACGAGAGAGAGAGAGGGAGAGAGAGATCTGATGAAGGTGATTCCTGTGGGATTATACTCTCCGCTCTGTACTCACATTGAAGGGCTAAAGCAGCCAACTGAACGGCGACCTGATGCAGACATTGAAGCTTGCCGTCTAACACATCTTGCTTCAATTGGAGGAAGAATTGGTAGCGCGTTAATTCCTCGCGCAATGTGTTAGGCTCGGACGAATAAAACTTCACTTTCAGCCTCAATGTGTACGGCGGGCCGACTAGAGAAAATGATCATTTGTAGGCTTGGCATCGAGTTTCCCCTCGTGTTATACTCAAGGAGCGGCAACAGTCTATCTAGGCAGAGTTTCTTCCCTCGGATATTAACACATCAAACGTAATAAACGCGTTGCGTGTCTCGCGACGGCCGGCGCGGAAAGTAGGCCTGGGAAATCCGTATTCTTCAAATGCGATTTCGCACCATAAGTATGCCCGTTTTCTATCACTTTGATTCGCAGATCTGCGTGGCTGCGTGATTCTCTCATTCTCGCGATTTCGACATTCGGCTGACGAGGATTTCCCTCGCGATTAAGTCACATGTAAATCTTGACTGTGGTCGATGACAAACTCTCTTGAGAATAGCGATGTGTTAATATCGTGGAAACTGATGCCTCGGAGATGGCGAGATGACAGAACGAAAGTTTGTAAAAAAAACGAAATCTTACTTTTCACTTGCTTTTTAATTGGTTTAGTCGGGTCCAGCCAATGTTGTACATTATTGCTGTCCGTATATTGCAATCCAAAATAGTCTTTCTCTATTAAGTCTAAACTATAAAATACTTGTTCGTATAAATCACTAGCCAATGCTTTTTTCTGGAAGAAAAACATACGAAGAATGGTAAACATTCTCCTTCCTATTTAAACCCATTAGGTTTGCTCGCAATAAGCAAAAATCGTGCCGAATTAGGCCGAATATAAGTTTAAAAAAAAGCGTGTCGCAAAAACATTCGCGGCAGAATTAAACAATTCCCATTTAATTCGCATAATGACATATTCAGCAAATTGATATTATGCCAAAACAAACAAACATTGAAGCATGCAACGATTCATGAATAAGCATGTAAATAACTCCAAATATCAATGCGGCTGCATCTCTGATTATCCTAAATTATTAGCATATGTTATAAATTCCAATGTTTTCCTCATATCAATTAAAATCCACTTTGCACGGACATAACATGCAAATAGAATTAACATACTCGGTTATCCAAATATCATATACAATCCTGAGTACGTTAATATCCAAACCTCTCCACATACCAGTAACGTTCATCAGACAACCATACACGTAACACGTACCAGACCAGAGAAAGATTTACTGTACTCGACTCAACTGAAATATCATTAGAGCCAAGATGATTCAGGTATGCCCATTAATTCCCAATGCCCTGCTCCACAGTGGCATCTGTCCACAACAGACGCCCGGTGGGGCAGACTGGCCTCGAGAGAATCTCCCTGGTACATTACGCGATTATCAAGTAGGCGGCCGAATCGGCGCAACAATGAATCGCCAATAAAAATGCGCAAAAGAAAGGAAAGCGGTGTGCATGCAGGCAAGTGGTAAACAAGTTTTGGCGGCATGGCGCCGCGTTGTGTGTATCCACTCACTGACAACTCGATGGGCAGGTCGGTGCCGTCGAGCAAGACGACCCTGCATTGCACGACATTCTTGTTACTCAGAAGCCGCTGGTTCTTGATCTGCGACGCGGTTGTCTGCCCGCCGACGCCGCGGGCTCGTCGCCTCGACAGGAACCTCAACATTTTCCTCTGACATACGCTTCGCCAGCCTCGTGACAAGTCGAGCGCTTCATGCCCCGTCTCTCTCACCGAGGCATTCTATCCTCCAAGGCGGCCGCCTTATCACCCATATACGCCCACTTGACCAACGAGCACCGCACTCGCCCCCGCCAAACAAACTAGCCAGCGTCCACGCTACAACTAGCAAGCCGCCGCCGCTGGCCCACGATTTACATTTGCAAGCGGCCGATTACTTAATTTCCCGGAGAAAAAGATCGCGGCTATCCACGCTCACTGCTTGTTCACTACCGTACGCCCGAAGCGTAACTATGCCTCGCCTTGTAGTTCGCAGTTCGCTCGCCCGCTACGCAGGTGGCGCCGCTGTTCCCTCTCCTCGAATCCGCCTTTCCCTCGAATTGAGTTAGGCGCGCGTCTTTGTGCTTCCCTTGCGTTCTTCCATTTCTTTTCAAAGAGACTCTGTGCGATGGTGAGTTTATGTGGATATTAAAGTGTTTTCAGTGGTGTTTCATAGATTTGAAGAGACTTGAGTGGGTATTTCGCAGGGTCGCTTTAATTAATGATTGAATCTTGGCGCTGGTCCAATCCTGGCAAAGATGGAGGACGGAATTGCAATTTCAAAAAGGTTTGTCAATAGAAAGGTAAGAAGAATTGTGTTATATTATTATATTTCGTTGAATGTATGCTTAAATTCGTGATTATAAAGGACATATATGATGGCGTGTGTGTATTAATAAGTTTTCTCGAAGTAAACGCGGGAGTTATTGAATCTGTTACGGCGTCGACTTTGTTCTTGCGCACTTGACGACATCGCGCCCTTCTACCGAGCACCGCGTATGATTTCATGCCGGTAACGCCTAGTAGGTTATGTGGCCTCACTCGACAATAAAAATACCCATGTTCCATCTACCATTTAACGGGAAAACATGAATAAACTGTTGTCGTCGACAATAAAAGAGACCAGCCAGAAGATAGCGGCTGGTACAGTTCGCCCCTCGGAACTCTGTAATGCCGCTGTCAAGCTCACGTCACTCGTGAAACCCCTGAATGCCTACATAACAGTGACCGAGGACCTGGCGAAACAACAATCAGGTCATTCGGATTCGAGACAGAAGAAAGGAGCATTGTTGGGAGATCTCGATGGGATTCCAATAGCTGTCAAAGACAACTATTGTATCAAAGACCAGTTGACAACATGTGCATCGCGAATGCTTTCCAATTTCGTGCCACCGTACGATGCCACTGTCTATGAGCGTCTTAAGAACAGTGGAGCAGTGCTCATTGGGAAGACGAACCTTGATGAATTTGCTATGGGATCCGGGACCATAGACTCCTTCTATGGTCCGACCAAGAATCTTTGGGGATCAGAAGTTATATCTAAGAACTACACGTGCAAGACCACGGATGGCCAGTGCGAGATTAGAAAGACTGATGACGAGAACTCTTGGCACATAGCAGGTATATATTGGATGTAGTTGCGTCAAATATGTAACACATAAAGTCTGACATTTAGGTGGTAGTAGTGGTGGATCAGCAGTGGCAGTGGCTACAGGAACCTGCTTTGCTGCCTTGGGATCTGACACAGGAGGATCAACGAGGAATCCAGCATCGTACTGTGGTCTGGTTGGATTGAAACCCACATATGGCTTGGTATCGCGCTATGGTTTGATTCCTCTCTTGAATTCAATGGACGTGCCCGGTATTCTGGCCAGGACTGTGGAAGATGCTTTGGTAGTACTGAATGCCATTGCTGGTCCGGATGCTGCTGATTCGACTACAGTGAGAAGAGAGTATGAACTGATCCATCTACCAGAAGAGATTGATATTTCTAAACTCAGGATAGGCTTGCCACAGGAATATATAATAGACAATATTAATCAGGAAGTTCAGGATTGCTTGAACAAAGTATCCAAGCTTCTGCAGGAAGCAGGAGCAACTATTGTCCCAGTATCTCTCCCTCATACCGATTATTCTATAGTGTGTTACTCTGTTTTAAATCGGTGCGATGTGGCGAGCAATCTCGCCTGTTACGACGGTATCGAATATGGTTATCGAGCGGATGAAACTTCCTCTGTTAGCGAGCTCTATAGGAAAACGCGGAACGAAGGCTTCAATGAAGTTGTCAAAGAGCGAATACTCGTAGGAAATTACTTCTTGCTCGCCGAGAACTACGAGCAGTACTACGTAAAAGCGATGAAGATGCGACGACTGATTTCGCAAGATTTCGATGCTGTGTGGAACAGCAATGTTGATCTTTTACTAACACCTACTACCCTAACGGAGTCACCGACTTATAAAGAATTCAACGCCCTCGATAACCAAACACAATGCCTTATACAAGATTACTGCACACAGCCTGCGAACATGGCAGGTTTGCCGGCGATCAACATACCGATTAAGCTATCGAGCAAGCAGATGCCGTTGTCTCTGCAGTTAATGGCACCAGTTTTCCACGAGAGAACCCTGTTGACCACAGCGAAGTGGATCGAAGATGCTGTAAAGTTTCCAAAGCTGGAACTTAAAGACTCTAGCACCCTTGGCTAGCATAGTTCTTAATAAATAAAACTACCCTATTGAAATCTAGGTTTCCGTTTGATGAACCAACTACGGAAACCTTGTAATCTTGTATGTAGATTTATAGATACAAGTTTCTGGAGTAATACACTCGGTGAATTGAATTTTATTGTCGGAACCAACAGGCTTGATTACACGAACGCCGACTGTTTTCAATGGCCGATTGCTCGAAATAATGCATTTCATGTCATAAGCCGGATTTTACGTATCTGGTTTTGTGTATAGCAGTACTTTTCATGTGAGTCCAGTGCCTATCGCTCCGGTAATCCGCTTATATTAAGCTGCCAGATTTGTCTTTATGGTATGCATGTATCTCCCGTGAAACAGAAAATAATTTATCAAAGTGATTTCGTGATTATAATTCTATATGTATTCCGCGACCGATTCTGAGTGCAATTTCAACTGTTTGAACTGTGGATGCGAAATAATATACACTAAAATTTTGGGATTGAATTTAAGAAATCTAGTATACCCAAGTGGTTCATTTTGGGCTCTCTGGTTTGAACACACACGTAGTCCTGACATTTTGCAGCTCCATTGTGCCCGGTAATCTCTGGGGATCGAACGCCAGGCAAATAGCACTACAGTCCCATATGTTCTATACCCGGGAAGTTCAACGAGAATGGGTCCTTCAATAATTAGAATGCTCTGACATTTCAGTTTGCCGTAATAACGAGACCGTTCCCCGGCACTCTGCACAATTTAGACCCTCCGACAGCAGGCATTTTTAATTCACCGCGCTTTCGCGTTCGAAATTAATGAAAGGCTCGCCGGCGACATTATTCCCGAGGATTATGCGACAAATAAATTACTCGGCTAACGCATGGGTCGCCGATATAAAATCTGTTGTACATCCGGCTTGAATGGCCAGCGACCAACCTATTAATAACCGCATTACATTAATACTAAAGAGAGCCCTGCATATTCATTCGTACTATAGTCCTTTGCAACATGGTATTAATGACCCTTTACGCCGTACAGTCAGCCAACATTTGCCATCATGAACGCTAAATGACGTGCGTTAAGTTTATTTTAATGAATGTAATTAGAATCGACTGTTATGAAGCGCCGGCAAATTTTGAGCCCAATCGAACCTAACTGTATAATCTCGAAACTAGCAAAATTCTGTTGCTCGATCGCCCTGTGAGCTAATCACTTGGATTAAAACATTAAAAGTTTTGTTAAACCGGCAGCTTCAGGGATTTTGAATCCTTCTACAAGTAAAAAAGAAGACAAGGTTTTCGAAGGAGAACGAGCGTTAAAGAAGGAATTAAAAGGCGTCAGCTCTCTTGGAAACTTTCGACGTGCACTTGGCTGAAAAGTTCAACTTGGGCCTCTCGGTACTCCGCGGCGCTGCTACTTGGCAATTCGAAAGCTACCGCGGAAGTTTGCCGAACGGGAATTTGCATTTATACAAATATCAAAGTTGTGTACATCAATAATGTTACTTTTATATCCCCGCATTGTTTAATAAGGCGAGGGCCAAACGCGATTGGCAGGTTTTTCGCGTTATTTTTCTAACTCGTTTGCAAACCTTTCACGGGCCGCTATATTCACGGTGTACTCAAAGATCGAATTTCAAACGGGAAATGCACTAATGGTTTTCGAGCGGCGAGTGTCAAAGTCAAAGGGGGAATCGCGAATTCAGGCATACGCATATGTCAACAGCCCTGTCTGCCCATCCTATCATTTCCACTTCACGCCTCGCGTTCCGCCAAATTTGTTTAACAAATCCGTCCAAATTTCTCGACGTTGACGCGATTTTACCGGCCGCCCGTTATTAACGCACCGTGTATTATCGCGATCGCCGCCTGAAAGCCAATCTCGCCCCCGGAAACGTGGAAACAAGTGGCCACCACTCCCGATCGCAACAGCCCTTTTGATAACAGTCAATTTTACATTCCACGCAGCCATTTCGTGTGATTGCTGGCACTTGGAGAATAAAAAGAAAAAAAAGCACCCGTTGAAAGCCAGCAATAAAATATTGAAAGGCAATACATAGCACTGAATACTCGATAGATCCAACTGCCCGCAGATGCCGCGTTCCCGGGAAAGTAGCGGAAAAACGCGCAAGATATATCAGATCGATCGAGTAATTCGATGAATCGATCGTCAGAAAAATGGTAAGAAACGCGAGTATTAGGTTTCGAGCTCGCGTGAAAATTGTCACTAGCATTCCTCGCGCACGCTGGACGCAGAGTCATGCAATCGGGTGGCAGCGGTCATCCGATAGTCAGCGGTGTCAAGTGGTGGGTAGCCGGAACACAGCGGAGGTCGGCGGGCGGACGCGTGCGAGTGAGGTCGCGGAAAGGTCGGTGCGGGAAAAAAAGGTGGCGTTTGGGTGAAAAGCGTGGAGTGGTGCGGAGCGCGGTAGACTAGAGGCAGAAGAGGTAGAAGGCGGTAAGGGGGTGCCTCTGGGAAAATAGGGTTGGGCACGGGGTGCGGCGAGCGCATGCGTTGGCCCGGGCCGGGGGCTGTCACGGCTGGTCGGTGCGAGCGCACTACTAGTCGTCGAAGCGACCTCGGAACGCGTGTGTCGCGTGACGTGATCGTTTTTCCTTCAACTTGTTATCTCGCATACTCTGCCAGAGCCACCAGTCCACCGCGATACATCTCTTGCTGCGAGCGCATCGGCCCCCTCCCCGGAGATATTGAGACCCTCGCGATGTCGGGTGGCACCCGATCGGTTTGTGCGCGAGCGATCGCCAGTGTGATCGATCGCTGATTGCTGCACGACCCCGTCGACATCCCACCTACCCAGAAGGAGGACATAGACGCACGTACGTAGACCTCGCGGAAGACGGGACCCACTGCGGGGGTGAGTTCGATTCCCTCGAACGCGCCGCGCGACCTCGACCGGATTCTCGCGCGGAAAGTGCTCGCCGAACGAAAGCTCTGCGTCAGCTGCTTCGGGGCTGCGTTTCCCCCCTCGCGCCGCCAACCCCCCCCCGCGAACTGGAACAGGTGTTCTTCGCTGCACAGTGCTACCTGGACCTTTCACCCAGTACCTGCTCTCCTCCTCGGTACGAGCGCTGGTGCTTCCTGACGAGGTAAGTCTTAACCTTCCGCTGAAAACGAAAGTTCCCGAACGATTTTCCCTTTCGGTGAATATAGATATAGCTCGTGTGAAAGCTCCGACGCGAGAACAGTCGAGAGTCGGAGGTTTGGTTCTCCTGTTTTTTGGTAGCTTAACGAATTTTTATATTTTTTGAAAGTGTTTGATGATTTTGGAGTCGGATCGAGGAATTGAGATGTTCCATGATACTCCTGTTGGCTTGTCCGACTCTTTGGAGCGAGTGCGGAGGGTCGGTCGATTTCCCAGGATACGAACGCCAGGATTATTTTTCTGCCGGTTATCTCTTGTTTTACGAGCGCGACTTCTCGAGCGAAGGAAGGTCGCCGTTTATTTTTACAGTCAGTGGGAAGGGCCGCGCACGCAACATCCTTCCAGCCGATGTAATTATTCAAGAGGGTTTGATTCCGAGCTGTCGATGGCGTATACGCCTCGGCACATTTACGCCAACAACCCTTAGGCCGCTTGGCGTAATGGCAGGCAGCTTTTTTGACGTCGAACGCGCTCACGAAAGCGGACACGGGTTTATAAGCTCGGATTTATAAATCAGGGCGGACCTCGTTGCCGAGGAGGGAAATGATATTTTCACGCATTTGTAATCCGATGGAGGGACGGCTGCGATGGACTTATCCTGTTGGCGTGTATGTGTAATACTCGGCTGGTGGTGAAGGTAACAGAGTACCTGTCAGAAAATGGTGGATAAGAATCTGGAGAACTCGTCGAGTGTGAAATGAATTTGAACTTCCATTAGTATTCCTGAAATTCTCGCCCTTCGGAATAACACGATTAGCAGCCAGCGTCGGGGATTCTTAACTATGTAGTTCGTAATGTGCATATTTCGATTATTTAAACTAATTGCGCCGTCAAAGCATAGATGATGAAATTCCCTCGCAATTATTTCCCCACAAACGGTCTTTCTATCGGAGCTCGTTGAGTTGGCCAACTATAATTACTAGAAGCGGTGAAGGGCAACGCGACGGGGGAAACCCACGTCTCAAACTCGACGTGAATTGTATGTATAGAATGCAAATTTTCTCTCATTATTCATGCACATCAACCTGTAACTGGCAGTTCACCAAATTAAGTCCGTGTACCGAATCCACCTCTGCGCGCACCCCTCATTTTCCCCGGCGTTTTGTCGGGAGCAGCTGGAAAGATAATACGATTCCGGATGGATAATTTTCTCGGAAAACACTCGTCTGCCTTTAGGCCTGATAGGAGGCTTGCTCGCTGGTTTAAGCCGATGGAAGAATAACACGGGGTGCTAAGATATGTTTTCCCGTAGGGTGATCATCATTTGCTTAGATTGAAGGGATGGAAAAGGGTTTTGCCACTCGCCCATTCATTGCCCTTAGACATCTTTCCGGGAATCGCGTACTATGCGTCGACCCAACTCGACTCTCCGAAACTAACATTAAACCCAACTCTCTAAAATTCCCAAAAAATGAGAAACTTGACAAGTCAAACAATTTTTTAATATTGCGTGACTCTAGCAGCTTATAAATTCTCTGTGTTATCCCGACTGGTATTTTTAAGAGGCAACGCGGCTAGAGTGGAGTTTGAGTGGAGAGTACTTCGGGCTAATTAATTCGGCTTTGGAGCAGGGTGCGCGAGATGTAGATTAAAGTTTGGTCCCCATACTCATCAATGCATTATCAGCACGTGCCGGGAGGAGAGTCCATTAGCTCATGAGCATATTCTATTTCCTTTCCTCCGCGGAGTTAGATCGGCCTCGCTCTCCTAACACGGCGAGGTGTAGTGGGCTCTCCTGGTGTTGGATTACCCTTCTATTATTCTGTTTACGGGGCATCGAGGGAAAACATCTGCCTTGTCGTTATGACGGCTTCGGTGACGTTCCGTCTCATTGTCGTGGCTTCGATATTCCGGTGACATATGCGCCTATTTCGCCTCTGCATCTAGCCACCGTTGTCGGGCTTCGGGAGATTGACAGGGGTGTGTTAGACTCGCGACATTACATTTCCTGGAATGCCGATGCCCGCCGATAAAATCGATAGACGCATCGTTTTGTAAAAAGATAAGTAAAACCCTCGAGCGAGACGGAGAGCTGCAATCTAAAACCTTTACATTTCACGTCCCATTCAGTTGGGGCGTATTATTAAAACCGGGTATATTGCGTGCGAACAAAACCGATTCTATTGCAAATCCGAACTGAGTTGTTTGCAACAAAAGGCTGCATTTGCTGGAAGGAAGATTAAAGCTTGAAAGTTGCAATTGCTCGGACTCGATTCGGAGTCACCGGATTGTAGTTATTTAAATGCCAAAGGTCCAAGCTTTTACTTGCTCCCTCCTCGGCTAGGAAAAGAATTGAGCCATAAAGGGCACTCGGGCGCGGGCGTCGCGAAAAAGAGCAGGGATTCAAAATAATGAAGGAATTAAAGGAAATAAATGGGCGGAACGCGCTCTCTCTCCGCCCGGGGATGCAATTCTCCGAGAGAGCAGAGACCGAGTGAAATTAACCCTTTGCGGTCGAACGCCGGGAGCGGCGTGCAGCCTCCCCTCCAGATTTCCATTACGATATACCCGTGAAATATATCGGCGCGTTTATTGACCGAAATCGCCTCGATTTTTCATTGGCGAGAAAGCCCCTTTTCATTAATAGGAAACTTGGCCTTAACTGATACTTCCGTTAATGCGCGAGCTCGTTCGATTTCCCCGGGCAGAATCCGCCGACCGCACGCGCCACCATTGAATCGACTATTGCCGCCGATTTATATTTACCTCGTTATTTCCTATTGTACTTTAAGTCGGGCAACGACTAGCTCTGCCCGGCGAATCTAATCTACGCTCGGTACGTTTGGCGCGCACGATAAGGGAATATATGCATTATGCCGTGTATGGAGTGCACGGCCGGCTCGACGCGCAGTGCGTTACGTGAGCGGGGCCGTAAGCAATGGGGGAAAAAAGGAAGGAAACAAGTCAACGATAACGAAGCATCGAACGCTTGCCAGTCGACTAATTGTATTATCGCGAAATATAGGGTTCAACACGCTTTTAATCCGCACCGCCAACAGACTTCCATCTCTTTTTCGTCCTTTTCCTACTGGCTGATCAGTCTTCGTTAAGAAAGATTCAACCTGCCGACTGCTTGGCTTTCATATATTCGATGCGCTGCTACCAGCGAGAAACTGGAGTTTATTGATTTTGCGGTAGGTAATAGATAGTTGTTGGGTGTGAAATGAGAATTTTCAGGCTCTAATGAAAATCGTAATAAGTAACAGAGTTAAAAAGGTCTGTGATGGCGGAGGAGGTAGTTGTGTGGGGTAAAGGCCGAGAAAATGAGGATAACGGGAGAGCGCGCGATCAATAATTTGATAATTCCGTTACACGCGGAATAAGGCGGAGAATTTCCCCGGTTAATATCTTGTCAATCTCCGGAGTGCGTCGATCCCAGTGCTTTTGTCGCGCTCTCAAAGGACTCAATCAGTGCCTTGCCGGTGTTATTAGCTCTACTCGGACCTTCGCCTCTCGGCTCTCTTAAGAGACCCGTGGATAATGTCAGCGAGCTTAAATCGAGAAAATTTACTGCCGCACCATTCAAAGCTCGTCAGGCAGAAAGATGGCGCGTGGGAGCCGGCGAGATGAGGAAACGTTTTGACTGGCAATCGTCGGTGGAAAGTAAGACTTGTTGCCTTGGCGAGGTCAAGGACCAGGAATATCTGATATCGATTAACCTTGCATCAGTGATTGAAGAATGCGAATCTATTAACGACAGACTTTATTAATAGTGTCTTTGAGAATTGACAAAAAAACGACCTACATTAGTGCAAACTCTTCACAGACCTTTGAACACTTGACTCTCTCTACTTGACAAATTTTCACCGAGCGTCTGTGGCTTTACAATTAAAGAGTTATTCTTTCCATTATACATAGAGGAAACGCTTGATTGGCACTGGGCTTTCGGATCTCTCAGGAGGGAAACTCGCGAGCTGAAAAGTCCCGTTTAGCCGGGGCGCTCGGCGGGACTTTCATCTTGGCTCGTTTGATATTAAAAAGTCTCGAGGATCGCCGTTCGGAGAAAGTTGCAGCCGAGGGAAAGAGTGACGGGGCAAACGTTCATTTTGACTTTGGCCGGGGCGTACTCGAGAGGAGCTAGGACCGTTTTAATTGAAGCCTCGTAAAAGCTCACCAGGAGGCTCTGTGGACAGAGGAAGTACAAGCTTCGCTGGGAATACATGGGATTATACGCGGAAAAATACGGCGGCTTTCGCGCGCCTCGCGTTCCGGCGAATATTGCCGGGGGAAATTAATTCGGCGGTCGGCTTGAAATTCGGTGGCATCGATGCCCGGATTATATTTAGAGGCGGCGGCGCGCGGCCCGGAACCGCCGGATCTCGGGGATCGCGCTTATTTTTACGCAGTCGCTCGTCATAGAGTCCAAGTTGGTGGACGAATGCTCGCGCGTTCAGTGGAAAGAGCCCGCCGGAACCTCTTGGCGGAGTCTCTTCCTGACAGGTGCCCGCATTTCGCTTTGATTAACCGGCGCGCTGCTTTCAATTAAATCAAGCCCGGATGAATGCACCGCGCACGGGAAAAGAGAGCCGTAGAGAAAAGCGGAAAGAGCGAGGATCGAGCGTTCCGCGGGATCCGCTCCATTCACGAATCGTGCGGGCGAGTCGTGTGATGTCATGCATGCCGGAGCGTCTGGTGACGGAGGTTGCATCGTGTAATCGGCCGGTCGCGTATCGAGACGACTTAATGCCGTCAATCGAATTAGATATCAATTGATTACGTGGGATGATTACTCTCGAATTTAAAGATGCGCCGCCGTCGGTAGATAAACTTACCACTTGCTCGATACATAATTTAAAAACTATATTCAATGCAGAATTCTTATAATCCATATCTTCAATCTAATATATTCAATACAAATCTTGGGATTTTCGTGCAAGTTAAGGATTCAAAATCGCTCTCAATATTTATTCAACGAAAGTATTATCCACCGCTGCAACATGTTCGGTAATATTCCGAGGCAATTTGGAAAGAATGGTGTTTGATGTAGCGGCGTAAAAAACGGGCGAGAGGGTGATTGGCGTTCCGATTTCACGAGGGTCCGTCTAATATAGCGAGCGGTCGGATCTCTCGCTCCTAAAAGACGTAGTTTCGCGGCGGGTTTTCGGGTGCGCGGGCTCTGTGGGAAGGCGGCGGGTGGTTGGCCTCCGGTCGGTCGATGGAAGAAGAAAGCTGCGGAATGCAGCCAAGTTCTGGCCGTGTCGCAGATGGCCCATTGCCGGTTCAATTGGTGGACAAAAGGCGCGTTTACGGACAATGCGCGGATAGTCGAGCCACGAAATGGCTTCCCCCCTTTTGATGCCCGGCTGACGACGACTAAGTACCTAAACTCGCTGTCACTGATATCGCCGTCGACAATGGATGCCCTCTCGGTAGCTTGAATTACGTCCTCGGCGGCGCTCGAATGGCCCGAATAAACGCTACCTGATCCACCCTCGCGGGATCAGCCTGCGATCTTCCCTCGGCAGCACCCTTGCGGCAAAGGGATCCCAGCCGCCCTTGAAAAATGTACACAATGATTCCTCCGCTGATAAGGTCCACGCCCTCGGCTTATTGGCACTCGATTAATGCGCCAAGGGTCCTTTCCACCTTTCAGCAACTTACTTGAAAGCCATTCCACGACCTTGGAGATTATTTCTCGCGCAAAAGAGGCTGCATCTTTGAACAATTTTCTTTTTCCAATTACAAAGAGAGTAGGATGTATGTGCAAGGTTTTAAAGTTTGTTTTATATTCAGGAAACGCGTTTTAGAATACTCGGTACTTGCTCTTGTTGGTAGCTAGTCGCACGCGCTCCCCCTTTTTCCACGGGAAAAGAGGGTGGAAAGCGACAAGGGAATGACAGCTCGGAAAGAAGTACGGCCATATTTCGAAAGTGGGAAGAGTGTCGATGCATAAACCAGAAGGGCCTCCTTTCGCCGTGTCGAGTGGCGCCCCTCTCGCTCGATCGAGAATGATTAATCGCTTTAATTCGTCAAACTTTTTACACCTCCACCCTTTCACGCCACTCGCTACTCTTACACTGCCATAAGTATCCGTAGAGTCCCGAAGAACAATCGACCCTCGAAATTTGATATAGTGGATTGTACGATTTTTCCTCCGTTACCTTTTTTCCTCGGTCGAGGCAGACGTTGAAGACGTAAATGTAAAATGTACAGTAATAGGAAGCCCGGAGGTTGGCGGAACCGTCGCAAATCCTGTTTGCCCGAATTCGGGTGAGTCGTGTGTGGAATCAATCCGAGGGGCTTTCTATGCCGCGGCGCCCGCCTTATTCGTATTCTGAATGCACCTTTGACGTTAGACCTCTGATACGTCTTGAGCCTGTACATTTTCTTGGACCCTTTTCACGTGTCCCCCCCCCCCCCGTGTCCCCCGGAGAAGGTCTTATCGATGCTAAGTGCAGAGAGACGCGATATTGAAAGTGGATCGACGTGAGCGAACCCGGCTGTCTGTCGGGCCATCTCTCGCAAAACGCTCTATTCAGCAACATGTTATTCTTGCAGAGCCGCTGCACCGAGTTCTTTCTCGAGGATCCGAATTGCTTTATCACCGTAAATTGAGCGCTGAATCTGGCAGGATCGAGGCGATGCCGAGCCCTGAAATTAATTACTCGACGGCCGCGTCGCCGCCTCTCGGTAAACGAAGTTAAGGGTATCTGAACTCGTAACATTGATTGCTTTCCGGGCTCCTTAACAGCCTTGTCCTCCGCTGATGGGGATAGTGGAGTGCTGCTCCTGAGAGTTTTCCGATTTTCCAAGCCGATGAAAGGTGTCAACAAGTTTTTTCTTCACCCTCTCCCCCAGGAGGAACTGGGCCGGCAGTCTTGGCCGCTGGAATCGGCCAATTTTCTTCCCTTATCCGGCAATCTCGCCGGCGGTTATTGAGATTCGCTTTTCCTAATCGGCGCCCGGCCATCTAATCCCCGGCGCACTCGTTAGTACGTCGGGCTGATAAGATCGATCACCGGCGAACCTTCTGAGAAAGGCATTAGCGGAAGATTGGCCGAGGATCGCATGCACCAGTCAATTGGTCGCGAGCATTACTACTGACTGGCGAGAGTAGAGTTGAATGGAGAAATTCCAAGTCGGCAGATTGAGTGCAAAGAATTTGTTGAATAGCCATTCTTCTTCCTCTCGTTGCTCCTCTCGCCAGATGCCAGCGGGCTTCTTCTTCCCTCTCGCGAACTGGGTCACCAAGTCATTTCCTATGGTCCATTGTGACCCGCTGCCTCACTTCCACCTAACTCGGGGAAATCGAATCTCCTCGTATATCTTTATCTCGCAATGTCAATCCCCGGCGGCCTCCATTTCTCATACTGAAAGCGCATCTCCATTCGCCGCGCTTTCGCTTATTCTTCTCGGGCGGGTTATGCCTCGCGGATCAACTTTACAAGTAAATGCGCGCCGATAAGGGGTGGGGGGATGAGCGGCGCGTGTTTAGGTAGGCCACAAAAGAGAGAGCGTTGAATCGGCGGGGTTTTGGCCCGCTAGTTTGAAAACAGCCACTTGGCCGGGTCGAGTAGAGTTTGTTGGCACCTCCGCGCCAGGGGAAACCAGTAGTGGCTTCCAATGGACACTGATATCTCTGTACACGCCGACAATGCCAACCCTCGAAGCGCTTTGAATTACGGCATCGCCCGGCCGGCCGGTCTGCCGTGTTGCGCTGGATAAATGGCACCCGATCCCACTCGGCACACGGCGAGTCGCCGAGTCGCCGAGTGATGCAAACTAGGGTCAAGGGGCTTGGTCATTAGACCAACTAACTGGGGTGGATGTAACGATAATTCAACACTTCTTAACCGTACCGGACTTCAATTCCACCCGACTCTAGTTCATTCTGCCCCGCGTCTATTAACGTCTCGGATGTCTCACGGAACTGTCTTTGAAATGTCGCTTCTCGAATAATCTTCGCGTATTCGCCAATGATTTATTATCGACTTAATCGTGTGAGGATTAATTACGTCAGTTGTAAATATTTGAGGGAAATGAATTGATGAAAGAGAATTGTTATTATTGCGAAGTACATTTTTGATGATTGTTTTCGGAATCTGTGCAGGTGGGAGGAGACGAAGACCGTTTACCCGGGTTAGTGAGAGTGGATCGATTCTTGATTATGGACAATTCTCGACGGCCACTGCGACCCATGGATTCGTGATCAGGTAAGCAAATGATCTAGCAAAATGGATTTATTGTATAACAATTGTTTTTCATCTACAAAAAGGAATCTTTACGATTTCTGCGTTATATCGACCGTCGTTAAATGACGGAAAGGCCAGCGCGAAGTAATGAGGCATCGCCGGCGACCAAAGGGGCATTTTTTTGACACGGCCGCGCGCTCGCGGTGAGACCGCAGCTGACTAGTATTACCCGGTACGATCTGCCATGAAATGTCTTCCGGTGGTGTCGAGTTTCGACCTCGTATTTCCACGGTAATTGCGCACTTGCATAATACTTCTTCGAAATATTGGCGGTCGGGGCGGCCGCCATCGATGGTAACAGAAGCCTGGCTCGCGCTCCCTATCGGCACGCTGAATCTATTAGCCTCCAAAGTTTCCCTTTAACTTATTGATCATGCGCGAAGCGGTGAACAATCATTCTGAGTGGATAGGTACTTAGTTAGCTATTACCGAGCTCCGACGCAGAGAGCGAACACTCGAGGATGGATAACCTCACGAGCTAATAGAACTTTACTCGGCCATCGATATAATTGGGATGGATAGATGCCCTTTCCAGACTAATCAGGAGTTTTCGCCTCCTCTTCCCACGCTCGCCTCCTCGGGGCCGAGGAAGGGGCCATTTCCCTCCGCTCACCTGCTCCCGCTTCTCCCGTGAGTTTTCAATCGGCCAGGTTGATATTACCCACTCCCGGCGAACCCAGGGAATTCCCCGGCGAAGACGCTATCCTGGTAAGCGATGCGGGAGGAGCCGGCGAAACCTCTCAGGGCGCGCAGCCGATATCTTCCCATTTCCACATTCATCTGGAGGCGTTCCATCGCGAAAAGGCCCTAGACTAGCGCCAGCTGTTCAATTAGATTCGATCGGGGGAAATTCACTTTCTGCACGCTTTCTGCACGCTGCGCCTTCGAGGGAGTATTGTGCTAGAATTGGCAGACGTTCCATTAGCGATAACTAATTCACGTGTCTTTCCATCTATAGGGATTCCCAGGGCTTGGAGTCTCGACTACTTTCCAGTCGAGAATCCTCGCGAAATAAAGCTTAATGCTTGAGAGTACCTTTTAAACGTATTCTCGCTCTTCAATAGGATTTATCGACAAATGTTCCTTCAGAGCCCAAGGACTGGAGATTGAAGCATTTATTTATACGAGCTATCGCTTTCCGCAGTATAATATCATTTTCCTTCTCTTATTTATCTCGAAACACCGGGACGCGCACTTTATATTAACACCGCGCGGCTATGAGAAGCGTCAAGGGGTTAAAAGGGAGTAGCAGTTGCCCGGGGAAAAATGAGTTTCTTAAAACTAATCCTTTAAACCAGCGGTCTTATGCTCCGCGGTCGAGCCAGCCGGTAGGGGGCTTTTCCGGGTAAAGTAAAACGCGTGTTGCTCGTCGCCTCCGACGTCGATGGAACTATGTAGCATTTCGTAGCGACTCGCCACCGACGCAATTTCCCCCAGGCAACACTCTTCGACGGGTAGTGCAATTTTTATGGAATTTCTGCCGTAGGACTGGAAGCAGACTCTGCGTGCACGCGAATTATTCGTGAATTGTTCCTGTTGTTTCTCGGTGGAATGCGCGATGGTGTTGCATATAGACGCGGCATTCGATCGACGACTTAATTCCTAGAGTGATGAGACTAGGATCAGAGCAAAGCGCTTTGTATGAAATGTTATTGTGTGACGAAGACTCAAATGCCGTGAAATGTGCGTGTGTTAGTTTTTACGATCCGCTGGATCAGGCACGGGGGTAGGGGTTGATCTATCGAAATAAATTTATTGGAAAAGAATCCCGTTAGAAGTTGGGAGCTCGTGTCGCGAATCGTTTGGATTGAAACACGGCAATCTTGGTTAAACGGGATTTTTGCTCGCTTATAAAGTAGATCGCGATACCTGAACTTTGATTGTAAAAGTTGGCGATCGCCGTACCGCGGGCCAGCGCAGTCACGGCAAATAAGAGGAGCTAGAAATGAGAAAATTCTCCCTGCACTTTTAAGCAGCGCCGAAGGGAAGCCGCCGGCCCGTAAGCAGCGATGAATTATTCTTTAATTATTCCGCCTCGAGTGCCGTTAATATCGTTCGACGAGAGCCGCCCGCTTAAGGATTCCTTTGATACTTCAGCCGGAAGTTCTACGAACATTTCCCTCTCCCTCACTCCCACCCTCCCCCGAGTCCCCGCGGCCTTGTGATTTTTTCATCGTACAACTTTTTTAAGCAACGCATAGCCTGTCCTTTCCCTCGATATTCCATTCCTTTATCTCAAAGCCTCGCCGCTCCGCTCTCCTATCGACAGCCGTATCTGACTTCGACAGCGAGATTTTCCCTTCTGACGGGGAAAAAATGATGAAACTCGAGAGTTCGATATTTCGCGGGTCAGCGAATCTTTTCAATTTTCCCATCGCAGTTCCCGCGATTGCTTGATTTCCATTTTGATTGTCCCTCAAGAAACTTGCCGCGCGACACAATATTCTCGAAAGGTTAGAGTTTATTATAGGCGAGGGATTTGCGGGAGGATAATTTCTGCGGTAAAGTACGCACCTGTCACTGGTAAATGGCAAACACACAATGTAAGCTCGCGATGATAGCCTGTTCGCACTCTCACCTTTACTTCCCCCGGCAGCTTTTTCTCATCTCGGCGTGTCTCGACCGCATCTTTACGCCTGGCTTACCTTTTAGTACCTCGGGTTTAGTGCCGCGCAGCCGGCAGCTGTTACCCTGCGGTCGCAAATTCGATCTGGCATTAGTCTGGTCGTGCTTGATCGATGGTGAGCTTTCCAATCAAGTTATGTCGATTTTAAAATGATAATAAACAAAGATGATACAGTTTTTAAAAAATGCATCAAAATTCCCGAGAGAATGATCGAATAATACAGTTGGTTGAATACGATGATATTCCAAGACGATGGTTTCCATACTGCAAGTTTAAGTCTCGCCAGCGGCTTAATGGAACTGCCAAGGGGCAATAAAAACAGCTCCATTCATGCAAGTGGGCAGCGGCGTATGTGTGAGTGTGTCTGTGTTCTCGGTCATCAGCCGGATGATTGAGTAGGGGGAAACATACGGGCCTAGTTCTTCCTCGTCCGATCGCCGCCTCTTTTTTCCACGCTCGCGCGCGCTCTTCCTCGCTCGCTCGGCTTCAATGGTCCACATTATGCAGCGCCGGGCCAATATGTGCCGGGGTTTAATATGTGGGCCACTTCAGTCCGCGAAAGCCCGATGTCTGGATCGGCCGGCGATCCTAGCGGCGAGTATCCCCGTGGAAAGTGGTGCTGCCGTCGCCATGCGAGTACTCGTCCTCCTCGAGGATCCTGCGAGCAGGATTTCCCTCTGGTGTCGATGGCTCCTCTACTACCTTTACTCCAATCTCCTCAACCTCGGTGAGCCACTCGAATACTTTGCTATCGTGGAAATCGTGGATAGTGTCGATTTTTTGCGCGACCAGTGCGGTTATTCTCGGTTGACGTTCACTGTTTCTCTAGAATCGATTGCATTCGATACTCGAAGCTCCGAGGACGTCGGACTGTTTTTGGCAATGTGACCCCGACCTTGTCGGCGCGGCCGAGGTCGAAGAGTGTTGAGAGCAAATTAGTCTTCTTGTCGCAAAGAGTACGTGACGCAACTTTCGCCTCCTTTTTACGACGAGTGTTTAACGTCTGACACTCTTAATCAGGCTTGTCCGAGTTGAAGGCGCCGGTTGCCTCGGCTCTTTTATATTCTTTTCACAGAGTCCAAATGAGAAAGCCGCGAATTTGTCTGCTTCTTTTCGCCGCGTGCTTCCCGAGCGTAGAAAGCTGCTGGTGAAATGTCGACATTTCGAGTAGATACTAGAAGGCCGAGTTGCATGGCTCGGCGTGTTCATTGACCTCTCGAGATAGCTGGTTGTTCCGCCAGCGGGAAAAGTCAACAAACATTGTTTTCAGAATCACGCGTAGCGCGGCCACGAGGCCGGTTTGTTTTCATTTTACGGTGGTTGATGAGCCTCTCTCCATCATTCAGCCGCACTGCATATAGCCGTCTACACAGGGGCCTCTGCTTCGCGTTAGTGATCGAGGCCTACAATAAATATTTAACATTTTTCCCTTTAAAACTACTCGAGCCGGCTTAATAATAGAATCGACCTGCGCCTCGCGGCGGAATGAATGTTCGCTTCGGGGACACAGGTTCGATGAGATTTCCACGAAACCCGCGGGAGGATTTTCCTTCTATTGAAACGGGACCGGGAGATTAGTTACGTGACTAGTGAGAGAATAGATCTTGTATGTTCGTTCGCACGTTATGTATCCACGTGCGTAACAACGCCGAAACTGGGTCGTCGTTTCCTTTCGCGTTAGAACGTGCTTCCGCATGCCTTTTGGGTAGCGTTGCACTTTGTAGGGCAAGCGCCCAGCCCCAGATAGAAACTCGACGACAATATGAATTTTCCATAAAGATATGCTACGGGTTTCCTAGTGGAAATCGCTGGGAAGGTTGGAGAAACTTGAAGGTTTCAAGATATTTGTATTATTGAAACTTTAAAGTTGCTACTCGCATCTTGCGAAAATAGAGTTTAAACAATAATAAATGAGTGTTGACCACGCGGAAGATGAGAGGCGGCAGCGAGGGAGTGAAAGAATTCGATTAGATCACCGATTTATCCGGCAAGTGCGGCGAATTATCGCCACTCACTGCAAGTTCAACCTGTCAGCGTGTCGAGTTGTCGGAATTGTCGGCAATGAAAGATTTCCGGCACCGCGCAGACTCTCCCGCCAGCTGTGTTCTGCCCTTGCTAATCTACGAAACTATTACAGCAATCCCACACCCTCGCCGCCAGCAGCTGGAATTTCACTTTCGAGATAGCAATCAAATTGTCCTTTCGATCGGGTCTCAAGAAAGCCGGCTTTCCCTGGGCAAACAGATATAATGGAGACATGTGGGATCGCAGGAAGTCGAGGAGACTGGAGGGGTCAGTGATTCACTGAATTATGGCTTTCCACAGTGTGGGTCTGGAGAAACCGAATTACGCCCGGAGAGAAAGAAATGACCAAATTGAATATCACATAACGAACCGGGGAGACGCACTCTCTCTCTCTCTCGCTCCCTCTCTCACAACCATCGAGTTAACTTGATTAGCAGAGAACATAGTAACGAGGGAAGGGTTTGGGGTAACAAGAACTCGCCCGTATCACGTGAAATCCAGCCAGAACGACTAGACGTAGAACCGGCATTTTATTTGTCCTCTTCCATCGGACACTTTTCCATGCCAACACCTCTGCTATTTCGCTCATATTTTCCACTCTGTTATTTCATGTTTTTCGTCGAAACGTTTTGGGGCTTTCAGGCCGCATGAAAGGAACGACAATTCCGCGAGACCGCAGAATGGAATCACGCTGGCGCGTCACTTGAAATACGTTTCTTTGGTAGTGGAAAAAATGATTTTTCCAATCAAAGCCCCCAAGTGATTGAAGTCGAGCCCGGCCGGTTGATTAATTTTTGTCGGGATTGGTTGGAATAACGGGGAGGGTGGCGGTGATTATTCAGTAAGAGCATAACAGAGGATTTCTATGGGATGCGAAAGGATATGTGTGTGCCGGAGACACGAAGCACGTGACACGGCATTTCGAGTAGGAAGCGAAAGGGGTTGGGGGGGTGGAGGAGAGGGTGAAAGGTTGAGCCTGAAAATCAGGGGTGTCATTGTGGTCTGTAGTTAGACGAGGTTCTCGTGTAATTGGCCTGCGAGTTTTGGAGGCCGACGTGGCCAATCAGTGTCCATTGATCCTCTCTTTTTCCTCTCCTTCTTGGCCCCTGCAGCCCTTTTCATGTGCCTCGCCTGGCGCGGCCTGCGCACTTTCGGCCAGTGTCCCTCAGTAAATCGTAGCATCCCTCAATTGGCCTCGCTGAAAAAGCCACCCCTCGCCTTCGTGAGAAGCTTGGCCAATCTTCCGCGTTAACCCGCGTGTTTGCGGACGCCGCCCCCAAAATATTTCCTGCCCTCCCGCCCCCCTCGACCCATGGAAATAACTAAGTATACATTCCTCGGTCTCGGTTAGGCAAAAATTGAATCTCCTCGCTTTTAGACGTAAAGCACGGTGCGCAGAGTAATTGGGAGTAACACTGTTAGCGAGTCTGCGGTCTAGACAGTTGAGACCTGTCTTCATATAAACCTCGCGCACCAGCGCGTCTTTCGAATTAATTTATAATTCGCGAATCGTCACGGCGCTCCAATTACATCCGAAGAAATTATTCGACCGCGGGGAATTTCCTCTGGTTTAATATTTCCTCACAGGAATCCCCGCCCTCTCGTGCACTCTCTGCCAAAGGAACGAGCTCGTATTTGCAAAAACTGAGAGTCATGCGGGTATAGTTGGATTCGCGCGGAGAGTCGGAGAAATTCGCGTGCAATTCCTCTTTTCTCAAGGTACAGGTCGAGTTTCGCGTTCCCGGCGAAACAGGTCGGGGGGGAAAAGCGTTTAAAACGGGCGATTACGTTACTGAATTTACAGCCGGGGGAGTAAGTACAGCGGCGGGGGGTGATAAATCCGACGAATTGCGGAAGTTTTCCGATAGAACGATGCCGATAACGGAACAGAGGGAAAGTTGGGAAGGCAGTGGAACGAGCTTTTGAACAGAGATACCTTCTTTTTAAGGATTCCCCTTCCCGCGACGGTGGCGGTGGTCCTCTGCATCAGCTCGAATTATGCGCCGCTCAAAAACATTTTCTTGCGCCAGTCGGCTCGGACTCTTCAATACCTCATCGCTTCGCCGAATGCTAGACGAGTGTTGGTCGCTCACGCGATCGTTTGAAATCGACTAGATGCGATCGCGAGAGTAGCCTGAATTACATAACTACGAGCTCTGAAAGCCGATATTTCATAGCTCTTCATGGCCCTCTTCTTTCTCCTTTTCAGACCACCGACCGAACCGCGCGCGGCTAGTCGCGATCGCGTGCTCAAAGGCAATATCGCCCGCAAACTAGTAACTTACTAACGCGACGAGGACGAACGCTACTTTTTTCTAATGGAAACGAAGGAATCGAACTATTTATCATCCCGACATGGATTCGAGCGAGCCGCTAGCTACACCGCGAAAGAACTTTCCCGATAAAGAAGCCTCCAGTACATATGGAAACATAAGATAAAGTTGAACGGGATTTCTCCCTGCACTTGCACCCAAGTAGAATACAATTTAGAATACATTTTTCAGTAGCGCACTTTCCATGTGACTGAAGGATTGAAGGTTTCGAGTTGAGGCGGAGCGGCGGGGCCGTTCGGATCTCTAAATATCGCGTAAACTCGAGGAAATAGTGGGCCGGATAGAATATTATAGCTCGGGCGGAATAAATTCCACGCCAGATGGAGATATAAACGCTCCAGATATGATATGGAAAAGGATTTCTTCTCGAGACGAGGGCGCGCGCAACGGAAGAATCCGTATGAGCGCGTCTCAACCCTCTCGGATGATATGGGGTGCGGCGAAACCGATATCCCAGCAATTTTCTCGATTGCTCCTACCACAATTTCGCCTGGGCCAACCCCCGGGCCCTCTCTTTCCCCCCGCGCCCGCGCTCTGCCAAATCTACCGGGCGTATATACTCTGCAATTTGTGTATTAACCCGTCGCTGCTGTGCTTGCTGGAATGCTCGAAACTATCAATAGGCTCTCGCCGATTATATTGCGGAGACAGGGGGCATAGAGGGGGTGGGGGGGCGCCATCCTCGATTCCCGGAATTAAACCTTCCACTGATTTCCGCGCCAGCGATTTTCCAGCCCCGCGATTTTCGAGCCCTCTCTTCCCGAACAATGGCCAAGTTCGCCAACTGGTAGTTTTGTTGGGAATTCGCGGCACCAATTTTCTCGGCTCGAATCGGCCCCAAGTTCCAAGTGGGTTTCGGCTATGATTGTTCGGCGATGAAGTCGAAAGTTTGGTAGGCCTGCGCGGGGATAGCGCGAGAGAATACTCGGGCTAATTGTAAGTGTAACAGCTGCGAGAACACAAAACAAATGGGTTTCGTGATATTCAGTGGTAGTCTGTCGTTTTATTGAGCTTCTTCGTAATTACATGCATGATATTAATAATGGAGTTGCATGATAGCGAAAGAGGCCCAGGGGCGGACGTATTTTCCGAGGGTTGTTTAGGTGGCTCTCCCCCACCGGGCTAACAAAGCAAAAAGGCCGACTGGCATCAGCTTGTTCTTAAGGGTGTAATTAAAGGGATGGCAGAATCTAGATAGCGTTTCGGCCCCCACCGCCCGCCAGCATCATTCTCGTTCACCCGTTGGAGCCACTTGCATTCCTCTCGAGAGACACCGAGTGTTTTACACCCTCGGCGGTCCGCGATCTATCAGCATTGTTCTTGTCGAGCATAAGCGTACTCCTTCACTCTCCCCCTCTGACCTTCCTTGACTAATAATCCTTGCATTTTCACCGTTCCGGCTCTACCCTTGCCCTCCAAATCAACCCCTTAGCGATTAATCTTTTCCTCGGTGTCGATAAACAGTCCTTTGTCGCTAACTCGATATTCCAGGCCACGCTAACACGAATTTCCACTATTAGGGGAAATGAAATTTATGAATGGCAATGCCACGCGGCTTGCAACAGCGCCAGAGGGCACCCTGGACTTTGTTAACAAAGTCATTAAATTGGCGGGCGTGTGCTTTTGAAGCTAAATTACCCGCGCGTAAACTTTAATCCGCCGCGCGCGCGGTGTAATTCAAGGGAACAGAACCGATACCGTTCTTCATCTGACGTGTTGGTATCGGGCGCGCTCGCCAATGTTATTGGAATTATTCGAAATTAATGTAGCCGGCGCCGCGGCCGGCAAAAAGTCGACCTCTTAGCTCTCGCAATTGCGTTGCCGCACACGCGCTTTTAATTATTTCAAGCCGTAAAAAGAAGCGGACTTTTTGTACACGCGCGTATTGTGCTCTCGCGTGGGATGGGAATGGGTGGGCGTCTCGCGGTGTTTTTCCGGAATTTTTCTACTCGTTAAAGTTTCATTAGTGAGGCGAGCGAAAGGGCGTGTGTGTGTGGCAGTGCGGTTTTAATAAATATGCCGGTTTTGTATCGCGGTGGTCAGGGCAGGTGCTTTTACGTAAGGATCACTTTACATCACTCCACCGAATGATGATAGCACCTGGGTACATGAGGAGGGGTTGAAAAAAGTCTTTCGCTCCCAGCGAATCCTTGCACCCTTCTGCTACCTACTTCCCCTTCCTCCTTCCTCTGATGCACACCGCTGAATAATGGAGCGCGTCTCGTTCCATTATTCACACGACATTCCTCCAATTTATTCAGTAATCCTGACGGTCCCGATTACCGCGGGAATTACGCTTCCTCGCCGGTCCAATTGAAAGCCCCGGGAAAAGGCGGCAGGAACAAACGCACCGCGGGCGGAAAGTTTTCCCGGGGAATTTCAACGACACACAGGCTCTGCCGCAGGACGTACGAGCTTTTCCTGGGTGACGGGGGCGACCAATTTTTAAAAAGAGACTATTTACGAGTCGCACCTACTGGCGAACGCTTGTCCCGCCGCGTGTTTTATGGCCGATACCTTTAATATTTAAAGTCCCGCCGGTATAAATCGCCCGGGCGGGCCGCGCGCGCGTATCTGCATCGCCACGCAGATTTACAGAGTTAGTTAGCGGCGCTGAAACGCTGCTGTTGCCCAAAAAGCGGCGCTCGCCCATAAATACCGTGCCAAGGGAACCGGCAGTCTGCGTGGCGGGTGCGTGTAGACGGAATGAAGGAGTCCCGTGAAATATGCCTCATAAATCACACTCCATTTAGTGCCAACTTCCTCCGCGCGGCTTTAAACATTATTCAGCTTTAATTCTCGCCGGGTTTTTGCCGTTCTAATTACTCGTAATCTATGGAAAGTGATGCAGAAGTTCGCCGGAGCTTCAGCCCGCGCTATCGTAGTCCGAGTCGCGCGAGTCTTGGTCGAGAGAGTGTTTTTCTCGGCATTGGTAGTTTCCTGCTGGCTCAAAGAGTGCATCGCTGCAGGAATAAGCTCGAGAGAGCAGAACCCCGCGGACAATACACTGCTCGTTTGTTTCCAGCTGGAGCTTAAAAATTAATGTCCTCGCTCGGGGAAGTTAGAGAAATACATAGGAGCACGCGTTCTCGCCGTTATCCGCACGGATGAAACGCACTCCATTTCTTTCCGCTTGATATCATGTGCCACAATTTCCCGGAGAGCTCGGGAGAGGCGTGTGGGGCCGTGCGCGCATGCACGCGCCGCGCTATTCTATTTTCCGCGAGTCCGACGGGGCCGAGAGTCGACGTAGCCGACGGCTATAATTCCAAACGGTGAAATGAACTCTCAACAAACGCCGCGGGGGCCTCGCAGGGGTTTTGATCGGCCACCGTCGAGGAGGCGGCCGCGTAGAAAAAGAATGGTCAGCGGGTATGCTCGAGAGGCAATGGGGAGAACCGGCGAGAGAGTAATTAATCCGGGGATAACGCGTGCGCGGGTAGAGTTGGAAAAGAGAATGAACGAGACTTATAATCCGCGAGCGAAGAGTATTCGAAGGTTCGGCGAGAGCTGGGCTAGATTGAATCAGTAATTCTCGAGAGCTGTTAACTCTTCAATTTCATCATAGACTTATTCAATCATCCCAAAGGGATTTTCGACAGAGGAGAAAAAAGAAATTTAAAAATGAACGATAAAAGCTAACAGTTTCGATACATTTCCCATTGGTTACTCGTTCGACAACCATTACTCCTCTTCCTTTCCACGTAGGTTTTCAATCATTTTATTCAATATCCAATTTAAATAACAGATGTTTGTCGAACTTAAAAACCCCAGCAGCACGCAACAAATCCATTTCCCAAATAAGTATTCATGTACTTGATTTTCCATGCATCGACCGAATCAGATTGCGCTTTCCACTAAACAAAATAAAAATCAAGCAAACTCTGACGTTTCTGCGCCGAACAAGAGTAGAATTGTTAACATCCGCAATGAACGAGGCCACCACCATAAACCGACTAGTCTGCCACATTGAATCAATTCCTAGCAAGTTAGATGCAGCTGCAGCCACCGCGGGACAGTGACGAAACTTTCCGCCAGTATTAATAAGGCCGCTTAAAGCCGCCGCGAGTTCGCCACCGCCAGAAACACCACTGCTGATTACAACACCTGAGGATCCTCGTAACGACGCGGTGATTATGGTCGGAAAGCCGTCATTATTGTCGGGAATTTGCCCGGCTAATTTCGAGACCGCGCGCGCCGCGATGTTTAACACTCCGTGCACTCGTTACCCTAATGACACACTATTTCCATCCCTCGAAACTATTTTCCATTGGCGTCTGCGGCGCCCAGGAGTTACTGCACTGCTGGCGGAGTTGGTTTCGGGAAAAAGTTGGATAGCCAAGTGGATAAATGAAAGCAGGGTGGGTTGGAGGGGGTTGAGGGGGTGGGAACACGCGGCTTGGGAAATAAGGTGGCAGTGGCGGTGTATTGCGAGAATCGATAGTCGCGGGGCCACGCAATCCGGGGTGGAGGAAAGTGTGTCAGCCGGAGAGGCGATCGACAAGTATGAAACCACTCTAAAGAGACTCCGTGTCCCATTGAACGCTCTATATTTCGCGTACCGATTGCCAACAACCGGCCCGAGATTACCACTCGAGAGTTGAACGAACCGTACCCTGTCGCTTTAATCAATGCAGTCCGTTCGGAGGGGGGGACGGCAGTTAAGCCGGGGAAATTATAGTTTTTAGCCGCTCGAGTGACACGCTCGAGCCGATCGCCTTTGTATTGGCGAGAGGGCTGATGACAGTCGGCCAAATTATAGCTTCTATTCGCACTCTTTGAACACGCGTGTGCTGACAGAGTCTGTTATTACTAGGCTTGTTACTTTACCTTGAATACTTTAGTTTGTACAGTTTAAGGACTTTACTCGCCTCATCCAATTTGCCTGCTCCATTTCTATTGTACCGGCGTGTTAATACTTCGGCCCGCTCGCTTGAACCTTCCCACTGAAACCCGATAACATCTGTTGCCGCCGTTTGCATCCGATAACTTAATAGAGTTTCGCGCACCCACCCAAAGCCGGGATTCCCACTGATAGTTTTCGGTATTGCACTATCGAATACCTTCCGGCATTAAAACACCTCGGCGATCCGAGAATAACGATACTTATATCCGCAGCTGTCGCGCATGGATTATAATTCCGACTGGCGAGATGAGTTGAAGGGGAAAGTTTCAAAGGGTAGTTTGTAGACATTCACGCGGGAAGCGCGCGATCGCCCGTGACACGTCATTTGAAAGTGGACCAGCCGAGCGCAGGCGGAAGGGGAAGCTGGAAGATGCTGTGTTTGATGGTGGTCGTTCACTTCCGGCACGGGGCCTCCAAATAACCGAGCGTTCGCTGGGCTCACACCGACAGAGACATCCTCGCCGCATTCACATACAGGCGGGACAGTTAGCCCCGTGCAAAAGACCGCGACTCCCTTTAGACACCAGACGTGCTCACCCCGAGTGACCCAGTTTAGAAAATGCCCGGACCACCCTTCCCACCAGCTGAGCTCCCAGCCGATCTCCCCCCCACCTCGGAATTTCGAACCGCGGACGTGCGCCAAATGCATTTCCAGCCGACTTATCCATGGAAATTTGATACGCGAGCGGCGTACTAAGGAATCGCTCGATTTGCAGCTACGCGCGCACAGGTATTTTTATTAATACTCGTGTGGTACACGCATTTTACCAATGAAGCTTTACGGTGAAGTTTGTATTTGTAGAAAAAGTTGCTAAATTGCATCGAATATATTTCAAGCCCTGTTGGGATTGCTGATAATAATTAGTTGTTAAAACAATGATTTAGAATTGGATTGTGCTGCACAGTAAATAATGAAATCGTAGAAGTATCTGTGTTTCAAGAAATTGAAAAATTCACTTAGGCTCGTTTATAGGTGATATATAGAACTTCGGTACTCCAAGGAGATAAAGATTTTTAATTTCCCCAGTTTCCCGGATTCCATTTGGTTGGAACGAATTTCGAGCGCGGCGTAATGAAAGGAACTACTACAGAGATTCTATTGGGACGCGATGCACTTTCCCACGTAGCACTCGAGGAATCTTGACGAGCGGCGGGCGGTAGACGTCGGCGAAAATGCTTCTGGGAAATGCCGCTCTCCTCCCATATATAACAGCGTCGTCGCCTCGGAATTCAGCGTGCGGATATCGCTCGCGGAATCTTATGTAGTTTCCGCCGGTTTTCCCGTTCGCTCGCCCGACGTCTGACGGATTTTGTTTCACGCGGGCAATAAAGTGCGAGCGGGAATTTCTCCCTGGCAGCTACTCGCTGTCGGATTTGAATTGCGATTCTCGGCTTTTCCAAATCACCGGGCGCCCTGTGCACTCTGGAGAAAGGGAGAGAGAGAGAGAGAGAGAGAGAGAGAGAAGGACAGGGAGGGTAATTGGATTATTATTTGTGAAATTCTTCCTCCATGAGGCCGGAAATTGTTCTCGCGAGACCGGCTTCATTCTCCTCTGTTTCGAACGTGTAAAGTTTTAATGGCTCGGCCGCGTGAAGCATTGTTCCGAATTGCGTGTCGTACTCAACTTCACCCATTACATGTTTCAACTTATGTCTCACACTTTATCTCCCTCCAATCACAACAGATTTCCTTTCGCAGCTATTCCATTGTTTTAATCCTCAAAATAAATCGTCTTTTTCAATCAAACAATTCGCAAATACATAACACGAAAAATATTCGCATTTCTACCATGCACTTTCCACCCCCTGTATCTCTGACGCGACGGCAACGCAATTTCGCGAGGCCGACGATAAGGGTGGTCCGCCCGCCGACTCAATCTACCCCGGCGATATTTATTTCCCCGTTAATTAGCGTCGAGTGCGAGGGGCGGACGCTGACAAAAAGTTTTTCGCGCCGGGGGGGCGGAATTCCTGGCACCGCAAAGGCGGGCGGGGGGGAAGGTTTGCGTGGTTACGGAGGAGGCTCGTTATCAGTGGGTGAATCTGTGGTCGATAGTCGAGATAAGTTGGACTAGTCGCTGGCCAGGCGAAAGGGTGGAAGGACGCGGTGGTATGAGGCGCGCGTGGAGGAGCGCATCAGCCAGAGAGGGAAACAGGGTGGGCAGGATAATTTGATAAAAATTCGTTTGCCTCGAAAGCTTTGTCGTGTGCCGGGGGGACGGCGGATTAAAGGAATTCATAACGCGGCCCGAAAAGTAATCAATAGCTTTTGATCTGGCAAATTTACAATTAGGAGAACGCTCGAGAGGAGAGGGGGGTAGGTGATTGGTGGGCTGAATGAAATTTTCGAGTCTCTTTAATGCGATTAATCTCTCAAAGTGCACGCAGGACTCATTGATATTTCAAGTGCAAAAGATAAATATGAGCAATGACTCGGCGATATGTATATTTATTAAAAGCGGATTAAAAGCACTAGGGAACAATGATCGGCCGGTAATTTAGCCGGCTGGGGTCTCGCTCGCGGGGAAATGGGGGAAAGCGACGGCCCCCGGCGTTCAGTCGTTCTCGTTTACCACGAATCAGCGGGACTCGCATTAACGAGTTTCCGTGTTCCACTCGCCTGTTCGAAGAAAAAAAAGACAAGAGTGGGAGAACGCGCGCGAACCGCGTCCCGTAATCCCGAAAACGAAGTACATTAGTCCGGGCGGTGAAAATTAATTTCGGCCCGACCGAAAATTGGCTCCGATTTAAAGCCCGGCGAGCCGGCGCTGTTTTGCGGTGGTATCTCCACCCATGGTCCCTTTGGATCGCGCACCCGCAAGCGTTTAATGGAAACGCATTGCTTTCATGCTCGGTGCTCGTCGCAAATCGCCAAGAATTGAAACATCCCTCGAAAACGGGCTCAACTTATTTCCCCAGTTGCAAAGTTTTTCGCGAACGAGGTAAAAGAGCTTGAATGCGATCATCCCTGTCAGACGCTTCTTTCACTCTTTGATCTCTCTGTCTGATCCTCATGCAAGTACTTCTTTAAAAAGAGCTTCTTTGCGAATTCAAAAATCAGAAGAAAAGTCTCTCAGCGAACTCATTTCTCTCTACCGCTCCGATTCATTTCCCAAGTTTTCACCCGATCGCATTTAATTAAACATCTTTCCCCTCCCACCAGGAGCGACGATCGCCACTGTCACTTTCATTTCTCAGTCCCTCCCGGCCCACAAACACCGTTGCACGTAAACACACGTTAACGCGGAGCGCAAAGCTCTTTGTTCCCTGATAAAAGGCGCGGGCCTTGAGGAGGGAAGCATATTCACATGGCGCCCGTCCGAAACTCGTTATCAGGTAATCTCTGGCCGATGTTCACGATAATGTCGGTGTGTCGGCGAAAGAGCGGATGACGCTGGCCCGAGAAGAGGTAAAAAAACGGCGAATGGGGTTGCGGAGCGGAGAACAAAGCGGCCGGAAGATGAGAGAGAAAGGAGAAGAGCCGAGAGGAGAGAAAGCGAGAAGAGCTCGTGTGGAGAGATACACCGAGCTACAGGTATCTTGGCGCGGCTCGACCCTCGTTTCGCCACCCTACACGTCCTTCCAAATATTTTCTCTCCAATGTAAAGCCACCCCCACGAGCACGTAATGTCCTCTCGACCCCTTCACCCTCTCGCTTTCTCCTACAGACACTCTTTCGTTAGAATGCGCCGTCAAAGAGACTTCCCTACCGAATGTATCATAATAAGTCGCCTTATTAAATTTCGACCGCGCGCGCTCCGCTCGCCGCTTCATTGGTTCATTAAATGAAATATGATAACGCGGGGGAGAAGAAAGTTTTGAAAGTCAGCCGGCGCGTCCTCTGTTGGAGGGATGGGAATGGGATTCGTGATATGTGGGATTTTTTAATGCAAATTCTACGCGAACATTCCGCCCTGGGATACCTCATCCGCGGATGCATGCGCGTTGCGTGCATTACTACTGAAATTCATGGTGCATTCATGCCTCGCCCTCCAAGTAAATTCTTTCAGGCTGTGTTGCGCGTATATGCCGCCATACGCATTATGTCGCCACCCCTGGCGCCCGCAGCCGTGTAAATTCACCCTTCCCCATATAGTATTACTCTCTCTCGACCTGCTCCGCGATAAATAATACCGTTGATCTTTACCCGAGGGTGAAATGCGTACATTTTCTCCAACAAATATTGACGTTCCCTCTCATTCACTCGCGAGGGAGCCGCGGCCCCGCTCTCGCACATATTCCTCCAGTATAAAGAAAGAATTCCGCGGCCCATTTTCTTGCGGGGTCCCTCGCTCCCTCGCACACGGGCCAAGAAATAACGGGGAGATGAACAATTCCGAGTTTAAAGTGCTCTTGATAACTCGCCGCCGCGAGCACCGCGCGCCATTGTTAGTTCGCCATAGTTTCAGATGGACTCGGAATCCTCGCTCTCCCATTCTGCCCCGTTCAAGCTGTTTTGCTCTCTTGGCGTATTTCGTCATATATCTCGCCGCCCGGCGCTCTCGAGACAATCGGCAAACATACATTCCCAGTGCGCGTTAAAGAGTAGTTCCGTCCGCGTCGGAATCCCTTTACGACTGCTCGAGGAAAAGGGTGTTGGGCGCGCGTGGTATTAGAGGTCCATTTTGGCGGACGTCAAAGGGAGATTAGTAATTGAGGGCGAAAGCTCGCCTATTACCCTCCGATCGCGAGAAAGAGGGAGATGTGGCGAAAGGCGACCCCAGCAGCGGTTGAATCAAGTGTTGCTATCAAGAGGGAAGCGTGTTCGTTAACACGCTCGGGGCAAACCTCGAGCGAGTACATCTTGCTCAGGGGCATATGTGCCATTACACGGAAACCTTTTCTCCATCCTTTGGTTCTAATGGCCGAGTACCCGGGCGTGTTCAATTTCAATCCGTAGCCATCAGGGGTGAATGTAGTACAGGGGGTGGAAGGGGGTGGAAGGGGCTGAATGAAGGCGGGCAACGTCTCTCACGTATTTCCGATAGAAGGTACGTCAAGTTGGCTGCTAGATCGGCTCGCGTAATTGAAATAAAAAGTGGAAAATATCTAGTACGTGCCTCATCCGATCGGGGAATCGGCTTGCCCCGGCAATCCTCTCCGCTGGCTCGTTTCGAATTCACTCGAGAGAGTCGAGCGCGATGCAGTAGGACACGCTCGAAATAAAACAGCGAGGCCGCTGGCGCCCTTTCAAACCGAGAGCATAAATTGTCGGAAATATCGGCCGAGTATCATCGACCGCGGGCTCGCGGGATAATTGCTCGAAACACGTCTGTTGACAGGACAGCCCTCAAAAACGCCGGGCGGACTCTCCGAATGCGTAGACACACACTCGATTTTTAAGCCCGAGAATAATACATCGGGCGAATTAGCGGGATTACGGGCGGTTCTCGCGGTCGCAACCCTCCCCCAACCCGCAACCTCCCTCTCCTCCTGATAATCATAGTCGCATAAAACACACTCAATATACTGAATAGCAAATACGCATTAGCCGAAAGCCCGATGCCGAGTGTATGCACTGGCTGGAAGCGGTTCCTCGATGTTCAGCTCGATTTTCCGTGTCCGCGAATCCCCCGACGGTACCGCTCGCGTTTTGTAAAAAGCCGATCGCACCGGAAATTTAATACAGCGAGGTTGAAAGCTCGTTCATTCGAGGGGTCACTCGCGCGATTGATTCCCCCAAATTCGGCTTTGTCCCTTTGCGTTCACGCGCGATCTGCCTCCACTCATTTCGAATCCGTCCTGCAGACAATTGTCCCTGCTCATTCATCGCTCGATTCCTCGGGCGATTTCTAGTCTCGTATCTCGATCGAATTAGTTTCTTATCCCGGAGATAAGATGAAGAATCTCAGGGTGTACGGAGGGTGAAAGCCTCCACAGAGCACGAGTGGGCCATCTCGAGCTCAAAGCCAAGGAAGCGAGGCCTCCACCCCGGCCTTAATAAACCATCGAAACCGCTTTAAAACCCTGTCGACGATTCCCGGCGAATCAACAGTGTTCCGTCCGTTCGATGCCACCCCCGGCGGGCGCGCGCGCGCGCGCGTCCTCCGCCTCGGCTTTAGTCCTCGTGGCCGAGGGGTGTCCTGCTCGTTTCGCCGGCAGTCCGAATGGCAGGCTCTCGCTCTCCCTCTTACTCAGCCAGCAGCGTATGCGCGTGCCAGTATTGATCGACGAGGCAAAAGCGACCCTCTCTCGGCCGCTGCCACCCCCGAGTGCCGCCCTTGCGGGAGCAGGATTGTGCCGATGCTGATGCTGCTGCTGCTGCTGCTCCCGTTGCTGTTCCTACTGTTCTAGCGGCTGAGGGGAAAAGCCGAACCCAGAAACGAGTCCTGCGCGCACCCCCTTCAACCACCCGTCGCCGCCCCCCTCGCCGCGAGCTCCTCTCCCTTCGGGCACGCGCCTATACCCGGAATATAGGTACCGGCCAACGGGCCTTCCCTTACGATGAATTCGTACCTGCTCCTATAACTGGGAACCCTCGCAATTTACTCACTTTTCCACTCTTTTCATCTGGAAATTTAATATAGATATGAATTCTTTTTAAATTGAATTTCATTAATAACTAATATTGGCTAGTTGGCTTATTAGGCTTCCCTCTTTTCATCTAGAAATTCAATATAGATAAATTCTTCTTAAATAGAATTTAATTAATAACTAATATTGTCTAGTTAGCTTATTAGGGTTCCCTATACAACTAGTCTGCGCAGGGTGTACAGTTGGGCCTGGTTCGCACCCAGACACTATCTTAATTACAACCTCCGTAAAGTTAAGGGCTCCCTCGTGTATCCACTTAACATTAAGGTTAACACCTCCCAACAATGACTCCGGGCGCGCACCGCCCTTAGCATTCCGCGAACTTGCCAGGCCATACTGCTCAACCGGCTTTTCCCAATATATCTACCAGGGCATAGTACGTGTGTATGTGCGTACGTGTGTAGTACGAGCGTTATTACACCCGCTGTTATTTCACGGTGGGGCCACTGGGAAAACTTGACTGGCTCGGGCGGGAATTAAGCAGAGCGAGGATCTGCTCGGCTGGGGCGCGGGGGGTGCGGATAGGTTCCGTAGATGTGCTCTCCTCCCGCAGTGTGTTCAGGCTCGGCGACGCGCAATCGAATTCCGCATGCCGCCGCGGTCTTCCAGCGCACTATAAATCGTATTAACGTTCTCGCTTTATTCCGGACGGGGATTCCGGCGGCCCTCGCGCTCGGAACACCGACACTTTCGGCATCCCAGGACGCGCGGATGTGTCTGTGGGAAATGAGGGGAAGGGAAGGGGGGCTGGGGTGACTGCGCCGTGTAAATATGCCCATGCTCGGCCTGGTCTTGATGGTGTCCATACTCTGGCCAGGTATGCGATAACCTGCGTGGGGTGGCGGAGGGCATGTGTGGGGGATAATGCGCTTCACTCGCTCCGGATGACGAGCGACTGGGACACGATAGCACGTGTGCGCTCACTTATGAGTACCTACGTCTGTTTGCAAAGGGCCCTCTCCTGTAATTACTCCACTAACTCGAAGTAATATCCCAATGGATGTCATAACACGCGCCATTCACATTTTTTCATAATTCCCTCCCACCGTTTATCTGACAGGAGATAAGACATTTGTAGACTCGCCTTTTATATTTCTGCCCTTTCGACAAAAACCCTAAACTTCAAAGGTAAACGCGCACGCGTTTCGCGGAGAACACACGCGCGCTCTTTGGGGTGGGAGAGGTTGGCGAACGTCGAAGCGGGAATCATTCATAGTGCGGGCGTTTTTGACATTGAAGTATCGATTATGAGCAGGTCGAGAGGCCTCTTTACAAGAATGTTTTCGAGAGTTTTCATTTTGCGCGCCTGCTGCGCATAACAGCCACCAGCCCTCGCCCTCAAGAGGGTAAAACAGGAAGAACAGTCATTAAACTTTCACTCATCGGCAGCGCAATGCAAATCCACCGAACATCAACCCACAAATCTCCATTAATATTCCAACCGAAAAATCCGCCCACTAATTATCCCGAATAATTTCAATTAACCCGCAAGATTTACCCGATTGCAAGCAGCCAATCTGCGGATGCGCGCAATAACCATCGTCCGGCGCCTCGTCTACGGTGGGGATGCTGGAGCGGGTGGGTAGATCGATATCGACGGTAAAGTTCATTTTAATCAAGTGATCCCTCACGCTCGTCGTTTAACGCATGACGCTAGGAAATCCGGCTAATATCGATTGTCCAACCGCGCCGACGGATAATAGAATACGCGGCGGCCCAATAGAACTCGCGTGTCCTATCGCAGTGTGTGATCTCCAAAGCATCGATCATTGTCGCGTGCCGACGCGCCGTACAATCGAGCCTGGCCCCGGCCACGAATTCGTGGGAAGCTCCCGCAAAAAATGAGCCCGTCGCCCCGCCCGACAATGAAGGGGCCGAGGGGAAGGGGGGGGGGGGGGGGGGCTAGAGAGTCCGATACCGATTCCAATGTCTCCGGCTGGTTTTCCCTGGCGGTTTACATGCGCCGGTGGCGGGGACGAGGCTGGTTGAGGGTGGCGGTTGAGCCTGGCGGTGGAGGGAAAGCGTGGAAAAGGGCAGAGGAGCACAGTGACGCGGGTACCGCGTTGAATAAGGAAGGGAAAGCGGAGGTTCCGGCAGGTTGGAAAAAGCGAGGTTTCCTTGCCGTCACTTTAGCGCACACAGTCGAGAATCCTCCGCGCTATTCTGCCAGAGTTCGCTCTTTCTCTTCGCCCCCTCCTGCCCCTCCCTCCCCCTCCTCTTCAGTGCTGCTTTTCGCCATTACCCTTTTTTCTCTGTCTCTCCATTCGTGCGACCCCACGTCAGAGTAAACAATACTCCAGGCTTTTGTGCCCGCTCCACCAGCATCCACGTTCCCAATGCCGCTCTAGCTTCTCCCCTCCTTTCCCTCTCACGCTTTCCAGAGAGAGAGAGAGAGAGAGAGAGAGAGAGGGAGAGTGCTCGCCGAAAGTAGATTCGCGATGAATTTTTTCCGGACCACTAAACGCCCGGCGCTCCTGATGGCGGATACTTGAAGTCTTCACTCCGATGTACTCGAACTCTCCATCTTCCTCTCTATTTTCCCAGACGCGGTAGATTTTCCGGGCCGCCGCCGGTGCGCGCCGGGATTTCGGCCATCTGGCGTTTAGAGACGTGGCGCCGCATTGATCTGTCACCACTAGTCCGAACTAATAACCGGAGGTTTCGGCTCCTGTGTTCACAGCTATTAATGCCGAAACCCCAATTAATTCCTGGAGGATGTAACGCACGTGTGCAGCCGCGCGCGCGGCCATATCTGTGTGTATGCATGTGTATGCATATGCGTCTAGCGGGCGGGTTTTGAGCTAATTGTGTGTCGGATATTTGCGGTTTTTCGCAAGCCCAATGTCAGAGAGAGAGAGAGAGTCCCTGAGTAATTAATTGTCTATTGCGGTGGACTTGTTGAGCTGGTGAATCGGCGGACGGAAATTCGAGCAAAAATTCCACCTGTCGTGTCCCGTGCGAGGGACCACTATACATACTTCGTCGATACATTTTATTCGGATTGCTTTGTTGCGGCGGGCGCGCCGAATTAATTTCCATTTATCGTCATTCGGCGCGACCAATCCCGTTTATCGTCCGCTCCGATTCGGCAGACGCGGCTGTCTGCTAGACGTCATTAGACTCGCCGGTTAATCCGTAAGGTCTCGTTGACGGGCGAGCCAGTTGCCGCTCGACAATCTGCAACAGGAAGATAATTTAATTTCGCCTGTAATGGGCCCCCCGATTATCCGGTTAACTATTCAATAGTCCGTCTATTCAATAATTCGAAGGCTCGTTAAACATACATTCCCGGCGAAGCTTGTTTCCGTATCGGTGCGTCGAGTATCTACGCGGCGGTGGTCAGTAATTGTCACTTGAATAATTACTCCGTGTCCCTGATCTGTTTAAAGGGCCGACCGAGCAATCACTTACTATCAATTTCCGGCGACGCTCCTCTCTTGCCAACTTGCCCGAAGGTAAACGAGTCTTAAACTTGTTGAAACTTGGCTGGAGCTGCCAGAACAATACCAAGGATCCAATTCTATTTGGCATTACAAATTCGAGTGGAATTAGAGGGACATTGCACGAGAGAGAGGGAGAGATGTAAGCGATTGTTCTGCCGTTGGAGAGGCGATTAGACAAGCAAGCAAGCGAGGGTCCTCTATTACCTCGAACAATGCCTGTTGAAGCATATTCCAGCGTATGACCGATGATTCCGGCCGTGAATGCTCCAATCCTAAGACTCGCGATTAATCGAAATCGATGAGAGAATCCGATTAAACATTTTTTGGCAGCGGGCTTAGTGTAATTTCGACATGGGCGCATCTGTCGCTCCGAGTAATATGGAGCGAAATAGGTGGGGATCGAGACAAAGCAGTTCCGTCGAATTGATCGAGGTGTCTCGAACCACCAATCGATAGCTCCTGGGGCCAAATTGCGGGCGGATAACGGACGATCGGCCTGGTTTCTCCGACGGCGGAGTAACGGGTGGTCCGCTAATAACGTCCGCCACTAGACAGCCGGAAGTTGTCACCGGAATATATTCACTAATCACCGCGGGCCCATAAAACAGGCATCCACTTTGGAAATTTCCAATCGAGCCGCCCAGCCGCGGGTCAGCACCGGCATTTCCAATTTTCCACCGCGGCCGTCCGTGAATTCGGCAAACTGTACACACACATAATATAATCAAAGGTTTGTCGGGTAAATAACATTTCATGTCGCATAAACGATAATGAACAAATATTGATAGAAGAGCAATGGTAGGAATGTCGATATATTTCCCGCTGAAATTTCGCAGTCGCTGAGCGGCTGATATTAATCATCAGGTACGTCGCGCGGCATAAAAATGAATATGCTGAATAAAGCGCGCAATGTGACGCTCCCGGGCGTGCGGTGACCGTTTCTTACTCGAGAGAGACTTATACTGGCGAACGTGACGCCCGCTGGATTTGCCAATGAGCCGGAGAGGATCGGAGCGCGCGGCCTCGGCCGGCGTTTCCGCAATTCCGTCGAGTTTCCGTACGGCGTAACGCCGATTCGTCTTGCGCTCCGTATAATTCTCCCTTCCATTTCGCCCCCGGTGAAATATCGCGGGCGCGCGCCGCTTCGGAATTCCGTCACGTTTCTCGTATTTGTAGGTTTTGGCAGTTTCTGACTGAAAGCCCGCCGCCGCCAATAACGAGGGTATTGTGTCAGGCTTGTTAAGCCGGCGGGGCTGCGTCTCCATTTTTCGCCGCCTTCCGCGACAATGACGGAATAAATTCCGCGATCCTCGAGTCAACAAAATTCTGTTCAAACTCCTACTTTTACTAGGATTCTGGGTCCTATGACAGAGTTAAAGTCGCTAAATACCACTGATACCCTTCCTACTTATACAACCAAGAGTCTGCCACGCGAAAAGCAAACGGATGTTCGCTAGGTTTATTTTCAGTCATTTCCTTCGCATAACTTGCGTCAACGAGACGATAAAGACCCGTCTCGCCGAGTGCGAGGAGTGGCGCTGTTTACTTTTCAGAATCGCGAGCGCAGGGATCCGAGGTTTCGTTTCCTTTCGGCTGCGCAGAGGGCAAAGCTGCCGGGGACTCGGAAGGTGTTCCCCGAGCCGGAGAGAGCACGTCGCCGCATTGGTAGACGCGTCCGCTGAGGAAGCTTGTGGTGTTTATCGTCGTGGCAGGATCTGTTATTGGATTTCCAGTTGGCTGGAGCGTTGAGATGCTCGCTCCTCGCCGAGGACGATTATAAGAGGGTCGCTTCGACGCCCACTGACGAGCATCTGATCAGATATCCGGCTTCCGTGCGCGACGCCTTCGTAATATGGCGGGACCGTAATTCGAAGGGACGCGCAATTATCGTGTGTTGTGACTGATAACCCGTGCAATATTCCGGCAGAACGCGCCGTTCGATCTTTCATCGGGGAATTCGACCCCTCTCGCTCAACCCCTCTCTCAATTTTCCCTCAATTCATTTGGGGATTCTCATTTTATCTTCCTTTAATCCTAACTATCCTCAATCTCTAATAAACTCCTTCGAATTCGAATAGATGGATGAATTAAAATTCCAGTACTGACTTCAACTTGTAATTCGCTCGTTTAACATTTTACTCGAAAGTACATTAATGCGATTCAATGTAAAATGTATCGACTCGCCGGATGCTCCAAGTCCCATTAAGGAGTGCAATCTCCCACTGGAAGCATCGACCTCGAGGAGATGGAGTCTCGCTTTACTAGTGGTCGTTTTTTCCTTGGCGGGCCAGCATGTCGAGTAGTTCTTAGGCGGGCAAGTTGACATGAAGAGGCTGCGGCTGCAGCTGGCCGAGGGAAGTTGTTGGTTGCCGTTGGCTGGCATAACAGCCAAATTAGTTTCCAGTATTATGCATTTCGTGGATGGTACTAGCCGCGTAACTGGAGTGATGTAATTCGGCCGAGTTACCCTCGGCGGAAATTCGACATCGGTGCGCGTAAACTTGTGAAGTAGATTGATGCGCTCCAGGCGAATATATGCCAGTTACTTGGCAAGTGGATTGGCTAAGTTTACCTTATATCCCTGGTTTACGCACTAACTGCCAAATAGAAAACTACATCTCTTCACCCTACTGCGAATACCAAGTTCCGTTTTATGAGCTCGTGTCGGTACTTTTTTATACTGTCATCGCGAAAGGGAATGGAAAACTGTTTTTACGATATTCGCCTGAGAAGTTGCCAAGCTAATTCAGTTTTAGCGATGAAAAGGTGAATAGGTTTGAGTGAATTAAGCACATTTGCGCACAATGTTTCCCGTGCTTTAAAATTAAATAAGTCGCGCGTAGTTTGTAATTATGAAGCTGAATCTGAAATTGCTCGGAAACGCGCGTATACGTGAAAGCAAGCATTTTCTTCTCGCGTTCTTTCCGCGGTGGGGGGTGGGGAGGCAACCGCAAAATTAGTACTCTCCTTACACAGGGAATTCTTTATCGCTTTCGTACCGCATCCACAGGGCGAGCGCCGAGCGCCGGCAACCCTTTGTCTTTCCCTTCGAATTTGCATGTGCATTAATTTCTGTAATTCCGGGACAATTACATTCCCGGCGGGCTCGCCGAGTCTGCAAGAAGCACTCGCTGCACACGTAGCAACAAATTACGCGGAAGAGAAGCGGTAAATTCGCCCGCGGATAATCCTCGCGAATTTCCCGTCTCTCTCTCTCTCTCTCTATCTTTCTATCTCCCTCTCTCGAGGCAGTGGGATTTAGCCCGTTAGCCCGGGTCGACTTAAATCTAGGAAAAGCGGCTGGGAATGCCGATTAAAGGTCCTTTCAGTGGCAACTGGCAGCCCAATGGATTCGCAGCCACGAGGCGAGGAGCTGGAAGCCAACTGGCGGGAGAGAGAAGAAGCGTTTCCCGAAAAGAAAAGGCCAGTCATGGGTTATTGGGTTCGTTAGAGGGAACCCCGGGCTCACGCGAGGCCGCAACCGCATTGAGAACTTGTTATTAATTTCCGAGATGAGAGAAAAATAACCTCGGGCCGCGCCTCGGCCTTCCTTCCGGAAAGAGCGCGCGTTTCTCCATAGTGACGGCGGAAGGACCTTTCAAAGAATCCGACAACTCCCCGGAGGAATGAACTCCTCTCAAAGCCAACAGCAATCGGCTTTTCCCAGCAATTCTCTTCCGCGACGTGTTCTAACTAATGAACTAGACTTTTAAGCCACCGAGAGATTTTACTATTTCATAAATTCGGACGTATAATTAGATTTTTCATATTATGCTTGGCTTTTTGCTGTTTCATTAATCAATATGTTCAGATGGGGCCATTCAATTAATAAGAATTAACGGGGCTGGAAGATATCGAGATAATTTAGTCTATTTGACTTGTTCGTAACACAGAGATTTCTCGCAGGTCGAAAGAAAATCACTCGTCCTCCGAGCGGCGAGAATACAGAGGGTTAAATGAGAGAGGAGGGAGGAAAGGAGCCCATGACAAATTGGAGGCTGCTCGATTTATAGTCCGGGAGTCGTAAGCCGTCGATTAGGATTATCCAAGGATTATCTTCCTTCTCCGTCTGTTCCTGCCCGCTCCACCTGACATCGCCAGTCAGCCACGTCTCTCCACTCTCCACCCTCGTTCCTTCCGATTCCAGTTCCTCTAGTGAACTCGCGGCTCTAAATGTTCCTCCGCCATATGCTCCCTCGACTTAGAAACACGTGCTGTCAGAATCCAATTGACTTTCCTCCGCTAACACCCACCGACTTTATCTTCCTCTCCCCCTTCAATTCCTCCGCCACTCGTTATCCTCGAAATTCGACTTGGCAATCGTAATATAAAATAAGTCGCACGTATCGAGATATCGATTTTATCGCGATTTTCCAACGCCCCCGGGTCTGACTCACGAACTGCAATGTCAAGATAGCTCGGCAAACACAATAAGAGCCCGCTCTTAATTGTCCCGATGGTGCGAGACCTCGAAGGAAAGCCACCCCAGGCCAAGTGTCCGCGTGACTCAGCCTCTATAAGATTATCGATCCATTTTTCTAGCCGGGGCCGAAGATCGCCTAGGGAAATAAGCCCGCTCGAGTCAACAGAGATATGATGAAATTCCGCGGCCACTATCCGCCGGACAAAACTGGAAATACACATTTCCCCCCGCAAATGACGTACATGAAGCGAGAGAGGGCTGGTGCTCGGGGCGGGTACCTCCGGATACGCCCGTTATGCCGGCGGAGCTTATTGCTTTCGGAGGATACACTTTATTTATTCGAGCGTGATGCCTGCACGTGTATAGTGTAAAGACTAGCGATTCGACGAGAATGCCAAGAGACAAAACGCGGCGAGAGGGAGGGAAAAAATGAGTGTGCGTATCATAGTCGTAGTTCTCGGTGGAGAAATTTTCGCAACCCGGAAACATTCATGCGACTAGCGCGCGTTGTATTTTTCGCGCGCAGGGTTGAGGAGAGCAGTATTTAAGGTCCTTTAATGTACGCGAGCTCTCGAGCCTTTTGGGGGAAATGCTATACGAGGATCGTTAACAGGCCGACCCGCGCGGGATATAAAACATTTTTGGTCGAACAAGTACCAACATTTTTTCGCCCGTAGCGAGCTCGCGGTATCATGGGAGATTGTGAGAGCGAGGCCTGTTGGGGATAGAGAGAAGTGAAGCTGGCTCTCGCGAGCCGCTGGAAGCCAGAGAGGGCAGAGTTTTAATTAAAAATCCATGTCTCCTGGACGGCCAAAGGAACAAGCCGTCTGCGGAGCCGCCGCTGGAACCGAGTTTCCATTCTTCCCGGACAATACTTCAGCCGGCACAAAGTACATTTGGCTCGCGGAAAGGATCCCGGCCAGGGCGAGAAGACATCGTGCTGAGCCAACGAAGTAGCAGCTCTGAAGTCGAGGGCAACTTTTCCGAGTAATAGATTTATTTTACGGCCCTCGAGGATATACAGAATTCCACTGTGTTACAGCGCGCGCCCTCCTTCCCCGTAATTCCCTGGGAAGGCGGCGGCGAGGGCGGCGAGGGCGGCGAGCGGGGGAGTTTGCGCACTGTAAAATTCATCGGCGACGCTCTTATCTTCGATTTTGCATTAGGCTAGAAAGGCCAAGTGGCCTCCGGGCCCGCAGCCCCTTTTCTCCTAAGCAGTTTCCCGATATCCAGAGTGTATAAGTCTCGGCGCGGCCAAAGTTTTCTTAACGAACATCGCCCTGGGAGCCGAGAGCCGGCCACCCAGCCCCGGCGCCCGCTTCGGAAGAAAGTTTGGCGCGGTCGAGTTTGCGGTGTCGCCTTTATCCGGAATCTGCTTTCTACCGGGGAAGCGTTACTTTATAGATTCAGCTCGGTGGAAACTTGAGCCTGATGTGTTTCAAAGAGCTTGTTTACTCCACCGGCTGGCTCCCCCGGGCGAGAGCTGTAACTGTGCCATTCAGTTAATATCGCCCGCTCGCACTTCGCTTCGCCGCTGGAAATATCGAGGAGCCCTGTACAACGATTATCCCAGAGCGAATCCCGAAGATCCGCTTTGGCCGAGTGCGCCCTCCAGGAAAAGAGAGGAAATGTTTAACTCGAAGAGTAAATATTCCTCCGCTCGCGCGCTCGCTTTACTCGAGAATAGATCTCTCGTGAGTACACACGAGTGTGGAAGAATAATCGAAGGGCGTCGTCGTCCTAGATAGTACGCAGTGCGCGCAGCCACTCCTAGCAGGACTCGGCAAACCGTTCGAAGGCCGGGTGGAAATTGAAAATTCACGAATTCGCCCCCGCTGGAGGTGGGCCGTGTGAAGTGTGTGTGCGGGCCCGGACAAAATCTTCCCTGTCCAAGGAGTTTCCTCCTCCCGTGGATTACACGTGTCCCGCTGATCCTACGGGATAAAATGTTGCAGGCCCCCGGGTACTTGTCGCGAGAATCTCCCTCCTCGCATTTGCTCTGTCGTGACTTGTTTCTTTAATACCAGATGCACACTCTGTTTGCATAGTTACGAGGAAGCCGAGCGCCGGAATTGTCGCGGCCGATGTAATTCCGCGTTAATCTCGACACTGATACTCAGCCCCCGGCGGCCCTCGAGTACGTGTATCTCCAGGATTCGCGCCATCCGCATTCACCCGGACACCTTTACGATCCCATTCCTCCTCCCCGGGTTACTTTTTCCGGCGAACTTAACTTGCCATTCATACTTTTTAGCGGGGATTTATTACTGCGCGCAACGCTGCGCCCGGACGCTCGGGAGAGAGGTCTGTGTCCGGGGAGAATTTTTCGAGGGAATTCCTGGCGGGTGTCAGTCAGCCGGCAATGGAACGCGGGAAGGATGTTTCTCGGGAGCGTCAGTAGGTTGGAGCGTATACCCGATAAGTTTCCGGGCTCCTCGGGGTGTGCACGCGTTGGCCGGGATGAAAGGTGTCCTGGATGCTCTGCTGTGTAACAAACTTGTTCTCGTTTGAAAGAAGCCTGGAGGAGTCCATCCCCGATTCCCGGAGCTTCCGAGTTCTGCCCTTCTTTTCAATTTAGCTCGCCGAGCTCGCCGGAGATACTCACCTGTCTCGTATATCCGAATTATATTCCGTTAGGCGCCCACGTGCCTCATCGCTCTTCCTTCCCTTTCAGCCCCCCAGAAGCCCACTGGAAACGACACGAGAAATTAGCCCACGCCACTTCCGCCGCCTTTTATGGCGCAATTTTGTCAGCCTTTTTTGTCGAAAGTTGTCCCGGGGACAGAAAAAAGAGAGACGGCGCGATTTGCCGAGGGGGGTTGGCTCTGACGGCGAGCAGCTCGCACGTGAAATTTAAATGTCTGCCGGATTTCCCGGCAGCGGGCGAGTATTTTAATTGAGCATCATTCCAGCGCGATGGAACATTGCGCGCGCGCGATCAATAGGGAGAGGCGACCTCGTGCGCGCTGTCAGCCTGCAGGTGGAAGTTAAAGTGTCAAGTTCTCCTCTCATTCCATTTGCGCGCTGGTTCGCTCGCCGCTCTCGACTTGGCCGCTTTTCGCACTCCGCTTTGCGCGAACAATGCCACTGTTGTCGGGAAATTGAAAAGTCTACCTTTCGGCGGCCGCCCGCGTCAAACCGACCGTGCCGTTTCGGATATGAGATTTTGAGGATAAATCCACCTCTTTCACTCTTCCGCGCGACCACCCGCCAAGACTGTGAGGAGAAATGTTGGTATTTTAGAATTGCGTTGACTCGTCCTCGGCCGTCGTCGAATCCACTTTCCACTCAATTTCTGAGTCGGGCGGAAGTTTCTCACTTTCCACTGGCTTGCACACTGCATTTTCAATGCGTTATTCTCATCGATTTCACGGATAACTAAAGTGACCAATAATTGAGCATTTTCCCCTTTAATTCCTATACGAACGGAGTGAAAGCAGCGGAAGCCCAATTGAAACACGAAATGCCACGATTTTATCATGAAACATTCAACGCACTACGCACAAAAGTCTCCAATCATTCTATATTTCACCAAGTACAATCAGCACTCCTACAGCCTCCCGGGCACATTAAACGAACAAATACAAAGGTGCGAAATATACCTCGATTAATTTCAAATTTATAATTATTCTCCATCATATACCGAATAAATCAGACTTCTTACTAAAACGTTTATCCTCGCACAATACGCGCGCCATTGAAATATGAGATTGAAGAAAGGTCCGCTGAAAAACGGCTCCCTTTTCCCGGACTATATCGAAATCCTTCCATTATGCAGAGAGCGATGCGCTCGCTGCTAAGAAAGATTGAGCGGCCCGCGACCTCGCCGAAGAAAGAGATTTCCGGCAGCGAGCAGCGAGTAGAGTAAGAGTAGTAAGGTTACTAGGGGTTGGTGGTGCGAGGGTCGCGGATCTCTCTCGAGGTGCTACTTGTCCGAGAGTAACCCCGTGTGCGAGCACGTGTCATTGTGATCGCGCGCGCGCGGGGTCTTCTAGGATTAGTTTTCGAAAAAGCAGCAAACGCGTGTTCGTACGCGAGCGAGAGGAGAAAGAATTGCACGGGGGGAGAGAGGGAGCGAGAGCGAAAGGGATAAGTAGAGAATGGTGGTGAGTTCCAGAGTGACACTGTGTTGTGTGCGCCGCTCGAGGACTCTCGCCCCCGTAATACTAAATCAATATCTGCCAGTGGGGTGAGCCTGCTATACAGGGTGTTTCGAAAGCCCACGCTGCTAGGCGTCGAGGCCGAAACCCCTAGTATTTTTAAGGGCCGCGGATAGAGGGTGGACTTTGAAATATTCGACCTTCGGGTCACATTGCTATTGTTCTGTTTTTTGGTTGGCTTATAACCACATTTCCCCAGTTTCTCTCGGGTGTCTCGGTGTTCGATTGTCTTGTATCGATCAGCGAAGAATGGACGCGGACTTGATATTCACAGCATTAAAAAATGATTCACTATTCTTAAAGCCAAAACATTATGAATCCTTGACACATCGCCATTAAGTAGAGTCAGACGGCCGGCTGGCCGTTGCTACACAAGGTCTTTATCGACCCTGACAAATTATGCTGACGAAGGAAAAATTTCGCGCTGCCTGACGAATGACTCACTGACAATGAAAGCCGAAACGTCCCACGGCTTAATATTCGGGGGTCGTTATACCAAGGGGAGACCAGTGACACTTTTTACTCGGGAAACTTGCCTTCGGCAATTATTCTTATAGCTCGAGCTTATTTGCAATTGGTTGAGTATGCTTTCGATAGTAGAAGCATTGGGATTGGTACAAGTTCCCAGGAAAGCAGTGACTCACGGAAACCTCCGTTGCGTCATTCGCTCGCTGAGCCAAGTGAGACTCTTCCCATTCTCCTTTCAGTCACGCTCTCTTTCCATATCGGGCCGATTCGCCGGCCGTTTACAGTGCGAGCTGGACTCCTAAATGTCCGATGATAAATGACGCGCCATTACCGGCAATAATCCGTATTAATGCCTCGTTAGCCGACCGTAATCATCCTCCTATTCGAACGGTTTAGTAGGTCGCCGCGCGCGTAAAAATAGCGCACGCGACAAGAGTCACTGCGTCTTCCGGTTTCCCGTCAATTCTCCCTGAAACTTTCTTCGAGGATCACTGATCTCGAGATTGGATTGAATTCGATTTTATTCGAGCAAGTTCCTACTGTGCGAGAGGAGGATGTGTAATGCATATTGGTAAATTCATTAATTAAGTTACTGTTCTGACAATGACTGTTTTCTCTTTCCAGGTAGGTTATTAACGAGTACCGAAACGCGCTGCTGCACGCATGAAATACTTCACGCAAGGTATGAGAACGTATTGCGATGGGTGGCCCGATGTAATTCAATTCATCAACTTTCCTTTCTCACCTGTGTTGTCTAACACCTGTCTTGTTTTATCTGCTAGTTCGCAGAGACTTTCATGCCAGGCGCATAGATTCCCCTTTCCCTGATCGCAGAAACTGACATTACTCATATAGATTTCATATTTCCCTTTGACAGTTTGATTGGTCGATGGAAGAGATGGCGATAATTGTGAACTATCCAGCCTCGGTGCATCGACGAGACTAAAGTCTTGGCGCATTTTTAATGACATTCCTCCTTTATGCGGCTTAATGGAGATACAAGAGAATAATGGCCCGACGAATTCCCGCCAGTGTATCTTCCCGTTTGCTCCATTAAAGTTATTACAGTCCTCATGTTTAGTGTCGGGGGACAATTTCACGCTATTAAACTCCGGCCGGAATATTGTCCTGATAGGTGTGTCTGTGTATGGGGAATTTTTATCCCCGCCCGTAGTCTCGTATTATTCCTCTCCGGCGTACCTGAAATTCGCCGGCTCGTTATGACCAGCAACAAATGCTTGGGTAATTGTTGCGCCATGCTTTACTGGGACTCCTGCCGGAATAACTCGATTTATATCATTTTCTAGAAAAGCGCGCGGGGAATAAGTTGGCTTTCTTCGAGAGTTATTTTCCGCCGCCTATTTTTCGCGCGGTTCTTGGCGAGGGTAATTGATTTTCTCGCAGCTATGGCGGAAAGTGCGTAATGGAATGAAAATGGAGGGAAGGTGTTTCCAAGTAGCTGGTTCTTGGAGAAATAACTTCGATCCGCCTTTTAGTATTCGCGTAAAGTTACAGCTACGTGGGATACGTGTCGGGCTCGATACTTCTCGCAGTTGAAAGAGTTTCGCAGGTGATTCCCGCGAGCTTTGCATCCCTGAATTCCAGACATAATTCTCGGCGGATTGCGTGTATGGGAAACGAGGTGTAGAAAGATATCGGCGGAAAGCTCTTGGGTGGGGGAGACGCGGAAAGAAGTATCCCAAGACGCTTTAAATGCCGCTGGGAGATGAATGCGCCGGATTCTTCTTATCGCATAGGCGAGCGTTTCACGATGCAAAGGTCGCGACACTGAGGTTTCTCCTCGCGAGTGCCAAGAGCGCGCTTTCTCTCCGGATGCATAGAAATAATCGTAATGATAGGCGGGCTGAAGGGCCTTCCAGTGCTAAACAGGAGCAGGAAGCGCCGACTCTGATGTCGGAGTTATTCAAAGGAAGCTCCCCTTTAAATTACCGTCTTGACAATTCCGACAGCGATAATCCTGCCATGGCTCTGACACGGTGACATTTCTCGGCAGTTCTACTCTCAAGATGAACCTTAATAATAGATTTCTATTCTTCCATTTTCCCAACAGAACTCCTAGCCGCGAAGGCTTTCGTCGAATTTACTGTCACGCCGACATTTTTCCCGGCATTCCTTGTCACGATTTCATCCTCGCTGCTCATTAAAACCGAGCCTCCCTCCCCGCCAGGAAAAGAGACGCAAGGTTCGCTCTTTGAGCGGAAATCCCCGCGCAAATGGCCAAGTTAAATTGAATAGTTAGAAACCTCACTGGAACATCCAGCGCGCATTGTCGTAAACTTGATTGTCAAAGTTATTCGGCCGGGTTTCCCTCGAGCGAATTTTTCTTAAGGCCAGGGAACCGGCCGCCCTGTCGATCGATAGCCCAACACAATGAATATTTCGTGGCAAGCTGGCTCTGTGTGTGCGAGTGTCGGCCGCGCGAGGAGCTCTCTCGCTCGGTATTCGTAGTGCGTTCTCTCCGGGAGACCCTTCCCGCGGCCGTGCAGTTAGTCACCCTGTGCCGCCCTCGCTTTTCCAAGCACCCCCGGCCTCGGACAGGCCTAATAGTATACACAGGGTGCTCCCAAAATCGTGGCCGCGCTCGCCGGAAATTCGCCGATGATTGCGCCGTCGAATTGGCCCCGGAGAGAACCTTCCGTGTGAACGCATGGAAAAACGCGTCCCGCGCGCGTCGCCTTCCCGATAATTGCCGCTAATGGTAGACTGGCTCCTTTAATTAAATCTCGACGCTCGACCCTTCACGGATATTTTTACCGGAGCGTCGATTCGGCCACTTCGACCGGCGAAAACCCCCGCGACAGGCATCCAGGGAATATTCTCGTCGATTTAAAACTGAGGAAAAATTCAAGATTTTTCCGCTCGGACTTTTGGGCGAATATATCTTAATTTCCGCGCTGTCATTGAGATGTCAAGGTGGTGCCCGCCGGGGGGACTGACAGGGATTCCGAGTGGCCCGTAGAGCCGACGCCTGCTAGACTATTCCAAACTGTTCACGGTATCAAAAGCGGCGAGATTTCTCCTCGGATTTCACGAGTGTTTAGCTTTAAGCGCGATGGAAACTAGAGGCAGCAGCAGCGCCAGCAACGTAGCCGCCCTGCTTCTCCCCGTGACGCGTCTAGATAACATGCTGCCTCGCTGTTTCAAGCTGAAAGCAACGTAAACGGGCTTCGACTGCCGCGCCAGTGTTTTTAGAGGACAAAGAGCCGAGTGACGGGTCTCCGCGTAAATGAGAAAAAGTGCTCGAGCGCAATCAAGATTGCACCCTGCAGTTTGCGCTTTGCATTACCTATATCCTTGTCAGGCTTTATCGCTTCTATTCCCTCTGCAAAGCCAACTAACGAGAGTCTATTGTGCTTTTGTCGAATTATAGGTCAGTTAGTTGAAACACTTTGTCCTTCACGTTAATTCTCACAATCTGAAAACAGAACTGATTAATCTGTCTCTCAAATATCATCTTTGTTCTCGACAGAGTTTTAAGCATCAGATTGTTAGTAACTAAGTATCATGGATGATGAATGGCCATGTATTTGTATATCATCAAATGTCGGTGAACGAGGCGAGTCCTGGTTGTGAATAGGTGCTATTGAATTTTTGAAAAAGAGGCTCGCGAGAGAGCGAGTGAGAGAGAGAACTGAGGAAGTAGCCCGGGGCACGAAGTAGCTTTAATTCAGTCCTGGAGCCACCCCCCGGTGCACTTAGTCATTCTCCCCTAACCTCGTTTCCACTCTCCTCTTCTCTTCTCCGGTGGAAGGACGGTACAGGATCCTCCAAAGGACGCGGCGGTGCTAAAGCGACCCTTCCAAGCCACCCAAGGAAAATACCATGAAAATACGATATCCGCAGGATACCCTCTCCTCCACCCTGTCCTTCGTCATCCCCGCTATTCTTCCCCTCGCAGCCTCTAATGCTCCTCCTCTCCTACGGCCTAGCTTTCATTTCGCTCCGACTACTCCCCTCTCTCTCTCTTGCGCGCACTCTACCCAGCCGTTTCGCACACTGTTTCGTGAAATAATAAAATATACAGGGAGATTGGGCGCGCGCGGGCGATCGCCCAGCGGCGGAAAATAGCGTAGCCGGCGCTCGTGGTCCCCTTGTAATAAGTTTAAACGAGCTCCTCGTGGGAAAAGGTGCGAGAGTTGCCACGCGGTGTAAGAGAGCATTCTTTCCAAAGCGTTTCCTCTTAGTATCGTTTCGGGACGATTGGAGAGCTCTCATTTAGAGGTGGAGCGCGACAGCTTGGAGATTTACGTTGGCGATTTTTGGTAATTAATCTCACTGTCCGGTGCTGCCCCCGCGAGAATGGAACCCGAGCGTAATTGACAAATGCGAGAGTTAATGCAGATGGAACCGAAGTAATTGCATTCGGCGGGAGGAGCAGCGTGCGCGATATAACGACAGATGATAGATTTATTGGGAATAATTATGATTTTCCCCGGGAAGAGAGATCCAATTAATAAAGCGACGGAGATACGTAATGGACGCTGTGATTCGTGGGTCGGGCGAGGAATTTCATTTTTGAGCGAAATTCGTACAGGGAGAATATGTATGTGTCAAGTGATATTAAAGTAAGAATGCGGACAATGCTGGAATATAAAGAGGCGTGTTAATTCGTCGGACTGTTTGAATTTTAGAGGGTAACTCTTGTCCTCGCTGTAACCTGGTTAAGCCCACCTCTCATTACGTCAGCAAATTACGTCGGGCTTTCGTGAAATAATAGAACGCGGAATATTGCTCGCTGAGAGCTACGAAATATTTCATAGATTCTGCAAACGCCTCGCTACGGGTAGAAGACTTCTCCCAAAATACCAGAGTAGAACGAAGAATCTATTCTTCCCCATTTAGCAAGTACCATTTCGAAGCCAGAAACTTGAATATTTTTAATAATCTGATTACAAAAAGTCTGGAAAGAAATCTGAAAGGGGAATAATCGAGTGGAGGTTTTGGACGGTTGGAAGGTCTAGTCGTTTTTGGTGCGGGTAGTCACCTGCTCGCTGATTATGCCGGGATTTTGGCGGACATCCTGTGGCTCCGGTGATACGTGGGCCCGATAGCTAGAATATCTTGGTAGGTAGGTAGTTGGGTGTAGCGCTCGTAGAGTCATTGGGCACGTGCAGGTGTTCGCCGGCAGTTTTTCACGAATCTTGGACAAGAGAGCCAGTCGGCCACTGCGGCCGAGAGGCAGCAGGTGGTGCTCGTCCCGTGGGCTCACCTGGACCTCTCGGATTTAAGGCGTTTCCGACTTCATAAATAACCATTTCCTTTCCGTCTGCCTCCTAACTCACCTTAGGAGCCCAAGCCACTCGAATTATTCTATCATTCTTCAGGGAGAAACGTGCCAATCGGCATTCCAGAATAAATCCAATTCCACTATTCCCCCTTTTCCCGCATCGACCAAATAATCGACGGCATTCGAATATCACAATTCGCACATTTTTTGATCTCTCAAAAAGTTGGTCTCGACTCTTTTTCGCTTATTTCCGGAGAGCCAGCGGCTGCAAGATTGAGTTCTAGACTCTTATTACTACACGGTCTGGTCCGCTGCATCTAATGCAACCTCCCTGCATGTATAGGAGTATCGAGCGATATGTCGAGCGCAGGTTGCAGGTACACGTGTCGATATTCCAATATCGCACTCCCCTATCTTGTCCGTGCAGTACATACACACTCCGGGCGACTTTAGGAAAACTTTCGTAACAGCACCGGCAAACAGTGTACACGGCTGTCTTGTAGAGCGGGAGACGTGCGAGAGCCGGGTCTTGTTAAACACCTCGATGTATTCATGGCTGTCGAAACTACGTCGCTCGTGTCATATTGCCACGGCAATATGTGCTGGCGGACTTCTCCGCTGTCATATCTCGTCGCCGCTGCGCCCTGTACGACATGTATGAAACATTTCCCTTTCGCCCTGTAATCCACAGTTCGCCTATTTTGTCAGGGATGGACTCCGTGGAATGGCATCAGCCAACTGAATCGCCTGTCAGTCTCAGCTTCAATTTTCTAGACCGACACCTTTTGTTTTGGAATAGGTTTACAGGATATCATATTCGTAGCATCTTCGCAAAATATATTTTTTTATGTATTTTAATTACATTGTGTATTTTGCATGCGTGATTCCAATGTAACTTTTATTCTATTCAAATGTGTAAATTCTCGATTGCTTACAATATTTTTTTTGGTTGAGAATAATACAGGCTTGTTCACTTCGAGTTTTTGTCGCTCGATGTTTAAGTACCGGCGTGCATTATAATGGACCGATGCCTGAGGGTTCCTCAGAGACAATAGCGGCGAAAAATCGTATCGGATTATCGCCGCAGTAAAGGGGTAGTGTGGTTTGCGGTCCTCACGGATATCGAAGTCCTCTTTACCGCGGCTCGCACCACTGCACACGCATACCGATAAATGATCCATCACCTCGGAGGTTCACGGTGGAAGCGCACACATGTCGGCCCGGTCCAGTAGGCAGGCTCTCGGTTGCCTCCGGTTTTCACGACGGAACCGCTGGCGGAGCAGCTGCTCCTCGTAGGATTTGGTGCGGAGGCCTGCGGCCGCACGGGGCGCGTACGGTCGGCTCGTTTTCCAGGCTCGCCAGTCCATCTGGAGATCACAGCCTCTTGTCCACGGATATGCAAAGAAAACCGGCACGTTCCAGCGCAGCCGGCTTTGTCCCGACAAATATTGAAATGGCCGGGAGAGACGCTCCCGGCCGACTCTCGGCCCTTAATTGGAAGTGGAATTCGATCCCGGCCTGCTGGCCACTGTCGAAACTTCTTGGCTCCTCGTTTGTCAGCCGCCCGGACGTTCCTAGCACGTGAAGTATGTGGATATGTGGATCGGAGAGATAGTTGTTGAAAGTGTATCATTTGATTTGGCAATCGATTTTCTTGCTGGGATTTTGGTGGAGCGGTGGATTAATGGATGGATTGGAATAGATTGGGTTTGGTGGAGACGAAGGTGAAAGTCTATCGAATGTCCTGGGTGGAGGAAGATCGTACGGATAGATTCGAGGCTTTTTCGACCAACTCGCCCAGATGTTACTCGCGTTATAAGGATCGGCAACGCCTGCCGCCTGGAGGAAACACTCTCCCGTTCGGTTTTTAGGGATCCTCCATCTGGAGATCTCTATCTTCGTCTTTAGGGATCACGGGGTGAGGCCTGGCACGTTCCGGTCCACATCGCCCCTTAAAAAATTGGGATTTCTTCTCGCCGTTGGCCCCCACTTCGCCCGGCTAGTGGTATTAAAGCTTTAATAAGATTCAGGGGAGATGCTTCCTGCGAATCGATCGACCTTTCCCAAAACCTATCAATACTTTTTCGTAATACTCAATTCAAGATAATCCCGAGTCTACAAACTTGGACTGTTTCCAGACGCTTGCTGATAATTACAGAAGAAAAGTGCCCCAAGGAATTATTTCGAGAAAAATTAATCGAGGGTCCATTCGTGATTCATAAATATGTAATGGTTGGAAGAAGCCGTGGCCCTCGCCGTCGACGTGGCCTTTCTCCGAGTCGGGACACTTTAATTCGCCGATTTATAAGTTTCTTACGTCGAGCTTCGAGATTATTGAGTACGGTTCCGTTCGTGCCTCCTATCCAGAGGGACCCATTGTCCCCAGGGAATTTACGGTCGAGCTAAATACTAGCCCTCGATTTATGTACCTGTGGGGTAAGTCCCGGCGTTCCGTAACTTTCGAGAGGATTACTCGTCGCATGTGTCACGGGGACGCCGGGAGAGGAGGCCGATTGCATAAAGTGGCAGGGAAACGGTAGCATTGACCACTAACCGGAACGAATGTCCTTTGCTCCTCCTGGCCAGTTCGCTCCTCGCAATTTTCCCCTTTCCACCGCAGGCTAATTACGCCACCTCAGACCCCAATGTCCAGCGCAGCGAGAGCGCAAAACAAACCTACCGAGGGCCTTCGCCTATTTCCTATGGTTTCCTGGGCGCTAATCGCTCGGAGGTTCGCTCGAATCCGAGGAATCCGAGGCGACTTTATCACTTTGTCGCTGAACCGGCGCAGTTCTTCATGATGACGGGTTCGGATTAGCGTTAACTCGCCGTTAATAAATCATGAGCGGACGGACTTGAAAGACGATGATAGGCGCTTGAATTCGCAACTGGATTTACTAGCGACAGCCGGGCTTTGTGCGCCTCCCGATTTATGAATGGCGAGTATCTAGCCGCGAGTTTCGTAGGCGCAGTGGATAATTTGTAGGTACATAAATACAGGGCCCACTTAAACGCCGCCTCGCACTGGCCTCCTCCCTCGCGCTATATCGATATTTATCGGACCGTTAAACGCTCCTCGTAAAGTTTACTGCCGGTATCGGCCTGACAAGGAGCCATCCTGCTTTCCTATGCGCTCGTATCGAGTGATAGAGCTATACGAGCCCACTAGCCCCGCGCTAGACAGTGCGCGCATGGGATATGATTTTAATGAGTTTTCTGGATGACTGCTCTAACGCCGCCTGAGGTAATTGGAACGCGCTAAACTAGTCCCAGCTGGGACGCGAAAATGTGAATTCGAATAGCTGGAATCGAACGCGTCGGTCGATGGCAATTCCACGTGGAGAAGGGAAAGGGAGAAAGAGAAACGAGCCAATAAATCCGACAACGAGTCATGAAATAAGGCGAGTCCCTCTTTTCGACGCGGCATCGTTACCTGTTTAATTGGCGGCAAGCGAGCTGTCCGCAGAATGCCGAGTCGACGAGAGAGAGATTGGGAGAAAAAATTTCATTAGGAGAGCGAGGATTCTTTTGAGAGAGCGAAACGGGGAAAAATGGCTTGGAAGCGTGGAAGATGGAAGGACGAGGTTGCGTCGGCGATAGAGTCTATTGCTACTGTTCCCGAAACCTTGGCTCAAAGAGTACGGGAGAGGCGGCGGCGCGAGGCACTGGAGAAAGGGACACATGATGAGGGGTAAGGGGAACGACGAGAGTCGAGGGAGAAAGAAAATTCGCCCAAGGATCCTGCATTATTCAAGTCAATTCCTGCGCACTTCCCAAGCGTTTCTTCCTTCTCGGGGCCTCCCGTTCCTCGTTCCTCGGCGTCTCGGTCCTCCGCTTCTCCCGCCGCTTCCGGTTTCTTCGTTTCGCTCTTCTAAAGCGTCTAGCACATCGCTTCTTGCCGGCGGCGCGCCGAGATCTCTCGTCGGAGAATTTCGGGGCTTATTGGAAAAGCATTGGCGCCCACCACTCGAGATAAGGGCGAGGGAACTCGAGAGGACTCGAGAAATCCCCCGCCCCCGGAATTAGCCCTACCGCCCGTACCGCCATTCGGCAATGATAATGCCGAGGAGGCCGAGCTCGCCCCGTAAGAATCAAGGACATGGGTAATCGGTAGAACGCGGCTTTAATCAGCCAACCCTTCCTTTTCCATCTCGGGGGCTACACACAAATTAGCCTTGATTATAAATTCCTGGCTGAGGTAATTTTCGCCCCCTTGATATTCCCGGGCGCGCCCGCACACTTGACTCTTTCATCGCGAGAGATCTCCCGAAGACCTAGTGCTTCGTCCTACAAATGCAATAAGCCGGCAACGATCCCCAGATTCGCGGTATTACGTGGATCGAGGCAAACGCATCGCCCTGCGATTGAAGGTGCTAATGGGATTCGACAGATCGGGAAGCCGGAGAACATCCCTAGAAAATCAAGCAACAAATCAATACCGATGTCTCCCGATACACTTTTTGTACCATCGCGCCCTGCTCTAGTTTCCTGTCAGGACTTTCGCGGGGATTTAGCTACCTGCTTCCCTTTTTTTCTATGGGGCTTGGTTCACACCTTGGATGAAAGACGCAGCGCTATGGGGAAAGGGGTCTGGGGCAGGGGCGAGGATAAAGTATTCTACGAGAGGAGGTGCTGCGGACGGATTGGTGAATAGGAGCCGACACTGGCGTACACCCACGATACGTGTATTGTTTGGTGTCAGGTAGAGGCTATCGCGAACCGGTCTCGGCTCAGGTGTTCGTTTTCATGCGGCATTTTCGCCGGCGACTCGCCTTCGTGCCTCCAACTGGACGCATCTGCGCCCGTTCCCGTGAGAGGGACGCCCTCCGCCATCTAATTGACTCCGATCTATACCAATAAAACGAGACCCTCCCCCTTCCCCGTCATTCCACTTCCGCGGGCCTTCGTTATTAAATCACACTTTTATCAAACAATATCTAAAGTTAGAAACCTCCCTCCTCGAATTCTCCGATAACGTCCAAGTTTCGAGGTGATTCGATAGGATTGGATTAATAAGGATTCCTTCGAGGTGCGACGGAGTTTTATTAGTGGGCTCGGATTTCAAGGTCGCAGTTAAAGGACCTGCTCGCAAGGAAAGAGGTATCTTTAATTCATGTCGGCGTTGGGAATGGAGGTGCCGCGAGTGTCCAGTGTCGAAAAAGGGAGCAGCTCAGTGGAGCGATGGGTATCGTGGAGAAGCGGAGTTCACGGTCGAGTCGCGCGAGGCATAAGGTAAATAAGGGGAATAATAGGCGAGCAACAGAAGTCGTTCTTCCTGGGTCCGACAGCAGGCGGTCGGCGGCATCAGGACGTACCGACACGATCCGGTCGTAGCCTCGAGGGCTCGTGACTCCGAGGGTCTCGCCCCACCAGGCACACTGGTACCATGGGCCTCTACTGCTACTGCAGCCAGCCAGCCAGCCAGCCAGCCGGCCGTACACCACACACAGGTCGCTCGGGCGTCGCTCTTCCTCTGCGTCCTTAGTTCACCTCTGGCCGGTACACGCGACGCTTCAAAGCCTGCCTCCACTCCAGCTGCACCGCCACACTCCCAACACGCCATCCATTAACCATCGATTCAAACCATCGATTAATTACCTACTCCGCAATCCCTCGCCTCTCCATCGGACCGTGTCTCTTTGAAGCGTTCGACCTGCCTAGTTTTTGAGAATCAACCAGTGCACCGTCTTCTTCTTCTACTTCCCGGCGATCCATCCTCCGGGGCGATGGCAAGTGGAGCCTGTGCCCTTTTTGGAAAGTGAACGCTTTGGAAGTGATCGCCGTCGCCGAGAGCTTTTCGCCAAGCGGATTTTCCCGTCGACTCTCGCCAGAGTGTGTGCGATATTGCCGCCGGATCGAGGACACGGGATTTCCACGGCGCCAACTCGCCCCTGGATTTAGCGGTGGCTCGTGGCGGCTTCCCCCCCCCCGCGAAACTGGTTCTGCGTTTTTCGAGTGCGAGTGCTTTTGAGTTGGTACGCGGCTCTGTGATTCGATAACAGTGGCCGTTGGAGCGAGAGTGTGCCGGAGGATGCTTTGATGCGGGGTATGCTATCGCTTGTCCTTGGATTCCAATGGTTTCGATGGTTTTGTGAGGTTTTACTTTCGTCCCCTCTGCCCGTACGTATACACGCAACTTGTCAGTTTTACGCATTTCTTTGCGCTCGCTAGGCTACGAGTTTTATTTCGCTGGCCCTGGAGCGTTGCTCGTCGTTTCCAGGAATATTTTAATCGTTTATTTATGCTCACTGTGCTAGCTATAATTTAGTTTTATTAAGTTTGGTTTAATTACCCGTGTCCATGAACGGACGTACCTTGACCAGTTTGGTTTGACAATTCCCCTTGACTGTTTTACGTTTCGTCCTCACGGGACGCTTGTTTATCCATTCATTACAGCTTCTTACGAAACCACTTAAGATAAGGTAGAACATGCCCACGGTGCGCTCGAGTAGACTTTTATTCGAGGAAGCTTTCAAGTTACGGGTCGCCGGTATCTCGAGTAAAAGGAGCTAACTCTTTGAGCACTAATGATAGTAGTCTCACCTTTAATGCTCATTCTTATCCTCGCCGGGGAATGCAACCTTAAACGTTATTATCGCTTAGTCCGCCTCACTCGGACCTTTAACCGCTCTTTGAGGTTTTTCCTCGAGTCCGCTTGCTTCGGAGAGCGCGCGAGGATTTTCCCGGGAGAGAAGATCCTTAATTTGTTGGGGGGTTGATAGCGCGTGGGGTGAGGGAGAGAGAGAGTTCTTTGTAGATGATGTTTGAAGGGCTGCTAGCCTGATTGGATTTAAATTGGCATCGACCACCGAGCGCTGCCGAGATTCCGTTTCAATCGACGCTCGAAAATGCCGAGCGTAGATCCTCCTGGCTCGGCGACTTGGCTTGGTTGCAGTTGCTGTCCTCTCCGGAAGCTCCTTTCCTTTCAAAGGAGTCGCCGCTTCTCTCTCTCTCTCTCTCCCTTCGTCTTTGTTGCCCTCTGTGTACTTACCCTCCCTGTGCACGCAAGCGTAATCGTTGCCGCAGTACACTTTAAGGTACCGGACAAAGCAGTCGCCGTAAGTGTTCCTGTGTTTCAAAAGAGGAGCGGTAACTTGATCCCCGTAACATATATGTCCCACCCTGTATTACATTATCCTGCCCTTCCTCTCTTGCTCGCTCTTGAACCCTTCCTTGTTCTTTGATCTTCAATTCAGCACTGGCGACAACTAGTTCTCGAGCCTTTTCAGTCTTAAACCTCCGCGAATCGAGAACTCTGATTAATTAATTTCCAACTCTGAGAGAATCCGACAGATTACAAATTCCTGTATTCTTTAACCAGGCTTTTAATTATTGCTCTGATTTGACCTGTAGGTTTTTGTGGATCTGGCGGATGTTAATAGGGCGGCTCGAATAACAAAGACCGAAGTGAGCAATCAGATAAATGGTCGAAAGGATTAGCGGGCAGAAAGTAGGCGTCGTCGTATAAATTGGCTGTGTACAGTCGGTGCCTTGCGGAGATTCACGAGGGATTAAAGGCAGGCTGGTAATGGCTGTTCAAAGTGAAACTTCTTCGCCGAGAATAAATCGCTGTCCTGGATACATGAAACTGTGTCTCAAGGTGTATAATCGTGAGCGCGCGGCCTCTGACCATCGTGTTTAAGCCTTTCTCGAGCCATCACGCGCGTCATTTAATGCAGCTCGTTCGCGCAACGCCGGTACTTAAAGGATTCCTTAAATGCACCGTCGGATTAATCAGAATGATTCTCGTTACGCCCAGCACACTGGCAACCTCGGCCCTCATTGTACTCTCGAATTTCACGGCGACAAGAGCGGGCTGCTATTGTCATAATTGTTTGGCTATTGTCCCGCTTTTTCAAGAGAGAAATTCTTGAAGAGTGAAGGGCGGAATTCTGTTACCTTTTGACCCAGTGCACGCGCGGGCCCTGATGCATTCGCATGCAACGCGTCGCCTCTAATCAACGCGCACACCCTCCAGTTTCGCGCGTTGCCCACTCGAGTCTCGCGAAAGAGTGCGCGATACCTGTCGACGGCTCTGCTTTCCCTCCGCGCGGCAGGTGCAATGCCGAAATGGGTCGAGAAGAAACGCGATTCTTGAGAGAGAAAAATGTCAGTTTTCGAGGGTCTCTTTCCACTAGAAAGCGAGAGACGATCGGTTCCCGAAATGCGTCGACTAATCAGCGATTTAATCGGCAGAGTGGCGCAGTTGGTGCGCGCCGGGAAACCCACTGACTATTCACAGGTGGATACACGCGCGAGCAGCTTTCCGGCGGGATGCGAAAGCCCTGGTCGAAAGCGGAATTCGCAACATTGCTCGGCGCATTAATAATCCCATTGACAATCGCAGCGCGGGGCCACCGCTTTCCCGAGTTTTCCGGGGGGTGGGCGCGTGGAAACTCGCCGGCTAAACGGAACTTCCGCCAATGAGTTTGAAAGGTTTCGCGAGGGTTTCTGCGCCTGGAATCGCCGGTCGAACGTGTGTCGTTAGCTCGTTGTTATCGGGCGGGCATCGGGTAACCTTCTAGGATCGCGGAGTTGTGCAGGTCCGGGCCGACATATCGCGCACACTAAAATCTATATCGGCTTCGCCGGCCGGTTGTTTCCCGGGGGAAAATTATCGCCGGAGATTGCACTCGGGCGAGCGAACTCTGCGGTGCATTAAAGCCCTTCGCCTTTCGTTCTGCAAGGTGCCTTTGAACCTGTTTGCTCGCCGACTGTACCAACCGGTCTCCAACTATTGCAGAACTATTACGAACCTCGGTATGGTTATCCTCTCGCGTCCTCACCCGGTTTCGTTGCTAGACGTATTTCCTTTCGACTTTGTGCTGTCGAGTAATAATTATTCCCTTTTCTTCATCGATATACTTAGACTGCTACATATTTGCCTTGGCAGATTCTTTCTTAATATAGAAATAAAGGAATAAGTGGAGAATAATGGCTTAAATAAAATGTGTTGATGTACAATTATATTAGAATAGAAAAGTCAATGTCGTTGATGACTTTGATAAGTTGGGGGTGAAAGGAGCGACGCAATAAGCCAAAGTTAGATCAGCCCGTCGTCATTAAGAAGGCTAATTAACGTTGAAATTCTTGGCCGGCCCTCGGCCACGGTCAAGTGGCGCGAATAACTTAATTCCAAGTTATCCAATTAATCGTCGACTTGGCGAAAAGTTGGCGGGCTCCTTGGGGTGTTTCAGGAGTAGCGAGCCACTTCTATTTAATTCGAAGCCGGGCCAAAGGAACTGAGGCGAGGGACTGCGATGAAATACATTGGAGGCACTCGGTAATTTCGAGTGGGGCCAATTGGATGCATTGAAATCGACGCGCTTCTACTCGAAAACTCCCTACAGCCCTACAGCATTTCCAATTTCGCTGAAACAGCTCGAGTAATTAATGATCATTTTGGTATCGCTTTCTTAATGGCTCGGCCGAGTGTCCTTGAGGAAGCATGGGAAACTCGGGAATCCCGCGGAACCCGAGTAATCGAGGAAGCGCGCTAATTAACCCTTTGAGTGCGGCGCACTCTTTCAATTTTGCGGCGAAAATTCGCTGGACCTACCTACACGTATGAGAGAGCTTCGCGTAAAATAATGAACGCACGACTCTGTATACTCGGTGGCCCTTGGTATTAAAAGGGTTAATCGGGGGAAATTGCGATTCTTCCCCCTTTGTGGAGGGCCGAGGGACGCGGTTAGCGGGGGAAAAGCGGTGAAAACGGTGTTTTATTTTCCACGGGAACCGGAAGCCGCTCGGCGAAATCTCTCTTGACATTCGCGACACGATTGCAGCGGAGCGCGCGGAAATTTTGCAATTAAGCCGCGCGCGCACCGGCAGAATTGGTTTGGAAAATGTGCACTCTGGCGGGCGGGCGCTGCCAGTGGGTGTCTGGATAGGTGTCTCTATGGTAGCTGTGTACGTGCGACTGAATCTCGTGGCGTGACCTCTGCAAATCGACGAAATATCTGGAGCGCGATTACTGCATTTCTCGCGGTCGAACGACTAATCGACGTGGGCGTAATCTACCCTTTTAATTAAAGCTCTCTCCCGCGCAAGCTCTCCTTTCTCTTGGTCGCGCAGATTGCTCGGCCGTGCGGTAATTTGCATCGAATTAATACCTCCTTGTAATTTAAAGCCGGCCGAGCGATGCTCGGATAGAGTTTTTAACGACTTTCTTTCAGCATCGTTTAATCAAATCGGCGCCAAGTTGGGCCGGGTTCCGCGATTACTCGGAACGGACACCTCGAAGCGCTCGAATCATTTTCCTAAGCCCGAAACTTTCACTCGAAACCTGTTCCCACATAACAAACGAGCCTCGAGCCGAAAGGTACGAGGAAGGAAGAAGTGCCACCGGGAGAATCGTGACTCTTGCCATCGCGTTAACCTCCCCACTTCCTTTTCTCCATACAACAATATAAACTTGTTGCACTTTCTCTATCGCGAGTTCCCTCGGAACTCGCTTTCGGTGAATCGCTCATTTTATTATCGTCTCTCCCGTGGATACTTGCTCGTAGAGCGCAGTAAAACTTGTGCACTGATGGCCAGTCGTTAAACGAGCCTCGGCAGTAGCCGAAGCCGTAAATCATTTCCTTTGAAAATTGTCGAAGATCGTCACTCTCGTAGTAAACGGGATTGTCAGCAATCATTCCACCTCGCTCGACTCTCGCTCGCCCTCCCTACCAGCATTTCTCCTTTTATCTTGACCCCTATCTACTCTGCACTCCGTATCACTTTGCTCGTTACCGGAATGGGTTGCAGGAGGCGCGCGCGCGCGCGAGCGGGTCCACTCGGGCGCACGGACAATACGTATTAGCAGTGCAAGCCGAGATGCATCCGAGCCGCAGGAGAGTCCTAGATTTCCAATGCAGAAACCTCCGTCTCCCGAGGCTCGCAATTTCTCGGGGGAATTTCTTCAAGTGCTCTCAGCGTAATTCTTCCGCGAGACCTTTTACTACTTCAGTCCGAACACGTTGCCTTTTTCCTCCACGGCGTTCCTCCGTCTGACTCTTTCTTCCTTTCTTTTTTTCTTCTTTCTTTTTTACTCTGGTATCGCGTGACCCCCTTAAGATCGTCGGCGATTTTCGCTATCGAATTTCGCTGTCCCACTTCTTTTTTCAAACCGCCGGCTAGTCGTCGATGAGTCAGCCTCGTTTTTGTAGCTAGGAGACGTTTTTGTGCGCCCGGTTGCTTCAACTTTTTCCCCCCGGGCGACTACATTTGTATGAGAGTAGAGCGATTTGACGGTATAGTTTATTGGATTACTTTTGAGTGGGTATTGGAGTTGGTGATTATGCTTCCATTAACCAGCCGTTCGTCCCGGAAAATTATCCGTTCGCTCAGTGGTATCTCCGATTTACTTCACTTATTTGATAACAATTTCGTTAATGGTTACCGCCGCGGCGAGGAACCGGCGCGCATTACCTGCCACTTATACTCTACGAGTTAATTATCGAGACATTAATCGGCTCAAGGATTTATAATGCATCGAACGGGCCATTTATCGGGCAATTTGTTTCCCTCGGTTGAGCAGGCCGCAATTTATAGTACATAGTTGGTAGAAATTCCTGTCTTCTCATTTTCTTCGAGCCTCCTGCGTATCAATTACGATAATACCCAGCAGATTTTTCACTTTGCAACTTAATCTCTTTATTCTTCACTCGAGCTCAGCTGGCTCGGCAATGAAATTGTCAGGCTTTCTCGTCTATTGGACACTCTCCCCTCTTTTATTTCGTCCGGGGAATATTTATCGCGGCCGGGGGGGGGGCTTCGATTACGAAAGGTTAGATGGTATTTCCGCGCGGGCAATCACGATTCCCTGAATAATTGGCGGGAATCGAGAAAGGAACGGAAGCGAAGGCGCGATTCGTGGCATGGGAACCACTCTGCTCCGAATGAGTTTGCCTCGCGCTGGAATGCTCACCGGCAAGTTCTTCCAGCGAGTCCTCTCGTGCCTTCTCTTCCTACCTCTTCCGACCTCTTGCTGCCTCTTGCGTCTCCTCCTCCTCTACTTCTTGGAGGCTCCGACCCGTTGCTCTTCCTCTTCGTGCTCTTCCCCCCGATGCAGCGATCCCCTCCCTCGTTGAGTGTTATCTCGTCGCCGGCCAGATTCGGTGTGATAATACCAACTGGTTTTGTCGCCCGGTTGTTGTTGTTGGTGCACTTAGGCGGACGTGTTCCCAGGCGAAATCGCGATCGCCCTTCCCACGTTCGCAGGTGGGTACGCGCCCGGTCGAGCTATTTCTGGAGCGACAGATACTCGCGCACCCGGAGACTCTACACACCTATGACAAATAGATTAGTGAACTCGTGAAACGGGAGAACTCCACTCGTACACTTTCTCGTTGCATTAGACGATCATAAAGCAGGATTCCATAATCGTAAACTGGCCGGGTTGGCTCACCGGGGACTCCTAAAGTTTCACTGGCCTCTCGAACGAGTGGTCTCTTCCTCCGAGTGACTCTTTTTCTTATTAACCCAGCCTCTGTTTCCCTCTGTTTCCCTCGGATTCTTGGTATCCGCGTTCGCCCGGCCACGAACAACCGATGATGTAACAGGGAGAATCCAGCGTCGCTTTACGGCAAATAGTTCGATTCTCTATCTTTAGATCGGGTGTCGCGCGCCGCGACGCCCGGCGCGATATTCCCCCGCGCCTCGATATTTCCCACGACGAAGTCGCCGAGAAGGACTCGCGGCTGGTTTTTTGCGGTTTTCACGGTACATTCGATATGCGGACACGCTCGGGTCCTCGTCGTGGCCGGCTGGTGTTTGCGCGCGCGCGCATGTGTATTTGCATGCTGCCGCTCGGAGCGGCCGCTCCGCCGCGGGCCAATAAATATTTATGAGAATTTACAGCTGCCGCATCGCTCCGCCGGCCATAAGGCACATGTCGAGGGAGAGAGCGCTAGGTGTAAGAGGAGCCAGTGGCTTCGCCGAGTGGCTCCGTCGCGCGAGAGATCGATAGCCGTCCCAACGAATCTCGCCCGATCAGACCGCAATTTTTCCGCCCTGTCAGAGAGACTCTCGACACACTCGGCTTCTCGCGTGCTGTCTGTCACGCGCTCTCCCCCCACGCCCTCGCGCTCTCGTGACTGTCTTCCATGTCGCGCTAAATCGTGTTTGATGTGCCGCCAGCGCAAATCGAGGGTCGAGCCCGGTAATCCTACTGCTAAATCCCTCGGTGTACGTAACTGCCGGTGAGAACCGCTCGCAAGCAATGCCACTTCATTTGGGGTGACTAGCCCCCGTAATCGGAGGTGTTACTGTAATCTGACCGTTGTTTGCCGACGCTGCGTCAAATGCCGCGGAGATATTTCTTTCTTTCAGCTTCCACTGCTGGATATCGTCGATCTGTCAAACTAAACGCGAATATTGAGTCAGGGTTGATCGTTGCATAGTAGTTTGTAAGATTAATAGTTGGAGTCGCTTGGAATTCTATTTTCGTTAAACTCGAGGCTTTGAAACGCTTTAAGCCCAAGTGGCTGATTGCATGCAAATGAAGCGGCACGAAAGAGGAACTTGGTATTACTTTCTGACTGGCGGCTGACACGTTTGATGAGAGTAGCTCGAAGGCGGGCGCGGCTAATCAGGGGAAACTTCGTTAGGGTGTCTTTATCATTCTCGCAAGCCCACGCCCGCCGGAATCGTGTGGCGACGGGAAAGCAAATGCCAAGGATAATGGTAACTCGGATAATAACGGAGGAATGAGCGAGCGTGAAAGCGAGCGGGGGGTGGCGCGGCGTGGCCTATAAATATTTATGAGCCGGGGGTGTCATCTCGCTATCGATCGACAACCGAATCTACGAATGTAAGCGCGAACGGATGCCCTTGAAGAGGACACGAGCGCATATGCGAGCGAGGCGCCGCATAAAAGTGTATATCTGGCCAATTATGTCGCTCGACTAAACGAATAATGTAACAGAAATCGTTCGAGTTGCATTTGATGCAGAGGTGATAACACCCTTTCGCAGAGCCGTCGTTTTGATAATACCTTGGAAATGAGCGCGGTTCTTTCGGCTTGGCTCTCGCGCTCTGCGGTACCTTTCGTGCGCAGTAATCCACTAATTACCCCGTGATATTGCCCGGTTACTGAATAGTAATGAGAAAAAAAATTAAAGGGTGCGCGGAGCGCATCGCCGAGCCACAAAGAGGTAATAGCTATGCAAATACGAGCGCGCACAGTGCGCGCCTCCCGCTCCCCCGCCGCTCGAGCCTCTCTCATCGCGGAATAGGGACGGACTTGCAGATTCATCTCACGTAATCTTAATTCCCGGCGAAACATCAGCCGAGCGTTACACTGCCGCATTGCTCAAAGGGCATAATGGGACCGCGGCCATACAAAGCCTGTTATTCTGCTCGAACTTTGTCTCCGCGATCGTATAGACCTGCCATTTCTGCCAGGACTTTTCCGACTTTTCACCGGAAACTGTCACCGGGCCCGTCAGCCATTTCCCTCGTTTTCTATCTTATCGCGGCGCTAGCCTCTGTGTGCTTGACGATAACAAATGACTTTTCAGAAGAATCGCGCCTCAGTTTTCGCGATATTTACGAGAGCGCCGCGTCGATCCGGGCTTCTCTCTTGTCACGAAATGCAACCACTGACACCTTCAATTTCGAACAAACACCTCCGCGCTCGATTATAAACTCGAATTTATCTCGCGTCAATTTCGAGTTTATCGTTTTTTGCCGAGCGATCGCGCGGACTGGCGGGAGTTATTTAGAGAATTAATTTGGATTCGTGACGATTAAAAATCGGACTGGCGAGGCTGATGCCATTTAACGGGCGAGACTCTGTGAGTTAGTTTAATCGCGGGACTCGCAGAGCGCGAGCACTCCCGAAGAAGCAAGGAAACGGCGAGAAAACGGCCGGAAAATTATTACAAGCGAGTCCGCCGGGACGAGCGGCTGGGATGCATGTTATTCGCGGCGAGTATTTTAAACAGTGTTGTTCCATTGTGTCGGAGGCGGAAAAGTTTCCTGTCGAAAGTTGCCGGGCACATTTTCACGCTGCTTATTCCGAGCAACTTGGAGCCGAAGTACGTGCGTCGTTGCGAGCAGCTTCACTCGGGCCCTCTCGACATTGCCGGCTTTTCCCTCTAGCGAGGCGAAACAACTCGAATTGAGTTTGACGTCGAAATTACAATAACGTCGGCCTCCGCCTCGATGATCAGAGCCGCTTGCGATCAATATTGTCCTTGGTCCATGGGCGAGAGTTACGTTCAAGGCTACTCCGCACGCTCCCGCTACGACGTTCCTATCGCAATTTACCTTATATTAAGCAGCCTGACATTGAAGTCCCTCGAGCATAATTTATTTCTGTTGGACTGGTGCGCTCGATCGACGCGCAATAAAACGAGCGTGGAGAAAAGTGCCGAGAGGTATGCATGATCGCTCAGTGAAGGAATAGTTGAATTGGAGGCGAAGATCAGTTTTATTTTCAGACTTTCTGCAACGCGGAAACGCCTACTTTCTGTGAATCTTTTATTGGGATCGTTTTATCAACGGATCTTTAATTAACGTCCCATCGATCGCCGGCTACGCACGACCTCTCCTATTTATGGGAAATGGCCTTCCACGACACCTCGGTCTTATCTCGTATCGTTTTTATAACTTCCTTACGAGCGAACTTTAACGCGTAAATGCAGGAGATCGTGATATAATGTACAGTTGATGTAAAAAAGATGTTGTTATTGGTATAATCAATAGTTGATGTCGCGATTATGAAGGACTAGTATTGGCTTTTTTAGGGTTAACCAAATGGAAAAGCGCGCTTTTGTCGAGGGTCTATTCGGATGACGGGTTTAGATATTCATGTGGCGTGTGCGATGGTTGGCTCGGTCGCAGATGAGAACCGACGTCGTGGGTAGACGAATGTTCCGTTCGAGAGCAATGCACTCTATTCTTGTCCGCCCAATAACCAGCCTCCCTATGCAACCTCGACCAAGACATACACGCTCTCCAATACCGGTATTATCGCACGCACGAGTTTCCACGGGCGTTTCGTTGGGTTAGAATTTTTCCAATTTCCTATCCTCCACTATCTAATTAAAATTGCTCAGAATATTTTCCTTCGCGGGAAAACCGTGTGAAATGTGGATTTTCCAAAGTGGAATCGAGCAAGTTAAAATTGGCCTGGTCACATTTAAGGAAAAAGTCTATTAACGCGACCGAGCTGAGAGTAAAAATGTTCGGTGCAAGTTGCGCCCCGGCGAGAGTGGTTTTGAGGCCCTCGCGGCTTTGGTATCGCACGTCACGTGCATTGCTTCCTGCAATCACTGTGCCCGGCGCTGCTCGCAGGTTTGACGTGCGTTCTCCTCTCTCACGGCCGAGCGAGTAGTAATCTTCCGTTTTGCGGTTTACGGTGCTCCCGGAAATGACTCGTATTGAGCGATACTCGATTAACGTGGGCCGTTTATCGATACGAGACCCTTTCGCCCTTTCGCAGCCGTCGAGAGCTCGCGTCCTGTCGCTCGACAGGGCGCTCGGATCAAAGGTCCTTTCTACTATTACAAAGCACCGCTCTTCTCTCGTTGCTGAAGCGCCTCCGGACAGACCCACACCCACACCCTCTCTCTCATACACAGCAACGAGAGGAGTGCACTTTTGTTAACAATCCCAGCAGCACCCGTCGCAATTTAAGAGGCTTTCCACCATTTCCCCACCGATTTATACATATTGCCTGCATCAAAGACCGCCCACTCCCCCCATTAAAACCTCAACAGTTAATTTCGTGTTCGATTCCGGCGAATGCCGAACACACATTTCCACCGTCGCCGCGAGAGAGTGTCGCTCTCGCTCGGTGGAAAATCCCCCGGGAAAGAGTCGGCCAGAGCGGAGCATTAAAAATCGTGGCGGAAAAAATGTATTAGCTTTGGCGAGGCCGGCCGAGTAATACGACCTTGCGAGGGCGAGCCGGCATTCAAGGGGTCCGAAGCGAGTGCGTCCGACCATAATGCATACGCGGAGAGAGGGAATGAAAGAGAGCACAGGCTCGCTCCTCCCGACAAATTGTTAACTGAGTTGCGATCCGCGCTGTGGCTCTGAAAAAGCGAGAGAGAGAGAGCGAGAGAGAGAAAGATGAGCGGAGGAGGGAAAGAGAGCGGGAGCGAAGAGGGAAGGAGAGGGCAGCGGAAGAGGATGTATTGATCCGAGAGCACATCGTATTTATTTAGAGCGGCCGGTGACATCGAGCAGGAACAATCTTGCGATACGCACACCCCCGGTGTTGGTTGCATCCGGACTTTATTCCCGGCTGCGCCGAAGAAATCTACCTAACAATCACGCTCGACTATTAGTAGACAACTTGTTCGCGATCCCCGAGCTCCGCAATGCTCCTCGGAGCTTGCGGATTTTATTATTCAAAAGCTCCGTTACCCGTTCATGCCTCTTCCATGAGCTCCCGCGAGTACTTTAGCAATGCAGCTTTGTTTAGTTTCGCTCGGCACGCAGTTTTCCTCGGTTTTTCAGTGGAAAAGTGGCCGCCGTCGCGTCCGACTATGGAAAAACGACGAGAATTTCCGCATTCTTTACCGATGGAATGGGGTCGAGTGTATTGTTTCGGCCGGGGCTAATGGAGGCGGGCCATGTTAATTTTCGAGAGATCGCCACTGAATGCAGCCAAAGATACGCCAACCTAATTTCCCGAGTATTATGTCCGGCGACGACAATAAAATGTTAATCCGGGGGCACATTGTCCGATGCCAGGCTAATCGAGTTAAGTATCCAGCGGAGCCACGATCTACAGTTATCGATTCCGCCCAGCTAGTAAACAATGTAATCAGGATATCGCATCGGATTGGATTACAGGCGGGGATGTAATTGCTTTGTTGCCGGTGCCTTTGAACGGGGCATTTGCGCTCGCATAAGCACAGGAATCTCGCGCGAATCGATTGATCGGAGGCGTGCGATCCCTTTTGAACGGCTCGCCTTTCAGGATCCACCGATCCTCTAAATTATATCAAGACTCCAGTTGGTGATGCGTCAGTGAATCTCCCCATGATTTCGAGGCTCTTTAGTCCCAAGGATACAATCGCGATTGCTCGCTCGCAACTAAAGCCTGTTTCAGCCAAATTATACTCGCAAGATATATTAACGGATTTCTCTCGGTATTCCGCGCGGGCGGATGGATATTTTGTCGTCATCTGTATGCCCGCGGTACACTCCTATCAGGAATAGGAAAGGGAGGCTGCCGAGCGGAATGATAAAGACCCGGCCACGAAATATGTATTAAAGTTATCCTTATCCAATACGCTCGAGTAGCATAACCGGAGCTTTCGTGATCCCGACGCCGGTGGAAAGTTAGATTCGAAGCTGGCGCGGGTGCAAGCGCCTGCCAGACTTTGCTGAGAAGCCTGACGTCTCTCCAAAGTTCGGCCAATTCAAAGCTGTACCGTTATTTCCGACAGGTCGAGCAGTCTCCCCCTCCTTCTCCCCCCTCCATTTTTCATCAGTCAGATTAGTCGAGTTTAATTAAGCCTTTTACTGCTAATACTCGAGTTTAGTGGAACAAGTGGAATAAGCCTTCGAAAAACAATGCCGGACGGAGAAAGGATTGAAAGTAAAACCTTGGCCTCAACCACCTCAATCGCATCAGCGAATCCGGTTGATGGTGCGCTCTTGGATCCGTCGAATAAGACATGAGTGGCGATTAGGAGGCGCGCGCGAGTGCGATGCGGATCGGTCGAGTTTAAGCAAATATTCTGTTTTCGCAGTGAGTGAGCATTAGTTCCACGGTGCGAGCACTTAGCTAAATATTCATGAGAGTGCGTCTACCGGTGGGCGAATATGACGAAGCGTAACCGGGTGGGGAGTTGCCTCCGCACTTTTCGCGCATCCCTCTTCCGCATCTCGCTTGTCTCTCTTATCTCATTTTGTGTCGGCGCGTGTACGCCCGGGCCGCGTAGCTCGAGAGAGAGAGAGAGAGAGAGAGAGAGAGAGAGGGTGAGGGTGAAGGGTTGGGAGGGTGGCGATGCACGGGGTAATTGGCTCCTCGTCACCGTGGCAGCCGCCGTCGACGAAATAAATTTCCTCCCCTCTAACTAAATTTTGGACTCCCTGTCCTGTCCTCCCCCGTCTACCTCTCACTCCCCTGCTTTCCACCCTTTCACTCCCCAACCCCCCCTCTCTCTCTCTCCCTCTCTCTCAGTCTTCGTCTAACATTTTCCTCGTCTCCGTCGGATGAGCTGTTGCTCTGTGTCAACGTGCTCGCCAGCTAGCAGCTAACTTCTTGGGCAAAAGGCCACGGTTTAACCCTTGGAGAACCGTCGAGCGACACTCGACTCGGCTCTCCTCCAGCTTCCTCCCCTCTCTCCCGACAACTCGCACTTACTCGGTGTACGAAACTGCCGCGCAGCATACCTATGAGTTTGCCGGGCTGTTTCCTTTCCAGTGGATATCATGCCTGCCTCACACACGAGCGCCTCCTGGGTAACTACATCTTCGAGTTTCTAATTCTTCCGAGCGCGCGTGGCCAAGTTATAAAGGGCTGGTTAGCGAGCGGCGTAATTTTGCAGGATCGCAGCGCGCGGACTCGTGTTTCATGGGAGGCGAAGGTGTAGGTACCGTTGGCATTGTCGTGTCCGGTAGTTACGGATCGTCGGTCCTTCGGGTCCGGCTTTCACCGTTAAGTCCCATCCTGAATGCTCTGTCGAGCGAGACAGATCGCTCAGCCGCTTATTGTTCTCACGTGACATAAATCAAGCGGCCTGAACGTGAATTCCCTCTTAATGTTCATCAATCCGACAGTGTCCCTTCTACCAGACCCTTCGCTCTCTCCCACATTTAAATGCCAGACTGTCCCCTCCCCCTACGAGAACTCTCGGTTAAATCGTTTCTCAAGCCCGGCCATTTAAATTCCCTCGGAATTAACGAGGCGCGTGGAAACTGCCGGCGGATAGTTTTAATTTCGAATTAATTCCTCGGGGAGAGGTCTCGTGAATTATTAGTGGTGTGATAGTTTGATTGTTTTTGACTTGGTAGCGCGAAGGGATTAGGAACGATCGAGTGAGTTAATAGGATAGCATGAGTTAGTCGGAGAGTTCCGGCTGGCGGCGGATGGGATTAGATGTCGGGAGGCTCGTTTTTCCCGATATTAGACCCACTTGACGAAACCCAATACGCGCGTCTCTGAGTACCTAGAGCGACTTTCTCTCCCATGAAGGTGGCGCGCGGCGGCCACCTAGCCACAGTGCACCCATGCACCGGGCGTCGTTCTCCTTTTCTTGGAAAGTCGCGGCGGCGTCGCGCCGGAAAAATCATCCCGGCAGTGGGTGTCTTCTGTTACAGAGGACTGCGCCGAGAGCTGCGGTGCGCTCTAAATTGTACCCTCGAATTCAGGCCCCCGTCACCGGGTTCCAGGCTCGCGCGGCGTTTGACCGAGTTTCGAGGGAGGCCGCCCATTCTAATTGCCGGCAAAGAGTCGCCGAGCGCTGTTGGAAAAAATATCGGGGCCGAGATGCCTCCTACGCCTCTTTATGCTGATGTAACGGCGGCCGAAAGCCTGTTTGACCGCCGCGTCGAAACGGGAATGCAGCTTTTTGCAAGACACACGTGCCGGCAAACACCCTTAGCGATGCTGCGGCTCGCCCTTTGCAACGACCCTTGTATTATGCGAACGCGAGCCCGGCACAGGCGTTAATTCAATTGCCAGCTGAAAAAGTGCCAAAGTAGAATGAGGTTTGAAGGCGCCCTAGTGAAAATAGAGCTATCTCGGGGAAAAACAACAGGGCAAACTTGAATAACCCGCTCGGGGCAAACTAGAATGTACCATGTTTTCCATGGACTCGGACTAATTAGGCAGTGGCCAATTAAATTTTCCATGCCGGATGCCAAAAGTGAGGGAACCTTCCGCGAACTCGTGTGATTAAGATTAATTGAGATGGTAGGAAACACAGGCGCTTTTTTCTATACTATATTCGTTCTTTAGAATGGAGAAGTTTCGCCAAATTAATTAAGTGTTGAAACTTGCGAGGCGTCAAGCTCCATCGGTAGAGTGAATGGGGATGAAAGAGCGGTGGCGTGGGCGCAATTACGCCGTAAACAGGATAGGTGTTAGCGAAGTAGCCGACCGACAGTAGAAAGCTCGGGAGTTGCCGTGGTCGAACGCAACCTGTCCCGACGAAGCTTTCTCGGATAAAAGGGAAGTAGTGCCTTTGTCCCTCTCGATCCTCTCGCATCGCGAGATTATCGTTCTCTTCGAAGTTGCCGGCGAGAGAGAGTCAGAGAGTCAGAGAGCCAGAGGGATGCTGGGGCTATGATTCATCTAGGTGCAAAGCGTATTCCGTGAAAGCTTCGGGGAAAAAGGAAAAACCGTCTGGAAGCAGAGTCTTGACTTATCCAGGCTGCTCTTGCAAAAGTGATCTTTGCCGCATGTTCTTCTCCCACTCTCTCGCTCACTCGCTCACTCAGTTTCCACCCGCATCTACTCTGACACTCCGCGGTAAAAGTTGCCGGAGCCCTGGAAGTAATTTAATACTCCGGCGACGCCCGCGAAGAGTTAACACGCGATGTCATCAAGAAGTTCGTGATACGCGCGCCGACATTTTTATTGCCAGCCACCTTGCGCTACTGGAAAGATATGATTTGACAACTTGGCCAAGTCCCTCGTCCGCCTCGGATTATACATCGACTGGCTCATCGCGTCCCTTTTAACATCGGTGATTCGGCCTCACATCTTTTTAACCAACTTCCTCCCACTCGCTCCCTTTTTATTACTTCGAAAGCCAACAACATAACAAACAAGACCCCAGCTTTCCCAGACTTTCTTTCCACCAGTCTCCTATCCTAGGAAAGTCTGTATATCGATTCCACGAATTTGCATCAGAAGGCGCTTCCAATGTTTAATTTCCGTTAAAAGTAGAGCACACAAATTAAAGTGGAGATTGATCGGGTGGAGGCTTGCAAGGTGGGTTCTCGTTACATTGTGTACCGAAAGATTCATCGCTCGAGAAGCATCTTGAATATTCCATTAGCTCTCGATCGGCATCCACGAGTTGGGAAAGCGGGCTTTCGGGCGAGCGCGCGGTGAAATATTCTCGGTATGTGTATGGGTATAGGCTTGGCCACAAAGTGTTGCTGGAGGCCCTGGTTGGCTGAGGCTGGCGCGCGCTCCTCCTTGTTATCCTGGGCTACGAAGGTAATACTGTGTAATTTGTATTTACGAGGCCCGGCGGGGCCGTTGCGCCACATTGCTCAATGGACCATGCGTCCTTTTAAAAGAAGCATCGATCGTCCGCCGATACAGAGGTTCGTTCGCGTGGGAGACATATTGCCGACCTATACAGCCATACATCCGCCGATACTGTCACAGTGTTATTTTCGTATTTCCTGCCGGCCAATATTCCCCCTACCCTTAGCATACCAGAATGTTGCAAGCCCCAAAGGAGAAAGATTCATCCTTCACTTTGCCTTAAAAATACGCCAACCTAGCTGCAACGCGAATAACATTTCGCCTGTAAAATGCGGTAAGAGCTCTTTGAGATTCTCGCGGCGCCACAGTTCCAGCGGAAAATGTGCCGGCGAGAAATCGGCATTACAGTTAATCGCACGAGAAATCGAAGCGAAGGGCTTTCGGCAGGCTCCCCCTGCCGCCCCTTTCTCTCTCACGTTAAGCTCGTCCTAAGCTCGTCGGGAGCCAATGCGGCCATCTTCTCCGTGATCCGCGTACACGGCCCACCAGACTCTTTACACCCTCGTCCTGTCGGAGTTCCCAGCTGTTTCGACCAGGGACTGCATAAATGGGAACCAGCTTAACTAATAATTCTCAGTCTCCGTGAAATCCCCAACGAATCTCACCTAGAATTTCCACTCACCTCTCTGACAATACTATTCGCAACAATTTATATTGAAAACAATGAAAAATCTGTATATTAAAGAAAGAAAAATCTATAAAAAAATATACAAGAATGAAGAATTATATACATATTAAAGAATGAAGAATCTATATATCGAAATAAGAAGATTATTTCGAGAGATAAAAATATAAAACTTTATTGGGGTGGGAAGATTGAGGAGTTGACTCATTTGAACCATCGGCGTGGCCGCAATGAGAATATATAGAGTGCAATTCGGCGGTGGGTAAGTGTATCTTGGGGCGCGTGTTATTAGGAAATGTAGAGGAGACTACTATTGTCCGGGGGATGGAGAAACTGCCATCGGTCCATTCCGAAATTGAACTCTGGGGGGTCGTGCAGCACACGTCATGCCAGGCGCACGGTATAGCACATAAACGTGACAATAACACTCGGCCGGCACTCCGGCTCGATATTACCGGCTCATCTCAAAGCATGCATGCCTCGTTATCCTAATATCTGCTGTTGAAGGATAAGATGAGATTTATCGCGCCCGCCCTACTCTCACCCGAGAATGGCTTTTCGATCTTGACTGGCACGGACGAGGATCGTTTGCGGTTCGCTTGGAACTAGTAGCTTATCTAGCCCGCTCTAATAGCTTCTGTACTACTCGTGTCGTCGGCGGCCTGTACACATCGCAGATGGAGTTGGAGTAAACTACTACGAAATCATTTCGCGCTCCGCTCTGTCGGCTTTTGACAGCTTAATCGCTGCCCTCCACTTCCGCTCCCGAGACTTCGGAAATACACATTTGTTCCACCGTCGGTCCATTAATTCGGGAATTATTAACACGCGGACCTTTTAGCCTGCATATTTTACACACGCGGTAAATTTCGGAAAGTGACCTAACGAAAATTCATGAGAATTTCGTAGCCGTAATTTGATAAAACCGATAATCCAATGCATGTGTAACGCGCGAAATGTTAATTTTGTGCCAAGCTCGCATAATTCAATATATGCGATAGAATTGTTTAATTTCCCAAATGGCCCCGGCCGTTAATTGGCCGAAGGAATCTCCCTCCCTCGACAATTTCATCAAAGATTAATACCGCACTTTCCAGCAATTTTTCATGCCGGCAAATTCAAAACGCTCGCCAAAGGGGTGTCTGCGAAAGAGGGGGGAAGAAAGGCGGGGTGCAGCGGGAGCCCATTGTGAGCGGAATCGTCCGTGGAGCATAAATCAAGGGTCTACAACTTGGTCGAACTCGGCGTGGATTTATCACGCGTGCCCTATCCCGCACGGAACGTGTAATGATAAATTATGACGATCGAACGTCCCGTTCTACTCTAGGGGCTGCAGGGGGCGCGCTAGAGCTCCTCGCGTTTTTAGGGGATGTTATCCGGTTATTGTTGCCGGGTGGTTCGCGCCCTCCGCCCGAATAGCGCGTTCCTGATGCACCGGTATAAACAAGGGTTAACGTGGATCTGGCGCTCGATAAATATTGATAAGCCGCTGATGCACTCACGCGCTCGCGTCATGTCGTCTCGTCGACACGTTCGTCACGTGCCACTTGGCCCCCCGCCTTTTTTTCCCCGGCTATTTTGCGGTAATAGCACTCGCTTGTCTGATTTGTCGCTTTCAAGCTGAACTCGTGGATTATCTGCGTGTATATATCAGAGGGGAGACAGTTGTCGCGGGTTTCTGAATCTCAAAGTTGTTGTAGTAAAGCATATATCGGAGGTTGTCGGTTATTGCACGTGTCTGAGTCCGAAATTTCATTTTGATTGCAATATACCTCGGCTTTATCAAGCCGGAGGTTGCCCAGCCATAAAACAAGAGGGCACTATATCGCGTTTACAGCGGCGGAGATAAAGGAGCGCCCTCGAATCCGATTTTCCGCACAATTCTGCCCTTTGTTTCGTCGCGCGGCTACTTTGATGTGCGCCGCCGTCACGATTCCTCCCTGTAAATCCGCGTCCAGTAATCAGATAATCCGGAATTAATTAAGCGGAAATTTCGCCGAAGGGGCAGCTACTAATTAACGTGTGCAGTTGAAGGCTTGCGGACTATCTCTGCGAATTGACGCACCATCAGCTCTGATTCCCTGTCAGAGATAATACAGTTGGTGAACTCGGCTTTTGTAATCGCGTGATATAATTCAACACTTGGCCATTAATGTCTTCGTATGCTGCGACTTGCGAGCTCTGCGTAACAATTGTCACGAAATGAGTTGAGAGAATCATGAGATGATTTACAAAGCGAAACTATGGTTTATAAAGAAGGTAAAGCTGTATTGTTAAGTAACAATTGTCACGAAATGAGTTGAGAGAATCATGAGATGATTTACAAAGCGAAACTATGGTTTATAAAGAAGGTAAAGCTGTATTGTTAAGTCGAGTCCACCCATTCCTCCTAAACACGCGAGTCAAGGTACGTCTGAGTCATGGGGAAACGAGGAGAGCAAAAGGGCGAGCGACAGGAGCGACAGGGCTCGATAGGGAGAATGCAGCGAATTGGGTCGATTTCAGATGGTCCCTCGTTTCGTCCTGGCGTCGCAGGCAACGTGGTGAAGGTGCGCTCGGGGAAAGATGAGCGCGGCCGTGGAAAACGGCAGCGTGGAGCCCTCGAAGCCACGCGGCGTTTTCTCGAGGGCGTTCGCCAAGCGGGCGCAGCCCTTCGAGGAAGGTGAGTCTCGGGGGAAATCGCGGGGGCATTGGTCCCAGCGTTCCTTGCATCCCATACGTCATTGGTCTTGCATACCAATGAGATATATCACAGAGGAATGCGAATTAGCTCGAGTTCAGTTTAAGAAAACTAGATTTCTTCATTTCTCCCGCGGGTTCATGCTTGTTTCGCTTCGGCTCGAGTTCGATTACTCGGGGACAATATCATTGGGATGGAAGCGACGAAAGGACCAAGCGTCTCCCGATCTAATTTCCTCGCCATGGGGGCTTTCTTGGTGATTGGTTCTCGAATCGGGTTGAATGGTCTTGGCAGCGGACGACTCCGGTTTTAGTCGGTGGAGGTTGGAGATATTGCTTTGGCCCGCTCTTTCTGAAGGTGCTTCGACCTCTCCTCTAGTTATAGATGCTCTCTCGACACTTCTACCAAATCAACGTCTTCCTACACGTCGCCAGGAATAATTACACGTCCAAAGTAAAACAAATATAGCGCAGAAGAAGATTTCCCTGGGAATAACTGACCATCGTACATTGCAATTCCATTAATCCCTATTTCATTAGATTTGGAGAAGGCAGAGTGCGCCGCTCGATTAATCACTGACGCTCTCCGACTGGAAAATCATTTTTCACCACTATTAATGAGTGCCGAGTGGCTTGCGGTTGGCCGAGGCGAGCTCGCCGCCTCCTAATGGAATTAAGGAAAGTTGCTCTGGAAATGGGTAATGGTGTTAAGAGAGTTTCGCAGTATCATCTGTCACGTCGTGACGACCGCGGTGCTAATGCAATAAGGAAGTACAATCATTCTGCGGCAATCGCGAGAGCCGAGTACTCGATTTCCAGCCGTTCGTTCAATTCACGCCAAGGCGCACGTGAACCTGGTGGACGCCTCCTAGATATAATTGGATGCTTCTCTGGAATACTTGGCATTAACTTCCCTGGGACACGCACTGATTTCGGATCTCATTCGTGGTTGCGGTTTCATCTTGATTGACTGGCTCGCGCGCGCGCGCGCGCGCGCGTCGGGATCTCTAACGGGATTAGCATTCTCCACATAGCTTGCACGCCGAATTGGTTTTTACCGACATTCCCTGCCAATCTAACCGCGTCCCTTTGCTAAAGAGGAAATCTAACGGCGAGCATTTACTCCGAGTTGGAAATCCCTTCGCTGAAAATGTCACTCCTACAGAGACGCATTCCACAATTAATCCTCTGCATTCCCAACATTTTCCTGCTATCTTCATTCGCACACTGTTTCCATTTGCCTTGCAATTGATTTTCGTATTATTTCTCTATGCATGAGTAAGGGTTGTACTTGTATATCTATATGCTGGAGTCTACTTACCAGAACTATTGATCAACATACTTAGTAGAGTAGAGAATTAATTAACCGACCTAAACCAGCATCCAGGTTGCTTGGGATAATTAATTGTTTGGATAAGCTAACAATCCGCTCTCTAGATACATAACATATGCGTAATCATTAGAGAACGTAAACACTGGTTTAGGGCCTGTCAATAACAATGTCGTAACATGGGAACGATGAATAAAACTATTTATGATTTTTGCCCGCAGCGCTCAAGACCCTAAACCGCTTGAACAACGAAGGTGAAGCACTTGCCCTTCAAGATGACCTCACAACGAACCCCACCCTGGCCTTGATGCGACGCATCCTCGCAGATGCCCAGGTAAACGGTTTACAGAAACTAGAGAGACCTCGCGGTCCAGGCGCACACGCGCCACTTTTTCTCAGTTTAGTGTCCAATTAACGAAAGTACGGTCCTCCCCCCCGAGCTCCGACTGCCGTTCCATTGAACGCTCGACCCCTTCCACTCGAAGCGGCTTCGGCAGCGTTCGCAGAAACCACTGATTCTCTAAAAACCCCGAGAACTCGTTGCGACACGTCACTTAGGGCTGGAGCGACCGCTAGACAAAAGGTCCTCCCATCAATGGATGAATCTTTTGTTTGGCGCAGTTGAAGCTGATGGATCGGCGACACGAGCGGGGATCAGTCGCGCGCTCTCCGCGAGTATCGAGCACAGTGCTCTCCCGTTTCTAGACAGGCATAAAGTCATATTTTCATTTCCCGTAATACAAGAGACACGCGCGGCCTTGTGTTTCCGCGCGCGGGGGAAATTGGAGGGTGGAGAATAAGTGATCGGAGCGCGATTGGAGGACATATCGCGTCCCGAAATATTTGGGGGCCGCCGGAGTGACGGAGAATTGTTGGGATATCATTGGGGTGTGGCTGCCAGTCCGTCTTGAGGCAGAGCAGTGTGGATTTCTTGGCGGGTGGATAGCGTTGTTGGGCCAGGCTTACCCAGAAACAACCCCTATGACCGTGATTCGCCGACATCCACCAGGGGTTGCTACTCGGTATTTATTGCCACGGAGGAACGAGGGGTAAAGCTGCTCTCACACTGTGCGGGCTTTCTTTGGTAAAAATTCGTCGCATTTCTTTGGTTTATACGATTTCGAATTTTTATATATTTATTTCGGGGAGGTAGTAAAATTGTAAGGTTTATTAGAGAATATTTAGCGCAGCATCTCTTTGTGGGGGATGTTGGAATGGAAATTATTCCGGGTGTTTGGTGTGAAGTTGGCCTAAGGCCGCTGTAAGGGGATTCGAGGGAAGGTCTTTGCGGCAGAGGGTCACCAGGAAAATGCGTAGCGCATTATTGCCGGGGAACGTCATTCGAAAGGAGAAAATGTTTGCTCACTCCGCAGTCTCACCGAGCTACATTCCTACCACCACTGGATCAATACCTATGATTTTCTCGCCGGTTTCGCCGAATTGTTCTCAGCCCAGTTGCTCACCCGCCATTACAATAGCTCGCCCCTTCCCCCACGATATTATACGCGTCGTAAAAACATGCACCACACAACTCCGAGTCTAGGGGATGAATCTAATTAGCCAGGGTGGCTGCCGGATACTCTCAGATCCAAGGCGATCGGGGGACTTTGCATGACGATTAGAAGCCCAAAACGATATCTCGCGGCTCGAAAGTTAGGATAATTCGATGCTCGCAAGGGTGGATTGAACGCGAGGAGCAAGTGCGCGGCTGGGAATTAGATTGAACGAGCGCAAGGGGCTGCGGAATAAGATGGCGTGGCCGTCGGCGTAATTGTAACGAGGGAAATGGTCCTCTCCTTGTCGCAGCGGAGTGCGCGGTCGAGGCGAAGCTACTCGGCGCGCTAGTGACACAAGGGAGGATTAATTCGAGGAGCGGCACCGAGCGCTCGGCTTGTTCTTCCATCGAAATTGGAGGTCACAATCGAGATTCGGGAACGCGCGAACTAATCAGCCCGGGCCCCGCTGCCGCGCCGCCGGCGCCGCCTATTTGGTGCTCGTGCTCTCGAGTAGCATTAAAGGATTCAAAGGACAAACCCGCGACTAATGACTTCCCCGTTAGGATTGCCGAGCGAGGGTTACCCTCGCGCTCTCTCTCCCTCCAGGAACGCAAACTCCTTCACCGTAATGGACCGATAGTGGCGAGGTCTGTCTTCGTATTCGTCTTAGTCTCGCTCGAATAACAATCCCTAAAATATTGCAACGCACGCAACTAGTTGCCATCGGAGGGAAAAGCTTGTTCCCTTTGCCGAGCGCCGCTGTGATTCGAGTAATGCACTGAGATCCGCGCTGATGCATTCCCGAATGACGCCGAGAGCACATAGTACAGGCTCAATCACTTAACGCCCGGGAGCTAGTACCAAAGTGCGTTACTTCGCGAATGAATCCCCGAGACTCTCCTTCGAAACTCGAGCTGCAAAGTTTTCGCGAAATCGAGTCGAAATTTTGCTCGCTATGTATTTCGAAAGCTGCGTAATACGCATAATTAATATGTTTGCGTGCGCTGCGAGTAAATTTGGCAGTTGTTGACGATCGATTGGTGCCCACGGGCAGGATTGGCAAACGGAAATAAAATGTGGATTAACTCAATCGTGCTTTTTTTCCAATATTGATTCGATTAAAAGCTGCCCCCCCCCCCCCCCCCCCTGGCTTTCGGTACTGCGAAGCGATCGGTAATTTCCGCGGTAATTAAAAGAAGATCCTGCCGGTATTGGCCGGGGAATTTCGGCCGGCGAGTATATTCGCGCACGGGCAAGCACCGGCGCCGCTATTGGAATATTCATTTGGTCCGATACACACAGAGGCCCCGACACGCACACTCAATAAACACCGATACACGAGCCTCGATATTAGACTGGCAAACGGAAAGCTCTCGGCCCGGCGAAACATTTGATTTTGCATGCTTTTCACGCGGACAGCGTCGACCCCCTCGGGGGAGAGAGATGGCTGCCGGCCTCGAAAAAGGCAGAGCTTGGCTATTTTTCGGGAACAAGGGGACTCTTTGAGATGCTGGATTAATCACGGGGATAATTATACCTCCGGCGTGCGCCAGCGCCGGGGGAAAGGACGAATTTTACAGAATAACACTGCAGAGACAGACGCGCGCGCGCACTTCTGCCAGAATACATACATACATATACATAGAAGAGTAATATGAAATTCCCGCGCCGTCCGATTTAATTAACCCCATTTCTTGTAAAAGTAGCGTGTAATCCGCGGCCGCTCCAGTTACGCCGAAATATTGCCCTGTCCTATTTCGTGGTCCCCGGGACTAATTAACAAAAACCACGTCCGTATACCCGGTAAACATATTATTCGACGCTTCCCTGTGGCCGCACTCGGGACAGTATTCGAATTAACGCCGCTAATAAATAAATGCGCTTATATTTCCTCGCGTCAAAGGCAGGGCCAATTTCCCCGCGATTTCCATCGCTAGGTTTTCATTCACTTCGTTGCTTTCGGCCAGTTCATTATTGAAAATTGGCCAATGATCATGTTATTGAGAGTATCGGATATTTCCTAATTAATATTTGTCGATTGTAATTAACGATAGTATGGTGGTTTGCGTTAATCAAATATCTTGTGGAGGATTTTCATTCATGTTGAAATGTTTTTAATAAAGGTGTCTTGGCGAGCAGCTATTTGTGTGGATATTGATTTTTATAATTAAAGGTATAATTAGTAGCTGAGGGGAGATTTGACGAAAAAGGCCTGCTGGATTTGGGTGAATTGGATGGAGGCGTTGGCTTTGCCAAGTGTCGTTCCAAGTCTTCCTTTTGCATCACAAGGGGCCTCATTAGCCTCGACAGAAACTCATCGCTGGTATACGCGATGTTTAAATAATACACGAAAATGCGTAATTATTCAAGTTTCTATGCGAGCTTATCTCTTTTTGTCGTACTGCCGGGTTTTCGAATCCGCCAACCTTGGGGATTATGAATGGCATTAGCGAAATATATGCTCGTCCCGCGACGGACCTTTTGTCAATTGTGACCAACACTGTTTTCCCCAATAGAAAGAGCGAACAATCTATTGTTCATTAGTCCGTCGCACAAATAGTCGATCGATTATCGATGAATTCATCGCTAATGGGAAATCAACTCGAAATCAGAGGATTGTGTCGCGCGAAATTATTATCATTCTTCGGCGCACTGTTGGAGCAAGTATTTTAGAATTCGACTCGCACATCCTCTTGAAAAATGTCTTGGTCCTTTCAGCGACGCTCGGCGCGCCGATTTTGTTTCTTCCGGGCACGTAGCTCGATTCTTTGCAACCTGCATCGAGCGAGCGACCGGCGCGATATCCCGTCCGGGGAATCCGATTTTCCGGCCACGTGCTCGCCGATTCATTGCACCGTCAGAACAGAAGCGTCCCCGACAACTTGTCCGGCTAGCATCGCCCGGCACGTTTCCAGGATTCCAGTTTATTCCTCCTGTATTCACTTTCCGGATTAACGCTCGTGGACTCGTGCAGCTGCGGCGGCGAGCGCGGATTTCAGAGCTTGTTATCGAGAGCCGAGGACCATAAGTTATCAAATAACATTAATAAAGTTTCACCAATTACAGCTGGGAGAATCAGTCCTATTCGCAATACGCGATAATCCGTGTTTCTCCATTCGCCAGCGGCAGCCTCCTTTTTCACTGACACTCGCGCACCTTAAAATCTCCGGTGCGCATTGAAGTTAGCGCCACAGCACACGGCGCGAGCGAGAATAGCGCGGCATGAAAGGAATCGCGACTAGCTAGTAGAATAGGACGGTCCGAATCCGGCACGTAGCGAGACAGGCGGAAGTGGGGCAGGAGGAATTGAAAAGGAATCTAAAATAAAGCGTACGTGTTGAAAGAGGATCAAAAGGCGGGCCTGGAGCGGCACGATAAAGAGCAACAGGAAGGAGCGCGAGGGGGGGGGGGGGGGGGCGAAAAAATCGGATATATGAGCGGGCGATGCTGGATCAGAAAGGCAGACGTGCCGCGGCATACGAATGCAGGCCACCGCGCGATAGATTTGCATTCGTGAAATAGACGAATGCTGACTGCGCCCTAAGATCACGTCTCACTTCAGCCTTACCAGAGGGAGAGGGCGAGAGGGCCAAATGGTCCTAAGTAGAAAAGGATGAGAAAACCAGCCAAAAGACGGACAATAATCCACCTTGGAATACGCATTCCTCGTTCGCTTATTCGAGCCATAAATAATTCCAGGCCCGGGACGATATATTACAGAGGCTAACCTCGGCTCTCGCCGCGGCGTCGCAACTTCTGATTTATCATTACGCTCTCTCGGCCGAAAAAGTTGCCCGTGCATTGTAAACCCCCGAGCGACGCACATGGCGGCGGCGCGGCGGCGCGAAACTCGCGTTAACGAGAGTTTAATATTCATAAAGTTTCCTTCAAACCGGGGGAATACAGCTTAATGAGGGCGGGGGAAAAATGTGAAACGAGCTAATTGAAGCCGCCGCCAAGTTAAACAAAGCTCATTTGTGCTTTGTTAGTCAGCGGCGTCGCGGCCGCCACGTTTGATTGGATGTCTAACTTTATCGTCGGAGGCCGCGGTGAATGCGTGGTACATGCCTCAGTAGAAAAGGTCGACCAGACACGGAGATGCTAGGACTCGCTCGGTTATAAATCGCTGCCATAAAGAAGCTCGATACGGAACCCTCGCGATTTAGCTCTCGTTGCGCCGAGGGATTGATACATCGTGCGCTCGGATTTCCAGGAAGTACGGAATTAAATTAGACTTTCAATAAGAGCCCCGCCCGTCGAAGATATCTTCATGGGGCCAAACCACCGTAACGAGGGAATGCCATGCGCGCCGGCGGCGCGTGCACTCGCCGGTATTACGCGGATTAAAGCTAAGCGGTTGCGGGGCGCTCGCGTGAGTTGCAGTATTTCGGTCGCGCGCGGAATCCGCTTACATCGAACACACGGCATCGACCGTCGAACGGTTTTTCTCTCGAAAACAGTGGAGCCGCCCTCGCGCTCGCGCGCTTTCTGCGAGAACGTTGATTGATGATGCTTGGCTCTCTTGGAGCGAGGGCACGGATGGGAGGATTGCCGGGTCGCCGGCCAATGAAATATCGCGCGAGTGCGAGCCTCGCAAGGGGGTTAATCCATTACCGCTCGCGTTTAGACACGTAGCGTTTTATGCTTTAAAGATAATCCTATCTGACAGCGGTCACGCGGGCAAACTCTCCCTCGCGCCGCACTAAAAAATGGCTAGAGTTGTTGAGAGGATGCAGCCACTATTCAGATAGAATCGGAAACGATTAGGCGCCCTTTCCACTAGTACCTTCCTCTGTCGCTTCTCCGTGCAGGCCTCGTTTCGATCATTAGGGACAAATGTCTGCGCGAATATCATATATGTGTAGTCACATTTCCCTTTAGGAACAATAGCTTCCCAACAGACCGAAGAGGAAGTATAGTTCTCCCTAGATATTATTCAATACTTAAAGGTACATTGTAAATGAGAATTCATTTTAATAATCGCTGCAATTTACATTAGATGGACATTGATCAAATGCTAATGGCGGCTGAGATTAATAATGGTAATGGTTTTCTAGTAAGATGAATGTATGCGTGGCCGATGAGGGAAGAAGGGCGCAAGAAAGTCTTGATTATTAAATAGGGATGACGAGAGGTGTCTCGAAGCGAATCAGTGCGCGAGAAATAATGTTTGAGGAGGGCGCGCGCTCTTGGGAGGATTTCTCCGGGCGTTGCCTATGAAAAGAGTGCCGGAGGAGGAGCATCGGCGAAATCCGAGCTCTTCAGAGTCGACCCAATTTCTTGCTCGCGGAACTTGCATCCCCGGGGTTAAGCCTTCTTTCAACCCAGGCGAACTTTCTCGCTCCTTCGCGCCGGATTGCAGATGAGAATTCGCCTCGTGAAATGTCGGAAGGCCGCTTTTTCCCGGAGCACCAAGGAACGGCAAGGGCGCACTATTTTTAATGACACGCACGTCCATTGACTTCGCCTGTAGTTATGCGCGGCCTGGAAACTCGCCGGATTGAAAGCCTCCAGATTCGAGTTGGAGATGACATGAATTATTTAATGTGACAAAATACCTTTTTATTGTTCACCGGGAGCGGAGAGTTGCATGGAAATGTGCATGAAAATTATGTGGAAATAATAATTTTCTGCATTTTACTTGCAGTCGAGATAGCAGAATTCTGATTCCGCTCATAATAAACGACCTGCACATTGTATTACATCATACAATACCTCCCGAGGGGACTCAGACACTCGCAATTAGTAACATTAATTAACAAACTATGCAAACCGAATTCATATTTTCGAAGGACAGACTCGGTTGCAAAGATTATTAATAATTTGCGAAACACTTCGAGCGCCGAACAATGGATAATTCATAAAATGGACGTTACATAACGGATTCATGCCAAGAAATATAAAGTATATTTCTCGCTGGATTGAGTTGAAATAAATCGGCGGAGAGAGGAATGAGCTCGCGCGCGAAATTCGCGCGATCGATTCCTCGACGAGTGCGCGCAGCAGCCGATAATTAAATTTCCATTTCTTTATTTCATTATTGAGCGTCGGCTGGTGGAGGTGAGTAATGGGACTGGGTGGAGGAAACCGGGTCGCAGTGGGAAGTCGTGCTCGAATTATCTGTGCTGGTACGAGTGCTCGCTGGAGGACGATTGAGTGCGGAGCCGCTTTGCCGAGATGCTGGCGTTAAATATTTCGAACGTTTTAAACCGGAAAATCATTGTTTCCTTTTCCCGAGTTTTAATCTTTTATTTCTCATTTTTACACTTTTTATGTTTCGCGATTTATTCGTTGCCAGGTCAGTTTGCCGCTTGCGTTACAGCCTCTCGTTCCCCCAAGCGCTTTCGTTGGGCGACAAGCCACACATTACACGAAACACGCTCGCAGTCATTACCACTCATTGAGACTGCGAGGGGCTTGAACCCGCGGTGACCCCGCTCGGGCCATTTGCATCTGAAACTGGCCGCCGCTCGTCTCGATTACAAAGCGGCAAATTGACCATTTAGTTATGCGGTCGCGCCGATTTGCGGAAACGGCAGCACGCCAGAAAGCCGAGGGGAAAACTTCCGGCTCGGTGCAACTTAATATTTTTCCCGCACCATGGTACCCATTTTACAATTACAATTTTATTACTGCGATTCAAATTCACTCGGCTCCAACCTCAACAAACTAGAAGACCGTACGTGTTATTTGATGGTAAATGGCTCGATAAACAGAGTTAAGTAATGCGGAAAGAGTTAGAATCACGCGGGTCCGACGCACATTGTGAGTCTCTCCAGTTCGACGAGCGTCCAAAGGTGCGTTTGCCCGAGCATCCCCCTCGCGGCGAGCACTCGCTCGCATTCACGTCCTCCTCCTCGGCAAAGTCATTGTTCGCTCCGGCAAGTGTCCCTAAACACTCAAAAGATGAAAGTGGGAACATCACACGGTTACGGTTGTTTTTCCCGTTCACTTTTCAGCCTGGGCGTAAACAGGTAAACCGCGAAGCTAAATGGCCGTGTGGGCCTGCGGGAAGGGTAGTTCTTCCTCTCGGCAGGAGGATCCATTCAGGTGATTTTCAGCTCGAAGCCAACGGTTCGCGCGAGACCTCTTTCACACACTCCTTCCGCTTTGCCAGAGACTTTTCTGGGCCGATGCAGAGCGCACGTGCGCCTTTTTCATAATCGAGCGCGAACTCCTGTCGATTCGTGTTCTCTGAGAACTGCGGTCTGCGGTGGAGCGAACGAGGAGATTCGCTCATTGGCAACGATGCGCTTTTACTCCTTGGAAAGCCGCGCGTCCCTTTGCGAGCATTCTCTCCGAATGCAACAGAGCCGAGTACTTGGATCGCCGGACGATTGTCACCGGGCGATTATTGTCGGGAGTTATCGGGACGCTCGAGAATCGGCCTCGTGGAAAGCGCGCTAGGATGCAGGTCCCTTTGCCGCGTGACAGATGAATATAAACGTAACGTGCCCCCCGGAATTATGCGTCCGCGGCTATAATTAGCCCGCGTCTAACTCGGCTGGGACGAGCACACACGCGGTTTCCCTGTATGCCTCCGGCAGACGTGCTCCCGCGGGAACACGGCGCTCTATCTGGGACCTGTTCCTCGTTTCTTGGAACCGGACATGCCACGGGCTCCCTCGAACTCGCCCGGCACTCGGCGACACAAATAGCCCCGCGCGCTTCGTCTCGAAGCCTCTCCGCTTTCCGGCCATTTCGACATAATACCCGAGTGGCCCTGCGCGCCGCGCGCACCACGAAAATTAATCTCGATCCCTCCGTCGCGGTTATATCTCGCTCCGAATCCGCCCGCGGCCATCGGGATGAAATAAAAATAGCGCCCGTCTACCTGCTTCCCGTTTCGCGCGAAAGGTCCCCGCCTATCGTAATACCGGATGAACCCACTTTAAACTTGGAGTATAGAATATCGTCGGGAGGCCGGCGAACTCGCGGCCAAGTACGGCCAAGCAAGTTTTAATTAAAAGTTGCCGGAGCATTTCCACGGTAAAAATAATGTTGGAGCGGTGAAACATGGCGAGTGGATCGAGCGACATCGGGAGGAGAGTTAAGCACGCTCGATTTCCTATTCCGATCCGGGCAATCTTCCGAAAATTGCGGGGTTCGCTTGCCCCGAAATGAAATGCAGCCGGTGCGCCGGATCGATAGGTCGATCGGTCCATTCGTTTCTAATCGATTCGTCGCCCCGGGAGACTCCGATGGTACATTAGCGAATAGAAGAGGGCGACTCTTGAATATAAAGCCGGAATGTAAATGGCCGATAACCGGGAATGCAGGGCTTACAAGGGGAGGAGGTCTGACACAGAATTCACTCGGGACAAAGGGACTAGAAAGATAATAAACGCTGTCCGTCCTCTCCGGGCGATTAAGACGCGCGGGAGGGACTGGGCGCGGAGGCGCAGTCCAATGAAAGCGGCGTTAACGAGAGGTACTGATTTAATTGTTTTCAAGCGCGACGAGTGTCACTCGCCTCCCACCTTGAGACAGTCGCCTCGCGCGGAACTGCGCTATGACTCTCTTTCTCGGCGCCTCGCGTTAATTTAAGCCCGTTTTAATTACGCTCTGCTTCGCCCCGAGACGCGACGCGCGCCCTCGCTCTGAATTCGTTGCAGGTATTTCGCGGCTGTGTTTCTCGCTCTCTCTACTTAAAACTATTCCACCTAGATTGAATAGAGGACCGACTCGGAATTCACACTCGCTGCGCGCTTCCTTTCACCGAATGTCTACTTTTCACAAAGTTATTCCCTGTCCTACGTGTTTTCAGTGCATTTGTTTTACATTTCTTTTCTTTAGTGAGCCTCGCAGTTAGTAAACTCTTCTCCGAAGAATGACTTTACGTTAAGTTTCTTTAACGAGTGTGTCAGCGAGTTTGTAGTGCATAAACGTAAAGTCGAGGAGGGCAAGTCATTTTTCGTCAGCCTACGAGCAGAGTGTGACGACCCGATAGCGAAGACCGTGGAAGACCTTTTCGCATGGCTCGAATGTATTAGCGGGTGAAAGAGTGATATGAATTACGGCGATAGTATCCCTCTATCGATCCACTAATTCATTCGTCGCCCGCCATTGGCCAGGCAGGAATGCATATACCTATAACGAGGATGTCGGCTTCAGGGTGTGTGTGTGTGGCATTAGCGAGAGTGATGAACGGTTCCCCATTCATCCAGCTGATTAACGTCCGCGTTGACGCGCCAACGAATCAGGAACATTCTACAGGGGGGACGACAGGGTTCCACTATATTGTAAACTTTTTGAATTCATTATTCATTTCGCTCCGGTTTTATATTTCTCTAACAATATTACTCGGATCTTGTTTGCGCGGGGAGAAAACAGCGTCAGCGCAGTTGCGCGCGATTTGCATTTCACATGGGAAAAATCAAATTGGAAAAAAACGGCGGGGTTGGATGGGTGAAGCGAAATTTATGCGCGTGCAATGTTAACAAAAAGGACTAGAGAAAGTAGAGTTTGGCAAATGTAACGATGGAAAATATGGGAGAGTAAAGAGCCGTCGTATAACAGTAATTGGAGAATGCGGTGTACGCACTGTTGGAATTGAATAATCACAGGGAGGAATAATGAAAACGCTTGAAAGAATCCACTCGAGCAGCGGCAAACAAACATACGATTAAATCGAGCCGCTTTTAATTTCGCATATTTGCACTGCGTGCGAGGCAAATGAGTTTTCGGTACTTTCGATTTGCTGCCTCCGGCCGTAAATATTTGAGCATCCGCCCTGCGAGAAAGCACAGCAAGCGGCGCTCTAATGCACATTTTTCCACTGCTTAATTAACTCAATTCTGGCGCTTACCAGCTCGCCCGTTGAAAATATGTTCTAATTGGAAAATGCCAGTCGTACACCGCACCTGACGAAAGCCCTTCGAGAGCGAGCGCGAGATGACCTACTAAGTTGCCGCGGCCGCTCGTTCCGTCGACGCACTGTTTTCAAGGGAGCTTGCACAAGCACCCCAGGCCCTCCGGAACACCTTTTCGTGAGTATAATTTAAGTGTGACCCACATTAGAAACGCAACAGGCGCGAGTTGCGACTCAAATAGCACACCGCGTTTCCTGTTGTTCCCTGACGCCTGGACCGCCGCGAGCCGCTTATAATATTAATTTACGAGAAAGCTGGATATCCACTCCCGGTCTTCCATCACATTACCGACCCTTCATGCCACTGTGTTTCTATCAAATGTCCGAGAAGACGAAACTAATTACATTCCCAGAATTACCGTTGCCAAATGCAGACCTCACACACGACTGTTAATAACGTCGTTTATTAATAAATGTAGTATATATAATTTCGTGCTAAGTAAAATTACACGGGCGCGAGCACCGTGAATAGTGTCTCCTGAAGTTGGAAAATGATCCACTTGGAAGAGCGGAGGATTGGTAAATTGGTGCGAATGAGATTCACAGGGGTATGCGCGATTACATGGGTCGATGGGACGCGGAGAGTCCGGGGGAAAAAAGGGCAGAATGGTAGCAGCAGCGGGCGAGGTGGAAGGATTATTTTCCCTCCTTACACCCTGAGATAAATTACTTTGGTGCGCCGGTAGCCGAGTCTGAAATTGCAATTTCATAAATTCGAGTGGCTGCCGCAGCTTCCGGTAATATGGATCCTCTCTGCATCCTAGTTCCACTCCTCCACTCGCTCCACCGAGGCTGCTTCTTCCCTCGCTGTCTCTCCCTCATTTCTCTTCATTTCTCTTCTCTTCTTACACTCGAGTCGCCGGGGTCCCTGCGAGAGCCGACTTGATAATTACTGCGCCCTCCTTCCACCCCCGCGGGCTCGCGAATATTTTCGACGAAACAGTTTATCAATGCACTCGCGAGCGTAAGTCTCGGCGCGCGCCGCTGTTTGTTTACGGGCTTATCGCATTAGAATTTACAAGAGCTCTTGCTCCTTTGCTATCTGGAGCCTGTGTAGAGGAATAATGGGCTCTTGGGTGGAGGAGATGTACAGTGGTTGACCTCTCAAGCCGATTCTAAAACGTTAGAATAGGTCGTTGAGACTTGTACCGTTATAGTTGAACCGTCGTATTTCATTTCACAGTTTCTAGCGCTCACTAAATCTCGCGAGGGTTATATCTGCAAACCACGCGATTATTCGAATGGCTGGATGCCTCTAATCTGTCAGCGTTGAGAGGCTAAGTGGAAAACTAGGCTGGGAATGGTTTCTCCGAAAGCAGGATTTCCCTCGGCGATGAGGCATATCCGGTTTTAGTTAGTTCCGCTGTTTTTCCGCTCGTCCCATTCGATTCCCTTCACATTCGCGCGGAGATGTGGAAAGGAGACATCCATCATCCTACTTTTACGTCTGTTTCACTTCTTGCGCGTCCACGTTTTATCGTGATAAATGTTAACGGTGATAAAGTATCGCCGACAAACATGCGATACTTGTCCCGAAGCGAAATTGATTGCGCCATTACAAAGTTCTTGCTGCACAAGAAAAATTACAATGCAATTGATCAAAGCTGTTACCCCGGCGTCAGCATTCCCAAGGGAATTGGACTTTTCTTCCCTCAGGGCTTTAAACCTCCCTTAAACCATTTGTTCTTGGGTTACCGCAACAAATGGCTATCTCTCTTACCCCAGTAAATTCGCACCACACTATTCTCACTTCGTTTCCTCTCTTCTTTCGTGTCACCTGCACGACCCACAACCACAAGATCCCAAGACACAGTTCTTTTAATTGAACCACGAGACTTAAATTTTCCAATATCCTCTCCAAGAGATATTTCTTTCCAACCAATGCATAAAAGTCCTCGCATTTATAATTCAGTGGTTCTGTTTAAAGAATTCCTTTCTTGGCGCGTAAGACCCCAGAGATCAAAGAAGATCATATGGATTTCTCGCCGCTACTGCGTTTCCTTCGGTGGCAGGGCCTGAATAGTTTATCAGCGTAATCCATAAAAGAGAGCTACCATCTCGCGAGCGAGAGAGAGAGGATTTCAAATCAAGCATAAAGGCCGATCGTAAAAATTCACGCCTCCGTCATCCGTGTTGTCAGAGCCGTCGTGTTACGAGAGGGGTTCCTCGAGCTATCTCCCGCATCTCCAACTCCCGCAGTCAGCGCGCGTCCTCCCCGATGTGTCGCGCGCCAGGAGAAACTGTATTCTTTCTCCGGCAGGCAGTTTGCTTTTCCATGATAAATTCATCTTTGCGGCGCCTCCTGCGGCTGACAGGCCTGCATCTTTTTCGACGCCCGGGCGAACCACCCGTCGCCCATAAAGTGCGTCGCCCACGCACCTGCCGCAGACGCCCTCTCCTTCTCTCGCCGTAACTCGGCGACTCCCTGCGAAGAAACCCGGGGAAATACGATCCGCCGTTCTGCGTCTAACTACGTGGGACTAACATCGCTATTTTCTATTTCAAAGTTGATAGAAGAAAGGGGAGATTTCCTTTGGATTTTATAGAGATCTGCGGATAAGAGTGGAGGGAAAACGGTTGGTCGTTGTTTTTTGGTTTTGGGTATTTGTTGGAACCCGACGCACTAAGGTAGGGCGAGCTAGCCTGGCGCTTGCTCTGGTGTCAGAGCTTCCCATTACGGCGTTAAAGGTACAAAGGGCAGGCAAGTTGGACGCAAACTGGCTTGCCGGTTCCCAGTTTTGAAAGCTTCGCATTACCCATTGTCTTGGAGTTAGTATATCAGAGGACGTTCGAGGCTGTCGCCACTTGAACGCTTATTCGCACAATCGCTTTCCAACCTGGAGAGTATCGAGCCGGCTCCTCCAATAGCCGCGCTTGCCAAGATCAACCAAGTCTGCCCCGCTAACAATTAAAACAACTGGCTACTGTATCGCGGCGCAACGCTCGACTCGACTACCCCGGCGGCGAAACGAGCAATGTGATTTATCCAATTTGGTGTTTAATCAGTTCTATTTACCCAAGCGGTGTTTAATAAGCAATTTATTTCTCGTACAAAGTGCAATTAATGCCCCACGCAAACAGTTCGCCGGAGTATCGTTCGTTTAAACATCCTCTGTTTTCCAGGACGCCCAGGGCGCACTGTCGCTAATTCCCGAAGCTCGTAAATTTCGCCACTCGGAAGATTAAGCTTTTTTCACCGGGCGCGCGCGCTCGTCGCACTGTAATACACTGGCGCGGCGAACGCTCGAGCGCGTATTTAGTCGCAGCGGAGAGCGCAGTGTGCCGGCCAAGTTTTGCCCAAGTTGCCGAGTTCCCTGCCGAGCAATTGTTTGCCCGCGAGGAGCGTTCTAATTCGGCGATGAACGCGCCGCTCCCGCCCTCGTGGCGAGAGCTGTTTTGTGGATTCCTGGAACAATGGGCCGAAATTCTTGGATAATCTTGCCGGCGCACACTGTCCTACGCAAACAGAGCGCGCGCGCGCCCACGGAGAGCTAATGTTTTATGCAAATCTCCCGGTAAATTGGTCCGTCATCCCCGAGGGTCGGTCAACTTTTGAAAAAGCTCCGGCCTGGTCAACCTCGCAGCGGATCAGGCGCCCGGATTCAATCTCAATCTCGTGGGGAGATTAATCGCGCGAGCCCACTTACACACCCTTAACCGGTGCGGCTGTCGGCAACCGCGCCGGCAGGTATAATGGATTTCTCTCATTGGCCGAGGTGAATATTTCGCGGTGCCGGAAGTGGAAGCGTTTGTTTGCTTCCTGGCAGTGAAACGCGGTGATTTCCGGGCGCAACTACGTGCACAACCTGCGGTTCAGGCCTCTGAAAATAAACCGCTTTCTCCCTTTACCTTCGCTTCTCGTCGCTTTTGCATGCTTCGTTTCTGATATGCTGGAAACCGAGCGTCCCTTATTAATACTGGCAAAATCTTTCCGCCACTTCCAACTATAATATCTACCACAAAAAAACGATACAATTCAATTATCATATGCATATTATTGCTGCCCGTTCAATACAAGATATGTTATTGCGAATCTAAATTCAGGAATGAGGAATATATTCGCATTATGAATGAATATCGGCGGCGGCCTACGGTAAGACCCTTAAACATCCCATCGCCGGCGCATAAAAAGAGCCGGCGTCTCGAGAACGCAGACGGCAATAACGCGGGGAGTAGTCGTCCTCACCTTGGGTGCCGTGCGAATGAGAGGCGGCGGCGTGGAATCCGCAGGATTTTCCAGACGTACGGCCGATTATCCTGTCACATACATTCGCAGCCCGAGCGCGCAAGGGCTCTCCCGCTTCCGCGGCCAGTCCTCTCCCATCGGAGAGGAATTTATCGGCGATTCTTCGATTCCGCACGACTGAAGGGGGGCCCGGTGAATAGGGCCGAAAGCTGCCCCCGGGAACGCAACAAGTTCACCACGCCTTTATCCCGGCTGACTGTCCCTTTGTGCCCTTGGAATTTGGCCAGCAGCAGCCCACCAATGGCCGCCCTCCCTCATTTCTCTCGCTTCTATGTCGCATCCACCCCCTCGGGAATTTCCGAGCGGCGACGTCTGCCAAGCTCTCCTGCACCCTGCCAGGCTATAGTTTCTTCGATAAGCTTTTTATTAGGACCTCTCCCTCCCGGCGAGTAGACCGTGCGATGGACACTGGACCCGTCTGGCGAACGAACCACTCCGCTTCTTTTTATATCGTGTAATTGAGTTAATAGTCGTAACTTGGCAGTTTAACGAAACTCAGCGTTCGGGAAGGTAAGAGGCTTAAAGTCCTCGCAGGGTAATGAAATGTCGCTGGAGCTGAATGGGAACCTCGAACAGCCGGCGCTTTCTCACGCTCGGGATCCCTGCAATTTTCATTTTTCCTTGAGCGCTTAGTTTTGCGGATCGGTGCACTCGGCGGCATTTAATTTGCGCGGTGTCTCGTCTCTTTAGAGGACGAGCGTAAGCTCGCCAATTAACGCTGCGCCCTAGCCTGGATGAGCTCTCCCGGCTTCCTCGTTCTTCCCTTTGTCCCTTTTGTCCGGGGCTGACTCCGATGCAGAGATTAGCGGGTAAGAGCATCAATCAGTGGGAAACATGTTGCACGCGGAAGACTGGCCCGCGCCCTCGCCGCATATCACACCTGGGAATAAAGCCACTCTCGTGCGCGAGTGTCGCCCGATCCTTATGTCTCCCTTTTTCGCGGGACGCGACTAACGGGATTTCTTGAAAGCGGTCAGAGTGGATTGTAAAAGCTTTGAAACGACTGCGTTTCTCATTTTTATATCGACTCTCAGCGCTTTATAGAGAAAATTGTAAAAGGGCTTTAATTCTTGGGAGGAGAGTCTAGTTTTAGCCCAGATGGGCCTCCGGGTGCAAGGAAACGATGGGAGTCTTTTTTCTTTATTTTCACAATTTTTTACGATCTTACGTCTTATTACGTGGCTGTTAGTCGCGCTAAAGAAAAGGCGGAATTCCGCGTGGCAAACTGGGTATAATTCATGCTAGTAAAACACAGCGGACAGCCCCCACTTTCAGAACGGCCTCGCCAACTGTTGTGCCATAAATCTGCCGAATTTCAAGCGGCGCACTTGAAATGTTCCGCGAAACTTGGTCTTAGCCCTTGGACCCTGCCACCCCCCGGGCGTGATTTCACACGTGACCTGACGGCGTAAAGTGCCGGTGCACAGGGTGACAATGCGAGTCGCGAGGTTCGTTGGGCGCGTTTGCTCGCCGGAATTGAAATCCTCGAGGTGGTTGAGGTAATATCGACTTCGGGGAAAGATGCGTTTTGACCTCGCTCGGGGAGACGCGTGGAGGAATGGGGCGGCCTCGTATTTTCGCCGATATCGGAATCTCGATTGTCGATGGAAGGTCGAGTGGCAAACGTGGCCCGATTGACCTCATCAAGGCTCACTATGGCGAGACGTGTCCCACCTATCCTATCAACATTCCTATCTGCTGTCACAAGTCCCCTCAGGCTTGATCGCTTCCCGCCGCCACTTTCCCTCGTTCTCTCTTCCCTCCAAGGATAATTCTCGGCGGAAAGCTGCTCCTCAGCAAGTTTTATCCGCGCCATAGACTCGGTCCACTTTGTCCGAGGAAAATCAATGCCCGCGCGCCTCCCACCGGAATCTCGAGCTCGGCTTCGTTTCACTCCTTCACTCCTGCGAGATCTATTTCGTACTAGAGCGGATTTTCGAATGACCGCGGTAATTAGTATTCCGCCGAGATTAGACCTTCGACGTTGTTCCCCTTTGTCGGGCTAGTTCCTCCGCACGAGTCTGTGATTAAGCTGCTAATTGCATTTGTTGTTCCGAGCGCAAGGGATGATTGGCCGCTGCCAAGAGTATGGAGAACCGTGGTAGGATGAATAGCGACAGCTGGCCTCTCAATTCTACGTATGCGTCCTGATGGAGCGTAGTTCCAACCCGCCTAAATACCAGGAGAGTCGATGATAATGAGAATTATTATTCATGAACTCCGCGTCGAAAGTGCCGACGATTATTCACTCTCGTTCCCCCCATTGCGTACCAGTCGATTTTTAATAGCACACATATCTCTCTCATAACTCAGCAATAACAGTGCGCGGAGTGCAACTGGAGGCCCAGCCAGAAATAAAGACATTCCGCGGCTTCTCCTCGGAGCCGATGCATTCAGAGGAACGCGGTTAAATATCAGGCACATGTTTGGATTCCGGCGGGCGGACTAGCCATTCGAATATAGCCAAGTGTGGTCAATAGCAGTAGCGTGCAAAGAGCTTCCCGGGAGCGCGCGGCGGCACAATGGTGTGAGGGTGCACAATGAGAATACCGCGCGGTGCGCGCACCCTGACTCGTGCTCTGCTTATTAATATTGCACGCGCTCGCCGTCGGCGAGGGCCAACTTTTATCTCCGCTCCGACGCTGCTCTCGCCCGGTAGCCCCGGCTGGTATTAATGTTCGCCAACTTGGCGAAATGTCGAACAGCGCGGATCAGAGCCAACTTTATGGCCCAGTCGATACTTAGCCTCGATGCCACTCGGTGGTCACATTATTGTTTCTTGTGTCGCTTTACTCAATTTCAACGACCTCCGGCAAGAGTCTTCTTCGATACTAGCACTATATCTTAGGAATTAAGTCCTCCAACTCCCTCAAAGAATATATCCTTCAATTTCAATCCTTCACATTGAAATTAATGGGGATAGTATATATATAAACTTAATGTTAATGTTACCCTTTGTCGACTCAAACGAAACTTACCTTCGTCCAAGTTAGTTGGATATTAGCACAGGGAATGTCAGGTCTAACAAGCCGTTGTTTCCGTTGTATGTTGCAGGCGAAATTTCGCGTGATGGTGGAGGAGAACGCAGCGACGGGCGCCAGGCTAGACGGTGAGCTGGAGCGAGCGAGGGGCGAGTGCGCGACCCTGCGCGGCGAGCTGAGGGACGTGCGGGGTGCGCTGCCGGTGTTGCTCAACAACAATAACGCGAACAATGGCCCGGCGTCGAGCAGCACCGCCAGCAATGCCTCGAGCAGCAGCAGCTCCGCGCAGGAGAGCGATCAGCCGCAGCAGACCCAACAGGCCCAGCAGCACCAACCGAGCCACCAGCAGTCCGAAGACGCGAAGCGCTTGAGCGCCGGCAGCAGTCCGGTCGACAAGAGGAGCTCGGCCAGCGACAAGTCCGCCAGTCCTATCGATAAGAGGACCAGCCCCGTCGACAGGAAGGACAGAACCAGCCCCATCGATCGCAGGACTAGCCCCATAGGTACGCCGAGACACTGTCACCCCATTTGCATAACGAGCCAACGCAACCTGATGGATCGCTTCGAACCGCCGACCAATGTCTCCCCCTCCTTTCGCTTCAATCGTAATTCCAGTTAATCGAGTCTCATCTCGATTGCCTTATGGGATCTGCCAGGCTACCGATCGCCGAGCCTCGCTGGCCAAGATTAACGATTAGACACGCGGCCCATTCGGCGCATCTGCTGTCGATCTCTGTGTTGTAACGTCAGCTTCAGGATCGCTGCACGCCGGATTCCACTAGTTTGACATGTTTTGGTGGTGGATTTGATGGATTGTTTGGCATCTGTAATATTCTAAGTGCTGTATGATTTTGCTTGTGTGAGAGGCTGGTGGGTCTGTGTGTTAAAAGGAGGACGGAGTGTCTGCAGGGATGCGCACGGTGACGGGGCTCTCGCTCGAGTTACCCGCTGCCTTTAATTACACCGGCACTTTTAATCAAGCGGAATCGTGCTAGTTTTCCAATGGCTCGACAGATTACGTAATAAGCGAAGGCGGCTCCAGGGCTCCCTCGACGGAAAATAGAACGAGACTCTTGACTCGGCTTTAATTGATACACAGGTGTTGCGCAACACTCCGCGACCTGTAAAACAACCAGTCGAACGCGTTAACCCTGTCTCGTTACGCTCTCTTCGTCAAGTAGAGACCTGGCCCAATTCCGCGTCTCATAGTAATTACAATTGGCCGAGTGACAGTTCGAGTGCATTTCAGCGCGCGGTTTGACAGAAGACCATCACTCCGGCGCGAGATCTGTCATCGGTGAGATCGAGAGAGCTCGAACGGCTTCATTAAAATCTCGTTGGACCGTACTTTCCGGCTGGCAGCGGCGCCTGACCGCCGGGCGCTGAATAGTTTGATCGATCCGAGCGCACAGTAGTTAGGAAAAGTACGTTCTTCGAAAGTAGCTTTTCATTGATCCCGTCGGTGCTTTGGACGCGGCCGCGCGCCTCTCCCTCTCGCTCCCGTGAGACAAGACGGTTTGATCGATTGAGCGATTCACCCCTGCGAAAGTTGGCCCCGAGCGGCAGAGGGTGCACGTGCCCCGGCAGCCGCGGCGCATAGATATCTCGGCCGAAGGAAGCCGCCTCTCCGCGGCAAGAGTATTCCGAAACTTGGCCTGGGATACGTGATAACGGTGCATTCAAAGTTCCGGGCGGACGCGCCGCCGTAACTCATCGCGACGGATCAGGAACTTGGGGAAAAAATTGTATTGAAGTGCCGCGACCCACTTAGCCCGCACGAGACCCCTTCGGAACTTCCGGCTTGGAAGCGCTTGAAGTCCCCGCGGGGAAAAAGGATTTGATGACCCAGCCCTAATTAACTTGGCCGATAGATCGCGAGAGGCTACGTAGAGCGGTGATTTATTTCGGCCTGGATATAACGGCGTTTCGGTTGGAAGTTAATTAGATAATTACCGGCGAGTTTTGCCGACTCGAAGCGCCCGATCATTTTCAATCTTTCGCTGCCCGCGGGAAATGAGCCTCTTGGCGATGGGCTGACTGACATAATGCCTCCATAAATCTGTGTTTGAACTTCTCGGACAAACAGGGCTACTTCTCCGTCATACTTAAAACTTTGACTTCCCCGCCGTCTTATCCGTTGTTCCCTGTAGTGGAGCCTCTCTGGGCTTCTCTATTCACCGCGGCGCTCTCGCAGCCGCTCCCGAGGTCTCCTCTCTCGCCGAGCAGCTAACTCATTCATTCCAGTTCTCTTCGAAACAATCTCGTTAATAAAGTTGCGACTACTTCTTCGCTTGGTGTAGTCAAAGTTCTCGAGCAAGTTCAGCCGGGAGAAGAGCACTTCATTGATTATGTTGCTCTCCCCGAGTGGATCGGCCGCCATCTGATTTCTCCGCGAGACTTGTTTAATGAACTCGGCGGAACTTTCCTCGCGGAATTCGACGGGCTTTCTTCCGTCCGTTTTGCCCAGCTTTCCGGAACAATGGTTAGTCTCTCGATGCGGAATGTCGCGGACCGCCCATCGGCCGGCGGGACGTTGACCGGGAAGCGCATTAATTGCAATTTAAATAGCTGTGCGTTAAACGTAGTATCATTAATCGGACATTTAATGAGCGCGCGATCAATCACTCGGCCTATATGTAGAATACTTTAGTACCAACCAACTTCGATCGCCGCGTGCTCGACATTTTTCCCCAGAAATTTGGATGAATTTCAGGGAACTTTCGGATGAATTGATTGACTGATACTAGCAGGGCGCGAAATCTCCACTCGCCTTACTAATTAGTTCTGCCATCACTACCAGCACTACTTGCGTTTCCCATCATTGACCTACTCCGATTGGCCACGTTCGAGTGCGGATCATAAAAGGACGAGTATTACTCCAAATTGTCTCGAAGGCATTCGAACATAAAATTAATGACTCTCTCCCAATGGCAACCGTGTCGGGTATTTTCATCGTAACCATAGAGAGTGTCATTGGCTGTGCCCTGAACCACTAAAGACAGCATCTCCCGCCGGCTTATTTATCAGACTACGCCCGTGTGCTCTCGAAATCGAGTGCATTTGGAGTGCCCATGGCAAGACGCCTCCGATCATGCACTCAACCTCTCGTACTCCCAGTACGTGCGCGAGTAAAGCGAGAGGAAAGGAACTCACGCGGCGAGCGGCGAGATCGCCCTTATCGAGCAGACACGCGTGGCGATCGCGCAGTGGGCGCACGTACCAATAAAGGTTGGCCGGCATCCAACGAACTGGCACACTCGTAAAAGGCGCTATAACTCTTCTCGCCGACTTTTTTTCCCGACGCGCGCGCGCGGGCGCGGGCGCAGCCTGCTCTCTTTCGCTCGACACGTGAAGCGTACGAAGGCTGGCGCGAGGCGGAGAGAGGAGAGTGGCAAGGCTTCGGCGACGGAATTCAGAATGAAGGTGTTTATCGATGGCTACTTGATTCCGAGCGAGACGAGTGTCCTCGAGTGGCTCGAGCCAAGGGCCACCAGACACACTTTGAGGAGGCCGATATCGCCAGGTTTGGCGCGCTCACCACCTCGTTTGCGATAGCTGAGCCCACTCAATCACTTTAACCCTTTCGCAGAACCAACAGCTCAGTCATTGAGCCAACAGAGCCCAGCCATTCTACTAGACCGCCGAGTTCCTCGCTATAGCATTCCTACCTCCGAATTCCCTGCCCATTCACTCCTACTTGTGCACGCAGTCCGATGTGGTCTTAGTCCGAATTCAACCTCTACTGCTTCATTGTTGATTAAATATACTACTCCGTCCAGTGATTCTTAGAAAATCACTGATTTATACCGAACAATCTTCAAGTAGTCTTCAAGTAGCGAGTAAAATCATACATGACATGTTCACCGGAAAGATCTAAAAGATTTGCTCTCTTGGTCGACAGCTAAACGGAATACATGAAGCTTCGCGATCATAAAATATTTGCCGAGTTGGATAGAAGTTGGGGTGGAAGATGTGTCAGGGCAGATAGTAAAGCAGCTCGTGTGTTCCCTGTTAACAGAAAAGCGCAATGGCTCACCATGTCGCAGCCCCAGCGAGAAGGCACGGCGGGCGTACGCGCCAGCCCTTGAAAAGACGCGGCTCGGTGGCTCCGGGGGTAGCGTGGACTCGAGATCGGGCAGTGCGAGTCCCGACCGCCTCTCTGCAAATCGCACCAGCTTCCTACATCGCGGTGGCAGTGAACGCTCGAGCGGCGAGCGACTGAGGATCACCACCAACCGAGATTCCATCAGGTAAAATATCATTTGGATTAAGATTTTTGAAATAAGATAAGTTATTTTAATAATTGGATTGTATGTGGTGTGGCAGAGGAATAAATCGGAGCATATCGATGTTAAGGTCAAGCAAGGAGATCAGCGAGCACGAGAAGGACGTGGAGAAGGACCTGGTGGACGGCGATGTGCGCGGCGACGAGGACAATGAACCACCTGGACCAGCCCCGGGCAGCAGACCATCCTCCCCGGCTAATTCCCTGGGTAGGAAGCCTGGCATTTAATTATGGAAAGGCCCTCCCTTTCAGCTGGGCCCTGGCGCATTCAGCGACCGCGATTATTCCCCGGCCACGACTACTGACTCGCCTCTCTACCTATGTAGACCGTGTATTCGCCTCGAATTAAATGGGGCTCGGTGCGCTCCTCTCTCTCTCTCTCTCTCTCTCTCTCTCTCTCTCTCCGCGAACAAATGTCTCTTCTCCGCTCGGTGTGTCTGACACTCTCCCCCCTCCTTTTTGTCGGTCTTTGAATGCCCGTGCACTCGTGGCGAGACGCGCGCAACCGAAATGCTCGATCTCTGATGCTCCTCCCGTTTCACCTCCCCGTTGACTTTCACTGGAGAAGGCGAGCTGGAGCGCAGTCTGGCGCGAAATAGGTCAGCAATTTTATCTGTGGCGCGCTGAAAGGCCGCGGACTAAGAGATTGAAAGCCGGTTTGATTATAGTATGTACCTGATGGACAGGAGGGAAACCGGCAACGTTTTAGCGCTAGCTTTCCACCGGGGCTTCGGCTATCATCCTCTATCGGGTTTTCGCGAGGACACTACTCGCAATTAGAAATCCAATTACAGTATTAAAGGCAGGTCCGGGCGAGGGGGAGAGTTAGGCTTGGGAGTAGGTTGGACGCTCGGACGCGGGGAGGTCGATCGGGGAGGTCTCATTAATCAGAAACCTGTTGAGAATCGGGAGACACGGGCATTGAGCGGTCTCGGCTCATTGCTCGGGCATGCGGTAGATGCAATCGAGGTCCCGGCTATTCATCAGAGGGCACTCGGGTGTTTGCAGGGATTGGCGACCCGGTGGTGGCCTCCCGACTCTCCAACATCCACGGGGGCTCGGTCGAGCTGGCCAGCGCCAGGAGATTGCGCCTCGAGAACGAGCGATTAGTCGACGAGGTCGCCCGATTACGGCGGCTCCTGCTATGCGGCGCGGGCCGCGGGGAGGTCGGCGCGGAGGATGCAGCCCTCGAGGAGGAGGCACGATTTGTCGCCCTCGAGATGGAACTGCAGCACGCCAAGGAGGCGCTGCAGGTACTCAAGGCTGATCGCAAGAGGCTCAAGGCTGAGAAATTCGACCTCCTCAACCAGATGAAGGCCCTCTACGGCACCCTCGAGGACAAGGAGCGCGAGCTTCGCGACTTCATACGCAACTATGAACAGGTGAGTGTCCCATCTGACGCCTGATGCACTTCTGAGTGACTCTTTCGCTATCACGCGCCAATTCCCGCCGCGCGGGATGTCTTGCCTTCGGCCCATGCGTCCCGGGTCAAGATCATCCCGTCGAGCTCGAATCTCGCCAATGCATGCACTCGCTTAAGCTCACGCTGCCCTTTAGGGACTAACGTAGAAAATTGCTGCTGCAGCTATAACACAACTCCGTAGTGCCGTAGCTATCGCTCTATGATTATTCTCATCAATCGGTGCTCGAGTTGGCTCGAGTTCATATTTCTTGCACCTGCTGATAGAATGCATGCGATTAGGTAAAAGGGCCTCGGCAGCCACGCAATCGCAAGCGCCATTACTCCCATTCAAATCAGCCGGGACCCTTAACAATCCACACTTTCTTCTGTGCGTGCGTGACGCGCGCGCGCCCGAGCTAAATTAAGCGGCGCAGGATTTATAATGCAGCGAGCGCGCATTCGCACGCGACAGCCGCGCGAGCGCGAGACAGCTTTTACGATGCATTTTCAGCCGCAGTTAAACCGAGCTGTATTACTTTTGTAAGTAGGTTTTAACTGGAAGAGTAGATGTTCGCGGCTTTTTTCTTCTCTCTTCTTTTTTTTTTTTCACCGGCGCATTAATGCTCCGCGCGCGCACAATTGCGAAGTATGACGAGCGGCAACGTCAAGCTCGCTAATGAGCAGCAATTTCAGTAAAGATTAGAACTATCCTTACTGAAGGGGGCAGAGAGTCAACTCGCGAGTTTATCCGCACGTGACGCGCGTGTCGCCGAACCAACACGCGGCCGAGCAATTTTCCCTCTTAAATACTTTCATTAAACTCGCTGGAATTTCTCATTTTCTCGGGCGGGCGTTATCGCGCTGTCACGCGGCTCGCTTCAATTTCGCAAATGAATAAGATGCCCCCTTCTTTACACTGCTCGCTCTTCTTCAGCTGGGGGAGTCAGCGCGATTCATTATTCACGCTATAATTACTGTCCAATTGCCAGCCAGTCTAATAAACAATTAGCGCACATGGAAAGAAACGTTTCACTTTGTACGAATCGAGCGTACAAAAGTAAGTTCACGTCGACAACCGTGAACAAGGTGTTTCCAGCCAATCGGAATTCGCGTCTCCTCCTCGGTCTAATTCAGCCTGGCGGAGGTTAATAGTCCCGCGGAGAAGTGTCAGGAGCAGGAGCGGCGGACTTTTCTCTAATCACGAGAAGCTGCCGGCACTCGTGGGTAATACAGGCCGAAAGAAAAGCGTCGGCAGTGCTTCCAGGGGGTTCTCTCTTCTCCCCTCGGAGCGCAACCCGTCAATTTACCCTTGGCTTTACGGGGCTGCTCCTCAGGCCTTCCCTTCGCTAACCTACGACACTCCGCCACTCTCCTGCGGGGCACGTCTTCGCCCTGCGCGCCCCTTCGCCCCTTCGCCCTTCGCTTTCCGAGAGCGAGGGAGTAAAACGGGCTGGGATAGTCGAGTCCTCGTTTCTTCAGAGCTCTATGATTTTCTATCCGTCGTGCCGACATCCGCTTTCCACCCTCTTGTTCAAACAGCAGCGCGCAGACAATCTCCGCGATCTCTACTGCTAACGCGAGCGGCCTAGCTACCCTTCCCTTTGTTTGGCATCGCAGCCGAGCGAGAGAGAGAGAGAGAGGAAACCTCCTTGAGAACCAGCCCTCTCTAGCGCTCCACTGCGCTTTTCTTTGTGTTTGCAGCCTCCTAGTAATATCCTTCCCAGCTGCTTCTTCTTCTTCTTCCTCCGCTCCTCCTCGAGCTCCCCTTAATACGTTTCTGTTTGTGCGCGCTTAATACGTCGGGACATCCGAATACACCGGGGGCCCAGTGTGCATTAGATGTGGATTCTGCCAGCCCAGGCATTATCGTACCTCGGAGACGCCGGATTCCGATGACAGCTCTCCCTTTTGATGATGACGCGATACAGTAATTCCGCGGTCCTTGTATACTTGTTTACGGGTAAACAGAGGCCGGGGGAATATTGGAAATAGTGGGCTGGTTCCTCTCGGGTTGACGCAGTATTCCTATCAAGCTCGTCTGACTCGCGTCGACCTCTTCTACTTGGCGATTGCCGTTCCTGCATTATAAGTTTGCCCGGGATAGTTCGCCGAAAGATCGAGTCACGTGTTTACTCGAGCAGTGTGGAAAAAGTGTCTCGTCTACCTCTCGGCACTCGTTACCTCTTTCCCGGTCTTTATGCGGGCGTGCGAGTCGTAGGATGCCGGCTGTTTGCTCGTTCCTCTTTAATGCTATTACGTGAGCAAACCTCGCTGCGGCAAAGGGAATCATATCTATTTACGATGCCGTGATACTCGAGAGCCTGTTTGTTCGCGTATCAGTGGACGAAAGGACATTGGTGCCGAATGACCTTTTTTATGGGGGAGGACGCCCTCGAGGGGATGTCTCGCCGTTGGAGAGGACGCGACGGCATAGTTCTCGGATCCTCGCTAATCGGGGAAATGTCGAGTCGCCCGTAACTAACACCCGACTGATTCATCGGACTGGCGGTAATCGCGTTGGCCGAAAGTTTAGCCGATAAACGGCCTGTAACACCTGTTATACGCGAAGTACCGAGTTACTTGGCCCTCCGAGGGGAGATAAGTGGATTAAGTTCGCTCTAGCCGATCTCTCCTAGTGGCTAATGGCCCGGGGTAAATGACACGCGTAAATAAACTACAAGTTCCGTGTCTAGATTCGATTAGACGAGCGCGCGCGCACTTTCGGCAAGTGTCAAGCCAATTTGGCGCGGGGGGGCAAGTTGCCGCTCGATTGTTGAGAGAAGTATCCTTCAAATTCGGCTCGGGCTAAATCGTAATTCGGCCGAGGTGTCCTTTCCCCCGCGTGAGTCTACCGTAATCTACTTAGGCCCGAGCGCGACGCCCGTTTCACCGCTGATACTCATCATACAAACTTGCGTAACTCCGTAATACATAATTGCATTATTATAGCTTCGGGAATTAGGTTCGAGGACGCGGAGCCGCTGCCAGGGTCCTCCAGCATCAACCGCTGCCCTCTAAACCAGCGAGAAATTTCGCCCGCGATATTAAGTCACTCTGATTAATTATCGATTTTCCGCGCGCCCGTGAAGTTACGGAAACATTAATATTCGAGCGGAGATATTTCCAGCCGAGACCAATGTCCGCGCGGCTCTTTCGCTCTCCCGCGCTCGGAGGTGGCCACGTCAGGCGCACACACGCGAGATAATTGCGCGCGTAATTATCGGCTAAGTGCAGGAGCAGGCGCATGCGGTGCTACGGAGCAGGTGGTGACGGTTTTCGGGGGTCGGAGTTACTGCCCGGATATGGGTCTCTTTGATCGTTGATTGCAGCGGATGCGGGAGAACGAGGCGACCCTCGGACGTCTCCAGCAGCAGGGGGTTGGTCTGCCCTCGGAGGAACGAGAGCGCGAGAGGGAACGGGAGCGCTGGAGCTTGCTAAGGGCTGCGAGGGACGAAGCCGATCGAAGCCTCAGCCTCGCAGCCAGCCTCGCCGACAAAGAGGCTGCTCTTTCGCACGCACACGCCACCATAAAAGAGGTAAGCCGAATTGCGCCGCCGAACTCTCCTCACTTGCCCTTCCAAATTCATGAGACTTTCATTGCGCACTTTCCCCCTCTTCATTTCCATCGCCCCCCTCAGTTTACCGACCCGATTCCTCCCTTGTGTGTTAGCTTAACGCGAAGTAAAAAGATCTACAACTGTCAGAAGTTGAATCTCAAGTTAGTGGTTGTGACTGGCGAAAAAGAAGGCTCTTAGACTAGTGCATGCACTAGGTTTACGCAAAGGTTTGCTCATTTTTCACCAGCGCCAGTCCAATGCCCCGAGCATATTGCTTTGGGAGCCACCAGTCGCAAATATCCGGCGACATTACGGCGTCTGGGTCGCGCGATGCAAAATGCAGCCGCAGGTTCCGCGACCTCCTAAAGCACCCTCGCCAACTTGCCTGACCCCAATGCGCCCCGAGTTCGCCGAACGAGCTGCTCTCGGTGGAATTCGATATCGGCCGGCCGATAATTTATCACGCGCGTCGCGAGAGAGTGGATCGGACGATTTTTGCCGCGAGTCTGCCGCGCCCGGGAATAAAGCCGGAATTTCTCGACACTGTAACTTATTACCCGGCAGCCTTCAGCCCCCGGTAATTGAATGATGAAGTCGTACATAGCCGCTGGCAGTGGGGAATATACGACGGCGGTAAATGAAAAAATATCGTGACTGGCAACGCGTGAATCAACGCGCGCGCGCGTGGGGCACGACAGGATATACGGCGCGCGCGGTGCAGATACGCGGGAAAATATTGTCGGGAGGTCGGCGCGATAGAGGGACGGCGGCGGTTGCGCCGGCAAAGCAATTAAGTTTAAGGAGTAGCGCGGCTGCAGCATACGCGCGCAATTACGCGAAGGTGAGCCCTCCTTTGAGCCCTGAAATTGTCGTCCGCCCTCATAAACGAGACGCAAGCTCTAACGACTTTAAAAGCCGATGCCTGGAGGGTCGGCCCGCAGATGCGCCCCAGCTATACACAGCGGAGAGTCACGCACGTCCGCGGAGCATCGCAGCTCGCCCTGTCAGACTAGACTCTGCGCGTGATTTTTCCGGCCACGAAAGCCCCGCTCGAACCAACTAATTTCAACTTCCGCGACCCGCCCGCTCATTACACGCGATATTGTCCCATTATGTCAAAACGGGCATGACACTAAAACCGAGCTGCTCAACCTCATAATTCAGAGTAAAAAGCGATATAGTTAGCAATATAGATGCTAGTAACGAGGCCTTAAATGGAGAAACCATTAAGGAACTCAAAGACTCATTTCCCACAAATTCACGGCACCATCCAAAATATCCTCTCTGCATTCACATTTATCATCCCCTTCATCTTACCATCAATACTAACATCATCCTCATTAACCATTACATTCAACCTGCAACCCTCACCAAATTCCAACTGCCAATGACTTCATGCTAATTCCAACCTAAATCACACGGAACACACCCATCATCACAAGTCTCAATATCATAATTAGCAACCACCAACCTAAGCCACCAGTCGACAGCATTAATATCCCAGACTCCAGTAAACAACAATAACCATCCTGTTTAACGACCCATCATACATGATTAAGTGTTCCGTGCAGTTGCAGCGCCAGCTAGCTGAGAGGGGTGGGCCAGTCTGCCTGAGCGACCAGGAGTCCCTGGTCTCGTTTCCACGGGGCAGCGTGAACGGCGCCGCGACGCCGGGCGCAGGGAGCAGCAGCGGCGGCGGCGGCGGCGTCAGCGTCGGCGGAGGCGTAGGTCTGGTGGCGCATATGAACTCGCAGGCGGCGTTGGGTGCGACGGAACTCGGGGTCGGCATGGTGAACGTCGGCGGTGCCGGGGCGAGCGGCTCCGGGGGTCAAGCCGGCGACCGGGGCAGTTGCAGCGCCGACAGCGGGGTGCGAGGATCAAGCGACCGCGAGAGCGGAGGCGCGACCAGCGTCGGCGGCAACCTGTCGGATTCCACGACCGATGGTAAGCTAGTTCTTAACCCCTTGCACTCGATGAACTATGGCCACCCCCCCCCCCCCCCCCTTGGCTCCACCCTGCCGAGGCATAATCCTCCCTGCGAAGCCAGGGAGCTCTCGTGGCGCAGGCCGCTTGCCTTCTGTAAATCACCGCGGGACTCAACTTTCATTCTACCCGGTGATTTTACCTTGGGTTTTACCAATCTGCGAATCTCTAAGGCTTTATTCACTGATCGAGAGTGTACGCGTAGTTGCGCGTGTATCGACATCGTGCAATTGTTAGAATTGTTGAAATAGCCGCTCGACAATGTGATAACATTCGTAGAGACTTACTCTTGCGCGGAATAATTGGCAATTGGTATTTTCGAAATGGCCGGCAAGTATGTCGAATCCACAGCGGAGAGATAAAATCCAGTTAGTCTAGGACGATAAATCCCCATAGAGCGTGCAATCAGGGGCCATAAGCCCGAAAATAGTGAGAGCGAGAGCTAGCGTATAACGAGTTTCCTGTTACTCTCGATTGAAGAGACATTCTATTAATTGGCGAGCGGGTCACTTGGAATGGGCGATGCACTAATCGAGGGTATTACCTTCATGTATTATTCAGCCAATCGCCGTGGCGGCGCATTAAAACGGAGTTTGATCGATTCGCGTTGGAGCAAACGGGCTTCGGTTAATAGAGGGATCGCGCCGCGCGGTTCGCAAGCGCTCATAGACTCCTTGGATGCGCCGACACGAAGTACCGGCTCTAGTGAAACGGAAGCCTTGTTAGCCTTGCGAGCAGACGAGCCTCTTCCAATGAAACTAATAGAACTTTTTCCAAAGGTCTCCGCCCTATAACACCTTCCATCGCTCGACACGGAATGCCTAATTAATCGCCCGCTCACTTTGAATCGTGTATTCCAGTTAAAAGACGGATTGGCTGGTGAAGGATGAGACCCGTCTCTCTTACGCCCTCCTTCTTTGCTTTTCCCATCATGTCCCGTTAACTCGGCAGTCTCTGTGCCGCCGTCTCCCGTGAGAGCTCCGATATACTTCCTAGAACTTCTTGCACCTCGATACATCAATACAGTATCACCCGGGGCACTGCGCATTCGACTGGCTGGAGTTTACTAAATGCGATATCGATAATGATATCCTGAGCAGTAACCTGCGCAAACACCAGCCGCGCCACTCGTTTATTCGCGCTCTAGCTGCAATAGCAAAGTGAAATACGACGTCGGACGCGGCTGAGCGTTCTATTACGCCAATATTAATCCTACGGGATCTATAAATAGTTGTATCGGGAGCGCTCGCCATATCCAATGGGGAGGTAGCGTCGCTGGTATTACATCGAATTCCCGCACGGCGCGCGATCTCGGGGAAAATGGCATTTTTGCACGGAGTGTGCGCTCGACAAATATCGGCCTTGATTGACCGGCTAACAAGTTAGCACGGTTTTCGGGATATCAAACCTAGCGGCGATCCAATCGCCATTAGGGTGCTCGCCAATGAATGGTTATACTACCGGGAATTGATATTTCGCTATTTCAATATTCGTATAGTATTAGCTATGGGGCTTAATACCAGGCGCAATATCGGGTTATTAATAATCCAACATTTATCGTCGGATCTGCAAACTGATCTGGCGGTATTTAATTCAGCCGAGAGTCATCTTTCCTTAAGGGTCTCGGGGAGGAGTTGTGTTGATGTCCTGTGATCGGTAGATCGTAACCAATTGGCACTTTCAGCTTCAAAATTGCCGCGGGCACTGGGCGAATTGTTTCTATCTCCTGTATATCTGCGCGCAGGCACGCCGACAATAACGGTCGAGGGAAGCGGTCTCGACATGGACAGCATCTCCGTGGTATCCTCCGTAGCACCATCCCACATATACCAGTGTAAGTGTCCAAGCATAATCAGTAATCACTGATCGTCGTCTCCTTTCATCGCCTACCTCACCCAACTGACTCCTCCGCTTCTGTGTGAATATATCATACTCTTCTTTCACTCTCACTCACTCTCTCTCTCTCTCTCTCTTTCTCTCGGTATACCATCTGTCTGACTTTTCGTTACTTATTTATCTGTCTCTGTCAACTGTCTGCCTTTCTGCCTTGCTGTCTGTTGTGTCGAGGTGCCTGCTTCTCGTCGATCGTACGCCCGAGTTTCAGGGCGGCAAGTATGGGTTGGAAAGCGAACCGGTTAATTGAGCTGGTATTGGAATAGCGTCGAGTTCGATTCTCGCCGGACTCGACCGGATACAGCTATTGGATGCATGTTCCGCCGACTGTTGAGTGTCATGATCGTTTGATTAAGGTCAGAGTGAAAGTTGGATGTGGTTTGGTACTCGTTCTATGTCGACAGAGACTCACCCGGTGGTACCCTCAACTTTCCTTCAATTGCGAGTCCCCTGGCTAGGTCTAGTGTTTGTCTTTGCGATTGTCTGTCATAAGTCGGCTTTCCTGTGAAACTGGAGCGCATCGGGTTTGAAAGATGTTGTTCGGACGCTGGGATTTCGGCCAATCTAAGCACAGGGTCTTCCCCACTTTGCTGGTTACAGCGGCGACCACTCCGAAAGACTGCAGCCCCACTTTGTCCCCGCTAAATGCATTCTCTAGATCGATGGACAACTCGTCGCTCTCACGATCGGTCGAGCAGCTCTCCAGTCCTCTGGAGTCCGAGCCACGAAGAAACAAGCAGCCACCACCTGTTGTCGCACCGACGGCGCATTCACGTTCCTCCGCGACTCGCGGTGGTACGTGGGGCTCCATATCACGGTAAGAATATCTCCTATTTTCTCGCCAGTCCAGTTGCCTCGCCCTCGAATTCCCTAGACTGCACCGAGACACCATCCCTTGGAACAATGAACGCTTTTACTCGCAGGATTTAACTAATTTGATTATCCTTTAATTCGGAACAATACTCTCGCGAAACTCTGAAGAGAAGCGGAACGTCGTTAAGAATATCCTCTTCTCTCCGACAGTACATTAAAGCGATCGCCAAGTGAAAGAGGCTCGTTATATCCCTTTCACTCGGCTTTTCGTTATTCTTTAACTCCCGGGGCTTTCATTGTCTGCAAGTAAACGGCCCCGTAATTGATGATACGCTAATGGTTGTTAGGAACAATGGCGGGGGGTCGACGTGAACTGCAAAAGGGGGGAAACGTCATCTTTAAATTAGTTATTGCGGTGAAGGGCGTTCTTGTGAGTGGTGTGACGAGCTTTTGCATTCAGTCGGGAATTGCAGAGGAGACAAGTCCAATTTAGGGGCATCGTGATTTTCATTCGCAGAGTGTTCGCTCGCTCGCGGCACCGAAAGGCGGCGAATAACGCTGCGAGCGGAAGTGCGGCGAACGAGGGCTCCGATGGCTTCGACCCTTATAGAGCGTGGTCGCCCCTCACGGAGGAGGGTTACGCTGAGAAACTGCGTCTGCTGAGGGAGGCTGCCTCGGTGCCGATGGAACGGTGGCGGGCACCCACTGTCTTAGCCTGGCTCGAAGTCGCCCTCGGCATGCCGCAGTATGGACCGCGCTGCGCTGAAAACGTCAAGTCGGGCAAGGTAATTCTCTATTTCGCTGGCATTACTTTCCTCTCGTACATAGAAAAGTAGACAATTAAACTCGATTGCTTGTTGTATCTGTGTAGGTACTCTTGGAACTGAGCGACGCAGAGTTGGAAGCCGAGCTGGGCGTCTCGCACCCGCTGCACCGAAAGAAGTTGCGATTGGCGATAGAGGAACATCGGCATCCCAGCCTCGTTCGCTACCCTTGCATAGCTCAGCTCGGTCACACATGGGTTAGCTCCGAATGGCTGCCGGATCTCGGCCTCGCACAGTATTCCGAGAGCTTCGCCACGAACATGGTCGACGCCCGCATGCTCGACCACCTCAGCAAGAAGGAGCTCGAGAAACACTTGGGCGTCACGAGGAAGTTCCACCAGGCCAGCATCGTGCATGGCATACACCTGCTGAGAATGCTCAACTACGACCGACAGGTAAGTCTGTGGGCCGCAATTGGATGGATATTAAAGTTATTAAGAGCTCGCGAGACTGTCGAGATATGGTTCCGAGTAGACCTTTAATTGAGTTGTTGAAACTGTTTGGAAAAGGCACTGGCAGTACGAAGACACCAATGCGAGCAGATCGACACGGACCCCTTAGTTTGGACGAATCAAAGGTTCATTCGGTGGGCGAGGAATATCGACCTGACGGAGTACGCTGAGAACTTGAAAGGTATATTATATTCAATAAGCGTGTATGTTACCAATCCTGAATGCTTCTCATTCAATCCTCACTTAATGCCAAAGAGAGGAACTAAGGCCTTCTTTTTCAACTTGGATCTCGGAGCGTTTTCTTTCTGTGCCGTTGTTGAAAGTGGCGGTAATAACGATGGACGGTCATTAAATAGATTCGGGGGTGCACGGTGCCCTGGTGGTGCTCGAGCCGTCATTCACCGGTGATACGATGGCGACGGCACTAGGAATACCGCCGGCGAAACACATGATCCGACGACACCTCACCGCCGAGCTCGAAGCCCTCGTCCTGCCAGCAAGGTACTCAGTCTACTGTCATCCAGAGGCGACACTGGACAACGCTCACTAATCAACATTCAGTCGATTCTCGTTCCCCGACGAGGTCGACTACGGACACACCCGATCACCCTCTCTGACCTCTTCCCCCTTGAGAAATTGTCCTGGTCCTGCGAGAGCATCGTGGAAGACTCCACGTAGGTAGAACTCGAAGCTCGAGGTAGGTACCACTGCAGTTAGAGGCACCGGGTCCTCCACTGACCCTCCACGATGCTCTCCGAAGGTGGACCAGGACGGCTTCATCTGCGCTCGCAAGTAGTAATCCCGATGAGTTCGTAGTAACTGGGTCTATGGGATTTTGCCGGGTCTCCACTTGTTTGACAGTGGTCTAATCATAGGATCGAAGACCGGGGAACTTAGATTCAGCATTGTACGAGGGGAGGGTGCGGTGAATCGTCCGGAACTTTGACCCATTTCAATTGCATCGAATCGTTTATTTAACTGCTTCCGACAATTGGATGATTAAAAGGATAGTAGTACTGAAACCAAGTGACGGGCACGTGGGAAGAGAATGTCGTACTCGGTAAAGCCTCGATTTCTAAAACTCGATTTAATTTCACGCTTTTTCGACTGGGGAATCGTAATTGAGCATCGAGGGGAAATGGGTTGACAATCAGTAAGTCTGACGCAACGAGTTTTATTAAAATCTTGTCAATTATTTACACGGACTGGTGTCGCGTTCTAGCTTATAGTAAACGTTCGCTATTACGTTGCAAGCAAAAGCAAATAGTAATTAGTGTACACGGGCGTCGCGCACATATCTAACGCAAACGATCCCGCAGTTGTTTATCGTAAGCGCCCTAAGCCCCCTTCGGGCACTCTCGTACATAAATGTGTACTCGCAACCACGGTGTTTAGCTTGGAAAACGTTGTTACTGTATAGTTGACCGTACGCGATAGATATCAATTTTTTCAAGATTTCTACTCGATACCTATAGCCTATAGCGCGCATAACGCGTAATCGTAATGCATTCCGCTTTTCATCCTGAAGAAGTACTTAAGTACGCGATGCGATTGTACATACCACGCCGAGGGAGGACTCGCTCGGCGTTGATTGACTGGTACGAGGGTATAACGCGGGTCAAATTCGCGGCAAAAAGTGAATCTTTGCATTTCAATCATTATATTATCCTGATACTAATCGAATGTACATACAGTCGGAAGCTCGTCGTGATCGGTTTAGTCTTAATGATATACCAGATAAATAACGACTTCTGGGGTGTACCAGCTCTCCCCCTCGCCACCTCCCGAGTTGAACACAATGTTCGCTGGAAACCAGCAAGTCAGAGACGGGTCTAGACGAAAAAGGAGAGATGGCGGGCGGGAGTTACTAAGTACGCACTCAGAAGTCAATCACTCTAACATGTCGATGTACCCGAGAGCTTGCGGATCCCAGGATCAATAAGTGGAAGCATTGAAAGTTCCCCGAGCTCGCGCTAAATTCCTCGAATTACTCAAATTACTCGCAGCAGTACATGAGGCCGCGTACGTTTGGTAATACGCTCCGCAGGCTCGGCGGGTACATGGACCTCACAATAATAGATAGTCGAAGGTAAATAAACTCACCTGGGCGAGCTCGAGCCACCGAAGCCGGGCCGCAGTTGTCGAGGGCGTCGGTGGCCGTCGCGGTCGCCCCGGCGAGAAGTACTCATCCGCAAATACACACGCTATACTTGGATATGTCGGGAATACACACACGTGACTACTACAGTACAGTTATACAGTCGACATGATGTACATATACAAACATGCAGTAGCATATATACCCAGTGGAGAGTTCTAGAGATATCTGATCGTTGTGTTACTACTCGGCACCGATTCAGCGAGCTCGCTGGGTCTGCAGTCCACTCGATCGCGGATATATGTCCATTTCGGTAATATGTGTCTCATAGCTGAGCCGTAGCCCACAGCTGCCGCCTGCACTGCACTTGCGCTATGTACAGCACACGTTAATACTTAGTGGTCCTGACGTAATCAGTGGTTCAGACAATCATTCACTCAATGTAACTTTCGCCCCACAACCACCCCTGGCTCGCGAGCACTCACCAGTAACTTTCCAAAGTCTTGTTCACAATTCAAGTGACCCCTCGTGCAATCTCATTGCCACGCACTTCAATCGTTTTTGAGTAAATTGGCAATTAATCTCTCCAAGTAATATCATGAGCTTAAGTTTAAAAACTTGATCGCACGTAGTTGTTTCTTTGGGAAAAACCATTTGACTAGGTGGTGAAACAATATTCCTTGACCATTCACGGCCACGGGTTACGTCAGCGTGCATTATAGTTCCTTTTACCTTTTTTCTAATTTGCCAACTTTGATATTTCCATCTTTGACTGTTCGATGTTTATTCTGATTGACTGGCTAGTCGGTCCCGGAGCGAGACGATCGCCCCGCAGCGGGTGGCCTGTCGCCTCCGGGATCCAGTAAACATATATATATACACTCTTCTATATCGATGGTGCACAAAATGCTTGTGTATGTATATTTATGTTGTAACTAGATATTCATTATAAATCCCGTTCGCTGTCGCCGCACACTCGCCGTGAGCCACTATCCAATCGCAGCGGTCTCTTCGACAGCAGCCCTATCGAAACCGCGATCGTTTTCCAATGGACATTGCCAGTAATTACGAGGGACAAAGTGACGTGGCGATAGTGGCACATTCGAGGCGAGGGTGCGGCGAACGTGTGTGTGTCCGCGATGTCGCCAAGGTGTGTAGGCCGATCTCCCGTGCAAATGCAAGGCAAAGAGAAATGAGAAAGAGAAACAAAGAAAAAGCAAGCGCGAGAGCAAAGCAAAGACACGAGATCGGCGTGTGGATGCGTGTACGCAGAAAGGCGTGCATGAAAACCGGGTGGTGTGCGTGTGCGTAGAAGTCAGCTGGAGGTGGTGCCGAGGAACAGCAACGCCGGGGGTCGTCCGATGAGCACCGTGAGCGCGGGTGGTAGTCTCGGACGTGGAAGCAGGGCGCTACACCTACAGCATCATCAGAGCTCCCTTTCGGCCCTACACATCACGGCTAATCACTCGGGCACGGTCGATAGGCGCAGATCCAGCCTCAGGGTAACGTACCGCCTAGATTCAGACACACACTCCGTGCACGAAAGCAATAGCAACCATTGCATCGTACCTCTTGTCTCACCTGGACGACACTCATCGCTCTTACCCTAGACCACTCTCGTACACAATGATTCTCATCTCAGATTTTCATTGAACAAGTCTACCCCGCGCTTTCGGACCACTCACTGTCAAAAGTCAACCTTTCAACCCTCGGCGAATGTTTTCGCTAATTTTTTTCAACATTCTTTCCTCTCCACTCATGTCATTTGAAATTCCCTTGGAATTCGTAAATCTGGATTTTAAATATCAAGATAGTAGTATTGGTACAATTAGGGTCTGTACGGTGAGTTCCGTTCGGTGAGACACATCTTCTCGATGGGTCGTTTTGTTGTGCTTGCCGTGCGGGAATTGGAACATGCAACTCTTATCGGATCTCTGTCGAGTGTGCGTACTTGGGATTGAGAGTAGAGTAGTGATGACGTTAATGTGCATCGATGTTCCTATTGTCATACCTCGCGAGAGTATCCTTCCGATATAACGATACGAGCCAGAGAGAAGAGCGGGACCAGAGAGACTAGTCCCACCGATGATTTTTCTTGATACACACATTTCAATGATGACACCCACACGCTTACTGTACCACCATGCTACCTAGCTAACACAGTCTCTCGGCCGACGTATATTCCGGCAGTCATTCATCATCCTATCCGCTGGTCCGCAAAAGAGAATGCCTGTGATCGCGGGAGAGGCTGAATCCTTTCAGGCCGAACTTTGCCGATAGATCACAATTAGAGTTTTCGCGAAGCTCGATCGATCACACGGGCAGTCTCGCGGTGTCATCCATTCATTCCGGCATTGGCCACGGGGGTCCAGGCCCCCGTACACACGAGCGATTCATTTGTACATACATCTATACATGCGTGTCACCTCGTAACTCTCATTCTCTCTCTATCTTTCTCTGCCTTTCTCTGTCTTTCCCCATTCGCACGAGTGCATGGCATCGCTTCGGTAAAAAGGAGGCTCGCGCAAAACGTTCCACGAGGGATATATAACCACCTTCCCGCCACGTCTTTTCATACTGCTTGGTCCTTATCGGAGAACGCCCGATCGTACTCGAGTAGATATCGACAGGCAAATCGGGGCTCATCCCCGCCTTTATCTCGGATAAATCGCTTCCTCCAACAACGCTCTCGCCGCTCGCAATATTTGCGCGCACGGGCCGTCGCGCGGCTTGCCAATTCAATGGGATTGATGTAATTTCCGAGCTGTTTCGCGCGAGCCCTGAATATTCATAATAATATTCGGGCGGCCCGCGCCCCGCCCAATTCTGACGGGACAATGTTTAGCGACGACATTTCGACGCGTTTGCCTATTGACGCTCGTCATTAATTCGGAGCGATTACGTTCTTTCGGGGTGGAAATTGAGCGCGGAGGACAATTGTGCCGGCTGCTGTCGATATGTACGATTAGATCAAGCGTTCTCGCGATAAGGGTCGGAAGCTGTGAGCTATGAGCTCAACCTAACGTTGCTCATTGTCCCTGCATCCTGTGGATCATCGCAGACCTGCAGTCTTCTTTACTTGAAAAAGGTTCGGTATATATATACATACATACCTATTATATATATATATACGTATAGATACTTATCTGTACTTATATTAGTCCATGATTGATTTCACAACGTCTTTGTACATCGTTTCATCGTCCCGAGAACGTGGAGTTCTTAGAACTCCTAATTGGTCTACAAGCCGTAGAATTCCAAAGTTACCAGGAGGGAAAGCTTTTTCGCGGCCAATTCAGAGATACTTGGGTTGATGTTCAATATTTGCGTACCTCCAGTTGTCAAGTATCAATGAAAGTCCCTTCTGGTAGGTTCGGGCCGGTTGCTCTGCGAGGACACGTAACGTAATAATCGATATCGCAGGACGAAACAATGATTTGCAGTATTTTGGATTGATGATTAATCTGGATGAAATTTCGCTGTAATGCCAAGTCCTGTGCGGAACGTTACGTGTCCGTAGCATCGTAGAACATTAAACTAGAGATGTGTTGTCGTCACAGCAGCCTGCTGATGAGCAAAATCTAGCGTTCGTACCACTGGACCTCCTCATTAGAGAAATCGGACGTTCCCATTTCAGTGCAGTCCTGCATACAATCACTTCGGTCTCTCAGTAATTATCTCACTCGCACCCCAGTGATCATTCTTAGCTTGTTCACGAGAGAAGTGCGCTAGCCTGAACTATCAATCGGCACTTCGCTGAAATCCGAACGCTCCCCGTAGCTCTCGGAAGTCAATACTTGTAGTAAATCGGAGAGATTACGAAACCGGCAATCGGCCCTTTCGATTGGCAGACGCTCGGAAGAGAAAAGACTGAATTTGGGATACTATCCTGGCAAGTATCTTCCATTCAGTGGTCGCGCGAGAAAAGCTAGTGATCGCAAATACTTCCCTCTTTGTACTTAACTCTAATACTATTTACGCGAACTCCTGTTAGAATTGAGCGCTCCTGCTGACAGGGATAGGAATTGACGCGGTCTCCCTTTGCGAAACCCTCTTATCCACGGGGTCTCGCACTCCGCCGTACTGCTCAAGCCAAAAGAATCGCCGGTGCATCGAGCTTATTCGACTTTAGCCTTGCAATACATCGAACCGAGGACGAAACTCCTAATTGGAATTCGACTCGAATCTCACTCCCTTTGTTACACCGCCACGCTTTTTCATGACCCATTGACTCTGCCAATTCACGCGAGCGCCTCTTCACTAATTACTTGGTCATTCACACCCCTGATATACACACTATCCATATCTGTGAGCAAGTTGCAACAATAAATCCGCCCTATCAGAATTCAAGCTTTCACGCCGTCGCGTGGTTGGGAACGTGAATACCAACAGTACTCCAATTGAATGACTATTAGACGTCGTGCCACTATCGATGTTTTGCATGAGATAGGACACGCACAGTTCCGATTGACGGTGGAAAATTCGAGTCTCGATAATTGGTCCTGAGGTTCGATGAACTGCGAGCTTAACGTCGCCAACCCCCCTACATAATGATCCTTGCTGTATCCTGATCTTTAGTACGGCTCATCATAATCGGCACGAGCCGTTGTATAGAGTGTAAATAAACGAGCAGATAGACACGCAGACAAGTTAACTAACATGTCCTCCAACCGCGCATATGTAACCGAAAGTGTGCCATGCCCAGAGGTACGATATTCTGTAGCGAGTACATACTTACTCCCAGCCAGTCGAGTGGAATCTAGAGACGAATCAGTCACGAGATGCATTGTGTGCACACTTACATTGCGCTAGGACGTCCCTTAGCGACGCAACACGAATTATAACGAGAATGGCCCATTGTGTAAATATAAACTGATGATTTCAATGTGGAATTCGCGGTGTGGGTTCTTAATTGACCTTGTTTCCTCATTTACTAGTTGTCGTGGAGGAGCTCACAGGTATGCGCCTTACAATCTACCAGTTAACAATCAACACCAGCCATTCGTATCTTCTTCGCCTTCCTCCCACTTCTTGCATTTGATCCTTTTGTCGCTCTGCTTCTCGTCGGATCTCTTCCCGGCCTCTCTCGCGGAAAACAGCCTTTCCTGTCGCGGGAGGACGCCGCCCCCTCAATCCTTTCATCCCCCGCGGCGCGGCGCTGAGTTTGTTTGTGTTTTTCCTTTAATTGGATTGTGTTTGCGTGGAACGGACACGGAAAGTTTGTGCATACAGTCTGACCAGCCAGGAAAACTGTTACTGTAATTAAGCGGTTTCTCTAACTCTAGCCTTGTAACAGGAACTCCATTCCCTCTCCAATCTATCATACCAATTTTGTTTCTAGAGTAGCTTTTGCAAGTGCATATACATTCAAACCCTTTTATCTAACAAGACGGATTCTGATTTCCCCAGAACAACCAAGCACAAGTTTCTCTTCAAGCGAACTCTTCTCGCAGTCTTACTTTTAGTCGGCAATCATTCGTCAGAGTGCGAGTGCCATTCTCAGACTAGTACCGAATCAACTTTTCATCCCCCCATCACGTCATCGAGTAGATTGTTCCACAAGTATCCGCCGATTACTTTCCCATAGATATGATTCTAGACATAACTCGGCAGTAGCAATAGCCGGACGAACCAAAGTAGCGCGTGTCGAACCTACACAAAATCCCCCCCGTCCCCCACGCCCCGAAAGAGCAGCATCTTGGGCCACCTTGAGAAACCTCTTTCCCGAGCATCGTGCCACGAGGAACAAGCCGAGTTGGCCTGAGCGCGTAGATCGCGCTCGCGCATCGACAGAGGTGATCTGACAGTAGTGGCACCCTTTCTTCTCCGCAGGGATCATTGAGCCGAGCATTCGGGCTTCGTCCGCGCAGTGAGAAGGCGTCCCCGTCCTCGTCCTCGGACACCGGAAGCCTGGCGAGCCAGTCGCAGTACATGGGCAGCGTGCGCAGCAACTCGCCGCCGCCGCCGCAGTTGCCGCCGCGGCCGATCACCGGTGGAAAGCGGCATCGTCGGGTGAAGAGCATCGGCGACATCGACTACATAACAAGTGCGGCGGTCAGCACACCCGTCTGACAGGAGGGTAGGCCCCACCACCCGGGGCCCTACCGCAGTCTCAGCGAGCGCGGATACTCACCCTCGTACTCCTCGCAGTACGGCTCGTACTCCGGTTACAGCAACGTCCAGCTGGCCGCCGGCGACCAGTACCAGTACCAGCAGACCGGCAATTATTATCAGCTGAAGGGCGGCTACTACTCGCCCCAGAGCAGCGGACCACCCTTCCCCGGTGTCCAGAGATACGGCAGCCTCGCGGAGGAAGCGTGGTCCTGCTCGGCCAAGGACGACCACTCGGCCAATCTAAAGACTAGTCCCAGAACGTATTTGGCTTAGCTACTATCCATGAAACTCACCGGCGATCGACCAAGGCACCTTTGTCGGGTCGCCTGAGTTTCATATAACGCTTCTTTGGTATGTTGACCGCGCTGCTATCCTCGGGAGACTAGAATTAATGGGCTGATGGCTGGCTGGGGCTGCTCGCGCGACCGCTGACATTATGGACGGATCGAGCTAGTGTCTAGGGAATTGTTTCCCATCGCTCCGCGTCGGAGAGATGCTTTATAAACGTTGACTGGGTCCTCGCGGATCCTTGGGATTTGATGAGGGACGAGTTGAGCATTTAAAGGGCGGCCTCGAGGAGACGCGAATTTTCCAAGAGGGACGTGCGAATCACTGGTGATCCTCAGGTAGCTAATGAAAGCGAAGATGGAGTGCAGCAACGAATTCTCCCCCGGCGGATGTCGATGTATTCTGACATACGTAACAATTGCCTTTCGCTAGGCGTTAACACAATAATTTTCTGGGAGTTTTGATCCACTCGATATTTCGGCCGCGTATGTTGTACTGTGCCCGAGATATATATTTCGTACGAATGAAAACTGCACACGTCAGGACCAGTTTTGTAATTGTACCGTAGCGTCAGGAGTTTACTGCATGCACTAACGCATAGAGACACTCCCGTTATTTGCCGTTGGTACTGAGAAGGAAGAGTGCACCTGCCGAGAATATCGTTTGGAGCGGCAGGTGTATATGTTCTTTGAAGTACCGATGGATTCAAGCCAGTATACGTAGGGGTTGCGGGACTTAAGCAGTACAATAGTCCAATTGGGTCAAAGGCACACGACACGATACATGAAATTTTTGCTGTTACCTCGTCTAGGACGCGCACGATATTCATAGCCGATAAATGTTTTACCAGAAGGGTTCGACCAATGTACGAATACGGTGAGTTCACCCGATCCGAATGTCCAGTATGCTCAAAGCCTTTTTTTATGGGTGCGACCGGACGAGTCATTACTACGTCTCTCTTATTCGTAAAGTTTTATAAAAATTACTGGATTCCTCTTGGTTCGCGGAATTTAAAAGACTCGTTTACCACGCCCCTTCCGGGGTGACTAATAAGACTGTTCGTGGACGACGATCGAACGGGAAGACTAAAGTTGTCGGTGACTGATGATCCCGCGAAACTTGGCCGAGACTTGGTTAAGTATACTTCCCCGAGGTAATCCGATGGTCGATAAGTTTTTCTATCGGAAGTATTAGATAAATGTTAATGGCTTGATTGAGGTATCACAATCGCAGCAAGAATAACAGCTCGTTTCTACGAATAGGCGTGAGACTCACACCGGTGAGATTGTGAGCTATAATCATACACTGGGGTTTCCGCCAGTGTTGAAAAGCGTGCTGGGCCGAAATCGCATCAATTGTATGCCACATTCCATTGTTTGTCTCTCTATAGTAATTGTAACGAGGTCGCTCGGAAGAGTGGCCGTCGACGTAAGCAAGACGTAAAACTGGCGACCAAACTTTCGGCGACGAGCTACCTAATAACAGGCAAACGGTATACGTAAAACCACTTTATCAGTAGCGACTGCGAATCCCACTGATGCGCACTTAAAAGTGCGACTGACTTCTGCAAAGAAACTGTCTGAAAGTAACTAGTTGCATGCGACACTCGACCCAAAACATATCAAAAGACATGGAATTGAAAAAAACAAGCGGACACGTTTCATGCCACTAGTTTTACAATATATTAAGGGGTTAAATTCGTTGACGCAAACCGTATAATAACAGTTTAGGCGTCCGTCATTATGATAATCACTGCTGGCCATGACTAGGACCGGTTTCTTGCATTCAGATTCTTTGGAGTAGGCGTCGACAGCGATACTCGCCGAATTGACACTTCGACGTAAAGAGGGGTGGATGTAAGACGGGGTAAAGGGGTGATGACGACAGACGCGTCATCGATGGGAAAAGCTCTGGTAATACTCTCGACGGGGATAAGTAACGCGTCGTGGTCTTGTGAGAATCGAATCTCTATCTGTAGATAACGATCGGCTAAAACTATTTATTCGTAACGGTAGATAATGATTTCTTGATATTTATACTCGACCCTACTCGGTGTTAAATTATTTCGAATCGACGTTCTGGACGGGACAAGTCGATGACGCCGCCGCGGTATATATGTATATGCATACCCATAGGTATTGTCGCCGTTTTCCCGTGGGAAACGGCGACCGAATACTCTCCGAACGAAAGCATGCCTTTCTGCGCGTACCTAAGTAATTTATTGACGTAAATTAGTTTAGGTCTTATTATTTATTCCTTGAGCTCGAGTGCGACGAGCCGGGCATGCCGAGCTTGAGTCCGCGATTGGTTGGGACTTTTCCGCTCGTTTGAGCCAGCGTGAGCGTTGGTTGGTTGTGGATGTTCTCTTAACCGCGAATGCCAGATTAATAAGCGGCCGACGGATGATTAATGGAGGAAATCATTGTAAATGTGCTGAGTACCGTCTGTATATATTTGTGTGAGCTGTATCTAAGTATTTGGAAAACGATTAAATAAACGATTGCCTTTACTTACACGTCTCTTTGCACTGTCCCGTTAGTGGGACGAAGACCCTAAGAGATCCCATCAGCTGTTTAAAGAACAGAGGAAATTGTTTCGAAATAATGAGGAAGGACAATATGCAAAGATAACTTTTATTCATGGCCCGAAATCTTTGTCTAACATCCATCCTATATTTCTTACGTCCTTATCCCTTTAATCCTAGTCTATATGTTATTTGCGCGTACATCTTATATATTTTATATACTCAGTCAATATTCCTTCAACATTTATCACAATCATCAATCTCTCCAGCAGCTATGGTTTCCGGACGCGTGGTATAAATATAAGAGCACTTGGGTGACAACACCTTCGATATAATATCTAGTTCTCACAATACTGCCCGATAAAAATGTCACAAAATGAATAAATGTTTTTTTTCTTTATATTCTTCGCTTACAAGTACTTCTTAGTTAGATTCAAAAAAATATTCAATATTCAAATAATGCTATCAATATGGTGCGGCATGCAGACATTTCTTCGAAATATGTGAGCGTTAGGCATACTTATTCTCAGTCAATTTGTCATAAAGCACCACATGCAAAATCGAAATCAAATAGATATTCTGACTTGCAATTAGTACAAAACATACATACATGTGTAAAGAATCGAAAGACAATAACATTATTAAACACTTTTCTCGCCCAACATGTCGTAATGTGCAGTAAGTAATCAGGTAGGAAATAAAATCAGTGATATGTTTGTGCTAAGTAAACTTTGAAAGCTGGTACAAACATGGGCATAATCTTTTCCATGCTTTCCACGATCGTAGTAAGGATTTTGTACATTGCTTCCCCATCGCTACCGGCGGCATCCTCCCTGCGTTTTTTCAAATGTGCCTTTACATATTTCACCACAAAGCGGAGAGCTGTCGAAAAGAACAGTTGAGGGGCGGCAGACGCTGTTAATAGTTGGATGGCGATTTGAATTGCTAAACATAAAATCTCTTCCGGCTCGTGTACGCCCAACACATCTTTTAAAACGTCCGTGGCTTCCTGAACTATTTGTGACGCTAAAACAGTTTTGACACCACCAACAAAACTCTCCACATAGACCGCGAGGACATTTTTCAAGCGTATGAAAACCTGACTATCGCATACCGTCCTATCCACATTACCACAAGCGTCTGTGCTTCTTCCCGCAGAAGCACGATAAGAAGCATTCTGAATAGTAATGTCTCGTACAAATTGCATTGGATCAAGCAAGTAATCATCGTTTAGTTTAATTTTCCCATTAGCATATTTCAGATTGATAGTCTGAACATTCGCGCTCCTCGGCGTGCTCGTTGACGCGTTTTGCGAGGTGCCTGTAGACGCGTTTGCCGATGGTTTCATATTAGCTAATATATCGTTTTTAGTATTGACAAAGCGTACAACATCCGCCTTCGTTTCGGCATTGCTTGTAGTCCGATTGAATGCCTTGCGCATACGCTTGCTACGGATGTTGGCTTGGAAATCGTCAATCACTTTGCCTTGTGTCGATTCTATTAAGGCGCCGGCAAACTTAACATTCATTACAGCATTGCTGAAGAAAAAGACATGGGCTGAGAACATCAAGACGTCAGCAGCATCGATAGTCTCTGTCTCTTGGTATCTCGTATAAATGGAGAAGCCTTGGTACAGGACACCGGCCCCGTTAAAGAAGAGGCAACCACCTGTTGCAGTATTGCTTGCAATTCTGGCAGCACTGCTTATATTTTGTCCAGCTTGTGCAGATCTTGTTAGCAAAGTCGTGCCTGCCGATGATGCGACGCCGCAGACACTTCCGGCTATCCCTATCCACGAACCCAGTGCCCTTCGGTCAGTAATGTTAATACTTTCCTCGTGTTGACTGCGATCGATAAGATTATGGGCTGACCGTCCGACCGTCCAAATGCCACTCGCTGCTGTTGTTACAGCTCCTGGAATTACAAACAGTTTGAAATTATATGATAAACGAAATTACATTCACGATGGAGAGAGTCAAGGTCGCGTGATGCGAACGAAATTGACGAGGTAAATTGCCATACCTATGCCAAGTATGGCTGGGCCAACTGGTGTGAACATTGATGCAACACCGATTCCCATGCCAACCACAGATACAACTGTCGATGCAGTATCCATGGCTTCGCATAATTTTGCCCCGAGTTCGCAGGCAGGTGAGTTCAGAACCTCCACTGCGACGGATGAACTTTCTTCCGTCACAAGGCAGGCTAGATCAGGCTGATAGAAACCATCTTGAGGAAGAACCATGGTACACGGAGGGAGAGTATTATTAGATTTGTAAATTTCCCAAGACTTGTAAACTCGGCTATGTATGTCAATGAACCATATATCAGTTGTATCATATTCTTTCTGAATTGTACCAACTGTTCCATTTCCTTTCGAGAATGTATGTTTCTTGATTTTTTTAACATACTTTTGAACTTTAAACAAAGGTGCACTGTAAACTTTTGGATCCGTAGCTTCATTCTCTTGAGTGTTATCCTTCGCAGTCCCCTGTGCTGCTGTAGTATCACTTTTTTCACGAAAGTATACAGTATATATAAACCCGTAGTAAATGAGACCCTTAACACCATTGTGCTGTATTCCATGCGTGACTATCTGATCATAAACTTTATCAATCATCTCCCGTTGTAGAGCATTATAGTCAAAAGCTTGTATAAAATCTGTTGAATTCTGTCGTCTGACTTTTTTCTGACTCATTTCCTTGGGGTCTGAGTTCTCGCCTGGCAGGCCGAACATTGACATAGCGATCTTTAATTTCAAATACTCAAAATCGTGTTCCTCATAGACTGTCCACTCGTCGGACAGCATTTCATACCAATTCTGTTGTTGGGCTCTTGCAATTTCAAGCATGGTTTCCTGTAAGGACATTGTGCAAAATATGAAATACAAGTGTCGTTTGATGTGTCCCAACATTCACCTGATAGTAAATAAACTCACCCATTGAATGTCACGTACACTGGCCATGACTTTTCTCAAGAAGACTCTTACAGGAATCAATTTCTAAATGTTAAATGATCGACAAAGGTCGATTTTACACTATACGAAATTAGTTTCAGCCTAACGGCAAACTGTTACAACCACTTTCTCGCACCGATTAACTCGCAACCATTCGACATTGGCAGTTTGGTGTTTCAATAAAGATGTGAGGAATCGAGGGGAATCACCGGTGCTGGCAGTTAACTTGACACTGAACTGTATTCAGTTAAGAAAGACATACCTATGGCAAAGCGATACTTAAAAATATCCTATCGCGGTTAAAGAGTGGTGGTATTGTTGTCATGCCCTGCAATGTTTAGGTTTGGCGACGGTTGTATTACTTAGGAATAGCCCGCTTATATACACGATCTATTATAGAAAGGAAGAGGGGTGATGGTCATATATGTACAAAAGTTTCAAAGGACAGCTTTGTTCCACAAACATTTATTTCCCACTTACACAGGTAGTACAAAAGGGTTAAACAAAACTTTTTCCTCAGTAAACAATGATAATTTTTTGGTTAACTTATTGTAAACATTAAAGCGTCATGAAACTTTGAATGTGGTCAAACTGTCACCGAATTTTTGTAGTCCTGGTCCTCTCTGCGTCCTGTGGGTGGACGCGCAGTCGAGCAACGAGGCAAACGTCGCGGGAGCCAGCAGCGCTCTATTTTTGGGTTTGGTGGCAAGTAGTGGCAACCACTGGTGGCAAATGCGCTTATCTATCTAAATTAATCTATATCTATGGCGGCCACGAAGGGCGCGAGAATTCCAGCGACATCAGAGGGCGACACAATCAAATCGAACTTCGACCACACGAGAGATCGAGAGCAACGCCCTGCCAACTTCGACTCCGACATGACGTCAGTCACGTTAGCGTGGCGGCCGGCGGGAACCGCAGTTCAAACTGATCGGCTGATATTACTGTGGGTGCGAGGGAGGGAGGTTTCGGACGCTTGCGGATGGGGATGATTACAGCGCAGGGCCAGCCTTCAGGATAGTACTGAAGATTGAGGGCACCGCTGGACCACTACGATTGTTATCGGGACATACCCTTGAGGCATATCTGATAAATTATTTCCCAGTGGAGGGGGAAAGGGACATAATGAGGCTTGCACGGATTTATTCCCAGATCCCCAAGAAACTGATGAGTTTTACTTCTTGCAAAGGCGACATTTGTTTATTGGAGGAGAAAGCATGAGTGATAGTAGGGAGACATCCCGACTGGCCGCCGAGCGTAGAGCAGGCTTTCGACATCAGCACCCGATACTCATAGAAGCGCGGATCCGAGGTAGGGATACGCAGACGTAGGATGATATGTATGGCTTCCCGCCTTAGGAAACCGAGTTGAGGGACAGCTGTGACGCGAAAATTAGTTCTCGGACTCGCCACACCGTCAAAAAAGCGGAACAGTCAGCTCCGGGCTCCGGCCAAACGGGCATTCCCTACAAATTATTATTTGGGCTTCCGAGCTTCGGAAGTGGATTTTTCGATCTAAAAAAGGCTTCAATAATCCTAGAGCATAATCGTGCCTGTACAGTATAGTTGTTAGATGGTCCGGGTGTTGACTATAATAATAAGTTTTCGTTAGGTTTGTACAATTATCTATATACGTATGTTTATGTATATATGTATATATATTTTAATACTTAAAAAATATATCCCCATCTACGTTAAATAACATTCTGCTTATATAAAATGCTCAAATAATGGAAAATGTAAAGGAGCGCCTCCCTTCCTTTACAAGAATCAGTCTCTGACTCGCGTGAAAACTCGTATCTATCTTACATTCGCATTGACGTCGAAGAGGACACTTGAATAAAGAATAACAACTTAATGGCATAGAATCTTTTCGATAATTACCAGATACTTTTAACGAGAGTAATATTTCATTTTCCTTGGGGCACCTTTTTATAAGAGATACTAATAACAGTAGATATTCCATCAAAGCAACAAACAGTGAAAACTATTCACTCGGAAACAGAGAATTGCATGGGCTTTGCTGCAAGTTCTGAAATCATTTTTGAAATCATTCACATGTGTAAAAGACAAAGACGACTACGTACAACATGACAAAAATCAACCATGGAGAACCATAATCAAACGACATAGCATGCACATCATGTCACTTTTGAGTTGCTATAACAATAAATATTCGAGAGTGTGTATACGTATACGTTTTCGAAAAGAAATCCTGCCGTACGTATTTCAGTATCATGCAGCAAAGATGCATAAAACCATTGCTAACGAACCAACAGCACACATAAAAGACAAGTATGATGTAATAATAGTCTAACAGTTAGTACTTAACCATAATAATAATTATCGGTCTCTTGCCTTAGCAATAATTGCGTAACTCTCATCTGGAAAGATATGCATCATATCCCATTATTAGTAACGAGAAACTAAAGAAATGCCATCGACTGCGCATCCTTCGGTCTCTTATCTTTACAAAAATTCTAAAATACCATTCAATCACAAGGATAATTAAATCTATTACACCTATCTGAATTTCGCATTCCTCGTGTCCTTAATTAATGTACAACGGACCGTAAATGCGTAATGTATTATTGTTTAATCACTTTACTGTTTACTGAATGGAGCACGCTGATGCTTAAGCGCAAAAGCATTCGGTTGCGCTGATTTTGTGCATACGTGCCTCTCGAGGAGGCAACAGGAATACAATATATCCTGCATCTAATCATTATTTACTTATACTCCAAGTCTCCTTAAATAATGCTAAACCTGCAATAGTACACGTTTCGTGAAAATCTAATTTTAACGGAGAAACGCCTATTAGTAATATCCACGGCCGCCTCGTTCATACCAGATTAATATGATCCACGTTGGCTTCTTGTGTGATGTGATGTGCTTAGTCGTTCTGTTACAGGCGCTTCAAATCTCCCGAGACTCATGACGAGTTGCTATGAGCAGTTGGCAACTTCCGCGTGTCTAATGCGTGTAGTCCTTTCCACAGATTTTCTCTTCTTGAGGTGCCTGCGTGTACACTCTTACACTATGTAACGCGTGTAAGGCAAACTCTTAATTCGTCGAAGAGTAAAATTTACATTATGTATAAAAGATTGATACATGTCCCTCTCGATTTCCTGTCCCACGATTTTCGAGTAACACAACGCATGTTACAAGAACGCGTATACATTTATATTGCGGAATGTTACAAGAAACTCATACCGTACACGCCATATTCTAACGAAAAGATGCATGTAAATTGTAAATATACAAACATTAATTACAGCTGCCTCGAATTACTTTACTAAAACTAGTAACGCAATGCTGTGTTAAGATTGTTAACACTAAATTTAATACGTTCGTTTTACCTAATAATAGACCACGATAATACGATCAATCATTCTATACTCAACCTTTCACTTGTAAAACCAATTGCCTTATTCGCGACTTTGGCAAATAGAATTTTCTTGAATACCTCTTTCATCGCCCATCGCCCGTCTCCGTCGCGTTTACCCGACCTAATGTATCCACTGATTTTATGTTGCACCCCTGTATATCGAGAAGACTAAACTTCGCCAAGAAAATAGATATCTTTTTGACTGTATTAAATAAATAGATCTCCCGCGACAAGCCCTCTCTATTCGAACCGTCTCGTTTGCGTTCCAATATCACTTGTATCATTTACAGATTGCTGGAAGGTGGCTCATTGAAATGCAGGGAAAAATGCTGTGTTCGCTTGCTGCTGTGCCTGCTGTTGCGGTTGAATTATCGGTGATGAGTATCCCATTTGTGGTGTTGCTAAAAATATTAAGAACCTCATGTAAACATTTAAGATTCTACAATCACCAATCACATCGGCAAAAGATGCTTGTTGACGGAACTTACGTGTAAGATTGGTTTGATGTTGCGGACTATTGGTGGCCATTTGATTCATTGTCGGCGCTGGTCCGGATTGTTTCCCTTTACCTCCCATAATGTTGTCGAGATCTATGTTTAGCCCTGAGCCTGCCCACGTAGACCCAACAGGCGTAGTAGATGTGTTATTTAGTATCGCTTGATTCTTCGCATTGATTGACGTTGGTGTAAGGAGATTTGTAACAGGCGATAATCCGATGGGACCTAGGGATGAAAATGCCTTTCACTGCTCGCAACATAGTTCGTTAATTCATGTGAGAATACCACCGGTTATACTACCAACGGATACGTCATGCCTTATACGTTTAATATATATATTAAAAAAACTATCCACATGAAGAATATAATGGATAATATACGCAATGTATCATATTTATTTCTTTACATAAAGCACACCACACCATAATACATGGAAGATACGATGTATACGATTACACAGAATCTCATTTCCATGACTACTTGGTATTTGGGGCGCGGATTTGCAAGCCTCTAACAAAACAATAGAAAAATTCGTCGTAAACCTCCTATTCTAGTGTCACATAATGCATCTATTACCTAATTAATTTAAATCACAAGCTTAATATAGATTTGATTAAGTGTACCAATTTCGCAGCTAAATTCCTACAGTCTTTATCCTGATCGCCGTTAACTATGTTTTGCACTTCATCAACTAGCCACATTTGAATCTCGGCGACTGTGCCAAACATCTCATTTAGAATGGTTTCTTTAGGTACAGCTATCAAGACAGCTGCAATATTTTCCAATATAGCCAGCCGAACTTGTGCTTCATCATGATAGCGCAACGTCCACGATACTTCCAGTATTTCCCTACCCATTTTTGATGCCGTTAAACAGTTCTGTGCTGCAACCATAATAGTCGACAGTGTCTTTAAGAATGCTACAAGAAGAATATTCTGCTGATCCAGGAACATTTTTAAGCCGCTGGCAAAGTATGTGCCTTGCTTCCCGTAACCATAGAGAAGAGGGTAAAAGAATGAAGTAGCAACGTTCGCAAACTTATTCTCGAATGTCTTTCTAGGTTTAGAGCTATTTAAATATATCTTCGTGTTTGCCTTGATTCGTTCGTCAACAATATCCCTCCATTCAACAACTTGCGTCTCCGGTTTCTCAAATTCACTAAAGTCTTCGCAGAACAACGATATCTTTTTCGATGGAACTTTCCTCTTTGATACAACTGGAGCACTCTCGTTCTCCCGACTCTTGCTTGTTGGTATTGCCGAGAGCTTTCTGGCAGCTTCAGCTAAAACCTCGAGAAAGAGGAGGCGCTCCTTGATGGAATATCTCTCAAATGGCATGTAGAATTGGCGACAAAGATATTCGGCGCAGTCTTTCGGGTATACCGTCACTATGGCCACACAAGATCTGAATTGCAATAATTGAAAGTTTTGCACGTAACAACGTTGTTGAAGGTTGTGAAGAATCTCTAACAATTCCAAAGCAAAAGACACATCGTCTGCTGGCAACTGCGACAGTATCATGTTTTCGCAATCTTCCATACATGCCGAAAAGATATCCCCATTCATTAATACATCTGAGTCGACCAAATTATCCCTAAGATCACGCAAGAATGCTGGTCGTGAGTTGACAGAGCCGTTTACATCGTTGGACAAATCGTATGGCGCTAGTTCATCGTCGCTGTCCAATTCCGATTCGCATTCGTCGCTGTCCGTGCTGTTAGCATCTCTCACTGCTGCAGATTTATATGGGACAACGTGTTTTGATAAGTCTACATCTTCTTCATCATCGACCACTTTCGCGACAACCTTTCGTCTGTGCAAAATCTTACATTCGACTCCCAAGTCGTATAACTTTACGTCACCGATTGAATGAAAAACGATTCCGTCCCTTTCAAGATGGGCCTTCTCCACTTCAGCTTGCCTATCTACTTGATCTTCTATTCTAGTCAGTTTCCGTAGGTTCGAAATGAACTCTTGTACTTCTATTGGAATAGTACCGTACTCAAATTCATATTTGGGTGCATTGCTTGACTCCAGTAGGATTTCAGATAATATCTCCGCCATAGCCATCCCTATTGTTCGCACAACACTGTGTGTAGACTCAAGATGCCTTGAGACTCCCGAGACAAATAAGCTATGGATTCTCCTTCTTTCGCCGGGTCTCAAATGATCTTTCGACTTTGCAACGGCAAGAACGATAAGCTTCGTTATGTACTTATGCTGATCTAAGGACGTGTGGCACAAGGCACTTTTGTCGCCCCAGACATCTATTAACTTGATCAGTAACTCAATCAGAATACGATTATCGCTCAGAGGGCGTGCCAAATAACCGACTAAATTGATTATTAAGGTTTCATTGTCGTAATGACGTAGACGTGGGATTTTTGTGGTGAGTGCATGTTCCCAATTGGAATGCGTTATTAAATCTCCGAAAATGTGATGAACTCCATACTTGGGATTACAACTTTTCAGCAGTAATACTGCTACTGGCTCTACACTATGATAGTCAAATCCTTGCAAAACACCCTTTATGAAACTGCGTTCGTCATTTTGATTTTCGGCGCACCATTCTGATAAAATCGTAATTAGAGAAGCAAGATTCTCTGTATCCGTTGTTGTGATTAATTTGCTCATCAATAGCGCGAGTGGCTTTAAGTCCTGCTTAACGTCGCTGTTATTCCGACCCCTATTAAGGAAGTCTATCGCTCGAGCAATATGAAAACTAATACATTTTACATAATTCTGCGGCAAAAAAGTATCAAAGGTTTGTTGTTTTAATTTATTAGCTACTCGATTAGGTAGAGATACTACTATTTGAATCACCCGCCGCCAAGTGTCGTACAGCTCTTCTCGCTCCAATGCATTCAAAGCTTTAACACTGCATGCATCGACGATTGCTGAAAAGCAGCAGTCTCCTGCTAATACTAAGTCCAAAAGTTTTGCCATGGTAAATGCCAATGTATCCTGCGTGGATGCTTTTAAAGCAGACGTTATGGCTGTCAATATTTCAGTGAAAATTTGCACTGACGAACCATCAACGACGAACAGATCTACTATTACTGAGTCCAACTTGTCTTCTTGTAAAGGCCAATTGCAATCGAACTTTTCAATAACTTCTTCTAAGATTTTTCCGTATAGCACAACGTCGATTTCGGAATCGGTGTCAATGCCGGCGTATTTCTGTGGTGTAAGCGGCCCTGGTAACAAGTTAACATATTCCGATATGCTCGATTTTAATGCGATTAGTTCACGCTCTGTTTTGATTCGCCCCTTAGAACGCAGTTCTTCCACAAGGTGATTAGCCGCCTTTATTGGCCGATTGTCAGTCGCAGCCATGTTCTCTTCTTTACCAGAGGCTGGAAGGAAAGGCTTTCTTGGATGGATTACATTATCGTTACACACATCTTCCATGTCAAATAAACACATGCAAAGTAGTCCACGCTGACACATGCACGATGTACAATACAAAGTGAATCTAATTCTTTCCCTAATCAATTAATATGTCGGCATCATTGTGGCATGCTACTTTGCTAATAATTCCCAGCAATCTGCCGAACCAATTACTCGTTGAACTGTGCTGGCCATGTGACGACTTGGACGCTATGAATTAGATGCGATAATTGACTGGCTTTACCTCCTTGTCCAACATTGACTGCTGGTGGTGAGCTCATGTTCATGAAGACGTTGGTATTGTTGCTGTTATTTGTACTCTTGTCCGCCAATCCGGTTGATAATGAATTAAAACTATCTAAATCTGACAGCAGATCCGTATTCATAGCTGCTGAAGCAAAGCAAAAATACCAATACAGTAGAGCATTATTGAAGATCTGGAGTAAACCGGCGCGATGCGAACTCTCTGAAGGACGTGCCATGGGCTAACGTACCTGTATTATTGTTGAGTATCGGTTGATTATTGAGCACTTGCGGATTGAGGGAGTCGAACAGGTTCGTACTCGGTTGATTTTGCGCGATGGTATTAGCCGTAGTCATAGCCGGGAACGCGGGTGCGTTTGAAGGCGGCGAATTCAAAAGCATTGCACTATTCACATTGTCTGTCACCGGGTTATTAATATTGGGTATAGTTGCCCCCATTAGATTGATTTGAGCTTGTGGCTGTGCCGCTGGTTGGTTTGATATTGCCACAGAATTATTGAAAGCGGATGTGAAATCGGCGAACTCGTCATTACTGTCTTTTGTTTTTGCAGCAGGACTGCCGAAAGCACTCGTGAAATCGCCAAAGTCTGCGTTTACACCTTGCGATGGTGTTGAAGGCAGAGTGTTCGCACGTGGATTAAAGTCGTCGTCGTCGTCCGCCACTGTCTTCGCGCTATCGTCAGCTTGTGACTCGAAAATATCATTCAGTATATCGTTTTTACTTTTTTGCAGCTTGGTTGGTGATGTCAACGATTTGTTCTGCGAACCGATTGTATTGCTCTGGAATAGAGTAGAAAAGGGACATGAATTAATCGTTGGTAGAAGGTTGAAACTCTGTGTTAATAGTTACGAGGGATATGCTAGAATGACTCACATTAGCCAGGCCCTTTCCGTAGTTGGCGGCAGCACCCAGATCGACTTTCTTAATTGTTCTTGGCGCTCGTGCTGGCGATGCATTCGCGGAAGGCGTTGGTATCGGGATGGTTTTGCTGGCCCGATCCACGCTTTCCATCGTGTCTCTGTACTCGCGCCCTCCTCTCTTGGGACTAGGGTGAGTATCATTGTCGGAATCCTCCCTTTCCCCATCATCGCTGGAATAAAGTGAAAGTGCGTTCTTTCTTGTTTATTTGTACCTGTCACCCCGTCCAAGCTTTTTGAATAAAACAAAATGCGAGAAACCATCCGCTCTACCTGTTATTTGCATCTTCGAATCCTTTACTCCGACTCTCCCTGTCCCAGTCGTTGTAAGATTCAGCGCCGCTCTTTCCCCATTTCGGGCTATCACTCCATCTATCACCGCCACCAAACCGCATTCCCATTGCCTCGCTTGATAAGCCGACATATTTATCCTTGTTCTTTTTTGCCTTCTTTCGCTCGTCTCGCAGCTTGTCATCGTCCTGGATGAAATCGATCAACTCTCTGACCTTGTGCCTGATATTTATCCCCTGGTCCTTGCCAAATTCGTCGATGCACGTGTAATTCTCCAGCGACCTCAGATCGTAAATGTGCTCCCTCGAGGACGAAACTACTCGCTCAGAGCCGTTACGCACTAAGTAATTGAGGAGCAGGAGTGACTAGAACAGGGTGAAAGTAGTCTTTTTAACTTTATCACGGCTCACGGCTCACGGCACGCGGCTCTCTCTCTCAATCGATGCTCACAGCCGCCCTCAAAAAAAGCTTTCATTCAACTATGACGGCAACTACGTAATGTAATGCAATACTCTCCAGCTGACACTCTATCGCAAACAATGGAATTACATACATCTGATATCATTTTAGTCGGTACTTTTCGAGATTGAGAAAATCCTTCGACGAAAATGACATTAATTCTTCAATCCTTATCGAGCCGTGAAATAAATAAATAATTCGAGTTCGAGGGTCAAGCAGAGGGACAATACGAGTAGAATAGTACCTTGTAAGTCCGACGCCAGTTCCGTTTATTTTCTTGCAACATCCTCTTCCACAACATGGACATCACCTCAGGAAACTGCTCGTACGTGAATGTAGCCTGAGCCAGTTCTTGCATCATTGCCCCTAAAGTAACAGACAACAGGTACTTCATTAACTTCGCCCTCCTTCAAATTGCTGCGAAAGACTGCATTACGCAAGACATCGGGACTACTCGAACCGGATAACCAAAAACTTCGGCAAATAACGTTCCTTACAGTGAACATGATTCATTTTCTCTGCCGGTAGCCCCAGGCCTAAACTGTCGCCGCATTCTCCCTATTTTCATTCAATCTCTCCCTATCACGACATAAATAAAGTTGCTAAACACGACCCCCTATCGTTTAGTTCAAGTTCCTACACGTTCACGTGCGAAAACAACGTACTTTGCAGTACGACGAGGACCTTGACTGAAGATACGTACGAAAGGCATTCTTATCACGTATTGTATTTAGAGTGGCGTTACTTTATTCGCAAGGAGCGAACAATCAAGTACAAGATAGTCTAATTGGATCTGGAACGATAACGGATTCTACACCCACGTACTATCTGCCACCGAATAAACAATCAGCCAATAAAACGCGATAACTAGGTCGATCATGTGATCCTCGATGCAATTTCTCGCAGTACCTGTTGGGCCCCATGCGTCGTCGTTCGTTGCCTCCCGGACCTTGGCTTCCGTTTCCGTGTAGTTCATCACGACATTGGTCCTGCAAATTCAAAAGGTCCGCATGAAATCAACATCTTTTCCCTTCCAAGCAAAAACTCTTCAGGCATTCCAATCAGCCGCGAGGAATTCTTAAACGGGCGCGGCGCGGTGCGCTGGCACGTGCATTAAATCGAGCTTACATACAATTATTAATCTCTCTGTCTCTCCTCCCTCCTCTCTCGCTCTCGCGCGCACACTTCTTCTATTGGCACCTGTTGATTACGTAATGAACGTTGCGTGACACTGTCAACAAACGGGCTTTTTGGAGGAAATCCGATTGTCCAACAGCGCGTCGACGTGTCCAAAAGGTGGAATAATCGGAAAGTCGAGAGAGAGAGATCGAAGCCAAAAAATGCTTCCGCGTGTCGGGCATAAACAAGGCAGTTTTGCTCCTCCGCCACTTGTCCATCAGTGGAGGATTGTTGGCCGCGTGAGATAAGGCATGTTGCATGCGGGCGTCAGCATCGAGACACGTTCGCTCGTTAAGCAAGCCGAACGAATTCCACAGCCAAATTACATGTATCGCCGAGGCTGGCTGCTTATCAAAGTAAACCAGGGAGAGTCTTCTAATAACAGTCATGGTGGCTCTTGTCTTTCTCCCCCTGGTAGCTCTCCGATAAAGAGGCCTCGGAAAGAGGTCGCGTCCTTTGGCAGGTAGAATCGCGGGCCTCGAATTGTACAGGTGTATTAGAGCAATGGCCAAATAGGAATAGATAAAATGATCGTAAAAGAAGCGCGGCATGGGTCCTCCCATGGTGCACCACCATGCGATAAAGTAGTCTCGGGCTGCCGTAAAACGCATGTACTCGCGACGGCAATAAAGTCTATGTACTCGGTGCGCCGCGGCGAGCCAAGGTGTAATAGACAACGGAAAGTGTGTTGGCTCGCCCCGCCTAATTCCACTCGATCTTCATGCCTTCCGCAATGCGACGTGACGCGCTCTATTTATACATTTCGCCTACAATGAATCCCGATCATCCGCCCATCCATCCAACGCCCGACACGTTTCAATGAAACTTCCAATCGACTTCATCCGACTCCTTCGCCGGCTAACATTCCCAACCCAGCTCTCTCTCTCTCTCTCTCACTATCGGCGTCTCTATAATTGTCCGCCCACGGGACCAAGAGAATATGGAAATCCAGAGGCCTCGGAGTTAGACGTCCATTCGGAGGTGAAATGGCCGCTTCCCAAGAAAGCCAGTTGATCGCGCGAGATCTCATAAAACAGTACGCGGTAATGGTGCGGTTGGGCCCCGAAGAGCGCGTGTACTCGGCGTATCTAGGAGAGTGAATAGCGCGGCGCGCCTTTCCGATCAAAGCAGATTAAAGCAGCGCGATTCCAGTCTGCTGCGAAGGAAACTAACAGGTGCTCCGAGCGAGGTTCTCCTCGCTCTCCCCGCGGCACTTACATCCGCACTGGCGACTGCCGACCCTGCTTTTGTATTCGGGAGGCGGTGTCGGCTCTAATAATGTCCTTCCGCTTCACGGTTTTCCCAGATTAAAGGGACGCCTCTACTGCGCCCTACACCCCGTAAACACGTAACGCGCCGGCATTTACATTCGGCTCCGCACGCCGCCGCCTCATCGTTCACCCTCTACGCCGCTGGTTCTACCTGGCCGCTATTTTTATGTTCTCCGAGACATCCCCCGTTAAACGGATCGGCCATCTCGCCTCGGAGGGTCCCTCGATGTTCGACCTCGCTCATATCGCAGATCGGCCGAAATATCGCTCGATATGTGAAATCGAGCGAAAGCGGAGGGAATTGCTGATGGAGACTTTGGTAACGGGAGAATGAGAGGCAGGAAGTTCTGAGAAGCATTCGACGAGCGCATTCCCAGTAAGTTTACGGGCACACGCACTATCGGAGACTTGAGGTAGACAAGACGCTCGTACGGCGGAGATAGCAGCGGGAGATTAGAAAGGAATGGGCCGCAAAGAGAGGTTGATTGAGAACCGCTACGTAGTGATATGTATTCAGTGTGTAGGCACACTCTCCCCTCAACGAGTGGGCCTGCTGTAACGAGAAGTTACACGCTGGCCGATTGATTAGCCCAAGAAATCTCGAGGAATTACATTGGCGGGCGGTATCTCTGCGGCGCGGCCTGATTTCAAAAGATATATCTTTGAGTTGTATGTATGTACTGTTGAATGCGCCCCGTGCGGTTCGCATCGCGTGAGAACTGTGGCATCGAAAGACCTGTGCCCGGGAACGAAAGCGCGTTCCTCCGCTCCGTGACGGGAGGAAGTGAAAGGAAAAAACTCACTTTTCGATGCGATCACATATAAATAAACGTGGGGCCCACCGGTTGGACGCCGCCATAACGATGCTTCTCTGTTTTAGCTCGGTTAATTTGCGGCGTCTACCACGCGTCCCATTGCTTCAAACTCAAAATCATCCCCGACTGACAATTGCCGGCTAAAAGTACCATTTTTCAGCGGTGATGCAACTTGGATAAATACCAGTCGCCACCTGCTGTTTAATAGTTGCAGGTACAGGCCATTATGCATCAGGGGGATTTTTGTCTCGAGAAACTGGTATGTAATCGATCTAGATATGTATGCGTGCAGCGGATTTTCTTGGCTCGGGAGGGACACGAACACTTTCCCAACCGGCAGCACAGCCTTACTTATCATGGGGAGCAACCTGTTCGCGGGACTTGTTAAGGCCGGCCCGGCCTATCTCCTATTAATTCCAGTGCCCGTTGCCTTTTTAATCGTGCCGGTTTTCTGGAAAAAGCGCATGCCGACGCGGCCGCGCCGGCTATAAAAACGATTTAATAACAGCGGAGGCTTGTTTTTAAGCGATTGCGCGCGAGGCGAGTGCGATCGAGCAGCGAAACGCCGAGCCGACAAGTAGGAAAATGTATGCAGGAACGTTGGTCTGAGTCATCATCGCCGAATCTACTGAGATGTAACGGAGCTTAGGGGGCTCGGGCCCGACAGGCAATTGATGGAAAGGAATTCCATGAATGGGCCGATCCACTGCGACCTATCCTTACATAAACAAATAAAATACGCCGCCAAACAACTGCAGGAGCACTCGATCGGTGGGGCTTTGGCAGCGATAATAATTGGCCGCGGTAGGAATAGCTGCACTCGACGGGGCAAAGGAAAAGCGCGTGTCTGGAAATCGCTAGCCTCTACTTGTCGGAGTGTCTCATGTTTAAAAGATCGCCGATCGTCTGTCTTGCTAATTAGCCCCTGGCAGACGGCGGCGCGGGGAAAAAAGGCCAACCAACCAACCACCTATCCATTGAGGAGGGAGGGAGTGCGCGTTCGTAGGGTTCGCTGCAATTTCCCTCGACCGATAAACACTGGTTGGCGAGGACTATCTGCGAGCGGAGAGGCGAGTCGAGGGGGAATTGTTGTCGAGGAGCGATGGAGAATAAGGATCGCAGGGGCAATCTGGTTGGAAGAGCGGTCGCGAGTAAAAAGACCTTGGAGTAGTTGGAGGAGTTGTGAGGAAGCGCGAGGAAAAGGGATTTTGGCCAAGTGGGTCGCGCACGTGCGATGCTGGCACTGGAAAGGGTGCCAGGCCCAATTGAGTTGCTTTCAGGCTGGCTGGAAAGCTCGAGCGAGCCTCGTGGACGGGTTCCAGGGGCCGAGGAATGCATCGAAAAAAGTCGAAGCAAGGTTATATCGCATGCGGCATTTCTCCCGATACTTACGCCTTATCCATGAACTCCCGCACCTTCCACATGTTCATCATTGCACTGGGACACTCCTCGCGGAAAAGCAGGCGCGCTCGCCTCGGAAAAACTAGCCCTATCGCACCGGAGATCACTGGCCAGATGTTTTTCCCAGCATTTGATATCGCGGCAGCACGACACGAACGAACGTCACCAGGCGGTGGCCATCACAGTGTAGAGTGTAGTGGCCATGTTATCCCTTCCACTCGGCTCACTCGGGAACCTCGGGAAGGTCTACCAGTCGTCACAGGTGTCTTTCGCGCTCCCAGCCGAACACAGGCGTCCACACACCAGTCCACGTCCACACAGCACACAGAGTCGTCCTCCCAGCGGCGGCAAACCTGAGAGCCCTCAGCCCTGCAAAACCTGCACTACCCACTGCTACTCGCCGCACTACCCCCGATATATCCAATACCAACTCTCCTGGCCGACCTATTTCCCACTCAACTTCTCTCGTTTCTTCGCAAACCTACCTCGCAATTTTAACCTCCAACGCACATATATTCACCATCCATAAAATAATGTGGAATGTCCTTAAAGTAAGAATGCTAAAGAATATTATGCTAATTCTGCTTAAAAGCAATTTTACTGATACGAGCTAGTACGATTATTAGTTTCATAGGAACTGTCGAATCAATTTGCGCGCCATAAAACGTTAGGATGATTTTGAAAAGGTCGGAGCCAATGAGCATCGACCTTTAGAGTACAAGTCACGTATTGCGTGAAATATGTTTGGCCTATGGTGGGTCACGTGATATCTACGAGGATTCCCAATTCGTTGATATCGCCAATCGCCGTTGGCGAGCGAAAGCAGATGAATACACCGGATACAGAGATACAGGACAGGCCAGTGCAGGAGTCGCGGATAGTTGAAATGCTATTGAATGAAAATATGCAGATTTTGCAGTGATATCGAGATGTGATACGAGAGCTCGTTTCTCCATTCATCGGTGTGGCTTGTTGAGCAAGTATGAGTTGCGCATTACGAGAATTAGATATTGAGGAGAGCGTTACGAGAACTGTCGAAAGCGAAGACATCGAGCACAGGCGATGGAAGTAACTGCCGTTGAGAAAACGGTCATCAAGGCGAACGTTCGTAGTGGTTGCAGTGTCTGAAAATGCCCGGCTTCGGTCAAATGGATACTTAATTGAAAGAGACCGTTGATAATGGGCTCCGAGATGATGGAGGACTTTAACGAAGGCGTCGACGGGAAGCTGGCCTTCCGAATGCGGAAAGTCAACCCCGAGCAATTTCACACCCTCGTCAAGATGCACCTCTCTTTCGAGCTTGACCTCAATACGGAGGAGTAAGTTTCTCGTTATCAAGCGGCATCCGGCATTTGAACTGCGATCTCGACTTTCGTTATACCATTCGTTTGTACAATAGCAGTGACTGTCTTACTGAGAAGGCGAAATTGAAGAAATGGGGCTTGCTGAGCTTCTCCAAGAAGCCCAAGTCTACTATTAATCTACAGAAAGGAGTGGAAGGTGCTTGTCTCTCCGACGATGGAATAAATCAAATCAAGCAACTAGTGGAATATTTATTCAAAGAAGAAAGTAAGGGAAATACGTTTAAAAATGCTCTTTCTTTCTGGAGTACCATTTCTTTAATGAGCTTGTTTGGATATTAGGTATTGTTCAAGAGGGCATATTCCGAAGAACAGGCAAGTTGACCAGACAACAAGAGTTAAAGAGTGAAATGTATCAGGGTGTCCCTTTAAACCTTGAGGAGGGCAAGTTTAGTGTGCATGATTGTGCATCTGTGTTAAAAGGATTTTTAGCAGAATTACCAGAACCACTGTTGTCTGACTTGCATTATCCTGCACATTGCCAAATAGCTGGTAAATAATTGTTTCGATGGTCGATTTACCGTATCGCTTGAATCGATAGAAATTCCGTTCAATACTTTTTCTATTTTAATTTCAGAATTATGTAGTGCAAATGCCAGCACAAACGACGCGAGATTGCTGAGGTCTTTGCAATTACTTTTGTTGCTTTTACCGTCTGCGAATAGAATACTATTGAAACATATAGTGACATTGTTGCACAAAACTGCCACTTTTGAGCACAAGAACAAGATGAATTGCGATAGTCTTGCTACACTCTTTACACCGCATCTGATGTGCCCAAGAAGATTGTCCCCCGAAGCTTTGCATGTCAATTCTCAGAACTTGTCTTGCTTAGTGGCTTTTATGATTAAGAAGGGAACTGAATTGTTTGAAATTCCACCAAAGCTAGCTACTGATATAAGAGCGTACTGGGTAGAACAGGAGAGAAAGTTATTGAGTCCAAAGACTCCCGATGTATGTGCATCACCTCCAAATACCTAACTAACAACGATGTAATCATCCATCAGACGCTTATTACATGGGTTTCTGTATTGCAGCTCAATGAATCCATACCAGACACAACAGGTACAGCACACACAGTGTTCAGTTTTGTAGATCAGAAGTTATCAGCAAAGGCAAACTCTACGCAAGACACTCAGGCAGCTTTGGCTCAACTTTATGCTCATATACAGGCAATGCCAGAGTCAGCTAAGAAACGCAGGCTCGTCAAACAATTTAATAAGGAAAATGGACAGGGTACTCCTAGACAAGTGAAAAATGGCAAAACAAAGAGTCTTGGAGATTCCATAAAGAAGCATATATTCCAGAAGAAGATCTTAGGAAATAAGAAATTTATGGACATTAATATAGGATGTAATATTACGAGATCGAGCAGCGAAGAAAATATCCTCTCATCGGTAAGCCCCTCGGAGTTTATTCCTTACTTTCATTCGAGTCTAACAGCTTTAGACTCGATTGTCAATAACAACAGCATGTACTCTATGTCTTACTGATTCCTCGGTGCTTTGCATGTCCGTTCGGCAGAATCTGGAAAGTTCCGTGCTTCCGGAAAAAGCAGTCTACAGCAAGTCGGACGACGAACTTAGTGTGGAAAACTGTGATTCGAGCGCCGACAGCTTTCTACATACTAAGCATATTAGCAACAGCACTGGTAGCCTTAATACACCCACTATGCGCAATTACAAGGGTAAACGAAAAGCAATGCTTAGACAGTTTGTGAATATAGAGGAAGAAGAGACTAGTGGTCAAGTTCAGGAGAAGGGTGTCGACACTTCGTTAACTCAAATTTACGATGGATCATATTTAAACGATTGTGTAAGTTTGAAGATCACTGATGGAAGCATGCCAATGCAGGAAGAAGCCTTGAGTACCGAGGATCTACTACAACATGACGATACTGTCACTAATACTATTAGACTGTCGAGGCAACTCAGTGAGCCTCCTGATGTTTATTCTTCTCAGATCACTTTGCATGATGCCAATCAGATGGGATTAGTTAGGCAGAATTCGGAACCCGAGTTCCCGGTAGCAGAAGCGACCGATAGCCACTCGATTTCTTCCCCCAAACCTTGGCCGGTTCCTTCGAAGCAAATCGATTTTCCAAAGTCGGACCCATTTGCCGAGAATAACGCATGCACCACTCATTTATCTCCAATCGTGAAAAGCAGGCGGTGGAACCTCTATGCCGCCCATACCTCTACACCCTCGAATCTCTTGCGTCGAAGCTTAGTTTCGAATGATATGTTAACTCCTATCACTAACAATGACAAAAGCATGAGTCCAATCACGCAAAGTGCGACTAAAATGACAAAGGCTATGCAGGTATGTAATCTATTATTACTTCAGTTTGTAATCATTTTGCTGACGATTCCATGGACCATATCTTGCTTTATGCTTTGTATGACCTATAAATATGAATGAATTACAGGAGTCAATGATGACACCGAGATCCCGAAAGCCAGTCATGATGGTATCCGGTTCAAACTTGTGCAATCTTGCAAATGTCGATTCGAACAATTTTCGAAGTTCGAATCTCGATATATACGGCCCGATAAACTGTACTTCTATACTAGAAGAATCGCATAGGCCTAACAGTATGGACAGCGGGATGATATTCGCTGAACATGCAGACCCAGAAGAGAAGGAGAACTTGGCTAGAGATGCCATAGGTGGAAAGCCGGATTTCGTTACTCCGCACCCAGCGGACTCTCTCACAGCGAATCGGCAGAGTTCGATGTCGATAACAAGCACGTTTAAGGAATATTTATTATCAAGAAGTGTGTTGACTGCTAGTCCGGTTGATCTCAGTTTTACATCACGTACGGGTGACTTCGAACAGTCAGAATCCGAGGAACTGAATATTCTGAACGAAGATGGATTGTCGGACAGTCTGCTTCATTGTTTGGACGGAAATCAACCAGAATCGGACACGTCCGGTATCGCTTCAGGGAGTACGAACAGTGCCAATAATTCGACAGAAAAAGTCGACGACTCCCTTACGACGCTAAGGAAGCGCGGAACTAGTTTGCAGCGGAACGACTCCAAACGATCTATCAAGGCTGCTGGTAGACCAACAAAGAATCCACAGACTCAAGGTTTTAGACATAAGCAGTTAAGTGAATCTACCCTGAACCCTGTGAAAGTCAAAGATACAGTCCAGGAAACGTCCTTCTAATTATTGAGCTAACTTACTTAAGACATAAGTAAACCCTACGCAAAACCACTCGAACAACAAATGTGTTACTCCCTTTAAATTACTGCCAAAGTATTTGATGTTTCACCATGTTTATTTTCCGTTTGTTAAAATAAATCATCATTGCTGGGAAATCGCATGGCGATATGACTGTGCTCCTTCGTTAATTACAACGAAAAAGCGTAACAGAAAAGCGGGGAGCACAGATCATGTCTTATATATGTATATATATATATATATATATCATACATATATATATATGTATAAATAAATTTGTATTGTTCGACTAACGAATAACTTTGTACTAAGTTATGAAATACACTGGAACCATTTTAGGTTCCTACAAATGATGCTGTACACATATTTTATTTAAATTATTTGACCGTGTTTTATCAAATTATCATGAAACACCCAGTGCATGACATAAAAAAGTTCTAGAAAAATATATGTACCTGTTGATTCGAAGATTGTATAGTTCATTAGACCAAATCGTGTTTCTTACACAGGCTAATCTAGAAATATATGCCAAATAACTATTTACAAAGCAATGTGTCTCTATCTTTGAGTGGAAAAGTCCGGAAAAAAAGGGTTAATATATTAAGGCAGAACTTTACAAAATTCTTGTATTAATATCAACAGATCTCCAGACATCACCATATATAATGTGTTTAGCCTATAATATTTCAATCATGTTGGAACTGAGTATGTATATGATCACGTTGATTGAATAATTTATGCTGGAGGTAAATCATCCTGGGTCTACAGTCAATATAAACATATTCTAACTTATAAATTAGGTTCTGTAACAACACTGGCCAACAGCACAGCGTATCACAGGCATAACTTGGTCAATTCTCAGAACATGTCATCATGGCCCAAGTCCGGATTACAAGAGAGGCCACGTTCTTTCAATGCCTTGTTCATCAACCTCTTCTGATCTTGCTTCAACTCTTGTTCTCTCCTCTGCGCATCTAGAATATCATCTACTGATACTTCTGTCAATGGTAAGTCTTTTTCCTTGTCCCTGTCCTATAACAAAGAGAAACTTCTCCCTTAGGAACCGGTTGGGTGGGAGATGACTGTTCCAAGTCAACAGGAATACCCTGTAGAAGTGGCTCTTACAATTTCTCCTAGCAGTACAACATTTTCCCCTCTTACTATAAATATCCCTCTTGGTATGTCTCCATACTCTTTACCAACATGTATTCTCTCAATTGTACGGTGTAGTACTATGTTGGCAAACTGATCAACGCTTCTAAGATATCCAATCAGTGTTCTGCCATCTCTCAGTAAAACCATTAGTTTTTCTAAATGAGAATCATACAAAGGATATTTCATTAATAAAAAACTGTCTTAAGTAGCGGTGTAATAACATCTGTGTAGATTATTTGGTTGGGAAAAGGAAACATATATTTCATTTGTATGGTTCGACGTAATTCTACCGGTATAACCTACGAGAAGGGCTACCGCAATGAATGGTTTTCAATAAACAAAGACGTACTATCGAGTTCCCCAAGAAGAGTTGCTGTCCCCGGTACCATATCCATCTTATAGATCTTCTTGCAACTTTGCGCAACCTTTGTAAATCAATGAAAAAAACTCGGCTTATATATTATTTTTGTTCTGGAAGTGATGAATCTCCTCCAGCTTACGCCGAATCATCCACGAACACTTTCAACAAGAACTCAAGTTGTAAATGAAATTTGAATCACAATTGAGATATCACTGAATTCAGAAAATGTGTCAGAACCATCAGATCACGAAATACACGGGAGGCAAACTCTTGTCTCACTCACTCCACAAGTTGCCGCCAGTGGCCACTGTCGTGATACAGGTCCTCAACAGTCCAAACAAACATATGTGCTGAACGAAGTATCAATTCTCATTTAGGACATTTTGGAAAATTTCGAAAATCCAACATTTTTACAGGGGTGAGTTTGTCTCTTCCTATATTTTCGATTTTCCTAACATGGCAAATTTCCGTATTTCTCGACAGTTTTAGCTTTAAAATGAAGATTCTTCATGAAATTAGTGGTCGGGAACCCGCCACTATTTCGTACGGACACTTTTCTCCCCCATTTTGTGCCTGGAACCGGTGCAGCCTATGGATAAGTGGTTCTTCTTTAAGAATAAATCGTGATACGTAAATAAAGAGGGACAGATTACCCAAAATATATATCTTTTATTTGCTCTCTCTTAGGCTTTATTTAGACAGTGTTGTCTGCGACTCGAGGGAGTTCGAGCCGCTGTAGTGGAGACTTAACTTAACATCGTTGAACACATATTGGTGAAGAGTAGAATTAGATAGTGAATGGGTAAAGAGGGAAAGTTGTGGCGGGAGGTGGATACAGGAGGCTCGGGAATTTACAGGTGAGAAACGCTGTAGATTTTGGGGATCTTCTCTTTGTGCGTGTAGTCCATGTGTCCGCACACGCCGGTTACAAGACCGCGGAGGTTGGTGTCGAGGACAACAGTAACGCTGTTGGTGGTTGCCATAACGACCACGGGCACGTGCTTAGACATGAGGATTAAGTGTTCGCTGTGTTTCGTCATCCTAAAGAAAAGAAGTAATGAAGAATTAGGATCTGCTCGGGATCCCAATGGAAGGATGCGCTCCATTAACAGAATATATAAGAAAATGGTATTACTTGATGGCATAGTTGTCGGGCTCGCCAGCTGGGACCATCAAACCCTTCTCCAGATGATCGACGATGTTGCCGTCGACAGTGACAATGGGTTTTCCATCGGTAGGCATGATCTCGAGCTCGTGCTCACCGACGAACATTTTCATGGCCATCTTATTGCCGAGGACCTTCTTGACGAAGACGGCATAGGTCATGGACGTGTGGTCGCCGGACATCAAAGTCCACTGGTCCGAGACGACGAAGGGGATTGTTCCGTTGTCGAGAGTGAAGAGCACTTGAGGGTAGACGGTGCAAATTTCTACGGGGGCAATCATGAATAGCATCAAGTTGTTGAAAATCTATCAAAACTCCTAGAGGCAACGGCGCGACTCAGCCTGCGAAATACTTACTAATTTTCTCGTCGACGTATTTAAACATGAACGGGATGGAGAAGCGGGTGTTGTCCATGACGATATTCCACAGGGGATGACCGAAGGGCAACTCATTGAGTTCATAGCTGTTGCTTTCTGTAGCCACGGAGACATCTACGAGGTGTGTGTTGACGGGGAATTCGACGATCATTTTAAGAGAGGGAGTGGCGGTGACCGAGGTGTATGTAACGTGCGGGAGGAAGTAAGCCCGGATGTAGTCCTCCACCATCATGATACTGGAAAGTACGGCATGAGGTATCTGGAAAGTAAGAGAAGAAAGAATTGGTAATACGTTGAACTGGAAGAGAAAATTGAGATAACTTTATCGTTGGCAGGTGGGATAGTTTACCTTCTTCTGGGCAACGGTGACGGTGTATTTTCTCAAGGTGGTGTGGAGAAGAGTCTCGTGGAGGCAAGCCCAGGTCTTGGGGATGTGTCCTTCGGTGGTCTGGAAGAGTTGGTTCTGCGTGTCCTTGACGCAGGCTCCATGTACGCTGTCGTGTGTCATGTGTTTCCTCTGCTCCTCGGAGAGTTCTCCCTTGATGGTCATGGTGATGACAGTCTCGTCGCGCACGCACTTGTCCTCGTCAGTGTGGCCAGCGGTGAGGGTCATCTTCATGTTGGTCTCCTCTTTGGTAAGGCCGAGTTTGAGCGGGTCGATATCGACCACCGGGTAGTTCTGCTGGGCGTCCACGCAGATCTTGAGGTTCTTCTCGCCCGGTGTGACGCGGGTCATCTGGACCTTGAGGTTGTTGTTGAAGTGGCCTTGCGACAAGTCGACATTAGCGTTCACGTCCCACATGCGAATCGAAGCGTCGGTCGAGGCGGCTTTCACGTCCACTGTTCCTCGCACGTTGATCTTCCTGCTACTGTGGAAGTGGAGGTTGTCGTGGATGTGGTCCAAGTCCTCTACGTTCACCCTCATGTTCATGTCGATCTGCGCTCGGAGAAAGGGGGAATGACCATTAGTTTGATCAAACATGCGTGGTAAAGAAGATGTAGCTCCGTTTGGTTTGATATTGGTACATACGTGGGAAGTAGGATAGACAATGCTGGGTTCCATCTTGACGAGGACTCCGCAGTTTCCGGCCTCGGGAGAGATCATGTCGTGGACTGCTTGTTGCCGGAATGCCATGATAAAGTGCATCCAGTTGTTGCCCCTGCAGAAGAGATGGTTTGAAAGAGTTCTCGCTGATGGGGAGTTCTCTACTTTATTATACTCACAAGGAGCTCTTGTGGGCAGTGGAGAGAGCCGCGATCCATTCGGTCTTTAAGGTCATCGGGGTGATGTTGCTCTCGCAGTCGTGGATAGCCAGGACATATTGGAGACCGGTGTCCTTGGAGTCGAAGATGGTCTGGTAGTACTTCTTGTGAGCAATGCCGGCAGTTATGACCTCGTGGTGGTGGCATGTGGCGCAGCTCTTCTTCAGGACGTCGCTCTCGTCCTCGGTGACGGTGACATAGTTCCTGGCATGGGTCGATATGCCGGACGTCGAGTATTTCGACAGCGGCAGCCTTGGGAGGGTCAGTTTGACGCTCTTGGTCTCGGCGTTGTAGCCGATGCTCATCTCAACGGGCAGGACTACGTCGCGGGATCTAGCGCGACGGACCGAGTGCCAAACGTCGGCGATTGGATTGTAGATCGACATGACTGTCTCGCCGTGCCTCCACATGCGTGCGTCTACCTTCAATTTCAAGTTGAGTGGGACCTTGACTTCCGAGAGGATTGTGCTCATTTTCAGGGAAAGAAGGTTCGGCATTCTGGTGGCGAGAACGGCTGGCAGACCCATATCAGTGGGCACTTGCATCTCGTACAAGTCGTCGTAGACGACGCTCTGCATGTTGATGTTGGCATCGGTAATATGTTGTTTCCACTGCTTGAAGTCTTCGAAGATCTTGGTCCAGCTGTTCTTGTCGTAGTGATTCGCGACGATTACGTGTCCGTTCAGGGTGAGGCAGATGTCAGCGTGGATATCTTGCTTAATTGGCATATCCTGGGCAGCCCTCAAAAGAACGTTCTTCACATTCTCGTTGCTGAGCATCTCCATGACACCGCCGAAGAATTCCAAGTTGAGGTCCTTGATGATATCCTCGAGTCCGGTGACCATCCAGTGGAAACCAAACTGCGACACGGGCTTACGGCCGACGGTCATGAAATGTTCGATCGATCCTACATGGGGCATGCCAGTGAGCTCGTCCAGAACGAAAGAGGTCTTGAGGGACTCGCCGTGGCCGTAAATTGGCTCGACGTAGTCGTAGAACTCCTTGTGCGAGAGAGTGCCAGGTACGTGTCTAGCGAAAGAGAAACGCAGCATCTTCGTCGCCATTTCACGGAGAGGAAGCATGCAGGGGTCGACGGACTTGGCGAAGCCCCTCATGGTCGTAAGGTGGTAGTTGTACATATGCTCGTTCTTCTCGTGCAGCATCAGCCAGTAGAGGTTCATCATGCGACCCTGGTACGGCACTTGGTCGACCAAGACATCGTAAGCGGCGATTCTCAGAGGCAGTGGCAGGCTCGAGTCAGAGAGGATCGGCCAGAGGAGATCGTGGGCGCGATGGGTGTCGTGGACAATCACGTGCTTGATGGCCCAGACAGCTTGGACGCGCATATGGTGTGGTTTGTCGGCGACGAGGAATTCACCGCGGATGATCGGCTCCAAGTGCTTGATGATGTTGACCACGCCAACGTTCTTAATGGCCATCATGTAGACCGTCTTCATCTGGTAGCTTGGCTCGTCTGAAAAACCCCCGAAGAATTTGTTAGCAACCATATGAGAATAGCTCGCATCTTCCTGAGAAGAAGAGTATAGTTACTCACTCTTAACATGGTCCAAGAAGTGCTGGAGGTATCTCTCCAAGAGTGGGTTGACGGGGGTGGTGTGCTCGTGCTGGAAGGTCTTGTGGACCAAAGTCGAGAAGCAGAGGATGCTGGCCTTCCGCACTTCGACGGACACGGAGTCGCCCAGTTTCACGAGGTCTTCCATCTCCAAGAGCAACCTCTCCGATGGTACTTTCACGTGCATTGGCAATTTGGCGAGCATTGCGATGGCAGTGATATCGGTAACCTTGTGCTTGCGGATGACATTCTTGGTGAAGAGGCTCGCGGCAGTGGTGCCTACGGTTGGTACCATTCCCAAGAAGATGTTCTTGATCGTGACGTCACGGGGAGTCTTGGCCTCCTGGATAACGTTGTAGACCTGCTCAAGGGACCCCAAGTCCATGTAGCTCATAGTGTGCAACAGCCTGTTGATGGTCTGGCCGTGCTTCCAGTCGGGCTGTTTCATTTCCATGTGGTTCTCTTCCAAGTAGTCGGCAGCTTCGCCCAACATCTTCTTCAGTTTCGGTATGAGGACATCGAGCTTGACAATGTGCCTGCCTTGGGTGAGATCCTCGGCGGCGTGGAGAGCGTAGTTTCCGATGGGTTTGTTGAATGTCACATCGCGGATCAGAGGGATCGGCTGGAAGTTGACCGGCGGTACTTGGTCCTCGGCAATCGGAACAACGTTCTCGAGAGTGAGGGTTTGGCTGCGGGCAAAAGGAGAAACGTAAATCATCATTCATCTACCTTCCAGTCAAGAATTCTTAGTTGGTTTCGAAAAGTCAAACGCACTTGGTAAGAAGGAAGTGTGCCTCGGATTTGGCATGGTAGGGCAAGTAGTTGATGACTCCGTGGGCGACCAATTTCTTGATCAAGACTTCATCGCCTTGCTGTTCAACCTCGAAGACACGGCGGCTGGTGGTAGTCATGCTTTGCTAGAAAATTGAATATCATTTATAAACCTTTTGATTCGAACTCGCTATGACTCGAGAAGAAATAGTCCACAAATGCGCATACTTCGACTGGTACGTGACAGAGTTCCTGGTCGACGTGGTTGAAGGTGCGCTGTACGAAGTGGGTGCATTCCTGGGGATCGTGGATCTTTGTGACGACGAACACATTGGTGGACTCCGGGTGGAGTTGGTCCTTGGCGTGAACGTTGTAGGCCACTGAGCAGGTACCATGGATGGTGTTCTAGTGGTAACAACCAAAGAGAACATTAGTCGCGATCTTTCGGATGTTCCCATCAGTCGTTACCTACCTCCTTGGTGACGAAGCTATGGTGTTTCATCGGGGTGGCAAGATGGACATGGCTCAAGTCCAGCTGAATCATCGAAGCGATCGCCTGCTTGATGTTCTTCGACCATCCGCTTTCGGTTTCCACGAGTTTCACGCCTTGGAACTGAAAGTTGAAAATAGTCGCCTCTAAGTATCGAGAACCTCCGACCGCGGCGGGTTTCCCTCGAGCGAGTCTCGCTTACTTTGCCGGTCTCGTCATAGACAACCAGGAAGGGTTCCTGGATCATCTTGGCGGCTTCGACGATCGGGTGCACGACATCGACATGCTGGTAGTAATTGTCCAGCTGTCCGTTGTGCAGACCGTACTTGACGTCGGTGAGGGTGACGTAGTAGGCATTCTTCAAAGTCGGATCACTGGTGTCGTGCTTGACATGGAGGAGTGCGTCCAGGCCGAATTGGGAGGCGAATGGAGATGGCTGCACAGTACCTGCCTTCACGTCGGCATAGTACTTGTAGACCACGGTTTTCCCGCGGGGAAAGTGTGCTGTAATCAGAATCAAGATTTTCAATCAACAACTTCACTCTTTCATTACAGAATCGCATCGAGCAATTAGTAATCTTCGAGACTCTACCTGGAACGGCGCTGACAGCCGCGAGGCACACCAGCAGCACTGAAACAATAATGATTCCATGAATAATCCAAGTAGACTGCTAGTTTACTTGGGCCCTTCGGCCGGATGCGAGAGTGCGGTTTCGGCTTGTTCCTTCTCTGCCGGTTGCACGGACTTACCGGTAAGGGCATTCATCATAGCGTGACCCATGGCGAAAGACTGGTACATTAGGCGCGCGCCTCCTGCCTTTTATAACGCTAAAATCCGCGATCGCCCAACGAAATATGAAAGTGCAGCCACGCCGATAACCCCACGCGAAAGGGTGCTACGAGCGGGCCGTGCCGTTTATAATCATTGCAGCAGATAACCCTTTCGGGTATCGGTGCAACCGGTTGCGGCTTTCAGCACGCGTGCGAATTCTACAGAGACAATCGCGCCTCCCGGACCTAGCACTTCCTTCCACTTCTCGAGGGCTTCCTCTCCTCCAGTAGACACCCGAGGAAAATCCCCCTCATTTTCCGCCACAGATCCTCATCGGATCCCAATAAACATCTTGCGTCCTCGTATTCATCAGTCCCCTTAGAATTGGCCACCGCCAGCTGCCCACTAGCGATAAAAGACAAATCGCACAAAAGATTCCGCGACGTTAATAGGCACGAGAGATAATAAAAAGCTGGCGCTTTCCTGCGCGGCGACGGGAGAGAATGGAAAAGGGATAAAACTGTCTAAGGATCCATGAATCACGGCGGGAGGGTCGATATAGACATCGACATATTTACTGTTTTCATCGGCATCGCCCTGTTATTGATAACTCATTATTATCGATGATGGTTCTGTTTTTATTCTGCACGTCGCCGACTGATATCGCTGTGATTTTGACCGGAGCAATCAACGATCTTTCCATTTAAATATCTGTCGCCTGGTGGTCCGAGAAGTTCGTACGCTCGGCATGGCAAAAGCTAGTTGTCAGTCTTATCAGTTATACAACAGTGTAATGACTGAGTCGAATCGAACAGCCGGGAGTTACTCAATCAATCAGCAAATATGTATTGAGTATGTACTTTCATTGATTGCTTCTGAGGGAGTTTATAATCCAATGGGCTCGCGAATTTGAATTTTGAGGATGGCTAAATGTTTAAATGTATTGCGTCATCTTATTTAAATTTAAGATAACGAGGAGTTGGGAAAAGTCGAGGTTTAGTTAATACGTAAAGTCCACTCGATTGGCGATCGAGTATAATGTTACTTTGTTATATCAATTAGTAAAAATTGTTTAAAGTTATCGGCAGAAATGCAAATCGCACGCGACCTGCCGCTTTTGGCAAAGTTCGTCGGCTATCATTGCCGGCGCGTTTGCAGAAAGTTTGTTGTTTTCGGCGGAGAATCGGGTTTTGATAAAGTATTGATATTACATGCGGTGACAGTGCGTTGAAAAGCAAAGTTCACGAAGGTATCGTGAAGATTTCTTTTTACGCACCGACGCGATTCCTGTATTATCGTTTTAGAAAATTCATCTCGATTCCGCACGCACAGTATTCTCAGGCTGTATTCCACTGAGGAGGACCCTCCGACCATTCGAGAACGCGTAACATTTTGCTCAATACTTATTTATTCTCTTTGTGTGTATAAGTCGTTTGGATACATGGGGATTCGCAATTAGATGGCCGTGTCCTTTAGAAAGTAGTCCTTCAATTTTGCAAGGGCTCTGCTTCGGTGAGAGATCTGGTTCTTAACTTCTTTGGGCAGCTCCGCGTAGGTCTTCTCGTAGCCGTCAGGTTGGAAGATCGGATCCCAGCCGAACTGCATCGTTCCCCGCGGGCTGACGATACTTCCCTGAGTGCGCCCTTGGAAGAGTATGACGGGGTCCTCGCTCTCCCCGGCACAGTAGGCGAATGTACACACAGCCTCCGCAGATTTGTCCTCCCAGCCGTGGAGCAACCTGTGCAGACCTTCCGGCCCGAGCTTGTCCAGGAACCACTTGATGTATGGTCCAGGCAGACCTTGCAGTGCATTGAAGCAGAGACAAGTGTCTTCGATGATCACCGGGCCCTTTATCAGATCGGCGGCTGCCCTGCACTTATGCTTGCATATGTCTTCCAACTCTCCTTGCCACTCCGGCAGGTCGACCTTCTTACTCGTAAACTCTTTTGGAAAGTTCTTCCCCATGATAGCCATGAACTCCTCCAGCTTCTTTAGGTTTCCAGTCACGAACACTATTGGCTTCGACATCCTGCGAAAGAGAGATAGTCCCTCTGCCTCTGTAAGCATGGAAATTGCGAATTTCAATTATGCCGCTCAAGTACATGGCGACTTCCGGCGACGCCAAAGGTTCCGGTTACCGCGCGTTCTGCGACTTCGCGTGCAAACAATCGGGCATGTGCTGTGTGCGTCCCTACTGGTCCCTACTCCTGGCGCATGCATATATCGGCAAAATAGTACAAGCAGAAGAGCATAACATATACATACTTGGATAAATGCAGTCCGCAATTACAGACTATGACGTGTTGAACTTGAAATTACCTTGAAAGTATGACCCGCGAGCTTAGACAATGCACAACCTTGGGAAGGACAATGTGCACTACGTCCAGGGCAGCGATCCCGTCGTTCCTATTATTCCTAACGTCTATTGAATATCCTAACTACACTAGATGAAAGCTACGATGACACCTGTTTCTAGAAACTGCAAACAACCTCGCGACGATCTCTTGCTTACCAACTGCGCATTATGTAGCGTGACGCAACCAAACCACAAGAACAGGCACAGCTTGGGGACAGCAACGGTTCTTGTATGTACTGTCCGAAAAATTTTCCTTCCTACGATCCTTCGTACGACACTGTTGAATCCTTAATGTTTTAAGAGTTTCGGTATGGAACCTCGGATTCTACGGAAACTGACCATGATGCGAAAGACGAGCACTCACACCACATCGCCTCCGTGGCGCAATGGGATAGCGCGTTCGGCTGTTAACCGAAAGGTTGGTGGTTCGAGCCCACCCGGGGGCGTTTTTTTGCCATTTTTTAAAACCATACCTTTGTTAGGAACATAAGAAGGATATAGTTATTGACTTACAGCCCAGTCATTGATATTCCTCGGTAAACTTGCACAGTATTCGAATTCGAAGGACAGAATTCTCGAATGGCAGGAACGTGTGGACTTCGCTAAATCTCTCAGCTGTGGAATATAACAGGGGGGATTTAACGAAGGCGTGGCGCTGGTGTCGTCTTCTTACCTCGTTGTCGCTGTGGAGTCCATTTTCCTTTTTATTAACGCGTGTACGCCGCACCAGTGGAAAAGCGAGAATTCCGATTGCAAAGGCCGGCTTTATTACGTAAGGATCGATTATTCTTCTATAATAAGTCGATGAAGCCTGATTTCCCGCAGGCTTTCTGCTCGCGAGGGGAATCTTATTCCGAGTTCTTCCCGAGCGAACGTTCAAAATGCATGTGGCTTATTTCCCTTAATTCCCCTCAGCCGCCCTGTTTTCCTATTTACAATGAGATCTGCTAATGGCTTTAACAATAGCATTCCTCTCCATTTCCTGCCTCTTTCATTCGTTCCTCGTGTATATTGGCTGATGGTCCTTTGAATTCAATCGATTACATGCACTCGCATTTTAGGTTACTAAGTCAAGTTGTGAACAGCAATGTTGCATCATAATAATCTGCCTTTCTTTCTAGGTAGACAATAAAAGATGGCACTGAGCTTTTTCAACAAACTTGGTACTGTTGGTATTGGTGTAGCAGTGGCCGGCAGTGTCATTCAGTCTGCGCTTTACAATGGTCAGTATTTTTTCTGTCAGAAAGATGAGATGAAAGGTGAATGGTATGATGTGCAGGAACTAAGAATGTTGTGTTAATGTTGTTGCAGTGGATGGTGGGCACAGAGCAGTAATCTTTGACAGATTTACTGGCATCAAAAACTTTGTTGTCGGCGAGGGAACCCATTTCTTTGTTCCCTGGGTACAGAAACCTATCATCTTCGATGTTAGGTCTAGGCCGAGGAACGTACCAGTCATCACTGGAAGCAAGGATCTCCAAAATGTGAACATTACCCTCCGTATTCTCTTCAGGCCTGTACCAGACTCTTTGCCTAAGATCTATACAATTCTTGGTACAGATTATGATGAGAGAGTATTGCCTTCTATCACTAATGAAGTATTAAAAGCAGTAGTGGCACAGTTTGATGCCGGAGAATTGATCACACAGAGAGAACTGGTCTCTCAGAAAGTGAGCGAAGATCTGACCGACAGAGCGGCTCAATTCGGTATCATTTTGGACGATATCTCCATTGTGAGTGACATGCAGACACTTGTTTATTCGCCTACTAATCTCACAGACCTTGTACATCGAGCTTAACACGGTATACTTTGTTACAGACACATCTGACATTTGGCAAGGAGTTCACGCAGGCTGTAGAATTGAAGCAGGTGGCGCAACAAGAAGCAGAGAAGGCAAGATTCTTGGTCGAAAGGGCTGAACAGCAAAAGAAAGCAGCTATCATAAGTGCGGAGGGTGATGCCCAAGCTGCCAGTTTAATAGCGAAATCTCTTACCGAGGCTGGCGACGGTCTGGTCGAATTGAGAAGAATCGAAGCAGCAGAGGATATCGCTCGCAACATGTCCAAATCCCGTCAAGTATCTTACTTGCCGCCTGGCCAGAATGTATTGTTGAATTTGCCACAGTAATGCTAGGTCTGATACGGGACCTCAATATATACACACATCGCGCATTTACATCGTAAGGGAGATACTTTGTTGCCCTAGTTGTATATAAATGGTAGAATATCTTGGGAGCTCATAAGAATGTTGCATTGCTGCAATACATAGCATTTCAGAAGATTCTTACACATGTATTCTCACGAATTTTATCCGAATTCTACACTAAACCTTACTACTACGTGATCTCTTATCTCTACTGACCTACTTCCGTGAAGTTTCGCAATTCGCAACTTTCCATTTATTATTTGCAACCTGTTGATTTTGATACGTTTATTGTGCCGCATGTTAGAGGAGAGCATTTTCCTTGGTTCGTTCGATGTCCTCAAATTTACAGAGCGGGCAACTGCATGAGCTTTCCGGGCAAATCTGTAGTGGGACAATCAGCGAAAGATATATTTTGGCTCTTTACCTCAGTGTGGACATAAATTGGCTCGCAATCACAGTGGGGGCATATTTTTGCATAGTTCTCGAATCTGTTCAGGCCTCTTTAAACAGAACTGATTGTACAATGAGCAGCAATGCCTAGCCCTTTAGACTTAGCGTGGTAGAAGTATGCCCATAGTTTAGCAAGTGTATCTAAACGTATATGACAAACCTCCCGATAGCCCACTTGTTTATTGTTCATATAAAAACTTGTTATTGATCGAAGTTTGAGTTTCTTGGCTATACACGAGTTTTTCGACTGAAATCTTGACACCTCTTTGTCGACCCCACACCAACGTCTATCTTCCATCCTTCGTACCCGAAATCTGCACACTTTTGTTGTACGTCGGATCCGGTCAATGGATCACAGAACGATCACTCAGGCAGATCGAAATTAGTGAAGGATTACCTCAGTCGGGGGTGCTCTCGTCTCGCGTCTCTGGTCTGTCGGCGCGGTCTGTTAGCAGAGAAAACAATTCATCATAATTTGATGGGCACCGCGGGAGTCCTTCCTAAGGTGGTCCGCAATCAAAATTAGGAGCGTGCGTTACTAATTCCGCCCGGGTCAATATGGAACTCGGCGGCGATCATTTTCTTACAATTTTACTTTTACTTTTTTTCCTCTCTAGACAATTACACTAAAATTAATAGGTTTCCCGGGGGTTTCCGCGACGTGACGTGGAAGTGGCTTTCCTCGCGGTAATCAGCGGGTCATCTGAAAGAGCGAGAGAACGTTGGAGGGAGGGTGGTAAGGCGGGCGCGGGTCGGAGACTACGCGAGAGCAGGAGCGCGCGGTGAAAGCAGATTAGCGTGAATAATGAAGACACGACCCCGTGGAAGCCTAAGCGGGCCTCCTTAAGTCTGTTCCTTCGAGTAGAAGCCGAAGCCGGAAAGGAAGGATGCTGGGCTTCCAAGGCGAGGCGGACCCAGAAAGGAGCTAGGAGCAGTTAATTACTCCACCCATCTACGGGGATAACGACTTCCCCTTATTTGTCGAGAGGCGCAAACAGCCAACCCTCGCCCAAATCCCCGGGGAAAGACGCTTTCTCCAATATAGTGTACCGGAGGACTTACTCCCATCCACCTCGGCATTTCCATACCATAGTAATCCAACAGCATTGCCCACTTAGCTACCGAGAAGAACCGCTCATTTTCCTACTACCCTTCTATCCTACGTTCTAGGAGCAACTATCGGTTGGCGCGAAGGTCAAGGCTGCCCATTCTCAGCGACGGTGCCGCACACTCCGGAGAAACTAGAGTGCAGTAGTGTTATAAAAGGTAGCACATGTTTCCGGCTACATGCGTGCAACGAAACAAATGATAGGTACGCCCAAACACTCGTATGTATATACTTAGGACTGGGAGGGGTGGGGCAGGACGAGAGCCACGAGTGTGAGAGGGAGAGAAAGACTAATTACGAAAGAAATCATAATAGGAACACATGCACCGCGGCCTGTCGGGCTAACAATCGCTTCCTCTGCCTCTGCCTCTGCACCTGTTACTGCGATCCTACGGTTGCATCGGTGCACGCGAGCCGCATATGCCGATGGCCTTCTTTCTCAGAGACAAAACTGCCTAAAGCGTCGCCATCTCCCTCCGCGTCCCCTTGCGGATCCGATTTTCATTCTCTAACAAGTTGCCACCGCGTGCGACAAGCATCCCCCCCATTTGCCATCGGGCACGCTCGCCGAGCACTCGGAGAAATCAAGCCGGTCGACTGGAAAAACAGTCGCTTTGAAGTGACCAAAGCAATAAACCTCTGGTAATTAAGCCGGTGATTGTTGAGACGAGGATTGGACAGCGCGTCCTCGCTGCCCAAGGCAGGAGAGCGAGTTGGTTCTTTCCATCTATTTCGTGGGATTCGATCACCCCGACGTCGATGCCCCGATGCCGACGCCCCGACGCACCTCGGGGCATCCGCGCCACGCGAAATCTGCCCGGCTGACCGTGTAGCTTGAATTAAAGTCCGGAAAATTGGATGGATCGCCATTTTAAACGGCCACGCATCGCGCTTCCTTTTGTCCGGCCTCTCTCGTCGCTGATTCCCCTGTCAAGCCGTGCATGGGATTGCGCTACCTTGTCTCCGGCCAGACAAAAACAATTAGCAGTTCTCGAAATTCTCTTTACCCTCGACTAATCACCTTCGTTTCTCTTCTTCACGTGCATATGCTCTCTTCTACCTCGCACTGGTCAGATGGTAGTTTCCGATTAAGGAACCTCTCTCATATGCACTGGCAGCACGCGAAATTTGAAGAAAGAGGCCCAGCCACTTCCCGACCTAACGGAACTCGCACAGGTGCCGACTTCCGAGATCTTCCGCGAAACGTCCATTCCGTGATCGTCGAAAGCTGGCCGCACTGCAATTGCCGGCAATTGCGCCACTGTCTCCCGCAGTTAAAGTTAAAAAGCTCGAGAGCGTGCGTCTGTATGCGTGCGGGCGCGCCCGGAGGAATGAGCATTGCCGCATACGTGTCCAGCTGGCAGGAGTCGGCGAGATACACGCGTGCATGTTCTCCGCCCGTTCCTCGAGGGAGATGAGTCCACGCCGCGTCCGACAGAAGTTGGATTTTTCGAAGATCGGGGCCGCAAAACTTGTTGCAGCCAATCATCCCGGCCGCATCCTCCAATTTCAAGAGGAAGCCCGCTCGACGAGGGACTATTAAAGAAATTTGCAATTCGCCCAATCGAAATGGCTGCAACTTCTTTCTCGGGGCTGCGACTTAGAAATTCCCGGGTGGAAGGCCCCGAGGGCGAAATGTCCGACCGAGAGAGCAATCTTCATCGGAGCCCCCGGCCCGGGAGCGTGAAGATATTACTCCATAAAGTGTTTCAACTCATCAAAGCAAGCGGCATTCTGCCGGGATATTCGCAATTTCGAGAAGGAGCCCTCCGCCCTCCGCCGAAACCCTTCCTCCCGCCGTCGCCTCGCCGCCCCTCGCGCTTGCACGCGATGGCCAATTTTCAATAAGTGCAGCGGCGCCGATTTTTGTCGCCGAGCGGCTTCTAGGTGCACGTGTAGCAAAACGGTAGTCCACTGCACGTCTTCCTTTTGAGTATAGGCCCCCTCGGCCCAACCAGGCATCTCGCGCGCTCATCTGGCGTGTCAGAATAAAAAATCGCACTGCATCCTTCTGGCAGGATACTCTTTCGACCGCTTGCCATTCACCTCTCCTTCCGAAGCGGCTCGGCGCTCGGCTGGGAGTTGCGCCCGAGGGGGCTGCCTCGCGATCTTCGAATTGATTTAGATGAAAGTCCCTGCCCTGCCTACCCGCCACTCGGCTCCCACAGCTATCCTGCTACATTGCTTCGACACTTGCGCCCAGCTATAGCGGAGCCCACTCTTACTCGGCCTTTTAAAAGCCTCCTATACTCAACGCTGACTTGCAGTAATTACTCTACAAGTTGTACAAGGATGTAAGTAAATCTCTACTACCAAAAAAAAGAGAACTGGAAATTTTTTGCGCGGCGAAAGTTATTTCCAGCAGGTTGAACTCGAAGGGGGTAAAGTCGGCAAGTAGAAATTGGCCGGGCGGGCTCCCGTTAGGAGAGACTTCCTCCTCGAGAGTTGTCCTGAGGAAACGGCTTGGCGGGGTCATCGCGTGCAGACCCCTGCCAGACGATCACGGATTTCCATTGTCAAAGCCAGAGAAGAAAAGGCAGTTGACGGCTAAAGGGTTAGCCCGGCTGTCCTTGGGGTCACCGTTATCCGTCAATTACGCTGGCCGAGCTCGATGAAACTGGAGCAGAGAGTGCGGGGGATATCACCAATTTCGCGTGTGCGATCGCAGCCCTGGGAATTTGAAGGAAGCGAGTGTTCCAGCTCCCAAGCGACAGGTACACGGAGCAATACTCACTACTCACTGTAATCGTGGCCGGTGTATGTTCATCCTCGGCATTCCAGGAAGGCATTTAGCCGTAATGCCGGAATTACCGGCGGTCCCTCGGCTCGCGTGACGAGTGGAGCCTCGTGGACTTTTGGATAATATCCACCCAAGGGGTGAGAATCATTGCCGAGCGGATGACTTTTGCTTCTCTCATTAATACGGCCGGCGCGGACTTGCCAATGTCGAAAGAAAGCGAAGTCGGCCCCGCTAAGAAAGGTACCGAAGGGATGGAAGGGAAGGCAGAAGGAAGCTCGTAACATATGTGTAACGCGAGGGGCGTTCCATGGCTGCGGTCCCGGCCGTCTGTGCCAAGGAGACCACAGGTAATTGCTGCATCCTCCGATCCTGCCTTACTTCGGTACCTGTCACACGGGAATCTTCATGACCGAGAGACTCCGGCCCGTCCGAGTCTCCAGCTTTTTGCACATCTTCACGAGGACTGTTGGCACGCCCTCGCCCGCTAGAGCAACGGGTAGTTTTTGCCAACGGAGAAGTTCCCCGCTCTTTACTTGGCTTAATGAACAGGATAAATGAACAGGTCCTTCGTCCACGCTTCTTTTACGCCTCTGGCAAGTGTTTACGAAAGTGTGAACAGGTATCGCGCAGTTGGAGAGACTTTGTTGGCTGGACAGTTGAGTGGAAAGTGCAACATACGGAGGATGGGATGGGAGGGTGAGATATCTATTATTTTGTCGTTTGCCGTGTAAACAGAATGAGCGAGGGTAGGGAAGGGCCGCTAGCACCATGTTCGAAATGAAGGGTTGCTTCTCTTAAATGTCCGGTTAACGTGCTCCCGTGCCACGCCCCGTGAAGCCTCTGGATCTCCTAATTCAATTAGGATTCTATCATCACGAGACCCGAAATCAAGAGGTGATTATGCCCACCCTATGATTCTCTCTCAAGCCGCTCCCTCCGTTCGCCACATTAGCCAGCCGTCCATATAATCGCTTTCCATTCATACTTGGACCCAAAAGATCGCCGCGATGAAACTTTGTTTATCTAACACAGATATTCCGACTCGCAATATAATAATAATGGAAAATAATCTAGAATTATTCATCGCTTCATCGCTACACGTGCCTACTGATTCCAAGCCAAGGGGAATCAGCCTGCACTCGCAAGACAAATGACATTACGCAAAGTGGTCTTGGTTCCCTGGCGAGTGGATCCCGGCGAATCGATTCGGGTGGAAGTTAGGAGTTTCGCTTGTCAATCATGCCCGATTGCAGTCGGACTCCTTGAGAAGCGTCTCCGATCGCTTCCGGCGGCGGCGGAAGTTGGACCTATAATTTTCCGCGCAATTTCCACCCAACTTTCGCCAAATCCGTACAGGCCGTATATCGGCGATGTAGCGGCTACTGCTTTCTCACAGGCACTTGCCCACCGCCTCCTCAAATGACAAGGTTTTACCCTGGCGGAAAGGGCCCACCACCTAATTAAAGAAGAGGCGCACATTATACCCCGAGCGAGTATCCGTTCTCTCCCTTTGGCCTCTTCGCGCGCCGATTCTGAGGGGCCCCGATAGTTGGCCGCGATCAAAGAGATTGACTCGTGCAGGCCGAAGTCTGGAAAGAGGTTGGAAGTGGGAATTGGAGAAGTTTGTTTGGAGAAGTGTTAATCCTCTCGGCTAGAAAGAAGGGAGACGGCGTCAAGGCCCGCAACCCCCTGAGTCCTCGCCCTTGAAAAGATGGTGGGCCCTAGTGTGTGCGGCGTGCGGTTGCCGCCCCCGAGTGAATCGGTGGCAGAAGCAGACGCTGTAACCCCGAGATTTACAGTGGCGCTTGTAAGCAATAAGTCATGTCCAGGGAACATGTCGCCTACCGCAGACCTTCCACGCGTCGCTCCTCTATCTCTCACTCTCCTTCTCCCTCTGGCTCCCCGGCCTGTCTGTCTCTCTGCCCCCGTGCGTATGTATGGTACTATGTATACGAATAGCTGGGCCCATGAAACGCGATACGCGCATACACGAGGCCACTCCTTCCCGATAATATCGGCGCGTTTTCTCTTTCTGCTTCCTTTACCGAGGCCTGCCACGATATCGGAGTGTCTGCCTCGCAGAAGAGGGACCTTTTCAGACTTTTGTTAGGGCGACAGCCACCCCCTAGGGGAAAATCCCTAGTCCCACTCTCCCTATTAATGATTCAATCGTGAATGACTCAATTGGTCGCGTCGCCCGGGAATGGTAGAATGCAGGTCGTGTAACGCGGGAATGCGTGCTGTGCATATATGTATATGCAGTCGGGGCAGGAGGGATCTTCTCGGAAGGTCCCTTCCGGGCCTCGATCCTCCATCCTACTTCGCGCTGCCGGCTGACAATATTGAGCAGAAGATTACCCCGGTCCCCGGACATAATGATGATTGCCCCGAATCATTTCGGCGGTGGCCAGTTCCCTTTGCTGTCACGCCATGCCGGCCACTACTCTCCGCCGAGACCGCATGCACACCTATCTATCTGCCCATGTAAATTTCTTCCCTGCCAGTCTTATTCCTGCTTCTTCCTCCACCTCCTTCTCCTCCGCTTCTTCATCGTCGCCTTCCTCTCGTGAGGGGTGCGCGCGCGAGCGTCGTCGTCGTACGCGACGAAATTGACTGGCGTGTAATTTCTCGGCAATTCGTACCTCACTCAGAGTGGCCGGGCCCTGGACCACTTTCGCCTCGGTTTCGCATCCGGTCGTCGGCATCGGCCCTTTTCCCGTCGGGGCCAGCCATCCTGACTCGCGTGAACGCTGCCGAGCGCCTGGTAACAGGGTCCTTAAGGATACTTTGCATCCCCCCCTCCATCCTCCCCAATCTTAAATGGGTCCAGCGTCTTTGAAGAGGATTCTCGCTGGTTCGGCAAAGTTTGGCATTTGTTTAAGTGGCAGGGAGGAAGGAGAGAGGGATAATTGCCGATTGAAATCCATACCCGATTCTACTCGATGAAATTCGAATCTTGCCCCTTTCGGCCGGGGCTCGCGCTCTCGTCCCGGCGGAGTTGATCCTTCTGCTGGTCATATCCGATCTCCTTTTTCCACCTCCGCTATCGGAATGTCTATCTATCTCCTTCGGGTTCCTGCTTGGTCAGATACACAATATCCCGATACCTTATCGCCCACATGATTTCTCCTTCGCTCTACCACGGTGAGGGAGGCCGAGAGAGAGAGGAGGTTCGTGTGTCGGTGTTAGTGGCGGGTGGCCGGCTGGCCGGCTTGGTCCAGCATCCTCGATCCTTCTCTCGACCTTTTTCGACTCTCGGTCTTTCCGCTCGGTGCGTCAACCCCTCGAGCAGCCTCGCTCTTCTCGCTTACCATCTCAATAACGCGAATGACTGAATGGGCCCGCGGTCTCGAAATCCCGGCGAGATAACCTTTATTGTAATTACAATGAGGCATTATGCCGGCGGCGGGGATCCGCGCGGGTCGGAGGTCACACACCGGCTGAGCTCTTCACTTGGGCTTCTCGAGCTGGCCGCGTCGCGTCGTCTCCTTGGATCTTCTTTCATCGATCTATACCTTACCTGCTTCGCTCTCGCTTCACGCTTCGAGCGCCCGCTCCCTTTCCTCGCTCGATTCACTCGATCATTAACATAGATATTCCGAGGGGATTCCAAGATTCTTCCAATTCTTTCTCCCACTCTTCAGGCAAGAGAGACAGGGAGAAGTCGAAACTCGAAACCAAGGCAGAATAAACAGAGGGGACCGAGAAAAATACGGTTAACGAGAGTGGAGCCTTCTCGGGGAAGTCGGACGCCTTTCAATTAATTCGTTTGCGCGTAAACGCTACTTACCGTCAGCAGTGATTTACAGGTCTCGGTTCCTGGTGGAACCAGCGGCGCACCGTCTCGAGCGTCCTCGGGCATTTAGCGAGTCGGGGTCCACTTCTCCTCCGCGCGGGATTCATCCCAGCGGAGCGATGGAAACTCGTAGGATTCGAGAGCGCGCGCGTCCCGAGTCCCGAGTCCCGACACTCTGCCGATTCGAGTGCCCTTCGAGGCTTAACTGTTTCGCAGCGTGCTCCGCTGCGCCGGCTCTCTCGCGACACACTCCACTCCTGATTTATCTCCGACGAAAGGAATCCTCGGTGCAACCTGTCATTATCATAACGGTCGGATCGGCTCGCCGGAGAATTGGTCGGGCGCGAGGAAGGCGCGAGCCCCCCGCGCCGAGGGTACACTCCACTCCCGGCTCGAGCGTGTAATTATATCTCAATATTAATCATTTCATCAGCGTTGATTAACAAATGGTGCGACTGGCTTCTTTCGCCTTCTTTCGCCGATCTCTTCACCCGGGGGTTGTTCGGCGATCGGGGGCGGTGCCGGCGACCACACACGCGTCCCAAGTACCAATACCAATATTACCAATCTCGGTAGAGCTCGCTCGTAACAGGCTCGATTAATTTCTGTATTAATCGAGCGGCTTTAATAGCGCGATTAATCGCCGGATGCGCTAGATGAGTGGAGCGGTGCTCGGAATGTCGAGAGTGAAATTTCGCTGGATGCGTGCGGGGGGATCGGGAGGGTAAGGGTGGAAGGGAGGCTGATCCGGAGCAAAGTCGTACAGAAGCGTTCCGAGGCCGGAGCTGGCGTGCAATCGCTTATTCTTTCCCGTACGTTATACCACCCGTTAGAGAGGCTCTTACCACACAGGGTGTGATTTACGCGTCCCCTGATTTACACTGATTACGGGCCCCGCCACGTAGCAAAGCAAATACAGCCTCCACCTCCTCTTTCACCGGCTCCTTCTCCACCGAGAGAGGAGCGAGAGGAGAGAGGCCCTCTCCTGGTCAGCCGGTTGCGCTCGGACCGTTCAGCTGGTTCAGCACCCACTCAACTCTCGCTCGAGCATCGATTCCCTCGATTGATTTCGCGCCGGCATTAAATTCATCCGGCGAGTGCCGAGCGACTTCTTCCCACCGGCGATTCATCGCCAAGACTCCTCGAAGAGTCAATTGTTGGCGGAGACACGCGAGGTCAACAATTATCCGGCGACAGAGTGCGATCGTATTAATATCGGTGAATCGATGCATCTTGGATCGGAATTGGTGGGACAAGGCCCCGAGGATATTCGTCCCGATATTTATTATTTATCGAGTGGTGGACATCCCATTTAGCGGGCCAGCTCGAGGACACGTTCTCTCCTCGGGATTTTTTCATCACCTCTCCGCCTTTTTCCTCCTCGCACTCTTTCTGGCGGAGGCGCGCGCCTTCTCGTACACGAGAGTCTTGCTCGCCGGCGGAGAGACTCCTCATCTTTTTGCCCAGCCGGGGATCGTCTTCTGGACCGAGGAGGAGCCCTCCGGCAAACGTGACCGGACGGGCCTGAATCATAAATTCCACCGAGTAATGTAACGTCCGGCGCGATTATTTACTGATACTTAACCGATGGCCAGAACCCGCTAGGGCTACCTACCCAGTGTGCCCGTAGACTTTTCGTCCTGGCGCGGCCCAATCCTCTCTCTCTCTCTCTCGCCTTATTGGAAACACCCACCTCGACTCGACCCGCATGGAATTCGCTAAATCGGAAGCCCGTTCTCTTCCTTACCGTTCTACGCATCATACAAACAGTAGAAAGTCCACTCTACTGTTTCAAATCGGCGTATTACGCAAGCTCGCAGACATTACTCCTAGACATTAGTAGGTAAAGGTTTCCCGCTCGCGGCTCGGCGACAAAGGAGGAAGTTAGGGCGTATATTATCCGGCCGGGCACCCCTTAGCCTCCCTTGGCGGGGCCTCCTCGAATTATTAAAAGCTAAACTGGCTTTGATTTATAAGAGGGCAGGGATCCCCGCCACCTCGGCCTACCGTCTCGAGCACGGCGCCCGGAGGGAAGTGCGCCCGCTCCGGGCGCATCAGCGCGGTACGCCGAGATTAATTTTATTACTTCCGCTCGGCTGATTATCGCGTTACACCCATTACTCCCCGAGAAACTGCCGCGATTTCTTTCGCGCGTCGCGCGTCTATAAACAACCGGCTCTTTTCGCGAGGGTGTGGTTTGGCAATTGGAGGGTTTGCCCGGGCAGGTGGACGCGGGCGGAAAAGGAGGCCAGTAGTAATTCGAGCGGCAGTGGAGAGCGAGGCCGAGTACGCGAGCAACACTCGTCGGATAGCTGGGTGGTTCGGTTGTTACACGTTGGAGCCGGCGATTAAAAAGTGCGGGCGCACAAGTGCTCGCGGCAGCCGGTGTCTTAATTCTCGGCCGTAAATCGCACCAGAGCAGTGAGAGGAGAGCGCGCGAGCCTTATTCCAGAGCGGCAGCCGGCTGGGAAAACCGCACGGAGCGATGAAAGGTGCGAAGCAAGGAAGGAAGGAAGCCAGCCGGGAAGGGAGCCAGAAGTAGTGTAGCAGGAGGCTGAAAGGGAGGAGAGAGAGAGAGGGAGCTTAGGGAAACTCTGTTGTGCGTAAGGGCGCGCTTGCGTTTTCGTTGGCGAGGCCTCTCGCTCTCGGGGTTGGCGCTCTAGGTGCGCGCGTACTGTACCGACTACCTGGAGGAAGCCCCGAGCTCAAGTTCCTCCCGAGCGTAACGGCGGCGGTGGCGGCGGTTGGTGGTCGGGCGGAAAAAAGGGGATGAAGTCGACAGAGAAAGCAAGCGGAGCAGCCACCGGGGGACGAGGGGAGTCAGTCTCGTCTCCAGTTGAACTCCGGACTTTCTCGCGATGCGCCTACAGAGAATAACTGTGACTCTCGCTGCGAGAGAACGAGAGCCGCACAGTGAGAGAGAGGGAGAAGCTAGGAGAATGAGAGCGGCGAGGAACAAGTGGGAGAGGGAGAGAGAAAGTCTGGCAGAGACGCTTCGCGGATCTCCATGCGAGCAAATATTTTAGCTCTGCGGCTGGGGTGAAGTCGATCCGCCCCCGCTGCCGCCGCCGCAGCCACCACTGCCACCCCCAGCACCCCCTCGAGCGCGCGCGCGCGCGCGGGCGCGGTGTACGGGCGCTTGCAACCCCCGGGCCCACTCGTGGCGCGCAAATGAGGTGGAAAAGATAAAGGCCGCGGCGGGCGATCATTAACATGCGCTCTGCTTTCGAGGAGCCGCTCGAGGGTCGGCCTACGGTGGTAGGTTTAGCTGCACCAGCTTTGTGCGCGCCCATCCACAGCCCTATATCTCCAGCCGCCCGCGTTTAGTTTCATATCTACGATGCGCCCATGTATACATAACATATACAGATATACATGTATTTATCCGGCGCGTCCATGCACAGTGCACGCGCCCTCCGAGAACAGAGTTGCAAATGGAACTGTCGGCAGCCCTCTTCCTCGATGCACCGCCGATTCAGCCTCGATTTTCAAACGCAACCGAGAATAGTTGCCGAAACCTCTACACCTCTACACCGACGCACGCGTAACCGATTAATTAAACATGTCGGAGCTGCCAAATGGAGAGCTCGTCCGAAACGAGGGGACTCCTCCTCTCTGCTTCTCGATTCTCTTCTACAGTTTTATCCCGATATAATTATTGCGTGCTGTTATTACGAGTATCGGTTGGGAGTATAATCGCGGGGGTGGGGGGGCGGCAGGGGGTGGCGAGGAAAGATCGTCGGACGAAACAGGCTGCTGGTACGAGCAGAGGGTGGAAAACAGAGCGAGCGAGAAAGGGATGAGAAGCCGAGGGAGGAGGAGGTGGTGGAAAGTCGTGAGGAGATGCCAACCTAATGGCGGCAGCAATTAACAACAAACACCGCTCATTAATCGCGGGAGAGTCCTCCGTCTCCCTCCGTCTCTCCCTCGGCGTGGGGCCTCTGTCTCGCAACATCCTCCGCGCTGGAAGGTTGCTGCGCCGAGATGGCTGAGCAGGCCGTCCTTATTCCACTGTCCGCACTCCAGGCCGGCTTCTTGTATTTTTATCTCCTTCCCCTAACTGGCGAGCAGTGCACTACTAGCACCACCGGCGCACAACCACCAGCGACACCGCCGGCAGCCGCGCGCGCTCTCCTTTCGCGGTGGCATCGCTTACCCCTTTCACCCTTCAGCGAGCCTTCCAACGGTCCGCGAAGTTTCCTGTTAAAAGGGAAGGCATGATAATAACGCGCGCCGCGGCGCCACGCCGCTCTCGACGGCCTCTTTTCACTCGAACGACCAGTAGGCCGTTCTCGCCGGCGATAGAGGGAGAGGGAGAGAGCGAGGCTCGCGGATGTAGTCGGGTGGGCGCGTGTATGACGCCGGGGCGGCGTTACTTTCACGGGGTGAACTCTCCTCGTTTATCCCCGACGTCGCCGCTCGATGCCCCGGGCGCCTCGACTTCTTCTAAGCCGGCCCGACAATTCGGCAGGAACGACCCCCTCCCGCTCTATTCGAGATCCGCGTCTTCAATCTTTAGTTGGTTCGCGTGTATACATCTTCCCGGCGAGTCTAATCCTGATGGAGACTGCGACTCGAGACGAGCGTCCGTGTCGCGGCAAACTCATCGGCGCCTCTTTACGGAGCAGCTCCGGGAACACGAGGACGTTCGCAGGGGGTTGGCTTTGGCTAGTTGGGCCGGAGGGAGGGAGAGGTAAGAGAGTAAAAGGAAAAGGAGAAGATTAGAGGGCTGCCGGCGGTGCTACCGGTCGAGATGCGACAGAGGAATGGAAGGCGAGAGAGCCGAACAAAACTGCGACAGGACATGCGAGCACAAAGATGAGCCTTGATCACGCACGCTCCTTTCATCCTAGCCTGGGCCTTAGCGCGCGCGCGCGAGTCCCTTCCCTCGCTTCCTATCTCCGATAATTCCAGATCAGCCTGAATATAAATAAATCCCGGCGACGAGCCTTCTCGCGCCCTCTCCTGTCACCGCGGCAGCCTCCTTCCACTTCCCGATCGTATTCGCCGGCGCACACCCCGCGCCCGCTCGGCTGCCAGTCGAAAGGCTCGCGTCGCCGATTCTCAAAGAGCGACAACGCCGGCGAAAACGGCTTTTGAGGCCAATCCCTGCCGGTTCCGCTGCTCTTTCCCAGCCGTCCTATCGGCGCGCACCGCCCTATGATTACCGTCATTTTTTCCTCCGCACGTCCGTCCTGCAAAACACGCGGCACGGATGTGTGTAGCCTGGAAATTGCTGGCGTGTGGAGTAATTACTTGGCGACACTCGCTATGGCGGTGCCGGTCATGGGTTAATTATCTCGGGTTAAGGAGTGTCGATATTAATGTGCTCGTTAGATTGTGGATGGAGAGGGAGAGAGAGTGGAGGAGGAAGGGTTCAAGTGGATCTTTCACGGGGATGTCGTTAATACGAAGAAATCTTTGAGGGACGCGACCTCCATCCTCGCCAACCTCGCCTTCTCTGTGGAAGCGATTCCTCTCGCAGGAGGTCGTCGGATAAGAGAAGTAGCGGGTTGCATTTAGGTGCGAAGAAAGGGCCAAGACTTGGCCTCGCTTTCCTCTCTTGGAGAGCGGTGAATCCGGCGAAAGTCGGGGGAGTAATGAGGCTGACTCGCCTCTCAAAGGTGGATGCGCCGGCACAGCCCGGCTAAGACAGAATTAAGAAACCCGGGGAGAATGAGGAAAGCGAGCTCGCGCCGAATGAACCGAGTCGACAGGAGTCTCTTCCGCGCGGGAAAGGGAAGCCGCTTGGTACTTTTGAGCGCAACGCGCGCTCTTTTGACTTTTCTCGTACTCCTTGCCGCTGCATCGCGCGACGGGGTGGAGGGTGGTTCGCATCCGCTGACAAATTATGCGGAAAAATGTATAAAGAGGATGCGCGACTACGACGACGACGTGAACGACGAGTGAGAGGGTGCAGGGCGCCGGCGACTGGGACGGCGACGCCAGCAGCGGCATTCAACGCGCGACTTGAATGCACCAACATGGCGGATGACGAGTGCGAGAGAGAGAGAGAAAGATCGTTTAATGAGTTTCACCGGGTGAAACACGCGCGCCCAAGAGGCGAGCACGCGATTTAGCCCCGAACCGGAGCCACTGTTCACGCGGCGCCCCCGTTTAATCGGACTATTTTATTTGCACGATCACGAAAATCCACCGCTGACGGCGCGCGACGGTGCCGAAAAATTCCCACCAGCCACCTCTCCTAGATGCCCCCCCATTGGACAGGCTAGGCGAGAGCTCATTAAAATTTGATAAGCCACCTTCAGTCGGCCGGATTTCCCGCTGTGTTCGCTGTCGCTAATGCCTCCCCGGTCGCCCGGCCAAATTCCCCTGAAAACTCTCGCCCTGGCTCCGATCCCTTCATCCACCTCGAACCTCCGAGGCTCTCCCTCCCAGCCGGCCCGACTCAACTCGGCCTCGCACCATTTCATGAATAACCAAATTTCCTTGGCCCGCGCTCCGATGAGAAGAATGAGTAACAGGTCGCGGCGTCCAAGTGTTTGGCCGGCGCACCGCGCGCCGGGAGAGGATGTAACGTTGTCATTTTAGATAAGCGTCTCCCGGGGGAGACTATTGTCCCCGTGACCACCCTCGGTTCGTCTACTCCGGGTCGCGGGGAACGCGTGCCCCAGGACGCCGTCCTGCGGACAACTCGCACCCCCCTGCTCTTCATTAGGTGGTAAATCGCGATATCTCGCCGGGACAGCGATTCCTCTATCTCCAATATACTTTCCCTCACGGCGTCCCTTTTCTCACCTCCTTATTGCAGGCGATCCATGTCAACAAGCGATTAATTCATAGAGCGACGCACGACAATGCGAACGAGAGGAAGGCGAGTTCGATTGATGTTCCTCATCCCCGGTAATTCGTGGGGCGCGCCCGATGGTGCACCGGCAGCGGCTCAATGGGCGAGAGGAGTATAACATAAGCGAACTCACCCTAAACACGCCGAGAGAAAGGAGAGAAGGTGTGGAGTGGGGCCCGAGAGAATGACGAGCCGATCATCGTCCCGGGGGACGCCCACGCGGGGACACCGGCCCAATGAGATTCTTAATTAATCTTTGCATTTCCATTAGGATTTACGATATTGCTTTGGCCGTCCCGTCAAATAGATTCTTAAACGATCGCCGGATAAAGCGTCCGACCGCCCTCAGTTTCTATTCGATTAGTGTCACCCGCCACTACTGGACCCGTTAGTCGAATCAAGCCATGTGCATGATTTTCCTATGGGGAACGTCGCTTTTATAGTTCGACGTGAGTGAGCAGTTGAATGAAGATATGTTGCGGGATAATTTGGGGAAGGTGAGAAATACCTTTGCGAGGTTACTTAGGTACCTGGTATCAATTGATGAAGTACTCAGAGTCGAATTGTGATATTATGAGCAGAATATCTCCATTGGCTCACTGATTCCTTTCAGAATTTTAGTTTTGAGGGTCAAACTAAAGAAATATTAAACATTCGGTCGAGTTCGGGAACCTCCGAAAAATCGAGAATTTTTGCAGGGGTACCCCTTCCTATTTTTTCAATTTTTCGACATTTTTCCAACTCGCCCGGTTTCACAATTTTTCGATAATTTTACCCCTAAAACTAAGATATTTCGCGGAATTAGTCGGTCACAAGCCGAAATCATTGAAGAAAATTCCGAAGAGAAGCACTAAACAGTGATAATGATTGGAAGCCATGTGAATCATCCTGTACATGGGTTTCGGTGGGCGTCGCGTGGGCGATCAACCACCGGCTCCTTACTTATGCATTCACCCTCTGCCACCCGTAGGAAACCGATGCATAAGCACTGCATTAGATCCGGAAAGAGTACCTCCGCCGCAAGAGTAATGGGGAAACACGTGTAAAGGGCTCGACTTCCAAGAGGGCTTATGACTCAATCGCGCGCGAGGAGCCCTTTCATCCCGATCCACATCGAGTTTACGAACAAAAGCGATATATTAAAGTTCACGCCCCTCGAGCACCTTCTTCCTGTCCGGAGGATCCTGCTGCGGCTTGTACCGATTGTCAGTTAATGCTTCCTGATGCCCGAGGCTAGAGGCGCAACAGGACCTCGCGAGGATACGTTGAACTTTCGGGCGGACATCGAGTCCTTTGGGGGAGTTTTGCCTCGCGAAATCTCCCGAGTAAATATCGGAGTTGGCTTGATCCTTTGGCCGGCGCTCGAGCCGAAGGATGCATCAGGAATGGGGCGTGACCGAGAGCGGTCGTTTAACCAGGAATATAATTAACAGGACCTGCCTACCATCCAGCGATTTTATCCTGCTCGCTACCAGCACGGAATATGGGGCGTGAATTATCCCTACGAGATACGTCGCCCGATAAATTCCACCTCGTTGATTATGCACCCGCCGCCGTCGCGATCGGCGCACCCGGGGCGAAAAGGTCCCGGCCCTCCCCAGTCGCTCTCCTTCAAGAAAAAGCAATAATCCCATGAAAAGTTCTCTCTAGTCGAGTCTGGCTATCGCGGAACTCGCGGTATCGCCGATTACATAAGGCGCTCGCACCTGATAAACTCGGCTCTCGGAGGATAAACGTTTCAATTGAGAGCGCACCTGGTGAAGTACAGTTGCCGCGAAAGGGCAGGTCGCTTCATTATGCGCGCGAATGCAGACGCGTATGTAAAGGTAGTAGTCCGCTATCGGGAGTGCGCAATATGTTAGGAGACAACGAGGGAAGAGGGTTCGGGTCGAGGCACCTGCAGGGGAGGCCGCCGAGTCGTAGGCGATCATCTCCAACTCTCTCTCCCGGGAGAGAGAGGCAAGTGTGAGGCGACGGGGCCACCTATACGGCCCTCTCCTCATATTTTTCTCGGCGGCGTGCTCGCCGCACGCACCAGGCACCGAGGAATGCGGCCGAGCGATTTTACTTTCTAGTTTACCGCGACGTTTATCGATACTTATTTTAGAGCCACTGCCCTCCAGTGGTCCTCCTCGTTACTCATTGTCAGCCGGGCTCCGGCTTGTTAGTAAAGTCTCCGCTTTTAATTGACGCCGTTCGCCGTGGATTTAGGGATAGCGCGTATCGCCCGGACAGCCGAGCGGCCCTCTCGCGATTAATACATCAGGGATATATGGCGGGGCCTGTCTTCGAGTTCTGCCAATACTCGGCGAGCGATTGCGCCGGTCGAGATGGAATTATCGAAGGTGGCCCTATCGCCCTGTCAATCGCCGAGCTCGGTACTATTAGGTGGGGTGTGCGCCCGGTGGCGGAGGATGATTGAATTTCGGGGTGGAAGACACACCTCGAGTGGGCCGGATCGAAAGCACTGGCATCGGGAGAGAAAGGCCGGGGCCATAAACAGGGCTGGTGTTTTAGAATTCGACTGCGCTCAGGGCGGCGGCGAACGTTCGCTGGGGGGCCGGGAGCAGCAAACAACCGGCAGACCTGCCACCCTCCTTGCAATACGAGCACTTCTCGGTGGCTCCCCGCATTTCATCCTCGAGAGGAATTTGGCCTCAAATTAAAAGATCTCGGCCGGAGCCCCGAATGAAATCTCGTCGCACGAGGGGTAGATACGTTCTCGAACTACGGCCCACTATGCTCTCTACACGGGGTGGCTCGGGAGTTTCTCATCGTTGATTTGTCCCTGTTACTCAACAAATTCTCAACAAAAGATCCCAACTGATTTCCCACGTAACGACGAGAAATGCGAAAAGGAAACTTTGCACTACCAGAACTCGGAGGTAATGCTCGGCTCGACAAGAGGGTGGGTGTAGTTAGCACACCCTGTAGAGGGGATCGGCGCGCACACATCCCGAGAGCGACTATCAGCCGTATTCACGGGGCTTAATGCTACCAATATCCCAAAATTAAAACGCCCCGGCAAGCCCGCAAATCATTCGCGCAAGAACGTGTACCGCGAACAAAAGTAACAATGCCGGGGCGCAGGAGTGCTGGCCGCGTTCTACTAGGGAAGAAAAGTAGCGGTGCTTCTCGCCGTGATATTGTGCGGGCATTGCCGCGAGCCGCTAATCTATTGACCGCTCGTAGCCGCCGACTATTCTTGCCCGTCGGATATCCGCCAAGAAATCCGACGAGTATTTCAGGTGGAAGAAAGCCCGGCAGTCTGATTAGCGCTGTTGTGCCAGCGAGAAATATAATCAGGACCGAAGGGTTGGTCGGCATGCGAGTTAAACGGATGGATATCTGGATCTAATGGCGGCCAGAGACAGGGAGAGGAATCACTATGCGAAATAACGAAATCTCGAAGGGTAAACCAGTTGGTTTGGACCCTCGGCGGTCGCCGGAGAGGCTAAGAATTTCAATCTGCGGTCAGGAGGGTGGCGGAGCCTCGAGGGTGGCTCGGGAGAGACAGACCCCCCCGTTCATATGTCCGATTGGGGTGCGAGCGTGATTCCATTGCTCTCGGCGTCCCCTTTGCCGCCGGGGGATTGACTTAAAAAATGATCGGCCCGCCGCGATATCCAACCTCGATCGCACACCCCCGCCAACCCCGAAAAGTTAATCGAATCCTCAATCTCCCACGCTCGATTGAGCGCCGCGCCAGCGACAATTCTTGACTGCTCTCGCCATCGCCATCAGCCAGCCAACACTAGCCCGGCAGCCCGGGGACTATCGGGTGGGCGAGCGCGCATTTTCGCGACTATTTAGTAAACCTGTCGGTGAATATGTAGCGCGCGCGGAAATCCGAGGAAAATGGAGCGGCGCGAAGAAAAGAATGGAGCTGGAGCTGGTGGCCTGGCCAGAACGATAGGGGCTATCAGAGGCGACCAACTGGCCTGTTGCACACTGACAAGCTGCATTTGCATTTCAACCTTCTCGCCCGGCCGCGCGCGCTCGCTCACTTTCGAATTCTCCCTCTCGCTGCCATTTAAACGTTTCCGCTGTCCGCCACTCGATCCGCATTCTGTTTTCTAACTGGCGTTTAATGAGCAATCTCAACGAGAGCGCGCCATTCGCGCGGAGCTCAGGGTTAGGCGGTATAAAGTGTGAAAGAAGCTCAGGCATGACCACCTGAGAAATTAGAGTATATGCTCGCCGGGGGCTGAAAATCGCGTGACCGGGCTCTCTCCGGCACACTTGTGCCGCGCGGCTGCCCGGAGAGCCGCTCGCCAAGAAGCAATGACCGAGGAGGCCGACGGGATGTCTGCCGCTCTCGCGTGTCCCGAAAAGCGCTCCCGTTTGACCACGACATCCTTTCACACGTGGCCGCGGCCGGCAAATAGACGAGTAATGAACACCATCATCCCCGCTCCCGGCAGAGCCGCATATCCACGAAATTTGCGCCAACACTCCACGGCCACTCGGCGAAATTGCCGGGGAGGGAGAGAAGTTCGATGCTACCTCGAACGGTGTCTGAGAATTTTCTCAGGAGCCTCTTTAAGCCCGAGGAGACAGGACGCGCGGGGCAGGAGTGAGAGAGGAAAAGAGAGGGAGGGTGCTCGAGACATCCATTTCCAGGGCGCGCTGTCTTGCTAGCTTCCTTAGCACGCTCCGTGTCTTGGAGCGAGCGCTTCGAGGCGATCCACCTTAATTAATGAGTTTATTGGAAACTCTCCGGTGGCCTCGATGTTGCTCGCGGCCTCGGCTCGTTGCGGGAACGCTGCCCCGGGGGCCGCTCGGTACACCACACTCCCCCGCGAGAGGACCACTCCGCTCCATCACTCGCCGCCATTTTAATTTCGCTGGGCCAAACTTTCTAATTACGAACTTTTCTGATTAATCACAGTAATTAATTAGTAGCCGGTGCCGTGGCGGCTGCTGCCGGCGCCGCTTGTTCGGGAGGCTGGGTGGGAAAATACGAGCGGAGTGTACGTCGCCGCCGCTTTTCTTCGAGTTTCCTCCGCCAGCCACTCGACTCGGCTTCTTCGTCGCTTGCGAGGGCAGAAATTTACGAGGCGCTGCGCTTTTTAATTGATTCGTTGGAGATGACAGCGATACGCGAGCGCCTTCGACACACTTGGGATTTAGTTCAACTTTTCAGAGAGAGTGTGATTATTCCAAGGGCAAACTGCAGGCGATTTCCGGCGGCGCGAGAGCGCGCGCGCGGAGAAGCGCTTCGATGATTAATCTCCGAGGACGCCGCTCTCTCATTAGCGGGGGAGCAGTAATTAATGCGCGAAAATCTCCGGGCAGCGTCTTATCGGCGAAGTTAGGCAGCGCGTCCTCCCCGGCCCTTTTCACTTCTTCCGTCCTGGCCCCGTCGATTCTAATGGCAGGGATTTTCGTCTCAGCAACTTTTCATCCACCTGCACGCGCGCGAAATCAGCCGCGTCAGCTGGAAGGGAGAACTTTTCGCCGGGCGACGAGATATCATCCGCGAAAAGCTTTCACTTTCACTCTCGGACGGACGCGCTAAATGCAGCGCGCGAAAACAGTAGGTGTTAACGACGAAAGAATGCCGAAAAGTACGCGGCCTTTGGTCCTCGAATCCCTGAACTCCAGGGGGAGGGGGTCCAGGGTTCACGTGTCATACCCAAGTAACATTCCTCATCGGCATCGACCCCGTCCGATTCCCACTGACCCGGGGAGCGACGGCCCCGCTTAATTCCACGTTTTATTTCGAGGAAATCCTTTAAAATAGCATGAGGTTGCATCGTAGATATATCGTGGGCCCGTTCACCCTTCCCATTTGGGCCCGGGCCCCTAATAAGATGTTTTGATTGGCTTACCCGCTGGGCTTCGCACCTCGCGGCGCGAACTACGGCCCAGGTAGCCGATGACTCGGCGCGATCACCTCCACACTATCCCGACTAAACGGGACTCACACTCCCAGCCACTCTAACCTTCCACCGGAATCAATTTACTGGTTCCTCGCCTCGGGGAATGTACTCGGGAAATATGGTGCAAGTGAAACTGGAGGAATTCGGTGGTCAGATATTCCCGATGAGGAGAGCGTCGGGACCTCTTGGCGAAGACTGTACGAGGATCGAAGGGTCCACGATGGATCGGCTCGAGCCTGTGCTTACGCTCGTGTTCCTCGGCTGCTCCTGATTCGGAAATTACCTGTTCCCTAACAGGGATAATGATTCCTGAATGCTGCGGGGCTTTAATCAATATATCCGCGCTACTTTCAATCACCCCCCGAGCAATTCACGTCCGTTTATTATTTTACCTGTAATAATCATGATCGGCTGGAGGGGGGGAGAATTGATGATGGAGATTCCTCTCGATATTCCGTGCGAGCGCGCGTGAGCGAGGCTTCGAAGCGGCCGCGCATCCCTTTCCCTTCGCCAGTCCGATGCTCGCCATCTCTCAGGGATCTTCTCTCCCGAGCGGCGCACGATCGCCGAGTCATCGTGTAATGACGTGCCGGCTGTCAGACTGCGAGCCGTGAGCGCCCGGCCGGGCCGAGAGAACCAGCGAAATTCGAGGCACGAAAAGATCGGCCGGCCCGGGAGGACATCGTGAGACGTGAGCCGACAAAAACACAGCAGCCACTGCGCGTGCTCAAAGACTGGAATTGGTGAAAACGCGGGCAACTTACTATAGACCAATAATAGGGCGGGAGGGGGTAGACTGGCGTACTTAATTAAGCCGGGGGAGAAAGTAGGGGCGAAAATGTGTTAAACAGGGAGATCTAATTTCACCGGGGGATCCTGACATCCAGACGGACGTGAAGGTGAGGCGAACGTAATGTGCGATGTCCATAATAGCGATGACGCGCGGACAATGCCGCGTGGACATAAATACCACGATCAGATCTCCGGACACGCCTCCGATTAAATTAGGAACGCAGAGCGCGGACCGAGTGGCAAAAAACGATTTAAGTGTTTAGACGCACTGGAGTGGGTGTCGGCTAAGGACGCTCCAGTCTTACTGACTGGCAGTCGCGAGGCCATCAGGAATTAATCGGCCGTTTATTTCCACCATCGAAATGTCACTGCTCCCGGGAGGCCCCGCCGCCGCACCAGGAACACATTACCCGCGTGCATTCACTCTCCCGAGCAGGATTCGATCTCTGGGCTAGGTGCGGCTCGCGGCTACTAGAGCCCGACTGATCGAAAGCACTCGCGCGCTCCAAGGAAGGACACTAGCTAATAGTCGAAGGTCTGGGTCACAGGTACTTAGTGGGCCCGAGAGAGCGAGAGAGGCAAGTAGGAGAAGGGCAGGAGGATAATTCTAGTGATCAAAGCGGCCGCCTCGTTGGTGTCTCGCGCTGCCACGGGCTCGCCTTTAATAAAGCTATCTCGCATCTCTAATATCTCCGTGGGCTCTCCCCGTGACCGAGAGGACGAGGTGATCTCGCAAGAACGCCAGAGGTGGAGGAACTAACGCGGAGAGAGGACGGCCGAGGAATCGCCGCTAAGGAGAAGAGGATCGTCCGAGTGAGCCGAGGAGCTCGATCAAGAGAACGAGGATACACTTGGCCCGGGAGAGGAGAAAGGGAGAGTGGTATCTTCGGCCGGGACACCTTTCTACAAGGGGGCCTTGTTCCTCCGGAGAAAAGACACGTCAGGCATGTACGCACCTCGTCTCTTCGGGGCCATCGATACGCCACCACCAACTTACTCTACCTTTCTCCGTCCCTCCCGTCTTCTGTCCCGGGAGGCCAGTGGTATCGCCGAGTTATTATAGTTACCATTCGCAGTCCGCCGATCCTTATCGACGAGGGCCGTCAATTAAGCAATTATCGACACCTTCGCCGCCAGCGAGGAGTCTGAAAGCTGTGCCGGCCAGCGGCGGCGGCCTCGAACCTGGATCTCCTCGAGGATCGAGCCTCCAGATCATCGCACCGCGCAATCCTTTCACGATGGGTTACCCAATAGGAAAGTTGGTCTAGCTCTCGGGCTCTCGCGCGGGCCATGGGTCCTGGTGAACCTGTTCTACTTGAATTTCTCATCCGCGAATCTCTAGGATTTTGCCCGCGCTACTTGCAGTTTCTTAAAGGAGTCTCGCGTGTGTGGAGGAGAGCGGAGGAGAGTGGGGAGATCCTTATCCGCGGCTACTGCCAATTAAGCAATTATCGAGGCGTACGTGGAGACCTCGGAAATGTAGTGGAGGCCTTGGCTGCTCGGTCATAGCAATGGTGCGAAGAAGAAGATACGGAAACGTTTCTATGGACTTAATTGAGCGTGGCTCGGGCGCGGGAGCGCGCGTCGTCCCAGCCATTAGCGAACAAGTTATCGAAGTCCGCGTCCGCCCGTCCCTCCATCAACAGACTCGTTAAGTTGATTAACCTCCGATGCACCCCTGCAACTTCTTGCGCCCGCCTAACGAATGGCCCATGCCCAGATAAAACTCTGAAATATGCCTGGTTATTAATTTCCGAGGGTAACGATTGTCTGCTCCGGATTCTCCGCGAGGGCCCCACTGCCAAGTGGATTTCCTTGGCGTGTGGTATGCGCTCTCCGCGCCACACTTCTCCTTCCTTTTTCCCCGGCGAAAGCTTTTAGTTCAATCGAGACATCTTTTCAGGCAACCTAGTGAAAGGTATGGGAGCTGTTGGACGATGGAAAAGTCGAGATACTTAATTGATGAATCGCAGCCTTCCGCTAATTGGCGACGCGCGGCCATCCTTAAATTAAGAACCGGCTGCCGACTCGCCGAGCGATACCTCCACTTCCGATATCGATCTACCGATATTTACGGGCTAACCAGATCGTGTCAACGCACCGGCATCGAGGATACCGGTGTCCCTATCGCGCAGACCGCTTGTCCTCCGCGCTCGCTGCCACTGCCTTCCCGGTAACCAGGGTGCGCGCATTTACGTCGCCCGGAACACCACTATGCATGTAGCAATTTACCGCCGCCACGGACACCAGCCGCTCGTTCCTCGCCCCTAAATCAAGAAAGCGTCGCGTCGCTTTATTAACCGTTGCCTATTAACAGTGAAAGGACGCTGAGACCGTGCAAGTGAAATCGTGGAATTCCTACTTCGCCAAATATCGATAAAGTCCTCCGAGAGAACCTCACTCTCTTCTGCAATCCATCTCTCTCTCCGTCCCTCTCTCCTCGAGACGTCCTCTCTGCGAACGGTTCGACCTAATCTTCCTCCAAATCTGTGGGTTACATAATGGATAAAATAAAAGACCGGCGGGACAAGACGGCGCAGTGAGAAGCTCGGAAAATATACACGCAGAGACGGGGGCAAGCTAATCGGAAGATGTTCCTTGAAAGGATCTCCAGCAATTAATCGAGGGAGGAGTACGTCGGATTTTGGGGAGTCCTGCTGGCGTCTGAGGACCCACCGCGGGTTCCGTCTTTCGTTATTTATCTTCCCGGATTCGGTGGAGCTCGGGGGTCCAGGAATGTCCAGCGCTTCTCCAAAACTCCCTGCAACCTTGACGATTAATTATAACTGGATCGTGGATTCCCTCGGCCCACCGGGTGGTACCACTAATCACTCGTTCCACCGAACGACATGATTGCACTAGTTGAGCTTCTACACTTTTACCACTTTCCAACTGACTCCTCCTCCATTTCGGCAGCGGCAGAATTCCCGATGGCAATTCGTAGCGAGCGCGCGCGCTCGTACGCGCTGCTCGAGTGATAAATGGCAGACTACATGTTCGTTCGAGATATGGCGAGGCTGCCATTTGTACGCTGGTTACTTTCTCTCACTTCCCGCGCAGAACAAGCGCACAAGAGAAAAAGGAGGAGGACACGGTAAAGAGCGGGTGAATTAATCGAGCGTCACGTTTCTGGCGGTGAGGCGATAATGATAATCAAGGGCCCGCGATAATGATAACCATCCAGCGGTTTTATTTGCTCGGGCCCGAGGTAATAATGAGGCCAATAATAAGGGCGGCGAAGCACACCGGTCCTGCGTGTCCTGCGACTCGCATGCGCCTGATTAATCCGACTATGCTTCTTGGGTACTGCGGCTGCGGCAGGAAGGTGTGATTCAACCGGTTACACGATCGATATCCCGGCGCGATTCGGTGGGATAAATGATTTATCGCGTGCGTACCCAGCTTTCCAGCGGGTAATTGATATTCCACCGCGGCTCGAAAGTATCGCGGCCGCACGCCGGACATCTCGGAACAGGTTTTAATCTCGGTTAGCCCAGTTCCCGCTATAATCGGCGAGAGACTGCCGAGAAGCTAGGAAGCTCGAGTTATCTCGATGATGATACCGCGAGGGATTTGAGGGGCGAAAAAGAAGTCTGCCGAGGGCATTCGACAAGGATCTCTTGGCGGCTGGAGGAGGAGAGGGTTTCTCGGGAGGGCGATCGCGATGCTTTTCTGATAAAAGTGGATCGGCCGATCTCTTGGTCCACCTGAGTCCTTCGCGCCTGGATACCTGAGGACCCCCCTTCCGATCTGTCCGGACGCGAGGGAGGCGCGATCGCGTCGCTGTAGGTAAAGCTCCGAGAGCGAGAGAGTGGATCTCGGAGAGTGGGAGTGCTATCCGTTGGGCCTTTTCCCGGGGTACCGGCCAGCGGATCTGACCCAGGGACGGTGGCAGTGGCGCGTGAGGCATAACAGGGTGGACGTTTAACATATGAGCGGCTACCAGTGTTATTAATGCGCCGGTAGCGTCGTGCTCGGTTTCTTCCTGCGCGGAGAACGCGGGCCCCGAGCGGGCCCCGGATACCAGGATAGGAGGCACAGGCCGCGGCCACCCGCGGGTCCACCCGGCTCGGCTCGGCCCCGAGATCGCGAGCGGGCCCACCGAGAAGGCCCCGCTGCCCGAGGGCGAGGAGTCCGCCGCGGCCGCCGAACGCACCCGGAGACGTAACACGACACTTGGAAAGCTTTAGCGGCCCTCAACGAGTTATGTCTTCCTGCGAGGGTGACCGCGCGCGCGCCAATTTCATTTAGCCCAGAGTCGAACCATCGACGCTCGGCCGAGAGATCCTACGTTAAAAGATCCCCGGGCCATCGTTCAACGAGAACGAGAGCTCGCGTCGATGTGTCGATGGGGTGTGCGCGGCTGATGGGAAGGTGCGAGCGAGGGTGAAAGCTAGTGGGCGAAGGAGCGAGGGGGAGAAAAGCCATGGGCAAATATCTTGCGGCGGCCGAGGGACATTAGGAGTGCCGCGGCCTCCGGAGGATTATAAATCCTTAATACAGATCGGCACGCGATGCCCGGCTCGTTAGGGTGATGCATGGCCGACTCTGGTGTCCCGGGGTGTACGGTAGCCGGTACCAACACAGCCTCCCATCCGTATGGGGCCCGGCCGAGAGCCTCTTCCTACGGGAACGGCCACGCTGGCGCACATCGGCATCCACCAGGTAATAATGAGAGATCGGAGATACGGCTCGATATTAATTGTGCGCATCGAGTGTGCCGCTCCTGCCGTTCCTCCCGCTCGCCGCTGTTGCTCTTGCCGTTGGTGAGACGCTGCGCTCTCTCGCCCCTGGGCCCTTCCTTCTTTTGCCCCGGCGAGCCGTGTCGGGGCGAACGGGAGGCCGCCGCCGCCACCGCGTCGGTGGGGAACTCGCCGCTACCGGCTTACACCGATCCTTCGATGCGATATGTGCGATATACGATACAGGAACCACCGTAGACCTGACCCCGCTGCTCCTCCTCCTCCACCTCCTTCTGCTGCTGCTACTGCTGCGAGAGAGATTCGAGTCTCGGGGGAGCTGCGAAAAATGCACGCATGCCTCTCGTCCTCCGTCCGTCCACGCGTCCTCCGTATCTCGGACCCTGTGCGCATACCTACATTGAGAGTGGAGAGTAATCGGGAGTGCCGCGCCAGTCACATAGATCAGGAACCTCCTGGCCCATTCAGCCGCGCACACTTCGATTCGATTGATCTATGCACTCCGAGGTAGATTCTAATTTATGCGAACCTCTTTAGAGGATAATAAGATGTAACGCTTGCCAGGGGATAAGGACTGGGGAATGGAGATCCTGGGGAGGATAAGGAGCGGCTGCCTCTCCTGCTAGTCCTTTCGTAGGTGATTACGAGTGGACAGATTGAGATGGTCGATGGGACTCCTCCCTTGGCCACCCTCTCTCTTTCCGCGATCCGATCCCACTGCACGGGCTTCCTCCTCGCGGCGGCGGCGACTCCTCGACAGGATGTATCCCATTCCTCTCGCGCGGCGCACCCGGGAATATTTCCTCCCCCATCGACGCGTACGAGCAACCACTTTCGAGATAGCATCTCCAAACAAATTGCCGGCACCTCGCCCGCGCGCCCCGTTGGCTTCCTTCGACCTTCGCAGCGGCCATTGAAATAATCGCGGCCCGTTAGCGGATCCGGCAGAAGGCCATTTCTTCGATCGACACGCGGACTTTTCGATTTGCGCAGGATCTCCTTCACTAAGAACGGATATTTGAACTCTGTACAAGGGAAAATTTAGTTTTCACGTTTCGCCAGATTTTCGGGGGAGAAGATTAGCTTGGATGCGAGACGGTGGAAATGGGTGGGTAAGAGAGAGAGAAGTGAAATAGATCCATCGAGTGCAGACGGCGCCTTCGCGTTGGAGATAGGAGGAGGAGAGGATTCCTTTTCTGGGACAAGTGGAAACTGAGACGATTCTAATCCAGCTCTGGCTCGAGAAAGAAGCCGAAGGACGCAGGAACAAGGAGGATATACATGCGCCTAGTACATAGAGCGAGTGTACATGCACGCAGATACATATATATATAGACGGCACTCGGACGGTCCGCTACTCGTCTCAATCCGGATTACGGTAACACCTGCCCATCCGCAATTTTATCATCCTCCGTCCCGGAAGGATTCCAATTTTCTTCTCCCGTTACTCCCACCACCCTCTCGAGCAGCAGAGAGCTCGAGCTCGAGCTCCACTCTCGCTCGGCCGGCCCTTATCCAGCTTCACTCCTGCCGGCGCTTCTTCTCCTCGCCTCTTCTTCTTTTTTTTTTTTCACCCGAGCCCGGGGACTCAATCTGTGTCTCATCGTGGATTATTGGGATTTCGCTGGGGCAGGGAGAGAATGGGGAAAAGAGGCAGGACGAGGAAGTTGGCTGACTGGCTGGCGCTGGCTTGGTGCCTCGGCTGTCTGAGCCAAGGGAATCGCCTCACCTAGAAGACTGCCGACGAGGACGAGTCTTTAATTCTCTTGCCAGGGAACCGAGCGATTCGCTAGCCGCCCGAAATAAGGAGCTCCGCTGATCACTGATTTCGCAGAATTGCCCAACCCGGAATTTACACTGCTCCCTAAGCTCGAGCCAACTGGTCCTCCTCCTCCCCGTGTCGATTCTCTTCTTCCCCGAGAGCTCTCTTTCTCGGTTTCCTAAGTCTTTGCAGGAATCATGATCCTATTATTTCCAATTGATAAATTGGGCGCCTTTCACGTGATAGGGTATTGGGGGTTGGTTGACTGGAGAAGGAGGAGGACGACTGGAAGCCGATATGATATTCATTCGCCAATAATAACAGCAAATTACGCGGATCCCCGCCGATCGTAATGTGTATAGTGACAACCCGGGGCCAGCGCACGCTCGCTCTCTTCTTGGCGAACCGAAAGAATCCTCTTACGCCCGCGCTCCCGTCCTCATCGCCCGCGAGGGAAATTGGGGTGGGCGGCGAGCGTCGAGAGAGGGAAGGAAGGAAGGAAGCCGGGATCGCGGAACGGAAAAATAATGGTCCTCGTAGGCGCGAGATAATTGGCGTAAGGAGCTTGCCACGTACAAGGGGGACTAGGTGGGTCTGAGCTAGATCAAAGGATCTCGGCGCGCCGCGCGCTCCTCTGCTCCCCAGCCGGCTTCTATCTTCGAGCGGGCGAGGCCGGCTCTCGCGGAAGGTCCTTTTTTGTTGTTTGTTCAGTCCTCGCTTTACTGCAGCGCGTAAGCGGAGGGGGCGGTCGGTCGAAGGAGCCGATGCACGAAATCGATCGGCGATGATTAATTTCCAATCGTGGCTTAATTACGCCGCCAGGCTAAGCCCGGTTCAAGAGGCGTCCCCGCGATCGTGAAAGGGCGTTCTCCGCGCTCCGGCGACCAAAAAAAAAGAAGCGTCCAAAGAGAAAAAGAGAGAGAGAGAGCCGCTGGTTCCAATGGCAACGCGGATGGAAAGGCGGCCAGGAAAAACGGAACACTGAATAAGTGTAGGGGACGGAAGGCGGGAGGAACCGAGAGGAGTCGATAAGAGAGAACCTCTCCCTTTCTTCCTCGTGCGACGGATAAATGGAACACCCCCTTCGTTGGCTTCCGCTCTCCGCAGAGGATTCCATCCAGCCTCCAAGATTTGGCGAACAGGGGCGAACGCAGCGGGGCTCGTTCGAGCCCGGGGGGATGATCGACGCGGGACACGATTGCCAGGAACACGTGATTAGATGGCACCCCCATCCCCCTCCCCCTCTTCCAGCCGCGCGATTCTCCAGATTGGACTGGCCCGCTGGACGCGCGGGGACGTAAAAAAATGCAATCGGCTCTTACCCTAATGAAAGAGGACCGACCCCTCCTCGATAATTCGCCCGGCGTCTCTCGGCACACCGACGGACGACCAACAGACAGACCTTCTTTTCGCCGAGTGCCACCCCCGATACAACGGGTGCTCGAACGTTGTATAGATTCTGTTAAGTCCGGGAAAAGAAGGGATGAGTTTTCTACACTCGTTGTTCGGAGAAGCGAGAAGGGCGAAATTAGTCATTTGGAGGAGATCAGTGTTGTAAGTAGTGGTGGGAGTTTGGTGGAAGAAGAGGCATTTGTCGATAAGGTGGTGCTTTGTCGTTTAAATGAGGCTGGATGGAGCCGAGGTACAAGGGGATCGTTAAGGAATGCTCGAGATAGCGTGGCGGGCGCAAGATCTCCGCGAGGCTTTGAGGGCAAGAAGCCCATGATTTCCCTGATTCATGGGACTTCTTAGCCCGGCCGGCCAAAATAATTCACCCTAATGCCCTCGGCTAACTGCCATTAGCTGGCGCGCGCTCGATTGTTTATTGCCAAGAGCCGCCGCGCCTCCCAACTTGGCTTGGAATCACTAGTCATAAGTATGCCTTGCTATGGATCCATTATACATATATTGTTCTGTATTATTATTACAAATCTCCTACCGAGAATATTCCCGTTGGCTCACTGATTCCACTAAACAGTCATAATGATTGCAAACTAATCGACTGATTCCGCAGCAGCAGTGAAAAGTTTCTCTCTCTCTTCTCCACTTTATCCGGAAAAAATTGCACCGGCGCGCACTCGGCGTGACAGCGAGGAGGGGTTGGAGGCGAGAGCGGCGCGGCGCCGATACATAGGTGCATTTTATTAGCGCCTATTTCATCCGCAGGATCTGAGGATGTTTCAGATAGACGTAACAGCAATATATTTGATGGAGGGGCGGGCGCGCGCAGGCAGCTTTTTTTTCTCGTCTTCCCTGCCGGTTCTATCGGCGCGACAGATCGCGAGTCGAGTACCTCTGCTCTCTCCCGCGCTCTCCCGCAAAAAACGACCATGTATCCGCGCGAGTGCTATCGAGCCGCGCGCGCGTCCCGTACATTAATAACACTCGGCACTCAATATTCTTTCAATTTCTACTCGACTGATTGCTTCCCGCGTGCGCCCGCCAATCTGATCGGGAAAAACTTTCCTTCCGATTCTCCATTCTGCCGCGCGGCCGTCGCTCCTGCGGAATCACCGAGCAAAATGTCCTTCGAGCGGGTGAGCCTCGGCGAAAGCTTCTACACGGGAATCGACAGCCGAGTCACTGGAGGAAGCGTGGGAGTAGAAGGTCGAGGGTTATAGTAGGGTGAACCTGTGGAAGGAGGCAGTGGCCACACACGAGCTCCTGCCAAATTGACGCACCAACTGAGGTGTATTAATTAGCGGGCAAAGAGAAAATTGCGACTATATGTGGGAGGCTGGCCCGTGCGGGGAGAGCGGAGGGAGGAGGCGGCAGGGCCCGAGGGGCTTGAAATCGTTATCGGGGGCTTGCCTCGCGATTTGGATTTGCCCCGGCCTGCCTAGCCGCCACGTCAATTCTAATTGCGTTTGACAGTAATTTGGCAAGGGAGAGCGAGCTGATTGACGGGCGGGCTCGTTTTCGAACGCTGGCCGCGCTGCCTTCCACCATTCTCTCGTTTCCTCTTCCGCCGCCCCGTCTCCGATACTTACGGGCACGGCCTCGCCGAAATATAAGTGTACATCCGATATCCCGGCGGCGTTACATTAGCCCCCGAATGCGTACGCACGCAATTAAAGCGTGCGAGGCGACGGCGCAGCTTTTTGCGCGCGGCTCGCCGAGCAGAACGCTCGATGAAAAGTGATTTGGTCCGCGCGTCTCGCGGCGGGGGAGCAGCGCCGATCCCCGGTGCGTGCGTCGCGTCCCAACACGCCCGATATACATCTAATTGGACACGCGCAACACGTGACACCGAGTGCCAGCCGATTTTTTGCCACCCGTCTCTCCGCCGCGTAATTGATTTCTAGTTCGCAGTGGACTGCTCGCCGTCGCGGGAATCGTCAAATAGTCGGGCGAAATGTTTCGAGTACTCGGGAAGGAAAGTGGATGGCGCACTGGTGGGTTAGTTGCGAACTATAAACTCGGCCCAATTGCACCTTCAGTGCCCGATGAAAGGGCGAAGGAGAAAGCCGCTGGTCCGCCGAGGACTTGAAATGAAGGAGGAGGAGGAGGCGAAGATGTGGTGGAAGGGTGGAAGAAGTAAAACGTCCTGACCACCCTGACTTCTGTACTCGAGGGTGGACCAACACGGCGCGGTAAAGTAAAAATCGCCGGGAAAAGAAATTACTTTCTCCTTTGTATTTCGGAATCCCGCGTGTTTGCGGGAGCAATAAGCACAAGTACGCGAGAGAGAGAGAGGAGAGGGGGAAGTGAAGAGAAGGGGAAGGAGGTGGCGGAGTAAGCCGGGAGAGGGATATTCAGCCCCAGACAGTGAGGAGGAGGTGGCTGAAGGGTGAAGAGGGCTCGAGCAGGAGCTCGCTGGTGGAATCGCTGGTAGAGGAAAGGCAGGAAGAAGCGAAAGGGAGAAGGAGAGGCACAGAGCCAGAGAGGCAGAGAGGGAATGGGAGTGGGCGGATGATGCGAAACGGCGAGAGGTGGAGGTGGGTTTATCTCGCTCATCCTCATTAAAACCCTCGGCGAGCCACCCTCCCTCTTCTTCCTCCCGAGCAGAGGAGCGCGCGCGGCGGCGGCGGCTCTCTCCCTCGGCTTCTCTCGGACCTTCTCCTCTCTCTTGGATCTTCGAGTCGACTGGAACACCGTGGAACCCCTCGCCGCCGCCGCCGTTCTGGCCGTTCGCCCGCGAGCGAGCGACTCGACGAGGGTACTACTCGTGTTGGTGCATCACCGAGTAGTGGCACACCTATGCCCACACCAACGCACGTCGGGGGTGCAAGCACCTACGGCTTTCTTCCTCTGCTACTGTGTGGGTGGCCTCGCTTCCTCCCCCTCTCTCTCGCTCCACCCCGCCAGGCATCTCCGGCTCGGTGTAGCACGCTCTATTAATTAAAAAAATGGGGACTCGCCCGGGAATGCTGGTCAGCGACGGCGGGGGCTGGGGGAGCATCGACGCCTCGGTAATTGGAGAGGGATGCAGCAAGTCTCGCGCGCACCCAGACAGAGACTCCACTGAGCTCCAACTACGCGCGTCCCTAATGATTCTTTAATCATTCCCTTAATGTCACTCTCTCTTCGTCCCTCTCTCTCCTCGACGAGCTCACCCCCAACGCGGCTCCAATACACGCAAGGACCAGCTGGATATGTACAACCTTTACTACCAGAACCTACACGCGATAAATCGAGGACCAAGTGATCCAATAGTTGGCGTAAGTGTGGCTAAAGAGAAACCTGCGAGGGCAGTAGCGGCCTATCCTCGCCGTCTTGGGGGAGTTTGGTGCGCGGTTGCCTCCGATATAACGAAGGGTGGTGGCTAAAACAAAGGGCTGGTCGCGGGTTGGTCGATAGTCCGCGGCCGCCAATCAGGCGAGACCTCTCGCTGGCAACCCTCGTCCTTGCTACTTGCTATCCACCAGCGAGGGTGGGTTATAGAGCGAGAGAGAGAGGAGTCTCGAGTTTGCTCATCCCCGCAGGAAAGAAGAAGGCTGCGAGAAGGAAGGAGAGAAGGGTAGTAGGGCCAGGCCGGTCCCGTCGCGTCTCGTCTCCAGGGTGACGTCCCTCATGGCGAAGACAGTTCCGTCTCCTTCTCTACCTTCCTCTCTTCTCGCAAGAGCGTGCACGTACTTACCTTATTTCCTTGCGCGGCCGTCGCCTGTCTTTCCTGTCTTTGAAGGTAAGGTCTCGAAAACGGAGAGAGCGAGAGAGGGCGGCGTCCGAGCGTATCCCAACGGGGCCGGGCACCGCGGCGGGCCATGCTTTTTGTCGCGCGCGCCGGCTGCTGCTCCTCTTAATTCGATTAAAACGCGTGAAATAGAGAGGGCCGTTTCTTTGATCCTCGTGGTGTCGCCTCGCGCGCCACTCGCACTCTCGCGTCTTTCCACCAGCTACGAGAGTACCTGCTGCCTCCACTCTCCGCCACTCTCCATGTAGTCGGCGCTCCCACGTCTTTTTCTCCGATCCCGACCCACCCGCTGGAAATAATTGGCATTACACCATCGAACCGCTGTCCGTTTAAGTGTTTTCCCCAAACGTGCTCTAGGTCCGTCTGGAATTGGCGGTGGATTTCTGCCGGTAAGATCGTGTTACCCATAATTCAATGAAGGCAACAATGCCGGCGATGGTGAAAGCCGCCGCTAATTAATGCGGCTGATATCCGAAACTTATCAGGACCGGCTGCACTCGACGCGGTGAAAGTAGACCGCGAGGCGGGTGCGCTGCTGGTGTTGCAGCCCGGAATAATTGGCACGGCAGGCTCTCAACGTATTCTTGGTTTATTCAACACTTACTTTTATTATACATCCTTACGCGGTAAGATCTACATAAAAACTTATTAAAACGAGCTTAATCATATGTTCATAACTGGTTCTGGGCTGGGGCAGCTTCGCGCTTCGTAGCGGTGCACGGCGTTCCGGCTCTGTAACAGAAAAAGAGATACATTTCCTTTTGCTATTCGTACGAGGCGACTTTTCTCAACTTGCGGGAAAATGCGGGGTTTCAGCGGGTTTGGTAAATAAAGGGAGTTCCGTGAAGGAGGAGACTTTGATAGGAGTAGAATGCGTCGATTACCTGCTCTCGCGATCGATCCACCCCCCAAGGAGTCGTGGAGAATAATGCTAAGAAGCGGCTCTCCGCGAACTCGAAGAGAAATGAATTTGTATAAGCGTGCCGATTGGCCGGCGGGCCCGGAGGAGGGGGCGGCGATTGGCACAATGAAACGAGAAAACAAATGAAACCGGGCAATATCGGGCGCGTGCCGGCAGCGTTGCCCACCCCTATCCCCGTAATTATTTTTACGAGGGTGAGAAGGCAGCTGGCGGTGACAGGAGCGAGTACGACTCGGAGGATTGGCTGTCGGCGCGAGTCCTCGGCGGCGGCGGGACAGGTTAAAACCTGGAGCCGAAGTCGATAGACCGTTTCATGAAGAGAGGGAGGAACGCGAAGCAATGGACCAGGTAGAGAGAGAGAGAGTGGCGAGGAGGAGCCGCGCGCGGACTCCCCTTTCCTCGCCGTTTGTAGCGGCGAAGGTGGCACTCGCCCAACAGACGACTCCCGCAAGAGAACACCATTCAGAGAGGGACGGGGGAGTGCTCGAGACAAAGATCCGTGTCACTGTCAGCCTCCTGGACCAACCTGGAAACTGACAGGCCGGACACGCGGCGCAGCCACCTGCCCCGATCCGCTGGAAAACGTGCTCCGTTACTTGGCGCGTGCAAAGCCGCCCTTTAACTTAACACTTGTAAACAGTCCTCGGGCTAAGAGAGTACGCGCGCACTGTCGGAATCTTCTTAGAGGAGAGGAGGCTGCTTTCTACCGGAGGATACTCGCGGGTAATTCCGGGCGAGGAACGAGAGGAGACGGAGTGCACTAACCGGGCCGATTCCGGCGTGAAAGGGGGGTGGCCGAAGGGTGGAGTGTGAGGCGGAGGTTAAGGGACTCCCGAAGGATGACGCTGCGAGAAGAACACGCTTGGCCACGGCTCCTCCGGCTGGTGGTGGTGCTCTCTCTCCGCTTCAATTTCTGGCGTCAATTAAAAAGTGACGCGGACCGAGGAAAATCAGTAATTAACGAACCAGCCACCTTCGGTTCCCGTCGCGCCACCACCTCGACAACCCTCCTCCTCCACCTCCGCCCTCGCACCTCGTCCTCCTGATATTTCGCAAACGGCAAGCGTTCCTGCGCCCTCCGCGCCTCGCTAATGGCCCATCGATACACCTACCTTCCACTAGTTTACTTTACGATCGCCGCTAATTGCGCGCGGCGACGGCGAATCACGCCGAGTGCCATTTCCCCGGGCAGCTGATGTGCCGCCGCTGGTGAACGGGCGCGAGGGAAAAACAGGTGTGGGTCCCCAGAAGCGCGCGTTTACGAGCGCGAGGGGTGAGAGAATCGAAAAAGAGATGGGAATTAAAGAATTAACGAGTGAGCGAGTGCGCCCTTAGCGCACTGTCGTTCGGAGGTGTCTCGTGCTGGCGTGACAGTGAGCCGATTTCGCCTCGCTGATAAAACCCCGGGGTTCCGAGGTGGACGGAGCCCGATGGGGGACGAGGGGGGCCATGGTCGGGCCTTCTCCAGGTGAAGTTCGTTACACGCCGTGACTCGGCAGAGCTGCGAGGAGTCCGAGGAGGCGCGCGCCGTCGCAGCCACCTTCTCTTTCGACGGGTTCGCGGGGAGAGAGGAGAGCTCGATCACCTTTTTCGTGGCATCGGCCCTCGCCTCGTCATTAGCACTGCACCGTAATTGCCAAATTCACGGCTGCGTCCCTCGCGATCGCGCTTAATCGCCCGATTACACAGTTACAAGGTGAAGAGGATCCCGCAATCTCACACTGGACCTCTCGCTCCCTCTCTCCCGCTCTATCCCATCCACGGTCAGGTGGTTCGCTCGCTTTCGAGGAGGTGCGATCGCCTTTCGCGGCTAAATGGCCACTATTATCCCGGGTGATGTTCGATTAGGAATAAAAGCAACCTGTTTACACCACCAACTCTCTGTACCCTCGAGGTCTATTCTCGAATCCACCCCTAATCGAAAGTAGAACCTATCGAGTATCGAGAGGGAGTGTTGTATTGAGTGACGGGCGAATATTAAGGACGGCGATGGAAAGAGGCGCGACGAGTCGCAGGGCAAAAAAGGTTCACGGCCCATCCGGGCAAGTGGAGTTGCGTGCGTGCGCGGAGAATCGCGGCGGGAAGGCCGGGAGGATGGTTTTTGCGGGGCGAGAACGGGGATAAGAAATCGGGCGTTGCGGCTAATTAGCTGAAATAACCCATTAGTCGTGTACGCACCAGAAATTACCGGGCGAGCCGCTGAGATAGAGAGATAGGCGCGCGCGAGCGCGCGCGTCATCGTTGACGGGTTAATTTCGCCGAGTTAATCCGAACCGGCGGGACTGCTGTGCCGTCTACCTTTGCAAGGTTAAGATTAAGACTAATTGGGCCTCGATTAAACCTGTCCCTAGTTACCGAACCCCGTCACTTGATTTGCCCTCTGATTCACGACCAATGAATCGTCCCCGAATTATTAACAGAACAGCAAAAGGGCATTATTCCCAGGATTTTCGAAGAGCGAAAGAACTACACTGAGCCAGGCCCTTTACTACTATCTGTCTCGGGTGGGGGTAGAAACGGGAGGAGCAATCAGCGGCGATTTCATAGTTGTCGCCTGTGCCCGAAGAGTTCGGCGTGGCCGGTTGTTTCAAGGTTCCTTCGCGGTATCAAAGGGCCATCCCAGTGACGATGCACATTCCCGGCTTACCCTCGGAGGTTTCCCTTTCGAAAAAATTCCCTGTGACACCTCCCCTCGAGCCTCCTCCGCCTCCCTCACACTATTCTCTATCCCCGGCACCATCTGACGTTTCAATTCTTAATTGAGTACGTGCCAGGTCGACAAAGGTGGACCTCAAATTGATCGATACAACATATTTTCCAAACAATAATTATCTCTTTTCAGTTTCCCGCCGATTGAACGAGGGTGTGCTCGCCGGTGACAAGATTCGACGGCTGATTCGGGAGATCCAAGTCGGATCCGGCGATGGCCGCTCGATGAGATTGACGGTGCGATATCGATGCGACCGATCATCTGGTTTAGCCGAGCGGAACGAACTCGCCGTGCAGATCGGCCTGTCAAGTGAAACTGGGCCAAAACACTCCGGCGCGCGCGGACTTTAATCCGGCTGGCCCGGGGAATCGGCCAGGCCGCGAGACCGCCGCGATATATGTCGTTTCTTAAGGGCAAAGACGTGCACCGCGCGCGATCGATGCGATATCTCGATCGCACGAGAAATGTCGCTCGCGGCATAGCCTCCAGAGCGATCCGTGCGCCATTCCATCGACATATGTATATCCTGCTGGAATTCAATCCCATCCAAAGTAGGAGATATTTATGATATTCGAGTGATGTTAGTGGTGAGGAGTAATCGGGTGCTAAAGTTCTAAGAGCGGTCGAGGGAAGTAGCTGATTCAAGTGTCGGACTGGCGATAAAAGCCGTAATTCTATCGGACCACCGAGGATCGTGTGGCTCGGGGATTCCAGTAATTATCGGGAAAGTGGTCGGACGGCATCATAAATCTACTGGATGCTTATCTAAACTGAATTGAGGAGGTGAGAGAGCTCGGGAAAGAGACGGGTGGGGAAGAAGAAGAAGGACTTACCATGAGGCGCGAGACAATCAAGGAGCCTGATCCTTCGGCGCTGGAGTGGTTCGAGTTCGCCGTGCCGGAGGAAGCTCACGTTGGCCAGGACTCTTGCACTCGCACATTGCCCGTCGTGTTCCAGTCCCTGGAACATTACCGAGCACACACCTCAGATCAATTCACCTGTCGATACCTCCGACACTCTCTTAATCTAAACAGATCCCAAATATCCCATGACCACCTGCTCCCTTCCCCTCAAGGAACTCGGAGTGCGAACTCAATGTGCGTCGTTGGTGCAGGTGAGATGATTGACGAGTCGAGGAACTCTTGATAAAGAGAGGCTTTACCGAGCAGCAGAGTGTAGGAATGCAAGGTGATGCGCATGCGAGATGTATGCACCGCGGCTGACTCACGGGGGTGCACGCCGATATTAAGATAGCTTTCGACTCCTCTGATACATTACCGACTTGTCTCCGCCCCCGCTTCCGCCTACAATCGCCTCCTCTCCCAGAGACCAAGAGAGAGAGAGAGAGAGAGAGAGAGAGAACTAATATTCACTTAAAGATTTAGCAAGATTTTCGTTCAACTATTCGTGCGTCTGTCTTTTTCGAGTTCTCGAGTACGCGTGGACGTGGCTTATAGATCTTTGTCCCGGTGTGAAAATGATGGATGACTGGAAGAAGACGGACCAGCTCTCTCGCTCTCTCTCTCTTTCTGGTGCTTCCTCCGGAGCGCGCGGCTCTTTTCATTCGCCGCGAGGCTCACGTGAGAAGAAGTAATGACCGGGCTTCGTTACTTAATGCTGGCTAAATCATTCCTCGCCTACGCGCGAAAAACTCACCGCGGGCAGATAGAGAGAGGCATAACCAGGATTGATTTAGGAATCGCCGATCGACGGCGAACAACTCGCCGGTGACTTATCCGGCCGGGATCTCTTTCCCAACCACCCTTTTCATCGAGAATCACCCGACTCGATTAGCCCACTCCCAGTTGTAATTGATGTGCGTACTCTAACAGGACCTGTCGACAAGCCACTGCCTATTGACATTTGTCCCGGGGTCGATGGCGAGGTTGCGCTTCGCCAATAATCGAGGGAGTAATCTTTCCCGGCAATGTGTAATTACCGCGAGGTTAATGCCGGTAGGTGCGAGGCCGCGGCAGCATTCCCCGTCGAATCCTGTGAACGATGCCCGGCCGGCAGACGGTCTGCAGGGGGATGACAGCCGCGAGTCGGCCAGAGCTCTTAAACTCCGTCGATCTTCCCGTGACAGGGAGTAACGATCGCGCTTCGTTAACTTCAGCCGTATATCATTCGGCCACTGGTACACTTTAAGGGTGCCGACTGGCATTACTCCTCGTGTCCAAGGATAACGAGAAATGAATGAAGGGACCAGCCGCACCAAGTAGCCCAGGCGGAATTAGTGTTCTAACTCGAGTTTTCGAGAAGTGGAGTATAGAGCCAGGTCGACAGTATATTGCGTGGTGAGTAGGAGTAAAGATCGAAGAACGAGTGGAGAGAGAGCGAGAGAGGGGAGAGGGGAGAAGAGGATGCTCTTCGACGAGGCAAGCCAGAGAGGAACGAGAGAGCGAGTGGGATCCTTCAACGACGGATGCTGGGCTGCAGTAAGCCCTGGCTGGTGCACTGGCGTCTGCGGGAGCGAGCAACGACGCCAAGGCTCCGCCGCCGCCGCCGCGACGGCTAATGAGCAGCGGCTCAATGATATCCCGACAAATGAAAAATCCGCTTCCCCTAATTACGCGATCTTTGCCAACGAGATGCGGCATCTCGTCGCAGCCACTGGATGACGTCGAAGCCGCCGTCGCGCCATTTTCGGGGTTAGTTGGCGAGTCTTAACCCACGTCGCGCGGTCTTTGGTCCATTTTTACTGCCGCATTAATTAGTCTTAATTGAAAGCAGCTAACTAGGAGATTAGCCTTTCCGCATACCTCCCGCAAAGAGCATTGCGGAATTGTCACTGTTAGTTAACAAAGGTTCTCTCGAGGTAAATTCGGTGGACAGGAGCTTTCGGGAGTGAGAATAGTGCGAACAGGATGCGCAGTGGATAGGAGGAGTTCCATTAAGTATCGATTTATATGGGCGACGAGCATTCGATTCGCTTTGGAGGGTTTGGACGCTCGAAAAAGAGGACGCGCGGTACTCTCCCTACTCTCCTCCGACGGGAGCCGCAACAGCCAGGTCCATTGTTCGAAAAAAATTAACTCTGGATTTTTATTTACCACCGATCCTACCTCTGCCATTGGCTCCGGCACCCGTTCGCCGCACCGCTCGCTCGCTCGCGCGTGGATCCGCTCTGCTCTGCTCTGCTCTTCTGACCCTGACGAGACGGCAGCCTATCGATCGGCAAATTCACATCTCTCGTTTCAGCGCCGGCAAAGAGAGAGAGAGAGAGAGAGCGGGGAAAAAAGCTTGCCGAATTTACAGGGCCGCGAACGTCAATCTGCACAGTGCGTCCGCTCGGCTCAGTAATTACACTGTTATACCCAGGCCAAAAATTCGCCTTAAAACATTTTGCGAGCGAATCCCTCCCCAGCCGCCCGCCCCGAAACGAGTTTCGAAATTTCGATGGGAGTATAATTTCGATATGAATTCCCGGGGGCGAGGATATCCCGACGCGCGCGCGCGAGAAACAGTTGAGGTTTTCGCTGTCGCGGTGTTCTAGTTGCTTTGCATTGTACTGGGAATGGAGGGCGGGAGAGGGTGAAAGGGACGGAGGAAGAAAGCTCGACGAGAGCGATGGTCCACGCGGCTAGTTTTTATGGATTCCGGTGGGACGGAACTTCCGGCGAACGACCTCGTGCCCGAAGCCACCCTCCCGCGCGCGTTACATCTCTCGTCCCCCTCGAGCGAGGAAGCACCGTCGTCGATCGCCCGTAACATCGTTCTCGCGCATTAATGACTGACCATCTCATCCCCAGACTTCCTCCTGTCTGCCTCATCTACCAAACTCCTCGCTCCCCTGCTTGTAAATTCTAGTTCGTCCGCCGCCATACTTCATCCGCCCTCTCTCCCCCTCACTCTTGTAGTGGGGACACGATCGAGTCTTGCGTAAGTCCGCCTGGCAGCTAGTAATTACTAGCTGATTCGCAAGCAATTAAGGCGAAGTGGCGGGAGCAAACATCGATCAGGAAGTGTAGTGCACTAGGGAGGAGGTCGTGCGCCCTCAGCGGCCGTCGAATAGAAAACAAACAGGGCGGCTCTCTCTCAAATATTTGAGCGCGCAGCCTCCTTCCCGCTCCCGCGGCCCATTGTTCCCCGGCGCGCTACTATGTGTAAATTTAATCTTCCATCGCACGCAAATTAACCGTGGCCGGCACACGCGCGCCTGTGTGCCCAGCGCCAAGTCGACCGCGCGAGGGTGGACAAGTACGCAGCACGTACATAGTATGCAGGGTAGAGGAAAGGTGAAGGAGGCGGAGGCGAAAGGAGCTCGGTGCTGAACTGGGAGAGAAATCGATTGCGGTGCCGCGGCGCGGAGGAGAAAGGTCGTGAGAGTAGATCTGGCGGTGGCGGAGATCAGAGGTGTGCCGCCCTCGGTGTTAACTGGCCCTAAAGCATCGGCCAAACACGCCCGGCAAAGAATGACACCGCGGTGTTAACTGGCCCGTGGTTTCTCGATGGCTGTCCGCTCGAGATGCGAGGATACCCTCTCGGTGACCTCCGCGAGCCGCGCAGCCAGATAACCCCACAGGTATCCAGGTGTCCGATGATCGGCCGACAAAGGGCTGGAAAAGGGCCCGCGCGCCGAGATCCTCTCGGCAGAGTCATCCTATCCTCTCTCGCTGGCGGAGCGCTGCTGCGAGCCCGAGAAGCCTGCTCCCCCCCCCCCCGCACTAGCTCCCTTCCCTCCGCGGTCCCCCCGGGGTGCTGCGCGCATCGACACACTAAAGATGAAGATGTCACCGTGGCGAGCCGCGTCGCTGACCCTCGCACCGAGTCAGCGAATTCCTCTCTGCGCCTCAACCACCGTCAGGAATCCCCCCACAACCTCCACTCCTTTCACACCCTCGCGCTCTGCCTGGCTGCCTTCTCCTTGATCGATTGGACGCCCGGACAACGCTTCCTCGGACTCAATAGACCCCTCAGTGCCACGGGCATTAGAAATCTCTTGCGATACTACCAGCCACCACGCAGCTCCTCGATCCCAGCGGCGAGAAAACTTCCTCATCTAGTTAAGTAGAATGAGCCAGTGCGCCCGGCCGAAAGTAGAGTGCGGATCTCCTGGATTCCATGTTCGGGCGAGTACACGTGGCGATGTGAGAAGGACGCGGCCGAAGGTACGCGAGCAGGGCTGGGAAGCAGTCGGGGAAGAAGTGCCCGAAGGAATGCCATCATCGGCAGGCCAGAGTCCACCTAGGAACGTGGCTAATGGGCCCACTTAACGTCTCAAGCATCTCACGGAGAGATGCGTAGGATCTCCCGCTCGATCTTCCCGCCCGCTCCTTCTCGCTTCCAGGCCGCTTCGAGACGGCGCGGCCGGCGTGCCGCGTTAATAATCGCCAATATTTATTCCGGATTGGTCACGGCTCGGTCCGGAGAGTGATGAGGAGTTGGCCGAAGAATGAGATGAACGTGACGGCGAGATCGGTCCGGCCCCTCGGCTTGGCCGCCTCGCTTCTTCCCCTCACACTCCCGTGCGCGCATTCTAGCCCCGAGATTAATATATACCGCTCACTTTCGTCCCGCGCGTGTGACCCGCAGCCGCGATGATGTATTTCCCTGGTAGAAACGCGCCGCGGGAACTTTTCCGCTTTCCTTTGATCCGCACCTTGCCCGCTGTCGAACAGTAATTAGCCTGTTAATCGCGGCCGACCCGACCGAATACCATTATTCCGTCACGCCGAGTCGAGGAGGAGGAGGAGGTTAGAAGCAGAGAAGGCAAGTGCCGATAAAGTTATTAGGGGAATTGGCTTAAAGGCGATTACCAACTGTCGACAGGTTGGCCTAACGCCTAACGGACGCGCGGGGCAACCGCCCGCCACGCACACTCTTAATAATTTGTCTCTGGGGCTAATGAGCGTCGAGCCTTAACGCCAGATTAGCGAGGTAAGCCCTTTGATGGCCGATTCGCATGCTAGCCGCGCGCTCCGGCTTAATCTACCCCGGTGTACCCACGCCATAATCGAGTAATCCACCAGGGCGATTAAAGTGCGACAGGTGCCCCTCACCGGGAAACAAATACTATAATTATCCGGGCGGATCTCGCCGGATTTACTATTCTCCGCTTGCGGCCGATTGACGCGAGAGTGTGCGTCGGGCAAGAAAAAGCGCTGGGCATTATCACGCGTAAGGGAATCCGGTAGGGGGCTGGTGGTGCGCGGACTCGGTTAATTTCTTCCGAGTGTCGAGTCGGCGAATGAAAGGGCGGCGGAAGGTGAGGTGGACGCGGAGTATGGCCGAGGGTGACACACGCTGCCTCGCTCATAGAGGGAGCCCGTGTCCTGCGGGTGCACAAAGGGCGAGGATGAATCGCCTCCGGAGGGCCTTGCGACAAATGGGGACATTAAGTCGCTCTTGCGACTTGCGACCCGGCGCGACCACTGCTACTGTGTACACCTCTGTGCAACCACTCCTCGCACACACTCGTGCGCGCTCACCACTACCAGCCTTTCCAACTCGTTGAGCTATCTACTGGCTTTGACTGCACTTGGCACGCCTTCAGTCCGAGTCTCTATCGCCCCGACTCCCTGTGACTCGACCGCGCGGTCTGATTACGGCTGCTCGGCAATGAAGGTGTCAGATGCCGAGATAGAGTCGGGGCTGGTGGAAAAGGCTTGATTAGGCGAGATGTCGATCGGCGTTGAGTAAACACGATAACGGGGTCAATGCGAGACCCGGCCGGGCCCCTCGGCCTACTTCAAACACCTGCGACTTGTCGCGCTCCGCTCTCGGCGCTCCGCCGCCAGATAAATTACGCGGCCCCATAATTCTCGGCCGCTAATAAACTCGTCGGAAAGTGGTGCGGGGAAACGCGGGCCCACCGACAGAAAACAATTTGTCAGCGGAGGACGGGCGCAATCGCGAGCGAGAGAGCCGGGCCCCGACCCGCCGGGACAAGAAGAGAGGGGGGGAGGGAAAAATGGCCGGTGGTATGCTCGCTAAAATTGTACCTTTTTCTGAGTGCTGATTTATACCGAACTGGGGTGAACTCGCCACTGCCATGTTGATTACGTGTACGTGCCTGTAGGGATAGCCTCCTGGGTACGCGCGCGTGTGTACCGCCGGACACCACAGTGGCCATCCGATTGCTATCGAGTTCCGGCGGAAAGGAGGAAGCGCCACAACGAGCTGACACCGCTCGCACTCCCCCGTCCTCTCTCTCTCTCTCGCTCTCTGATCTATCTTTCCTACTGGAAACTCCAGCGACGACATTATCCGCCTACACTTTACGCGCTCCGGGGCCCAAGTCGGAAAGCCCGTCGCGTCTTGCCGACCTCGGGAAATTATTGCCTCTTCCCACTTGGCGAATCTGCGCTGCGACTTCCCTCGGCGAGAGGGTGCGCCCGAGCCGCACCGATCTAATGGTGCGGACGCGGCTAATTATTTCCGCGGCTCGCTACCAGCAGTCAGCGGGCAGGATATCTGCCGGGATGAAGATAGGATCGAGGCTCGAGTGGGTGGGAGAAAAAATTCCGAGACACCCGGTGGATGGGCCCGGCGGAGGGGGCTGGAGGACGGTTTTCTCGGGGGTTGGAGCGGAGGAGCTGTCACATTACCGAGTGGAATTTATGCCCGATGCCCAGCGGCGTGACAAGTTGCCTCTGATGAACGGCCCCACCGCGAACTCTTGGCCCTCCAGCACCACCACGAGACCAGGATCGAGCGACAGAGAGAGAGAGGGAGAGAGGGGGGAGAAGTGGAGAACGCCCGGACAGAGCAGCGTGTTTCTCTGCTCGTCGCGAGCGAGAAGAGAACTGCTCTATCCCACTTTCCACCTAGTTGCGAGCGCTATCTTAACGAAGCCGCCTTCCAAAATTGATAATAGTTAATGGGCGTTAAAGTGGGTCGGAGTAAGAGGCGTGTGAGCGCGCGCGCGCGCCGTTGAATCGGAGGTTCGCTATGAATGATGAAGACGTCGGTGACCGCTTTGTATGTGGCGGCAGGGAAGGCGGACCGTGACGCCTCGAATGGCACGGCCACTTTTAATTAGCTTTAGTGCGAGTTCGTGACGATGAGGAGACTGGCGAAGGACGTGCGAGCCGGCGCGGCCGCCGCGGAGACATCACTTTCTGCGAAGAGAGCTCGTGATGACGTGGGTGGTGGGCAGTTTTGGCTGTTGCGAGAGAATGGAAGGAGGGAGGGGGGAGGAAGGGGGAGACACAGGGGGTCCCTCGGCGGAGCAGGGGGCTTTTTAAAAAAATCCCATATGATTTTAACGCCCCACGCAAGAACTCCTTCTCTCTCGGACGCGCGCTAACGCCGCCGGCCGTGTCTCGGCCCGCTGGTGATAAACACGCCAAGTTACGATTTCTCGGAGGCTCCGAGGCCGTGTGCGTACGCTAATATACACGCACGAGACTAACACCAGCGTTAGAGGAGGAGAAGGCGTGTTGCAATCAGTCCTTCGGGCCTCGAGGAGAAAGCGAGCAGAATCGAGAGATGTCGATCGAGGCTCGCGCGATTCCAGCCAGGCGAGCCCGACTCACCGAATCATCCGACCTTTCTCACGGAAACTAGCGCAATTGCCAAGGACACACCGGTCACTTCCGGCCAGCGGCGAGCGCCCTCGGCTTTGCCAGTTTTCCCGCGGACGCGCACGTGTCCTGCATGCGCAAACCATGTGCATCCAGTCTGTTTGGAGCTTGGGGACAGTGATACCTTCTAGATCCTAGACTGTCTGCGAGCCATCTGGCAGGTTCGCTCGGAGAGGACTTGCCTTCTGGCGACGATTTGCAAAAAGTCGCTTTCAAAAAGTAGGCTGCACTTGGCGAACTCTGTTTACGATTGCGAGTGGATACTTTGAGCGGGGCACGTGCGGCGAGTGGTCAACTCGGAGAAGTCGCCAGCCGCCAGTAGGCAATGAGGCGATAAACGAATGCCGCGCGCTCACTGGCAAATATCCTCTTACAGAGGGCTTCCTGGAAACTCTCGTTTCTGGTGGTCTGGCGGCGTCGGTACTCGCGCCCTTTGCCTTCACTCTATGACTTTCCTACGTGCGAATGCATGCTCGTACTCTGTAACTACATTGGCACGTGGAGTACCCGGTACGCTCGTGTTTCTCCGTATCGAATGAGCTCAATCTACCCCGTCGGATTTCCACTCTGCACTCGGGTTTCGCTATATCCACAACGCCATTTAATCGCTTCAAGCAACATTAACATCATTTCCTCGATTTTTTAAAACTAAAATCGACCTCCTGATTCCCCATCATTTTCCGGATTAAAATCCCCGCTCAGATTACTACTTCTAATCACCAAATCCGCGTTCCCACGATCTTGTTAGTGTCACGCGAATATCTGTGCAGCGGCGGCGGAAAACTAGGGAGATTCGCGACGATAAGTTCCTTCCCACGATACCGAACGCGATACCAGAGCGAGCATTCCCAGTATTATTACAACAGCAGCGTCAATCTAATTCTTCCTCGAGGACGAATCCAACAGAGAGCAGAGGGACCTAAAAAGAATATCGGCGGTCATAGACGTCAGGCATAAAGCCGAATTGAACGGCGTATAAAGCAGGGGATAGTTTCCGCGTGCTCCGGGCGGGCGCGCGTCACTTTTACTGCGGCAATAGCGATCGGAGTTACGGTCGCGGAAGAATCGTTCGGGCATCCGTGAAAAGGGAGCCGATAACGAGCGGAATACAAGTGATAACTTGTACTATCTACGGCGGTGGCGGTCGCGTCGACTATGCTGCACTTTCAATACAACCGAAAACATGGCAGGGGTGGGTGGTGGCGGTGGTGGTCAGTGCGGTTTGGAGGGAAGGGCGGACGCGGCCAGCGGGAAACAAAGTTGGACATTGGAATCTAGCTGATTGCAGGTGGAGATAGCGGAGAGGGACGAAGGAAAGCGAGCGGCGACTATACGTAAATCGAAAGGACCCGGAGAGCGGTTGGTTCGAGGGGGTGGTCGGGTCTATGGTGGAGGTTGAGCGGCGGCGAGCGCAGGAGCGCGCGGCTTTGAAAGCTCGCGCAAGAGAGGAGGCCCCACCAGATGAGAGGACACTTGGTGTGCGCGCTGCGGTGAATTGTCTGGCGTAGCGAGCGTAGCCCCTATCAGATCCGTCGCGATACAATGGCCCGCGCAAAATTACGTAGAGACTCGGTACACTCCTCTCTCTCTCTCTCTCTCTCTCTCCCTCTCTCTATCTGGTGGACGCGGAGCGCAGTGCAGCGCAGCAGAGCCTCGCGCACCGCGCACCGTGTTCCTGCTCTGGCTATGATGGTCCAGCAGCAGCACGGCCACTCTCGACTATCGATCCCCGGAAGTTGGCCACGCCGGGCCTCCCGGATACTTGGCTACTTCATGGACCATTGCACGGCAAGCTGACCGAAACGAATTTTCAGGGTCTCCAGTCTCGAGGAGCGGCCAACCTCCCCCCGGATTCCATAACCAATCTCCACCCTCGATTCGCGCCGATCTATAGAGATTTGTCTCAGCTACCAGTCAGCCCCTAGATGGGCAGAATGCGAATGTATGCTTGTAATTAAATCGAGGGGCTAATAAAGATAGGCACCGCGGTGGCTGGAACGCAGGTGTGGAGTAAGGCGAATTTATTAATGATAAAAGTTAATAGGATGGGAACGAGCGGCGAGGATCGAGCAGGCAAATGCCCGGGCGGCGTGTCGCGTCCCGTCAGTCCCTTCCGATCTGACGATTTTGCCTTTAATTTACTCGAATTTAGTGGCGGCGTGGCTCGCAGACGGGAAAATCGCCGATAGCGCTGGCAGGCGTCCTCGAAATTGCGAAATATCGGCTGGGGAGCAGAGGGAGAGAGAGAAGCGCGGTGAATGCTCGCGCAGGAATAGGGAGAGTTTACGTCAATTTCAGAGGGAGAGAGATAGCGCGAGCGAGCGAGTTACTCACTGGGTTCTGCATGGGGATACCGCGCGATCGGAATCAAGCAGACCTGCTTATCAGAAACGTTTGGGTTTTTCATTCAAAATTTCGTTTCACGCTCGAGCACCATAATATCGACATAGACCCGCTTCTATTGAACCTCGAATGACTTGCCGTCCCAACCACGTGCGAATCTACGTCTAGACTGGGGCCGCCCCGTCGCGCTCAAAGGGCACAAATAAATGAAAACAGCGCAATCCCGAGGGCGAGGGAATTGCTAATTTCGCGAAAAGTTCGAGTGGCCCGAGAAATAATCTCACGCGGCGGCGGTGCCGGTGGGAAGGACGTTTTTCCACCGGGAGAACTTGCTGAATTCCCGAGAGTTGGTGGTCACGTCAAAGGGCAAAGCGTGTAACCCGCGCGAGAACTAAAATGCAAATGCGATGTCGTAAATTACGAGCAGCTCCCGGAGTTTGCACTCGTACTTGCTATCTCCCTCTCTCTCTCTGTCTCTCTCCTCTCTCCGGGCCAGCGCTGCTAGGCGAGAAATCGCAGTGCCCATTGGAGGGAAAGCGCAAAGGAAAGTCGGCGAGAATTTATGTTGGATGTCGAAGGGTGACCAGTTGAGCATCCCTGTCGTTTAAGGGGTCTGTGTTTGTACCACTTTACTCAAAACAATCTCATCCTCTCGTCAACCCTGTCCATTGTCTTAACGAGTTTTCATGGGCGGCTAAGTATCGCTGCGGTTTCGCAGACAGGAGAGCAGTAGCACGCCCATCGACTTCCAATCGACTTTCAGCCTGCTAAACCAACAAAGAGCTTGTCCCGAACCTCCCTGGATAATGAGTTCAGGAATGTTTCTCTCAAAACCCTTGTTTACCGGGAAACCTCATGTATTTGCCTAACTAGGTCCTTCTCCCTTCACAGCAACTAGTATACTCTCCTATCTGCAACCCTAATTAAAACCATTGTCTTCTCTTACTCGTCCATTCTAATATCTCGATAGTTCTTTAGATTCTCGCCACATTACGCATAATTCCCCCGAAGAAAATTAGCATTTCTGCTAATTATATTCCTTTTGAAAAGGTGCTTCATATCTCGATCGATTTAAGTTGATCTTGATGAGAGGGAAAATGGGATTTGCGTTCATAAGTGTCAAGTGTTGGATTGTCGGGCGAGCGAATCCGAAGGGTAGCTAAGGTGTCGCAGCGAGGACGGTCAATCGGGAAGGATTAACGGCAATTAGTCAGAGGTTGAAGGCTAGTAGGCGTGGCGTGTCCTGTCGTCACGCTCGGAGCTCTGCCGAGAAGCGCAAGAAGAAGAAGAAGAAGAAGAGGGCGACGACGAAGTCGCTCCGTTCTGGCGAGAACGGCTGCGAATGCTGGGAGCTGGGTGCCGGGAGACGAAGTGGAGTCGAGCGCGGAAGAAGGAGCTAAGGAGAACAGGAAAGGACAAGGAGGGACGAGGAGAGCGGCGACGAGGTCCTGCCGATTACCTGCTCGTTCCCCCGGGTGTTCCTGGCAGGGTGGTCATAAACCAGGCATCGAGCATCAGGGTGGACACTTTTATGGTCGGCAGCTTTGTCTAGCTACGGCCTGGCCACGTTATGACCGTAGTATCCCGGCAATATAGCCCTTCGCAGGCCGGAAGGGGAAGGCGCGGAGAGTGCGCGCGGTGCGAGGATCGCCAGGACACTGGCAGAACACCGGCGGCTTCTCCTTGGCACCAGGAGAGGATATCTCTTCTCTCCCCAAAGAGAACCAACTCTCATAACGCTTCCACCGGTTTTCCACCGGTTTTCCACCAACCGACTCGATTGCCCCAATCGATCACCCATTCGCCCTTTTTTCCGCGTCCTTTTCCTCGGGCTGCCCGCTCCACCGCACACCCAAAACAGCTCACTTTCTCACTAGCTATTGGCTAAATAAAGCCCGACGGTGAGCCCGTGACATTCATAGCGGTCGCGAGGAACCGCTCGGATTTCGATAGAGGCGAGGGATCCAAGGATATGTGTGTGTAGCGCCCGGCGAACCTCAGGATACGACAAGATAAATATTGAAGGATGTTATTAGTGGTGTCGGAGATATAAGTCATGTTCGGGCGGGACGCTTTAGTTTTTGACGAGCATTAGGAGAGACGGGGCCGACAGAGCGAGCGTTCCTGAGAGGCAGGGGGATCGGGATCGGGATCGGGATCAGGAGGAATCGAGGGATTCGAGCGGGCCGCTCCCCCGTCGAGAAGAACGGCAAACTTCAAAGAGCCCGGGGACTTCATCATCGATACTGGGTCCCGATCACTGCCGACAGATTAGACGCCTCGCCTTCTCTATCCTGGACGGCCAACTCCGTCCTTGCTCCTCCTCCTCTCTCTCCTGCGAGGCTGCTGCTGCTGCCGAGAACTCTCGTCCTTCCTAGCAATGATTATAGACACATCGATCTTCGACGCCTCCTCGCCGACGCGATCGTAACCCGTTCCAATTAACCCTGGTGTCATAATTGCCGCCGACACCTCGAGAATTCCTCGGTCCCACCCCCGTCGAGCCTCCCCGGCCTCCCGATAATTGGGAATTCGCCGAGAGAAAGACTGCGAGTGCGAGACGAGATGATGGCAACTGAGAGATCTACGGCTGAAAGTTGACGCGGCGCGGATCTCTCGGGAAAGTGGCGGCGACGGGGACGGCGGCGACCGCATCGTAACATTTCCTATAACTTGGCCGCGGCTCGTTAGTTTCGAGGCGAGGCCTTCCAGGAAGGTAATTGGCCGTCGAACCGCAACTCGCACGCGGAAATAAGGAAACCGGGCAGAAGCGAGGGGAGAGGAGCGGCGAGTGGAGCGATGAAGAAGTTGAAGAAGTGGTTGGAAGTGGAGGGCCGTTGCTGCCCGGGGGGGGAAACTTGGACTCGCGAGAGAGTTCTTCGTGGAAGTTGGCAGCGCGCGCGGTCGAAGGAGATGGGGAAAGTTTTCATTTGCGGACGCGGCCGGAGGTCGGGGCCAATGGCGGCCTTAAATCGTTCGCGATTGAGGGCCGACGCCTCTCTCAGGCCTCTTTTTCACTCTTCCACCACTCCACCTCGCTCTCTCTCTCTCTCTCTTTCGTCGCCGCGAATGAAAACGCCGGAAGTCGGACGCTCGAGGAACAACCTGTTGACCGGCTCTCGCGTGCGAGAAATCCTGCCCTCGCTCCTAAAACCGCTTAATCGTTAACCCATTTCCATTGCGCGCGATTATGTCTAAGCGCGTACGCCACTTAGGGAGCTCTCCACTCGGAGTCTTTCTGAGGATCGACTGCGGCTGCTGGTGCGCGCATGAAAAGCCAATGCAACCGCCTTCCCCAGCCATGAAGCAAGCGCGACCGTAAATTAACGGCACTAGCTTTTTTGCCCTGTCGGCCGCGCCGATACCAACACCTCCCCCCTGCTCCCCTTGCCCGGGCGCGATAATTAATTGGCGCTCAAAGCTTGAAAGATTGGCGAAGAGAGAGAGAGAGAGAGAGTAGCGGCTGGCTTCTGATCCGAGGATTTACGGGGGCGATCTCGCCGCGGCAGTAATCCAGAGCTGTCGTCGCAGGCTTATCAGCCGATCGGCATTAAGGGCACCACCAAGAGGAGGCCAACACGGAGAAACGGCGGGAGCAGTGGTCGGTGCGAAAGAAGGGTTAAGTTTCGTCAACAACAAATTGTTCCCCGGCGCTGCGTCTAATCGGCTTAGGAGCCACCTGTAGCCCCGAAAGGGCTTACAGGATAAAGTGCGCTTCCGTCCTTGAGGAGGGTACCGCCGTTCCGAGAAGAAAAGCGTGTCCACCGCTTTCGGCACCTGCGACGGACAGGTAGTTCCGACTACGCTCTGTGTATTTGCACTGCAATGCGACCTTCCAATTCTAGCCGGAACTAGCGGCGAGCACGCCCGAGGAAATAGAGTCCGTCGGGCAAGTCCGTCTTGAGGGTACCGAGAGTATTTGAAGACGCAATTTCGGAAAATCTCAAAATCAGTGCATGTATACACAGAGTCGGTCGATTCAGCGCTGCTGGGAATTAAAACCGGAAAGCTGGTCCGAACTGCGTGCGCTCTGCCTATTGTATCGGCGAGTGGGCCCGAAAATCGCTTCATCTCCCAATTCCGCAAGTCAACGCGACGGCGAGTTTCAAAGAAGCTCGCCGATAGTAACGAGCTTTTAAGGCGGCGTGCAATTCCGTGAAAAATCTTCGCACCTCTCGCCGGAGGATGACGATGCAGTTGGCTCGGGGGGCTGGTGGCCCACGAAGGCTCATTTCGCCACGAAAGCAGAAGCGCGATCCCACCGGCTCTGCCAAGGTGCGTTTGCGTGTCTTCCTCGTCATCGTTCACTTGAAACAATGAGGCCAACGCGTCGATCGCACTCACCGGTGAAAATCGACGATTTTCCGCACGGCCCGATCTTTCCCGCGCGAGTGCCGCGCGCCGGAATCAATTTGCGTCCGTTAAGACTTCATCTGCGCGCGTACGAAGACCCGGTACACAATGCCGAGGCACTCGAATCCACTCGACAGCGATAACGGAACACCGAGGATATCTCGACGCACTCTTTAAGCTTACATGCGTCGCGCCTCGAGTGCACAGCTGATTTCCCTTATTACCGGTTGCACACTCTCCTCTCAATATTACCGGACGACCCTCAGCAAGAGTGCGGCTGGCTAAGCGGCGACTTAAAATCGCAGACGCGTGCTTTACGAACGCGGCGGAATTGGTCAAGAGAGCGAGAATGTAACTCGGGCCCGGTGAGATTTTTCTCAAGGCGATCGCGCGCCGCAGTTAATTTGAAGTCGACGACGTCGAGACTGACGAGGCGAGCACGGGGGCGCGACTGGCGCGAGTGGAGCCAATACGCTGTGACGCGCTCACGCTAACGAAGTGGCTTTAACGCGGTTTTCGCCACTTAACGAGCAAATTATCACGAATATCCTAATTCATTTTCACCCTGGCCTCGCCTCGCTGCGGCTGCCAGCGGCTCGAAATCGGCCGCGCCCGAGATTCTCACGAGGGCAGACGTGTATCGCGCGCGCGTCCCGGCTTCCGGATAAATTGCAACCGGGGAGACAGGGAAGCGAGCACGTGATAATTATCGGACAGCAACCCGAGCGTGTTAAGAGTAAACCTCGTTATCCTGATGCGAAAGAGCCAACGCGTACGACTCATCCCTCTCCCGAGAGAGGGAGAGAGAGAGAGATTGAAGGCTTTGCAACGACTACCTCTCAAATGCCTGGAAAAGATACGATGGTGCTTCAACAAGTCGGAAAACTGCTGTTACTCTTTTAGCGCGCGCGAGCAAATGGCGGACTCTGCGGGGAACGGGTGCGTCTGCCAAGAGTATTATCCGTGGCGAACGCTTGATTTCGTGGAGAGTAGAATGGCAAGTGCGAGGTGGGAATGGATCGATCTGCAAAGGGCCCGACGAGCTATAGCTAGCCACCACGTCGAATACTAGAGCGGGAGAGTAAAATCGGAATCACGATCTCCGGTATGGCGTCCAGCCTGGAAACTGATAAATTGCGACTTCCGCCTGCGTTTCGATCGTACCACGTAATTTCCTGCGGAGTAGCTGGCTCTCTCTGTCTGGCGCGGCCGGCGCGCCACGAGGAGGAGGATGGAAGAGGGACGGGCTGGAAGCCAACGACGATCGGAAATTGGCCCGATGACATTGATTAAAGCGTTTGCCGCCGCGGCGACAATGTCGTAATTATTAATCGGTGACGATGCCGCGGCAAGATTTCTCCCGTGTACACGCCCCGATGAATGCCCTGCCCTCTCGCCAACCGGACGCGTACAGATCCCAGCCTCAATAAGATCGATCCCTTCACGCTCCCCGTCGACATTCCCGCCTCTTTCGTCCGCGCGCTCTCGTTAGAAACAGCACGCGAGCTTCTCTACGTCTATCCTGCCTATACGCGTGCAGTTGAGGATGAAGAGCACACCTGTGCCGCGCGAGCCAACTACACTGTCTGATTTAATAAAACGCGCGCGTAATTACCATAACGACTTCTGTGATTAGCTCGTAGGCCGCAGGCGTTTCTCGCCCGGGCAGCAGCAGCGGAGCAGCTCTCTGGGCCCGTCTGGCAGGGCCGGGGCCAGCCAGACAGGACGGTGTCGACCAGTCGAGTCCGGCTGCTCCCCGAGGAGAGCAGAGACCGCTGAAAAGAGGCGACAAAAAACCAAAGGAACGCGCACGCGGCGGGGGAAAAAAAGAGGAAGCAGTTGCCGAGTCATCGGGCAAACTAGCCGATATTTTCGCACCTCGCTCGCTCCGAAGGAAGCAGCGGCAGCGGTGGCCGGTTCTCGCTTAGCCGCTCAGGTAGGTGTCCGCAATGAATTTCGCGGGCTACCTGAACGGATCCACGGCCAAACGGAGAGTCTGCGAGAGTCAGCCGATACCGTCGCGCGCTCTCTCTCGAGAGAGGCCTCGCCAGAAATGACACTCGAGATGAGATTCGAGTCGGAAGCTCCAATATGGAGGAGACGAGCCAAGGGAATCGAGGACGCAGCTATCTAAGACGGTAAGATGCCGAGAGCCAGTGGCGAGAGAAAGAGGAAGGGATGCAGCAGCAGCAGCAGGAGGAGAAGAGTCGCGGTGGAAGGCCAGGACCGATTTATTGGCGAGTTTAAAAGAGCTCGGACCCTCGACATAACTCAGCATTCGCCTGATGTTGACTGAGTGGTCGAGTCCCGCGGTACTACCTCTGCATCGGCAACCTCTCTCTCTGTCTCTCTCTCTCGCTCTGCCGTCGTCAGGTACCTCGTCTGCCAATCAACGGGCATTCAACGGTACTAAGTGGCTCGGCTTAATTAAGCGGCGAGGAGGAGGAACGAGGCGAGCAGCGGGTCGGCTCGAAGAAAATTGCAGGACGAGCACGCGGAGATTCGTTGCCCCCTGAAAAATAGGAGCTTTCCGAGAGGCAGAGCCAGTGCCAGGGAAGCAAGCCGAGCGCCGTTTGTGCGACCTCTTGGAAAATCGCCCGGACAGGGAGCCGCGCGGGCGCGCGGCTGAGTGTTCCCTTTGAATGGTCCGCGTCCTCCTCGGCGCAGGCTGCGTCCTGCCGGCCGAGTTTTTCTCAGCCCGGCGAATTTTCGGCCGAGGACCTACCTCGCCACGCCAGGACCGATCAGAAATCGCCTCGTTTCCTCCTGTCTTCCGCGGCGGAATCAAAGCGAGAGGCCCCCGGGGGAAAGCTCCGCTTCTCGCTAAGAACAATCGTGAAAGCACCGCGCGCGCTGCTGGGACACGCTTAATCCGTCCTCTCGTCTTCGCCAGCGAGCTGGTACACCCTCGTTCGATCTAATAACTGGAAAATCAAATGCGAGCAAGAGGGAGAGAGGGAGAGAGAGAGAGGCTGGCTGGTTTAAACGGTCTCGGGAGGAGTAGAGTTAGAGAGAGGGCGCTGACTATTCTCGCTCTCTCGTTCTCGAGTATCCTTTGAGGAAATATCTGCGGCGTAATCCGGCGTGTCATTCGATTGGCTGGCGCAATAAAATCGAATGACGAGCCAATAAAATATTTATGGAATCGTATGCAAGCCCGCGGGGGCTCGTTGACAATCGACGAGCCCCCCTTTCAATGCCCGGGCTATATGCACGCCTGTGTGTGTATGTTTCCTCCTGGTTACACGATGTTTACCCCTCAAGCAAACCCCCGAGGGTTGCTTCCGCGTCCTAGCGCGTACGCGTTGCATTATATTGCATTGGTAAGCATGCAGGGAATTCTCTGCCCTTTCGATCCCTACCCCCCCGGCTCCCATTAACGCCCGGCCACCCTCTCACCCTCTCGCCCTTCCGGCAGCCTCTTCTCTCCAGGACTGCTCTCTCGCTCGGCTCTTCTTTCAATTCTACTGGTTACGCATCATTCGCCACGCATTGCCACTCGAGCGTCAGACCACTCGGGAGATCGAACGTCAACTGAATGATTAGTTTTAATGTTCGACGAGTGATTCTCCCTCGGCTCGCTTCGCCTCTTCTTCACTAATCCGCCGAGGATACGCGCTTTCCTCGAGAAGCATCCGATGAAATCGCGCGTCCCACTCAATGCCACACCTCCAACCCACTCCGTTACATATTCAATCAACGCGAGCGATAAAAGATTCATCGCTCGCCCGGCAATGTCAGTGTTCGCTAATGATTTTCTCATCATTTGGCTGCTGTGTGTCGAGGCAGTGATAAGGCGTTCATTAGGATAGAAGTGCTCCCCTCTCAGCAGGGCAGTGTATGTATATGGTCGATTCGCCTCGCAGACAGGATCCATCGCGGCTGAAGGTCGGAATCGTGTCGAATCGGCGAGGGCATCGCGGTGATGCGATGATTACCGGCCACTCAATGACAACTATCCCTGTTGCCAGATGAATCCTAGAGCTCCTCGGGGCGAGGCTTCCCGTGTGTGCGCCTGTGTGCCGAGGCAGCTGCATAGATGGAGAGAGAGGCCCCTCTGTGCGGTGAAACTAATCGAGCTACCGAGGCGGCTTCTGTCTCTGGACTGGGATTTCTCGTTGGCAGGAGCCGCATCGAGCACTCCCCCTCGATTGGATTCGCAATGTGACTGGAGGCCAGGGGGCTGTATTAAAAGATCGTTAGCGTGGCAAGGGTTCCACCACTCGGATTCGAGGCCGTGCAAGATATGCGGAACTGGCCGAAAGAGGCCTATCGATAGAGGATAAAGCATCGCAGGGGGAGAGAGAATCATTCCTCTCCTCGAGCGGGTACATCGAAATCTCCTCATCAGATGGTACAATAAAGTCACCATCGGGACTAACCCAGTGGAACTACTCGCCGGGCCATTATACCTCTCGGGACTCTCATAAATACGTGCATATCTCTCCGGGAGAAGAAGGAGAACGTTCTTAGAAGGATAAAATCTAATGTATGCAAATCCGAATGGCACCGCGCGCGCGGGTCGGACTGGAGAAACTGACTGAAACAGAGGATTCGCGGAATCGATCCATTATTCAGACAGGCTGGCCAGGAGAGAATGCCGTTTATCCAATCGGCACCACTCTCCTCGCTCTCGAGCACTTTGCGCGCGGACACTGTGATTAGTCCTGGGAATGTGCTACCGCGAGGAATAAGGAAACGGTCGATCAGAGATAAATGCTGATTAAGTCCTTTTAGCTACCATGGTTGTGCAGGCCTGCTGGAAAGATCGCCGCGACGATAAAGGAGAGAATGGCGAGGCGGAGGGGAGAGGAAAGAGAGAGCGGCGCGCGGTCAACTCGATGTAACATGTTTGTTTTGCTTATCTGAGACAAATTCGCTGTCTTGTAAGCGACACCGAAGGGTCGCCTTGACAAACTGGGGTGCGCCCGGGGGATCCTCCTGTGTAAGGACACACATGGACATCCTTCGCCCGTGTACCAGACCATCCCGAACGGTGTCTCGCATTTTAAAAGGCCGCAACAAGTCCCGCCCCCGACCCGTCGACCGCCACCTACCATTTGCTCACTGCGCAACACAACATCACCGACACCTAAAACCCCTAATCAAGGGCATCTAATAAGGCGGCAGCCGCAGTGAAAAGCGCGACGTGGAAATCCGAGCAACTTTTCCCGACCAACTTTTCCACCGAGGACTCATTTCGAAAGCAGTTGTATTCCCGTCTGGGGCGCGGGGGAGGACTTTTTTAATGCCAATATAAATGGCTGGCGAAAATGCGCCGATGGAGAGCTCGCCACGCCAGAACGAAACTGAAGCTCCCCAACAAAGGATTGTAATGCGGGCTTTGTGTTTGGCAAAGCGAGCGAGTGAGGGAGAGGGAGAGGGCGCGAGCGAGGAGCGTAGGTAGAGAGGGCGAGATGAAGGAGGGCGATTTTTCATTAATATAAATCACCCGAGGCTCGATTAAAGCGAACGCGTTATGCGCAAGGTCCGCTGACGAACAATATATACATTTCAGCGAGGCCGACGAGAACGTCGCGGCCGCGCGCGCACGTTTGTGGCTTCGTTATCATTTTCGATTAATGCCCCAATCGCCGATGCAAAACTCGCTATAATTAATGCGATTTATAAATTTGCTCCTGGTCACCGGGCGCGGCGGGCCGGTAATTTTTAATTAGAACAAATTGGCTGGTCGACTCCGCACACATCGGCCCGATTAATAATACATCTGCGGCGCGCGAGTAGGTTCTCTGGCATGGCTCGCCAGCCGGATTAACATTGCTAATTAACAAACCACTTACAAATGCCTGTTCTTTCGGCATCGGGGAGGGAGCGCGTTATTTTCATGCGGATACGCCCGCCGAGCGAGTAATTACCGATATTCGATCAAGCGAGATTTCATTAGCCCGCCGATGGGGATGGATTTGTTCGCACTAGATAGCGAGGAAGAGGAAAGGGAAGGAAGGAAAGCGCGGGGGCAAATCGCCGGGAGAATCGTCCCGATAAATCAACCTCCTCCCTTCCGCCCAGGAAGAATTCAATCGGCCATTATTCCCCGCTCGCGGGAGAAGACTGCCGCGGTAATTAATTATTAATTAGGATTACCGGAGCCCCTGGACTCTCCCTCTCTCTCGCACTAACTCCGCGAGCGCCCTCTTGACGACGTAACGACTTCCTCCTTGCGAGGCCTCTCCCCTTGCGGGAGATAAACGAGTAAGCTTGGAAGACTGCTAAGTAACTCCATGAATTTTCCGGCCGGCACCCTCCGCTCGTGCCTCGGGGGTGTAGCTTCTAATCATCCCTATCTCCTGGCCACACCCTCTAACCTGACCACCGAGGAGAACCTCTCACTCTCTCCCGACTCGGCCAGATACGTCCACGTCCTCCTTCCTTCCTCCTTTTCTTACGCTGCCCCTCTGCCGCCGCCCTTTATTCTCGGTCAATGGTTACGACTGTGCGGCTGCCGGCGCGATTCCTCGCGGCGCTTCTTGTCACTGGCTCGAGACTAATGCGACATTAAGCTGGTGTTGCGCGAGGGTGGCCCTCGAATTTCGAGCCTAATTCCCTCGACGGTCACGAGCCACTCGGTAAAAATGTCCGTTTTTCCCCGCCCGGCTGGATGTAAAAATTGTCTCGGGAGAAGCGAACGCGCATCGGGGACGGTTCATTCGTCTTGGCTGATAAGACGCTAAGAAGAAATCAGGAGAAAGTGGTGTTTGTCGCGCGGGGGGTGTGTGCGTCGGGGCTGAGTGACTGGGAAGCGGAAGTAAATCGCGCGGGGCCCGACGACGACGTGCCATGACAAACGAGCACGCAGACGTCGTCGTGCAAGAAGCGAAGCCGACATCTGATAACGACCTTAATCGCATTAACGCTCTAACATTCCCCAGACCACACTGCGATCCTACCCCCAGCGACATTTATATCCCACCGCGAGAGTGCGACTAATCACGCGGACTTACCGCTCCTCTCGAATCCCTTCGACGCTAAAGGATACGCCACTAATTACCACAAGAATATCAACAACACACAATGAAACGCTACTGTCGAATTAGTTTGCGAGAAATTGAAAGCAAACAGCGCGAGTGGCGCAGGCCAGATGAGCGAGAGCCCAACTAAATTGCAACAATGCGACATTCCATTATAAAACCTGCGATCCCAGCCCTTTCAGCGCGCACGCTCCCCGGTCGGCCGAATCGAATTAAAAGCGCAAATATTTGGGCATTTTATTCCGGCGATCGCTGCAAAAGTCCCCAGTTGCGTCGATCGCTCAGCCGAGCAGCCGCGGGCTCAATTCGTTTCGTTATAAATACATGGGCGTCGGGTTTGCCGCGAGGAAATTACCTCTCCGGCATAATAGGTGAAAAACACGAAAACCATCCGCGGACCACAGAGGGAGGCAGCCGATTGTATTTCACGGGGTCTGGCCGGGCCGGGCCGGCTCGGCGTAAACAGTGAATTATGAAAAATCGAAGCGATAGATTACGCGCGCTCGGTCCCCTGTGCCATTAGCACAGGTATTTCAAATTCGAACTGAGCACACGTGACTCCGAGGAAAATATCAAATAACAAATATACCAGGGACCGGTTGTTGTTTATTCCACCTGGCGCTGCTACAAAGCGCGTGCGCGAGAGCTGTTGACAGTTAACCGGGGCGTGCGTGGTATCAAGTGGACGCCGGCTTGTTAGCGGCGGGTAAGCAACAAGCAACTGGAGCATGTCAGAGGAGACGTGTGACAGGAACGCGCGAGGTGTGGTTGAAGAAAAGGCGACGAGCTTGCGAAACGCGATGCGGACAAGGATAATTATCATCCCGGCAGGTCCAATTGGCAATGGGGGATAAAAATGGAAAATGTCCACCTTGCCGGGAAACTTTAATCGCACCTGTCTCCCGGCCGTCCTCCGTGAATCTCGGACGGCTAGATCCACTCCCATTAATCACTATTAATCAGGAACTATTACCTTCATTGAATGTCGGAGCGCTAGTGCACCGCCGGGACGTGCGTCGCAACGCGCACCACCACTCTTTTAATGACGGGATTAAAATGCGCTCGGTTTCAATTACATCTTTCAGCGCGGCGCATACTGTCAGAGAGAGAGAGAGAGAGAGAGAGAGAGAGAGAGCGCGAGAGAGAAGGAACGGGCAGAAAGAGACGACGCAACGATGCGTGCGCGACATGGGCGTGAAGCAGCATTTACAGAATGCACGCGACCGCATTTAGATCCAGCCGGATAGTAATGCCCGACTAAGGCACCCAGCATTCAGCACCCAGAGCCCTTCTATTCTAGCACATCACTCGCCCCCAATTATCATTTACACGCTAGCGGACACCTCAACAACTCCCGAGGCTCATAACACTTGCAGTATATATGGACAATTAGCAATCGAAGCAGTCGTGTCGCTCCAACTCACCATGCTCGCACGGACTCCGGGTAACAGCCGGTTTCGGGGTTCAACATTTTGCGATCACTCTCGGACCTGAAACACAGATGAGAGAGACTCGGTGAGATTCCTGTATTCCTGTTGGCATTTGTCGCCGCGACTGCCGACATACACACACTCCACTCGAGCCGCTCTACGGGGTGAAATGTGCAGTTGAGCATAGAGAGGGGAAATTGAGCGGCACGAAAACTGGTCATTATCGGCTGGCATCGCGATAAAGAAGGAGCGAGTGAGGTGAAGCCGGGGTTGGGAAGGGAAGGGAAGGCTCCCGCTAACGACTAACGACGCGGCAAGGTGTAACTCGTTTAATTCCGAGCGTCGGATCAGAGGACATGTGTCGATAAATTGATTCGCGACGTCGCGTCGTTGCCGTCGTTGGATTTATAATAAAAGCCTCGCGGCGGCCCTCGCCTTTATCCCCCGCTCGCTTTTCATCGGCGACACCGAGCGAAGAGGGGCCGGGCCGCCGCCACCGCCGTACATATTATCTGCCGCGCGGAAATTTACTCTCGACTTTTTTCCTACTTTCCCTCGCCCGCTCGTCCTTCGGTTTCAGCTTCAGCCGACTCTGCTGCTTCCCTCATTGTCACCTGTATCGGCGATTAAACGCGCGTCACTCGCTCGCTCTCTTCTCCAGCTGCGCGAGCACGCGAGCACGCGAGAGGCAAGCGAACAAGATAAAACAGTGTACTATGTACGCGGCTCTTTCCCCTGACACGACTGTCCTTGCCACTGCATCGAAGGTGTCGCACCGTTCAGAGAGACCCCGCGTGTCTCTGTACACGTGTGTACGTGTGCCTGGTATTTCAGGGGCAATTTTTCGATCCCACTATCGAGCAATCCTCCAGCACACTCAGCGACTCACCCTAATAACCGTCGGCAAACGTCCTTCTCGTCGACAGGCGAGCGCAACTCGAGTAAAACGGATCTGCCTGCGCCCGCCTCTCTCTCCTCCCCCGCCCAGAACGGTTTAATTTCGCTGATAGCAATTAATGTCTCCCGTGTATTGCGACGCGAGTAATCGGCGGAATTTCGCCGGCTCGGAGGAAAATCGAGTGTAATCCTTTGATTTTTCAATGGGGCTTTGGCCGTCGGGGATGTTTGTGTGCGTTGTGAGATTATCGGCCGATGATTACCGCTGGCATTAAGGGCAAGTGTGCGTCCGTGTGTGTCGGCTCGTGAGAACCCCATCTGTCCGTGGGAGAGAAGGTGGTGCTCGGGGGGTTGGAACGCGCGGCTTGCTCGATCGTCGAGGGTGGAAATCACTGTCCGCAGGCATTACGCATTCATGGACGCAGGTTGCGTGACTCCTCGGCTTCCCCGGGCCCACTCTCTCTCACTCTCTCTCGCTCCCTCTTCTGCCCAGTCTATCTCCTATAGTCATCCACAATAATGTCCTGACCCGTGTCGACTTTGTTTGGCGAGCCTCTTATGCTAGTCAAACAGCGCCACCCTTTCACGAGCTACTCGGCAATACGTGACGAGTTAGCTCGAAGGTCAGGCACACCGATTTTGTCACTAGTCCAAATAATGCAACTACCCTCCTTATACGTTGTTGATTTTCTCCAGAATTTCCGAAAACATGTTGCGTACGACACAATTACGACTTGTGACCGGCTAATTTCGAACAGTATCATAGCTTTAGGGTTACAACTATCGAAGAATGTTGAAAAATTGAAAAAATAGGAGGGGGGACCCTTCAGCCCAGAAACTAAGATTCTGAAAGAAATCTAGTAATATAATAATAATACGTATGATATATGTGAGACTAGTGGTACCACGTCAAGTGATCACCCTGTTACAACCTGCATTATAACTTTCAGTAGAAACCATAAGTTAGAAGAAGATTCCCAGGAATGTGTCTTGAGACCGAGGGTGCGGTTCCCCTGTGACAGGTTGTGGTGTATCAAATTCACATATGAAATTCTTCTTTAGTTTTGGCAAATATATCTGGTTCGCGTAGTGCCACCCCCTCCCCCGAGACCATCTGGTGATCGGAAGGTTTAATAAAAGGCACCGAGCCGAATTTCAAGCAGCCAGAAATAATTGTAGATGTGTCGAAAAAAAACCGGCTGAATCAGTGGTACAGGGAGATTCGCGGAAATCCATGCGAAGCGGCGAGCCGCGGAACGTGATGACTGGCATTTACTCCTCGTAACCCGAGAATGATCGCTGCCGTCTGATACGGACATTGAATTAACATGGCTAGTGGATCGTGTTACAGCTCTGACGACACGTCGGGACTAATGCTCGCGCTCTCGATTTGCACGCGAAATGTTGGGGACAACAACTCAATTGCAACACCGAGAACCACCGCTCACACCTGTGACGCCGGTTATAGACTTACAGAGATCGCAGATTAGCATCGGAGTGGTGAATTAATCGAGCAGTCCTCCGCAATAGGTCACCTCGAGTGAAATCGGACAGGCTCGATCAGCCGCAGCCTTTAATCGTCAGCAGTTAGGGAGAATCAACTAATGCCGCTATCGCATTATTGATAGCGATTACAAGGAAGCAATCAGCACTGCTCGCCGTCTCATCTTCTCGGCATCCGACATACGGCAGACTGGCTGCGAGCGCATCACTCTTCTATCACGAGATACTCGGCCGTAATTACCTGCTGATATTCGTGCATTGGGCCTGATGGATAGGATAGCGCGCGCTCGGCTGGTAGCGGAGTTTAAAGCGTAAAAATCGTAATAAAGTTCCTCGGGGACTAGGGGGAGACTATTTGTCAGGCTTGTCGATAGTTAATGACTAATCGTCGCCGAGGGTGCCGGTGGTCCCTGTGTCTTCGGGCTGTTTCGTGGGAGACGAGCAGGTGGCGAAAGAAGGTGTGAGAGAGAGAGAGGGAGAGGAGGATCGCTTCGGCAAGAGGGTCGATGGAAGAAAGGACGAAAATTTAAGGGATTGCTAGGTTCAATGTGGGGCGTTTCAACGTCGGCTGGTACCTTTCGTTCTCCAACCATTTGTCAAGGTGACAAGGCAATCTCACCGCCGCCCCCGCCCCCCCTCGAACCCGCGAGAACTCGTCCTTCACTTGTACGGGTGTCATCGATCAAAGCTATTCGGAGATTGGATGCTCGCCGTCGTCATTCCACTCGTGGAGGAACCGCGCGCGCTTCCCGGCCGATATAAAATTTCGCCGATTTATGGAGCTGGAAAATTTCAAGATGAATCCATCCCGGACTGTTCGAACTGTAATCGTGTAATTGCAGCTGAGCAGCGCAATGGGCCTGGATAAATCAGGAGGAGTTAAGGTCGGGGAATCGATGTTATAATGGAACGGTGGCGGAGGAGGCACGCAGGTAGCGTGTCCCCCGTGTAGTAATCACTGTACTTAAGGGGAGTGCTCGCTCCACCCATGACCGGGTTCCCACAACCTCGCCGCTTATTAAATGGTCAGGCAAATCACGTCGCACTGTCCCCGTCTACGACTGCCGTTTTGGCAGGTGCTCTTGCCGCAGATTTCCCATAAACCCTCGCTTTCTCTCTCTCTCTTTCACACGCCCTCCACCAGTGGAAGTTGGCGTGAAACTTTAAGCGCACTCTCACCTGTCCACCCCCGTACAAATTCCCATGCTCGCTCGCTACACCAGGAAGCCCGGGCTATCCGGCCAACTGCATTCGAATGCACCCTTGGGAATGATCGGCAATCAGTAGAGTGATCCCGACACCTTCGGCCTCCTCTATGCTGCATATCCAGCGTCGATATCCCTTTCGAGTCTGCGCCGGGCCGCGAGAAAATCCTTCTCTCTCGGCTGACATTTTCACTTGGAAGCCATTGGAGTTGCTTGCGCAACAGCCTGTATTGTGTATCGGGTCTAACATTACGGGCATTCTGCGATCGGATCGCAGCACCGCCGCGGAATTAATCATGCGCGCTGAGTAATTCATTACTGTCGCTACCGGAGCAGCGAAATCCGAGCGATATGGAGGCACGCGAGTGCTAGGTGAGACCGGCGGTCGCTTCGTGTACTCTCTCTCCCTGTCGCAGCTCGTGGAACCAAGAGTAAGAAGAAGAAAATTCAACTGACTTTTAATCGCCTCTGGCTTACCCCCGTCGGAGTTAGCTAGTTTTCTAGCTAGAAAGCCTCGCTGTTTTCCGAGGAATCGCAGAGAATCCTGACTGACAATGTGGCGATAGAGTTTTCTCGGCTTTTTATGACGTTTTACCGCGAGGAAGGCGACCCTAATGACGACCCTGGGGAAGTCAACGAGCCGGTACGTTTCATCAGCGGGTAATCAGTGCGAGCCGACAGTGTTGAGCACGTCGCCGCTCGCCTAGGCTCCGCACCCTTCCGGTTCCGGTGTTCCGGTAGGCTTGCCTTCTCGCTCTCTCGGCAGGGGAACCCCGGCTTCCGGTTTTCAGGTGGGATACACGCTCAGCCGAGCGTCGTCACGTTTCGGATCCATGGATCCATGGATCCTCCTTCCTCCGGCTCTCGAGTTCTCTCCCTCGCACTCCGATTTCCCTATCTCCGACTCACTCGCTCCCTCTGTCGGTATCTCTCCTCGCTGCTGACATCCTGTGTCGTGCGGAGGCCGAATCCGTTCGCCCGGCAACTTCCGCCCTGACAATGTTGCCGTGATTTGTGAACGACCATCTTATCTCGGCGATCGCGCGTACTACGCCGCTCGCAAGATTCCAATTAATTGCGCTCGATGTGGAGGCGTGCGAGGACAGCCGAGTTTGCAAGGTTGTCGAAGGGATCCACGGGAATTTTGGGCCTGAAGAGGAAGAAGTGTACTGTGTATGGGGATTTGCAAAAAATTGTCTGGTGCTGCCTCGGCACTTTGACGAGCTCTGGTCATTTTTATTGCTTCACGGTTCCCCCGTGACAATGGGGCCGCGTGTTTTTCAGGCTCGGCCGATGGGAAAAAGCGATCGCGACCGGAAGTGGAAGTGGAAGTGGAAATTGAGGCAATGAGAGCGTTGCCCGGTACGGCACCCCCTCTCTCTTTCTCGCTCTCTTATCGACGTGATATCGTCGGTTTCTCGTTTCCGCAATTTCCTATCTGCCGCCGGTGCTCTCGCCTCGCGGTGGGGTGCTGCACAATATAAAAAATCTCCACCATACTACGCGTATGTCTGTAGATTAATACATTTCGACAGACTCCGAGGAAATCGCCGCCGGAGGTAAACTGCTACCTATTGGCCGGATGTCACGTTCTCGGTTGTGAGCGTGTACTCGGAGTGTATCCTCTCGTCGAAGCGCATACGACATTAATTGCCAGAAGACCTCCCTTTCGGCAGACCCTCGGCCGAAGGAAGCGGCGAGGAATACCAAGTGCGAATCGCAAGCAAGTAGAATTAATCGGTTCTTAGTTCGGAGGAAATCCGAGCGAAAATCGGCTGGGACGCGGAGAACAAACTCTGATGCGTAGAATCTCTGCGGGCAGGACGGTCCTTCGATCGAGGTGTGTCGCAGGAGAGACGCCCTCTCCCTCGGCGCTCGCGCGCTCAAGCGGTGTACGCCGGGGGAGCGAAAGAGAGGATTTCTGGCAATATCGAATGGGAAAGAGAAAGCTGCGACGCGCGCGAGCGAGAGCAAGAGGGAGAGAAGGCACCCTCGCGGCAACATTGCCGAGAGAGCACACCTGGCCGGAGCGACGTGCAGCTGCAGCTCGAGCCCCCCCAGTACCAGCGACAGGGGATGAAAAAGGGGAGGGAAAAGCGAGCGGCGCACACCACGGAGGGTCGTTGCGGGGCATCACCGGCTTCGAGAGCACGCCGCCAGCCGAGATAGGCCGGCCGCGAGGGGTGGAGGCCTGCTGGCCCCGGATGCTGAGATTTCAGTTACGCATTCGCTCGTCGCTCCACAACGATTTCCACCGTGTACCAAACCGACAAAAATGAAAGCGTCCCCCCCTCTCTCTGTCTCGGCCCCTGCCAGCCTAATTATCTACTTGCCAGGAGGCCACCCCTAATTACTCCCGTATTATCGCACAGTATACATACTAAACAGAGCGGTACAAGTCAATAAAGTTGGGACACACGCGCTGCGTATACGTAGATATAAATAGGCGTAGTTGGGCATTTTTATTCGCAGTGGGTAGATCCACTTTAGCTCCGGCTGAAATTGAAGGCCTCTTTCTTCGAGCTCCTGGCGCAGTGAACCACCGACCGACACCCTCTCTCACGCAGGTATGTACTCGCCCTCTGGATCCTCTCGAAGCCAGCAACGAGAGAGGCCGAGAGAGAGGGGGGAGAGAGGGAGTGGATGCAGGTGAATTTATTCAAATGCCGATCAAGCCCAAAGGATGGCACTCATCGACACGAGGCTCCCGGCACTTCTGCCGGCTTTGTCGTGCGAGCTACGATCCTTTTGTGCGCCGGGCCGAGGAGGGGCGACTCGGAACAATGACTGTGATATACGATTCGAGAATTTGTTTATAAACGGGCGCCGTAAGCGCCGAGTCGCCTTTCGAGGACCGGCTAACCCGTCGCGCGTCCCGAGAGCAGCTCCATCCGCCAGGATAGACAGGAGCACAGGAGGACACCCTGTTTCCTGGCTAACAGGTTGATCCGTATTATCTCGCCGCACTCACCCCGTTCCCTCGTCTTCTCCCTCTCTCTGGCTCTCTCTTTCCCACCTAAGACGTCACGGAGAAAATCAGTCCACTCCCTATTGACCAATTGTGGCCCCTCGTAAATTCGATTAGCAAGGAAATTGCCGAATTAGCCTCCAGCCAACGCTACTGACAGCCGTATGAGGAACTCGGGGACACGTGGAGGACACACGCTGCTACGCGGGACTTAATAAAATTCGTATATGTAAGCAGGGGCCCTGTTTGCTCTCCTGTCTGAAAGAGAAGCGGCTGGGCATATATATCCCATTCACCTAATTATCGCGGGGAAATTCGCGTGAAAAGGCGAGTCAGGGGGTGAAAAATGGCTGGGGCCGGTCGCGGGGAGCGCGGGAGGTCCCATGGCATTAGTGGCGAGAGACAAAGGGCCAGTAATTACAAAAGAAGAAGGAGTGTGTCCAACTCGAGCAAGAGAAGAGAAGGCAGAGATCCGGGTGGCTAAGTTTATTTACATCACAGTGCGAGGAGCAGAACGCGCGCGCGCGCGCTCTCGCTCCTTTTGTCGAGCAGTGTGTAATGCATATTAATAGGAAATGATCCCCGGCCGGGGCTTGCGGGTGGCCCCCTCAAGCTCACCGTCACTTGGAAAGCGACTAGGAGAAAGCCTCGCCCCCCAAGAAAACGGTGCTACCGGCCTGCGGACCTTGTAACCACCAACTCACGTGGAAATCCTCGGGACAAACTTCCCCGGTTCGGATAAATATTCATGCGCGAGAGCGCCGCCGAGAAGGAAGCCGGCGCGGCGCCGCGCGCCGGGGAGGTGAATTTCGAAGAGCAAAGAAAATGATGTAATGGTCGTAATAATCTCGGCGGCCGGGAAGTGAATTACACGGCAATTTGGCCGATGAGCGGATTTAATTGAAGATTAATTCGATCGAAGAATAAAGGAAGAGGTATGAGCGTCGCAGCATGAATGGAGAGCTGCTGAGACCTGAAAGCACGGACGAGGAAAAGCGCTGAGCTGGCTGCACCTCTCCGCGGCTCGAACCTTCTTCTCCCGCTCCAAGTTTCCTTCTCTCTCTTTCTTTCTCCCTCCTTCTCTCGCTCGCCCAGAAGAAATCCTACTTCCGAGAATTTCAGCCAGAGAAGCAACTTTCCTTTTTTTCGTCTCGACCGTGGCGAGGGGGGACGGAGGGAGGGGGCGCCCGCCGAGGAGGATTATCTACCCAGTGGATTTTCGACCGGGAACAATTACCAGTCTCTCGAAAATCCAGAGCGAACGAGTTTCCCGAGGAAGGGCCAGTCGGGCCGCGCTACGAGACTCCGAGAGGATATCCTCCGGATAAAGACAGCACCGCGCTTCCGAGGAGGAATTTATCGCGCGGCCACTGGATCTCCCACTCGACTCTTCGCAAAGTCGACGCTCTCGGGATCTCGGAAATTTAGGAAAATGTGCCGGGGCCCGATATTAAATCTCGGTAGGTGGAGCCAGGATCTAGAAAATTGGACGAGGACTCGTCAATTTCTTGTAGGGTACTGTTTCGTCGAGATCGTGTGCCGAGGGTCGGACTTCCTTCGAGCGGCTACGAAGCGGCACTGTTCAAATATTAACAGGGAAAACAGAGGAGATTCCCAGACCTCGCTTCGTTTCGTAACACTGGTAGCCGAGTTTACACGTTTACCCGGAGGTTATCTGTGGCCGTGTTTGCAAATACCTTCGCGTATACGTGTGACTTGCTGCCTGTGCACGCGTGTCTCTCCCGGACCCTGTCCTACAGGGTGACTCACCTTGGAATGACTATTCACAACAGAGATAATTATAGATTGTGTATAGAATTACGGCCAAGCGCGATGAAAATTTCATCAAGCCCGAGAAACTGAGAAAATTGATGCTGGCTGCGAGTGTTCGGGGGCTAACGATCGAGAGCCACTGTCGATCGCCAGGTATCCGTGGAGCGTAGGAAAAAATCGGCGCGCACCATCGACGCGTAGCAGTGCGAGAGGAAGAGGCGTAGAGAGCACGCAGGGGAATCGAGCCGAAGGGAAGAGAGAAGGATCGTCGGAAGGGAATATCGGCAGACAGTTGGGCGCCCAAAGCCCGTGCCGAGAAAGTCCTGGCATGAGGAGGACTAGCTCAGGTAGCCGTGTCCCTGGTCCCCTCCTGCGTGCTCCTTCGTGCTCACGACAGGGAGAGGGCCCTTCGGTTACCCCTCGTCCACCCTGATCTCTTCCGCCCCTCTACCGTTCCGAAAACGCACCTGGCCCATGCCTGATCCTCGTCAGGACACGCAGGATCGAACGCTCGCCTCTTTCTCTCGCTCCTCGCACCATGGACCGCTTGCTCTCCTTCCGATAGATTCAAATCCCCCAACCCCCCACCCCGCTCTCTCTACGAACCACTTCGCGTGACGCCAACTACCATTTCCACTTTATTAAAGTTATCCCTCGATGGAAAATGAAGTAAGCCAGGAGCGAGTCGGAGGGAAATCGTACACCAGGATAGAGGGAGAACTGATACAACTCTCGTTTTCAAGCGGGTGGCTACATATCCGAGATCCCCGAAGAAAGAGGTTGAACAGAGAGGAAGGAGCCGCTGGTTTCTCGTTACAGAGCTTCCTGTATGGAAATCAGGCAATACCAGTCCCTAGGAGAGGGCCCACCCTGCCCAGTGCAATAATCTCAGATTTAAATCAAATCTGGACTTCATAATCGCTGGGCCTCTCTCCATCCCTCAGAGTGGCCAGTGCCTTTTTCAGTCGGTGAGATCGATGAGGCTGGTAATGAATTTTCGGCTACACCCAACCGCCGCCTTAATTCCCCTTGAAAGCAGACTAGGCTCCGCCAGGATTTCCATGAGTGCAGCGCACTGTTCACTCTTCTGAATGCGTTACTTTCCGCTCGACACGCGACTCTGATTCTCAATTGTGGCGAAGTGTGTGTTTATACGGGGCGGGCGAGACGATGGAGTCGTTGGGATCGTTAATCGAGGGAGCGAGAAGAAAAGTTTCTCTCGATTCAGAGAGTAGGGGGTCGTCCCTGTGGTGGTGGGAGCCTACAGGTCGTACGCGACAAACAATTACCTTTGCCACTTGTCATGCTAATCGCAGGCGAGCGCACACGCCACCACTAGGGAATTCCAGCAGTGCGCGGCTGATGACTCTTTTCTCTACATCCCGCGTGCAGGCCTATCCCGCCGCCGCCAATTGCACAGGTACTCCGCCAACATTGTCGGATCCTCTCACGAGTCACTTGGCAATTAGTCACTCTTTCGGGGTGATCCGAGTCCATCGAGTCTCAGCCAGCCGAACACTGACAGGATAATCCTCGTGATTCGATTCGGTCGCGTATCGCGCGACTAAGGGTTCAATTAGTGAAGATGGTGCGCGATCGCCGCCCGGCAAAGGGGGTTGATTTCGGCGAGAGGAAGGGGCAGGCAGATCACCGGCAGAATCAGCAAGCCGAGTTCCCGTGCTTGAAACTGAAAAAAGGGCTATAGCGTGCATATATGCTCCAATATATCGGTGTGCATGGGTGTCCCGCGCGGCACGGTATCTTGATAGCCATGCAAATGGCCTGGTGTCAGATGGTATCGCGGGCCTGCATAATCAAAAGCGGAGGCACGCAAGAGCGCGAGCTCATCTGCCCCTTTTCCACTCGGGCTGGCCCGGCCTCCCCCTCTCGAGAGAACCCACTCTCCAATCTCTCTTTATCCGCTGCCCTTATCCCGTCCACATCACGTCGCGAGAGACAGAGACATCAAACTACCACGATATCCTTCGCAAAGCTCCTATGATGACTGAATTAAATAAGCCCGTCCCTCGCCTCACTTAAACCCGCCCGTAGGGAAAGAGAAGATTGTTCCAATTGCTGGTCGAAAGGATTCGCGGTAAGTGAGTAATGTGGCCAGTCGAGTGGCACGATAAATGATGGAAAGTAATTGTAGATATCTACATACTAGAAAGGTTATTCATTTTCTTTGAAGGTCGGTGCCGTCGCGTCGGACGGGAACGGACTCGGGAAAGGAGAACCGTAATGAGGGAGCAGAGGATTCCCGCAAGCCGAGGGTACCGTGAAGCGTTTAGAGGAGGGAACGCGCATTACACGCGCAATTTGCGCAAATACGAGACGGGGCCGGTGTCTTGTCTTTCACTCGCTCTTTCGAAGGAGGACGGAGTGGCGCGGGCGGTGGGCTTGAGCTTAGGGAGGTGGAGCAGGGCGCGCGGAAGCTGTCGAAGCTGATAAATCAAAGTTCACCTCGTCCTCTCGCGGCGGGATGCTCTCTCGCTCTGTCAAGCTCACACGGGCAGCAAACAGAAACAGAACAGGATGCCATGCGTCCGACTACGTCTCCTTCCTGCTGGCCCTTTTTTCTCCGGCTGGTGGTGCGGTCTGCCTGGGCCAGAGGCAGCACATCCAGCCAGCGAGATATTCCGGCTGAGTTGCGCCTCCTCCTACCGGCTATCGTGGGCCAGATCAAATAGCCGCTCCAGGAATCCCCTCTCGCTCCCCCGCGCCACCGAGCTTCTACGAGAGAGAAAAGTACGCCAGGCCAGAAATATTGTCGAGCTCGTCGGGGGGAGAGTGTGTAGCCAGGGGTGAAATCCGGTAGCCGCGACCACGTCCAACAGCGCTTCTGCTCGACGGCCCGCGAAAACCTCCGGCGTCCAAGTTCCTGGCATCCTCCTCCTCGTCGCCGTCGCCGTCGTCGTCGTTGTCGTCGCGACGACCGGTTCCCTTTGACACGGATATCGATAGAGCCGCATAGAATAATACAAGCCTCTACCCCTACCAGCCTGCCACTAGTTTATATAGACTTCCACGGGATAAACTGGGGCCGAGGAATTAGGATGATCTCATATCGCTGATAACGAGGGCAGCTGGGAGAGGAAGGCGTTGGGATAAATAAGAGCACTCTGATTGCATGTCGCGAGTAGGAATGATCCGAGAAGACGGCCGAGCTCGGAAAGTAATTCGACAAAGTATAAAGGGTTGCCGATAAGACCAGGGCAGAGATGACTCCCTCTCACTCGCTCTCGCAAAGGGTGTGCGTCGCTGCCACCGTGAGGTGCAGGGAAGTGTGGGCGTGCGCCGGGTTACTCAGCGAGCGAGAGAGAGAGAGAGAGAGAGAGAGAGATAAGTCTGCTGGTCGTATAGTAATTTCCAGACTGTCAGTGCCACCTCGTGTCTCGCCTCCGCCTAGATCCCACTTCGAGATCGTCTCCCCGTAGATCTGCTAACTGTCCTGCCCTCTCGCCTCTGACCTCCTTTTCTCTCTCTTGTGTGCGCGCGCGCGCTCATATGATATCTTTGGAATCATCGGACGAGCAAGCAGGATGTCATCTCGAACGGTTCTCATTAGTCGAGACTAGTTTCCAAAAAGCCTGACATTAATAATCCCCTTTGGTATGAATCATGGATGGATTCAGTGGGCTTTGAAGATGTTATCGCGATCTCCAAGAAACCGAGGAGCTTCCAAGCGCGTTTAGCCGACGCGCGCGCTCCTGGCTTCCTGTACGACGGCACGTGGCCGCTCTCGTGTAATACGTCTTGGATGGTGGTACGTGTACGATGGGCCCGCGCTACGTGGACACTGGCTCGCGAGCATCACTCGCGATCGTCTAATTAATGCACCTCGCCACGTGGCAAGGCTTTGCTTGCCGATCACGCGCCTCCTCACCTTCCTCTCTCGATTATCCTCGAATCGAGCCGGCCCGAAGATGCGGACCACGTGCTCTTACTCAGCGCCGTCGGCCTCGGCAAAACACGGGCTCGGCTCCCTCACTCTGCATACTGAACAATCCCTCCCTCCCTCGCACCCAAAGAAACTGGCGAGGACTCCTTGCTGCGCTCGCAGGAGACACACGTCATATCGGACGCGAGTGGCTCGTTCTACTTAAAGGGTTGATTGGTTCGCGTAGAAGGGGGGTGGGAAGCGAGGGCGCAATTACTACAAGTCGTCGCTAAGAAAAGGGTTGGTTGATCGAGCCGGAGGTGTTGGGAGTTGGAGTCGAAGTTGCCGGGAGAGTCTGCGTCTGCCGAAAGCAGATTTGCGAGGAGAGAGAGAGAGTTAGCCTCGCATCGACGCATTGCCGTCCTCAACGGCGGGCTATGGGGATGGGATGGGAAGGTGGTGGTGCGTCGGTACCGGTGGAGTTTCTTGCCGTAACTAACTACTCGTGAATTTATCGAGGCACCACGAGAGAGGCCCGGGAGTTTCTCTCTGGGCGACTGCGGCCGCCCTTCTGCGTCGACGGCTGCGAAGTAACCGTACGAAACTTTCCACCAGTTTCCCGAACCTCCTCCTCCACCTCCACCTCCTCTCGGCAACCCTCGCCGCCCTGAGGGCTGCGGTCTGGGTGGGCGGCCGCCGTGCGAGGGACCAACTTCTAGTTTATGAATTTATAGCGCCGGAAAGCGGCAAAGGCGGCCCCGCGAGTTATGCGCGCTCCAGTTTATTCCGTCTCACCTCCAAGATTTCACCGGGCACCATTGAAATTCCGCGAAGGCGCGCGCGTATACTTTCGCCGACTGCACCAGACTCGTTGCACGCCGGCCCTCATCCTCGATCCAACTTGTGCCTATCCTCGGGGAAATGCTCGCGAGCCATTAACTTCTACCTCGTCAGCCCTTTACCCCTTTAGTCCGCCGATCAACACACATTCTTGGCCGGTTGTTTTATCCCGTTTTAGCTTGCGCCGATCTTTCCGGCTAAAAAGGAGTGTGGCGGAGAAGATGAGAAGGTTGGGTAGAATGGGTAGAGCGCATGATTCCGTAATGAGAATGCGCCGATAGAATACGATCCAGACAACCGCGAAATACTAAACCGCTCTCCCCCCACCCCGGGGCCAGGGCACCTCAGGGCTGAGGGCCCTGTCGTGTCTCGCGCTGCTCTTTTCCCCGATCGTAATTGCACGAGGAGCGCGATCGCCGGCCGGGAGAGCGGCCGGCGCAGCCTGTCTACCACGGGGCTTAGGTGCAGCACGGAAACCAATGTAACTGCATATGCAGTGTCGTATATACCGGCATACACCTGTTCCGTTTCCTGCGAAAACACCGAGCGCAGAGTTCCAGTTACACAATGGACGGGCCGCCCTGGTGTGCACGGACACCGCAGCACGATTACGCTATCCGCGCAACACTTGCGCACACACACACGCACACACACACACTCTCTGGCCCTGTAAATGCAACACGCGTGTATCCGCACGCCGGCAGCAATGCGTCGGCTGGTGGCGCTTACGCAGGTGTCTACAGCTGAACGTCATCCCTTCCATTCTACCAGGGAGTTCTCACCCTTTCCCTCGCATTGTCACATTTCTATCTTTCGAATTAATGAGCAGTGAAATTTCTTTTTTATCCTAACGAATAAACTTTCCTTCCAACAGAACTTGGATGGGACGGCTTTTTCTATTTTGCGCCCGTAGGTTAGTTTAGGAGAGTGGGAGATTGCTGGGTTTAAGGTTGAAATATGCATCATAGCGCTGTATCGTTAGCTACGCATAACGCGTTGGTAGTGGCGGTGTTTCAGAGATTCAGATTCGGTCACGGTGACCGACGATGTCTCCCTCTCTCTCTCTCCCTCATAGACGGAGAGAGAGGAAGGCACATGCTGGCTCCTCTCTCATTCCCTCCGGTGCGACACCAGGGTCGGCCCCAAGAGCACCCACCGTATCTCCGGACTGACACACGCGTGAATTTATACGTGGCTGGGTGTGTCGGCTTTCCTAGGATCACCGTCGTCACTGATACCCTGCGCTTCCTTCTCCTCTGGTTTCCGCGAATCTGCGGAAACCCTCTCGATTCTGTGAGAACCTCGTCCTAATAGCGGCGTCGATTACTCATGGTTCGAGGACAGAGACATATCTCCCGAGAGCGCCCTTCGACCGTCGAATGCAATCGGCTAATTGGCCGGCGGCGAAAGGTAATCGCGATCGGATTGCAGCTGCTGCTCCCTACGAGTGCCGGCTTCGTCGCCCACTAACAGAAACAGACGGCGCGCTCTCTCGCGCTCCGAGCCAATATTTGGTCAATAATGTCAATAACCCCGCAACATATGACACTCGACTGACTCGCTCGCGCTCTCCCTCGACGAGTGACTCTGTAGTGATGTAGTCTGTAGTCTGCGCGATGGGCGCGTGTTCACGCATACTGGCAGGAAACAAGCGAGGTTTTTCGGCGCCCGGGACATGTGCATCGTGACTGGCCAGTTAACACCTTAGCGAGCGAGAGAACTGACTCATCGATGACCCCTCCAATCGATCCCGGTATTGGAGCCAACTCTCCCGAAAGCGAAATAGTTGCGTCCGGCGCTCTCGACTCCTCAACTAAATCGACTCGACCAGAGCGCGCTATCTCTCTCTCTCTCGGGACGATTAATATCAGCGGGAAAAGGGTCGCCGAGTTAAAAAGGAGTAAGTTGCGAGACTGTGAGCTGGTAATCGACGAGGCGAGAGCCTTGCCAGGTGAAACTCGAAACGGCCTGTAACGTCTCTGATGTCGCTACCTCGCTTTCCTAAGAGGCTGACACTTTATGTGGGATGCCTTATCGTCCTTACTTCACGCAGAACTCGAGCCACGGCGAGGAGAGGCTTGCATATCTCTTACCAGCGGGCTGAATCGAGACCACTCGCGAGATCCGGCAAAATTCGAGGAAAATCCGACCTATCCAGTGGGGCGCTCTCGCTCGAATTCGCCGACTCGCGCGACCTCCAGAACTGGCGACGGAGAACTAAACCGCGGCTGTAATCCAAAAATTCATCTGCCCCAGCCGGGAAATCTTAGACGTCAGTAATGGACGAACCATTAGCCCCCAAATCGTATCGAGTTGCAGGGACATTACGTCACTCGTCGCATCCCATTTAATGTCAGTATTACTCCGCTGTGACAAGTGGACGACACTCAACATAAATTTATCCCCGCTACTCGGAGGGAGAGGGAGAGAGAGAGAGAGAGAGAGAGAGAGAGAGAGAGAGAGAGAGAGAGAGAGAGAGAGAGAGAGAGAGAGAGAGAGACTCGAATCCTTTTCGTCCTCAGGCCGAGCATCGACAGGATCGATGTTCGCCTCCGATTTCTGCCAGAGCGAATAGCCAGTTCCGTCTCCTCGTCGACTAAAGCAGTAGATTTTCATAAGCGCGCGAGATAGGAAAGGCAGAATCGAGCTGAAACGACAGAGACGCTCGGAAATTGCTGGGAAAGCCTCGGCGAAGCATTGAGTAAACGGCAATTCGTTCCAGTAACTTCTCCCTCGTGCGCCTCTTCACTCCTGAATACACGACGCGGCTGGCTATCTGGTGCAGGCTGCAGCGTGTTTCCGAGGGCGCGAAGACGAGCGAAGATCGTTTTGTGCCTCCCTACGAGAGCAGGAGAGCAGTGCAGATGCGCCTCCGGTAATTAATTAGAGACGAGACACTCTGACACTTGTTACTCGGTGATTTCACTCGCTGCGCGCATCAGAGCCCGCTCGCTTCTCAATATCCAAGTTACGGGGGCGAGAAAGCAGGGAGGTGGGACAGGAGGAGTGCAGGAGCCTGGCGGGTTGGAGGGCCTCTCGATTTTTCGCGTCCCTCTTGTCGCCAGCCGCTTAATGCACGAGGAAAAGAGAGTCTGTTTACTGGCGCGTTCCGCATGAACTGAGCGCAATTGCGATGGAAATCCGCGGAAAGTTCCTCGCGCGAAAATCAACGGGGCTCTGCTTCACCCCTTGTCTTCTGCTCGACTGGCTTATCTCTCTTTCTCGCTCTCCCCGTCCGCCACTCCTTCGGCGACGACGACCTGATTTTAAGCTGCCGTTACATCCTCACTCACTCGCTGGCCCTGCAATTCGCACGATAAACCGCTGATACCTCGAGCACGGATGGCCAACGGTATTTCGTTTTCACGTGGCCCGCGTGAGATTGATTTACCGCTTATTGTCCGGCGGGGACGTGCCACCTGTACGAATTTCGACCCCGTTAATGGCCGCGCGACACGAATTTCGAGGATTCTCCGCTCGCATTACAAAATGAGCAGGAGGACTAGTCGGCTCGCACTCAACCCTTTAAAACCAGATTTCGAGTGCCATCGAAACCAACTGGAAGCTCTCCCACCCACGCGGCTTCCTGACCAATCTACATCTGCCACCTACGTGCCGTCGGGAAGGTGTAGGTATCTCCTCTTCAAAATCCCGACAACCGACAACTACTCCCTCGGTTCGAATGCTCGTTATTAAGGAATTGCACTAGTGCGGCTAGGCCTGGAGAAAATGAAGTGGCGATTAGTAGGAGAGAAGAGAATCTCGGCCGAGTAGTTTGGGGGTGGTCGTGAATAATTAAAGGTGCGGAAGGAGAGTGAGAGGAGGAGGAGAGATAGAGGGAGGTGAGTCGCTTGCTCGCTCGCTCGCTCGCTTAAACGTTCCCCATGTAAATCCGGGAGCGACTACTGCATTTCGAGGATCCTCGAAAGGTACTCGAGCCGGTTTCCACCCACGTGCGGGTGGCCGGACCGCACGAAACTTACGATCCACGCGGGCATACGCAAACACGCGCCTCGACCAATACAGCGGAGGAGTGCGAGGAGAACGAGAGCGAGAGCGAGGAAGAGAGAGAGAGCGCAGGGCCAGAGTAGGCAGTAGCGTGCAGAGTCGAGAAGGGGTAGGCAAGTGCTCGAGAACACTCGGCCCATGTACCGAGCTTAATTAGGGGTATGCCAGGAGTGGTGCCAGTGTGCCACGTGCACCTTCTTCTCGCGTAGCCTCGGTCCAACTTGGTCAAACGACCGACCAACCGACGCACCGACTCTACTCGAGTGTGTTTGTTCTTCCTTCTACCGGACCCTCCGATATTTCCTCTCCCGCAACCAACATCCCACTCCTCTTTGATCGCCACTACCTCCGTTCGCGCAACGAGTGTTTGCTCTCCTTCTCAATGCCCTCGTACATCGAGATTCGCGCAAACCCAACTAACCCAATCTGTTTCTCTATTACTCACACGATGCATTGATAATCGGGAGTTTTACAGCTTGACACGAAAATCGACGCGAATTGGGCAAATCTGCAATTGCCACGCTCGCTAACTGAACCGAAGCGTTCGACGAATTGAACGGTGGGATCTGTGAAAAAATCTCTCGGAGGGAGGGGGGTGGCTGGAGAACGGAGGCGGTTGGGTTGAATGGCTTTCTGGAATCCGGTGAAAATGAAATGAAGAGACCTCTCGTTGAAAAAGCCGCGCCGCTGAAATAGATCGCGTCACCTAAAAAGGACACGATAAAGCATCGGACTAGTCCGATTGGACGGGGCGGCCGGGGAAAATACCATCGGGACGGACAAATTGGACGCACGCATCTGAACAAAACATTGGCCCGCCGAGAGAGAGACAGGGCGCTGCGGGAGCAGCATTCGAGGGCCGCGTCGATGCCCGATCGAAAGAGATCGAAACAAATGGTCAGAATGATCAAATGCATCGGTGATTCGAATGCGCGAGCTTGCGCTATAGCGAGAGAGAGAGGGGGAGAAAGGGAGGATCGGAGCGTCGAGTCCGAGGGGTGGCAGATCAGAGGACGAGCGAAAGGGAGGGCCTTATCAAGCCGAATGATTGGAACCAGCAGGAAAATTAAGTTCACCCGCCCGACCGCCGGAGAGTGCGGGAACAGTAAATCGTGGCCGGGCGAAAAAAAAGGCGAATCCCTCTACATGCGCTGGACGGGAGGGCGGCGCTGTTCAAATAGGTCGCCGTCCAAAAAGGAATTTATTAGCGGCGCTGGGAGAGAGTACATTCGCAATAAACCGTATGTCATGGTAGGTTACGGTGTGCGGCTGGTTATGGCAATGGTGGCAACTACCAACGAGCCAGCCGGCCGGTCGACTTGCCCGCCCGGCAGGCTGGCTGGCTGGCTGGCTGGCCACGAGCGACAGCCACCGTAGCTGCAGTTGCCACGGCGTTGCTGCCGTGGACCGAGAGATGATTTACAGCCGGCGCTGCCCCACCCTGGAATGCCGTCGTTTGCGCGAGATTTTCAAAAATAATATCGGCCCACCCGAGCGTCCGAGCGGGAATTATGCTGGAATGTGTTCCCAGTGTCCCAGCGCTCGCGCGGTCGCGCGCGCGCATCCTCTCTCCCCATGTGCCTCTCGATTTTTGCCCCGCGAATTTACGACGGATTGGTCGAGGCCGGAATTAATGGGGTATTTCACCGAATGAAATGAGGGGCTGCAAAACAAACCGGCATCGGTGCTATTTTACAAAGTGGAAAGCCGATGCTTTTCCCGCCGCCCAGCCATCCGTACTTCTCGATAGAAGAGGAAGCGGTGTCGCGGATCCTGCGTACGAGTTAATCGCTTTGAGCGCCGATCCGAACTCAATGGAGTTCTTTACGCATGGCCCTCGGGAAATCGTGACGAGCGTGCGCGCTCAGGAGCCTTGCCGTATCAAGATCGCGAGCGACGCCGAGAGCGCGGACAATAAATAACTGTTAAAGGAGGATAGAGTCACTGGGCTGAGCCTGAGGCCACTAAGTCTTCTCGCACTTATTGCTCCTCACCTGTCGCTGGCCACGCGTGAGTAAGCTCGCGCTCACGCGCCCAGAACGAACGCGTTTTTCCTCCAGCCGGGCCCCAAGACCGAGAGGAATCTGCCGGCGCGTATCCTTATCGAGATCTACCATCCTCTTATCTTCCATCTCTCAGCATCTATCTACCCCGACAAACGACCCTGGTGGATTCCTTTCCCTCCCGAGGGCAACCTCTGCCCCGCTAATTTAGTAATTGCCACCTTACCGGCCTACAAGCGCCACCTTTCTTTTCCAGACTCGTCAGCGACGTCCGTCCTTTCACTTCACTTGACACTTGTTCCCCTTTCACTCTACTATTCTATGATCGCTCGGAGAGCCAGTCGAGTGTGCTCGCAGTAATTTATAACCAAAGTGGGAGTGGTCCTCGAAGGATCGAGAGACAGGATATCACGAGTATTTCGTGTCAGGAACAATTATGTGAGCGGTCATCCGGGATGACCGGTGAAAAATGTGGATGCGGCCCTGCGAGGCAGGGACCAGCATTTTCGAGGACACCCGGTAGATATATATGTGTGTATAAAGGTCCTGCTCCCGACGGGAGTCTGCCGGTCGTGTCTGGATATGTCATATTAGGATAACCGGGACTCGAAGATTCGACTCTTGTAAGGTTGGACTCTCGGATATGCGGTAGAAATGAATCGCCACCTCTTTCGAGGAGCATTCGCACCCTGTCGGCCCTGTCGCGCGGTAGCCAAGAGGGCAAAATCCAGGTGGTATTTGCGAGGGCGTAAATTCCCCGGGAATCGGTGGGGATGGAGTTAAGGGGTGATTTCCGTCTGGGTCCAGTGCCGATTAAAACCAATATCGGCGGACGTCTGGCCGGGCCGTAGTGACAAAGGAGGAGGCTAATCGCGGTAAGCTGACCAGTAAATTATCAGGCTGAGGCCTCCGGCTGGAAACCGGTAACCGGTAAATCGGCGCCCAACGGAGGACGTCACCGAATCTTTAATGGGCAGTCGCATTTTTCAACTTCCCACGTTTCGCTCGGAGCGGAGAGGCCTAGGCCTATGCTAAGCCGCGTGTGCCCGTAAATTAGATTCTTTCCGCGATGATTTGTGGCCAGGCCGAACTGGAACCCCACGCCGGGCGCCGATTTAGAAAACGGCCAGAATCCGACCGAGGACCAGCGCTCGAAAATCGCGCACCTCTGTCCTCCGACGAGTTTCTGCATACTTGGCGAACTAATCAGCCGCGTCATTGAGATATTGGCTGTGCAGATTCCCCGCGCCTTCCACTCCAGGGATCATACGATGATAGGCGGCTCGGCTCGACTCGCCTCTCTCACCCGGCCCTCGGCTCTTCTCACAGATTAATGGCCGACGCCGACGGCGCTGCGATGTGAGATCGAAATTACCAGATGTGAGATTAAAAATCCGATTAATTAACGCGATCTGAAATTACCGGGAGGATCGAGTCGATTAGTGTCGATCGGGAGAGCAACACCTTCTCGCCGAGGCAGCGAGGCGGCGCGCGGCAGGACGGGCCCAAAAGTGTCAAGTCACCAGAGGGAGACAGGGCCCTTTTTTAATGCACCTTCCTCGAGATTCACAGCGTCGTCGTCGCTCGCTTAAATTATCATCTCTTCGCCTTCCTGCCGATCACCGTCCAGCCCCGTGATAGACTGAGAGAGAGAGAGAGAGAGACTCTCGTGGAGGCAATTAGGTTTATTAACGTTTGACTATGCACATTCCTGTGCACACGGCTTTTTGTCAACCGACGACGGATCGCGGCAGCCTCCAGTCAAGGGAGTCCTCTATCGATTATGATGTAGGCTATGCGCAAAAGAGTGTGCACGCGAGCGAGAGAGAAAGAGAGATAACGACTCGAGGCCGTGGCGACGTTCGACGTGAGCAATCCAACCCGAGGGGGGTTCGACGTCATCTCAACAAGTGTACGACTTGCCAAGATCGGTATCGATCCCGAACAGCCCGTACTGCGTAGCAGCCCCCTGGCCCCTTCGTTAGGAGTTGCGACGCGCGACATTCGTGTTCGGCGGCGAGAGTCCCAAATCATTTTCGCCACAGCGCCATTAGTCAGTGGGCTTCGGCAATACGCGAGTACACTTAATACGCAATAGAGGAAATAGTTGGAGTGGTAGGGAGTAATGGAGGCGACGGGAAATTAGTAGCTCGAGGATTTACACGTGGCGCAGTGCGTTAGTTGGTTCTGGTGGGAGAGGAAAGTTGCCGTCAGAACCGAAGGCGGCCGGGAAGTTGTAATATCACGAGTGGCAGAGCAGGTGAACCGATGGAGCTAGGAAGTGTAAAAGCCGGCGGAATCACGCGTCGATGGTGTCTGCGCTCGGTACTGGCAAAGAGGCGAAAAGGTTTATTAGTCGGTCTCCGGTGGGAAGGCTAATATCGGGATGTACAGCCGGCGGCGATGACTTTGACTGTCTTTGATGTCGCGCGGTTCTTTGTGCCGCCGCCGGGGCGGACAATGCGATAGTTGGAAAGTCGCCTTTTACACCAGCGGCGGTATCGCGCGCGCAGAGCAGAGCACGGCTTCCACACTTTTCCCTACCCTTTCCTTCCTTCCTCCCTGCCGTTCAACCCTGCCGCCTGCCTTCTTTCGCGACTCCACCTTATTTCAACGCCGCCTCCCCCAGACGCCCATCCAAAAGCTAATAATAACGCCGCTGCTATTCCGATTCCATGGAAATCCAAGCGTCGGCCCCCTCGATTCCCTGTTACCGCACTAACACTCGAGGGCTTCGAGTCATCCCCGTCGCCTGGTACGAGCCACCCTCCCACCCTCAACCGAAAGCTATTTCCCGAGAAGTTTGTTCTCCCGGCGAACGCGTGTTTAAAGTTCCTCCTCCGGCCGGTGTAAATAAATTTATCGAGCCACTTGGCATGAACTCGCGTGTAAGAGTGGCGAGCGAGCAAACGGACGGGGCGGCATTGAAAGCTCGTCGGTAGGTTCCTGCTCGTCGGGTAATGCTGGTAGAATGGGATCGAAACTGGCCCAGCTCGACAAATCGCTCTGAACGGGCTGCTTCCACCGGCACGTTTCCGAATAGCCGGAATTCCATGCATTCGCAGATCGATAATACCCCGGCGGAAACTTTTGTCCTATGGCGCGTGTGCCTCCCCCGGCCGCGGCCGCGGCCGCGCGCACCGATTCCATCCGAACGGAAAGCCGGCCCAGTCCTAGCAACCTTTCCAATACTTACAATCCCTCGGCGATACTTAAGCGAGAGTTGAGTATAATTGATTCTTTAATTAATTAGTCGGTCGGCCGAGGCTGGAGCTGGCTAGACGGATGGTCCGATTTCCCTTAAGGCCGGGGAGTGGTCTGGCCCGATCTGAATTCACGGGGCACTGCTAACAGACAAGTTAGCGGATATTTCCCAACTTGGACGGCGTTCGAGAGCCTAATATTCTTTAATGTACTGGCGGCGGGGCGGTGCAGGGGGCAGCAGCGGGGCGGGGGGCGGGAAAGAGGCTTTGAAAAGGTTTTCAGTAGAACGAGTCGGGAAAGTAGAACAAGTAGTCGGGCGGTCCACAGGTAGTTCAATTTGCGGCGAGCCGTCTGGAGGTCGAGAGGCGCGTAACCAGAGCAGAATTGCAAATTCCGAGTGTAGGCGAACAATATCGCCTGGCTGGCGGCCGATAGACGCGATTCGACGAAACGAAAGCCATTTTTCTTCCATCCCTGCAGCGCAGCCAGAGGCCGCGAATCCGGATCGGAGTGGCTCGATGGGAGCGCATGCGTGACCACGCATTCGCGGCTCTCCCCGACGATATATACACACACAATCTTCCTCCTTCTGCTCCTTTCTGCCTCGGGTGGGCAAGCGCGCAGACGCCTCGTCGTGCAGCTAGCTACATAGCTAGCAGTGCAACGCGGCGAAGGCCACAGTAGCGAGAGCACGATCGGCACCGGCCGATAACGGGCCGGTCCGGACGGTCAGCATCCACCGCACCACGCATATTTCAGAAACACCTACCCAGCATGGATATCAGGCCGCCCGCTACCCGCTACCCGCGAGCCACACTCTCCACATCACCCTCGAACCCCACCGCTCGCTGCCTCGCTCTGGAATGTTACTTTATGTTCCCCATGAATCACCCGTACCGTGCGATGCGCGCCCGGCTCGCACGCCGCATTAGTGAACTTTATGACAACAACCCCGACAACTTGCCAATCATCGCAAATTGGATGGGACGAGCGATGGGAACGACAGGGGGGGAAGGGCAAGGACATGAAATTCCGCCCGGCCGACCCCCTCGCTAGTGTCAAAGGAGCACCAAGTATGAATCTTGACGTATGAAGGAAAAGGGCACGCGCTTGTGCCGGGGCGAGCGAGCGCGAGTAAGCGCACTAAAATGACAGAAGGAAGTTTTGTCGAGGGAAAGAGGCTGATGGAGGTGGCGCACGGTGGGAAGGGAGCGTGCGAAGAAACGGGCGAGAGAGAGAGAGAGTAAAAGGCCGAGGAAAAGAAGTGCAAAAAGGGGGAAGGTGCGAATCACGCTCCCGCGAATCCTTTCTCCGGCGCCGTGAGGGTGCACTTAATTGCGAGTTTAAGTAATTAGTACACGAGCCGGGAACCACGCCGTTCGCGTCCTTGCTTCCGCCAGCATGGCGAGGCCCCTTTTTCCTCACTTTCTAGAGGATTCCTCCACCTCCTCCGCCGCCCACCAACACCGCCAACATCCACCAGGAGCAGACCGAGCGGGCGCGCGCGCCACTACGCCAGAGCAGGCTTGTGTTTCTTTTACGCGCATAGCCCGCGAAATAATTACGGGCGACGCCAGGGTATTCCAATTACAAATGGCATTTCGGACTCGGTCCTCGGCACTCTTCCCGCCCCGGCAAGGACCATCCGCGAGAGGTGTGACTCGCTCGAGAGGGCCACGAGTGCCCGTTATGTCGAGTAGATCGGGACATGTAATGAGCAAGCCCAGTCCAAGTACTCACTCTACGCGCGCCCCTACAATAAACAAAACCGCGCTCCTCTAACACGACTACACATAGCTCCCCTGCCCCCTGCCCCCTTCGCCGCGCGCTCGGTCAGAATACAAGCGAACAAAGAAGAATTGCCCTTAACTCATGTCGCGATGTGTCGCGTCCCGTCTTCTACGCAGGACAAATGCAGGTCCTGCCAAGCACATCCTCTTGCACGTACGATAAAAGAAGTCTTCTCGCGCGATGCGTAGGCAAACGAGTCCGAAAAGCAAGGATATCGCGGCGTGTCCTCCTTGTCAAAGGGGGGGCCCCACTGAAAAGGGTAGCTACAGAGCGAAGAAGGGCTGCTTTTAACCCGGCATGATCATAGGTCAGATTCTCCGAGGGGCAGACAGTCCAAGTCACTGAATTCGCGTCGAAAAGTGCAGATTTCTCTATACAAAACCACTAGCCCCTTTTCCGCTCGTCAAAGGCGGTACTCCACTCAAAGTCCGATCCCGCATTCGAATCCCGCGCACGCTACAAAGCCCCGCCGTGAAGAGACAGCGCGTGGGTGGCTCCCACAACCTCCCCCCGACTCATTCTCCCTTTTAATTAGGCTCATTACCATAAAATAATTGCAAAAAATTGCGCCGGCCTTCAGCGCGTGCTCCCCCTCTCCCTCCTTCCCTCCCCCCTCTCTCTGCATGGGCGGTGTCGAAGCTGTGAAAAACCGGCGGCTTTATTTCTCTGGCGGCGGCGGCGCGCGCGCGAGTGCCACCGCCGCCGTTTTCCCAGCCGTTCCCCTCCGCGAGCACTCCTCTCTCACTCTCTCGACTCGGCGAGATAATGCGCACTTCTTGCATTAACACCCTGTGCAGCAGGAAGGCGAGTGGGAGGCGAGGGGGTGGGGCAATGAGCTCGCAACAGAAGCGGAGAAAAACCGACTGAAAGAAGGAGGGAAAATGCGGCCACGATGTAGAGGAAGCCGGTTGGTGTGCGAGGCGTGGAGAGTGGAGAGTGGAGAGCAGGGAGGAGAGTGGCGCGAGCGCCGAGGCCGGTCCTTCTCCAGCGAGCCACGTGCTCTAATGAGTAATTAGCAATTAGCAGCGCGCGACACACTGTGCATCCAGCGGCGCGCGAACAGTCACGCATTTATTGCGTAATTAGGTGAGCCACGGCAACCTCGCCATTCGGGTTTATCGAATTTCTCGAGAAGACAGCCCCTTAACGCCTCCTATACCGCGGACACCAACACCTCGCACCTTTACCACTCGGAGGAAGCCTCAGAGAGTGAGAGGGCCTCTTCTCTCTCTCTCTGTACACGGCTGCAGCCTTTTTCGAAAGGCTCGCCCTATCTATGGACTGAGAATGGCCCCTCAAGTTAAATATAAACGAGCGAGAGTACGTCGGAATGTGTAATCTAAATAATAACACGCCCCTCGTAATGAGGTCCTCCTGCCAATGGGAAGGCCGTCGGCATAAAGAAAGATCAAGTACCGCTTCTTCAGAGCCAGTCGCACCGTTGAGATCTGCGCGATTTTTTGACATTTTTACAATCCGACCGGTTTCCTCATATTTCGACAGATTTAGCACTAAAATGAAGATGCTGGAAAGAATTAATGGGCCAATATGACTAGAGAAGAGTACACGTCCCGCTTTTATAGATAGGAATGTGCGGTGGGCAGAGACGTGGCTGCAATAATAGTCCGAATATATGATGTCTTAATTTCCCGAGACAGTGCGCGGGCGCTCGCCATATGGCCCATCTGTTCCAACGCGGCCGCTTATCGCGAGGTAAATGTTAACACTTGCTCGCGATAACGGCGCGGCTTCTTGTTGAAAAAGAGATGGCGATACATCGTTTTTCGGTGTGTCCAACTACTTTAGCGGCGTCCTTGCCACGACATGACCACATTTCTCCGTGCGGGGAACAGGGCGCGTACAGGTGTCCGAGGAATTTCGATGGGAGATTCCGAGGCCTTATCGAAAGAGGGAGAGAGAGAAAGAGGATGGTAGAAAGGGGGCGACCGCAGAGCCAGTTAGTTTTCGTTGATCGGACGAATTTTGGTCTGGAAAGTGTGGGCCATTTGGCCCGGAGAGCCTGAGAGAGACCGGCGTGTCTCCAATGGACGAAAAAGCCCGAGGAAGAAACGGACTCGATTGGATCGGTGGAGAATCATCCTGCGAAAGGTCCTGTTGCCCACGTGATCCTTTCGAAATCCTACGCGTGTCCCCGAATTGTATGGAGCAGCATTATCGAGGACAGAGAGCGCGAGCGAGCGAGCGGGCGACCGGCAGAGAAAAGAAAAAGTATAATTTGTCACTCGGGGCACGTCACGAGTGATACATCACGTGCGGAATGGAGGTGACTGTAATTAATCAACGGTGCAGCGATAAATAATTAAGATTCGAGCGGGCCGCGCGCTCGGCTCATTAATTACGGGTAGGTAGGGAGAGCGGTGTGCTCGGTGTATCCCGAGCTCGTGTAAATGCTCATTCGCCACTTTCTACGCTAAGTATTGCCGTTTACCTGCCCTGCCTTTCTCGTTCCTCCTCCCTTTTCCTTCGCGGCTTCGGCCAACACTCTTTTCCACGCGTGCGATCGCGTGCGCGTTTAACGCACGTGGGACACACTGATCCCAGCGTATTTAACAGCTCTCATTGCTGGTGCGCTCGAGTCGAGCTTGCCTGTCAAACGAGCCGCTCGCGCTCTCTCACAGAATGAAAGGCCGCTGCGCCGTTGCAGAGAGAAAAGCCCCCTGCCAGTCGATCCAACAGAGAAATATTCCGTTATCGAACGCTCCCCGTAAACGCGGTTACACAAGTATCTCTCTCTCTCTCTCCCTTGCCATCCGTGTCTGCATGTACGCGTACCACGGCCGGGCGAATTAATTACGTTATCGTTCAACCGACTGCTTAATGTGAGTCCACAGAGCGTGCGTGTGGACGCTTGTGTTTTTGCTGCTCAGCTCTTATCAATCATCGAATTTTAATTATGCCCGTCGCGCAACGAGACACTCTGCTCGCCCGAGGGAGTGCGAGGGGGTAGAAATTTCCGCAGATTTCAACTATTTCTGCCTCAACGAGGGTCCATTTACTCGAAAATTCCAACATCTTGATATCGGCAATTGTGCTATTTTTATACAACTGTCAATTAAGATGGCGGTGCTATTGTTGCCGACGAGACGTAAGTTTCTCCAAACCGTTACGTACTTGGATGTATCGCATCGGCTTATCGTTCGCGATGAGAAAAACATTTTCTCGTTTCTACGTCGCGTACGCGCGACAATGATAATTGGCGTCATCGGCTGACGGCTCTCTCTCGCTTGCATCTGGCCTGGAAGCTTAAGTGGCTGGCACTTTATACCCTGGCAGACGTACCACTTGCATCTTCGGGGAGCCGCCGTGTATCCGGAACTCGGAGGACGTATAGAGTTCTCTTTAGAGTTCGGCATTGGGCAGCAGCCCTCTCGCCCAGTCTATCCAATGCCTCTCGATAGATCGACCGATCGATTTCGAGTGACCGACTTTGTGCCAATTAGCCAGAACTAATTAGGGGAGTGCCCGGAGGAAAGTGGGCCGCGGCGCGCCGTGTTCTGGAGCGTGCTCGGAACTCTCCTCGTCTAGAGATTCGTAGAGAGGCACATTCTCAGACACGGCTCCGTGAGCAGCCGGCCTAACACAGTCGAGAGAGAGAGAGAGAGAGAGGGGTCGACTCTGATGAGAGTATAATTGCAAAGTCATTCATCAAGCATCGCCCGGCAGGTTATACGTGAATCACATGTTACATCGGAGTATCGGCTGTGGCCTGTACCGACGAAATCACTGATGCACCTGCATACATCTATGAATATCCGACACTCGCCCCGCGCTCCTCTACGACTCAATGGATTCCGCGGAATCATCGGATTCCCCGGTGGAATCGCGACGAGCACCTCGAGATTCCTGGTCCCGTTGCTATTCATGATATTCTCAGCTCTTTCCCACTCGTGCGTCCCTTTGATGCCGACCCAAGCCCCGCCAAGTAGAGTGCGAGGGGTGAACTACTCATTACTCATAATACGATAGTTCTGGCGGAGGGTAGAAATAGTAAGTGCGGGAGGAGCACGTGTCTCATCGGAAAGAGCGAACGGAACGGAACGGATCTAGTCGAAGAGCCGAGTTGGAGGGACGAGGGAATTGCATAAGAGTCCCCGGAGAAGCAGGGCCTCGTGCCCGATAAATATGCATCAGGCACACGCAGCCGATGCATTTGCGGCTGGAATACGCGTCTCGACGCCGCTCGCCTCCGAACATTTTTCCTCGGACCTGCCTTCTCTCGGCTACCGGCAGCCACTACGCACAGGGCCACACACACACTCACACATAGCCACATGCATTCTACTCTCTGGAGTGGCCGTTGTGTTTCTCCGGAGGATGGTGCGATTGTCACGGGCGGGTGACAATGGCTCGCTCGCGTCAGGATATTCGTGCGGCGAATGCCGAATTCGGGCGCACAAAGCTACCGAGTGCCGGCATCGTCATCCGCTGGTGGAAAGCTCCTTGAGCTTGGAAAATTGTCGGACGGATGAGTGGAATTAGCAGGCAGCAGCAGCCGGTCGCCGCCGCGCGGTGGAATTCGGGCGTGCGTGTCTCTCGAGAGCCTGGCCAACTCCCACCGGAGGTAAACAGAATCCGACAGTGTGCGCGCAACACTGATCGTCGTTGCCCTCGTTTGTTTAGAATGCACGGGGACCAACTGCGTCAGCGCACTAAATTTACGTCGGGCCAGGTGTATTTGTCGCGGGCTACGACGAGGCGCGCTCTCGCCCTGGCCTTACTTACATCATTCGCTGTAAAGTTTGCGAAGCCCGTGACGTATTTCTCGAGAAAACCCACGTTAACTACTCTGTTTGCACTGGCGTCGCCATGATTTTCCATGACGCCACGAAGGAAAGGCGAGAGGCGTTGACGTCCGAGGAAGATACGCACAGGCTGCCCTGGGACCAGAGAAAAATACGAGTCTCTTGCGCAATTAGCGTCGGAAAGTACGTCGGATGACTGCGTCGAGTTCGAGAGGCTGACTTTTTTCGGCCGATTCCTCTCATCGCGCGGTATGGATGTCAGGGAGATGGCAAATTTCATTTATTATTCTCGGAGAACCTATGAACAGATAGGTCTCCCGCTAGCGGCGCGGCCTGGGCCCCGTCTCGCTCGCTTCTTTCACAGCGCGCACGCGACATTTATCACGCGTGTGACATTTTAATTAAATACGATGACACTCGGCACTCGAGAGCGTGCTCGGCCACCAATACCTTCTAGTCCCGAGGCACCTGACTCTTAGCGGGACGCACGGCCCCTTTCTACTCGACAAGTACTGCACGCACAAACGTGTATTTCGTCGGCCGTGTGCCGCGCTGTCCGTCTGGAATTCTTAATAAACAGCTCTGCCCCTCGAGCACGCGGCACCAAGGAACCGATTGCCGATACCTTAAACTGCGGGGTCCATACGAACAATTATACTCGTGGCGAGGGAGCTCGCGTGTCAGTTGGAACCCGAAACAGGTGCATGCCAACTTGGACGAGAGTTGCCTCTGTTTCTCGCTCGAATCTTAGCCGTGGGCGAACTTGAGCTGGACAAACACGAGATAAATCTTCGCTTCACACCTACGATTCTTTGTGGAAAGAGACCAGAGGACCTTCAGGGTTTTTGTACCGCCTGAAAAGCAGCCCGCTCGAATCACAGTGACGCGAGCACTTGACGAAATCGGCGGGCGCAACACACAGCGCCGTGCGACGCTCTGACAAATCACCCGGTGTCACAGAGATCGCGCGGAATTACCCGGCGAATTTCTAATCGGCGTGACGGCGCACGGGGCACCGTGATTAATATCCGCGAGCGGGTGATTAACGTGAGAGGAACATACCCTCGTCCGTGAGATCTCCAGTCCTGCACTCCGTCTCTCTCTCTCCCCCTCCCTTTCCCTGGCAGAAGGCGATATTCGTGCGATACGTGTGGAGAGTAATTAAAGAATTTATATGTCAATCGATCTGCTAATACCCGTCCTCGATTCGCACTAGGTTCCTTCCACGCGGATTCCCAATGATCGTTAGGATGATTAGGGCCCTCCCCACCCTCCCCTTGCCGCGGTGATTAAGACACCAGCCAGTCATTAAATTACAGTTGGAGGAGAGCTCGCTCGTAGGCGAGAGATCTCTCGCCGCGGCAGCTCAGTACCTACCGATTTCGTAGTGCTAGATTGATCATTACTACCCACTCGACAACAATTTTCAGCGACGAGCCGCGCGCTCTCTCGCGCACGAGCACTAATTCCGATTGGCCGTGATTACACGATCGAGTCCGAAATCACTCGGGCAGGAAAGGGGCACCAGCGTGCAAACTAACGAGCGAGGCTCGAGTGTATCGGGTGAGCTTCCACCGAGGCGAATAATTAAGTCACCAGGAGAGCGCGCGAGGAACCGGTGATTATATGGTCAAGGGTGGGGGGAATTAGTGTCGGGTGGGCACCGAAAACCTAATCGTCGCAGAGGATCTCTACGAGGTGGACGATGGGAAGTGTGGATAAGAAGACGCGTGACGGTATTATGTATAGGGCAGGGGGTTCGGGGGACCAAGGGGCGAGTGTGTGGAGTAAGCCGAAGGAGGGCCAGCGGGAAGGAGGGCGATAAGGATAGACGTGAAGGAGGAAGGACCCATGGCGGTCCTTCCTTGGCACCGAAATTAAGACAAATCGCGCGGGGCCGATTGCCATCGCGTTCAATTAAGTTGGACGGCTCTCTCGGCGTCGGCGGCCGCCGCGCGATTCGTCGTCGTCCCAACTCACATGCGAATCGTGCATTAGGAAGGGTCGAAACGCAAGCGCCGCAAGCGGCGCAACCCGCCCCGTGTCTCCTGTGTTTTCGTTTCGGGACGATAACTCTCGCTCGCGCCGGGGTACGTACACGATCCAAGGGTTATCGGCCGGGACACCGGTTTATCAGTGGCTGCCCACGCTCGCCTGAAAAATCACCGGCCGGAAAATAATTGTTAAGTGCTTTATTAGCGCAATAACGCACGTCTGCCTCTCCCTCTCGGGCTCTCGCTCGCCGAGGCCGCACTTCTCCGAAGCAGGGTGACGCGCGCGGCCTGGCGCGCGCAGAGGAAGGGGGGCGAGGGGGCCTTCTGTGGAAATCGGAACTAAGGGGGAGATAACGCAATGGCCCTGCCTCGCTCCGGATTCCTCCACGAGATTTATGTCCTCGGCCACTGCCTGTTTCGTGTTCCTGAATCTTCCAGCTGTATTCTCGCCCGGTGAGCCGAGGGCCTTTTTATTAATTAGCCCCGGCATGAAGCAACCCCCACGGTTCATAGTGGACCGGGGCATCCATCCGAGTGTGTTAGCCGGGCCAATGATCGTCCGAATAACGCGCTTACAGCGCGCCGGCTAAGATCGCCGCGGAGATTTCTTCGCTGGTCAAAGGGCTGTTTACTCCCGGCGGGTTCGGCCCATTAAGAACGCATTAGTGCCGAGATTGCCGCGAGTCAACTAGCGTTGCGTGCCGTGAGAGTTGAGAGAGAGGTGCATGTGTACGTAGAGTAGGGTGACATACGAGGGCGAGAGCGAGTCCTATAAGGCGAAGAAAAGTGAGCGCGGCTCCGCTCACCTTCTAATGCGCATTCGGGGAGTTTGGCGAGAAGATCGGAAGGGGATAGTGGGACTGGTGTCTGGTGTCTGGCATGTTTTTCAACCACCCGGTTCCCAGTTCACCCTTAATTTCGGGCAGTAGCGTGTCGCGGTCCAGAGGTACAATTCTAAAAGGAGAAGCAATAGGGCTTGAAAGGAAGCCGAGAAAGGATAGATAGGCGAGGCGAGAAACCCGTCCGGGCGTTTTGTGTGCCGGTGTGCATATCGGCGACGGCAGCGGCGACGGCACTCGGCAGTCCCGCGCTGCTATCCCGGTGGTAGTTGGCAGTCGAACCGGTGGTGCTATTAACGACATTAACGCTACTCCGGGCAAACACGGCCCTATATCATCCTGGCCCAGCGCCGAATAATAAACAATAAATCCCGGTGAAATACGGCGGCGAACAAGCGTAACCCATTTGTTTGCGATAAACTGACCCCGAGGCTAGTCCGACCAGTCTTCAACCGATCCTCTCTCCCTCTCGCGTCGGTTCACCCTTTCCCAACCCTCACCCTCCGCAGGGGCCTCCTCCTTAACCGAGAAATATATCGCCGAGGGAGGACACAACTTTTCGCAAAAATTCCCCCGGCTACATTCGTTTGATACGACCGAAAATCATGGGGGAAAAACGTCGGGCCCACCAGTAGCCGTGGCCGCTGGAATTCGAGTGCATGCTTGAGTACCCAATTAGCAACATCTTAAGTCCATCGGACAGTGTTGGCTATCCCGCGCGGTCCAACGCGTAATTACAAAGTAACAAACCAGCGGAAGCCCCTCAATAACCATTCGCCGATTAAGGAATCCGATCGCACGTGCGCGCGCGCGCGGAAAAGAAGCTGCTGAAAGGACGGCAATAATAATCGAGCGATCAGGAAATGAGCGCGCCGTGCGGGCCGGGATTCGCGGAGAAAAACGGTAGGGTCGCCGCTCTGTACGTTAGGATGCCAATTAACAAATTGGAAGGTCCCGGGCGTGCTGTCGATGATGGTCGTTCGTTGCCATAACTGTCCCGCTCGTGCCATAAACACGGGGAGCCTCCCAGTCCGAGCAAAAAGGAGGGGCCGCGCGCAGATACTCCGCCGTAAAAACGGACTACCTATCCTCTCCAACGAAATTCCCTCTCGTCTCCTCTGCCTTTTAGAATAAGGAAATATACTCACGAGAAATCCATGTGTGAATGGAATAGTTAAAGTTGGAGAGTCTCGGTGCAGTGTGAGCGTGATTTTGAGGGGCCCAGTGCGGATATAGATCCTCTTGGCTGGGAGGGAATATAGGAGCTCGGGTTACCGGCTGGTGAAGCTTACTTGAACGTTAATAACAAGGTCGTTTCACACCGGATACTCGATTGCACGGGGTGGCAGCCTGCCAATAAGCACCGAACGGTGCGCGCCACTCCATAAGGAGTGCGTTTTAGGTAATTGGCCGTGAATATTATCTTACCGGCGCCAAGCTCTCAGTTACCGTGGCTCAAAGAATTCGAGCCCTCTTCGATCTAGGATTTGCCGGCCGCCACCGCTCGTATTTCAGTGCGCAGTATATATATACTCGAAAACCTAAAGAATCAAGCGGGAGTATTGTCAGCCGTGCCATTAATCGCGCGAGACTCCCTATTAATTAACTCAATTACGAATGTAGCAGCGGGGGGAAGGGCCTATTCACCGGGCCAGCTTTATCAATGACGCCGTGTGTCTTCCCCAGCAAGCGTGCGCGCCCCGGCGGTGGCTTCGTTTCCCGAGAAACGCACAAAATTCCCCCGGCTGGCGCGCGGCTAATGTATGCGCAAACACATCCGGCGCGAGCCGCTGCCGTAAATCAGCCCTGAAATAGTCAGGTGCGAGAGGGCGCGTGGGCGACGTGAGGTTAGACGTGTCTAAGAGATGCATGGACCACCTTCTCTCGCGCTTCTCTCACGGCAGCAGACGCGCCAGGGAAAATCGAGCGCGGAAATTCATTCCGACTGTGACCTCCGACTACCGACGGACACACTCGCTCGGACTTTCTTTCACCAGTCGTTCTACCCCCTCATCGAGTTACGAGAGCCCCTGTAGAATTACCGCTCTCCCTAATACCCCTCACTATCGATGGAACCGACTGATTTATATCCTGGAAATTGAATTAGCTTGCTCAGTTTAGCTTCGTTTACGAAACTACGACCTCGCGTAAGTTCCGCCAGTGTTTACGTATGCGGGGAGTGTGCCGGAATAATCCGGGGGAGCGGGAGGGGGGTGAGTGATCGGCAATATTCTCATTGGGCCGTAACAATATCGCTGGCCGGCTTGGAGGTAGTGTGCCGCTATCGGGCGGTGATTTAATTGGAACGAGGTGGAGATTTATCCCGGGTGGCGGGTACCCGCTTATACCGCCCGATGTTAATTGCATGTCAGCTCTTTAACTGTCTAAATGTCGCCGGTATTATCTTAATGACGGGCCCTTATTGACTGCTCGTTATGCGCCCGTTATAAAGTAATGACACGGTATTATTGTAGCCAGCTGATCGGTAGGCCCCGCCGATGATGATAATGATTCACTGTCAGCGAAGATAATGAGGGCGGACACACCGGCGTCCTGCAAATATTTAATTGCGAGGAGAGCGCCGGCCGATATTATGCGCGTTGACAGGATATAACGTGTATAAGTGCGCGATTTTCCACGCCCACCGCAGCCTCAACTGGCGAGGAGAGCAAGTGCATCCACCCAGTCATAGGAAAGCAAACAAGTGATCGCGCACTCGACTTGAATCTCGAGCGGAGGCAAAGCCTGCCCCGACAATCCGCACACACCTCCCCCGGGCTTCCTCAACATTGCGGACCAGCACACAGGGAGGAGAGATAGCGAGCGCGGCCGAATGAGAGAGAAAGCCCCGAATGAGAATAGAGTTGACACAAGAGCGGGCGTCCTAGTGAAACTAGTTACGTCCGTAGCCGTTAAATCCTCGTAAAACGAGGAATCCTGAAAAGGGGCGGTCGCGAGACTGGCTTCATTGAGAGAGTTGCGTGACGCTGTTACCGGCTCGTTCTCAATGGTTGATTCAAGCGGGTGGAAAAAGCGCGAGGAAGCCGCCGACGGGGGGGGGGGGGGGGAGTGGAAAAAATGTCGATGCGGTTAAAGAAGGCCCGAAGAAATATCTTGTTGATGAGAAGGAGACTGCGCGTGGAAGTAAGCAAGCGAGCGAACGAGCGAGCGGGCACGGCCTCCTCGTGGGGCGTGAAACACTTGAAAATCCCGGTTATGCAAAACATAGGAAAACGGCCCTCGAGGCCAGGACGTTAGGTGGAACGCGTAATTGAAAGCACTTTAGAGACCCTACGGTAACGCACAACGAGGCACTCGCATTTGCATTCAGTGGCAGAGGGAATGCCTTTTAACCGAAATGACTGCGTGTATATGACAAACGCCAGGTTTATGTGCCGGAACGATGGGAATATTTATTGGCGCGAATTAATGTCTCCACTCGTCCGTGGCTCGGCCCGTGCGCGAGCTCTCTCCCTCTCTCTCTCTCTCTCTGTTATATTTATTGGGACGTTTCGTGCCCTGCTACAACCCGCAAGCCGAAATAAAATTCGCCGCCCGAAAGGATAGCCCCGCAAAAAGAATCATTCCCACCCTCGTTAGGAGGAATTAATGTGAGCCGCGCTCGCTAAACTCGGCGGCAATGAGGTCGATCGCTCTTCGAAATTTCCATGGTATTCGCGCTCCTCTCCCTCTCTCTCTCTCTTTCTCGTAGCCACAAGAGGTGTTATTGTCACACGTGCTCTTATCCAAATATCAGTCAAAACTGGAGCGTGTTGTTGTAAGGCGAGAGTCTGGCTGTCGCGTGCTCCCTTCGGAATTTACATAGTTGGTAGAAGCGAGCGTGCGTATAGTGTAGAGGAGCGTCTGTTTATCAAGCAGGCGGGCCGACTCGATTGAATTGTTGGCAAGTTTCGAAGAGAGAAGGCGACAGAGAGAGAAGAATAGATGTCGGCTAATTTGAGCGCCGTAGAGGAATTAGTGAATGCAGTGAGCGGGCAGAGCATGCGACGGGGAAAACCAATTCTTCAGTATTGATTAGCTCATAATTACCTGCGATTTCTTTGCCTAGCTCGTCGAATGTTTGGTGGATGGCAGGCAGGAGTGAGCGGGTGGGGGGCTGATGGGAGTGTGATGAAGGGGTGTTACAATTATTGAGAACACAATCGACTATTCTTAGTCAATATACATATGTATATATATATATATTCGAATTAAACCACTAGGATCGTCCCATCGTGGCAAACATATGTACACAATAGAGTTCGGGATTTAGAAATTCCGATGGATCATCTTTACGGACTACCGACGACGGTGATTTGTACAAAGAGCCTTACGTATCTGTTGTTTTTTTTTAATAATAGGTCCGTTTGCGTACGCTTACGCCCGAAATGTTGGTAGATCGTATACTTAACAGGGGGAGACGTGGAGGATGAGAATCGAAGGACACGTGTCCTGCCTTTGATTCCTAATCGAGACACTTCCCTCCCATTTTTACTTACAGGTATCTACTATGTATACTTATATGTACAGTGTGCGCTGCTTGCTGTAAACGTACGATGCGCGCAACTCAAAAAGTACTCGGCGCATCCACCTGCGCCCGAGAGCGAACACCACTCCGACCAACAAACTCCAACAAAACACGTCAACAACGAATCGTCCAATTATTCCAAGAAACAAGAATTGCTCGATTCAGAAACAGATCCAGTCTCCTCCCGAGCCTTCGCATCCGACTTCCGAGAAATCCGACTTGAGAGATCGAGTACTTTTTAATGTCCTTTATCACAGACCAGATCGCGATTACAGCAAGCAGAATATGTTGTCGCGCGACTCTCGGCATGTTCTCGCTTGGAAAAGAAAGAGAGGCGAAGAGAAAGAGATGCAATGAGAATGTGTGATATTGGACCAGTGGATGCTGAATGGATAAGCTCGAGACCGAGGGGTTAGGAGGTGGTAATGGGGTGCCGTCAATAATAATAGCCACATAACCATTAATGATAAATGATAATAATAATAATAATTAAAAAAAGCCATATCAAGTGTATAATATCAATAATAGTTAATATTAATTGTAAATCTTTAGGGTTTGTCGCCGCAAATATAAATCGTAAACTTAAAGTCGACCGGAACACGGTGTGTGTGTCTGTGTGCGTGCTTGTGTGTGAAAGAATGTGTGTGTGTTTCTGTGTACCTACACGTACACAAATCATCGCTCGCCGCACAGAACGCGAGTGTACTTATCGTCGGCGTTGCTGTGTGTCGCGCCTAATTAGCGTCGCGCTAAGATCCAAAAGAAAAGGAAAGAAGGGACGAGCGTTCCTCGAGTCTATATACAAATTGGGTGGAAGGGGACGATCAACGACCAATCTACAGGCTTCCCACCCGATAATCGTGAAAAAGTCTCGGAAGGTCTCTCCGTGCCGCGGGCGAGCCATCCTCATTTTTCCCAATCTCCTTCTTTCTTTCTTTCTCTTTTTTTGACGTCGGGCGATATGCACAATAAATACTGTTTCAGCGATATACAACCGTCCTCGTTCCTCGGTCCACGTGCGCGCAGCCTCGCAATCCCATCCCACCACCCCATTGCGGCCTTCTCGCCTCCAAAGTCCCGCCGAGATTATTTTTCGTTTCGAGATACTCTCGCTCGCACGCTCGCTCCCTCACATTCTCCCTCTCACCCATCGCTAAACACGCACACGCTGCATACGCTCACAAGACCCATTCACACATACACACGGGAGAAAGACGAAACGAAGCGAAACACGCACCTCCTAGTAGTAGCGCGTTGCCGCGACAAAACTCTCCCCCGACGGGCGAGATCGGCGCACGCGGAGACGAGGAAAGAGAATTACGAAAAGGGAAGCAGCTAACGCGGAAAAATATAATACACGTGGTCTTTCATATACCTTTCATATGTATATACGTATATATATATATATATGTATATATATAATATTTATTTCGTTCTTTCTTTCTTTCTTTCTTTGTTTTTTACTTTATATATATAATTTGTATATAAATATATATACAGTCAACGCGACACTAACGCGTGAGAGTCCGGGTCGCCCCGGGAAGAATTCTCATTTCTCTTACCAACAATCATCTTGGCGCTTTACTCTATCTTTCCAGCCTCGCACGCCGCCCTAGAACCCTCCCTTCCTTTCTCCCTTATTACTCTCCTTACGCCTGCTCTCTCCCTCCGTCGACTACAAACCCAGCTATTCTTTTCTGCCGTAGAGACGTGCGCGCCCGCGCCTGCCACGGCGGCATTCGCTTTTATCACAGTAAGGTTTTTCTCCAGCCGCTCTCTCTCTCTCACTAGCTGCTCTCGCGACACAGGCGGGGGATGGATTTCGATCGGTGGAGGAATCGGGAGATGTCGAACTGGAGAACTGTCGAGCGCACGGCTCTCCTTTCTCTCTCTCCACGAGTTGTGCTGGGAGGGCAGTGGAGGCGCGGAAACGTGGGGGTCACAGAAGCTGGCCGTTCGGTCGCAAGCTCGGCCGAGAGCGAGACTCGACTTTCCGACGAGAATTGCAGCCCAACGCGACAAGTACGAGCTAGCCTGCCTCTCGAGGAAACGAGAGAAGCGAATCGTCCAGATTTGCGGGTTTCCTTTCCCCGAGGATGTTGCGATCACTCTTCCTCACGTGGAGTGATAGCGCGAACAGGCTAACTGAGATATGTCCCGGCGACGTGGTCGATGTCCCGAGAAAGATCGTCTGGTATTTACATGTCTTGGATCCTCGGATCCCCGTGGTCACGCACGTCGGTCGCCGCTCTCCTCTCGTACACGTCGCAGGGGAGCGGACATCCCCTTTCTCGGTCGAATTCTCTGTGTCTCTCATTGTCCCACGCCGTCAACGTGAAAACTTTCCCTCTCTCGCTCTCTGCCCAAGTTGCGAGAAACCCTTTCGGTCCTGTCGGCCCCCACGTCTCAGTGTCTTTTTTCTCTGTGTGTCAGTTCCTCCCCTCTTTCTCACTCTGTCTCACTTTAGTGTCGCTCAGTGTGCTCTCCGTCAGTTTCTAGGAAGTCCCATACGTACAGCCGTCCATCCAAGTTTGTCTCTCTAAGCTATCCTACGAGAGTCAGTGTTTTTTTCGTTAGCTTTTTCGGCTTGCCATTTTCACTCGAGTGGCCTGTGATTGTCTGGATTCGTGTGTTCCGTGTCCTCCGTGTCTGCTCGTGTATGAATTTGCGTGTGCGTGCGTGTGTATGTGTGTACGTGTGTGTGTCATGCCAATCTTATCGTGATAAGCTTCGCGCGACAATTATGTAGGATGAGTCAGAAGAAACCTTGTGGTCATCGGTAAGCTCGATCCGAGCGATTCCATTTATTGGTGGAAACTGTTGATAGCCAACATTCCAAGTGAACCGAGAGACTACCCTCGGGATTCTCGCGCAGCTCTTTTGACTCAAACTCCAGACAATCGGTGATGTGCCACCCGTGAGCGAGAGCGAACTCAACATTTAATTCCAATAAGTCCTCTACAAACCAGAGAGAGAAAGAGAGAGAGAGAAAAAGGAAAGAACAAAAGCACACACTGGAGGTGAAAGAAGAAAGAAGGTACGGAGGAAGAACACAGGAGAGTACAGAGATCCGCCGAGCGCCGGGCAAACGGGAGAAATCAATTTCGAGCTCGGCAATCACTTTCCTCACTTTCCCAGCGGGCGTGTCGTGAAAAATCTTTCCTACATTCTGGACCCTACACTAGAGTATAGTCTGCGCGCGCCAAAGCTAACGATATTTTGTTGAAAACAGAGCAGGGCAATAACTGGTCCAACGAAAGAAATAGTGGGGAGCTGCTACAAGCAAACAAAGCTGCGGCTTTACACCGAGTCTCGCTGTCCCTCCCTCTGTTTACCTAATCAGCCAACTGACGCTCGAAAGACTCGTGAATCTTTCCACGAGCCGTTCGATTAGCTCCAAGCTATGCAAAAAAACACATCTTTCCGAATCAACCCTTCTGCCGATCCAAGAATGATTGTAACACCCCTTGATTGTTTACAAAATGGGGAAGATCAAGTCCGTACTGCACGAGTGTATAGGCAGGAAGGTATGTAGGGAATCTTGGGTAATCGACTTTCGCGAGAGGGATTGCATCCACCGAACTTGGAGTCTCTCACTAAGTGTAAACTAGCTCATGCGATCTGGTCGATTGACTCTCGCCGAGCGGGGGTCGCTCCACGTTACATCCTATTATGCGTGATACACAATCCGATCTGACCAATGAGTGGAGTCAGCGGTGACATGTGCATGTCGGCCATCAAGATCGGCGCTAATCGTTGCGTACGGCGGGATTAATCATAGGGTCCAGAAGTGGAAATGTTCTCACGATAGTGTTAGTATGGCAGCATCGCACATATGCTCGTTACTCGTTAAACGGAAGCATAATGCATTCTTGGAGGAGCAGGAGAGTGAGAGAGGGGAGAGATGGGGAGAAAGGGTCAGAGAGAGATAGAGAGAGAGAGAGAGAGAGAGAGAGAGAGAGAGAGAGAGAGAGAAGTGCGGCGGCAGGTAGTTTTCTGAGAGGCGCGCGAGGGATCTGCGGAATGACGGCGGGGTCGCCCTCTCCGAATCGCCCTCGCGCGCGCTTCTTCTGATTTTACGCTCGAGTTATAAACACCTCGCGTGAAATTAATGAGTTGATTTCCTTGGTTGGCTCCCGTGCGCTCTGCCCTGCCCTCCAGCCGTTCAAGTTGGTCGCTCCTCCGTCGGCCCGTTCCCTCCACGACCCCTCCAGCCCCGCTCAAACCCCAACTCGAGCGTGTACCCCTTTCGACTAATCTTTCGCGCAAGCGGCACATCTCGCAGGATAAACCGAGTGCGTAAACGATTCACAACCCACCAACCACCGACTAGAAGAGATTCTGTCACTCGGACACGGCCAAGGTTTATCCTCTGGCCAAGAGCTGTGTGTGAAGGATGAGAAAGAAGAAGAAAAGAGAGAGATAGAGAAGGGATGAGGATAAGAGTAGAGAAAAATGTTGAAATGGCGCTTACATGTGAGTGAGAGGTGGAATGGCAGAATGGTGCTGCGCCAGGGGATCCGGCGACGGGCCGGGCGAGTAGACACCGGCGCCGTGCTGCACGACTCCCTGCTCGACGCCCTGCGGCAGATACATCGAGATCATCTGTCTGAGGTCGCCCTGGGATTGCTGCGACTGCTGTTGGCCCATGTATTCCCTCTTGACTGCCTGTCCGCCGGGCGCTCCGCTCGACGACGGGCCCGTAGGTGTCGGCGTGTGAATTCCGCCGCTCGCCGGACTCGTCGGCTCGGACTTTATGCTGCTGCCGCTCGGACTGTGACTGGACATCTGCGAGCCGGGCTGCGCTTGGTGATAGGGCGAGGGCGATCCGCCGGGTACGGTGGTGGTCCCGTAACCCCCGTATCCGTTCATGTAGCTGTTGATCGGGCTGGGACTACCGCCACCCATATGATGGCCCATGTCGTACCTGGGGTAGCCGGCGGCGGTCGCTGCCGCCGCGGCCGCCGCACCGCCCATGTGGCCGCCGTAAGCTACGTGCTGCTGGTAGGCAGCCGTCGGGTCGTGCATCATGTATCCATTGGGCATGTAGCCATTGGGCATCTGATAGACGTCGCGCGATAGTTGGGCCTGCTGGGGTCCGCCGCTGCCACCTACTTGCCGCTGATCGACGCCAAGCATACCGCCAACACCGGCGACTCCGCCGCCCAAGGGGAACTTGTCCTTCTTGAGGAGGGTCTTTGTTTTGCGCCTCGGCCTGTACTTGTAGTCGGGGTGTTCCTTCATGTGCACTGCCCGCAACCTCTTGGCCTCGTCGATGAACGGCCGCTTCTCCGTCTCGCTCAGCAACTTCCACTCGGCGCCCAGCCTCTTCGAGATTTCGGAATTGTGCATCTTCGGGTTCTCCTGGGCCATCTTGCGCCGCTGGCCCCTCGACCATACCATAAACGCGTTCATCGGCCTCTTCACGCGGTCGATGTTGTTATTTTTGCTCGTGTTGTTGTTGTTGTTGGGCGTCTGGTGGTGTTGCTGGGCCTGGGCCTGCTGTTGTTGCTGATGGGAGTGGTGCTGTTGCTGCTGCTGCTGTGCGGCGCTCTGCTGCGCGGCCAACGAGTGCATGCTTTGCTGCTGCTGTTGCTGTTGCTGCTGCTGTTGCTGCGCAGCGGCTTGCATCGAGGCATAATGATGCTGCTGGCTCTGATGATGATGCTGGAGGCCGAGGCTGAGTCCAGCGGAGCTCGGCGGGCTTCCGGAGAGCGCCGGGCTGTGGACTATCGAGCCGAGACTCCCGTAAGGTGAGACACCGGTGTGATGGCCCATCGGTGATACACCCTGATGGGGGTGCGGTGGCATCTGACCGTGCAGGCTGCCGCCCTTCAGGTCCGTCTCCATCGTGAGCATGTCTTCCTCCCTGTGGCCGTACAGCTTGCCGCCCTTTCCTGATACCGCTCGACGAGTCAAGAAAAATCGACGGAACGCCGACGATATGTATTCGTTGAGCGGCTCAACCGATGAGATCTCGCCGATATTCACCGCTCTGCTTTCTGCGCGCTTCTCCACTTCGCGAGATAGCGCCCCGCTCTCTTCTCACTGTACAAGTCCCTCGGCCCTTGTCTCGAGGTTTGACATGGATTCGGCGCGCACCGCAACCTCTTCCCGTCCTCTAACACTGGACGAACTGAATCCGCGATAGTCCAATTGGTAGCACACGGCTCGATATCCACTCCGCACGCAGCTATCGTTTCTCTCTCTATCTCTCTCTCTCTTTCTCTTTCTCCCTCGCTCGTTCGCTCCCGTCTCCTCTCTGAGCAACGTGCGTGCGTGCTTGGTGCGCGTCGGGGATTGATGTCACCGAGGAGAAGCACGGCGAGTAAATATCAACAACTAGAGCGGCAGACGAGCCGGCAGTCAATCGATCACTCGATCACAACCGCGCACCGATTCTGGCTCGGATCCACGATTCAACATTACTCGGCTATCACCAGGATAAGTCTGTCCCGCGCTTTTCACCCCGTGCTTCTTCGCCAAGCGGCCAAAGTCACCGTGGCTCTTCGCACATTGAGCAACAACACTCGGTTTGGTCGGACGAAGCATCAACCCTCCAACTAGATTCGGATAATCCACGCAAAGTCCAACGGGGCTACAACTGGCGCACAGAGGATACCACTTTTCCAAAAGCCGCACACTCTCTCCTCGCCGAGGGTTGATCGAATGGCCGAAATGTCAGCGGCGATATCTCCTCTCCGTCCTTGGAACGGGCACAACACTCGGACTCCGTCAAAGATCGTAACACCGCTCTCGATGGGCAGTGATGTCGCGCGGCAAAGTATCTTCCGGCTCGAAGTCGGCCGAGTCGCGATCACTGAATCCTCCTGTGGTTGTGGTGGTTCGGCAAGTAACACCTTGGCGAACACTTGCTGGACGAGTTGTCTGTCCTACGCTGCACGCTCCTCTGGTAGTGGCGGTTGTGTGTATACGTGCGACACGCGCACGTTTCTCTCATTCGTGTTGCTTCGCGAGGCTTGTCGGTCTCGTACGCCGATGAAGAAGAAGAAGAAGAAGAAGCGACCTCCACTCTCCACGGAAGAACGGAACCGTCTGAGCATTTGTAGATTTCGCCTTGGGGTCCCACTCTCGGGGCTCACTTCCTGCCGCGGTGACTTTCCCCTCTCTCTGTTTCGCTCTCAGGAGGGGGCCCCTCCTCGCACAGGCCCCACCGTCGCCCCACCACCGTCGCACTACAGCGCGCGCCGCTTGGAAAACGGTCAAATCTCAAGGTACCGCCGGCAATCGATTGGCACACCAGCCTGCCATCATTCCTGCCGGCCAATCGCGCGCCACCCGCCGCCGGACTGGGCGTTCCTATCTCGACGTGACGTCATTCTGACACTGAAACGACCTCTAGTGCTGGCCTCTCTCTCTCTCGCTCGCTCCAACCTCGCCGCCTTCCACCACCAACTCCTGCGCCCTGCGCTGTCTATCCCCTCCACCTTGCCTTCCAACCCCCGACAGGCCGCTCTCGCACTCTCCGCGCGCTCTCGCCGCCACGCAGGCAACCGCCGCGCCGCGCCGCGCCGCCACCAAACTACCCTTATTTCTCTCTCGCCAAATTCTAGCCAAATTAATACGCGCCCTTGCATGCACGCGCGGGCTTGAAGCCGCGATCGCTCCGGGTTGACCCTGGACGCCGCCGCCGCACTCTCCTACTGCCAGCAATCTCAAGTGAGAAGAGTGAACTACCGCCTACTTGCTATTTCCACCATGCACAACATCGCGCTCTCTGTCCTTGATCTCGCATGGCCCGACTCTCCGCGCTCAGCCTCTAATGCACCTTCGTGAACCCAGAGTACTTGAAACGTCCATGGAATTTGCTGCTCCGGCGTCCCTTCACTTTTTTATCCAGCCGACGCGACTTCACCCGATCGTACATGTATCCGCTGAGGTTCGCGAAGACTTTCTTGCGACGCGACTGCGGCTACTATGCGTGGTGACACTCTCTTACGAACATTTAGAGAACAAACAGTATAGGTACGCTATTGAGCCGATGATGCACTCGAGATAAGAGTGCGTCGCGGTGCAGCCGGTCTTAACTGCGTAAGCGGCAGTATCTTATCACACTTTCGCCCAGCCATTTTTGCGATAGTTAGCGAGAAAAAGACGGACTCGCATTGCCGGCATTGGTGACGTGGTATCCAGTGGCGCTCACGAGGGATGCCCTCCGTATGAGTGGATTCATTGATCAGTGCGCATAGAAGGTGAAGGTAAAATGGTGGCGGACAAAGGCGGCGCTTTTTGCCAGCCGAAAAGCTAAGTCTCCAGTTAATTTACAAGCCCGGTAGGAGAGCATTAGCTCGTGTCGCGCGTCATCGTATTCAAATCTAGCATTATGTCCGCTCGACTTGACCCATTTTCCCGTTGTCTCGTCTCCTCGTGCGGCGCTCGGCCACCCCACCTCCCACCACCCCTCCCCCCCGGGAACCCCTTTCTGCCATTCGCTCTTTTTCACCCTGGCCTCTCCTTTCTCTCCGCCGCTCATTCATTCGCCCGTTCGACCCTCGCCGCGCTCTTTTTCTCTCTCTCGCTCCTCGTCAAATCGACAAAGAGGCGAGCGAGCGCGCGCGCATCCTCCTTCTCGCTCACACTCGTTTGTCCCAATGTCTGTCTCCTGAAAGAAGCTCCATCGGGCGCGATGCGACTCCGTTTAAGCGGGTTCCTCCTGCGTAGGACCTGTTGCCGCGGAGGATCGGGCGAGCGACACACAGGAGGTAGGGAAACGAGCGAAACGCATAATGGGAGAATGCATCATAGATAATCGTCGCGCGAGCGAGCGAGCCCGTGCCCTCGTCTCCCATGCTCTCGTCTCTTCTTCTTGTCCGTCACAATGAAAGTAACGGCGACGGCAACGACTACGACGACTCGTCGCGACCGAGGGAACCCCATTCCGAGTACCGACTCGACTCGAAGCTTCAATTTCGACGAATGGAAACGGCGGCGTCGCCGTCGACTCTCCTCACCCGTTTGCTCCCTTTTCCGCCCCGCGCCTGCCACCCAGCCGCCTTTCTCGAGAGGAGGCCAGCCAGAGCCCCGATCCGCCCGTCCGCCGTCTCTCCACTCCAGATCGATTTCTAGGTCAGAATTTTTCGGCGAACTAAGACCGTTGCCCTCCCCCGCCACTACAATCCGCCCGGTCCAATGCAATCGAGCGTGAGCCGGCGGACAATGAGCGCGAGAGCGCTGATTACCTTAATTGCCTCGGCAGGTATGCTTCGCTCTCTCTCTCGCTCTCTCTCTCTCTCTCTCTCTCTCTCTCTCTACCCTGGTGTGGTCAGTGCGCGATTGTACCTGGCGGTGGCCCAATTCCACCGAGAGCGCACTCTCCCGCATCGATAATCGGCTGAAGACGGGAGACCCGAGCGCGCGCCGGCACTCTTCTTCTCTTCTTTTTTTCCTGCCGACGCTGCAGTGTTGACGCGTGTTCACTTGGCCGATCCTCCCAGCAGATAAGTGGCGGCCGATCGCCGCGATAAGATTTGCCCGGCTGATAATCGGGGTACAAGGTCTAGGTGACTCGACAGCCCCGGCCGCGATTGATTTTTCATCTTGCTAATTAATTGCCCAACGCTACCTCTCTCTTGCTCTTCCGCCTAGAGAGGCGCTGCGCTCAGAGGGCACCGGCGGCCAGCTGATGAACGGCCGGGGGATGGAGAGAAGAGCGACTGGGCCCGGGCTTTCCGCGAAGCGATTCCTTCGCGGCACGTGTAATAAATCAAGAGGGAAAGGGTAATCAGAAGAGCATTGTACCTGTCGCGGCTGACGCCGTAATGAAAACCGCAAGAATGACGCGAGCGATGCTCTCGGTCGCTCGGTCGATCACTCGGCCGGAAGGGATGAGCGGCTGGCAGCAACGAGGATGACTCGGCGACTACCCAAATATTGACACCTGCTTAACGAACCTGCGCAAAATTTATTGCTAATTGTATTTCTTGCGGCACGTCGCCTCAGGTATAAGTCCACCTCGGTGCCCGTAAGCTGGACCCTTTGTCCGCCGATCGATAGCCATCAGGCTACGGGGGAGGTACCTGCTTCCGCAACAAGCCGACAAGTAATCAACAATTTCGGAGTACCTGTGACGGCATGACTGCCAGCCCTGTCCCCCCTAGAAACCTGTTAGGTACGGGGTCTAACAGTTGTACGCAGTCGACTATCGTCGCGTCCGCTCTCGCACTCCAATGAATCACTGCTGCTCGCTTTGATCGACACTTGCAAAAGTGAGGGCAAGTACGTTTGGCTGGAAGACTCTCTCGGCAGGAATCACTTTGGCAGGAGAGGATTGATCGCGCGGCGCCCGTGCGGGTACGAAATGCCACAAGTGGTAGAGAAAAGCGGGCGGAATAAGTGGATTGATAGGTTGTTACCGAAAAAAAAGGAGAGGATTCGGGGTGGCCGAGGGAAGAGTAGGGGGGAGAAAATGTACAATAAGTCGGGCCCCGACAATGGAATACCGCGGGCGGTCTTTGTGATTCAAATCAATGTTTGTGATACTCGATGGAGCACTGCTTTTGTGGCATCCGAGCTTTCGTTCAAGCGGCCACCGACTGTACTACCTGCGAGTAACTATCCGATACATATACGTATCTACAATCCGTGCGTCAATGGCCCCACTTCTCACGCACACCGTTTATTCCTTGGCTCGAGTTCACTCTCGTCGTTTCATCTCTTCCATTCCAAGTTTACGCGCTCTCCTCTAAACATTCTCGAAATATCATGCGCGTAGTAGAGTGATGCCCTCTGGCCGACTGGTTCTCCGTAAGATCTAAGTTTCTATGCTCAAACTATCGCGAAATCACGAATTTAGACGGGTGGGACAAATTTAGAAAAATTGAAAATTTTCCTATTTTTTCGATTTTTCGACATTTGTGTAACTCGATCGTTTTCATCATATTTTAACAGTTTTACCTCTAAAGCGTTGATCCTGAAAAAAATCAGTGGGCCGGGTGCCGTAATTCTTCGGTACGAATATCATACATACATACTGCGATCTAGAATGTCGAATGTCTCGGACACTTACTTGGCCAAGAAAATTTTTATGACACCCTGTACGAGACAAGCTAACACCTTGAGAATCTGCGCGCCTCTCAGGCAAGGGAAAGCGAAACCGACGTAACTGTGACGACAGTGGCATTATCAGCGGCATTGTCATCCACCATTATCCTCGTCCCATTAACCGCGTTTATGCGCGGCGGCAACGCCACCTCGCTGCCAATCCCGGCAAAGGCGGCGGTCGAACTTCTAATAAAAAAGACGTGGACGCAGCGATTGAAGTAGAAAATCGGGGAAAGGGCGCAGACAAGCACCAGCGGAGACTGGGGGAGGCGAGAGAGAGAGAGAGAGAGTGAAATCGAGATCGAGAGGAAACAAGGGCAGGAGAGAGTGGAGGAATTCGTGGGCGTGCAATTGCCAACAGGTGATACCATTGGGGTCTCCTCTTAGAGAGCGAATAATGAGAGAAAGGGAGATTGTGTGGCTACGTAGGAGTGTAGCGGCGCGCCCGCCAGGGAGACAGAGAGAGAGGGAATCGGCGCAAGAGAGCGCGCGAGGGTGTGAGTGTGCGCGGCGCGAAAGAAAAAGGGAGAGAGAGAGAGAGAGAGAGAGAGAGAAATGGGGTGGAAATCAAGGGGGTGGTGCCGGTGGTGGTGTTACTGGTAGCCGGCGCTCCGCCGGAAGGGTGGCCAACAAAGTCTTTATCGTTTCGAGGACCGATTACAAAGCGCGATTGTTACCATTCTTCGGGATCCAAATAATCTCGCTCGTCCGACCACGATCCGAGCAGCTAGAGGATAGAAATTTCGGTGCGACGTTCCCTCCGATCGGCACAAATACCTCTCACAGCATCATCCCCCCTATCAGCCAACTCCCCCCAGCACTGCCACTCCTCTTACAAGCTAATTATTGTCTGCATGAAAGAACCGTTAGCTCACCATGTTTACGAATCTGGGTCATTTGATATGGGCTGTGTGCATTGGCGGGAATACCGAGACGAATCCGGAGCAAAGAGGGTGCAGGTTCGGGGAAGGGTTGCGCCCTTTTTCCAGCGAAACGTCGTAAATTTGCGGCTCCGGCTACCTGACGCAGCGCCCCGTACACCTCACCGAATGATAATAACTCTTACGATTTCCCTCGGCAGGCAAGGGCAATAAAAATATGGCACTCATAAAACTGTGCGAGCGGGCGGCCGAGTCCCGCGAACGGGCCGCCGCTCCTGCGGCCGGGCCAAGGGTTGCGCCGCTCCTGCATTCCGGGAAAGTCAATCAGCGGAGCATTTATTGCACCCACCTAATCCGACGTAATCCCGAGGCTCGGTCCGGGGGCGCACCGTCGCCACGCAAAATCGTACCGATAATTATTAGGCTTCTGTTCACGCCGCCCCGTCTAAACAAGCTTGAGGAATCAGCCTTATTATTGCACTGCCACGCGATATGCCCCGGCCACGAGTGCTAAGGACGGCTTACCCACTCGAGAGCGGCGACTCGGCTGCTCACCAAAATATTTTGAAGCGACACTCTCTGTTGCTCCAAGTGTCTCTCTCACTAATACTTTGTTTCTCCCACGGGATACACATTGTATCGACGCCGATTCTTATTGGGAATCCTCTTGACTGGAGACGGAGGGGAAAAGCTTGTGGGAATTCTTGCCTCGACTCTCGGTAGCTATCCGGTGTATCGGTCGAGCGGGCGCTCTCTGGCACAGGTGTACAAATAAATTGCGCGGACACACGTGATTCTGATTGCGGAGGCTGGCTCGCTCGGCTGGCTGGGCTCATCTGGTCGGCTTGGTGCTCTCTGGCACAGCCTCCGGTTCTGGCTGCATCATTCTCCCTGATTGCTAAATGACGCGCGTGCGAACCGCGGCTACGATTATACACGTCCCCGCAAATCAGAATCTCATTGCGCTGTCATCGGTGCCGATCCTCCCTGCGATCGCGCCCCTCTCTTTCTCTCCTCGCAGCCGCAAAGAGATAATCTTCCTCCTCGCGCCTGCCACTTTCAGACTTTTCATCACAGCCGTTTCCTCGCCGCGCGTTATCGCCCCAGCGAACTCTCTCTCTCTCTTCATGAGAATGATCTTCGCACGCTCAATGCCTCGTCGTGGCCAATTCAATCGTCATTCAGAGCCGAGCGAGCACCACTCGCGACAAATACAGACAGTAATAGAGTTGCCTAGCGCGGCCGCTGCCTGTGCTTCCATCGCGGATACGTACATGCCCGCCAATGAAGCCAGAGAAACGATCCGATCTTTCGATGACTTGAAAAAATGATCGTGGAGAATGAAGTTTCCAGTACGAACTAGGGTTCCTAGCGCATCTTATAGGAATAGCATGCTTATTACAGCGGGAAATGCCGGCACCCCCTTTTCCCTTCAGATATCTGATGCGTGCAGCATCTCTCACGCGTCCTTACCGTGCAACACGCAAGCTCCGTTTTCTCGATGGCACGGCCAAAACCAGACGCATTCGTTCTGCACCTCGAATGTTACGCAACAGACTCTCCCAGCATTGCAGGCGCAGGAGGGATGCTGTGACACCCGGCAAACTTATCCTGCCGCTCTACCCCGAGTCGCTTTGTCACGAAAAGTGAGTCACCGAGAGCGGCGGACAATTATGATGCAGGAATTTCCTCCGAGAGTGTCAAGATTTCGATTATTTGGAGGGATTCCCACGTTCCCCGTAGAGCGCTGTGGCCTCGCAGGTTGAGGATCACTGGCAAGGGTGAGGAGGCCCCGTTTTTCGCAAGGACCCCCTCGGCAGAACGCGCGGCTGTCGTTCTGCTCCACATAGTTGAGGTGAGCCTTCGAGGTATACCGTAGGAGAGCAAGAGCGAGGGAGAGAGAGAGAGAGAAAGAACTGGGGTACTGTGAGGGTTCCGTGGTCGTTGGCTGGCAAGCGGGGCCGCAGAGTGAAGGGGGGCGGGTCCCCCCATTTCGATATTTATTGCGGGGATGCGTGCCAGCCAGATATTATTATTTGCACCGCGAGCATAATTCAAGCGGGTCGTTAAAATTATTTTATTACTTGTTCTACACACACTGCTCCCAGATTCCGCGCACCCTCTTCCTTCTCCCTTGCTCTCGCTAGTCCCAGCTCCTACTCTCTGCCTTTAGCATCTCTCCCGGAGCACTTAGTACCCTCGTAAGTTTCACTTACAATTAGCTCCAACGCCTCTGCTGAAATATTACTCAGCCCTTAAACGCTCTGCCTCTCTCCCTCTCTCTTTCTCTGGCTCTCGCGTGTTTTCTTGATGGTAGGTTAAGTATCTGCTCGAGGAATCTAAGATTTTTCGCGATGCCGCGGGGAGAACGTGAGCCGAGGAGTCTGGGGAAAAAAGGTTCAGTAATGGGCTGGCTGAGATATTCCCAGGCGGTCGGTTGCGAAGTGTTTGTACAATAGTTACTCGAGATATCAGTGGCGCATAAAATTTAATCGCGAGGGCACGCCAGAGACTCGGCCTCTTCGCCCCGCTCTCATCTCGTTCGAGCATCATTATCCCCGAAACACGTTCCCGGGCGGACGACAATGGGAATGTGCGTCGTGCACGGTCAACGGCATGGGCGTACCTGGTCAAACTCTCTTCTCTCCTAGAGAGAAGAGAAAACCACGTACGTGGTGTGCACGCGTGTATGCTGGATGAGCGACAGGGACGGAAGAGAAAAGAGAGAGAGAGAGAAAAGTTGGGTTAGGTCTCCCTCCCTCCTTCTCTTTGATGGCGAGCTCACGACGTGCAAAGTGGCGTGACTAGTGTCCCGAGGACCAGTGATCCTCGAGTTACTCTCTCATTCTCGAGTAACTTAAAGTCGTATCAATCTCATTTATGCCAATTTCGCGTCTCGTCGAACCCTCCCCGCCTAACCTATTTCTAGACCTCTGGCCCCCCTCGGCATCGTCGTCCTTCTTCCACGAGTCCTTGAGAGCCACGTCATTGACGCTTCAGACACGTTTTCCTGCCGCCCAACATTTTCATGACAATCGCATGTGCGCTCCTGCACCGGCGGAACCGACAACCAGCCCCCGAATCATCCTGACAGGGGTGTGCCAAGGCGACACGTTCCTGGCCTATGCAAATCGGCAACAGCCGAGCAATCGGCCGGCCTCGCGCGACTCTTCGCTTTACCGTGCGGCAACACCATCGATTATTCACCGATCGAACTCGTTTGTCGAGTCGATTAATCTTGATGAAAAAACTGACGATTCCCAAGACCACACCAACCTCCTCCCTCGACCGCTATACCCATCGCCGCCGGGGGAAATAATTTACCCGCAGCCCTCTCTATATCGATAATCGGCTAGCCAGAGACTGACGATAATTAATCGCAGTTAAATCGAGTGGTAGCGGGAAAGAGGAGAAGTAGCAAAAGTGTTGGAAAGAGCGGTGGACCAGTCGGCCGTGTTAGCCGTAGTTGAGATATCAGAAATGCTTGACTGCATAATTCAAGATACATATTAAATTGCCGGCGGCCTCTCGAGAATAATGTACGGTCCATAACTGCCTCGGGAGGCGGTGTACGAATCTTTGTAAGACGGGTTTGGCACGGGATTCGCGAAGGATCCAGCATCCCCCTCTCTCTTTCTCTCGCTCTCTTGCTCGCATTCGCGGTACACAGAGTCGTAGAGGCTCGAATCGCGTCAAGGACGAAGGGTATACGCCGAAGGGTAGATACCCTCGTCACGATCGTCATCGAGGTGACAGGTAAATACAGGGGAGAGCAGTATCTACCCCGACAAGGATGTATGGACGTATATATATGTATAGATATATAATATACTATATATACTCAGGAGCCAAGAAGAACGGGGAGGTAGACTATGGTGGAGTCCTTGCAAGTAAACGAGGATTAAATCCGAGACGACGACGGTCTCGTTTGTTCGAGATCGGCTGGTGTGTATGTGTATCGGATCGTGTGTGTGTTGTGACCTAGGAGAAATCGCCCGTGCAAGCGGGCCCTCGCGCGCGATTATCCTCCTCTTTCTCTCCTCTGACGCATGAAAGCAAAAATAGTCACACCCCGGGGGCTGAGAACGATCCGCGCGGGGAAATTAAGTGGCCAGTCCAGATTCGTCACGGGGGAATCCTCGGATAATAGAGCCTTCTAGTTGCAACCTCCACTATTACCCTCTTCTACGTACTCTGCTCAGTACTACACTCGTCATTTCAGAGAGAAAGAGAGAGTCGCGAACGAGCGCATCGCTCGCCAAGATTGGCCGAGGTTGTGTGCTCGCGCGTTTATCGTCGAGAGACAACTGGGAGAGCCGGAGAAAACGTAGAGAAAGACTGGGATCTTGGAGGAAGAGGAGACCAAGCAGAAAGAGTGGCCATTGGGAGGAAAAAGAGGGCAGATGGACGCGGGAAAAATGGGTGCACGCAGTAGAGCCGGAGAAGCAGCATCCTCCAGCGAGAGGGCAGAGAGAGACAGAAAGAGGGAGAGAGTAGACGGGGTTGCGTTCTCTTTCTCCCCCGGATCTCTGTTGGACGGGCGCGCTCGGATATTCCGCGCGCTCGGCTCTGCCGGCACGAGGGGTGGAAGCCATCTGCATCGCGATGAATGCCACTAACCACCCTGCAAGCACCCCTGAAAACCCCCTTCACCTTCGTTTCAACCCCTCTGGCAGCCAGGCCAGCCGGACGGTGCCATGGGTTCTCAAATTGAACGTACACGTGTCAACCTGGCCGGGCAGCCTCCGCGCTGATTTCGATTGATCATCATTTCGCCCGGACTCGCGAAATTGGGACGTTTCGTGCGCTCGTCAAAGCAAAATGATCATTGCAAACCCCGCGCCATCTATTTTACCAAGAATAATCTCGGAAAATTGAAACGGCATGTTTCCCGAATGATCGTGCGGATTTTGAGTAATGTTTATAAATGCCTGGGGGAGAATAAGCGGCACTGTATCGGCGAAAACGACCTAATGGATCTTAAGCATAATTTAAGGGATCGTCAGCTGGATTGTTCCATCTCATTGTTCCCGCTATTCTTTATCCGAAGAAGCTGGTTTTCTCGGAAGGCGCGCGCGGCTAATACGAGCGGCGCGATGATTTGCAAAATAAACCGCCCTCCCATTCCTTCAACTTTGACAGAGCTCGCTTTTTGGCTTCGGGGATCCTGCGCGTTTATCAAGTGTGTGAATTAAATTGCCGTTTTATTAGCCAAAGGGGAGCGCGCGGCGGAGGGCAATCGCAACCCCCCCCCCCCCCCGCCCCCCACCCCCGCCGCGCCGGAGTCCGCGGGGGCTGAACGCGCGCAGAGAGTATGGGAACATTGAACGCGGAACGTTTAGCCACCGCAAACTTTTCATTCGCTCGCGACGCCGTCTCTCAGCGACTGTCAACAAGGAGGCTCTCGTATTTCCCGGGCGGGCGGCGCGGCGCGGCGTCCAGAGCCTGTCTCGTGATTGACTGGATAAAAACGGGGCGACTCGAGAAAGTTTCGAAGGGGTAAACTGGCGAAGTGGCCGAATTAGGGCGAGCGTCGAACTGGCATTTGTCCTGCTCACGAGCGTCTTCTTCCGGAAACGCGACACGATTCCTGCATTATGCCGGCTACGTAAGCGCGGACTGTTACGAATCGGCGTCCGCCTTGCCCGAGAGCACACACCACTCTAAAATCCCCCTGTCGGATTCTAAACACACCCTTTACATACTGGCGCGCTCAACGCTCTGATCCGTGGGTGGGTTGGTTCCTCGGCCGTCGGATCAAGCCTTCCAAGGGTTCCTTACACGCCGGATTACCACTGATCGATTCTACGACACGCGATACATTTCTTCCGCACCCGAGTGCGCAGAAAGCCCGAGGCGTAAACAGTCGAGCGACTAGTTTGAAAATGGTGCGGTGCGCGACAGGAGTATCAAATCGAGCGCTGGCAACCCTTTGCCGCGGCATTTCGCCGGGGAATTATGAATGGAGGCAATCTCGGGAATTCCATCGGCCGTTTTCCACGACATACTTAATCGTGGATGCGTGGGGTGGAAAGAAAGGTTGAAAGGAGAAGATGGCGTCGATCGTCGGAGGCCAGGGGTAAATTTGAAAAGTCCCTCTCTGCCCTCTGCCATCTGCGAGATGCTACCGCCGCCGTCGTCGCCGCCGGAGCTCCAAGCACACCAGGCTTCCTCTTTCCAGCCTCGCTGCGCAACCACGGCAATCACGGCCGCTGCAATTTTTATGAAGTCCTCGTCGAGTCTTCGGCTTCTTGAATTATTCAGGGTCAAGCGGGGCGAGAGCGCACCGCGACGCCTGCGCTCTGCTATCAACTGCCACGAAACTCTCCTCGAAATTTCGCTCGTGTACGCTTTGAAAAACCGTTCCGCGCTCCTTTCCCCATGACGGAGAGGGGGCGAGGCCCGCCTCTGTGTGTGCTTGCATAATTTCACAGTGGCACGAAAATTTGGTTCAACTTCACCGTCGCGGGCGCCTTCCATCCGCCGTTTCAGTCGAATATGCTACCGGCATCGTTAAACGAACCTGCTCTACCCACCAGTTACTCCTATCGAAGCCCCGTAGATGCTGCTGGCCTCAAAAGGATGTTTAGGAAATCAGGATAAAACTGGCGAAAAGAGGAGCCTGACACCTGCGACTTCGCCACTGGAGGATCAAGGATACCGTTCTAATCCGACTCTTGCAACTGTAATCCTAGCTTTACGGGCTCGCAACTAGGTTCGCTCGCTCGCTCGTCGGATTAACGACTAATTAGTTCAGTAGACAGAAGGACGCGCGAACGAGCCGTTTATGACACCCTTAGGCCAGGCAACTCGGCACGTTCCACCCTTATCTGAAATCGGTCGACACGCGCTAGTCAGGGACCGCAGCTACCTGTGCGGCTAACTTCCGAAAGTAATACTCTTCAAATATTGCTGGGAAGTATCGCATTCCTCTCCTGGCATGTCACGATATGTTTGGACTGGCGGGGCGACCTGACCATTTGCCGCTAATTGACAGTCACACTAGCCTCCCCGGAGAATCTGGATTTCCATGGGGTCCGAAGGATCACAATAATTCGGGTGGACAGGCCAATTGAGTGCTGATCAGCACCGTCCGAGTATGGGCAAGGATTAAGCCGAGGAGAGCGCTCCTGGCAGGAGAGCGGTCCTATACATACAATAAATCACGAGGAACGATCGGCATGATTACCCATTCCCGAATTGCCCGCTCACTTGGACTTTACCTGACCCACTGCTATTATCCCAGGGAACGATCCGCTTCGAAAGTCAACACGGACCGACCCTTGAGATTAGGCGAGGACGCTGGCGAAAGAGAGGAGAAAAAAATCATTTGGCGTATCGCGTCGAGTCGGAGGAAGGTGGAAGTCACAGAACGATTAGGGGACAGCGCGATAGTCCGGTGTAATGACGATGCCAGGCTTCAGATAAGAGGAGATAAATGAAAATCGAATCGAGCCGACAGAAACGATTGATCCCTGGGAGAAAAGCGCGGTGGGTGAAGATGGTGGTGTATGCGTCGTGGAGGTGAAGCTTCCAGGGTCGCTTCGAGGACGGTGGACATCGATCAGAATGCCGTCCTAAGGAGCGCGCGGGCTTTCGTCCTGCGCTGGGGTTGATGGATGCGAGATTACAGGAGCAGGGACACTCGTTGACACCCCATGATGTATGACCCCCGGACAGCGCCTAGTAGCACTGCTACTTACGCCACCGAGAAGGCCAGCCACCGTAGGCGCGGCAACGAGAAAAACTCAAAGTCGCCCTGGCCCCACCCACCTGACCCTTACACCCCCGCCGTCTTTTAGCATATCTTTAAATCTCTGGCCGCTGGTTAAACCTTAATGAAGACAACTCACTAGAATCATCCCTTAATTCACTACCCCAAGGAGGATCCCGATTTTCACGAAGGGAATATTCTGCAGGAAGAACAAGTGCTAAAGCTCTGTGATGTTAGCACAACATATTCAAAATACGTCAATTTTTCAAAAGTTCTAATGGCACCCCGTCGAGTTCTATAGTTCTCTACCAGTTTTAGAAAGAATTCTGCCTTTTTAGGTGGAAAACATTGCCTATGCTTCGAATCGCATTCTGCGGAGATGAAGAACTGATAGAAGTAAAGTAGAAGTGGTTGGTTAGGTGAGCGAGTTGGTCGAGGAGGAACGACTGGGGGAAGGGGAGGATGGAGCAGAGGGTGCCATAGATAAGTCGAGGTTGTCGAGGCTGTCGAGGCATCTGCTTTCTTCCGTGTTTCCGGCCACCCTGTGCCTTCGCCACCCCTTTTCTCCTTCTTTTCGGGGTGAAAACGGCCCCGGTCCATTCTCGTCGTTGCGTTGTTGTATCGGACCATCGCGAGAAACCGTCGAGAGAGCGAGGGAGCAGGATTGGCAGTGGGCGTCTACTAGAACGAGAGGCCGAGAGAATGCGAGGGCGAGAAGGGCAGGACGCGCGAAGGAGAGCGTGTTGAATAGAAGATTGGAACTCTTTCTGCGGCGACGACGCTCCTTCCGGCAGGGTGGGTGATAGTGCCGGCTATTTCCGGTGGCCACCGTGACATTGCTATCGCCGAGAAGCCTCCACTATACCCCCGGGGCGATCCACCTTAAACGCCCCTCGACCACCCAACACCACCCAACCCCCGCTCGCCACATCCAACGTTTACGCGCGCGAACTTTCCGCTTTCATATTTTTGCATTTCTAACCCTGTCTCCCGTGTCTCCACATATTAAGTTCTCCACTCTTCTAGTGGACGCTGTGATCGATACTTGATAGGAATCATAAAGCGACTTAAACGATTTTCTTATCAGTTATCCAGTGTATCGGCTATTTCGGAACGATCGATCCCCGCGGGTGTATCCTAACCAGCGTTAATGCCACTATCGACTCTTCACGATTACGTTTATTGGTGATGTCCATGCCGGGGACAAAGGATCTCCCTGTATGGTATCCCGCAACGGGGATGCTGCTGGCACCCTCGCATCGCGCGTCTCAGGAATTCCCCGGCTGCCAGTAAAAACAATGGGCCTCTGTAAAATCGGACTGTAAATTCCAAATGAAAACAAGCGACGTCAACGTGGATCGGATTTTCGCGGTGGGTAGGTAGCCTCGTGAGTCCATGGTAACCGAAAGCCCGGTCGGAGGGTTAACGGTTTGGTATTACAGCATATACCGAGAGCAAATTGTGTGTATGTGCGAGAGGGAGCACACACGAGCGTGCGGCGTGTACGCAACCTGGAAAGACGACGTAAGGACACCGCGAGTCCCAGGTAGTCCTGAACAGGGCTATTCAGCTGTCAATCAGAGAGCGCGCCGAGTCCCGGTAGTCCCAGGGAACATCTGCTCCTGGAGAACGCGATACGTTGGCGGACGGGGGCGTCGCCAACCCCACGTTACACTCTTTTTCTCTCCCTCTCGAGTCCTCTTTTTTTCACTGCCGCACTCTCCTCTTCTGCTTCCCCGACTACCGCTGTTTTTAATTTCTCCCAGCACTCTCTCACTCCCCCCCCCTTCTTTTACGCGGTTTTTGTGCACTATCGCTGTCCGGGATGCGCGCTCTCTCTCTCTCTCTCGTGATTTTGCCGCGAAGATGAATTATCCAGGTGGTGGGTGGCGCTGACAGTGTTTTACTCAATTGCGATCTCCGAGGGATTTGACCGAGAGTGATATTCACCAGAGAATCCGATATAATGGAGCACTCGCTTGGTCATCCCTTCACTGGGGCTCAATCAAAGGCGCCGCAAACTTCCGGGATTCTAATTCGCAAGAGGCTACTGGAAAATTGGCTGGTGTTTCCAGCCATTTGCCAGTCGGAGCTCCATTAAGACGCACCGAGCTCTCTCGGGCGCATTGCTGATAGACGGTTTGAATAGAACTGTCAGCGTTACAATTTCCCCACCGCGGCCGGATTCCCATTGAGCGGGCGGGAAGTCGTTGTCAGAAACGTGCGAGTCCGTGACATAGAAAATAGATCAAAGGTGGAATTCGGTTTCTAGTTTTTATTGGGAGCGCGTCTGAAGAGAACAGGCACACGGATCACCGGGAGATTCTCGCGGCGGAGTGTGTGAATGGTGGTGTTAACGAGTTGCAATTGAGAGCAGTGACACTCTACGAGGATGTTCTCGCTCCTGGCGCACGATCTGCCATCCTCCCCTTCTTTTTTACCAAAGGGATTCACTCGCTCGACCTTTCTCTCGGTAGCAACTGCAGGTAATTTCGGCTGCCAAGGGAGAAAGTAACACGACACCGAGGCGGACGGGAAGGATTCCATGCGGTTCTTGTTCTTGATAATTCGGGGAACGTCGAGCTCCCTTTCGAGGAGCCGGCAGACCTCACGGGGATGCGAGTCCTCGGTTCGACGACCCTCGGCGATCCGGATCGCACGCTATTCCGCGGGGAAAAAAGGAGCCGATTGAGACAAAGATCCTGAAAACGACGGCGATCCGATATTTTCACCGCTTTCACGTGAGATCCACTTCTGGTCTAGGTGGAAATCGACGGGAGGTCCTTCGTAGAATTTACGGGAGAGCCGGCTCGATCCTGTGAGAAACCATGAATGGACACCATCCTACTTCACCGTCGTGCCTGACTACCAGCAGCGAGAGATCTATTGGAATGTGCTTCCGAAAAACTCGGCCTCCACCACCGCGACACTTTCCCACCGGTAATTTATCACTCGCGTTCGACAGGCCAGTTGTGATTTTCCTACCTACATTGTTAAACCGACGAAACCTGCGAGTCTCGTGCAATTCTAGCAAAAAGAGCGGCAAGAAAAAAAATTGCTGTCGGTGTGCAGATATTAAGAGGCAAATTTACGTGGACGGGAAGTTCGGAGACCCGTGGGAGAACTGTAGAAGTGGAGCGCGGTCCGAAAGGAAGTGGGTGGCGCGGGAATAAATAGTGGTTATCGAGGATCTCGTCTGGAGACGCGGGCGAAATGAATGGCGAGTGCGGTGAGGAATTTCATTCATGCTCCTCGAGTGGTCATCTCAGAAGGACATCTCCAGCGGAGGAGGAGGACGCCAGTCCGAGAACAGGGCCCTCGACGAGAAAATAATCGTGGCTGGTCCTGGTCCCGCCTACCACTCAGCCTTCCTCAAAATATATCTCTCGCACGCTCCTCTCCATTCCTCCCGATCACACTTGTCCTGTCGGTAGCAGTGCTACCGGCGCGCCGGCCGAACAACACCGATATACATACATATTCTTCGCCCTTCTCCCTCGACGCCTCTGACTAAATGCTGCCCTTAATAAAGTAATCCCATCAAACTTGATTCGAAGGATCACGTATCAAATCCCCCGACTCGGCAACTGGTTAAGGCGACAAATGCCAAGGAGTAACGAGAGGTCGCCCCTTTGCCGCAACATTGTTCGGCCTCTTGAAAGTGCAGGGCTCGAATTGCTCCTGTAGAGAAGGGCTGTGCAGACCCCGCACCGAACGAGAAAAGTGCGCGAAGGGAGGAGGAAGCCAGAGGCCAATTCGTGGGGAGATTTGCGTTAAATAAACACAGTGGACGGCCGCGCGGTGTCACACAGGTCTCTCTCCCGCTCTCGCCCCTCGAATTGCAACCCTGCAGTTGCAACCAGTTATCGATTTTTCCCGGCAACATCCTGCGGGAAGGAAACGAGTTCGGTAGGAGTTGGAGCCAGCGCGCGTCGACAGGTTCGTTATCGTGACGGAGGCTTTGTTTGCCAAGCGGTTATTCTTACTCGCGCTTGCTTGCTCGTCGGCCTTCTCTCTCGCTCTCTCTTTCTCTCTCCCTGGTACATTGGCTGCTGAACGTTTTAGCGCGGCCCTTTTCGCGAGAGTTGCAAGGACTGGCCTCGGTTTCTCTCGGTCTCGATGTCTCTCGCTCTCTCCCTGTCATTCTTCTGGTTTGCTCCCTGCTGAATAGAGGGCTACGACGCCGCAGGACACCAGCAGCCGGCCGGGACACAGGTGGCACTGGCAATGTTCTCCTCGTCCACCGACAAGATCTTCTCTAATCTCTCCTCGTAAGGACGACAGGATTAGGCTCATTAACTCCTGCGGCACAGCCTCCTTTCCCACGCGCCCTTCACCCATCTCTCCGCCAGAGGTGTTTCCTTTTTCTTCCAGGAACGATCCTTCTCGCACCAGGAAACCTTCCATCTTCCATCCTACTTTCGCCGGCTCTCGCCGCCGATTCAATCCCCGATTATCATATTTGCAGGGATTCCGCAGTTTATCGCCGCCACGAATCACGTGTAATGGAGCTGTTTTATCGGCGATTTATCGCTGTTCCGAGGGATCAAGCGAGTGTCGCATTGATAGCCGGTGAAATATAAGAGGTGAATATCGCGCTGGGAGCCCCGATACCTGTCCGCACTCGAATGCCACCGTTTCCAAACCGATTTTTCATGATGATTGATTGTTCCCGGGGAAATCGCAAGCGGCCGCGCACTGTAATAATGCGATCATTGCTGGAGCGGCGCGCCCAGCGAAAGCAGGGGCGGTGAAAAATTTCGGAAATATTCGAGGATCACCCGAAAATCACCAGCGGCCGCCCGCCCGCCCGCCAAAATAATTCCCCCGGTACCGGCGACACAGTGCGTCGGCCGATTATTTTATTTCCTAGCAACAGGTGATCATTCTTTTACACTGTTTCCCATCGCATATCACGGCGGGTTTAAGCGGCGCGATACATCGGCGTGCCCAACAAAACCGGCCTCCGAATAATACCACCATTCACTCTAACCAAGTACAACCGGACATAATTCGCGCGCGTCCGACAATGGTGGGCGCGCGCGCTCGCGCTTTATAGCTGAAAGAAGCCTCTGCCGCGGAAAAGCAGCCTGCATGTAAATGCCTGGACGTCCCCTCGAAACGGAGGCTCGACGATATGCCCCTATCAAGCACGGTGGATTTGTTTATTTTTCAGCGCCAGTCGCTCCCATATACCTGCCGACTGGACGGAGAAGCGCGCGCACACTGTAAACAAACAAGGGAAACAGAGGATTCGCGCGGCGCGAAGGTACGAGTCGGTCGAATATTTTCCCAAGCGAGAGCTATCCGCGCAGATGAAGGAGGATACGCGAGATCCTGGATCCCGGTAAACCGTATTAGCCGGAAGGATCTCATCCCGTCGCCGGTTGCACCGAGACGACGAGGACCGAGAGAAAAGATCAACGTAAGCTCGAGCAGCCGCGAGCGAGCAAGCGCAATGGCTCCGCCGCCGCCGGTTGTGATAGAGCGGGGCAAGCAAGGTTTTCTCGAAGGACGAGTTCGCCGAAGGAAAAGCCTATTAGTCGCGAGGATCCTTCGGGGATGGCTGGCCCTGGCCAGCAGGAATATTGAGCCGGCCGGCCTAGCGAATCGCAAAATCCAACCAACAAAGGCCCGCTCGCAGTGGAGAGCTTCGAAAAACCGCGTGCGCCTCGCCCTCTCCTTTCCACTGTTGCGACTGCTCTTACTTTACTCCTCCTCCGAGATGTCTTTCCACCTGCTGAAGGCATAAATCATCCCTAGGGTCCTTCGCCGGAGGAAGCGAGAGCCCAGGAGGAACCGAGAAAGACGGGGAGAGCGACGGCCAGATCGGTTTGCAGGTGTTTCGACCACCGAATTTTATGCCTCGAAGGTCTCGGCCTCTTCTTGCACCTCAATGTACCGAGCGTGCGATTTTACGGGATTCTCAGGCTCCCTTCGCAGTTCGCCTCTATTTTTCACTTGCCTCCTGCGCCACCCGGAGAATGGATGCTTTACGGTCCTCTCGAGGATCGACTTGGCTCGATGGCTGGCTGGCTGCCCTCTTGAGAGAGATCAGCCTGGCTGGGGCCTCTTTCGCAACCTCCTCCACCGATCACTCCCGCCTCCTTCTTTCCAATTATATGCCACATTACTGGCGACGGCTGCTCGATTATCGACAGCCGTCCCGACCCGCCACGGTAATCGACGTCCCGACGATCAGCCTCGCATATATTACCAACTATGTACTCTTCGCTTTCCTCTACAATTGAAATAGCCTTCTCGTGCCTACTTATCACTGGGCCACGTGAAACTACAGTTTTCGAATGCTTCGTGCGCCTCGCCGTATTATCCCTTAAGGGCGCCCTGGCGCGTGAGACGATCTTACGAGATTAGAGCTCGCCGCCTTTATAGTAGCACTCAAATCATTCGGAAGTTTGAGCAAGCCTGTAGAATGCTTTTGTGCGAGTATAAGAAGAAACAGGCCGGGGATTTTGTGGAGAGAAGAGAATTATCTCTGACTGATCGCACAGAGAGCTCGGCCCCGAGATATATTAATTAAGCGGGCGGGGACTCTTGGCAATGAGGACCAACGGTGGCGAAAGGACGAGGTGAGAAGAGGAAAGTTGGGAGATCTGAGCGGCAAGCGGGGAAAGGTAGTCGGCTGTCGATATTACGATTAATTTGCTCGTAAATTCTCGCCCCGTGGAGAGTTCCTGGAAGATCGGCCGGGTAATTTATATATTTTTCTCGCCCTCGGACTGGTCCACACCTGGCACTCTCAGCGGGCGCTTACCTGCCCAAGCACGGACCAGACAGCGTCGCGCCATTTTCTTCAGCTCCCTTTCATACCGCGCCGCCTCGAGGAACTCGTGAAATTTCGACTGGAGAAACTCGCACTTCCTCACCGAAGTTCCTTCGGATCAGTGTAACTCCCAACTTATTAAATAAACACTCTTCCTGGGAGGAAATTGTCTCTTACTTCCGGTAGACAGGATATCCAGGCGGAGATCGAGTCACAAAGGACGGATCTCGAGCGATTGAAAAATGATATTCACTGAGTTGTAAATAATTCTCTTTCCGCTCGAACACTCCGTGTACATCAAGGTAGGAGTTTTCCAAGGGTGGCGCGCTGATGGCCCGCACCTTGAACCTCGAAGGAAGAGCGGCAGCCGGGAGAAAGTTTCTCCGCAATAATTCTTCCAAGAGCTGCGGAGGCTGCTGTCGAGAGCGGCTCGGAAGTCGGGAGGGATTCCTCGGCTGCCAAATCAAGTGTAAAACTTAAGGTAATTGCCATACGAGAGGGTTTCACCTAGCGGAGCGAAGGGTGCGCTGATGAGATTAGAGGGTGGAATGCGGTAGATCGAATGTTTATCAACTCGGCGTTATCCGATTTGCGAGCTTTATGCAGAGGACACTGGCAACCCTTCCCCGCCAGATTCATTCAATGCCGAGAATTCTCGACACAAAACACAGATGTTACTGGCAGGAGACACTTGCCGAGGGACTTGAAAGTACATTGAAGGGCCAGAGTGAAAGATCGGTTTGTTTACGCGAGTAGGCCAGGCTTCGGCAGGAAAGGGGGATTCGCTGTGTAAAAGGGCGGCAGGCGCCGGCATTTAAGTGAATTTTCAATAAAAAGATCAACCGGGCCAGGTTGACTCCTCGGTTTTGAGAGATCAAGAGGTGTTCGGGGCACAATCGCGGTTCTTACATGGGCCGCATTCTGTGAAGTGTTCGAATGCTGAATAGAATTCGCAATCAAAGGACGCACGAGCGTACGTGCGCTCTTTCTCGCACGCGCATTCTCTCTCTCCCTCTCTCTCTCTCTCTTCTTTTCTGAAAACAGGGCGGCGGCGCGCGGCGCCTCACGTTTTTCATATGGCCCTCGATAGACCGCCTCTAAGTGCATTCACCGTGCAAATCTGCTTGCCCCGCTCTGTAACAATACGCAACAGGTGAGGAAGAGATCGGCACTCATTCAATACCAGGTGGAGCTTCCTCTTCGACAAGTTCCACTAGGACTAATCATAATCGCCTCACTCTTCTCTCACCGGAACCTCCGGAAAAAGGTCCGTCCCTATTAATCCCGACGATCGGTTTTCAAATGTACTAATCGATTGAAAAAATTGCCAGAAAATGGGAAGAATCGAAGCAAGAAAATGGACGATGCGGCCCCCCATACTGGGGAGTACACCTGTGAACAGCTGTTGATGCATCGTCCTAACGTGTCGACACTAATTAGTAAGCCATTAATTACACCAAATGGACTAATTATACGGAGCTATTAATAAACGGCTGCCATTCTTGGAGAGCCGATGCTGTTTCCCCATTAGACACATCCGGTCCAAGGAGAATCGTTCCCTTTATCCTCGAGCGAGGAGAGCTTTTGATTTGAGTCTACCCCCGAGAATCTTGCCGGTCCTGCCGTGAGAGTATCATTTCTTTTTCACCTTGTTTCTCCCACGACTGTGCATTTTAAGTATGATAATTTATGAGTGCCGGTCATTCACGAGCGCGGTCACGCTCGACGCGGCGAACCCCATTTCTGTTTCGTCTCCGGGACCTGGATAAACAAGGACATAATGGAAGAGAAATGTCCCGAAACTCGCGCGGACCAGGGCATAATTGATTGCGCAACACACGGCCACGGCCGATTTCGAATTCGTCAAATCGATTATTCAACACTCCCGTCGGCCTGGTCCTTTGATCTCGACGGAATAATAAAGTGTGTGGCGGGCGCGCGCGCGAGGGAGCTCGGATTCCATTGTGATTCGCTCGAAACAGAGCCCGGACTATCGTGGTTAGCTGATATTTGGTGGGCCGGCCCTCGAAAGATTCCGGTGCATGGCTTTCGAGTGTTAATAAAAGGGTGTTTGTATGTTCGAGCACTCGCGTTCCCGCCGTTTTGTGGAAGGTACTCCGGACGAATGCGTCGGGAGAGCAGCGTGTGGCAAACTTTTAGTTTCGAAAGGCTATTCGAGCTCGTTAAATAGCAGGAGGCGTGCTCGCCGCACCTCCTCGTGTAAATCGTTCTCTCGGTGCTTAATGCTTCGTACTCCTACTTCGGTAATTCTCACGCATGCACTCCGAGATCCCGATGATTGCTCTATCTCGAGAATCGATCGATCTTCGTAGTTCGTGCGAGATTCATCCGCGGCCGAGGACAAAGGGAGTCCTTTCGAATCCGTGAAACAAGAAAGGGAGGGCAGCCCTCCTCGAGGACGAAAAATCTATCGATGGGGGCGATCGAAAAGGGGTTTCGAGGTCCCGCACAACTAGAGTACCGGCTCCGGCGAGAGGAGGAGGAGGGGCAGAAAAAAGCGGCGCAGTAGGCTAGAGAGCGAGGATAAGTAGGTAGAGAAACTCACACTGGTGATGAGATCTAGAGCGATTTACCTCGATGCGGCTGTAATGGCAGCACAAAGAGACTACGGTCCACCAAGAAGCATGGGAGAAGGAAGGAGGGTGGCCCAGGGGGGAGAAGGATGGAGATCTCCAAGTGTACGAATAAGGAACTAGAGCGAGACGAGAGGAGAAGCGGGCGAGGAGCAGCCTGAAAAAAGGGAGGAGAGGAGGCCGGAGCAGAGTCGAGCTACCATTCAGTCTCTCGGTAGAGTAAGTAGAGATTTCCGGAGGCTGCGTGCAAGCCTCCCCTACGCTTCCCGGTAGGCGAGGGTGTCTTCTTACCTGGACTAACCCACCCTCTCTCTCTCTCTTCGCGTTTCGCTCGCTCTCGATCCGAGAAGAGACCTTACCTATGGGAAAAATCTACATTGAGTCGATGGCGAATGAATGAGAGTAGGGCCGGCCGCTCCGCGGCGGAATCTTTTGTGCCCGGATTCCTTCTGGCATCCATCGGGGTATCCGCTGCAATAACGTCCTGCCACGATCTAGCAGGAGCCGGCAACCGGCCCTCCTGGACCGATCGAGCCTGCTGCACCCACACCCCCCGAGAGCAGCTACCTGAAACTGGGCTCCGCCTCGGATGCGTCCGAAAATCTCGGAACACGTCGTCGCCCAGCATCCGCGGCACGAGCACGTGCACCTACGCGAACCGCACCAACATCCCCTTCTTTCTCACGGCAATTCCTTCCCAAGGACCCTGCCTTTACCCTCTCGTTCGCTTCGCTTCCCGAAAATTCAGACTCAGCCCTCTGGCAGAGATTTGCCAAGAGGGAGGACCATTCCAATCTCCCATCGCTCGCTATGTACTACGTACCACATATACTACTTTACAGTATATGTACATACTTCTACCTGCGAGTTGATCATTGATACTTATTAACCGAGGGTGATAGGCTCACTGGGCCGACTGCGGCGAGCGAGCCGATTACACGGATAAACAAGAGGCTCGCGCAGAAACGGAGATCAAGAGATCGGCGGAAATAAATTGAAACCACGCCCTTCGGTGAAAAGGCGTGTAAGAGGGCCCGGGGCTGAGAAAGAGAGACGTAGGAGAGGATCGTAATTATCTATCGGGGAAGAAGAAGCTCCGCTTCTCCGCGGTTACTTGCTGTACGTCTTCGTCTTCTTGGACGGCGGACGTCTGTCGAGATGGATAACGCGCGCCAGTTGCCCCTCCGCATCTCGCGCGATGGAGGCGGATGATGGACCACGGTGGAAGGTGAACGGAGAGGTCGCCCATACTGCATCGTCACGTGCCTCTATTAGGAGACCCGTGGAAAAGAACTTTTTACTCGCGTTCCTCTGGCATCTAGCTATCTTCCACTAGTCTCTCCCCTCTCGCCCTTCGCCCACGCCGCATCGCGCTACCACTTCACTTTTTGCCCTATATGCCCTCCGTCTCTTCACCGGCGAGACCCTCGCTCCCGAAACTAAGACTTTCTCGATGCCCCCTCTAGCACGAGGGATTCCGAGAATCCGGTGGTGATCAATGACTGATATCAATCAACGCTTTTAATAATTCCCGAACCGCCGAGAAATGCAAGGTAGCTCGGACGAAGCCGGGGAATACTGCTGCCGGAAGAATCTAGTCGTTGGCTGCGCGACGCAGGGAATCGACGAGGGACTCGGCGATAGCGAAGGGAGAGGAAATATTTTCGGTGGAACGTCGAGCCACTGTGGGATCAGGAGCGCTCGTGTATGTTTCGCGATCGATTTCCCCTCATTCTGGGAAAGAGGAAGGAAGCTTCGTGAGGAAATCGCGTCGAAGGAAGGCCCGAAGGAAGGTAAAATAGTAGGCTGCGATATCTCGGTCTGATATTAGCGGAGCGGCTGAAAAGCAGCAAGAGCGAGGGCTTTTGGCTAGTGGCTTTGGAAAGTTAGCGGACAGCATCGAATCCGAGTGTTTCGGTAATGAAACCGAAGTGCAGCATGCACAGATCTCTCGTGGAGGATGGGAGAGGGAGAGAGCGAGAGGGAGAGACTTAGACAGAGCCGCGCGTTATGCCACATTAGTGTTCCTCGGGATTCCGGTTTCTCAATACGACCAGTCATCCTCGAAGAATCGGCAGACAATGTGGCGGCAGTCTCTCTTCCTCCTCGCCGGACCCTTCTAAGTAGTGCGTCCTTCCTCGCTCGGACTCTCTTCTCTCCTCCTCCACCACCACCTCCTCCCTCCTCGGCTTCAGCCAGTGGTCCAGAAAAAAGAGGAAAAACTTTGGATGTGCGTTTGCCCAAAGACTTAGGAACTGCATTGTGCTCGCCCGGTGAAACTTAAGCCCGCTGCTGTCGGATTCGCCCTACGTATGTACTCTCATCGATCATCCTAACCACACGGCTTTACATGTACGCCGATTGATAATAGTCGCCGATATATCGATCCTGGCCCCTCCAGCTACTCCCCACTTGAGCAACTTCCCAGCTAGAGTGGCGAAATTAATTTCACCAACTCTCTCACGTCTATCGTTGAGAGAGCAAGAGAGAAAAAAAGGGTCGACCCGAGGAGGGTCGAAGGGCAGACTCGTAAAACGCGAGAGCCACCCTTTGTCTTTGCCAAAAAGAAGAAGGTATTGCTCCGCCGGAAATAATCGCGATTTCAACAGCGGCCGGAATCCACGTGAGAATTCTCGGGATCGCCGTGTCGTCGGCGACGACTATGAGGATTCCGAAGCGCGCGCCACCATAAAATCCGAAGGCTTCGCCCCCGTCCTGGATGCAGATGTTCGCACAGGATGTCCCTCGTAGCTGGAGCTGACGGTTACGAGCTCGTAACGCGTTTTAGCGTCGCCGACAGCTTGAATCCTCCGAGGAATAAAGTCACTTCCCACCGGCAGTGTAACTATTTTATCTCGGCCGAAAAAGGGAGAATTTGTCTTAACGAGGAGGAATCTCCTATCCGGCAACGGGGATTCCTCCCACCGGGCGGACTTCGTGACCATTATTCATCGCCGATTAAATTCATGATCCACATTCGATCCAGTGAATGGCAATCGTTTTCTTTCTCTTTTCCTTCCCCGCGCGCGCGAGAGAGAGAGCTCGCATTATTGCGTGAACTAGTATAGGTAGCGTGAGCGCGGGCGCGTCTGGGAAGTCGCGTGTAATTATGTGTGAGGATAGAGTAACATGTCGGGCATTCCAGCAGCCACCGGAGTCAGAATCCACCCTCGCCAGTTGGCCCGTTGAACTGAATAGCCGGCTAATGAACGCGAAGCCTCCAGTCTGTCAGTCCCGTGCGTCCACCATAGGGAATGATCATTGCTCGGCCGAGGATGAAACCGATGCGATGCCCGCCGAGTCCTCTCCCGCTCTCCTGCGCTTTGCCGTCCAGTCATCGAGTCACTCACTGACTCACCTCGCGTGCCGATCTTACCAGCCCGCCCCCGCCTCATACAATCCCAACTATCTCCCGACAAATCGATCTACCATTGACAGTAATTACAACCCCCTCCGATCCCACCACCCTCCAAAAACTTTCCCAACTATCCTCTCTCTCTTCCCCGAATTAATAAAGTTGCGAGTAGCCGCGATTGCGGCGGCGGCGAATCAATTCTCTATTTTAAAGCGACGGCGAAAGCGGCGTTCAGTGAGACGCGGAGGGAGGAGATGCATCAAGATGGTGCTATCTGGTGGCGATGTGGAAGGGTACGGGTGCGGCATACAGGAACAGGCCGAGAGAGGTTCGCTCCTCTGGTGAAAGCATTTGGCCGTGCAGAATAGGACGTGTATATCGGGTAGGTACAATTTCAATTTCGCTATCTCCCCCGGAGCTCGCCGCCCAGCTCGGCTCCTCAGCCCTGCCTCGGTCCTGGTAACACACCGCCGGCAAGCGGAGGAAGCTGGAAAACACGCGATGGCGTGGCGGCAGAGCCAGCCAGGGAAGCAAGATTCGACGTTAGATAGGCGAGAGTTAGGCTCGCGTCACCCGGCATCTCCTTTCTGAGCTGTCACTCAAATCCTTCCGTCTCCCTCTTCCTTCCACGCGGTTGCCGCCACTACTGCCGCCGCACACCCTTCGGCTACCCTCCTGCACGTTCCTCCGCAGAAGCCACCCCCGCGGACTCGGTAATTGAATTTCACGAGTTGGTTACCCAAACCCTCGGGATTCCGGCGGCTCTTCCCCGTCTCCTCGAGGCTCCTGCTCTGCCTACCACCTCCGCCGGAGTGATCGTGGATCGAGAGGGTGCTGCATCCTGCACGACGTTCGCCACCAGACGAACCTCTCCCTCACTCGCCCACCCACTCATTCTTCCGGGGAAGACCCTCGATGCCCGCTTAATGTCGTATCAGAGCACTGATTGCCACGAGGACGCGTGAAAATGGCACCGGTCCCTCGCACTCTTCGGTCCACCTGGACAACACCAGCGCGCCGTCCCGCAGCCCCCGTTCTTCTTCATCCCCTATTCCCTGGTTAAGTCGTTTCTTGCTGGCGGGTGTTGATAGGTCCAATTGAGGGGGATTGTGCGCGAGCGATCTCCTTATACAATCGATGCGTGGGTAGATAAAAGAAGACTAAGGATAAGGTGGCTGGTGTCAAGCTGGGGTCAACCATGCGGGAGCATGCACTTCGCTCCTTTACCCGGGTCGACGACAGCCTCGAATTAGTGGAGAAAAGAAACGATAATCGATCCTAATACTCGCTTTCTCCCTCAGGCCGGTAAAGCTGGTTAGTCCTTTATAGAGATCCTTTTGAGAGAACAATAACAATGATATTTGTAATGGGTTGAATAGTCGGGATGAAGATCGCATGGGTGAGAGAAGTCACCCTTCGGGGCGCAGGGGCTTCGAATATACTGCTCTCCTCAAGAAACCATAGTCACTCGCTTTATTCGTCCATCAAGTTCGCTGAAACTGCCTGCCTACCACCCTCTGCCATCAGCTTCACGCTTTTCCGCGTTCATAAATATTTACCAGCGCCAGTGCGCGTGTGTGTGTCTGTATGCTCGCGCGAGGGAGCGAAAGGGAAATACAAGGGGGAGAGGAAAGCGACTGCGGCAGTTTCGGAATTCTCTCGGAATTTAATGAACCGCGCTGATTTTTCACGGCCGCGAAGGGCCCCTGGCCTCCGCTCGTTCGAGAGCTGTTTGTATCCGTCTTCCGCCGATCTTTCTTTCGCTCCGTGCTTCTTCATCTGTATCATCGTTCCTGCCCCATTCCTCGAGTGGCTTATACATACATGTATGGATCTGCGCTTCCGAGCCTCGCTGCCTCGCCTCATACACCACCGCCGACGGATCGCCGGGTTTTCCCGTCCTCCCGTACATATTCCTTGCTGCTTTTTTCTACCGTGCTCTCGTTCAGACACATACCCAGAGCGAGAGAGAGGGAGACGCGGTGCTGTCGAAGGATAATAATTTTAAAAAGGGGGACGCGGCCGCTGGCCCTCGAGGTGTCGGACCGCCGAAGACGAATTATCGCCGCGTGACGTGTACCCTTATTTATGGGCCTTCCGATCGCCTTCGCGCCCTTCGGTGACCCGTGCCTCCTCTCTCTTTATCGAGCGCCGCTACTGAACCAGAAGCTTCTATCGCCCGTGCGAATTACGCGTAGAGAAGTAATCTTTTCTCTCCGCTGCTCCAGTTACCAACGGAAAAGTCGGACCTGTATACTTGATAGACGGTGGAACGGCGAGAGCTTGTTGGTAAACAGCGGCCAAATCCCCGAGAATACGTCGCATCGGGAGCCGACAGCGACGGAATGGCGAACAATGAGAAAAATAGGAAAGGGGAGGGATAGATAGCGGTGCTGACAATTGGGCCAACACGGTGTGATCCGATATTATGACGACGGCAACGGCGCGCGCGGGCGCGCGCCACTTCAGGGCGGATCTGGTTGGTCAATCAGCGGTGCATTGTACGTAACGAACCTTCGCACTCGCCCGGAGTTTAATGCCCGTACGTGGACCTTCGTCTCTCACTCTCTCTCCCTCTCTCCCCTGTCCTCGCTCCTCTTCTCTCGTTCAGTGGTGCGCGCGTGAGAGTTCACGTATGTACGCGTGGGTTATTAAATATGACGGGAACGAAGGACCGCTGGAGGAGGAGGAGGCGGAAGATCGAGGATGAATTTCGCTAGAGAGCGAGCGAACGGTCGAGCGCGATATTCCGGACCCTCCAGTCTTCCCACATCCCCCGACTCATCTCGTTACACAACAATCTCTTAATCCCACTGATGACGGAGTGCGCGAGAGCGAGTAGTCGCGTTGGCCGGAGACGACAGACTGTCGGGGGGGGGGGGGGGGGGAATCAAAATCAGCCGATGGTGCGACATCGCGCGCGGCCGATTCGTCGGCTCGGGCGACGTCTCGCCCTCTTCTTTAAGGTAGAGGCGAAGAAGATAGGGTGGTAAAGTCTGGCGGCGGCTAAGTAGCGCGGTCTCGGCAGCATGAATGCCGAAAGGAAACTGGCAGGAACCGCAGCTTTAAGCGACCCCAATTATTTATCGCAAACTGGCTGCCACTCGTTCGCCGAGACAAAGAGCCACCCCCGACCGCGATCGCCATTTTTTCCCCCAGCGGTTCCTGGCCACCGTGAAGCTCTTGCTGCTGCTGCTTGCTTCATCTCCTTCTCCCGGCCGCGCGGAGATACACAGACACAGACACTGTCTTTCTTTCAGTGGCTTTCTAGTCTGGCGAGAGTGGGGTCGGTTTCTGGTGGTGTGGAACGTGCATAAATTTGGACGGTAGCGTCTCATCGCGAAGAGGATGATGCTCGAAGCACCGGGTGAAGTGGGCCTCTTGGTAACGGCGAGCACTTATTCGCTCGCTCGCTCGCCAATCCAAATGAATTGGATAATTTGATCAGCTCGTTGCTGGCCCTTTGTTGCCTCCTGGGAACTTTGAATGGTTCGCTCGGCCGTCATCCCTCTTTTTCTCCGTGAGCTGCCCCCTCTCTCCCTCTCTCTCTCTCGCTCGCTCTCTCCGTCTCGCTCTCTTTTCATCCAATCTCGACTGACCTCTCGCGCACCTCGCTCTCGCCGCGCCGATTCCATTCTTTCTCTCCTTCTTCGCCCGCTGTCCCGACGCGTTTAGGCCTCCTCCGCTTCTTTCTCAGACGGTCACCAGCATCCACTGATATCAGAGCGGGCAGATCATAGCCGGTTGAATGAGCCAGCACCGCCGCCACTTCCTCTCTCTGTCCCGTGTCGTCCCGTCCCGGCGCGACGCGCGCCCTCGGCCTTCCGCCTCCTCCGCCCCGCTTCCAATTATGATTGGCCGACTCGCAGAAGCGGATAGGAGAGATTGACGCGGTGAGATGTCACAGCCGATTAATATTCCGAGAAAGGAGAGCGCGCGCAGCCGATGGCTGCACGGTAAGGGGATCAACGTCCGAGAGAAGCGGCCTGGCCGGATTGCGCGCATCATTGGGCCGAGGGTGAAAGGGTGCAGAACACAGCTCCTCGAGAGATGGGAATACACGACGCACGCTCGCGTCAGGTATTCAGGGAGAAAGCGGGGTAACGAAGTAAGTGCGTCTGGGGCAGGAAGTGCTTCGGGCATCAATTGCACCGGGGGCTAAGATACGTCGGGCCCATTCAACCAGCCTTTAAGTCGAGCGGCGTCATTCAGACGCCGGTAATTATCGCTCGCGAACCGCCCAAGGATCCGAAATTCGAGTTGCGCGCCGGCGAACTCCGCCAGTGTTTACCCGCTCGGCAATAAACGCGCATTAAAATCTCCGCGGCAGCGGCGCGCCGCCGACACAATAATAATCCGCGAAAACCGCGGCTCTAAGGGAAGGGGAAAAAATCGAGCAGTGCTTTTCAGCCAATTAAGCCCGACCAGAGCCGGTGGGTGTGTGAGAGAGAGAGAGGCAAATCTCCAAAGATGCGGCCGGTTTTTAAATGCCGCGCGAACGTATTCCTGCATCTCTACGGCGGTACAACCCACCCCTTCCAGCCCGCGCCCACCCCCTTCATGAATAGGGCGCTCGCTTGCACCGTGAAAGGAATCCGCAAGATGAATCCGCGGGAGTTCAAGACAGCCGACCCATTTAGCCGTGGAAAAATATCCTCAAGAGATAGGCAGCATTTCGGGGGTTGGGGGAGGACGAAGGGAATGTGCCTGGACCGCGAGAGCAAGCGGTAGGTACTGGCTTACGCAAGTGCATTCACGCCGGGAGAACTAGCGTCCAAATTGTTTCTCCAGGGCGACGAAGGATTTTTCGGCTCCTCGTCGCCGGGATATGATGCGCGTCTCCTCGGGAGGCAGCTCCTCCTTCCGGTTTTTGTTCCGTCAGTCTTCCGGGAGGAAGATGCTCCCTCGTGGCCCGCGGCGACCAAGACTTCGCTCGAAAACTCGAGCCACCCTACTCTACCCGCTCGCCCGCGCGCGTTCTACGAAAAGAAAGGGAGAACCAAGTCGGAGGGATTCCGAGTCTCCGTGCGGGAGAGTAGAGTCCGAGGCACTCGGCGGAACTCGCGCTGACGGTTTCATCAAAAACGTTCGGGTGTAATAGTGCCGTGATTACGGCAGCGGCGAGCGAGAGAGCGGGAAATTAAAAAAAGGGAGAGGCTGAGAAAGAGAGAGAGGAGAGGGAAGACGGGAGTGGTTTTGGTCTCTTGGAATCCCACCCTCTCTCGGCGCTCCTCTCGCCGGAAGGTGAGTCTCCTGGCGAGGGGAGAAGGTGAAGATGATTAAAATGAATTCTACGGAGACTCAGCCGTTTCACGGGCCTTTTTTCCCCATAGTCCCCCGACCTACCATGCCGTCCCGTCTCTCCTCCCGGCATTCCATAGGACATGTCGGTCGATGATATTTCGGTCGGTGTTCGACTGGGGATCGATCTCCAGCCCGAGACTCTTTTCCACCCCTGCTCGAAGGGCACGGATTCATCTTGAAAGTCGGGAAGAATAGCACTTGTGCGCCACACAACGCCATTTTCTGATGAAGCACCGGGACACAGAGAGCGCGCGCGGGAGAGCCGAGAACCTGTCCCTCCGCTCTCACTCCATACGAGCGTACACTCTCGCGGTGCGCCATTGAGAATTCGACGCGCCCGATATGAGATAGCGAACCCTCCTCCCCGCCCCCCTCACTTGTCCTTTGTCTTCCGCGAAAGTAAGAGTACAATCGAGTCTCTCCACTCGATGCATTTCAAGGCACCGGTTCGGCATACGGTGATAGCCGCTCTCCTATTCAATTCCCGCCCGATCCTCTTCACTGCTCGCAATCTACCTACTGTACTCCGCCGGGAAAAAGTCCGACTAACCAAAGTACCAAGGTCAGAGTTAGTGTGGACGGGAGTTCCTGAAATTCATGACTGAACGGCGGCCTCTCCCGTGGTATCTCGCGGCCATGATGCTAGCTGGCACTGCTTGACTGACACGGGGCAAGGTAATCGAGCGTCTGAGAGAGATAGAGAGACGGGACGGGAAGAATGATTAATTACGAGGGAGTGACGCACGAAGTAGAGGGATCAGCGACCAACTACGAAGAGACGCACTGAGAACTTCCACCTCGAAGGAGTCGCGGCGAACTGTCCCCCCAAAAATGGTTCCCTGTTCCTTGGTGAAACTATTATTTCTGTTATAATTAGAGACGGTGAGAATAATTTGTTGATCCGCGAATGTTCAAAGTTCTATAAGGGCGCGTTGCTCTTGGAAATAGATTTGACGGCAAGTGGCGGGATGATCCGAGGATAACGAGTGGCAGCCGCGTCGAGTTGTCGCTTATTGACGAAAACCGAGCGGCCCCGCAGGCAGGCCGAGCGATCTCCGCGGAGAGCAAAACATCGCCGCGTCGCGTCGTTTCATTATTCGCCGGCGCACGGGGAAGCGCTCGTTTTTAATGAGATCGTACAATGTTTAAAGCGAATCCCTCTCCAGCGATTTGACGCTGTGTCGCGGGAAAAATCCGCCGCCCTCTGAATGCGTCGGGCAATCGATCCGGCAGCCACGCTCACAGCTTTTGCATCGGCGAGGAACATTAAAAATAATTGAGTTCCCATTTCCCGAATGCGAGCCAACCACGCGATCCACTCGGCTATCCACAAGCCGCGCGGATCCACCGACTCCGAGCGCCGCCCGAAAGAAAGCGCTACGAGAGCTCGAGAGGAGGAGAAATATTCCCTTCAATATCATCAACATCGAACACCAACAACTTGGAATGATGCCGCGCGCGGCTGCTCTCTGTATATCGGAATGAAGGCGAGTTATTATTTTGGAATGTATGTCACGACGAGCTTGAAACTGCATCTGCGCTTGGTTCATTCGAGCTTTTCGAAGGATCGACGGATCGAGGGGTCCAAACTAAAAATCAACAATCCAATTCAAGAAATAAGTTTTAACGCCGAATCTGTCAAATTACGGAGCATTCGGGTGAGTTCAGAAAAGTCGAAAAAATTCATCATTCAGATGAGTCTGGGTTACACTGGAATCTACTCCAGCATGGTGAGATGTCGGCGCGACTACACCAAGGCCGGAGATCTCTCAGACGAGCAATGACTCGATTAATAACGTCCGTTCGAAATCCGTACGTACACGCGACCTCTCGGGCTGGATCCTTCACCTCTCTCGCTCTTGCTCTCCATATGGAGAGCTACAAGGCGAATGGGGAACGCGTTAGAGTGAGGCGAAGGAGATCGCTTTGATTTCGCCGCCGGCGAAGACCTACAACTTCGAGCTTGTGCAGGTGCACTTGATGAACCACGGACATTCGGTAATTTTCCATAGACCAACCACCGCGTTAACACTGATACCAGTTTATCGATTATACGCACGATTGTCGAACTACCACACTAAATAACACATGTGAATTAATCCCCTGAAAAACATTAAAATGTAAAAAAAGTGCCAAGTAGTTTAATCACTCAAATAAAAAGTATCTTCCTGAACTGTTGTCCAAAAATTAAATAGATATCACACAAGAAAGCCAAGTTTTCAATCAAAGACACCACACGTTAATTAATTAATTAACTTGCATCCCCAACTATAAAACACTTAACACTTCTGGTATCATTTCATAATTCGCAATAATTCACTAAAATAGGATCACAGGGACAGGGACAAAATAAGTACACGGTTTAAAATCAATGTATGGTTTTTTATTAATGAATGATCTGAAATAAAATAAACTTGGACTGTGTTCAGGCTAATGAACAACACATCAAGGATAGGGAACATAATAAAGGAAATAAAAGACGTGTTTATTCATAAGTGACATGTTTATTTTTCAGTTATAAAGAAGTCTCGATTACATTAACATTCCTCATGATCAAACTGGCCTTCGCCGGTGGAGTTCTATTGTTTCTTAGTGGGCATCTGCCATCTTGTCTTTCTGGTTATTTCGAAACAATATTCTATAGCGTTATGGGCATCCGCTATCTTTTGAGACTATTGTCGGATTGTTGTAAAATAATTTCTTATTCAGTTCTGTACTCACGTTCACGCTACCTTCCTGACAGCTTCTCATGAAGTCTTACGTCGAGGTTGGGCATATTCCATCTTTTCCGTCTGTGATCAGTTGTAAATCGATCACCTCCGAATTACTAGCTCATGTCGTATTTACTTCAATTTGCCAATAGACTTATCTTAGCTTCCTTTAGCCTCTCACTTAGTCTACTTCCAGAAATCAGGATTAGCGTGTGGCCAGACGATTCAGAAAATAATCGTTTTCTCGGTTGCCGCTCGGCTCGTTTCTGACGCCCACGACCGGGTGACTTGTAATCACGCATGGGTGATCACAGTCTCGATGGCCATTTTATTTCCTTTCCTTAAATTGCCCTTTAAGGGATCTTTGCATTTTTTATCTTTGTTTTCAATCAATTTCAATTTCAAATTTTCAATCAAATATATCACACGTTAATTAATTGCATCTCCAACTTTAAAACACTTGACACTTCTGGTATCATTCCATAATTTGCAATAATTCGCAAAAACAGGATCACAGGGACAGGAGAAAAATAAATACACGATTTAAAGTCAAAGTATGGTTTTTTTATTAATGAATGATTTAAAATAAAATAAAGTTGGACTGTATCACATAACCATTATCGTTGACACATAACCAGCCACGGCATGACCAATGCATCGGTGTAAAACCATGTTATCTCCACCGTACTCCGCAGCACTTTGCAGTGGCGCCCGCTCGTGTGAGAAAAGTGAGAGTAATATTTTTAGGAATTGTCGTCCCATAATCTCATATTTCCTCAACGACTGAACCGATTCGCTTGATTCTTGGCTCATTAGATTCATAAATAAATCTTTGGAGCTATAACTTTTGCATAAATGAATGCGAAAGTTTGGTAACTAAGGATAACAGTAGAATTCGGGATTATACTCACGGACTTGGATGGCTTTCTCGACTGGTCCAATCTGCAAAAGTAATGGAAGCACAATTAGTAGAAATACTCGAGGGACACCTTCTCGAAATGCGTATGAGACTATCGGGAGGGCCGTGCGTTCGAGTAAATATCGGCGGAGATAAAATATTCAGCGCGACCTTATGCGAGTGTGTAAAGCGTTCGAGTGGAAGGTCTGCCGGGCCGGCAGAGCTGCCCTACGTTCTTACGTAATCCGCGACTGTTAAAATATCAATCTCAACATTTCACTCTTTGCACAGCATTCCGTGTAAGGGGTGGCCCCGATCCTCTCACCCTCGCCTCTGTCTGGACGAGGTCATCAAAGATGCAGCAGCAATCAGCGGAGCTAGTCGGGCGGACGAACGCAAGCAGAGAACCGAGTGTGCCGGCCCCGGACCCCAGGGATCCGCGAGGGATTTTCTTTCAGCGTTTGAATCGATCCCCAGCCGACTAGAAAAAAATATCCCGGTGACAGCAGCCAGCCCTCCACCAACACCGCCTCCTCCTCCGCACTGATCCTTCAATCAGTGCGAATTGTTAATGAGAACCAGTCCGATTTACTAGCACGCGCTACATGTTATCATCGCGCTCGAGGTTGGCTCACATTTCTCGGGAAATGTGAGCCGCCGGCGCGAGCTCTCCACATCGTTTTAAAGGTGATCCGAGAGAAGCGTATGGTATGGTAAAAGGTAAAAAGGGGGCGACGAATCGTTCAATAAAGATCGACACTGTTCGCCGACTTATCCTTGATAAATGGAGGCGAGAGTGTCGGCGGGGTGGAGTGGGATAGATCAAAAGGTGGCGATGGCTAGCCGATCCTTAATAAGCAGCGATCCGTATGGAGGTCGCCGTTGAAATCACTGGTCGCTCCTGCCATCCCCGGCGGCCTCGGCGGCCTCGACGGCGGTCCGCCCTCGGTGCGCCGCGGGGGGTGGACTCTATTAAAAATGCAATATTCTCGTTAATCCGCACCGGTATGTGGCGCCGGCTAATTAGCGAGGTACGAGCAGCGCGAACACGTACGTGCCGCGCACCCCCGTTGTCATGCAAATATCCCATGGTGGCCGCGTCCGAACCACCCATTCATCCCCCTGCGATTTTCCTCTCTAACCTTCGAGCGCCGCGCATATTCCGCGCGCGCGGCCGCGTTAGATTTATTAAATTCCGCCTGCATTATCCAAAGTAAATGCCGCCGGACGATTCATTTACCAAGTACAAGCAACCTCGCGAGGTCTCCACCTCGCGCCCGCGCTCTAAGTGCGGGGAACCGGATTCGCAGCCGGCGACTTATGGAAATGGCGATTACGCCGTGTCTCTACGGAAGTAGGAGGGTATACGCTATTTTCAGGGTGACTGGCGGAAATGCGGTACACAAGCGATGTCGATTGCGTCCACCCCCCCGCTTCCACTCTGTTCCTTATGTGGCTTGGGTTGCGCGCGCGGGGGTGGGTTATATCAATAAGCATCGAACGGCTACGGAGGACGGCAGGGAGCTGTTGATTAAGGGGCGAGTACAATGAGGAGATATCCTCCGAGAAGGGAATGCGTCTGCGATGGATCCGCATGAGGGGATATTCCCTCCCGAGGTTTGCTCGCGTCCGCGCTCCTCTCTCTCTCTCATACACCACCGCAGCCAGCAGTCCAGGCTGCTCTTGATCGCTGTCGCTCCGGCCGACCTCATCTACTGCTCAACCAAGAGAGACTGTTAGACGCCGATTACTGCCGATCCCCGTGCTAGCCACAATGGCCTCGTCCCTGTCATCGAACGGGCTCTGACTGGGTCACCTTGTCGCGTGACAGAACGTGCCTCCAATAACAGTGCGCCGAGTCTACACCAACTGGACAACGTTCCGTGAGGATCGCGCTCGATCGAACCTACCTTCGATAACAATCCCTATCGGACCCTCTACCACTCTCTTAAAGAGCCACACGATATTCCTACCCCGAGACCAGATTCTTTCTCTCCCTCTCTCGCAATTTTAATGGCTCCGACTCTAACGCTGGAAGTCGGAGGACGGAATGGCGGGGAGAGAGCGCGAGTAAATTAACAGTAATGAAAATTGGTTATCAGTCGGAGCGACGACCTGCAGAGCGAACAGTGTTACCGGCAGCGGAGCGCGTAATATCCTATTGAGGCTTGGCGGACTGGAGGCCGGAGAGGCCGGAACCCGGCGAACGGGCACGGGGCATATGGAGCTCGGGATTCGGCTGCACGGCAAGCGGATCACGTTGACACAAAGCGCCCGTAATCCGTTTATCTTCTCTCCGGGCACTCTGCACCCACGTGTTACGCTCCGCGTTAGTCGACGATGTACCCGCAGACACCCACCCACCCCTAGACAGACTCCATCCACCCCGCCACCCCAACGAACCAACCACCCTTCTACAACTCCTTTTTACACTGCTTACCTCGAGGGAGAGAGAGGGAACGGGAGAGACGAGTAAAGTAAGGCAGGTGTAACTTTGAAGTCGAGAGCGATGGCGGGCATTGGACATGTGTGCCAAGTGAAGGGTGGTAATCCGCCCGAAGTCATCAAGTCCGAGAGGAAGCCATCCGTTTCGGAGAGCGGATCATTTCATCGGAATGAAATGCCATTCTTCGGTAGGATCCGGCGAGTATGAATTCGGTGAGCTGGGGGGAGGGGGGATATTTCTGTTAAACGCTCGGAGTTATTGGGGCCGAGCGAGCGGTCGCGGGATCCCCTTCGACAGGTACACACACCGGCTCTAAAAAGCTTCGGGCCGAAGGAATGTCCTTCGCGACATGTATTCCAGGTTGAGTAATGACAGACAGAGTGTCAGCGTCGGCGAAGGAATGCAGAGGGCAGGAGGAGGGTTCTTTCAAGCGGGATCCGCTCATTGGTCTCGAAGGCAGTGCGGTCACCGCGCGTCTCGTGGCAGGCCGAAAACGGCTTAAACGAATGACGAGCCTCCGTGGCGAGGACTCGTCACGCGTTTTGTCTCGCACCGCGGAACACATTTGTCTCCGGTGGCCGGATGCCGGGTGGTTTTGAATCTCATCGCACTTCTCCGAGCGCTCTAGCTTCGTAGAGACCCACACATAGCCACACGCATTCTCCCTCTTTCTCCGTTCCTCTCGAGTCTCTCGCGCGGCTCGACTTCTCTTCTACGAGTGTGAGGCGCGGCGGCGGGCGCTGCTTCTCCTTTCAACGACCGCGCCAGGATTCGGCTTGACACGCAACTGAAAGACGCTCGCTCCTGACAAAGGACTCCCTAATATATTACGCTTATTAATGCCCCGTCCTCGTCTATCTTCGTACACCAGCTCCTCTCCTCTCCACGACAACTGGAAATTTCCTGACTGATGATAAAAAGGTCGCGAGAGATTCCTCGGAAAGGAGCTGAGCGGGGCGGAGAGGCCGCTCTCTCTGGCGCGGGCGTCTCGATCTCGCGTGAAATAGCGCGCGGAGGAAAAGGGCCGGTTGGTTAAGGGCTCGCAAGACTATGAGCGGCGAGCCAGCCGAAATTCAGCCGAGGATCCGTGCAGATTGGTCCATTCAGGGAGGGAAAAAAATTGGCGGCTCCGCGTGGCGGCCCATTCGATTTCTCGAATCGTGCGTTTCTCTTCTCGAAGCCTGTTGTTCGCGATTAATTGGACGGCCGAATTGTTGTTTCGTTGCTGCGTTGAATGGCGCCGGGCTCCGATTTTTTCCTACCGGGCCCCGGCACTGTGTGCGTGTTTGCTTTTAAGTGCCTACACGGCAACGTGTGTCTGTGCCAGCTATTTTTTTGTTTTCATGCTTCAATCACCCCGCCCACCCGCGCCGCCGACGCCGCCAACGCGCCGCGGCCCTCCACCAGCCAGCCACCCACCCTGGTTCCACCGAGGGCCACCACTCGGCCTCTCGAAAATTTTTCGTCAGCCACCGCCGCCCCCCGCGCACGCCTCCAGCGGCCAGCAACCACCGCAAACACCAGCGGGCAGGTGGGTAAATCTTTTATCGCCCGCTCGAAAGAGCGAACGCGCGTCGCCAGGAGAGAGACTGGGCACTCTCTCCCTTTCTCATTGCCAATTTCTCTTTCCTTGGGCTTTGTTGTCGCGCGGCTCTCGACGATTGCCTGGGAACAGCGGGTCGCGCGCTGTGTCAGGTAAATTTGCGCGGTTGGCCGCGAGACGCGCGTAATAATGCGCGCGAGCTCGCCCGATCCATTGAGACGGCTGCTCGATGGCTGGTTGGGCCGATATTTAAAACAAACCCCCAAATAAACCACCCTCGCCCTTCGACCTCGCCTCTTTCTTTCTCCTTCCTCGCCTTCTTCTACTTATCCTCGGCAGCATGCAGCTCTCTCCGCGCTCTGTGTGGTACTCCGGTTATTTCCTCGGGCGAACAGGGGCCGTTTGCACGGGAAAACGCCGCTTAATCTTCGCCGGCGCGGCGCTGCACGCGCGGCGGCTTTGTGCCCGGCATAAGGCGCGACCGGCTATAATTTAGATCGGAACAATAAAGCGCCGGATGATTTTCATGCGTGCTCGCTCGCTCGCCCGCTCGCCCGCGCTCCTTCCGCTCCGCCCGCTGAAAGAAGTAATTAAAATCGCACTCGACTTGATGGCTAGACGGCGACGCAGCGTCCCGGAAATTTCCCATTTCGAGCGAGTAACCCCATTATCGGGACGAAAGCCACCCCCGGCCCTCCTCATCAGGCTTTAAATTGTTTTTACAGAAATTTCACCGCCGCCGCTTCCCGAGCAAGCAGTCTCCAATTTTTCCGAGAAAAAGTCTCGTTTTACACTGGCCCGGCAAGAAAACTTTGGGTTTCCAGCGGGACAAAAGGGCGCGCTGTTCAAGAAATCGCGAAAGGATCGCGAAAAAATCCTAAATCCCGGATGGAAGAGAAGCGTGGAGGGTGGACGGGGGCCTCGAGGGGGTTGAGCGACGCGGAGAGGATGCAAGTTGAGAAAGGTGGTGGCTAAGCAGAGCTAATCTCAGCATCGTCCTCTCTCTCTCCCGCTCTCTATGAAACTGCTGCTGTTGGTGCAGTGGGTGGCGTGTTCTATAGGTATATTTGTTTCGCGGTATGGTGCACCATGGCTAACAATACCAGCACGGATCAAGCTAGGCGGTCTTTTTGAAGACGCCTGCCCCTTCCCCAGTTTCGCCAAGCTGGCCGCCTTTCTCTTTTCTCTCACACTCTTTCCTTGCCGATCCTCTACTCTCGTCCTTTCCTCCGGCACAGCATCCCCTCTCGGCGCCTCGGCGGCGAGTGCGGTTTCGCTAATAAGCAACGCTGCCCGGTGCTAAGCCCCGAAAAACCGGGTGCGATTATCGATTTATCTGACGGTAGTCCGGCATCGGCTTACCCCGCTCGAGAAAGTGGAGACGATACTCCTTGTCGAGGAGGACCGAAACGACCCGTCAGGATTACCGGGGAGCTTCTGCGCTTGGTGTCTAACGACCGTTTTCCACCGGCGCTAATCGACTGGTGAGATCTCTCTCTCTCTCTTCCTCCAGGTGTCTCATTACTTGCTGGTACTAATTAGTCCCTTTACAGGTTTAAGGCATGAAAGAAAGAGCTTTCACCGCCCCGTCCTGCTACCCTAACACTCCTATTGTTTTAAGGAGCCTCGAAACCCTTGCCTTCTTACACCTGCCGGAGCCACCATCTCTCCCATTACTATAACCAGACTAGCTTCTTTAAGCTCGTCAGAAATGTCGCAAACAACTGCTCAATCGATCAAACCTAAAATAGTAGGTTGAAAATGGAAAAATCCCCGAATACCCGACCTCTGCTTATCTAAAATGGGAATGGTGTGATAATGCGAGGGGGAAATGGTTGTGGAGTGATGGGGCTGCTTTGAGCCGAGGATCCTAAGGGAATAGAGGCCGAGGAGAGCATAGTCGTTCCTCCCACGCATAGAAGAACGCATGCGTCAGGCCTCCCTTAAAACAATGCGTCGACCAATCTGGGAAGGTAAAAGGACTCCCTGTCTCATTGGCTCGCTCCTTCGAGTCGATCTTTTTTCCGAGCCGCTCCTCCATTCTCTTCTTACTAAACCTATGGAGTCCCTTTCGCGCTTCTCCCTCGAACCCTTTTCTCCTTGTCCTTGAGCCACCTCTCTAATTACCAATGTTCTATACCGGCCGAGAAATAGATTCGCCAATTCTACTGCTTGATCCTCCCAGGCTCGCTTTCAAAGGGTTAAGCTGAAAGCAATCCTAGCCGATCGGCCAATCGAACGAGAGCGATTAGGCTGCTGCACGGCTAATATCAAAGCCGCTCCATCGACGAGCGGCCGAAAGAGAGAGGAATTCGACGCGCTCATTGGCCGCTAATTCTTGGAAACAAAAGTTGTGCGTTATGGTACGCCGGGTTGGTCCGTAGGCGCGTGGCGTTTCAGAGAGATTTTTCGATGTATGTTGTTGGTATGTGTGTAGGTATAGGATGGAAACTCGGTTCCCAGGCGAGCAGGAGCGCGCGCGGCAGCGATGTGGAGAGAGGCTCGAGGAACCAATCGATAGGTGTCGGGGGTCGGGCGATGAATTTTAATTTCTCCCCCTATTTCCCCTATTCGGAATGCATAAACAGCGGTGTTTGTTATTCCTGGTAATGGAAGGGCGGCGCCCGGCTTGATTGTGCCACTAGACGTGAAAAACGTACAAGGCCGCTCTCGCTCTCTCGCCCCAGCACCTACGTGTGCGTGTGTATGCCACTGAGCGTAGCTATTACTACATGCACCGGGCTCTTGAGCCGCGGCAGAGGAAATATTTCGCCTGCCGGCTCGACTCGTCGCGCGAAGAAAGCCGCACGCCCGCACCCAAATCAAAAGGCAATACGACCGCCCTCCTCTCCACTCTCAATTAGCGTACACAATCCTGCCTGTTTTCCAGATTGGCGAGTGCCACTGGAGCGCGATCGGGAAAGAGGGAGAGAGCAAGTGCGAAATGCGGGCTGCGAAGGAATCGCCGAAAATTGCTGGAGAATGGAAGGTAAGACCGAGAGAACTGCATGCGCCAGGGGGAAGGAATGGAGGAGGAGCGCGCGCGCGACAAGAGAGCTGACAGAAAGCGCTAGCGCACGAGTGGCGATCCCCTTCTGCGAAACGTTTTACCGAAGGTAATGGCCGTGCCGGAAGCGAGATGACGCGTGACCCCAGACGGATGCATTAGACGCACTTCCGGCGGTGCGACGCCCGGCGCCCCCGTTCATCCGTGAAACCCACTCGCACTCTACGCCTCTCCTCTCCTAATGCTCTCTCCTATCGATTATGCCCTCGACGAATCTTCCCACTAGAAACCACTACTTTTCCCGAGAATATAATAAACCGACTCTGTTTAACGAAGACTCGCTGAGCCGGGAGGATCCTCCGTCGAAAGACGTCCTTCGAGTGGGACGACGATCGATCCGCGCTCTTCCTCGATTTCCTCTCGGGCGCTCTGCCCCTTCCTTCTTTCGCTCATCCTAGCCGCGGAGGAAATGAAATCCCGTCGGGGAACAGGCTCGGGCGCGCTTCGCGACGTTTGTCCCGTTATTAGATCAACGTTACTCCGTGAGAGGCATGGCCAGTGGGCCGACGCCGAGGGGCGGGAGGAAGGCGACGGAGGACGAGAGAGTCTGTGCCTCGACAGGCACTCGGTGCGCCGCGCGCCGCTCGTGGGATAGTAGGTGTAGCTACGTCTTCCGCATTTCAAAAGCGCTTCCACCATCCGGCCGATACTTCCTGGCCGTAGCCTCCTCTCCGCGCCGTTCCATCGACGCCTCTACCCTAATCAATCGAACGGCAGTCTTCCTAGTCTCCTTTTTCCATTCGTGCCCAGCACCGCCAACGACTGACTCTCTAGAGCTGCTGCTTGCTTCCCCATCCACTCTCGGGGATAATCAAGTGCAGTTGTGTCTGGGATGAGAGAGAAGAGAGAGAGAGAGCGCGGGGCCCTAATTCCGAGGGCTAATCGGCCTGGCGCGCGTGATAAAAAATCATTTCGCCGCTCAAACGAATGATGCCGTACCATTCTTTCGCAGCTACGGCCGAGGCACGGGCGTAGGCAAAGGCGCGGCGCGGTGGCCTGCATTTACCACCTGCATCGGCAGGAATTAATAGTTCGTTCTCCCGCGAAACCCGTAAATAATGCCCCCTGACAGCCGGAGCCGAACGTCGATGAATAACGAGCCGCGCGGAACCTTCGACTTTTAATTCTTCTCTTTTTCTCCCGACCCACACCCACCCTTTCTCTCTCTCTCTCTCTCCGTCTCCCTGCTGCACCGTTCTCTGGACCACACACATTCGCGATCTGCGCAAGACACACCGGGCTCCTATACATAATCCTTTATGTGTGACTGGCGATGGGGAAGAGTGCGAGAGCCAGCGGAACTAGCGAGGGAGAAAGAGGCGCGAAAGGAGAGACTAGAGAGGGATGAAGTCTAGTTGGAAGCGAGCGAGGGACGGCCGCCGGAGCGAGAGGGTTGGAAGACAGCGAAAAGGCGGAGGGTGGAGAGGAGCGCGAACGGGAGAAGAGAGGAGATAGAGGAGAACAGACAGGAGAAGAGCGAGGCCGGAATCCGGTGGTGTAGGTGTGTTGCGGGAGAGTGCGCCCGCTGCGTTGGTGCGCTCGGGAAAACAAAGCTCGTCTCCGGCGAGCTCCTCGACGAGCGCGCGGCACGCCACGGCATCGCGTGCACCGGCGCGATGCATCGATACCGGAAGCGGCGCGATACACCCGCCAGAGAACGGAAAAAAAGGAAGCACCGGAGGGAAACTTGCCGCGGGGATCGCGCGCGCGCGCGCGCAAAACTCGCCTGTCGCCGCCGCCGCCGTCGTCATCCACGTCGTAGTCGTCGTCGTCGTGACGCACGCGTCATGAATATTCGAGGAGAGATATATCCCGCGAGCGGCGCTTTCTCACCCCGGCGAGAACCGGCCGATCCCACCAGCCAACTGTCCTCCCTCTCTCTCTCTCTCCCGCTCTCCGCTCTTTCTCGTTCCCTCTTCCGGCTTTTTCGCCGACCGACACCGTTGCACACCGTCGCTTTATCAGTGTTACGTCGTCCTCGGCCCTAATGAATAATGTAGCCTGCCTCGTTTTCGACAGCCCGAAAGAGATGGGCTTCACTGCCACCCTCCCGCCCTTCCCGACAAACGCGACCCCCACGCCCCCCGTTTCTCTCGCTCCTCATATTCCCTCGCCAATAAATGTTACCGAACCAACTGCGATTCCCATTATAACCCGTCAGTTCCATTGCCCCGTGGAATTTTTATCCGACGGGCCCCCTTCCCCCCGTCTGTTATGTAGCTCGGTGTGTGTCGAGGTGTTTAGGAGGATGGAGAGTGTGGTGGGAGGCGAGCGCGGAATGAAGATCAGGAGGGCAAGAAGACGCGGCCAAGACGGTGGGCGGCCTTAAATCAAGCGCGAGACGGGAGGAGGTAGACAAGCAGAAGAAAAGTGACTGATGGCAGTATAATGATGAAGCCTTCTCCTAATTCCGGCTGGCGGCGGCATCGGCGAGCTTCGAGCCCGGTGAGACTCGCGCGATGCCGGGATAAAGACTGCCGAGAGTATCGTGAGCTCCAGCGGCGGTGGATGGGAGGAAAGAGAGAGAGAGATAGAGATAGAAAATGAGAGAGGTTGAGGGGCCGGCGGGCGAAAGCGGGGGCGAATCTTTCACCCTTTCCTTCTGTCTCTCTCTCGGCAGGGATTAATAACGGCCTAGCATTGTTACCATGGCAACTCGGTTAAAAACTCCTCGGCCCTGATCGCCCGTTTAAAGTTCCACGCGCGCCGAAGGGGTTGTTGGAAGTCGCGTGCTATTTGCGCCAATCGCTTTCTCTCTCTCGGTCTCTCTGCGGCGAAGAGCCGACTCTACTCGATAATCAGTGCGAGCGTCACTGGCGAGGATCTGTCGGCACTCGGCACGTATACTCTGCTGGAGGTTCGGGGCGGGGGGCGTGGGGCTCGGCCTGCCGGGCGAATTATACAGAATCTGATGGATGAGCCACTCGAAACCACGTGTTCCCGTGACGGTACACGAGGAACAGCCGATTGAATAAGAAGCAACGATCGTGGGGCGATCCCCGCACAAAGATCGTGCGTAGCGGGTCGTGCCTGGCATAACTAGATCACGTCAAGATAAAGTCGGGCGTAAATAGAGTCCGTTCTTCCTCGGGTCACGAGACCTCCGGAGACAGAGAGGAAGAATCGCCGGCGTTGCCTCTGCCGGAGTAAGGAACGATTCGCCGTGCCGATAGAAGACGAGGAACGATATACTATGCTGTTGAGGGAGAGAGCGAGAGAGAGTCTTGATGGAAAGGACGCACTGCGTGAGAGTAGGACGTGTTGTGTAGCTCTAGGTGGAACGAACCTGATCAATATTCATAGCCCGCTCGTGGGGTGGTTTCAGCCCAGTCAAAGGAGGGTGGATTTATGCGAATCCTTCCTTCCGACTCACCCTTCGGGGACGAACCCTTTTTCTTCGCTATCGTTTCCTTTCGCACCCCCGCCCCCTCCTACCCATCGCCCCGTACCGCGCCGTGCAAATACAACTCGACCTTTCCTCGGGGTCACCTAAAATTAACACCTTGCTTCCTCCGCTCCTTCCATACTTGGGTCTTTCGCCGGCCTTTTTATAGCCGGCAGACGCCGCCGCTGAAAATACAGGACCCGATCTCTATTATCGAAGCCGAATTCCCCACGATTTAAAGTCTGCGCCACTCAAAGCGCTACTCCCGAATAAAAGGGAGACGCTAGTCGCAAGTGACAATTTCGCTTCAAGTACCAGACCCAGTTTCCCCAGTGCCGCGCACATGTGTCGCGTTCAATTAGGAAGCGGAGCTTATCGCGAAACGAACAGTCGACTAACTTGCAACCACCACTCGCTCTACACACGTGGTGCATGCATCGTACGGAAAAATGGATGAAAGTTGGTGTGCGCCAGGGGGGCCGGGGGGCAGAGGGAAGGAGAGAGGGTTGGGGAGGATTACCCCTTTGTAGGAGGGCGAATTCTTCCGCACAGTTTCTTGGTGCTCGAGTTTTCCGGCTGGTTGCCGGAGGTAGGGGAGAGGAGAGGAGTGGCGACGCTCGCGTCGCTCGTAATAATGCTAAATATCTGAAATGAAGTAGCGCCGGCACTGGCGGCGGCAACCTAGATTGGCAGACGTCGTCGCGCAAGGCGAACTGGTCCATTCGCGCGAGCGAGCCACTGGGAGCGAGAGGAGTCGCAGGGAGAACAGCCGCTCTCTCGGCGAAGTGAGCGTGCGAGCGAGAGCCACTGGAGAGAGGAGAGGAGAGAAACGTACGAGGAGCGAGCGCACACCGGCAAACCGAAGCGTGTATAGAGAGAGAGAGACGCGCGCGCGTCGTAGGCAACATGCACGCGCGGCTCTACGTACGAGAAGGTAGGTAGGTTCAGTTCCGGTCCGGGCCATTAGTTGATGAGCTACCTCGTTTCCATCCCTCCCGCCTTCCTGCCTCTGCCCCCCGCCCGCCCCCCTGGAAGCTGCCGGTACCGACAACCAGCCGGAACCCCTCCCTCACGGCCACCCATCCTCGCGCACACTACCGAGGGCTACATAGCTGTGCCGGGAGAGGCCCTGAAAAGCTCGCATGGCATTGTGGGATCTATTATTGCCCTCCTGGACTTACATGTTTCGATGCAGCAGCGGCACACCACTGAACTCAGCCAGCAGCCAGCAGCCAGCGAGCCAGCCAGCCGACCAGTCAGCCAGACGAGTGAGCGAGCGCGCACTGACGGACAGACGGACCGACAGACAGACACACACGCGCGCCCTCGAATCACCCATCAGGTTCGCGCGCGCGCCACCAACCTCCGGCCGCCCTCCCTCACTCGCGCAACCCTCTTTGCGAACAAACCTCATCGCATATCGGTAAAACCTCCAGCTCTCTTCTCCCCTAGTCAAGACCGCGCCGCACTCTCGGCCTCGACCTCACTCGACTTTACACGCCGCCGATCCACTGCCTAGCCTCGCCTCTCTCTCCACCCTGGTCCACATTTATTTCACTCCCAGCATCGCCAGACAGAGACACATTCGCGGAAAACGAAAGAGAGAGATAGAGAGAGGGGGCCGTGGTTTTCACGGATTGTTACGTCGCGATCTCTCGCTGCTCCTTGGCAGAGAAGACTCCCATTGGCAGTGGCGAGATCGCCAACTGTCGGGGAGTTCTGACCGAGCGCAGATCTATTTCACCCGACGCGCCCCGCTGGAACAGAGACAAACAGTCATCATCTCCGGCGTACGGGGAGAAGAGTGTCGGGCGATATGCAAATCGCACTATCTTCCGCCTATACCAGTCGACGAAGACATCATCCCCCGTTAATATTCGCGACGAGGCTTTCCAACGATACTTCCGGCCGACAGTGGTTCTTAGTGCGAACACAGACGTGATAAGCGCATAAATGCAGACACGACCGTACTTACGCACGGGAGGAGAGGGGGTGGTGGATGTGGGCAGGGGGGCATGGGGATGGATGCATGCCATGCCATGGCACAAAGTCGCGGGGAAAAACGAGGGAAAGAGGTGGTACGGGAACGGCGGCGGCGGCGGCGAGACAGAGAAAGAAAGAAAGAAAGCGCAGAAAGGCATTCAGTGCATTCACGGGGAAGAACTCTGCACGAACGAGCGAGCCCGTGAATGAGCGGAGTCCCGACCCGGCGAAGCGCCCCCTAACCACCCTCGGAACCATCCTATCTCGGGCATTATCGTTATTAAACACCTCCAAGGCCCGCCGACGCCGCCGACGCCGCCGCCGTAGGATATCCTCCGAGTTTCAGGACCTAAACTGCAAGAGCTATCCGCCACTCCCAGACTCCGGGGCGGATCGTCTCTCCGACGACGTGCCTCGCGGAATTCATCCTGGCGAGCTGCGTACGAGCGTAACCTCGTTTTTGCCGCCGATAGCGCAGAGAAAACACTATCGACATTAATCCTCGAGATTTGTATATGGAAAAAGTGTCGCGTGTATTCGGAGACTGTTCTCGATCTCTGTCAGCGGCTCGGCGAAGGCTGGAGGCTGCGTTAATGGGGCTCCATCAATTTCAGTCAATTTTTCCTCCCGCCCCGTTTAGAGAAGCGTGGTGATGTCGGGGGGTGGGTGGCGGTGGCCCGTCAGAAAATTAATAGTCGTTCTAAGCGAGATAAAACCCCGCGGGGAAGCATGGAATTCTATATTTACACAATGAGAGAGATTCCACGGTGTGGTGAAGGCATCGGAATCCTATGCCCGGCACTCAAGACAGCGGGCATTGTTTCGAAGGAGCTCGGGTCGGCCGAGTGAGCGAGCGAGCACTAAAACCAACCCCCTTAGCAGTGGCATCGGCGAAGCGCCGGATGATGTACTGCGCCCTCAGCCCCTTAATTACTGCCGCGTGCAAATTGGAAGGAAAAATTAATCGCAGAAATGACTTAGAGCCGCCGGTACGGGGGGTGGACGTCGACGAGGCCGTGGGTGGGTTGAGGGTGGATGAGGAAGCGCACCCGAGGGTCGCACAAAGGGGATGAAAGGAAGTCCGGGGCAATTAGAATGATGCCCTTTGCACGGTCTTCCTCGCTCGAGCTCCCTGCCTTCCACAGTTGCTGCTGCTGCTGCTGCTTCTGCTACTGCCTCCACGTTGCCGTTCGCCTTCCCCTTACCACTCCTGTTCTCATTCCTCCTCCGCCTCCACCTCCTCCTACCGCTCACTGCCGACGCCCCGCTTGTCCTCCTCACTTTCCACCGCCACGAGAAAATCGCGGAGCGCGCGCTCGCCGTCCTCTCTCGGTCTACGAGTCCACCCTTTCTCCGGCCCTCTTGTTCACTTTCTCCGTATCTCCTCTCCGACTTCTACCAGCAACAACTCTGAATACACTCGCCAGAAATTGGATATATGACTTTGTCCATCGGAGAGGACTGTCGGGAAGGAAAAACCCGGCGTACGTGGGCTTCCGTGGCTGGCGTCTCGGCGATGCTCTTGGCAAATCGGTCCGGGAACCTGTAGTTGACACGGCAGATATGGTATTCGGCGGTGGAGAATCGCCGGACGAGGAGGAGGTGCGGGCAAGGAGATATGTGACGGTGGTGGATGGACATTTAATCTCGATTTCGGGGTCGAGCGCCGATCGACGCTACCCTCCGCAAGGAGACGGCTCGTGTCATATCTCCGGGGGATGATTCGACGTGACAGCTCCCCCTCGAGGGTTCGGTTCGCCCCGCTAGTAGCACTAGCACACCGCACGTCGTCCTAGAAAAGGCGGCGGAACACACGCTCACACATACACACAGAGACGCGAGCGCCGCGGGCAGCAATATACGTCGTGACGTCCGCGAATTCCTCGCGTGCCACCCTCCTATCCTCGCCACCTCGACCACCCTCCGATCTATGAGGTTTAATGACGTATAAACTATGCGCCGGATTAGCTCGCCGGCTACCCTCCGAATCAACCCCCAAGATTCGCACATCACTTGCCGCTATCTCCCGGTTGGCGCTTCGGCGACTTGGACGCTCCGGCCAGGAAGGCACGCGAAGACGACACGTGAGACTAAAATAAGTAGGCGAGGCTGACATTGGGGGAAAACCGAGTGCGAGAACTAGACGAAGCATGATGGGGTTGAAGTAGAGGGAAGAGCGCGATCGGGCGAGCCGAGCGAGAGAGAGGCAAAAGGGAGAAGGAACGCGGGAGGGAAGGAGAGATCGGAACAGTGCACAAAAGGGCCCCGACAACAAAGTCAAGTGGGGTACAATGAGCCGCGGCGTGAGTACATTGAATGCCATGGTCGTCGTCACCGTGCAGTCATGGGACCATGACTCTTTACCGGTCGCGGCGATCGTCCTACTGCATTTTCTCCTTCTCCTCCTTCCTCCACCCCCTTTCTTCCTGTATCGCATCGTGTGGTCATGGTGCTTATAAAAGCGCTGATTCAATAACCTGACCGTGTCACCGATATAGAAAATTGCCGGGACTCGCACCTCCGAGAACTTTGCGCCCGTGTAATCGCCGGCCTCTGTTCCCTTCGCGCTGACATAGCGTTTTTCCAGCGGCCAGTGAGACGAGCCTCTATGACAGGGCACTCTCTCGCCGCGAAGCCAATAGCCGCGACATGGTAATGAGGAGTGTTAATTCGCTGGGGGGAATTTTGGGGCGGAAATGGCGAAAAGAGTGGCGCGGGAGGAGGCGGGTGATCGCGTTATTCGAGTGGTTAAGATTCTATTAATGCCAGTTTGCCGCGAGGGTGCCCCGACAAAAGCGCTGATTCAATAAGCGGAGCGTGTCACCGATATATTAAATTACACACGTATGAATACGCAGAGTGAGTGAGTGAGAGAGAGAGCGGCCGTGCGCGCGCGAGCCGGCACACGGTGATAAGTGACATATGTTCCCCGCAGCAGCAGCAGCAGCATCGCATGCCGCACGGTTGGCGGCTTTACGCTCGAAAAAATTCTGCTCCGCCGACTATCGCCTTGATTAACCGGGCGAGCCGACATTTTTCCGGCGACCCTGTTCCCTTTCTCTTGCTCGCTCTTCCACATGTCCCTATTTCCGGGAGAGTGACAGCGGAAGAGAGGCTCATCTCGATATTATTCCGGCGAGCTCGCGAAGGGCTTTTTATATGGCGAAAAAAGCGGGAGAGCGCGCTCGGCCGGCATGGCTGGCCGCGCGGGGGAAATAAATTATAAAGCGATGTTTGAGGCCCCGGCATTAAGCTTATACGTATATGTCAGCCGCCGCCGACGCCGACGCCGATCCCCGAGTGATGGATAGACCGTCGAGATTCGGTGAGGACTACTCGGCCGGTGCGCGGGAGAGGAGAGGAGGTGAGACGAGAGAAAGAAGAGAATGCACGAGCACCAAGGGCAGATTTAGAGGATTGTCGAGGTTGACCGGCGTCCGTGCGGCCGCTCTCACTCGACAATCCTGATAAATGAAAGAAGCAAACGCCGAATTCCGATTCCCAATAAGGGTGGTCGATGTCAAACGCCGTGGAAGGGGTGAGGGTGGAGAGGAGTGGACAGGCTTTAGGCTTTAACCCCCGCAAGGTCGTTGTCTGCACCGCCCGCGACCGCCACCTACGTCTCACCACCACTTGCTCTCTTCGTCCTCTGCATTTCCACGTAACTTCGCGCCGGAATAATTCGGCAAAGAGTCCTCTGCCGGGCGAACCTATGCCAACCGTCATCCCAATTCTCGCCCTCTTAATTCCTTCGTGCCACTGCACGTGTACATGTGCCAAGCCTGTCGGGGAAGAATTGACTCGAGAAATAGTTGGAGCGAGTCTCGCGGTGGCTGAGAAAAAAAGCTTGGAATCCGCTTTAGGGTTAAACTCGGCGCAAAGTTCACCGGGAAGAAGAAGAAGAAGCAGAAGAGAACAACTCCGCGAACATCCGGCGGTGATGCAGAACGCGTATTCCCTACTTCCGGGCTAACTTGGCCATCTCGCTCCCGGTACAGTGTTCCATCAAGCAAGCAAGGCTACTCTTCTGTCTGCGCTTACTCTTTCGCCGGTTCGACCAACTCTCTCGAACCGTCGCCTCGTCGAATCTCCGCCCTCTCTTCCTCCCGGCTACTCTCGCTCTCTGTGTTTTTGCCTGGACTCCTCTCCGTCCGGCTGGATGCAATCAATAAGACATTCGTGACGCGACGGTTATGGCTGATGGGGACGAGAGCACGGGGACTAACGGCCAGCCCCATGAATATCTTTCGATAGATTGCACATCGGCCTCGTTCACCCCCGATGCGTCGCGATGCGTCCGTCCAACACTGGGGGGATCGAGACGGCCCGAGGGTGGACGATGTGCAGCCACGCGTCCACTGCGGTTAACTTTCGTCCTACTCTCTTTTTCCCAACCCCCTCGCTCTATCCACTCTCTCTCTCTCTCTTTCTCTCTCTCTCTGTTCGGGCGGTCGCACTCAGACCGTGGCTTGTTTCAGGGAGCTTCATCATTGCCGTATGTACTGGATACAGCTCGTGATCCAAATTCTATTGATTATCGCCGGTGGAATTTGGTTGCTCGGCTACGTCGAGCAACCAAGGTGTCCCGCAGCGCAGGCCTCTATCCTCCAACAATTGAAGGGGCCCAATGGAATTTCCACGCTCTGCCAGGCCAAGAATGGGAATCATTGCGAGCGTAGAATCGCAGCGGCGATCCACTTTCCCTTTATTATTTGTTAATTAGCATTGACACTGTTGCGTGGCATGGGCCCGGGGGGTGCCCGGAGACTGGGAGCTGGCGTCGGCGGGATCGAGAGGCGCAAAGGATGGTCCTGGATTCTTTTGGCGAATTCGTCACGCGTCGGGCGGCTAGCCGCGAAGTTGGAGGGTCCAGCGGATATCTCGCCGGCATTAATAATGCATATCTCGCGGTGCATGCATAAGCGCCTTCAGAAAACTGCATACCAATGCAGGAGAGAAAGGTGGTATCGAGTTTTGGGCGAGTTGGAGCGTCACACGGCTCCCGATCCTTGGTCGGCGGGGCACCACGTGGGACACAGCGTCGCCGCTGCCTCGGACGCGGTTCGGTTCCACACGAAATTTGTCCTCGTTAAACGTCAGAAAGCCGATGCTCGACAGACGTGTCGCTTAAATTACCGGCTCCGGGCTCTCCCCCGGCCGCGCTCCACCTTCTCCTGGAACTCATTGAAAGTGAAGAGAAGCCTGTCTCGCTTCTGGCCCCGGCTGGGACTCGCCGAGAGAAAGAGAGGGCGTAGGGGCCGACGCGCGCGCGTCTCTCGTCCTCGTACGAGGGGGGCTCTCTCGCGGAGTTTTCGGACTGATTAGCATTTTTTTTCCTTCTTCACGCTTCCAGCGTGACCCGATGACGCCCGCGGCCGGACAATGAGGCTACTTATTTATTTAAATACCGGGCATCCTGTCCTTTCACGCCAAGATTTATGCACGCCGCCGAGCTAATTGCCGGCCCATTATACGGATAATGGTATTCCGTCGCGCAACGCCGCGACGCCGCGCCGTCCTCTTCTCCCTCGCATCCTCCTTCAGCGCGTCTTCGCTTCTTCCACGCGTATCGACAAGCGACTACTCCTCCTGCCTGCCTCTTCCTGTGTCACACCCTTCTTCCCAGCTCGCGCGAGCGCGCGACACCTTTCCGCCGATTCTTCGAGCAACAAAAAGCGCATCGCTCACGGAATATCGGATAGTCGCGCATGACTCAGGAATCGGCGCCGATAAGAAGAGTGGCTGGGCGTGGGCGAGCGAGCTCTTGCATATTCAGATTCTATTTACACCTCGTGCTGCTTATCGCGAGTCCGAGCGGAGACACGCCTCGTCCGTCGAAATGGAGGACCAATCGGCCGTGACGATGACGCACGTCCGGCCCGACACCTAATCACTGCGAGAGCGCGGCCCTATTTTATAACCGCGCAGATAAGAATTGGTGGGCCGGCGAATTTTAAACGTCTCCCTTTGAGCGGCGCGAGCGAGCTCTTGAAGGCCGTGTTTACGCACCTCGCTGACTCACCGGCAATAACAGGTGACCCGGAGTAAACAGCCTGGCACGGTAAACAGGCAGTGTTCACGGAGGCTAACTAGCCCGCGCCGTGGGCCCCGAATGCCTCGTCCAGAGAGAATATGCCCGGGCCAAGTCTCGTCGAGTTGTTGCTCGGGCCAAATGAATTACTGGGAGACACTGGGATTGTTTTTGACCGCGCGCGCGCGGGGTTGGGTGGCTCGGGTTCTATCCAAGTACGAGGAGAATGGCCTTTGGCAGAGGGTGGACATCGATTTCTAAGCGGGTTGTACCGTAAACGAGCTGCCGAGAGGAGGTTCGACCCCCTGGCCGCCATCGAGCCTCGAGCCCATCGAACCTGGCGAAATGCTCGAAAACGCGTTTTCATCCTCCCATCGAACAGGGAAAGCGAGCAAAGGGTTGCTCTCTCGTTGCTTTTCAGCGCGGCTTGGCCAGACAGCTAGCAGCAGCAGCAGCAGCCACGCAGCCACGCAGAGGGGCCCCCCAGGCCAGCCCCACTCGAAAAGGGTGAGGTGTGGTGTGTTTTGCGTGCGCATTCGAAACGCGCGAGCATGCGAGCCCGCCGAGTAGGAGGATCGCCGGGGCGCGACAGGGAAGAAGGGAAAGAGGGAGGATAAAACCGTGGAGAATCGAATGACAATCGAATAATACCGTAACGTCGCGGCCTGACCTTCCCCGCCCTTTTCGCCGCCGCCGACGCGCTCATCATTATTCACCGGAGGAATTAGCGAGTCGCTTCTGTGATTTCCACCCTCTAGGCAAAGGAATAAATATCAATCGGAGGGTCCTGTGGATTAGGGACTCGTCACGGTCGCATTACATAGTATAGACACTTAGTTGCCAGTGGCGAAACTCGGCTGCAAGGGCCCGATGATAACTGGAAGTGGCCGTGGGAGAGAGAGAGAGAGAGAGAGGCCCCGCTCATTGCCGAGTGTTCATTATGCGGGAGAGCTCGGGAATACCCGTTGGCTGACGAGAGCTGCGAGAGAGCATTGATCCGCAGGGACGCAATCGTGCGCCGGATTAATTAAGCCAGGCATAATGTCTAATTGTCGAGATCAAAAGGCGTTGATAGCGCAGCGAGAAAATCGATCGGCGGAGGCCCGGCGCTGCTCGCCGAGTGCACATCGACACAATGCAGTTCATATCGGAGGAGCGCCGGGGTATTAACATTAATTTCGCAGTCTTCAATCGCAGGCCCCGTTAGTCCGTCAGTGCGCCGGGGGGGTTTGTGTGGAGAGGGGGGGTATGGTGTGAGGGTATGCAGAGGGCATCTCGGCAGGATAAGGCGGTGATATAGCGACTGATTAGCATTCGGCATTAAGGAAGCCAGCCGCGGCTTCCAGAACGCAGTGCACGACCCGCGGCGAAAGAAGGATCCTATTTAAAAAGTTTGATTAAGAAAGCCAACCGGGCCATTATTGTCATGCTAATTACCGGGCCGGCAGACGCGCTGAAAAATATCCCGGCTAAATGGAAAAAGCGCGCGGCCTCGCTGTCTCGCGACGAATTTTCCATGGATTTTCCTGTCCCAACCGCGAGGCGGAGGCACATCCCCCGTCCCCCCCGCCCGCGAACCCTACGCCACGGTTCTCTCCGCGGGAACTCGAAAATATTTTCGCCTGTATATCGGTGGCGAGTTGGCGAAATCCGAGGGAAGCGAGAGAAAAGTGTATAGTTAAGGCCGGAGGACCGAGCACGCGCCAGTGATGAAACAGAGTCCGGAGAACTGGAAGCTTCCTCGGCTCGGGCGAAACTTTTAAGCTCCCCCCCTCGCCGGGGGCCGGGGGCGAATCATATGCACCACTTCACGGCCAAGATCCACATTTCCTGGACGAGCGGAGTGGCCTGGCCGGAAGTAGGGTTCTCGCGCGCGGCAGCAGCCCTTTCCATTGGGGCTTCCTTTCGATTTCTAGGGTGAATCTGACTTGATATCGCCGGGATCCCGGGCCTTTGCGCCGAGCATCCCCTTAACACTGGGGAACAGGGATACACTCGGCATAAGTCGCGGCCCCATATACGCCGCCGTGCGACGTGAGCTCGTCGTTCCTCCTCGAGTGCGAAGCTTACGCCCATTACGAGGAAATCCTCGACGATTTTTCATCCCCCGGGCCGGGGCCGCGGGGAGAGCGAGCCCCGACATACTCCGCGCTCCCGAGGAATTTGTCTTAATGCGAGCACGACATCCACGCCCCGCTGCAATTGATTTCTCGTAAGTGCGAGGTAAGCCGCCTCTAAGCGACCGACGGGATGTAGGGGGAGGAGGGGTGGGATGATCCCGCGGGAGAAAATCAATCCGCCTGTACTTTCGGCGATGGCCAGGCGCCTCGTATTAAATGGAGCATCACGAGATAGTTCATCGGGTTGCGAGGCGGTCTGATCTTCGATCGAACGCGAGACTCCGCTGGAGCTGGGACGGCTATGAATGCCGGGTGCTCTCGCATAGGAGAGAAGTCACCTCGACTTTCCATCTCCCTCTCGCTTCCACCCTCTCTCCCTCTCTCTCTCTCTCTCTCTCTCTCTCTCTCTCGGAGCGAGGACGACGGCTTGGTGATGTATCTTCAGCGGCGAAATAAATCACGTGGCACATATATCATCCGCGTGCGCGCGAGCGCGCGGGGGTGGCGACGACAAGTAAAAAAGTAACTGAAAACCTGGGCGAGCGACAAACCGCCGGCTTATCCAGTTACACGCCGGAGGGTTACCCATTTTTTCCCTTCATTTTGTATTTCGCCCTCTTCCTCTCCTCCCACCCCCTCGCCCCTTTTCTCTCGCACTTGGCTCTGCTGCGTCTATCATTCCGAGCGCCCCAACCCAGTCCGCAACTCTCATCGCGGCGTCGTCGTCGTCTGCGAGTCACCCTCGTTTTTCGAGCGCGGGCCTCAACATTTTAGACGTTTATTTGTTTCGCGCCACCCTCTCGCAGCCCCCGGAGCATCCAAGGAACATGAATACACCCGGCAGAATACCTGGCGACTGGCGCATCTAGATCCCACCTCGAAACGCGGCCGCCTTTACAGAGCCACATCCCTCTCCTCCTCTATCCCAGAATAAACAGACGCCGAGCTCGCGCGCTCTGCGAGATACCGCGGATACCTGGCCTCCATTTTTTTCCCCTCGACCGTACCGCGTAATTCTATACGCGACACTTGACGGATCCCATACGAGCCGCGGCTCCCGAGCGAACTCGAGGCCTGTTGCGCGAAACTGCCGAATTTCCGGGGGAGGCGCGCGCGAGCGCGAGCGCAGAGAGACTCCTCTCGACAAATGTTCGCGTAGCGAAAGAATTGCGCGATCCATCCGCCAAGACTCGAATCAGCAAATGAACCGCGCAGTGAAAAGTAGCGATCCCGAAGGGGGGGCGGCGGAGGCCTGGCCGAGCGGAGGATGGATTCTCACGCACTCGAGGCCCTTCTCGAAGTACCAATTAGGGTGAAGGTAAATGCGAGGAGAGGAGAGGAGGGGGGGAGAGGAGAGGTTCTGTGCTAGGAGGGAGGATTAATCGCTACTTCAGCAGGCGCGTATCCATCGCTGCCGGCAATCTCGCATTCATGGATCGTTACGTAAGGCCAGGGCTAATAATGTCAGGTCCGCCGTGGACCTTCCAAGACAATGGACAAAGGGAGGAGGACCCCATGGAGAACGCGCGCGCCCGCGCGCTGGGGACCGGACTCTCTCCCTGTCCACGACTCCGGGAATGCGGGAAGATTGTTGTCGCGGAAACAAAAAGTCACTGTAAAAGCACGGACACCCGGTATTACCGTTCATCGAGACCCCTCATTACTGATGGTACGCGCCCCCCCTCTCTCTCTTTCTCGCTTTCTCTCGCTTCGTAACCATTTGTCGCGAGCATTGTTCGCCGATCCGCTGGCTGGCATTGTGGACAAGCCGAAGGGGGGGCGGGAGAGGTAATAACGTGGCGCCTTGTTCCTCGATTAAACGACACATTGTACGGGAGTTTTCTTTGATTGGATTACGCTTTACGAGCGCGAGCGAGCAAGCACTCGTGAAAAATGACCGAAACCCTCGGCCAAATCTCCGTGAGAAGTCGCCGCCCGCCGGAGGCCCACTGTGATCTGGGAATTCGAGGAATAAAGGCCCAAGTCGGAGGGGGTGCGAGGGCTCGACGCGAGCGTCGCGACGAGCAACAATTACCGGGCGCGTTTGGCCGCGATCTCCGAGAATGGATAACTAGACAGAGGCCGAGGGAAAATTGACGGGAAGAGAGAGTATATGTATCCAAGAGAAACCGGGCAAGAGAGGGAGGGTCGCAAGAGAGAAAGACTCGCCCAAGAGAATCGGGGGGGTAGAGTGACGAAGGGGATGAAGAGGGTGGAAGAGGGTGGAAGCAGCGGGAGAACGAGAGGACGAAGGAAAGAAGGTGGCTTGGGCAGTGCGTATCGATCTGGCCGCGTTACGTGCGTGCCGGAGGTTGGGGTCCCGGCATGGACCAATCGGAGGGCTACTCCTCTCTCCCCTTCACCCTCTTTCTCACCCCCTTTCTCACCCTTTCTCGCTCCCTCCGAAATCCTCTCTACCTCTCGCTCCACCTCAACCCCCTCTCTTACTCTCTCTCTCTCTCTCTCTTTGCGCCGCTTACTCCAGCCACCTACGACCCCACGCACCCTCACGCACGCCACATCCCCGATATACTATACCTGGTTGATTACGTCCTCCGATAACGCAACGCGGCCATGTCGATCGAGTGAAATGGCGGACGCGCGTCCCCGACCTTAAACCTCGAGGACCCAAGTCCCCTCTAAAGGAGCGAGAACATCGGTCCTGGCCCACATTCCAACTTGGACAAATTAGATATTAAACATCTCTCATTTACTATCCGGCCAACTCCCCGAGCAGTTGCCCCACCGACCGATCTACGTGTATCGAAGTTGGAGGGCACTCGATGATCGACTGCCACTTGGCGAAAGGCCGATTGCCGGCTGGTGTGTTTTGCTCGGGAGATCGCGGCGGGCGCGCAGGTGAGCTCGTGGAAAAGTTGAAGCCGATTCCACTGCTCTTAACCTCCGGCGCTCTCGAGGTGCGCGATTCACGGCTAACTGCGAGCCGTTCCTCAACTTTCCGCTATACATAGTAGCCGGCAGCGCGCGCGCTGTGTTTTCATAGGTGCGAGAACACAGGGATAACACGCGGGGGAGAGTAGGAACTGCCGCTTTTCACTCATGTACTTTCCACAAAACACGAGCCAAGCCGAAACAATGAAATGGCGGCGGACGCCAGGATCGCTCTCTCGCTCTCGCTCTCTACATGGAAGTCCTAGAGATCGACGCGAGCCAGCGGATGTGCCACGAGAGAACATCGCGCGCGTATTACAGGTGCAAGGTCACCCTTTTATCGAGGGCGCTTAATGGGAGAACAGTGCACACACGAAAATCTGGGCCACTCCTCCGCATGAGAGGCCAACGAGAATCGAGTCAATTAAAGCGCCGCACTCTCCGCCGAGAGTTCCCTCGACAAACACGCGTACTCGACCGGGAGGAGAGAGGACTAACATTTTTCTCAAGGAGAGAGAGAACACCGCGACCAATTCCAGCCTCGCGGAAATTTGTTCCCTCCTTCCGTAACGAGGGGAATTGGAGAGTGACGGAGAGCGAGAGGGTAAAAGTAAGGGCGGCCTCTCATGAATATTCACGGGAACACGCTCTTAGCCGAAAAGATAGAGGAAAGTTAAACAGAGCGAGAGCGCGTCGACGGGCCGCTGAAACTTGCGGAGAAGCTCCAAGGGCCACCGGCTGTCCCCCGCTAATCTATCCCCGAGCCTAATTACGGCGGCCTACCCCGGCGAAATAAAGCCAACTGGCCGTACAAATTATTCCCGGGCGAATAATGGAAAAATTCGCGGGCGCGCGCGCGAGCGCGAGCGCTGAAAGTAATGCGTGCGGAATGTAAATGGAAGATAATCTGCGCGGGTGATCTCTCTCGGCGGGGCTTTAATCAGACAATTCGAGCGAGAAGCTGGCTGGCGTCGATTAACGGGGAAATTCGATGAAATCATAAATTCGCTCGCTAGCAGAGCGCGAGCGCGGGCGCGCGGGCGCGCGCTCCTGTATTTGCCAATAAATGTAAGCACTATATTCATGGACGCGGAGGCCGAGCGAGAGGACGGTGGGGAGAGAGACAGCGATGGCAAACGAGTACCTGGCCGCTCTGGCACCGACTGGACCACCCGGGAGCAGTAAAATTTGCTAAACGATGTAAATAATGGATGGGAACAGTTGGACAGTTTTCAGTTATTTTCCGCGAGCGCCGGCATAATTCAAGCGGAATTTATTGCCGCTGCTCAATTACGGAAAATATTGTCAAAAAAGCGCGCTGACCAGCAGCACGGCGCGCGCGGCCGAGAGTGCGCCGCGACGTCCTCTATATCATCCTGGGCTAAAAGCGGCCCACACTATCCCTATCCCTACACTTCTCTCCTCCGCGTGCGCGCGCTATTAATCCTCCCGGGCGATCATTAATTCCTTCTACACTAATTTCCTTGGGTTGCCGCTCGCGCACGCTAAATGGATATATCACCGGGAATTACCAGTTAGCAGACTTTAACATCCCAGCGGCATTAACGTGTCCCCGGGAGACGAGCAGCATCATCCTCGTCGCTTTTTCTATTTGCCGGACAAGGCGACGGCGGCGACGACGGCGATGAGGATATTGTACGGAAGTGGCGCGTCTTGGCGGTGTTTACTCGCGAGGAATGACTCCAAAGTTTCTCTCGGCTGGCCGGCGAGAAAGGCTCGAATTCGATCGCGGCCTCCATCGCCGGGCATTTTCCACGTTAACCTCCACCATTGTTTGCCGGCGAAGCAGTGGCTGGAGGGACGTTGTACGGCGCGAGATACGAGCCTCGAGTGGAAATCACGAAAGTCCTGCGAGTGCTCGGGATTCGCCCCTTCTAATCTGGTCTCCTTGGTTTCGCCCTCGGGCTTCGCCGAGAGCCGAGGAAAGAGCGAGAGAGAGAGGGAGAGAGAGAGAGTGGAGGAGAGAGCGGCTTTCTGGGGGTGGCTCTCTCGGCGAGGGTGGAAAGGAGAGAGAGAAAGGCCGCTGGAAGTGCGAGCGCCCCGCTAGTGGGTGGCGAGGAGACGGATAAAGACGAGAGGCTCCAAGCATCAAGACGGAAAGAGAAAGCCTCGGAGAAATGGAGGACGGGAGGACAGGAGGTGGTTTAAAGGGTAGCGAACGCCCCGACAAAAGCAACCCTCTTAAAGTTCACTCTACGCTCCCTGCTTACTAATGCGGATTCTAAGTCGAGATTCAGCCGGTCAGCTTTCACCGAAAGGATTCGCCGTCCGTCGAACCTTGCACTCTCGCGCGGCCTCTTTTTACTCCGCTCGGCTCATCGGCATCGTCATCATGGGACACTGACCTAAGCCAATCCTTCCAATTCTCGATTAGGTATCATCGAGTACTCGTCCCATTGGCCGGTGGTCCCAGCGTGTCCCAGTGGGCCAGCGGGGGAAAGTCGTTATTTCGACGGAGAGGCTCTGCGCGGCGAGCGCGCGAGCGAGGGCGAAAAAACAAGCGGGGAAAGAAGCGAACTCGCGCGACCGACGCAGCCAGCTAGGGAGAACGGAGTGTCGTCGGTTCTAATCTGGGACGCGGCACGAGAGCGAACCCTAATCCAGCTTATCCAGAAAGTAATTTTGAGTCTTTTGAAAGCGAGCCCCTGCCCCCCTATGTACCGTGAGCCGAGAGAGCCGCCTTCCTTGCCGATCTCGTCCAGGAAGGAATCCCGGGAGAGGATGGAGCGGCGGCAGCGCGCAACCCCCGGCGCCCACCGACTGCTCCAAGATTTTAACTCCTCTCTCTCTCTCTCGGTCCCTCGAAGGACCTCGGAAAACCCGCCCACCCGCCGCTCCCTCGCAACTTTCCGACATGCCCTCCGCTTCTTTCTGCGCCACCCTCGCGCCGAGGACGCTATCAGACGGTGCCAGTTGTTTTTCTCGATTTCGCCCCGGCGAAATTAGTAGCGAGGGAAATTTCGGCCCCGCAGACCCCGACCCCGCCAGGAAGATCCCGCGGCGCTGATAGGACCAGGAAAAAGAATTAAGCGGTCGGACTCGTCAAGGATTTCATTCCTGCATCCATTATCCCGAGCATCCCATCCTCGGAGGAACGAGAACGATTAAAACCTCCCCGAATGCGAGAGGTCGTCTTGGCTGGGCTCGAGATTCTCTCTCCCCCGGAAAAGAACTCTATCCGAGAGTCGCACTGGCAAAACTAATGTCTCCGCGCGCGGCCGACGATGAAAGAGGAGCGCGAGGAGGCTTCAAAGCCAACTGGTAATACCTCTGAGGAAGAGCATACACTCTATAGAGTAATTTAGCGGAGGAGACAAACATGCCGAGACAAGCATTGCTTTCGTTGAATCAGTCGCGTGCGCGCGCGCTCTGAGCCGCGCTCACAGGTGGATCCGCCGGGACGGACAATGGCGCGGCGGCGGCGCGGATTCTCCAAGATATTGTGCCGCGTCGGGGCTGGCTATTAGCGCTCGCGAAACCGTCTGCGCGCTGTAACGAAAACCGGCCGCGCCGATATTCGCTGACTGATGGGAGCGAGCAGCTCAGGGTGATCCGGCATCAAAATGGCAAATGATCATCGAGTAATGGCCGACGGATGCCGAATGTATCAGACAGGAAGGCTGGCGGGGACGAGAGAGAGAGAGAGAGAGAGGAAACGCTCGAGCGGCGAACGCGAGGAGGGTGCATCGTGTGCTGGAATATTTCGAGAGTACTCGATGCATTGTCACACGGGGGGGGCCTGCACCCTTGGTCCACCCTCTCGACGATTCGAAACCACCACCACCACCCCCCACGCGATACCTCGACAACCCGCTCGAATATGCACGTGCGCCGCTGGTTGCATCAGTCGCCCGCGCCTATACACGGTGTCGCGCTGGCTCAATCACTCGCAGCTCTCCCCGGCCCTCGCTCGATCAAGGGGAAATTAGTGAAAAACCAGCGCGCGGGCCCACATGCATTCGCTTCTATCTTTTTAAAACAACAGCATTGATAGATCCCCGCCGTCTTTGTGCGCCGCTCGAGCCTTGAGACGACATTGTGACGGAGAGCTCTCGTCGCCGGGTTGACAGAAGCGGCAATCGCACGATTGCTAGGATTGTAGGCCGCCGGCAAAGAAATCGCCCGATTGGCTGGATGCGAGGGCGCATTATCTTTGAATGCACCTGCGAGAGGACAATTCAAGCATTCCAGGCCGAATGATATTGGCGCGAGCCGCGGAGGAGGTGGGGAGGTGGTGTAGTGGTCTCAGGAGGTCCAAGGGTTCGGCTCCTTTGAAGCAGGACACCCCGTATGGTCTCCTAGGCACGCGTTGCTATTTCCCAAGCTAGTCTCCGCTCGGGGGTGGATGTGCGTAGGTAGAGAGGAGATAGCAAGGGGTTGGTTGGTACATACCCTCTCATAGGTATAGGAAGGTACGGGCGGGCGGTGGGTGGGTGGTGTACCTAGAGGACCACCTCCCTACCGAGTAGCCTGCCGGCGCTGGTCGCTCGGGTAGGTACGTAGCGTATTATATACGTACTGGAAGCTGGAGGGTCCTCACCGCCGCAACATTACGCTGATTGCCTGAATTATCCGCAACCAGCCCAGCCATATACCGACGTACGTATGTATTTACTGCTCGCTCTCGCGCGTACATAACCGCCGACTCTCCCACATATGTACCCCGGTGCAGGCTCTACCTGCAACCACGCGCGCGCTCTCCTCCTGCTCTCTACTCCTTGGTACATGTACACTTCTGGTAGTGGCCTCGCTGCTCGGCGTGTATGTGCCTGGTGCTCGTCTATGTACTCGCGCGCGCTCGGCCCGCCACTCGATCCTGAAAGTGTATCGTCATGCCGTGCGAGCCAAATGGCTAAAGTCTCCGGAGCGAGGGACCGCTGGAATTAGTCACCTTCGATCGAGAGAAACCTACCGCGACAATGAGAGACTTTCAAGCGGCGGGAAGCGGTTGGCTCTCCTGCCAATATTGTGCGAGGCGAGAGAGAGAGAGAGAGAGGGGGGGGGGTGCTCTAGATTGGCGGATTAATAAAATTGCACGGCTCATAAGTTCAGCTTATGACTGGTAGAGCGAGGGAGGAGCGAAGGGTTGATAGGTGACTGGCCGGAATGAGCCACCCCCGCTGGAAAGGCCTAGCCATGAATTCGCTTCAACTCTCTCTCTACTCGGCACGGCTACCACTCGCTGGAATGGCGGAAGGCAGCCCGTGGAAGGGGTTAAGGACGCGTATCATACCGGTTGATTAATGTACTTCAGCCGTACATCCACCCTCCCATCCTCCGTGCGCGCCCTCCGCGCTCGCCTGCACCGCCAGGAGAATCCTGGACAGGCTTGTCATTTATTATCTGTGTCAGGAGCCGAGGAAGAGCGCGTCGCGCCGAGAGCCGCGCCGGTGCGCGAGACGTGTCCCCTCTCTCCCGCACGACAAAATACGCCGCTGGAAAATTGCGAGCTGCGAACCGTTGACATTTAACTGGAGATTAAATTAAACCCGGCTCCGTGCCCTGCCTCCGATACCTCCTCCTATCTGCCTCTCCTCTTTAGTCTCTCGAACGTAGCCCCCAGTCCCGACCACTCCGACTCCACGTGACTCAGTGAGTCAGCCTCCTCTATGAGGCCAACGAGTGTAAGGAGACGAAGCGTGTAACTAAAAGACGGCAAGAAAGCGAGAGGAGGGAGAGAGAGAAAGGGAGCCGATGGCCGAGCCGATTCTGGTGACACAGTGACACCGAGCCTGTCAGCATAGGGCAGCGATTGGCTCGTTCCTGATAAATAGAACGCTACTGGGAACAGTGTCGCGAATGCCGACAATGGAGGTGCCGGAAGACCGGGGCAGCTTTAATTTCCCCCCGCAGTTCCTGGCAATTACCGCGTGGCGCGGCCCGATAGCCATCTCTATCTCCGACCACAATGCACCCGCTTCCGAGCACCCCCCCTCTGCCACCTCCTCCTCCTCCTCCTCTCAACCCTATCGCCACCACCTCCACCCCCGCGCTATATCTTTCTCGCCCAGTGTTTCTCAAACTTTTCCCAACACTTGCCAGCCACCCTCTCATCCACCGGACCCTCCAATCTAACTCCAACACAATCTCTCCAATACTACATAGTTAGAGCCACTCGTCTCGGATGACTAGTCTCATGGAAAAACCCGTCTTTAACCGTGGCAAGTGGCAGACTATCGATGAGAGACACTGGTATTCTTGCCAGATTGGACAAGATGTATCGCACTGACTCTAGGAAAAAGTTAGTGCCGAAGCTAAACATTTGAGCCGCTAGCGACCACCCAGTTGGGGTGAGAGTATGCGAACCGCCGTCGAAGGAGATATCTTTATAGCTTGGCTATCTCTCTCGCACCCCTTTTCGGTCGTCGTATGTCGCCGTACGAGTTTCGACCTGCTCGAGACGGCCTTCTTAGAACGGGACCCCTTTTCGGTTATCTCGTCGTATTAAAAGTATCCCGACACTGAAACAGTAGGTTGAATTTTCTTACGTCCCCTACTGTAGAGCCGACAAAGGAAGCGCGCGCGATACATTGTATCGGGTGACCGCGGCTCGGTTATCGGCAGAATGTCTGGAGGTTCGGCGGGACTCGGTTATCGCTACAATGTCTCTTGAGGTTGGAAGAGAGCAATGTTATTTAATGGGCGCAAGTCCCAAGAATTGGAAGCAGGCTCTGCTTCTATCGATGGCCCGCTGAACAAACTCGACAAGAGTTACTGGAATGGCTGGGAGCGCGGCGAGTGTTTAACTTGGTGGTGGAGTAGCTGTTGGCGGAACTTCGAAAATGGATCTGCGCCCGGGACGCGGCCTCGCTGAGTTTCGCGTGGCGAGGGGGCCGAGTGAGAGGAGCCGCGTCGAAACAAGGAGAGCCGAGGAGAAGGACCAAGTAGAGTGAAGCATGACAGAGAAAAAGAGGGATAGATCCTGACGAAGAGAGGGAGAGAGAGAGAGAGAAAGAGCGAGGACTGACGAACTCTCCCGGCAACATTATCGTGTTTTAATTTAACTTGCAGCTGCACTTTAATTAGACTTGGAGTGAATGAGGAGACGACGCTCACCGAGCAAAGCGAGCTGCTCTCCGCGACTGTCGAGTAAGCCAAGGAGACCAGACCAGACGAGACCAAGTCTATTCCTTCCGCTTTCCGGCTTCCGTTCGTTCTCTCCGAATCGACCCCCCCGTTTCATACCTAGAACCTAGAACTCTACTGTTCCCCATCGGCGCGCGCGCGCAGTTCTCTGTCTCTTGGACTACTAGTACGGTTACTTCGAGAATCGAGCGAAATAAAAGCCTGAGAAAAAGGCGGTGGTGGCACGGGGGTGGCACGAGCCCCGAGGAGAAATAATTGGCCGGCGTTCACAATGCTTCCTTTTGACGCTTCAACCCTGTGATTCCTCGCTCCTTCGGGCGCTGCGACTTCCTTTGGCCGGAAGTCCAAGTGTACCGGACGCCATTCTCCCCTCTGGCTTATGATAAGGTAGAGAAAGAGCGAGGCGATATCCAACCTTTCATTCATCGAGCCGGCCATGAATATTTATCGTCGGCATTGCCTCTAAGTTGTTCGGGCGACACTTCCCCGAGCGAACTACTGCCAACTCCAATCGAAGAGAGAGACGCTGGCGTGCGGAATAAATGTAAGGGAAGCATAATAAAGCCGAGTGTCAGGAGCGATTGAAACCCCCTGGTAATCCCACCACGTCGCGAGATTTCATTTCGCCGAGTGGGATGAAAGTGCGAGAAGCCCCGCTGACTTACGTGTCGATTCTCCGCCACCCCCACCCCCCTCCACCGCCTTATCTGTTCGCACTTAATGAACGCCGGATTCCTCGCGAAGCCCCGACGAAACGACACTTTCCCGGCAAGCGGTACCCTCGCGCCCCTTACCACCTCACCAGTTCACCCCAGACCGAGCGAGCTTGGACCAACAATTATAACAATGCTAGGTCTTCCTCGAGCCTCGCTCGAGATCAAAGGGAACGGGAAATCTTACCGGGACACGATATGAAATAAACTCGCAGATCGACGGGGATTAAGCCAGCCGATCGGGACGAAGGGTCGAGCGGATATGGCTGCTGAAGCGCGAGCATATAATTGGAACCGTGAACCGCAGTACAACTTGCCCTCTTTGCCTCGCTCACTCTTTCCCACCGAAATCCCAAATGCGCCGGAAGACTGACTGCCACTCGAAAACCTGCCAACAAGTGTTTGCCACGCGAACCCTGCCCTCCTTTATGCCGGCCTCGGCCTTACAAACAGATTTTCATCCAAATTGTTATCTTAGTGCGCTAGCTCGGCGGGGCCTCCCTTATGAAGACGGTGCGAATCGTTATGAATAATTGGGACGCGCACAGATTGGGAGATACAGATACTCCATGTTCCCGGTGGCGAGGCCCGAGCTGATAATTCTACGCTCATCTTTATCGATGTTCCGGAGAGTAGCGAGGCCCTGAAATTACGATGCACCCCCATTTCTAAAAAGATACGCGTTGCTCCCTGGGAATCTCTTTTCGGGGTCGAGAGCACTTATTCGGGCCATAACTCGCGAACACGTACCACCCTCCGTTTTTGCCATCGCAGTCTCATAAATACGTGAGTGAGAGAGAGAGGGAGGCCACACTGCCACGGCAACGAGTAGGAGGAGGACGCGAACGCCGGGTGAGGCAGCCTCGGGATTCCGGGACTTTAAAACAAATATATCGCGCGTAAATCCAGCCGGGATGTAAGTCGGAGAGCCTGAAGGGACATGTCAGGATGTAAACGTCGAGGAGAAATCAGGGGAGCGGACGAGCAAATCGCGCTGCTTTACTTTACATACTTCCTGCGGAATTGCTGACACACAGCAATGGGGTGGTGGAAGTTAGATCGACGTCCCATTTTCCGATGAAAATCGCCAAAATCTCGTTGGCGGGGCATATTCGCGGCTCTAGGACAACCAGTTTTGTATAGAGTTTTACTTTTCGGGCTGAAACTATCGAAAAACATTGGATCCAGGCGACTTGAAAAAATGTCGAAAAATCGAAAAAATAGGAAGGGGTGGCCCTGGAAAAAATCTCGATTTTTCCAAGGTTTCCCAACTCGTCCGAAACCTTGCTATTTCACCAGCTTCAACATAGAAACTTGGATTCCACCGGGAATCAGCGAGTCAGAGGCCATCAGTGCGCCGCAGCGATGAGATTTCGGCGAGAACGCTCCACCGTTTTCCTAATTCCGATCTGGCGTGGCGGAGATTTGCCCGATCGATTTTCCTCGCGCGGCCGCTGAGAGCAAGGGACGGGAATTTATTCTTTATAATGATTTCTTAGTGCCTCGCTTATGGCGCATTTGATTTGGCCTGGCAGGCCGCTCGCGCCCCATGGAATAAGGCGAGGAGGCAGTGGAGAAAGACTGTTGGCTGGCGCGCGGTTTCATCGGCGGCGTGGCGACGGGCGAGGTGTGGGGCGTGGAAAAAGGGAAGAGAAATATTTTTCAGCGGCAGGGGAAACAAATTACTTGAAAATTACTCGCCTGGGATTGACGTTTGATTGCAGCGCTGCTGGCACACTCCTTCTTTCTCTTTCTCTACTTCTCCCTCATGGTCTCTCATTCCCTCTTTCTTTCCGCGGGCGTTCCGCTAGGTAGGAAGGAAGGTGGTTTCACATCGGCGTCGGTGGCTGGGCGGTAGGTAGGTCGAAGGTAGAGATATTTATACATTGGATACACGTGAACACACACACGTGTATTATATATATGTATGTATGTGGAGCTCGGAGGTAAGTAGGCGCGCGGCCGCTTGCACACACGCGTTCGCGCAGACTCCCGCAGACTCCTCTTCACGCCCTTCATCTCTCGCGCACGATTTCTCTTCTCTCCGGCCTGGCACCCACACCCTCCTGCTTGCCCGCCTTGCCTTCACCCCTTCGCTTCCTCGCTTCCTCGCTCCTCTCTTTCTCCTTTTCCCTCGCTCTGTCTCGCCCCCGGAGGTTTCAGCGTTCGGCTCTCCTCCTCCTATTTACGCCGCTTTTCGCATTATCGCCTTTTTCGCCGAGCGAGTCTGGCTTAATTCACTGGAAATTATTCATTTGCCTAATTGCCACTCGTCGACCTGGATCGTTGGGGCCTCGCTCGCGCTCCTGGCTGCTTGGTTGCTTGGTTGCTTGGCTGGCGGCGGATGGCTGGCTGGCTGGGTGCCCTGCCTCGCTGCCCCGGCGCGCTTCCTCGCAACGCGAGCGAGCGTTCGGCTCCGATTCCCATCCGTGACAAGCGCGGATTTCTCCTTTCATTCTGTAACGGAACCTCTCCCGTCAACAGCGATGCCGTTTCATTAATTTATGCCTCGTTGCGCGCTCTCCGCGCTTTCCTTTTCGCCCCGACACCGCCTCGCGCCACTCTACGATCGCACGCCGCCTCGAGGAGTTCCAACCCCCCACCCCCAACTCTCTATCATCGCGTTACGCACTTTCCAATGCCTCTCTTCTTCTCCCAGGCACATCCCTCCACCCGCTCTCACACACCCCAAATCGAACTATATTTCTACTTACTTTCACGAGAAGATCAGTAGTCGCCCGGCAGCTAATTCACCCACGAAGTTCTCCAGCATCGTCGCACCTGGAAAGAGAAAAGTCGACGGTGATTATACTCCTCAATTCAAAATGCCTCGAAAGAATTTGGGGAACGACAGATTTATCCGAAGAAAAAAGGGGAACTAAAGTTGCAGGAAGCAGGCGGCGGCGATGGCGGCTTCGCTCGCGGTGGAATCTCTCTCGCTCGCTCTCCGTCGGGGTGGACGAAGCTTACATTTCCCGTGGCGAGTACCAGGATTCATGAATACCGGAGTATTTGCACAGCGTGGCCCGATACACAGAGAGCAGCCAGACACTCTCGGGCCGGCGGTGGTGGTGGTGTGTGCCGGCGGTACTCTGCCGGTACTCCGGCTGGCACCAGGCAGCGAAATTGTGTTGGCGATATGTACGCACGCCGACGAAGAAAGTGTACTGGTATTTGGTGGCGGAGCGCAGCCGAGCGGCAGGAAAGTCCCTCGGGGCTTAATACGGTATGCACGCCTGTCGTTCGCGCAGCTCGACCCAATGTGGGCTCGAACTCTCGCTACCAGCTAATATTCTGCGAGAGGGCCCTGGGCTACGTGCCTGGACTGCCGAGCGCATTGCGAGAACCTGTGGAAAAGCGCGTGGATCGGCTGCCGCTGCTATCTGCTATCTGCTACCGCCAGCAGAGAAATGGATAGATGGATCGTGGGAGAGAGGGAGAGAGAGGGAGAGAGAGAGAAGGCGTCCGCGGCGAACGCAATGCTGCGGATCGTTTTGCTCGTTTCTAGTGCGGCCTGCAAACACCGAGACTGGCAAACGTAACGGAGAAGCCGGCCTGATGGATTTGGATTCGGCTTAGTTTACAGAGAGTCGACTAGCGGCCGCGCGCGGCCACCGTACCCAGATGGATTAGCTGCTGCCGGCCAGACTGGCCTGGCCTGGAATTTCGCCCGCACCAAGTACGCGCGCGTCTCGACGCGCTGACCTCGTTGGGGCGATAATTGCGAGAGTATCGCGCGCTCCCTCCTATGAATCCGTGCGAGCAGTCGGTCAGCCGACTTCAAAAGAACCACCGCCCGCCGAAGGCTTAGACATCCCCCGCTAGTTTCAATAGCCGCACGCAATACCCACACATGCCCCCCCGCCACAACCCCCCGCTCTCCTACACCCCTCTAACCTATCCGAATCAGACATTGATCGCCGATGCCCGACGCGTCTACATGTTTTTCCCGGAAGCAGCCACCTCGCCAGCCCCCCATCCTGCCCCCCTCCCCTCTCGACCAATTTTCGGGCAACGTGTCTGCGATTAAAATTCCGCGGCCCCGAGCCACTCGCAGGCCGACAATGCCGCTCGAAAGTTCGTTTCCAACGCGTTTACCAGTAGCGGATGGTTTTAAAGCCATCGGGGGATATGGTGGCGGTGGCCGAGGGAGTGAAAGAGAGAGCGTGAGAGAGAGAGAGAGAGAGAGGGTACGGGTGTGCGCGGGAGCGCCGGATGAGAGAGGCACAATGGCAGAGCGTGGAACAAAGCCGATCCAACGGGTAATTCGAAATTCGTATCGTCCTGTCCCCGCGCTCTCGCGCGTCCGTAATTAACGGTAACCCCGTGTCCTCGGCCGATTAAAAAAAAGGGGGGCGCGAGCTATAATTGCGCGGCGAGCCTAGCTCATCGGCTCGCACCCCTCTCTCTCTCTTTCTCTCTCGCACACGTACACCAGTGCGTGTGAGGGTTTTAACGAAGTGCCGACCACCGCGATCCACCCGGCCCACCTCCGCCCGCCGTTCTGTTATTCTATTGGAAATTGGACGATCGAACTGCGGGAGGAAGTGTGTTCGGTGTCTGGTAGGATAGGCGGATGGTGTGATGTCAGGATGGCTAAATCGACTGCATCTGTACTGCTTTTAAGACTTTATTAAACTCGTGGTAGCCTCGTATTTCCGATGAGGTCAAGCAGTTGTTACATAGTTTGTCCGGTGGAAAAAATGGTAGGGTTCCGAGGCGGAAACAGAGGCGAAGAAAGGCGGGTGGGAGATCTCGGCGGCTTGTGTCGAATAATTGGCAACTATTCGAGGCACGCGGTTCAAGGCGGCGGGGAAGAGGTTCTTGGCGAACGGGGTCCGCGGTTGCATGGGGGCTGAGGGGCAGCGCGAGAGTGGAGCCGAGCTCGACCAGACTGGTAGCAGCGGAGCCGCTGCCAGAGAAAGGAGGCGGAAAGCGCGAGAAACAAAGCGAGAGAGCCGGCGAGAGCAAGAGGCCCGGAGAACTCTCCGGGTAGACGACGGCGGCGGTGGCGGTGGCGGCGGCGGCCGAGTCTGCCAGTAGTGGAGGAGAGAAACGGGGACAGAGCCGGCCGACGGTACGAGGTGAACAGAAGGGAACCGGAGGAGGCCAGAGAGTATACGAGAGGACCAAGAGGAGGTGAGTGGGAGTGCCCAAGATGGCGGCATGAGGAGGCAACGCCGGCCCGAGGTAGGAGAGAGAGAGTGAGAGAGCTGGAGAACGCTCGGCGCTCCGAGCGAAGGGAAGGGTGAAAGATAAATGACGTGTCCACCGCCGCCGCCACCATCTCCGCCAGCCTCCGACGTCTCCGCCACCGCGAGAGCCAACACATCGCGAAAGCCCACCTCAAGATTCACCTGAGCAAGGCGAACCCTCGATGGATGAGGGACACGGAGAGAGAAGCCTCGAGACGATGGGAAGAGCCTTCATTAAACATGAACAGCCTTGCTTATCCTCTGACCACCCTTCCCCACTCCCATCCCCCCCGCTCCTCCCACTCTATGCTTCGACTCTTTTCCAAGTGTAACCTTGCCACCACCGCGTTAACATTAGATGATGCTTGCTCTGCGAGCCTCGCGGTTAGACTCCATCTCGGCCCGGCAATCCCACCCCCTCCCTCCACCCTTTGAAGGTCGCCAAAAGAAAGTTGGCCTCACTCTCATTTACTCGGTACACTAGCCGGACAGACCGGCCGCCTCAATATTTCATGCACTCGAGCGGCTTTCATTAGGAAGCTCATGCAGCCCTCGAGCCGGGGGATGCAAGAAGAAGCCTCGAAGAATTAGAACTACCCCTAGGAATCACTAGACGGGAGAATATGCTGTGTGAGAGAGAGAAAGAGAGAGGGGGAGAAGGGGCAATGGAGAGACAGTGGAGGGTTTACGAGTTCACGGCTCCGTGAGCCGTGACAGAGAGAACTGAGTTCTCCCCTCGCGATGGGAGCGGCGTTATGAACTATCGGTAGACACATTAGGGCAAATCTGCGAAGCCAATAACTCGCCTCGACGCCGGCGTCTCGACGCGCTCCGCTCTGCTCTGGTGAAGGTGATCGAAGGTAGGCGAAATGCGGCAGGCGGAGAAGGGGCAGGGGGGAGAGAGGTGGTTCTGTCGCCGGGGCGTCAAATTATTCTGCGATTAATAATCCGCACGTTACACGCGTGATCGGGCCTTTATCCCCCCATAGTCACGCTCGAGCTCGAGCTCTCGGGAGAGAGCGCGCGCGCGTCGTTGATAGCTCGCTCTTCCTTCCTTCCTGCCAGCCAAACCCCGAAGAGGTATCAATAGCTGCTCATCCTGCCCGATTGTCCTTCTGTGTCGACGAGCGTTTATCGCTCGGCGCGACGCCGCTGCATCGGCCACTCGACCTTTATCCTTCAATGAGAAACATCTCAAGCAGACCAGTCCCCCCAATTGGCCGCCATCTCGCCAATATTCCGGGGGCCGAGCCGCCGAATTCCACGGTGTCGCGGGCGACTTTTTCGCGACGACAGGCACGTCGCACGGCGGAGCAAGGTATAAAGGATTATTAAGCCGTGGATCCGGCAATAACTGCGAGATCGATCCTCGCACGCGTCTCCTCCGCTCGGCACTTTGCGAAATACGCACACGTCCCCGTCGTCGCCGCCGCCATGCACACCTTACCTTCTCTCGTATCATCCGATTCCATATCTGGCGCGCTCTCGCACTCCCTCTCGTTCTTTCTCCGGGAGATCGACGGTGGCGCCCGGCTCGATTGCGCATTGTGCCCACGAAGAATATAAGTCGGGGGGGGGGGGGGGGGTACGCGTGCGTGTACGCCCGTACGTGTGGAAAAGGGTGATATCATCCCCATAATGCGATGCAGGCGCGATGATCCGGGAGCAATATACCTCGAGACACGCACCGGGTGCCGGGACCCCCCGCGGGATAACCCGGGACCTCCTTTGGCCCCAGGACACCGCGATATTGCTTGTTTTATTGGAGCGTGACACCCATTTTTTCGTCGCGCGCTGCTCCTCCGACCAGCAGAACCAGAGGGTCGGGTTCGTCGCTTCGTCCGCTCTCTCGCTACCCCCGAGAAGAACAGGACGAGCGCTTTAAGGGGGCGAGATTCCGGAGGAAAAAAAGGAATCATTTCGCCGGGTGTTTAGGCGTGGCGGAACACACCACCCCGTCTGTCTTTCTCTCTCGTGGCTCCGCTCCCTATGTCTCTCTACGGTGCGTGATTTCGGGCCGGGTACGCCTGGCGATAAACGGAAACAGATTGTCGCCGCGATCGTACCTTGGGGAGAGATAACCCGCCGCGGATAAATATATGTCCGGTGTTTTATGGAAAGTGGCCCGCGGTAATTTAACGAGCTCGCTCGCCTTCGACGCGAGTCGAGGCGCCGCGTTAAATTTTACGTCGCCGATTTATACTTGCGAGATTATTAGAAGCGATCGCATTTTTCACCGGGCGATTGGGAGACCCTGATAAATTTGGCCCAAGCGCGCAGACTGATCGCCGCTCGATATTGCCGCATCGAATAATAGGAGTCCGATACCGATGCTTTTTCGCGAGTGGAGGACTGTCGGGTGGCAGAAAGCTGTTGGTGTACTGTTGGAAAGTGGATATAGTGGAGCAGGAAGGAAGAAGGATAGAAGGATGCGAGGTGAACGAGCGCAGGAAGAAAGGGAAGGAACGAGGACAAATCCAGTAAATTTATCAGTGGTCATCCGAGGGCGGAACCGCCGGGGACAAATTCCATCGCGAGCGTCGCCCTCTTTTGCCAGCGAACACGAGAAATGTTGCCCCCAGCCAGCTAGCCTCTCTGCCTTCGCGCGAGAGAGAGAAAGAGTGTGCAGATCCGAGCGACCCCCTGGCAATGCCCTTCCACTGGCGTAAGTCATTGCGGCTGACCGGAAGTCACGGGATCACCGGAACCAGGGATATTTATGCGAGCTCACCCACCGACCGGGGCATTACCCGTAATAAGGAAATTGCGAATTTATTACAACCCACCCTCCGCGGATCTTCCGCTCTCTCCTACATTTGCTCCTCGTGCGTTCACCCTCTCGCCAGAACCACCCCCTCCCAGTCTCTACGCGCGCGCGATATTGTCCAAGCGAGGAGGAGAGAGACGGTCGGGGCGGTTGGATCGGACTCCAAGAGTTATTTCGGGTTTTATGGGTTGAGACTAGCCCGGGTCATCCGGCAGCGTTCCAGATGACGGGAAAAAAGCTGGACAAGTAACGTCCAACACCACCGTCGCCGCCGCTGCCACCACGAATCACTGCCTCGGGATTCTCCCTTTGGCATCGAACGCGTCTTCCTTTTTTCTAGATCCCCCCATCTCCAACGCACTACTTTACTCTCGCGTTTGACATGAGGAAAATTTCCAGTGGTCTTTCTTGCCGCGAGCGAACCTCGACAGGGTCATCGCGTCCACTCTACGCCGATCTGTTGCCCGGAACTTCTTCCTAAACTATCAAGTATCGTTGAAAGCAAGATACGTGCAACCAGAGCAGAGAGTCACCAGCACGAATTCACGTCGGATTTCCGCGGGTACAATACCTGCTGGAACGGCGGCCCGACGAGTGAAATCGAATTACGAATATCGCGTCGAATCATCCCCGTCAAATCAAGCGCATTAACAACTGTCACGACGCTCTAATGACGTAATTAATTAAACACTCTTTATTACAACAACTGTTTCTCGCTTCTAGAACAATGCCCCGGCTAATTGCACTGGGATCGGATCGATCGACCCGCTCCAGCTCCAAATCTCCCCATTGCTCTATCTCTACACCGTGCGCGCGCGACTCTATCATCGACGACAGTCTCCAAATCAATGCGACGCGTCATCTCCCAAGTTAACAAGCCACCGGATTGAAGATATCGGTCGAAGGTAGCGGCGAGGGCGAAGGACGCGGATATCCCGGGCGAGGCAGAAGAGCTTCGGGCGACAGCGTGGAAGAAAGAGGCCGCCGCGTTAGGAATAAGAAGAGAAAAAAATCATGTCACGGGATCTGGATACTGTTAGCGAAAGCGACGGGGGACTATTAGCACACATCATCGACAGTCGGGCCGCTGCTCCTGATGCGCCGGTATTGTTGTGCCCGGGCGAGCGCTGGCAGGAGGCGTGGTTCCGCGATAATTCATTCTTGATTGCGTGTCTGATACATACGACCAGTAATTATAGCAGGAGCGCGCGGGCGCGTCGCTTGCCACGACGGCTCGCGAAATCATTCGAGCATCATATCCCGGTGGGCAAAGCCGCTCGAGGACGCAGAGAGAGGGAGAGGGAGCGGCTAGATTTCGGGGGATTTTGACAGGGCTCTCTCGGCAACTAGCTGACAATATCGCGGTGCGCGCGTGTCGCGCAAGGGCCGCCTCTCCGCGAATTTAAATGACCAACCGTATTGGGGAAGGGAGAGGAGCTAGCGCGACGACGATTACTCGGTGTCATTAACGCTCCTCGGGAGCTCGTCCATCGCGGCCCCGTCTTCCACGCTCGACGCCTCGGCTGGCAGGTACCATTATTTCATAATCACACGCCGGCGCTGCCATCATTAGCCACGTACTCCTTGACAAATGACGAGAGCGAGAGCTAACGAACGAGCACTCTCTCTCTTTCTCTCTCTCTCGCGTACCCCGAAACTTACACCTCCACACTCGAATTCTTCTTGTTCCTTGGTCCGCGGTCACGCGAGAGAACTAGCCGCGGAGTTGGCCGCGGCGGCTTGCGGCATCGCTCCGAGATATCCGAGCGGAGCCGGATTGAGAAGGAGAGCGAGCCGAGCGGCGTACGAGAGCCGGAGAGAGTTATTGATGATGCACGAGCACGGACACCGCCGGATACTGGATAGTAACGTAAGTCCCGTTTCATCCATCAAGCTAAGGATTCGGCTTAATATCCCCGCCGAGAGCGAGAACGTGGCTCTGCATTTCTAATTCGTCCTCTCGACGCCTCCGCCGCCGCCGACACCTCTTTCTCCTCATTTTTTACTTTTCTCTCTCTCTCTCGAGGTTGGCCGCTCTTCTTTTTACCGGGGCGTCGCGTCCGTTTGACTTTGCGGGACGCGAGTCCTTCGCACGCCGATCTCCCGAGTCACTCGAGAGTCACGAGAGAGCGACTCTCTGTCGGTTGAGTATCGGCCGCTGAAATATCGCCGGGCCGGTCACGCTCCTTTGAGTCCCAAAGTGTTTCGCGACTATCCCTCGGGGAATCGCCGCCTCTCTCCCTCGTAAAACCCACCGCGGCACGTATTTCACCTTACTACTCGCGGACCTGGTCCCCAAAACTATTCGGCTTGCCGGGTAATCTCCAATAGCAGGCGCTCGGTATGAATATTGAAAGAGTAGATTGCGCCGCCGGCAGAACAAACAGATTTTCAAGCAAATTTCATCGCAGTTAATAGTTTGCGTTAGCGACGCCCCCCGGGTGCTGGGGCGAGTGCTCCCCAAGGAATTTCCGCCCTATAAACTTCGAATCCAATCTGTGCCGGTACATCAGGCCCCCGCAGCATCAAACATCAGCTTAGCAAAATATTGGCGCTTCCCGCGTCGGCGTACGAGGCCGTCGCAGGGTCCGCGTATCAGTGTCTGTGTGCCGGCGGAGAGGACGTGGCCCAGGTGGTCGAGGTCTCCTCCGCCACGGGAATTCGAATCGCGACCAGTGGCCTCGCCGGCGCGCGCGCCCTAAACTCCAAGAGGGTGTTTCTGGTACATATGGCGGGCGCGTGCGTGTGTGTACGGTACCTAGGCATGTATCGCGAGTGGCCCCGTAGGCTGTTTGGCCATGGCTCCACGGAAGCGGCATTATACCGGCTTGATTGGGTAACGGCAAACGTTTGCTCTCGCCGTTACTGGCTCTCGGGCTTGGTGCGTTGACCTCCTTCGAACTGCGCCTGCCTTCGCCAATCTATGGCGGCCGCTCGCCGTCTTGCAGATGCATCTTGGCCCCCGATCGATCCCGCCCTTCGATCCCCCATCACATAATTGCTGTTCGCCTCTATCACCTTCACTATGCCACACAAGATTTCTTGTGTTTGTCGACAAAGGTTCGCGGAACATCGTCAGGGTAATTCGCGAGGTTAATAATCGATTTTCGTGCGGAGGCTGGGACGGGTGGCACGCGGAGAGCTCGAGGAAAGTTTCAAGTAGTTGGGTAGACACATGGCGTTCGGTGTTCGTCAGGGTCTGCGAGGCCTGGCCTCTCGAGCAATCGCAATTATAGCTAAACACTATGCCTCGCTACTACATCTGTTCCCCTCGGCGTACTAGCGCCCTGCACGCGGACTCGTGTGTGCCACGTGGAATGGGAAAACAGAAGGGCGCAATAGAGAGAGAGAGAGGTCGAACAAGCCGACGCGCGATGGCTGGGAGAAGTTGGAGAGCGAGATATCCCGCGGAACTGCACGGCCGAAACTTCCACTGGCCGCTGACGGTTAATCCGAGTTTCGGGAACAAGTTAGCTCGACATACTGCGGGCAAGCGAAAGCGACGCCGCGAAACTCCGCCGGGAGAAACACTGGGAAGAGAGGAAAGAAGTGGCCCGGAGCAGGGGGGTGGAGGGAACGTCGTTACCGGGATTCAATCGGGCAAACTTTTTCACCCCGTCTGGTAAGAAGAGCCGTGCGCCGCGCGGCGACCTCGTAAAACTTGGTGGGAAACTCGAGGCTCCTCGCATACCAAATGAGCCGAATCAACTAGCCATACTTTCGCCAATGAGCCCTTTCTCTCTGCCGGGAAAAAGCAAGAATTAGATCTCCGTGGAGAGGGCAACCTCTCCCGGGATGAGGAGCGAGGGGGCAAGTCCGATGGCTCATCGAGTTAGCGGATTCGAAAGAAATGGCTCTCTAATAGGCCGGCCAAACTACGCCGATGTAGAAACACTTCCTCCGGCGAAAAGAAGAGCTATAAGAAGCGGAGGAGGAGAAAAGAGGTTAGGAAGAAGCGAGCGCGGCTGTGCGCGCCGGAAGCCGCGAGCCGGATAGCGTAACCGAAATTACTTAGGCGGCCTTTCAGAGCCAACCGAGGAGAAAGGACTTGTTGCACGGGTAAGCTGCGGCCGCCGGTTAAAATATCGGAAATTTAAGCATCGTTCCACCCCCGACGAGCTTCGCCACCCCCAGGAAACCATGCCGCGATACCGCCGAGACCACCCACACCCCCGTGGTCGCTTTACATTTCGTCTATTCCGTCTCCTTCGATTCCTCCCTTTGCCTTCGCCACTTTTTCCCCGCGCGCTCCTCCTCCGCTGCTCTTTGGCTCGGCTCCTATTGCCCAGCCCTTTCCCTCGCAGGGGCCATCTTCCACCGGAACCTCGCATGATAGCGGCGAGCTTTCCACGGATACCAACATGCCTTCCTCTTTATCATCGGTTCTGGTCGTTTAAGATCGGCTCAAACATCCTCCCTCGATTCCTCCTCATTATTTCTACTCGAAACCGCTACTGCTTTTACTTTCGACTAGTGTGTTATTGTCGACGGCCATTAACGTCGCTACGCGGAACATTATGCTAACAGCGTAATGCCGTGTAAAAAGTGAATGGGAAGCGCGCGCGCGCGCGGCAGCATTATTATGCTCGGCCGTGAAATAACACGAATTCCCCCGTGATTCACGAGCGCGCATCTGCATTAATTAGCGCGCATTCGTCGCCCGGCGACATTTATTAACGCGATTGTGCGCACGTAAAACCGATTCGCCCAGTCATCCCGGGATATCGGGCCATACGCGAGCCTCGCCCATAATCAATTTCCAGGGGGGCATTTCGTCCCGCGCGGTCCATACACACCTCGTTCGAGCGGGGGTGGTGGTCTTGGATTTTTGTCCTCGCGATATTCCTCGATACTGGTTTTTAGCCGGCTATCCGTCCTTATGGGGGTTGGCGGTGGCAATAGGAGAAGGCGCGGTGCCAGGGGGCCCGGGACAAGACAAAGGGTGCGGAACAGCAGAAGTCCGGAAGGCAACAGTGGAAAGTCGCGAAACAATAATTATCCGTGCGACTCTTCCTCTCTCACCCTTAATCAGAATTCATTAAATCGAGGCATCGGCCCGTGCCGTCATTTTATTAATAACGAACCTCCGATATCGGATGATTCATCGATATGCACTGCACGCGCTCGACGATCGACACATACACATACACGGGCGCGCAAACATGGAGGAGCGGGCAATGGGAGACAAAGAGTAGGAGAGCGCAAGAGGGAGCGCCGGCATTGGAAAGTTTCCTCCGCGCCAGTACCCGGATCCCCACATTAATTAGTCCAAATTAGTGCCGGGGCTACTAATTGTCGCGCGTATTGTCGAGCCGCGTGAAGCCGATTTATTGTCTCATTCGAGCGCACCGATCTTCGCCCCCTCCCGATGAGTCCGCGTCCTCTCTCCTTCGGGAATCCGAACAAACCGGCAGTGCGAAACGCAGAGCGCGCGAGGCCGCCCCGCTACTCTCTTTCTAGCCTGCGGATCTGCCGAGAGCTCTCGATGGAGAGGAGCGCGGGAGAGAATGCAGCCTGGAGGAGCCGAGGCGAGAGAGCTGCTGCCGATACCAGGCCGGAAACAATTCCTTGAGCAGCGCACCCTTAATTATTTTCCGGGGATTAACGAGGGAATCCCTAAGCTAAATGGCTGCCACCTTCTGCTCCCGGAGGACGAGACACCGCAGCCGCTGCTGCTGCTCGCGGATATATCTCGATTCCGAGCTACCCAGCTGTGCACGGTGTAGCTCTCTGTGAGAGAGCTCGGGAGAGTGGCGAGATTATAAAATGCATTTGGAGCCGGCGATGCGTGCCAGCGGAGGCCCGTTGTTCCAGGCTAACCGCGAAACAGCGTAAATGCGGCCTCGCGACACCGCGCACTGACACTTGATTCACCTCTTGCCCCGATATCATGACGATTATCATCGGCCTGGGGATTCAAGGGTTGCGCAGAGCCACCTGCGCTTATTACAGTATTGGAATCTGATCTCTCGCTCATTGTCGCGCCGAGTACTAATCAACACCTCGGGTTAATAGCCGGCGATGAGACACCGGCCCCCCCACCCCCGATCGACCCCCGACGCTCGGGGACTTGCCCGCGCCCTCTTTTCCACTCCCTCAACATATAGTATATCTATTATTTACAAGGCGGAAGGTTGCAGAATCCTGGGGAGACTTTCCACCGGAGGAATGCGCGCTGCGGGGGAATTTCTTTGGGCGTATCGAGCATGCATCGGCGTTCGCCGGCTCCGAATCCCAGGAAGGACGAGGAAGCTAGGAAGGAGGAGGCCCTGTCGAGGGCCGCCATCACGCAAATCCGGAGAGCGAGAGGAGAGCGAAACGATTTTTCTCACAAGCCGTGGGCCGGCTCCTGCACGTGAGCATTCCTACCTGCTCGGATTCCGACAGGCCCTCGGTGGTGTAGGGCCGTCGTGCTCCAGTTGGTAAAAAGGTTCCCACGACATAGGATACGCTCCCGGAGAGCGGCGCGCGGCCGCCGCCATTTTAGTTCTCGCGCACCGAGGGCGAGGGGCCCTTCCGCGCTCCCTTCAAGGTGATACTCGACGGACAGTCCTTTGAAAAGCCCTCTCTTCCAAAGGACTCCTGCCTCCCGAGCATAATGCCAGCGGAGCAACTCACCTCGCACACGATCGAATATCGATTAGCCCTCGCTCGATTAACCTGACAGTGGTACCTGTTATGTCGCGAGCTTAAATCCCATCTCGCGGCTATCGAATCATCGTACCTGCGAGTCCAAAGGACATTGGGACGGTTTAGAGGACGGCGGAAGGATCAAGCTCGCACTGATTTCGTTATGGATTACGGGGAGGCCTGCGGGCCAACCTGCTTAATAAAGGGCAAACACATATTGCCAGGGAATTTAGTGCATCAATGAGAGGCAATGGGGGGCCGCGAGCAACCCCCTGTGGCGGCATATTAGACTAGGAGTGCTCGCCTCGGAAACGGCCCTATAATTTAATATGCCGCAAACGAGTTTTCGCTAGATCTGCCTGACGAGCACAAGAGACAGGCCCTGCCTGTCCGTGTGCATAAAAACTTTCAAGTGTGTCAGGTGCTTTGATGACCCGATTGAGCCAGAGAGCATTCGCACTCTTGGGAACTCGACGGCTAGTCCGATTGTTGGAGGTCCGATCGCTTGATATTTCTTTAGATTGAATCTAGAAAGTAAGATTGTGGAAGGAATTAGTCCTTGAAGGGACATTCTGACTAGCAATACAATAATAACAGAGAATAATCTATAATGATCGATAGAAATCTATACTTGTGACTAGTGATTCCAAGACAACTGAATCACCCTGTTACACTAAAACGAGGGGGTTAAGCGAGTACGACAAAGAGATGAGCTGGCGGATAAACGGCGGCCAGAAAATTTGTGTTGCCAATAAAAGACAATGGAGGCACTCGGCGCGCTTTGCCGAGCTGGCAGGAGAAGCCGGCGGGGTTCGTGTTGTAGAATCACGTAGTTTGGCAGGTTGAACAGGGCAAAATTCTGGGGGATTTCGTGCTATCGGATGCGAGAGAAGGGTCGGTGTTCTGGGGGGGATCGATTGGTTCGACTGGATCTAGTGGGATCGGAATCACCGGAGGGACTAGATCGCGTAGAAGCCGCCGGCCGTAGATGGTGGCGCGGGGCATCGGCATTGTGGTGCTCCCTCGGCGGCGATCGTTAATCAACTGAGAGTCACTGGGAGTGCTCATTGTGGGCGGGTTATTAATCAAATGAGAACTACTGCGGCCTATTGTCGGCCGCTGGCAGGGGTTCCTACGAGAGAAGGAGATATATCCAGAGCGAGGAGCGGGAGTGAGGGGGGAGGAAGCTTCAAGAGGGATACCGTCGTCCTAGAGAAGAGAGGAGAGACTCTCCTTCTGGTATCGACCACTCCTCGAGAGAGAGCGCGAGAGGAAGAACCCAACCAGGGATACTCACTACTTGAACCATACAGAGAGAGAGAGAGGGCGAACGCGAGCGTCTCACGCTCGGAGATGTACAACTACGTACGAGTTAAGTTCGCCCTAAGTAGAGAGATATGCGAGTGCCTTCCACCCGAAACTTTGTCGAGCCGGGGTCGAATTCGTTTTATTAGTTCCCTCTTTACGTGGGAATAAAGCGGAGCCGGGGTCACCTTAAAGTCACTAGAATCGGGATGTCAGAAGTACTCGCGAACTCCCGTGAATTATGGATTGTTTATCCCGAGAAGATAAATCTCGCGATCGGCCCAACTCATATCGCCAGGATATATGTAGCGCGCGCGCAGGGATATTTCAAGAGTGGATTAAGGGATCCTGGATTTCAGGAGGCTGCAATGGCGAGCGGCGTAATTGTTCTTTCGCCGGTGGGAGATGGCCGATATTACTTTCGCGAGGATTAGTGTTGAGTAGAGGAGTCCAGGGAGTCCTATTTCGTCCGGTGAACAAGGTGTTAAGGTGGCAAAGGACGCTCTTCCCGGCACGGGACAAAGGAAGATTATCAGGAGATCTTCGTGTACTTTCCCGTGAGCCCAGTCCCTCTGAGGAAGCCGCGTGATCCAGAATCAAAGTAAGACCGAGCTGCACCAGGAGAGAGAGAGAGAGGGAGCGAGAGAACGGCGGGAGCCGTCGTTGATGAAGACGTCGACGGGCACCTGGAGATTTCTGAAGATTACGCGCGCCTCCCGCCGACGTCGACGTGTTCCTTCGCACCTTATTCACCTTTCCACAACAATAAGCTGTAACGAGAACTTTACGACTTCGCTTCGCCGTGCGATCGAGATAGCCGCCAGATTTCCTCTAAGAACAAGTGCGATAGCTGAAAACGACCATCGAATCTCTGGTCGCAACTCCCCCTCCAGCAGAACCCGGAGCCAGCGGCCTGCTTAGCCTCCTCGCAGCAGACACTCGCTCGCCAGCCGGAAAATAAGGAAGAATTTCCCGGGGGGGTAATTTCTCCACTCTCAATCTGACAATCGGCGTCTAGCTCGGGCTAATCAACGCGTGCGCTGGACGAATTCAGGAAGCCGGTGAAAAAAAGGGAGGAGATTCTAGGGGAGGCGGGAGGGGAGAGGGTTGCTTTTGTGTGACATCAGAAATCTCGTAATGTGGGAACGGACGCGGGCGCGGGTGCGGGCGCGGCGTCTCCGGGGCGAGGCTGCCGCGCGCTCGTACGATTATTCCATGTAATTAAGTCGTCGGAACTTTTCTCGGAGCTTTCAGCTTTCTCCCCGGAGGGCTGCTGCCTCGGCCCCGCGGCGCTGTACAGTCGAGAAGCAGCGAGCGCGCGCAGAAGGCGCCGAGAAGAAGAAGGTCGAGGAGAGAAGAGATTGAGCGAGAGCCGGCAAAAGCAAGTAGAAGAGGCGAGGCGAGCGCGACCGGCCTCGACGTGGGTAGGAGGTCCACCGTCGGAGGAAAGCCGAGAAGGGTGCAGAAGGATGTAGAAGGGTGGAAAAGGCTGCAGCGGAGGAAGAGAGGAGTGCCGGGAGAGTAGGTGGAGACACAGGGCAGAGAAGCCGAGACGAGAAGGCAGGAGAGACGCGGCGCGCAGGAGGTGGAAGCCGAGGCCGAGGAGGAGAGGCGAGGAAGTAGAGGCGGTAATTAAGAGAGTTAGTTGCCGGTCTCCCAATTAGGAGCCAGTAGGAGCGAACCCTGCTACCGCGACGCCTGCCGTCTCTGCCCTGGAGCCAACTCCACCTAAAGACCACCCGTTCCGTTCCGTTCCTCGTCGTCTCCGGCGCTGGCTGCCCGACCCTACAAATGGAAAGACTACCTCTCTCTCCGAAACTCCTCGACTTGTTTCACCCTTCTCGACATATCCCCACGATTTATTCCTCCGCCGCCAGCCAATTCGGCCTCGCTCTCAATTCCTGTCCAGACGCGGCCGGCCAGTCGCTTCGGCCAAAAATCGACCAAGACGTCCTACCCCCCCCCCCCCCCCCACCCCCCCCCTCTCACTCCTCCTGGATATATATACCCTAATTCACACTGTCCTACAAACTCACCCATTCCCCTCCACCTCTCGAGCCCTCTCGCACTGCCGGCAGAAGGCGAGGAAAAGAAGTCGCAGGGCTAAACTGCACTATAACAAATTGATCGCGAGTGAAGAAAGGGTGGCACGCTTCACTCCGAGAAAGGGGTGAATAATTGTAACGAGCGGAGATTGCGCCGCGGACGATAGGATAAGAATTCAAATAAGGCCAGCGCCAAGAAAGAGAGAGAGAGTGGAGCGCGCGGTAGGGTTGGGTCTAAGGAGGGAGGGAAGTAAGGCTGGAACGGTTGGGAAGGGTTGGTTCCTTCAATTCGACGGAATTGTCGCGATTGACTCGGCTGACAAATCGAGGCTTTTAAAGGCGCCCCGAGAGCGCGCGCCGTATTGCTGCGCCTACCTTTCTTAAGGAACACCGTCCGTCCCCGGCTGTACCTCGCTCGAAAGGGAGCGAACTAAATCTCCGGCGAGTGGGGAGAGCATTGAGAAATTAACGGCGTGTCCTCGTCCCGATGGTGGAGATCGCAGGGGTAGAGAGGGCAGAGAGCTCAAAAGAGCAGCGACCCTTATCGTCGACTACTCCGCCGGGGAGTAGATGCTCTCGGGCGTTCCTAGGGTGTGCAGGCCGCGCAGACGATTTCGCAGCATCCGTCGTGCGGCGGCCTCGTACCGGGAAGAATACAGTGGTACCTGCAGGAAATGGCGACGCTTTCCCGGGAGTGTCAGTGGAGACGGCGACGATGTCGTTTCGACTGGGAGCCGTCAAGAGGGGTCTCTCGCACACAATGTATATCGGCACGCAGCGCACGGCCTCCAAGTCAGGAAGTGGGAAAGGGGTTGCCGGTGCACCGATATGACACCGCCGCCTCCCCCTTTCAACCAGTGGTTCAGCTGGTTGAAAACCTATCGACAGATCGACGCACCGGAAACTGCCGTCGCAACGCGCGACTTTCCCTCTCGCTCTCCCTCCGAGCGGCGCGCGCGCGCTTGTCAAGCTGCATCGCGCGTTCTCCTCCTGGCAATGGGAAATACCGCACTGTCGTTTACCTTCGGGGAGGCAGCCAGCCCCTCAACAGGTTGCGCATTTCTCTCCTCGCGATAACGCATCCAAGGATTCGGCCTACGCGCCGGCGTTCGCCGATCTTCAATTTCGATAGAGTCGCGCGTCCTCCCCGATTCGATACATCTACCTATCTCGCTCCCTCGCGCTCCTGGAGGTTGGCCAAACTCTCGTCGCTAGCTTTATTAACCATCTCGAATGCAGCCTCTCTCAGCTTCTTATCGGAAGGAACGTCCGAGGATCGAGGAGAGCAGCAACCCTCTGATTCGGGCGATGCTCCGTGCACTGCAGGTCAGAGAGTCAGGGGTGGAAAGGGGGCCGAGGTGCACATGAGGTGGAGGAGCGAGAGGAAGGCAGAAGTAAGTAAGTAAGTTGGTATAAGTAGGCGAGAGGGTAATATCGAGTGGGGAGTAGGGCGGGGGACGCCATTGGAGCGGAGCGCACGCGTTCTCCGTTGGGCTGGGGCCTTTGTGCTCGGAGGCCGCGCGGAGGTTCCCGTTTCGCCGTCGGAGTCGTGGGTCAGGCGAGATCCCCGGCTCTGGCTGCCGATCGGGTGACAGAGGGTCCCGAGGAACTCCTCCGGGCGCACAAGGGCTGAACACCTGGTCGGTTTGTTCGACAGGGGGGTAGGAAACGCGCGGGGGCACGGGAAGGAGAGTAGGGAGCGCGCGACGCTATGAAGAAACTGGTGGCGGGCGCGGCGTGCGACGAGTACCCGGGGCATTAGCATGACAATGGAGGCCCCGTCGAGGCCCGAGGCACAGGGACCCAGGTGCGTGGGACCGAGTTTTCGGGCCCGGTAGCCGCTGGAGGGCGTTTCGGGACACCCCCGCCGCGCGCTCGCTCTCTTCCTCGGCGATTGAATGCCCCTGTCATTCATCGCGACGACGACCCGCTCTCCTCCGCCGCCGTCGCACGCCGACCCAAGACAGAACTACATACACACATACAACTACTAGTCCCCACCGGATCCTATTACCCCGACCTCGACATTCCGCGGGCGAGACCTCATCCTCTTACCGGCTGCAAGTTTCGCGCAGCAATTACGCCTGATTAAGGGCAATTAGAAGGCCGCTCCTGCAAGACGGATCTCCCACTTCCCCCTTCCGATCGATTGCCGTCTCTGACTTCGCCAATCTTGAATCTCCCCATGCTCCCGGCAGCCATTGCCAATCTTGGATGCAGCAGCTACCGCTCCTACTGTTGCTCGTTCGAGCAGCAACTTTGACAAAATTCCTCCAAACTATGTGCCTCATTGACGCTGGGAAGGAGCGCCCGGCACTTGGTAAGCGAAACGAGCCCTACCTCGCGGCAACACAGCGTCTAACTAGCGTGAATGTGAGCGAGGCAGCGTTCGCAACCGGCCGAGGAGTATTAGCGGCAGGAAACACTATTTCCATTTTACGGACGTGTCCCGCGCGATATCCGCCACGACGACCGCGTCCAACCTTAGGTAAGCCGAGTTCCCGGCACGTTCTCACATTCTGAATCGAGCGCGCGGCCCGTCAAGGGAGGAAGATACGCGGAGGTGGGATCGAGCGAGAGGGCGAGAGGTCTCCAAGAGAGAAGAGGAAAAAGGTGGGCGACGCTCGGTGCCGAGTCCTGGAAGGATGCTGCGCGTCGCGCAACGCATATGAGGCCAGGGCTTTGCGTAAGCAGGTGTGACGATGCGCGGACACGCGTCTACCAGGAAAGCGAGCGTCCCCTTCGCGCCCGACTAACTTGCCTCAGCCAGGTGTTCTTTATTGCCGATTGCGTCTCGCGTGACACATCTCACCCGGCGAGAGTTTTCATTGTTTCAAGGAAAACCGACCTTTTCCCCTGACGGCGCGCGATTGCCAGCCGCGCTGTTTATTTTGGATTATTGACTGCGGCAAATATTCCAGGAGGCAGCATTGTGGGTAGACCGGGCCCTTGATATTAGCATGGCTCGGGTGGATCAAATCGGTGCCCGGTCGGACGCATTGTTGCTGCGTACATATAGCAGTAGCGGCCCGGGGCAAATGCTGCTCATTGTACGGTTTCTAGCCGCCCGCAATCCCAGCCCTCCGATCTCCTCTCGCAGCCAGCCGCCGACGACGTGTGCCAGTCGCCCCGGGCGTCGAGAGGACGGAAAAGCGGAAAACCGATCCGAAATTCCGACGGCCTCGCGCCCAACTCCCTCCGACCGACGTCGATCGAGAAATTCGTTAGCACGCCCCTTGAAATCCAAACTTGCGCCAACCTCTCTCCATACTTTCCCGGGACCTAGGTAAAAAGCAGAGTTCTATTGATAAAATAACGAGATACCGCGAAATCCGATGGCAATTTCAAACGATCACCATTCCAAGAGAGGATACGCTCCCAGTGGGGGTGAGAGTGTGTTAGTAGGCCACTCGGAATACCTAATACAGTATTTACGCGACGGAGTTGCGCTCGATAAGCAGCAACTTCTTCCTGCGGCGATCGTATTCGCCCGTGCTTTCATTAGCAGGAATAATGGAATGGAAAGCGGGAGCGATCGCGCGGCCCGTTTCCCCGGGTTCCGCGCGCCAAAGTTCCTATCGGCCTCCAGTGAATTTCCTGCCGCGTACAATTATCCTCGAGCCGGAGCCCGAGGAGGCCAGAGCTCCACTAGGTGTATCCCGGAGCTCGAATCGACTGGTGGAAAACGTCGCGGCGGCGAGGAATGAAAAGCGTAACCAAAACTCTGTCACGCGTGTCTGCCGGGGCAGTGGTACACGGCGGGGCCAGTTCCGAGCCATTAAGAATACATTTATCCATTATGCGCGAGGGATAGAAACGCGCGATATAATCTACCTCGGGAGCAAAGAACGCCGGCAGCCTCGTGTGTCTCTCGGTCCGGCGACTCACACCCCGCTTTTTTCAAAACTAGTTTAACCAGCAGTGACAAAACCCCCTGCGGCAACCGGAGGGTCCTGCCCGCGCGAGGACTCCACTCTCTCTCTCCGTGCGTGTTGCGTGTGCAAGAAATTCGCAGAGCAGACCACTGGACAACTTGTGGCTGCTCGCTGCTGCGGGAAAAGCGCCCGAGGGAAGCGTCCGGAGAGGAGAGAAAAAAACCGAGCGCTAAACAGACTGAGAAAGGAAGGGTGACAGGGTCAGAGAGAGGGGGGAGGGTGAAAAGGAGGGGGCACTGGTCGTTTCCAATTATTTGCAGGGCAAATATTGTGACTCGGGCAGGCGCCGATCGAAGAATCGCGACAACGATCTCAAGCTGTCATCGGCTTTCGAAAGGCCAACTCTACTCGTTCCCGACTCCTCGCTCGGCACAAGGTGCATCGAACCTCCCTTCGCGGCGAATAAAGCCGCCCGGGGGTTTTGTCATGCCGCTTTACCCTTCCTCAAAGCCGCGTAACAGTCGGCTCTCGCGCGCACGAGACACTACTCACTCTCCATTGATGCCCCGGGAGTTAATACCCACTAAGGAAAATAGTGCTGATTCTTTAAGGAGGCCAATTCCACCCGGCGAGCATCATCACTCTTCGCAAAGTGGTCTTCCCCGCATCTCATTATCCATCGCGGCAACTTCTTCCCCGCTGACATAGATCCACCCGGGCGATATCGCCCTCGCTAGTTAATTACCCTAGCCGGCGATCTCCTGGCGCTCGGGGGAAGGGAGGGTGGGGCTCGGAAAATTCGCGGTCATCATGTCGCCTCGTCTTATCTGGCGCGGGAACGTGTCGCGAGTTATCGCGAGGCACGCGTTATGGTATCCGATATTGGCCGGGCGGTCGCCGGAGTGATTAATCTTAGCTCGAGCTAGGACACAGTATCCTGGTGGCGGTGGCGGTGTCCTGGCGACCAAGTCAGGGTAATGATCCGTGGCACACACGATAACCCCGAGCGCCTTGTCTGACAGGGCCGTGTGTCCTTCCTCCTTGCGGGACGTATATCGGTCATCCCGGAAATTCCGTGAAACGAGAGGACAACTTGGATGAATATCAGCGGCGTGTACACGTAGACACGCGTATTGCGTAACTGGCAGAGGATCGAAACTCACCCCATCGGGGCATGGTCCGCATCGCCGAGCGTTCTCCCAAGGCGGATTCCCCGGCGAAGGGGCCCGTCAGATTTATAGTTGTCTAATGCATGCTGTTAGAGCTTTTAGGGTGGCTTGTTTTATCACGATAAATTTATTACGAATGATTTAAGAGAGACGAGTCCAGTGAGCTCTTGCGCCTCGGCCTCGCCCTAGGTGGGGTTGAGTGTCGAGGTCGCCGCGCCGCCGGTGTGCGCCCCGGCTACGATCTTCGTGGCGTGTTCTTACAAGCAATTGTTTTCCTGAATTTGTCCCCGGGGGAGAACCAGTCGCAGCTCGGTGGGCCAACTCTCGCCGAGAGAGCTGGTGGCACACACTCGAGCTCGCCGGCGAGTTTGACCGGTATTGAAATCGAGTGACCTCTCGCCGACCGGCAATGAGGGACGCGTCCCTCTCAGTTATAATGTTCTACTGGCTGTTTTACGAGGGAAAAAAGACAGTGGCGTCGGGGCCCAACTATCGAGGAAACGGCGACATTAATATCGTCGAGAGCTCTCCACTTATGATGACAGTGGCCCTGTCCAAACACATCACTCCTCGTCTCGTGCACTCTGGATCTCTCAATACGATCCAGCAACCCTTTCTCGCATTCTTTCCTCCCTTAATTCCCATTTCCAACTAGCCCCCTCACCTCTACTCGCAACATCGCCAACTCAATGACTCCGAGAGCCAGTGCCGCTACCAGAGAAGATGAGTCCAAGTTGAAGGAGAATCGCTGATGGAGAGAGGCTGGGCGTGTTTGCGGAGCACCCCATATATAGCGGGCTGGCGAGAGGAGGGCCGGCCGGGCCGCGTCTCGGCCGCGTGAAATCAATGTTTCATAAGCATGGATAACAGAGCCGACCGCCATGTACACCGTGACCAATGTACATCTTGATTTAGTAGGTCCGTTGGACGCGTTTAGGTAGCCCGCTCTCGCTCGCTGTAGGTAAGCTTGGGGTGGACGTGCCGTTCTCCCGGTTGCTACTCGCTCCCGCTCACGAGCTGTCTCGTTAGCAGCCGGACAGAAACGAGCTGGCCTGACCACCGCGCGCTACGCTACGCTACGGATCGCCGCCAGCGAGAGGGACGCCGGATCGAGGAGAGGAGCAAGGGAGATTTGAGAAGGTCGGTGCAAGAAAGGGAGGAAGATTAAGAGGAAATGTTTGTCAAGTTTCGAAGCGCCATTTTGGAAAGAGTACAGTTTTTAGTTATCGAAAATTGGCCTGGTAACTCGATAGAGGAGAGACGAGAGGAAGAGGTAGTACTACAGGAGCGCGAGAGAAGCCGCCGCCGAGTGGGTTCTCCAGGGCGCTCGCGACGGGGGGACCAGAGAAGGTGAGAGATCGCGGGGAACGCGCCAGTTGGAACGAGAGGAGGAATGAATGAGGGGAGTAGACTGTCTAATAAAGCAATTCCGTTATGGTGGCCGGCGTAATATGAGAAGCTATCCGCCCTCGTTGAATACGTTGAGAATTTTTATGTGGTTACCTGTCGGCCACCCTAAAGGAACGACGATGCACAGGGGCCTCCGCGGCCTGGCGCGCTCAGCGCTCCCGCCGAGATCGGGGGAGGCACACTGGCAGACTCTCTTCTCCTCGCCGGAGAGAGGAGCTGTAGTCGGCTGAAAAGTGCACCCTCGAGTGGCTTAAAGCGGTTTCGAAGTAATTCTGAAGTTGGACGCAGAAGGAGAGTTGCTTGAGCGCGCTCGCCAGGAACATAACGGAAGTAAAATGCCGAGCTTTAATTAAGGTTCGTTATGACGTCTGTCGGCGCAGAGCGAGAGGGAGAGAGAGGGAGAGGGCACGCGCCGCGGCCAGCCGTTTCTTTCCCGCCGAATTCTTAGAAATTTTTAATTAAGACTTACACCCGACCGCCGATATCTTTGGGCGAGTTAAAGCCCCGCTGAATGCCTTGCCGGTGGAACGGAAACGTTCGAGTGACTCGATGGTACTCGTGGGCATCGCGCGATTCAGCCGATCCTCAGTTTTGCCGCGGAGTCGAGTTCTCCCGGCCGATTTGTTCGCCCTCGCGTTTTACAGCCAGTGATTATCAACTCTCACAGTCTCGAGAGCGTCTCGCTACTCTCCACCACACTCTCTCTCTCTCTCTCGCTCTCTCCCCCGTCTGGGCCCGATTCCAGCCAGTCTCCTCCAGTCTTGAGCTCGAAACGAGTCGAGTCGGCCCAACTGATTTAACCGGAGCGTCAATTATTAGTAAAGCGAGACACACTCCAGCCGCCGTTCCATCTCCTCCTCCCCGCAGGCCATCGGAGAGCGCAAGAGTAACTCGGTCGAGCGTTGACGGAAAAGTTTCCAACCACTTGGACCATTAGGGCAGTCGGTTCCGAGCGAGCGATACCGATAGCCTTCGCTCCTCCTGATCTCCAATCTCCAACTGCATCGACGTCCACTCCCTCGTTATTCCTCCGGCGAAGAGCAGCTTCTTCGGCTGTTTGCCCTGGTGCGCTCGCTCGGACTCGAGTCCCTAAGAGTTTAGGAATCCCGGCGGAGCTCCCGGCGAATGAGGGTAAGTTTAGCAACAATGCCGACCTATATAACATCATTAAAGCCGCGGCCATTCGTCAGGGCGAACGGCATCCGTGACGCCGGCGGACTTCCAACGAGCGAATTAGAGAGATTTACGGTAGCGGGACGTGACCGTGGCGCGTCTGGCTACGAATGGATCGCATCCACTTTTCAGCTTGACCCCACCGCGCCCGTGACTGTTGACCCTACCAATCTATGTACACTCGCTCAACTACCTAACCATCCACCACCCAAGTCTCCCATATCGAGAGCTAATCAGCTTAGTCGCCCATTAACCAAGGTCGATCCAGCGAAAACGATCAGAGCGTCCCATTCGCTTGAGAAGGAATCGGCGATTGTTCGAAGGTGGGTAGAAAGTATTAGCGGAGGGTGTGTCGCCGCGAAGAATGGAAGAGGATCGTGGCAAAGTTTCGCGCTAGCGAACCGGAAGCCGGTGTCGGGGCGCGCGCAGCTTGCCGGCGAGTGCTCTCTCCGCGCGCACCGAAACCTGGTTCCAATCCCACGGTGTAAAACGCGCGGCGGGGGTCCGCAACTGGAATCTCCGGTTCGCACGTATACCCACCGAGCATCCACTCGCCACGATATCGCGCGAGCACTGTGTACCCCCTCTCTCTCTCTCTCGCTCTCTGTACGCACGCACACGCGCGCGCGTCGGTTATAAATCATTAGCAGTGCCCGGCGATTAGTCCCCGTGGAGGGTTGGCCCGGGGTATGTCGGGCTGGGATCCGATGTGTGCCATAAGGACGGGGAAAGAGAGAGCCGCTGTGATTATTGCCGAGTTACTGGAAGGGAAGGAATTATTAGTAGGTTCTGATTGCAGCTACTTTGCCCGGCCGGCAGGGGGGACCGATCTCCTAATGTACCGGCGACGAGTGCGAATGTATCGAGTCCGTGCCTTCCGAAAGATTAACTCTCGCTTCGCCACCCCCCCAAGCATCCCTTACTGGCGTCCTCCTCTCTCCATAGGATTCCGTTTGCGAACAAACGCCGCCACTCTCCTAACCATAACATGGGGTCGCCCTCGAGCCTATTTAGTTCTGCTTACTTGCCGACTGATTCTTGGATAAGTGGGATGATGTATAGAGTGGTTGCGTCTGCCGGATCGTCGTTGCGCAACCACTCCGCCTTGCGTTATGGAGTACCGAAGTCTTGCTTAGCATCATCTGTATCGGACAGATCGTCGAAATCTTCTTCCGAGCTTATGTAATTGCAGACGAGACTCGAAAGCTTTCTAACAATGACGCAGGACTCGGGTAAGCCCACGTGTCTTGCGCTTCGGTCCGGCGTAATCACCGTCGCTTCCTTTCCCATGTAAGAGGGTACGGCCCGCTCACGCCTCTGGTTCCGCGTTAATTGTGTTATTTGCACCGCTATCTCTTAGCGCAACGAGAAGAAGAGGGATCACCGGGGCCAATAAAAGTCAAAGTCAACCGCAGCGGGAATGGAGCGACGCTCGCTCAGTAAAGAGAGAAAGAGGGAGAATAAAGTTTCGTCACGGTCTCGGTGCCATGAATACTTGGGCAACGAGCTCCCTGACACGGCGTGACGTGGATGCGGGAAAGAGAGTGGCAGGGTACGGGCGGCGCCGGTTTCGAGGGTGGAAATCAAGCGACCCCCGAAAATCACGCACTCTTGCCCGACGCCGATGATATTCTAACTATCCCACAGTGGCGAGGCATTAGAGGAGCGTAACGTGCGGCTGACCCCCCCTAGCCCCCCGAGGCTCATCCTCCCGAAGGGTGCTAGTTGCATCTACGATCTTCCTCTCGCTCTCCCGCAACCAGTCCCGCGCGCTCCCTTCCAATATGCTACCCCTGTTGCGAGCATATGCCCCGCATGCGCCCTCGTCCCTTCGCAGGGCTAATCCGATTTATTATATAGGAGATTTCGGCGGGGAGGTATCAAGATTTTATCGCGATATCGATATCGCCAGTCTCGCTCGCGGCCCAAGGGTGGATTAAGCCCGGAGCTATCTTCGGAGAGCGGGGTGCGCGAATTAACAGGCTTGTTTTACTCGCAGTATCCCCGGAGCAACCCTGTGACTGCTGATAACGATGTATCCGCCTCGTATTCAGGAGAGTCCGACTACCCTCTCATTTCAATGCCAAACAAAGCCGGCAGACTCCTATATATACCGGGCTGCCTCCTCGGCCTCCTCCTTCTCTCTCGCCCCCCTCTCTCTCTCTCCTCTCGAGAAGAAAGAGCCGGGAGAGCGCGCGAGTCGAGGGAATCGCGCGGCGTAGAGGAGGCCGAGGAAAAAAATACTCCCCCTAATTAAGATAGAATGACTACTTCCGAAGACGTGGAATCTCCTTTCTTACCAGCGCGGCCGGCCGCAGTGGAAGAGAGCGCGGGCGAGTCCAAGTGCGGCCGTGCAGAGGCTTAGTTTCTCGAGGCACACTCTCTCTCCTCCCGGTAGCAACGAGACCGCGGCCGCCACCACCCCCTCGGCCCCGTCGCCGTCTCGGCCCTAGTGCGCGGATTCTTTTATCGCGGCTGGAAAAGGGGTCTGCCGCGCGGTCGCTGCCGGCTGCGGTGGCCGTCGACTACTTAGTGGCTGAAAAAGGGTCAGAAGGGCCGAGAACACGAACGAGCGGAGCGCGAGACGCGAAAATTATTCTCCCAATTAAATTAAGACGCCGCGGCCTTGTAATGCGTTAATTAAGTCAAGACGGCGAGCGTGTGAAAAATAATTAAGGCGACTGGACTGCGCCAACAAAAGGGGGCCGTGCGCTGCCACCTATACTCGTACGCCCCCGGGAGAAAGGTGGCCCTGCCCGGAAACGGAAGGGGTGAAAGTCTCCTGGGCGACTCTGCTCTCGTCGCCGCGTCGCTAGCCGAGTGCGCGACTCTGTTGTCGTTGTAGCTGCTGCCGCTGCTCTCTCCGCATTGTCCTGGCCCGGCTCGCGCTCGGCTTGTACGTGTACGCGTACGCGAAAAAATAACGACGCTCGCCTTGTCCCTATGGCGAGTAGAATTATTGGAGCGGCCGGCGGCGACTGCGGCGACAGCCAGTTGCAATTAGACAGGCTAGAATTAAATTAATAACAAACGGGCTGGAGACTGCGCTTGCCTGCGCCCGGCTACAAGTAATTTCTTTTAAATTGCGTTATTTTTAATTAAAGCTCCCGCGATAAGTGTGCCCCGGGGGATGTAGGCGCGAGCGGTTACTGCTTGCGAGACGAGAGAACAAACTTCTCGCCCAGGAAGGTTTGCTTCCTCAATAGGTTATTTGTGTATCGCATACATATTGTGCGAATTTTATGGCCGGTCGTTTCGCCGATTGTCCCGATTGTCGTCGCGCTACCGCTAAGCGAGAAAGGCTCCTGTGTACCGCGGGCCAGGTTTCCGCCGAGCCTAACAGAGCCCGCGATATACTATACGTATAACTCTCTCTGGCTGCAATGTTTCAATTCCATTATTTTGACACTTCTGGCGGCTCGCGCGCTCTCGCTTTACTGATAATTGGACTGCGCGCGGAGGCTGCCGGGTGAGAAAAGCCGTCTCTCTTCAGGCAGAGCGGCTGGTGCGCGCCATAGCATTTCGCATTTCAATTATTGCGCTTTAGAAAAGCACCAGGGCCCGCGACCGTAATTATCGATTTCAATGTCTCAGCCAGCGCACCCGCTCGAACCTCGGCCTAACGCCAACCACACACTCACACACACTCGTGCGGTATTTTTCATGGAAAACTGGAAATCATTAGAGAGAACTGTTTCGCTCTCCCACTTATCGAGAGAATACCAACGCGCGAGCGCGAGAGAGAGAGAGGAAAGTGGCTTCGCGCGAAATTCAATGGTGTTCCAGCGGTGTTCTTAACCCTCCATAAAGTGCGTCCCCAAAGCACGGCCACAGATTCACTTAGCACCAGTTAACACGTTGACGGAGAGAGAGGGAGAGAGTCTCCCCTTCGCGCTAGCTCTCTCTGCGAAAACTATTTAACATCTTCCTTCCCAACTCACCCGATGTGCCTTTCTCTCTCGCGCGCGCCGCCTCTCTCGTCCTCGTGAAACGTACTTCATGTCACCACGTGGCTTGCGTCGACCCCAAGCACGCTCGAAAGGGGGACACACCCCCTCGCCGCAATTCACGCCCTGCCCTGCTCCCGACAATGCCACACATAGACTTTCTAATGGGAAAGTGCCTTCCAATTTTTAAGCTTCCCACCTCGAGGTAATTCTAAACTAATCGCGCTGGAATTCTTCCAGGAAGCTGTGCGTCTGGAGGACTTTCCTTGAGGGGTAGTTTCCGGAGGTTCGGATCGCAGAATTGGACAGTCTTAGGGAGAGGTGGATGGGGGTGGAGGGTGTCGAGGTCCGTAGATGAGAAATGGGCTGTTTGAGAGGCCCGGGCCGCGTGTAGGCGTCAATCACAGACCGCGCATATATTTACGAGAATTGGGCGATGGGGGTAGAGGCCTTCTCCTGTGCTCAGCGTGCGTCGTCGTCTATCAGAGCTTGAAACACACCCCCAAGGAGCGAGCGAGAGAAATGTTGTACCCCCTGGATCGACTGTGTTGGCTAAATAATGGATCCCAGAGGGTGGGTACGCCGTGTCAACTGCCCTGACAGTGCGTGACATTTCCTAGCTGGCGTACACCTCTACCACCACCGCCGGGAGAGCCGGTAACTCGCTCTCTGGGAATTCGATTGGTGGCCCCCCACGAAAAGGAGCATCGTGGGGTGCGAAATCAGACCCGCTCCTAAGTGCAATCGAATTACACTTTCGCCTCGAGCTCAACAGCCCAAAACAAGCCGATCCGGGAAGCCAGTCGCTCTGCTGGTTAACCACGCCTTACAGCAAACCCCACTTCAGACCCACCCAACGCATGGAAAAATAAGCCACCTCCTTTTAAATTTCATTAATGTTTGTTTTCCAGAAACAAATCAAATTGCCTCAATCAAACAGCCAGCCGAAATCAACAATGAACCGCTTAAGACTAAAATGACCATCTGCGCGGGGCCTGCAGAAATTAGCGGAGCGATTAAGACAATGTGGTAAACTGAGAGAGAGAGAGACGGGCGCATGGAAAGTGCGTGGCAGAATGATCGCGACGATGACGACGGAGGCAAAATTCGATTCCAGTAGGCGCGAGGACAAAGGGTTGCCTCCGATGGCAGAGTAAGGCTCTGTTCCACGCTGGAACCCGAAACCACCCCTCGAGAGGTATGGCTCGGGCGAGATCCCCCTCCCGGCGGGCTCGGCGCGCGACCCGTTTAACAACGAACAATCGCGTGCGTTTTCTCGGCACAAAAAACCGAGCGTCGACCTGTCCAAAGTTGCTGCGACAACAACTGTCTCGGGCGCCGATGGGGGTCAGGGGGAGCCTGCGGATGCCCAGGCTCCCATGGACCCTCTCGCGAGCGAGTGAGCGTGTGGGAGTCGACTGTTTGTTCAGTCAATCCTTCTGCTTACCCGAACGTTTTCCCTCGATTCTCACTAGGAATCGTCCGCCTCTAGTTTTCTTTCGTCTCGTTTGACCTTAATCCTCGCGGAGCCCTTCGAAGCCCGTTGAAAAGGATGTTCGCGAGATCGTAAACACCCGGGGAAAATGACTCGGACGGATTTTATCGCGGGAGTGGGAGCGTTTTAAAGGCCCCGATCGGAAGAGTCCCCCTGAGGGCGATGTTTTAGACTTAGGTTAGTTTAAAGTATTTTCGGCCGGTTATTGATGGCGGACGCTATCGCGAAAATTGGCCCCCGTTGATGCTTGCGATGCCTTCCATCGCCCTTCCCTATCTCAAAGCCCCGCCACCGTCAGCCTATCTCTCCAGATCAAACTCGTCTTATCAAAATGCGAAGCTGCTCGGCAACATTTCAGCAGATCCCGCGCGCTCTTAGCCCAGAGTGCCCGAGTCAATCTCTCGATAATGGCGGCGGAAGGGAGGAGCTGTCTCGGGCGGAAGCGCGTTGTGTGCGCCGGCGGAGTGAACAATCTCGTTTTGGCGAGGGCACAGCGTCGAGTGGGAAGTGGGCGACGAGTATCGATAACGCCGCGATGACGGATTGTGGCGCGGTAGAGGAAGGGCCGGCTGTTCGTTCTAAAATAATAATCAGTGGAGAGCTGCCGCCACCGCCGGGGGCGAGAGCTGCTGGCCTGGCTGGCTGGCTGACGGTGGATGGGAGAGGCGAGCGTGGCGGCAGTAGGCGCGGAATAATCATGGATTCGGTGCGCGTCCAGGCCGTCGCGCTAGGCGCCAATCATGCCAACATTCAGTGGTACGACGTGCAACGGTATTACATACAAGCCGGGCTGGAGAGTGCCCAGGGCCGAGAGCTAGAGCGCCACGCGTGCTGCCTCCGAAAAGAAGAGGGACAGAGAGAAACCCCCGGAGAGCCAGCGAGTCGATTCGCGAAACTCACCAATTATTTGCCCATTCGTTGGCAACGTGCGCCAAATCTACAAGTGTTTACCCTGCCCTCCGTCCATCCATCCCCTTCGCCATCCTACTGTGCCACACCGAAAACCCCCCTCTCCCTCTCTCTCTATGCCATTCGGTACCTTGCAAAAACAAAGGGCCCCGGCGAGCCAACGACACAAAAAAAAGGAAAATCCTGTAAACAGCGCGAGTCCGGAAAATCGCTGATGTCTCCGAAAAATCGAAAGCCCACGCCGTCTGCTTTCGAGCGGTTTATCCGAGCCCCAAACCCCCGCGCCGCGTTCTTTCGCTCTCCTCTCAGCCCCGCCACGGACTCAAACGATTCTGATTGCAAAGGGATAGTGCTGTTGCGCTAGAATTGCTTTTTCCCGCCCGCTCCATTTTCCAACCACTGATTTTCGCCGGTGTTTGTTCTGCCTTTTGGTTGATCAAGCGGCGAATTAGAGGGAGAGTGGGTGTTGTCTTCCGAGGGGGGGTTAAGTATGGCAAACTGTATGTAATACTGCGGGGGAGTGGAGGAAGGGGAACTCGAGAAGGAAGGCGCAGTAAGAGGAAGGTAATATCGTGTATTGGTCGGACGAAAAGGCGAAAAGGTGTCGAGGGTGCAAAATAAAGGGCGGCGGAGCCAGCGGAGGGTCGAGAGTACAGGAGAGTGGCCGAGATATTTTATAATTGATTCTGGGAAATTCGATCGCCGATAATGACGTGTAAACACTAATTACGCCGTGGTGGCACTAATTAGTGGCTGCCGGTGGCGGCGGTCCTGGCCTCTACCTAGCCACGGTTGCCAGATGTTAATTAATTAGAGCCACTCTGCCGTGGTGCCCGCCAATGGCTGATTCCCGCTCGCCTCGCATCCAGCCGAGGCATCGAGGATGATCCCCCGCGCCGCTGGGTAACTCAGCTCGCGAGAGGCGAACCTCGTCGGCGAGGAATCCTTGATCCGCGCGCTGCTCCTTCGTTACGTGTGTCGAGGCCGCTGCGCCGCTTTTAATTACCGATTGGCAAATAAGTAAATTGCCGTGAGAAGTGGGGAGGGGGCTGGATCGAGTCACGGGCGAGCGGTCAAACGGCATCGGGTCCTCGAGAGGACTGCGACACTTGAAGCCGCCTCGACGCTAAATATCTCGCCGGTCGTGGCCGGCAAGCTGCGAAAGATACCCCGCGTGGATATGAGAAGCACTCGAACCGGCCTTCGAGATGGGAATCTGTCGGATTTATCGCCGATTTATCTTTGATGTCCCTCGAAACGTCCCACTCCAAGTTGCGCGCGCGCCCGCGCGGAATCGGGGCCGAGCTCTGCCGCGCGAAATTCACGCTCGCCAGTAATTTCGTGTGCAGCCTCGTCCACCAATCAGAGTGATTACCTCGGCAACCGACGCCAATCGAGGGGAGCACTCGCGGTACTAATAACAATAATAACAACAAAACGCAGTAGAGCGCAGGAAGAGAGAGAGAGTGGCGAAAAGAGGGAGAGAAATTGGAGTGGGCGAAGGAAGGAAGAGGAAGTAAGGATCTGGAGAGGAGCTCGAAGCCGGGGAAAGCTCGGCCCTGGTTCTTGTCGTCTGGCGGCTCTTTGACTGATGATTGGCAATCCGTAAGCCGATTACGAGGCCGAGTGAATGTGCTCGTCGGGCCGAGAGTCTAACCCGGTCCGACCAGCCCCCAGTATATGTCCGCCGCGTGTGCTCTCTCCTCTCTCCTCTCTCCTCTCTCCTCCGCAAGGCTCTCTGCGTCTCCAATGGAGCCTCGCTCAGCCACAAGCCCATCTCTCTCTCTCTCTCTCTCTCTCTCTCTCTCTCTCTCCGATTCGCTCTCCCCGCGACCCCCGAGCCCTCCGCCATAGAGAGCAGCCCTCGATGATCTCCTTATTAACCACAGCTCGATAATTGCGATCGGCGAGCGATTACGGTGCGCCTCGCTGGCCGCCCTACTTGCGGGGCGGCCGCTTCTCGGATTAGGCAGATTAGTCGTCGGTTATACCGCCGGATAATTGATTGCGTGCGCCGTGATCGCGCGTCCACCTATACACGCGGCCTGCAATTAAACGCACCCTTTTGCCCCTCAGACTCACCTGTGCACCTGTGCACCGGGCTGGCGCCCGGCCAAAGATGGATCCCACCCTCGTCGCTCCTTCTCGCCAGTCGAGGGAGATTGGTCCTCTCGCCCCAGGAACCCTTTCGCCGCCGGTAGCCTGAAAGAGATTGATTAGCGTCAGCAGCCGCAGCAATCGTAATTCGGCCGCAATTTGCACGCAAGATAAATTCGACGAGACTCGCCGCCCCGCTTAAAGTTTCGAGAGCCACCTGGCTAGTGGGAGCACCCTGGACTGCGCGTGGATGCGAGCCACGAGATCAGGTGCGAATGAAATATAAACGCGCGAGCTCGCCCGATATCAAGGAACCGAGAGGAGGAATCCTTTTTTTTTCGGCGAGCCGGCTGGTGGATTCGCCGCGCGCGGAAATGTTCCCGGTTAATTTCGAGCGGCGCCGGGCCAAAGAGTGTACGAGCGAAATCCGTACCGAGGACATATTTAATATAGAGAAGGGAGGCGGGAAGGGAGGGGGCTGGGGACACGAGGTAGGCGTGTGTACATCTGTCAATGCATCGCTCGAGGCCTTGCAATTTCAAGGGGCAGGGGTCGCCGTGGCTTGCTTGAGTTATTGGAGGTTGTCAGCGGTGGCTTCTGCTGCCAGAAACACGTGCTCCGATTTCGCGGTAAATCGTCGCCTCGATTCCTACCAGCGAAACCTCCTCCTCCGACCACCCTCGACCTTTCTCCATCTCGCCGTGTGTTTCGCCTGCCACCCCGATCGACCTCCTCTCCGCCTAGACCGACTCTCTCCACCTACCCCGTCGATATACCGACGCGACCATCCTTTTCTCCGAGGTATACCTACCGCGGCAAAAAATCCTGCCCCCCTGCGCGAAAATAATGGCGCCGACGAAAAGAATGCCGACCAGTCAGGTGGATCTGCTGGCAAAAAATGATAGAGGAGACTGGCGGGCAAAGAGCAGTCGATTGGAGGTCTGGGAATCTCTTTACCATACATATAGCCTGGCCCACGCTCCCTCATTCCTGATGCGCTCGGAGGCCAGTTATGGCCTTTGGCCCACTGATTTTAGGCAAAATCTTAGTTTCTAGACTCAAATTGAAGCAATATTAAGGATTCGGGCAAGTTTGAAAACTTTCGAAAAATCAAAATATTTATCTAGGGATTAATATGTATAATCAATAGTAGTGATTATATATGTATAGTATATAATAGTAGAAATGATATAATCAATAATAGATTAATATAATCAAAATATAAACTCTTCTTAGTTTGTCAATTTTTACATTTTTCCAACTCGACCAATTTCAACTCAAAAACTGAGATTTTACTCAGAATTAGTCGGCTACAGGCCGTAATTGTATCATACGCACACAAAGTACACAAGCTCCGCTTATTTTCATTGTGACTGATGCGTTGAATCAACGAATCACGACTGTCGTCCTCCCGTCAAGTCCTTGACGCCGAGAAATCGGGAATGGCCCGCGCAAATACGAGATGTTTGTACTAAAAGCAATACACACTCTCGGCGCCCGCATGGCTGGGTCGGGGGCGGTGGTAACTCGAGGCACGGAATGTTTGGCCTGCTAAAAGTCCTGCGGCCGCGCGCACCGGCTGTGTCTGTGGGCGACGCGCGATTATCGAGGACACCACTTTTAAAATGTCGCGACACGTGCCGGGCCCTTCCGAAAAAGGGTGACCCCTTTGCCGGGGCAGTGTCAGCAGAAAATCAAAGGGCGAGGAGCCAACTAAAAACAGACCGCGTGCTCGCGTTCGCACGGAGGATGGCGCGAGCGCGGTCGCTCGGGCGGAGAGGCTTGTTAAATCAAGCAGGAATCCTAATCAACTCGAGATGGTTTACTCAGCGCAGCCGCTCTCCCTACGAGATCGGGGATGATTGATACTTTATTAAGCTGGCCGCGTCGGTCGGGTGATTAGGGAAAATCGCCGGGGAAAACTGTCAAGACTTGTGCGCGCGTGGCGGATAGGGGGTTGGGGTGGGCTGGAAGTTGGAAAAATGCCGATGGAGAATTCAACTATCGCCGAGCGATATTGGCGAGGGTAATCGATGCCAAGTATTTCCTCCGAGAGGGCAAGAAGCGAAATGAGGAATGGGCGCGTGACTGTAGAGCGGAAGTTTTCTAAAAAAGGAGAGGGAGCGAGAGGGAGAGAGAAGCCCATGTCCGCCCGTAGAAGCACCCTTCTTGTCTATTCACTCGAGTCGCCCTTCGCCAGCTTCATCGATTTCTTTTCATCGCGATACGAAAATAGTTTCGAGTGGCCCGGCGGAACTCGAGGGCTTCTTAAGGCCGACGAAAGGGTGTACTTCTCAGTGACAGAGAACCCAAAATGGCGGTCCCGATACGCCGCCACTCTCGGAATGGCTCGGCTGGTACACGGGAAACGCATTAAATTCCACCACTGAAAATACAAACGGTGCCACAGGACAGTGAAAAAAAACCGATGTAAAAAACACAGAGTACCCGCTCGCTCGCGAGAACGAGAGAGAGCGTGAGAGAGAGAGATCGCGTGGCGGAATTTAAATGCGGAATCCTTTTGGTGGCACGCGATTTCCCCATTGTTCGCGGCCGTCCTATTTTCATCACTTCGGCAACCCATTTTCTCGGCGGGCGAAACGCTCCAACTTCCAACAAACTCTTTTCCCCGAGAACACACAAACTCTCCCTTTTCTGCGGCGCGTGCGATCGCCGCCGGAGCGGAAGGGCCCGTCGCGGCGTTAATTGTCAAAGGAAGACGTCGGCGGCCGCGCGACAGAAAGCGAGAGCCACGCCAGGTAAAAAGGCTCGCGGACAAAGCGGCAAACGCCAAAGTTGCTCGCGCGCGCTCTCTCCACGCGTTGCCAATGTCAATGAACCTTTATGGGCGCGCGTGCGGAGGACGCGGAGGACGCGGAGGACGCGTGGTGCCGGACAAAAAAGCCGGGCGGCAAGAAGCCGCCGGCTGGTTGGGTAGGCAGTGGGTGGCTCGGCGGAGAGCCCGGAGGGAGAGCGAGAGAGCGGGACAGAGGATGTTTTAATTGGACCAAATAACAAACTGTGATTGTTAGCGGACTGCAACAACCAGCCTGCTCGTGTGTCGCTTGGCAATGGGCCGGCGCGCGAGCCCGGAGCCCCGGAAAGCGGCCGGAGATTTCTTCCCGCCCGCTTCTGGACCACCGCGCGCCGCGCTCGCATACGCTTTTCACCCTTTCGCGGGGATATAATAAAATCGCGAACGCGTGGCCCGTGGGCCCAGTCGAGTCGAGCAGCGCCAAGCCGCACTCTTTCTTTCTTCGCGCGCCGTTTGTAAAACGCGGCCGCGCCCTCGAGTGCGCGTCAACCTCTTTGTCCCAGTGTCGAATGAGCCACGAACCTGGCTGCTCCCCCTGTCGTCCCCCAACATACCTCCCCCCCGACACACACTCCCCTTCTTCGAGCCGCGCGCCACCTATTCTCCCATGCTTTACGCAACCGCGCGAGAATGAGCTCCTCAAACGTGATAATTGTACATTGTGCAAAAATGTCAACCCCCCGGCTCCGGCACACTCGCCGGAGTGCCAGCACTCCGCGCGCTATAACAGAGAAACCGAGAGAAATGGTACTCGGTTTTCCTTTGTCGTCTTTTCGGAAAGAGACTAGGACCAGCAGGAGGAGGAGGAGGAGGAGGAGGAGGTATAATATGGTGGGTGGTAGTTTTGCGAGGCGGGCGATTCCAGCAGGTCTCGAATATACCGGACGGACACCCGGTAGAGCGGAGCGGAGCCGGGGCTCGTTCCCATTGCGTAGATCAGGGAAGGATTTTAATACGAAGAAAGCCGCGAGGTAGGCAAGCCTCATAAATACAGTTTATCCGGTGGCACGCCCATCCACGCTCATTATTCCGAAATATCTCATTCCACCGGCAGCCCCTTCCTCATCCGCCCCCGTCCGCCTCCGCGCTTCTCCCCCCGTCCACCTCCTCCTCCTCCTCGCCGCTCCTCATCGTCCCGTCACGCCAGATTAAAAAGAGTCTTATCTCCAGACGTGGAAGCGAGCAAAAGAGGGCGAAGCAAAGTGCGCGCCCGCGAGACCACGCGACAACCAACGAGGGATGGATGCGCGCGCGCGCCCTGCTGCGGTGGTGGCCGAGTGAAATTGGAAATAAAGAAAAGAGAGTCCTCGCCTAGTGGAAAGAAGCGGCCCGCGCGCCGTTCGAAACGTTAATTGTCCAATAAAGCGGAGTTACGAGCGGCGAAAATATGCCGTTAGCATGCTGCCAAGGAGACCTGGAAATGACGCGGAAGGACGTTACTTCTCGCTTAACTCCGCGACCCTCCCGGCCGCGCGCGCGCCAAGAAAAAAGGGAGCGTAAATCGCCGATATCTCGGACCATCTTCCACTCGGTAGCAACGGGCGGGAAAAAATGTATCAAGGAAAAAGCTCGCCCGCTCCACTGGCAATCATGCGTGTATTCAAGGTGCCCCGCGTTGGACTAGCCGCTCTCTTCTTCCTTGGGTCGGTGGGTTCGAAATATTTCAATCCGCGGCGCCGCGGCAGCCTGACACAATAGCGGCATGCGTTAATGGGATTAGTATGGTTGCCAGAGGGCCGGTCTCGCGACAGGAGCGCACACGCCCGACATGGCCACGAGGTCGAACTACATACGTGTTGTACATGTGCCCACGCAAGCCGCTCGTCAGGATCTATAGCTCGGAGTGGAATAGCCTGAGGGATCCTCCGGGGAAGCTAGATCCAAGATATCCGAAATAATGAAGTCTTGACGGAAGCTGCGAGTGGATTGACGCGCGCGACTCATGCAAAACAGCGGCGCCGATGGGGGGAAACTCGTGCTCCATCAAGGGAGCTCCCATCTCCGGGACTCGGGAGGATCACCGTCATTTTCATTAGCGTGGCCCGTGACTCTATTAATTACCAGGTGCTCGGGCGCCCGGCGCGTTTAGAATCCGTGAGACTCTTTCAGAAGGCCGAGATTCTCCGAGGATACCGAGGCGACGACGAGCCGGCGGACTCTCCAAGAAAAACGGGGGAAAAAACGCTACTCTCCAGGGAGCGCGAGAAGAAGAGACGAGAAGAGAAAAGAGAGGAGTCGAGGCGAAGACGAAGAGGAGGAATTTCTCGAGAGGCGGAAGAGGCAGGGAAAATGAATTCGGTGTCCTGACGGCATGGAAGCTTGCAGGGCATGCAGGACTCCCGGGAACAGGATTGCACGGGATTATGATTATCCTTGCCGCGAGGAAGGAGTGATTTATCCTGTCGCCGTCCTCATTACTGCTCCCGGTCACATAATCCAACCTGCTGCCACACCCTGGAGCTGGATGCTGCTGGCGCATAGATTAAGCCACGTCCATACCAGCGTGCACCAGCACCAGCAGCCTCCTAACCATCCTTTCGAATTAACTCGGCGCAAATACTTGGGTGTCAGCTCTCGGGGCCAAATATTTCAGCCGACAAGTCGCCCCGCCAATGGACATTTTGACGGACAAGCTTACAGCGCGGATCAGAATTTGTTGGTCGAAAATTCCCTCGGTCTCGTGACAAGCGCGCCGATACATGTACATACTTCTCCCGCGAGCGCCGACCTGTAATTAAAGCCGAAGCCCGCGGCCGAAGGTCACAATTTATACCGAAGCGAACTTTGTTACGAGAGTAAAATATATATTTTCCCGCGAAATTCCTCGGTGAAAGGGGCCATTTTTTTCTGCGGGCTTTTTGAGGGAGGGAAAAAGCGGCGATGGCGGTGGCTGCGGCGGCGGCGGGCGATAGTAGCGTGATTCGCGTGGATGCCGGGAGCCGAGAGCCGAGAGCCGAGAGCGGCTGGGCTGCTGGCGAGAGAGCCAGGGAGGTTTGGGTGGACGACGGGCTTTTTACCGAGAAGAACATAAATATGGGGTATTATTCTCCGGAGCTGCTCGCTCGGCTGGCTGTCCCTCTGATTTATAGGCTCGGCTTGTGAACACGGCTGCCGGTATTTTTATTTAAATTTAATACACTCCACTTGCCGCCACGCGCTCGCTCCTCTCTCCCTTTCTCTCTTTCTCTCCTCCGAGCTCTCTGTCCGACACGAGAACGAGAGAGTGAGAGAGAGAGAAGGAGCGCGGGGGTGTATTAGGTGGCTTTAATAAGCGGACGTGCTCTCCGCCAGAGTAAATATGTATATACTACTTGTCGAGAACGCGCTGCCGCACACTACTGATGATGATAAACGGGCGAAACTATCCCGCGCGACCTCCTTTCCCGGTACCCAACACCTCGCCCCTGCAAATCCGACAAGGCCGAGTCCCCGATGTCCCCTCAAGGAAAACTCGTGTCTTCCACGCATCGAGCGAAAGAGCTAATCGGTTTTATTAGTCGCCGCTAATGCCGTCCGGCCACTAATTCCCGGGGTACGTGTGGTTGAGTACTATGTGCACACACGCTAAGTCGATCCTTCTCGCATGATGGATCGAGCTAATGTAGCGTATTACGCATTTACGCGGAGCACGCAGACACTGGCTACAGACGATGATCCTAAGCTCCGAGCAGAGAGAGCGAGAGAGAGAGAGAGGGCGAGCAGGCGAGCGAGCAGATCTAGAGGGTGACCGTGGGAGAACGTACACTGGCTCTGCCTCGCCACGAGAGTAGAGAGCACAGGTACATAGGTGCTTCCCTAACCGAGGGCTGCGAATCTTCGATCAACCACGAAGCCCTTTAATTCCGCTCGGCGGATCCCGCCCCCCACGATACTTCTATCCTCATCCTACTAATGACCATAATCCCCCTAGTAATTGGACAATGATTTCCAACGATCGAGATCACGACCAAAGGCCACGCGCGCTCTACAGTTCGCGCTGTCCATTCCGTGTTACTTCACGGCCGTCAGCACCTGTTTCTCAACGCGGATATGATGTTTCCCCGCAGAGGCATGTATCTCGCGGGCATTCAGAAAAGTTGGACGTCCCTTGGCGGCGAGCTCTCGACCAATAGTCGGAGAAGCGCATCAGTCTGATCCGCGGATACAGCGAGGCTTTCGTGCTCACCACTTTCTGTCTGTCTGGCCCGCAAAAGAGCACCCGAGGCACATAATACCCGCGCGAGGCAAGGAGATCCCCGAATAAAATTACCAGTGGAGAGGAAGGGGGGAGGACACGCTGGGGTCGGGAAGAGAAATATGCTCGCAGACAATATGTTTTCTTCAGCTGGAAACGGGCGCAACAGTGTAGCCCGCGTTGCGCTCGCTTTTAGGGTGGCTCGGCGACGCTTGTAACTCGGTTAAACTGGCACGGATATTTCATTAACCCCCGTCCCCCTGAAGAGGCCCCAGGCCCTCGCGACCCCACGCACGACCCCAGAAAGAGAAACTCCCGGCAGCAGAACACAGCGGAGAGACAGTCAGGGGGTCGCAGCACGCTCTGCCATCCTCGAAAGGCAACGGCTCCTCTCGCTGTTCGAACCTCGTCGCATTAAGTCGAGTAGCGTCGGCCACCCCACTTTCCGCTAAATTGTTGACACGACAAATATATCGCCTGCCGCTTATTCCCCGGGTCCCACTGGCGAGGGTCCGGCTCGAAAATCGGATGGGCGATCGAGGGGGCGGACTTCTCCAAATACTCGCATAACTTTGACTTTTCAATGGCGCGGGCCGTTGGCTAAAAATTATCTTAAGCAGTTTCGAGCTATCTGCGCTCGATCGGGCTGGTCTTGTTAGAGAGTGGGGGGCAATGTGTCCCGGGTGGCCTTTAAATTTTCACCATCAGCGCCGGCAGTGTAGAACGCGGGGCCTGAGAATCGGGCGATGGGTAGAGGGTGGGTGGTTGGGGGCGCGGAGGGTGGTTTGAAGGATGGTGCAGTGGACCGGGGGACGGGCGGAGGTGTTATCACGGACATTAGCTTTCAACGGGTATCCGAGGATATAAAAGTAGCCCGGGGCAGCCATTACTCGGACATTGTCCGCGCGACTCTCTTTCCCTCTATCCTCTCTATCCCGTCTGTCATCCCCTTGCGCGCACTGTCTCCTTCCGGCGGAGCCGCTCCTTCAGCCTCTCCTGCTTCGAGGTGCAACGAACGCCAGAAGGAGAGAGAGAGAGAGAGAGAGAGGGGCAGAGGGTGAAACAGTCTGGGAAGGAGTTAGCCTAACTGGCCGGAGAGTACGAGAGCGAACAAACGGGAGGAGAAGTCTCCTTATCAGGAATTCTCGGCCCGTGCCGCCGTCACCTTGTCGCAAATCCATTTCCCAGTCGGCGAATTTCCACTCGTACACGTTCCTGGGAAATTGGGACGAGGGCTGGGTTCCCAATCGCGGGAATTTCCTTCGGCTGCCTCCTTCTTTAGCCCTCTTTTCCTTCGCCACCCCCCACCCCCCGGCTTTCTCTCCTCGGACGAATCCACGTGAACCCTCTACCCGTACTCTCCCGCTGATCCTTCCTTTCTCTCCTTCTCATTGGCAATATCTCGCCGGGAAAATGGAACTGCACGCCCCGAGAAAGGAGCCTCGCTCTTAATGGATTGTGCCTAATTTCTCCGGGAGAGTCCCACTCTCGCGATTCCGTAAGAATCCCTCGGACAACTCCACCCCCCTTACGGCCAAGCTATCGGTGCTTATTCCATTGGAGTTATTAAACTTTCTCGATTACTCGCAGGTGAGGAAAAGCGAGGGAATAACTCTATCGGGTTGGAGGAGGTGTCGGAGCGTGTCGCGATGTAAGTGCAGGTATTATCTCGCGCGGTTATAAATCCACATATTTCCCGTTAATTAGCTGCCAGTGAATCCGAGTGAATGCGCTCAGTGGCGGCGGTGAGCGGGCGCGCGCGTGTCTGATGTGTTTCGACGAGCGCGGAGAGAGAGACGGGAAGCAATTATCCGGCACGCGATCGCGGTGCAAGCGAGTGACTCCGCTCGCCCACCCTCGGCCTGCCAGCCCGCCCTTTATTCGAGGCAATGGGGTAAAAAAGACTGAAATATTGGCAAGCGGTATCTCAACAAATTAGCCCGATGAAATGCAGATGGAACACAAAGTGAGCCAGCAGCCGGCGGTGGAGTGGGCGGACACGGTGGGGGTGGCGCGGCGGCGGCATCGACGCTGCCGGTGTTCTCGCGCAAGAGCGCGCGCCGGAGTGAGAGAGGAGAGAGAGGAGAGAAGAGCGGAGGAAGCGAGCGAGCAAGCCGGGCAGAGAACGAAGAGAACAGCTGCTATCGCAGCCGGAGAGAAGTTCGAGGGTGAGATAAAGCGAGCCGGAGGGAGAGCGGCGGGAGGGAGAGAGGGAGAGAGGGAGAGGGCGAATCAAAGTAAAGTCGTTCAGACTCATTGAGCTGGAAGTAACCGACAGAGTGCCTTCCGCGCCCGGCGCTACTAATCTTATGCAATTACTTTACAATTCACTTTCCCGCTTGGCACTCACTGCCAATAGAACAATCTCTGAAATCGAGTTACCCCTCGAAAGTTTTCAGCCGCCCCCTCCTCACCCTCTGGCCTTCTACCGACCTGTGTCGTGCACCCTCACCTCTTCATCCCTTTTTTTCACACTCCGCTCAGCCGGCACTCGCCCAACTGCAAGTCGATCGCATCTATACTATTTCGAGTTTAACCATTCGATCCGCGAACCGCGCACTCCTCTCGGCCTCTCCGAGGGACTCGTATCCCTCCAGGAAGCCAGGGATTTCCATTGATCGACGCGCATAGCTAAAGAGCGAAGAAGCCGAGATGCGTAGGAGGTGGAGGAGGTGGAGTGAAAGGTGACTGAGATGGCAGGCGATAGTCAATGGGATCGCTAAGTGCATCAAAAGAGAGGGCACAGTGCGCCGGGCGGCGAGGAATCATTAAAAGCGGCGAACGGAAGTATAATGGCAGAGGGACAGAGAGCGCGGGCGTCGATATCAATATCTTGGGCACAGTCTGCCCGTATCCCTATCCAATCTTAGTTATTGAAAAAACTACACAAGACCGGCCTAAACAATCGAAGCCCCATGGGGCCGAGTCGACGCAGAGACCTAGGGCGGGGGAGAACTAGAGAGAAAGCGAGGGCATGGGGAACCCGGTGCCATTTCATTAAGGAGCACTCCGCGCTTCCTCCGATTGAATTCGGAGAGTGACGCCGAATGAAAACCGAAATACTTTTTGTACCGCGATCGAACGCTCAAAAGCCACCACCCCACGCGCGTCAATCGATAACCGATGGTCTCGCGAATATCCTTCGCCGCCCACCGCCTTGATCCCTCCCCCTTGAATTCATTATACCAGCACGCGCTGGTGGCTCTCGCTCTCGCTCGCCTTTTTAATCTACCGGCGCGGCGTGTCACCCCGTTCCATTTCCCCCGCGGAAATTATTACACTCTCCTTTATTAAATCCACGCGGTGACGTCTAGTTCTACCACGGATTTCCAGCTGGTACGACGAGAGTCGCGGGCCAGGGGGGGGGGGGGGGGTTGTAGATACGGATCGCTCGTTTCGCTTTGGTGACATTAAACTCTGGTGTATCGGGGAATGCGATCTCTCGGTCAGATGGATAGAACCACTTGAACCTCCACTTGACAAGGGGCGAGGCGAGCTCGCTACCTTTCATCGTCAGCTGGATATATCGAGGTCGAGCGCGCAGTTCATCAAAAAAGGGACAGTGAATTAATCCGGCCCCGATGCACATGGCGCGCGCGCGTGTGTGGCTCGATCGATTTGGAACTGCAAGTAATCCCGACTGGTCCCCATCAGCCTAACAGCATCAGGCACTCGCTTCTATCTCGTACTTGCCGGTGGGAGTCGCGGCCAGGAAAGGAGCGGGAGCGAGAGCCGGCCATTTCCAAGAGTTCCAAGAAACAGAGAGGACGAATTTGATTGAGCCGGGGTTCGCCGTTAATCGCAGTGATTCCGAGGCGACCAGCCATGACATTGTGCCCCCCTGGACCATCTCATAATTGTTTCGTAATGGGAGGCCGGGAGCGGGCAAAACAAACAGGAGCGGCATATGGCCGAACTAGGGCCCCCGACGAAAGAGGGAAAGAGTGCGAGAGAGGGGGAGCGGGGGAGCGGGGGACAAATGAGTTGGTAGAAATGGTGCAAAGCGCCCCAGTGGAGCAGCAGCGACGACGACGACGACGGCGACGGGTACGGCGACACGCCAGCAGCAGCACAGCGGGTCCGGAGAGTGTGTTGCAGCCGCGATCGAGATACGCCCATGTAATCAAGAGAGAACCAAGGGGGCGACCCCTTGTTACACCCCCGAAAAACCCCCCCTTACAACGATATGGTGAGCCGTGATTAACTTTTCGTCGTGGCGCCGCTCCCCATTCATTTGCCATTCATTCGCGTCCGCACGGATTACGGATGCCCATCCTCCAACGCGTGCATCCGTCTGTCCGCACACGCGCTCGCCCATCTGCCGTCTCTCTCTCCCTCTCGGTGGCTCTGGCTGCGAGCGTGCGTTGGCCGCACCGTCAAGATCAGAGAAATCACTGACTGACTGACTGACTAACTCGAGCGAGCGGGCCTGATTCAGACTGATCCGAGCGAGCAGTCGAACCAGCGGCCATGGAAGGCCTCTCTTCATGGGGAACCGGCTCTGTGCCCGGCACGCGGCGATAACGATTTTGCGGAATAAAACGACGCTGCGTCGCGCGAGAGCCGAGCCGAGCCGAGTGTGTGCCGGCCGGAGCGCGGAGCCCCGGCGAAATTGCGCCGGCCGAAAAAACGAGCTCCATCGCGCGCGCACTCGTTACGCCCGGCGATCCTTTTAATTCTCGCAACCCGCCGCAATTATTGGACTCCGCGCGACCATGCTCCACAGGTCCACACTCTGCCGGTCCGATAACGCCAGAGAACCGTTCGCTCGTCCCCTCTCTCTCTCTCGGCCGCGTCACATTGGCTTGCTCGCTTACAAGCGTAATGCCCGGATTATAATGGAGTGCGGTAATTGCGGCCGATTCCAGATGACAATCTACCCCCGAGCGTACGGACCATCGGGGATATCATCATCACCTTCCAGCGGGAGCGCGCGATAAAGGCTATCAGTGAAGAAAAAAGGTCTCTTCCCGTAGCGAGTCCTCGTGAGTCACAGCCTTGCTGCCGTAGCGCGTTCGCCGAGAAAGGGGTGCGCGGGCCCCCCTGCCCCCTCGCAGCAAGATTTAAAGGCCGTTAGTTATCGGAGTAATCGTGAAATCCAGCGCGGGCTCTGCGCGCCCCACTTGGCTCTCGCCGCCGGTCCTCACGGGGCCGGAGCGTTGATTGAAACGTTCTGATTGCATCCCCCGGGGGGTGGCATGCGGGTGCCTCATGGGGGATGACCGGCTCACCCGCCCTCCGAGCAAGCCCGCCGTCCTACCCACTTATTTGGTAGTCTAATGTCTAATACGGACGTCACTTTGACAAGGAGGACGATGATGTCGACCGCCGCGCCGCAGGGGGGGCGCGTGGGGATCACCGAGAAGCCGCACAAGATCATGCACCGCCGCGGCGGGGCGACGGCTTTTGTGTTTCTTGGGGAACGATTTCCCTGCCGGTGTTCGACTCGATCGCGATCGCTCCGCCAGTGATATTCTGTCAGTCTCAGGGCATTACGGGGTCAGAGAATTCTATCGACGCGCAGTGTCGAGGTTGCTGGCGGATCGAGTGGCCAGCTTTAAGACGAGAGGGCGGCCCCCCGGTATAAATCCGAGCGAGGGAATCACTCGGCTCGATCGTCCTGGAATCCTCTCGTCGAGGAGAGCGCGCGTGAGATCGAAAAATCAGCCAGTCTCTCGTAGGGGGCGGCGGCGGACGCGAATTGAAAATCTGGCGGCGATAAAAAAAAGCTCGAGGAGATGCTTGCGAGGGAGGGGGGTGAGGGTGTTGGGATCCTTAGGCAATTTCTCGGAGCCCGAGCGCCGATAAAACCTAGCCGCGCGCCATCGCAAGGAGCAGAACAGGAAGGAGCCGCGGAAAGCGAAGGAAGAAGAAGGCGAGCGCGGAGGGTGCGAGGGTTGGCAAGCGGCTCGGTGAGAGGACGGTCTATCAGCATATTTCAAAGATAAGCCTGGCCACCCCTCGCGGCAACCCCCTGCCGGGCCATCAGCCATAATAACAATCCGATATGATTACGCCATAATCGTAACGCGCCCGGGCGGGCCCAGCAAGCCGAAATTACCGGCCGCTGAATTGAGATACCGTGTTTACGTCTTCCAAAGTGCTCGCATAAACAAAATTAAACGGCACCACCTTCGCCCGCATTCTCTCCACCCTCGCTCTCGCCTTCCACCCCGGAGCAAGAGTTCACCTCCGCCCGCTCTTCCTCGCCATTCCGCCTTAACAGGTACATAACTGTCGAAAAAATCCAACAGTCATTAGAGCGAAAAATAAAAATCGATTCTCACACTGATTACAGCCATCGGAATGTCCTCGCGGGTTATTAAACGCACACGCCAGCTGGACGATCGCTTTTTATCGCGAGCGTTTCACCGATATTAATTAAACAGTACTGAAACTCGTCGGTGCCGGGTGGGCCAAGCTTTCCGGCCCGATAATTTGTCGATTGCGCGAAATTACGCGTCCGCAGCGAGTTATACTCGCTACGGGCGTCAATGAGCGGGTGGAAAGCGGAGAATTCATTTTGTCCAAGCGCCGTGCAATGCCAATACATACCGGCGGGCGCGGAAATAGGATAAATGTCGCGCGTACTCGCGCATGACGTTCCATCATCGCGCGATGATTACGCTCGCCGGAATTCCCCAAACTATTTTCGCGCTCGAGCGGAATACCGCGCGCAACGCACCCCCTCGGAGCTCTAACGTATCTTGCCTCGACTGCCGATTTCCCGAGGACACGTACAATGTGCCCTCGACGTCACTCTCAATGCTCCCGATGTCGGCGGAGGGTGCGCCGAGGATCTCCCGCGGATGAAGACGGAGGAAAAGTCGGGGTGAAGAGGGAGAGAAGGAGAGAGAGAGGGTCTGCGGGCGTGAAGACGAGTGGCCGGCAGCAGCGGGTTCGAGCCAAAGAGAAACGGACCGAGCGAGGAGGTGGAAAGCACCAGAACCGATCAACAGTCAGCTGACGAGGATCGAATAATGCTGGCTCGAACGCGAGAAGAAAGTGAGGGAGAGAAGGAGCGCGAGGAAGAAGCGGCAGGGTGACGAGAGAGGGCTGGAGTGCGCGGGAGACTCTCACTTTCCTGTCGGCAGCCGACGCTCCGGATTGTCGATGGAATGCTAAACGACCCGGAATCGCTGAATCGCTATTGAGCCCTCTCTGCTGGCCTTTCTCTCGCCAAAGAACCAGTAAGAGCAAGATATGATTCGCCTCCCTCCTCCTTCTCCTCCCACCTTCACCCTGCCACTTTCTCCGCTTATTTCTACCACCTAACGTCACTCGCTCACTGCCCTTGGCATACCATTCTGCCCAGCATCCACCTCCTTCGAATTTCCCTGTTGACTCCAACCTCCTCACTAACCACCAGACTCACTCAACATCGCCTACTTGGCGCCCCCGACGCCAGTAGAATGCGTCCCCGAAAAATCAGTAGAATGCGTCCCTCGTATCCAGCCACGCGTGCGGCTGATACAAACTTCAACGCAGTGAAGCTCCGAGATAAAATAGGATTGTTCGAAAACAATAACCGCTTTTCGACTAAACAAACAACTCATAGAATGTTGTTGTAGATGTTGGTCCGTCTGGCGTGGGAGCAAGTGCCAACCCACTTCCGTCACCTTGGTTCGCGCGTATTTCTGCCGAGGCTCGGCGGCAGAGCCGCACATTTCCACGGGCGCGCGCTGATCCTCCCGGTGTATATATGTGTGTGTGTGTCCGTTCGGCATTATCCGAGCGGTAGTATCTGATGACCCGCCCAGGGCTGCGTCTGACAGGAGCGGCCGGGAAATGAGGACTTCTAGGAGCTGAATCTAAGCGGGGGTGGGTTTTGCGGAGGGCACTCCGTTCCACGAGCTTGCGGCTAGACTGGGAGAGAGCCTGTTTTCTCTCTCTCTTTCTCCCGCTCGCGTTCTCTGCTTCTCTCTGTTGAACGAATGGGGGGTGGGGGGATCGACTCCTGGACCGCGGCGACGCGGTGGTGCGCGCGGGGTGGACTAGGAAGCGCGCAGGGGGTGACAGTCTTCATGTCATGCACTTAAATATGTACCGAGATAATGCCGTCGAGAGGACCTGCGGGGCTCGCCGGGTTCTCGAATGGAATGGAGCGTCCCGGAGTGTTTCAGACAGTTTGTTTACCAGCCGAGTGTCTCTCGCCCTGCTGCCTCCCCTCTCTCTCTCTCTCTATCTCGCTCCCGCTCCCGCCGCTCACCCCCCTTTCCGTATGTTTAACCTCTTCATCCCTCTTTCTCTCGATATTCCCGTGCGTCCTCTACCCTCTCGCTCGACGAGGGCTCTTTCGAGTGCGCTCTCTTTCGCTCGATTGATATCTGCGGATATTCGCCCGAATTGACCGCCCTCGCGTCCAAAGATACTGCGCCCGCGCTCGCTTAATTGACTCGGCCCCACGGATACGAGTTTATTACCGGCGAGTCGTCACACAACTCGAGCACTCCTCGCTCGGTACTCCGCGGGAGATGTAGTATGGCAACTGCGGTTCGAACGCTCTTCGGATTAATCGGGGGGAGGAATATCGAGTGGTGTCGAGACCAAGTTCTTTCAGGGCGGCGAGGAAGGTAAGAAAGCAAGAAGCGGGCGAGTGGGGGCGCTGTATGAACTGAAAGGATCGTTAAGAAGGAAAGTTGGCGGTGCGCGCGCGCGCGCCGACGCGTGCAGGTCTGCGGACTCCTCGAGCCGTGTCGGTAGCACATGTGGATCGGGCAGCGATAGCGTGTCTGTGTGCATATGCTAATGCGAGAATAAACGGTTCTATTAGAAGAGCCAACAAACGCCCCACTCGATGAGCGCGGGGATTTGAATACATAAATACTCGAGTTCCTGGCGGGTAAGCGTATGTATACCGGGGGGCGGGTGTATACGATCTGCATACATTCACAGCCTTAGGGTGTGATGTTTTAATCCGGGCCCCGGCACCGCGCCATTATTCCTACGAGGGTGGAGTGCGCGCAACCGACCTATACATATGTATGGGAAAAAGAAGATCCACTTGCCGAATTCCCCATGATTTATTGAACTCCTACTGAAATTATTTCGGAGGACTTGCCCATTCAACTTCGGATTACCAGACTTTTACTAAACGTTAATTCCTCGAAAGATCAAGGCTCGCAAGATGGAATACTGTTTCCAAAGTCCGACCCGAGAATTCCTAGACCTTGGCCCTCTACCAAATATCAAATACCCGAGGGCCATCGGCAAATCACTTTGTCCACTGGCGAACAACCGTTCGCGAGTCTCTCGTTGGGTCGTTCGCAATGCTCCGCCGGACACCGGGCCAACCGGAGGAAAGAGATTACCAGTGATTGCAATAATCTCTCTTAATGATCCTACCAATCATAATTTCAATCAGACTCCGCATTCTTCAATCAGGTGGATTAATGGCAAAGCATGCGCTAGACTAATCTGAGACGGCCCTCGTCTCGCGCGCGCTTGGAATTCATCTCGAGTGGAGAGTGTGTTGAAGCGAGACGAAACCAAGGAGGCCCCATGAGAAGAATGGAGTCAGAGCGCGCGCGCACGCTCGCCGAGGGAGATGGCCGCGTGTAATTGGGTCGCGAGGAAAATTGCGAGATTAAACGGGCTCCCGTCAATTCGGAGGACAGAGGGTTAGAATAGTGGCGGCTGCGGCCACCGGGGAGAAAGCGTCCTCGTGGGCCAGGGTGCTCCGAGCGTCTGAGAGCCTGGCTAGAGGAGCGGAGCCGAGGGAGCGGCGAGTGGGGTGGAGAGAATCGTGAGTTTTGGTGGCGGGCAAAAGGAGAATTCTCGCGGCACTCGGCTAATGGATGCCAGCCAGTCTTATGCCAACGGGAGGAGAACATGAGTGAGAGTGGGCCAGAGTAAGGGGGAGCGAGAGCGTGAGATGAGGAGGGCAGAGGTGCGACAAGAGTGAGAGAAAGGGAGGATGTCGCGACGCCAAACTTTAACTCGTTAATTACCGGCGCGAGAGCAACTTCTTGCCGGCGCTCGAATATTTCAAACTATTGTGCTCGCAAGCCCCTCGGGCTTCGCTCGGGCAAGGAGACCCTCTCCTCTCCCCTCTCTATATCTATCTACTATACATATATACAGTGGTCCTGCACTCCTGCGCTCCTACCTCCACTATCCTTCCTTCGCTTACAATCGCACCAGGACTCATTTTCTCTCTCTCTCTCCGTCTCGCAGAGACGTCGGCGGCGCTCTTCTCTCGCAGGGAGAGACGCACGCATTCCTCTTTCTCCCGCATGCAGAGAGCCGCCCTCTGATCCAGGCTTTAGTCTGGCAAGGTCTCTCCCGAATGTCCCAGAAAGCCCTGAGCCCCGGCTGCTGCCAGTCGGCTCGAGTGTCGTTGCACCAAGAAAGGGGTGGAGGCCCTGAAGAAGTCTGCGAAGGAGAAGAGAGTAGCCGAGAGAGTGTCGAGAAAGGCCGTTAGCTAGCAACGCGCACTCACACAACCGAGCGAGAGAAGGCGAGCTATTTGTAACAGGAACTTTCCGAGAAATCATTATCGGCCCTCGACTCAATGCACCGATAAACCTGCGAATTAATCTCTCACGCTAATTTAGTTGAGAGGCCGAGACCAGTTGGGCGCAACGAGCCATTCTCCGCCGGCGGTCTGTCTATGTATAGTCTGTCGGGCGCTAGTCGGGTGTTAAAACATTCTCGATGATTTCCTGTAAGCGACAGAGTCCGCCTTCCACGAGATTGCACTCGGAGTCGGAACGTAATTGCGAGTGCTCTCTGGCGGGCTGCCGAATTTCGCGAGGGCCGGAGGATACCGAGGCCGGAGGGGGCCGGAGGAGGGAGGTGGACGGGAAGGAGTCGGCGGCGAAGCATTCGCTGTCTCTCGATCCTCGTTGGAGGAGGATGAGGGAAGGATGCCGGAAAAATGACGTTATGAATCGCGTCCCGTTTAGATATTTAGCCGGAGCGAGGGAGGCGGGGGCGGAGGAGGGTACCTTGTCGTTGAGCGGAGTTCGCCGAGGCACGACTTTAAACGCGAATATCCGGCAAATCGTAAATTGAGCCTCGCCACTATTCTGTCCCGACCACCTCAATTCATTCCTGAAGATGCACCTGCTCCAGATTGCGCGATCCAGAGAGCGGAAACCATATCCGGTCCTTCAGGATTTCTTCATCCGGAAGAAAAAACTGGGAACGTTCCGCTTGTACGAGAAATGAGGGTGGTGCAAAGAAGGGAGGAGGCCCGAGCGAGGGAGGTAGACCCAGAGAGAGAGAGAGGGAGGAGGAGGAGGAGGCGGACGAAAACAGAAAAGTGCGCGGAGTGGGATAGAGATGAAGCCGAGTGGAGAGAGCGAAGCCGAGTGGTCGGGGCGGGCGGGAAACCGAGAGGATTCTTGCATCCCGGGGGCAGTTCGTACATAACGTTAATTGTCGCAATTATTACGATATTATAATTCACCCTAATTGCACGGCCAATCGGCACGCGAAGTGCTTAATTGCTTCTTCCGCGGCGGAGCGAGAGTCGCGTCGAGTCGCGTCGAGTCGCGTCGAGTCGAGCCGAGTCTGGCCGCCCGAACGGGGGAGGAGGAGGTAAAGGTACATGCAATTAATTTAATCGCTACCACTCTCGAGGCTACACAATGATAATCGCGGCTAACACTGCTACTTTCTAGAGCACTCGAGGCATATTTGTTGTATTTTTCGACTGTCGCGAAAGCGAGCCCGACCACTTCATCCGGCGCAGGCCGTCGCGCGCGCACTCTACACGCCCGAGAGGAAAGCAAGCGGAGAGCTTTGTTAGACGCGCTGCGGGAACAATGATGCGCACACGAGTGCCGGCTAATACGCGAGTGTCATCGGCATCGAGGGGGGCGGGGGACGGTGCGGGGACCGAAGGAAAATCGCGAGGAGCCACGGGAAATCTCCCAAGACGCGCGCTGCTCCGGGGGAGAGTCTGGCCTTAGTTGGCAAAGGACGTACATCTGCTCGCGACTGATCAGCGGCGATGCAGCAAATGAAGGAAGGAGGAATGAAATATCGAACGTGGAGGAGCCAAGCCGAACCAACCAACCAACCAAGCAACCAGTACATAGCACAGCAGGAGAGATCGATGGGATGTGCCGGGGACGAAAAAAGGCTAGAGTGAGATAGAGAGGGAGAGGAGCTCGGCCGAGGCATTATTATGCGAGAAGAAACGCGGAGCCGTAACTACGCAAGAACGTCGGGGGAACGATGGGCCTATTGTTCGTAAGCGGGCCAGAGCTTCCCTCATCCGCAAACGTGTATCTCCGTTAGACATTTTCTCTTTCGCTTGCCACAATTTCCTTCCTCCCGCCGATCTTAATAAGCTGCTAACACATCGCCCGGCCCACCCTCTCCGCGCGCCTCATCCGCCGATGTACTCGAATGCATCGCCCCAGAGAGAGGGTGCGGGGGCTTGTGGGGGGTTGGGGGGCTCTGTCGCAATGTAAGGAGTGGCTGGCCTGGCTATCTATGGAGCTATCCACGCGGCCCTTTCTCATTTGCGGATATGGGGTAGAGCATCGCTGCCACCAGCCTTGGGTTTCTCCTCTTCACAGTGAGAGGACCTCGTTATCCATGTCCTACCATGCACACCTGACGGACCTCTCCACGAAAAATCACACCCTCCGCGGGATTCGAGAGCCAGCCGCAGCTACTCGCGCGTCCTCCATCAACTCTCTTCAATGACAGTCTTGGCCGACCCTCCCTCTCTCTCTCGCCTTCTCGATTTCCAGGTGCACAGTACATATGGACGCAAGTTGGGCCGGGCGCGCTCGCGAGGAGGGCACGCAGCTTAATAAGCAAGTGGCTCGGGGCTGGCAGGTTAAAATGGCGGCAGTCTCGCAGAAGACGCGCGGAAGCGGCGGTGCTGGTGCGGCGGCGTGCTCTCTTCACACCCGGACGATCTCGTTATCCCGGGGCTTCGAGGCACAGGTGACGCTCTCGGTTCGAGGCGCCCTGCTTTTTTCAGGGGAGAAGGTCTCCAGAACGCGCGCGCGGGATGAAGCTAATGGACAAAAGGGCACGGGCGAGAAAACGACGTATAGGCGCAGAGCGCAGCCGTGAAAGGGTGCAACCAACGATTAACAACGAGAGGGCCGAGGGTGTCGCCGAGAGTGTTGTCTTCGTGCGCCGTTTTCACGCCATCCTCCTCTCCACTCTCTCTCTCTCTCTCTCTCTCTCTCTCCGGCACACACCCACTCTATCTCTCGCGACACAGACGCACACCAAGCTGCCGGCTGGCTTGGTATCTGACACCCTTCGCGCTTCCTCTCAACTCTCGCCTTCCCGCTGCTCCGCCACTGCTGCTGCACGGCGAGACTTCCTACTTCGCGCTCTCGGCAGCCGCTCTTCCTGGCTCGCTGGCGTAATTGAAAGGCGACCCCCGGCCGACCTCGCGCTACTGCGAGACAGTGTTATTACGGAAAGTCGTCGCCGTCGCCTTCATTCCGCTTCAGCCCGAGAAATCCACTAGCTCGCTCTGCCTCCGCCGGCTGCCTGCCCGTTTCCCTGCCAGATCAGCCTCCCTCTAATCCGTTCTTTTTCAGGCCCGCAATCCGCGAGAGAGAGCTGTCGGGCCGATCTTCTAATTCCTGCAGGAGAGAGTTTCCGATTTTCGACAGACTTAGGTCCGCCCGTCGTGTAACATTGGGTCGGCGACGCGGGATGTGAAATGGCGACGAGAAAAAGAGAGCGTGTTTTGAGAGCGGAATTCAGTGGATAAGAGTGGATGGAGGGTGGCGGGGGCTGGGAGACGGGCTAATGAAGAAAAAGACGATAGACCGGTGCAGCACACGCTGGATCGTGAAAGGGTGCAGCCAATGATAAACGGGGAGGCAAGGGTGTCGTTGTGTTTCGCCGGCTCTCTGCCTATCTCGCGATGGTGCCCCGGCTAACAGGTCTCTGCTCTATTTCTCCCCTGCTTTAGAAAGATATCCATGCCACCCTGAAAATGCCTGTAACGCTAATGCAGCCTTTTCAAGACGCTCGCCTCGCGCATTCGCTTAAATGCAAAATAAAAAGATCAAGTGCCTTCTCGCCAACAATACTCACACGTACACCGGTAATCTCTTTCTCTCGCTTCAGCCCTTCGAGGATATCTAATGCCGAATGAATCTTGAAACAGAAGGCCGATGTGATAGGATTGAAATCGATCGCGCGTTACTCTGCAATTTCCACGGGGATGGAAAACCAAATCCTACATGATGCTGCTGGCTTCCACCCCCCACGCCACCCCCGGGAGGCAAGAATCATCCCTAAAATCGCGTGATAGATCGTAGCGCGTTACAAAGCGAATTTTATTACTCGGAGAAAGCCGGCTGTCGGTGATGGGGGGGATGGGGCGACGGAAGAGGAGGAGGAGGTGAGGCTGCGAAGAGGAGCAGATGACGCCGAATGACGGGGCGTTCTCTCATTAGGCATGAAAACTCGCGCATGAATTATAGCCCTTAATTTACACCGGACCTCGCGCGCCCCCGACCTCCCTGCTTCCCCCGGCGCCGCCGCCAGTCGAAGGGAGCCCACGGAAACTGGGCTAACGATGATGCGAAGACTAAAAAGAAAGCCTGCCGTCATGAAGTGAAGCTTAAATCGATACAGAAAATGAAGTGCCGCCCGTGTAGACCGCCAGCCCCGCCACTCTCCCTGCGATCCCACCCTCCATCCCCAAAATAACCTTAAATCCTCCTCTCGCAATCATTTCTCTCAAACACACACGATTCAGGACAAACTCGCCACAGAAGAACCGCGATCGCTTACCCTCTAATTACTGAATTCCTCGAATGCGCGCGGTGATAAAAACAGTCGAGGGCTTGGGGAAATTCAATCGATGAAACGCGATACCAGGGGGTTTTGTGGGCTGCGGTAGGTGCGAGCCGCGGCGAACACTTGACGGCTTTTCTTCCTGGTGTACCACGCCAGGGAAGCCAGCAGCAGTAAAAGAGAGCGCGAGGGCGCGAGAGAGAGAGAGAAAAGAGGGATGTTCATCGTTAGCCGGCACGCGCGTCGCTTTGACGCGCCTCCTACGCATCGAGAGTGCGAAAAAAGAGAACACCTCGAGAAAGAGAGACGCGCCCTTTTCCAGCCTCGCTGCTACTGGTGGTGGTGCTCTCTGTGCCACCTCGGCGCGGGTCTGCCGCGTGCTGCTGAATTAAGCGCAACGCTGCCAGCGAAAGGCGAAATAAAAAGGAGAGAGAGAGAGAGGAGTACCAGCGGCGGAGCGAGGGGGAAAGTGAGAACAGCGGGAGAAAGCCGAACGAGCGGGATGGCAGGGATCGCGGGGCAGACAAGAGAGCGAAAGAGCGCGCGGACGAAAGAGGAAAAGGGGGCCACGAATGTAGCAGCCGCCTTGCGTTTGATCCGGCGTGCTGCTCGCGGATTAAGCCGACGCGGAATTTGAGCGCGCGAGCGTGACTTCCTTGATTCCTCTCCCGCCCCTTACCGCCCTACCCCATTGCCCGGCTACGCTTTTCTCTTATGGCCCCGTCCGCCTTCCCTCTGTCTCTCTGTGCGCGCCGGGGGTTTCCACGAGCTACAGACGGACAGAGTGTGCACCCCGGAACCCGGTGGTAAGCGCTCAAAGACGCGCGCGCGGCCGCGAGATATATCTGAAGCGGCGCGGCGCGGCGGCACGCCAGCCAAAGCAACCTCCCTGAAAAGGATCAACCTCCGCTCTTCCGTGCTCGTCCTCGTCGCGGCTGGTTGCGCGACCCCGGCGATAATTAGCTCGCGAGAGCTAATTTCTCGCGATTGTCGCCGCCCGGCGACGGGGGTCGAAAGGGGCGGTAGAGGATCGGGCCAGATGCCTTGGATCCACTAGATGAGAAGAGCACGCGCGGAAGGGAGGAGAAGACAAAGAATCATGTCAGAGGCCTGCTGGCTCTCTCGCTGTTGGCTGCCGCAATCGGCTGAAAGCGGAGGAGCGCTCGCGACAGTCTCTCTCTCTCTCTCTCTCTCTCTCTCTCTCTCTCCTCGATTCGGTGGAGCCTTTGATCTCGAGCGTTTCATCCGAGCCAACACGCTGACACTAGACCCCTGGTTACTTTGATTCCCAACTGCCGATCGTCCTCTCTCCGGCGACAAAACGCTCTGCCGGTTCCGGCGGCCGCGAGATCTGATAGGGACCTCGAGCGGTTCAATCCAAAGTGGAATGTCGAGCGCGTTGACAGAGAGAGAGCGAGAGAGAGCGTATCGACGGGCTCGCGTGACGGCGCTCCTCAAGCCCTAATCGCGAAGCCTCTTTGAAGAAGGCCTTAATGAAGCGGCCCCGTCCCAGAGAGTGCCAATCCTGCTGGGTAATAGGAGAAAAGAATGTGGTGGTAGTGGCGCGCGTGCACCCTCTCCCTCTCGCCGCCTCAAAAGAGGCGCTCGCGAGAGCCTGCTGGTGTGTCGCTGATCGACGAGTGCCGAAGTTGCTCGTAAGAAGCCGTTAAATTCTCAATTAGGATTCAGCGGTCGCAGGAGCGCGACAAGATCTTCAAGCTCCTTAAGCCGATTCCGGCAGTAGCTGCACCCACCCGCTACGCACTCTCACAACCGGAGAGAAAGAGAGAAAGAGAGAGTAGGTGTAGAAGAAGGAAAGGGGAGGCGAGGGCGATTTTCACGGTGCTCTCCCGGCTACCTCTCACTTTTGCCGGCGAGTGCGAAGGGCGACACTTCCGCGTCGCTCGGCATTGCCTTGCTCACGATGCGTGTCACGACGACGTCGTCGACGACGGCGACGGTAGCTCGCGACTCGCCCACGCAGCCAGCCAGGAATCCACGCAGGAGGAAGCCGCGTATACGTACCCTGCACTCCTCGGCACCCACACCTTCCCACCCCAGCCGTCTATGCACGGCAGAGTGCGAGCGGGTGTGGGTCTCGGGCGTGCATGCACGCATTAAGGACGCCCGTCTAGCTCGGTGCACGCCTCGGTGAAGTCGTCGGCTGGCGGTGTTGGTGCACTTGCTGTGAACATAAGTGCGAATTGCAACACCACTCCCATGCCGCCGCCGCCGCCGCCGCCACCGAAAGCCCACTGGTGGATGGCGGCAGCCAACTCCAGTCAACACGACACGGAGTCACCCAACCGGGCTGCCCTGCCTCCCACGACCCGCGACACACCACCGCGAGGGTCGCACTGAGTGCCGTTGCGTGCATAACCTCCTGCACGGACGCGCATACTAATTACGACCTTTCCATTTTGCGCCATCCGCCGCCGCTCTCCCTCTCGCCTTTCCGCTGTCTCCGAGGCCACCGCCGCACCCTTCTCGATCTCACCTCTAGACACCTCGTTCACGGGATCCTTGATCCTCGCGGGCATCTGCGATTCGAGGATATCGATGAAAATTAATGAATCTAAAAGGAGGCGGAAAGGAGCTAGCGCTCGAGTAAAGACATGCCGTGTTGATGAATAGAAATTGGGAGGACTAATAAATTTAATAAAAGTCAAGGCAGGTAGCGGCCTTTGATCTCGCGTATTCAGGAAGCTCGCATTCACCCCTTCAAGTCGGCCGGTTCACGCATCCTCTGTCATCCCAGCCGCATCCTCCTTCCTCCCTCTTTCAAGGGAGAACTGAGAGGAGAGAGCCTTTAATTAACATTTCGATTCTTGGCAGAGCCGTTTGTGCCGAGTCTCGAAACAGGCGTCGTCGAGGTCGTCGTCGTCGACGCTTGCACGTTGCATCGGCCTCATCGCCGGCTCCCGGCAAACGCGCCGGCGGCACACCAAGATAGGCCGGGGGGAAAGAGGGACGGATCGAGCTCAGCCCTTTTGTCAGTCGGCCTCGTCATTCGCATTCTGGTAATTAGTTCATTCGCCTGTGCTAATTACGTTACCTTTTTAATAGCGCGCACGGAAGAGCGACGGCGAGCGGGAAGTGGCCTGTGCCGTGCAGCCAGCAGCGCACGCCTCCGCAGACATACACCACGTGGAGTCGCGCGGCGGCACACACCACGCGCCTACACCTTCCAAAGGATCTGCCGGCCTCATCGCGCCAACCCGACAAACCCTTTCCGAAATCTTCGACGCCTCCCTTACCTCCAATGCCGACGCCGCTTTCCCAACGACAGGCAAATCGAGCTATAAAATTTCACCCTGTCGTAGACCGAGATCCTCTGCCTACTTTGCATGCGAGCGATCATTCCAGCCTTCCCAGTTGGAAATAGTAGCTGCTTTTAGGAGTGATGGTATTCAAGTCGATACTTCAAAGGATCCGGGAAACTGAGGGTGTTACTGTGCCCCAATCATGAGATTTTGGAGATTTGAGCTACAAAAACGGGCAAAGTGCGACGTATGGAGTAATGGCGGACTCGGGACCACTGATTTTAGGTAGAATGTTCGTTTTAGAGCTAAAACTATTGAAATATGTCGAAATCTGCCGAGTTGGAAAAATGTTGGAAATTCGAAAAAATAGGAAGGGGTACCCCTGCAGAAATTTGCAATTTTTTGAAAGTTTTCCAACTCGCCTAGATTTATGATTTTTCGATAGTTTGGACACTAAAACATGGATTCAGTACGGAATCAGTGGGTATGTGGTCCTCCCTGTGCTGCATAAATGAGATTTTCACTATTTTTGTCAAAAAATTGTCAAAAAGTGATCCGCAGGAAAGGGTGACGGAGTGTGGGCCAGTGTTTCTTTGAAGAATGCTAGTTTATTGGATACTGGTAATCGAATATAATCGGAGTGAAAGATTGAACGGTTTGAAAGGGAGGGCCGTCGCGGCGGCGGCGGCGGCGGCAGCGTCGACGGGAGGAGCACCGAACGAACCCCATGGGCGAGTGTTTATCTCTCGTCCTCTTACTCCCGCAAGTTCCAGCGTACTCCCGGCACTCGGCGGGCTCCTCCAGGCGCGCAATTAGGGGGCGTCGGGTCGCTACGCGACGCTACGTCGCCCTTTTGCCTGTTATTTAATTGGGATGTGCAATTGAATGACACTCTCCCGGTACAGAGGCTAACCGGGAAAGAGTTGCCAGCGCGCTCCTGGCGCGGGCCTAACGACGCCATTGTGGATTCCCACTTCGGGCCACTTCAATCTCTTTTTATACGATTCCTCTCTCCCTCTGGTCCCCGACTGCGAGTTCCCTCCCGATCGAGCTTGCATCATTGAAGCATCCCCCCCGCGCTCGTGTTTCCCCGGAGAAAAAGCCATCGCTTTGGGAATTCCGCGTAGGTCCCTGGAGCTTCCTCGATCGACAACACACGCATTCCATATTGGATCTCGGGTATGCATGGGGGCCTGATTGGACGGGATCGGACGCGTTGAATGAGGAAGAAAGCGGCCGAGGATAAATTCAGCGAGACTCGCTAACAAGAGGCGCAAGCAAGGAGGTCGCGGCGGGCGAGAACGGAGAAGCTCACTCCCTTAACGAGATCATCTCGGTGGAACGGCGCGCTGATGCGGAGCCGCGCTAGCTATCCCGTAGGAGGACGTGGGGGAGAGAGGCTCCCTTTGACACTCGGCCTCGTGCACACCGCCAGCACACGAACCAGACCGAAAGAACGCCAGTCCTCGGATGAAACCTGTCGAGTGAGCGAGCGAGCGAGAGAGAGAGAGAGAGAGCACTGCCACTGGAGTATGTATGGGCAAGGTGGGGTCGGAAGAGAGAGGGTACCAGTCTACATCATCTTGGAAGACTTCCTCGAGCTCATTACGCCGCATAATAATTAACGTTGCTTAAAGCGTCGTTATGGAAATAACCGGAGAGAAGAAACCCTGGCCGGAAGAGGAGGCAAACGAAGGGGGAGGAGGCGGAGGTGGAGGCTGGGTAAGACGCGGATGCGGAGGAAGACGAATTATCCCCGCGGAGAATGAGGACGAGCGCGCGGGCGCGCGCGTGGAAAGACGATCGCGGTAAAGGCGGAGGGGGTGGCGATTCATTCTTACGCTATCCATCGTAGAATGCGATGGAAAATGTTTCCATTGGTGGCGCCGCGGCACGAGGTCGCCTCCTCGCGTTCGCCATCCCCCCCTTCACCCTTCCTCTCCCGGGCCAGGCCGAGGAGGAATATAATTCAACGATCCTCCGCCGGCGAGGATCTCACGAGGCACAAGCGCGCCAGGGAAAAAAGAGGCTCGCGCTGAATGCCCAATTATTATATCGCGAAATATCTGCTAGAAAATTGGATAATGCGCTCTCCCCCCCTCGGCCCCGCTTTCTCTCCTCGGAGACGGGCCTTGCCCGGCTGCCGGCTCCGGAGCGAGCGGTCGGGGGGTGGTGAAAAGGAGGAAGAAAAGCCGGGAGCAAACGAGAAGCGAGGGCCAGTCGCGGCGGGAGAGGGTGGCGCGCGGCTGGGAGGAAGCGGCAGGATGCGCCGAAGAGGGAGGGAAGATCCATCTACCTCACGCACGGTAGCTGCACAGATATATATCTGGCGGGTGGCGCGCCGGCTCGAGCAACGAAACCGCAGAAAACGCCAGTCAACGGCAGCCAGTATGCGGAAACCGCGGCGGAATGACACTCGTGCTGGCGCTAATTGGGCCCTCGAGGTGACGCCACCGAGAGGGATGCTCTTCCACCCTCAGGACCACCCTCCGCCCTCTCTCTCTCTCTCTTTCTCTCTCCCGCCCCCGCAGCGACTCTCCTCGATGGCAGATTCAATCTTCTACTCTCCATCTACCGCGCTCTCCTCCTCTCGCCTCCAGCCCTGGCCCTGTCCCCTTTCTTTCTTTCTTTCTTCCTTCTTGTTCGCTCACCTTCCTTGCTCCGGCTCGCACTGCCACCATCGCAGACTCGACTCTCGCGGCCTCGTAGACGCCGCACCAGGGCAGAGGGTTTTCGGGGGAGGGTGAAAATGCCTCGAGGATGAGCAGCCACCGAGTGGCACTGCGTGGCTCCGCTGGATCGACAGCCTTCACAATGAATGGCGAAGGGCGAAGGGCCACAGAGGACACGTGGAAGATCGCATTAAACCTCCCGGCAGCCCGCCCTCACCCGCGCCCGCGCTATAGCCCTTTTCTATTGGCTCGAGGAAAATTGCCGATACTAAAACAATAGTTATCTGAAAACTCACCCGAGGCGACACAATCCCCGTGCATTGTAGAGGGCCCGGCTGCGAGTTAAGAGTAATACCTGAAACAAAGGAGTAACGAGTGTTACTAAAGCGATGTCAGTAACAGCGTGCAATGACTTCGGCCAAGGAAGTAGGGTGGGGCTCGGGGCGATACGAGGCGGGGAGGTTATACGAGGCGGAACGTTAAAATTAAGTATTATGTCTGACATTACGAGAAATTATTCGAGCAATTTTGTGGTCGCGTCCTTTATGGGCTTTTCGAGCCGGTGGAGCGGAGGAAAGCGGAGGAAAAGTCAATGAGGGAGGCAGAGGGAATGTGTGGAAGAGAGAGTAGGCGGGTGGGGGGAGTGAGGAAAGAGTTAGAGAAAGGGGGTGGTGGTCGGTCGAGAGAAGAAGGCGCGGAATCTTGGACGATTTATGCGGCCCGCACCACCCCCGTTGGGACACATAGGTGTGCACGTATCCGCGCGCACGCACATATATTTTATTGCGATATTCATAACGTTTACAAAGACGCTTCGTGAAACTGCCTCGTTAAATATTTTACGGTGCGATCGACCCGCCCCACCGCCTATCCGCAGCGCACGGTCCGCTGGGGTGAATCGAATTCAATGGAAACGTGTATAGGTAGAGGCGCACCTCCGCGCGCTGGCAAGTACCCGCTGATGGAAAGGCAAAATGCATCCTCTCCCGCTACCACCCCCCACCCCCCATCCTCCCTGCGCCCCGTCCCTCTGTGCCCCGGGAAAAATGCAGATAACTCGCCGAGGGACGGGATTTCCCTCGGCATTTTGTTTTATTCGTCACCGAGCCTCACGCGTGAGCTGAATTAAATAAGTTGCGGGGAGAGCCACCCTGTCGGCTGTCGCGCGGCATAATACCCCGAGGATAATTACGGCGCGACTGTGTCTCTTCAACTATCTATAACGGTAATAGAAATTAATCCAGGGGACGCGCGATACTTCCGAGCGGGGTCGGCCAAGTCTAGTTGGAAGAACGTGGAGAGGGGGTTGGGGTGGGGGATCTCGCATTGACTCGGTCAGATGCAGCGAAGTGGCTTGAAAAATTCTTACGAGCCGACCTCGGCCGGATCCTTTGTGTCAAGTTCCTCGGCAGGCCTATATTTCACCGTCCCTCCGCGCCAACTTCACTTTGCCAAGCATCCCAGGCCTGTAAAACGGACAAATAATTGTTGCGCCCGGCGAGCGGGCGGCCGCGCGAGGGAAAGCCAAGCGGAGACAAGCCTGAAAGGGACTAGGAAGCGGGGCATCGTAGCCCATCCAGAGTTTCCAGGATAAAGTTTGCCCATTTGCGAGGAAAAGGAACTTTTATTACGCCGTTATGAAGACGCATCGCGCCGCGAAAGATAGTTTTAATGTTTCTTCTCGCGCCTTTCGGCATTCCGGCAGTTTCGCGCCTGACTCTCTCCCTCCTTCCCTCGACGCCACTCCACCTCGTCTTCCGGGGAAACGTCGAATTATACTCGCCGCCCCTCCATTCCCGACTGCGACTCGATCCTCTCCCCGTTTACCAGCGAGTCGCCGATACTTCTTGCCAGCGCTGAATGCCATTAACTTCCCGAGGGAAAGTCCTGCGCCCGCTCGCTCCTCCATTCTTAGGGGACTCGGGGCTTCCCGGCGAGGCAACTTCCGCGGGCGCATCTTCCCTCGGCAGCGTGCGCCGCTCGCAGCGCCGTCCGAGGGTCTCCATCATGTCGGATGGCATCAGTCATCAGTGTAAAAAGAAAACGGAGCGGCGAAAGGAGAGCACCACGAGAACCCGGAGGGAGAGGGTGGAGAGAGAAGGTAGAGGGCAAGGGAAGCTAAAGTAAGGTAAAATCGACGTCGACATCGGCGTCGTGATCGCGGAGCCCGAGCCTTTTCAGCGACACGAACCTCGATACCTCGAGAGGGATTCTCCGAGGCCGAAGTGCTCCCGAGAGTAAGAAGAAGCGGCAGCAGCAGCAGCAGCAGCAGCAGCAGCAGCAGCAGCAGGCAGCGAGGCGCGCCAGGAGAGAAAGAGAGCGAGAGAAAGCTCGGAGCATGAGAAAGGGTGGAGGAGCAGTCGAGGAAGAGGTTGCTGCTCGGGCTAGCCCTCGACCCCGATTTTCAAAACGATCCCGACTTCGGCAGCGAGACAAGGGCGCGCGGCGAGGGGGGTGGCCGGGGGGTGGTGCGCATTCATCCGGCCATTTCGGGGGTAGCGTTCCGCCGCCGAAATAAATGACCGAGCATCGGGGGCCGGGCATTCATAGACCCGGCACTGCCGAGGAGAGTGTGCTTTGCTCTAGTGCCTTTTGGAATTCCGATTGAGAAGCCCGGATCTCTCTCTCTCTAGCTTTCCCTCTCCCTCGTTCCCTCCCTCCTGCACCCGCTCTCCCTTTCTCTCGCGGGGGCGGCAGACAGAGCGGCGAACGAAAGGACGGCAGACGCTAAAAGAGCAAGCGCCGGAGAAAGAGAATGGAAAGGATAGGATGGATGAGAGCGAGGCCAAGCAAGCACCCAAGAGCCCGCTCGCGCTCTCGTCCGCTCGATGGATCGACGGCCTGTAGATGCCGGGAGAAGCGGAGAGTGAGGGAGAGCGGCAGACCGGGCGAAGCCGTCGGTGCCGTCGGGGGTGGCTCCCGAGCAGCCTTCTTTCACGTCAGGATCGTGAGCGATCGACCGAATCGCAGGTGAGTGCCTGCGACCGCGTAGGATTTATTTATATAAACGCCGAGTCACTGGTTATTAATGAGAGGCCGTGCCGCCTCTTTCTGTCATCCCCCGACTTGGCCGCCACCGCCACCGACGCCGCTGCTCTACTTGCCGCGATCGGTGACGATATCCCCACCCCCTCCCCCTCGATATCATCCCCTTTCGCACTTGGTCCGATAAGAGAAGGCTATATCGAAAAGAAACCACTTGCCCCGCCATCCAAGAGGGATTTAATGTGACGTTCATAAAATTAAAGTTAGCCTCGAATTTCGCCCGGATGAATTTCGCGCTTGTCAATCGCTCGAGCGATGTCGCCGTCATTGAGAAGACTCGTCTCATCGAGATGTCATCAATCGCGGTCGCGTGTCAACCCTTTCAGGTTCGGTGCGCCCGCTCGCGAGGAAACTCGGCTAGCGGTAAAGGGGCCGGGGGGACCCACGGCCAAATTCGTTACGCCGCCGCCCGTGTCCTTTCGGACGGCTTTTCACTTCCCGCAGCACCCGCTTTATTGCCCTGGCCCGCGGCAGGATCCAGGAGCCTCGGGACACCTGCACCTGGCCGTCCCCCACGGCCATTGACGAGTTAAAATATGAAGGTCTCCCAGGATCCACGAGGACCTGGACACCTGGACGCCGCGATCAATGAGGAAACTCTCGACGACACCGTCCAACCGACCCCCCCTGCTTCGCCACCCTTCGCTGTATCTTTTTTCCCCTAGTTTTTCTTCTCGTCGTCCCCTCTTTTTTTCTCGGCATTCCACCAATGTACAGAGTACAAATTACGGTCAAGTTGCCGCGGTAAACAAGTAGCGAGTCTATTCAGCCGACATTTATGCAACACTTGACTTTTTCGTATCGAATGATACTTGAGACTCGAGTCAAGACAAGAGGAAGCATCGACAAGACGTTTTTATTTGAGTGGGAGGGCGCAGAGTCGAAATAAATTAAAAATGAATAATGAGCGGGTGAATGGGGCGGACGACGAATTTTCTTGAATGGGGTAGCGCCGGCGACGATGCCGGCGACGGCGGCGTAGTTCCCGGAGGTGCGGGACTCCTTACAATGACGGTGTGATTCCTTTGACGCTGATCGGTAGAAAACGCATCTTTTGAGAAAAGGGTCGCCCGACAATGGCTGAATCGTGGCACGTGATATTTTAATAAGCCCTTCGGGGCTAGGGCACGCGCGAAACACGTCATTCGACCGCATTTCTCGGGGCGGACGAGATCTCTTTGAAAAATCCCAAGGAATCTCCCGCGCGCCGTCACCGATGACTCGTGCTTACCGCGGCCGAGGAATGACGGGGCCAATGATCGGCCGATTTCTGCCGCGTAATCTCCGGAATCGATTACTGCGGTAATAATATCGATTCATATAGGCGTTCGCCCTCGTCCTCGATGACTCCGCTGAAAGCCCCGGCAAACCGCACAACTCGCGTCGACTCGAAAACAGTCGGACAGAGTCGGTAGCTAGTTCTTCTATCATTTAACCGACGCCCTGTCGAGGATCCATCCGGATGGGCGACAGCCAGTAGCAGCGGCATTTTTCGTCGGGCGCTCGGTCAACAGGACACGAGCCATCAATAAAAATCATCGAGGATTCTCGCTGGTTTAGCGATTACCGAAATGCTGGCATATCCTCTTGTTTATTTACGGGCCACAACATGTCAGCGTGCGAAAGGCGAGGTCCTCGAGGGTGGATAGCGACGCGCGGGGCTACCGTTGTCCGTGTCGGAGGCCTCTGAAAAGGGCGGCGTAGTGGGGATGGAGAAGGTGTCAGTGCGGGGAGAACTAAGAACCAGGTGTCAGGGCGCAACTATAGAAAGAAGTGATGGATGTCTGGCAGAGCTACCCTCGTAACGTGTCACGACCTCGGCACCTCAGGTGTCACTTTGGCTCCATGCTTCGTTATCTCCGTCCAGGCTCAAAGAGAGGAGAGAAAAAGTGCCTGATACCTTTTTTTTCTCCTCCTCGCGAGCCCCTAATGCCGAGCAATCGCTCACCCTCTTTAATCCCGAATTACCCCCGGGGAGCATTCTGCTCCAATCTTCGAATCAGATGTCGCAATCCACCCCTCATTATACCAAGAGCTCCCAGGATCAAATAGACTCTGCTCCAGAAAAGTGAATATTAACTGCCTCCTATCAAACGCCCCGGCGGAGCATACTGACTTCTTCCATCATCCTCTTTTTCCCTCCATCTAATATCTTAGCGGTAGAATCCTGGCAGCCAGCGGCCGCCCCCTTCTTACTCGGAACGCCCGTAATAAAGTACAGATCCGAGGAAGGAGCGTGAATCCTGAACGTCGTTCAATTATACGGCTTTTCCCTGAATCGCCGAAATTGGCCGGAACCGATGAGGTTTCGATGGCCGTACAACAAGTGCGAAGAGTGGCAATAGCCGCCCGGCGAGAATTCGAGGAAGTCGTTGCAACATCTTCGGCAAACTTTTAGTCAACTGTACTGACTTGGAACTTGGTGCAGCGAGCTATCCCCCCCGACCGTTCAAGCGAGAGGGCCGACGAGCGAACACTTCCATTCAGCTTTGCGTCATGGGGGTCCGGAAATTGTTCGAGATTTTCGCAGTATTCGCCTGTGGTTTCTCTCGGCGGGCCATCGAACTCTTTGCCGAGTTGTAGTTTTTTTTTCACCTTCCTGTTACGGTAATATTGTGTAAAGCGCAGAGGTGGTTCGCTCGTCGGGAGGGAAGGGCACCGTCGTATTTCAGTGTTGCAGCCAGTGGTACTGGAGGAGGATGTTGAAGTTATATTTAGAGAAGGCGAGACATAAAGGAAGAATGCAAGCTCGATATCCGGCGAGGGTCGAGCCGTTATTCCTCGAGGCCGAAAGGTGTCAACCCCTCGTAAGAAGAAGTCGCACCTGGACTCGCAGGCTCGAGTCACTTAAATCGTAGGTGGCGTGAAAATTCAATAGCCAAGGTGTGATCCGGGGGAAGAAGAGCGACGACTCCCCTTGCGGTGTCGCCGCAAGGCAGAATCCTGGAAGGTCCTGCGCGTGTTTTCCCGCACCTGGCCAATCCACAACTCCTCTCTAAGTCGGATCTCCCTTTTATTCTATACTCTTGTACCTCCCTCTCGGCTTTGTCGCGCCACGCGACCATCGAAATAAAGGGAGGATCAGAACCTCCTTAATTTATCGAACCCACTGCGCCCTCCACTCTCCCCGCAACATTCCTCCTCCTCCTCCATCTCCTCGTAAGTCGAGATATTATTTTTCCGCGCCAATAAATAGATATTTCGAATCCAAGGAGTCCTGCGCTTCAAGAAATAGTATTATTTCTCGGGGATATTCCTTCTTGGCGCAGAGGCTGTCAGAGTCAGTCAAAATAGATGCTGGACGGGGCGGACAGGGTGGGCGACGGAGGGAGGGATTCGCAGGAAATGTCTGTCATTCGCGCGGTGGAAAGAAGGTTTCCTTGGGGGTCCGCGGGCCAGTGGGTTGGCTCTCTCTCTCTCCGGTTGGGATAGGTCCTGTCGGGGGCAGCTCATTTCCTTTTGAGTTGACCGCGCGCGCGAGGGGTGGGAAGCCGGCTCTCGCCCCGGGATCGGGTGCAGTTCTACAGCGACAGTCCGTCGCCAGTCCTCTTCACCCCCGCTGCTCCAGCATCATCCATTGAGTCCGAGGCCGACAATGGAGCGCTGGTCCATCGCTCGCTCCGAGAGAAGACCGAGCGTGCGAGTGCCACCGAGAGAGAGAGAGAGAGAGAGAGGGAGAGAGAGAACTCCGGACGTCCTCGCTCTTCCTCAGTCTCGTGTACAGCTCTCTGAAAATGCCATTCATACCGCGGGGCTGAAGTCACCATTGAGAAACGACGATCCCAAAACGGGCACTGCTCGCTGCTGAGCCACGAGTACGATGGACTTGGCCGTACTTTTGTCAGTGGCCCCGAGTCAAGTCCATCTTCTTGGACTACTTCTTAAGACGGCCGACTTCGATCCAACGTCACTCTCCGAGTTACAAAAGTCCGCCGAGCCAACCACGGGATCGAGTGTCGTGTTTGCCCTGACACTAACTTTCTATTGTCAGAGAGCTAAAGCTCTACTTACAAGTGGTTAGGTCGCCATTGAGCTTATTGGGTTTGGACGGAATAGCGGAGAATCGTAATAATTTAAATATGTGGAAAAAATGAGGGGCCGGAGGGGGGGGGGCGAAGTAGAAAGTGGATAGAAACAGCGGTCTGTCTGGTGTGTACGGGAATTTCGAGTTGAAATGTGGAGGAAGGCGGGCAACAGGCAAAGGGGGTGAATGAGAGTGACCTTGACAAAACATCGCGGCCACGGAGCGAAGCCGTTGAGCCGCGAGAACAAAGAGATTCTGTCGTCCTTTGTCAGACAAGGTCCCTATCTCTGTCTCCCTACGCTCCTCTGTCTCACCCCCCGACTTTTATCTCCGCCCCTTTCTCTTTCACTTACTTTTATCTATTCCTACTCGCCTCTATTCGCATTATTACGCCACCCACCCGCCGCCCACTTTCGCTATCTGCCTTTCCACCCCTGGCGGCGGCATCGGTCAGCTGCGGCCGCGGCCTATCCCAGATATTCTTTCAGCGGGCTTTCACATCTGGCACATAATATCCTCGAGGTGAAAGCTCGATATCTCAATGGGATGACAGAGCGGCGGGACGAGAGCTCGCCGACTTAATTCGCCGCTGCCATTATGAGCAATTAAAGGCGGCGAGGGCCGCGCGGAATCGAGCGACCTTTCCGGCCTCTCCGCTCGGGGAGGCGCGACCTTTCGGCCCCGCGCGCTGCGAGTGTCCCTTTAATGTCAATGACCCGCTAGTATTTTAATTCACTCGGGCCCGAGTGTTACACGGCTGGTCCGCGCGCGCGGCGAGCGCCGCTTTCCCCCGTGACAGGCGAGTGGACGTTCCATCGTGGAAACATTTCCCGCTGGCGCACGGGGGTTGGAAGGAGTTTATCGGGCCTGTCGATTGCAGGCTTTGTCACGTTTGTATAACAGCATTGCAGGAAGAAAGCGTGCGGGAAGCTGGCAGGGAGAGAGAGGGGGAGAGAGTGTGAGCGACAAAGAGGAGGGAGGGTGGAAGGACAAGTTGGAAAAACACTTACTCGCTCGGCTAATGCTTTTATCGGGACCCTTGATTTCCCCAGCAGACGATTCTCTCTGGCTCGCCGCAGGAATCAAGGCATTTGTTCCGGCGGCGACACCGACAAATATGTTTTCGGCGCCGCCCCCGCCTATGTGGCTGCGTACACGGAAGCGAGAAAGAGAGTGTGTCGCGTGCGAGGGCTGACGCTTAGGAGCGCGTGACAATATGCGCCCGCGAGCGAGCGCCGCTTCTCGAAGGGTGAGAGACAGACCGAGTGGCGGAAGAATGGCACTTTATTAGTGCCTTCTGGGAAGCGGCCGCCGCGCCAACAGCGGCATTCCGAACAGCGATGCGCGCAAATCCGATCCGATCTCCTGGATTCCCAGACATTGCTCCCGACGCGCCGCTACGGGTACGCCCTTTCCTCTCCTCGGTATACCTTCGCCAGGAATCTTATCTCCCAGACGAACGAGGGTCCCTAACAGCTGCGCAATAATACTCGCCGGCAATTCGTCTGGCTCGGCTATACTTGCCAGCTAATCCAAGAGAAAATGTCGCATTAAGGAATTATTCCGATTGGCACTCGCTGGGAGGAGTTCGCTCCTGAGGAACTCGAGGTATATCCCGGTGTCCAGAGAGCAATTTCACCGGGAATGCCAGGGCTGTCCAGGAGTAACATTCGGGGTTTGACCGCGGAGAGTATCCGCGGCAGCACCTACCATTCGGAGGGTGGCTCGCGAGCCGAGAGGGTGGCGAGGCTCGCAGGGGTTGGAGTATTCCATTCCGGCGGTGGAGGTGGATGTGGAGGAGGAGGAGGTACTCCATCGCAGTCCGTCGCCTCACGGCCGAGGGGTGGGAGTAACCGGCGGGGTGGTTTTGTCTTCCCCTTCTCGCGGGGGCTCGGAGCCCTCGAGGCTCTCGCGAGAGAAAGAGAGAGAATGGCGCCTGCGCGGTGAATGCCACCCCCGCGGACCAGTCCTACCACTCTCTGCCGCCGAGATATGCCTCTCTCTCCTCCTCTCTGGCATCCCCTCGTCATCCGCCTCCTCGCCACCTTGCCACCCCCTCGGCACCGCGGATCCTCCCGCGTGCCACCCCTCTATTGATTTTGTTACAAACGAACCCCAACCCCCCCGATCTCTCCTCTCAGGCTCAGAGCCACCGCGCGACCCTCGCGCTCGCTCTCTCGGCGCCGCCGTGCGTTGGGACGATACGCGCCGATGCGTGCACCGTCCGCCTCGCCGTCTCCCTCTCTCACGGCAGCGACGTGCGGCCCTCTGTGTGCATTGTGCCCTCGCTTCTGCGTGCAGCAGCCCGCGTGCCCGTGCCCCCTTACCTCATCTCGCGCGCGCTCTCCTGCGTACCGTACGCGGCTTCTCGGCCGCATGTGAACCACAGAACCACGACTGACCCGCCGCCGGCCGGCCGAGCACGCTCGCTCCCATCGCCTTTTCCCTCGAGCCCTCGCGATTTCGATTCTATCCCCCTCTCGCTCTCTCTCTCTCTCTCTCTCTCTCTCTCTCCGGACATCCCATGCATCCACTTCATCGGCGGAATGCTCTTTTGGCTAATGGAATCCACCGGCGAATAGCCCGCCACTGGGAAAGATCACCTATTCTATTACCTTTCAGGCCTCTCATGCGAACTTACAGATGTACAATTCCAAGAGAGAGAGGGACAAGGCAGCGCTCGCTCGCTCGCACGAGTAAATACGAGTCGGCTGGAGAGCAGCGCACACGGCGGCGGATATGGGAAAGGTCCGGGCGAGCTCCAAGTAGATAAGGGCAGCGCGCGGCGCAGTGGTCAGACGGGGTGTGATAGCTGCGGTGGGCTCCTTCGGATTTCTCTCCGGCGGAGCGTGCTCTTTTTTCAGCGAGTATGTACTTAGTCCGATCGTACGCGCAACCAGCTAACATTTGGGGAGAGCTGCTAGGTGGTCCCCAACTGGTTCAAGTACCACGTGCTCTCTCGTGGTCGCCCTTACGCTCACGTCCGACCAAGAAGAAGTACTCGAGAGCATTTGCGGTGGATTTGACGGTACTCCTCACCACGGGAGCCCCACTTCTGGCCGCCGGTAACCATGGGGTTCACTCCGAATCACCCCCACGCTCCCTTTCGCTCTTGCCAACTTTCCGTCCCTATCGTCTAGCTCGAGTGCGAACCCTCTCTCTCTCTCTGCCCCTTTCGCCCCTCTCCCTCGAACGTTTCCTCGTCCACATCTTCCCTATTCCGGCGTAGCCGCCGTCGCCACCCCGCGCTCCTCCTTCACTTTTACTCCTTCACTTTCGAGAGGTCCCATATGATACCCCGTGATAATCCCCCCCCCCCCCTCCCCCGGCCTATCAGCAGGGAGTCGCTCCATGGATTAAAAGGGTGCCTTTTTCCCGGGGCTGCGCCACGTCCACATTATTTCTTTTCTCCTCCTGCTCCTCCTCCTCCCCTCTAACCGGCGCTCTACCGCCGCTTTTCACGACTTCCTTACTTCTGCGCCCGGGTTAACGACTATCGAGTGGACACGCGAAAATAAGCTCTGTCTACTCTCGGCAAGATGAGGCGGGGGGGCAGAGGAGTTTCCCGAAGGAGGCGCGGTATTAACATGGTGGACAGGCCGGGGCGACGACGTCGTCGTCCCGTCGACCGGGAGGGTAAAATATTCAGTTCGACATCTGGTGGGTTGGTTTGTGCAAACGAAGCCTGCCCGGTCCGTTAAGCCGGCTCCCGCTTAAGTCAGGCGTGCGAAGATTCAAGAGCCTTGTTTCGTGGGATTGCCGGATCTCCCGGCGATATATTGCGCGAGCACCAGGACGGGGAGGCGGAGGAGGTGGAGGAGAGGACGCCAGTCTATATGCACGATCCAATTTGCGACATCTTCAGCGTGGCCGGGCGCGGGCGCGCGGGCACGGCAACCTGCTCTTCTACGGGGTGTCCGGTACAAAGAGCGCGCGCCACGGTCACAAAGAGGATTCCAGGGGTGCCGGCGTCCCCGCTCGAGACATTACAACCCTCTGATGAAGACACCGAAATTAATATCCGGCCAGACGAGCTGCATCACGAATTAACGAGGCTGCCGGCACATTTTTTCGAGATCCCAAAGGGAGCCCGCTAAGCGTGAATTCTCTAAATACCAGCCACGATAATTACAATGTACAATCGAGCGAGTCCTCCGTCTCGACTGTCGCCGGGCGAGGGGGAATTGCGAAAAACAACATTTCCGCGGAGAGAGAGAGAACCAGAGAGAGAGACTCGGGCAAAGTCGAGGCTGATCTTGGTAGCTCGTGGCGAAAGCGTATCCAACGTCCAAAGTGGGTTAATAAAGCGATATTAAAGCGACGGGGGGTGCAGCATGGCGGAAAATCCCCGGTGTCCACTCTCTCGGCGGTGGACTCTGTCCGGCGGGAATTACGTGCTGCTGCGACAGGAGCCGGCCACCCTATGATCCGCCATGGCGTTTCATTATCGCTCTTCGCTACCCCAGCCAACCCACATACGTGCAACCCCGAACCTGCAATCCCGCTATCTACAACGGCTCTCTCTCGCTCTCTCTCCTCATCTCCCACGTGAACCTCCAGCCGGAGGATATAGCGAGCGCCGCACACTGCGAGAACGAGCCAGTTTACAAAGGCAAACGCTCTCTCCGGAATATTATCCGGTAATCCCGGTGTTTTACATGTTATGAGGATGCGCTCGCGCGATCGCCCGTTACCTCTGACCTTCAATCTTACGTTATTACGGGAGGAATGCCCTGCCACCTATCCGCTCCCTGGACAACGGGGCTCGCATGACTTTACATACGCTTTACGACTCGAAACGGCCCACATTGTCGCGCGCTATTCCTGGTAGAATTGCGTCGGGAGTGGGAAGAAGGAATCGGAGGAAATCTGTCGCGGCGGGATTGCCAGGGCGCAAATAGCTCAATAAATCTGACGTCCTCGAGTAGTCCTATCGAGGATACGTCGGGGGGGACTGGGATATAGACTGTTTCCACGTGTGTTTTGACAAGTACTCCGCCCACGCACGCTTTCTCACGCAGTGGCCCGTGCGCGCACGGGAGCTCGCTATTAAGTGCATTAGCACGCGTTTAATGGCCCCGGGATCGCATTTAAGGGGTTCCGCGCACGGTCACTGCGTGCGGCCTCGACAGCACTCACTCTCTCTCGGCGGGCGCTGCCACCGAGTGGGTGTGTCTGCTTTCATTCTTCACGCACATCGGACACGTGGCCGCGACACGGCCGCACGCACCCGCCGGCCGCACACCAAATCTCTCCTCCCCGGCTTTGCCAATTTTTTCCCATCCCTCTGATTGGCACTTGAAATTTGGCCGCACTAGTTGGCCGGCGACGCTCGCCGCTCTCTCCCCCTCTCATTCCGAGGGGGTCGACGGCACCCACGACAATTGAGAGTGTCGTCATTAGGCAGCCAACTATGTGGAGTGTTAAACATGACCCGTTACTGAATCACGCGGTAGAAGCCGAGCGAGTTCCCGAGTGTCGCTCGCGCCGAGAACTCGCCCGACGATGTCTGGCGAGCGACGGCATTATCTACTGCTCTCGCTAGCAACAGACGTACTACCCCTTTCTCGCTGACTACTCTAATCAGTACTGAGAGCAGGGCGAGGAGTTCCGAATTTTATTTCGTCGAGGGGCTGTTTCCCCGTCGCGCATTATGCTCAATTAATAGTAGTCATTTATAAGAGGAAAACGGAGAATCTGGGAATCCGCAATCCGCCGGGGAGCAATAAATCTCAAGTCGCCGGGAGCGGGATGGAAGCGGAACCCCTCTTGTAAGCTGCTTGTATTGTAGCTATTACCGAGCCATGCATCACTAGGTAACAACCACACGGTTCACTATCTCCTCTTCCCGTCCGTGTCCCTCCTCTCTTTTCAGCCCCTCTTCACGAGCGTCCCGTTTTCTCAAAGCGAGCCGAGGACGCGGACCGAGCCGAACCTTCTGGGAAGCTTCGCAGCTGATATCGTGCCTGGACCACCCAGGTGTGTCCCCCCACCCCCCTCTGCTCTACTCTCATCTATGACATTAGCTGCTCTCGACATTAGGGGAAACATTAAGGGCGATCGCGCCGATGATGAATGATGCCCACCTGCAATCCCCAATAAGCCTAGTGAATTATTACAAATCGATGTTTAATTTCGCCCGTGGATTCCCGGAAAATCATCCCCCAGCCGAGGGAGGCAGAGGGTGGACTGGTGAAAGCCGGGGAATCCAAAACTAACCAGCATTAGCCGAGTCCTCGATAGCCATGCGACTCCGTCGCTCGTCGCGGGAGAGATTGCTGGAGAAAAAGGGGGCGAGGGAAGAAGAAGCCGGAGAAAACTTGGTGCGCTGGCCGGAGAGTTGCCGAGTGGTGAAACGTGGGAAGAATAGGAGGGAAGAGGGAAAACGGCGGCGGGAGAGCGAGGGAGACCGGAAGAGAATCCGAGTCGGCCGACACAGTCTCTCGTCGGACGATCGTCGGTTGGAAGAACGGGGTGGCTGTGCCGGGGGTGGCTGGCGAGGGGCAGTCAGCGGAGGGTGGTTGCCGAGAGGGTGGTACCTGCCTTCTCCTTGCGCCCTCGACGGGCGCTATAGTAACAATATGGGGAAACATAGGGAAATCAATATGGCTTCCGTTTACCCTCTTCCCCCTCGGCGTCCGTCCTTCTCGCACGCTTGCCCTCTCTCCTTCTTTCTCTCTCTCGATCCTCGTCTACGCCACCCTCGCCAACCTCCTCCTCCTCCACCTCCTCGCCGCCAGCCTCCTCCTTCCTCTCGGGCTAACTCGCTCCCTCGCACCGCGCGCGGACGGGTGAACCCATTATGAGGGGGTGTTACTCCGGGCCAATCCCCAACCATCCGCTGAGGGAGCGAGAGGGAAAGCCGGGAGCCGAGAGTCCAGGAAGGGCGCATGTGCGTTGCTAGGGCCACCGGATGGCTCGCACTCCCCGTCGCCAAAGGCAATCGGACACCCGGTATAGCCCCTCATGCATCTCGTTCGCCGAGAGTTACCTCGCCAAATGAAATTGCAATCCAGACTCGCGTGTAACTTGCTCCGAGATAACTCAGATCCCAGCTGAATTTGGAAACCCGCCCAAATTCCCATCGACCATCGGAACTAGAAGAATTCCGCAACAACCTTAGAGAAAGTGAATGTTGCAAAATAATATGCATCGATTGCTGAAGTTTCCAATACTAACTTACAAGAAAGAGAGTGTAAAAATTTGATAGGATGGAAGTCGAAGAGGCAAAAGAACGGTCACAGGAGAACTACTACAGTAATTCGAAATGGCGAAGGAAACTTTTGGGGCCCCCCCTCCAAATACTGATGGGGGGACCCGCAACGACGAAAAACGCTGCGCGGGAAAACAGGAGGGAAAGTGAGTTCTCTCTCCACCCCTTTACGGAATTGAAAGATCCTCCATTGAATAGTGGAACGAACGGGCTGTTTCCCTGAGTAGCATCGGACCATCCACTGTACTACTGAACCGCTCCTGCTTATATAGGAATCGAGGGTGGTCGGAGCACTTGCGAGAAACTGCAAAACTGAGAAACCCCTCGCAGCGCTCTCTGCGCAAACGTCCCCTAACCGTTGAATCCCCTAGCGGCGAATCACCCAACACACTAAGGGTGGAAGGGAATCGATGGGCAGCTGCTTCCACTTGCTGTTACCGACTGCTGTTGACCAACCACTCGACGATAACCGCGCTGGATTTAGAACATCGGTGACAGAGAACTTGAGATTGGAAAAATTAAAAAATTGAATTAGGCAAATAAAAGGCGAGAAAGTGCAATTGCTGAAAGGAGCAGCGGTGGAAGATGGCATAGAGTGATGAAACCTGTCGAGAATAATGTAGCGACGACCGATAGAAGGGAAATCTCGCATCGGTATTGCCGTGGCGTAGCTGTAGTCGGTACAGAAATCTACCGAGGTCGGTAATAACAGAAGCTCTGCAGTCGAGAACCGACTGGGGAACCAGCCCCTGTCGATAAAAGCACCCTCGTGGAGGCGCACAATCTCATACCTTCAAAAAAGCCTCCTGCCACTAGAAGAGGAGGTGAAACAAGAAATTTTCTGTCGAAAAATGAGTAGAGAAATAGTTTGGAAATTAGAACATAGACAGTATCGAAGGAATAAGTATATTTACGAGTCCGTGGCTCGAAACCGACGGCGAACGGCTTGTTTATTATTGCCAGGCGCATAGGCAAGCGATTATAAGGTAGTGTCGACGATGTTATGGATAGGGAATTACTCGATAGATTCGATCAGTTGTCCGTTGACGTCGCAACGGCCAGGACCGGCTTCCGTCAAATCATTTTTGGGCCGAGTGACACTAAGACAATAATTCCGTTATTTTAATCGCAAGTCCTATATTAATCTCGCAAGGCGTGTCACCCTTGGAAAATTACCGAGCAACTCCGCACTCGTGAAATCCAAGCAAGTAGGATTTCCCCTAAATCCAATCGCGAGACGTCCAGTTTGCAACGTACCGAATTGAACGGTGTTCCGAGGCAGCGGTCGGAGTAAACGGGAAATTTGACTGGATTAAAACCAAGAGGACATAAGCCGGGGAGAGTGAACAAATGGCACTAACAATAGCTCTACCGCTATCTGGTCTGGAGCCGGAGCATTTTTGCGCACTGGGCACGAGGCTCCTCTACGAGCACGGCTTGAGAACTCTGTCCGGTTCCGGGCCGATCTCGCCGAGTACCGGAAGCGAATCGAGTGGAGTCAGCAGCCTTGTCCCATCGAGTGAGTCCCTCACGCCAGAGCCGACCCCGGCATCCTCGAGATCCTGCACGCCCGCCGAGGAACCTGCCAAAAAGGTACGCACTCCGGCCCCCCCAAGAGACCAAACCAGATCCCTTCATCCTCGAGCCGATTTCTTTCAGGCAAACATACCGCTTCGGGTCTTCTACAAGGAGCGAGACATACTCAACCTGGGCGCGAACATCAGGGAACCCTTCTGGCAGATGAGGAGTCCCATAATGCCGCGACACGATGTGAAAAACTTCATGGAGAATCGATCGCTTTACTATCGCCTCGGCGAGTACGGTTTGACGGAGGATTACCCGACGGTAAGTTAAACGCCCTTCATCTACCAAATCAATCTAAGTGAGATTTCCACCGGATTTAATTTCACAAGACTTTCCTTCGATACATTAGATACTCACGAGTCGATTTACACAAGTTTCTCGAGTGACATAGATTAAAGGGGAATTCGCCGATAGGTTTGGGCGGAGGTTTGGCGATTACTTGGAGGGCGCGTTTAATTGTGGTTGATTATCGACATCGTGCTCGGACGGGCTCTTATCCGCGACGGTCTGGTAGAAGAGGGGGATACCGAGGAGGAAGCCGATGGTGAAATACTTGGCGGCCCACTTCTTCCGGAGAATGTCGCCGTAGGGGTAGTGGACGATCTTCTGTCCGAACTCGTACGGGAGCTTGATGGACTCCTTGCCAATGGGCAGTGACGACGGCATGTGGCTCATTAACGACGCGACGTTGATATCCTTGATAGTCTGTCGGGAATATCATTTCTCCTGTATTTGACGCGCTAGTCTCGTCGGCCGAGTTACCTACTTTTGGCAATCTGCCTTTGAGATCCGCCACGAAAACATCCTTGATCTTGCCGTGAACTTGACGATACCGGGCCGATAAGTTCCGCATCTGGGACTCGCGATTTCTCTGGCCGCCTCGAGGCTGCCAGACCACCACCGTCCAAGATCCTCCGAGCGAAGCTCTCGTCGGGAAAAGCCAAGTAATCGGCAAGGGAAAGCAGTCGTGGTGCGATCCGTCCGTCTCCTTCGTGTGTATACGTCAAAAGTCAGTCATGTCGGATAAACAAAAACAGAGGGCGACTCGGTGTCCTTGACAGCGCCGTGAACAAAAGTGGCCGAGTGTCGCTGCGCCGTCGGATTGCGAGCTCGGCAGAGGGGCACAGTTGTGTTCTGATGTAGGGCGTCTTTTGCAGAGGACTTGCAAGGACTGTGGGTTCAGCGAGCCATCGCCCTACCTATTCTAATAAGACGCCAGCAGAGAGGAGAAGACAGGAGATGGAAAACTGGAGACAAGCGGCAGCCGGTTGAAGAGTGCGCGAAGTGACAGGAGGAAGAGTGAAGCGAGTACCAATCAATCAATAGGGAAACGCGTTTCTCGATGAAACGTCGAAATAGCTATTAGCGCTAGCGCAGACCCCCGTCGATATTCGCGGATCCACGGATTTCTCTCCACGATCTCCCACTCGCGAGGAAATCCGTGAATCCCCGTCTAGAGATTACGTACTTAGGCACTGGTCCGAGAGTGTACGTAGGTGTACTAGTTGCAGAGTAACGCGGTGCGATTACCCGCGTGTTTTGGTACCGAGCGCGCAAAAATGCCAATCCGTACTGATATACAAATACTAAACTATACTAGAGAGGAGTGAGAAGGGTGGGGGAGGGCGCGGGGATTCGCGACGACGTCCCCGCGCGTGTCTGACTTTTCCCTCGAGAATGCCAAATCCGCAGGTGCGCGCGCCGGTATCGCGTTGACTCGTACCAGACTGATTAGTTCCGACCGAGCGAGACTGATTTCCCATTGATCGGGTTGCTTCGGCGGATACTAAGATATTCTTCGATTAAGTGGATAGAGTGTTGTATCGGCCGACTCCTATCCACCGCCGGTTACGGGCTGCGAATTCTCTACGGTGTATTCTCCTCGGACGTAGCTCTAGGATATTTAAGCATCTATTTAATAAGCTTTCTCGAGCCTCACGAGAATGCCGATGATTTGCTATGCAATCGGTGCATACGCGGCAAAGGATCGACTACTGAGCTCAATACGTTTTCCAGTGAAACGTGTGAGATAAGTTCACGCTTTCGTTGACAGTGGCGGGGGATTGGCGAGCGGGCGCGATCGCCCAAGGATTATTCGGCGGGCGATCATTAGAATCGCGTGCGCGTGAGTTACGGTCAAATCGCCCGCTGACCTTTTTAGTACTCCTTTTGTGCCGAGCTTTATCGACTCCATAAACCACATTAAATAGCTATTGCTGTCGATAACGAAGCATTACTCGACGTTAAGTTGGCAATTCCAGCTGTGACCTTTTTTTCGCCAACAAGCTCTGTTATTAACGGGGGGGTGGCGGCGGCAGCGGCAGCGGCCGCGGCGGGGGTTGACTCTATCCACCACCCCCATGTCCCCCCGACGGTAAATTGCGCGGCTTTGTACTGTCGCGAGCGATGTAGCAAAACCCTATTATAATATTACGAACGATCGACCAGCGCGTTACAATTACAATTGGCCTATACATTTCCCGCGGTAAATGTAATGCGCGCCCGCGCGATCGCCCTCAGTATTGTAATCGTATACCGGAGCCACCTCTCGCTAGGAGTCTTTTCTGACCATTGTTTATGAGCGTACAATAAACAATCTTTTATTTAACGGGACATCAAGAATCGCTCAATTATTCGGAGAACCTATCATTACACGCTCCTACTCTGTCCGACTATTGCCATTGACAATTTATCACATTATCACGCTTAATGGATCACGCAGTGATTGGAATTTCCGAGCGCCGAACTTTCTCTCACTTTCATGAATCAGGATTTCGTCCTAAGACTGACAAGAAGATTGATTGTCCGGCGTGTTTCGCGCTTTCTGCCTTGGCGAACTTTTAAAGTGTTGGACACACTTGGAAGAAACAAGCGTGCGGAGTCATCGAATCAAAAAGGTGGTCCAGGAACTGTCATTGGATGGTACGAACCATTTTTTATCCAGTTTGTGACTTAAATTGGCAACATCTCCGCAACTAATTTTATATTTGAATGTTAAAGATTTCGAAACCTGACAAATACTGGCAAATTGAAAAAATGTCGAAAAATTGAATTCGATCTCCCGAAAGTTTCCCAACAGTTTCCTCTCTAAAACCAAGATATCCCAAAACCAAGAGCCGTGATTCGATTATCCCAGAAATCTACTTTCCAAACCAGCCATATCCCTTCGAGAAGCCATTCTCACGGCATATTACAATCCGCGCTCCCTTTGGCTCTGAAGCCGGCTAACGATGCGCGGAGGTTCGCGCGGTGTCGATAGTCGATACATTGAGCTGGGCCAACAAAAAGTTGGAAAAGCGCGGCGATGGGCGCCGGGAGGGGGGGGGGGGGGGGCTCGAAAAACCTGTCGATGCGATTCCGGACAAGCATCACTCTGAAGGGCCCTGGGCGAGAGGGGGTTGCTCGGTGAAGGGCCTCGCTCGAGATCATTGTTCGAGCCGAGGGCTCCGGAGTTCGGAGGCTCCCATAGGAGAGCGCGCGAGCTGGCTCGCTCTCTCACGTGGCCGCTCGGGGATCACCGGCGATGGATATGTATGGATCTATCTGGGGCTCTCTCGCACGGGGCGCAGCGCAGTCAGAGAACTCGGGCGGGCGGGCGCGAGTGTCCGTTAACTGTTTACCCGTGTCCCCGCGATGTGAGAGGGCCTTTATCAGGGCGCGCGATGGTCGGATGTGCATGCACGCCGCCCGGAGAGAGAGTGGATGCTCGCGGCAGCATGCACGAGTGTCGATGGATGGTTGCGTGAATGCGTGGCTGCGTGAGTGCGTGCATTCGAGAGCGCGCGCCGCCGCCCGAGCCGGCCCGGCTCTCTGCGTGGGTGCGTGGAACGCGAGCGGCAGCGGCCGCGAGCGCCAGAGATGTGCACGACGACTATTCAGATATTGTTGTTATTGTTGAGGGAACAATCGCCCGTCAATAGGCTGCCCCGGCACAATGTATCTATTCAGGTGCGGTCAGGGGTGCTCAATCGATCGGGCACCCTCGCGCTCAAGAGGGAGAGTGCGCGCCCCGCGTTCTCCAAAAAGCCCAAGAATCTCTAACGCGCGATATCTACCCCCCTTTCTACCAACGACAACCCTCATCCCGATATCACCACCGACCAAACACAACACGCCTATCGTCTCGTTATAAGATTGCCCACTGCTATCGGAGACTCGAGTCATTCGGCTCTACTGCACCGGCACAAGTCCCCGGTACAAACCCCAGGACACACGATGGGCTCTGAGAACAATAACTAATACTCTGACCAAGCAGATGCAAATTCGACTGGCGAACGGTGCTCGAGAGTGAAGGCGAGTCTCGGTTTCAATGTGCGCGGCGCTTGACACGCTAAATCGGCTATCGCTTACAATTATTATTATCGGGGTTAGCGGTATTTAAAGGTATAAACGGCGAGGGAGGGAGTGGGGTGGATGTGGCGCGACGTCATTGTGCATTAGGGGCATTGAAAAGCAAGCGGCGAACGGCGAACGGCGTGGCAGACGAGAGAGAGAGAGAGAGAGAGAGAGAGAGAGAGAGAGAGAGAGGTGGTGGCGGAGGTGTGCGGAGGAGATATAGAGGGGGGGATTGGAGGAGGTGAATTGCGGGGGGAGCGTTGCCGAGCGGTGCCGGTGGCTAAAAAGAGGCGAGAGACGAGTGAGAGCCACTGCCGCGTGAGTGTACCAGGCTAGCCTGGCCATAGCGATGATTACGTATGCGGGAATCATTGTCGAGTAACGCGCGATGCACATGCAAAGGCCAAAAATCGTCGAAATCAGTCGAGTTCAACATCAGCATTGTACCTGGGCTTTGTCTCTGGCTCATTGTTGTCGGTACTCGGTGTACAACCTACACGTACGCGGCGTCCCGAGCTGACTGCCGCCTCCTCTCCGACACGCTCTCTCCCTGCGCTCGCTCTCGATCCCTGCCTGCCTCGCTGGATAGCTCTGGATATACCGGCCTGGGCTGCGGCTCTCTCGCCCACCCACACCTACAACCGCCACCTTCCCTATTTACTATTTATGCCGGCGAGATCCCGAAAATCGGCGCATTGTCGCCGCCGCGCTCCGAACGTCCACTGCAAAATCGACCCCCCCACCAGTAACCCTCACTGGTCCCGTGGAATCCGCGGTGCGTCCAGGGACCCATAGCGAGCCAATCGTCCTTAGCCAAAGATCCTCCGTCATGAGGCGCGGGATTAAAAACTCCGCGGGAGCCGGCCGTGAAATGAATCCCGGCTCCGTCGCCTCGGCACAATCGAGATCTCCGTGCCAGCGAGGAATGCGCTCGGCGCATTCTGGGGCGCGCGCGCGCGTGCCCCCACGTGGCACCTGCCTTTCCTCGAGGCCGACAAAGCCACCGAGGGAGCCAGGTAGGACAAGATTTTTGTGGTGATATCGGCGGGAGGCGAAAGCCGCTAAGGGTGAGTGCGCGCGAAAGGGGTGCGAAAGGCGATGGGTGGGTGGTGGAAGATGGGGGGGGGGGGAGTGTGGGTCCAAGAGGAATGAGGAAAGGCAGAAGCAAGGGACCCTAGTGAGGGAGGTGGGAAGATGGGGTGTGTGGGGGGTGGAGAAGGCATAGTGTAGAGAGAGAGAAAGAGGGGAGGGGGGAGTGGGTGAGAGGGAGAGGGAATAGGAGGAGAAGAGGGCATAGAGCAGCTGAATAGGAAGCGACACAATGGACCTGGGTGGCTGTGGAGGCGTGTTATCAAATGGGTTCCTCATTCACATACTGCGGCCTGAGCTACCTGTGTCTGTCTGTACCGGTGTCTGTCTGTTATACTTATTCATACCGCCCATTGTGTCCTCCACTGTTGAGTCGAGTTCAGTTCAGTTGAGAACGCGATGGAACGTGCCACAATGCACGAATATGGGCTGCGCGCTCCTGCTCTCCCCGCCATCGCGGGGGCTTTCTGCCTCTTTCGACATCTCTCTCGGCCTCCCTCTTTCTCTTTACATCCGACTCTATCACTCCACCCCCTTCCCGACCCCCCCCCGGGTTTCACACGCTCCCCCGCGCCATTTACCACCCACCGCCCGCCGGCGACTGGATTCGCTCGGGCGGCTGAAAAGAAAATTGTGTTGGGAAATTGTATCCGCGAGAAACCCGCCCCCGATAATGTGAAGTTCTTGCCCCACACACACGCTCTCGTCGAGGAGGTGCGAGAGGCTTGGGTGCATCCTCGCGGCCCCGTGAGATGAGCTCGTTATCACGAATATCCTGTACGAGCCCGCGCAGGACTACATCCACCCTCCACCCATTCCCAACCCCGGAAGCCCACGCTCCCAGCAATTATTCGGGGATTCAGGAACACCTGACTTTCGCTCGGAGATCGTAGAAGAAGCTGGCCCCGGCTCCCGGCGCATTCTTCCCCCGTAGAATTAAAAAGCGTGAGACCGTAGCGTCTGCCGGTGTGTATCCTCCGCGGGAGAGGGAATCTTTCATGCTCTCGCGATTCCGCCTCCTTTTTTCGGAGGGCGCTATTGAGTGGCTTTCCCCACTGAGATAGGCCACCCCCCGGGGGCCCGGCGCGCAAAAGGAGCAATTGTGCAACCTAGCCGGAAGTGAAAGAGGAACGAGTACACAGTTTCTCTGACAGCGGTAGGAAAACCTTAAATCGGGAGCCGGCATGAATTAGCCGCGCGCTCTCTCTCTGAAAGAAGCGGGAAACTATGTGAATGGGAGGGCGGGTGGAAGAAGGGATCGCGGATCATCAATTAGAAGGCTCGATTTTCCAGCGTGTCTGACGCGCGTCAAAGAGATAATGAGATGGCGATGGCTGATTGCACGAGGTGTCAAGGGAGACGTCTAACTCGGGCATGTCGATTACTTTTACTTGGAAAAGGAGGTGCTCCTATCCCCCTAAATCGGGAATATCAATCGGCAAATGATTCGGAAGGGATGGAAAGAGCGCGACTTTGAAAGCTTGTCAAGATCGCAGTGGAAAGAGTACATAGTGAGCTCGCGGCTACTGGCCAGTGTTCCAGTGGAATGGAAACTAGAAACATTAGGAAGAGCGGCAAAGCCCGGGAAGGAGAGAAAGGAGCGCAAAAGGGAGGATCGCTGCGGGGCCTTCTCCTTCGACGCAAGAAACACGCGCGAAAAGAAGAGAAGGGTGAGAGGGGAGGGGGAGGGGGGAGGGGGGGTGGTAGAGTGTAGTAGTTGTATGTATTGCGTACAAGCGGAGAAGTAGAAGGAGGTAGCGCAGAGCAGCATCAGGCATAGGCCCCGGATGAGCCGGCACACGCGGACGCAACAGCATACAAAACTCGCTCAATACGTCATTCAGCCGAAGAATACGGCTCGTTCTCGCCATTTTGCTCCCAGAATGAGAGTTTCAAAGGGAATTAAGGATTCAAAGGCATCTTTTGCGCGGCGCGTACAAAACGACCGGGCGAGCGCGCACTCTTCTTCTCTCGCTCCTTCCTCGAGGCTCTGTCTCTCGCGGCTTCTCTCCTCCCGCGATTCTCTCGCGCTCGCCTTCATCTCCTTCCTGCTCTTTCTAAACTCTATCTGCGCCGGCTGTAAGTAGCGCGTGTTGCTTTGCTCGAGAGACTCCCCCTGCCGGAACGGACTCCGCTCTCCGCTCCCAAGGAAGCGCCCTCGGCCCGGCTCGACTCGCGGTCATCGTAAAAGAAGCGAAATCCGTACAAATCGAGGCACAATGTGCCACACGGCTAACTCGCTTCTACTCCAATCAGCGCCAGTTAACTAAGTATATACACACACTGGGCCGATGATGTATCCACGTGAATGCTCGCTGAATAAGCCGGACGAGCGTGGCCGCGAGGAGAGAACGGATATATTCAAACTCCTTTCTATGAAAATGAATGACTGAGATTGCAGGCCGCTGATGCTGAGACTCGGAAAGGGGGCCGATTCTCCACGGCAGGAAACTAGGTTGAACGTGCGCGGCGATTGTGCCTTTTGAAAGGGGACCGCGCGCGCTCGCTCGCTCGCTCGCGCGAGGGTGCATTCGTTCCGCGATACACTTTCGGACGGTTCGAGGGCCACTTGTACTTGTGCCATACGGCTCTCTCGGGCCCCCCCAAATAATGTTTTGCGCAAGTGGACCAGGAGGACTGTCCTCCGGGCATAGATCACAATTATTCAATTAGAATCGATGCCCACCCCATAATCCGACCTCTGCGCAAGCCACGCGACCCTGTCAATGCTATAGAGAGTAGCTATATCTGTCAAATCTCGGGGAATTAACGGAGAAAAAAAACTTCTCCCCCAGCCGAGCGGAAAAAAGCGTATCGGCCCCGGCGTGTCCACTCGGCAAAGTTGGCCACATGTCACGCCCCGCTGCCGCGTGTCCCTTTTTTACGAGATTCCCTGGCTGAATTCGTGGCCTTTTTCTGGCCCCGGCCTCGTACAAATTCCAATGACAATTCCTCTGTCGCGTGGACGGGGGGCAGAGAGCAGACGCGCTCCGGCGGCGATCGCTCGATTAACATAAAAATGCCGGGGAACTCGTAAAGGGTAGCGTATACATATATTAGGGGTATTATGTGTCGCGGGAGGGTTATAGTTTCTGATTGTTATTCATATCGGGCTGGCTCGACTATGAATGCCAGTGTCCATGTGTTGGCACAATATATAACATCATCGTAGACTGTAGAGGGTGCTCAGGCGAGGGTGGTGAACCGGCTACTTCCTCCTCAATGACGCCCGACCTACCTCTCCCTTCCCCCACTCCACCGTGAGAGAGAGAGAGAGGGAGAGGGAGCTCGTCCCTTTTTCGTGTTAAACCTTAATACCACTAGGACGAAACGCGGCGTGTGCCGCGGCTTTAAACGATTACTCACCCGCGGCTCCGCGCCGGCTGAAAGGGGCGAGAGGGAGAGAGTGCCACTTAGTGCGGGTCTCCAAGACTCAGGCAGCTCGCCTGGAACAGAAATCGTGTCCTAATGAGAGCCGGAATTAAACAGGCGACTCTCGCGGAAATTACCGCGACGACCACAGCCGCGGTGTTGAGTGTCCAGAGGAGCACTCGGTCCCACCGAGAACGCTCTTATCCAGCGCCCCGGAAACCCAAGAGGTCTCCACAATTATATCCCCGAGAAAACAAAGCGCGGGCCTCGATTCAAGTGAGCGTCTAATTCATCGAATTAGATTAACCATGTGTGCAGGTGTTCATTAAAGGAAAACATGGAAATGAAATGATAACAAGGGCGGGGGGGGGGATAGAGTGGGGGGATGCGAGGGGTGAATTGATGGGGCGCGCGCGTATCGAGGGAGTGCGGAGCGCGGCGGCTTCCAATAAGTCAGCGAAGTATCGGTGAATGCGGCTTCCGGTGGCATTCGGGGCCTGGCCCATCAGCCAAGAGCATATCGGCCAGCACAAAGGACGGGCGTTTAGTGCCGCCGTGCGATTCCGATCCGCAGAAAAGAAACGAGGAATCAGAGAGAAATAAAAGGGCGAGTACTCGGCAAGTCACTCGACCTCCATCACCCCCGCCGCCCCCATACCAACGGGGGTAAGGTCTCCTCGGCCTCTCTCCTCTCCCTCCACCCTCTATAGGCTACACCTACATTATATTTCTTTGGTATCTGGCTGGCTCCTCGGCGGTGCCGGCACCAAACACACAAACGACGCCGGGGCCACGTACACGTCCACACAAGTCGAGCATTGCCGCGGTCTTATCGGCAGTTATCGGGCCGTGATGTCACACAATGGGGCAGACAATGCTCGGCACAATGCACCCCCTGCTTCTAAGCCATCCAACCCCTCGCCAACCATCACCGCCGCCACCCCCAACCCCCTACCCTCCCGCTCCCCTCCACCGTTCCTGCCCTCCTCGCGAATTCAACGTCGACGATAACTTAATAAACATAATAACTGATTCGTCCAGCCGGCACACTTTTATCCTCGCTCTCGTCTCCATGGCGAAAGAGCCCGACGCAGCCCGCGGGACTCGGCGACTGGCGCAATAAACCATGCGGTGAAGTGTAATTACTTCAACGTACGACACTCGCCGCGTATTTTCCGGCTGGGGTGGAAGAGACCGCTGGCAGATAGAGCGCAGATAAGTATCTCGAGAGCGCGGCATTGGAGAGGCGTTAATTAAACGAGCAGATGTGCCGAGGAAACAGTAAATCATAGCTCCCGCGCGACGATCAAACAGAGAAAGCACTGACGGCACAATGCGCGCGCGCGTCTTATCGTCGCCGGGTTATCGGGATAATGATAAATCGGTGGTGCGGCGAGCGCGCCCTTGGAGGGTGGCGCGTGCTTTAACAACCCCAATGAAGGGGTTGACGACTCTATAATAGAGTGAGCCGCTAGTGAAGTCACCCTCCGAGGGTGGAAAAGATCGCCGGCGGACTGGCGCGGCCGCGGGAGAGCTTCTTTAACTCCACTCGACGTCCACCGCTGCCGCCGCCGGCTCGGCTCATCCTTCCTCCAACAGGTTCACCTGGCTGCTGCTTTACGAGTAATCCTCTTAAGTGGCCGCGGGCTGCTCCGTCCCGGCCACGCGAGTGCGCGAGAGCGCCGCCACGGTGATATCGGCCGGTGCTAAATTAACGAGTAATTAACTCGCCGGGCGCTCGACTCGAATCCGGAAGACGACAGTAAAACAAGGGTAGTTCGCCCGGTTGAAGAGTGGTATCGCGGGTCCAGGGGGAGAGAGAAGGGGAGGGGTGGTGGTGGGCTCAGAACCGCCCAGGCTTTGCAACCCCCGCGAATCGAGTGACAATGCCGCCGCGGGATTCACAGTTCTCGGCCACCCCTTTTGTCTTTCCCCGTTCTCACCTTACTCCTCCTCCTCCTCCTCGTCTCTCTGTCGCTTCTCCTTACCATCCTCTTTCACCCATCGGCAAGTTTCCGACCTTCGGGCCCTCCGACCAGTACGCGGCCTACTCTCAACCCTTTTATCTCATCCTAGCCCACGGGACGCCGCACTCCTTTCGATACGATTAACTTTCCTCTCCGCTCGAAAAGCGTGTCCCTCCCGCTTGACCATCCTCTCGACGATCGATCCATCGCAATCGATCCTAACGCTCGCGCGGACCTTATTGCAATTGGATCTCGCCGCTTGATTACCGCGGACAATGCCCGGAGCCGCTCTCCGATTCAATAGTCCAATCACACCTCTTTGAGGGGGAGGGGAGGGGGGGGGTCGGAGAATACGGGACATTACGCGCCCCGAGAGGAGAACAAAACGGGGCAGCGAGCGGCGAAGGAGGAGGTAAGAAGTCCGAGGGGTGAAATCGAATGGTGTTTACTCGGGAAAGGATCCGGGTATACACGTGGCGCGCGCGCGAGGCGAGACAGACCGGACGAGGAAGCTCTCGCGTGCCAGTTGAGTATAGAGACACGCAATTGAGTTGGAAAAGGGAGAGAGGTGGGGGGGGGGAGCGAGTGTTCGGGTGGATGGAGGGGGTTGAAGCGTATCGAAAGGATCCACCAGCCCTATTTCACAGGAACGACGTTCGATGTTTCCCCCCCGTGTCGTCCTTGTCGTCGTCCTCGTCGTGTCGTTTGCCCGCTCTCCACCCCTGCATCCGCCTCGCTCTCTCATCCCGGTTGGCTCTCTTCCTCTCGAGCGCATCCCAGCGCCACCCTCGCACTCTTTCCTCCTATCAGATCGAGTCCCTCTATTTCGCGTCCTCTATTATTTCTTTTATCAATCTGCGCGCTTTCAGGGCGCTTTGAGGCCCGCTCTGAAAGCTGCGCGATAAATCATGAAATGTAAGAACCCACACGTACGCCCGGCCCACCTACACAGCCACGGGGCCCCGATTCGCACGTTTACATCGACACGCGCGGCACGGCCCCCCCTCCCCACGTGCAAATCTACCACGTCCGTCTCTCTACCTACTCCATCGAGGAAGAGAGCGAAGCAGCTCGCAGTATGGCCCATCGAATCGCGCCAGCCAACTCACCTCCTCTCTCTCTCACTCTCTCTCTCTTTCCCTCTCTGTGTGTATGCTCCCGCGAACGTACGCGCTTCCACGTAGCCGCTGCTCCTCCTGCTGCTACTACTGCCTGTATTTACGTGTACGAGTAGCCGTGTGTGGGTGTATATACATATATAACCGACAGTTCAATAGGCGGCATTGCCAGGGCGAACGCCATCCATACAGCCCGCCAGATGAGGTCTTCTAGCTTCCGTCGAGTCCGCGTGAAAGGATGCCCCAATAATATCCCATTCACCAAACCACCCCCGCCCCTCCCACCGACTTCCACCCCGTGGAGCAGCAGCTCTGCCTCGCGCGTATATACCACCCCCTACCTCCCTCGATGGTCCGGCCAGTGCCCATCCGCCCATTGATTTTTCATTCGTCGGCTTTTCAATAGTTTGTTATGAGCTTTCCTTCGGCGACGTCGCCTCTACCTCCCGACAGCCCCCGCGTCCTCCCCTCGCGACCTATCTTCCGCGCCAGCATTCCTCCCTTGCGCCACCCCATCTGACCAGCCGCACTCTGCTTCTCCAACCCCTGTCCGGCCGCGATCCAAGTGGCTCTAGCGGATCTCTGAGACACCGTGTACCCCCCAAGCCTCCACTGACACTTTTTCCCGTTGGTGAGAGATTAGGTAGAGTTGCTTTGGCTCGGCGGTTGACTTGTGCCGGCGAGGCTGAATCGATTCGACCTTGACAGGGGGTGGTTTTAGTGCGCGCGGTAAGTGTAATTGGGTGAGAAGGGCAGGGGCTGTCAAGCGTCAACGTTGAATAATGAAGTAATGGGAATGGGTGGCAGGTGTGCTAGACGCGACGGGCGAGAGGATCTTAGGATGGATTGAGCGGCGAAACAGAGCGAAAATAACCTATAACTTTAATCAGGGATGAATAAAGGCAACCCTTTTCGGGGAGGGAGAGAGAGGGAGAGAGAGAGAGCGGCCGCGCGCTGCGTCAAGGCGAAGAATGGAGATGAGGATGTAGCCGAGTATCGGCATTGTTTCCAAACAAAGCACGCCTTTCATAGCACACTGTACCCTTCCCGCAAGTCCCCCTCCACCCGCGCGCCGCGCCACCCACTCCTCAACCCCTCTTCTCTAACCTCTAGCGCCACCGTGCACTCGCCGCGCCTCCCCCACGGCTTTTCAGTCATTTGACACGCAAAGAAGTCAGCCAAGCCGGCATTGTGCCGACCACCACCACGGCGACCTATTGTTACCTCACCACCAGGCTACCCCCGAAAACCGCCACCCCCCAACGCCCCCCACCCTACTTGTTACCCTCCTGCCACCTTTGTCGCACGACCACCGCGACGACGACGACGACGACGACGACGACAGGAATGCGCGATGCGCACCAGCCGTCGCTCTATTTTGACTGGATCCGCGCAGTCTATCTCACTAAATGACTTTCGAACAATGACGGAGTGTGCTTTCGAATTCGGGCCTCCCGTCTGGCATTGTCAGGCCGACTCTACTTGATGCGAGGTAAACAATCGCGGCGGGGACGGGGGAGGGCACTGGCTCGGCAAGTCGCACTCGTTCGGTAGAGACGGGAGAGCGCGTGGCCGGCGCGCGTTTAGCCATTAGGATCGGCTCGCTCGTCCGACTCGTCTTCATCTGCATAGTCGAGTTGCATGGTAACTAGCCCGGCGGCGGCGTGCGGCCTAATCCGCGCGCACATCAGCAACGATTGCGCGGTTACGAGTCTCCGCGCTCTGGCACACCAGTCCTAGATAGCTGGCAGATAGCGTGCGTGGGGCCGGGCCCGTCAGGACGAGTCGCTCGTCGAAATTATGCATCCCGATGCATAATTCCATCGCGAGGCATAGTTCCTGTGGCAGCGTCGGTGGCGACGAGTCGCGGGAGCTGGTGAAGGAGCGAGCGGAACGCGCCGGCGGCAGAGAGCTAGCGAGAGTCCCGGGGAGCTAGACGCAATGTGACAAACGAGCCCTCGCGAAAATGCATACCCACTGCGGTGGCAGGTCCCGACGTGCGCGCATCTCCCAATGAAAGCTATTATGCCTATGCGAATGTCGATACCTCCCGTCAGTCTTATTAATCTTCCGGAGCACGCTCCCTCCCTCTCCGCCTCTCTCTCTCCGCCTCTCCCTTTCTCTCCTTCCTGCCCGATATACGTCGCCGGCATTATAAGCCGCAATAAAAAGAGCCGCGAATAAAAACGCGGAGCCGCCTATTCACCGCTCGTGGATTCTGCTCGACTTTTATCATACGTAGTACACCCCCTCTCTCTCTGGCTCTGTATCGACGCTACTCCTACCGATCCATCCCTCTAATTTCACCGGTCGCATATTCCCTCCGCGAGTAGAAAGGGTTTCATTCCCAACAACTAATTCCAAGGGCGGCGCCTCTAAGGGAGGAAGGTGATAGGAGATGTGGTTGGTCAAGGGTAGAGGCTCATCCGGGCGAGATGGTCTAATTGAAAGACTCGATTCATCCGTCAGAAGGCGGCGCTTTAAATAGCCGGGCGACGGGAACCTGTTAAAAGTTAGGAACTCGCTGGTGACAGAATGGGCCGCCGTGATGAAAAGGTATACACAGGTACACAAACGTAGGTGGAACGAACGCCGGCAGTCGCTCTCTGTGTCCTCTCGCCGGTGCGCCGGTGCGCCGGTGGTCTAGGGGCGCCCATCCGCCAGCGCCGCTGGAAGGACGATCGCACCGGGAGCAGGCGAAAAGGATTCAAGAGCTCGAGGGTACCGACACGAGTGAGAGAGGAAGGGAGAAAGAGTGTCCATGCGAATATGTTATACGCTCAAGCCCGTTCGCTCGTAACCGCGCACGAGAATAGACGAATTGTTCGGCAGCGGGGCTTTTGTCTATTTTACGGAGTTCCAAGGGCTTCTGGGGAGAGAGCCGTGCCAGCCGGGTGGGTGGCAGAGAAAACGCAGAGAAGCCGAGTGAAACGGGACGAGCGCGGCGGCGAGAGCACAGGAGAAAAGGGGCGTAGGTGGAAGGTGGAGAGGATCGAGGATATACGTATCACAGAGAGAGAGAGAGGAGGGGGAGCGGGGCGCGGGGCGGCTGGGAAATATATTCTCAACTGAACATTGTACGGATTCGCGCACCGGGAGTTCCTAATTATTGTTTTCCAGGCATCCGTCCTTCTCGCTTGCCGCCGCGACCGAAATTCTCGTTTCGAAACTTTCCCTTCGTCCTGATGTCGACACCCGCGCGCGCTCTGCCAGTGTGGACCGTGGATTTTTGGCCTCCCACTCGAAATCCCGCGCCCTTACTCCCCAATTCAAGCCGAAAAGTCGAGGAAGCGACTCGCGCCGAAAAGCCTATTCTCCAAATTTCCCTTTGAATCCGCGCGGCATCATTAAAAAAAAAAGAGTCGGCGGGGAGAGGAGATAAGGAAGGTCTCGTTAGATCTGGTAGCGACGAAGGGGGTGGTGGGAGAAAGGAGGAACGTAGAATGGAATGGGCAAAGGCAGAGGAACGTCGGTGCAGGGGTGGGTGGTTGCGGGAGGAGAAGGGTTGGCAGAGGCAGCGGAGAGCGAGCGGCAAGCAGAATAGAGGATAAGGGGGGTGGGGTGGGTGCTGGTATCGGTTAAGTGGGGGAAATTGCAAAACAATGCGAGGAAGGGGTAGGGGTAACAATGTGAGGGACAATAGGCCTAATAATGTGCCGGAGAATGGACGCCTAGACAAAAGACTCGAATAAGGGCGCGCGCACCTACCCGATCCGCCACCCATATTACACCATCGACTAGTCCACGGCGCATAGAGGAGGATGCGCTGAAAAAAGACACCTGTGCGCTTCAATGTGGGTTGTTTTAAGCCGCCTCGACAGCCCCCCCTCGCCTACCCCTGGCCCCGATCGAGCACAATCGAGAGGCCCGTCAATAATTTCCAGCGAAAATACTTGTCGCACTTCTGCGCCGACGTTCCGTTCCTTTCGGCCGAAGGCTCACTCGATCGCTCAATTGAGCGGCGGGCGGGGGCCGGCCTCGACTCGGGCTGGCTGGCGCGGACGGGGCCACAATGCAAAAAGCAATTATGAACGATCGGTGTATCAAGCGGGGAGGGATGAAGCATTGGGTAACCGCTTTGCGGGATAAAGCAGAGGGATCCGATCGGAGATCAGGGGATGAGGGTAACGCGTGGAACCTACCGCAACGCCAGAGGCCAACGCCTGACATAACCGCGCGCCGCTGCTTCTGGAGGGGTTGCCAGCGAGAGCGAGAGAGAGAGAAAGTCAAGGGGTTGAGGGGATCGAAAGCTGTTCCGCGTTAGCTCCCGGGCCGACCCGTCCGGCCCGTGCACCTGTTGTTTCTACTTGCCTCTAATCAGCCCGGCTCGCCGCTCTCGTGGAAAATCCAATTTCATCAACCGCTTCTTCCACCCCCACTATATCCGGAGAGATCATTCGCCAATGACGTCGAGAGGCGTCGGAAGACTGAGAAATAAAGCTAGAATGAATGGCGAGAGCAGTCGAGTTGCCTTTGCCGAGTGCAACCAAGCGTTCGAGGCGACCGAGGCCACTTTTCGATTACAGATTATTTACTGACAATTTAGCCAAGTGGGATGCTTTAATGACAAGCGCGCGCCTCCGCGCTCCCGACGAGAACGAGAGAGAGAGTTCCACTCTCGGCGTCAGTCGACGGTACGAATCGGCTTTGTGCGAGAGCGCCGCGTCACCTCCCACCCCAATAATTAGCAGTTAACGCGGCCGGCGGAAAGACGAGCCGCCCCCGTTGCCCGGCTCAAGAATGAGAAAGGCTCGACTTGGGCGCCGACTACTTGCCGCTACAGCTGAGAAACTCGCGTCTCGGCGTCGTCTACGAGATCATTCTGTTATCTCGTTCCTCCGACGCTTTTCCCTCCCGGCAAAGAGAGAGGGAGAGAGGGTGAGAGAGAGAAGAGAGCGAAAGCATGAAAGACGCGCGGTTGAGGCAGTTGAGGCTCGCGAAGCTGAAAGAAAAGCGGAGTGGCGGAGGCGAGGCGCGGGTGAGTGGGAGCGATTTAAAGAAAGTCGGAATGAAGGAAGAGACTTGAAGACGCCGGTGAAGGAAGAGTCGGAGGATGAAGCAAGAGAAAGGAGGTGCGGTGTTACAGGAACGGCGCACGGGGTAAGAAAGAAGTTGCCTCTCTCCCTCTCTCTCTCCCTCTCAAGAGGGAAAGACCGGGGCACCGCGAGGACAGAAGTGGCCGTGGAAGGCGGGTGCGCCACAAACAGTCCATAGAAATTCCCTCGCTGCAGAATGCAACTCCACTTCTTTGTGTAGTAGAGACTGGGAGAACGCGGGCGCGCGCGGGCGCGCGAGCTCGCGGCCTCGTCGGTGTCTATGCGGAGGAGGCGGTGTGCGCGAGCGCGCGGCCTGTTATTTAAGCTTCGCATAATGGCAACTCTTTTATGCTTCTTGTGTCTTACATCTGAGACTGTGTCGCTCCGGAGGGCGCATTCATTCCGCTGAATGCCGTGCAAGGCCCTCACAATGGCCTTCTCCACGGCGCCTCCAGCAGCAACCGGCACCACCGACTGCTGCCGTTCCTCCTGCCACTGGTGCACTCAGCTCTCTCAAAGTGCGCTGCCTCTAAGGACACGCGACGTGCTCGCCGCCGCCGCGCGGCTTCCAGCCCCAGGACAACCAACCCGCGTCGTCCAGACCCTTTTTTTCTACCAGGTCGGTAGGACCTCGGGATGAGATATCTCTCGCGGCAACTTTACATCGCGAATCATCGAGTCATTGATAAAATGCCTGACTGCGAGATTCTCTTTCAGGGAATAAGTCAAAGTGGAGTGTGCGAGCGGTCGGGGCTGGCTATCTTCATTCTGGCAGCGGGCGCCGAGCGCTCCTCCTCCACCTCCTCCTCCTCCCGTTCCTAAGGGGAGTGAGATGGCTGGTGGCTGGTGGCTGGGTTCGAGGCCGGTTTATCGCCGAGCGATCATTCCTCCGAATAATCGCGAACGTGCCTAACGATCGGGGCTCGGGGTGGCTCGTGCACACGAGGCACGCCACCTTGCGATCGGTCACAAAACAGCGACACAATAACCGGGCCGCAACAATGCCGGGCGACAATGCACCGTCACCAACACAGCCGCGAGTCGAATCCATTGTCTGTACTTCTCTTGTTCTCCTTTCATCCCCTGCACTTCCACGGCAAAGAGCGCAGGGAGCAGCCGGAGAAGAGCGAGAGAACGCGCGCGCGGACCCACCACCACCACCGCCGCCACTACCATCATCGTCGCCGTCGCCGCCACCGCCATTCTCGGCGAGCAAGAGATCCGCGCAAAGGAAGAGACATCCGCGAGAGCGCCGCGACCTCGCTTAGCGACTTTGTTTAATTGCGCTGACTCGATTAGACGACCACTCGACAGCCGCATCCAGCCGCCGCGACACTTCGCGCCTTTTTGCCCCCTAATTGCTCCTACTAAACGAGCCGCAACCCCCCGGCTCACATTCTCGCGGAAAATCGTGTCCGGGAAACAAGTGGTGGTCAGATTTTTCATCCCCTCCCGTTGACCTCTGAGAATTTGAATTCGGGTTTATTGGTTGCGAGAGCGGGCGCGTGCGACGCTGTATCGCGGTGGAATCGCGCGGGCACAAGTACCGGAAGGAGCGAAAGGGTGAGGAGGAGGTGAAGACGACCCGCTTCGGGAAGGCCAGGCGGAAGAATCCGCCGAGTAGGAAACGAAGAGTAGCTTTACGCAGAAAAGATAGATAGGCGGCGGATAGGTGGAGAGATGGTCGGATGGGCTGACGGTGGTGGTGAGGAAGTGGCGGCGGGAGGGAGAGAGAGGGAGAAGTCGCGAGCGAGAGGGATAGAATCAGCCGTTCCACTCATCCTCCCGTCCGTCTCATTGTGTCGGACGATTGTCTTAGAATAATGGCGGAGACTCACAATAGTGACTACAATGCTTGCTCGTCTAACAATGCGGTGACGTCACGCAGCGCCGTGTACGTGAATGTACCGGCACGGGCGCCCCGGCGTCGTGTGCGTCCCGTCTCTTCAGAGCTCGCCTCTCTTTCTCCCTCCCTCTTTCTTCCGAGCTTTCTCCCTGCAACCCTGTGTGTGCACTTCCACTCTTCCTCCTCCACCTCCGCCTCCTCCTCCCGCTCTCCTGCTCCTCTTCGCTCCCCATCGAGCTCACAAGTGCACACGCTTTTCGTAATTCCGCCTTTCGTTACTCACGGCCCGATCACCCACTTACGCTCGAGTGCGGTTCAACTGCCGCCTAGCGCCCGGAGAGCTTATACTAGAAACAATTAAGCGAGCCTCCTTTTCCCCGGGAATCGAGCGGCCCGATGATGGAAATCCGTGGAAAGTGCGCGTCCCGAGAATTTCGGGGACCGAGAGAGCGAGAGGGTGGCAAAGGCAGAGGGCCCGTTCGGCCATAATGGAAAGGGCGGGTATTAAAAATCCCCCGATGAATGGTAATGCGCGCGGAGGTGATCGGCTGTCGGCGGTTATTAGCCGGGATGCTGATACATCGATCAATTTTGACTTTCATGGGCCGCGTGTACACGCGGAACGAGCAACACTTCCTCTACCGCGGGCGCACCCCCAGTCGATTCGGCCGAATCATCCCCCCGGGATGACTCCGCCGCTGACTTCCCCGTCGGCACGCCGCAGGGGTCGCCGCGGCCAAGTTATTAAATGAAATGATAGGCACAATTACATCGCTTGCTGCATCTGCTCTCTCGCTCGAGAGCCACCCCCGATCGACTCTCTTATTTATAGAGTGGTAACCGCTCCCATTGTCATATCTCCGGCGCTCTCGAGGCTTTGCCCTACCTTCGATCGAGCGTCATCTCTCAGTCAGCGACGGATCTATCGAGCGCGAGGGCGATAACAGTATTGCGGGGGGGAGGGGGTTGGGGGTGCAACTCTGGGTTCTCGCGGCCACCTTTTTCATTTACTTATGCGGGATTCCGCTCGATAGGAGCGCGCGGCGCCGCGCGTTTTCAAGTCCATCGTTTGATGAATGAGGAACGATCGTTGATGCTCAAAGCGATCTCGCGGGGTGCTCTCGCCGGCCCGGGGAGGGTGGGTAGCGGAGCCGAGGGGGCGAGGAAGTACGCCGCGGCACAAAGATTTCGCGAAAGAGGGCGGGCTGGTGTGTGCGCGCGGGTGTGCGAGAGCGCGAGCCGCGCCGTTAGAAAGAGGACGCGAGCGAGCGAGCGAGCGAGAGGGAGATAAAGGGAGCCCAGAAAGACAGGGGTACATTGTGCCGGGCCGCTTGATACTTTATTCCGTATAAAAGGAACGGCTGAACAATGGCGGGAACGCGGAAGAATGGAATGAAATGGGACCGAGGGAGACGGACAGAGAAAAAGGGAGGAAGACCGAGGCGCACTCGCGCCAGTGTGAAGACTCATCACTCTGTAAACAATGCGCGAAGCGAGAGTGACTCAAAGAGTGCCGGGATCCTCAGAGTCCTTCGCTCGCTCGCTCGCCTCTCACATCCGCCCCCGCCCTTCGCCCTTCCCTCCACCAAGTCCAGCCAAGTCGTCGACGCGCCGGAGATGCCCCGGTCCATCTACACTTTCATTTTTCTAATACTCCCCCTCCGCCATTGACCAATTCCCCCTCCACCACCCCCGTCAATCTTCCTCGAAATATCGACCGACACGAAAATACACGTTGTCCTCGCCCTTTTCCAAGGATTCACACCCGGCCGGTCTCATCCGAGCGAAAAATCACCCGGGCGATCCCGGTCACCAGGAGTCACGCAGATTTCGAGGGACTCCGTCGGATAGTGCGCGATCCACCTCCTCCTCCTCCCGTCTTGGTCGTTGTTAGGCAGCGGGAGCAGAGAGCTCACAAAGCTATCGGGCAGACCGGGGGCCGCGGCATTGTCGGACGAAGACAGGATTCCTTTGATTGTCCGGGACTGCGCGAAACCGTCCGGGAGTGAGGAGCGAGAGGTGGGAGGTGGAGGCACCGTCGGGAGAGAGAACCCGCTTTACATAACGCGTTATCCACCGCGACAATGGCTGGCGAGAGCCGCGCCTCGAGAAAGAATCGTTTGATGTCGAAGGATTCATCGCGGCGGCGGCGGCCGCGCTTCTACCGAGCGCGAGAGAAAGAGCGAGCGAAACAGAGGCCGCGCGATAGAACGAGCAAGATGGAGAGAGAGAGAGATATCAGGAAATGAAGGGGAAGGAAGAAGGACAGCTGGAAAATTAATTTCAGCCGCTAAAGAGAGCGCGAGGGGTGGATGAAGGCGAGAGAGGGAGATGGAAGGAGGTGGAATAGAGAAGGCATTGGCTCTGGTTGAACGGTTCAGAATAGCCGAGGAAGACGGCGAAACCTTTAGACCGTCCGCGGAGATCGGAGTGATGTCACTCGCGAGTGATTCTTTTCGCTCGAGGAATTGATCGGTGCGTATGCCTTGTTAGTTACCCGGACGCTCCGCCGCTCCGATATAATGCCCCGCTAATCTCTCGATAATTAATTCATCGATTACTAGACTCGTTAGCGAGCGCGCTCGCCACCTCCGCCGCTGCTCCCCTTACGCCGACGGAACGGGGACCCGCAGCCACTGATTAATAAGCGTCCGATTCTTGTCCCGACCGTCCACTTTGCGTCGCGTCACGTCAGGAATTACTTTTCCCAGTCGCCGGCAAGTATAGAGTGGGGGACCAGGACGGAGAAGGAGAGAGTGGAGGGAGGATGATGATTTTCGTGCGTAAAATTGCGGCTCGGAGTGAAGTTGAGTGTGCAGCCGGCTGGCAGGAGGAAAAACGCGCGCGAGCTCGGCCCAGGTCCCATACAACTCGAAGAAAGAGCAGAGGCGAAGGGGAAGAGGAGATGGGAGAGCGGGCGAAAGAAGGAGGGCCGAGGGCCGAGGGCTCGTGGGGCGGAGGACGGAGGGGGGTTGAAAATATTTAGACATCCGCGAAGGGATGAATAAGACTAAATTGTATCCACAATGCTGTCTCAGAGGCAGAGGCGCTCTGAATAGCCTTAATAAACTCGCTGAATCCTCGGAAATATTTCCAAGCCGGAGAAGTACCGAATGCGGCGAAAACTCTCTTCCTCCTGACTTCGCGTTCTTCTCGTTCTAGTAAAGCCGCTCTCCGCTCCGCTCTCTCCGGGCTCTCGCCCTCCTCCACTTTTCGAAACCGGCTCCCTCCAACCCCACCCCATTCCCACCTCCTCCGCCACCTTCTGCCTTCTACATATCCATGTATGTTAACGCAACATTCCCACCCCTTTCAGCCCGGCTCTCGAAAGATTCCTAGTCAAAAGCAGCCGGCGGAGAGTTGCGCTTTAAGGCTGATTTATTTAGCGAGATGCGAATGGGGAGGAAGAAACGGGATCGGTTTTAAGCCGCGCGTGGCGAGCGCACAATTTTCGAACTCCACGAGGGATCATGTCAGCGGATGTCGGGGCCGTGTTCGCGGGGCTTTTCCCATCTCTCTGTATAATGCGTAGATTTGCTACCCGCTGCGATACACGCTTTTCCCTGCATTAGGGAAAGAGCATTCGCTCGTTTGCCCTCCCGAGCGATTTGTTTAAAGCCCACCCTCCTAACCCCTCCTCTCTCTCACTCTCTTTCACCCTGGCGAGACCTGCTGTCGATTTTCGAGTGGTTCGAGCAACGACGTTTCACGCAAACAGTCTTTGTTATTACGGGGAAAGGACCGGCTGTCCTGCTCAAAGAAGCCTACCTTCCCACCTCTATCAATTCTCACTTCTCCCGGAGCTGCGCTCTCGAATAATCTCGCGGACTTTAAATGGCGCGCCGCTAATTACCACGTCAGACTATCGCTATTAAGATTTGGGTGGTGCGAGTGGGGCGAAGGGAGCGTGACCCGCAATGGGATTCGAGGGCGCGATTGTACGGGACAGTGAGTTTGGCGGGTGGGCGGTGGTGGTGGGAAAGAAGCGGGCTGGAAAGACGCGGGAGAGGTGGAGAAGTGGATTCGGGGAGAAGGCGGATTCACGATTTCGCATGAATCGCTAGTTACTGAATAAAGTCCTTTCGGGCATGGCGGGTTGGCCGTGGCTGGCGTGGCGGCTGACTTTACTTTATTATATGTATATTCGCGCGGCAGCCGAGCACGGGAGAGGGTTTTCGCGACGGCGGCGGCGGCGGCGGCGCTTGCAGGGGGGCTGGTTGGCTGGCAATGGTGCATGGCAGAGGTGTGTCTGTAGGAGGCAGGTTGAGGGTGGCAGCGGCGGCGGCGGCAGTCATTCAAGCGTGCGGTTCTATGAAATCAAAGGCCACATTGTCACCGGAATTACCTCCATTCGGAAACGACGTATTCAGGCTAGTGGGCGCACGTGGAATTAACCCTATTTGTTTGCCGCCTTGGAGCCGAGTGTAACGAAGCCACGATTTATTCGCATATGCCGCCGCCGCTGCCGCACCGTCGAGGGACATCTCCGCCCGCGACTCGCACCGTCCGATTCACCGACCACTCAATCGATACCGCTAACGCTCTCACTCTCGCCGAGGAGAGCCTGTCAAAGGAGTTTCTCCCTCGACCAAGAATCCTGAATCGTGGCTAATGACTCGTTACGCGCTCCCCGCCAGAAAATCCTCGCCGCGTCCGACCTAAGCATCGCCCGCTCCCATGGAAATCGGCCACCCTGACTGCCAATTACTCGGCAACTGTAAGACAATAAATCACGCGTGTCCGTCGCCGAGGCGTATTGCGAGCGAAGCTTATCTCCTTCTCTACTTTTAACCAGAGCCTTTCTTAGTAATTCGCTGCTACCGAAAAAAGTCTGCGCTCAAGCCGTTATCTTTATAGACAGCACTGACAGATTTACTGCTTCTTGGACTACCTGAAGCAAGGGTTACTCGCCACCGCTCGATGTGTGGGACTGTTGAGTGTCTCATGTTGACATATATCTTTCGCCGTCTCCCTCGGACTCGTTGCGGGTTGCGAGATCCCTTGCGCAGATATCGCCGAGGCACCAACGCAAGTATGAAAAAACGCAGATAGCCAAAAGCCAGAACCCGCCGAGACTGTTCCGAGAAGAAGAAGAAATCGTGGCCAGACGCTAATAGAAAGGACTTCGAATAGAGAAAGATGTACTTTGAAAAAGAAGAGATGGCCGTGTCCGGGCTCTTTTATTCCTTCTTGATGGCGGCTCGGCGAAAGGATGAAGCGTTATTGGTTATTTGATCGATCATCTGTCATATTTCCCCGCGGGTAGTTTACCCAGACGAATATTACGAGGCATTCTGTCGCGCCTGTCAGCTGTTGGCTCGGCACTCAAGCCCGGCCGAAATTTCACGCCTGCAGATGACACCGCCTAATTGACCGACTATCGTCCGACCGCGCCGCACTACACCGCCCTTTCGAGCCGATATCCCTCCAAAACTATAGCCGATTACCGCACACCTCGCCCCACCTGGACGTCATTCTTAATTACTCCCGCAACATCTGCCCTACCGCGACTAATTCTACTGCCCTGCTCAGCCCACTCTGCTTCCTCTATACACCCCGCGAGAGAATCCAGTTTTGGGTTCGTTATTATTGCGAGGAGTCAAAGGGTACCGGCGAACTTGGCGCGTGGTCGCAGCTCCAAGGGTGGTCTCACAGGTGGCTGCTTCGCACGCACGTTCTTTCGCAGGTTTAGGGCCAGCGAATAAGAGAGAGAGAGGGAGAGATGGAAACAAACACAACAAGAGGATTCTAGGATGATTTGAAAAGCTTTCGACTGGCTGATTCTCGCAACCGCACCGAGCAGGACACGCGACGCTCCCCGTATCCATCTCGCCAAGCGGCCATCACCATCATCCATCCAGTTCAAACTACCCCACCCCGTCCCCCTACGCGCGATTGTAACAATGCGCGATTTTAATATACCTCGCACGAGCAAGTGTGCCAGAAAAAAGGGGGGGGGGGGTGGGAGGGAGGCAAACGCAAAAGCATGAGGAAAGTGTTCCGCGTTCGGCGTGCGTGGCGCGAACAAAAGTCACGGGGACAGGGTGGTTGTCCTAGATCGGGGGGTGGGGGGCGGAGACAAAGAGGCGACAAAGAGTAGATAGTGATAGCCGGAAAAAGATGGATAGATAGAGCTGGAGCGAGTGGTGCACGCATTTGCGAGGTTGTGCGTACCGCGCTCCGAGGAAGAGAGCGAGAAGGTGGTGATTGAGGGGGCAGAGGGGGGCACGGTGGTAGCCGGCGAGGTAGTGGAGAGAGCGTGCAAAAGCGCACGCAAAGAAAAACAAATGAACGCTGCCTGCCCGAAACAATTGAAGCCTGCGTGGAATAGGGGTTGCTGGCCTTTTATGTTGCCCACCCCCCGCGCTCGCCGCCCCCGACCAGCCGCCACCTATCCACAGTTCTTTCTCTCTCCTCTCTCCTATCTCTCTCTGACTCGCGGCATCCTATGCCTAACCCGCGCCTACGTCCAATGCCGTTGCTCTTCTTCCGTGTTACTCTTTCGCTCTCCTACTTTTTTAACCACCTTCCTCCACCGCCCGCCCCCTCTCTTCTATCGCAGGTTAAGTTTGGTCTTGGAGGCCCCGTTATCCTCGGCAAATCCGGCCGCTTATGCCGAACGACTGTATTCGAGCGATCGTCCCTCTCTCTCCGATGAGGCCTTTATATCCTAGTCGCGAGAGAAGCTTTCAAGCGCGCCAGACCGGCGCGCAAGATTTTCAATTCCTCCGGCGGCGAGCGATTGTATCGGCCGGCGCTTATGCATCGTTGATCACCTTTCGACGATTGCGAGGGTGGCGCGCGCGCCTTTTTCGGGAGGGAGCTGAGTGCTTTGCCGGCCCTCGGTACTTGTGGCTTTTCGCGAAAGCGCTACGCTCACGGTCCACCCAATCCCCCCACCCCTTCTACTCCTCCGCCGCCGTTCGAGAACTCGAGGGCTACGTTGAACTAACCGGTTAATGGCTTCGGTATTGTGTTACCATTACTGTGCAGAGACTGCTGTATACGTCAGTGCGACTCAATAAAAGTCGAACGGTACGCGCCGGACTTTATCTTTTACGCAGCAGAGATCTATCTAATCTCCCGGCGGCGGACGGCAAATAGTATTCTGGTAATCGTTATTTACTCTCGGCTATTGTAGCGTCGCCTGGCCGTTGCTATCAATGGGGAGATAGAGGCGATTTTAATTTTGCCAGAACCCTTTTGTGCGATCTTTGCCCGCGGGACTTGTCTTTGTCCCGGGCTCTGTACCTGTGTATATTAATAAAGTAGTACTCACGTGGCGACGGTGTCCGGGAGGCGTCCGGCAGGATACGGCAACATAAATCAGATCCTCGGGATGATCGAGATCACGGCACTCTAACGACCACTCAGTCAGCGGGAAACGTCATCGCAATCGGGGCGCACTACATCGCGGCCGATGCGCGACGTATGTCACGGCGCGGGGGCGAAATTCAAAACCGAAATTCCGAGCATTGTCCGGCTGTCAGTGGCGTCAGTCACAGGCGAAATCGGTGTCGCCATTTACTAAATCACCGGCGAGCGCGCGGGACAGCTCTCCTTCGCTCGCCGGTAATTGAGAGGAGAGAGAGAGAACGCGCGCGGCTTCTCTTCGCGGAGAAAGATCCCGACCGCCGCGCCGAGAGGAACGTAAACACTGGGCTAAAACTCCCGGCGGGCTCACCTGTCCTCCACCGCGGCCATGGAACCTGCCGCCCCCCACGACTAAACACACGCGCCAACATCTTCGCACTTCAGACACCTCCAGTCCCGCGCGTCTAGGCAAAAAACGCGGCAAGCTTCCGGTGGGGGGGAACGCGCGGCAAATTTCAAGATCGAGGGATTCTTCTACACTGTTCCTTCCGCCCCGGCGTCCCACGCGATGGAATTAGAGGCTTCTGGGAGATTGGCCGCTTGCTGGCCTCTTCGACTTCTGCTCGAAATCCGACAATCACCACCGTAAAACGCTAATCCGAGGCTGCTCTTGCTCGAGGCAGAAGTGGTCGAAGATCGCCGGAGGATTGTTCCTCGCAGAGGTTAACCCGAAGACTGTCGCTCGGAGACACGGAGGCAGATGTTCAGACACTTCACGGTAACACGCGATCACAAATTGCAGGATTCCCAGTAAGGACACAAAACACACACGCGAGAGAGCACTGGGGGGAAAAGTGCGGAGGATGAGGCGCGCGAGAGCTGACGAGGGCGAAGTTACTCGGGGCGCGCGCAACTTCGGACTGATCGCTGCCGCCGCGCTATCGCGGCATCCCCCCACTGCCTGCCGCCGAGCAGCTCCGCCGCGTCGCGTCGCGTCCCCACCCTACGCCGAAGCCGCAAGTCGACGGATCATGTCCCTGGTCCTGCTGCTTTCGATTTACTCAACTATTATTACAGGTATCCTCCTGCGGAATGCCCAGTTTGCCCGATCGCGTTTTCGAGATTGATAGAAACGAATTGGTGAGTAGTGTAAAATTAGTATGAATGAATTGAGTTAGTTGGTAACTGTTTCCGGCGAAGTTTTAGGGAGGTTATTGGTCAGCATTGGGACGAGGGAAAGAGAGTGGAATTGGAGTGTCCAGAGGAAACCGAATCCCCATTGGATATTTAACACGTCCTCTCGAGTGGATTCGCTCCTCGGTGCTCGGAGACAGCGAGGGTCCATCTTCCTGCGCCCTAAAACCAGCGGCTCGTCCTATAGAAAGAAGCGCGGTGGAAAGAGAGACAGAGCGAGCATTGTTACGTATCCCGTGCCCCTCGCTATCATCGTTGTCGATTCATTCGATACGTTGAAAGGAATCTCGCCCCTCTCGCTCGCCCGGCCGACACTCTCCCTTCCCGCCGCGGAAACATATTTCTCGGGAAGAAGCTTCTCCCAGGCGCGGAGAGAGCAGGTGCTCTCTCTGCTTGTCGCATTTCCGCGAGCGACGCGCGTATGGAAAGGAAGGCCGACGAGAGCAGACGTCTTTCTTCCACGTCACCGAGAGAAAGAAGATCTTGCGCTCGCTCGAGCACCATCAGCGCCGGCACCTTCGTAGAAAACCACCAGGGGCAGAAATGATTTCGCACTTATTCTCATCGGGGCCAGCGGAGTTCAAGTGACTGGTTATTATCTCATTAGGAGGGGAACTGGCAATCATTTCTACGCAGCCGACACTCGATCGCCGGAAACCATTATTCGACTCGGACCCGTTGTCTTACCGCCCGAATCAAGCTTAATTCGTGAGTTAATCCTTCCCGCCGAGCGACGCATCATTTTAGCGGCAGGAAGGGAATTAATGCCGCTTAATTCATCCTTCATCTACAGGATACTGGTATGTCTCGTATGCCATTCTCTGATCTAATTAAAATATATCAAAGAATCACGATTCCGGCAAATTTATTTTTCCGTTTTTCCAAGCTTTTCGAAACTTGAGTGAATTCTTCATAATGCGATGATTTCAGGATCAAAACCATCGTCCATACTGCAGGTATCGAGTGCGCCTGGACGATTCCCACCACTCTCGCAGCATCGAGTCCAAACGAAGAGAATTAGACTTCATGGAATTATCATTTTAGTCGCCTCGGTCAATCGAGCGTCCCCTCGCCTCGGTATCGTGTTACCCGTTCTATCGCCAATATAACTCATCATTGCCTGGTGCATGTCCGTCCGTCGCGCGCGCTCGCCACGAGTCGGGCACTCGGGGAATGTGAAAAACTCCTTTACGGAAGCTCGAGGGCGCGCGCGACACAAAGGGACGAGTAATTCGCAATGCAGGACGTTTAATCCTGCACTGCGAGAGGAACGCTTGGAAGCTAGTGGCGCCGGCGGAATGGCAGAAAGTGGAGGGGGCGGAGGGGGGGGCTGCTTCTCCTATATCGCCTTAACTTAAGAAGACAATTGCCACGGGGAAGAATGGCAGCGTAAATGTGATAGCGGGGGATAAAAGAATACGGAATAAGAACGGCTGGCTGTAGGTTCGGGGCGTCCGGGCGAGAGGGCGGGTGGCGGGTGGCGTTGTCTAGGTGTGTGGGAGTGAGCGCGTGTGCACATACAAGGCGAGTTGCAGGTTTGTAGGCCGCGACGCAGGGGCGGACGAAGGGCGAGACGGGGCTTCGGCGGCGGCGGTGGCACCGAGGCACCTATACATTTAAATAAATAGCGTTTCATTATAACTTTTGTGCGCGCGTTACTGTCCGCCTGACAATGCCTGAAACAAAGCGCCCTTCCATTGTTTTCGAAATAAAAGAGCCATGCCGGCCCCCACGGCATGGCCGCCGCTACCACCCGCCGACGCCGCCGACGCCGCCGACGACGACCAGCATCGGCCGTGGCGGCTCTCCCCCTCGAATCGACGTTACCGTCTTCCACGAATATATCCAGGACGACCTCGCACGTGCCCTTTCTTCCTGGCCAGCAATTCCACTCTCATTCCGTTCGCCGTCTCTTCCCCACTGGTACCACGCTGTTGGTACCAAGTGCGCATCCAACTTCTTCTCCCATGGTGCCCGACGCCGACGCATAAACAGTGGGAATACGCATTTATTCTGGGTAGATTTGGCGTGGTCGATTCCTTGGGGATTATCGAGGGATGAGTAAGAATTATGAAGTTCTTGCATGAGCTCGGTCTTTCTCTCGGGAACCAGGCGAGTGCATAAGGAGCTAGTCGATATAGAGGACGATATTGTGCGCTCGGCTCGCTTTGTGTAAGGAGCGCGGGCGGGCGTCTTAATATCGCGGGAAGAAGGATTAACCGGGCGACTCCGCCGAGAATGGAAGGATCACCCCGGGATTCTAATTAAACGGAAAACAGCTTCATTAAGTTGGTAACTGCCGCGGGGTCAGAGCGCGCGCGATAGAGGAGCATGTCGGAGGGAGGCTTCCTCTCCGGCCGGTACACGTCGACCTGTAACGACGAGTCATGTAAGCCTGGTTAATTACACGAGTATCGATAGGGTAGTTCGACCCTGTCGAAACTTCCCTCCAACTTGGCCGCGAGTCCCCCTCGCGCGAAGAGCGCGCGCGCTCTGCTTAATTCGGCGAAGGGACGACGGGCGAGATTTTCGGGGGATTCTGGCGCCATTTTCCGGGACTTTGTCCGATTGAAGTAAAGGGCGGGGCGGCGCAGGGAGGTGAATGCGCGCGGGGGCGGCTGCTGCCTCGCAGGGAATCAAAAGCGGCGCAAAGTTGCCGGCGTGTTGCGGATGCAGTTACAGTGGCTTCGTTACGCGCCGATTTGTCGGCCGGCTGAAAGACACCAATTTATAATTATTGCATTGAATGGAGACCGCCGGCGTACACGGCGCACTCCCTACCATTCGATATTACCATCCATTGTGCAGTTTAGATTCTACGAGCGCTCTGCCGTTCCCGCTTTCGCGCCAATCCCTCAATCCACCCCTCCCTCTCTCCCTCTCTGCTTTCTCATCCTCATTACGCTGAAACCTCCGCGGTTGGATACGCTTCAGCAGCGACACACATCCTCGACTATCATCGATCGAGATTAAATGCGAGGCGATAATCACTCGATAAACAATGGGGGAGAGTGGACGCGGCGTCTGAGGGGCCCGGGTGGGTGCACGGTCAACTTCTTGGTTGCGGCTCCCGCTGGAGAAAAGAGGGGCGCGCGATCCGCAGGGCACTCGGGATTCAGGGTGCGAGCGGGCCATTAACAGTTCCCCGAGAGTTGTAGCGAGTTTCGCGATCGGCCGCGAGCCCCGAGGACGAGATTGTGTGTGAGGGAGAGGAGCGGAGGCCGCCGAGGAAAAGAGAGGGGGCGGTGGATTCGAGCGAGTGGTAGGACAAAGAGCGGGCAGATTGGCGATTGCAATTTGCAGAATGGAGCCTGCGAGGATGGGCGCCGCGCGGCGCCGCACCGAAAGAGGAGCACCAGGATGAGGAAGAGACGGACGAAGCCGCGAAAGTGAGGCTGGGGCTCTCTCGGTACGGGTGAAGGTGGTGCTGCGCGAGCCTGGTGTAGGTGGTGGTCGCGTTAAAGAGGGTGGCGGTGGAGGAGTGGCGCGGAGAGGAGGAGGAGGAGGAGGCGGTGGAAGGAGGCCGGGGAGAGCGGCGGAAAGGCAGAGGCAGAAATGCAACGAATTCGAAAAGAGCGGAGCAGCCCTGCGCCTGCATACGTAATGCCATCGGGCCATTGTCAAGCGGCGCCGGCCCCCTTTTGTCTCCTGCGGGGGCCACGAGAGACGCCAGGGGCTGAGGGACGGGGGCCGACGGAGTAGTGAGGGATGAAACGGGGTGCAACCTCGCACCGACGGCACCCACTGCCCCCCCTCCCCCTCCTCGCAGCAGCCGCGGGAAAATTCTGATCGCACCCACCGCCGGCCCGATATCGATCTTCGGCCGATCATTTGCATGCTCATTGTTCGAGCATCCGACGAAAATTCCGGCGACGACGACGCCCGACGTCGCTGCCGCCGCCGCCGCCTCCGAGAACAATATTCCTGCAGTGGCGGCCTTTCCTTTTCAAGCCTGACTCTAAGGGGTTGGGGGAGGGTTGGGGCACAGGTGTCCGCCGCAATAACCGTTTCCTCCGGTGCTCGCGCGCATGTTTATGGAGCCCTCGCTCGTCCCAGCCTCATCGTCGATTGCACGTTCGCCAACCAGCCCCTCAACCCCCCCGCGCTCCCCCCCAACGTTCGCCTTTGACTGGCTGTCCCCGATTTCAACGACTACTCTGCCAGAAGCCCTCCCAGCCACAGACCCACCGGCTGCCACGGCCCTTCACCCGAAAGCAGGCCGACTCCCAAAAATCGCTGATCACCATGGAAAAGTCTCGCGTCAACGCGCGTCAGCGTGATAATTCTCCGCGGAATTTCAAAGGACAACAGAAACAATGGGAGGCGAGCGCACGGTAGAGCGCGGCGCGTGTCACGCGGCCAAAAAGCGTGGCGGCCGAAAAATTTTCGCCGCCCGCGTCCAGTTGGCCGCTGGCAGAGGAACGGGGGGTGGTTTAGGTCTGGGTTGGGAAGAATAAAAACCCTGTTTTCGCCGGGGAACAATGAAGCCGCTCGAAAAATCACCGCGCGAGATCAATGATCGCGTGCTCGCCTCGCGATATCCAGTGCGCTGACAAGGGAAATGAATTCGCGCTCGGGCGACAGACGCCCGTCTAGAAGGGAAGCTGCGAAGAAGAGCGCGGCGCTGGGCCGAGGTACACGCGTCGACTAGGAGGATTGGGAGGGTTGGAGATGGTGGAAAAGTAACGGAGAGCCGTCGAAAGCAGGACGAGGCGAAAGGGCGAACGCTCTGCGTTAGTCTGTGTGCGGGACGGGAGGGGGGGGGGGGGGGGGGGGGCGAAAGGGAGCGAGAGACATCGGCGCACATATTTTTATGTCATCGCAGTAGAGGCGATGCATTGTTGTCGCGAGACAAAGGCAAATGTGGCGGAAAAATTGCGGAGGAAAGGCGGGGCGCGGGAGGGGAGCGGAACCCTCTCGCTTTATCTCGCGGGGACGGATGACGCGCGCCGCGCGCTCTCACCGGCAATGGGTGTCGGAGGGCGGAAAACCGAGAAAGAGGAATGGAGAAGCACCCTCGCCACCCCCGAGAGCGGGACGACGCGCCGCGGCACTCGCCGCACGCGACAAAGCGCAATAGGTTAATGCCGGATCTCGCGCGATTGCTTCACGATCCTTTTCCCACCGATATGCCGGGCCCCGATCGTCGCCCGTCGCGGCGTCGCGCCAACCTAAACACGCCCGAGAGAACGAGAGAGAGAGAGAGAGAGGCCCTGAATAAATCACTCGCGCAAACAGGAACCTCGTCATCGAACAAAACTCATCCCCAGCTCGGCTCGACTCCACCATCCAACTTGTATACTCGCATCTGGAGAACGTCGCGAGTTTCCCCATGACTGAGACAAGATAAGAAAAAAGTCTCGAATTGGAGAATCGTGGAGGTTCGATTCTCGAAATGGGCGATCCGCCGACGGAAAGCGTATCCTCCTCCCCAGGGATCGCGTGGCCCTTCCACACACGGCGGCGAGGAGGAAGGATGCGGGCGAGTGGGGAGGGTAAAAAAAGGAGTCTCGGCCCAGAGGAAACGTAGCTTCTACAATTAAGCCAGTCAGTCCGTGGCTGAGTTGTTCCATTGAGAGAATTGGCCTACACAGGCAGCGAACTATCGAGCAGAATTGAGAGCCGGCGGGGAGATTTCGCAGATTATCAAGCATCAGTTGCCGGGAAGAATAAGCAACCGCCAACCGTCATTTAACTTTAACGCTCGAACTGGCCCCGCTCCGCACCCCCGGCAGCCCCCCGAGGCTCGCCCTCCGTCCATGCTAATTAAATCTGCCTACGTACCACCCCCATCCTCGGTACTGCCCCTGTACAACCCATGTACTACCTCCCTCTCACCCTCTCGCCCTCTTCAACCCCCCTCGAATCTTACCGGCGATGGGGCCACTTTATTTATACCTCCACCGGAAACCATCCTTCTCCCTCGCCCCCCGTCCCCCTCGGGGGATCACGTCGATCCTTTCTCTTCGCGGCGGCAAGTCGAGCGTAAGGCGCAAAGCATGAATTCGACAAATCTTTCATTCTCCGACAGCGACGATTCATGGCGTCCATGACTGGCCGCGCCGAGTGTAAAAGGGGGCTCGCGTGTCGGGATTGCAAAAGTCTCGCGAGCTTCTCGGTTAGTGGCTCCGCGCCTTGGTAAGAACTCTGTCTTAGCGATGGCATTCTCTTATTCATTTGATTCAGCTATGCAGCTTAGACTGGACGAGCGGGCAGGGGGACGCGGGACGCGGGCTAGTATGTGTTATTCGTTTCCACAATAGCGTCATTGTTGGAGCATTGTGCTTCCACCCCATTCCGCAGATTCGTCGCGAACACTTTGCCTCCTACTCCTTACCGGCCGCGAATACACATCCACCTGCTTTACACGCACGAGCAACCTTCTTCTTCGCCTCCTTCCGCCCCCGCCCCCGACCCACTCTCCCCGCGACGAGAGGCCCCTTTTCTTCTTTCGCAACTAGCAGCGAAACCACCGGCTTTTTACCCCCTCGCGACTCCCTCCTCCCCCTCCTCCCCCAACGGCTGCTTCTATTCTACCTGCCACATTACCCGCCAGGAGAAAAGAGCGCCCGCGCGACTTACCTTTCCGCCCGATTCACCAGCCCGACAAATGAATGGAAAATAACTTGCTTAACGAGTGATTCAACTATGCCTTGTGTGAATCGGGTAGCGAGAGTTCGACGGGGGAGAGAGGGGAGGGTGAATAAAACGAGAGAGGCAGAGTGTTTAAATGAGGGTGGTTTTAAAATGCGATTCGCTTCCCTAAGCCGGTGGTAGGGGAGTGTCTATGGACGGTGGCGTTAGTGCCGCGTTATGCAGTAGGGAAATTGGGCAATTGCCTAGGGCCCTTACATAGGGCCGGTGGCCAATTTTCTTTTAATTTAAAAATACAAGGTTAGTGAATTTCGTGTGGTCGAAGGGTTTTCCAAGATCTAAAGAGACCTAGAATTCAAACACTAAGAAAATGATTAGAAATTTATCCCGAAAATGATCCCCCGCTTAGAATGGCCAGTGATCGTAACGCGGGACCGGGCGGCGTTATCGAGGATCGAGGTATCGTTGCCTCGAGCGAGCTACGAGTCAAACGCCTGCTCCCCGCGAGTGTAAACCTCCGCGAATTACTAGCCGGCTCGTCCAGGAACGATGCCTGATTAACGACGGGCACGATATTGTCCCGGGGTTGCTCGAAAAGGGGGACAAGGGACAGTAATGCGCTCATCTCCCGCGCACAATAGAACAATGCGTTCCATAAGTAAAGCGCCGGCACTCGCCTCCCTCTCACGAAATATACACGCATCGGCTTACGGGCGACCACCGCTCTCTCGCCTCTTCGCCCGCTCCCGCCCCGTGAACGCGTGCATGCATCTTCCACGGGGCCCACCACTTAAATCCGCCGCACTATTCATCGGGAATAGTCACCCCCCACCCCTCGCACGGATTAGGCCAATCATCCCTCACAAATGATTCCGTCGGACCATCACTGGACCTCGGAATCTACTCATTTCCCATTTCCACTCGGCTCTAAACACTGCCCCTCGAGAAACGAAGGACTCAAGAGTGATCGGACGAGGTTCGGCCGCGACTCGCTCGACGGGGCCAGTTGGATCGCTTAACTCTCAAAGTGTAAGAACTCGGGCGCGCGAGTGCTCGGCGCCCAAAGTTCACGGGGGGCGGCGAAGGGGGTGGAGGGGGGGCGCTTAAGGCAGGCAGAGTCGGGTGGTTGGAGGGTGTGGGCTAGCGAGGAACGAAAAGACGGGCGGACAGACGGACGGACGGGTAACAACGAGGAAACAATGAGTCGCCGACGGCCGAGCTACCGAGTCAAACAATGCGCCGAAACAATGCGAGGAAGAAGGACGCCGCCGCGTAACAATGTGGACAATAGAGAGATGGGCACCTAGAGAGAGAGAAAGAGAGAGAGAGAGCGAGAGAGCGAGAGGGAGGAAACGGAGCCGGCTAGCAGAGCCAGCGCCGAGTGTAAGAGAGCGGCGAAGAAAGCGCCGCGGCGAGAGGACATTCGCGAAAAGCGTAAGTTCCCTCACCCGCTCTCTCTCTCTCTCTCTCTCTGGCTAGAGACTCGCTCTAGAACGAGCGGACCTCGAGCACGCCATTCGAGGAGAGAGCGAGGGGAGTCATAGCGGCTGTGTCGCGGAATTCGGGCATTCAGAAGCCAGTTTCAATGACGATGTCAATGAATCACTGTTCGGCCGAGCATTGAACGCGGGGCCCCGACGATTCCATTATAGTTGGGGGGGCCGCGGCCGGCATTTTCCGTTTTCCGAGGAAGACTCTATTATCAGAGATCGATTGCCAATGGGTGGAAGTAGCGCGGCCCTCGGGTCAAGAAATCACCGGTTAAGGCGTGTCCCAGGATCGCCAAGTGTGAGTCGGCTGTTATGAGCTTTATGATTGAAAGAGAGAGAGAGAGAGAGAGAGAGAGAGGGGGGGAGGGGGGTAGAGGAGGAAAGGGTGGCGGGGGTGCGCGGAGGGAGCGAGGGCCCCGGCGAGAGGACGGGTTAACAATGTGTGGGAGCGAGAAGGAGAATGTCAAGTGGACATTGTTGACGGTGACAATGCCGCTGAAATTGCCGGAGAACAAAGAGGTCTTATGATGACGCTGCTGGCGAGTGAGCGAGCGAGCGAGCGAGCGAACGAGCGAATTGAGCGAGTCGCCCCGTGGACAGGGACTTCCCCCCTATACACTCTCCGCTATTCTCCCTCGCTCTTTCCTCACCCGCTCTCTTTCTCCTTCGCTTACCACCGACCGACACTGCCGGACTTCTGCCCGCCACCGGCCGCGATTCACCCACCGCCCGTCGTATCGCGCACCACCACCCCCCCCATTACAGCCACCCCCCTCCACCCCCCTTCCCTCCGCTATTCTCACGCGCGTTACACATATGCCACAGTGCTTCTTCCACTCGCGAAACGCAAGTGCGGCATTTCGAACCCTCGAGTCCGAAGGTGCGAGATTGGCCTTGCGCTCGCCAGTGCCTCGAGAACCCCAAACACGCCCGCGGAGAGTCTTATCAAGCGGGGCTTACCAACTCGCCCGAAGAATGCGCCGTTAACATTTTCAAGCGGCCCGTCCCCCTCTATGCGACCGAGGGAAGGGGGTGCCCTGGCGGAGAGAGCCCCGGTGGTATACATCGCCGACGTCGTCGCCGTCGCCGCGCTTTCATTCGTCTCGCGGAAAGAAGTAAAGAGCTTTGTCGCCGCGGCATCAAAAGCCTGAATGACGCGACGATGAAAGAAGGAAGTATCGGTACAAGAAACTGCACAGTGAATGCTGAAAAGAATGTAGTCACGGAAAAGAGGAGAAGGAGGTCCGCGGGGATGGGGTGGCCGCCGATGGGGGGCGGCTCGCCCTGCAGGGGGGAACCGGTTGAAAGCCCAAGGAGAGAACTCCGGTGGAAGCAGCGGCCGCGAGGGCTGATAAGATTTCGCCGGATATTGCCAATACTTTCTCGCGATCGGCTCTATTAATTAGCATTTGGCCGGCTTGAGGGAAATCCGTGGCGACGCTTATAATCAGCCTCGAGAGAAGGAGAACGGATTAGACTAAACTAGTGTAGTAGGCAGACAGGTCCGTCCCGCATAGAGAAGCCCGGCCTCTCCCATTCTCTCGGTCTTTCTCTATCGCGGCGACTGGGGCCGGTGCAGAATGAGGCGAAGCTACTCCTCTGATGGCGAGGAGCGCCGAGTCGAGGCCTGAAAAGCCATACCCGCGGCCAGCGCATGCAGATAATCGGTACAAAGCCTTTCGTCCGATGACAAAGGAGAGCACTGGCCAGCAGCACTCGCGTATTTCTATACGCTTATGACCGCCGGTGCAGTCAGCGGCGACGGCGGCGACGGCGGCGGCTCCCGTCTTGCATTATTGTACTGCGGCTAGCACAGTGACATAGCGAGGATCCCACTTTCTCGACATTCTCTCTTCCGTATTCCATCGGTCCGCGCGCGTCACTTCATTAGCCGGGGATGCTTGATTGCGGCGGCGAGTCCGGCGCTTTGAGCGACGGAGTCGAAGGAAGGCCCTTTGGAAATCCCTCCCCTCGAGGATCTATAATAAAGGCAAGTGTTGGCGATGCCGGCGGGCGCAGTTCGATCTTTCCTCGGCGCCCGCGTGCGCGCGCGCGCGAGGAAACCTCGACATCTTACTCCCGATAAAAGTCGCGGAAGTCTATTAATCAGCGGCGGGCATTGTGACATTCAACCGGGCGGCATTCAGCCCGCCAATATTATCGATACTCGACAGGGCCGAGCGCCGCAGCATCCGCGCGCCCGCTATTCAAAGAGAGTTTATCAATAGAGAGGCGCAGGACACTCTCGCTGTATCCGCAGCTGTAAAGCACCGTAAGCACTCGCTGCATCCGCATCCTCTCTCTCTCCCTCTCTACCTCGAGCTCCTCCGACTTCAGAGGGAGGATTTTTCCTGCACGCGCACCACCAGCCCGATCGCGCGCGCCTTCCCTTTCAGCGCCGCGAGCGTAAAAACAACATCTCTCCATTAGGATCGTAGCCGGCCTCTGCCGGTTTCCGGCCGTCTCCCGAGAAAGGCCTCGGCCTTTTCCTTTAAAGGGACTGGCTATCAAAAAGATTTCCTCGCCTAGCCGGCAAATAAATATTCCCTCTGAATGAGCCGTTAGACGCGCTCCACTTTTCGCCGAGCATCCGCCAAGACGTTTAGAGATGATTTACTCCGCCGGGCACGTACGCGCTCAGGGAATCTCTCCCGGGCTTCTAACATCTAAGTGGACCGAGCGCAGTCCATGCTCACTGTAAGAAAAGCCGATTTTCGGCATCTCTTCAGCCGCTATCATTCTTCCCCAGTCATCGCAGCATTACATTCCACTTTGTATTATCATGAAACCCGCCGGCGGCGGCGGCGGTGCTCTCTTTTCGGGGAGGATAAAAGGTACTTCCCGAAATAATGTCGATGCGGGCCGGCCCCGTTCAGTTTGGGCAGCGGGTATGAGCCAAGTGTAATTTCGATGCGGCATTAATATTCGGAGAATCCGGGAAAGAGGAAAATGGGGATATGGCCGCCCGGGCCAAACAGAGCAGTTCGATGATACAGGATTAAGCTGGAAGGTACTGGGAGGAGGAAAAGGGGGCGAGGGGCCAGATAGAGCCCTGGCTATAGAGGTAGGTATAAGCAGCGACAAAAGGATACCGAGTGGGCGACGAACATTGAATGTACGAGAAAGGATTGTATGCCAGCAGCAGCAGCGAGTGCTGCTGTTCGCGGCGGCAGGAGCGCGCGCGTTCCTGTTGCCTTTTGCCGCTCGGCCTCGGCACATATAATACACGACACACGTGCGAGGATGTCCCGCGCCGGCGGAAAAGAGGAGTATTTCAGGCGGCGCGCGGCGTCCATACGCGCGGACCTGCCGGCGAAACAATGCCGCCTCTTTTGTGCCTGAAAGAAACGGCCAAGTCGGGCCAAAGCCGAGTCGGTCCTGAGAGCGATTGAAATGCCCGACTCTCTCTCCTGCAGAGAGCAGTGCACCCCCCTTTCTCTCGAGGCTCCTTCTTTCCAGAGATTTCCTCGCTTCCTCATTACTTTACGTCTGCCTCCGCCTCCAGACAGCCTCTTCCTTCCCGGCCCTCATATGATGCACGCTGCTTCTTCCCATCTCTCCCGGACCATTCTTCCTTCCCCGTTGACACGTCCTCCACTCGTGAGTGCATGCGGAACACGCAGTCCGGCCTTGACCCTATCCCATCCTTTCTACTACTCGCAATTCCCGCTCCATCCAATCCAGAATCCCGGCGAGCGTTTATCCTCGAGATTATACTCTCGGAAGAGCAGCCCCCCACCCTTCTCGCTGGCGGAGGATCAATTGGTGCCGGATGACGGGATCGGAGAAATGCCAGTTGACGAGGTGTCGAGGAAGGGTGAAAAGGGTGAAAGGAGGAGAAAGTAACGAGTGGGGACTCGCGAGGGAGGTTGGCCCATGTGGAAGGTGAGGGAGGCTATTGGTAGACATAGATGTGGGTGGTGGGTGGTTGCAGGTTGGTAGTCAAGACTGCCTTCAGATTCCAGAGTGAAGCATTGTGTCCTGAACGCGCATTGTCCTCCCGTCACCGGGAACTCGACAATGCCGAGTCCGTAAGTTAGTAACCCTACCGTAAAAACTTATCTCCACCCCGAACCATCGAGCCCCCTCCTCCCTCGATCCATTCGATTTCCAACCCCCCGCGTCTTCGTCTTCCAATTCTCTCCTGTTGTCCTCTTCCTTTCCGCTGCTTAGCTTCCATCAACACTCTCTCTATGATCGGCTAAGCAAATATCTTAGCGCCGAGTCGCTTAGATCGTCGAGGTCTAACTGGAGCGCGAAGAATCGTTGGTGAAAATGGGAAGAAGTGGGCGAAAGTGATGGGAAAATTGATGCGAACGCGCGGTCGGTTCGCTCGCGATGGAGATGAGAGTTGGAGAGAAGTGGATGGTCAGCAGGGAGACCGCGAGGCACGGGACTCTCCAGTCGGAAGTGAACGTCCTGGGGACCGGATACAAACATTAGGGGTTGGCGGGCGGTCCTCTCGTTGGGACTCAAGTTGCCAGCCAGCCGGACAACGCGTGGTCGCCGGACAAAGCTCTTCTAATTGTCCCCATCAACGTCGAAGAATGGACCACGGGCCTGCCGCTGACAATTTCATTTGTAATTTGCATAAGGCTTATTAAAATCACAATGGACCTGCTCTCACGAGCCGGCCCGATCATGCTGGACGCGCACCGACCTTTTTTACCCGCGCTCTCGATGAGGAATAATCGCGCACGGCTCTCCTTTGTCCGCCAGTGGACCTTAGCTGAAAGCTTCTGTCAAGATATCGCGAGGAAATATATGCACCTTTTTTTTCGAGTATCCTTTATTGATGCCGTCGAAAGATTCTTTGAGTGCGCGAACCAGGATAGAAGAGCAAGTGGAGACTCACCTTTTTCTGGTATCCAGCAGCCACCTGTATCCAAGTTATATCCATAAATCGACCTGCACTGACACTTTATTACCGCATTTCACCGCACCCACACACAAAGAAAAGAAAAGATCAAACAAGAAAAGTGAGAACGGCACCCTGGAGCGCAAGGAAACGCATAGTTGAAAAGTATAAGAAAGTAAATGAATACCCGTGAAGATTCAGTAAGCAAAGGTAAAAGTGTATCTGTAATGGTTGATCGGAGGAAATGGAAAGAATCGGTGAAAAAGCACAGTAGTTGTCCAGCGAGCCGGCGCTTTCGCCGAAATATGTCGCGCATGTGGAAGACTGCGCGAAACTGAACCACCTGAAAACGCTATCACATCGCGTCCCTCCGCCTTCCCCCACCCGTCCGACCAAAGTGCGTCTACGCAACTCTTGTAAATGCAAAATCATAAAACCGGATCGTCAAGAGAACACTCGCGCATTCCAATTTGCCAACGAATAAAAGGCGAATAAAAAAACAAGGAAACAGTTTAAATTTTAAATTCTCTCAATTTATTATAAACATCAATGCGGGTGAACATTATATTTGCAAGAGGTCGGTGTGAATTTTAGCATTCGGTATTGTTGTTTGTTTTTTGTTGCTGGCTGGCTTAGTGTCTTACTCTGGGACATCGGTTCTCTCGGATGCAGTTGCCATCGGTGTCACGCGCATATCCCTCCTTGCAAATGCAGCCGGCGATGCACTCCTTCGTTTTCAAGCAGGGCGATGCAGCCCAGGTGTCAATATTGGCACAGGTCTTGTGACAGGACGGGTTCCCGTCACACTGGCTGAAGACTTCATTATCCAAGCACTCTGCCGAGTTCGCGTCTGAATTTAAAAGGAGTCGAGCTCATTGAAAGTTACGCGTCCCCGCTGGCGAATCCAAACTATGTGTTTTCAGTGTTTCTCTCGCGAGCTGGTCTTCTTCTACTCACCGTGGCTTCCGTAGGCAGCCGCCATGCTCAATGCGAGCAGAGCGAAGCACAGCAAATTACGCATCATCTTCGTGTCGGAGGAGGAAACGAGAGTGTGTGCTGGCCCTGCGTCGCGCGCGGCTTTAAATACGCCGGCATTGTGATAGGAGGCCGGAAATCTATCAGGGCCACGACTGATTTAATTATATGCACCCAGTACTTTCGAACAAACGGAATTCATCAATCATTGATAACTCGCGATAAGTGTTGCGAGGGCATTCCTTTCCACATCGATGGAACGTCGCCTGGAGGGGGAGAATCAGGACTCGTGCGATTGAGGCTTTTCTTTCTGGCTTATATTTGTGGATCTTTAAATTGTACAGCAACTCGTTTACATACAACATACATAAGTGTCTCGCTAGTAATTACTCGCATTACGCCTTAAAAGTATACGTAATAAAAGGAGATATAACAACGAATTGATGAAGCTCTAAAGGGAGACTGGATAGTGATGGGGGGTATTGGGACGCACAGCAACTATCGTGTGATCCGAAATGGATTAGTCGCGTTCGATTAGACTTATGACGTTAAAAAACTTCGCTTTGGAAAGACCCAATAGCCCAAGGAAAAATATATGGGGTGTTCCAATTACTTAATCTCCAGATACTGATCAGCAATAAATGAAAGAATTGGGGAAACAGGTCGAGTCGAGAACATTTAAAATCTGGCGATGACGGAAAGCTGTTACTTATGCAGCGGATGTTAATGACAATGAGAAGCCACTCGTTGGTTACTTGCAAAATACAATTAACTATCGCACAAAAGATGATTACAGACTCGAGCATCGAGGAAACGAAAGTGTCGCCTTCAGTTGTGCCGAATCATTTTTCACAGTAAGAAGCAAAGTCATTCCTCGAGGAATGAATTAATTCCATGAGGGTACAATTAAGAGAATATTTACAACTTATATTTTAGGTGATATGGAAACTACCGAGGTGCCTCGGTAAAATATGACGGGTCGCTAAACTGAACATGAAAAGCACAAATTGGATCACAGACGAAGAAATCGAAGTGAAATGTCTCTTCCAGCTGAAGCAAGTTTCAACTGGAAGATTACAGTCTAGATACGCGTGGCTCGCCATCGTCAACTTTCATTTATTCTCTTCAGCTATCCCCTTCCTTCTCATTCCGATTATGAACAATATCGTGAAAAGTGGTTTTTCTAAAAAAGATTTTATCCGAAGTAAATCTACCCAACTTTGTTGGCTGCCTCGCCACCTTCGTCAGGGTCCCATCTCTCATAGTCTTCGTCGTCCCTTTCCTCCCCTTCGCTCAAAGGTCCGTCCTGTCTCTTATTTGGGGGGACATTAGAGTTTCCTCCACTCTGCTGATCCATAACTTCATCTCCACCCTCTAACATCTTGTTGATTTTCTCCTTGGCCTCGTCAACTTTCCTCATTGGATCGGGCGAGTAGCTGCGGTCGCTGTACCTGTCTCTAGAAGCCGCGCGGCGGTCTCTGAAGTCTCGTCGGTCTCGGAAATCGCGGAATGGCTGTTTCCCATGGAAGAATCTACCGCCGCGATTACCACGGCCGCGACCACCACCACGGTTATTGAACCCGCCACCGCGTCTGTTGCCGAAGCGATTGTTATGTTGATTATTGTAAAACCGGTTCCGGTTTTGGAAGTTGTTGCCACCGCCACGGTGATTCGGATTGTTGAAGCCTTGGAAGCGTGGCTTGTAGTATGTACCGCGATTGCTGTAAGGCCGAAATTGCCTCTTCCGATAATAACTCCTGTCGCCAGACCTACTGCGACTACGACTTCTCGAGTAAGACCTCGATCGCGATCGAGAACGGGATCGGCTGTAGGTTCCCGATGGCGAACGGCTATACTTCCTTTCGTAGCTTCCTGATCTTCGATTCGAGTACGAACGGGAACGGCTTCTTCTCGGCGATCGTGATCTGGAGGAGCCAGAACTAGATGCACTACGTGATCTACTACGCGAACGCTTGGCTGGCCGATCCCTGCTCATACGCTTGGAAGCAGCGCCTCCGCCACGGCCACTCGACTCGCGTTTCTTCGGTGTTTGCCGTTGTTGTCCACGATCTCCATCGCTCTCGGAATCTGTTCTTGGACCTTTGGCTTGACTTTGATTCTTTGCTTGCGGGGGAGGCCGAGGCGGTTCAGGAGGATGACCGGCGTTCGAGCTCTGGCCTATGGGCTGGAATTTCCCTCCTAGGTTGTTGGCAAACTTGGTAGGAGCTGCTTGCGAGACTGTCATTGAGGCATCTTTGTAGGTTTGGAATTTATTCTGTGGTTGAGGCGTCGGGTACTTCACAGGTGCTTGTTTCTGGACTGTCGGCTCTTTTGGTAAAGGTGGTGGTGGTGTTGGTGCCATTGGTTGAGAGGCGGCTGCCCGCTTCTCAGCCAACTCGCGTTGCATTTGTTTCCGTATGTTCATTGATTTCTCCAAGACAGCGCGCTGCAGCTTCTCCTCCAGTTCGTTATCGTCATCCTCATCACTGTCCATGTTAGGCATCTTTTTAGTCTCGGGTGGAACGTCCTGCCACTTTTGAGGCATGATCTCCTTTTGTCTAGAATTGAAGGTTGAACACATGCTTTTGAGTTGTTTGAGTATCAACTTGTTCCAACATGAAGCCTGAATCTAAGAAAATGAATAGTTACCTGGCAGCTTGAGCAGCCTTCCACTTGGCGTGCAATGCAGCTGTGTCCAGTGTGGGTAATTTCGGCTCGGGATGTATCAGTTGAGACTCTTGCTCGAATATGTCATTCAAAGGTTTCCTTTGAATTTCTATGGCAGAATTGGAAACATTTATTAATAAACCTATTTGAAAATATTGCTCGTTTGTTTACCAGATGTATTGTCATCGGGCCATACCTTTACGTTGTTGTGCTGTTAGTGGTACACGAGCCTCGCGTTCATGATAGGCCTTTGATGCTTCATCCCTTTCCCTCTCCCTGCGTAGTTCTTCCTCCCTGCGAGAAGTTTCAGCAAGCTTCTCCGCGTTGCTAAGAGGGGAAGGTATGTCATTATACTGTGCTACATACCTAGTGAATATAAAAACATAAGTAGAATACGATATCCTAAGAAAGGTAATAATTTCCAGTGATTTTGCGCTACGTGGGGATTGATCGAAATGTAAACTTATCGAAATCAATAAAAGAGAATACTAAAAGTAGTCGTAGAAGATTCAGATGTGTAATTACTAAAAGGGTTCCAACCTTTTCAGGACCGCCGTCTCTTTTTCAACTTTCGCGTAGTATGCGCTGAGCTTCGACTCCAATTGTTCCAAGTCAGGCAAAGATGATTTTTTCAGTGCTTCCAGATCTCTTTCGAGCTTGTCTTTGTTTTTGCGCTTCTTCCTCTCTTCCTTCTTCTTCTTCTTTCGTGTTTTCTTGTCCTCCTTCTCCTTCTCTTTGCCCTTCTTCTCCTTCTTCTTCTTTTTCTTCATTTTCTCACTCTCGGAATGTTTCTTTTCCTTCTCCCTTTCCCTCTTCCATCTAGCTGTTTCTTCCAAGAACTTTCTTACCTAAATTAATTGGAATGGAACACACGTTTTAGAATCAGAACCGCGAGCTTTGCGAAATTATTAATTCAGCAAGTGCAGAGTCAAGCTTACCTTGTCTTCATAATCGGAGTCGTCTTTTGTCTGCTCCAAGAATTTCCGAACCTTTATCTCGTAGTCGTCCATCTTATCTCGAGTATTCGATGCGTAAGCCGCTGGTGCAATCACATCGTGAGTTGCAGTGGTTGCCGCCGGTGGATTGTTATACTGAGCCATACGTTTGCTAAGAGGCGATAGCGAACCACCTCGATGATCTTTCTTATGTTTGCGTTTACGGCTTGGCGAACGAGATGCAGATCGCGAACTTCCCGATGACGAGGAGCTGCTTGATTCCGAGCTGGAGGAGCTCGACGATCCACTGGAGGACGAACTCGAGCTGGAGCTCCACCTATGACGCCTCTTCGAGCGCGACTTCCTCTCCTTCTTGCGCTTTTTCTTATCCTTCTTATTCTCCGCCGTCTCGGTTTCTGTCTCGAAGCTTTTGAATGTGTCCAATGGATTCAATGAAGTCGACAAAGTCTTACTCTTGATATATTCAATCGAGTTTCGGGCTTCCTCATGATAAGGAGCAATTGCCAGGCAATTTTCATACGCTTTCTGAGCGTCGTCGTACTTCTTCTCGTCTTCGTAACTGCGACCCAGGGCAACCAGGGTTTCGGCCATATACTTACGGGCATTGGCATGGGTCTGATTAAGCTTCAGTGCTGTTTCGAAGTCATCGATGGCTTTCTTAAAGCTTCCGCTATTAGCATATCTGCAACAAAGAAGGAAGCACATTCTGAATAACACATCGTCCCACCCACTTTCTCGAAATGAAGATGCTTGATTCTCAATTTGTCACGTACAAGGCTCCTCGAGCAACCAGTCCCTCGACGTTTCGAGGATCCACAGTGAGGGCTTTGTTCAGACACTGGAACGCTTCTGAATGACGGCCAGCCTTGAAATGATCGATTCCTTCAGCGACGCTGCGGAACGCCCATTTACTGGCCTGTGCTTGCCTCAATTCAGTGGCGTACTCATGTGGTGGGAACCTTTCTCTGTTAAAACAAACAAAATCGCAAGATTCTCAAAAGGCTGACAAGGTTGACAACACCAACGATGGATAGGATAGTCTAAGTTAAGCCACATACCTCAAGCCAACCATATTCGAGTGATTCTCTTGGCCAAGACCCATCAAGTCGGAAAGATACTTAATGTTGTTTGGATTGTTGAAGCCTGTACTATTCTCCAAGAGCGTTTCGTAAGATTCTCCCTTGTTCTCCATTGCTTTCCTACACCACAGAGAGAAATGTTCCATTACTGAAGTGTAAAGATCGTCGTGACCTTTGCCAGAAAGAGGATACCAAAGCTACTTCGTTAACGGTAAAACTAAAGACTTGATAATCATGAAGACCGAATCTTGATGTACTTCGCTCGATGTCCTGGCAGGCGTGATATTTCTTATCTCTATCTGTTCTCTATCAGATCAGTAACTGTTCTCCTCAGTCTTTTGACATCTTGTCGCATTATTTATGTTCGTACATATATTAATGTTCATATCCATTTGTTGCTCTCAGTATTGCTCTAGATATCGCATTGAAAGCGCTATCGCTCTCTCCCTCTCTGTCTCTGCCCCTCTGTCTCTCTTTCTTTTATCCCTGCATGGTTGTTTGTGCTTCTTCTCTTCGATCTGCATGGATTATACGACGATGCGACACTAATGCCAAAGATGCTTTGCTAGGACTAACTTATTTCCGTGTTAACTGGAGAAGATGGAATGATTGTAAACTTTCTGCACATCTCCTGGTATTAGAGTCCATCGAAATCTACGTTTGTACCGTTAACAAGCAGCAGGGGTCCATAACAGGGATACAGTGCAGAAAGGTTGTTCCTTTTATTATCAAATATTTCCTTATAAATTTACAATGGTACACAACCTCATTATTATGTAAACTCGTCTCTCACCTTTCATGTACCGCTAAGACGTATATTTCTAGTGTTTTGTATCATGTTTGTAATCAGAGGATTTCTCAACACAAAAGCACACAGCCTACATCAATCGACGATGGTTTGGTTTTATAAGTTTTTGGTGCGATAAAATAAATTGCATAGCCCTAGGATAGGTTGGGAGCCACGCCTGAGTATAGTTTTATCTTCCAAGTTGACCAAAAAAATTTTTTTTTACATGTAGTAGTACTGTTGCCTGTTTTGCATATATTGATGTCAATTTGAACATGACATCGTTTTTTTATTTATTTGTCAATTTAAGCTGTAAGTTTAAATGAGGCATTATTATGACAAGGCGTAATTCTTTTGAGGCTTAAAGGTAAAGGTTCGGGCGATAAAGATTCTAGTTGTTTGGTCTCTGCTTGAAATTTCAATCTCTAATCTGTAGGAAGAATTCCGCTCCCTCGATTTTCGGAATACTGGTGATGAATCGCGAGCCAACAGTGCACGCGTGATAACAAGGAATACTAGATAATAGAAGTTAAGTGGCGCTTTGGTGGATGGATTTGAGCTATTAGCTAAGTGCGCAATTTGACGGTTCCTTCGATAAGAGACCAACCAACCGTAAATCATTATTATACCTACCGTCAACAGCACTCACTCTGACACCCCAAGGTTCAACGTCCCATACTGGAAATGCAACCTCAAAAGACATTGATGTCATTTGGCGCCATAGTTTGGCTGGTGCTTTGAGAGTAAGATATCGCAAACGCAGATACAATATTGTGCGGAATAGAGCCATGTCAACCAATGCTCAACGTTTGAATCATTTGTATCACATTAGAAATGCATCATCATACCGACTATCAACTTTTACACGTTACAGAGAGTGTCTGGCACCTAAATTCATAAAAACGTGTAAGAGGAATCAAATCTAATTTACCTGGTTCTGTTAGTATCACAGTGCGTCTGTTACATCTCAACTTTTTTCCTTTACCACCACATTGTTACTCTTACCTGCTCCCCTCTTTCTTTTACAAAAGATACCCAACAAAACACTAAAAATGCGATGTGATACTCTCACTTGACAACTCAAAGGAACATACCCGAAAGATTCGATTGATCGCGAGAGGAATGCCAGAGGCCCTAAATCACGAGAACTCGTCCATCAACGTAGACTTGCCTACCTCCGGTTAGTGCTCAACAGTGCTCTCTTGTAACAAGCAAATCATCAGAAAATAGTGTGTACACACAATACAAATCTGGACGTAATAGTGCTGGTAATCCATCACGAGACAATCATATCGCACATATCGCGTGTACGACATCCCCTACAGTGATGTACAGATCGTTCTCACCCGAGTTAGTAAAGCATAATCGTAATAAGAACAAGGTGAAAAGTTCCACGAGAGATCCGCGATGCTTGCAACTTACTTATAGGCTTCTGGTAGATCGTCAGAATGGATAAGTCCCATAGGTGGGTGTGGAGCTTGCCCTTCGCGGGGCGGTACGTTCATTACAGCGACAACACGTTCTGCCTCAACGTTAACTTCACTGACTACCGCGCAGACGAGATCATTTGCCATGTAGCTTCTTGTTACACCCTTCTTGTCCACCGCCGGCACAATAGCCGTGTTTAACATCAGGGCCTGCAACAAATTCAATTACATACGTCATTATATAATTAAAAATCTAACTTTTCCATTGATTCCTAATGAATCTCTTCAGAGAATACAACTACATAATAGCTGGAAAGTTCAACCCACCTTTACTCCTAGGTCAGTCACAACCCTCGGACAATCACTGCAGTTGCAGAGCACCTTCAGCAGCAGTCCTGTGTTACTTTTACCCATCACTTGCGCGTAAATAACATCCCCAACGACTAAACACTGAAAACCAACAAGAATTGTTAATATATTTTCATGAAACCGTGAAGGCTGCTTCTCTTTTTATTTTCCAGAAGATCTTACCTCCAAGAAATTCCTTATCCTCTGAGACTTCTCCATGGTGACAAAGGTATCAAGCCCAGGCATTGTTGCATAAAATTCTGTAACAAGACATAATCCATTATTTTTCACCGTACAACCTTTTATGCTAGAAATAATTCATGGTCTGAGAAATCCTACCTTCGTCTCCCAATTCTTGCTTGACCGCATCTGTACTCTTCTCTAGATTCGACTTATCATAGAGGGCATCTGCCTTCTTGGCGAGGAATTGCTGGAGCTTGAGCCTTTTGCCTCTGTCCCCAAAGCTGTCGAAACAAGACCTGTATTAATTAATTATCATCGGGCGTGCTCGATTAGTCGATTTAAGAATTTTACGCACCTCAGCGTCTTTTGCCTCTGTTGATAAATTTCAAAGTTAGGCTCCTTAAGGTTGAGCATGGCCAGTTCATTCTCATTCCTCTCTCCTTCCCATACCTTCTGTAGCTGTTGGCCATGGTAGTTCAAAGCTTGTGCCACAAGCCGAGCGTCCATAGATTCCATCGTGATCGCGAGCTGCAGGGCAGCCGACCCTGCAAATCTATCGAACGCCGGGGATTGGAAGCTTGCCGAGAAATCAGCTCATAAATCGCGGAAGCCCGAGCCGGATTATTAAAGAACGCTCTTTTAACGATCCCCGAACGCGGATGCGCAAAACTGCACATCACGCGTCATTCAAGGACACGTGCATAATACACTGCGCTTCCAACTACTAAAAGGCCTCAAAGCCACCGCTAAATAAACTCTAGAGTTCGATTTTGTCCTATGACCATTACTAAATGAGCCAAGGTGAGGAGCTTGCGAAGGAAAGGAATTGCGTCAGTTCGTGCAAAACGGAGTAGAACAAAGGCGCGGTTGGGAAAGTGGGCGCCCGGCGAAAGCAGGTATTACCTTTCCAAGAGGAGAGCGTCTCCGGAAGGAGTTGATCTATCGGACGAGAGAACCGACTTCGATAAAGTGTTATTCGCAGGGGAAAACAGGTTGAAAGGGTGAAATCGCGTTCTGCGTATATTGATTTATCAATAACAAGATGGTCGCCGGGGAAGCCGGAGCCCAAAGGGCATAGTCGCCATGACGTGCTTCTTCGTAGCTTGGCTTCACGCCCAAGTGGTTCTTCGCAAACCTTCATCTATTACAAGGAAGAACTGAAAATCTTACTTACCAATTCGTCGTAGTACTTCCTGGGTGTCTGCTAATGCGTGTTCCGAGTTAATTACGAGCCACTATGCACCATCATCGACGAGGAAACAACTGCGCGCGATGCCGCCCAAGTCACCGTTGCAGGAGAAACCGGAAACGACAGAAATAATGGGCCGATGGGGCTCCAGGGGGCGCTTGGTGCACCTTCCGCAAGCGGTGCGCTTTTCCTACCCCTAAGAAATATGGCGGAAACGCGGAGGCGTTTCATGCAATTGCGCATGGCCAGAAGACCTCCACTGCGTCAGATCCCTCAACTAACTTTAAACTAGCGATAGGGGTTTAGGACAGCAAAACTTCTAGCGTGGAATTCATTGTCTTTTTATTCATTTGCTATAACATGAGCACATCAAGTGTCACCGCCACTCGAAGCCTAATGCATCGTAAAAAAGTTCATAACTTAACAATTTATTGATATTTTACACCACTTCGTTTGGTAAGAACTGACACCCGGCCTATGGATGGAAGAACAGGTTTCCTTCCCTCAGAGAGACATATCGCAAGAGGATATGCAACGACTAATAATGGAAATCATTACTAGGAGTAGTACCGAGATCGGCAAATGCATTCGTTCTTTACTTTCTAGTCTAAGACGACGTTCACCTTCCCCGATATTGCCTGAGCACTTCTTCCTCTCGCTCGATGTTTGAAGGAGTGACGTGTACCTCGACAGTTCTTCAGTCGACTTTCTTTGGCTTTCGCACGGGCTTGACCGCGCTCTTTTTACCGACGTTCCAGTAATAAAGGATTTGCGCAGCTATTACAGCATTCGCGCTGGTGGAACAGATGTACATTATTATCATGGTTTTGTCTCCAGTCTCCTGGATGGAAGTGAAGATCCTAGCGAGCGATCCGAAGAACAGCATAAAGCCGGTCACCGCCGAGAGTTGTCCTGTGCTTCCGTTGGAATAGTTGGTATGAGCTTGCATCAACTGACAAATTGAAGAATGGATTGATTATTCATTATGCTAATCTGGTGATAAATGAAGCCATGAGCTCATACCTTACTGATAAGGACAATGGGTATATTCATTGCCTGGCAAAACCAAAGCACATGAAGAGGAGTTAGTCCGCTTATGGCTGCAAAAACTACAGCTGTATAAGCAGCAAGGAAGGCTGTTGCTCGTGCTGTATTTCCACTATAATGCATGACTAGACAAGCGATTGCTAAGGTTTGAAATCCTAGAAAGACTCCATCGCCCCAGGCACTGAAATATTGTTTGATTAGTATTTCCCTAATCTCAAAATATGTAGAATTATTTCCCCCTTACCTGAAAGGAAACTGGCTCACAAAACTGTAGCAAACCATAGCCGTAATGGCAAATAAATCAAGCAGGACACTGAAGACATTGATTCCTTCGCTACTTTTGCTATTAAGAATTTTTACTATTTGTGGAACTTTCACTGAAACAGAGCATTGAATTTAAACAAGCGTTACATGTCTATTGGTGTACCTCCTCCGAATGAAAGAACAAATGTCCAACCTATTAAAGAGCCTCCGATGATCCCAAGGCCTAGCACCTTGCTGAGAGTGGCTTTGAAGCATCCCACTGAAACAGGATCGAGAGTTTCGTGTTTCGGCTGGAAAGACTCGTATCTCTTCCGCAGAAGATTCATCTTGGCATCAATTGAAATTTACTTGAATCGTCGTGGAGAGAAAAATCGGCGATTTCGAGTTTGGCAATGAGAAAAGTCTGAAGATCGGATATCTTCCCGCTACAGTCATATCGATTAGAGAGATCGCAGAAAAAAAGAATTCAAACTATGATTGACGTAATTGGCGGCTCGATATCTTAACAACTCCAATAATCAGAGTTGTAAAGAAACGTCGGAGTTTGCCTGTACATAGTGCACTTTCAAACGGCACGCTCATGGTGTTCACGTGGCTCTTGACAACAGAACAGAAGGAGATAGAAATCATCAGCGCCGCGATATTCGCTCGATCTCAACCTCTCCGAGCAGGCGCCCGCTCGCCTGCGCGACTGTCACACAGATGCATCACAGGTTGCCGGATAGAAAGCAGGCGATTTCTGCTGATCCACTCACCGTGGAAGAAATTGAACTCGTCGAAGTACTCCTCCATGCATTGCTCAGTGAAGAGAAGAAGAGCTAGTTGCTTTATTAGCTGTGCCATATTGTCAGAGATTGGTCTTCGACGTGGTAGCTGCCGTAATGAGTGGTTGTAGTACACCGATAAGCAGGGTTTTCCCGGCGGTGTATCGGCATTTAGGTTACTCTCTCGAACTGTCCCCTATCGCTCCACTCCAGTGCCACTCTGCCTTATCCCCCCGTTTTCTCCTTCTAGCAGAGCCGCCTCTCGCCGAACTAATTTTGGCGCGGGATTACGAATCGCGGCAACCCTCTAATGTTTTTCAGCATTCGTTCCGGTCTTATTATCCCGATTTTCGGACTCCAATCAGTAAAATCTCATTGGTGCGGGATAGTTACGTTCACCGACCTACTCATTTCCCCAGGATCTTATTTTCTAGACTCAAACTCAGGAAATACCAAGCATTTGAGCCAGTTGGAAAACTTGTCGAAAAACCCAATATTGTTCAAGGAATATTTGTTCGATTTATTCGACTTTTCCCAATTCGCCAGAATTCATCATATTCCGGCAGTTTCAGCTTTATAATTAGCACCGTTCATCCATCAACACGTGTAAAACTGCATTAACATCTATCTTCAAAGTCTTGCTGACGCGCCGACAGTGAGATGTTTATATATTTCAGCCTGTCTCTCTACTCAATCACAAAGTCCAATATTCCAGTCGAAACCTCCACTCTCCAGAATGCAGCCCTGCGCCTTATGATTTAGCCGACGAGCAGCACCCTCAAAACCAAACTCTAGAAAACAGTAAGTAATCATCAACCCCTGCCGCGTTACCCCCAAATCAACCAAAAATCCGCGAGATCGGCAGAGTCCAAGCCGAATGATAAGAGGTGAGGTTGCCGGGGCGTGTTATCACACGCTACTATCGCAATCTCGGGGAAAGGAGGCCCGCGCGCGACCGAATTCCGAAATAGCAACGCGGAGAAGGTGTGCAGCTAGAGCGGAGCTCTAGCGTGGCACATATGTCCCGAGATTATCAGGGTGAAATCGAACTGGAGCAATTAGGCGATGGGGGGTCGACGGCGCAGCGTGTGCGGCTTGGTATGCTCGGGCACTTGAGGGAAGATGCAACAACCGAGCGGGTCATAGGCAAGTGGGTCAGAAACTCGGGGAATCGGAACTCGGCCTGAATGAGCCACGCGATCGCTTTTGCCTCTTTGTCTATATTTGGCCTGGGACGAGTGCCTGGTACGCTTTTCGCCTTCAACCCCCTTCGACCCCGCTGCCCACCTGTGTCTGTACCCTGTGAACCTTCAAACTGAGATATATATTCCGTCCACCATGAACAAATCTTAGTTGAATCTTGGAAGAATCTCAATAATAGAACAGAGTATTATTGGTGATTAATTCTGCCAGGAAGTCAGTTGATTATCCGATTGAGAGCAGAGGTTTACGCGAGGGGTAGTTTGTTATCAGAGGCCAATCGCCAGGATCATCGTAACTCTGGGATTTTAGCGGCGATGCTTATCGTCCGGGAGCAGCGTTAATTATGCCTCCAGAAGGAAGCAGTCATGCGATCTTATCGAATGGGGCAAATAGTTGGGCCGGTTTTCAGCGATTCCAGGGCGCACGCCTGCGGAATCTCCCCGGATTCGAAAGCCCCGGACACATGCACACACCTCGTCTCCGCCGGCGATGAACTTTAGTCAGGGCTCAGCTCTCCACTCGTCGATTCCCTTTCACCCTTTCCCACAAACATGCAGTCATTCTCCCCCGAGTTCCTTCCTCGCGTCTCTCCAATTCAAATCAGTGATTTCATCCGGAACTAACTGAAAATTAAAACACCGAGCGCAGTTATGTTATCATCCCTTGGAAAGGGATCGGAGATTCAACAGGTTTCCAATCTGGTGAAATAGCTTCGGGCGGGATAATTGGGTGGTTTATAGGATTGGAGACGAAAGGGCGAAAGGGCGCTTGGGTAGAAAGTACGAAATTCGACATTCCGTCATTCCGCCGGAGACCGCAAATATAATCAGCGAGGTCATTTCCCAGGCTGATGCAGGACGAAAGAATGCTGACTAGCTCGAGCTCGCTCTTCAGGAAAGGAACGCACGCAGATGCAATGAAGCTGAATCAGTGAGGTTCGAGCGAGTCCATACGAGCGGAAGAACCGAGAGAGTTGCAACCGCGCTACATGAATGCCAATGATGAGACGCCCTCAGATTTGGAAGGGTCCGCTGCGGAAAAGACGGGCAAGAAAGAAACTGATAGCAAAGAGGAGGAGGGCGGAAGTTCGCCCTCGAAACCTGCGCCACCGGACGATGCTAGTAGTGCTAAAATAGAAGGTACAATTAAAGAAATGCCAACTTTTCTTCACAATTCCATCACCCACCTTTTTATAGATAAAACCCTAGAACCATGTCCGGATTTACCCGCAACACTTCACGAACGCTTCCTGCGGATCAAGCAGATCGTCAAGGATGCCATCGCAGCTCACCACACCTTCATGGTTTACGGAAGATCGAGAGTGGTACGCGAGTGTATGCTCAAGAGGGGTTGGTGCGAAAAGTACTTCAGGAAAGGTGAGCTTCCTATCTCACAGCACAATCAATTTTCACAAATCCATCGGAACTCACATCATTTTCAGTCGACCAGCACATGAATCTGGAGTCGAGTCCGGTGGTACTGCTGTCTGGTCTCGGTGATCTGAAAGACCTGCAGAGCGAACGTCAGCTGATCTCACGAATGCTCAGTAGCCACACAGTCGACTTCCTCTGGAACACTGGATCGGAATGGCCCGGCTGGCCCGCGCAGGACAACAAAACAACAATCTTCAATCGATTCTATCGAGCCGCTTTTACCTCCAAAGTACTACTACCCCATCCTTCAGTCACCTACAACCCTGAATGAAATATAAAATCGAACATTCGCAGGTGGGTCTCTGCTCAAACGTGAAGCAGATGCACTGGTATTACGAGCCGGGGGTGGCAAACACCCTTTTCCCGCGATGCTACAACTTAAGCCAGGGCGATCAGATGCACGCTTTCGTCGAGGACTTCCGGTAATCATGAAATAAAGCAACGTGAGTAGAGTGAAGAAATGAATGTTTCTTGATTTAGGTTCACGGCTTGTCTGGGCCTGCTCAAGTGGCTCGCGGAGAAGATGAATGAAAGCGGGGAGAACGGGATCCGCGGGACAAGTGGTACTGTGCCGGTGCGGGCGATCGAGTTCGCGATTAAAAGGTGCACGGATTACATAAGCGCCCAGTCGCACGAGGATATCGATCAGGAGTCCGAGCGAGTCTGGTCCCATCAGTGGGATCAATTTATCAGCTGGTACTATCAGATCATTCAGGGCGAAGCACTTTTCGTCCGCAACAACCAACCCTTTCAAGTAAGCCTCTCTTCGACACGTCTTCGGCTCTTCTTCGTTTTACTCAAGGTGTCTTTTCGATACGTAGAAGTATCTTCTGGCGTCGAAGCATATCCTGAAGAAAATGCGCAAGTACTGGCCGCAGATCGACATGGACGGGATCATGAACGTGTGGATCATGAAGCCTGGGAATAAGAGTCGCGGCCGCGGCATCGTCCTGGTGAGCAAGCTCGAGGACGTCGTCGCCAAAATGAACACGAGCAACAAGACCGATAATAATCGGTTCGTCGTGCAAAAATACATTGGTAACAGAGCCGGCGAGGAAGAGGAGTTGGTAAGGCGGCGAAGGAGCAGAGTTAAATTCACGTGTCACCTTTGCAGAGCGTCCCTTATTGATCTATCACACCAAGTTCGACATCAGGCAGTGGTTCATCGTGACCTGCGCTCAACCCTTGACTCTCTGGATGTACAGGTAAACCGGAATTTCAATTACCAACTCCGCCGCGGTCAATTTTCATGACTGGCTCCTTCCGTGTCCGGAGACATCGCGTTTCCATTCAATTGGGACGCACGAAGAGCAGTTCTTCCCTGCAATTATCCCTGAAACACGGATACTTGAAGATAATCCCTGGAAAGACGAGCGAGGAGATTATTAAATTCCACGTTCGTGACTGATATTTAACTCTGAGCAAAACCGCACTTCAGTTACCAGTTACTGCCTCGCCGGGAAATTGATCTCCGCTAACCCAGTTCCTGTAAATGCCTCGCGGCCCATTATGCCATCGGAGCATTTGCGCTTCTCATCATCGAGCCGGCGCGCGCTTTCTCATTCTTACGTGTCGGTGAAAGACTTCGCGGCGACGGGAAGGTCGATCGTTGAAGGGAGGAAGCTCTAAGTTCGTCCTCATTTCCAGGGAAAGCTACCTGCGCTTCTGCTCGCAGAAGTTCAGCCTGTCGGACTACCACGAGTCGATCCATCTCTGCAATCACGCGATCCAATGCAAATACACGAATTCCGGGGACAGGGACGCCGCTTTGCCCACCGAGAACATGTGGGATGCGACTACTTTCAAACAGTACCTCAAGTACGATTGGAAGACTGGTGGGCTGAGGTTGCATGAGGGCCCAGTTGTAATGTTGAAATGTTCCAGGGCCCAGGGACACAGTGGAGTTTGGGACGAGTTGATATATCCTGGTATGAGACAAGGCCTGGTCGGTTCCCTTTTAGCTAGTCAGGAGGCCATGGATCGCAGGAAAAATAGTTTCGAACTCTACGGGGCTGATTTCATGGTGATGGATGATTTTTCCGTTTGGTTGATCGAGATCAATAGTCACCCCGATATGAGCTACTCATCCAGCGTAACCACACGATTGTGTCGCCAAGTCATGGAGGATACAATCAAAGGTGCAGAATCGATTCTACAAAAGTTTTCGTATCACCAGGAATTAAATATATTCTTTCGTTTCGAGTGTAGTTATCATAGATTTCCGGGAAAACAAGTACGCCGACACTGGTCAGTTTGAGTTGGCTTATAAACAAAAAATGCCCAACTGCCAGCCGTACTTGGGTGCGGCCTTGTCTCTTCAGGGTACGCGGATCACAACTTATGAGAAGAAGTCGAGTTTCACTAGTTCGGACTCTAGAACAAGCATTTTATCTAAATCACCCGTGGTATGAGAGATTTCTTACCAAGGGATCATTTTCGTAACGTTCGATAAATATTAAATACCTTTTAGAGTTACGTACCGAAGAAGAAGTCGCCGATTCCGAGCCCACTCGGACCAGTCATAGTAGATCTAATAGAAGAACTGGAAATACAATTGGACCAGGAGTTCTACGCGTACTACAAAGCGGAATCCCCGAAACACAGACAGGCATTGCCTGCGACTGCTCCAGCGAAGGCAGCGAAAACGAATCCGCCGCTGGATAAAATTGAATCAGTCGTGAAAAGTGCTTCTGCTAGTACAATGACCATCACTCATAAGGCTAAACCGTCCACGCAACCTCAGGTAATTGTAGGTTTTTACTCCTTAATGACAGACTGGCATTCGAGATTTCTTCTTTCACAATGTAGCAAGGAAACAGTAGGAGTACTGGGAAAACGGGGCTGAAAGCGACGAGGAAACCGCGACCGGTTGCAAGTACGACGAACAAGACAGAATCGTCGCCAACTAGGCAATCATTGCTTTCCAGGATTATGGCTTTCCAGCAACAGTCTTCGAGTATGATTCAGAAACCGGACAAATCTTTGAAGAGCAAGGAGGACAAGGTTTCTACCACACATTCTTTTAAATATATTCTTATGGCCTAATCCGAATTGATGATTGGTCGCAGGTGGTGAGTACAGCAGTAAAGGATGCTGTAAGGAAGTACAAGAGAAATGTGAAGGTTCCTTCGATTCCGTCGGAATTACCAACTCTACCGTCAATATTATCGACGAACAAGCAGGCCGGCGGCAATCAATCGGCAGCTCCGAAGTCTCGAAACCGAACGGTTCCGAAGAGGCTGGCGCGTCAGAAGAAGAACAAAGTCCTCACCGACATCACCGACATGTACGCGCTCGGTCTGCGTCTTACGAAATGAGCAGAATTTCACTCGTTCATTGTTCAGCCCCACACGTGTAAATTTCGAGTGAATAAAGATATCCTCCTCGATATATAGTTGCACTGGTCGAATTTTCATTTCGCGAACTTCACGCGATGTAGAATTGCAGAAACAAAGTCCGCTCAGTTGTTGTTAAGTCCACGATCCGAGCGATCGCAGGCAACATGTTTCGGAAAATTGTCGAGTAAACATACAGTTACGAATGGAGCCGCCCCACTCGCGGACGATTCCCATCCCGATTTCATGCTGACATGTGAAAATCTCGGGAAACTCGTCTTCTATCTGTCGCTGCTGGTTGATTGGAAAGATGCTATTGGCCTCGCCGTTAAATTCTGGAAGATAAGGAATCGCAGAGGCATCAATCCGAATCGAGGCTGAGGTTTAATAAAGTTATGTTGTATTCAGCCACGAGGTTCTCTGATTGTTCATCGACACTGATTCAGGTCGTTTTGTGACCGCAACAAATCTACGTCTAAGTTCTTAACCACATCGACTCGGGAGATTCAACATGAAGCCTCGTCGAAAGTCTGCGGCGCAGCAAAAAATTTCCAGAAATCGGCGAATACTGAAAACGCTGAGATTTATAATTGAAGCAGACCCTGAAGAGCCGCCTGGCGAACCATCAGGACGATTCCCCGAGGACCGACAGATTCCACGTCCCATAGAAATAGTCGAACCAATCTATCGGAATCCTATGACAGAGAAATTCCTCAACGACAATATGCTCAATGCCATGAGAAAGTGTAAGCTACGTGATTACCAAACGTGATTGAATGAAAAAATCATGTGTGAACAGTGACTGGTACAGTGTTGAGGTTTCTTCACTGCGAAGATAAGAACAAGTCCGGCGATATCGACCTCTTCCAATCAATCAGAACTCGGCAGAATTCGCGATGCAACGTCAGAGGCATCCTTGATCCAACATTTCGGCCCGAAATCCCAAGAAATCGAATCACACTCGGACTCAAAATTCGAAATTACCATGAAATTTAAGTGTACCAGCAACAGTGCAAGATGCAACCGTACGCCCAGGAATACCCTCTCGATCCGGAGGGTACAATTAAGATCTATCATAGAAAAACCTTAAAGTCCAAACGCAAAAAGTCCCATTCTGCGAAAAATGAACGACAACCGAGGGAAAAACCCCACGAATATCACGCGACCTCCAAAAGCACCTGTTCAATCAGCAGCATAAGTGTATCAAAATGGAACATAAGTGTAACGTCGGACGATTGCGTGATAGAGCGAAGGAAGCCCGGCTGGCAGGTTTGCGAGTGACACAGCATGCGAGTGGCAAAGATGAACGAAAGTTAAAATAAAACTTCCTTTGGTCAGATATCCACAAAGTATGAGGCGACCGTAGCCGAAGAATCGAGACTCCCCCCCTCAGACTATTTCCAAAACTATGTGACCATGGACAGTGGAACAGACTCAGTCCCGGTCAAAACTGCCAACGCAGAGATCAACTGCAATCGCGACCAAGAGAGAGAAGAGGAGGATGAGATCGACACTGACTTTTGTTACAGTGGATTCAGTTTGACCCAATACGTGAAGCTGCTAAACAAAGAAAATGCCCGAATCAACTTTGTCTTGAACGTTCTGACAAAAGCAGTCAATGAACACAAGATTTTTGTGATAACTGGATTCTTCCCCGTGGTGCGACTACCCTTAACGAGAAGGGGCTGGCTCGAGAAGAGGACTATCCGAAGACTAATCGCCATGCCGCCCGACATGAATGAAAGCTGTAATTCTACTTTTCTCATATACAGTAATAACTGAGAGAATTTCGAAAAACGTTATTTCCAGATGGACTCGAGCCTATCGAGAAACTGCTGCGAACCCCGCCTGATTTCATATGGTACGCGAATAAGAAATCGACGACGATCAAATCGGGGGACGATACGATCGTCAATAAACTGGTCGGCTGTTACTTCACCTCCAAGGTCTGTTATACGACACCTTCTCGTAAATCCTTTGTCGGCCCTTTGACGAGACTCCCGCTCGACCATTTCCCCCAGATCGACATGTGCAGCAATTTGGAGACCACTTACTGGTTTTACGAGCGCGGTGTGTCGAATGTCCAGTTTCCTCGGTGCTACAACGCGACCCAGGTAGACCTGCCAGCCAAGATAAAGCAGGGAATGATTTTCACGAAACCCTTTACCGCTCCACCAGCTCGCGCAGATCGAGGAATTCGTGCAGGACTTCTACATGACGGCTTGCATGGGGCTCCTCAAATGGTTCATGTTCCTCGCGGGAATAGCTGGAGCGGGCTCGATTCACGGCCCAGCTGGAACCGTCCCCGTAAACGTCGTTTTCTTCGCCATCGAACGATGCTCCGAATACATCAGGTTCCGTCACTCCCACCTGCTTCCATTCGCAGGGAATAATCCTGCGATTTTCTATTAGCGTTCGGGCGCACGAGGATCTCGACAGAGATGTGGTGAAAAGTGTCCCATCCAGCGATTGGAACGAGTTCTTGAATTGGCACCGGAAAATCCTGTACGAACGCGAGGTTCTGCGCGAAACCGATACGGCGCAGATTAATGTGAGCATTGCTGGAGATTTGGTACAGAGCTCAAAATGTTTACTTTATCTTGTTGAATCTGGTTTGATAGGATTTGCTGAAGTACATGGCTGTTACGTTGAAGAGGATGACAGAGTATAGACCACAGAGTTCCTTAGATGGCATGCGAAATGTCTGGATTTTAAAACCCGGCGACAAGAGTCTCGGTAGAGGAATCATCCTTAAAAATGCGCTGCCCGATATTTTGAGCAAAATTAATCACGCGGCCAAGGAGAACTCGCAATTTGTCGTACAGAAATATATTGGTAAATGTTTCAAGTTTCCTTGATGACTCGTAATTAATAGGGAAAATTAATTGGATTTCTAGAAAGGCCCCTCTTGGTATACAAAACGAAAATCGATATCAGACAATGGTTCCTAATCACGCGTACCCATCCCCTAATCATATGGATGTACAAGTAATTAAAGATTTATTCCTGCCCTGATTCCATCTAATAAACCGTCAACTGCCATATTTCACAGGGACGTTTTGATCCGATTCGCATCGAGGGACTTCACGCTCGACAATTTTCACGAATCCATCCACTTGTGCAATACTACCGTGCAATCAAGATACAGGAGTTTCTCGAAGGCGAATAAGAAATTACCGAGCGAATTGCATTGGAACCTAGAGGATTTCCAGCAGTACTTGAAGTACTTATTCTTTGAGCCATTTGATGTTTATTCGCGCAGGAAAGGCATAAAGCTATTGCTCGCTGTTCCTTTAGTGAAACGAATCGCGAATCAGCCTGGGACAAAGTGATTAAACCGGGCATCAAAGAGAACTTGATAGGAGCACTTCTAGCTTCACAGGATAATATGGCCAATCGAAAGAACAGTTTCCAACTGTACGGCGCCGATTTCGTAATCATGGACGACCTTTCTGTCTGGCTGATTGAAATCAATACGAATCCGCGTTTTCATCCGCCGAGTAGTTCGGTGACGGAGGCACTTTATCCGGAAGTGATAGAGGACACCATGAAAGGTAACTCTATCCTCTTAATTTTAATCCGGCCGTTAGGATTATCAGCTAATGTTCCTTCCAACTCAAGTCGTTCTAGATCGCCAGAAGAATAGGGCGACGGATTTTGGTAAATTCGAGTGCATTTACAAGCAGCGCAACCTCTTTTCCGGCAACTCTCTGGGTCAAGGCGCAAATCTAAGCATCCGCGGTAAAGCTTTGTTAATAAATACACGCAAATAAAAATTACGAAGTGTCTGAAACAGGAGAAGAACATTTGGAATATAATTGTACCTCGAAGGATTTAATAAAAACGAATTTATTTTACAAATAACAATGTTGAGGTTATACAATCCTATATGAACAGATTTTAGCTTTTATATAGGTGTCTATACATTATTGTGTATAAGCATACTGGTTTACGGCGGCACTCATACGTTTACATACGTACAAAATGACCGAGCCAATCTGTCACGTCTTTTCCCTGCTTGTCAGAGGACTCACGGTTCTTCTTTTGAGTTATGTCGATTAAAAAAGAGCGGTACTAGGTGTGTCTGTCTCTGTGTATGTGTGTGTGTGCTCGATTGTTGCTGATCTTAGTATAACATAGTTCTAGAAAGGCTGTATTTGCACTTGCTATTGCTTGTAAAACTCATATCATTGGTTTCGTATCGATTACAAAATCTATTTGGTCGCTCGAATAGCGTTGCTAGTCGAACGTCACGTATATCACCTCTCACTGCGATTACACAAGAGAATGAGAATGCTTTAATGAGCGGTGTGTGTATGTTAAAGATCAAACTGAAATAAAATCATTATTTCCCCGTATAGTTTGATTACATTGAAATGGCGTTATATAAACGGTATTTACACCTTATAGAACCTACCTATCTAAGAGAGACTACACTTTCATCAAGCAGAACAAGCGGCTCTGAAAACAGCCTATCCCGCCCGTACGATCGATTACGGGTATGCTAGAGAAGTCTAAAAGATACGCTACATACGGAGATTTCAAAGTTCTGCGCGTAACCTCGTGGTAAAAGAATGCTTGCCTGCTTCGATATTAGCGTAGTCAGATGAGAAAGAGAAATTCTATCAGCGCTGACCTCGGAGTCCAGTGAGAAGGGAACCTCTTATTTATTTGTGACCGTTCAGCATCACAATTAAATAAGATTCGACATCATTAGACTCCGAGAACCACCCGTCAATACATCGAGCCGATCTTTGGGCCATGACGCTGCATAGTTCGTGTACACCCATGTACGTACAGGTTGCGAATGTCGCTCCTGCCGGTTGTGAAGGGTTTCAGAACCGACAAGAGGGTAGAAATATCACATGTAAAACTGCACGAAATGATACGGACTCACGTAATTGGTTTTAGCGTAAAGGAGAGTTTCGGCCTCGAGTTGTTCTTGCCGAGTATCTTCTTCTGCTCCTCCTTCACACGCTTCTCGTGCTCTTTTCGCATTCTTTGCCTTTCTTCCTCCATCAAACGTTGCTCTTCGACCATGGCTAATCTTTCCTCAGCCTGGCACAGATTGTAACAGAGAGGGGGACGGAGAGAGTGAGAGCGAATGTGATGAGGTGAAGGTGGAGGTTCGCTCGGGGAGGATACTCACCAGTTTCTTCTGAGCCTCTTCGATTTTTCTGTTGTTTTCCTCCATGATCCTCTCTAGTTCCTCGCGCTTCTTCCGCTCTTCCTCCTACAACGACAATGGGGCACATTTACATCCGAGTAATGATAGTCTTGGCCACCAGCTGTTGTTACACCGTTCATATCCAAAATCATAGTGCCGCTATGTCAACAGCCTAGTGTTATACATCCTAAGAACCTTTTCATATGGGAAAGAGAAGTCAGGAACATGTAAAATTTTGAGGTCGGGTTCTCAAAGAATCAGGATGGCTTGCTGAGAGGCTCGCAAAGTAACAGTGGGCGGCGCATGTATAAACCTAGCTCCCTCCTTCTCCGCGTGCGGAGTCCTCGAGGTCTTTTCTCTCTCCTCTTACTGTTCCCAGCGTTTCGAATGCTGTGTGTCTATTGTTCAGATTCCCCAGGTGAAAATAGCACGACGACTTAGGATGCGCCACTTGAAAGCGAAAAAAGGGGTGAGTGTCATGGCTTCCGAGTCAAACCAGTGTGGTTTTTGCATGCAAAAGGAGATAGAGAGAATTGGCACTGTCCCTTCTGACAATGAGTACCTACAACACGGCCGATATACTGCGAATAAGGTGTGCAGGACATACGTACACGATTAAAGGCTAGATGATGCAGAGAAGGTGTGCATACTTTACCAGGAACTACCTTCTTCGCATTAAAATAATTTCCGCCGATCTAGATTGAATGAGTTGGTGGATGGATTAGGTGATGTGTGCGTGTCTGGTTTGAATGTGGGTTGTTGATGTTTGCTGAGAGAGGCGACATGGTGGTAGTGGTGGCGGTGATGGTATATAAGTCGTTAAGTGAGGAGAAAACAAACAGCTGAGAAATATTTACGAGAACGGGTGGTGCCATCCGCCCCGCGCCTGTCGACGGAATGCGTCGTTCGTGTCTCCCAAGGTATTAATAAATAGCAAATCTAAAATAACCCCTAGTATGTTCCATTTGTTTCCGATACACAGTGATGTCAAACAAAGTATTTTGATAATAATAGTATATTGGTATAAAATGAATTATGAATATATAAATTGGATAATACCTGAATGAAGCTCACGCCAGCACGTAGGGGATGCCTTCTTCATCGACAATCACTCAGCAGTGAGTAAAAAACCGGCATCTTCTGTTGGTAGTCAGTAAGGAAGGTGACCTATATTTTTGCTAGGTCGTGCTTTGTTGCTATGGGTTTCTAATTCTGCCCTTTAAGGTCTACTTCTCCCTTTTCTAAGTAATATGTCTCTTTCTCCCAAACTCGTAGATATAGTCGGTGTGCAAACTCAATGTGCAAAGCGACGAGGAGAGAACGACGTTTGCGCAACTTGTATAATCTCAGGGTCGCTCTTCCATTTGACCGGTACGTGCTGATTCCCGAAGGGTGGTAGAGAAATAATAGTGCACAGACACAAATGATACATGGTAGAAGAGAACTCCTACTACTTAGGGTATATATCAAGGTCAAATCAAAGACGAAACAACAAAAGCTCCGATGTTGTACATTGTTCCCTCGTTTCTCGAGATATGTATATGTCGCTCGCTGCCAATTGGATCAAACAACGGGACCCCGTCCCGTGACTCGTGTCGAAGTTAGGGGGCAAGATTATTATTTCCACTAGTTTCTAGCAAAGTCCAAAGCAAGATTTAGCAACAGTTCAGCTTGTTACAATTGTACAGCAGATAGAGACGGCTTGATCTTTGGAAATAGTAGGCTCGGTAATACACGTAGGCTACAATCTAGATTGTCAACACCGTTTCAGGGAAGAATATCACTTGCCTATGGTTTTTCGTAGAAAAATAACTTTATTTCAGACTCACGACGTATCGTCTGGTCTCTCTTAATAAGTTACAAGCTTTGGGATAACTATCTTTCGTAACTGAAAAAAGCTGCTCTCTCTCCCTCTCGCTCTTTCTCTTTCTAGTCCTTAGAGTCCGTACGATGCGATTATGTAAACATTCACAGAGGCGCGGATATAAACTAGTCCGACAAGTAAATTAGGTTGCAGGATTGTCATGCACGAGAATTGTCGAAAATCACGAGCAAGAGATTCCCGCTTGAGGGCAATCTCGAACGCGATGCTTCCCAATTGCTGGTGCAAGTAGCAATCGAATTAGATCGTGTGATGAAAGGTATTAATGTTGTACATAATATATACATGGTACAAGTACAATATTCTGTATCATAAATAACCGATACATGCGGCTATATTAGCGGAATCCCTTTCACAAGAAGAGTATACACCTTCCCTAGTGCGCAACCATAATGGACGCTGGGAAGTCGAAGCAATGTGGCCTTCCCACGATACTCTCATCATAGCTCATGAACCACAATGCTTGCAGCCCAAACGCTGTGATCGCGGTAGAAAAATACTTTCAACATCGACATAAATATATCTCCTTTTAGTTTTAAAGCATTCCCAAGGAACAAGTAAGCACGGAGAACTCCCGCCATATATATCGGGACCAGTTCAAAGCAGAGACCGACATTGTTCCAACTGTGAAAATCCCGGCGCATCATTCTCCGGAAACACGAATTGGCGCGTTACCGGCGAACGATGCAGCGCGGGACACGCCAGTCTAGCAATCCGATCTGCTGCCAGTGACTTTTCGAGTATGGCGATCAGGCCCTCGACTATAAAGTTCGTTTTATCCAGCCTGGATTCCGAAGAATGGTTTTCTTCACTATGGTATAAGATAGTAATGCCTGAGGGTGAAGCACCAAAGACCATTTCTTGCTGATCAAAACAGCGCTTGGGCTAACACTGGCCAATGTTTCTCTGGATTGGTCTTACCTCTCGTCGTTTCTCCTCCTCCCGAAGTTTCGCCTGCCTCCATTCCATCTCCTCCATCATTTGGCGCTCCATCGCCCTTTTGGCTTCCTCTACTCTTCTTTGTACTTCGGCTTCTATCTCCTCCTTTCGCTTTTCAAGCTCTTCCTCCACTCTCTTCTGCACCAGCTCCTCTATTCGCTTGGCTGCCTCCTCCTCCACCATTTTCTGCTCGACCTCGCGCTGTCTCCTATAAGCAGAGAAGGATTGCTTTGCTCTAGGGAGAAATTTTTAAGTCCCTCTTCTCAAAACCAATAGCCCCCGGCATGCTACTTCCCCAGTTGGATGGAAGTGAATTCAATTTCGTGCCAATGAAATATGTAATAGCGTTTTGATGCTTTCGCACATTTAGAGAGAGAAAGAGAGAGAGAGACAGAATGAGGCAACACACAACACTGATTTTGTCACTTTGCACAAGGATGTCTTTTGAGAGTGAGAGAGGGTGTACGATGCATTAGAGTGATGACAGCGCTTGGCAAGTTAACCACCACCAAGAAATAAGGTTTTCTTTTCAATCTTACCCAACTGCGCTCGTTGTGAAGATTTTGTTTGATAATTCTTTCTTTTTCCTGACAACATAACGATGAAAAAAAAAGCGTATAACAACGGGATTCTCCCATGGTAATCATAAAAACATAATAAAATAATAAGACGACGTATGGCGAGAATGCAATTAAACGCTCGATAGCATGCGAATGTAATATATCGGTAGAAAAATGGATACTGCTCGAGTCTCGACTAGTTAAGGAATGCTTGGCTCCAATCCTGTGGAGCAGTAATGAGCACGCAGCAACCATATCTATCTATCATACTCCGATCAAGAATCAGCCGAATCAGATATCGATCGTTGCGAAAGGGGAGAGGAATGGCATAGTCATTACATACCGTTGCCGTTCCATTTCTGCCAGTCTTTCTACTTCGTCCATCTTACGGTCTCGGTCCCTGTACGATCGCTTCTTGTGACTGACAATGTGCACGTCGTCCGAGGCATCGGAGCCCGAGCTCGACGATGCCGAGTGCGACCGTTTTCTGCGGGCAAGAGAGCAAAGGAATATCTCGTCAATAAGAATCTCGCACTTCGAAAGAAGCGCGTGTCCGCTCTCTCCCGGCCAAGTGTTAAACTCGTCGGCGAGAGAAAACTAGCGAGCGTCGCCGAGGAAATGCCAACTCCCAGGCTAATCGGGTTCGCTATAATAAGCTCGACTTAGCGAGTCGCATTATTCTATATAAGAGGATGGAAAAGAGATGTTGAATTCCGCTATATGCGGAAGCAGTATGTACTGATATCGAGTGCATGGCAAAATGGCGGAAGTGGTAATAGAAGGAAGCGCAGGGCGATTTCCGATCAATTGGTGGTAGGGAGGGAGACGGTGTATCACCTGGATTTCGAGCTCCTCTCCTTGGGCTTATCCGAGTATTTATTGTTAGAATGTTTCTCCCGAGATTTCGAGCGTTTGCGCGAGTGCTTGCTCTTGTGACGCCTCCTACTCGGCGACTTCGTTCTCGATCTCGAGCGGCCCATTCTCTCGAGCTTCACCGTTTTCTTGCTGGGCTCAATCGCGACACGTACTTTAGTAACGCGGGCGCAGCGTCCGGCTGCACTACTCAAACACTTCGGCTACGAAAGGCAACGAGGAAACGATGACAAATCTTCTAATGATCACGCACGCACTCCACTCACCGCCTCTTGCGCTACCGCACTGATCGCCATCTTTACCTTCCTTCGGCCCTCGGAACTCTACCGCAGCGCCACCGCTCACCGTTTCCCATAATTCTCCCTCAAATTCGCTACAACCTTCTTTCCCAATATTTCTCATACATACATACAATAATACTCCTCAATTAAACTTTCTCTACCAGCCTCACTCCTGTCTGCCTCGTCAAAATCGCTGATGCAAGATTCCCCGACGTTTCCTACAATAGAAAAATCCCATCTCGGACGAAATTCCTCAACCAGCTTAGATAGGACCAGGGCGGTTGGCGCGGCAAAGTCAGACCTGGCGCGCCGGCAGCCAATGAGACGGCCGGACTCATCGCTCCAACGGTCGAGGGATCTCGCAGCTGAGCCGGCGTCGCGCGCATCTCATTCCGTTGGCTCGGCAGCGACGTCAGAAATCCAAGATGGCGCTCCTCTGTTTGCGGATAACTCTGCGGCGGATATAAATACGCGAGGAAAAACAGTGCGGAAACGGGTGGCCAAGTATCGGCGATCGGGTGCCGCTCGAGAAAGACGTGTCGCGGAGTGCGAGAAAAGGTTGGTTCGTCGAGCGCGGTGGAGTCGCAGTGTTCGTGGCCGGCTTACGACTGGTTAAGAGCTCTCCCTCTCTCCGTCACGATCTCACTCTCCGTCTCTCTCTCCATCTGACCGCTGGTGGAAGGCCTGCGGCAGGGTACACAGAGCGCGAAGGTGTGCAGTCTGGCCCACCTGAGGAATGCCAGATTATAGGCCGGAGCTCGCCCGCGCGCCAGGGGGATGCTAATAGGCTGAGGGATCGCTTACGTCCAGTTCGACCAGACAGAGCGGACATCTCTCTTCTCTCTCTCTCGCGAGCGAGTGCCGAGAGAAGCATACACACTGATACACAGGGAGAGAGAGAGAGAGAGAAAGAGCGCGAGAGGGCAAGGAAAGACATAATCGCGCGCGAGAGGGAGCGAGTGAGAGGGCTCGGGCGGAGGAAGAAGGAGAGGCGAGCGCGCGCGCTTGAGTGTGCGAGGAGAGTGCGGAGAAACAGAGAGTAGAGCACGAGTTAGGACAGGACAGGAGGACGGGACAGGACGGCAGAGTGAATCGTGGAGAGCGAGTTCTCGGTGGTAGCGGAGCAGAGAGTCGAGCGAGAGCGAGAGCGAGAGCGAGAGAGTGTTTGCTGTGGGTGCTCCCCCGCAGAGGTGATCTGGTCGCTTCTGCCGTGACGTATGTGTGTCGCGGAGGGCTGGCAGGCAGGTTGCTCGCGAGTGTCGTGGTCGTCGCGGTGCTGGTGCTCCCCGTCCTCGGCGTCCGCCGCGTCGTGCGCCGCGCCGGAATTCGCGTGCCGCCGCCGCTCGCCCGCGCCACTTGCCCATCGCCAGTCCCGTCCCCGAAGACGAGGGCTTCGATGCGCCCTCGTCCACCGCCACCCGTCCACCTCCGTCTTCAGGCTACCTGGCGCCCGGCCGAGATCACCTGCCGCGACACATACTCCTCCTGGAACCGCTAGTCCGCCGGCTCCGGCGGCCGACACTCTTCGACGGGAGCGGTGGGGCAGGGAGGCGCCGGAAGCAGCAGCCGCGAGCCCGGAAGCATAGCGAAGAAGATGGCCTTCAACCAGGTATCTACCACTTCCTAACCCAATTCGTCTAATCTCTCTCTCTCTCTCTCTCTCACTCTCACGCTCCTTCTCCTCGCCAGCTCTCCGATCTACGTGTACATATACATCTCATCTGGCCACCGCGAGGTCGTTCGATCCCGTGGGCTGACCCCGCGACCCCCAAACGCCAATCCCAACCTAACCTCCGTTCCTGCGCACAGCTGGCATCCTATCAACTATCCCCTCGTTCCTCGCCTCCTCCTCCTTCCTCCACCTACCGAGAGACGCACCGAGAGCAGCCCCCTCTCGCTTTCTCTCCTGCGCAGATCCACGCTCTTCCCAGCCCCACCACCCTTCACTCCCCTTTCCGCATGATTCTGGAGCGCGACCTTTTGCCGCCGCGCCACCACGCCGCTCCAGGAACATCCGCTCTCGTCACCCGATCATCCTCGCTCTGCAGAAGAGGCAGTTTTCCCGTGGCAGAGACGGCTCTTTTTCGCGGCGCGCGCCGCTAATTGCATTGGCTACGCGTCCGCCGCGGCGGAGACGTTTCCTCGATCACTCGGCCGCAGATCGATCGACCGGGCGACGTCAGTTACGTCCGCCCGTGCTGATAATCTGTAAGCCGGTTTACCTACGTCAGCGCGCGAGGTTGCGGATCCAGATGCCTCCAGCTACACCTCGCGATCATTCTTTTGCGAGATAAGATCGTTCTGGGACATCCTGTGGTCTCTCCAGTAACTTGGCAAACTGGAGGATTGGCGCAATGGTGCGATGGTACAGCGGGAGCCGAGCTGTTTGCTTTGAGCTAAGTCCTGGAGACAGTCTGCTATTAACGACGGCTACTGTCAACATTGGGGAAGCTAGCGCAGCGGAGATAGCACACCTGTGACTACTTTTAGCTAGTTGCTAATCGTACACTTGTTCGATTTTTATCAGGAAACCCGGCCCGCTGGAACGCGTAACCCGAGAGTTGGTTAATCGAGCGGCTTCTACTCCGAATCCAACAATCGCTGACTCGAAAGAAGCATGCGCATCGCTCGCGCACAAACTGCCGCGTGTGCTCCAGTAGTTATCGTTGATTGCAGTCTTCACCACCACGTTCCTGTGGAACGACATTGCGTAACCCACCGAGAGAGAGGGAGACACGCGAGCATACACGGAACGAGAGCCAGTGTGCAGGGCATAAAGAGTCGAGGAGGTATCGCGTTTCCTTTGCAAAAAGTATTTTATTGTATCCATTTCACGAGAGTAAAGTGATACATAGATCAGGATGCTGCACTCGATAGACACGTTCCTGCCGGGGAACTACACGGGAGCACACGCGTCCTCTGCCGACGCGTCGTTAGATTAGCATATTTCAGTCGAGTTTCCCTTGGTTCAAAGATTTTCGCGGTCTAGCCCTCGCGCTTTATCTCGCGCGGCTCGTTTATCAGTGTTAGTCGGCTGTGTGCGCATTGCAGTCGTATATCCCGCACACAAAGCCAACGGGGCCGAGGCTCAGCCCGTAGGGTTTGGGGTTTATCAGCGCGCTCTATCTGCCTCCGCGCGCCGCCCGAACAAAAAGAGCACCGGCCGGTAATTAATATGACGCGATCGCATTTCATTGGGCAGATAGGCCCGGCAAGTGGCGTGTATCGCTCGAGCACGTCCGAGAAAGAAAGAGGGTTCAGCAGATATTCGCTATTTGTATTGTAAAGCTCGCCGAGCTCAGGGAGACCCTCGGTTATCATATCGGCGTCCTCCTCCCGCGGAAGAATCCTCCAATATCGCGTCTAATCAATTGGCTCGCAGCTACTCGGCAACGGCGCGACATCCGTCTCGATGACTACATTCCCCGGCTATCTTATCGATTTCGCGGAAAATCGATCGGAATCGAGGGACGCTGCACGCGTGTATGTACGCTGGGATGCAGGGATTATCGCGGGAAAGGAAGCCGCGGTGGTCGAAGTGAAAAGAAGGAGGAGAGCCGCACTAACGAAGGCACCTGCTAGCCAGGGCGGCGATATCGATCGAGAATGGAATATGTACGAGTGCCCGGAGCGGGATTCCGTCGTCCGGCAGCCGCGCCGCTAACACACCGGCACGCTCTGCCTTCGAGTCCACTGGCGATCGTACGGCTTCGTTCTCGCATATCGCCTCGCTGTCTTCCGCGCGTTTCCACGACAACTCCTTCGCCTTTGGCACCCTCACTCACCCCACTCTCTCTTTGTCGTTAAACGCTTCGTTTCACCGGCTCTCAAACCCTAAAGCCGAATCGTCTGACGAAACCTTGCGAATCTGTTTCTACCAACAGTTCCTCAGTCCCAATTGCTCTTTTTAGTTATGGTCCCAGAGAGAAGTGTTGGAAATTAATAATCGACGGCGGCCTCTGGAGGTGGACGGCTCGGCAGGGTGTTAGGGTTGACGTACGGCGAGCAGAAGGTCTCGAGGGCGATAACAGGCCGATTGGAGCTCCGGGACGGAGGTAAAACGGTTGTTATCGCAGTCGTTATTCTTATCGCGGCCCGGAAAGCCTAGCCAGGCATAGGTGGCTAGGAGCACATGTGCATGCACGAGAGCCCACGGTTATCATTGGGCTGTGTTCACGCAGGGCCGTCGGCTCCGTGACTCGAGGAGGATTTTAAAGGGGCTCGTATAATCCTGACTCGGCGCACTCGACCGGTACCGTTATTACGTGGGCAGTCGGCCCGGAGTTTCGATGGTCCCATTTTTTCGTCCCTCCAGCTCTCGCACATTCGAGCGACTCGCGTGGGCGGAAAACGGCATTTTCCCCGAGCGGGCGATCTCTCTATTTTTGTGGACTCGCCGCAGTAAACCAGGCAAGTTTTGCCTGGGAAAAGCGGAGGGCCGGACACCTCGGTGCGATATTAATCGAGGGAGATAGGTGGCGGGGAAATAATTGGCGTCAGTCATTGACATCGTTCCCAGTGGCAGAGCCCGGAAGAGAGGAGATTGTTTGGCGGGTTGGCTGTCGCGGAGAAATTCGTAATGGAGATATCGCGCGATATCCACGGGTTTCCCTTGTCTCCCGACGCGGCGCTGATTAGCTGCTGGCCGCCGGCTATCCCTCGCGGCTTTCACAATGGACATTGTTTGATCGCGGCCCCGATGTCCTCCCGTTTTCGAGCCTTATCGCAGTTAGATGCAAAGTGACCGCGGACAAATGCGTATTAGACGCCGGCGAGGAACCGTTTCTACCTTTACCTCTCCCTCTCTCTCGAGGAGAGAGATGGACGCCGTAGGCGACTAGAGCAGGGAGTAGAATTGAGCTATGGAAATTGACAAAGGCGGGTACATCCGTGATTAAAGCTAACGCTTGGCCCCGCACAATGCACCATTGTGCTCCCTTTCCAGGTGTACTCTCCACTTCCGGTTAAATTAAAATCTATCCGACGTGTCCCCAACGCGCGCGTCCACCTAATACACGCGCCCCCTCTTATCGAGTCGTTCCAATCACTTTCTAAGATCCCAAGCCCCAAATAGTTTCAGATCGACGAGTCTAACGACAGCGGCGAGGTGTACATCGCAATGCGTTAGCTAGCGCGCGATGGCACACGCAAGACACGGTCGCCTAGGGAGGAGAGAGAAAGAGGTGCACTTGGCCAAGCTCCATTTTCCTTCGGACTTATTTCCGACGGGGATATGCAGCGGCGAGAGGAGAAAAGAAGCAGGAGCGTGGCGACGAAGAGAAATTGGCAGCGGTGCCAAGGGCCGATCCCTTTCGAGTGATCTCGTCAAGATCCCACCGGCGTCTCTTGTCCCGAATACATAGTGAGCTAGGTCAGCCTCGACAAACTCCCCTATTCAACTCTCCTCTCCTCGCGGATCTTCCCTCCAAGAAATAAACCTTTAAAACCTTTTAGCGCAATATTCTACCTTACGACAATTTAAGGGCGAGCGAACCTCCGAGAGTTCAATGATCCGCGCGAGGATCACAAGTCGCGTGCGCGCGTTTCCCGTGAAACTTTCCGATGGAAAGAGGCCGCGCGGGAATTAATCGGCCCCGTGGCTCGCGCTCGCTGGCGAAGGCCCTTGTAAAGCGAGTAATAGCTCGGCACTCCTGTCCCCGACGAGCGCTCGCGCGCCGTCGGAGTTGGTACACGCGAGCATACGTGTCGGGGACGTCGCCGGCCCGCGGAGCGTGTTGCCCGGTTCCCCGGGCGTGAGACGGGAAGGGCGCGCAGGTGATAACGCGGCGAGAGCCCGTGTATACTTGGCAGTCGGCGGAGTTGCTTGCCCTGCCATTGGTCGGGCGCAACCGCCCCGAGTCAAGATAGAAGCTGGACGAAGAGCGCCGGCATATGTTGAACGCTGAGGCCCTCGTTCGTACTGGTAATCTCAACCTCGTATACCCCGGCATGAAACCTCGTTAGAGTGCCGCTTTAATTACTCCCTGACGAACTTCGGCCAGACTGGCAGAAGTAGAATCGAGTTCTCTCGAATAAAGTCTCCGAGATATTTTGCTGATTTTAGGCGGAAATCCTCGGGAGCCAGATTGCTGTGGCAGTGACGACCTCTGGATAACTGATTTTTTGGGGAATTTTAGTTTTCGAGCTGGAAGCGGTGAAATGTGCTGGGATCGGTGGAGTTGGAGAATTTGCGAAAAATTGAAAAAATAGGAAGAGGGTGGCATGGAAAAATGTGCGATTTTTCGAAAGTTTCTCAATTTGTCTGAATGCTTGATTTTTCTTGAGTTTGAGTCGAGAAAGTTAGATTCTACAGAGAATACTGTGGGGAATCAAGGGAAATGGTATCGGCCGAGTGAATTTCCTTGGTAGGAAAGCGCAAAGTGAATTAAGTCGTTCTCGGCGGAGCTTTACTTTTACTGTTGTACGTACGCTTTCCTGGAAAGGTCTCTGTGACAGAACCGAGTGGAACGTGTCTCGTTTTCGAGACGACGAACGTTAGCCGGTGTCAGCGTGGATCCAGTTTTCCCAGCCCGGTATAGAAACAGGTTCTCTTTTTCGAGCAACTGTCCGGCCACCTACCCAGAAGTCGTTCCCTCCTCCTCTCTTCCCATAGAAAAGGCCGACAATACCCCAAATAAAAAGGACTCGCGCTCGCCGATCCGCGAACTAGGCCAATCGGCCTAACGAGCCTATTAATTCCCGCGATAATCAATCTGTCGCGGAGGCTGCTGGAAAAATGACCGAGCCGTTTATCGGCTTTCCCGATCGCCCCCCCCCCCCCCCCCCCCTTATCACTTTTGCCAGTTTTATGATTAGCGCACTCGGCGGGGTTCGCCAACCTGTGGCCGATCGCTGCGACAAAAAGCGAGCGGTTGCACAACAGGTTTTCCTTGGCGGTGAAAGGAAATTCCGATGTTGAACAGTGATGACTCGTGTGGATGGTCTCGATCGATCGAGATCGAACTACTCCCAGTGAAAAAGTTGATCGTAATCCTTGCAAGGTCTCCCACTCATCAAGAGCACGAGCTCTCTGACACACTAACGGAAATCCATCTTCCACCCTGCACTTTTCCCTCCTCAGAACCACAACATCCCTAAGACTCTTCATCCCTTGGATGCCAATAATATCTCGCTTTTCAAACTGATATCTGTCGATAGTAAGGAAAGTTAGTCGCGGCGTAGACATCGGCGTTTCGGCGGCTGGGACTAGGAAAACCGTGCGGGAGACAAGGCCTCTCCAGTACCGACGAACACCTTGAAACAAAAGTTCTTTTCCCAGGGGTCGGCGGGAAGTGAGGAAACCGGGGAGGATTCGAGGAGACGGTTATGTGGAGAGGCGGTCAGAGTTCCGACGGTAAAATCCGAAAGAATCCAGTGGAAAACCGATTGAACTCCTCTTCGCGTCCCTGTTGTACTTAAACTTGCAGAAGAGAGGGTTGTTCTTCGCGAGATATCAAAGAGTCTGAATCGAGGGAATATACGTCGTGTATTCGCGGGCTCTGGCGTTCTATGAATTTCCAGGAGAGACAGGGATGACGGGGCCGAGGGCTCCCCATTGCATTTAACACCTCAGCGAGCCGTGAAATCAACGGCAGACAGTCGGAAAAATGCTACGCATCGCCTTAACACGGCTGAAGAGTCCTCGTGTGCCGGTGGCGCTATTCCTGGCAGCTATTCAGACGCCTATTGATCCGGCTCGAGTGTGCGATCCTCGGCGTGCACTCTCTCTCCTAGGTCGCCTCTTTCCAGAATGAGAGGGAACGCCATTATCTTGACCTCTCTTTCACGGCACGCGTGCGATAAAAGAATCGCTGACCCAATTCGACATTACACCCTTTATCTCGCCTTGAATGGGATTCCACCGAGAAGCAGAACCACTTCTCATCGCTCCGACGATCTCAACCCTCGGCGTGTCGTCGCTTTCTTTTAATTAGCCCTCGCGTCTCGCGCCGGACACATTCGCCCGCCAATTGAATCGAATGAAGGCCGCGGTAATAAGAAGCTACAAGTGCCGCTCGATTCGGGGAGGAAAGTAGAATCGAGTAAAAGTTGGATCGCGCGGGGCGTAATCGGCGAGGAGTTGGAGCGGAGCCGAGGAGGCCGAGGAGGCCGAGCGAGGGCGAGCGTTGGTAGGAAAGGACTGTGAATCGCGAGGGATCGTGAGAAAGAGACGCGGACAAAGGAAATGAGGTATTCCGAGGAGTGGGCTGGCTTCTTCCCGCGGAAGGTAGGCAGAGGCCGGCTGCCGGCTGCGACCGAGGAAGGAAGAAGGAAGGAAGCAGGGGACGACGTCGGCTCGACGCTCTGCCTTCTCGAATAATGGAATTCCTTCGTTCCTTCCTTCCGTCCGTCCTTTCCTTCGCAAAGCCCATTTCTGAGCGACGCTCATCGCCAGCTCCCAGGAATAAAACCGAGAGTTCGAAGGCCGGCGTTCAATCAGACGTCGATCGTCCCCCACGGCAACTTCCAACGCCCACCGAGCAACGCTCCCTATTCACCCGGTCGGGAATCATTTTACGGGAATCCACCTTTCCAGGACCCAACTTTCCTTAGGTCGCTCGGCGCTGGTCCCTTGGACGTAGCCAGCTCTGCCCTTCTCCCTAGATCGATCCCAGCTGAGCTCGAGCTTTAATTGCCCTGGGATTCCAGTTGTCCCATTAACTCGGGCCCACATTGACCAAATCCTGAAGCGGACACTGCAATTGGCCCGCGACGCACTCGCGGGAGCACAGCCACTCTTTGATCTCCCTCGGATAATGAATCTCTCGCGGGTACTTTGGAAGGAAATGCTCGGATGCACTTAAGTCATTAAATCCGGAAATTGCGCCAACAGCACAGTCCATAATGGACGTTTGCTAAATAATTTCTCTCATCATTTCTTCGAGCTGGCGGAAGTGAATGTATATGCAACGATATTCGCGTGACGACTGATTACTGGCTCGGTTCTCTCGAGGAAGGAACGCTTTGCCCATTAAAATCCACTTAAGGCGCCGGTGCCGGTGGCCGAAAATATTCATAAATCTCGGAATCTAGCCAGCCGACGATCGAGTTTCGCCTCCTCCACTGCCTCCACCGCCTCCTCCATTTAGGTTCCATTAGGGCCCCGAGTCGTGCATTGAACCTGCATTACAGCCGATTTCAATAAACGCGAATCTCCTCGGAATCGCCAATTATCCGCGGGCCGCGCGTCTCGAAAGCCGCTGAATAATTCCGCATTGGGGCTAGCGGCGCACTCGTGGGATATAATTGAGCCAAGTCCGAGGAAAGAATCCGCGGAGGAATCCTCCTCTCTATGATGGATCCGTGGATCCGAGGAGTCCGCGCGAGGCAGACGGCAAGATGGGATACTCGTTAAAAAGCGACGCGCCTCTTCTGCTTCTTTGCCCGTCGAGCATTTACTTCACTCTTCTCTTCCGCCAGTACCTCCTCTCCACTCTTCACCTTCCATTTTCCCCTGGTTCTTCCTCAAACGCGCCCACTCTCCTCCTTTTCCGAGGGATCTCTCCCTCTCCGGCTTTCTTCCCGGCTTTGATCTACCAGCGGCACAGGCCACCGAGTGAAAAAGCTCCGAAAGAGGAGGAAGACATTCTGCCGATATGCGCCGGTGTTTAAAGTGTGTCGAGCGGCTCGGACCTCAATCACACGCGACCCTTACCGCGGATATTTGACTTGCAGAGCGATGGGATTGCGTGGAGGCGAGAGAGATTTTCTTGATCGGGGACTCGAAGAATTAAGATTGGATTATTATGTGAGGATCTTCGCCGTGGCAACAACTAGTCGGAGTGTTGGTTAATGAGCGATGCAACCGAGAAATATCGATCGCGTCGCACGCTAACGAGGACCTTCCCTCGCGCATGGTTGCAAGAGTGTTTATTTAAATGTCATCTTTCTCTCTTTCATACACGAGTACCACTAGTCTCTCCGCTCTCCTTTCCCGGTAGATCGGCAATGTTGACGCGTCGCCCTCGCATTTCTTTTTCGCGCGCTTTAAATATTCAGCCGGAGGCTCAAACAGGCGAACACGGCGCACTTGCGGCTCGCGATATACCCGCATAAATTTGTTGCGATACGAGTCCGCCGCTGTTCGCATCGGGTTTTCGCACTTTTTGCCACGAGTGCACGTCGAGCCGCGGAGAGCGACGAGGGAAATAAAACCATCGAGATATGCCCAACTCGCCTCCTCCATTTCCTTTCACGAAAATTCACCAATGGCTCCGCTTAAACGTCGAGATTTCTTCTCCCCTTTCGTTCTGCGGGAGCGAGCGGAGCCTGCACTCGCAGGACATTCTGCGCGATTTGCAAGGACACGCTCGCGGAGGATTTCGTTCCGCATTGCTTTCCGACGCGCTCGACATTCCCCGGTGATCTTCTCCGGGGGAATCTTGATGTGGTAATGGCCACGGCGAGCAGGTACACATCTGTCATTGGTAGCGCGTGGTGAGGAGCGAAATTGCTTTCGGGATTGGTTGGGAAACTCGCGGTGGCCCGGACACTTTTCCTGAGGGTACTCGCGAAATTATCGGACTTTACCGGCGAGGATTGGACGGAAGGCGTTAAATATTCCGAGTCGATGGGAGAGAAGCAGTCCCCGCCGATGGAATCCACTTCTCGCGAGGAAATCTTAGGAGAAGGATCGAGGTACCGTTGCCGCTGCTCACCGGCGACTCTGACGTTGCCATTTCACTTGGTCCATCGCCCTGCGTTCAACCTGGGAATTCCATTCTATCCAATCACCATTTCCGCCGGCGATGTATCCTCCAAGTTACCTTGGCGTCACAGTAAACCGACCAATGGGATTTCCCCGATAAACAGTCACCTTTCGACGTGTCTAAAGATTGGGGCGAAGTCCGCCCTCGAATTAGAGCGGCGGCCGAGAGTAAACGCGGATGAATTCGAGGTGTGGTGTTCTCGCGCGCGAAACTAAACAGACGATTTGCCGGGGTGTTTGGCGTTGAGAAGGCGGTGCGCGGCCGGGAGCGAGTGGAAAAAGAGACGTTGAGGAGGGTACTTGGACGGGCGGCGAGAAGCGGATGGGAATCGAGAAGGGGTTGAACAGGTGGTTGAACAAATGTGGCAACTGCAAACGCGCCGCTACCACCCGCAGCAACATCCTCTGTCTGCTCTTGGATTTAATTAGACCTCGACTAGCCCAAGCCTGCATTCCCATTTTTCCGCCTGGTTTTCTCTCCTTTATGAAAACCAGGAAATTTAGGGGCTGACCCTTCAGGAAAGTGTCCCGCGGTCCCATTTCCCACCCCTTTGTGCGTTCAACATTAGAATTTCTCCAAGAAACTTTCCACCGCGTTTCTTTTTGACAATGCGAGCAGCTAATCTCTTGATAATTGGATGAAAAGAGGATGCGTGGGAGTTGATGTGTGGTCTATCGAGTGATCCGTCATCGAGGCGGAGAAGTCTAGGCTGATGCGAGGAGCCGCGAGACATTTTATCGCGGTCGCGGAGGGTCGAGACGCTGGAAACCGTAGGATATACGAGGAGCGAAGGTCCTTGCCCCAGGACACGCGCTTGCCAGACGGTCGATGCCCAGGGTAACAACCCAACGACTACGTATCTACGTGCGAGCACCAACCCCATCATTCCCCACTGTCTCCGAGGACCTCGCCATCACATTCTCTTATTCTCTTCCGATAGTCGCGCTTTTTCATCTTTTACTCTGGCGCGTCCCTTTTAATTTGCCTGGTTCATTAGCGGCGGGAAGTCCGCGCGGGAAATATGCCCGACGGTGCAATAATAATATAGGGAGTGTCGCGGCGGTGTCAGTCGGTGCCGAGTGTTCCATTATGTATTTCCGAGCTCCTTATCAAGTATTCAGCCGGCAGAGCTTGGCAATTGGACGTTTGAAATACAGAATCGATATCGCGGCGGCCGAAAATATGCTTTCCCATAAATAACTGATGGCAGCGGGGCAAGAGTACGCCAGCCTTTCCGAGTCCATTTTCATCCGCGTGATAATGCAATCAATGTCCGGGCGCTACGAGCTCCCGTCTCTTTTAGAATCAATCCTCTTATATAATTGGCGGTTCGGCTCGGTTTGCGCCATATTTCCCCGATTTTCCCAAGAAAATCGCTGAAATCACAGTGATGCGCCGGAGTGACGGTCTCTGGCCAACTGCTACTCTGCTGGGTCTTAATTTTAGAGGTAAAATTATCAAAATATGATGAAACCGCCCAAGTTGAAAAATAGTCTAAAAATCGAAAAACTAGGAATGCAAAAATGTGCGATTTCTCGAACCTTTCCAAACTCCCCTAAAACCTTCATAATTCAGCAGTTTCAGCATTAATCTTTAATCCCAGCCCCTCTCCCTTCAGTCCTATTTCCGAGCGAAGACCTGACGTTCGATTGGCCCCGGCAAAGGGTGGCGGGCGACAAGGATGTCTGTGGATCGGGTGGACGGCGGGAATCTTCAGCGGGTAGGATCTTAATTAAAGGAGCCATCGGAGATAGAGGCGTGGATTTCTCCCGACGCTCTCGGAGCCCTGTGTACCTCAAGCCAAGGCGGCTATCGAATTCGAACGGTGGACCGGCGCGATAAGGCGAATTCGGCCGTGGCACGTCTTTAATTAAAGAGATCTCTAATCGAGTGACTGGCGCCTTAGCCCCAGTGAAATTAGCCGGACAATACTCCTCGCGGCAGGATTGATTTTCACTTAAAGCTCAAAGCCACCCCGAGCCCGGCGGACATTCCGTCGAAAGGGAGGGAAACCGTAGGAAGTTTCGGGGGGATTCTCGGAACTCGCCTCCCTTCCCGATCAATCTTTACGTACCATTGCTCGCCGACATGCCGCTGCATCTTCCAGTTGCACCGAGGAAAAACAGAGTGCGCGCGAGTGCAATCGCATTCCTCTTACGATGCGTCCATCCGGAGACGATATTAAATTTGTTCCGCGCGCCAGGTAGTTTTTCCCGTCGCGCCAGCCGATCTTCTCCTCGGCCCTGTTTTTTTTATAGCTCCTTCATTTACTGCCTGATCCTCGACGGGGCTGATCCCGGCCGCGGAGGAGTAGAGCTCGAGGTGGGGGGGATGAGTTGTCTCCTTATCCAAACGTAATTTATCCCAGCTCGTAAAGGAGCCCGAGCTATTGATCCCGGATGATGCGTGGAGAGACTCTCTTTCACGGAGCTTCCACGGCCTCCCAAAGTGCACTGCGTCGTTACCGGGAATCGGCGAGCTTCCTGCCGGCGGGCTACTTACCGGCTAATGAAAGATTATGCATTTTCACGGTAACAGCGACATCGCACGTCGCAGAGTTACGAGGCGCACGGTTGACGGGAAACATTCTCTGGGGAACTCGCTTTCGATAGCACCTGGCGGTAATTGCGCCTCGTATACTTCGTCTCGCGGCTCTTTTACGCACCTTCTCAGGATTAAACACCAGAGAGATCCTCTGTCCCAGTCCGGTTCTTTTCATCAAATCTATCTCCGACTAGCCGCCAAGCAGTTGGTATCGCGTGTCAGTCGATTAATGAGTGACGCGACTTCCAGCAAGGACGCTCGCGGCGTCCACACGTGGCGCCGCTCACGTGGAGGATGTGCGTTGGCGTCCCACTTACTCCGAGTGAATCAGGAAACGCACGGATTCCGCCCGAGCGTCTACATTTCAGTCTCGCGGGGAATCCACTCGGAATCTTCCAATTCCCGGCGAGCTATTAGCGGCGAGCGCAACTCTCTCTCTCTGTGTGCGCGCGCTGGAGTCGGGGGAAAAATTCGCTGGCTTCGCCGACGCGTGCAGTTGGATCCTTTCGCAATCGTCGGCGAAGGAAAGCCTCGAGTCCGCGTCTTGCGAAAGAGAGACTCAATGCCAGCTAGAAAACCCATTAGCCCGTGACAGACGGGCGGATTTCGTGCGACTACTTATTTAGCGAGCTATCGCCGAATCGCTTGTAGAGATTAACAAGGATCTGGCATAATATTATTACCAGGATGCCTGTCGACAAGCCGGGACAAGGTACACTCGGTAAATCATCAGGAACATCTGTTTTCATGTCTAAAAATACCAAATCAAACCTGTTATTTTCGTGCCGGAGTTGCGCCAACTCTGAAATTAACAGTGTCCGATGTTACAGGCAACAACAAAAGTAACGCAGGTTGAAACATTGATCTCTTTGTTTCCTGGCTGCGTTTCCCGGACGGAATATTTCCTGATTAATAGATGACACACACCGACACGGCGTCATTTTATTTTTCGTCGCCTTCTTCCGGCTTTAATATTTTAATCAAGCGTTGTGTTCCTCCTCAAACAGTGTTCTATGCGCTCGGCGGATTAAAATTCACGAGGACCTCGGATGCCACCATTCATTTTCCCGAAAACAGACAAAATACACAAAACAAATTGTGAACCTCCTCCTTTTTAAAATCCGTTAAAAACAACCCAGTTATTGTTAAATAACACAGTTATTCCTTCGGTTTCCAATCAACTAAGATTGAAACGAGGGCCCGATGACTCGGCTGGTGCGTCCCAGTTGACCATTTGGACTAATACTCTGCTCCCGACTGAAGTGCAGGGTCCACCGCGGTTTCCAAAGGTTTCCCGACACACTTGCTATCGGAAAGTACACCCGCTTACGCATTAAGCAGGCCAATACGTTTCTGTGTCAGGCGACGCGCGCTCGTTAGATAAGACTCGACTCGAAAAATGTTAGGTGAGTCATACCGACCGTTTTGCCGCTGTTTCTTATCAGCCACCACTTTGTCGTCTACCTTGGCGGGCTTTGTTAGTTGAGGAGGTCGTTGCGCAACGCTAGACGTTACATTAATCATCCTAAAAGAGAGAGAGAGTGTTGCGTCTAGAATAATTCCACAGGGTGGAAATTGCACCCTTTGGCCGGTGGGGAGCGTGGTTGCTCGTCTTTTTCCTTCGTTCCTGAGTGTATTGACATTGCAGGCTCTGGGAGCGTCAGCGTCCTTTGGCCTTGCGAGCTGATTCACCGCGGCTCCTTGGGCCCGCGCGGAGAGGAAAGGATCTCGCGCAGTCTAGTCTTCGCGGCGTCTCCCAAGCCCGCGAGTGCTTCGCCCCCGGGAATTTGGCACGGGTTTTCCCCCGAATGGGCCGATTCACCGTTCGGGGAAGATCGGCAGGATCTTCTGCCGGCGGTTCCTCGGAGACGGAAGGTTCGAGCGGCGATTCCGGGCGTCTCGCCTCGTTACCGCACGACAAACGGCAACGGGAACTTTAACCCCGTGCTTAGCCCCACCCGGGTAATCCTCCGGACGATTATCCGCCCCGCGGAGTCAAGGCAAACTTGCCACTTTCATTGGCGGTTGGATACGATTTTTTAATTGGACTCGAACGCTCCTTGGACAATGTTATGTCTGGCTTATGTAATTGCGAGCCCCCGGACAAATGGCCTGGCAACAGTATTACTTAGTGAGGGGGAATAGATGAGTGTTTTAGTCGAGGGTCTCCCACCGTTGCCGGCGCTAATTAACGTTAATTAGTTTTACATGCCTAAACGTCACTCTACTCCAGGATGCCGGATGCGAGTGCGATAGGGCGACGGACCTCGCCGAGAAGGTGCTTCCTTCTATGTAACAACTTTTAGTTTCCCTCGCAGACTAGTTCCCGCGAATTATTAATAAACGGCCGCTCCGGCTCCCTATCGGAGTGGCGCAGCCTGTTTTCGCAGCGAGTGCCGCGAAAAAGAGCCGATGGAAGCGCATCGCCAGGTGGACGTTTCACTCGGCAAGGTGGAATCGATAGAAAGCTCGCCGATAACCTGGCGTTCGCCACAGCTAACAGGACTCTTTTCGACCTAGAATCGAAATCCTCGAAAAGGCAAGAATTTCGCGAGAGCTACCCATCCCAAATAACTCATCCTCGATTTCGCTATCACTCCGCATCCTCCCGCGCCCGAAAGTATAATCGGCCACGCGTGTCAGGGTCATTGGGATTCCGGCGGGACGCGTCCTCCGCCAAAAGATGAATAATCACTGCGGCTGGCGTTCCCGCGGGAGGAATAGCAATTGGTGCCGGAAGGCTGCACCGAGAGCTCGAGAAGCAGACAGAGCTCGAGGCCGCGCGATGGATTCCCGTGCGAGACCTTCGCCGCTTTGCATTCCGCATCGGGCCTGCGGTCCAGTTTACCCAGCATTGCACGGAAAACGAGCGGCCGCGATATCGACTCCCCGCACACGGAAGTCTACGAAATGTGGGAAGGCTGTGTTTACGCGGCCAGTATCCCTCGCTTCTTTTCCCTGGGCGGGTTGGAGATCGCCAGTGAATCAGACCCGAGCTAGCAAGACACGGCCGGAGAGCAGCATTGAACGGCCAATGAATGCCGAGGATCCGCTCGCGCTGTTTCTCGCGTTCTGAAAAGTTTGATGGATGAATGCGCCGAGTGGGCTGTTTTTCGAGTTGTACTCGGCTCTGTTCTCTCGAGCACTCGGTAAGCGCGGCCTCGAGTAATCGATAGATTTATTAGCCGACCTCGCCGCCTTGAATCACCGTTGCTCCGACTCGCGCCACGCGGCCAGACGTGCTTTAATTAATATGTAAATATTATCCTTACTTAAGCGGCGCTTCCCACGGTGCATTAACCCCCGGCTTGTTTCTCTGTTGTAGGTAAGGATTACCCGCCTGCTAGTCGCGAGAGAATTAACTGCTCGCTGGTGGGAGTAAGTCAGCCAACGGAATTGGGGAGTTTAGTAGGAGGAATTTTGGGAGATGGTTGCTTTAAAAGGTTGGTAGGAAATTTTACCCAGAAAATGCTGGAGCAGTTGGTAAGGACGAAGGGACCGAGACAATGTCTCCCTTCTAATCAGCAGGACTTGGCACTCGGCCAGGAAATCGGCTGGCTCCTCGCAGCGTCCCAGCACGTCCCTCCAGCGCGACAGTGGCCTGGCTCGTGCGAGAAATGATTGCAGCCAATAACGACGCTGTATTGAGATCTGGATCAGCTGCGACACTCATCGGCGATTCGTCTTATTCCTTCCTGACGTTATCGGGGCTCGATTCCAATCTACAGCCGCGCCCCCTTTCCCCTGCGCCCGTTGATGCGACCTTCGCAATTTCGCATACGCGGTTGCATCCGCAGTATCCGATCTCTGGCAAACGAGACGAGAAACTTTCCCAGCGTCGCCAGCCAGCGCTCCTTAACTTCCCTTATGAAATTCACCATTTTCAACCCTGCTGTCCCCGCGACGATTGCAGGCCGCTCTCCGCTTCGCTTAATCCCACAGTTTTCTCAGACACCGAGCTCTAATCCAGCCGAGTTTGTTGATTGCGGGTATCTATAACTTTTTTATCGCGCGACTTTCTTCTCGCCGCACCGTTGACTTATTAGCGGAAACTTTCCCGTGGGAAGAGTGCGACGACCTCATACCTCCTGATGGCGACTGGGTCGGCAAACATCTCACTACGAGATGAATCCCGGGCGAAAGTGATCGCGGCAAGTGGGAGCTTATCGGTGCGGCACACGTGGAGAGAGCCAACACACTGGCAGAGTCCACGGGAAGAGGAAGGACAGGCCAGGGGAGAATCAGTGGCAATCTCGAAATCCCGAATTCCAATTTATCTCCTTCATAGCGCGACCTTCGTCCTCGGTAGGGGTACATCGGCCCCTGGAACCCCTGGAACCCCTGGCCCCGCACTTGCCAACTTTTCTACCCTTCCAAACAGAGTGGCCGCGAGAGGGGGAAAATGGTCGGAGGGGGTGAGCGAGGGAGCTTTTTGCCGGGCGAAGTAATTCCACGAGCAGACACCCCCTCCAGTCTGTCGGGCGCGTGGCGATACACGCACCCCCTCGTCACTCCTTTCCCCGAGCATTCGCCCCGCGCTTTCTCTCTCCCTTCCTCCTGCGAGAACCCAGCTCTACTCTCTCTCTCTCTCTCTCTCCCGGGTGTCTGTATTGTCGGCGGCGGCGGGTGGAGGGGGTGCTTCGACTAGGGGTTGCGACGGCATTGCGGGGTGAGAGAATGGCTGGATGGTTCGCCGGCTGGTTGGCTGGCTGCTCACTCGCTCCCTCTCTCTTCCACCCTCCAGCGAACGCGCCCTCTCCCTCGCTCTCGAGGGTGCAACGGGGGGTTGCTGCGTCGAGGCGGCGCGCCGCGTTCCTCCTGGTCGTTCCCTTGCCGATTCCTTCCCCGTAAGGGAGCTTTCAGTCGACGCGCGACCGTCCCCGAAGACGCGTCTACGTGCTCCGCTTGGCCGACCACTGTTCCGAGCCCCCCGCACGGTAGAGAGCTAAGTTACGTGCGCGACGATCTCGTGCCGGATTCTGGCCAGTCGCCCTCGTCGCACGCCGGCTTCTTCCTATACTCGGAGCCTCAGCCTCGGATGGTCCCCACGCCCAAGGAGAATTAATAATCGGAGGGTCGTGATCGAGGTAATTATCGGCGCGCCGGCTATTCTCGGCCGGCGAAGGGTTGCTCGCTCGGCGCTTTGGCGACTCGCTTTGCGTCAGAGAGTATTCTTAGAGAGGAGCTCGCGAAGGAAAGCCTCTCTTGGGACAGAGGTCTACGGAGCCGGCGACCGGTGGATGACTTTGGCACGCGATGCTAGACGCCCTTTACCCTACGTTGTTTCGCCGCTGAATTCTCCCCCTTTCTCTCTCTCTCTCTCTCTCTCTCTCTCTCTCTCTTTCTCTCTCTTTCTCTCCCTCGGTGTCTCGGCGATATTCGTCGGCGCACGTAATGTCAGGCAAGGGTAATAACTTTGTACATGCGAGGGCAAGTTCGGCTGAGATTGCCGCGATGGTGGAGAGAGCGCCGGTGGCGGTCGACTTGTTTCCCCGTTTTATTAGATTGCCAACTCTCACCCCCGCCCTATCATGCCAGCATCGCCGCTGGCTCGCCGGCCAAAACTTCGCCCACATAAACCCGCGCCGGGTTACGTCCGCCCGGCTCTTTCTCTCTCTCAGAGAGCGAGAGAGAGGTAGGAGAGCATGTGCTCGCTCATGTGCATCCGCCGAGGAGTCACCGCCGGCTTGTCTAGTAAAAGACTCTTCCTCGAGCTTTCCACCCTTGAGTACTCGCAGTTAGTCTCCGAGCGGTGTTCCGAACGCTTTCCACATCGATCCAACGGCGAATGTTGTTCCTCCGGGTTGCTACATGCATTGCTCGCTCTAATTGCGATCGATGCTCAGCCAACCTCGCTTTTCTGCTTATTTTCGGTCGGATACCTCGCGAATTCTCTCGCATTGTCGAGCTCCGATCGACGGCTTCGAGTGCAAGAAGAACGACGGCAATTCCGCGAAATGAGCCTTCCCATGAATTATGCACGATTGTCTTATCGTTATGGTGGGAGATATCGATTGCCGGGCAGTTTGTTTCGAGATTAATTCCAACCCACTCGCCGTCTCTCAATTAGTGGAATCCCAGCTAAACGGAGAGTACTACCGATCGACTCGAATCTCGACTCGAATTCTCCTCGAACCTTCACGCCTAATGCGGAGGAGTCAATAACGGGGAGGATCGATTAATAAGAATTTCGTAGATTGCCGAGCGGCGTTTATGGATCGGCGTGGAAGTCATTGGACGGGCAGGAAGGAGCAAGGGCCAATCGGCACGGAAGGCAACCGTTCCGTGTCCCGTAACACGAGGAGTAACGCACCAAGTAGCAGGGGCCCCTCGCTGATACCAATTTCCAACTTGTTGACGAGGATCGCGTGACGAGTGGGCTTCTCTCGCATCGCCCGCCGATATCTCCTTCTTCCACCGGCCTCTTCCTGAATAGATTCCCACCGCACTGATAGCGCGCCGCCGCCTCCGCCTCCAATTCTAGCTGAACTAAACTCCCCGGCGCAAAACTTGATAACATTTTTCCGCCTCTCTCGGTGCCTGCGTGTCGCGGGGATTCTCTTCTTACTCGAATTCTTCGCTGTCCAGACTGACGGAGGAATTTGCCAAGTTAAACAGTCTCCCTCCCTCTCTCTCTCTCTCGTTCGCGAGTGGCCCGGAATATCTGGCCAGTGGAAATTCACTTCTCGCTTTAAAGCTCGGTGCGGTTCGATATAGCCCGGAGAAATTATTACGGCGGCGGCGGACGTACAGCTGGGCCGCAACGTCCTCGTCGGGCTACAAGTTTCGATAAAGTGGCTTACCACCGGCCGTTCTTTGTTTTGCGCGGCCCTGCCTCCCGCGGGGGAGGCTTCCACCGCGAGAGATTTACGGTGGCCATGGGGAAGAAGTTTGATAATACCCGTGGAGGAAAGAGAGAGAGAGAGAGAGAGAGTGAGACTAGGAGCGCGCGGGCGGCCCTTCGAGGCCTCCTAGTCTCCCAGGACTCTCCTGTTTTTCCTCTTCGCTTCTTTAGACGTGTATACATGACGCAGCAGAAACAAAAGGAGAGAGAAAAGCCCCTTTTTCATTCTCCAGCCGACTCTTAGCCCAACTCGCTTCCGCCCCCAGGCGGAACTCCTCACTGAGGAGAATTTCCACACCATTTCCGCGTTCTGTCACTCCCCAAAGTCATTGGAAGCTTTAGGTCCCAAGTTCTTTCATCGGAATTTCGAGCTTACATCTTGTTGATTCTAATGACACTAGAATGATAGACGCAGACGCCACCGTTTGTTTCACGAGATCATAAATGAACCGGCGTTCAAATCGTCTCGCTTAGTTCCAGCATCATTCGAGTTCCAGTGGTTAGGCGAACCGAGCTTAATCACTTATAACTGTTGAAATGAGAATTTCGCGAGTGGCAGCTCGAGCGCGGGACTACTAACTAAATATGTAAAAGCCAGTGCAAGTTTGTCGAGCTTTCAGACTGCGAATCCTTTAATCACTGAATTAGCCGGCCGAGTGGGGAGACGGAGTTATCGAGTCAGTGGAATTCGGGCTGCGTTTCGTTGATCTTTCTCTCGGGGCTTTCACTCTCTATTAATCGAGACTAATACCCCATGAAAGCGGTGGCGGCGTTTTCGATCGGCACACGGTTAATTAAACCCGCGAGAATTATCCGCGATCCCGGAGTTATTTGCTGCGGACAGTAATTCTCCCCGGCGATGGTGATTCCACGCGGGACGAGCTGTACATCTGATTTAACCCTGGACCTCTTCTTCTCAGGGTCTTTTTCCTTCGGACTCCTTCGATATCCGAGTGGTTTTCGCGAGCGAGCTTTCTTCCCGAGTTATCGGCACGCGATCCACTTTACTTTTTCCGATCGATCCTCTCTCTCTCTCTCTCTCCTTCGGAAACGGAGAAAATGTATTTTTACGGCGGAGTGACTGGCACTCGGATCCTCGTAGCTGATACTCGGGATCCTCGGCAGTACCTCGGAGCGAGCGCTCGTCCTTTGCATCACTCAGTTATTCCCGGCAAGAGTCGCAGCTGTCGCGCGGCGGCGGCGGAAAGAGGTTTAAATAAAACGGAGCATCTGTATTTGCAGATTTACTTGGCGGTATCGAGCGGTTAACTGCGATTGACTGGTAATTCTCGGCGACACCTCGCTGCTCACCGGTTGCCCCTCGGCAATCTGGATATAGTCGGCTATTTTTGCGACTCGCCGCGGCGAAGAAAGGCGAAAGCACTCGGCCCGAGCGATGACAGGGCTTCCATTAATACGCCGATAAATTGCTCGAAGGCCGAAGCCGGCATTGCTCGGCGTGTCAGCTCGGCCCCATTAACGCTCAAAAATTCATCAAAGCAACTGCGCCGCGTCTCCTTTTTAATAGCGGCCGTCGAGTTCTCGAGCCGGTCTTTGAGGGCCGGAAGAGCCGAGAGAGGTCGGCGGAAGGGTCGCCGGCCGAAAAACAACCGGCGCGATTACGATCAACAGCCCTTCGCACATATTTACAGAGTTTCCCTTTCCCTCGGCGGCGAGTGTGCGCCGCGCGCTGGAAACACCTTGCGAAAGATAGAGCCCCGAGTGGCCCTTTTACTAGGTCAGCGAGTAATTCCTCCTGGCGCGTGCACACGCGTGTCCCCATTGGCGGCGCGCGCTCGAGAGGACGGAGCCTCTGTCTTTTATCCGCCGGTGGATTCTGCGTCCCCGGAGAGGAACGGACGCGACGTCGAGGGAACTCGCGGCTATTGAGGAGAAAAAGTCATTTAGTCGAGGGGAGATCGATCGGATGAGTCGCGAGCCGGCGTGAAGGGAAAAAGGGATTCGAGGAGGAGGAGGAGGTTGGTACGCCGGCATTGTCTCTACGTGTCCGGCGCTCGGCGTCGCTCGCGTTTCTGGAGCACAGCGATAGGACTCGCCGACGGAAATCCAGGCCTCTCCTCGTCGAGCGCGCTTCGAACGTTCGGTCCTCGCAGGAAACGCATTGTTTGCGCCAGACAGATTCATTTAAAGTTGCCGCCTCGGGATTGTATTTTAACCCGCTTTCCATCGCGGGGAATCGCGACGGCGGCCTCGAGATGGACCGTCACCTGATATACCTGTCCCATCGTGTTTTCCCAGTAGAGGCCCTTTTTTGACAAGCGCGGTTGGCTTCGCTCCATCAAACACGATTTATCTTTCGCGCAGCTCTCGCGCGCTACCCCGATCGATCCCGTCTGGCCATCGCCGTCGAAAGGGAAAATCTGCCCGGGGACGTCGATCCACGAATTATGCAACTGTCGCGCGGTTTATTTACTCCCCGGGCGTTTATTAACCGGCGCCGCGGCCGAATTTATTCGCCGCTCGAGAGACTCTCTGAAATGTAGTCGGGCGAAATTGAGGGCGTGGGAGCCTGTTGTTCCGCGGGCGTAAAGGGTTTCGGTGTGTAGGAATGGAGTGGGGTCGACGGGACCGGCCTGTCGATTTGTGCACGCGCGTATACCGAACGTTGTTAATCTCGAACGTGTCCATTAGGTTCGCGTTGCTCTGCGTGCTGTAATCCGACCGCGCAAAGACTCTCACAATCAGAGTCCAGTTGCACAAGAGAGAGAGAGGGAGAGAGAGCTCGATTGCTCGACGAATGCTTTCGCTGGGATGTGTATTGTTTTCGCCGGCGGTCGCTGCGTCATCTACTCGAGCGCATTATCCTGCCGAGTGTCAGTTGGCAATGAAGGGCGAGCGGTGCGCGCCGCATTTGGAAATTGCCGGGAAAAACTGGGCCGAGGTTTGCACGGCAAACCCCATGCAGAATGCATTGGTTGGAGCGGGCAAAATATTTGCAGTACACTGTTTGGCCGCAAACCCTTGGATTGATTGCCCATCGAAACGCCCAGAGTCCAAGCAACACCTGTTAATCGAATCTCGCACCGGCCAAACCCGCTGCGAAAATAATCTCGCGTCCACTCTCTCTCTCTCTCTCTCTCTCTCTCTCGAGTGTCCCGGAATTGTGCGATTTCGCGCGATTCCCGATGCACCTGGGGATTACTCTCTGGAGATTAGGCGTCTCCCGCGAGGGGCACCGAGCGTGAAATCGTCATTTCCTGCGGCTGGGAAAAGGATGGGTGGAATTGAGTCGGTGGATTTGTGATTAAAATCTGGTCGAATCGAGCGTGATAAGCCGCCGCCCGCTAGGAACATCACGTCCCAATGAAACCCTCGCGAAATTCCTCGACAGCCACTCCTCTCTGACGTCTCTCTCGCTCTGGCACCCTGATCATTCGCGATATACGCAACCTCTCCCCGCTGGATCAGCGAAGATTATTCGCGCGGTTCATTCACTCTGGAATCCGATCCGTCAAATCGGCTGTCACGTGCCCGGTTATAGGCGAGTCGTCGTCGATTTCCGTCGAGCGACGTGTGCGCGCGCGACCGATACGTCCGAGAGTCCAACAATCGGCTGGCTGTCCAGCGTCGATTGTCCGAGAGTGGCGCAATTGAGCGGCGCCTGCCGTTGCCCAACTCGCGCAATCATTGGCGGACCAAAAGCCAACTGAAATCCGATCGCTGACCTTTCGAGGTGAAATCGAGCGTTAAATCGAGCCACGGGTTCCGTTGTCGAAAATCCCTTGCACCCCGGAGCTGATTAATAATCCCGCGGGTTTAATTAGCCGGGTGTCGGACACGCCGATGCGTCCCGGTGACCCGGGGAATTGATGTCTTCGCCGGATCACTTGGAGTCTGGCTCCAGCGGGACTCACTGGAGAAGTAAAGCGAAGAGAGAGAGGGAGAGCGGGCGCTTTCGAGCGCAGCATGACTGCCGATTAATAATCGGAATTACTTTCGACGAGCGTTGCGCAACCGGTGATGAATATCGTGAATAGTTGCGTGTGTGGGTGCACGCGAGCCGGCGACTATCGCTCGGATCTCTATTCATGAAATATAGTTATCCCCGCGGAGCGGCCCATAATTGACCTCATTACATAACCGATTGTGTATCACCGATGCTGCCCCGACGAGCGTTAATACACTCCGCCACGTGATCGATCCATCCGTCGCCTACCAGAACTCTTGTATCCCGAACAAAAAAGCCCGGCGAGAATCAGCTAGTAATTCCTCGGGGCCAATATCGTTAATTGTCGCGAATTATTCCGGGCCCAACTTCCACGTCCTCGACCGCCGAAAAGTAAAGTATCGCTCGCAATTACCAGTTACGGCGGCAATAAACGATATCCCCCCCCGCACTCGATAAATTCCAACTATGTGCGACCGCGCGCCGGCTGTTCCCCGCTAATGTTGCCGCTATCGGCGATTTATTGCCGCGACGCGGATCAATTAGGGCCGCGCGCGCGCGCGCGTACCTTCCTGGCCGTCGCTTTATTCCGAAGGTTGGATATAAAACTCTCGAGACACCAGGAGGCGGCGAGTGTGTGCACGCAATGACAGGAGCGCGTGTGCTCGGCTCTCCTCGGTACACATGTCTGCAGGTGCGGAACACGCAGCAGCCGCGCGGCTTATGTAAACGGACACGTAACACTGGATCCGCTGCTCCCGAGAGCAGGTGGAATATGACCCCTGGTGCGCGTCCTCCTCTGAGTCTCCCTCTCCGCGAGGAGACTCGCCACCCTTTTTTCTTCACTCTCAATCGACGGATTCCTGTCTACAAGTCCCATATTACTGGATTGGGGAGTTTTTAAAATTGAAGTTCGACTGCTTTGAATTATATCGAATCTACAATATCTGGTGGAATTTATCGAATTTATGTTTGTATTTGAATTGTTTTTTATGTGTTTGGTATGAACAGTGTCTTCAATACTTTAGTTCCGGTCATTATACTTGAATGTCCAGTGTAGCAATGAAAATTGAAACTCGCATAAAACATCCGCAGTCTACGTACTTTCATTATCTCTACATAGCCCCCAGGAGAACTGTTCCTAGGAATAACAGCGATAATCGCAATGGTGTCTGGTTATTATGAGGCGAGCGTGCAATTTGACCGTCACTATCTCTGGCCTGTCAAGTAGCCACTTGATGATTCGGCTATTCCTAGTCGCGCGCCAGTCTTCATTAGTCTCCCACTCTTCCCAAATGCATCGAGCCAGTCTTGGATGTAGCCGACGATAGTGAAAGAGATTGATCGAGAGCGGCGAGTGGTCGGTCGGCTCGGTCTCGCATGTGCCATTCGGCAGTCTTGTTTATTCCGGTTTAGTTTCCCTTCTGCTCTCCTTTCTTTGATTCCCGGGCGGATAAAGGCGGCGGGTAGGATCCGCTCGAGGGGGCGGCCGCCGGCGGGCCCGGAGCCCAAGGCCGCCGGGAAAAGGAAGCCAGACAGACTCCACACAATCGCACGTACCATCGAGCCTCATTGTTATGCGCGTCTTTCCTACCCGCTGTAAATATGAAAAACACTCGGCGAGCCGACAAAAACCTGCTGGTTAGTCATCGGCGCGCTCGGTTTACGGGCCTAGTTCGCTTCTCGACTTTCATCCGCGGTGCACGCTGCAGGCCGAGCCTTTACCGTTCGCCGGATGATTTGTTCGCTGGATTTTACTGCGCGGGAAAAAGAAGGAGAGTCGAGTGGGCTCGTATCTTCTCGGCTGACGTAGGTAGAACACGTCGGCTCTCCCCGCTTTTTCCACTCGGGTCACAAAGAACTCTAGTCTTTCGATTTGCAAGAAAATCTCGCCGGCGCTTCCTGCATCAGCATTCGGCCAGCTCGCGCGGCCCGGCAACTATTCGCCGAGCAGGCGAATCAGAAACTTGAGACAGGTTCATCGAGTATTCCTCGGGACTCGTAAGTTGGACTGTGGATTTTGCGAGGAGGCGAATTTATTCTCGAGTCCTGGAGATCCCCAATGCGCCGGCGACGTAATTGTTGCTCGCGCCGTAACGATTGGTAGCTCGCGGTATAATAATTCAGATGGAATCGTAAAATGGAGAATTTACAATGCGCGTTGCAGGAGTTCTTTTAACAGACTCCCCTGGCGATTGGGAGTTAAGTTACGGGCGCGTTTTCGCGTGGCGGAACCAGCGTGGAGGAAGAGCGACTCGAACCTGTTCGGCGGGTCTTGGTAAAGGGCTCATAAAACCAGCGGATCCGTGGTTAAGGCTCCCCAGTGCTTTTTGGTCCTCGGATAGTTACACCGGCCGTTTCTCTCGAGGTTCGTGCGCATCGAGTGCGATGAATTTCACGATCAACCCGATCGGGCCCGAATTAGTCATCGGCGCCGAGGAATCTGACTCACTCGGGTTGGTTCGAGGCGGAAATGATGGCCGAGCGCGATAAGTAGAATGTCATCATAGAGCACTCGGATCGGGACTCTCTTTGCTCTCCCGCTGGGGAGAAGCACTCGGAGCAATCTCCCTTAAACACATTACCCGATAGGATCGCACTCTGATTCAACTCGGGCCCCAGAGTAGGCGCTTCAAACTTTTCAATTATCAGCCTCCCGATTTCCCCGAAACCGCCCGGAAATCACTGCTTACCAACGAAAGAGGAATTCCGAGGTAGCGCGGCTTATCAATACTCGAGTTTAATCCCGAGGCTCTAACATAATTAGCGCCGGCATAATAACTGCGGTCTCGATCTATACACGTATCCTCCGTTCGGAATGAGGTCGCGATCGCCACAGTGTTGGCCTCCAATTATCGCGATCCACCTTACCTGTTAAGATGATTGTCGCTGCTCGCCTTATGCAATTCCTCCTCCCTAAGGTGAACCTTCCGCGGTCAATTAGACCGCGACGGAAGTAGACGTGGTCTCCTCCTCCCGGCCCCACCTCCGGCCGGCTGGCGAGTCTCGACAGTACCACTGGAAATACCAGCGAGCGACCACCGCGCTCGATAGGAAATCTCCGCCAAGTTTGACGCGGAGAATCGCTGGAAATTCGTCGGGCAGTTGCGACCTTTTTTCTGGTGGCTAGTGTGTACCGGGAGAGAATGAGGGAGTCGAGGCGAGGTGAGCTCGGAGAAGAGGTTCATGCACCTGACTATTTATAACGAATCAATACTACTAGCCGGCGCGCGTCCTCCTGTCCCCGGGATTCGCACTTGGAGGAGCATCCGTGCCACTATTCCCTTCGTTAATGGCGCGAGGGCTCTAAGTATTTATTCGACGGAGAAAGAGAAAGAGTGGAGGGGAAGTTGGGGCCGGTGGCCCAGGAGCCTGTATGTAATCGTTGCTGTTGGCGGTGGGCCCCCGATAACTTAGTCGTTAATTGGCTCCGAGGGATTTAAGAGCGGGGATTAACGAGTCGAGGGATTTACACCGGCGAAGAAGCCGATCGCCGGGAATTAAGATGATAATAGAGATTCATAATAGTGGCGGGGGATTGGAGCTCGGGAGTGGTGCCCGTCCACCGGTTGCGCCGACTTGGCGCGCAGCTCGAATCGCGAGGAAAGGTGTAAACCGTGTGAAGTAAGAATCGGCTGGTATATCCTGCTGGGGGACTTTTTAGTGCGCCGATTGGTGTCGAGTGCGCTCTCTGTGCGCGGAACAATGCGGCCCGGCGACAGCGAATGAAATTCCCGATCGCCGGCAAGACACTCAGCTGCCTTGGAAGCGAGGAGGAGGCCTGCGGGCGAGCCGCTGCCAAAATGTTCGTCACGATGGTCCTCCATCGGCACAACAAGCACAACAATGCCAACCACTCGAACCACCATTCGAGCAACAACAACACCACCGGCACCAGCAACAATATCAACAATAACCATATTAACAATAATGTCAACAATAACCAGGCTTTCAACGCGAGAGCGGTAAGTCAGCCAACTTGATCTACCTTACGCTACTTTCCCTTATCCCACTTGCCGCCAAGTCTCCGCCAAGTGCACTTGATTGGAGATTCTTCCGCGGGAGTTATTTCATACGTGAAACTTGCGTGGTGCACCTGTTGCGCACTCTTTGAAAGCTTGTCGATTAATTGAAATGACAGTAGCGGCTTCTCCCTCGCGCTCCTGATAAACTGTTATAATTAATCGTACACGTGTGTCTGTTGCGTTTTTGTAAGGTGAAATCGAGCGGAATATTACATTCACGAAAATTGGTTATTTCACTTTCGATATGTATTTCACATATTTCGATATCTACTTCACATATCGAAAGTGAAATAACCAATTCTCGTAAATGTAATATTCCGCTCAGGTATAAATATTTGTAAGATGAAATCGGGCGGAATATTACATTCATAAAAATTGGTTATTTCACATTTCGATATGTGAAATGTATTATGTATTCGCTTTATAAAGCGAGTCCTTCTTACTGGGGAATTTAATTCAATCCCAAGGGCACTCGTTGAGCTCTTGCACCTTTGCGAGGTGCAGATTCGTTTTCTGACACAGCGCTAAAGGACTTTTATCCTTTAGGCAGCCTGAAAGGTTTCTTTCCAGCGCGCCGAGTCTAAAATCACAGCGTCGCCAGAAGAAAAATTCTTCCGCTCCGCGCGGAATCGGTCGTTGCCGAGAAGAGTGTTATCTCGGTTGCGCGCGAGTTGACGGGAACCCATGAGGGAAGAAGGACGATTTTCGCTGACGGCGCCGGTGGGCGCGTTGCCATCGCGAGTCCCCCTACAATTTATTCCCTTTCTTCCGTCGCCCTTTTCTTCCCTTCGCATTCTCCTTATCAGTTTAGGAAGCCTCTCCTTAACTCTAGCGACGCGTTCGCGACTCGACCGATCTTGCAAAAGTAGTTTCTCCCCCATGACGCAGTCGGCCGATCGACTGGTTCATTAAAAGCGTACGCGTCGGGCGATCTCGACATCCCAGTGCAGCGCGCGTGTCCCGCGAATATATCGCACTAGTCGAGTGGAAATGGGAGTGTCGAGCGGCGAGAAACAGTCGGGCGCCTATGTTTGACGTGGAAATAGATCGGCGCTGAGGAGAACGCCGATAGATAAATATCGAGGGCAAACGCGCGGCGCTGTGAAATATTAGTCCTGTCGCGTCGCCGGTGCAGGAGCGATCGAGTATAATTGAAACGGCGGTGAAGGGCGGCTGAGAGGGAGGTGGAGGCCCTTTAATTTGGCGCGGAGAGTCGTGGACATGTGTGGAGATCGGTTGGAAGCTGACGTTCTTCCCGAGCGGACATCAAAGTGAAATATCGAGGAGTTGGGGGAGGAGGGTCGTTCCAATTCGGCTCCAATTAATTCAATCGGACGTGATCCGTCGATATTGAAGAAGAGTCCAGGGGCTTCTTGTGCGTCGACAACTTGGCCGGTTCTCTCTGGTGTGCGGTCGTCCGGCCGCTCTTTCTACGACGTTTAATTTCCCTGTGGCGCGATCTGCATCCTGTTTGCCCTTCCTCCGGACGGTTTATTCTTCGCGTAGACAAGCGGAGGACTACGGATGAGTTAATTGCATCTATCGGGGCACACACCGCGCCCGCCCGCGCGTCTATAGAGGAATGCTGGCCGCCGGGAGGGCTTCCATGCAAATCAGCCCGGCGAGATTAAGTCCTTTGTCCCATTCAGCCCTGATAACGAACGCGTTAAAGGACTCGGGGAACCCTATAAATTAACAACTAAATTAAACCAGGCCCACAGCCCTCGCCCTCCGCCCCCACCTCCCCTCCTCCACAAATCCACCTCTAAATCATTTTCACTCGCCCGCCCTTTAGCCCTTTTCCATTGAACCGTCAAAATTCGAGGGACAAAGCCCGCGAAAAGGCCGGAGCGGGCGCGGCCCTTTTTAAAAATCTGTCTCGTTATTGTCCGACGCTAATGAAGCGACGCGCTCGTTAATGAAGCCCGCCGAGATTATATCTCACTTGATCGCTCGTTACGTCGAACGCGCGATGAAGGACCTCATCCATGTGCAGCGGAGCTCCCGCTCTGGATTAAACACTCTATCATTCGCCCTCGACCAATCCTCGCACATAATCATCTCGAAAATTCCATCATAAATCCTCGCTCCAACAGCGATTGCGTCATCCGGATCTTCCCGGAAATATGCGCCACTTGCCCGCTATTAAATATCCTGAGCTCCGGCTCGATCGGCGGGAGGAAATCTATTTGATTTTGCGAATCAGGGTGGAACGGCGGGTTTTAGATGAGAGAGAGAGAGAGAGAGAGAGAGAGATTGAAAAGAGGGTGGCGAAGGGCGGGGAAGAGGATCAAACGTGTCTTGCGAGGGGAGCGGAAGTGGCTCGAGGTGGCGGAGAACAAAGGCGGTTAAATAGATCGAGGAGAAGTAGATTACCCCTCGTTTTTTGTTAGACCGAGCGGCCCGCGACCCCCTGTATCGAACCGACTCTTCTTTTTAGCCACCAGAATTTAGCCGACCCCGTTTCATCCCGATAAGCACGTCCTCCGCTTCCTCGAGTGCCTCTTCCCAAGGACCAACTTTTCTTCTCGCCGAGGAGGTGCAATAACATTAGCCGCACTCTCCAACTATGTACCGGGAATTGCGAGCTTTTGCGGCGAGTTGTGCATGCAGCCAGGTGTTTCGTTTCGGGATTTGACGACAGGAAGGGAGCCATGTCGAGCACTTAATGAGTTTCGTTCACGGCAACAGAGAATGGGACATGTGTACGTAATAGGGAGGTCACTGACCATTGAACTAATCCTTTGGTTACTGTTGTTACGTCGGATCTCCGGAACGTGTGTATGACAGGGCAGAGGAATTCATATCTTTGTGATTAAACAGATGCCTTTGGGCAACTGATTTCACAGAATATGTTAGTTTTAGAGTTAACACTATCAAAATATGATGATAACAAACGATTTTTCGAAGATAGAATCTAAGATTCCACCTAGTATCGGTGGCTCAGATGCCAAATAATTCAATAATACATAATTTTAGACATATAATTTTCCTTTTTGAGTGAACTCAGACGAGTAATTAATCCAAAGGTTAGATTAGAGCGGCGAGCATTATCTGGCCATCGCACGCAAGCCTACAGGGACCAAATGCCCCCAAGAGACAAAGAGGCTAGAAGCTGAGACCTGATTGCACTCGCTCGTGATTAAATTAAGCCAAACTACCATCTATTTTTCTCTTACGACTGGTCAACCCCCACCTGTGCTATTGATCGGCCGTAAAAGAGCGCCCTTGTACTCCACTCTTGGCCCATAACATCTCCAATCGATTACCCCAAATGACCGCCATTAAATTCGTTCGGCCGTTTCCCATTGGCGGGGGTGTCGGCTCGGAAGGAAGTAGCCGAGCGATTGTTGATGCGTTCGATTAGCTTTCTGTCACTGAATCCTCATCTCCGCGGGGAGTCGAGATTATGCTTGGACAATCAATCCCCGGGAAGCTCTGCTTAATCAGCGCGAATTCAATAGGCTGTTGCTCGATTAACAGGGCGAGGGTCCATTGTTATTAGTCCCAGGCAAATTGGCACTGTTTCCGCCCCGCAAACACATTGGCGTTTCCCGCCTTTCGAGCTCTGCAATCTGAATTCGATTGTCAGTAGTAGACGAGAGGGAATTCCGCCGAATGTATCCCAGAAGGAGTGGATTTTCTCTTCTCTTTTCTCGGCTGGAAATGAGTTTGGCGGGTGGGAGTTTCGCCGTCAATTTTCCCATGGATATCGGGCACACTTCCGCGTTCTGTTTGATCGGCGCCGACAGGGATTTCGTTTAACGCGGCCTCTTCCGGGACGCCGTCCTTCCATTTCGGTCTGGGGCGTCTGGTGAAGCGGGGCTTTTTTCGGGGAAGGGGTTAACATTTTTCGTCTGGTCGGAAGCGGGCGAGAGCTCTTTGTTAAAAGCCAAGCGGACTCTGCGCCGGGCGCAGATCGATCAGCGTCAGCCTGTTTTTCTCTTTCTCTGCCATGGGGTTGCGGTGCATCCACTCGTGCTTTCACCCTTCCGTGCACTGCCGCCATATGCTCGCGAAATGGCCGTTTCGCGATCTGCATTGCAAGGAAACAACCCACCCCATTCCACCTCCTCCCTACTCTATTCAGTGCGACATGCTCGATCGAGTTACGCTTGGCCTAATTAGCGTCTAATGCATTTGGCGATAGTCGGAGTGCGTCCGGCACTGGGATAGGTTGATACACCCTGGTCCTCTTGGAATTCGATTAGCCGCCCAATAATTCACCTCCTACCTTTGAACCCAACTATAAAGAGAATTACTAAAATTATCCTTCGAGTCTATCTATCCTCACAAAATTCATATAGATAAACTCTTAATGCGAGCAAAGGAGGATAACTCGGACATTTTCTAATCTCGTCCACTCGGAAATGGAAAGATTGTTCTTGGGCGAAGGCGCGGTACGTGCCCGGGTGAAAGTTCACCAGGCCGCGTCCTCCCGCGCTAGGATAGTGGGCCGATTAAGGGAACGAGAGTAAAACGGCCGCTCGGCCGGCTATATCTCGCGTAATTTCGATCGAGCCTTCTTCCCTCGATCACGTATCGGCGCGAGTGCGCCGCATACTGATGCCGAGGCTCGCACTCTCCCGCGAGATGAACTCGCGGAGAGGGAGAAGGAGCTATAACGGTAACGAGAATTCCCGACTTTAACGGGCTGTCGCGTGACTTCTTAATTTTCCCGACACCTCCGCTTCTGCACGAATTCCGACTCCGTGGCATATACGTGAAGAGAATGGTAGCAGTGGGCCCGCGCGCATTTTTCCGGAGACTCTTTAGCCCGTAAAGCGAAAAACTAACGAGGCTTACACTTTCGCAGGCATTTCCCATTCTTTCTCTTTTGCTAGGAAACCTTGGGGAAGAGTGGACACGCATGGGTGATAGCTCGTTGGGATCGGAATAGTCGAATCGCCGTTCGACTCACGTACACACAGTTTCCCCTCAGAAGCCAGCGGCGTCCTCGTTTCCTTTTTTATTTCCAGCTCCTCCAGCCGAATACATTATTCGCAGAACTACACCCGGGGTCTTCCAATAAAAGCTAATTACCTCTGATGTCAGTGTGATACTCGGCCCCGAATGACGCTCCCATTCGTTTCATTCCTCTATCTAGAAAACCCCCGGCAGTGATAAAATCCAGAGCCGCGTAAAACTCGATGAGAGTCCTCTACGTCTTGGCTGGCAGTGCTATCAGGTTTTCTCCTAGAAAAATGAGTACACTCTGCCTTTCCCGCGCCACCCTATCATTCTCTTCAGCGTCCTGTGTTTATCCGCGATACGAGGAGCACGAAATAACAGACATTCCATCGCCTACTTCCCGAGCGGGACCGACTGTCGTTTAATGCCGCAGCCACACGCGCGCGGTTGCAATTGAGTCTGGCGATTTAGGGCGAGCTAAGCCGCGCGCACAGTAGTCCAGAGCTGGAAGATCCGTTATAGAAATCCACGAGAGCTTTCCCGCCGGAGTTCCAGTGGCGCTCGGCGCGAGCTTATCCAACTAGACTTTCCGAGGAGGAACTTTCTGATTTACTTGCTGCTCGAGAGCAAAGGGTTGGGCTGGCGCCGAAACAGTGGCAATTCCCGAGATCCAATTCGAGTGGAGTGAGGGAAAGGCTGAGGGAGTTTTTGGCAGAGGGTGGGTGGAAGTCCCTTCTATATTCTCGCCCTTCGGAGGGAACCAGTTCTGACTTTCCATAATGCGAAAGGCGAGGGTGCCGGAGCTCCATTTGTCAATAGGTCTGGCATTTGCCGGGAGGAATCGAACGTTCGGCGGACGCTTATCCGCTGGCATCCACCTCCACTCATCCCGCCGAGCTGCCAAGGGCCGCGGGATAACGGCGAGCCCTTAATGCAGAAATTGGCAGGCTTCCGGCGAAGGCTCGCGCACCGAAACCAGTCCATTCGTATTCCAGGCCGGCGCACGGTGTCATCGAGTATTTACTCGCGACTGCAGGCGGCCGATATATTATTTAGCAAGGGCTCCAACGTACCGCAAACTAAATCCCTTGCGGAAACCGCCCCAGTCGATCTACTTCCGAATGCCATTCGCATAAATCTCCCCTTTCGACGATTCCACCGATCGCGATTAGAATCACGCGTCATACCGAAATGGCGCGCGGATCATAAATAAGGAAGACGAATAGCTCGAGGGAAGACGATCAAGTCGAGCTTTACCCAAATAAATCACAACTTTATTTCGAAATTCCTCCAACTGCCATCTCCGAGAAAAGGAAGAGCGAGATCCTTGAGTTATATCTCAGAGCATCAGAAGGAATCGGCACAATTGGCAATCGAAGCTGCTATTAGCGCTGATTGGCCGTTTGTTTCTTTTTGGTTGGACGAAGGGTCCGGCCGGAATTGGCAGGGGAGCTTGAATTTTTTTCGCGAGCGCGGATGGCCCTCGTTATCGCGGAGCCAGGATGAATATTCAATCGGGCGGGTGTTTGAGTTGGCAATCAGTCAGCTGGAATAGGCGCAAGTCGAATGCATCGCGCCCTCCTGACAGACTAGCCCTGTTTCGGAGGGCGGCGCCGCCCGGCGATACAACTTTAGCCGAAATCCCCGCGATTCCCCCTCTGTCAACTGCAGCCGAGTAAACGATGCGTTTGCCAAGCGATCGTCACTCGCGCCCGGCGTTTAGAGCGTGTAAACACGCCTGCATACGCCGAGTTCATTCCCGGATGACAGAGTATTTGACGAAGATATTAATCCGCTGTTTAAATCGAGCCTCTCGCTCGCTCGATACTAATTGCGCTTGATGGCTCGTATAAACCCGCGCGCGGCTATCGTAACAACAGCGAAGTTACTCCGCTCGAACAAGCCGGCTTTAATCGGAATTCACTCTAGTTCGTCGGTTCAACTTTTTCAATGAGCTTGAAAAGTGAAAGAAATCGACTTGGGCCGATATTTCGAGGCGAAAGGGCGAGTTCCCGATATTCTGAAGAATCTTTCCCTGAAAGAAGATTTGCATTTCTCCTTGATAACCTGAGGGAAATTGGAATTGCACGTTCCTCGGGGAAACTTGAAAGCTCATCCTGGAATTTCATTTATCTTTGCACGCGTGTGTACTCGCATCTTCGAAAGATTTAGGGGCCGGACAGAGCACGGCGAGTCGAGGCTCTCGGTTAAAAATAAGTCGAGTGCTGGAAGGAAGCTGATGGAGGCGCTCGCGAGGGCCAATGTCGAGTGCGATTTATCAGAGTCGGTATATCAGGATATGAGATCGTGGAATGTTTCGTCAGCGCGGGTGAACAATGAGGAGGCCTTCGTGACCGCTCGCGACACAATTAGGTCAGGAAATCGTGGGCCAGAGCCAGCGCGCGGCGGACATACATATTTCCAACACTCGATTAGCGCCGGCGTATTGATCGCGCGATTATGTTACCTCGCGCGACGCTTCCTTCGAACGCTGCTCAAAGTATCGGCCGCATTGTCCGTCGAACAATCGGCGGCCGGCAGGATAATCTGTCAATTCAATCTCTTTATTCATTTTATTAATAATATTCTATAAATAAGAAATGTGTTTTATAATTTGTTAACTAGACTCGAGAAATAGATTGTCGAGTGATGGATAAATGGGAGGAGTTCGATAGGAAGATGGATTGATTTGAACTAGTACGCGGATATCACGTATGCATGGCTGGAAGGGAATCCTGTTAGAGGATAGGAGGAGAGCCGTACGTGTATCACGGTAAATACGACGTCCCCCGTATTCGATTACCCGTGTTAGTTCTAAGTCAGAGAGCCCTGATATCCCGACGCCTTTCACTCCAGCGTACACCTCCAGCGGCACACGCCTCTTGTGCAAGCAGCCTTTAGTCGGCGCGTATTGCAAAATCCCACACACACGCCTCCCATTATTCTCCATTTCCAAATTCGACTTTAAACTTCCCTCTCTAAGCGCAGTGCGTTCAACGGTTCCAGGCGAGGCTATTAAGATTGGTCGCGCGCACGCTCGATATCATTTATGTTTAATATGAAACCGAACGATGAGACGCCAGCAACGCTGATTCATCGGCTCGACGCCCATCTTTATCGATCTCACTCGAACGCCAAGTTGGAGCGGTCTTGTGCCGGGGAATTCCGGGTGCAATCGCAGCCGACGAAAGTAGCCTCGGCATGCTAATCGGGGCGAAGTTCGCGCTCGGCTCGTATCCGGGCCGCGACCGATCAGAACGACCATGACTTCTCGATAGATCGCGAGAGGCTAAGAAAGCCGCGAGAGCTGCGACTCCCAGTTAAATAACACTCGACAGCCCAACTCGTGCAATCCAATTCTCCAACCAGGCTCATTTATTATTCTCCGCTCTCTTCTTTCGTCTTCTCAGCTTCCCAGCTTCTCTCTCTCCACGAGTTCGAAGGCACCTTATCGATTTCATGACGCCGGGTACGCGTTCGCGAGCAGATAGCTAACTCGACCAGGTTTCGTTACCAGCTCTATCGCTTGCGACATTCCCTCTCTCTCTCCAGACCAACTAAATTTAAGGGACTCGCAAAACCATTCACCAAGAACTCGAACCCGGTCCTAGTTTCCATCTAATCTTCCCTCCGCCTCCCTTTTCTTAGACGAATTTCATTTTTCATGCTTACCGCTCCTCCATCGACGCGTCCCCCGGCCATTACCCAAAGTGGAAGACGTCGTCGTCTCTACTCGTCTCCTCCGCCGGCTGCACTTTACCCGCTGTATATCTCGCGGACGAGATTACTCGTCGCGGGCAATAAACTCGGCGGCGCTCGCTGGAATATTAATCGGCGAGGATAAGCTCGCCTCCTAGCTCAAGGACAGCTGGCTGACGAAAGCCGACGTCGCCGTCTGTCCCCGGGGATGGCTGGGTACCACCTCGGTGCACCGCGTTAGAGCCTCGGTGAACCGTTGGCCAGGGTGGTCCTCGCGCGACTATCACCTCGGAATTGAAGGATAAATAGCGAAGCCCTCACTTTCTCCGCTCTCGCGCGGGATTGCTCATTGTTCGCCGTAATTCCGATGGTAATGGCTGCTTATTACCGGCATCCAGCTGTAATTATTACGTCGCTGCAGCACTCGGCGATCGCGGAAAGAAAGTGGCGGCCGATGGTGAAATTACGGGCGCACTCGTCTCATGCATTTTAAGCAGCGCCAGGATTATTCCTTCGGCGCGCGCTGGGGAATAGTTGGGATTTCGTGACGGGGCCGAAAGTATTGTCTCCCGGACTATGTCGCGACGGTGTATCTCTCGGTGAAGAGGAGCGCGGCTCTCGAAGAAATCGGCCTTTTTCCCCTCCCATTTAATTATTTCCGCCATCCGCCTCGCTCGCGTCCCACTTAACATTCTGGATTATAAGCGCGGATTTGCATATTTATAAATGATTTCCTCGGGCATTTGCATAGGCATTCGCCGGCGTGCGGCTCGTCCATATTTATGTCTGTGGAGAGCGCGCGTGGCCGAGGCCCTTTTTCTTATCTCCTCGGTCCCTTGCCGTCCGGCGGGAGCCGCCAGCCGATATGTGTAATATCGCGGAAAACGAGCGCGCTCGTCTTTCCTAATCCAGCTGTTTCGAGCGGGTGGAAGTGTGTCATGGCTAGTTGTGCCGGACTACCGCGGCGATCCACATTCTCCTTTTCCCTCGAGCACTTACTCGCCGCCGCTCGAGCGCCCGATTACGATGGATAAGCGATCCCACCAAACTATTTCCATTTTCCGGGATATGAGAACCAACTCGCCTTGGCCGTGTACCTTGTTCTTGCTCATTCAACACTCATCCCTGTATTTTCCCTTTCCTCATCGCAACCTCCCCAACTACCCGCGATACATTTCGCACACAATCTTTCTCAAATCCATTCTCGCTCTCCCACCAGCTCCCTCCATTATCGATTCTTTATTATCCCTCGAAAACTGTGGGTCGACACGGCCACGGCGCATTATCGGCGGCCAAGAGAACTAGGAATGCCGAACGGTGAATCAGTAGTGCTCGCCTCGTAAGGAGTCCGTGGGGAATATCTATCGGGTGTCCGGCCGGGGCCGATCGACGATCCTTCCACATCCTAGCCCCGCTCGCTCGACCGCCGCTCGCTCTCCGCTCCTATCGCCGCTGCTAGAGTGCTGTTCATCCCTACTACCTCTCCTCCTCGATGTCTCGCTTCCTCGCTCTCCGTTCCAGCGAGTGAGCGAGCGAGCGGCCGAGGCTCTCCCGCGCCTTTCTTCGCGCTGCTGCACCGCGTGTCAGTTGGAAAGCGGCCGCGGACAATACACAGCCGACACACAACCGGTCAGTCCGCCGGCCCGAGCTCTCGCTCTACCGCAGATATAATCCGCGTATTCCCCTTTTCTCCTGTAATAATTCCTGTGATTAGTCGCGAGTTAGTTAGAGTGAGTTTGTGCACCGCAGGCTGCACGGAGCGCCGACTCAACTTTACACTTTGCTACTGAGAGTCCGAGTGCAGTGGGAAATCGACGGGTGTGAGTGCGCGAGTTCGAGGGTGAGTTGACAGTGGAACCGAGTCGAGCGGGACTCGCTGCATACCTGTAAGCCGAGTGCGAGAGTCGCTCGGAGAATGGAGAATAGATGGACTGCCGCTGGTGCGCGAGTAATCGAAACGGCTAGGGAAGCATCGATAGGAGTAACAGGAATATCGGGAGGATAGCTGGTGGGTCTGTGGCGTGGCAGAGCTGCGGCACAGTAAAACATATGTTATCGGGAGCGACGATGCTCGACTCCTCGATTTATCCCCCACCGGGAAAGACACTCGGTCATTACTCCAATCGAGCGTCATAAATTGCCAAATGTACTTTTGGAGATTCTCAAACAGAGTTAAACAAACTCAGCGTTGGAAGAACGCGATGGAGGTTCTCGAGAGAATACGGTTCGGTCCTAGGCGGAGGATAATCCCGCGGCGACGATCGGCGCTCGTGACATTTAAATGTCAATACTGAGAAGAGGCATCCGCATTGCGCGCGAGTATAACCGGCTATTAAATAGGAGGGAGCCGAGGACGTCGGGGGATAAGTATCACCGTCTCCTTTTTTCTGGCGGGGCCCGATCTCTCCCGGAGACAATGGATCCCCTTTAGACTCGGCGAGCCGCTCGCCAAGGGCTTTTCATTCGGTAATGAAAGGAGCGGCGCTCGTTCCTCGGCTAAATTAGCGATGCGAGCCGACGTCTCGGGCAGTAGGTGCCTCCTCCTCGCCTCCTCCCCCGCCCCGGATAAGTAAGGTAGTGTGTTTTCGGGCACGCTAGGTTAATTCTCGAGCGGCGGCCGAGCTATTTAGAGCAGAAAACGCCCGGAGAACCCTGTCGAGTGTACATTGAAGGATATAGCGACAGAGTAAAAGGCGCTGTGACGCGGTTGGGAAAAGAGAGTGGGGGCGATCTAAGCTGGCTGAAATAATGATTGTTTCTTGGTGGAGGATCGGATCGCTCGCTAATACTCTTTGGGATCGGTGCATCCAAGAGCGTAATTAAACGAGAGTGATTGCCGTGTCCCGGGGGAAATGGCCTCGTCGAAAGTAGCCTCGGTTCTTCCTCTCGTGCGCGACGTAACGCTCCAGGAGATTGTATCAACTGGAACGGCCGTAAGAACGTGAGAAGTCGCACTGGCAAAGGGAGTTTTCATGGAGGGAAGCCTCCGGGTAGGGCTCGGTTAAAGGAAATAAGTGAAAGTCTATGGATTACTCGACTCCGTCGCCGATGAAAAGTCCCCGGGTTCGCGCCAATGCTAATTAACCGGAAAACTCTCTCTCTCTCTCTCTTTCTCATTGGAGTCTTTGGGAGTCGGGGATATTTTAGCAATGCAAAAGAAGCTGTTGGCCGAGGGAAGGACGCGCGACGGGGCGGCCAGGACGGCGACGACCCGGCGCATAAATGTATTAGGAAGAAAAGAGAGCCGAGGCAGAGGGAGGCCCCGGGGAGCACTGAAGCAACTCTTCCAAATGGCCGTTTAAAATGCGCAATATTTCCCCTCTCTAGAGAGAGAGAGAGAGCCACGGATATATCGTTTCAAAGCGGCCGGCCGAGCGAGAGATTTTCCCGCGCGACACGTTTCCGCAATTACGGCGATTTAACGCACAAGCTAGAGCGACGGCGACGCGAAGACAGAGGGAAAGAGAGTGGAAGGCACATGTCTGGTGACCTGTCGCTAGGCCGATTACGAGTGCGCGAGAGCGGAAAAGTTCCGACTGGTTTTCCCATCGGCGCGACACCTTTCGAAAGGAGTCACGGATCACTCGCTCTCTCGGTCAGCGCTCGCTCGGCCGCCTCGCTCTTTTCGTTTTCGCGGCAGGCAGGAGCGTGAAAAATGACGCGAGCGAGCGCGATTCCTATCTCCGAGGCGCAAGGGGAGTCGTACGTGCGCGCTGGGGCCCGGCGAACGGGTTCTTGGAAGCGGTCGCCGCTCTTTTATCGCAGATTGGTCGCCGATGTTAGCCGCCGCAGCCCCGGAGTGCTGCGGCTGACCGCGGTACCGCGTGGCGGTTTTGCACGCGTGTGCACACTTTCACTGGTACCGGCGCCGCGCCGGAGAGAGAAAAGGGGGCAGGTTATATAAATTGGGCATTTCGCTATCTAGTGTACGCTCGCGCGCGGCGTACTGCATCGATTGTTACGGCGCCGGCGGCGTTGCCGCATCGTAAGAGCCGATCGGCTTCCGTCGGCTGAGTTCCCGATTTCTAGTTTCTCGCCGGGGCCCCCCGATATCCCTAATTGACCAGGTTTCCGTCATTTTTACCGGCGAGTTTCTCGTTTCGAAAGTCGCCGGCCTGCGGTGCGAGCCTCCGAAAAATCTCGCGGTCCGCGCGCTCGACCACTCGCCCAGGAAATAGACGAAATGGTCTGGTTAGTAAAAAGACTAGTCCCGAGCCAGACTCACTGACCGATATTTCCTAGTCGTCTTTTTATTAATCTCCCTCGCACGCAAATGTATCCGCGACAAGTGCGCGTGCACTAGAGCACTCGGGACCGCAAAGGACCCTCGAACTTCCTTCCAAGATCTTTCACGATTACAAGACCCACCGGACTCCTTTCGGCGACTATTTTTTCCTTACTTTCACCTCGGCCAGTAGTTGCGCAAGTTGCGCGAGGACCGCGTGAATAGTAGCAAGGAGGATTTCCATAAAGACGGAGAAAGCGCTCGCTTTCCTCCTCCAATTTCCCGTATGTGGCACGCGGCCGTCGCTCCGGCCAGTGTGGCCGGCTGCCCGAAGAAGCGTCGAATGTTGATTGGGCCGCAGGTGCGATCGGGCGCGTCAGCAGCGAGTCGCGTTAATTCTAATCGCGGCGCCGTCGATCCCGTTACGCCAGCTGCCATACGTCGACTTACAAGCAGTCATTGTGCTCTCGCTCAAAGAGGAGCGGACACCACCTCTGGAAAAAGGTCTGAGCTCGCTTAGTGTCGCTCGAGTCATTTCTCAGTGCGCGTTTAGCTGATGAAACCTGGCCAATCTCGGCCGGTTCGCGCCAGCTGACAATGGCTAGTCGGCCGGCTCTTTAACAAGGAAAAAGAACGGCCGAGTTTCGCCGGCCGGGAGAGTAGTAGTCGGCTCGATCGCGCTCTGCTCCCTTTTGCTCCTTTCGAAAGGTGCGCGCTCTCTTTCCGTGCGCTGCGCCTCTTTACGTATTTACCGGCGCAGGTATACACGTCTCGGCACTCACGGCACTCGCCGAGAGTCGGCTGCGATTAAAGGGATTACACGCGGCCGCAGCCGCGTTTTCACGGACCAAAAGATTCCCCGGCGAGGCTTCTCTTCCGGGTTCCAAGTGGAGAGTCGAGCGAGGCCTCGCTCTCCCTCCGCGGCCAATCATCAAAGCAGCCCTTTCTTCCCGTCATCGCCGCCTCCAAAAAAACCAAAACAAAAAACCCTCGCCCAACCCTCCTCCTCTTTAGACCCTCGCGATTCAGCATTGTCGGGCGAAATAGCACGCGCGCGCCACGTAATCACTCGAGAAGTGGAACGCGATCTTGAAGCTTCGCGCATCTCCGGCTTTTCCCGGAAAAGCTGCCTCGGCGAAAATTTCATACCACCCGGGACAGTTGTAATTACCGGTATATGCAGACTCCATATTACGAGTGGCGGTGGTGGGTCGGTGCTCGCTATTAATAATGCAGAAATGCGCGACCGCTTCGATAGGATGCGAGGCGTGGCCGAGGAATTTCTCTAGCTCGATGCACCGGCGCACCAGACTCGTTATAAACTTCTCCCTCGATTTCCACACCGCGCGAAACCCTCGTCGCACTTTCCATCCCTAGACCCTCGAATGAACCCGCGGTTACCTCGAACCGGGCAACGCGCTCGGTAAACGGACATTAAACACGCGTGTGCGTTGCAGTATGGGAGGATGCAGCGTAAAAAGGCGAAGGCGGCGCAAGGGTAGAGCGTGTCCTCCTAATAAAGCCAGCCGTTTCGTATCCGCCTACGCGTCACGATTACCAATTAACGATATATGTATCCCGGGCGGGCCGAATGCGTGTAGCAAGTAGAAAAGTGCGTGCACCGCTCGCGGAGCACGTGCAGGGACACGGAGTCCCAGTTATTCGGAGTAACGGCCAGGCGGGACGTGCGTCGCGTGACAGCCACGTGGATTTCGAAAGAAAATCTCTCCTTTCTCACGATCCTCTTGGCGTCGGGCCGCGTCGCCTCTTGCGAGTATACCAGAGAGCTGGACTACGTGATGAGATTCGTTCGCTTGTAACAATGGATAGGCGACAGGGACACTTGTCCGATGCGTGGAAGCGGCCATTCGAGGAAAACTCTCCAATTACCCCTCCTAGGTTGCTCTGAGATTCTTCCTTCCGTTGCAACGCGCACTTGACGCGACTTCTCACGTTTCCACTGGTTTGTCGACAAAGCGTTTCGGCGCCAGCCGAAAATTAGAGACGCGCGGGGTGGAGAATGCAACAAGTTGCAATACGCAGTTTCCGTGTTTTAGTATTTGATTTCTGGGAGGATTAGTCTTTGGGATTCTTGGGGGATTCTTGGACCAATAGAGCGGAGAAGGAAGAAGTGTTGGAAAAAGTGTCGGTGGCGTGGCACGAATCGACGCGCGGTGATATTTCCAGTGCGGGAAAGAGGAACAACGACCGGGCGTCCTCTCGATCTTTCTCCTCGATCGGCGAGGATTCTACGAGTGGCCGAGAGTAGCTAATCGCTCTGCTCGCCTCGTTGATTCAGCCGGGCTGCAGGGAGCAGAGTCCTCCGCTCTTCCGCCGATCTTGCTCGCTCTTCCGCCGGAAGCTGCCACCCTGAAAATTATTCGAGCGCGTCCGATCGCTCGCGTGATCGCGGTCAACGTGACGCATCTGACTCTCGAGCTCGGTGCTTTTGTTCGTTTCTGGGCGTAGTCCTGAAACCGTTACCGTCCATCTCTTCCTCGTCCGCGTTCTCTCCTAGTCGCCCACGTTCCCGGCACCCGGCGAACTCCTCGCCAAATGCTTGGCGAGAAATTCGTCGGGGAAGAGGTGGTGGAAGTGGGTGGGATTGTTTCGCTCGATTATCTCGTCGGCGCTCGGACAATCTTCAAAGTAGATCGACGTTGATAGATGGCGAGTGATGCCGACTCATTAGACTGAATATTCATCAAGGCGAAACCTCGTTGCTCCGTGCATTTCAATGGGGCGACCGCCCGGCAATCGCGCCCACTAGCAATGAGGAGGAGATTCGTGACTTTCCAGAAATCGACCGCTCCAGAAATCGAGCCGCGCGATCTTGATCGATTCGCTGAATAATTCCATCGTTAGCCGCCACCCCCTTTGCCGCGCGTCCGCCGCTTTGGCTCTAAGGTCCACTTCTCCCTGGGATCGATATACCACCCACGTGCCCTGCTCGAAACGGGAATTTAATCTGATCGCACTCTTTCACCCGATTCCGCGCTCGTTGCCAGCTGAGATTATTATCTCGCTTTACATTTCGAGTTTTATTAACGCGCTTTTATTCTCGGGGGTTTGAGCTTGTTGTGAGTTCTCAACGCTTTCGGTTCTTGGTTCTCTAATTGTGCAAAATCTTAATTTTGGAGTTAAAACTATCAAAATATCTGGAAATCGGCCGAGTTGAAAAAATGTCGAAAAGTTGAACAATTCCCGATTTTTATAAGTTCCCCAACTCGCCCGATTCCTTCACATTTCAAAGTTTCCGCTCCAAAACCAATATTCCCCAGGAATTACCTTGGACTCAGACCAATCTCAAGCTCGGCGCACCTGCCGCGATTGACCAGGCATCCGCGATTTCTAATCCATCATCCGGTGAGATGGTCCGCTCCAATTTCCACGGCTAACTCTTCTCCCCCGGTGGATCTGCGCTCATTATTTTCTCCCGACTAAGTGAATAAGCCCGGAGAGCGAAGAGTAGATCCGCAAACGGCGCTCGCGATCGTTTCACGGGCTCCAGAACACGCGGGCGCAAAAAACCGGGGGCCCTGGCGCGGAGAAGGCGCGGGCGCGCGCGCGAGGAAAGCAGGCCTGCCGCGAGAAAAAGTGGTTTTCCAGCCGGATAGGAGGAGGCCAATTTTTTCGCCAGCCTTCCGAGGGTCTGGCTTAGGGAAAAAGTGGCGGAGAGAACTAGACCTAAAATCGATTCGACTCGGTTGAACGTCGCTGGTGATCGATCGTAACAACCACTGTGTCCGAGGAAGATCCGTGAAAAAGTCTTTCTCTCTCTTCCGCTGCGTCCCTCTTTCCGGGAGGCAGAAAAACCGAGGGAGAATAAAAGGTCGGGAGAGATCGGGGCTAGTTTGCGTTGCTCTTGAATCGGTTTCTACTCGGGTGCGATATTGGAGGTTGGCCGCGTAGCCGGCGGGATCATTTGCACGGGATTAGCGGTGCTGTCGCGAAAGGGGACAAGGATGTGGACCATTAGAGAAAATGTTTGATCGGCCGAGAAAAGCTGGGGAATCGCGCGGCAGGAATCCCTGGTGAAAATAGGTAAACCAATATCGGCGATAATCTGGGTCAGAGGATAAGACCGGTGCAACCACTGTCAAATTGAATTTCGACTCGCACGTGACGCGCGCGTCGCCCTCAGGATTTCATAATCCCGAAGCCGCACTGCGCGTGCCACGCGACCCCCAGCCAATCTACACTCTCCAAATTCCTTCATCTTTTCGCCTTTTCTATCTTCCAACATCGACAAATATCTCTTCATAAACACTAAGCAGCAATCAAACAATTCAATTTACTGAATAAAATAAAAATCCGATCGGATGTCAAAAGCACAGAATTTTATATAAAGATTAAATGATTAAATTGAAAGCTAAAATCGATTAGCCAACTAGAATGATTCCAGCGAATTAAAAACAAAGACCCCTGCACATTGGCATTCCACCTGTTTGCGCCACACGCCGATAAGATAAGCTTAGGCCAGAGATACCGCGTCGTTCGCACCAGAGGCAGTCACCATCGAGCTCGCGAGCGACTCTCACCAGCGAATCCTCCATCAAAAGTGTCCAACCCAGTGTCTCCCGCTACATAGATCCATGCGAAGCACTGCGGAGCGAATAGAAGCCCGCGGCAGATGCGCCAGCGCCCGAAAAGCGGAATCCAGGATCCAGAACGTCGCCGATCGAGAATGGGCAGCAGCAGCGTGGGACTCAACCTGTCAAAGTGTCAGTCTCAGTGACCAAATCCACGGCCACGGACTAAAAGCAAAAAGCCCAGCGCCCCAATAAACTTTTGCAAAGAGGAAGCCAAAGGAGAAAGACCGAACCGCGGCTGGAAAAGTGAGTGGTGCAGTGAGCAAAATGCGAAACGGCGCACAGCCACAGCAGACAGCGGTGATGACACCGCCGCACTTGAACGGCTCGGCACAGTTCATTTCCGGCGGTTACGTCGGTTACCTGCCGCGTCAATCCTGGGGCCAATTCCAGGCTGCTCCTCAGCAGCACGCGAGGAGCGCGGGCAGGCCATTGTCTCACCCGCCGCCGCCGCCACCCTCGAGAAGGGAGAGCCAAAGGCTTTCTATCAATGGGCCCGCGATCCCTAAGAACGCCCCCTCCCTTCCGCATTCCAGGCCCGCCACTCATAGGAGCACCACACCCTCGGTAAGTCCAGCTACCGTCAGCCATTCTTCATCCATCGACACCCCTTTAACTCAACCCCCCCACACCCCCCCACACCCCTCTCGGTCCCGATATCTCTCAGGGGACACGTTAGCGACGCGTTACCCTCTCGCCCACTCACCCTGCCAACGGGCAAACGCCTCCTTCGTCTTCATCAGGAGTGTCCTCTTGCTTCCTCGATTCCTCTCCTCGCGCACAATGCCTCTCCTGCCCTCGGCTCACCTTGGAAAAATTCATCCACAAAGGGGGTGAGCCCATTCTACTCAGACTGGAGTAGTCTTTTCGGGAGACGATGCGTGCGCCAATTCTCAGATTGCTGTCTTCCCCGTCTGACGAGCATCTCTCCCCCGCTACCTTTTACGTTAGTGGTGTTCTTTTAAGCAAAGAGATCGAGGGGGGTGAAGGAGGTGGGAAGGGACGCGAAGAAGTCTTCGTCATTTCGTAAGTCGATTGTGTTGGAGCGAGGAAAAACGTGGGGAGGATCGCGCGCGCGGAGAAAGAGAAAGGCCGGCCAGGAATCCGCTTATGCGCGGTGAGTATCTAGAAAAGCACGCTGCGGAATACCATATGAGGCTTAAAACCATTCGCGATGGAATGTCACCGCGTCTACCCGGTGTCGCAAACTAATTCCACCAATCGACGCTGCGGGATTGGACGGAACCTCTGCTCTACTGGTCGATCTTTGATCAGCCAGTGGCCGTGTTCGCCGGTTCCCGAGGATCTCCCAGTCCGCGGCTACTTAACTATTAGAGCGAGGGGTAGTTTGCAAGAGTAATAAGGTCGGGGAGGTGTCGGTGGCTGGAGATGCGTCCTCATTAAGCCGCGAGTGCGGCTGGCATTCGATTAAAACTTCCAAATGGAAAGTTCCCCTCGACGAATGACTCTGGAGGCTCTGCGGGTCCTGGGTCACTCGCCAAGTGCTCTCTCTCTCCCGTAACGCACGACTTGATTCCTCGACAGGCATCCACGTCGGCTTTCAGCGCTGTCCGAGTTGCGACCCGCTGCTTTATGGCGTTACGCCATCTGCGGAGAGAGGATACGTAGCGTGCCGTCAGGCCTTCGCCATGGAAAACAGTCTTTCGTAATTAAAGTCCTCTCGGCCAACCCGGAGCGCGCTCCGTCCGATCATAAATCGGGACGAAAAATCCTCGCCGGGATTTGTTGATCGTTGCCGCGGCCACGGGGAGGTAGGAGGAGGGCAGGAGGCCTGCTCAATGCTACTTGGGTTCCTTAGCCTTGAGTCGGACATGGACAGGCGCGACACGAGGCGACCGAGAGGAGCTGCTGCCTTTCGTGGGACCAGTTTTCATCTTGACGCTTTGCTCTCCCGCACACACCAGCCGGGCCCGAGTCTCCCGCTGGCAACCCGAGAGCGGAGAACCCGCCAAGAGTGCTAGAAAGTGGTCGCGGTGTCGCGTTTCCAGTGCTCCTCGCAGCATCCCGGAGCCACAGTCACTGCCGGAGCCTCCTCCTCCGCTTCTGCACTCGGCCCGGAGTCCCTAGCTGAAAAAGAATCGACCATTGATTTGCGGCCGTCGCCAACTGATACCCGAGAACTCGCCCCCCTCTTCTTTCGATCTCTTTTTCGCCCGCTGGAATCGAGACAGGCTCCGAGTAGTAAGGGGCCATTGGACGGGATAGAACTCGCGTTAAATCCTTCCAGGCGACGTCCTGGAAAATGGTCCCCGAAAACTTTTAATTGGACCAGTCGCATGTCAGACTTCCTCCCTGGAAAATATTGACGTAGAAGGAGGCACGCGCTGCTAACAATAGATTATTAGGTAGAAGTGGTGGGGCGCGGTGGTTCGTCGGATGAGTATCGCGAGGATTGTATCCTCGGATTACTCTCCGGGCGATTGGATCTTTTTTCCTTGTATCCACTTTACCGTTGGCATCGCGTCTAAAGAGAAGACGTGGAGGAAAGTACGTCTTACAGAGATTACCCCGCGCGCGCGCGCGGCCGAGGAAATACTGGTGTAACAGGATTCCCGAGGACCGTAAGATCTCGGCTGGGCCGAGAGCAGAGAGCAGAGCCTCCTTTTTTCCTATTTCTTTGGGCGGAGATGGCGCGCGAGGCCGCGGTGCAAGGTCGACTCCCGTCGTATTATTGGCCCGTCCTCTTTGGTCCTGCTCGGCTCTCAGATTACGATTCCCCCCGTGGAATCATGGGGTATTAGTGGCGAGCGAGACCCTTGTACCGTAAATCGTCCTTTCCCCAATTATATTCCCCTTGTCCAAACACTCGGCGAGCCACTTTGTCTTGATTGCCGAAACCTCCCCGTGCCGGAATTCGCGATCCTAGCATATCGAGTAATCATCGCTGATTAAGTACTGTTCGATGTTATTTCGATGCTTCCTCTTTCATAGGATTGGCCGAGGTCCGCGGGATTCCGTGAATGCCCGACGCGCCGGAATACGCGTGGAAATGATCGGCGGCCGAAAGGCGCGTTTACCATTTTCCCTCGGAACTTGGGAAATATTGGGGAAAATTCCATTTGATCCTCTCGTTCGAATTGGAAAGCTTGTAAAGCGGAATCGCGGCTTTTCATTCAGTGGGCCCCTCCACTTTATTCACAGTTAATAACCATTATTCATTAAATCCCGTCGCACGCGCGCGCCGCGCCGTCAATCAAACCTCCTATTTAATTGCGAGCTTCCCGGCCGGCGACGAGCCGTTCGCCACCGGCAGCCGATAAAACCGCGGAAAAAGGCGGGGAAACGCGCGCTATTTATCATTTTCCGCTTCACTAACGAGCACCGCTGCAAAATGAAAATTACGCCCGATTTACATAGACCGACACTTTTGTCCCCGGCGGACGCTGTCTGCTTTAAGTGGCCTTTTTCCGCGATTGCGCATCCTTTCAAACGGCCGAACAATCGACTTGTTGTCGCAGTAGAATGGTCCCAATAGAGCCAAACAGTCCTCGAGCTAGTTTCCTCTGCATCGAGTAGCCATCGAGCGAGGCAACATGTCCAGACACGTGTCGACTACAATGCCCAGTGTTCCAGCTCCTCGAAAGGGACGGAAAAACAGTCGAGGCTTGGTTAAACCTTTGTTAGAACCTCCCATGCGTCTCCAATCGCCGAAAAGAGTCTAATATTCGCCGCTTTACCCGCGGCAATTCGCTTTTAATGAAATATGAATATTCATGCCGGGCCGAGCAGGAGGGACAAAGGAGACGAAACGTTAGTTCCCTCCGCGGCTAAAAGACAAAACAAGGATTAAAACGCGGCTGGAAACATTTTTCCAGCAGCCGCAGCCTCGCGCTTAATGACTTCTCAAAGCAGGCAGAATTATCGCGCGCTTACTTTCGTTAATTCCACTAAGCGGGAAAGTTGCTCTTCTGTCTTTGCTGGTGCAGTGGCTCCTTTCTCTTTCCATTGTCGAGGGACTATTAGGACGTAGCGAGAGGAGATCGGCAAGGACGCCGGCCAGAAGTACCTCGAACCGCTCCTGATTAATAAACTCGATCTCCTTCTCAAACGTCACTTTCTCCCGCGGCAGTTAAAGGTCGCCGGACTCTCTATTTTTATTCGGCCAGCCGCTATCATCGCCTTGGCTTTCACGGGTCGACGCACTCTTCCTTCCTTCCACTCCTTTTCGAGGAATTATTTAAACCATCGGGGACCATCTGGCATTTCCCACCTCATCGATTGGCAATACTCCTCCTAATCTGCTAGAGGAATCAAGACATAGTCTAACGATTTTAGTGGTCCCTCGCTGGAGGAATGCGTTTATGTTAATGCGAGGAATAATGAAAGGCTTCCAGTGTTAATCAAGGACCCGGCATTCGTTCCAGTGGTTGGCCGAGTCGCGAGTCTCGGCTTCTCTTGTTGACAGCACTGATTGAACTCGCAGAGCTGTGAGTAGTCAACTAGGCCAATCAGTAGGTTAGACACTGCACGTTATATCTCCGACTAATTCCAAGGCGGGCCAGAGAGTTTCGGGGATCCTGAGGCGACAAGAATCACAGCTTCCAGTTTAAGTGGACTGTTGTCTCGCGAGACTCTCACTGTCTTCGCACGCAGACGAGAGATACTTCGACCGGTCGAAAGTCGACAGGAACTCCGTCAGAAGCTCTGCTTCTTAATTAACACGTGTCAGTCGAAAGTTGACTCTGCCCCCGGGTATCCTGGAAACCCCTTGTTACATATTCCCTCCTGGACTCACCTCCAAATACAGAATTAATCGAACCTGACCGCCAGCCATCTACATCGGAACTCGGAAACTCGTGGAAAGTACGAATTCCTCAATGACGGAAGGATATTCCTCTGGTAAGGCGTATGTGGTGCGGAAACTCGAGGAGTTGTAACGCGATCGCGTGAAAGGCAAGCCGACGAGTAACTCGTCAGGTTTCTCCCGACACGGAGAGTCGGCGCAACGAAATCATAAGCGAGAGACAATCGAGCTCTCTCAGCCTATCCAAGGCGGGTTGAATGTTGAATCGAAGCGTCGGACTGGCGCGCTCGGCTGTCTCAATGATCAACTCGCGCTCGGCAGCCGGGGCTGGATTTATTGTCGCGGGAAATCGAGGGTAGTCTAGGGGACTCGAGGCTAATGCTCCAGGACTGGCTGGCAGTCTAGGTCGAGACGTGTAGACCGAGAAAGCGAGCGAGCAGAGGAGAAGAGCGCCAAAGTGGAGAGGCGCCGTGCGCTCTTGAAGCAGTGGCTGGTACTCCGGGCACAGTACGTGCCGGCTCTCTGTGCCGCTGACACCCGCTAATTATAATTTGTGTCGCGAGTTTCGTGCAGTGTGCTCTCCGCGCACGGCGCCCACCTCCACTCCCAGAGCGCGGGAGGAAAAAGCCCGCGAGTCTTCTGCGCGGCTGCTGCTGCTGCTGCTGCGTTTTTCTATCCCATTTTCCGACGAGCTTTCCTTGGATCGACCTCTGAAACTCGAACACCTCCACGAGGAGAGGGCGTCCCTGTCGAACGAGGCCGACGGGGAAGTTTGATTTTATTTAGCCGCCGCAACCATTCTCTCTCGAGGTTCTGCGTGCGTTTCACTCGATTCCGCTCGTCGGCCCTCGAGGGCGGAAAGTTGGCCTCGAGTCGCGGCGAATGTGCTGACTGGACCGAGGAATATCCGCAATATTGATAGGGCGATTCGGTGAAGTTAAATGGGAAGGTCGAACGAAACGGGGGAGTTTTCGCGTCCGCGCGCTTCTTCCAGGAGGAATTTAACCTGGGGAAAGCGGGTGGAGGCGGGCGAGTCGCGTTGAGAGAGATTCAGCTGTTCCCGCTGAATTATCGGCCCGTGAATTCGCCCGACGCATCCGCTTCAATGCCGATGGTAATTCCTCCCTGAGATCTTGCCGGATTTTGTCGCGTCCGTCATATTCACGGCTTGCTGGAATCTCTCCTTCCTTGGGAGGGAGGGGAAGAGGAGGATGCGCGTCCAGTGGAAGGCGAAAGCGATTATAAATATGCAGGCGCATTTCGGCAAGTTGATATTTCTCTGTGGGCTCAAAGCCATCGGAGCGGCGAGGAGTCAGGTTTAAGCCGGAAAAGCCGGTATCAAAGGCGCTGAGATTAAAGTGAGCGAGTGAGAAAGTGTGCGCTTGTGTTTGAGAGAATGTGAGGAAGCCGGAGAGGAGAGAAGAGGAGAGAAGGTCCAAAGGCCGTGGGGCCACGGGTGAAAATTCCTGATGGATGCCCGATGGAATCTCCGAAATCTCCCTTGCAAATTTCCCGCCCCTCAAATTCACCCTCCTCCTCCCTCCTCCTCTCCAAAGGGGCTGCTCTCGCGTTTTAACGGCTCGATGAATTCGCGCGATTCCATCGATTTTATTTGCGGCCTGCTTCCTCGCGCCATCCCAGCCCCCCCGGCCAATAACCATCTCACGAAACATGATTCGCCGTACAATCAAAATGGAAATCCGCGCGCGCCTTCGCTTTTCCCCTAGCGCGCGCTTCTCATCCGCTAGAAAGGAGCCAAGGAGAACTGCATTTCTCACTGCGGGCATAACTGCATCTATTAATTGGCGAAGGACGCGAGTGGACGAAAGTCGGTGTCGTCGGACGAGCCGGCGATGATTCGACTCGAAGGACTCTGGCTTACCTAACTCGGCGTTTCATTGATTGCGAAGGCATTGCGTAGAGCGAAAGCCTGTCCGTTGGCTGACTGGTTGATTATACACTTGAGCGCTGGAAGCCGATTATTTCCCGAATCCTCATCGATCCGTTTGATTCCTGTTGCAGAAGGTGGACCCCGAGCTGATATTTACGAAACAGGAACGCATCGGGAAGGGCAGCTTCGGCGAGGTGTTCAAGGGCATCGATAACAGGACCCAGCAGGTTGTTGCCATCAAGATCATCGATCTCGAGGAGGCCGAGGATGAGATCGAAGATATACAGCAGGAAATCATGGTGCTGTCGCAGTGCGACAGCCCATACGTCACCAAGTATTATGGGTCCTACCTTAAGGTGAGCTAACATTCATGATTCAACCCCTCGTCTTCTCGATCCCGTCCAACCAGTTTCAAATCTTATAAACAGACTATCCATTTCCATGCAAATCAAAATCTACAATTCCTTACTAAAACCAGTCGAATTCAGAATACTTTTCCCCACACACTCTATTCAAGAAAATTAATATAAATCAATGACCAACAATCCCCGCCCATAAAACCGACAGTCAATTCTCCAAAAATGATTCAACACCCTCGCGAACCGCCCAGTGGCAGCCTTTTCGGTGTAACGCGTTCCAGCGTATTATTAACTGGCAGACTGGCTGTGTCCCCATCATTTTTCATCGCCGAAGAATAGGAAGGGCTTGACGCGCTCGGTTAAGCGCCGCTTCCGCCGGACACTTCCTCTTCCTGCACTGGGAGGCAGAGCGCGCGGTGCCCTCGAGCACCGCACGCGCGCGCTCTCTTTTCTGCGGCCGTTCAGGGGAATTTGGGATTGCGCTGGAGGCGTAACTGTGTTGACGAGTGGTCACTCGACAGGTTTCAGTGGGTCAGGCGCGAATCGGGCGATTCGCGAGGTTCGCCGGGCGAGCGTGTAATAATTGCAGAGCGCCCGGTAACTCGAGTAGACTCTCGAGTTATTCGGCTGGTTAGGTCGAAGCCCTCGACGATCTCTCGCGGCTGCTGACCTTTTCCAAGGCGTTCTGTCGCGCGATCACGCCATCCGCGCTCGGATTGTTTTAGCCCGCGCGAACAATGGGAAGGAGAGGGGTCGCCGGAATAGAGCGGGGAGTCTCTTTAGTTGGCGCGAGTTGAAAAGGGTGTTTAAAGGTGTCGAGGGGGGCTCGTTGGAGATCCGCTGGAAACCCCAATCTTTAATCTCGCCGACTATCCGCGATCGCCTTTCCCACGAGGAATGCCCGCTGCGTCTCGGCGAGTCGCTCTGGAGAGAGGCTTTGGCCAGCTTCCAGAGATTCCGAGGGTCGACTGGAGTCCAGTGTTATTGCTCGCGTCATTGGCTCGGTGTGTTATGTAAGCGTTGCCTGACGAGGTGTCAGTCGAGCCGGAGCCCGCTCGATATCGCAGCCGCCTTGCGAGCCCCTTCAAACAACACTCAGCCGCCTCTCCTATTGGGAAAGAAGGCTGACGTCGTGCTGAATTCTTCTCCCGCTTAGACCGCCGGCAATAATACCTTCGACACCGCCGCCCTCCGTCGATCGATCGGCCATCGTCGCTCCCTCGTCTTGAGTAATGATGGTTAATGACCGTTTCGCGCAGTGATTAAGGCCAGTCGACGGATCGGCTTGTTTCATAGCTAATCATCTTAATTCCGCGCTCTCGAGGAAACCTGGGGAGAAGACTGCCACTCGGTCACGTCTAATCCGTTTCCCGTGAGAGCCACCCTGCTGCTTCCACTTTGTCTTTCTCTTCCTCTTTTACGGGGAAGGGGCTCTTTCTCTTGGATCAATGGCTGACGGTATCGCGGAGGACAGTGGCCCTTTGAGTCAGTGCTTGGTCCTTAATGATTAATCCTCCATTAGCCCGGACAAAAGTAGCTTTGACATTGGCCCGATCGATTCTTTTCTCGAGCCGAGGTTTTCCTCGGCGCTCGAGATCGCCGATATGAATTCTTCAGGCCGCGCCGAGGTGGATCGCCGCGCTTATTTTATTCAGTATTACCGCATAATGGGCCCCTCGCTTTGATTTATATTTCACAAGCGGAACGCTGTGGATCGACTAGGAGCCGAGAGCTATTGATATAACTGAGCGGAAAGTTGCATCCGGCTGCGTGTTCAGTAACACGCGATTAATCATAGAGCAGAGAGAGAGAGAGGGATAGAGAGAGAGAGAGAAGGACCTCTCATCCTCCGCTCAATGTTCCTACTCAATCTCCACTCGAAGCTGCCTTCCCCGGCGAACAAAGCCCTCGCCGATTTCCTCAGAGCACCTACGTTTCCATTGAGAGGAACGCGGCATTTTTCCAAGTGGCTTTTTAAGCGCCGGAGAATCCGAGCCGACCGCGATGACACATCGCAATTATTGAGCGGAGAGAATCCGGGATGGAAAGCGCGCGCGTGTGCCTACGCGGACGAGCGTCTACGCGCCTGATGTCATCGCGTAACGGGTGTATCTCATCCTCGGGGCCGCGCGCACCAGCCCCCGTACAACGCACACCTCTTCCTGGCTCGCGCCAACTGTTATTAAGCCCGACAGCCTCGGCCAACAACAGTTACCAGCCGCTGCACTCGCCCGCGTCCGATCGATCTGCATTATGTCAGCCTCCGGCCACCAGCCCACTTTCCATCGCCGATTGGTCAATCGATTTTTATTGGGAAATATTCAGGCATTTTTTAAGGATGGAAGTAGAAGAGGGAGAAAGCTGCTGGTGAAATTGAAGGGTTTTTAGGGTTCGCGATTTTTGAGGGTATTAATTGTGAATTAATAATTGGATTTGGACCAGAATGGAATAGAAGTGGGTGTTGAACTAGTTATTAATCGGAATGGAGGTAGGTCGATGGTAATATCGTGCGAGGATCGGGACAGCAAGGATCCCGGTGCATTTCTCGCGGCGGCTTTCTTCTCTCCATTATGCCGGGCTCATTGTTCCGCGGACAAAGGGTCCGATTCCGGCGGCCGCTTAACTATCCGAGATTTCGCGAATGAATAAATCTAATTGGCCGCTCATTATGCCGGCATTTGCCAACTTTCCCGTCTGGCGCGCGTACCGGGCTCTTCTTCGAGAGAGGGCTCGTTCTCGGCGACCTTGCGAAGAAAAGTCCTCCTGTTTACTCGAGGTCCTTCACGTATCCTGGCGAGGTTACCGATCGATCCTCTCTTCCGGCGAATTAACCGCTCCAACTCCGCTGCCAACACTCGAGAAGACCCGCAACTCCGCGCTCCGTCGGAGTCTGACGCACGTAGTTACTTAGGAGAGACTTAATCCCGCCGATCGAACTCTCTTTGCACGAGATCTCTCTCGAGCTTAGCAGACTTTATGTAATAATCGTGACTCCAATTTCCCGGCTGAACACATCATCCGGCCGCCGAACGCTTCATTCTACCCCGACAGACCGCAGACAGCAACTTTCCCGAGGATCCTATTAAGTCTAATCTCAGCAGGCGGGAGTTTAGTTTCGGCATCGACGGCTCTCATCGCTGTTCAATTCGCCGTTTTACACCAGGCCCCCATTGCGCTCGATTCATCTCTCTCTCTCTCTCTCTCTCTCTCTCTCTCTCTCTCTCTGTGACTCTGTGCGCACATTGGGGCTGGCGAGGGGGTGGGTTGTATCCTGGAGGGAAGATTAATTCCGTCGCGTCGTCCATCACTGCCAGCGGCACTCCTGCCATTTCGCGAAACACACACCGTCGAACAAAAGGACGAGGCAGCCTGCACCGAGAAACAAATCGGCCATTAATCACCCCGTTCGCGTTCGCCTGTCCTTTCGATCCTCCGTCCAGCTTGTCCCCGCTCGGGCATCCTTTCATAGCTCCCCAAACTCCAACTCTTCATTCGATCCTCATCCCAGCGACTAAGCCTCGTCCGAATTCGCAGTCGAGAATAATTCGCGAAAAAACATTCGCAATACAAAAATCCTCTTAAATCCAAGTTGAAACTGTTCTATTACAAATTGAAGGGATTCGCCGAGAGTCCTAGTTTACTGGTTAGCACCGAGGCTTTAATTTGATTACATCGGATTTAGTTAATTGCAGCGGCAGAAGCGGCGCCGAGCTTAGAGGCGCTTTGGTGTAAATCAAATTCCAGTGCAGGTGTAATTCCGGTTAATCCTGCGAGAGCGGTATTCACTCTCATTGGGGAGGACAGATTCCTTCTCCAGGATTCCAGCAATGTTTGCCTCTGGAAATCTCCTCTGTTTTCTTTTCCCAGTACACCCTCTCTCTTTCTCTCTCTCCGCTGTAAAGGATCTTCGGCGATGTAGTGGAGAGATTCAGTATCAGATATTTGCTAAGAGAGTGCTCGGAACTCGAGAAGTACTTGTCAAAGCCAGGTCTTCTCTATCCGAGTAAAGTCGAGAGGGAAACTCTGTCCCGAGTCATCCTCGATTCCCTTTACTTCCACAATGCCCGCCGATGCTTACAAAGTGCGCGTCCCGAATTTTCTCTTTTTCATTCGCCTCCGAACGAAACCGAGGAAATTTAGTTACGTTCATTACACGAGGGAGCGACGTGTGGAAATTTCGCGCGGCCACCGGGGGGTGGGGGTAGCGTAATTCCTCATAAATTGTGAAGGGTCCCCGTCGAGCGAGCGCTCTGCTCCTTGCTAGACTTAAGCGGCTCAGGCTCGATTCGAATAGTGGCAATTAATCCGGCGGAGTATTCCATAATTAATGAATACCTCGCCAGGTGGGAGCACTTTGCGCCGATCCTTCTTCCCAGATATCAACCCCTCTTTCGCTCGGTCCCGGCGGCCTCCCGGAGCGAGGCTGATAGCCGGCTGAAGACTGGAGTTAGAATTTCGAGAAAACACTAGTGAAGGAGTTAGGCTGAAGTTGAGGGCGATTAGGGGTTGAATTCCCCGTGGGAAGCGTCGCGACGAATTCCCGCGACGTCGCCTCTTGAAAGGCTCGCATGGAACAAGTGCTTCGCTCTCGCATGGGGGAAAATGATTTAGCAACCCCTAGAGCTTTCCCTCTTTCCCGCCAGCCATGTCCCTAGCGAGTCCCTGTGTGCTCAGTAGGCGCGCGGTGCGTCTGCAGAAGTGGCCGCGGCTTGAAAACTCTCCGGGTTGAACGAACTCCCACGGTGTCCCTGGCCACCTACGTCTCCGCGCGGATCTCTCCGCGCGAGGATAAGCGCAGCTGCCGCGCGAGGACCTCACGCCCTGATAGATGATGCCGGCCCTCGGGAAGGCCAGGATACGCTTTATCATAGAACCAGCATCGATGTAGGTCTTGTCGAAAGCTCTCGCCATTTATTTCATCTAGAACTTCGGAGATCATTGAAATGAATTCGATGTTATTTAATTAGTCATTTAATATTACTTTGTCAACACAGTCGACGAGCTTTGATTTATCAACGAGACCGGATCTCCTTCTGTTAATCTTAAGACATTCAACTGGTTTAATGATTTCTTGACTCTTCTCGGGGACTACCGGGCGAGGCTCGCGCGAGCCACTGGCCAATTATTAATCACATCGGCTATTAACGCGCGATAAGTCATCGCGCACGAGCTGGCGCATGATGCGCCGGACACTTATCGGATAAATGCCACTTAGGCTTCTGCGGGAGGCGAGAGGGAGAGGGAGAGGAGCCGCGGGTGCACCGATTGCTCATCGATGTCGGATATAATTATCAGGTCGCGGAGGTGCGGCCAATACTGACACGACCACACACACACATACGCGGGTTATAGCTGGCGGTTAATGGAAATTGATGCCGCCGGTGAAAATAGCAGATAGCCACCCCCGATTATCGACTGGCAATCCCATAAGGAGACACTGGAGAGCTATCTCTGTCGTGCGACACCCTTTCCCATTAAACCCCGCCTCAGATTTCCCTGGAAGCCTCCTCGTTAAAGAGAGCGAGGAGGAAACTCTGATCAATCGGCCCAAGGTGATCGAGGACTCATTAGCGACTGGATTCGTCCTTGGGAGAGATTGCCGGTGCTGGTTCGCTCTGGAATGTATGATAAGGGAAGGTATTGGTCTGTTTGCAGGGCACGAAACTCTGGATCATCATGGAGTACCTGGGCGGCGGCTCGGCCCTGGACCTGATGAAGGCCGGCAACTTCGAGGAGATGCACATCGCGGTGATATTGCGCGAGGTCCTCAAAGGACTCGACTATCTCCATAGCGAGCGGAAACTTCACCGCGATATTAAAGGTAGAGCTCCACCTCGCACGCACCAGCATGTACCTTTGCGCCGCTGCTTAGTCTCCTCCGCTGGGAGGCCGCAGGGAGTCTTGTGGTGTTAGTTTTGGAACTGTTGAAGTATCAAGTATTCGGTGAATTGGACAAAATTTGAAAACTGAAAATAATAAGAAGGGAAATTTGTCGATTTGTGAAAGATTTCTTAAATGTCCTGGATTCGTGATCTTGCAACAGTTTGAATACTAAAACTTGGGTTCTATATACAATCAGTTGCCGAAAGTGCGTCACAACTCCCTTATCAATAAGATATTATCGATTTTAATCACAAAATCGATGAAAAATGGTTGAAATTCTCTGAAGAACTCTAGTTATACCGACCAAAGCGCGTATTTCTCAAAGTGGTGTCTGACTGTTTGCTCGCTTATGTTTGAAAGCGGCGAACGTTCTGCTGAGCGAGATGGGCGACGTGAAATTGGCGGACTTCGGCGTCGCCGGCCAGCTGACCAACACGACCAGCAAACGGAACACCTTCGTCGGCACGCCGTTCTGGATGGCGCCCGAAGTCATCAAACAGTCCTCGTACGACTCCAAGGTAATCACATAAAGATGGCAGACCACTGGAAAATCCGGGATGCCGCATGCCGCGGGTATCTTTGTCCTGGCGGAAATTCCGCGCTCACCTCTACCAGTTGTGCCGGGGACCGGAATCGCAGTCGAGTCACGTAACGCCGGGGACTTTAATTTTATTACCCTTCTCCGTTTCCCTCGCTGACAGCTTTAATATACGTTTACATGTACCCGGCTCTTTCTTCTCTCTCTCCACCCGGCACTGAGCTGGAATATGTTGCGCCACGTGATTCCGCCTTTTGTTTGAAGCTACGTTATAGGCTGCGTCAGCCAGCAGCGAGAGAAATGCCATTTATCAAACGATCTCTGCCCCTCTTTCCCCGCTTGCCGCGCTCGTCAATAGTTTCCCGGCCGGGAATTCGCATTCACCCTGGCATACAATGGGCTCAATGACCCCGGGAGAAACAGGAATCGAATATCAACGGGAAAGGGCTCGAGAATTTGGCGGAAAGGGTTGGCGTCGGCTAATTAGTGCCGAGGTCGAGATTCATTTCTATTGGGGGGCATTTTCTTGATGGATTCGAGGCGTAAGAGAAGGAGCGAGTGGTTGGTAAGGGGTGGGAGGTGGCCTCTTTGAAAGGTGATTTCTGGAAGAGGCTGAGAGAGGAGTGCGGTCACGGTGTCGTTAGCATCTCGTTAGCACGGTGGGAAGTGTAAAGTGAGGAAGATACCTTTCTGCCTTAGGCTGACATTTGGTCGCTGGGCATCACGGCGATCGAGCTGGCCAAGGGAGAGCCGCCCAATAGTGAGCTTCACCCGATGAGGGTCCTCTTTCTCATCCCGAAGAACAATCCCCCGCAACTAACTGGCAATTACACCAAGCAGTTCAAGGAGTTCGTCGAGGCCTGCTTGAACAAGGACCCAGAGAACGTGAGTGCCAACCGATTCCCTGCCAGGAATTCCCTTCTTCCCATGATTGCCTCCTTTTTGCCAATCCGCCAAGCGGCTTCTCCTAAAACTAGCCCCTGCACTCTCCCAAGCAAATGTGAACCTTTCTCTTGGTATTGCAGAGGCCGACGGCCAAGGAGTTGCTCAAGTTCCAATTCATTCGGAAAGCGAAGAAAAACTCGTACTTGATCGACTTGATCGACAGGTACAAAAAGTGGAAGTCCCAGCGCAGCGAGGAATCCGAGACCGAGAGCGAATATTCGGACTCGTGAGTAATGATTTTCAAATGCCCTTTCGATTGCCGCTTCGCCCACGCTTTTCCCTGATTGATCTCTTTTTGATTATCACCCCCCGCCCTCCTGCCCCCCATTCGGGCGCCGAGTGAGCGGGGGCCACGGGGAAAAAGCCGCATTTTCCAATCTGCTACCAGTTGAATCGTTTCCAATCTTTCCTGAGTATCCACGATTTTATTGCCGCTCGAGAGTAGCGCGCGCTCTCTCTCAGTTCCCGAGCGTTCAATTGTCCATTTGAGCTCAATCGCAATTGTACATCAGCTGGCTCATCAGCACGCATCGACGAGAGTTTGATTGGAAATTGGCGGGGGCTGCGAATCGGCTAGGAAAATCTGGAATTACGAGATTGTTGGCTATTGCAGGGAGGAGTCGAAGCAAGACATCGACATGGACGAGCCATGGATAATGACGGTGAAAGGTCCACACGGGGTGAAAGGGTCCGTCGTGCCGATGTTACCCTTAGACGAGCAGCCAGCCTCGCTCACCTTAACACACACCCCAAACCACAGGTCCTCCAATCACAATCAGCAAGCGAAGCCGCACGCTAATGGAGCCTCGAGATCCCCACCAAAGGAATCTACGCTTAATCATTACAGGAGCGAGTCCAGGGACTCCGTGCGCGACAACCAAGCAAAACATACGCCGGTGAGTAACCATCACCCACCACCCAATCCGGCACTGCTTCCCTCCCGCGAGAGCAGCGATCTTGATTAGACCTATCTTTCCTCGCCATCTCACATGAAATAAAACAATTCCCCAACGGTTGCCCCTGTTGCCTCGACTATCCAGCGCGTGAGAGGTGTTATTTTCCCTGCTAATCAGAAAGCTGTTCTATTTTTCCAGTCTCGACCACACGAAGCCGCACCACCACCGCCGGTGGAGACGCGGGAGAAGCGAGAGGAGCGGGAATACAGGGACTCGAGTCGAGAGTCGACGCTACGGGAGCCCAAAGAGATGCGCGACAGCAGAGATCGCGAACGCGATGGGCGAGATCGGGAACGGGAGCGAGAACGGGAGCGAGAAAGAGAGAGAGAAAGAGAGCGGGATCGTGAGCGAGAGAGAGAACGGGGTTTCAGGGAGAGAGAGCGGGATTCTAGTACAAGGGAGAAGAGGAACAGCAAGCCAGATGTGCCTGTAGTGCCCATGGTGGACCACAGGCCCGCCGAGGACAAACAACGACCGAGAAGCTCCCAGGAGCTCAAGCATCCACGGAGCGCCGCACTCTCCGGGGTCGTTTTCCCTCTCCTCTCCGAGGTAAACACTTCAGCATCCAGCGGATTAGACTGCAGTCTCTAAACAACCTTGTTTTGTTATTTTTCAAAGAACAAATCTTGCTTTCGAGTGTCATGCTCGAGTGATGAGGAGTTGAACGACTAGTGAAATGGCACTGTTTGATGTTGCAGCTCCAACGGAAGCACCAATATTCGGCACGAGACAATAATGGCGAGGGTGGAAGTGGGATTGGTAAAAATGGCGGCGCAATTGAGGAGCTGCGGGGTGCGTTCGAGACCGCGGAGCGCACGTCGCCGGGGATGACGGAAGCCCTCATCAGGGAACTTCTCAAGTCCTTACTTCCGACTAATCATTCCGAGGGTCGGTTATCTATGTTAATGGAAAAGGTTATTCTAAGGTAATATTAATGTGATGCCACGTACTGCGATGCACGCTTCCCAGTCTCCAAGATTTTGTTCGTCGACGAGAATTGTGATTCTACCAGCATTCAATGTGCCTCTGTTGTATGAAACATTGTCTCAGGCTAACATTGGAACCCGCAAATCACTCCACCATTCGCTTGCTGTGATCGCGCTTAGCTTGCAAGGAAGCCGAGGCAAAGATCTGAGGGTGGCCTAATCTTTTCTAGGGATACGTAGGGACGCGAGAGAGCGAGGGTTCGCAAGAGATTGTGGTCCGAGAACATCCTGACATTGTAACCGTTCGTTGTTTCTCGATTATCAAGCTGTTATCCAGAACGAGCCGGTACCTTGTCCACAAGTGCCGTCGCTGGAGGGTTCCCGAACCCGGAAGAAATCGCGATGACGACCTCGACGTATCTTCTTCCCCCCGAGTCGACTCGACCTCAAGATACGGGGACGAAATGATACCTTCGTTCGGTTTATCTCTTTTATTTTCCTTATTATAGCTTATCTCTAACAGGCTATATAATGAAGGAGTCAGCGATTCCCCCAGATAGTTCTTATCTACGAACTATTTTAGTTATCCTAGAACTTTCGGGATTCTTTGGCGAAACTTGCGGAAGTGCGAAGTAGCATTAAAGACATTTGAATTTCTCCAAGTCGATATACTTCAGAACTATCCAATAGATGTTTTTCTAAGCAATCTGAGACTAGTAGAGAGAAATAAAAGAGGCAATAGAGGTAGGGACGAAGTGTTTGGGTCGTCGGGCGAGCAAGTAGCCGCGGGATCTTGTCGACCTTCTCCATGTTCGATAGCACGACAGGACGTGCATAGCCGCGCTCGTCTCTTGGCTGATAGATCGAGAAAGTTTTCTTTCCTTTTCGGCAGGCTCTTGCCTCCACACTGTAGATACATCCGGAACGTGCACTACCAACGACACTCCGACGAGCAAAAAGGGGTTGTTTCGCGCGGCGGCGACTAGTGTGCCGGCACATGTTCTCCCTTCGTGTTATGGTAGGGAGGCCGGCGGCAGTGCTTCTTACGATAAAACGATGCTTTCAGGATAAAATATTTATTTAACACTAGTGTCTCTCGAGACGATACAAGAAGGATACGGCGGGTGGGAGGGGGGTGGAGGAAAAGGGGGGTGTTAAGGTGGTAAACTCGCGTAGCGGCCAGCCAGGAAACACGTATCCTCTGGATAGATGCCTTCCCATTGCTTCCTGCGCTAGTGCAAGTTTCGGATAACACACGCGACCGGCGAGTTTTAAGATAACAAAAGTGAAATGGGCGCCTCGATTTCCAGGTGCCTTGTACATATGTATGTAGCACGATAAGATAGTCCTTATTGTTCTGATTGAACGACGTCTCTGCTAACTTCGTTGCGCAGCTCCGTTTCAACACGCGATACATCCCAGGCCCAACGCACGTGTGTGTCTTCTGTGTATATGCGAGTATGTGTGTGTTTCTGCGAGTGGGTGCGTTGCGCGCACGCGATCCACACTCTCCGTTTCCGGGAGTCTCCTCTCGCATAAAAGCCGACCGCCCGGAGAACGAGACAGGAGATATACCGACGTAATGATACATATAACGTGAAACGCGAGGCCAAAACTGCGGGGCGAAGAACGACGATGCCTTCTCCGCTTCTTTCTGGACACGGTGATCTTCCAGATAGGGTTTCTTTCAGTTCAGTTCAGTTCTCCTTTTTTATTTCCCTCCCACTTCCCGCCCACTTTCATTTGACCCTCTCCCTCCCAAGATTCAACAAACACTCCACCTCCTCCCATTTCCCTCAGTCGAGCCGTTCCACGATCGAGCCCGAGCTGTGATAACTTCCGCGGGACGTCGGCACTTAATCCACGTTGTTTGTAAACTAATGTATTTTATAAAGTATATTATATATATATATATATCTGAATATATATATATATAAATACGGAATGAGAGAAGGCAAGCAGACGGGAAGCGAGAGGGAGGGATTCTTCATAGAAGGAATCGCTAAAGACAAGAGTTGAAAGGCGATCCTTTGCAGGGTGGTTGTCGGGCGACGGGTGTCGCGATGGAGAAAGTGGGCCGATAGATCTCTGCCCACTAATGAAAAATGTTAAGTTTACTAACCGTTCTGCCATGAATGACCGATGGGAAGGGGTGACTGGGTTGTAGCATGGAAGTGAACGAATAAAACACTGTTATGGGATGAATTCTTGCATTATCTGAGTCCCTGGTAGAGCTGCCAACTGCACCGGGTCAGTCTCGTCGACGCTCTCCACGCAACTCCTTCGTTGAATTTCCCACGCCATTGCTTTGCCGACACGCGCGGGCTTCTTACGTTCTCTTTATTTCTTGGTTCTTAAGTTAGTTAGGCTCTTTACCGTTAATTACCAATGTTCAGCTTCCCCTTTCTTTCTATTTCTCGCTGGTCACTTAGGCATTCCCGATTTATCCCAATCGTTCGAGGACGCCCGCTAGCCTGGCGGCCCTCGTGCAGCTGCCATAATCGCTTACTCTCTCGATAAGGGTCGCATAAGACACCGCCTTCATCTTCCCATTAGCGCGGCATCCGACACTTTTCTATGTTTCACGACACGTCTGCCTGTGTAAGCAGCTCTTTAAGGGATTAACACCAAATCGTAGCGCAACAATGCCACGCCCGTAGAGAAAGGGAGGCGAAACGTTAGTGCGACCTTGTTACTGCAGCCTCTCACTCACGATACGAGCCTCGTCGATATTACGTCTACTTATCACGTCACAATCAAGCTATATTGCGTTTCCCGTGCTTCTTCAGGCTCCGCCGGGATTCCTCTATCATCTAATCCCGCGGACTTGTTCACCAATTTCCATGGATTCTTTACCGCAACGAATCGCGACGGGCCGCCGATTGTGATCCGAATTCCACTTGCACCAGCACCGCGCGACTGTAATTCCGAATCGCAACGCGGGCTCATCATGATTTGGTTCCCCTTTCCGTTCGTTTTGCGCGCTGGCCGATTAATTGGCGAGCCGAGGGCGAACCACGTTCAATCCGAATTACGTGTCCTACCGTATCCAGCACTCTTCTTTGTATTATACTCTTAGCTACTACTCATTAATCTATTCAGCGTTATAACATCGTGGTAAACAATAATATCGACGTAGAACATAAATATACATATATAAATATATATATATATATTTTTTGTATTTTACTTCTACCTTGGCTGCATTGAACTGTATTATATTGATTGTATGTGGCATGCTGAGGGCGTGTACAAATACGAAATAAAACTTAAATAAATCACGAAATCCACTGGCTTGATCCTCTCATTTCCCTGCTTTAAGGGAGTGCAGTTTAAGGAACGCGCTTCGGTGAGTCCGCTTGATTGCGCAGGTCGAGTCCTCCCTGTGGAGGGTGGTTTGGTCGGGGGCGGGCGGGCTAAGAGGGTGGCCGACTGCACCAGGGGCAGGGGTGGTGGAAAGTGGAGTAGACAGGGCTTTCGCCAGCGCGTTTTGATGCAGTAGTCGCCGGTATCTCGCGGCTGTCCGCGATCGAAGAACCAAGGGCGGGAGAGGCCCTAGGCTCTCTCTCCCTCGTTCACCAGCAACCCTTCGCCCTCGACTCTCTCTCCACCCTTGTCCCCGTGGCCGGCTCTCTCTGCGGCGCCTAGGCCGATTTTCGAAAAGCGCTCGGCGCCAACTGGCATCTCCGGCGTCGTCGCAGCAGTGGTGCCGGTTATTCCCGTATAAATAGAGTCTCGCGACCAGTCCGCCGGAGTAAAAGCGTCTCCCTCGCGCTGGTTCACGGACCTGTTTACGTTTACATCGGAGGTGCATCGTGTCTGGTGGAAGGTGAGGTTCCAGGACGCTCGCGCAAGGAGAAGAGGATCCCGCGAGGACTGAAAGAGGAAGAACCAAGGTGGTCTCGTGTGCGGGCAGAGAGCGAAGTGTGTCGTGGTTATTTTGAAATAGTAGGTATATGCCAACTAGAGAAGGCTGGACTGCCACTGGCGTTGCCACCGCCGCTGACAGCGACGCCGATTCCCATGCCTCGCCGCCGCCCTCGCGACGCCGACTACCCCGCGCTCACTCGCTCGCACGCTCTCCACTTTCCCGCGAGACACGATCGACCGATTGATTGTCTGGAGGGTACACGCCCGCCAGACAGAACGTCCACGTGATTATGCGGCATATCCCACGACGTCTCACTGTATTCCATCGGGAATCATAATTACTTGGAGTAGCAGACTTGGCAGTTTATCAATTAAGAAGTAGAATTTATTGATTTATTTTTCTGCTTATTTCACTTCTCTATTTCTGGGACACGAAAAATGAGCCTCGGCCAATAGAGAATGGTTTGGGTGTCGTGTAACAATGGCTGGGTAGGTTTACGGTGATAAATAGATCAGTGTGTCTTCGACACCTATAATCCTGTTATGTAAAGCACGAGTGAGTACAGCATCCTTTCGGTCGATCGTGCCAGGCATATTTACGCGCGACTCTTGGCACGGTCCACCTCGAAAGGCGCACGTGCCCTTGCGATACAGACTCCCTTTATCATCACATCCACTTCGAAGCAGAGCTTTCCCCCGAGAGAAACATTTCTCTCCTCCAACTCGAGTGGGCGTTAGGACTTTCCGTAGGCGGTGGAACGGACACCTTGGTCCGATATACTTCATTATCAAAGTACACGTGTTGCAAGCGTCCGATACCCGGAGATAACGAGATCGGCCAGCACTGCCGATCGGCTCAGTCTCGAAACCGATCCCAGTGCATCCGCGTGCACTGAATCCCACTCTTCTAAATTAAGTAAATCGTATTAATCCTCGGCCTGCTTTCTTCAACGCAGTGCGAAAGTGTTTTGATTATTTCCCCTCTTTTACATACTCCGGTAAACATTACCTTGGATTTTAATCGACATATCCTCGCTTTCCCTCGGTTCTATTTGTAACCCTGTGACGAGGATCGAGTGAAACGGACATCGGAGGGTTAATTAACAAGCCTCTTTCGTGCATTCCATGGGAAGTCCAGTGAACTCTCTCGAGCGACTACCCAGCTCGCCCGCGCTAATCGCATTAGAGTGATTCTCCTGACTCAGATTCCCCGGGACTCTGGTACTCGGCGGTCGGGCGTCGCGCGTCCCTCGATTCGAAAGGAATCTGACGGGTGTTGAGATCGCGCGGACAGACGGGGAGGCTGATCGACATTTCAGAGCGTCGATCGGATATTCCGTGCAACCGGAGCCGATGGAAATCGGGAGGAGCGAGGGCGCCGCGGTGGTTCGGCGTGCTCGGGGAGCCGGTAAAGCATGACGGGTGCACATAATACAGGCCGGCCAGCTATCCGCGCTTTAATTACTCATTTTTCCTCGCCGCTCCAAAAAGCCAGCGGCCTGTGATGGAGCTCTGTTGTACACGCTCGGATCTCACGTGCCGGCGGCAAAGCGCGCTCGAACCAGAACTCTCCCAGTCGGCAGGTGATGCTGCTCCCATCGAGACTTCCACCTAGAAACACTTGTGACAGGGATTTCCATTTTCTTACTGGATCGATCCACTTTCCCGACTGAGCGCTGCCTCCGTCGTTCGATTTCTCATTCGATCCAGGCCCACTCGGTCCAGTCTCACCTACACGCTTCCCTCGACGATTGCCGCACACTTGACATCATCTACATTGCAGTCCTCCGCGGAATGTGTCACTGCCTCTCCCTTTCGATGCCCGTGCGCTCCGCGTCGATCATTGTGCGGCGTGTGGTCCACGAGGAACTGTAATCGCGTCCGCTCTTTGGATCCGCTCCAGATAAACACGGCTCTAGCCTGGTATTCGGCCAGCTCTTCGGATTCCACCGCGCTGCTCATCGGAGGACTGTTTCACTTTCTAGAAATCCCTGACGACGCTCGCGTAATCGTGCCAGGTCGGCTGTGAACTCGCATTCCCCGTAGTAGTGCTGTGCGATTTAGGTCGAAGGGACGCGGCTAAGGAAACCGCACAAACGAGTCGGATTTGCTGTGGGACAGCTCAGAAAACAGTCCAGACAGTCTGAGCTCTCGGCCGCTTCATGAAATTCCCTCCAGTGTTGATGATCGTCTTAATGACAGCTTGATGAAGTGCTCGTCGACACACTGGTCGAGTGAGATAAACCGTGAAAGTGGACCGACAGACTTTTCCCTGGGAGAACCAATCATATCAACAGAAAGAGACTATTTTCAACAATTATCGTAATTGTACAAAGTAGCAGATTAAAATGCTCAATGAGATCATCGAAGACGAATGTGATACCAAGACATATCTTACTAATAATTAGTTTACGATCAAGCCTGGGAATAGAAGTCGCTCGATATCAGTGCATCCAGTGGAGCGATTAACGCTGGAACAAGTGTCAATAGAGCAGGAGGGAGATTCTAGCTCACCCAGATTGATTATATAATATTTTCGTGGGATGGGCGAACGTGATCGGCATGATAAAAAATCACGCATGACTTGCCCTGGTACAGTTGCCGCTCGAGGGGCGTTGATAGAATGAAGCGAGCGAGAGAGAGAGCTCTTCTCTCACGTGTCAAGTGGCAAACACCTCGGAACGAGCGCTCAGCACTAGGTTTGGCAGCCGCTGCGATACGCGCCCGATGAATTAGGACTGCGGGAAAGTGCAATAACACTCGCTCGAATCGACTAAATGGACCAGTTGATCGTCCGACTGACTCACGGCCGAGCGCGAGCCGTCGACGTAACAGTACGAAAATAAACAGGGGAAGATGGAGAAGAAAGGGTTGGACGGTCGTCCGAAAATCGAGATCGTCCGAGTGACCTCGATCGAGGAGGACGGTTTCCTGCCGCTCCACGGCCTCCAATTCCACACGGGCTACAGCCACCTGCCCACCGGCAACTACTGCCCGGAACCGGAAGTCAAAGTGGCGGTCTGCGAGAATAAGCCGCCGTTGGAGCAAACGAGGAAGTTTAAAAAGTAAGCACGTACTCTCGGCGTGCGAGGGAGTGGCGAGTTCTGCTCTGACGTAGCTCGGTCAATGAGTGGATGATGATTGGGATGAGGTCGAGTATACTCATTGGTACATTCCAGGTCTCTCGGGCCGGTCTCGCGTCTCCTGAGGCGCCGTCATCACTCTTCCTACCTCGCGACCAAGTCTTGCGATAACATTTATAGCGTGAATAGAAATAGTCAGTCTCTCGACTGGAGGGTCAGTCAAACAGTCAACGAGCAAGGTCAGTCGCTATTTACAGACCATCGCGCCGATTCCTCCGCAACTCCGATGTCCTTAAACCAACAGAGTTTCCATTGCAGGCTCGCACTCGAGGCACAGTGGAAGTTTGGACTGGCGAGTCGGCAGATCCATCACCCTCAGTTGCAGCAAACTCCATTGGCGAGACACGACCCGCAGTGCGGAGCAACTCTCGAGGAGCGCGACCGCCGCGGAGCAACCGCAAACTCCCAGCACCAAGTACGTACACTGCAAGATCAATAGTTGTTAAGTAGACAAAGCGAGAAGTTGGAAAGTTAGAGGAGGTTTTATTGCAGGTCGAGGCTGGTCTCCTTGTTGCGGAGACTCTCGCCGAGGCTCTCTCGCCCGGGGAGTAAAGCATCGCTCCAGTCCTCGCCGACGATTTGTCCTTGGGTCCAGGTGGAGTTCTCCTCGGAGTCGATTGATGGCACTGGAAGAGAGGAATCGCAGGAGAGCGATGTTAGTTTCCAAAGGGAATTGCAGCTTAGCGAACTTCGCAAACGGATGGCTGGGATACCCACCACCTCCCAGGTAATTCTCACCCTTCACCTGCGTTAAGTAGCTCTCGACGCCGGTTTACCAAGTGAGCAGTGGCGCGTTACGATCATTAGTGAGAAGCAACTAGGCAATTGCCTATTTTGCCTACTGCATAATGCGCTACTGGAAGCGAGCTATTTTTTTGGGCGCGTCGCTAGCCGGAACTTTAAGTAATAGACCGTATAGATAATTGCTATTGTTGTGCTGAGATGCAGACTTCTCAGTGATTAAAGTCGTCTGGAAGGAAAGAGACCTGCCGCCGCACCCAAAGATCATTTCCGTTTCGATTGGCGAATCAATTGCATTGTATTAAATATATGAGAAGTTCTATAGAATTGTTACGTTTCAACAGATGGGGCTGAAATCGCATAGTGAGAAGAAGGAACACTTGAAGAATTCGGAATCCAGGGTACGACTGCAAGAACGTAGAGCAGAAGATAGTATCATCTACAAAGCGTAAGCTTTTTCAATATTTTCGTATGGTAAAAAAGGGCGCTTTGGACTGCGCTCTTCTAGCTCTTGTAGCTTTGGCTCTTGCCCCGTATTTTAACAGAAAATAGACTACTTCTCTTAAAAATCTCTACTTAACTCTTTCTCCTGCACAGAATCCCACATTTCCCCAGTATTTTGCATGTGACTTAGCCTCACGTAAGAAATTATTCATATACCTCCAATGTACACCTTTTGCACTTAATAAATAACAATGAATGTCTTCCTCCAACTTTACTAATCACTTTATACTCTAATTGTCTTGTTGCACACTCTTGTTTCCTCAATTTAATCCTCGCTTTGAATCGAATGTAATCGAGGCATGGGTCGACGGGTGGAGCAAAGTTTGAAGATAAATACTGATAAATTTATTATCACGAATACTATACATTACATATCATTTTCCAAAGCGCAGACGTTCATCCATCCCAATCGAACGAGCGACTTCCAATATCCGCCGAATTCATCGCAATACACGTGTGTAGTCGTCGCCGGTCCCCCGGTGGCGATTTCTATTTCTCAATAGCTATTCGTAATATGTACAAATCAAATTGTAAAAGTACTCTCTGCAGTAGTGATTGACGTATTTATGGACGCGGCAGGTATCCTGGGTCTTATAGACCAAGCAAAGGTGGTTGTCCTTGGCAGGTATGTGGATTAGCGCACCCTCTTGTTCTTGGGGTTCCACGTAGTATATCGTGTCCTTCTCGGGCAAGTGACGCGTGTGAAATTGAAGTATCAGATCGAGCGCTCCAGGCTCGGTGATACTGGATTCCTCGACGTCGTCCTCCTGATCGGAGCACTCTAGGGAACAGTCCAACGGGTCCGAGAGGTAGTCTCCGATGTCTGAGACGTCGGAATCGTCAGTGTCCAAGTTCCTCGGAGGCTTCAGGGGCGAGGCGTTCTCCAGTTTCGAGGAGGAAGATTGCTGGGATGAATTGCCCTTCTTCTTAGATCTGGGAGACTTGCCTTTGTGCAGTTTCTTGATGACTTCGTCGTCCTCCGCGTCCTCGTCCTCTCGGTTGCTCTGCGGGCTGTCTCTACCTGACTGAGCAACTCCACTGCTATTCGACGTGGTAGGACATTGCATTGCTTCCCTGGACCTGCCTCCTGAAGCCTGGCCTCCCCTCTCATCCTGATGATCATAAATATTGATCGTGGTAGATTTCTTCTCGTTCGCACTCGCGACCTCACTCGAGGCGGGTTTATCACATATCAAAGTATAACAGCCTTTCGACCAGCGTTGCAGCTCGATGGTCATTTTGGGGCTCATCTTGCCCTTCTCCGGCACCAGGTCCAACTCGGTGTACTCCTTCAAAAGCCGGAAGAGCGGGATCGACTTGAAGAAATTGTAAAAGTTCTTCAGCAAGTCGGGCAGCGACTCCTCCTCCGCCACCTCGTAATTCCGGATGTCCGCCGGGCCGACCTTCCTCCAGGTGACCGCGTCCGAGGACAGTTCGGCGAGCAGCTCTTCGTAGATCTCAGCCTTGACGAAGTTCCAGAGAAAAGCGTAGGACTGCTTCTCGACCACCTGTTGGATCCCCATGACAATGGCAGCTTGCAGATAAAAATTGTTTACCCAGGAATCGAGACCTATGTCGCTATCCTCGGGTTCGGTGAAGTGCAATTGAAGGTCAGCTCTCGGCGGCCTCGTCGACTCCCGCAGCGGCCCGTGGAACCAACCGTTGATCGTCCAGCGCGACTTGTCCGGCGACGTGACCTCGGCTACCTGGTGGTAGGAGTTGTCGACTACCTCGAAAAAGACCAAGGAATTGTACTCGGGTATGAGGGACTTGACGATATTCCGTGGGAGGCCTTCCTCGTTGGTGTCGAATAGGTCTAGTGCGCCTCCGTCCTCGCTGGTCCAATTCTTGGAGAGGTAGAGGATGAATGCTATTCTACGGTCGCCGAGATTGTCGTCGTGACAGAGGAGATAATCGGTATCGGAGTAGCAAGCGCTCGATAGAGAGACCTTCTTATTCAAGGGGATATTCGTATTACTCTCCATCCAGGTGGCCAGGTCGCTTTGAATGGTCTCGTAGAGGGCCTTGAGACTTTTCGTGTCGACGTTCGCCAGGTCGCTGGTTTGCTCGAACTGGTAGAGATCTATGCTATTCCTCCTACTCTTCACGTCCAACAACTCATTCTTTATCTCGTCCATGAATTCCTCGCTCCGCAAAAAGTTGGATATCTTACAGACCCTGAAGGGCTCGACGATCACTTGTAAAGTCCCATCGGCGAGCTCCTTGCGCCCGTGCCAGTGGGCGGCGAACAATTGCTGGAACTCCACCGAGTGAATCTGATCCGCGATGATGGAATGCTTCAGCTTTTTTGCCTCTGGCGGTTCCTGGGCCATAACTCTAACGCTCGCCCTCGTTATTACGATTAAATTGCGATATATCACTTTGCGCGATCCCCCGCCCTCCCTAGCGTGTCAGTCTTCGATGGGAGTATGCTAGCAATTCGTCGCCTGTTCTAGCATACGCGTATGCTTTTCCTAATTCAGTCAATAAAAACAACAACAACAACAAAACTAAGAAGGATTTTCCGCCGACTTGTCGCAGTACCGATTAAGTTGGGGACTTGTATCACATTTCGCTTGTTCTAATACATAGGTTTGTATGTATCGCCCAATTCTTTCTCCTACACACAGTGTCACTCTTTCTCTTTCTCTCTCTCACACACGCACACACACTCTTTCTTTTTTGCCTCCCTCTGTCTCTCTCTGAGCGCGTGGTGTTTCGAATTTCACGCGGCGTGCGTGGAGCAGTATGGGTGCATTAGCCTCGGGGTGGTAACATCGCGAACGGGGGTATTTTGGCTCGACGGAGCTTTTCCTATGGTTATTTCGGTGGGCCTGGAGGCTATCGGGCTGTCCAGCGTGTTTCTCCTTACCAAAGAGGCTGGTTGTCTCTGTGGCGCGTGTCAGGCTGCTGCTCCGGCATGAGGGGCGAGGAATCGAGTGTGTCGGTGTCGACAGGGCGGTGCGGCACTTGTTTTTCGGTGTACACGCGGCCCACGTGGTCGGCCGACCCACACGAGTCCTGAAAGCAAGTCGGTCGGAGAAAAGCGGATTAATAGCTCGCCGCTGCCATTTCGTGGCCCGGCCGGCCGCTCCTCCCAGCACTGCCGGTCCACTCGATCCACCTTGGCCACGTTCACTCGCGAGGAAATGAGCATTACGTACCAGAGATCACACGTGCCTCCAAATTCCCGAGAGCTAGAACTGTCGTTCCGTCTCCGCGCAATTCTCCATTCTGCCCAGGCGAACACACCAGCCCTATATTACCGGTCGCGAAAACATCCAGCCGATCGAACAACGCCACACCGCCGACCCAGGAACGTCATCACCGTCTAGCGTGGCTACTCCACTCGCGACAGACCACCACGCCGCCACGCTACCTGCGGCCGATGCCGCCGTTACGTTCAACTTGTCACAACTCCGCTCTTCCGTCAGACCTCACCCTAGTACTCAATCAACTCATTTCCGCGGTTTCCCGACCGCTCTACATTCATTACGCTCTTGATTACCCTCGCACGCGAGCCCGCGAGCCTCGAGTACGGGTAGGCCATCCAGGTTTCACTGTTGAAATATGAGGAGACCGGGCGTGTTAGAAAAATGTGGAAAAATCGAAAAAATAGGATGCTAAAGTTTTCGATTTTTCCAAGGTTTCCGAATTATCCCAAAATGTTGATATTTCAACAGTTTGAGCCCAGAAACTTAGATTCTACACAGAATCAGTTCTCCAGAGTCTCTCATTATCCCACGCCAATGAGATTACATCGACTTTCTTCTGAAAATATGGTCCGACCAGTTCAATTTCCCCGAGTTCCATCCCACTTATCAGGAATTAAATGACCAATGCGAGAACATCGATTAATGTCTACTGGTTTCGCGCAGGTATCTAAACACCCGGCTCAACCCATCACTTTTATCGCACTCGACCTTCCCCGATAGCGAAACGCCCCGATAACAACCCCTCCAAAAGAAAGCCTCGCGATCGCGAGTGCAATTGACAGTCGCCGGTGCGCACATATCAGCCAGCCGATCCAAGGGCTTTTCAAAGTTTGCGCGCGCACGCGGCCATGCTGGAAGTGCGTGCCGGGACGAGTCGGCGGTTTCGCTGCGGCCGCGGCCTCGGCGATCAGTCGCCAGACGTCGCGCGCGCGCTCACCGCCAGTCCGACTCGCGCTCCTGCCAACATGGCGTGGCCAGTTCACGTTTGACGGATGCCGTTGCTCGTACCGACCACGCTCGGGGCACACCCTCACCGCCAAAATCACCAGTGACAGCAAAAGAGCGAGCGACTTTCGACGCGGCGAGCGGCTCCACTCTCGGCCCGGCGGCCCGTGCGAGAACTCTACCGAGCTCGAGTGCCCAGTGCAAACGTGAGTAAATAGAGAGCTACGAGTAATTGGTGAGACTCGATCCTGACTGCCTCGTCGCATCTCCCTTATACTAATTCCCGTCCGATTTCATCCTCGCGGGAAAGAGAGCCCGGCGTTCCGGAGCTCCATCGGCGAGTTCCCCGTCTGGAGAAAGAGTCGGGAGAGCGGACGTGCTGGAGCCCAGGTAGTTAAGGAAGAGAGGGTGGGGTCTTGCAAGGAGGTTGCCAGCAAGTAAACACGCGGCTCAGGACACGCAGGAGCCCTCTCGCCTTTCCTCGTACCCTCTACCCTCCGAGCACCCGTCTCGCACACCAGTCTCCCGTCGATTCCCACACGAACACGCTCTGCGCTCCCCGAGTGACCTGCTCCCGTGATACCATTCTTCGCCGGAGAAACACAACGAAGTACCGAATCGTCTGTCAAAGAGTCGGCCACGACTTTAGTTTTCACGCCACCGTGCACACAACGCGACCAGTGACTCCGCCAGGCTCTAGTCCTGTCGTCCTTGAGAGGACTTTCGGCCCAAGTGCGAGAGAGCGAGAGAGGGAGTCTCTGGCGGTGACTACACGAGACTTTGAATTTTGAAAGAGACACATCACAGCTCTATTTAGCATCGTCGCTGGAAGGTGAGTCAGGTGAAATTATGCCTGACACTTTCTTTCTTCCCGTACACTCCGGTGTAGATGGTGTTTTACTGTATCGGCTTGATTCGTAGGTACCTCGTCCAAGATCCTTCCTTCCTGGAGCCGGACGTGCTTCCTCGGCATGAGTAACTATCGATTGCCAAACGTAGCCAGCGTTTCTCCCACGTCACCGTTTGTTTTTCTTTTCTTGCCAAGGTGTGTGCATGCTCTCTGCCATAGGCGGTTACTGCTACGACACACCAGTCCTTACGTAGGCCGCGCCACTTTAATCGATTTCCCCTCGTCCCGCTCGGGAACGACGAAAACTCGTCGAGATGCTGCAAATCTTATCGTTAAAGAAGCCGTAAAACGGCGGAATGTTGGGGAGGTTTTCTCCCATCAAACTATGTGCCGCTCGTCCCCATTTACGCGAACATGACACTCGCATTCTCCCATTACCGCTAATGCGACGCGCCACTCCGGAAAAGCCGCCGACTAATTCGTCGACCAACAGAGCGCATTTCCCGCTGTCATTTATTATAATTCCTCTGTATGTAGAACATACTTAGGCTTTTTAGTCATATGTAAATTGCTTTCAATCGTTAGCACCGATAAGTAATGTGATTGATTCCAAAAAACTTTTACTTTACTAAATTGAATTCAAGGAACTTTCACCAAAAATTTCGTTGCGGAAATCAGGATAATCATATACTTGATTGAGAAAGTGAAAAATACCTATCTACGACTAAATATGTTATCATCTGCGTCATTCGCTCCTGTCTTCTCTACGCGGCGAGTAGATACTTTCGCATTTGCAATTTCGGGTACTTTTGTCTAAGATTGTACCTCCCGTACGTATCCTTAATGATAGAGACGTGAACGCCACCTTTTTTAGGAGCACCTGGTATACGCGCGGACCGTTACGCGCTTCTTGCGAGTAGCACGCGGAAACGATCATTCGATTCTCCTCCGGTTCTTTCCATAATTCGTTCGCCGGCAATGCGGAGCCGCGTCCGATATGGCTCGATTTAGCTATGAGACACAGGGTGGAAATGCAACTGGCCGCCGGCTGGTGCGATTAGTCGGCCGGCCAGGACTCGTTACGCGATCGCGTACTCGGCTAGTCGAGCGCGCATTAACGCAATGTGACAACTCGCGTTCGCCGGGGGAACTTGTTTGCCCGTTGCAGAGGGAATTGATATTGGACCGGCACTTATCGGGGAAGTGGTTGCGCGGCTGGCAGTGGCGGTTTGATCGATGCATAAGCCCTCGATTATGCCGGCGGTAATGCATACTCCAAGATAGACACTGTTGACGAGAGGCCGCGAGCGGATGGTCATTAGAGTCGCCGAGAGGAATCCAGGATCATTGTGCTCCAATTGTTTCGGTAATCGCGAGGAGAATCGTCGTCCTCGCTCTTTCTCAGCAACCGAACCGACCCACTTTGCCGACGACGCGCGCGTAATTGCACTCGATGCACTCGGAGATATACGTGGAAAGGGCGAGTTGCGATAGGTTGATGCATGTATATGCGAGACACACTTTCCCGATAAAGAACTGAGCTGCGGGCGACTTTACCTTCGCTTTTTATCTCGAGAGAGCTTTCGGCTTTAAGAGCGGCTTTTCCCGGAGGCTCGTGGTTCTCCCAGGACCACCGCGTCATGACGGTATGACCGCAATAAAGGCACTTGGCGTCGGGAATTCCGGCAGCTGCTCTGCACTGCTCGCTTCCAACGAACTCATTCTCGCGCTTCTTTCCTCGCGAGCTTTTACCCCGCGATAAAGAAGCGCAATCGCTCACGCCGAAAATCGGTCTGTTTAGACCGCGGAAAGGATTCGACGAGGTTTAAAGTTAGATCAGTTTCCTTGGTATTGCGTCACTTTGCTCGTTCGTGACGGAGCCTTTTTCCAGGATGGAAACACTAATGGCTCAAACATCCTCACGAAACGCTGGCTACTATCACCTATTTCTGCCGCCCGGTGATAACCAAACACACGAGGTTTTATTAGAAGAAGCATGATTTCCGGGCGTGTTGGCGCGGTAGAGTTTTCGGGTTGCGTGGCGCTGGCAATTACAATGCGGCCTGTATCGCAGGAGACTGGCCAGGGTTTATTCAGGGAGGCACACTCTTGTTGGAGGGTTTACGCGAGAGCCTGGTGCATACCGGTTCTCTCACCAGGATCGATAAAAAGGATAAAGAACCGCAGGATACTTCGCCGTACGAAGCGTCCTTGCAAAGAGACGCGCACTTCACCGATTCTCTTTGTCGTAAACTTTCTACTTCCTCGTTTTTTGAATATCCTTTTTCAACATATTTTTGTATACTCGGATTTGATATATTTCTTATTTACGATAGAATTGTTCAGGGTGTCGTTGATCAAACAAATAGAAGCAACTGCGCCGAGAAACGCGGTCCAATGGAACGATGAGTCAATTAAAAGAGCGCAGCGCGTTATCGGCCAACTATTTCTGTCGGCTCGTGAAAGGAACGGTATCGCACCGGGCGACGACGTCTGTCGGCCACTCTTGCTCTCCTCCTATCCCGAGTAAACTAGAATGGTACAATTGCCCATTAGCACTCGGTACCCTTCTTGCTCGGTCTTCTCCTCAGACAGAAATACTGAGGGAGCAGTGTACTCGCCGTGTATCATTCGATGATGGGATAACGGGCGGCGCTATTAAGCGAACGAGACCGCGTGGGTATCCCCGTAACCCCGTTCATGTCTGCCTCCTAATTGCTTTTACTATTTTACGCGGGTGGTCTTCCTCACCGATTGCTCCGATCTTTGACCTCGCCAATGGAGGAAGTACACATATGTATGCGCTTGTCGCAGTATAAAAAGAAAATCTGGCTTTGTTAAAGCATAATTTAGGAATTGATTGATCAATTTTTATGCTTCTTTCCTTCATTTTTAGAGACATTCTTGTGGAAGCATTTATATGATTTGTTTCTGTATAATATCTTTGTTTTTGTATACAAATTCTGAATGAATTTGAATAATTTTAATCGGACGAAAGTGATTTATAGATTCGTGCTATAAAAGAGCGTTTAAAGGATCGGAATAGTTGGACCCCCTCGCGACAGAGCTAGTTTCTGGAGGCGCGATTGTCCGGCTAATATCTGGAACGCAGCAGGTTCTCCTTTACGGCCCGTTCGCCAGTCTCTCACCGCCTCCTCGCATAATTTACCTCGGCCGCGTGGGTGTCCGCAGACACTCAACCTGCCTTGCCTCCATTCGCTTTCCCTTTTTCGGAAATCCGCTTTCCCCCTTTTTTCCCTGCCTTCATCCCCGAGGTCCGAAGGAGCAGCGAGAAAGGGGCTGACTCCTTTGTCGACATGGAGAATGCCAGGATCGAAATAGACCCGGTCGACGGAATCCTGGCGCGATCGGACGTCGCCGAGAGTGTCGCGCGCGCGCCTCGGCATTATTCCCTGCTGCCCGCGCCTGATTAAAGACAATATGGAGTAATTGAGGATAATTAATCGCCGCCGATTACCGAGCAACCCTGGACTTATTTATGATCTCGTACACTCGGCGCGTGGTGGAGAAAGGCGCGCGCGAGTATTCTACATTTTTCCTAGTTGCATTGTTCTCGAGGAGGTCCGTTCGCTCCGGGGATGACTTACTTTTCTTCATCCTCCATTTCTTCCCACTCAACCTGACATTATCCCTTCTCAACGCTTCTTCAATGAATAATGCCTGTCTTTTCCCGCGTGCTCCATTCCCCACGAGTCTAACCATCATCCGACCTAAGTGTACATGCAATGAGTGGAAGGAGTTGCACGCGATATGTTTGCCGCCTCTCTCACCGAGAGAGAGACATGTGTATTCTATGTGTAATAGTGAATAAGCCTGGTAGTTTGTAACAGAGTCACATCATTCATTAACGCACCGGAGGGAGACATTCTGCACGCAATACCAAAACGCCTACTTTAATTCGTCCATCTGATCAATCATCACGCAGCACTCATTCATCTCGGCCGAATTGACCAATCGACAGGGCCGTCGAGCGATTGGCTCCATTTCCTGGCAATTTCTCGCCGGATTCGAGGAAATTGGAGCCCGCGGCCCTAAAAGTCCCTCGAGCGAACTAATCAGCTCTCGAATGGAGAAGCGCCGATCTTCCTTTTTCGGGGGAAGTGACACGTACAAGTTGGGATTACCGTTCGAGAAGCGGAGGGTGGCATTAGAATGCCGGCGTGTCATTAATAATACCGGAGAATCGTTAAGGCGAACACGTGTCGGGCGAGTGCTCGCGTTAATTGAACCCGCGCGCGGTTAACGATGCGCATTCACAATATATGTGCCGAGGCTATTGTGCGCTGTTGGGATTTCGGCTTCACCCACGTGCATGGGTCGCCTCCGACACCTAATTCAGTTGGTTGGTCGCTTCCTCAACAGGTATGCGCTCTTCCGTTACGAGGACATACCTCTCGCTTCCTGTCGCCGAGCAACGGCGCAAAATGTGCCCGCTCGTTCTTTAGCGATCTGCGCGCTTTGCGACAGGTTTCCCACTGGCGCGGTTGATATGGGATTCTCCCTTAAGCCCACTTGTCAATGAATAGTAATTGTCGCTCGTGATAAGCTATTGTCGGCCCGGTCGCCAATAGAGAAACTCCGGATGAACGGGAATTCACAATCAGGGTGAAAGTCTGCTAATGAATTCGCGTTAGTTGCCGCTCCAGGATGTCGGGAAATACCGTTGAACTAGTGTATTAATTTAATTATATCACGCAGATGAGTCTGGAAATATTCTTGTACAGTTAATAATACTAATTAATTGATAGTAATTTGTTTTTACTCTTTTAAAGAGAATTTTGCATTCCAACAAGCGAATCACACGGTATAATCTGCGACTTGATAAATAATTCATATCGAGTTGTATAATAACGTCTTCTGCCTGCCATTAACACTGACGCAATCCACAGTTACGTGATTTAATTAGAGCACTCGCAGCCTCATTGAAATGTCTAATCCACTGATTCAACGTTGGAGAAGAACCGGCAGGTTTTCAGGCCTGATAGCAGCGGAATCGCCCGGAGTTCTAGCATTTGTTATTCCTGCGGCGCGCGCGGAGCATGCAGCGTGCGATTTCCGCACGCACTCACGGCGCGCACGTTATTCTCTTTGTCAGGGTGATCGAAGAGGATCCGCGTGTCCCCCCCTTTCCAATTGATAGGCCGGCGTTTGTCAAGCGGCTAAAAATACATCGCTGCGACCAGTGTTTACCTCGCGGACCGTCCTCTTTCTTAGGCTCGACACGATTTCCACCCTAATTTACATGGTTTCCTAGAAAGCGGCTAACTTATCCGCAAACCTTTCCGAGAAGTCGACCAATAGTCTGGGCAAATTCGACACTAAAAGCCGAGTAATTCGAAATTTGGGTATAGTTTATTAAATATATTTAATAAAACACAGTTTAGGAAGTGGTTCTTATCTCTGCTTTAGTTTGATTGTAACGCGAAAGTCGAAATGATTTCAGTCCACCGCACCTCGTGGAAAGGGGATGAATGCGAGGAAGCCTGAAACCGGAGGACAACTTTCTCCTGATTTAGCTGACACAATTTTTCTGGACGCGCTCGCGAGCACGTCGCGACGATCTCTCCCTTTTGGTCGTGGCGGTAGAGCTGCGCTTCTGGTGTAAGGGCGAGCGCGGCCTACGGGGGATAGGAAGAGCGAGCGAGCGAGAGTATAGTTCAAATGTCACTCTGGTTTATTTTCGTTTATATATAGAAACGCGAGAGAGTTCAGCCGGTGTCACTTACCCCTGAAGCTACCGGCGCCCGAGCGACACGCACTTCGTTCGTCGAGGATTTCCTCAAAGGAACCGGGGATCAACCCCCGGATCCCCGGCTCTTGTACTCTTTCGACCCTTTCACTTCGCCGATTTTCCATTCTACTTTCTCTTTTCGACGAAAGAGAAAACTTTAATACTTTGCGTTTGCGTGTTTTTCTTCGATTTCCATCGATTTAACAATCAAGTATCAGAAGTTTGTTGAGGATGACCCTAAAGGGAGGATACCTTTTTCGACCCTTGCAACAATTTTCCATATCAATGAGTTTTTTCGCGGATTGGGAAAACTTGATAACTTTTTACTTCAATCAATTGGGAGAATCAAGTATCAAAGAGTTTAAACTTCTCATGGCCGTTTGAGAGGTGGATTTTCCTTTGCTTGAAGAGAATCGACTTTGTAGCAGTAACTCACGGTGCGCTCAGCGCTTTGCTCAGCGAGCCGCGTAAACCGCTCGATTCCGCTGATTACGGGAATCGCGAGCGTAGCAAGAACCCTGGCAGAGCACATTGTGTCTGTCTCCGGGCATCGCGTGAGTCCAAGTGCATATAAACTAGTCATTTTACAGCTCTTCCTGTCGACTTCACGAGCTCACTCGCCCAACTACCACACTCTCCGGCAATTCTCAAACAGAAATCGTTCCAGACTCATACTTTACGCCTGACAAACACTGCTCTTCCGCATGAGGCGTCCTCGACTCCAGGACTCAACTGGAATTCTCCAGCCTCCTAACTCATAGATAATCTCGATGCGGCATTTAAGCGATGTCGTCTAGCACGTCGCTCCTCTATTTTAGGCCGGCCTCCCCTCGATTTACCGTTCATTTCGTAACTCAATCTACCTTGCGAGCTCCCCCGACCACGGCCTTAGGGTAGAATTACGCTCCATTCAGCGCACGTTCCACCGCAGAACATCCTCACTCCCGCGTCTCCCTCGTCTCCCAAGACAATAGCATCTCCTCCAGCTCTGAGACACTAGTCTTTGCAGAGAGACAGACACTCGCTTTGCACTAGAGTCCCAGCAATTAAATCAGCCTCCGTCCCCGCCATTGTTTACGTCATTACCGGCCACGAGGGCAAACCAGTCGGCTCTCAGACGCTCGGAATTCCAATTGAACGAAAGATCGTGAGACTACTCCAGATTTCGCGGGCTCGAGTCACGGGAGCCTTTGTCCGAAGGCTTTTTCTTTCACGCAGATCTCGCATTATGTCTCAGCGGCTGGTTTGCATAGTTGCGGAGCATCGACTCTCTCAGTGTTTCCAACAATGAGACGATAATTAATCGCAGCGGCGAGGACGTACTGTGTAAAGAGAACTTGGTTGGACGACGCGACAAGGAGAGTAGGTGTCCTATTGTTCAGTGGAAGGTGGCCGAGTGTCAAGTCCACGGGTACCTCGAGCTCTCTTTCATCAGTAATTAGCGCTAGTCGTACTTGCGCCAACCTCGTGGGTCGCTGGAGTTCCAGTCTACAGGGTGATTCACTCGCCTTGAACATTTCTCTCGGATGTGCGTACAATATAAAGATATGATTAATAAATTATATTGTAATTTTAATAACAAACTTTAAATCAATTTGATTATAAGAATTTTTAAATTTAGATTATTTCCTATTTTTTATTTATTTGTATTTGAATTGTTATATAATTTTGAGGAAAAAGGTTATAAAATCCATAATAACTCGGATTAACAACTGATTTAGAATGAAATCTTGAAATTGTAAGCATACTCGGGGGAAATGATTGAAAGCAAGCGAATGAGGCAACAATGACACTGGTTCATTGAGTAAAACGGCTTTTAGGTGGCCTAGAGAATGATCGAGGGCGGCGAGTAGTCGATTGGGAGTGCAGCTGGCCCGGGACAATGCGTCCAAGCGACTAAGCGACTGAGAGAGCCTCGAATGCCAGGTGTGGTAATTGACGCGCGCTATACTTGAATGGGAGAGCGGCTGGAAGTAACTGGAGAACCGGGGGATAGGCCGCGTGCTCCAGGAGCAAAGAACTCTAGGACGCGAGCGGCGATCGCGTGACCGATCGACTCTCCGTAGGTGATCCTTTCCCTCCTCCAGCCTGAACGGACTCCCCGTGGAAATGACGGAGACACTCGAGACGTCATACTCCCACGGTGTTTGTTCGCCGGGCGTTCAACGAAAGTCGTCTTTCCTCGGGAACCTGTCGCTCGATCCTGAAATGCTGATTGGTTATCTCGCCTAGTAAGGCACTGGAGCCGCTCGCGGATAAGACGCGAATGTTGGTCTATTTATACTTGTTTCGCGAATGTCTGTCGAGGTTGCTAGAAAGCGCAGTCGATCGAGCAGGAAAGAGCAATTCATTTTCACTTTTCGCTTTTACTCATTTTTCCTGGATTGATCTTGACTTATTAATTCGCACTAGTTCAATTGTTTGGTTGGTAATAAACATATCTCTTGTATAAGTTTGTCGAGAGAAGATTTTAAAAACTTAGTCGGCAGCGAATTATCGTCGCAATCGAGAGAGGCATCGCAGCGTGAAAGGGGCGGGTGGCTCGGCGAAGTTGAAAGGAGAGGCTGGCGTGTATATTAGCAGCAGCGATTTTCCACGTGTCCGCTTAGACCCTTTGGAAGATGGCTGAGCCGGCGATATTGCATTTGGATTCATAGCGCTCGGCTCTCCCGCTGCATTCCCAGACGGCAGCTCCTGTTTCACGCTAGTCATGCGTTTGACCCGGCTTTATTTATGTCCTTGACGCACTCTTTTCGCCCAGGTCGAGGATACGTCCACTTGGCAGGCGTCCCCTCTGGAAAAACACTCTGGCGAAAGAAGTTTCGCCTGCCTCTCGCTCCAGTAAGATTAAACGACCACTTTTCCCCAGTCAATTCCGCTCGCACTGCTTTTAATGGAGGACAGGAAGTTGGGGTATTCCTTTTTCGGATGATTTCCTTGTTCTGTGAGCAGGACTTCCTGTGAGCGGAGTCGCTCTGCCAGCAGGGAAATTAGGCTTACAAGCTTCGGCCTATCGTTGCTCGGCGCGCGAGCTCGAAGGGGCGTAGGTTTGTGATATACGAGTTTGGTAATTGAAAGGGACTCGGCCGGGTGCGAGGAAAGAATCATGGTTCCTCGGGTGCGAAGGGGTGGCTTGCATCGCCGGTTTGGGAAATGTCAGCGGGTCCACGCTCTCGCTAACGATCTTGTGTCAACGTAGCCAGCCAGGAAGCATCGCGCGGCTTAACTCCTTGAACAGCCACTCAATGTACACACTCCATTTCCTCTTGGAGGGAAGTGCAGGCTGGTTCACCCTCTCTTTTGGATATTATCGCTGTTTAGTGAGTTACTCCACGGAAAAGGGAAAATAAGATGCGTGGAATCTGGAGAAATATCAAAGATTCGGGTAAATTTGAAAACCTTTTCAAATCCTAATTCCAGGATTTCATTTCAGTCTTAAAACTAACATTCCGCACGGAATCAAGAGGATATTCTCGCCAGTAAACATAGGAATCCTAGGGAGAATGGGTGGAAGATGACTATATTACGTGGGCCATAAACCTCCTCGCGGATTGGTAGCTCGTAAAAGCTCCTTTTGGATAAGAGGCTGGCAGAAGAAGGGGTTGTTAACCCTGGGTCATTGTGTCGGGGCGCAGTTTGCCGCTCGGACGCTCGTGAAATCGGAAACGGAAGAGCGCGCGGTGGAGGTTGGAGCGCGTGCCAGCCACGTGTTACCAACCTTTTTCCACCCTCGCAGCTGGTACACCCGGCTCGTACATCATCTTCTGACACCTCCGGCCAAGTGGCTTTTATCGCCGTCCCTCTTAAAAGCACCCGCGAGAGCGCGTCCTCGTCGAGTGACACTCCGGGGATTTCGACTTGTCTGATTGCGCACTTTCGAATTTGGGCCGACGTTGCATCCGAAGACTTTGAAATATTTTCAGACTTCAGTCAAAATGAAAATTATCTCCAATTCTCCAATATCTATTTTCTTAAAGCACAATTTCTCATTCAAAGATACGACTCTTCAATAAATTAATCGATCCGCTCGATTAGAAATGTGAAAGCTTAAATTAGAAGGAATGCTCTTAAAGCACAATTTTTCATTCAAAGATACGACTCTTTAATAAATTAATCGACCCGCTCGATTATAAATGCAAAATCTTAAATTAGAAGGAATGCTGGATTGGCCGTGGAGGTTGTAGGAGTCGGAAAAGGTGGCATGAAGCAACGTTGCACTCGGTCTCTGGAGCTGGTTGGACGAGTGAAAAGGGGTGCGCGGAGAGGGATGGGCGCTCGCGAGAGAGGAAGCGGGCCGCGCGCGCCTTGGTGGTTTTTTGAGTGTTCCCGAAATATCGGGCTGCCCTCCGCCAGGAAAGATAAAGAGGGAGGAGGGCCGGGACCGAGCGAGAGTGATGTCGGAATCGCTGAAGAGAGAGATGAGATGGGAATGCCAGTCCTCAGTAACTAGTCATCCTAGCAGCGTGCCACCGGGAGTTGGGCAGAGTGCGGCCAATACTCGCTGGGAAACGGGAAATCAGCCGAATACGCCATTTCCCAGATCGACACGTGGCTCTCGAACTCGCGAGATATCTCTCCTTATTTCTTCGACCAGTGATTCATCGTTGAATGTGCGAATTGTTGCGTTGTGGATAATTAAGTGGATTAATTTTGGAACACGAACTTTTCCGGGGATTTTCGAAACTTTGTTGGAAATTTCACTCTGGTGGACTTGAGTTCTGAACTCTCTAGTTCTCGTTGGAAGTTGTCGAGTAATTGAGCTGAGCATCGAATCAATATCCTCTCGCATATTTCACCAATCGATCTAGTCCACGTGCATCGAGTGCAAGTGACACAGAGACACGTGGATTAAAATGCCACTGAAGATCGAGAGTGGCACCTACACGGTGAACCCAGTGGCCAAGAAGAATCTCTCCAAGTTCTTACTCTGGAAACACTGGCGACGAAGGTATCCCGGGAAATCCACTTCCCCCGAAAGCATGGTGTTTTTCTTGCTCCGCCGATTTCTACCCGACTTTCTACCGCGCATTTATCAATCTATCGCTCGAGGTCGACCTATTTGCGCACGAGATAACTGCCTCATTAAAAGATTTCTATGATCAATCCACGAGGATTCAACTAGTTTAAACTCGGCCGACTTTTCCCCGGGAGAGTCAACTAGATATGTTGACTTGACATTTTCCCCGATCGTTTCTGCGCCAGTCATTCATCATCATCGCGCATGACTCCGCCTCACCCTGCACACACACACGTACTCTCGCTTCCCTGCACGCAACCCACGAGGACCTATTAATCCGTAACTGGAAAGGGGCCCAGGAATCCACCTGTCCCCTCTCAGATTGGCTCGACGCCCTCGGCGAATCGGGCCCGACACACCGATGCCGACTCCACGCCGAAACTCACCGCTAGAATTCTATCACACGACTGTAGCAACGCCCGTCATTGTAATTACTGATTCATTAATCCAGGAGTGTCCGATCGGACCTCTTAATCGACTAATAAGAGCGAAGATGCTCCAATCGCCCGCTGCACACCACTCACACCCTAGTGCATGTGTCTGTAACCACGAGAAGAAGCGCATTCGATGCACTAGTTTTGCGACTTCGCATTCTTTTCACCAAAAGGCTCGATTAATACTAGTTTAGCGCTTGGCATTAAACGCACCGTTTGCCCTGGTAGATCAGCGAATTCACGCTGGACCGTGAAAGAGAGCGGAGAGAAGTCGCCTTCTAATGAATGATGCCACCGAGCTCGTTTTAATTAGTCATTGAAAAAAGGAACTGGCCGAGTACGAAGTTAGCGCGGTTTCCGCGGTCGAGAGGAGAAGCTGTCTAGTACACAGCGAGTGAGGCAAAAGCCCGACGGGGCGACTCGTGAATACTAATTCGTTCCGCTTTCTCGCCGCGGTCTCGCGATTCCGCGGTGTGCATTCAGCCGCCAAACGACACTCGGCCGAATGGCGTGTCATCCCATTACCAGCCTGTAAAACAGTAACATCTGTGCCATCGACGGAAGCTTCTCTTCAATCCTAACTCTTCGGATAACGAGCTCGGGGGTAGAGCTGTGCAGTCGACTTTGCGTGAATGAACTCTGGTAAAATGTCATTAATATATTAGCAGTCACCGATTTTGATATTTAACAAAAATGAATATATTATACTATATATTCACAAAAGACATACATATTTTTGCAATTAACAAATTTTGGACCATTTATAATGAAAATCGATAGAATTGTAATATGGAAATAGCTGTAAATTGATTTGAAATCGGCAAACGTGTTACCAAAGTTCCAAAACCATTGGCGACGATCGTGCAGCGAATTAGAGGGCGGCGGAGCTAGTCGAGTGAAACAGGAGGTAGAAAGAAAAAGAAAAAGAAAAGAAAGGGGGCTTGTTCAGTGTGCACGAGGACCGGGCGGAGGAGGATCGTCGTCGAAGTAACGAGGTTGCGGGCCTGGAGGAAGGCGGCGAGGTATCCTCGGAAACACTAAGCGCCTCGGTCCCCGGGGCGAGGCCGGCCCGACGAAACCGGCCCCTCTCGCTGGCGGTGCAACCCCTGAATTACCGTCGCCTCGACCCGGACCCGAAGCTCGCGGCGCCTCCTAGCCACGGCTTCCAGGGCGGCCGGTCCATCCACCACCATCCGAACATGACCAGTCAGGAGAGCATCGGCAGCTGCAGCCTGGACGTCGAGCAGTCCGCGTCCGAGCGATCAGGTTCGATTAACCACTGCCAATCCGGCAGACTTAAGGTCTTCTTGCGCCCGCGCGCCCCCCGCCCCCTCCCCTAGAACTCTTGAGAGAGATTAGGTAAAAGAGTGTCTGGAGAAGAGTGGAATGGGCGATTTGGCGCTGGTAGAAGAAGCGGCGGCTTTGGCTCAAGGTTGCGAAGGGTCGCCGATCCCTCCACCTTTTGGCGGATCGTCGCTCCTTTTGCTCGGGCTAGGACGCCCGATCCGATTTAGATCGTAGAGAGAGCGGCGAGCACAAGTGCAGCGAGAGACGGCTCTTCCCTCGGTTTTCCGAGAGCGCGTGCCAACAAGAGACAGGGGAGGACCGGCTCTCTTTCGCACGAGTTGCCCAGTCCCGCCTGCCTCCTATCCAGGGTTATTCCTGTGCCGTGTGACTCGCGCGGAGACACGCGACGACTTTCTATCCCTCGGTAGAGCCGAGCCTTCTTCTTGGCTCCCGGTGCTTTCACCCTTTCGGGCCAGTGCTGCGTGGTCCATCGGCTCGTCGATCTCACCGGCGACTCCCCCGAGGTTTCTCTCAATGGGACTCGTGACGCAACCCACGTCCTTTTGGCCAATGCGACGCCTCCCACTTTAAAAGCGACGCTGATATATTCCCATACGGTGCGCACGCGGTTTCTTTCCAAATCCGCGGGCCGTCTGTGCGTTTTTCGGGGATAGAACCTCGAGGTAGATTTGCGCAAGAGTGAAATCAAGAATAAGTCTGGCGCATTGGAGCCAGTGGGGCAAGGTCCGCACGCGACCAACGGCGAGTGCATTGTTTTGCAGAGAACACCGTAGACTCGGTCTCGAAGCGGACGCTGCACAGCCTGAACCTATCCTGCAACGGTGACTCGCCCTCCCAGCCGGACAATCTCACCAACGGAAGCACCGAGACGCTGCAGAAGTCGTCCCACCTGACGCTCGACGAGAAGTCCAACGTCAGCAATGGTCACAGCGCCAGCAGCCCCGAGCCAGAACAGCTGACGGTCAAGAAACCGAGCTACCTGGGCCTCTCCTGTAGTATAAGCGGATACTCCGGCATCACGAGGTACGACAGCAAGCTTAGGGAAGGCTTTCGATCGAGGGACAGTAGTCCTGGAACCAGGCTCATCACGAGGGACCCCAGTCCCGCAGGCTTCAGGTAAATTCACTCGGAGATCCATGCTATGTAGTTTAAAGCCTCCGAGGATCGGAGAGGAAGATTGAAAAGTGACGATTAACCCGACTTTACAGGACTAACGAGAAGCTGAACGTTCCTTCGCATTATCCACCGAAGAGCCAGTCGATTTCACCGTTAGCGATGGACCGGCAGAACGGTTTTACGAACGGCATGAAGGAGGAGTGCAAGGTGGAGGCCTACCGAGTGTCCCGGAGCTCGATTAGTATATGTCAAGAGTACTCGGAGGTGGACAAGGCGATACAACACTCACCCTTCCCGGATATCAGCCCCATTCGACCCTCCACGCCCAAGAGAAGTCCCGCTATTACTCAGATGATGTCCTGTGGCCAGCAGAACAAGTCCTTTCCCTCGCACTTCTCGGGATCATCGCCAAAGCAAGCTGCGAGGAACCGTAAGTTTCACCTTCTCCCTTCGATGAACGGAGAGAGAAAGGAAGGAATGTAAGCTGTTGGATCTTCAGTTTCAGCGACGACCTTTGGTGATACGAGTATATTGGACGACTCGATCGTCGAGGTGGAGTGCCACTTGTCGAGTACGTCGACGAGCAGCGAAAAGTCCTTCATACAACAGCGGGTCGAGCGACTTTACGGGCCAGGTGCCCTCGCGCAGGGCTTCTTCTTCAAGCGCAGCACTAGCAAGCTCAATTCCAGCAATTCCAGCTTTAACAAGTCGAATAACAACAACGATGTGTCGAAGGACAACGCTAATGCCGAGGAATCGCTCAAGAATCTGCCGGTTTTGCGACACTTAAGACCTGAATTCCGGGCGCAACTCCCGGTCGTCAGCCCGAGGAGACCGACCGATGGGTCGGAGCAGATCATTAAACCCTTGCAGAGGTGCGTATTCCTCGGTGATTCATTAAACAATGTTTGTAGATTTGTGAGAGTGCGATTGTAAGATTTGATTGAACCCCAGGGTAAGTCCCATGTCACGGAAAGCGGAGCCAAGTCCAAAAGCTGCTGCGAGCCCGTCGAATTCGAACGACATTAGTGTCGCGGAGCTCAACCCGGTGAAACTTAGCGCTAGCATTACGAGTATTCCGGATCAGCAACCGGCGGCACCAAAGGTAGTGTTGCCCGTGTTGGAGCCGAGTGCGAGCGCGACAAATATAGCAAAGCAGGCTCAGGAAGCGGAGAAACAGGCGGAGGAGAAAGACGGACACTATTTCATGAAGGTATGTACGAGCCACTATCGAAGAGTAATCCCCGACTACTGTCCCAGCTTCCGACAGCTATTGCAATGCTTGTTTTGGCTCGGTTTCAGTTGCTGAAACAAGAGAGAGATCGTCTGCTGTCGCTGGCAGCCGCTACGGAAGCGGAATTGGCCCGCGATAGTGCAACTCTCCCGGAAGAAGCGGCTGGCAAGCTGCGCTCGGCTGCAGGAAAAGCGAGATTGTTGGCGACCCAGAAAATGAAGCAGTTCGAAGGCCTCTGTCAAAAGAATATCGTAAGAAACCTGCCACTTTCTTTCACTTGGTCGTATAATCTTCCTTCCGAACCTACTAATTTCTTGGATGCTTTGGTTACAGAACCAAGTGCCGGGCGAAGTCTTCCCGACGACGTGCGAGGACTTGGCTGGTTTCTGGGACATGGTGATGCTACAGGTGGTCCAAGTGAACGATATCTTTGAACATCTCGATAAATTGCGGAGCTCCCAGTGGCAAGAGGTACGTTTCAGACCTGTTACTCCCGAACCAACCCCATCCCCGCCCCCCTGCCCACGAAGAAAGAAAACTAACTCGAATATAGCCAGGAATTTGAAGCGAGAATACCTGAGAAATCCCATCCATCCTTCACCCAAGAAAGTCGATGACTCGATCGAAATTTTAACATCGAAATCATTTACTAGAACGTGTCACACACGGAACAATAATTGCATGAACTTGAAGAGACTCGATGAAACAAATGTAGTACGGGAAAAGGGCTTTTATGCCATGGAAATCTCTTTTGACACTGTATCAGTGCCCTATCACTCTGATCCTCCGTCAAAAGAGTCCAAGAAAATTGGTAGTGCTAAAAAATCAGATTTTTCGAGGGTTAGTCCCAAGGAAATGAGGGCAAAGTTAAAATCACGTATTCCAGTCGTGGGGAGGAAGAACTTGAGTATAAATAAAGGGCAAACGGTGCGGGATCGTCATAAAGCCCAGGTAGTCCAACCTGTCGATATGGAACACCGACGAAAAGTCCGGTTCTATGACGAAGTCAATAAAAGTATTCCTGTCCCGAAAACTGTGAAACCAATAGTAAAACGTTCGACTTTCATTAATGAAACCGAGTTGAACACTGTCATTTGGACCCAGAGCGATTCACAGCCGTTCATTCCTCTCAGCGAAGAAACCTTAAAGCAATTAAAACGGGTGTGTCGTGCCAGAACTCATACAAATATTAGTGCGTGTGTCAATAAATCGGAACGATTGAATCGCGTGAAGGTGTACGACAGAAAAGTGAACAACTCGACGAAAATCGGAGATTTACAATGGAATCAATTGATTCCCAACGATTTAGTGACTAAAGTCAAAATAAGTACGCCATCTGCTTTTGACAAAAAGCCTATTCTTGAAGAGAAAACTAAGAATTGTCAAATACTTTCGCAAACATTGATACGAAGAAATTCGAACGATAAAAAACAAGTATTATTGACTACATTCCAATCGACTATAGGCAACATCATGGAGAATTTAGGCACATTCAGTGTGCAAAAACTGTTTGTAGCAGGATCAGACTGGTTCGAGTCATTGCAAGATAATCTCGTTCCTAAAGAATCGCCAGAAACCCATGTGCCATTAGAAAGAAAATATAACAGAGTTTTTGACAACATATTTCTGCGCTACAGTGCGTCGGCAATGCTTCTGGAATATGTCTACGCTTTTCTAAAATCGAATCGTCCTCTCTCCCAATTATGCTTGTACCTATACACCTGTTGCATTCTAAGTATCCTCGTAATATTCCTGCATGTAAACGCGTTCAACTTCTGTCCGGCCCACATCAGACTCCTCTACAATTCGTACTAAATCCTGCGTGCCCCGAATTGTTCCGAAATTGTCCAATAAAAGTGCTCCTAGCCCCATTATCATTCGTCATATTTGACACGAGCGAGGAATCCCGATTGTTTCAGGCTGCCGTGGAGAAGAAGCCAGGGCCGACAGCCGGGCAAAACGGGACAACAGCGAAGCGTCGCGTTGCTCCAGTTCACAAAGCGAAGGCCACTGCGAACAGCGAGGCGAACAAAAAGGCCCGCGAGGCCCGTGAACAAGCAAGAAGACAGTTAATCGAGGAGAGAAGGCGGGAGATGCGCGCGAAGGCCCAGGATCCAGAAAACACCGTCAAGATCTTCGCTCCGGAGACGTAACAATTAAGGAGCAACCTTTAAGAATAAACCACGTTGGCATTACGCGACGCGATCTTCTGATCGGGAAGCGAACTCTTCGTCGAGAGCCCGACAGATACTCCTTGCAGATTCCACTAGCGATTACTAAATGGCACGTGAAACGTGCTATTAGATCATGTACTTTGGATAGTATGCGCTGTGCGTGATATAGCGCGTCCTGGTTACCGTTGCCCACTGAATTCCAAAAGGAAAGGCTTATCATAGGAAGTCCTATTTTTTAAAGTTCTCTGCATTAGCCGCGATTGGATCTGAAAGAAGTGTCAGTCGGGATCTTCTCTCTATTTGGGGAAAGTCGTGTCTCGGAGTTGAGCTTAGTCCAGTCACCGAGTAGGCTTCGAGCGAAGGAAATAGCTTCGTTCAATTAGACCCGTAAGTGTTTCGCTTTCAGCCAGAAAGATAAATGAACCTGGTAACCAGCAATCTCTATTCGCGGATGTCTCCCACGATTCCTCGGGGCTCCGATTTGTTTAGCTAAATAACCGAGCTCTTTTACAGCCTACACATATGTTTCCCTTGTAATTTGTACTCTGTGATGTCTTGTTCTTAATCCTGTTACGTTGTTGGAGTCGTAGTAGCACAGCGAAGCGTGACATTTTTTAGCGGCGAGAGTTATGCCTCGATTTTTGTATCAGATACTTGTATAGAGATCGTTATGGAGTGACGATCCCAAGGAGAGAACTCCGGGAATCTCTCGGAATCCGCGAAACAATCGTTTGCACAGTTTACAGTCATAGTTAAGGATTCCTTTTGAGAGCAATTGCTGCTAAGACTGCTTATCGTCGACTAGTGGAGTTTCTTTTTCTACGAAATGTACGGCCGGAACGATGAAAGAAGAACCGCTGGTAGCACTTTATTAGTTGGTATCTTCATTTCCATCTAGCCATCTAGCGTGTCTAACGATTAACTTATATTTATATACGCGTTCGTTGGTGGGAGGTCGGTCAATCGCGGGTCAGTGATTGGGAGATCGGCCGATCCCGATCGAGGAGAACTATAATCATGTTTAGTCACACCTTAGAGACCTAAGAGCAGGCAGGCCCGAATCAGGTATCACTCGGCTCCAATTAACCATCTTCAATAAGATAGAACAATACTCGTGAGGGTTTTCACGTCTCGTGCAAGTGCACTTAAATCGCCGGTGAAGTGCCTGTGCCGGGCAGGATCATGTTTTTTCTACTATTATTTCAATCGCGCTAGTGTACATAAATAGTGAATAAGCGATTTCGAATTGGCACACGTCCGATCAGTTTGGCTCGAAGAAAAGTCGAGGGGGACGTGTTGGCGGGAGGGCGGGGATCGCGAGCCGCATGGTAAGAACAAGAGATTCCTATTATTCCTATTATTCATATTATATATTCTTATTATATTATTATCGCCAAGATTAATTCTATCACTGTACATCCCAATTCGTCGTGTTGTCGCGTTTGTTTCTCATTCGCGCTCGAAGGTGGACATGATTCACATGCGACTTTCGTATACAAAAGCTCAGTCTCCTGCTCCTACCGATGTCCTTCGAGGTAGTCCTCCGCATTCCATGGAAGACAGCACCGAGGACTATCTTGAGAGTAACATTTGTCATTGAGAAACCCGTCCATTAAGAAATGATTCCAGTCATCGCGATGACTCTCGAAATGAATTGTCGATCATGTCCGCTCCTAGAATCGCGCAGGGATTAGCTCACGTTATTTATTAACTGTTAATTCCCTTGGTGCCTTGATTATTTATATGCGCGTGTACATAATGGGTTTGATGGGAGGCCATCGATCTTCGATTAATGAGAAATTGTGAGGAGAATTATGTTTCCCTTTCCAGTTCTCCACTTTCTTTGTCATTGATTCTCACTCGTTCCACCCATGTTTCGCGATGCGCTCATCCTCAATCGGCAGGATTTTCTAGCAATCGGCCGAGCTCGCCAGGCTCTTTTTTTAATTCTCGATGATCTTGTACATAAGCGTGTGAGGGAGAGAGAGACAGAGAGCGCGCGAGAGGAAAGCGTGTGAATAACGAGAGTGTGACTGTGTGCGGAAAGGAAATTGTTGCGACTATTTTGCATATTGGCATCCACCCAACACCAAACGCTACGAGAACAATTATCACCAATCAAGACCCCCCTGCGCCCCTCCAGAGGGGGGTCCTTATTTATTCAAAGTCTCTGTTGCATTTCCAGTCCACCGTCTTTGATTTGAAGACTTTCGTTGCATTCTAGACATTTTCCGAGAACTGAAAGCGCGCCCCTCGGGCAGAGAAAGAGAGAGGGTACAGTGACTAGCGGATTGTTTTCAGGGGGGGTGGAAATGCATGCGACGATATATGATATTTATTGCCACGACAGATCAGGATGGCTTTACGCCAAGTCGACGATTGTCACGTTAATACGATCCTTTTTTTAATGCGAGTAAACACTCACGATTATTTATTTATTATGTATAAATAAGCTGTCGATGCACTTGTTCTCAGTGAATTAATAAAAAAAATCTGAACCAACCTGGGCTCCCAAGTTTTGTTCGTGAGGACAAATTTTATTTGCGCCTCCCATTTCTCATACTTCCTTACAATCTCTGAGTACTTAGACTGGTAGATGATACAACTAGAGCTTATAGTACTGGTACGCGGATTACAATTAGTCCTGATAAAAGTAACTAGAAAAATATTTCGCGAAGTACCGTTTGTGAGTAAGTACTCTTTGAGTGAGGGTTCAGTGACCCGGCTTGACAGTCATTGATCCCAATATCGTCGTTCATTGATGCCAGTGGTTTATTGGTCCCGAGCCAGATCCGCCGAAAGTAGAATATCGCTCGATCTCCGCCACATATTTCCCCGTTTGGAGTACAATTGTGCGGGTGGAGGAGAGATTGCGGGCCCTTTGTCAAAAAACTGTTTTACATTCCACAGATTGTCGCTGGCAGTGAAAGGGTTCGCCCGCATACGGGGCGTCCTTTGTTTCTGTTAACCCTTGGGCTACCTGAGCTCTCATGCCAGGCAGATCAGGGTCTTGCCCTCGTTCATTTTGTCCTGAACCTTGTCGCTGGCAGTTGACTTCTCCGCCTGGCCACTAATCACCGCGCACGCGAAGGTGAGTGCCACGCCAATAACCGCACTATAGAAGGCCCAGCCTAATTAAACCGACTTGAATTAGTATCCGAGTCACTCGGCAGTTTAATAGTTTCTGGCGATTAGTCAAACTTTACCGAGGCTACAGTCGGCGAGGTAAAAGGCATCGGCTTCCGGTCCGCAGATCCTCTGGACCCTTTCCGCACCCCATCCAGCGGGATACAGAATCATGCCCAACAAATAAAGTATCCCTAAAAAAAGACCCATTACATTTACAATAATTTCACTCTTCTTTGTGACTCAAGCCTCAGTGAGAAATATTGGTACCGGCGATGACTTGGGCGACCCCAGCCAAATTGAAGATACTCTTGCGCCCGATGCTCTGGACACAGCAGCCGATCAAGGCTGCCATGACTGTCAGCGACATCACGGCCAATCCCAGCGCCATAAAGAAGAGCGAGGCCTTCCAGCATCCGGGGAAGACGGCGGCGTCGGTGGCGAATCCGTCGACATTAAAGTTGGCGCAGTGCTTCTTCCCGTAGAGCCTTGTGCACCGATTGAAGATGCCCACGGTCGGCACATGGGACTCTGACCCATTTCCTGTAAAAAGCCCGGCCGGATTAGTCCTATTCTCCCCCGGCGGCTAATTTGTATTCGGAACTTTCACCGCGCCTGACAAAGGTGAACACGCCTCGCTGTCTCTATTGACTGTCCTCTAATGCATTCTTTATCTGGGAGCGTCGCCCGCAGGCATATCACCATTGTCAAAGCGGCGGCGCATCGGGGATATCGCGAGCTCCCAGTCCGATTTAAGTAAGGAGGAATCGTCGAGTACATACTTGGATCTTTAATGGCTTGAGGGCCAACTAGCCATTTCGGCGTGATGAGGCCCGATAGAACGGCCATTAACGCTACCAGGGACAAGAGCGTCCATAGTAGACTGCGACCAGTGACTATTACATAGCACATATTACCAGTCGGAGTTCCTTCCCTCTATGCCATCCTTCGACCTCTCCAATTCCTGAAACAGCCAAATCGAACCCAATCAACTCCAACTTGTTCCGCTCTCGTTCCTCGCGTCCTATTCTCTACAAATTTCATTGGGCCTTTGTGAGCCGGGACGCCGCTCAATTCTAAGTTTAGATTTCGAAGTAGGTCTGACCCTTGGTTCCTGCTAGTTTGTGGGCGTAACCTGCCTGGCTGCGTCTCGCGGACGCGCTCGCGTTCCTCGCTTCCTCGAGAAATCGTCCGATCCCCAGGGGAATAGCCGGCGCGCGGCACTCAATCGGCTTGGTTTCGCCGTGGCCAGTTCGCCGGGACTTTGATCTCGCCGCGATCTCCGAATCGCTCGACCACGCAATGACGTACGCCTTGTACGCCGTAAAAAGAGTCAAGGAGCCTCCCCGAAAGTTCACGGTGCGCCGCGCGCTCGCCGCTACGAGCTGAGACAGTCGTTCAGCTTGTGGCCGCGCGCGTTACTAGTTCTAATGTCTTCAAAATCGTTTATTCGACTATCTCCAACTCCCTTAAACTACTGCGCAGCACAGCACAAATAAAAGTGTACAAACGACAGTTTTCTTCGACTAGTCCGATTACTCAAACTTGGTAAAAAAGAATGTATAACAATTACGAGATCAACAGTGCCAGATCCGTTAATGAAATTCATCTGGTGCATCTGTGGGAGCTTTATTTTGGTAGCGTCGCGTGTGAGGCTGGTGGCGAGGGGGGAAGTGGAGGTAGCACTTAGAGGATCGTTTACTTAGGATTGCTCGGTGATAGCTGCTCTGTTTGCGCTCTCGAGGTTGAGAGAAATAAATGAGCCCTCGCGGTCTCGCGCAGTGCGGAGGGTCTCGGTGCTCTTATCTGAGGGACGGAACTACTGAAGTTGCGCGAGTCCGACTCGCTCGAGATTCCTGGGGAGCAGCGGCAGGGGGATTTAATGAAGCGTGGCTGGAATCATCGATCGGGAAGGTAGCTCTCGGGATAAGCCCCGGCGAGATCCGTGTGGGCAGACTGACGGACGGAGCGACGCGCGCGCTATCCTTTTTTCCCCTTTAATTGTCGCCTTCATTGTTGCGGCCACGCCTTCCCATAATACAGTAGGCGCGCGGGGCCCATTGTCTCGCCGCGGGCACCCATGCTGAATTAATTCCCCAACGTTCGAAGGCAACAGATCGCCGATAATGTCCAAGGGGCTCCTTCGATACGTGGAACAATACCACTGGCGAGTCCCAGTGTGTCAGGTGGGTGAGTTTGGGATGGGCGGGCTGCCTCTGCCGAACCTCCTTGTATTTACAAAACACGCGTGTCTGGGGGATCGAAAGCGGGCCGGGTTGCCGCGCGCGGCTCGAGCCATTAGTCATCGAGCAATGGGACCTCTGTCCGGCAGCTCGCATTATCGGAAAGCGAGTCAGCCAGCAGCGAGCCAGCCAGCGCGAAACTCCTCGGCTCGTAAATTCGAATCACACGCTTCCGGCCAGTGATTCTTTGCGACATCGCTCGCCGATCGACACCTGCCCGATACCTCATTGGCATTCTAATCGATCGCGGAGGTAGGTCGCCGGAAATCGAATGGGATTCTTCCTACTAGTGCGAGCGTATGTACACGAGCCTAATGGCGTCTTTTCGGTTTGATTAGCGGGGGCTTTTAATTAGGCTGGTGCTGCGGGCGCGTTCGATTTCAGAAATCGGAGACACCTCCGCTTGCGTAATCGCGCGAGAAAGGAGAATATGCGGAGCATCTGGGAGGCAGCTGTTGGACAGGTGCTCCCCTGGCTGGCGAGCCTCTTGTTTTCGCCTTCCCTTTTCCATCGTCCTTGCCGAGGAGAGTCGGAGTAGATCCTTGGAGGCGAATGCGCGCATCTCCCTTTCTCTACTCTTTCGTTCTTTTACCTGCTCTCCCTTCGAACAGCCTCCCAACACACACACACACACACACACACACACTGTCGATTTTATCCGAGGTAATTTATCGTGATTCCAGCCGATCGGGCGGACTCGCGATCAGGCTTGATCAAACATTTCGGCCAGCGATTATTCCACGAACTCTCCCAGCCCTTCGGACCGCGGAAACTCTACCCTTTCGCGTTCACCACTCGACGATACAATGTTGCTCGGCGGGTGTCGTGAGATCAAGTTTATGATAATTAAGGCAATTAGTAAGAACTCGATAAGAAAAGGATTAGTATTAACAATGGAAAATTTGTGTCTCATAAAAATTACATATCTCCGTTAATTAAAAGTAACGGCGAGACAAAACCAGTATTGATTCGTTTATTAACTATATCTTTAATAGGCTTATTTATGAGGTATTCGCCTCTAATAGTACAGAATTTGAAATGATTCCAGATTCATAAAAGTTCCAAACTCTGTTGTATTTGAAGAAAAAACTCTGTTGTCAAGAAGACAACTGTCGGCTCAATGGACCCTTTTGCGCTTCCCGATGAAAGTTCCATTTTAATGCATGCTTGAGCCCATCGACATACAGGCATACGCATGCACCTCCGTACAGACAGGGACGGGCGGGTATGTCGCATAAATAAGTGAAAGCTCTTATTAGCCGAGGGATTTGCGCGGCTCGCCGCGGCCTAATAGGATTTTAATGCCAAGTTCTCGGCCGCCGATAGATTCAGCGGGCGACGATTTGCGTTCCGGGAAGAGAGCCACGCCTCCATCTCTCCATGAATCTCTTTCGAAAGGGCTGCTGGCCTGCCTTCCCGCTGGGATCGAGACCGGCAAAAACCCCTCGTCCATCCGACGACGACGACCCACCGCGGATTACACGCTTCCCAGACTTTTCCACGCGTCCCGTCATCTTCGCGTTACATGCTTGCAGCCAATCCGGCCGACGGGTAAATCGAGCATTCCGACGGATCCCGGGATTCCTCGCTCGGTGAGGTGAATTGATTGGAGATTTCAGGAATCGCGGGTTAACGATCGCTCAACTGCGGAAATCCGCAATTACCTGTTAAGTCCCTTTTAGAGCCAAACACCTTGCGTCTTTATTAGTGCGAATTATAAATAGTGATTTAATAACTTGAATTAGAGACGATTGTTATTTCTATATTTGAATGCGGAAAGGTTTGATAAAAATCGGGTGGAAGTTGTAATTCAAGGGGAAGTGAATGCATATTCTAGTCTCGATAAGGGCCAGTTCGATGGTAAGCATTGGCATAATGGCTCGGCGAGATAATTAAGCCACCGCGGGGCGAGAGCTTAAAAGTTAACGGTCTTGTTCGAGTGCATCGAGAGTGCCGGCCAATTAAGATAGTGGCCGATCAAGGGCCCGCAGGCCGCATTGAAAAGGGGCACCCGATCCATTTCACTTTCCCGAGTCATTCGCTCTCTAGGAATTCAATCCATTCTCCTGTCTACGATCATTGCGCGGAGTAGCCTGTGCCGGTGGATTTTTCACTGGGCCGCGCGCGCACTCCAGTCACCATCTTTCGCTCGGGTTGATCTCCTTTCTTACTCCTACTCGGCTGGTTCGGTACGTGCAGTTGGAAAGGAGCATTGCCAGTCGCTGTGTCATCGGGGCCCGATACGTCATAAATATAAATTGGGCGCCGCACCCGGCCAGCACGCCCCTTGACTTCGTGCCAACGCGCAAGATAGGAGAAAACTCGGATGCAAATCATAAAATCCTCTTAAGCGTCACTGGGAGGATTTTTGCGAGTCGACAGTCGCCATAATCGCCGCCAAGGTCTCGATTTTCTGATTCTACTCAGAGAACGATAACACTGGAGGACTTAAGAGTTTAGTAGAAGATTTGCGATTCTTCGCAACCGACTTTGACGTTGCTATCAATTCGAGGGGAAGGAAGTGTGTCTGATGGCACCGCGGCCGTTTTAATTAAGCCGACCTATTTCAGGGGAGATTCGGCGAGCATCCAGCGAGATGCGTCTGCTTCCTGGGGATTGCGATAAGTCCTGTTAACGCTGCCACATACACATATAGGTGTGTGGAGCCGAATGCACCGAGCGAGAGTACTGTGAACCCGCTCGGCGAGTGCTCCGGATCCTCGATAAAGCCTAGCAATGTCGCAGAAATAGCACGCGAGAGTGGCGGCGGTACGATAAGCAAAGCACGATGACTCGACGGGCCACGTCAAGTTCTAGTCCCTTCGAAGTGCACCTAGCTCTCAGCCCCGACCACTTTAGAGAGCCGGTACAGCGCTCCCCGGCCGAGCTGCTCACTAAGCTCCGAGGACTCCGAGAGAGGAAATGGCAAAAATGCCTGACAGCACGTTTCATCCTTCGCTCGAATAAACATGTCTCGTGGCTTCTGGGACACTGATTCCTTGCCGGGTGATAGGTTTAGAAGTAAAACTCGGGAAAATGTTGAAACCGGGCGAGTTAGGAAACTTTTGACAAATTGAAAAAATAGAAAGGGCAACTTTTCCGAATTCGTGCCAATATCTGATATTTTAATAGTTTCAGCCTAGAACCTTGAATTGCATAGAAAATCAGTGATCCAAAAGAATTTTCCAGCCAAAATCGCCAAAACTCAATCAATGCACACTCTACCCATCTTCAGTGTCAAATATCTCCGGCAGAAAATTCTCGAGGAGCTTTCTCACGAGATTCCTCTTGCTCGCGCGTGCTTATTGGGAAAGCTTGTGGAGAGCGGAGAAGAGCGCCTCTTTGTGGAGCCGCGTCGCGTAGCGCCGTCACTATTTAGCACGCCGTCCACGAATCGTAATTTAAATGCATTACGAAGAATTGTCATCCCCGGTAAGTCGCCTCTAAAGATACATTCTCTCGGTCTCCCCATCACTCTCGCATCCAAACTACATTTTCTCCCGAAGGCGCGAGGAGAGAAAACAATTAGCGCACTTGGAGTGGTGCGATAATGGCCACTAATTGGCTCAGTCATTTTCCCTAGCCGAGACACGTGCAATTAGAGTTCTATCCCGAAGACTCATTGGCGAGAATGACCTAGTTTCGCTCGAGTATCTCCTCGAAAATCAGGGAATCCCTCGTTTACTAGCGTTAGTGAGTCGACTGCATTCCTTGCCCCGCGGTATGTAGGGAAAAAGGGCTCCCTGGCAACTAAAACAGACAAGGTGAATTTACAGCCGTCGGCGAGGGACTGCGCATCTGGAGATGCGATTTGATCCAGGCTTCTTATATCCCAACCCTTTTTTCCATTGGTCCTTTTTTAGAGTTAGTTTTCCCAGGCGAGTATTGTTTGATTAATCGATCTTGCATTGTCTAACGTTACTGCGCTAAATGGGTTCCTCTCACGTTCCCATCCATTTGTAGCTTCTACAATAATAACAGGGATAGATGATTCAAAACCTATTCAGCAAAGAAATAACTTCACCCTTGCAAACTTTCATATACTTAGACAAACTTAACATAAGAATCCTTCAATTGTCCTACGATTTAGGTGCCAATAATTTATAGTGTTATATGTATATATTTTCTACAATTTATTATACATATGTAATGTATGTAACTACAAGTTTATTTCTGTATTTGATGTATGGGCTGAGTGAGGTGACCCATGGTTAACGAGTCGAAAAAAGCAAAACAAAAAATAGTATACCAAGTCTCCCAATTGAAGATGGAGAGCGGTGGCGCGAAGGAGGCACTCGTTACCGAATCCATCCTTCCCCGTCACGATATGAATCGTCGGACAAATATGGTGTAGCGGATAAAGTATGCGGCCCCTCGCGTCTAGCCATTAAAGCCGCCTTATTCGGCGGCCCTTTACGTGCACGCACGTGATATCACGTGAGTAGCAGGGCTCGCGACAAAATCGACGAGCCTTCTCCTCCTCGGAGGGGCCTCGGGCCCGACCCGCTCCGTCCTCGCGTGGGAAGCGATAGTATTTCGATATCGAGGCCTAAGCCGCACCGAGACGCGCGCACGTGTTTCCCGTACGTGGACGTCGTGGATCGCGAGCCGGGCGCGCACGGTTGCGCCGCTGACTCACTAATAATCCGTGAAGGCGAACAGATTTCCCCGCGCGAATGATCCTCGCTCGCCAGGCCGCGCGCGCATAACTTGCGCCTTTTATTCTCGCGGTCGCGCATCCCCGTCGTCCCGCGGTATGAAAATGTATTTACGGCCAATCGTGCGCGCCACGTAATAACTGTCGTGGAGGTTGGCAGTGTGTGCGGCAGGTCGGCTTGGAGGATGGCGCGCGCCGGACTATGCACTTTCCTTCTTCGAGTAACCAGATCTTCTGTTTTGAGCTTTACGACCGCAGCCTCCGCGGGAACCTCTGTCTATTAGCTGGAATATCGGAAACCCGTGTCGAGGAGGGACAGGGCTGACGATGGGGACTCGGCGATTCTGTCCCTTCGGTTGTCCGAGTTGTCTGACTACTTGTTCTACTTGCTAGCTGCGTTCTGATACAGTTGCGGGACGCGAAGCCTAAAAGAGAGCGCGACGGGGGGAAAGGACAATTAATCGTCCGGCCGCTCGTTTGTACTCATTTAAAGCCGGCGACTTGACACGAAAGGGCTGGGGAGCGCGCGGAGGATTAGTGGAAAAGGGACTTTGACAATTAGCTGCCCTCGATCTTTTTACAGACGCGACGTCGTCTCACGGAAAGACGAAGCCACCCCGCGATGCATAATTCATAGTGGTGGGCCGGGCATATTGCGGCTGATGTAAACACCCGTAAATTAATGCAATTGGCGAGGGCGGCTTTCGCTCGGCAGAGGAAACGAGAGACGACCGGGCGCACAAAAGCCCTCGTCTCGGGACTAGCCACGAGAAAGCATTCATTCTGCGCCCGCCGAACTCCTCTATTCTCGATTCTTCACTTCATAAATTAAAGCGGCCGCCTTCGCCATTCGCCGCGCACCTTCGCCGAGAATTATTCTCCTGAGGGAACTATCGCCGATGGTAAACGACTTACGAGCGGTCGACTACAAATTAGAAATTCCAGCTTGGATTTCACTTCCAATTGAAAGAATTGGTATTAACTAATTCAATGTTTTTAAGTAACATTCGATTTCGAATCAATTTTTAACATTTTCGACAAAACTTACTCTACAACTATCGACTTTGGTGGCTGGCTGTTTCCTCGACGGGTCTCTGGCACTGACTGCGGTGTTCCCGTCCGAAAGCGAAGACGCGCTGTCAAACTGAAGTCTGTCAGTGGCGAAAGGTCGAGAGGCACACGAGCCGCGAGACGATGCGGCGCGCTCCGAGCGCTGGACACGACTGCAGGCCCAACACACAGCCCAGCACACTCCCGAGCAAGATCGCTCCTGGTGTATCCAAACGCTGCGCTCGGAAACCTTCTCCGCCCTCTCTCTCTATCCAACTGTGGCGCGACTCCGCATTAATTCCCATCTACCAGTCCGCCCGGGGAGAAATCCCTTTATTCCCATGAAACCCTACAATAGACAGGGTCCACCATTCTCGGGGAATCCGTGACCTTAAATACTCCGCTTCTTGTTTCCACTTGTTGATTTTCTCCAGTTTCGATTTTCTTCAGATGATTTTTCAGGTGAAATTTCGTAATAAATCCTTGATACTCTCGGATCGATTTCTTGCAAGGACGAGGGCGCAACCATTCGAGTTAATTGAACCAATTTCCGACGCCCGCAGACGCGAAGTGAACAGAGTCATTTCGATGTCGGGCTGCGTTCTACGTGAGTGGCGGTAATTAGAGAATTTAATCCGACGTAATCCCACGTGGATGCCATTAGCCATGATGTCATGGGCATTGTCCGTGTGGGTATAAGAGGCGTCGCTCAATACTTTCCCTCAAGGCTTTCCCATCCATTTGGGGGATATGCCACCCCCGGATTTCCCTCGCGTCGGATTACATTCCCCGTGAATTTATGGGGGAACACCCCGGAGATCTATGGGGCACGTGGCGCCAGCCTTTCGGAACACACGCACCATTCAGCTGACCAGTGTCGAATGCACCTAAATTCCGTGAAGTGCTCGTTTCTCTGAAACAATCGTAATCGAATTCGAGAGAAGGTAAACATTAATGAAATATGGATAAACGAAGTAAATACAGTGCGTCGGTGAAAGAAAAGGCTTCCTCGATCATTGGCGAGTCACAGGACTTGATCAAATCCTTAAAGTATTTTTGCAAATCACTGACTTCGTCTAATTAGCAGGCGAATCCGTCCAGAGCAGCCTCAACGCTTTCGCAGCGGAATTCCTCAAGTACGTCGAGGAGAATGAGGTTGAACCAGTGCCAGAGTTTATTGTAAGCGAATCTTCCCTTCGCGCTCAATGCCGGAAGTGAAGCCGTAAAATATGAAAGTAGATCAAAAGCACTACGAGAGTTCCGAGGGCGAGGAGTTCGTTGAAGATCAAAGAGGAGGATGGAACTGTTGAGAAGGGCAAAAGACATTCGCCAGTATTCCACTTGGCATTCGAGAGTGGCCGGAAATGGGACTCCTTGAAGGAAATCCACAGCAAAGATAAGTCGGCGATTGCATAAATTTATGACACATTCTACTTACTTTGATCCGACTCTCCCAACACGAAGGGAGATTCCCATTCCTGTACTGGACGCGCTCAACTTTGCCATGGAAAAGTATAATACGATTGCAGTATTGAAGTAAGTCCTGTAAAGTCATTTCACCAATGGTAAGTGATTAATTAGATTCGGGAATTGTTAGATTGCAAAACTGTCGCATAAGTGCGTTCGGCGTGACGATCATAGCGAAGATCCTGATGGAGATCGGGTGCGTGAGGGACCTCAACTTGGACATGAATCCAAACCCCAAAGAGAACTTTCATCTACTATGCTCGTCGGCTGGAAAGTTTGTTAAACTTTACCTTCGCACAACACGATCAGCGGAACTAATAGCACACATTTTTAGTTTGATGTACCTGTCACTAAAACTTTGTGAAATATCGGACGCTGGAGTCGAGGAGATCGCGAACGAATTAGAATACAGGGATCCACCGAATACACCGAAATTGTTGGCGTTAAATCTGGCGAATAATCGAATAACGGAAATAGGCGCAGGCCACATTGCTCGAATGTTGAGGACCAACAGGTTCGCTTCCGCGAATCATTCATCGAAGAAATAATCTGAAATGATTTGAGAAATGTTTTAGATCACTGGAAAGCCTCGACCTATGCGGTAACAGAATCCGCGACGAGGGAGCTTCGTTAATAATCCACCAACTATCCATGTAAAGTGTATTCACCTGACGAGAAATCATTGGAAAAATCATGCAACGGATTCCTTTCCAGGTCGATGCTCATCCACTCGGAAATCGTGGAGAAACGTCGCCGAAGGTTCGCCGAGTTGATCCTGCGGGTAGAAGAGAATCGCGTGAGAGAAACCACCAGCAGACTCTCGCAGGAGGACCAGTGGACGATCATTAAACCTCGGAAGAAGTCAAGCTTGACCCAGAGATCCAAGAAATGTAGGACTAGTGGAAAATCGTCCAAGACTGTGTTTAATAAAAATTTGTTTATTTAGCGCTTCTTCGAGTGCCGTCGGCGAGTCTCAAAACGGACGACTATACGCTGAATTCCGCGAGGTCCACGTACGAGGTAGCACCATTTCCCTGAGTGGGGAGGAATCTCGTGTATATAAATCAGCAACTTTCAGAAATCCGGCACATTCATCGCGGACATCGAGCGACATCCATTCAACTCCGAAACCGTCCCTTTCCAGAGTGTCGTCTTCGCCTGCGGCAACTTCCAATTGCAGCACTTGAATTTCAGTTGTAAATTCTTTATTACTCCACTTCTTATTACACTTTCTCCTACCATCAAACTTTAGGAGACCTGTAATTTAATCGGGAACTTTCAGTTTGCGGATTGACGGCAAGGAGTTTGAAGAGATTAATAGAATGTTTGTACTACCAGACCTACATGACGGAGGGCGACACGAGCAAAGGTCTCCTACACGTGTCGATCGAGGTAAACCACTCGTTACACTAATTATACCCAACGATTTCCTCGCCAATGTCCCTTTTCCCTTCAGGGCAACTCGTTCCCAGAAACAATCGGCGATTGGCTGAAGCTGAACGAGCTGCTGCGTCTGAGATGGGCGCGCAAGTCCACAAGTAGCATGGAAGACTACGAGGAACTCGTCCCCAAGGAAGCTCCGGTTTTGCGCGCTGCAATTAGGCAAAGAGAGAGTTTAATTAGCCAGTGAGAATCATTGGGATTGAATAGAGCGATGATGAGAAAAGAAGTGCGTGTGAGCGTTTATTGAGCTTATCCGGAAGGATCTCGGGGGGGAGCAGTAATCGGCAAGTTGTCGTGGCGTGACCGGCCGGCTTCGCGAAAGTATCTTATCTCCCGAACTTAGAACTGTTGACCTCCCGTTCACACTCGTCCCGTCGCACGCAGTGCTCGCCCGATCTTATTGTAATGTGTGAGGAGAGTCGCTCTTTGAAGACCATCGCGATTGCCACTTCCGTCCACGAGCTAAGAGCGAACGCGTGCATTATTGTCCGTCCCGGCTCTCAGAATGTTGTTTCACATCGCCGCCGCCGCTGCTTTGACCAACATCGCACTCCTGGAACTTTACACCCTCTACGATCTCTCGGACTACCCTCAAGTCGGACTCCTGGCTGACGAGGTAACTTTCCTGGGTTGAATGATTGTCGAACTCGAATCGTCGAAATCTCATCGGTACGGCAGAGTTCCGCCCTCTGGAGCACTGATGCTGGCCAGAATCTTAGTTTCTAGACTCGAACACAAGAACTATCAAATATTGGGGCCACCTTGGGAAGTTTTGAAAAATCAACAATTTTACCAACTCGTCGAATGTCAAAAATTTACGAAAGTTTTAGCCCTAAAACTAAAATTGCACGAAAAATCAGTGTTCAGAGCCCTTTACCGCACCCCAGCAACGACAAATGATGAATTTCGTCCTTGAAAATGGAGAAAAATCGATCATAGCCCAAAACACGGATTCTCAGCTGGTACCGGAAGTTTAGGTTCTCGGCCACCGTGAATCATCTCGGCCGCGTCTGGCATTCGGTTCAGCCATCACGACTACCAGCACGTTCATGCCTGATATACCCACGCTTCTCGTTGCACTCAGTGTGAAGAGCATGCGCTTCCAAAGGCAGCGTGCGACGTTAGTCTGCTCACTTTGGCACAGTGGATCGCAATACCGCATCGTCCTAACAAGGGGCTGCTCCGATACAGCCGACTCCCCGATAGAGAGGCGCCCGCGAGCCGCACTGACCTTCGTCGCTGGCATTTAATCGCACCGGTTTGCTGATCGTAGTTCGATCCCCAGTCTAATTAGCCTAGCAGACGCAGCCAGACAGATCCGTGACGTAATAACAGAGTGTGATAAGTCTGTGGCGTAAGGTGGACCGGAATCGAGCCCACGCACATTCGCCGTCTCGTAGTTGGTGGTTATCTCGGCGCGGTCCACGTGACGATAATCTGACGGCTTCCATCGATACCAGTCAGTCAAAGTGATGTCGGCATCGCGCACACGTCGCGCCGGCTAGCACAGACCGCCTCAAAAGCAGAGCTCTCGGGAGGAGAGAAATCTGTCATTGTCGACTTCCTAGACTTGCCGACATGTACGAAAATCTGTTCAAGAACCCGCTGCACCGAGTCTTCGTGTACGGGACCCTGAAGCGGGGCGAGCCGAACCATGGGCTGATTCAGGGCACCACCAATGGCTATGCCAAGTTCCTTGGATTGGCGAGGACCACGGCTGCTTATCCTTTAGTCATCGCTACCAAGTATAACATACCGTTCCTCTTGAAAAAGCCTGATATGGGATATGTGAGTATTAATCAGGAGTTGGCATTGTTTTACCTGCGAGCGCCTTTGAAGATTCTGAATGATTTCTCTTTCCATTTGGGAAACCTGAATTAGAAGTTTTTATCTAATCAACATAATATCTGGAAGCAACTGCATGTTTGCTTCGGTCCAACTTGTTTATCAGAGGCGCAGTAGCACCTCGGGCAGACGCGACTCCCCGTCTAAATTCAACTTGTTGCGCGCACACAAACGTGTAACTGCGTCAGATGTAAATAACAGAGATAATGTGAGTGATGGTCTTGTGTGTGTTTTGGACAGCATGTGGTCGGCGAGGTGTATGACGTCGACACGAAAATGCTGAAAAGGTTGGACGAACTAGAGGAGCACCCGAATTTCTACGAGCGCTCGGAGGATACAGTACTTTGGGCGACCGAAGCCAAGCTCAAGACGAACAGTAACTTTGACGAGGTAATTTTTATTATCATCTTCGAGTTCGTAGGATTAAAAATGGCCTATCTCAAGCCCAATCTGGGATACAGGTCGACGAGACACTCAGTTTCTCCATTTTTTGGTACCGACCCATATCTTATCGATATTATGACCTTCGACTCATTTTGCCACTCGCTTTTTATACTCGACAACAATTGTATTCACGCATTCCCCCGCAGATTGGCGCACTAACGAAGGTCTGGATATACTTTCTGCCCAAATTCCGACGGTCGTTGCTGGACCAGATGATGTACAAGTCGTACAGCAGCAAAGGAGGCCACGGGCTCAAGTACTGCGAGAAGTACGTTCGCGATCAGTCACACGATCATCGAAAGGAAGTTCTTTCCGAGTGAAAATCATAGCTCGCTGATGTTTCTTTCCAGTGACGAAAGCTCAGCAAAGCTCGAAGATGTACTTTAATAAGCGATAAATATTCTCCACTGACTGTCTACCCCTGGGAGAAAAAGGCAGGGGGTGCGTGTACACACACAGCCGTGTCGGTTTCGCCGTCCTGTGAATTTTCTGCGAGCGTGCTTTGCTGGTAGTTGTTGATGAGACGATTCCCCGATTGTACTGAGCATAGAATGGATTATTGATCGCAGAGAGATCCCCGTCGAGAGAAATAGCGCTGGTGGATCTCGAGAGGTAACAAGAGCGCACTATTGTTGCAGTGTCCGGAAGTGTATCGCACAGCCGCGATTAAAGGAAACGAGCTTTTACTGTGGTCTCTACATTCGGGCGCGTCGAGTAGTACAAAAATACGAAACTCAATAATGTAACACAGTTGGTTTAAGGCTGCCTTACATACTTATGTACAGTTCTCGAGAGACAGGAAAAATATATATCTTGTGTATGTATAACATTTTCTACGTATAATACATAATGAAACATCGAAATCTGAGCGCCTACTTGTTAGTTTGTCTACCTAGGTATTAAAACATCCCTTCGCCCAGCTGTCCTTTACAGCTGGCTGTATAGGTTCATCAAACAATACCACCACTTGTTGTCATCGAGCTTTTATTATTCCAATGTTCATCGTTCGCCACGGATTCCTCGCATCCCCTTTCTCTCACATATTCTCCTCGTTCGCTCGCACGCGCACACTCTCTCACTATCTACCTGGCATTCTATCGCTCTTTCTCTCGCTCTCTCTCGAGTTAACAGTAGCGATAAAATTATATTATTTCAACTAGTCAGTAACAAAAGGCAGGCTAGCCTCCCCGGCTCTCTCTCTTTCAATGTTTGCGCGGAAGAGGAGACTCGACACTCTCCCCGAAGAGACACGCTTGCACGTATCTCCTATGCAGGGTATTCCACACACTCGATTCTCCCCGTGATGAATTCGAGCCCTGAAGACACCCCTCACCGTCTCGCATCGCACGTGGAGTCGAGCGTGATTATCTTTCATGCCTTAGCCGGACGTAGGACGAGCGAGTGCGCTCGCTCGCGTGATACTGAACAGAAACGATGAGCCCTTGAGCATGCAGACCTCTCTCGCGAGTGAAACTTTGCTGGTGTACAGTATACGTGGACACTACCGTTGCGGCGAGATCATTGACACACACTGCAGGTGGTTCGCGAAATAAAAAAAAATGCTTAAGGCAGTACGGTTAAGTTGTCCTAGGAAATTTATTATAAATAATCACATTCTCATCCTTTATCTTTTTGCTATACAAGGCTTCCTCCTGTTCGACGCCTAGCCCGCAACATCCACACAACTCGCTCTCTGCCCGAAGAGTAGACCCTTCTGATCCGTTCTTACTCCACACATTGCTATGCTGAACGTCGCGTTCGTTCGTGCGCGACATCGCTTTCGGAAACAGAAACTCCGAAACTCAACAAAAGTGCTTAAACTAGCGTCAACAAAAGTGTACATAGGTCTTTCGTTTCGTATGTAGTCGACATACTTCTCGTTCCTATCCCATCGATCTTCTTTAGTCAACTATTAGCATCATCATCATCGTCATCATCATCATCATCATCATTCTATTGAACCGGTATACACGACTCTCCGCTCGTCTTTACTCATCCGCTCCTCACGACTGATATATTCGTATATATATATATATTTATATAGATTTCTGCTCAAAGTACTTTACTTCTTCATTAATTCTCTCGCGCTTATATGTTATAATGTGTATTTTGTTTCCTATACCGTTCCAAAGCCCAGCCCCGGAGTCCAGTTAGTTGTTTCCTCATTAAATATACAGTTATGTGTCTTGTAATAGATGTAGACGTATTTGCTGTTCGATGACGTACGCTGCCATTGAGCCGAACAATTTCCCTCGACGTGTTCCGGGCCCGAGAAAAAGAATCGCCCTCACGCAGCCAGCTATGCCCATCGGTCATTTTTCCGTTCTCTTAGTACACACACAATAAATAATACACCGAGGGGTCAGTCTCACTGAAACGAGGTGAGGTGCACCAAGTTCTATGGATTCACGGCACAGAGTATCTGCTTGTACCGGAAGTCCTGTGACTCGCGCGGATTGGGAAGGCAAAGTTTCGCGGCAGTAAGAGCGCACGTGCTAAGTGAAAGTAGCACCGCTTTAAACCACGTGGCTTAATAGAAACCATGGAATCTAACGTCCGCGATCAACTCTCCGTAAAGTTTTCAGCCGGTCAAGACAATCTCGCGGGGAGGACTTGAGCCTCGCGGCCGAATCTCCACGAGTCCCAGTTATTGGCGGATAAAATTAAATCTAAAAACCTTCGCTAAACGCTTGAGCATGTAGTAGTTATAGGAAAATAAAGTTTCGCGCGAGAAACGTGAGGAAAAAGCGGCTCGACTCGATCAGCCGAGGGTGTAAGGGCTGGTTGGACGCGGTCATTGTAAGCTCGGGCCTTTCTTTTATCGAGAATAAAAGTGGCATGTACGTACTTTTCGTGATGCATGCTGTATGATACACGGTGGCATCCTAGATTCTAGAAAATATACTTTATAGCGCAGCTGGGCCACGAAACGGAGAGAGAGGTGACGATGTAGTGATTGTTTTTGTCATTTGACTCGATCAGGGTGGAAGCTTTCAGCTTTGATCTTGCGAGAGAGCACCATATTTGTTGCCCAACGAGAGCTTGGGTGCTTGTGACTGTGTGTCCTGCATGCTGTACGCCGATCTACTGCCTCCTCGGTTGCGGACTTCCTCGAATGAGCCCTCATCTCGTTTCCTGCAGCAGACGCATCAACTTTGACTGAAAACTTATCTATTTAATACATTATCCATGATAAAACCTCCTCAATCCCCCATGAGTCAATCATACCTTCTGCCCCAGGCACCAGCAGTTTCGGTAGCCGGCTTATTCGAGTTGAGTGTAGGGAAGTACTCCTCACTGTGGATATCAGGTGCGATATTTCTTGACCTTGCTCTCGGACTAGGTGATATTGTTTGAGTGTTTCGTAAATGAGGTGCTTTGTAGCTACTGCCACCAATTGATGCGACAGGAGGGGGTGGTGGGGGTGCTGCTTCCTCCACTACTGGTTCAGGTGGTGGCGGTGCTACCTCGGGCTTCTTCCATGGCCCCGAATGCTTGGCATTTCCTTCCCCAGACTCACCATCCGAACTGTTATCCTCCCCGCCTCGCTCGTCATCCGAGCCCATACCGGTGGTTTCATTTACTGTTAGATTGCCGATCTTTAGCCCGGTGTAGTCCTTCTTTTCCTCCTCAAAGACTTTCCATTCATCTTCATCCTAAGAGTAATCGAGGCCATACATTTAAATTTCTCCAAATTAGCCATATTGCAGAAAATTGGAACATGACTCATTGCACTTGATAAAAACGAGCCAGGGAATCCCAAGTAGCGCAATATACCAAAGTAAGATAAGACGCCGGTGTATTAAAGAAGCTTCGCCGCTAAAAGAACTGTCGCAGTGTTTTGCTCTCGAGCGTAATCTCGGAAGAAATGCTATTTTCGGTTTGAAGGAGCGTAAAAGGAGTGTGCGACGTGCACGCCGGTGATGCGTGATCACATGGATGATCGAGGGGTTGTGACTGCGGAGCATGTCGGGGTGCTGCGAACCAGCTGCCGCAATTCCGCGTGACCGCCCTTAGGGCTGTAGGCCGCCGGCGCTCGCCTAGCATCGCGTCTCCCGTTACATAACCGAATCGAAAGCCGATTCACCGGCTAGTCCACCCACGAATTCCATTACTCCGTTAAGTCGATTAAATCGAGCAATCAGCCGAGTGACGTTTCCACGGAACAAATATGGCAGCGGCCTATGGCCAGCACACCGCCTCGATCTCCCCCGAAAATCGGCCCACGTTACCCACCAAGTGGAGGCGACGGGGGAAAGCGGGCGAGCCCTCTCCGCCCCGGGAAATCCGGCGATACTCACCCTGACTTCGACCTGCTGGGACTCCTCGGCGCCCTCGGGGATCGGGACGATCGGCTTCTCCTTCAGCTTAGCTTTCTCGAGGAGCTTCGCCTTCCCACTCTCCTCGAGCTTCTTGGCGATCTCCTCGGTAGTGGTGAATTTCTTGCCCTTCGATTTCTTGCGGTCCTTCTTCGCGAAAAAGTCGTCGAGATCGGCCATCGTGGGGCTGCGCTTCCCTGCTGCGGCGTCTCTGGGCTCGTCCTGGCGGCGGCGGGGGCTTCACTCGTTCGATCACTCGCTCGCGCGCGGCGTGCACACGCGATAGACTCGCACCGGGATATCTGGAAGCCTCGAGCCTTTTTTTCCTCACGGGAGAGCGCACGAGGGAGAGCCTTAACGCGGACTGATCGCGGATGCTGCTGCCGTCCACATGGGCTTGTCTCAACCGGAAGTTACCGCCGCACGCCGGAGTCAATGCCACACCCGAATTAACATTCCCTTCCCGAAAAGTGGCGAGTTCGGGGGAGGAGACGCCGCCGAAAAATTACAGGGCACAGCTTCGCTCGGAGGGAGTGCGAGTACGGGACTCTCGGCTGGAGAAATCTCGGAAATATGCGAGTTCGAGGACGATTATGTGGCGCTGCTTGTCCAGCAGAAAGGCCTGCAAAAAAACAAGGACCTCTAACCTACATTCAGGCACGTTTCTAGGCTTGGATGCTTTCGGGAAGCTTTTTTGGGAGAAGGCAAGTTTACTTTCTTAATTAGCGTGTAATCGTTCACCGGAAAGCCACTGGAGCATCTCTGTAGCTAAATGCCAGAGGTTTGAAAACTGAGGTTAAACTCCTCCATATTCTCTCTCTCCGCTCTTTCAGCCTGGCGCTGTGATCGATCCTTACTCGTCGCTTCCGGTATTTGAAAGTTTGGCGGTAACGTTTCCATTCGAGAGTAGCATTCCTTCGAGATTCAAAATAGTCTTCTAGAAAAGTATTTTGAAAATCTCTTATGAAAATTCATATAAAAAAACTATTAAAAGCCTCGAATGTCTGAAAATCGGTCTAACACGTTCCAGACTAAACCGCAATTGGTTCACAAACCCAGGAAACGCATTTAACCTGATTTTCAAACGAATAATGCGGGAACTCAAACATCGTCCCATCTAGCGGCGAGAAGTTGCACTTAGCACCCATTACCAAGCGAGGGAAAGAATAATGTCTTGTCGCGGGGTGGGGAGTGCACAGGCGTAGTTGTGTCTGAAAAGCAGGGCATATATCGGCTGGCCTTCTTGATTTCTCAGTAATCGTGTCTAGCCTTGTCAGAAAGTATCCGACGTGCGGTGTCTCCTATCACCGCGCCGGTGTACTACTCTCCGCGTAGAGAAGGCTCGTGCGGGCCATATCTGCCAGACTTCTCCCTCCCTCCCACAGTCTCTCTCTCTCTATCTGAAACGCGGTGTCTCTCCACGCTCGAGAGTAAGCAGTCTCTCGCGCAAACTGCCCGAATTCCTGAATCGCGGCCTCTGACAGTTCCGCGCGCGGTCGGGTAACGTAGAAGGCGAAAAGACCGAGGAAGGAAGCCGAGAGAGGAGCAGCGAGGCGAAGCCTCCGCTTGCGAGGGAGGAAACGACAAGCGAGCGAGCAGTGGGCAAGCGGCCTCGGCTCTAGTCGGCACTCAACCTTCACTGAGAGGCCCTCTGAGAGCGACACTTCTTCCTTCCAAGCTCGGCCTAACGTCTCGCGGAAAGAGAGAACGCGAGTCGATACACAAGGAGGCGAGGGCACCGCACCGGCGAAGTTCATGTGTAAGAACGAGCCGCGACTCCACCATGAGGCTCACGCAAAAGTGTTTCGGCAACATCCACAAGATGCTGGACTTTTATTCCCAGTTCAACCCCTCGCCGCTTTCGATAAAACAGTTCATCGATTTCGGTGAGTTTGGAGACCGAGTGGCTTTGCCTCCTGATTGGCGAGCGCCGCGCAGCCTGTCCACGATAGACTGGCAGTCTCGAGGGGATTTCTAATATTATTCGGCCAAGGGCTACCTTTCGATCCTTACAACCTTTCCGATCGATTCGAATCGCACACTACCTCCCGATGCCTTTTCCTAATCTAGACCCTTCGTGCCCGCAATTCTGTTGGCTGTTTAAACTGGTTTCCACGGACTAGAAAATCGCATCATCGCGCCTAACACCGAGTAATGGAAAACGATGGCGTTGCTTGCCATTGCTCGAGCTCCGCACGCCGCTCGCAGATACTCTCCTAGAGTAATTCCCTATGTGATTTTGTTGGTGTTGATAGTGCCATTTGCTTAGTCGCTCGCGACAATCATATGGCACACGGTTCTTTTAGGCGATAAGCGGCGATAGTCTGCGCTCGCTTTCGATGATGTAATACACTCTTTCGCGCTGGTAAACAAAAGTCTGGCGAGATTTCGTAGCGGTCCGCTGCCCGTTTCCTGCCCTACGACGGTCACGTACGCCACTCCAGACGCACCTTGCAGTAAAAACTTATGTTTAACGAGGGTACCTGGCGAAACAGGTTTCCTTGGCGGATTTGATGAATTTACATCGCGAAGCTCTGTGGTAGATTTATCTGCTTACTGATTTACAAGTGTTATGGAGGCATTTTTACCCAAGAAGATTGGCGTAATATGGTCCTTACTGTACAATGGTCACATTTGCGCTATGGATGCTAGGAAGAGTTCTACCCAGTTAGAATTCGAGATCTTTGAGAAATGCTGACAAAAGAGGAATAGAAATTTTTCGATTTTTCGACGGTTTCGCATTTCACCCGAATTTTTGATATTTCAACAGTTTAGGCATACAAACTTTGATTCTGCACAGAATAACTGTTCTATAGTTCATCAGAATGAGATATGCCTTATACTCAAAGCATAAGTCTCCCAACTGAAATTCTCTCGTCAATAACGAGTGCATCCGCTTGCAGACTTCAACGATGGGCTCCTGCAGTGAGCGAGCAAGGCACTAGACCCCGCTTCCCCAGTGTGATTGAGGAGGTCAATGGCCCCACTAAAAAGCATTAATTCCCCTGTTGTGTCTCGGGGAACCCGCGGTGGCCCAAGCGCGCGTTTCCCGTACACTCGAGCGAGGAAGGTGAGCGTGGCTCAATCAGAAATTGGAGTCCGAGCTCAAGGAGTTTCTTGTTTCCATCGTCTCGAGTACAGGCTGATTCATTTGCCTTTCAATCCCAAGTGTTATACTCCAATTTTTACACTAGAGTTAAGGAAACATTACTGTATAATTAAACTGATCAGACTATTTCTAACTATGTTCTAACTCCAGTGAGAACTGGACAGAAGCGATTCAAAGTCAGTGAATCAGCCCGTACACGTTCGCAGCTGGCAAGAAAACCTGTACGCAGCTAAAGGAGCTCACGTTTCAATTGCGCTCATTGTCAGCTGGCCACAATGAATCAGAGGGCTACCCTTATTCAACCCATTCGATCATTCACACGTGGACTTTGCACCAACAACAACCGACCGAAATCCTCCCAACTCTGACTCATCTCTCACCCGTCCATCTATCTCTAATAGTTTCCCTCTCTCTCTCTCTCCCTCCCGCCAGACTGATAATCCCGGCGGATTGCCTTTGCTATTATTCTCGGGGCATAAACTGTTTGTTTGCCACGCAGCTTGCGCGGCGTGCGAAGTATGCTAATAGTGCTGGGCTGGTGCGCTCCGCACATCCTGCTTCACCTTCGATCCACCTGCGATTACCATTGGGCCCGTTGGATGAGATGTCCGTGCTAGTCGTTTCCTAGAGTCTGCTCGCGCAATGTCGCCCGGTGGAGTCGATGATTAAACGAGACTGGCATGGGAATTGGGGGGCGTTGAGGTTATGGACTGACTGTCCCACTTTCCGGGGAGCCTTTTTTGCACGTCTGACTCGGATGAAGCGAGAATTCCTGGTGGAATTTGTGAGATTACGTTGCGGGGAATTGGATTGATGAATTGGACGAGTGCCCGAGTGTAGTTGTTAGTAGAGGATGGCAGTGCAGGCTTTGCACTGCCCACGCGGTTGTCTGACGCAATGGATGATGCGCTTCTCGTCGAAATCGGCGAAATCGCGCTTATCCCTTTGACGCGGGTTTTGAAATCGCGCTGACGTAGGATTCGATAAACCGACTGGTTTAACCTCTACCTTTGAATAATCGGGAATTGGACGACGCCCATCTCGAGATTAAAGAACTTTGCTCGTCTCTGGAACTGGAATAACAACTGGTCGGTGCGCTTTTGCCACAGTTCCGATAAAACGGTTTCCTGTTCTAAGCGAATCCCGCGTAAATGGGAAACGCTCGGAAAGTGGGCCGCGTCGAGTTTCACTTTTTTCCGGGAGCCAATCCGGTGGAAGGTCGAATCCATTGTGGTCGGCGAGTGGCCAATGGCTAGGTAGGAAACAGATGTTGCCTTGTCCGGACTAATTAAAACGGGAGATGATCTGCCATGGACTTGTTCCTGCGAATAATACCAGAACTCGATCATTTCCGCCAACTCTTTGCTATTCATACTAGATAAGCCGCACATCCAATTGTTTTTGCCGCTTTATCGTGAGACGACATGAAACAGACACTCGCCGGTTTTAGATTAGAGAAGAAGCAAGCGTTGCTTCCTCGTAACGATTGGCCGAGCGTTCCAGAGGGAAGAGTATTGTGCCTCTGTGTCGATTGACCATTGCGATAAGCTGACTGTTATTATCGTCTACTCTCGGCAGAAGTTCCGTATTCAGCACTCGCTCAATTTATACATAGAAATGCCTTCTGTGTATAATAGTACTCATTATTCATGCCATTAGTCCTGCCAATACTGCGATAATAACCGGCTGCAAGTCACCGCGAGTTCCTCGACTCCACATTTCGTTATCGCCGGGCAAAAGAGAAATGAAAAGGCTTATCGCTCGAATTAACGTACGCGCATGGTGTTTGTCGATCGGGCGTAGAAATGCCCCGAAAAACCTGATAAACTTTTAATGTTTTTAATTCTTTTATTCCGCGAAAGACGCGCGTGCGTAATTAAATGGAATTTGTCCTGGGAAAAGTCCAATTCCCTTCGAAACGGAGCTTCTTTCTATCGGATGAAACAAGTTGCACGCGTGTCGAGCGTCAATCATCTCTCGAGAAAAAGAGGAGTTTGTCGCTCGCTCGAGCGAGCGAAGCAACGAGTCGCGCTAATCTGACAACCTGTCAGCAGATGCCGTTTGCGTAATCCGAAAGTTCTTTACTCCCGAATGCTCGACGCTTTGTTGTGGATATCTACGATAACAAGTGGCTCTAGAATCGATTTCGGTAAGATAAGAAGCTCGCTTGCCATTTCAGAGAGAGTAAGACGCCTTCCTCTTTGATTTTTCTTCGAAGAATCATCTTAGCAATGTTGACAGTAACACAAGACAGGATTCAGCGATGCGTTAATTGTTCGAATGCTTCGATGATTATTGCACAATTGGAAGTGTGAATTTCAATAAGTCCGCTCGTCAACAGGCGACAAATGATCCGCGGGTGATTCGAGTGTCGGATGCATAAGGTTACATAAAACACTCGATTCTGTGTGTGACACACACCGATGAAGCCATTTTTCTCCGGCGAGCAATTGCGCAATAAAGCGCACATTTCCACGATGCGATCGACAGTGCTGTACGCGCAATTGTAGTAAGTCTGGGGATAAGTGGATTGAGCTCGAATCAGAAAACAATTTAGACAACGCCTTCCCCATAAACCAATCCCATTTACTTATAATCAATTTAATATTCCAACTCGATTCCAGCTCGGAATCTGCCGTGACGAGTCACCAGGCGAATCCTTGCCGAGTTCCTGGTGGCAAAATAAAAATAAGCCGCGAAAAAAATAGAAAATCCCCCCGCGAATTCCATTACGTAATATCGTGAGAGTGAATTCGAGAAGACGTCAGGTTGAAAAACAAAACCGGCTAGCGGGGATTTAGGTGGTTCGAGAAAGAAGTTATTCCGGTCGAGCGGGCGCGCGTGTATGGTTTTGAGCGGGCCAGGTCCAAAGTCCAGGAGGCTCGTCCGATTTATTCTAGACGCACACGGGAAGTAAACACCAAGTCTTTCCGAATCGGCCCACGTCATTCGTCTCATCTCTCTCTCTCTCTCTCTCTCTCTCTCTCTCTCTGGTTGAGAGTGTCCTGGCGTTCGAAAGCGACAAAGTTTCGCAAGAGGCCGAGGGACGCGTGGACTCGGCCCGTTCGCCCTGGCCACCTTCGAATCGACTCGATTCGCCAAACTCTGCCTCTGTTTTCGTGGCCTCGAGACGCTCCCGCGGTATCTCGCTCCGCTTTTGTGATGGAAACACGAGCGTCTCGTGACGCGTCGCGCATGAAAACAGGGAATTATCGCCGCTGATAGAAACTGTTATCGAGGTAGCTCATTAACATTCGCCCAAGCGAACGCGCCGAGAGATGTGCGTGTCCTCTTTTCTTGGACGATAAATCTTTATCGACGCCGGCCGGCACGCGCGTCCATTTAAAGTCGCCAGCTTTCTCGGGTTGGAGAGGCTAATCGAGTATATGACGTTCTCCCGGCAGGAAAATGGGGAAGGAAGAGCTGGCTGCCGGTGATAGGTCGCCCGTGCAATTTCACGCCAATTTCTCGGCCCACCAGTGCACTTGGCAGTGAATCAGCTGCTCGCCCTCGCACGCTCAGCTGAGCATTCGCGGAATGTGATCGGATCTCTTTCTCCCCTGCGATGTCCTTTCGCCTTTCGCCCATTACCACCGAGAGCAATTTCCAATATCGGGAGGTTGCGTGGGCTTCGCAGAAATTCCATTCTGCGGAAGATTAATCGAATTTAATGTCAACCGAGTGAAGCTGGGGAATATTAAGGCTGTTATCGTACATTTCCACGATCTACTGCCGAACGGCGACGCGTCATCGCATCACTCATCGTCCGCTTATAGTCCTCGTCTGGACTGCGTACTAAGCCTCGATGATTTTTTAATTCGGCTCGCCCGAGCGACACGTGTATGTTTTTGCCGCTCGAAGAGATACCAAAGTATACTCCACTCTAATAGAAAACACTTCCAGCAACTTGAAATTCTCGAGTAGTTCAATCAAAGTCATTGAAAAGGTGACTTGGTTTCGGTTGGAGAACACAGTGAGTCCTATCAGGATCTTTTCCCGACTGTTCTCGTAACAATTAAGCCCCAGATCAGCGCCGAATTCTGCGGATAATCTGCTGCTACAAGCGCCTGATAGCGCAGCCAACATAAACAGAGTGCGGATTGTAAAAGAGCAGCGCGATAAGCCCTTATCAAGTTTTGTCAGGGACGCTCTGTTACTAGCTTCACCGATAGAGAACGATTTTCGAACGATCAATATCTCGAGCGATATCGAACTCCTATAAAACCTCTAGCCCAGTTGCATCCTTGGCTAAATTATAGTTGATGCGACATGTCGCTTTCCGCCGAATTTCAACTGAACAACAAATGTAATATAAAAACAGACAAATTGGGAGGAATTGATTTGGTTCCAGGAAAACCACGAGCTCCCACGCGATCCGAAAGAGTATGCTAATAAGCCGGGTGGTTTTATCATTTGCGGTGCCCCGTGAAAACATAATAATTATATCCGCGGGAGGTGTCAAGCTGTCGTGATAAGGTTGTCAGGCGAATTATCACGTTGCCGGTGACGCGCGGTACGCGACCAATCGCAAAGATATATGCCTGGCCGATCCCCGAGAAAGGAAAAAACAAGATAGGACCACTCGAAAGTAGATCGGACCAATCTGCCGATATTTAGGATAAGCTTTCCCTTATCGCAATGCATTTCGCGCTGACAACTCTGTTATTACGGAAGAAGAGGCCACTTTAAGTTAATCGTGTTAATGTGTGATATCTGATTGAGCTGGGATTTCTTTCTGATCTTTCAGGACTAAGCGCCTGCGAAAGGAAGTCTTTTATATTCTTAAGGAAGGAGCTGCCAGTCCGGCTGGCGAACATTATGAAGGAAATCCACTTGCTGCCTGAGAACCTGCTGAAGATGCCTAGTGTGGGGATCGTCAACAACTTGTACGCCACTTCCTTCGAGGAAATCATACACTTCGAGAAGTCCGATATCAGCGAGACCACTTTGGACAAGTGAGTCTCTTCAAATCTCCGTCCACTGGCCTAGACACACCCTCGATATTTCACAATAGGTCCTCCAACGCGTAACTAATCGATTACTGTGACGTACTTCAATGGTTAATTGTCTCTTTCAGATTCTGCCAGGCGCTGGTGAAGATCAGGAATCGGCATGTGGATGTGGTGCAGACGATGGCGCAGGGTGTCCTGGAGCTCAAGGATTCGTATGACGTTGATGTACAGACTGAATATAGTATACAGTATTTTCTGGACAGATTCTTTATGTCTCGAATATCTATTCGAATGCTCATCAATCAGCACAGTGAGTAGTGGCGATTTGGATTTGATTGGATTGTTCATTCGTGGCTGGATCGTCATGCGGAGTTTTCTTACAGCTTTGCTCTTCGGCGGACAATTGAACGGACACAGTCGACACGTCGGATGCATAGACCCGTCTTGCGACGTGATCAGTGTTGTAAAGGACGCCTACGAGAATGCAAGATTCTTGTGCGATCAATATTACCTGGCTAGCCCGGAAGTGATAATCAAGCAACATAATGGCAAGTTTGACATAGCGTCGATTGTACTGGAGTGTACCTGTGTCCAAGTTCGACACTTGGCATTACCAGATTTTCTCGATTCATTTCAGAGCTTGACCGATCTAGCGAAATTAGAATAATTTATGTGCCGAGTCACTTGTACCACATGCTCTTCGAGCTGTTTAAGAACAGTATGAGAGCAATAATGGAGCATCACGGCTCGGACACGGACAATTATCCGCCGATCGAAGTGACGGTCGTCCGCGGTAAAGAAGACATTTGCGTAAAGGTGAGCAACAGCTAATTCTCCGCAGAGAACAGGAATATTGGGAAAAGCTAGATTGACGAATCTTCTGTTCGCGTTTTAATAGATGTCTGACCGAGGGGGCGGCATAGCTCGCTCGCAAGTGGACCATCTATTCAAGTATATGTACAGCACAGCACCCCAACCCAGTAAAGCTGATGCTCACACTGTTCCTCTCGCCGGTTATGGCTATGGTCTTCCACTCTCGCGATTATACGCCAGGTATTTCCATGGCGACCTCATCCTTCTGAGTTGCGAGGGCTTTGGGACCGAGGCTGTTATATATCTGAAGGTACACACCCGATTCTAATCATGTATCCTGTAGTTTTGAGGTTTGGATTCTTAGTGGATGACTACTGTTATTTCCAGGCGTTGTCCACGGAAGCCAATGAGCTTCTTCCGATCTTTAACAAGACTTCTTCGAAGTTCTACCGAACCCCAGTTCCTACTGCCGATTGGAGCAGTCAGTGTGGCGGGGGAATGGCCACGAGGCAGTTGACCATGAGCCAGAATCAGGGACACAGGCTTCCCCACGGCAGGGAGATCAGCCACTGCTAGCGATTACTTTTATTTATTCAAGCAATTTCGGGAAATAAGTATTCTAGAGCGCACCCTCCGTCGACGGTGGGCAGAGGCTGACAAATTAGCCGATTAATTAACTATTATGTCACTTGCTGCTTTTCGGGGACCCAGTGCTGTCAGTGTTGCTCGGCATATTTCTTGCTTTCAATAGGGCACATATTTTTCTTGGACTAATTTTCTTACTCTCGAGTGGTAGAAAAGGCTAACCTTTATTAGGGCGGACGGAGGCGTTGCAGTCTGATCCTCATAGTTTTCGTGAAGTTAAGAGTGAGAGTAATAAATCCAATGAAGAGTAGGATACGAACTAATTGTACCGCGAGTAGGATACATATCAACTCGGTGTTAAAGATTTCACACAATCTTACCATTGTGTCTTCATCGCTTCACTCTTATGTTGGTACAATGCAAATTGAACTCGCAAGCCCAGGTGTCCAGATCTTTTATCGAGTTTTTAATTTTTAGAATTATTACTGCTCCTGTTTTACATTTTTACCCTGCTCAACATTTTGCGACCTACTATTAAATTTTCCACCCATTTTAATCGTCACTTATTCGAGTCGAATTAGAAGTAGGTCTGGACACTTGCGATTTTAAAAAAACTTCGAATGATTCGCGTATTATTTTACCGATGCAAGCCGGCATCTTTGAAGTAAGGAGCAGAAGGATAAAGTCCAAACGCCCCGATAGAATTGACGACAGATTCGTGGGCGGATCGGTGCACATAAGCTGGAGCGCATGCCACAAAGTGGGAACTGTGATGTTATATGCAATTTCGTTTTAAGCATTGACGCTAGGCAAACTACTGACTGTTATTACTGTACGGCACAAGGTGCGTCACACGTGGCAGGCGACCGATCGCACAGCTTTCCCTGTTGAATCGAGTAATGCGATGAAAGAACGAGCGAATCAGAACTACTCTCCATAGACTGGGAAATCTTCACTTTTTTTTACCACTTCACGAGTGCGAGGACTCCGAACACTATTCTCGATGCATTTCTTCTAATCGCTAGGAGCACATACACATATTTCTGCCCGGTGAGAAGGTCGATGATTATCGCGCGTGCAGCTTAGAGATAATAAACGCGCAACCTTCTTTTCTACAATGAATTCCGACAAGTCGCGAGACAGACCTAAGAAACACTTGTTAATCATTGGTTCCTAATGAGGATTCGATAGCGACATAGATACCGTTCCGAAGTACATTTCGACACGAGTTTCTCAGCTTTTTGCGTCTCTCACGAGGACGGTGTTCGCGATGCCACGTTGTGTGTGTATACATATTGTATATGTTTCCGATGTACATACGACGATATTACGTTTCTAGGATAAACTCGGACGGTGATGACCTCGCGTAGGCGATAATTTTTAGTTTCTAACGATTTACTAGAGAGGTGTGCGCGCCCCCGCGGCGCCACTGTGAGATCTTGTAAAGCATTGTTAATAAACAAACACTCTATGTGATAGAAAGGCTTCGTCCCTTACCTCAACAGACCTGGAACATGCGGAAGGATAGGCTCCAATGAATTAAACAACGCGACTTAATGCATTGCTGTACTTTTATTACGTTTGGCCATGCGTACCAAAGATTGATCGCTCGACAAATAGTTCCCTCTGTCTCCACACAACTCTCACAACGCTCGCTGAACAATAAAAAGTACGTGTCCTAGTAGTAACAATCGGTATTCATCCGTTTTCTATCGTTTTATAAAATAATGCTACCCCTATGTACACGCCTGGCGTGGATGAAATCTGCTCAGGTGAGCCAGCAGAACGTAACACACACAGCTGGCGAAGAACAGTGCGCTAAAGTGGTCGATCGAAGGCTAGTAACCAAACTCTATTCAGTAACAAAGCAACAGGCTCGCGTTGAATTCGATAGTGAAAGACGTTCTCGGGTAGAACGTAGACTTAGAAGGAAGAGGACGATAAACAAATAAAATTTTTAAACGCGGAACAACAGTAGAATTAAAATAAAAGATTCAAAGGGATAAAATGTAACTAAAAGACGCTTTCGAAAGCCGAATGGTTATTTGAGGGAGACTAGTGAACACATTCAGAATTGATTTCGTTGAGCTTCCTTCCTTGCTTCCCTCGCTCGGTCCCTCCTGTGCTCGCACTCTCCCTCCCTTTCTCACGGTTGTTCCTTGTCGAGGTTTTGGCACCGACAAAGTACTCGTACTTTGGGCACATAGTGTCGCGAATGCGCGCTCGAGTAAGTTTATCACAATAGTAAGGTTCGGAATTGCGCGTTCTACATTTTGAGTTTCTGTTTACACACTCTCTGCTTTTTCTTTATACAGGAATATAGAATGACGGGGTGTACATACGTGTGACTCGTGATTGTAACATCCAAAAATACAATCTCGCCTATCTCACCTGTGCGAGCTTCCCAAGGTACTCTCATTGTTTCTTTGTTTCTTTAAACGGAATTGCACTGGTACTGAATTCCAACGGGTCATACGGGTCGTATGAAAATTAATTACACGCTTCGCGGAGCTTTAAAGCTAGTCAAGCACTTCATTACTGATCTGGGAAAGTACGCTACTTAGAATGCTCGATTGAATCCTTGCAATCCCAGTCCCCGAAAGCCAAACTCGCGCGACGTCCGACCGAGTAGTCTCGGGGTTTCCTTTTACATGCATTCCAACGGGGTTTCCGCTGCGCTCACTTTACATGGTATAGAGAATGTCAGGCTTATTGCAGGTGTCCTGTACAATGTTTGGGATAGAGATATCGAACGGAACCCAAAACTCCTTCGGCAGACCTCGCACTTATCTAATTTCGGCAGAAATCGCGCCGCCGTCCGGCCGTGGCCAGACGGTAAAAAATAGCCGAGGGTGGACTATTGCTAAAACTCTCCTTAAACTGTTAATCAACTGTGTTGTTACTGGACCTAGACTACCTGATGTATATACAGCATGGCAGTGATTATACACTCTATGCATCCTTGCCGTACAATACACATACTACGAATGTAACACGACGAGTTAGAAACTGCGAGAATTTACACGCGTCACGAACGCACTCTCTCTCTCTCTTTCTCTGTCTTTCTTTCGTCGACGACCTGGCTCTGTCCAGGACTCGGGTGTCCTCTAGGCGAACGAGTAACGTGATTACAATCGGGGACCAGTCGACTTGCTCGACGAACGTCCAAGTATGTCGCTGGATTCTCTACGTCCACGCGTCCGCATCGAGTTTGTTGCTCCGATGGTGCGATTGGTACATGTATACGCACACCTACAGCCCTACGTAGTAAGTGGTCTCGGTGACTACAAGGGAGGAGCCCGAAACTGATCCGACCACGGCGGATTTCGGCGAACCGCCCTGAAACACTAAACTCCGAGCGTCCGAAGAACACGCTCGTCGCAACAATGTTGCTTCTCGGTCGGATCAAATTCCGCACTCCTCGCGCGTACATGTTTTTACACGCGGAAAGCGTACTCTCGCATATGTGTGTTGGTGTGTATGTGTGTGTGTGTGTACGCATGCATGTGTTGTCTCTGGTCGATTTCACTCTGGGGAACTTTCATCGCTTGGCTCTCTCGGTCGCCCTGGCCAAAATCGTCTTTTGCCACTTGGATCTTTTGCATCAGAAGAGCTACCTTTCTTCTCTCTTTCTCTCTCTTGGCGGTCTTGGAACGCGTATAAAAATAATCGGGAAATGAAAGATCCTCTGATATACGAAGAGATTGCTCTCGTGCTAGCATCTGCACTTTTCCATCTGCGATTTCTACTGGACCTCACTCGCTGAGGCCCTCGGCCCCTCCTCGTGCTCCTCTCCAGTCACTCCGTGTGGTGTGTCGTCGGTAACGCGGTTAGTAATTATTACGCTCGATTACAGTACTCGATACGAGATTAGTACAGTTGAGAATTAGTCTAAGAAATACTTACTACTCAAATAGATACTTTTATAATAATAATTATACTCTTCATAGTCTATCAAAATATTCATCACAGTGCTACGGACACAAAATTGTGTTCTGCTTATACGTGTAAATAATGATTTCTTCTTCTCTGAGGGAAAACCCGAGTAATCCAGTCACTCATTGATCGAGAGCGATCGCAGTCGGCCGGGCCGTGAACTGATGTTGGTGTTGGCCAGGGTTAATTTAGGGGGAGGGAAATGTGGCGTATTGGCTGCCAGCTCCAATGAGAAACCCGATTTCTGGTGTCTTCCGCATCAATATCACTCGCGTCTCCTTTTAAGGGTGCTACACACACATGGCAGTATCATCCCATTTAAAAAACTCTTATTTTGACTTTACACGTGACTATATTTACAACAATATAAGTTGAGAAGATGGCCTTCCAAGGAGATCCACTAGATAGCTTGGGACTTTTTATTCCATGAGCCCGAAAGCGTCCGCCCGGGCGGGCGCGCTACGCCCACGGGATCGCCCGGCCACAGGGGCAAAGGGTTGGGGGTCGGGGGGGAAAGACACGAAACTCATCTCAAGCGGCAGCTTTCAATGAAGACGAAAGACAATTGGATAGAAAAATTCCAGGGTAAAGCGCGGAAAGGCCAATACTCGTCCGCCCAACCGAACGGGGAACCAAAAAATATATATTTCTCTCCTCGCGGATTCCTCTAATAACAGGAGCGGACCGCCACTGAAACTCGCGAGCAACTAATCAATCGGCGACGAAAACTCTGCCGCATGCTGCACTGCTAATCGCGACGATTCGCGTTATAAATAAAGTTAATCAACCAAATATCCGAGTTACATTATATATTACAAAATCCTCGCGAAATTCCCATCGCGATGCCACTCTCAGATATCCGCAAACCCTCAGCCTCTTCACATCGACACTCTTCCTCAAGGCAAACTTCGAAAAAATGTCTCTCGCTGGCTAGGGGGTTTCTTCTACACGCGAACCCAGTTCGGAAGGAAGATCTTTCCTTCCCAAGCAAACTCAAAAAAGCGTCGTTGTCTTTGATCGAAGTGCATATACACAGGCATGCCACGCGTCTCTCTCTCTCCCTCTTCTCAAGAGGAATAGACCTTTTCTTCGAAAGTTGATTTTCGAAAGTCATCTTCCAGTTCGCCTCTCGTTCCATTGCTTCTTGGTACGTGGATACTCTTAAACCTAGATTCTCTCGAATAAAGATCTTTGCTTCCATAGTGAGCTCGAGCTCGAGCCACCTTTCTGTTCACTCCTTCCTCTCTCCGTCTCTCTGCCACTGTGCCTGCTTCTGTCTGGGGGAAACGACCTCTCAAACGTGGGCGAGAAGGGGACTAGGCGGGCGGAGCGATTTGCAACAACCCCATGGAAAGAGCCACGTGGCTCAGCACCTTGGTGAGAATTTCGGATTGGTAGGACCGTGGATGTAACTCCTGAGCTCCTTCGGTGGTTCTGAGCCGAAATCCGAGGCCGTATCGACATCGGACTTCCGGCAAATGATCATACGGATGTCAGTATGAAGGTAAATACGGCCGGACTTCCCAGACATAAATCTGCAATACAAACTCCGGTTAAACACGGCTGGCTAATTAATGAAAACAATATGATTTAGTTTACAGCACCCACCTAAGATGAACGAGGTAGCGTAGGGTTTTATCCCGCAGTGTTCTCTGGCGTAAAAAAGTATGAGATCGTGGTGGCATATCGGAAAGATCGTACAGTACTACGAACATCTTCACGACCGTACCCAGAGGATTCAGAAGCGTCACTTGGATAGTCCCGCTTCTCGGCACCTGGTATCCCTTCTTGCCCAGGTTGATATGAGCCTACACACAAGATTGCAAAGCATAGGGTGAGTCACTGTGAATATGGTAAAATCGTAAGACCCGTTCTCGCGAGGTGGAAACAAGTTTCGCCTGGCAAAGTTATCGCGAGAGAACTCGCAAACAAGAGGGAACTTCCGTGAGGAGGTAACGAGGGACGAAAATACCGATAAATTACTATCACCGAGGAGTACGGGACGTAATACCGATACGATAACCCTGATACGAATGTAATACGTACGAGATAGGGCGAGGATACTTTGTCGTTGTCACCGAGCGTGTAGAAGAACACGGTGACTGGTAGCTTGCGATGCTTCGGGCAGAAGGTGCCGCTCGCTCCGATTTCCGCGGTGAAGCCGTGCACAGTCGAGACGGGCTCGAGTCTTCCATTCAAGGCGGACTCCTCGAAGCTACCAAGAAGAGCGTGGCTCTGCGGCCTGCTTCGCGGTGTCGTTCGCCTCTTCGGCGTTTCCTCGCCCTCGCCGGCGTTCTCGGCCTCACGGTCGGTCTCCTCCAGCGACACAGCACCAGGACTCGGTGGTGTGTTCAGTTCAAACAGCGCGCTGCAAATGAAAACCTTGCTCAGTATCTCCCAAACATTCACAGACCTCCCTACAAAACGATTGGCTAACCTTCTTTTGGAAGAGACGGTGTTCAAACTGCTATCATAATCAAAACAACAGCTGCCCCGTCGCAGAGGAGCTGGACTCGAGGTGAGCGGTAGTCCCGTCCGACTGTGGAACACCATGGAAGCGGCGTTCTCCAGAGAGCGGCGGAACCGTTCCTGCTCGATGGCAGACGGCACAGCCTTGTCCTGGGCTTCGTCATCCTCCGGGATGGCGACTTCCTTCTGATTGCCGTTATGAATTTTGGCGGACGAGAAACCATTCTGCAGGTGGAGCGGTGTCGGCCCGTTCTTCCCTCCACTTGTTGCTGTTGTCTTGCAAGTCCTCGGGGTGATCTGCTCCTCCAGTTTCTCGAGTTCCCTCTCTTTTGTACTGTGCAGCCTGTCCTCTTGGCGGTGCCGTTCTTCCTCCTGGATGTCCTCGTAGTAGCAGTTCTCCTCCTGGTAATTTGTACTATAAGTCCTCGAGTTTTGATGTGCGCCATTTGTACTGAGTTTCGAGGAGGGCTCGGTGCACGGCTCGCTCTGCTCGCCCTCCTCCTTGAAGTTGGAGAAGTCTATCCGCCTCTTCACTTTGCTCTCCCGCAGGCATCGGGGATCGTGCACGTAGGACTGAACGTTATTGTACGAGTGATTTGTAGCAGTAGGTCGTTGAGCGGAATTGAGAAGGGCTTCCTGGGAGCCGGCGTCCACGCTGAGGTCCATCTTCTTCTCCTGTTCCTTCTTGAAGAGCTGGCGCAGCCGATGGAAACGCTTGTTCAATGTCTGCGGCAGGGATCTCTCGTCCTCGTACGGCACAATCTTCGAATCCTGCAGCTTCTCGTAGAGATTCGAGCGGGCACTGGGCTCGCTCTCGTTCTTCGTGACGAGTAGAGCGGCTCGGGGTCTGGAGCCGTTGGAGACGTCGAGCAGGCCCTTCCGCTCCTTACTAGTCGTCCGCAGGATCGCTCCCAGTAAGATGTCCGCCTTGTTCGACACATTCTGAAGGCAGTCGGTGGAGTCGTATGTTCTCTTCTCAAGATTATTGCACTTGTCGGCTGACAAATCGTCGCAGGAGCTGCCTGGACCAACCAGCTTCTCCTGCCGCTGATCGCCGGGGTCGTAGAGGTTTTTATTGCTATAAATTTGATTAAAGGCGACCGTCTTTTCGGCACTCGGCTGCTGCTGCTGGTGCTGGCCGTTCTTACGGCAGAGCTTGTGGTTGCAGCCGTCGCAGGACTTGGTGCGGCTCACCAGGTTGTTGGCGGGGCACTCGCTGCCCTCGGCGCTTGGCACGAACTTCGATAGATCAGTGGTCCCGTCGTCGACTGACTTCTCCAAGCGCTCTCTCCGCTTCACCGTCTTCACCGTCGCTCTCCTTCGCCCCGATGGCGTCCTCGCTCGCAGCACCGCCAGAACCTCGTCGAATTCCCGCTGGCTGAGCTCGAGATTGCAGTTCTTGAATTTCACTTCGTTGCTGCTGTTATTGGGCGCGCGGATGTTGCTCGGCTTCGGCTTGTTCTCGACGTAGCCGTTGCTGGGAGCGACGCCGAGCACTCGACCGGGCACTTTGGTGAACCAATCCAAGAAACCGCCTTCTTCCTTTCCCTTGTCCTTTTCCTCGGGGAACGCGAGCTTGGACATCAAGTGAGTCAGGTCGCGTCCCGACTTGGCCCGATTGTTAGCTGTGCTGCCGAGCTCGGACTCCAAGGCCTCTTGTCCCGGCGAGACTGGCGGTACGGTGGCCAGCTTGTTGGACGATTTCGAGCAACTCTGGTGCACCAAGCAGGCGGTGTTGAGGGAGTTCTGCTTGGAGCGTAAATACTGGTTATACGTGGATGGTCCTGGGTTAGGTTCGTGGAAGGGGCTCGGTTGTCTGAATGGATTTATAACAAGATTGGAATCCTTGGCGACTGGCAACGCGCCGTTCCTCTCGGCCTCGTGCGGGTGGCCGTCTTTTGGTCCGCGCAGACTCTGGAAAGCGCACTTTCCGCTGGCGGTGCTGTTGTTCCAGGACTCGACGAACGACCAGGGTAACGAAGCATTGAATGGCATGAGGTTCTCGAAGAGGCCGTTCTTCTCAGCAGGCTTGCTCGCCACCGTCTCGTTCACTCTTTTGGCGTTGTTCTGTGCCTCGGACTTCTCCAAGTTGCAAGGCTTCTCCTTGGAGTGGCCAGCGGTCCTGGCGTCGCCCTCGAGATTCTCGATGGTGCGCTTGTACCGTTTCTCGACGTTACCCTCGCGCTCCTCGATACTCAGCTGGGTCTTGAAGCATCGCTCGAGATTATCCGAGTTGAGATTGTTGCGGTTCTTGAGGCCGTCCTTCTCGAGTCTGCCGAGCTGCTGGCCTGGCTGGGTGCGCAGAGCGGTCCGGTTGTTGGAGATCTCGGAGGAGGTCCTCGGGTAGCTCGAGCTCTGGCTGGCGTCTTTGGCTTCGGGGCTGGCGGACTCCTGGACGGAGGGCAACACGGCCGCGGACTGGAGTGGCGTCGACGGCGCGAGCTCCGCGGGGCCGCAGGGCAAAGACCTGCGTCGCTTCCGCTCGCCGTTTGGACGCGGGATCGAGGGCGAGGGCGGCGAGACGTCCTCCTCCTCGCAGCGACAATGGTGCTTGCCCGGCATGTTGCACGGTGTTTGCAGCCGGTCGTCCACCAGAGCTGTGTGTTCGACAGATCTCTCATTGGTCTCGCGTTCTATTTTAGAGCTTACGACCGCCGGCATGCGTCCCTCTCCCGCGCAACCCCCGATATTTAATCTTCGAGCATCAGCTTCGGTCTGCGATGCGAGCTACTTCGCGATCGGACACCTCTAACCGAGCGAGCAAAAGGAATATTCAGTGTTAGATCCCAGTGAAAGCAAGCGACCCCTCCGTTCACCCATCCCCCCCGAGACCAAAGGTGATACTCGAATATCGAAATATCACAGCGATTGATCCCAGCTGCTCCCCCACATTACCAGGCAACACGAGAGCCTCTGGATTCGGCGAAACGCTCGGTACCGGCATCGCTTTCGTCGGCGTCAAAGCCCTGGCGACACCTTCCTCGTCTTTCTCGCTGCCAGGATGCAAGGGGCACGCGAGCACCGGCACCTCTTCCATCCTTGGCAATGCCCAAACTGTGACCTAAAATTTACACGAGAAATCCTCTTCAGCTCCATTAAATCCACTCACCCCCCATCTCGGATGAGGAAGAGAGAAATAGAAAGAGAAAGAGAGAAAGAGAGAGAGAGAGAGAGATCGGATGGCCGGTGACTCATCTGCTGGTTAAAAGTAGGCATTCGTTAGTGTCCTCGGCCACCGGAATAGAAGCATAGAAGGTACACTCCGGCTACGTGGGCAGAAAACCACCATGCGGATTACACCGGCTACCATGGGGTACGTTGACCCTCGTGGCCGATTGAGAGCCTTCGAGGATTTCTCGAATACTTTCTTCCTTTTACCGAGCACGAGCAACTCGGCGAATCCTCCCTTTCATTCATTGCCGGGTCGACTGTCGACTTGTGCAGGGGAAAGTTTGAGATAGAGGATGGGAGCAGAGGGCGAACGTCTGAAAGGACCAATCCCCCGAGCAGTTTATTGCTCGAGGAGGAGAATCCTGGCTGGAAGTTGGCGCTTGCGACGAGAGGATCTGGCTCCCGGTGCGGAGGATCCTTACCTTAATGGAATTTCCATCGCCGTTGCCGGCTTGCGGGAAGGTGTGCTCGACGGGTGCGTCCTGGAACTTCCTGAGATTGTCCTCGTTGTAAGGCACGACCCGCGTCGCGACGTGGCACGGCGCGGCGCCCTTGCTCCTCGACCACCACGCTGCTACTTGGCTGAAGTGTAACCTCGAGCGAACCGCTTGGTACAACCCTTGGAAGTTCATCGTCTCCGGACTCCTAGAATTCCGAGTCGAATGTCATATTTGACTTCGCAATCTCCGCTGGAGAGTAGGCGTCAAATCTGAATCCACTCACTTTCCAGGCACCACGCAGATGCACCAGTACTCGAGGAGCATCTCCGAGGTGTGCTGCCAGGGCGAGATGGACGGCACGCTGCATATCGGATGGTTGCAGGTCGACTTGGAGAGGCCGCAGGGGCAGTCGCTGCAGAGGACCACTTCCACGCACAGGTAGGAGCCGATCGCGGTGCGATCGGCGATCTCGCAGACCAACACACGGTATCGATTGCACTGGGGGAGAGGCGAAAATTCCAATTAAACACTCGAATTCAGCGTCGACAATATAAAAAGGAAACTGCACGCCGGCAGGAAGTAGCCAATCACCAAGTAATTCTCCTCGTCACAGACGTGATCGTTCGGGACTGCTTGCAACGGCGGGCCACAGTGCGGGCCCTCTTTGTATCCACGTGGAGGGCCCTGGATTCTCCCCTCGCAAACAAGGACTCCTAGGGCTCGGAACACGCTCAGAATGCTACCCCGACCGCCAACCCCATTCGGGCTGGGAGTGCCTCCTGTCACTGCACCTAAGCAGTGCATACCTGAAAGCACGGAGTTTATTACATTCATATTTTAAGCAAGTCAGTTGGTAAAAATAGATTTTTATTTCAATATAAGTCGGTTGTCCATAAATCTCTCACATGTAATTTGGAAGAAATTTAATTCAGGCTACTAGTAATTAATCGAAATGACAGGATTTTTCTTTCGGTTACGAATAACAATGATCAATTTCACCCCAGAATCGTTCATTCTCTCGGAACCGCGGTTCATTGTTCTGAGGTTTCGTGCGGGAAGTTCCGACTAAACCATCGGCGCTCTGGTTCTCGCTTCCTGAATCGTCTCCGGTTTGTTTACACTGGACTGGTTTACGATTGGGCCGGCTGTGCTCGCGTGATGGACGGGAATTGGCAGAGGCTCAAGACTTCTTTCGAGCAACAGCCATGAATACCGTTCGCGACTCGCTCGGCGGTGAGAGTTCACCATTCATGTGGATCCGATTCCAATACTCGATCAAGTATATTGTTGATTGACGAGCGGTGTTGCTCTTATCAGATATCCTATCCGCCCCAATTAAGCTCGTAGGAAAATAACACTCGACAGAATTACCCTGGCGATCTCGTTGCCGCCAATTAAATACCGGGGGGCGGTGGGGGGTGGAGGAACTGTTGGTTGTAGATCTGTGTCTGGTTAACGAACCTTCGGGCCTCATCCCCTGGAAGCAACATGCGACGCAGCGCAGCAGTCCGCTCGACATTTCGAGAGCCGGCGACGCTAGATTGAGAACTGGAGCGGATTCCGCGCTGCCGACGGAGAAACGGGAGCATTCTTTGAGGGAGTATCACCTGGCGAGTACTGCGCTGGCCCATCAAACGCGCACTCAACTTCCCTCTCTAACTCGGTCACTTCTACGCGCCCCGCCAGTTGGGGCCAACCCTCTCCCTCGCCACTCGGTGGAGTTTAACGGGATTTCTCAGACGAAACTTAACCCTTGCACCCTTGGACTTTGAGCAATCGATAGGCATCGTCGACGGCCAGGTAGGAATTGTTTAAACAGGGTAAATAAGAGTGGTTTATTTAAAGGAAAAGATCTTTGTCTTTAAGGCAGAGACAGCGTTGCCGGATTAGGTAGAAGACGAATGTTCAGAATCTGGCGAGCTCGGCCACCGAACAAAGTTCCCTCGTTTATGTGAGTCAAGAGAGTGAGTCATATCTTTCCTATGGAGACAGGAGTTCTCGTCTCCCTCGCAGTAGTTCCCAGAATGATTAGGGAACTCCAGGAACTTGTGATTCAGGCTCAATTTCATCCACTTAGGTCGATCCTGGGAGGGAAATCTCGCGATGCATTTGAAGGGTCTAGATTGTAAAATTATTCATTATTTTTGGGATTTAATTTCTAAAATAAAAATCGAAAATGATTAATAATTTTACAATTGAGACAAGAATGGCCCCTAACGTCGGCCTAAAATCGCACTTGTATGGCATCGAGATATCGCCGGTGTTGGGGGGAGGGGGCTTTTCTCGTTGGTTTCCACCTGACACCCGATCCACCGGCTTGAGAATTCGTGTCTCTCTGGTGGCGGTCATTATGTAAAGGTGAGTATAGGCCGCTCGGCAGGCCGATGGGCATTATTTATAACTTCGCCGGCCGCCATATGAAGGCGAAAGCGGCTGGACTCACTGGCTTCCTTCACGCTCGCCTCTCCGCCTCTGTGTGGCCGCCTTCCCTGCCGCGAGGGACTAATACTACTGGGAGGAGGAATCCTACCCCGTCTGAGTACAAAGTAGCCCTTTTACTTATTCTCCTGGCGTAGTCGATACTCTCGTCAGGAAATGATTAATAAAACCAACGTTAACCGATTGAAGGTGAATATTTTTATAAAAAGAAGTCGGTCGTTGTTTATTTAGCATTGCAGGTTCAGAGGCGAAGTTTCTTGTTAAAGCGTTTCGCGCGAGCACCAGCGAACATTCGTCACGAGGACAGGGAATCATTGAATAAAAAGCGATCGAAGAATCTCAAGTGAACCAGCAACTTTTTCATGCGCAAAGTAAACTCTGCATAAAAACCGAGTGATCCCGCACTTTGTCCGCACTTGCCGCACTTTGCCACTCGCTCCGCGTCCCGTTCCCCACTGGCAGAGCCAAGTCTATCTCGGAGCCACGGAACTTAAGGGTCGCATTGACGTCCCAGACGTCCGATAAGACGTCGCCAATCGCAGCGTCTGCGATCAGATGACATTTCGCGGCGCCGTACTTTTCCTCGGCCGCGCGCGGCGCTCGAGGGCGAGAGTTGGAATTTGAATAAAGAACTGCGCGTGGCATAAGCTCCGGCACGCGTGTGTGGCCGAAGCGGCTGTATACAAGGGAGAGGAGGTTGTCAGGGCTCCACGAGGGTGATCGCACTGGCGCGTCATGCGCAAAACTCCAGCCCTCCGAGGCTCCTTCGTCGGATTCACCGCCAGGATTAGGAGGAGTCGCGGGCAAACAGATTTCCCAGATACGCTCTTTCACCGTCCAATGACTCGGGCGATCTACCCCTTTCGAATCCGAAGCCTCATCGCCGGATGAGGCAAAGTCCCAGTCACAATAGAGGCTCTTTCATCCGTGTCGGAATAAACATTCTCAGCTGTGATTCATACAAGATAAATTGTTATTCAAATTTTTCGCTCCATCTTACATAAATAATCTCTAGTTAGGTTTCTTCAGATTTAATTTCAATCACTTCGAGTAATTAGAGAAATAGTTTTTAATCACTTTGGAAAAAGCGAGCTATCTGGTGAAACCTATGTTTCAAATTAATTGAGCGATTTTATGAATGAATTGAATCAAACCAATGAATATTAATTAATTGACAAATGGAACAGCCTGTAGATATGGCGACATCGTGTATCCCATTGAATTGTTATTAGCCGCGATATTCCATGGATAGGAGGAATTAGACAGGTTCGAGATGATAGGGAGGGTGCATGCCCGCGGCCGGGTCGATATGGACCTTGGCGATTCCTTGTCGAAGCTGGGAGGAAAAGGGAAAAAGGGATGGTTGTGAGGGAAGCGAGGGCTGAAGGTGTACTCGTGCGGTTGGCCGCCGGTCCAATCGGAGGAAAAGGCCGATGCGCTCGTCGGCGCAGCCTCTGGTGTGAATGCACCCGCGCCCTGGTCCAGCTGGGAAAACAGCGGCTTCCTGGCGCCGATCTTATCCGGCAACTCCGCGAGCCAAGTGCAAACACCAGAGATTACTAGAAGCGGGATGCCTGTCTTTCATATGTTTCAAGGATCTTCCAGGTGTTTGAAGAAAAAAGTCTCATTAGACTATGTTAATTAAGCCAACTTGACTCGGAGTGTCTGTCAACGAAGCGACTGTGACTCGGCGAGCACAGTCGCTGGATAGAAATATTAGTGCCAGCGACGACTGTCAATTATCGAGCGAGCGCGCTGGAAGGAAAGATCAGGCTTTATCTCCGCTCCCAGTTCCTCTCCTACTCGGGACAAAGAGAGCACACGCGAGTCGGCCTCCAAGTGGCACTCGTCGCGTGCGAAGCTCCGACGCACGTGGTGAAAAAGAGCGCGCGCCAAGTTAAAAGTTAAAAGCACCGAGCACGCACTCGCTCGCTGCTCTGCTATTTTAAAGGGGGTAGTGACGACCGCGAGCGAGAGACTCACCGGGACACAATGAACCCTGCCAAACTTTACGCAGCTCGTTATTTTCCACTCGCCACTTTCTTTGGTTCTCGGCAGGCGAGAAGCCGAGAGGAGAGCTCGCCTCTACCAATTTATCACGGGCTCGCGCTCGGGGTTCCCGGAGCTATTATTTCTCAGCTGATCTTCCCGCTCGAGCTCTGACTCGCCATTCTCGTATTTTCGAAGATGAAAGAGGCGAGTCTTGGTCCTCGCTATCTGAGATTGTCGGATGATCGCGGGCAAGCAAAAAGTGCGTCGGCACGGAATAAAGGAGCGAGCGTGAACGAGCCGGGCGAATTGGCGAAATGAGTTGGGAGAGAAAAAGAGCAGGATTGGCACACATTCATAGTGGCTGAGTTTCGCGAAGCGTGAAATGCGCCGCTCGCATTGGCTCACGTCCGCCTTGGGCTATTGAGGGAATTATCGCCGCTCACCGCCGCTAATGACTGGCTCTAGCCATTAAGAGGTCCGCCGCCGCCGCGCGGCCAAATTCGCGAGGCACACAGCCGCGGAGAGTTGTGCCGCTTTCTGTTATCGCAAATCAAAACGACCTCTCCCAGCTGTCGAGATAACGCGCCGTAGCATGTACTCGCGAGACACCTTGTCCTGGGTCAACTTCTCGCGAGTTGGTAAATAGCGTCAGCCGAGGATCCTCCTTAGAATCAACCGACGGTTTATCTCTGCTTAGACTTTGTTCATTTTTGGCTCTCATCGGTGTGGGCTTCTTTCTTTATCTGGCTTGGATTCGCGGTGATAAGCTGTACGAGTTGTCCTGCGTCAAATGTTTTTTTGGGGAAACTCCAATTTGTGAACAATTGGATTGTAGTATTGTGGAGTACTGATTTTATGTAGAATGTTTATTTTAAAGCTAAAACTATTGAAATATGATAAAATTGGGCGAAAAATGCCGAAAAATCGAAAAACTAAGAAGGGACATGGACAAATGTTCGATTTTTCAAAGATTTTGAAAACTGTCCGAATGCTTGATAACTCTTCAGTTCCAGCCTAGAAACTAAGATTCCAGTGGACCAGAGTCCCCCAATACACGCACCAATAAGATCTTTCCAATTTCCCTGCCAAAACCGCGCAAAAACGATCTAGAATATCTCGTTTTCTTATCAAGTCAACCAACCTCTCTTCAGAAACTCTGCTCCCGATCGGCTCCCGCCACTCTTATTCACCGCAAAGAGAAAACAGCGTGTCACGGCAATACGATCCCGTAGTGGCTGCGTAACGAGCCGAGCGTTGTTCCATTGCGGCGCTGGCCAGATAATCGGGCGAAAAATCTTTCGAAAGAACGGCCGGGCGAGCGAGAGCCTTCATTTTTACGGCGAGAAACCGCCACTTGCCCCACTGGGTTGCTTAATCCTTAATGGCGTTGCTAGTCGCGCGTTTCCATACGACTTTATCATATCCGGCAGAGAGACAGACGTAATAACCTGCGAACCGGCTGTTCGCAGTGCGTCGGACTTCGAGCGCTGATCACTTGCTATTTACACGCTCGATGAAGGAAATCATTGATCAGTGCTGCATTCCTTGTTCCGGCGCGTCACTCGGCCGTTGCTGATCGCCCGTTAATTTGCCAGACAATGCGTCCCGCCGCGCCTGTAATTACACTCCAACGTAATTGGGTATTACTTCTCGGGCCCATTCCAAACGAGTGTCTTCATTATTCCATGCCAATCGCTCCTTATCACTCAGAAAACGAATTAATCCATTTTCCACGATCTAAAGATTCCAATTAAATTCGCCAATCAATAAATCGACTTGCGAAAAAATTGTCTTATCACCCCGGCAGATAAGTCGACCTATTTTCAAGGATCCAAAAATCGTCATTAAATTCCGCCACTCGATAAATCGATTATATTGCAGAAGAAATGTCAGTGGAATCAGCTGATCGAAACTTCCTCCCCGACCTTATCGCGCGAGCGCGCGAGCGCGCGAGCGGTGCAAGATAAGCCGAGTGTTATTGCATAAACTCGAGGGACGAGTCAGCCAATTCGATCGAACGGATAACTCAAGTATACGTGCGATTCGAATTCCACGGCGTCCCCTCTTTTATCGGCCGACGCTCGCGAGCGCGGCTCACCTCCCTGTTATTCCTTCCTCTGAATGGGAAATCAAGACTACCCGGCGAGAGCCTCCGCAGAATTATACTTTATCGCCGTGCATTTGAATACAACATCGGGACGTCTTCATTCGCCGCTGCGAACCTCGCTCGAGGAAAATTCGCTTCGAGGCAGATACGCAAAACATGCTCAACTGAAGTTCGTTCGATGCTGAGAGAAGCTTGTTGCCGTGCACTGAAGATTGCTCTTCCACTCGCCGTAACCCTAGCATTGCCCCACCATTCCTCTTCCCTCCGATCTGGCAACAGGGTCCTGGGTTTGCGAGGGAAAACTTGGTTAACCCTCGAATTACGCTCGCCGGGTCACTTTGAGTTCAACAAAGGGGAGTATGATATATTTGACAAAATCTAATACAACAAACAATAACGACAAATTCGCGAGTGGAAGTAATCAGTCTTTGTCAGCTTATGGTAGTCGTATATGTGAAATTATGAACTCTCCCAACCCTTCAAGGATGAAAGGACTAATCTAAACAAAACCAACAAAATCTACCTTAAACATTCGAAATACATGAAAATAAAAAATCCTATCATAATCGAAAAGTTAATATTCCCGACGTAATTGACATTAATCATTCTCGAGGACGAATTACAGATACAACGCGCGTGCGCACCCGAAGGCTCACTCTAGTTTATCCGAGGTACGTCCCTGCCGCAAAGTGAGGCTTGCGAGTGTCGAGTCTGCTAGGATCGTCGATCGGTCGTTTTCGCCGAGTTCTGAGGGAGGAGGCGAAAGCGAGAGAGAGAAAGAGGGAGGGAGAGAGAGACTGGCCGACAGAAGGGAGAGCTCTCGGCGTGTATCCTGCTCCTCCGGTGTTATCGTCCTCCTGGCAGAGGTTTTTGTCCTCGGCGGCGTCCCTTCGTCCTTCGAGAAAAGGGGTCGCGCCGCTTGCTCTCCCTTTCCCTCTCTGGCGGCCAGACACGCGTATATATCGGCGAGCCACCCCCTTCGCTGCAGCCGAGAGAGCTGCCAGGAATCAGTGAACGGCAAGGTTGAACGAACCGTTCGCTCCTCTCTTTCTCCCGTGCGCTCGGCGCCGAAAAAAAGCGGAGCGTCGAACAAAGCCATTTTGATTAAGCGCGAGGACTTTCAGCCACTGATTAATCGGGGGCCCCTCGAGCCGCCCCCTGCCCGCAAACAAAGCCGGAAACGATCGGCCCGGTAGGAGAGAGAGAACCGCAAATAACACTTGGCACCCGGCGCTTTTTGAGTCCGAAACTGCTAACAGGCTTAGATATTCACCACACGTGCCGCAGTGTAGTTCAGTCGTGGAGGATTCAGCCTCAATGTACGCAGTGCGTCTCTCTGTATCGTCTCCCGGACCAGTGTTGCCAGATTTAATGGGGCAACCATTTAATCTGCCTCACTCCCATATGGCAAAGTCCCCGGAATAAATGGTCACATGAACCTGCGAGTTTTTCGGCCGAGTCCACTCGCCTTTTCCTAGGGAATAATCGCTCGGGCCGAGTGAATCGTCAACGTGATACGTTTCCGTCCCCCGCTGGACCAACCAGCGAAAGAGAAAGGAGGGGACCGTCCCTACGGATCTACTAACCGTTCGGGAAACCTCCGACCGAGTCGCACCGGCCAGACTACACCTTCTTTGCTTTCGTCACGTGCTGCGCCCAGTTCCAGCCGGACGCAGCGTATTTAAAGGGACTGTGAAAACTTGTATCCTCAACGACTCCTCTCAATCCAAAGCAGCGATATTCCATCAGAAATAATCGCGTTACCAATAAAGATTTCCGGTGCGCCTGCGCAAAATAAGTTCCGGTTACGCGATTCCGTTTGGTCACAGATTTGTAGCCAGAAATGTTTAAAAAGCGAAAGCAACGAAGCAAAACATTCTATTTGTTAAACAACACGTGGATTCACTAGGGTTCTCATACCCAAATCCCACCAGTTTTCGTTGATCCGCATTAGAAGCGTGAAGTTGTCGCGCAGGAATTAAGTGAGGTTAGCAATGGCGACTCAAACGGACAAATGGAACCCTTCGATTCAATAGTACCCGCATGGCCTGTGTCAAACGAAACCTCGTAATTACTCGATTCCCCATCGGACAAAGTGTATTTTTCCAGAGGACGTGGCGTAATGCAGATTGGGAGGAGAGAAATGGAGGAAAATCAACACGGAGGCCCTTTGAACATTGCCAGTTAATCAGAACAGCGAGGAGCGGAGCCAGTTTTAGGCCACGGCCGCTCTCCCTAGCGTGACTTTAAAATTAAACAGAAGTTAATCAGGCGATCGCACACACCTCCCCAGGCCGACCTTTCTGCTCGAGATAGCCGGCCGCTCGGAGCAACAACCTCACATACTAATTTACAACTGGGCCTCATTCTCCGCCATCGAAAAGGAAGAAATTAAACTGCCTCATCCGACAATGCGTATTTAAATGGACAACTGTATTTGAGGTGGAATGATCCGCCAGCTGTGTGTAAACACACCTTTCCCCTGGGCTCAAGTCGGTTTTAGTGCCGATAGCGATCGAGTGGGACGATAAACCTTTATCGATTAGGTAATTGACAATTATTGGCCGCGATTACTGTGATACTGCGATGTAGACAGGCGTATCTTCCGAGATAACAGGCTCAAGATAGACTCGAAGGGAATTCTGCCGGCTTGCCGAGGATTAACGAAAGGTCTGTTTTAATATCGATAGGCGGAGTGTCGCACGGGCGCTTCCTCGTTCTTATCGAAATTTCACGAGGCCACGCACTACGTTCTAGTTTCGGCCGATCTACGTAGCCCCAGGAAGCCCCGAGCGAGAAAGAGGATTGTTTGGCGCGGGGGATTAGGCTCCCCGCTCAAGATAAGATTCCGAGCTGGCGGATGTTCGCCGGAGTGTTAGTTTGGTAGATAAAAGTCCCTGGGAAGCGAGACGAGACGATTATCGTTGCATCGGGCTAATCCCTCGGGGCCGCGCGCTCGTAAACAAAGATTCGCTGGGGATTGTTGGTGAGTTGACAATGAACGGTGGCGAGGTGTTTGAGCGGCTCGGGTTGACAATGAATAAGCGAGTGTTGAGCGGTGTGTTTCGTGGCTTAATCGAGGTGCCGTTTAGCATCCACCTTGCTGGCGACTTTCTATTTCCAGCAGGCATTAGAGGCTCGCGCCTTCTCCCTGCAGCTGGTGCACGCACGTCGCTCATGTATATTGAAGAGGCCGAGTGAAACTACTTGGAGGTCTCGTGGAATGGCCAGTGCTTTGGGCAGGTTCGCCGATTGGCGTGAATCGCATATCCGGCAAGTTCGCACTAGGTGGAGCCTAGGTCTATTTGCAGAAACGCGGGAGACAGAGCCTCGCGGCTTCCGAGGGAAGAGGAAGCCTTTACTTAGATCGGCCACGCATCATAAATTCCCAGGAAGAGCTCCCTCTCGTTTTCCTCTCTCCCAAGGTGTAAGGGGAAGATCGTGAAAAATACGTCAAACAGTGATGATGTAAGCTAGGCCAGTGAGAGTTGGGAGATATTGAGACCTCAAACTTCCGGCGGCCACTGCTGGTTTCCCGTTTACATAACCCGCTGTTAAGCAGTGCACGTTCGATGGCCTCGCTTTTCACGGGGCTCCTTTTTAATCTCCGCTTCAAGCGCTACTTTCGTTTTCCTCGACGCATCTCGTGAAGCGCGATGGAAACACAGATGTTCAATTATTAAGAGAAAAGTCGCGGGAATTGATGAGCTGAGTTGAGGATTGAGTGTAGTTCGCACGACGACCGCAAGTCTAAAAGGGGCGCCGACTTATGGCGGACAAAAGGACGCATTCTGAAAAGAGGACTCGCCTCGTCGGAGAGGAAAGCTAGTCTCTAGAGGAATAGAGGCCAGGTGAAAGAGCGGGATCCTCGGGATATCATGTCAAGGCTAATGTCTATTGATCGGCGAGGAGAGCGCGATACTGCTTATCGAGCTGTCGCGGCACCTCGACGTCACCGTTTCCCTCCGAGGCAACTCCGACTTCTCGCCGCAAAAAACAAGCCCAACTACTCCAGGCTTCCTTGGCGAGGCGATGAGGTACGATAGTAATCAAGCCTTCCTACAAAAAAGAAACAGCTGAGCAAGCGGATCTTTAATCCGGGAGGTCGGATTGCTGGGGTCGGGACTTAATTAACGAAAAGTCTGGTCCATTCTGCCTGGACTGCGGATCAGATAGGAGTCGAGGGGGTCGAACTAAAACAGAACCAATGATAGGATCAACCTTCGGAATTCCCAACTATTCACATTCTATTTTGGACTTACGCTCTTAGGGTCGAACTAACCCAGATCAATCAAGCTTCCGAATTCTCAATCTTCCAATTTCCCAACTTTCGAATACACAAAATCTTCCCAATTCCTAACCTTCCAAATCTCCAATCTTCCGAATCCCTAACCTTCTAAATTTCCAACCCTCCCAATTCCCAACCTTTTACCGTCCAATTCTCCACTCAAACCTTCCCATTTACCAATCTTCCGGTAGTTGTTTACACACAGGAAACAATTGAAAGTCATTGGGCCAAGGTATGAATCAGAAAGGGCCAGCTGTTAAACCCTGTTGCTACGCGGCTCAATATTCGGAGAGGGCGACTAGTACTGCTGGCACGGGACTGGTGGCTCTGGGGGCTCGCATCAGCCGTGCCGCGGCGAGGTCAGCTGAGCGTAGTGCCGAGCCCTCAGCTGGCTGCAGAAAATGGCGGCGGCCGAACAGCTGATCGCCCGCTCGGGCTATGCATGCGCACTACCTCGAGCACCATCGTACAAGTGCGAGCGAACCAGAGAGGGGGAACTAGCAGACAAAGAGAGAAAGAGAGAGAGGGAGAGAGAGAGAGAGGACGAGCTCAGAGCAAGGAACACGTGCTGTTGTCGCAGCGCTATTTCCAGGCCGCCAGACTGAAATGGCTCGATCCTCTTCTCCCACCAGTACTCTCATTCCCTTCCTCGCAATCACTCCATCTCTCATCCTCCGTTTTTAAGGATGCAGACCTCGCTTCCTATGGCTCTGTGCCGAGAAATTGCCGTTTCGGGAACGACTACGCTGTTCTACTATAATTCTGTGGCGCAAAAAGGATTGTTCAGCTCAAACGACCCCACATCTTCTCATTAGCACACCTTTTATTTCCTATAACTCACTCGATGTTAATGACATATGTTTCCGGCAGGAATTAGAATACAACGCGACTGATAAGACAAGTGGACCGACCCCTGCAATTGGTGGAGGCAGCTGGGCTCAAAGTGAAAGGAGAGAGAGACGCGAGGATCGTGGCGCAATACCGTGACGATTACAGTTGGCAGCGGACCAGCTGGAATAAGCAGTGAGAGGGCGGAGCGCGACACATCTGATAAGAATTGGCAATTGTAGCCCCAATTGGCGCAGCCCCGACCGAAACCCTTTCGAACTTCGCCCGCTGGAAAGTCCTTCCGGGCTTTTCTCCCAATTCAGGGAGCGCGCGAGCCTATTGCATTACGGTGGCCCCCAGCCGAGGTGAAAGTGCGCTCTTCGCGCGATAGTCGTCTTGACGACCGAGAAAAAAAATCCCACTTGTGATATGCGTTGGAGACTTGGGATCAAGCCCGCAGGCAACGGGATCAAGGTTATCCTGATAGAGTGGAATGCTGGGGGAAAGAGAGGACCTTTAGTTTCCCTAGTGGCATTGGACTAGTCAAGTAGAATGATCCGAACGGTGAGGCTGTTACTTTTAAAGTAAGCGTACGAACTATTGAATCACTTGGTTGATTCAAATTTATTATTCAGGTTATTTAAAAGACTTTTTATACACTTCTTTAAAAATGTTCCAATTATTGAAAAACCACTAACCCTTTTATTAATTATTTTATTTACATTTTTTGAGGTTGAATCAATGTGGAGAAAGACACCAACAAAATTCGGAATAGTCATGTTCATCAAATACTTGGTTTCGTTGCTCCAATCTCTAAAAAACAGAAATCAGGAAATGAGCAACCATACATCCCTTTACTCCCGACGAGCATTAGCAAGTAGTGGCCGAGCGAGAAGCAGAAACTCGCCCTCCCCGATGCAAAGCAGTCGGGGAACATCGGAGCGGAAAGTGGAGCCGCTCGTGACTTCAATTCAGATGATTACGCGTAACTGTAGTGCGATCCTGGCGGAAGTCTGCCGCTTATATCACCGAGAGAGCGGGGCGGCCGATAGAGCGGCGGCCGGGTGGAGAATCCGCGTGTCACGGAAACTCGAGCGAGCGAACCGGTTGAACTCGAAACCGGCGCGGCCGTTCCAGCCTCGGTTTCCTACGCGCAAAAATGCATTATGCTCGCGCGCGCGCGCTCTCCTCGAGCGTAGAAAACGGGGAGGAAGACGGCGGAGAGCTGGCTAGGAGGTAAGCGGCGTATTTGGGTCAGCCGCGATATGTGGGAGAGGCGGCGAGTGGCCTTTGAGGGATCGAGCTCCAAAATAGCCTCGTTTCGAGTGCGCACTCCTCTGTCGGCATGGAAAGGGCCGGACTAGTGCGAAAGGGTTGCGGACGCTCTTCTTTTCTGGGAATTCGTCATGTCGAGCGCTTCTAGCGCAATTGCGAATAGATGTGCTGCTATTCTCTCCCGTTAACGAGAAACAGAGGCGGGGGAGGGGGGGGGGGGGGGGAGTCCTTTCTCGTCGCTGTCCTTTCACTCGGGCCCAGGTGCTGCCAATTGCGGGACCGCCTAAGTAGCCACTCCTCGAGCATTCGCGAACGCCACCAGTGCAAAAAGAATACTCTCAATAGCCAACCCACTGCACGATTGCCTCCAACAAGCAAGATCGACCTTTAACTCTTCCTACAACAAGTCCCGCGAAATCAGTGTCAGCCAGTGCTGAGTCGAGTCAAGGATCGCAGGATCCGGCAATTACATCCAACGAGTCAATTAACCCTCGACTTCTAAAAGTTTCTTATTAATTTCAAACAATCGATATAAATGATATACAATGTTCCTTTGTTCTCTAATAGTTGGAAAGGTCAAATTGGCAATTACATCGAGCGAATCAATTAACCCGCGAATCCTACAACTTTCCGATTAATTTCCAATAATCGACATGAACTCTATTAAATGTTCCTTTGTTCTCTACTAATTCAAGGGTTAAATAGACAAGAAAATCGCAGGCCGATTGAAATCACGGCCGCCTCCCACGTAGGATGATTCGCTTAGAACTAACGATGACTCGGAATCAACTCCTTGCTTGATTAAGCAAGCCAGCCATTTTAGCGTTCGCGTAATCGCAGTCCGCCTCCTGCACGCGTGCAAGTAATGGCACAAAGGTGCACTTTAGAGTCGCGCTTCGGGAAAGAGAGGCTTACGTAAACCGGTGATAAGTGAGGCCCCCACCCCTCCAATGGAAAAGTATTTATCACGCGCGGTTATCAGAAAACTGGCTGAGTTATCGGGAAACTGACAAGATCAGAGCTTCGAAGCGCGAGGGTCCGAGGGCCGAGCTTTAATAATCAAACTAATCCGAAAAACGGAAGAGATCCAGTCATCCTAAGTAGACTGCCAATGGGACATTCGAGAATTACCAACGGACGCTTAATCACCAATACAGCACGACCATCATGCAACCATTCCAACCAACTATTATCAATTGTCCACATCATAATAACCGAATGCCCATTATATAACTGGCCAAGGGAAACATTCAAAATACCGGCCAATATTCGAGAAGCATTAAACAATCAGAAAACAATACAGAGTGTAATAGAACTCATCATTACAATCAATTTGCGCAGAAAAATATAATGTAATATCACAATAACGGGGTCACTAACAACCAAACTGTCGATGTGACCTAAAATTAATATACAATTAAAAAAGAAAACAATAATTAGGTTTTGAAAATACCTTTAAAATGAAAATATTGAGGCATTTCCTGCAAAACTCCGGGAAAGATCTACTGTTACAGGTAGTTTCGAAGGCATTAACAGAAACTCGAGCCAAGCAGGTTCTAAGATCTGAAAATCCTTGCTAATCCGATCTCTCTTTCAGGATAATGCGGAGCGAGTGTCCGGGAGGCAGGTCGGCTCTAGGCGACCCAGTTGCAGGTATCCGAGTAGAGCAGGGAAAAATAAGTGGAGTCTCGATGCAAATGAATAAAGGAATCGAGTGTATTTCCGACGCGACCTTCCAGCCACTCTCTGCTCCACATTTGAAATTATGCCAAAGTCCCGTCCGGGCTTTGCTTCATCGATCGCGAGCCGCTTCCCCCCCAATTGCCACGATGCGGATCGCCCTCGAAAGGATCCTTCCGAGAAGAAGAGTGTGAGATCAACGGTGACTGCATTGGATGATTGCTCCGTCGCGTGCATTGGATTCCGTTTCCGCCTGGAATTACATCAGCGCGACGCGTCGCGCCTGAGCAATCTCCCGATCGGCTTCCACCTCGTCAGCTGATTATAACCAGCGCTGCAATATGATTGTTAATTAGATCTCAAGTTGATGTTAACTTTGTAACGTTTGAATACACTCGCAGGTATAAGATTAATAATTAATTTGTAGAATGTTCTTGTGATATGAATATGTTTTACATATTTTCCACTTGTCTAACGAAACCAGGAACTCAAAGGACATAAGCTCGAGGATTCAGGGCAGAACTGTAAAGGTCGATTGAAATAGCGAGGACCCCAGTGGAAAATCGAGAGTCTCCAGGCTGACCTGGTGCTGGTCCACTTTTACAGGAGCAAGTACCACGTAACTGGGTCGACTGGCCGAAGTAACAAGGGGGTGCACGTTTTGCGGGCGCATCTATCCCGGATCATTTTTTCCCCAGCCGAGATTCAGCAGTCACTTATAAAGCCTCGGGCCCTGACTATCTGGAGTAGTAACCGCGCATTCACAGACGCGCACCTGGGATTATCGCAAGAAGCACGGAACTCTCGGCGGAACGTAAAATGCGCGCCGGATGAAATTAAACGCGTCTCACTTCCTCGTTTTTCAGCGGCCGCGGGAAGAAGTGGAAAGAGAAAGTAGAAAAAGTCACAATAGTGGCAACACTCGGCAGTGTTGCCGTAATAAATCCGACGGTGATTTTTCTTTCTTTCGAGGATCGTGAGTGTGACTGACTTTTTTCCAGGGCGATCAATTAGCGTGATTGACGTTGGATTGGAGGTAGATTGGGAAAGTATGCGAAAAGCCAAATATGTGATATGTTCGCTGAGAGTGATTGAAGGACAGAAAAGTGGCCGGGCTTGTTTTATAGCCAGGCTTTACACATGGAAGCCGCCACTATCCAGTTTCACGATAATCCACTCGGTAATCGTAGACGGTAACATCGACATTCGAGGAGGCAACCGGGCCCGAGATCATTCCTGTCTTGCCCCAGTAATCATTCGCTCCAGTTGATAACCGGCAAATGGACAATGTCCAATTCTGTTGACCCGTCGCCTTAACCGGCCAATTATTATTTCTTCAGTTGCCAATTATCAATAATTCAGGATTACTTAAATGCTTAATTAATAACTTAAACACTCGAATCCGTCAATCTTGGAATAAAAGACCCACTTTTTCGCCAATTTGGCGTTCGGGGACTTAAAGAAAAAGCAACCAACTACACGAGACAGGGAGTAATTCTGAGAGGATCTTGACTCCCAACAAAGAGCAGGTCGACAGAGAAGCTCGGAATCGCACAAGAGCCGAGTGTACGAGAGTCGAGAGAGAAGAGCGGAGCAAGAGAGAGCCTCTCTCAAAGGGGTAACGAGGCCGGTGGGTGGGAAGCAGTGGGTTCCTATCTAGGTTACCTGCATATTATGCAACCAACACCAACTATCCTCACACACACGCGCCCTCGCGCGGCTCATTAACCATCCCCGCGACCATTCCCAATTAACAATCCGCTTTCCGCTCATTTCACCCGGCGGACTTGTCCGGGCAAAAGGATCTCGGCTAATCGATGACTTTGACCTTCGATTTCCACCGGGATCTTGGGCAAGTCAGCAAGGCTTCCTCGATTATTCTCGTGTGTAACGCAATCAAGCAGCCGGTGGCACGCATCTGTGCCTCGTATGACAGACCCTGCCAGATCGAAGGCGAGCCGACTTCACTCTGTGTTTGCACATCTGTGCGCTTCGCGAGCCGCAAGGAAAATATGCATCCGCCGATCTACAGGGCGATTCACTTGATCTCCTGACACTTTATTCAGGTAATCATAACTAATTTCGTCATTTTAAGATTTTAAAATCGCCAACTATTGGCTTTGTTACTTTACAACTTATTCATTAATTTCTCTATTTTCCAGCGATTTTCCTTTACGGTAAATTCTCAGCAAAGCTCATTTAATTTTGCATAGAAACATTGTTGTTATAAAAGGTCAAATACCAAACGAGCTAGTTGAGAATAAACATAAGAGTTTCGAAGATAATTAGAATTCCTAGATTATTTCCGATCGTCCGACACACAGCACTATATACACTGGACAGGGGTTTCCATCCGATTAAAAGGCAAGTGAATCAGCCAGTACTTGACTTGTAACGGGTCGCCGGGCCAGGCCCGTGTGGGGCTTGTTTTTGTTTGTGTCGCTTATGGCACGATGGGACTACTCCTCTCCAGCCCCTCTCTCCTTCTCTCTCTCTCTCTCTCCCGCTGGTGGATCGACGTCAAAACACGAGTGGGAGCTCCGTCTCTCGGAGGGCGTTGAACCCGGCGAGCTGTTTTGGACGAGCAGCCGAAGAAATTCAAGGTGACGCTCCGCCGATGATTCCCTCGCTTGACCTCCGCCCGGTTCTTTAACTCGGCAGCCTCGAAATACATCGGAAAGCGCTCGCTTTTCAAAACGATTTCTCTCTCCCCCCACCCCTCAGCCAACGGAAATATTCTTTAATACTCGGGTGAAAGCGAGCGGAGGACATCAGCGCGTATCCGCACGTGTGGCCCCGCACTCTGCTAATGTGCACGCGCCGCGGCCGCATTTAGATATTCAAGGCTGACGGCAATGAAGCATAGGTCTAGTTACGCGAGCGGCGGAGTGTCGCTCGCGATGCACGAGAAAAATTCTTGAGAGTCTAATCTTTCTGGAAATCCGTGACAATCGGAGTCACGCGACTTGCCAGTCCGGTGTCGACCTTGCCTTTTAAGTATCTGAAATACAATAAACTCCGAGGTCTTTGATGCAACTGTTCCCCCTCCCTCTAAATACTCTGCTTTGCATTCCTAGACTACTGAAATATAACCAAGAGATTTCTCCTAATTTAGATGGCGAGTGTTACTTGGCGCGAGGATTCTGGTAAATGTCTGTCGTGCGGGGTAAAGGCGTGCAAGTGCACGCGCACACTCTCGAAGAGGGCCGAGCCAAAGACAGAGCCAACATTGGCTCTCTCGATCTTGTAGGAGAGGCTTACATAAGGGCCGGGCGGAGGTATTATGTCTTGTCAACGGGCGATGCAGCGCGAACCGATTGATTACGAAAGCCCCGCTCGACTAGAGACTGGGAGCGTGCAGTGCATATAAGCTCGATCCACCTTGTCTAGCGTGCGCGCGAGGCTTCTAATAGTGACAGCTAAGATTAACAGCGATACGCCAGCTGCGCGCTCGGCCGCGCTCGGCTCATCCCGGAGGAAAGTGCACGTGGCCGGAGCAACTCTGGTGGGGGGCCGTTGTTGGCTTTATGGGAGTCCAGGAAAAATCAGAATCTTAAAAGTCCCACTCGTCTCCGCGAGATAAAATGACCCGAGAAATTCTTATCTCCTAAACGACTGAGTCGATTCGCTCGATTCTTCGTTTACTGGATTCCGAAGAATAAAGGAGAAAATACAAAATTCTTAAATAAGTCATGACGGTTGGAATTTGGTCCGAAATTGAGGTGAAAGTTTTTCATCCGTCGAAAACCGATGGAGTTGGGATAAGGAATCCTCGGCTGGGTAGTGGACGAGTTTATCCGAGTCTCAGTTGTTCTGTGGTAAAAGAATGATTGGCGAGTCGAGTAAACAAGAGAGTTGGCCTTTCCCTGTTGACTAGCAGGTAGTTGAGTTTGGAGAAGCAGCTGGGGAGAGGTTCGCTGTTTCGTGCTGGGTGTCTGGATCCTGGTAAGAACGGTTCTTCGACAATGTGGGTCAGGCCGCAGCGCTCGCTGTAAGCCTGGCCGGCTTATCTGCGTTCGAGCTGCACGCGTTTCCTCGATTTTTCCAGCCCCGCGGAAAAGCTCACCTACTCGAGAGTGGCTGGGGTTCGTTCGAGCCGCGGAGGACAATCGGCGATCGCGTTATTAAGACTGAGATAAGAAAGCGAAGGAGGTCGACTGCACTCTGCTCCCACTAACGGCAGAGAGGGAAGGAGCTCCCTCGAGAGTTATCGCCAGGTTAAATAAGATGAAAACTCCTACACTCCGCGTCACAAGCCACCATTCCACATTCAACGCAGCAAACACTTGAATTCACGGTAAATGTTCACAAGTGCTACTTGCGTGAAAATGGGGAGATTTTTTGTTTTCGTTAATCGAATGCGTTAATTAGCATGTAAGTGATGAGGAGGACCATAAACACCCATAAAAGATAAAAAAGATGTATGATTCGAGATTTTTGTTTTCATTAATGGGGATGTATTAACTCCGATTCGCAGGTGCATAAAACCCCATAAGAACTCCATGATGCGAAAAATATCGACCGACCCATACTCCGATTTTGTCAATATTTGGGCCTTCGGACCCTACCTCAGGCTTTACAAAAAAAGTTGCATGGTGTTTTGATGGGGTTCCTATGGTGCACTCCTCAAATATAACAGTTTCCTTCAATGTCACGCTACTAGCACTTCTCTACAATTACCGTATTCACTCCTCTTAAAAGTCCCATCTTTTACTTTCAACTTGAAAATCTATTTGCGAGCATTTTAGTCTCATTCTTCTTTCAGGGGCTGGGATTTCTCGACCGATGAACGATAAGTGCGAGAGTGCGTGCGTTTCTTATCTAATTGGCGGCGGAATAATCTTACGAGAGGCTGAATTCATCTGCTCGAGGCAGCTGTGCGACTTCCCCTTGCTCGAAGGGCGTTTCTTTGCCGGATTCCTCGCCACCTTCCGCGGAAAAGTCCCTCGAATCTGGCCGGGCAATTGAACTACGACCTTGGCAGCGTGTCAATTATGTGCATGGCAATAGGTGGCGGGCAAGGCGACCTCTTCAACTCTTCTTAACACTAGACTTACTCATAGCTTTCGGTATATCTAGATTCATCACGAAAACTTGAAAAATGTGAAAAGCAGTATTGTACAAATCTCCAAAAAGAATGACTCAAGCAATTTACGTCTTAGTTCACCGTCCTGTTATCTCAATCTAATCTACCAACCATTAAGAAGACTAGTTTTCGAAAGTTCCTCGTAACCCTACGAACGATGTTCTAATTACTAATTACTGGCCAGTGACTCAGTGCGGCGATTTCCACTACAATCCAACCATTCATCGACTACACGCCTCAGAAAAACTCCCAACACTCCCATTAAATCTCTCGGACACGACTTTATCATTGAAAACGAGACGGATCGATTAACCTCTCTCGAGTACCAAGAACACAGTCTGCGTGGGTGCAAATTATTCAGACCTTGCGCGAATCCCCCGGCCATTGCTGTGCCACAAAAAGTGTGTCCAATAAAAAAAGGCCAGTGCGGGGGGATCCGTTCATCGCTGACAATAGAAACAGGCGAAAAGTACGGCGTTGCGCGAGAATAGTTGGAAGTGTCGGGGTAATTCTATCGGATTCCATCGGCTCTGCCAATTCGAGTCGAGGCGACTTTTCCGCGACGCATCGGATTATTAAATCGAGCTTGCAGCGGCTAATCTCGCTCTGGACGGCGCACCATCTCTCGGCCGAGAGGCAGAGCCACACGTGGCAGAGGAGCTTGGCAAGACGCACACGTGAAGAGGTCCTGTGCGTCAGAGAGCTCTGATGCAACAGCCTGTCGAGGGGAAGCGAGCTTTCCGATATATCGTCGATTAATGAGCTCCGCCTCATTCAAGCAACTCTTGTTAACGCTGGTTAATTATAGTGCGAAGTACGCGGATGCTTCAACGTGCGTATATATCACGTAAAATGCGAGTTGTCCGAGTTAATTGAGTTATAACATCAGAGCTGAACGAATCAAACTTCGACTCCAAAACGTACTGAATTCTTTCTGAATTAGTAATGAATTATAGGCAAAATATTTGAATGGAAGGAAAGAGGATGAGGTTAGAGAGTCCTAGTATCGAGCACGTGCGTCCCACCAGTAGAGGACAGGCGCAGTGATCCTGGCGCGGGTCACTGCCAGCTTGCGATAACTCTTCCACACTCTCGGCACCGCGCACACCACGCAATACCAGCGAGGGAGGAGGAGTGCGTGTCCTCTTTCTCATGGTGGAAAAGCGCACTAGCCGCTGATAAGTGCGATAAGGGAGCGAAGCACGCGCGGCCAGAGCGCAGGGGAAAGGCTAGGTGGAACACGCCAGGAGGCCAACCAGTCCCGAATGCATATTCGCTTTTCCAGCGGCTGAAAGTCTCGCGGAGTCCACTAATTGTCGAGGCAAGCTGGGCCGCGGAGAGCTAAGCTAAACTAGGCAGAGGCTCGTGGCGAGCGAGGTCGGGTCAGATATTGAAATACGTAGCTGACAATGCCGATGAGGACAGAAGCGCCGATGCTCGAGGCCTCCAATAAAAATTCCTCGCATCCTCCCAGCTGGCTTTTAACTCGCATGCAAAACGCCTGTACTAGTTAAAAGCCGGCCTATGACAAAGGACGTGGGCACATTTCTTTCAGCTGGCATGGAAAACAGTTTTTTCCCCCGGGCCGCTTTTGTATTAAGTGGTGGGTGAGTCCGAGGCGAGAGTCGGGTTTGAGTATCGACTGGCCCGGACTCTGCCCATTTTCAGCCGAACCGTCTGCGGGTCGGCAGGATTCGAATAAAGAAACGAGCCTTGGAAATTCGAGTGACAGGACTCGTCTGATCAATATACTTCCAAACGGTTTCCTTCGAGCCTGGAACGAGAGGGGATTGGGTAGCTCGAGCTCGCTCAGCTGGGGTTGAAATTTAAATCGTCCCTGCGCTCCGGTCTCCAGGACATTTAAAAAGGACCACTCGCCACCACTCTCCCAACCTCCAACAAGCGAGAGCATTGTTCAAGCCAAGTTCTCGGTGTGAGCACAATGGCATTGGCTGTGCCGTGGCTGCAAGAAAGAGAGAGAGAGAGTTGGCGAAGGGTGGGCACACATGTCAGTGGCGAAATCAAAGTGGATGATCTGCGACATCCAATTACGGGAGGCGAGGGTCCGAGGCCCCCGCAATATGGAACGATGCAGGTGAGAGAGAGAGGATGTAACATGGTGTCCCTTTCGATGGGCTGGCGAGTGCGACACGCGAGGTTCCTCCCGAGCCTACAGACCCCCGGGGCTCTCTCAGGGCTGAGCTAAACAAGAGGAAGAAAGACAGAGTTTCTCAAGCTCACTTACCGATTTGTAGTATCACGCGAGGCAGCACGATCCACCGAGCCTGGAGTCGTTCCCTCGGGTCAAATGATCCTGTCGGGCTCCATGGCTTGCCCGACACTATCGGCGCACTCGCGAATTCGTCTTCCCGGCTGGCGGACTGGGCCGCGCTACGCCGCCACGAGGACGTCCCTTCGACTTGGGCTGCTCCCTTCTCGCACCTCCAGACTCGAGCAGGCGGACCTTTGACACGGCCACGGGCGCACGGGCTCGCGCTGATGGAGGAGACCACTTTCCACTGCGGAGGTCTGTTGCCAACTGACCCAGGCGGTGACAGCTCGCTGCGGGCCAACACGCCCGCCAATCCCCACGCGACAAACTACCTGTCACCCCGCACGACAATGTTGCACAAAGAGACACTGGGTTACGAGTCTTATCGCTCGCTGATTACCAGATGATTAGTCTGATAAGGTCGGTTGACTCCGAAAGGATGATCCTGCAGAGTTAGTGTCCTTCTGAGGCCCTAATTATCCAGTTTCAGGCGCTGTTACTCCGAAAAATAGAAGAGCAAGCCTTGCCTGACTCGTCTTTACTTTGGAGCACTTTGAGGGGAGGTTTGATGGATTTGTCAGGGATGTTTGTGGTCAAAGGGAAGCTGGGAGATTTGGGATTGTGATTTTGATAGTGGGAAGTGAGGTTGTCGGGTGGATTTGAGGAGAAAAAGCTCGGTTTCGAGGGGGCGATAGTTTAAAGGCCACTGGCACTAGGGATTTCTCACTACGAAGTTACCAGCACTGCCGATCATATGGCAATCAGCTGTAGTTCACGTTTCTTTCGGCAGATATATGTATACGCTCCCTTTTTAAACCGTACACGTATAAAGCGGCCGAGCTCCTGTCAGTCGGCCGGTTTTGCACAAGGAACGAATTCGCGGGCTCTCCTCGCGGGAACCTTGCATAATCGGATAAATGATTGAAGTAGGGATGAGCGCATCGGCTGCTGCTCCGCGTTTGAAATACTCGGGAGAGTATTTTAGCATCAAGGCTGATTGATGTAATAAGCACGGGCGATATTCGCCAGTTGAACTGGATCTAGTCGGATGGTTGGAGGGATCGACTAAAGCGGAGAGAGTGTCGATTTATACTTATCCTGTCGAAATGTATCCCTCGAGTTTGCGAAAGCGTTGCGGGGCAAGTGGATTGGCTTTCGCAATCTCCTCATTGTTCCACACTGGTCTCCCCAAGGCTTAAGTGGGTCAGAATACAATGTGCTCATTCGATCGCGGAGTCATATTCCGCGCTATCGCACCTCCCAATCGATCCAGTCCCAATGAACAGCGTCCAGTTTTGTGCTTTTAGTCGAAAGTCTTTTATTTACAAGTGGGGAGAAATGTCATCCCCTCAGGCGGGGGACACTAGAGAACGGTAGAAATCGCTTGTCGACTGCGCTAAACATGATGATGTGGGAAGGAAATCGCGAGTGGAAGGCGGTGCGCGCACGAGAGAGATAGAGAGAGAGATCAGGGTGGCTGATGACGTGCTCAGTCTTGACCGGATCACTTCTTGCCGGATTTCTTGATACCCCCGGTGACGAGGGGACCTCGTTGGCTGGCCTTCTTCGCCGCTTCCGCGAGTGCCTTTTGCTGCTCCTTCTGCTTCTGCTTGAATGCCATGTCATCGTCGTCGAGCTCCTTCGAGTCCTTCTTCGGCTGCTTCAGCGGCTTCTTCTTCCCTCCGTCGCGGCCCGACATTCTGCAACCACCGCAGAAAAGAACCCTCGTTACTCTTTTACTCTTTCATCTTCCGCTAATTGAACTCGCCCAATTTCCTCATCTCCACAGGCGCCCGGCCGCGCTGGGGTGGGGGGAAGAAAATACGGTTTCCGAGAACCATAACCTAAATTCTAGTCTCGCAATCGCGCGATTGCGAGCCGCACAACGCCAAGGGACAATTCCCGAGAAATGACGCGTCGCCGGTGACATTTAAGAGAGAAACAGAGAATCTGGAGAAAAAGCGTAGGATAAGCGCAGGTGGAGGGCTCGATAATTGACAATGAGAGGGGACCATGCGTGAAGCACACCGCACGCATTATTGGACACTGAATAACCACTGAACTTTCGCGAGCAAAATCAATGAAACCCAAGTGAAATGAGAGTAGATGTCGATGCACTGTTTTACCTTAGATTATAGTAGGAATTTCCAAATTGTATAAAGCACTAAAGGGAGGGCCGGAGTGCCAGATCCCGACAAATTCGTGGGAAAGCCAGAGATGCTTTTGCACTATCACAGGTTCCGTCCTCAATCGGAACGGTGCTGCCATCTACCGGGCCGAATATCGCTTTTACAGAACTCCGCCGCCATGTGGAGATTTGCACTAGTTACTATCGAAGATAAGCCAACCAACTGGGGACTCGAGATATCGTCGAGTGGACACAGATTGCGCTCCACGACCAATCGAGTCATTCAAAAGGAAAGCGTGTTTATTTAATACAGTGATCGTTAATCCTTGAATTTTGAGAAGAAGTGCCAAGTGTTCAAAATTTTGAATCACCAAAAAAGAGCGGGAAACAATTGTTTACTGTTGTCAAATAGTTTCAAGGTGCTAGATCAAAGAAATATTTGAGGAAGATGCAGTTGAAGCTGAATCTAATTGCTGCAGCATGTGAGAACATGGGAATCGGCATTGACGGCCACTTGCCATGGAGGCTAAAGTAAAAAGATCCACTTTCACCAATTGGTCGATAAAATAAGCCAGTTTTATGAGTGTTTTCACACTTTAATAAATGATTTCCATACTGTCAGGAGTGAAATGGCTTTCTTCTCGAGAATGACCTCAGAGACAAAGGACAAGAGCAAGAAGAATGTTGTACTAATGGGAAGACGCACTTGGGATTGCATTCCACCAAAGTACAGGCCGCTTCAGGGTCGTGTCAACATGGTCCTCACTACGCAGCTCTTGTAAAAACTTGATTATCCATTGCAGAATGCAGAGAAAATGGAGGATGTTGGAACTGTTGAATTTCCAGAGACTATGGCAATGAGGCCATCACCTGCAAGAGCATTCCACACGCGTTGGATCTCCTATCCCAGGCACCATTGAAGGACCAAGTTGAGAGTATATGGGTCATTGGTGGCAGCTCTGTTTACAAGGTGAATACTGTTTTATGAAACAATATATATTTACCAATGGGAATCTTTTAATCCAGGCTTCCATGGAATCACCCAACTTCCATCGATTGTACCTCACAAGAGTGAAGAAAGACTTTAAATGCGATACTTTCTTCCCACAAATTCCCAACAATTTTCTTTTAACAAAGTGAGTATGCTTCTTTTGCAAAAAAATTACTCTGTAATGTATTTCTCAATTGAAATGATTTGTCTAGGGATCCAGATGTCCCAGAGGGAATGCAGGAAGAGAATGGAATCCAGTTTATTTATGAAGTTTATCAGAAGGAATGAATTCCAGTTCTGTATAATTTTGTACAACAAATAAACATTTTTCTATAAATCCATGTAGTACCTACTTTCTCAAGGACAGGATTTACTCAAATAAAACCCTGAAGTAGCCCTCGATAGTTTATTCCCGAGTCACTTGCTTACAGTAATAAAGTATTAACATAGTAAGTCAGTCTCAAAGCATTTATGATAAACCTTTAGCCAGGGGGCCACTGCATCTGCCTTCCACCAAGGATGTGCAAATGCAAATGGAACACAGATTGAGCACCATCCTTGCCATCATTGATGACCAAACGGTATCCATTATCAAGGCCTTGTTCCTTGGCCACTTTTCGTGCAACCAGCATCAAGTGTCCGAGCAAAGCTCCATCCTGCTCCTCAGCCAGGGAAAGCTGCTGGATAGGCTTCCTTGGGATCACCAGGAAGTGAGTCGGCGCCTGGGCACTGATGTCGTGAAATGCGACACACTGCACCAATGAAATTATCAGATAACAAACTACTTTTTTTCTTATTATGTAAGAAACTGCAATGACTGTGCAACCGGCATTCAACAATAGGCGACTTCGGAAGTTGTTATTTACGAAATCAAATATATGCAAGTCCAAAACATGGCTTTAAATCATTTTTGACTTCTTTACGGACAATTTTGATGAGAACTCGCGAAATGTCAATAAAGCAATCTGACAACGTGTCGAACCGGCGAATCGTTGTTCGAACAATCAGTGTTGGAAGAAGTCAAGTATTTAATTAATGGAAAGCTAAAGATTGTTTACCTGGTCATCCTCGTAGATGAAGTTGCAGGGGATTTCCTTGCGAAGGATCTTCCCGAAAATCGTATCAGTACCGGGCGCAGCGGCCTGTGCTTTCTCCACCTCGGTCGCCATGTTTCTCCAGGACCGCTTCGGAATGGCGTACGAGCGTGCCAGTCGGATCGACGAAGCCAATGCGGCATTCAGTAGCAGCCTCATTTTGAAGGGAGACAGCAATATCTTGGTAAATGCGACGCCAGATTCAGAATGCGACCAGTTTTCCACGGATGAAACGGCTTATCTGACCAATTATGGCAACCACTTGGCCATCTTGGTGTTAGTCGTGGCGGTGGATTCGAAGGGTAAGAAAAGTTCATCTTTGGTACCGCAATTTTTATGATTATGTTAATGATTTTTGGTAGAATGTTAGTTTAAAGCTAATATTCTACAAGAAATCAATGGTCCAATAGCTGTAATTATGTCAGACAGGCCACATTCCCCTGATTTCATGCCTAAAATCACGAGATTCGCATCAGTAGAATGTTTCAATGAATTCCTCATGTATAAAACTATAAAACCTTTATTTCACATTACAGTCTTCGTAACGATGTTCGTAATCCTCCCTTCCTTAATCCCTACTTGGTCCTAGATTGCCTTATAAATATCCTTATATCCAAGAATTTATACATGCGCTCAGCATACTAACTTCATCTACGCGTACGTTCGCTAAAACACAATGCTACAATTCACCCTAACGGTACTTTACGCTCTACGTATGGCAGTGTACTTTCTGGTTGTGTGTGACCGGTGGGATTCTAGTCGCACCGGCACAGTCGCAGTGGGTCGATTGGCCCCAGTCTTACGAGATCTATAGATTCTACTATTCTACTACTATATTCCATTAATCCTACCGCTTAATCTTTAAACATAATCTCTATGACACCGAGGCTTCCCCCCGTTCCATCGGCCAGGTCGAATTAAGCACTGAGCGGCGCAATTCCCCGCCAATCCCTGACTCATCTCCACTTCCAACTCACAGGTACAAAGGGGTACAGCGAGTCCAAAGCGAGCTAGACATCAAGCACCGCGAGGAGGAATACTAGTGGAATATCTAAATAAATAATTGTACGAGAAACTACTGTCCTTATGATAAATAAACCTAGAACGTTAGGTACGAAGGCATCGGCGAGCGTGGACGCCTCGAATAAGACTATCCTTACAAAACGTAAGCGTAACTCGCAGACAATAAATTCAACAAATCAAGGAAGAATATGTATAAATCAACTCCGCTCTCGCTGGCAATGCATTCAGCCACGATTAATACGTATTTCGGTGTACCGAGGACGTACGCCTGGGTCTAAAGAAGGTGAGGTGGAGCGGTCATCACGTCTCGTCCTCGGTGAAATAAGGATGCCTAAGGGCCTGCGCGGCAGTGTGCCGACTATGGGGATCGAACATGAGCAGACTTTTTACTAACTCGAGGCCCTGCTCGTTGAGATCGGGTATTATCGCGGCGAGTGGCTTCCCCTGGCTGTGGGGAAAGGCTGTCCAGCTGAGGGAGACGTTCTCCGGCCACTCCTCTTGCGACGGAGTACCGATTACTCTGTGGAGCAGAAGAGACGGTAAGGAATCGGGGATGTGTCGAGTGGAAAGAGAAGGAATGTATGTACTTACTGGAATATTCTGTCGAGTTGGTCGCCCTCGCTTGTTCCTGGGAACAAAGGTTCCAGCCTATTGAGCTCGGCGAGGATGCAGCCGACGGACCAGATGTCGACTGGTGTCGCGTACGAGCAACCCAAAAGTACTTCGGGCGCTCGGTACCATATTGTCACGACCTGCAATCAATCAAACAGTAAGAATTAGGCAAATTCGATACTCTTAATTAAAAGTTTTGATCTCTCTAACATCTTAGAGAAGTGTTAGAGACCTAGGCAGAAACAATTTAGTCAATCGAATACCAAAGTCTGCAAAATTAGAAGAAATTTTCTAATCGATTTATTAATAAAAGGAAGAACAAAAAAGAGAGTTCTGATTGGTACCCACCACGGATGTCAAACGCATCTCGAAATCGTACGTTTTGGCCAAACCGAAGTCGGCGATCTTAATGCGACCATCGCGAGAGACTAAGAGATTCTGGGGTTTCAAGTCTCGGTGAATGATCCTGTGACTGTGGAGGAACTCGACGCCGCGCAGGATCTCCTTGGACATTTGCTTGACAATGTGGCGTGGGATGCCGGTGCGCGGGTAGGAGGCCATGTAGGAAGCGAGGTCTCGCTCGACGTGCTCGAAGACCAGCCATAAGGTGAGCCCTCGGTCCAGCCGCTCCGATCGACCGTCTTCCGCCGGCAGGTGCAGGTAATTACCCTGGCAAACGTCCAGTAGCCTCACCTGTGGAAAATAGTCGAGTTGAGTACATATATGGAATGAAAATTGATTAACGAACCTGGGGCGGAACTTACAATGTGCGGGTGTTCAAATCGCTCGAGTTGCTTGAGTGTGGCGATCTCTCTTAGGGTACTCCTGGGGAGGCCGTCTTCGGTGAGCGGGACCCGGACTTTCTTCAAGGCGACCACTTGCCCGCTGTTCAAGTCCTTCGCCTTGTAGACGGTGCCATAGGCGCCGTTCCCGATAAGCGAGAGTTCCTGGTAGAGTGCGTGCTCGCCGAGAAGCGAAGTCTGGATCTGCACATCGCCCTCGGACCTCTTACTCGAGGGGCCCGAGAGCTCCGATTGGCCGGTGTACTTCATTTGGCCGATCGACTCGAAGCCACTGAAGTGCTGCTCCTTCGAGGAACCCGCGCTGGTCCTCGGCCCCTCGGGACTATCGGCTTTCAGGTGGGCCAACTCCAAGCTGCTCTCGATCAGCTGCTTCGTCGAGTCCAACGACTGCTCGCTGATCTCAAGTAGCTCGCTGGTCTCGACTTCCTCGACGACTGACTGCTCGGCGAACTCCTCGATCCTCCCGGCGGCGATATCCGCGTCGCTCTCTGCAGCTGGCTCCTCGCTCGTCCTCCCCGCGAGCTTCGACTTCTTCGGCGGCGTCGGCGAGGACAAATCCGGTCCGAGCTCCGAGCTCGGACGCCGTGAAGTCCCGGCCATCACAACATCGCGACTCTCACCTGCAATTACAATGCTTGACTTTACGATCGAACCCTCCAGGTACAGCGTCCAGCCCCACCGGCAAGGACCCCCTTGTAAATCACATTCGACGGGCCAACTAACGGGAAGCAGCGCCAAGTCGCCGGACTAGTTGTCTTTAACGATTTGCCCAAGTGCCCGGCGCAATTCCCCTCGAGTCTCGCCGCCACCGTAAACACTCTGCTCCGCCAGCAAGTTTCATTAAAACCTTCCCTCGCGGCATCGCGCGCGCTACGCGACATCTGCGCCGACACCTGCGCCTTCGTATAATAGGCCGAGCTCATCGTCGGCTTTCCGGAACATCTTGTAAATGCAAGCGGCACTCGGCCGCCTTTATTCCCCCGAGCGAGAGGCCCTCCACCCGAAAATACACTACCTGCTGGACTCCAGGCCGAGTCTTCCGAGAACGGCACGCACTCCCCACACTTTTCCAAAGTAGACTTCTTTCGACTCGAGTATTTGTCTCCCAAAAAATTGGCCAAACTGTGGGTAAATTGTCGAGGGGACTCGTGGGACTCGCGGGATTGTTCCAAGGCAAGTGACGATGAACCCGCGGAGAGGAACACGTGCAGCCGGCCTGCGAGGGGAAATCGGAACGAAGAGCTGGCAGACGATGCCTGCGAGAACCAGCAGCCCACGTTCCTGCCGAGCGACAAAGTTGAATGGAGAAGGCGCCGATACTGGGCTGCGTGGCAGATATCAAGACCCAGTTTCCTCGGACTTGATAAACCCGGGGGAAATCTTGAAGGGCGTGTGGAGATTGAAAATCGAGGCTCGAGAACAATGTTGCTGGAACTCGTTATCGAAGCGAAGAGACCTGATTAATGGGACTCGAAATGAATAACTCTTCCGAGGACTTTTTTCTTCTCGAGGAAAGTGTGGGAAAAGCAAAAAAGGGAAGAAGGTCCTTCACATGGCTTCGATTAAATGCGTTTATCGACATCCGCCGCGATAAACCGAGCACTGGGAAAAGCGAAGAATTGGTCTCTTGGAGTTCCAGCTTTTCCTCTTCTCGGAACTTGTACATCTCCTGACTTTTTTCAGTGGGAGAAAAGGAGACGGACGATTCTCCGAGGTGCACGAGGCTTGGTGCGCGTCCTACGTCCTACGTGGCACCGACGCGAGAGGCCACTTTCCTGGAAGTAGCACATGTCTCACTCAAGTTTTTCGACCAGCGATCCCTCCGCTCGCCACTGCGAAATTGTGAAATCGTACTTGCTCCATGCACTCCCTCAAATGAGTGCAGACTGATTCACTTGCCGTTTAATCACACGCGCTTCTAACATGTGCGATTATTAGAAATAATCTAGTAATTTTAATTATATAACATTACATTTTTGAAAATGATTCGATACGTGTTAAAAGTTGGATTGAAAGGTATGTGGATTAATAACTTGCATTTACACAATATAATATTATATAAAACTAATTCTCATTTGTAGTAAATAACAGTATAATTAGTACGGAAATGATTCAATTCCCCCCTCCCTCTAAATCATCAATAGAGTAAAGGTGCTTCTACTCGGTGCGAGTAAAGATTGTACTTGCTCCGAATGTCTCCCTCACACAAACACCACGAACACTCTGGTAATTCCTCCAAAACTCCACAGACACACACAACTCCAATTCAACTCGCTGCAAGTGCTCGATTCGCATCGTGTAAACAGGGCTTAATCTGTCAAGTTATCAGGATCGCTATTTCGTCGGGAATGCCAGACATGTCAGATTGCCCAAGAGGCTATTCAGTATCATGGAGCGGCTTCCACGTGTAGAGGACTATTTACGTCGGACGTAGTGAGGAATGGACGATAAGCGAGTAGCGGCTCTCTATCAGTCCGATTGTCCCGTTGGAATCAGTCATCGGCGATACGCCGTCCAATTGGAGGCTGCCGAGATGCCTTTAACTCGCAGCCGACTTACGTGAATGAACGCGAAGGACAACAGCGCGTAAGACCCTGCGCGGCCGCCGGTCTGATTAGAAAAGCGATCGAGAGCGCTATTTCGGCACCACTGGGAAATAATAGCTCGGCGGGTTCGCGTAGTTCGCCGGCTGATTACGGTGGAAATGTGCCTCGGCGAGAGTAGGAGCCACTCGAGCTCGAGTAACTGAAGCCGAGTGCTCTCCCGACCAAGTGTACTACTGTGTATCTACTGAAGGAGGACTGTTGACATCACTCTCACGCTCTGCTCCTCTTTCTTTTCACTCGAGAGTCTCTCTCTTCCTTGCTCCCCCTTTCACTCGGTTATACTCACTACACGTTCGTGCAAGAAACCAATGTTGGCTCGCGAGCACGACTCCTTTCTGACACGGTGCAATTTTTGGAGCAACTTTGGTTTAATTATTGGAGCACTTAGTGCAATGGTCTTTCATCGAATTCCTTTTTAAAATTTCGAAGCGAGTGTCTGTCATTTGTATGAAGCTAGTACAAGTATTCCAGTGATTTTACAGAACCCTGTACATAATCCATTAAATTATTAATAATTTTAATTATCTGATATACAGCAACCCATCGGCACGAATAATTAAAACCAGAATGAACCACTGAGTACGAACGAAATTGACTAACTTTGTTATTATTTCGATAGCAGCGAGAAGGCTTAATAAAAGAGACAACACTAGAAAAGCAAACAGACAGGCGCCAGTGGACTTTTGGATTATTCATCGCTCGACACTCCACACGCATATCTGGCTGGTTCTTTCACACGACAAACACTTGTGCAACATCCTCCATTCAGTAGCGCTCGGCGAAGAGGCGGAAGCTTATCACTGCCATCCCAAGACAACTTGTCATTCCTCCCCGCTCGCTATTGTGAAACCACCAGGAAAGGAAGGAAATCCAGGAGGAATTCCTGAGCCAACGAGCACTTCAACTAAGACACTTAAAAAGTGACTGATCAAACACTCGCAACTAATCAGCTGATTTCGGGAAGAATCTGGTTGATTAAAGGCCTGGGAAGAAAGCTGGGGCGAAGCACGTGGTCAGTGGAGCCGAGTGGGAAGAGCTCGGCAGCCACCCCCGGCGCGGTGTCACTCGACTCTTGTCTTATCTTGAGGCGCACTGACATTCCGAGCCTTCAGATACAGACTCCCCGATAAAGCGGCGCAGCGAGAGTTCCCACGATGGAAATCCGCAATAAGAACCTCCTAGGGAGAGAGAGAGAGAGACGCGAGAGTCCGTCGTGTCCTTTCCCGCAGGATAAAAGACTGCGCGACGCCAGCGCACAGGAATGCGGGCGCGAGTTTAGCTTGGGATTGTGGACTTACCGAGCGGCCTAGGTGGGAGCTGGGACGAGAGGTGGTGTCCTGGTCAGCTCGCAGGGCAGCGCGGTCTCGGCGAGCAGAGAAGAGAAGACGGCAGCGTGGCGAGGCCGGAAACGGTATTAAGCGTCGGTGGCTGTCTTGCGGAGCGAGGGCGTCAGTAAGGACGGGCCGGGCACTGGTTTTTTAAGGTCGACTAGGCGAGGACAGAGCGGCCGGATCGACTGGGTTCCAGAGAGGCAGAGACGTGGCGCGCTCGGAAGAGCCGAGGAAGACTGCTGGCAGAGTTGGGACTGCTGGACGCGCCGGGCTTCCGATTCTTCTCTGGCGAATGCCGGCGAGTCAGTCGTTGCCGGGCCCTCGAGGAAGCAGCAGCAGCCGGGGAGAGACTGAGCGAGGAGAGCGCGTGCAGCCAAAGGGAATCCCGACTCTGGCGGCAGCTGGCGCACCGGGCCCTTACAAACTCCTGCCCTCGATCGGATTACCCGTATATACATGGGGCCCGTTGCCAGGGCCCTTCGACTCCCAATGCCCGCACCAGGGCCCAGCACGCGCGTCGCTTCCAATTCTCTCTCCTACTACTCGACTCGTCTATCCCTGACCGCGCGCGCTCTCGCACACTCGGCTCGATCCTCTCGCTCCGCCTTATATTATCGAACGATGACTTATGACTCGCCTTCCCGGAAACGGGCCGCTCGCTCCCTCGAGTTACGCGCTACTCGCGTCGCCCGTGATTCACTCGGCCGCGCTACGACGCCTATCGGCAGCGGCTAATAAGAGCCCTCGATCATGAATGAATCCCCGAGTATCCTACGTTACGTCGGCTACTAGCGGCGACTCGTACCAACGTGGAATCTTTCGGGCGGCGCGCGCGCACTGCTCGTGCGCGAGGATTTCAATGCCTTCCTTCGTTATCTCTCAATGGAAAGGAGAGGGTCGCCGGCTCGCGAATTGCCAAGATTAGAGTGCCGGGCCAACGAGCCGGGCCGAGCCGCGCACCACCGTCTCTCTCCGCGCATGCATAATCCCCGGTGAAATTAACCCGAGCGCACTGCACATACTCGGTGCCCGTCGCACTGGACACTATCACTGGCGAGGAAGTGCGCCGACCGCAGAAAGGAACTGGCCGCTCTCGCCGAGAGATCTAGTCGATGGAATCGGTTTAACGAGAAGACTCCAAGAGCCCCCGGACCTCTCGCCGCAGCCTTTCAGCGATACTCGCGAACAAAAGGGCCCATTATCCATCGATCGTCTCGCAATCATTCGCTTCCGATTACCCTCGAGCTCCGCTAATTCAAGTCAGCCTGATGAGCGAGCGTCGCTCTCCCACTCTCTTGTTCCCGAGGAGTACGAAGAGCACGTGGTGTCACTTTGGAGGTGTCGGCCCCGGCGATAGTCATGATACATCCTTCGCTGGGATCTTGCCGTGGTCTTCTCGAGCAGCGGCGGCGGCAGCACTCGGTTGCTGGTGGCGGGGCTCGTCCTCGCGGCGACTATCGAGTTGCGCGTCTCGAAACATGAATGGAATGCCTGGCGAGGCTGCTGGCTGCCGGGCGACGAACGCGAGAGAAGACGACGAGCACGACAACGACGGCCCTCGGAATGGAATGGCCCCGCCGCCAGCGAGCCTCTGTCTCTCCGCTTCTCTCGCTCGTCTTCTGTCTCCGCGCGCTCAGGGACGGTGCCCCTCAGGGACTGGGCCCCTTCTAAGGGCCACGCACCCAGCCGCAAGCCCCGCAGGACTCCTCTTCCACACTCGGCTATCAGCCATCGCCCCGCTACGCGTCCCCTCGCACACCTAGCAAATTCTCAATCTTCGCTTCGAACCTGTTCGCCTCCTCGCCACTCCAGAATTCCTCTTCTACCATGCAAATCCGTAACGGTTCGATGCTCCGCAATGAGGATTCGCAACTTGGCTGGCAACTTTGTGCTTCTGCGGGCGACGAAAGATTGGTATGTTCTTGCGACGTTGGACTGTCGACCGTTTGGACGAGAGTACGTTACTGAATGTATGGGAGGACGGAAGAAAGGCCACACATCTGCGTGCATTCTGAGTGTCTGGTGATTGTGAGAGCTTATTAGTCCAATCCCCAGTGCGAATGTGTTTCATTTGATGAGGTATAGCGATGATTGGATGACACACAGACGGTTCTATGAATCCTAGCGTAGTTGTTCCTAGACCTAGGTGTTTCCTCTGACTCTGTTGGGGATTAGTCGACTGGGCATCGTCACTGGTGAGCCACGCGTTTCGATATACATATACCTTGCACTTCAAGCGTTAGCTGGAATTGAGTGGATGAGCAGTCCAGGTCCATTGGATGTCTTTTTTTTGCATTTATTTTTATTCTTGTCCAGCATAAAGTCTTTGTTACACTTTTGGAGTAAAAATAATTAGTAAAAAAATCCAACTTGGGTTTTAATAAGAGCTTGTTTATTACACTTAGAATCTCAAGTTGTAAATAACAAAACGAAATATAACTTTGAGAAAATAACAATTACTGTACGAAGACTTATATAGGTTAGTCTAGTGTTAAACAGGTAAAAACCACTTGCACGGTATAGTTTCGGGTAGGTCCACTGGATGGCAAGGTAGCCGGGGAGGTCTCCGGCAGACAATGGAAGAGGGACGACCTTTCGCCAGGGAAATGACGCCTAGGAAGGAAATCGGGTTCCGTTACGCTTGTATAACCAGGAGAAGCAATGACCCAAGAAAATGGCTGGTCGCCGCTCATAAACACTACCGTTAGATCCTCGGCTAATCCGACGAGTCCGAAACAATCGGCGCCGAGGACTCGGCGATCGGTTGAAATCGCGGCGTGAGTGCGAGTAAGATGCGTTTGGCCGTGCGGGATTCTATTGCTTTCAACGTCCAGGCGAGGGACACCTGGAGCCGGAGCACCTGGTGTACCTTACAGAGCCTCCACTCAGGACTCTTCAAAGCGAGCTCGCCTAACAATGCAGCAATTGTGCCTGGAGCACGCTCTATCGCGGAAACCAACCAATTCTTATCGAGAAATAAACTCGAGTGAAACTGCATTCGATGAATTTATGATTCTGTTGGTTTGTAAAGAATTCTGGTTATTGATTAAAGCAATAAACAAAGTTTGGAGGCATAGTGGATGTTATGATCTAATTGATTTTAATACAAAATAGAACACGACAATGTTGATTGAAAGGCAAGTAAACCTACCGAGGGAAACCAGTCTTTGACTGGATAGGTGAAAAAGTGTCCCAGTGTCATAATCGATGATGCGACGAACCATCGACGAAATTCCCACCAGGGTGAGTTCGTGGGGCGAGTGTTGCTAATTGCAAATGGGGATTGCCGGTATTCGCTGGCTCGATCGATCTCGCTAGCTGTTGACTAGGCTGGGCCCTCATTGTGGGACCGAGCTGCTGCTCTAACAGAATGCCCGCCAGCTCGCCAAACTAGACACGGCGGACTGGTTCTTGCCCAATTTAGATGGCCCATTGTTCGGCCTGGAATGAAAATAGAGAATGCACGGTCAGCGGCGATTCGCTCCGTTCGTGGCTCGCATAGGAAAACACGTCGGGGGAGAGCTCTCTTTGGCTAACCTTCGAACCCCCTTCACACTCGCATTGATTAGGCCGATCTGTCTGTATTGCGGAGTTCTCCGCGTTATGATTAATTCGGCCCAACCGTCAGCGCCACCGGTGAGAGATTGATTACGAGCTGCGTTGTAACTCCTGCAAACAGTTTCGATTTTTTTAGAGCTTCCAGAACTTGCCAGAATGCGTGCTGTTTCTTCAGTTTAGACCTAGAAACGAACAGGAATATCAAGTTAGTAATATAATAACAATAAAGAAGCATCTACAATAATCCATCACAACTTAATCTTGTGACTATTAATTCGAACCCAAATGAATCACTCTGTAGAGAACTAGTTATTAAAATTGAAATAAAAAATATTTGTTCGAAAAGTGAGGCATTCGAGGTCGAGTATCGACTGCCAGGAAAGCTGTCGTTCATTATCGACGGAAGACTCCGCTCTTTCCCATCGCCAGTTACTAGACTACCTTCTCTAGCCTCACTGGCCATAGATCCCATTCTTATTTCTCGTTCGGCGAAGGCAAAACTTTCTCGCGCATACATAGTATATCGGTTGGAAGGATAGTTGGCGAGAAAGAGTAAAAGTTCGGATAACAGGAGAATGTACCGCGGGCGTTCCAGTGGCCGGATCGCTTCTGGTAAATACAATGTTCCTCCCATTGTTCCCGTGCGGTGCTGAGCTGCTGACCGAGTCATTTCATGGACACTTGGCCAGGGGACTGCCCGTTATAGAGAAATGCAATTTTGATTCTCGGTGCGGCCGCTGTTGCAATGCCGACTGCCCCATCGGGACACTCGGGAGCAGCCGTGCCTATGTTACGTGAGGTCAATAGACAAGTGGACATGGATTATCTAAGGAATACTTGAGATCACCGTTAAACATTGCTACGTGCTTCAACTCAAGTACAAGCTCAAAGTCTCCTGAATTTTTTAATTCTTCAGGCTTTACCGTTGTTCGTTTGTTATGGAACTATTATCAAGCGATGTTCCTAGAGTTTATTAGTTTAATAATCCACCTCTTTTAGAGGATGGATCCGGAAATTTTAAGAACTTAAGGTGTATCGTTGAAGATTTCGATGTGACTGAGGTAAAATAAATGTTTGAATTCGTTAAAATTTAGTTTGGAGAATTTATTATCGGATTATTGCTAAGTGCATTTGCAGAGTTCCCCGGGCATGAATCAACTGGAGTCTCGCAATTAATTTCTCGAGGAGCGGGAGTGAGATATTACGGTGCACCGCCGGTACAATTTCACCTGGATTCCGTTGTCTGGGAGAGATCAATGTTACTCGGGGATATCCGCGGCGGCCAGACTCGGGCATTCCAGTCTGGTTTTGCGAGGGCAAGAAAGCCGAAGGAGGAGGAAGAAAATGAAGGGTCGCAACTGTACAGCAACACGTGAACGTCGTTCCCGGCGGAGAAGTTCCGCGGGAATTCCTCCGCAGACAATCATTCTCTCCTCTCCAATTGAGTCAAATGAAATATTCCACGAAACTTGAGATAGAAAAGGAACCGAAGGAATCATTTCCGAGCTACCTGCCGCCGGGTTCAGCCTTAAAGAAACAGTTTCCACTAATCCCAAGAGGAATGCGTCCCGTTTCGAGGTTACTTCGCGATATCCTTTGAGGAAGCCAGCCGCCGAAAAAGGACCGCGATGACCTTGCACTCGGCCGAGACAGCCTTCATTTATCTCCGAGGGAGATTCGATCTTGCGGCGAAACGTAAACAGCGCAGCCCCAACATGTCCTATCTTCGATCCTAAAAACACCGCCAGATAATAATGCCGCTCTCCCATAATCCTCTCGAGACCGTTCGAACTGCCAACAAATGCCCGAGCAACTCATTTCTTATGTTTAACGTGAACCAGCCGTGGCGGTCCCGTTAACTGCACATGTGCGTGGCGCACTGTCTACGTACGAGCACTCGCTCGCTCTCGCTTTACCGAATTACCCATATTTGCAAGTGCAATCAGCCTGGAGATCCACTCGGGTAAAAAGCTCCCCTCACTCGGTGTAACGGGGAAAGGGGTTAAAACGGAGCCGAAAAGTCTCTGGTCCTGGTATGTAGGATTGGAACAGGTGGGTCCAGATGGGCCTCATAAAGTCTTCTTACACGCCATTGTGCTCGATTTTGTTGATCTCCGACTTTTGCGCCATCTGGGGTTAGGAAAACTATTCAAAGGAAAAACCAAAAATTAAAAATTACGAGTTGGCTTATTAAATATTGAAAATTCTACTAGTTTCTAAAAATTAATTATTCTCATGCTTGTGTTCGTAACTTGTATACTGTAAATGATTTAATAAAATGAAAATGTTAAGCTTTAGGTACCCTTTTTTTAAATTTAAACATTTCAGATTTAATATAACGAATAATACAAAAATGATGGGCAAATCATCATTTGGAGAAGGCAGGGGGCTCGTAAATCGGCGCGGCAGGTTGCAGAGGGCATGAAAAGTCGGGGGACGAAGCGAGGAGTGTAGGGGACGCCCCCCCTTACCTCAGGAGAAATTCGAAAGGAGAGAGGGTCCGAGAGCGGCCGGTGAGCACGAATCCAGTGCCTCGGTGGAAACGAGCCACGAAGACGTGACGTGCACCGCTCGAAAAGAGTGTAGAGAGTGTGCACACCATGGCTACTCCATGGCATAGTTAAAGTGGGAGAAACCGTGTATGACCGTGCCCGCAGTAAGCCAGTGCCGTGTGAACGACCGTCAAGCGAGCCTCGAACGGAAACCCCGTCGAAACTTCAGGGATTTCGTTCATCGAACGTTCGTCTACCATTCCACCTCGAATTCTACGCGTTTCTTTTCTCCTATTTTTTCCGACGGGTCTTCCACTACAATTCCTGACCTTTCAACAGTTCTATTAAGGAAGTTTGACATCGGATTCCGTTAGAACAGGTGTTTCAAGCCACAGTTCCCCGAGAATCGCGGAAAATGTTTGACGGAACCTAGCGCGAGTGAATTCTGTGTTAAAGTGTGTATTTTGGATTCGGAATCCAAATCCAAAACTGTTCCAAGTGATTGCCAATCAATTCTCTTAAAACTGGACCAATACTTTGAAACCTACCCGAAAAGGGGCCAGAATTTTGCAAATTTCGGAATTGCTCCAACTCGAGTGTTAAAAGTGAGTGTGCAAGGAGAGGAAGTAAAAGGCGGCGTGGGTCAGAAATCGATGAAAGGAGATCGCCAATGAGCGTGACGCTGGCAAGGGGGCCGGCGTTGTACATTGGGCCCGAAAATCTGACGCGTACGCCGGAGCTATCCTCGCGCAAGTAGGTCAAGCGGGCTGGCGCGAGAGAGTGCGAGAGCGTCGAGCGGCCAAAAAGAAGGTGGCAGTGTCGGCGCCGACGAGGACAGCGAAGCCCGAGAAGAAGGACCTCGTGGAAAGTAGCCGGGAAGGAAAGGAAAGGAAAAGAATGGCGATCTGACTAAAGGGAGATATACCGAGTTTCTCCTAAGCGGAGAACCAAAATGGCGCCGATAGACTGGTACCAGTGCGCCTTTCGTCACGAAGAGGACTGGCTAGGCCACCAAGAGGATTCCTGAAGGTCCTCCGGCGAAAGAGTGAAGAAGCGAGCGACAGAGTCCTTGAGATTAGCGGCCGACCTTGGCCAGGACGAGCACTCGGCGCGAGCAAGCGCCTATCGAACCAGGATGGAAGCTCCCAGCGGTGGCTGGAAGGTCCTGGTGACCTTGGCGATCCTCATCCTAGCTGGTAAGTTCCGATTACCTCCGACAGAACCGCATTTCAATCTCGTAAACAAGATTAGCCTCGTCGAAATCGGGAGACATCTGGCCAGGTTTCTAATGGGATGACTCGCGAGTCCTTTGACATGTGTTTCTAGCTTTCTAGCAGAAATCTCTTTTCCCCCCGACCACCTATTGTTTCCTGGGAGAAGTAAAAAGTTCCATGTACCCAACACGCTGTTCGGTATTTCTTACAGGTAGTGTGAAAGTCAGTAGTGTAGGTCTGTCTTCAGTTTAGAGACTTGAATGCCCGCAAAAGTCCGTCGGAGGCCCAAGGCCAGGCAAATTACAGGGAACCTAGTGATTAGCACCTGTAGGGCGTGCAGGAATTCGGCGAGGAGATGTGCTGAACCTGTCGGATAGGATTTTAAAGGAGCCACGTGTGTCCGAGCCACGAACCGGTATCTTGACCCCCGTCGAAAATTTCGTATATTCAAGGGCAGACAGAAAGCAGCTCTCCTCACCTATCCAACTTCCAATTCACCTTCGAGTAATTCGCTATTCATAGAAATAATTACCGAGCGTACAAGTGTTGTAATTACGAAATACAAGAAAGCTCCGGCCAAAGTGACTTGCTCGATTGCAAGACGACCCCTTTTCAGGCTAATTATCGAACTTAAGCAATTAGCGGCGCGGCGCGCAGTAATTAATGAAAATCCTGATGATTAATCTCGGCGCGATGCGGATATGTAAGTGGGTAGGCATCCGGTTCCGTATGTAGTGTTGCGCGGCTATTTACCAAGCGCGCGAGGCAGACTCGAAAAGATAAACAGGCTGCCATGGGAATCTTGCAAATGTGACATAAGCGTGCGTGCAACCGCCTGCACTTCGCGTGTTCAGGATAAGAAGGAAAACGCACAGGTTCATTGCACCCTTTGAGATAAGAAACATTCCTCCAACTCATTTGGTGGACATAATCTGCATATTAGCGAAATACATTTTCTTCATGGCGAAATACTCGGATACCGTTGGGGACTTACTGGACATATTCTCGGTCCAAAGATAGCATGGTGTAGGCGCTGGAATATCTAACAATAAGACCCAGGAGAAAGCTGCGAGAGCATGACGCGCAGTGTGGCATCCTGGTGGGCACCTGTTTCCAAGATTTTCACAATGCAAGAGTAAAAAAGCATCCTCGTAAAAGGGGCTTGAGGCCCCTATGCTATTTCCACTTTGCGATTATGTGCTATATGAGACTACGACGCATCACATTGGATGGCTGTTTTTAAAGTCTTCACGTTGTAATAGTAAAAAGGCCAAAGGGGCCTTAGGCCCTGACTCGACGTATTCTATTGGGCAACTGTTTCCAACGTTTCCACTTCGCCCTATTAAAAAAGCCGACATCCAAGTGGGCCTGAGGCCCAGCCTCCAAGCTGGGCCTTAGACCCGCATGCTAAGTCTATATGGGCCCCACTCGCGCCACCATGACCTAGCTTCTAGGAAAAAGCTCGGGGAAATCGACGATCGTTTTCACTTTTGCCCCGCGTAAATACGCAACGCATGATTAATCCGTGTGGCGAAAAGTCCGGGCCAATGGGTTTGCGCAATGGGACTCCCCGGGCAGCGTCATCGTCGACGGAGGTGCGTGGGAGCGGCGACGCACGCGAGGACATATCCGGCAAGGGGTTTCGTCACTCGGCGACTTTCGCCCGGCACCGCTCGCCGTGAAAGTGTCACGAAATCAGAAGTCACCCGAACGGAAAGCCGATCGGTAGGAGGCGCCCGTAAAAATTTCCCTCCGAGAACTCTGGTATTCCAGCGGTTCCGGTGTATTCCGAGAAAGCCTGAATTAACACATGCGTGGTTGAATGAAATAATTTCGAGTCGGACTTTTTTGCCGATTTAATCGCAACAGGTGGAGGATTTCATAATCGAATGCTCGTCTCGGCAGACGTCTCAATGCAGAGGTCAACGAATCCACGGCGAAATGTCGCCTTCGCCATGGAAAAGAATAAATATTGGGCTGGAATGGTGTACCGTTAAGTCTGCCGTTACCGCCTCGAGAGACGGCGCATAGCTCTAGCTCTACACTTCCATAGTTAAAACCCCTTCGACGTTTCTTTCCTACGCTCGGTCGCGACACTGTCTTTGCCCCGCGAGTCGCCGCTTCGTTGAAATCAAACAATACTCGCGGCAGTAAATGCCGGCGGCTTTTCCATTAGTGGTTGAAGTCGCTTCTCCGATTGGCCGACCGCTAATGCGTGTTGTTGGTCAACTCTATTATGCTAACACGTGACTCCTCAACAGGTTAGTTGGAAGCTGTGGATAAGATTTTTGCGGATGCCAGATTTACAATAGTTGGTTCTCAAGTACTTTCAGAAACAGATCTCTGCCTTGCCGGCGATTGTTAGCGCGTCTCTTATACCTAAATCTAGAGAGTCTCCACAGCAGACCCAGAAACTCACCTTGTTGCCTAGCGAATCGCACGCTGCATTTGCCCTGAACTTGATGCGAAGTCGCGGAAGGTTTACGCTTCCTCGAACTCACTCATCCGTGAACGCACGCCGAGCTGTTTTTTCCCGCCCCATGGAATATGGAACGCGAGGCGAGATGCGATTACCGTAACACGCCGCGTTACCCTGTCGATTCTATCTCTCCGAACGATTCACACGTATCCGAGCGGCGAAAAACGCTCTACGCTCGGATTGCCGCGCTCTTATCAGCTGGCCGCGGGCTGCTAGCGAAGTAAAAGTAGACACGGGGCGATGGTGAGAGGGTAATTAGAAAGAGGGGCAATTATTCCGAGCAGACTGCGAAACTGCAGTTCGTTTCCGTCGTGAAATCGACTTGCACTCGCACGGCCAATGGCCCAACATCCCCAGACATGGATTGCATCTGTTTCTCACAGCTTTACAATTAAAAAAAGGTGTTAAATGTTGATGGAATGCGACTTTAGGAGGTTTTTCGAAAGTACCCTTCATTCCCCATGAAAAATCGAGTTGCACTTCTTTTTAAGTATGATTCGGATGGACTTATGACTGAGAAATGGAATAAAAGTTGGTGGAATGCGCGTTTAAGAGATTGGGCCAGTATAAAACATTCAGGGCCTGCCGGCCCAAGCCTTAACCTCGAAACTGGGAGCAGCATTCCGCGCGATGGCATCTACCATGCGATTCACCTACATTCTCACGGCTCGAACCCGCAATCCTCTCACGTTGCCAAGGTTATGGTGTTTGGTAGGCCCGTTACACGTTAGCGTGCGTGCCGCGCGAATAATTACAATTTATGTAACGCGTATCCTGATGCTGCTCCACATTTGGCCGAGGTGGAGCAAGTGCCATCTACAAAACGCTCGCTAAAGTCGAACCTAATCGATTCCAGCTGAGCCTAACCTCTTATTAGCGGGAATTCACTCGCAAAGTCTTTTTCCTCGTTGCTAATCGTTTATGATCGAATGATATCCGATTCCAATCGCGAGAAACATGATTTGGTCAAGTTTTCTTTAATAACGAATGGTTCCACGTTCTCTCGGCAGTTGGAGCTTGCGATTCCCCCAGACTCTCACGGCGCCTTAGAGGATCCTGCTTGAAATGTGGAGCTCAATATCAGTTACAACTAAACCCGTAAGCCGCAATAATGCCGAGTCGAGCGCGGCACAATACGAGGCTCTTGGATGAACATCCAATTATCTATTGCGCGCCATCATTAAAGAGGAAGCAACTGTAATCCAGAGCAGTCGGTTTATTCCCCTTTCATTAAAGGGATCCACGTGAAGATATTCGTGAATGCTTTCGAGTTGCGATAAAATCGATTCACTCATACTCAAAGCTTTTTATTCATTTAGTCTCGAATGTAATGTTATGTACTAGAATATTTCCATTCTTTGATTTGCAATGAAATGAGCGATAAGGAGATTAGATTCATGTTTAGGTGAATGTTTTACAGTTCTTTTCAAGTATGCTATTTATTTCGATTTGATGTATTTACAGTTGAACTTGGGGAATTTTTTAGGTTATGTTCCAAGTACCAGAAAGTAATAAACTTTCGAATGAATTTTTCACGAGGCCCGAGAGTAAGACAGACTAGCAAGGAGCTCGCAATGCTCAGCTAGTAGAACGGAGCAGCGGTCGGCTTAATTGCGGCTCCTCCGACAGGCCGGTGTCGCGCGCGGCATATTTCCTAACGAGCAATTAGAGGCCAGTGAAAATTCCCCTGGTTAGCCGCGAATCAAATCTACACGCGCCACTTGGAGATTGATGTGAAAAGACGAGGGCAGAATGACAAAGTGGCATCTGCGAGTGAAGTAATGACTCGAGGGAAAAGAGAGCGGGCGAAACGAATAATTCCTTGCCGAACGACCCGATGCAGAATTAATTATCGCCGATTAAAATTTAACGAGCTCGCCGGCCTATGAAACCATAAATTGGAGGCGCGTTAGCCACGCGCGAGATAATTTGGATAACGGTCGGAGGAATTATGTTCTTGATTCCTCGTTTGTTGACGCTAATGGAATCTGTCTGACGATTAGGAGTAGCTAACTTAGATTTTCATCACTACATAACTTTCGCGTTAATTTCCGAGAATGAATTTATAAATTTCGTATTTTGGTCTACATTCTTCCGAATTAAATGAGTCAAGAAAAAAGCTCGTCGCTTCGCAAATTCAAGAGCTATGAATGTTTTCTTAACTCGACTCATAGGATTGTCGAACTGCGCATGTGCAGTGAATGCAACTCTGACAAACCTAACCTACAATAATCACTACTGCTCGATCAAGCTATGTATCCTGAGCAGGAAGGTCAGTGGAGCACAGGGTGGAAATCCCCATCAGCTGACAAGCACGCATACTGTACTTATTAACGGGGGAAACTGGTCTCCACGGCTGCCAGCACAGATTTGCTTTTTTCCTAGCAACAGCGTCGAGTGATCTACATAGAGGCTGTTCGAAACGAGTCGGTCGGTTGACGGTGAAAGGAGGCAAAAGAAGGAAAAAGTCGAGGAGTGGAAGATTATCCTGTAACACGCATACTCCATCCAAGAGTGCGTCGTTACTAGTGCAATTCGATAGTCTCATCCTCCACCATTACTTGCTCTGCTCCACTGCCTTCCCAGATGATATTGCGCGCGGCAGTCATTGTCGGCTCCGTGCCAGGTGGAGTTTTAGTTTCACTGAAATTGCCTCGAGTCCTTTCGCAAGGAGCGGGAAAGAGGACATTGTTCTTGGAGCAGCTGTCGCTCCGCTGACAATGCTCAATCCTGACAAACAGAGAAAATATTGTTCTCTAACTTTCAAGTCTCGTACTGCTACAGGGTCATTTATTTTTCTTTACATTTTTAAATTTGAAATTTATATTATTAAATTTGTGATATAAATAATGATGATTGGAATATTTGAAAAATTCAGATTAAAGAAGTGATAATTGACAATACTGAAATGTGCAATAGTTTGCAGCCGACCTTGTCAATTGGCAGACAAGTGAATCAACCTGTAGGTCGGCGCGAGGTAGCCAATGAGCGTAGTGAGACAGTGAGGGTCGCAAAAAATGGCGGAGATCGAGGGGCGATCGGGCCAAGGAAAACGGTACCCACAGCCGGTTGACATTCTCGAGGCCGGTCGATCGAGTGGTTTGACCAAGCGTGGACGTGACGCGTATGAAATTACGACTATCCTCTCTCTCGCTCGCTCCTGCATTCCGGCGAGTCCTCGGGCCCACCTCACTCACGACACCTTCCGCCTTTCGATCAAGGAAAAAAGGTTCATTGACATCGCCCATCGAATCCGCCTCTGGCATCGCCCATGCCATACCGACCTCTTCCATCGGCGGCGCGCCTTCCTAATTGGAGGCTTCCTCCACTGCCATTCACCTCGGCGATTTGCAACTCATTTTCGGAACAGGACTCAAGTCGACGCCCTGAATAATCTTTTCGTACCGGTTGATTCATTTGCCTCTCGAGCCAGTGATTTATTCGATTCTTTTTATCGCGCGATCCACGTTATATGAATCGCCCTGTACATGCCCGATGTGCGACCAACGGTCCAACCCCTCGCAAACAACTGCAGTCCTTCGCTCCCATGGACTCCTCAACCGAGACACCTTCGAGGAGAAGCACTTGGAGTTGACAGATTCCTGCTAAAATGATAATAAAGCACAACTACTGAAATCAAAATGACATAACCTCAAAGGGAGAACACCCTGGAAGCGAGTAACTAAGCCTGAACCGTTGGAAACGCGAAATTGTCTCCGAATCGGGCGCGAGAGATCTTTCTCACGCGTGCTAATTGCATTCTAACGAGGCCGCAACTTTTTTTCATCGAGGGGAATCGGTAATGCAATTACGCGCGGTTCTCCGCGCTTATTCTACTTACTAAGTTCACCCTCGGCTATTGTAATAATAAGTACTGCAACAAGTGCGACGATTGTTCCCAGAAGATAACTAGTCTCGTTAAAGCGAGTATTATTGCACTCTAAAGAATCGCATTTTCTCTGTTCAGGGGTGACTGCCATCCAGAATGACCAAACATCATCGCGCTCGGCCCGCGATGATATTGTCCTCAGTGCCAGTGTGTATTCGCCCGAGAGGACGTCTAGTGTGCTAAACCAGGATGGACTATTCTCCTTCCAGAGGACGAATCCTGCTTTCGAGCTGTCCAGCTCGAAGAGCACGGATAACTACGAAAAAGACTTTCTCAACTCGGATCATCGTACCAAACACCCCGAGGGCATCGACGAATTAACATCGTCGAAGCACGTGGCTCACATCGATGGGAACAACATCGAAGTGAAGCCTGGCGAATATTATCAGTAAATTATTCAGATTTCTTTGATTATTCGAGAGAAATGTCCGCTGAATGATTTAACGGGTATTTTGGATGATTAAATTATAGGATTGTGCCAACGACCAGTGAATCATTGTCGGGGGAAGGACAAGGGGCTCCGCGGGGACGAGATCTCCTGTCGGGGCCCCCTCACCATCCCGCAGGATCCTCGCGCCCTCGAGCACCCTCTTTCCAAGCGATCGATCAGCAAAGACGCGCTCGCCAAGAGACCCCCAGGATTTATAGCGAACATGCACCACCGCCGATCTTGCAAACCGTCTCCGCAGGACGCCAGGCTAATCCTGACATCCAAGATATCATCACTGGGATTGTTAAATTGCTCAATGGCAACGTGAACGTCGCTGCTAATACTGTGCGCCCTCTCAGACCCGTACAAGCAACCAGGTATTAAAACAGTAGTTTTAATTAGTCAGAAAATTTAGTAAACGATTAATAATAAATACTTTGAACCCGTTTAGAATAAATAACCGTGGTCCGCCGAGAATTTCGGATGTACCACCACTGCCGCCGGATTTCGACACTCCTGGAATGAATCCCCCACCTCTGCCGGATCATCCTTATCCGTTCGAGAAACCACCCGCACCCGAAAGGCCAATGATCAATCAGTTATCACCCGAGAGGCCTGTCCGGCCGTTTTTGAATGGAGTTCCCTTGCCGGAGCAAATAGTGCCGCAAGGAAATCGCCCGTGGGCCTGGAATCGGCCAGGTAGGATGATTGGGTCCCAGTCAGACTTTCTGTTATTATTATATTACTAGCCAGATATCCAATAGTCATAATGATCGATGTCATGTGAATCTTCCTGTACAAGTGTTACTAATCTTATCTCAAAGCTTTCGTGTCAATGTTTGATTGCAGCTGGGAACAGGCGACCCATTCCTCCGTACAAGCCCCTGCCACCCTTGGACTCGAGTTTCCATCGCGATAAAGACCACCCTCTGGTGGACAAGCACTCGGATAAGCCGCAGTTTGAGACCAAACCTGACGATCATTCCGAAGAAAATTCAACAATGAAGGAAGGAAGTAATCATCAGCAAAACGCGACTAATCCCCCGGAGACCACTGTGGCTCCTGTTAACAGTAATCACAGGAACGAGAGCGAGGTATCGAACGCGACTATCGAAACGGATAGTAAAAGTACCACGAAAAAGCCTGACTCGGAGAACTCGACGAAGAAGAATCAAAAGTATCAGCCACCGGCGAAGGAGAACAAGTTTAATAGAGAAACTTTGGTCCTTGGTGTGGAACCCAGTCGGATCGATGCTGACAGGTACAGTGATGGTCCGAGGCCAGTGTTACCATTAGAAGAGCACTTTAAACCGACCAAGACATTGAAAACGAGCGAATCTAAACCAACATCTTCGCCCGGGACGAGTAAAGAGACTTCCACTGAGAAGTCGACGCTTTCAAAAACAACTACCAAGTCCTATTCGACAACTACTCTGAATATTGAAACAAGTTCGTCGGTTCAAGTGATCGAACCCTCGACCACGAGAACAGTGGTCCAATCCACCGCGACTCCCACTCTCAAGGAGCCGGAGACTACGAGCCCTCTGAGTACCATTCATTTGGAGCCGAGTAGAACTCCTGACACTGAAGTGACGAGTTCAAGTACATTCAGACCGACGGAAGTTCTCACCAATCCAACGAGGGTGGCGAGCATCGAGAAAAGTGTCGTCCACGCAACGGCCTCGAGCACCTACACGAAGAATCCAGGTAGAGTACTGCGATTCCTTGAACTTTACCTGCGATCGATGAGCGACAATAGTCTGAGCGGATTCGATAACGCGTTTCCTTTATAGTCTCCGAGCACTGGCATGCTCGATTAAGTCCCTTTGTCCGCGGCTTAATGCTTAATTGGTTCGCTTTGTAGGCAGCACCGACCGTTATGCCTACCGGCCTCGACCCGGCATCGTCCTCGACGACACTCTCGACTACACGGGAACCCAAGGACTGGCGACCCAGCGACCTTACGCACCCCCGAGGCATCCACCCCTAGGCGATATCTTCGACGTCACCGTTTCCGCCATCCAAGGACCCGGCGGCGCCGCTGCTAGTTCCGGTGAGTATCGGACAAACCGACCTCGAATCAAAAGAAACACTGGTTAAGCGAGGGGGTGGATTATTGGCACGTGCTAACTCTTGCTGTGAATATGCCAGAAGGCGTGCGAGTTGCGGTGAACGGGGCCGGAGGAGGAGACGTGATACTGACGTCCGCCGTGGAAGGTCAGGGCTTCGTGAGCATCGACGGGAAGAGAACCTATCTGAATCTCTTCGACAACACCGACAGGACTTCCGGCCATACGGGAGTTCAGCCGCAGCCGAGCAGGACGCAAGCTCCGGCTATTATCGGCACGGGGTTAGACATTTCATTAGATTTTCCCAGTTCATTTAATCCCGGAGAAGGTAAATAGGGTAGAGTGACTTCATTGGCCCTTTTGTTTTTAATAGATTCGCGGTTGCTCAGTCGGACACGCCCACGGCGAGTCCTCGACCGGGTGGTGCGATTAGAAGGCCGACTTTCCATCGGAGACCAACACAACCGCCCGTGAGAATCGACACTTGCATTGTTGGTGACACCAGCACTTGCGATGCCAGCCAGCACGAAGCCTGCGCTACTGTCCAAGGGGTTTCCGCTTGTCACTGTAAGCCTGGCTTTGCTAGGCTGCAACATTCATTGCCATGCAAAAGTTAGTAGAACGTCAAGCACATGATTATTCAATTCATACACGCGTGTTCTATCGAGAGGAATCGATTTTTAGAAATCGTCAGTATCGTCGTGTCGATCAGAGTCGACAAGATCTACGATAGGAAGGTGGTGTGGGACCAAGGCCTCGGCGACAAGGACTCCGAGTCCTATCAGACCCTGGCGTACGAGGCGAACCGAGCAGTCAGTAGAAATCAATATCGATTTTCAATAATCGACGCATTCGGGAAGCGTAGATTGATTAACGATTTTATCTTGTAGATCGAGTCCGCGATGTCGATGACTCCGTTCTCCGACGAGTACATGGGTTCCTCAGTGAACAGCATCTACCAGGGCGACATCAGCCAGGGTCAGGGTGGTGTCTTTGTCAATGCCACCTTGAAACTCACTTACGAGCCGCGTACTGTTCGGTCGACTCTCGCCGGCGAGCTGCAAAGACACCTGTTAGGTGTGATCCATAGGCGGAATAATAATATTGGCAATAGCGCCTTGTACGTAGACAGTCCGCCTGGCTCGATATCGAACTTGCAAGGTAAGAAAATGAACATCTCAAAGACTTTCCACACAAAAGCAATGCAAGTATTTTAATTGGATCATTTAATCATAGACTTGGACGAATGCGCATCCTCGGAGCTAAACGACTGCCATTCCTCCGCCACTTGCACGAACACCTGGGGCGGTTTCACTTGCGCCTGCAATGCGGGATTAAAGGATCCCCACAAGGACGACCCCAACGAGTCCGGCAGATCCTGCCTCTCCTGCCCCTCGACTTACTGCAATAATCGAGGCACCTGCTCCTACCAGGCGGACCAAATGCAGTGCTCGTGCACTGGGAATTATTATGGGTCGCAGTGCGAGGTCGATGGTGAGGTCCTCGGTGTTGCGATCGGCGCTTCAGTAGCCGCTTTAATTATCATCGTACTCACCCTCGTCTGTCTTGTTATGTGGAGGTAAATCCGAGAAATTGATACGATAGTTAGAGAATGGTATTTAGGTTTCTTTGATTCTGATTGGGGGTTTGATTACAGTCGAAGATGGTCCAGGGAACAGAAGTCGGTTGGCTCACCGGTCTATGGGTATATCCAGGGTGGAATTCCTGGCACTCTTCCAGGTAAATTTCAGGATAGCTTAAAGAATTCTCTTTCGAAGCGGGTGGAAATAAAATTTGTATGATTTTGCAGGAACTTTGGCGAGGGTTGGATCAGTGGGTACATTGGCATCGGTTAAGCAAGGTCCACCGACTAATCTGCCGCCCTACATGTGGGCCCACTTTGGCGAGCATATGGCCACGGCGAACGTCTATGCCGTAAGCATCCAACAACTAAATCATTCAATCATATTCCGTCAGGCCGACTAAAACACATTTCGATTGATTTACAGACGGAGCCAATGGGTCCAACAAGGCCGAGTTCCGCGATGTTCGGCTACCCAACGCTGAATATGCAAGGAACATTGCCACCTGTGCCACTGCCGAGGCTCCAAGCTCCACCTCGATCCAGGCCGAGACATCAGCCGGATCCGGACAGCTCGGATTCCGAGCCCCAGGACAAGGACAGAGCCGATTTAATCCCACAGAGCAGTGGTTTCCACGTGCCCAGGCCGAAGTCCAGGTCGTCCTTGGCGGTAATGATCTCCCATGTTTCCTCCCTCTCTCTGCAGTCGCGAGCCACACTTCCACCACTAACTCCTCCGTTTTATTCCAGAATCAGAGTGGCATTTACAACGACGTCGAGTACGACCAAGGTGACATGCACCACTTATCGAAAAACAATATCCCCATGTCCACCTACAGACCGTACTATCGGACTTAGGAGTCAGCCGACCTGGCGATGGGAATAATTACCAGTGTGCGAGTGGAGTGGATTGCAGAGACTTTCGCGTTGTCGAGCGTCAGTCGAATCAGTAACCCCACGACATACCTAGATAAATCTCTATTTATTACCTGTAGAAATAACTGAGATATACCAAGCGAGAGACTCCCAAGATCGGACGGCCTCGCTCTGTTACGAGTTTGTTGTCTGTTACGCGCCGGACAATCGTCCAACCCTTACTTCTTAGCTCAATACTCGCGCTAGGCTTAGGCGACAGCTAACAGGTGTCGAGGAGAACGTAACATTAACGCATGTAAGCTGCGACTGCTCCTTCTAAGACGACATAGTTATTTATAGGCTCCGGTGCGCCTTAAGGGTTCGTTCTCCCGATAATTGTCGGCCCGTCGATGTAAGATATACTGCCGTACCGCTTAAGAGGTCTAATTTAAGGACTTAAGTGTAGAGATGCTACGCCGACCAATCATCCACGTCCATAGCTATCGGACCAGGATGAGACGCGGCTCACTGAAGAGACCGTCCGTGCAGAAGGCTGCATGTGCAGTTCGATCGCCTGCAAAAGGAAATGTGGAGAGACAGGCGACATTTGCGAAAGGACAGGCAACGCCCACGGTATATGAACCATTTGTAATTGTATATTATATATATATGTATATATATATATGTATATATATATATATATATATATATATATATATTTGCAAATTGAGTACAATATACAGTTTAAATTCATGCCGGAGTCATCGTCAATCGCATTAATCACTTCTCCTTGCGACTGCCCGGTGATGCTGAGGTGCACGACCGGGACAGGCTCCTAATGTATCATGCCAAACCGTATTCAAGTGTAGAAAGAGAGAGAGAGTATAATGAGAATACTGTGCGCATCCCTGAACGAAAGAACGGAATTCCATCAGCCGCGGAGAGTCGTCCGATACGAGAGCGGTGTTACCACTCGCCGACGGAAATGAACTAGTCAACGAGAGGACGAGAAGTGTGAGGGATCGAACAGGATAGCGCAGCCTCCGGAAGTGCGCGAGGACTCTCTGGCATTTCGTTCGGCGAGTAATCGAACGACAGAGTGCTGGCAGAGAAAGCGGCCGCCTCGGAGAAAAGGCTCGCATGACCGAGAATTGCTCGGGAAGAGGAAGCGCTCGCACGTGTGTGTGGGTGTGTGTAGAAACGCGCAGGGCTAAAAGGGAAGAGGGACTGCGAAGTGGTCGATTATATTACGTTTGGAAAGAAGGAGGACTTCTTTCGTAGGTCCCGCGGTCGGTTCCGCGAGACTGAATGATAAGAGAATATCTTTCACCGAACGCCGACAAATATATATATAATAATATATATATATGTATGTGTATATATAAAACATTGTATAATTTAACATTTCTCGTCTGTTCGTCCGGCTAAACGCTCTCTTTATCGGGTGTATCGAAATCGATACAAATATAATTACAATATATCAATATAATAAATATGAAATATTGATAAATATATAATATATATATGTATATGTATACAATGTATGTATATATATATAATATTCATAATAATCTGGTTTCTTCTCCTCTGCGTTTCTGCTGCGTGATAGATTTATTAGCGATTTTATGCGCCTTTTCGATTGAGAGATTAGGTCTTCTTTTTTTGTCGTTTTCCTTATGACTGGTACGTGTTCCTCCAGGATCTTCTTCCCGCGGTGATCGACGTTTTCATTCCGTTGTTGTTTCTTTCATGCAAGGCGTAATTAGCTCTTAAGATGATAATACGTGGATCCAAGAGAAACACATGTCGATGGTACATTGAGAGAAAGAGAAGGAGAGAGAACTAGTGAAAGATTACGGAAGGCAGAGTGGACGAACTCCTTGGACTATCGCCGGTATCGCGAGAGGGTTCGCTTTCTTTTGATTCGAGGGAGGAAGTTGAGGAGATAGCTTTCTGCACTTTCGGAAGAACCCTTGACGACGACTCGGTCAACCGATAGTTCTGCGCTCGCTCGAAGACCAATTCTTGCCGGGACACTCGCTGCCAGGACCAGGCGGAAAACCGTCGCAGGACGCGCCTTAGGTGATTCGCTCCAGTTTAAGGATATTTCTAAGTCGCAGTGGTCAGATCCGTCGAACGGAAAGGGATTACAGTGGAACTGGCGTTTACACTTCCACGAAGTCTCCTTTTACATGGAGAAACTGAGAAAGACAGACGTCTGATTCGATTATCAATCAAAGATCGAGGATCCCAGGTTTTCGTTGTGAATGTCGCCCGAGCGCTTCTAAAATGTACGTAGATTCGTTGACTCGCGAGTGATCCATCGATTTCGAGAAATTGGTCGTTCGTGGCCCCCCGACTGGCACGTCCGCCGCTCCTGACACATATCTCAGCACGCTTCTCCGGCAAGGATGTCCGCTGGCAAGCGCAGTCCACATATATCGAGAATCGACGTTTAGTACAAACAGTAGAATAAGTATATAGCGTAGGTATTCAAAGTAGAAAGTGTAAAGTATCACAAGAATTACAATAACCGTAATAATTACAATGTGTGTATATATAACTTGCCAAGATTTAAGTATCCGCCCGCTAGAAGTCAATGGCACGAGTGCGGCTGGTAATAATTAAAGCGTAACCGGCCAATGGGCCACGTGTCTCGCGATTCCCCCCGAGTCTCCATCTCGCGATTCCTATTCGTCTCGCACGCGGAGGACTCGGCCAATTGTCCGTGAGTACAGTCAGTCTTCGACGCAATAATCGTAATAATACCAATGAGAGATAGATAGACAGAGATTGGCCCGACGCCGTTTTCCTTCGCGAGCCTCGATGGAATCTGGTCCTTTACAATAATCAGCCATCCTGGGGATCGCAAGGATCCCAGGTGCACTCGTTCTGCGGGATCCTCATTTCGTCCATGCTTCATCTCGGTAGACCTAACTTTTGATTGCGAGCAGAGTAGTATGAAATCCTTTAGCTTAACTTTACCGAAAGAGAGAGAGATAGAGAGAGAGATTGAGATTGAGAGACAGGAAGAAGTAGAGTATGTATAATAAGGCGTGAATGCTCGAACCATCGGTAAAACACGTAAGACACTTAGTCACGCTTGGGGAGTTTGATGTGACGAGAAAGGAACACTAGTATGTCAAAAATCCTTACGAGAGGGCTATCATCATGAAAAAGAGATCAACTTCGATATAAATACGTACTATAAGACACACGAACGGCAAAGAAACCGCAGCAGGCTCGGTAACGCGCTGGTTGGAAGATTAACTAGCTGAAGAGAGCTCGTACAAATCGATTCGCGTTCTACTTCACACCCGATTCCATACAAAAAAAGCTGACCGCCCCCTCCCGGGGGTGGAGCTGCCCAATAGAGAGACAGAGAACGAGTGTATCAAGATTAGCTTGCGGCATTCAGCGGCGAATCGACTAGCAATAATTGTTATTCCGAATTTTGACCGAATCTAGCGTTCGTTGTCGCCGGCCGACGGACGAAGACGCGCGCAACCTAGCAATTCCCTTAGGCCCTGTTCTTTTCACGGTGTACCGATCGCATCGCCTGCGCCTGAGAGATTCGAAGCATACGAAGATACATGTAGCACGTGTCGCTCGGTAGTATGTTCAGTGTCTGCGTTTGAAGCTTCAGCCTGCTGAGACTTACTGGTTCGATTGAGTTAAGTCGGCGTGGCTTGCGGCTGCTGTGACGGTGGGGTCGGCGCGTTCACGTTTGGCCTATAAAATCTGTTCACCAACTGTTTCAAACTGAGCACCGCCCCCAAACCGGTGCCCTGGTCCATGTTTATGAATGAATCCAGGTTGTCCTTGCAGGCTGCAATCAAGTGTCAAGTGCTCGAGTGCTTTCTCCCTGCTGTTTCTCGTCTGGTTCAGTCTTATTCTACTTAGACGTACTTGGTATCGAGATCGGCGGATAATCCGGCGGAGGTTTGATCCAAGTGCCATCCTCCCGCTTCATGTGGTGACGATTCGAGGCGAAGTGTTGCAAGTACACGCTCGCGGGTATCAGCCTGAATCTCCTGTGATACTCCGGCTGCAAGGCCTCGTCCGAGCGGAACGTCTCCGTCGCGTATTTCCAGAAGTGGGTGGGAAAGGGCAGCGCGCTATCTAAGTCGTATACGACCGCCCGCTCGTCCGGCGCGTAAATCAAGATCGCGTGGTAGTCCTGAAACGCAGAAGCAGAAATTCACGTCGGCCCGCCGATTCTTCTAGTCTTCGCAATGCTTCCTAGTCCAACTGACCCAAACCACCAGCTGATTCTCGTCCTTGCCCGATCGCTGCCGCCAAAGTGGAACACTGCGGTCGTGATTACTTATAAATGCCACATGGCAATGCTGCAGCTCCGATCCGTGCCTCGTCGCTACGTCCTGGCAGAGCTTCCATACGTTCTCCTCGCTAAAACCACACATTCATCCCTTTTCAAGCGACACACGCATCAAAGCGAGCGCAGATTGCGCCGCATTCCGAAGCAACGCAATGCGAACGTTCGTGCCTAGGGAAATGAGGTTCGCAGGGACAAATGGGAGACTAATGCATATGCATCGGGAGCGTTAGAACAGTACACTGCGTTCGTCGCACCTGCATCGCGTGTGCAGACTATACTGGAAACAGCAAACGTGTGACTTGACAAATAATCAGAACAGCAGGTCAACTCAAAGCAGCCTCGAGCGAGGTAGTAAAAGAAAAAAGGCCTGCGATCGAGAGCGGCCGGGGTGTTTTCCACGGTGGAAAAAGTGAAGGTCTGCAAGTTGCGTGCGGGGCTGCTCGCGCTATCGCGCACAGTGGATCTCGCGGCATGCATTCTTAATGAAAGGGCCGTGCGAGCGATCTATTCCCACGGGAAGCGGACTCCGAGCATTCATAAGCGACGTCGGGCTCTCGGGCCTTTTGAAAAGAGGAGAAACTCGCGGCAGCGGCCAATGGAAGATTGTGATTCGCTGCTGAGCGCGCGGAGGCTAAACATGGCGATAAGGCTATCGCACTGCCGTCTCTGTACCACTGCAACGTATCGATCGATCGGATATGCCGCAATACGACAGGTTTATTCGGCTGAATCAATATTTCTCCGTGGGAAAAACGGGGCCAGGGATCGTCCACGGACTTACCAGTAGCAGCTGGTGTACACGCAATCGGAGGCTTTCGTGAAAAGCGGCACCAGGGGTTTCGTGTTCCCAGGCACACGAGGCTCCACGGCCATTCTTTGTTTACAGTCCCCGCTCCGGACGCGATGCTGGCCCGCCGATAAGTCTTGGCGCGGAATCGAAGACGGTCCTTTCTGCCCTTTCGCTGATGCTCGTTAGGTCGACGCACTACCCGCGAACCTCATAGCTCTCTTTCTCTCTTTATTTTAGCCCACTCGATTCTCCCGTTTCTTGGATCGTGTGTTATGTGCTCTTTCTTTCAATGTAGTCTGTGTTGCGCGCGCTCGGCTCGCTGCGGCGATCAAGAAGAAAGCGAGCGACCGACTGGCAGGAACATTATTTGACTACTGCTCACTCGGCTACTACTATACTGCTCGCCAGCCTTCCTACATCTGACTCGCGCCTGGCTCGATGCACCAGCACGCAAGCGCCTGGGAAACTCGTCGATTCAAATCCACCACTGCCGCCCGGCAATGCGGATATATTATTTTATATGTGCGAGAGAGAACTCTGCCGATTTCACGCATGCCGCTTCCTGGCCCACTCGATCTTTTGCTCGAATCTTGCTAGTCGGATATGTCAGGACTACTCGCACCTTGGCATTCGAGGGCTCGAGAGAGCGGAGTAATGCCTGGATAGCCGGTTCTCTCATCCACGGATAAGCGTCGATAATTGTTTATGAGCATGGCTCGAAAGTAATTGCGTCTTGCGAGGGCTACGCTTCAAAATCGATAGAGTGCAACCGAGCTCTAAAGTTAGTAATTGAGGGCCGGCTGACCCTGAACTTCCGATATCAGTCGGAATATCTGCGCGTCACGTGCGTAGCAACAAGGACTTTGCATTGCAAAGAGATTGGAAGATTAGTACGTGTCGCGCGGTCGACAAGCGCAAGCCTAATCGGGCCTTTATATTAGTCTTCCTAGTTTCTTCGGTTTCGTTGCGTAGGGTTTTCATCAACGATGGCGATGAATGCTGCCAAAGCGGTTTTGAAACAGGGAAAGAGTGTATTGTTAATATGCGACGTTCAGGAGCGTTTCGCCAAGGCGATGCTCGATTTCGAGAAGATCACGCAGAACTCGGTTAAATTGGTAAATAGCAGAGTTAGCCGTGGACGAGCCTAGGACGATGTTCCACAAGAATTAACGCATCCGATATTCCGCTTTGTCTTTTAAAAGGGTTCAAGGTTATGTCTTGAACACCCTCCCCCCACCTCCACTCAACCTGGACTAACACATTGTTAAATATATCCTCGCAGATAAGTGCGTGCAAATTATTGGAGGTACCTATGATCGTCTCCGAGCAGAATCCCAAGGCTCTCGGGAAAACTGTTAGTCAGTTCGACATTTCCACCGCGAAAGGGCCCTTTGCTAAAACTCAGTTTAGCATGTGGACACCGGAGGTAAAGTGATCGCGCGAGTAGATGGGAATCCAATTGTTTCTATGAATATTTCATTGCAGATTCGTCAAGAATTAACTTCCATATGTGGAGGGCAGAAGCCAGACTCTATCATTCTTATTGGATTGGAAACCCATGTTTGCGTAGAGAATACTGCGATTGACCTGAGACAAGAAGGATTTGAAGTTCATACCGTTGCTGATTGTTGCACTTCTCGTACCCAGGAAGATAGATTGCTAGCTTTGGAGGTGTATTATCACAGACAACACCTTAAAAACATAATAAAAAACAGTAGAAATTTAGAGTTATAATTGTAACATATATTTAATGTCAACAGAGGATGAAAGGGATGGGATGTCACATTACCACTTCCGAGAATGTGATTTTCAAGTTACTTGGTGATGCCAAGCACAAGGACTTCAAGAGTGTTCAGGCCTTGGTTAAAACCCCTACGCTGTACACTGGCCTTGTACCATCCAAAATCTAGAGCAAAAGTGGCCAATATTGCCAGTTGTTAAGTTTCATAAGAAAAGAGACTTTTATTGATATTATCTTATTGATTTATACACAAGTCACAGTAACAATCTTAACATCTATCTCACCGGTTGTTTCTCAGTGGTTAATACTGTGGAGGTAGATTTATTTGGCAAGTAATGTATAAAAAGTAAAAAAATAATAAAGATACTTTTAGAATATTGTGTTGGTTTAGTTTTTGCCAGTGGAACCAAATGCTCCAGCCCCTCTCTCTGTGTCCTCCAACTTTTCTAGTTCTTCTAATTCTGGATATTCAATCTTCTCACAGATCAATTGAGCAATCCGGTCACCATGCTCAATTTTGAACTCCTCGGTGCCATGATTGAATAGTATAACTCCCACATTTCCTCTGTTTTAAAAGTTACAATTGCCTGAGTGTAGCTTCTCTTCATTTTTACATATGATTTAACTATTTAATTAAGAGAAGCTTACCGATAATCAGCGTCAATGACACCGGCACCAACGTCGATCAGCTTCTTCAGTGCCAATCCTGATCGAGGTGCTACTCTGCCATAAGTACCAGCGGGCACTTCGACCTGAATGTCAGTCTTGACCAAAGCATTGCCTCTGGGTGGGATCACGTAATCGTACGCACTGAAAAACAAGAGAAACCTCACCATTCACGTTTCTCACAATCGCACCAAGTCAACAATGCAAGAACCTGTTGCGTTCACCAGTAAACAGCGGGCGATCCAAAAGCGTAACAATATCTCTTCTTACCTGCGTAAATCGAAGCCAGCGGCGTCCTTCGATGCCCTCAGTGGCGGGAAAGCGTTGCTCGAAAGCTTGGCGAACTTCAAGACCATTTTATTCGAAGACATGGTGAAATTGAAGGCGAAGCAGAAAGTCTACGAGCAATGGAAACAATGACGCAACTGTGCCGGTTTGCCGCGCTTTTGCCTGGTAGCGCCACCCGCGGCGCTTCCACCAACTTCTTTTTATTACGCAATTGTTGTTTAAAACAGTTTATACTAACAATGAATTTACGCGTGTTTGAACTCTGACAAAAAAGAAAAGTCTCCAGTTTCTTACCTGTTTAATAGTTAATTAAAATTAGCTGTGTTGTTAAAAGGTTAATTTCACCAAACACGCAAAGATGACTCTAGCTTCTTCTGCTACAGAATTCTTACTTTATCTACTACAGCATGCTTCCATCGCCCTGCATATATAAGAGAACACACACACACATACGTGCAAGGGCCCAACACAGGGAACCGGTCTCTGACAGTTTGGCCGAGTTTAGCGTCACCCGCAGTATTGACATGATATCGAGATAAAAATGCCGGGGTTGCACTTTTCGTGAGAGAACGGCGATTGTTCGCTCCGAAAACTAATGCAAACCACTTAGTAATCCACCATGGAGAAAATGGACATAACACTGTGCGATCCTGTCGAGGATAACCAAGAAAAGATTCAGTTCAGTCCGCCAGTGCAAGTAGTACGAGTTCCTGTGAAACATGCGAACCTTGGCATTCGCAGTCACGCTATGTAAGCATCAACTCCAGTTGAACAGCGTCAAGCTCGTTGCACGACAAATGCAATATGTTTTCGAGTATGCGTACTTTCTGCTGTAGGGACATGAGTACGATGGTGGAGCTCACTTCCTTCAGTACTTTGGGGAAGATACAACCGTTCTTAGTCACAATAACAACGACAGCAGCATTGCTGGTGGATTTACATTGTCATTTGACTGACAAAGAGGTCTGCGGGTACTTGGGTGGACATTGGGATATTAATTCGCATAGTAAGTGTGAATCACTGGTGTTTCATCATTATTTATATGTTTTCTTTATTGATTGGTTTGTAATTGTTTAATAGATCTCTCTATTACAACTGCCTTTCCATGCCGATACTCCGGCAAGGATAAGTCAGCTGCCCAAGCAGTTGAGGCAGAGATTGGAAGGGCAATGGAATGGAAAAGGGTAACATTGGTCGGCTGGTACCACTCCCATCCTAGATCTCATGCTTCTCCTTCCCTTCGAGACGTTGACTCTCAACTTGATTATCAGATAAAGATGAAAGGGCCTAGTGATAATGGCTATACTCCATGTGTTGGTTTAATATGTTGTAAGTATGATTAGTTTGGTACTGTAATGTTTGTGATCTCATCCTTCATCTAGAATGTTTATGTCACAGCTCCGTATAACTTGGATGGTAGTTGTTATGAGTCAAACTTTAATGTGTTCTGGTCTATGCCCCCACCTGAGAATCGACCTCACGAATATCCGAGACCAATGCTACTTAGTTACACTTTGTCACAAGAGCACTTTCTTTCGCAGGATACTTTGGAGGAAATTGTGAGTTTTGGATTGAAAAAGTTTTGCACAGAAATTGATTTCATAGTAATCCTTTTTCTATGTACATTTTTAGAGAAGATGTATAGAGTATTACAGAAGCGAGGGAGGAATCGATTTCACAGCCAATTTTAATAATAATACGACTTATCTGGAAAGATTGAGAGTAAGTTTAATTGTGGAGTGGCATTTTTGGTCATCTTTAAGTTAAGGTTTTATGATAATTGTTGATTTTTTCCGACAGTGTTCCCTTGCGTCGAAATTACCTGGCAGAAATAGATCGAACGGCACGTACTGGGATGTGATTCGTGAGATGATTTGCCCAGGATCGGAGGAAGGCCTGAGTGCGGAATACCTTGCGATGAAGTTTCCGTTAATTTCAGCGTCGGAATCTTTAGTGCCGTCAGTCCCACCCGGAGTTAGTCTTGGAAGCAATGCGGCAGTTTTCTTGACACCAGTGAACTTTAAGCCTGACGGTGCGATTATCACCCCAACATCCAAACCCTTTGTCATGCAACCATCCACCTCTAGAGATAATATTAAGAAGGATAGTATGAGTACCGACACAGCATCGATTACTCAAATCAAGGAGAGTAATGCACTCGCTGCGAAGCAACACATGCCGGCTGACTTGATGCCAAGTTTCCAGTCCGGTGAGCTCACAGTGTCAGTGAAGAACGCTAAGTGCGATTACGATTTCGGCCCAGCGGACTTCTCTAAAGTGCCGAATCCACTGAGTTCGGATAAGACAAGGCCCGCAGCGCCCGAGTTCCCATTAGCTGATATTACCCAGCAGATCTCGAAGTTCTCCGATCTCTCGAAGCTGGCAAACTTCTCCACAGCGGATCTCGCCAAGCTTTCGAGTTTCTCGATCGCAGACTTCACTCGTACTTCACCATCACCTTCCACGTACATGCGCAATATTGCCAACTTGTTCGGCCCACTCGGAAAAATTTCTCCTGCGAGAGACATCGAAGGAAACGACCGGAAGCCGGGAGACTTCGCCACCGTTGATCCGATTCAATCCCCGTTTAAACCGAGCGGCTGCAGCGATTCCTCCCGTAATTTCCCACCTGTGCCCGAGGATTATTCTTCCGATAGGAAAAAGTCAGACAGTCACAGTGACAATTCGAAACATAATCGATCGGGAGAATATCAATTGACTGAAGATTTATCGATGTCCAGCGTCAAGTCCGATTTCAGTGGGATGTTGGACATGACGACAATGCACAAAAAGCAATCTCAAAGCAGCGATATGGACTCTCTCAATCTATCAAAAGACAGACAGTAACACCACTCGTTCCTTATTATTTCAGTATTGTATCTCTTGTGATTCAAGTTCGTTTCGATTTTATTAAACGCGTGCGAGAGTGAATGAAACTAATGGATGCGATTTTTATAAGTGTATTTACTAACCGGCTGATAATTACTGCAGTAAATGCTAGCGCGACGGCTCGTCGTAGGAACAGACTTCCTATAGGGAACACGTGCAAATGGACTTTCTTAATAAAAACCAGTATTTCCAACATTCGACTTTCTCCCACCTGCTTCCTGTTCATGAGCATCAAAAAGGATAAAGAAGACGCCAAACTCCTTTCATATATACCATAATGTATTTGACACCGAACTATAATAATTTTGCATTGTTACACTTGGTTGTCAACGACACATATACACAGAGTCGTACACATATAGTTTACACTGGAATAAAACCACTTGATGAAGGTACATTCGACTCGTGGCCGAGTGGCCGTAATCCTCCCGATGGGGAGCACACCTTTCGACCTCGGCTTCACGTTTCGGACTCCCGACTAACTCAACGTGCAGAACACTCTTCCTCGACGATACCATCGAGAGGTATTACTTACAAACTATGATATGTATCAGTATCAGTTCTAATCTCGCCTTTTCCAGATTACAGATTAACACAGTTAACTAAAAGTTAACTCGGACTCTCGCGAAGCAACCAATTCCGCACAGAGTAGCTGAGAAAGTTAAACTTTAACAGACAATCAACACGAAGGAACAGCAACGAATTACTAGTCTCTTAATCCTGTTAGGCAAACTTTAAACGATTTAATTGGGATTCGAGACAGTTAAAAGGATTGGGGGTCGGTGACCCGTGCCAGACGCGCCCTTAATATACGTCCCAGGAAAATATATATGTATATGTTTATGTATATATATATATATATATGCATATATCATTTAAGTGTATAGAGTATACGCATCGATCGAAGATAAAAATATAATTCCAATAAGATATATAGTAATATATGTGTATATATATATAATATATCTCGCAACAACATTCATATTGAAAACTCTCGTAAAATGCATTAGGCATTCGCTGTTATGTGCTTTCTCGCCGTTACGACGCGACTGAAGTCTCCAAACACGTCTCCAATAGCGGCGCGTCATCGAGCCTCCGATGCGCGCACGCGAAAAAACTAGAAACTTCCTCCAAGCCGACAGCGATGTTCCTCCTTCGTGTTTAGTGTGCGTGTCAGTGTGGGTAGCAGTGTGTACGTCAGAAACGAGGGTCTGCCGAAATGTCACATCAGACGACAGGTATGTTTTAACTCCTACGCGATCCGATCAGCGCCACGCGACACTGATTGATCGGATAAAGTGACGCTTTATACGATTAGAGTTAGTTTTGCTGTTTCTAAACTTGCAGGATTACCTCCAGTTAGCAGCTTGCTCGCATTAGAAGTTAGTACTGCGGGCTTCCACGGGTTGTGATGGAACTCGACATATTAGTAGACATCGATTTTCTCGTCTAATCGGTTAAAGTACACGTAGAGCGCTTTTGATACTCGCGCGATTTCCACACTGAAATAATTGCTTTCTCACTAACAATAAGATTCGCTAATTTTACGTGTGTTTTACCGTTGCTAGGTTTGGAGTACGAGCTACTGAAAGTGAACGGTTGATACGTGGATAGAGTGGACGCCTCGATCGGCTTCCCTTGGAAGTTCCATGGTTATTCATGGATTCTGTTAAAGTTCGACTCAACGTTAAAAGGCCGAGGGCGGATCGCGCGTTTCTCAGCACTCGCAATCAACTTGGGCTCTCGCAACGGACCAGTACAAGCCGCAAGGAATCACAGAAGAAACACTTAGCGAACAAAGTGAGAACACGCGCGCCTTCCCCACCCGCACGGTGTACAATCGTCGGCGAGGAGGACGTCGTCGAAGAGTAAGCGTAGAAATCATACATCAAAATCGCCACTTCTATCCTATCCGTACTATCTCGACTATCAGTCACCGGCTTCACCGTCCAACGTTTCCGCCAGCTCCCTTTTCACACGTCTTGTACCAAAGTTTGTGCATCAACTGCGAAAACTAGGGAACCGAGGGGGGAGGAAAGGCGTTTAGAGAGGTCGTCTTACGCTTTAATATCTCTACGAGACGGGTCATCTGATATGTATCGGTTTCATTTCAGTCAGCGCTTGCAAGAGAACGACTGGAAGGCGTCCCGGGCCCTCCTTGTTTCGTCCGATGCCGATCGAGGCTAGCAAGGAGCGCCGAGGCTTGTGTCGACAGATCTTCTCTTATTCTAATTGTCCACGGGTGGGAACTGTCGCGGAGGCTGGATTCTTGAAGTGAGTAGCTAGAGAATACCTCCGCGAGAGCCTTAGGTGGACTCTGAAGGACTTAGGCGAACGGAGCTCGTTTGTAGATGCGGTTCATCGGCTGGGCTGCGATCCGCTTCTCGCCGGAGGTGTATTGGATGATCGAGTTTATTTGATCGGTCGCCACTGGCCCGATGCAAACCAGAGGATCCTTGAAGTAGGAACAGACCTGCGGGAAACAGTCGTGTTCCGAGCTTTAAATACCTTTCTTTTTTTGCAGACTGCATCTGATTGTATCATGTCGCCCCTTTCACCTTTCGAGACGTGTGCGTGTTTATCAAGAAACTTTCATCGTGAGCTAAACTTATGTTAAGGCGAGCTTGAGCTTCTCTAATTAGTCCCATGCGTGTGCTTACGAGGGATCGATTTTTCACTTACCTTCCTGGGGGTCTGTCGGTGTCGCCTTTGCAATTGGCAGCAGAGTCCGCGGCCGATGTCGCATTCCGCCGAAATGGTGCACTCCTCATCTGAAATTCAAGATTTATTAGAGGTTCTTTGAATAAAGTTGTCCTAGTTTGACTTACTGTAGAGCTTGTTCGTGGTGATCGGGGGTTGACAAGAGCGGAATTCACTGCCTGGGACCTCGCTACACATTAGTCCGGTCTCGCAGTCGTTGTCCCTCCGGCAGATCTCGCCCTGCTTAAGTCCCCTCATGAACACGCACTTCCCTTCGTCTGGAATATTCAAAGCTGTTCTAGTTCCCCGTTTCTTTAGAGATCCTCGGTCGGATTAGCTCGGGAATTACCTCCAGGTATATAGCAGATTTGACCGGGGCAGCAGTCGCCGTTCCACGTGCATTTCCTTTCCTCGCACGGTAGGTACTCTTCCTCGAGCCTGTTGTCAGCATACGAACCGGCGGGTCTCTAAAAGAATTCCCGAGAAACTCGTATTGATCCTGGTTTTCTTATTTCGTTGACAGGAGTCATCGGTGTCAATCGCTGGAGATTGTCGCCGAGTTCTCTATCGAGCGATCTTCGACCGCCAGTTACAATAATTGACGAAGGGCATCGGGGATGTTAATAATGCACAACTGGATTGCCGGCGATAGTCGAGGGCTAATGGAAGTGCAAGCGGCCACGAGAAAATGAGATATCGATCGACGCTCCAGTCGTACTGCGGCAAACCCGCACTTTGCCAATTTAGCGGATCGCGCGTGATACGAGTCTTTTACCTTAAAGATGATTTGTGATAAGTGGGACAGTTTCAGCTTACCTCCATAGAGCCTGGTCGATTCAGGACGTCCGAGTGACCGTAGCCGAGATTCGAGAGCATTTCCGGGCTGAACCGGTTGAACAGACCACCCCAGCCTTCGACATTCACAGTCAGACTTCCCACGAGAGCGACGATTACTATCGCCAGACACTGTCGATTCATCTTGATTCGCTTTCTGTAATTCACACAATTGCTATTCACACTGTCCTATAAGTAGGGAACCGAACGCCACTCTCCCAGTTTTGTTTCCAACGTGTATCGGTAAGAATCAGATGGACAAGAGAGTTTTGACAGATCCGTCAACTAAATCCTTTTCCGCGGGGAAGTGCCACTAGGTGTGTCTGCGATCGGTTTCCAAATCGCAATGCGCATAGACCCACATAATAAATAATTAAAAGCTCGACATCGACGTTACAACGAGCGTTTTCTTAGCTGCCGCCTTCGACGGGCGACCAGTCTAGTCTGGTGACCCTGGCCCTGAAAAGGGCTGGTGCATAAGTCCCCCCAAAAGAAGAAAAAGCGACTATTTCAGTATAAACTCCGAATTGGTGTTGTGCGAGAATATGTGCTGAACCGAGCTCGATCTTACCTTTGCAGGTGTGCTGAAGGGAAAGGAGTTCGGTGGTACCTTGAGGGTTGCAAGCGGTCGCCTCTGCTCTCCCGGGATCAACAAGTCCTGAGTGGAGTTAGCTGGAGGACTGACTCGGAGCCGCTGCCGCTTTAGCAATCTATACTCCTACGCCGTTCCTGTCGGCCCGTATACATAAGCGCGACGCGCTTGCGCAACCCCCCCGAACCACTTTTTCGCGGGCACGACCTACGTGACATTTTATTCATTCAGATTCTCCCCCTTGCCCGTTCGCCTCTCCTCTTTGCGGAAGGCCTGGGAAATCTTTCGAAAAAGCTCTCGCCTCACGCCTCATTGACATTGGGCCTGCAACCTGCAACTTGTCCTGTCAAGCAGCCTAGCCTTCGACAGCCCCGAACACCTCTGCTACCTTGAAATTATGCGGAGTGTCATCCCCGCATTGTATCGGTGGTCAAAGGCAACCACTCGATATTCGCTTTCATTCTGTTTACCCCCAGCAAACCCTCTACAATCAAAGCCCGCGCGGGATGTCCCGGCAGTTCCGCCCACCTTCCTTTTGTATGTAAACAAATCCGTGGAATAAACAGAATGACAGGGGAGTAAGGGGTGTATTGTTTGCCGGGCTGGCAGTTGATCGTGTCAGGTTTTCGTCCGAGCTCCCGCCCACTAGTATCATAGTTGGTGGATTGCTAGGGAAAGAGGGAAAGGACTGTTTGAACATAATCAGATATTCATTGGATCGGCGGGCCCTGAAGAAATTGAGGGGAATGTAGTCCTGTAAATATATATATATATGCGGTTGTAGGGGATGGCGTAAGGATTGCATTGGCGGGCCAGGACACGCCAGTGCCGTTTATCGGGGGTGGTTTTCGCGTGGGCGGCTCTAGCTGGCCTTCTTCCTTCTCCCACCCGTTACACCGCCCATTGTACCCATCTCTCTTGGCCGTATTGATCCGGGGTGTCCGATGTTCCCGGCCGACTCGCGCTCGCTCCTGCCCCATATTTCTCCGCTCCCCCACGTCAACCTCGCCTAACACACAGCTACATTCCTTTGCGGAGAATTAGCCGACGGGGGACACTAGGGCAGCCGCATATTTGACAATTTTTTAAAATGTTTTCATTTTTTTAACTGAGCTACAATTTGGTAAGAATAAACTATAGTTTTGTGACAGTTATGATATAGTGTGCTTGTAGATGTTTCTTAAAAAATTGGAATACGCGGCTTCCCTTGCGCCCTCGTAAGTAATGTTTGGCAGGCGAGCGTCGAGTCGCTCGTCTCTGAATAATTTACCAAAAGTAGGGACGCGCTACCAAATATTGCATGCACAACCCTCGAACTTTCCTGTAAACGAGCTTTCGCGCGCCCACGAATTTAGCTGGTGTAACTGGCCATGAAAAGGGCAGAGTGCGATCGCGTTGGAGCAGCTTCCGCTCCCCCTCCCCTCAATATCGACAAGCGGCTTATTATAGGGAGCCGGTGAAAAATAGAGCGGTTCGATGTAAAATTAACAAAAAGGGGTGGGTTCTCCACTGGCCGTTGTAACGTACATACACCCTTTACAAGTTCTTCCCCGCCGGCGTTTCTCTTTGAGCTCGTCGTGACGCCAGCAGATTTCGTCCGACCCTTTATTTTTAACGGCTTCCGGGCTTCGAGCGAATACAGTTTTGATAGCTTCTCCAGTAATCGAATAATTTCATATTGCAGCGCCAGCGGTAACAGGTATTGCCAAGTTAAACACAGGACCTTTCCGCAGGAAGTTAAAAGTTTTAATGAATTCCCGGGGACTCTGCCGCCCTGGATAGGATCTACGAGGACTTAAGCCCCCCGGGGTTCAATATCAACCGGCAGGAATGGGATTCTTGAGGTGGGATCTGGCAAATGAACATATACGATCTCGTATAAAAATGAGTTTAATAAATAACATCTAACAACGCAATAAATAAGCCTCGCTCGTGATTGTGTGTGAGAGCTGCGGCACGCGGCTCGCAGGTTCACCTCACTCTTAATACACTGAGCGAGAGAGAGAAAGAGAGAGAGAGAGAAGAGCTGCGGTGCTCGAGGTACACGCGGCTAACGAGGGATGTGTGCACCGAGGGAAATAAGGGTGGCGCATCTCCCCCGATGGCAATTCATCACATACCATTTCCAAATTCGACTAATCCTCGCACGCAAAGAGCAATCCGTCGACGAGGATCCGCGCTGGACTCCAACTGGTCAATTATGGAAAGAGTACACTATGAGGCCCCGGTTAAAACACCCCTCGACGCACTTGGCCGCCGCTCGAGTATACCGAGGGAAATAAATTAGTCTTCCTTTGTACATTTATACAAGTGGCACGGAGTGGCCTGGTGCCCTTGGAGATCAAACGCCGGTGATGCTGTGCAGCCAGGGCTTGAAGTAAGTCGTCCTCATGTAGACGCCCGGCAGATAGGGCGAGGCGCACTTTATCCCGTGGGAGACTGTTCCCACCAGAAACCACCTTCCGTCTGGTCGCTCCATTACCAGGGGACCTCCGCTGTCACCCTGAACAGAGGCAAGTCCGTCATATTAATTGCAAGTATTTAAAACTAATAAACAATATCTCAGTTTGGCCTATGGAATATCTGAATTCGAGGGGAAACATATAGCGTGGTAGTTTAATAAGGCGACGCTAATGGTAGTTTTCCTGGTAGAATCGTGGTAATAAACAGAGGCCATCGGGGAATAATGTAAGCTGACATTGTGATTTCATTAGCGGAGCCGTTCCATAGGTACACGCGAGCTCGTGGAACGAAGGGGCCATAATGGTGGGCATTACGCTAATGGAAGGCCGCGCGTTATAGTAACGAGACATAATCGCGTTGTACCTCGCAGGAATCCTTCTGGCCATTGGCGTATCCTGCGCAGAGGAAACTGTCCAGGATGAGCTTGGAGTGGCCGGCGGTCTGGAACATCTCCTGGCACACCGGGTTCTTGATTATTGGCACTTGGACCTCCTGGAGCACCGAGGGCACACCGCCGTCTGCAAATTCATTTGAACCGTTAATTATCGCTTCGTTAAGCGCAGTTGGCCGATTTCGGAGCACGAGATTGGTGTACGCACTGTATTTAAGTCGACCCCAGCCGGTGACGGTGGCCATTCTGCCAGTGAAATCCATGTTGTCGTCGGGCATACAGATTGGGACTATGTGAGCGTCGAATTGAACCGGAGATTCCAGTTCCAGCAGGGCTAAATCGTTCTCGAAGGTGGCAGGGTCGTAGGCTCTGTTGACGATAACTCGTCGGACGTTTCTTGTTAAACTACGCTTCGCCTCCAACTCGCCGGACAAGTCGAACTCGCCGAATACTGCGACCAGGGTGGCTAGGAACCTGTTGGGTCAGTCGAGTGATTAAGAAAGACTTGGCAATGGGGAGTTTTCCAGAGGAAAGTTTCTTTACCCTGGTTGACAGTGAGCGGCGGTGATGACATATCGATCGGTGATCAGAACTCCTCCGCACTTGTTCTTCGTGAAGAGGCCGAGCCAGGTTGCCTCGCGCACTAGAACCTGCCAGGGCCATTCTCCGAAAGTCGCTGCTTTCCCGCCTACTATTCTTCCCGATTTAACTAGAGGTCGCACGCCACACCCTGAGGATCAAAATAACACTTTGATTAATTACCTGATTTCGTGAGTAAAATTGCCGATAACTTATTAATGGACAAAGTGATGGGCTTAGCCCAACTAATTTTGTGGGGAGTCTCCGTTTCTAGACACAAAATGAGGAAATATCCTGAATTCATCATATTTCATCAGTTTAAACTTTAAAACAAAGATTCGACGCAAAATTATTATCCCACAATCCGATAAAACACTCATATGGATAAAGTTCGTGACTTACGACCCTTGAAGTCGCCTTCGCCACTGGTGTTGATAGTAGTCGGTGCCTCGGTGGTAGTTGGAATAGTTTCCTCAAGCAACACAGCTTCCGTACTAGGAGCGAACGTAGTAGTGGGTTTCTTGGTCGGCCTAGTTCGTTTGGTCGTCGACTGAGGTCTTTTCGTAGTGGCACTCTGGATACTGGGTTTCGGCCTGGGCGTAGTGGGCTTTGGTGCAGGCTTCGTAACAGCTGGACGAGTCGCGGGTCTCCTAGTAGTGACGGCTGGCCTCTTAGTCGTCGCCGAGGAAGGTTTTGGGCTCTGGCCAGGTCTCCTGGTCGGCCTTTTCGTCGTACTCGAAGGCACCGTCGGTTTTCGCGTCACGCTCGACTGTGTTCCCGCTTGAGTATTGTTGCGATTATAAACAATATCTTTCAGACCCTAGTAGACCACAACACCAAATTAATACGTCATACAAAAATACTTAATAATCAAAACAAATAATGAGAAATATTTCTACCTGGAAGTTTCCTTGAAGGGACTCGACGATCTTATTAACAAATGCGTCGACCTTATTCGTGAGGACATCGTCCTCGATGAAAGTCGGCGTAGGAATGTCATTCTCACTAACGATCTCCGGATAGCCAGTGTAATTGAACGTCTCGACACTAGGCTTCTCCTGCTGAGAGGTCGGCGCGGAGATATTCAAATTGGGATTCCTCACCGGCGGGAAATTAATCAAATCATCCGGCGCGGCTGTTTCGTCCTCGCAAGGACTGTGCGTGCTGCTCTTAACGGGCTCTGTCGTCTCCTTAAAAACGATCGTACTAACAGACGGCGAGCTCTCCTGCGTTGTCGCTGGTTTCAGGTGGAAACTCGGCTTCTGCGACCACGTAGAGATGGTCGTCCAAACGGGCTTCCTGGTGGTCGTCACCTTCTGGACTTGGCCGTCGTCGAGCAGTACAGCTTCCGTGCTCACCGAGCTGACCGTCGGCCTGGCGCTCGTCCCTTCCTTCAGGTTCACGCTTATGAAGCTGGTCGACACCACGTGATTATCGCTGCTGGCGATGTTCGAGATTACCGTGCTGATATTATGCGTAATCGTCGTCGACAGACTAGGCTTCTTCGTACTAGGCGAACTTGGCCTCGAGGAAGCTGTCGTCGGCCTCGCAGTGACGATCGCCGGTCGGGTACTCGGCTTGCTAGTCTTCGTAGTCGATTTACTAGCTTCCGTACTGGGCTTCCTCGTAACCGACTTCTGCGTCGTGTCCGTGGTGTACTCGGTGCCCAGCGGACCCAAAACAATGACCGTCGGTGCGGGTGGATTCGTAGTGGACCTCGTTGAATACCCGAAACTAGAACTACCGTAGTTACCCTGGGTCGATGGCCTGGGATAGGACTCAGTGGACAAAGCTGCGTAAGTCGACTCGGTCACTGTCTCATAATTGTAATAACTGGAAGGTTTGTAAAAGGTGTAAGGGAAAGTATGGGACGGCGAGTCACTCGGCGTCGAGACCTTGACCAGACTAGGCTTCGAGGTCTCGTCGATGCTGACCCAGGTGTGGATCGGCGAGCTGAGACTCTGGACGGCGACCGAGCTCTCCGAGACCGGCGCGGTGTCGTTGAGGATTGAAATGATGTGGTTAATCGCGAGCTCCTCCTTGTCCACGACGTCGTTCTTCTTGTTGCCGGAGGGCGCGTCGTAGGTGATCGTCGGCACTCTTATCAGCCCGTCATTGTCGCTCTGCACAGTCATTGGTGTTGTAGTCTTCTCGCTCATCATCTCTTCTTCCTTCATTGACACTCTTTCCTCGATCGTACTGACTTTCTCGTAATGCGGCGTTCCTGTGTACTGCGAGCTCGGTGGACTCGTGAGCTTCTGAGTATTCGCGTACATCTGAGTAACCACCGGCATTTTACTCATCATTAATGTAGTCAATTTCTCCTCCGCTGTGACAGTAGTTTCCGTTGACGAAGAAGGTTCGTCGGGGAATCTCACCCACTGGGTTGAACTTGGAAGAGAACTTGTCTTCTCTTGAGGGGAACTTTGAGTAACTTTTATCTCTTTCATTGTTGTCATTGTTTCCGTTAATGCGGCACCTGGTGTCGTGGTAGATACTTTACTGGTACTAGGATTAAAGAAATCGTCAGGATTATTAGGCTCGTCCAATCTAGTCCCATTTTCATTAAGGAGAATCGTATCGGCGCTGTAATTATTCTGACCGAAACCCTGGGAGAACAAAGCAGGAAGTTGGTCGACTGGATCGGCGATTTGCAGGATCTGATCAGGACTGAGTAAAGTCGTCACGGGATTAACTCCAGCGTGTTCCTGGTGGTCCTGGATATCGTTATTGGTGTCGGAGTGCGTGAGTAATCCTGGCAGGTTCAAATCGTCGAGGATACCCTGCTGGTCCAATAAAGCCGGGAAGTCTTGCTCCAGGTGTGTTATGTCCGCTTGCATGGGAATCTGCGGCTTCTCCGCGTTCTCGAACCTGTCCATATAGTGAATATGACTAGTCGACGGCTTTTCCGTACTAGAGCCGGAACTCAGAGTGGAGATCTTCGTGTAACTAGTTCCGTCATTGACCGAATGATTGATCGGCGCCTCGGTTTTGATGCTCTGATCTTCCACCGTCATTCCCACCGGGCTACCATCGGCATTGAGTAAAATCGGTATTTCCGGCACGTGGTCCAGCTGGTGCAGGAGTTCGTCGACGCTCGAGATCTTCTCCAGGGGGTCGTCGTGCAGGTTCTTCGGGGGGAGCTGGCAGCAGGCGCCGAAGAGGAAACCGTCCATGCAGGCGCCGACGACCTGGCCGTTCCGACGCGAGCACTCGTAGTTGAACATGCAGATCGCTGGCTGGTCCGACTTCATTCGCGAGGGGATCGAAGGCTTGCATACCTTCGGTACTATCCTGTAGCCGCCGAATAATTTTCTACCTGCGAACAATGAGCGAGGTTTACTGATCGATGCTTTATTTGCGGGCGAGAATCCTGCGCGGAATGTTTACTCTTGTTTAGACGAGTTTATGCGAGGTTCACGAGCGGGAGCGGTCGTGCCTAATGAAAACGATGGTACTCAGCGGCGGCTGCCAAGCGAGAACGGTCATTGGTATTCGCCGCGCTCGAGAGAGAGTCTTGCCCATGCAAATCGGAGCACTTGTCCCGAATTCGGAGCTAACGTCGCGGAGAAATCGGCTATTGACTCGGGACATCCAGTCCGGGTCGTAGGATCAAGTAGTTGGTCTCGTTTCAAGATATTAGAAAAGGCCCAGTTTAACTTTGGTCTTCGTTAGATATCATTTGGCATCAATTGGCAGAAAAGACGTCTTCCATTAATAAAAACAAGTAAAAAGCCATAATTTTCTTATGGGGGTTTGTGGTCCTCCCCCACCGCTAGTCATCAATGCATTCCCATGCAACGAAAATAGAAAATCTCTTAATTCTCACACGATTAACACTTGTGAATATTCAACCGCGGGTCAGACGTTATGGGGTTCGTCCCAAGTTGACGGAGCAACCAGTTTCCGCGCGGTTATGCTCAGGTGATTGAGGCATAGCCGAGCAAGCATGTAGGCTTCGCACGTGCCTCCTTATACGTCTCCCTGCATACTACCGATATAATGACCTACTCCCCGCAATCGTCCGTATTACCCGCCGCGACGGGATCCTTCCGGCGTTCCAGATTTTTTTACTTACACCGCGCGCGCCACTCTCTCGGACTGCGACGCGCTTCACCGGGCATATCTGTGTCATGTGTGTTTCCTTTGCCAATTCCAATCGGAATCGCCGCACGCGGTAGTAAAACGATTTTTGATTGGATAGTTTGTCGAATTATGAAAATGAGAGAAAGCTTAAATGGTGAGCGAATGTTTGTACAGACTGATACGTGGTATTAGCTAACTTTTCACAGAATTCTGTGTATTCCGTTACTTATAATAATATCGATTTTATATTCATTACAAATTGCAATCGGTTTTGCAATTGGAATTGCGAATACATGTAAAATTAACTCGAGACTCGTATAATTGTTGTTTAAAGTTCAGTTGGGTGTCCAAGTTCACCAAGCTCTCGATTTAAAAAGCAATTGCGAACTCGTGGAAAGCCTGTAATATGCCATTGTGTGTTTTCCTTTATCGGCGGATCTCGTTGGGCTGGGTAAAAACGGAGTCTAACGAGCCACCTTTTATCGCGATAGCGGTACACACGCTTTTCCCCGGAGTTACAGGAATGGCTGGAATCGCATGCGGAAATGCGCTCGCGCGCCAACATTATCATATGACATTAGCCCAGTGGCACATCTAAGATAAACGACGGATCCGCCGGATTAATTCGGGACGATGGACTCGGTGCAATTGGGTTGGGCGTTGCACGGCTGCTGGGTTATGCTTTATGATTTCAATTACAAGAGCAGACGCTCCCTCGTTATATCTGCGCATTCAGTAAACAGAGCTGATTCTTATCGATCGCGTCGGCCACACGTGACCCAGCCTCGCTCGTACGACATTCACGCACAGGGGAATAAGAATCTCGCGTGCTTGCCACTTGATTCACGAGTCGCGGGACTGGAGTCCCCCACTGCGAATAGCAACCGGCGATTTAAAGCCCGCGAATCTAATATGCAAATTGCTTGGGATGCAATTTAATTCCTGCTGGGAAAAAATTCGTCCGGTGAAATATTCTCTTCAGCGGATTGGCTGATTGAAATAAATACGCGAATAGTGGAAAGTGCACACACGAGAAATCTAGAGAGAAATGCGTGTAACACGTGCATATATTATGCGTCACGTATGTACCGAATAGTCGCGATCGGCGACTTTCGAAAGGAAGGTAAGTGGAATTCGGTGTCACTGTTGATTCGGGCCTTTTTTAAAAAATCCCTCCACCGCGTACGTGCCCACCCACAAAGGCCAGCCCGTTCGACTAACTTCAACGAGCGTCCACTCGCGTGTCTGGAAACTCCAGAGAGCCACGTAAAAGGATTCCCGGCAAAATTCGCTCAGCGACCTTCGACTCCCGGGGCTTTTACGCGCCGAAAGCTAGGAGTGGCCATTTAAAGATTTAAAGTGCTCTCGGCCGTGCCACTTTCCGCGCGAATCCCAGCGCCGATTTCCGCGCGCCCTCCTATTTGCCGAGCCAACAGAAATGTGCTTGTTGTTTAACAGTACTTAAACAAACGCGGCTTTCCGCCGAGGCTGCCATTAGGCCTCGGGGACAGTGGCGCCGCGGGAGCGGAGAAGAATGCGTTTATGCTCGCTGGAGACCTAGAAAAGAGTCAGCGTCGTTTCGCGCACTTTAAAGGGGATAGTTAAGAGGAAGACGCTCAGGAACTAACAGTAGAACTAACAAGCCTCTTAAAATAACAGATTTTCAATTAAAAATAAAGGCAGGAAATCCGCGTCCTCTATTCGCAAAGATGTAATACAATACAGAGTTGATAAATGAGATCTTAGAGATTAGTAATCCTAGTCATTGTTAAGAAAGAAGAAATTGTTCATTACCTCTGTTATCCGGGACATAGGAGTGTGAGAAGACCGACGTCGACGCCAGGACGACGAGGAGTAAAGAGACACTCTTCCTGGTGGCCATCTGCAACAGAGAGGTCATTTCTCAATTAGAGCCAGTCTTCCCGGCCTTCCGCCGAGGGACGTTCTTCCTGCCGCGCATATTGTACACGCGCACCGCAGGATCGTACATTCCTATGTGCGTCACGCCTTTCATTCCGGGTCATGTAATGCCAGCGTGAAATTATCATATCTGGTTCGAGCTTATTAACGACACACGTGAGGTCCTCCTAACCCTTCCACAAGGTAATTTGTTTTAAATCACATTTCTCAGGAATGTTTCCAATTTATACTCAACTTCGATTACATATGTTTTATTACTACTGCGCAAATTTGCAAATAATTCGGATTTGAACTCTGAATAGTTTAAGATAATTAATTAAACTAGTTAAAATCGAAATTCGTGAACTTTAAACTATAAAAGTAAATTTTCAAATACAAAACATCTAATGAATAATAGGGTGTCATTTAATTAAAAACTATCTGAATCACCCTGTACATATCAAGAGAAAGAGAAGTCCTGGCTAACGAGGTCCCACTCTATGTATAGTTCAACAGCAATCCCGTACCAACTCCATCTCTCACTCCCATGCCAATAAAAACCGGCAGGTTGGAAGTGGAGGATCGTTAAAAAGTTAAATTGGAAGTGCATCAAAGCTCGACAGCAGCTGCGGGAATAGGATTCTGCGAGACGCACTGGCGCATCGGCGCACTGGTACTCTTCCCTCGTCGACGGCAAGGTGAGGAAAGTTCAAAGTCACTGGGGCAAGCTCGCCAGGAAAGCCAGACGCCATAAAAGCCGTATAATCCCCGGGAACGAATCTCCAACAGTAGCAACTCATAAGAACGCTACGGCGACTTTAAAGGGACGCACGGACTTTCGTCCTGGGAGAAGAGCTTAAGTGGAGGCGAGTTAGAGCGCAACATTTCTTTCCACAGTCTCCACCCGCAATGCATGTCTGTTGGTCCAGGCTGGACGCACGTGCGTGGACTCCTCGGAGGACAGAGCCGGTGCTCTCCTACGTGTACCGAAATCCCGTTACCGGCCGGCCTATCGGAGGAACGCGAGGGAGCGGGCGATCCTAAGAAAAGAGGAGCGAGGACGACGGGAGGGAGAGGGAGAGGTGGCGGGCGAGTAACGGAGAGGAGCGAAACGAGAGATGCTCTCAGATCTACGGTGTAGGAGAGCACCAGCAGCAGCACCACCAGACGACGAGGTGAGCGAGCGGCAAAAGGGGCCGTGAGAAAGACGGAGAGCGAGTTCTCTGCCGGCTGGCTCTGCCACCAGTAACCCAGTTACCAATTCCCCACCTTCCTGCGCCCTATTCTTCGCCGCTCCTCTGACCCTCTTACCACTTGCGACTAGAGACAATCCTTGGATGTGCCTCTCGATAGCCAGTTGATTTTTCAGAGTATGATCTTACTGCGGCTGACCCTAATGCTTTGGATAATTAGTCGGGTGTTCCGAATGCGTAACCCTTCGGTTCTACCTGGATGCTTATAGTAGATCTTTGAGTCTGGTTTTTTGCTAGGTTCATTCCAATCAATCAAACAAACTTATCAGCAATGCAAAAGTTGTGTAAACAATACTTATTTTAGATCGAATTATTTAATTGCTAATATCTCCAATTCGGTTTCTCTCTAACAAATTGCTGTTTCGAGACTAAATGAGATATTAAAAATAAAAAAACAGCATATTATTCGCATTGGATTCAGTTTTCATAAAAAATATATGAATCATTCGATTATACGCGAATAACGGGACCAAAAGGATTAAAGGTGCGACGACAACGTGTAAATCGTCAAACCACCAGGGAAAGTGTTTCCCATGCTCCGGTTTCCGATTAAATCGATTAAGGCCTTGTTCTCCGAGGCGGACGCCCGCGTCACGACGCAGCTCACGCTGTGGGAAGATTACGCGAGGCGTTGACGTGACAATCGTTCCCTTTCGTTGGTTCTTCGCGAGGACACCCAAGCGGATGTCACTTTCTTCCTAACTGCTCCATCGACGCTGCGCTCGCCACTTTGATCCAACATGCAATGCGGCATCCTAGCAAACCTTAATTATTACTCCACCACCCCTGCATTATTGGAGAGATCGGCTAGAACCATCCGCGTTCGTTTTTTGCCGCTGATCCGTTTTCACGTGAATCGAGGTCGATTTTTATAGCCACTTGGCGCCGATCGACTCTTCTTTCACGTCGCTCGTCCACGTCTCCAAGTGGTGTATCGACTGTGCTCGCCGAAATCACGAATACGTCGGATACCAGTTGAGAATGCGCGTACCGTTAAGTCGGCTGGATTTCACGCATTGCTACTTGGAGACTCGCGTTTACTCAATGAAAACAATGCGAGGGATTCGTGTTGGGGAGAAAAAGAAGTGGATGTCATGTGGATCCTGGTTGACATAATTGAAATTCCTTGGTTATTTATAATCATGCGACACGAATTTTTCCGACTTTCTCTCAAAATATTCTATTTTATGTATTATATTACACGAAAGTAGAAGTGGTAAATTATTACACGATAATTTGTATATTACTTATACTATTAATTATAATGGAATATAAAAACATAATTTATATTCTTTAGGCTTCTTAATTATTATATTACGCGAATAAAATGTGGTGTGTTTACAAGTGGGTATTGAAAGGCAAATGAACCAACCAGTACATCGCACAGAGGCGTCTCACGATCGCTCGCGAGTAGCAGGCCAGGCAGCTCAAAGAGTCGAGGCGGCTCGAAAATTCTTCCGCGTTCATTGGCCGTGGCCCGTCAATACAGAGACGGGCTCGCTGCTGCGGGAAGCGAACCTGCAGTGAGCTCGGCTTCACCTGCGGACAGCGGAGCATATGCGCACGCGTCCTCGGACGCGCAACCCCTCGGAGAAAGCTCAGTTGGGCTCCTCGATTATCGGATCTGGGTGACCCGATTGGCAAGGCTGCAGGCATCGAGCAACACTTCCTCCTTAGTTGGGGCCTCCTCTTATTGTCATTACGCGGACCACCGGCTTTAAATTAGCGCTCTTGAGTCTCGCGATCGGTAATGATCGGACGCCACGTGCTGATTTAATGATCGACCTCCTTCGATTGTGAGACGCGGCGATGACTCACTTGGAGGAAAGCAACTGTTGTGTGCCTCTTTCAATTATTGCCAAGCGAACAACGGACTCGCAACCTTAATATAGAAATTGTAGGCTAAGTTGTATACTGTAAGGGAACAGGGTTGTGGAGTTTTTAGGGGACCAATCAAAGGCCGGAATTCAACTACGAAGTATCTGATTGGATGACGAGTTTTAGTTTCATTTATGTTTCCGTGAGTAATAAACGAGTAATAAGCGGAGAAATGTGCGGACGCGTTGCGCGGGTCCCATCTGACGTGATGACGGAGCAATACCTTATCGGGCGGCTCCGTTAATGAAACAATATAGAAAGTAAGCCGCGGCCGGCGATTGGACGTGGAAATATGAAACGAGATTCTCATTGCCTTCTTGTGCACACACGCTTTCACTCGGATGATCGGACACTGCAAAGCCGAGCATCGCGCACGATCGTCGTCGACCTGAAATGCCCCGAAGCATCCTCGAACCTATCATCAAGCACTCCTACGAATTGCAGAAAGTGATAGTCGTGCCCATACCTGCCAAGGCTGGGTCGATCGTAAACTGGCGCGAAACGACCCCAGATTCCTTCCTACCATGAATCTTCCTAGTTGTACTCCGGAGAAGAGGGTCTGATGGGCTCGACAATAGTTAGACTTTCTCACTTTCTAATAACGCGACTTATTAAAGCATTCTCGAAAGTGATAGTTCATTGCTTGCATTTTAATGAGGTCGAATGTGGGGCGCATATTTGGGTTGCCAATCACTGATTCTCTCTATAGTCGATTAATAAACAAATTTCTAATTAGAAATTTAGTTCAGAAACTAATCAAGCACTTTGATTGCCGATACAACTAATAGGCACATCATTTTAATGATTTCCACTTTTCTTTCTTCCAAACTAGAAATCATCAACAAATTCAGTTATTAACCACTGCTTATTTCTACCCCTCACAAAGTCCCAGCACCATCCACACTACTTGTCAATAAGAAGCGAAGCGGAGTAACCGCGCGAGAAAGCGCTAATCACGCGAACCGGCGAGATTGGAAAAAGTGACATGAGTCCGGGCTGACAACCGTTACCACCTTAGCAAGCTGGCGGGATCCTCGTGGCGTGTGTGCCATCGACAGACTCGCGTACGTGTCGGCTGGAGGCCGAGGTCAATCCGAGAAATCTCCCCGGCGTCCACGCGCCCCCAGCATCCGCGTGTTTTCCGCAGATAGCTGTGGATTCCCGACGAGCTTTATGGGCCCACCGGCGACTAGAGTTATCCCTCGGTGTCTGCCACCGACTTTAATGTTAGTTAGTTGTAGATTCTCCTTCATTTTTCCCCATTGATTTTCAATAATTGCTTGTTAGTTATTTTCTTCTTTCTTTTATAGGAATCTTTAAATGATTCATAAATTGTCATTATATTATATTATTCTGGAGAGTTATTTGTTATTTTTATTGTTCCAGTTTATTTGCTTAGTTTTATTTTATAAAATATACTTTTTACATTTGTTTTGCTTATCAGATTGAAGGTGAGCTTTACCATCATTAGCGTGGTAATTACGCAAGACAGTATGTAGGAAGACACCTATCAAGATAGACCTTATAAAGTCGTCATAAAGCCTGGTTATACGTCGTGTGTCCAACAAGACTTATTTATGAGGTCTATCTAACTTCTATATGCTACCTGTATACCTTAAGCCATCGGATTCATTTCAGCCAGGCTTCATAAAGTCTCCTGACACATCACTGTTTTCAAGAAGATCCTTTTGTTTCTTAAATAAACTATGTTAAGTATACCTTTGGCTCGTGGGATATACTTGCATTGACCATCATAGACAAAAGTGTCGCGAGAGCAGGCAGAAAAATAGTCGTCAGTACAAGAAGGATGGGTGGAAAAACGGAGACTTTTTACGAGTTCTTCGCTATCCGAGATAGTGAAACGGTCAGTAGAAGCGGCAGCGGCCAGGGGAAATCGAGCGAGGAACGGAGCCGGGCACATTAGGAAGGAAAGCGAGAAAAAAGGTGAAGGAGGATGCGGTGAAGCAGCGGAGCATGCCAAATGGCATCTCCTATGTGTATCGGGACGCCTGGTTTACTCCTGGCCGAAGAGCCAGCTTTCTCCTGGCTCCGCGCTCGGATTACCGGCAGCTCCTTCGATCGCACTCCTTCCCGATCACGTCCTCGTTCCGATCAATAGCGCCGATTTTCCGTGGCTCGCTAAAAGCCACCGTGCAATCGCCCCATCTCACCGAGAGGGTCCGAGAATTCCTGCGCCGCTGCGCTTACGCAAACTAGTCTAACAGTATTTTGTCGGGCGATCGCGACAGTTAGCAGAACGCAGCCGGACGTCGATGGAATGCCGATGCGAGCTAATTCGATCGAGCGGACCAAAAATCGATCATTAGTACGTGACGGTCCTTGCTAATTGACCGGGCGACGCCTTGGTATTAATTGGCCGATTTCGGCGAATTGGGAGGTAAAGCTTGACTGTGCCGGTCGCTGGTATTGACTCGGTTGATTAACAAGCCCGAAAGGGTCACTCACCGTGGAACATATAAACCGTGGTTCGTTTCCGCAGGATGTTAGAGCGGTCTCATAACGCACTCTTGGATTCCTCGGGGGCGGTGGACCCAATGACAAGCTTCCCCTCGAGTTCACTCCAGATCAAGCCCTATATTGGGCCTCAACACTTCCTCACTCAACTCCCGTTCACTTCCCTTCCGCTAGTCGGACACTTGGGCGACGCGCCGACTAAAATCCATTCACCAAGCGCGAGATTCAAGTCGATTTGAATTCAGGCCGGTTTTCAGCTCACTGTGTTGGGACTCACGACAGGTCCACCAGGGTCGACTCGAGTCTCTCGCGATCCTAATGCCGATCTATTCCGCGTATACCGTTGGACCATCCGGCTAGTCAAGTGGATGGTACCTGTCTGCCCGGTCGGTGGCTCGTGTGCCGCGGCATGTGCTGGAATCGCATGGCAAGTCATAAGCGGCCGCCTCCTCGAGGATCGCCGAGGTGGTGGGACTCGGGCCCAGGCTCCTCGGGCCCTCAACATCGAAGTGGGGTGCGAGGAGTGGAGGGGACGGGAGAACGGAGAAACCAAAGTGGGCCAGTGGCCAGGTCACGTGGAGAAGAACGGGGGCCCAATGCGCGCGACAGCGACACACTGTCCTACTCATCGGGCCGCATCGTCGCCTGCTCCAGCTTCCGTCGATCCATTGAGGAAAGGTTCGGGCCCCACCGCCGGGCCCAATCGCGGCCCCCTTTGACTCCGCCGACCCGCCATTCGCCCGACAGAGGGAATATGAGATTTGCCGATCGATCAGCTGATCAGTATGGGGAGCGGAACCCGATCGACGGCTATGTAAATGGTACTCAGGAGTAACGGTCCCGACTGATGATCAGCGGGGCATCATTTGGGCATCCGGGGGGATGACGGGAAATCTCGACAGCTGATCTTGCTTGCGTAAGTCTGGCGATTGTGTCGTCGATTCTCTTCACTCGGCGAGGCTCGAGGAAGTGTATGGGATTATTTATAGATAGTCGATGATAGGGGAGAGTTGTCTCTGTCGATTGAACCGTAAGTTCATTCAGTCGGGGTACACGCGCTGGTCACTGAAAGTGACCTACACTTTACTAAGATAGAACCTCCGTTCAGTGGACTTGAAATTTCTATTGACGAGACTAGCTGGCATTTCTTGCGTTTATTATGCAGGTTTCAGGTAAAATCTGAGGTCAAGATCGCTTGATCTTGGGAAGGATAAGTTGGCAAGTTGGCTGTGACCCGAAATTTTGTGTGTCAGATTGACAGTCGACGTGACTTTGGCGAGCGCCGGCCACCGGGAATTCCAATTGATCATAGCCGAATTTCACTTCATTCCGAAGTCCGAGCATCGATCGATCTGTGCCGCGCTCGCACATGTGACACAGATGGCTCGGCGACTCCAAAATTCGCACAGCTCGTCCGCTTTCCCGAGAGGAATTCGCAATACACGATCTTCCTCTCCCAATGGAGTTAATCCAAAACCACTGGCTTCTCTCTCTCAAAAAAAGCATTCCACTCAATGTTTCACGCGGGCCCTCGATTTTAACCGGCAAATAAAGTACCACCTGCACCGGAGGGAAAAGCGCCTATTGAAGGAGCGCGCAATCAATAACGAGCTGCCAGCATTATCCTGCCAGCGGGCAGGATATTTACAATCCTCCCGGGCAGAATCGGATTCGACAAATTCCCATCTCGGCGCGCAGCGCGCGTCCGCGGGCATTTGAATCCGCGCGGGAATCGACCTACTTCTCTCGCGCGGATTTAAGAGAAACCCCGGCGAGCGCGCGCGTCCTTTACGGTACTCGGCGGCCGGCGGGCTTCACCTTCTGACTTGTGACCAAGAAAAATCGCCGCACGGATAACATCTACGCGCTCGCGCGCCGTCCAGGAGGAATGTTAGACTGGGATGCACGGCGATAGATGAGCAAGGATAATTGTCCGCTCTCGCTTGAGGATTAGTAGCTCGGTAGCAGCAGTTAGAGCTCGACTGGCAGCTCTCGAGAGTAGGTGAAGTTCAATCGTTGATCGCGAGCGTGACTCGCGGCAAGTGGGTCAGGACCTGCTCTTTCGTCGCGCTCAATGTCACCGGGCGCAGCATCGTCCCATATCTCTTTATCCCGGACGGCAGATCTACCCGGGAGGATTTGAAATATGAAACGTAATTCTTTTTATCTACGTCTGATGTCTAAATTGAGCCATTAATGCGAGGTATTCTCAAATGAAATATGGCCCTTTTTGGCAAAAAGTGTAAATTTATGTTTATTGAGTAAGAAATCCAATGCCTTGCACAAGAAAATTCGCAATAACCTACTCAAAATACCAACAATTAATTTAATATAATTAATATTGTTTACTTGATCGAATTTCTGCAGTCGGTAATAATCGAAGGACCATCCATCCCGGTGCAATGACTCGGCCTCCTTTTACGTAATAATTGTCACTGGGGAGAGCTTTCCGTTCGGCTACCTGCATTCCGTGAGTTAATACCTGGCGATTTGGCCACCACGGGAGATTTAATGGTAGCGCGCGTTGCCTTTAATTAAGGCGAGTGTTCCAAGTGCGCGACGGAGCCGGCGCCGTCAGTAAAAGGTGTAAAATCCATTTGACGAGGAGAGGCGCAGGCTCTAACCCACTTACCGAAAGTCACGATCACGGTCAACTGCGCGACACGAAGCTACCATGTTCGACCTCCACTCTACACCGTCGCACTGTCAGGGAACAGCATCGCGGCAAAATAATTAATTTCCCACGAGTGCCGATCCATCAAGTCATTTTTCCAGCCTGGACGCCGAGAGCTGAGGAACTCGCGACAGTAAAAACGGTTTGTCTTGAGTAGAACGGAGTCAGCCAGATGCGGAAATTGACGATTGCTATTCTGCGTGAATTCCGAATCGATTAACACCGCAATGACCGGTTTTCAGAGTTATTTCCGTTTAAAATCATTTATATTCGACTTCCAACTTAAGTGGACCAGAAAGTCACAGGTTTGTTTTGCAATTATTTTTTTGCCAACACAGTGTTTTATTAAAATTCAAATAAAACCTATAAATTCATAATTATCTGTGTAAAGTCGAGTTATTGGAAAATGTTATTGTTTTGAAGGAATCATCATACGACTAAATGAATTTCCGCAAATGATCTTTGAAGTTACGACGCGTGAATCGATAGTAGAAAGTGGAGTTGGTGTCGGCAGGTTGATCTCGCCGGATCGTTAGAGCAACTCATCCCAGGGAAATATGCTAGGTGGATATAATAATTGGGTCGCGACCCCATAGCCGATGGGGGAGCCTCGCCATTGGCCGGCGGCGGGGGCGAGAAACAATCGATGGTCATGACCCAGGACACGGCCGCGGTGAAACTGGGTCAGAATTACCTGTGCCCTTTCACGTCGTGTGCGTCATTTTTCTTTACCGTTGCTCGCACGACCTCCCAGGAATCCCATAAGTACATAGGATCCGAACCCCCGTCCCCTACTTTCTCTATCTCCTAGCACCTCGTTCGCTCGGCTATCTCGTCGCGAAGGACACTCTCACAAATCCCTCCGCTTCGACAGGACCAAGGATCCACTTTCCGCTATCTCCTTTCTTTCCGGCTCGCCGATAAGAAAAGTGCTTTAGTCTGTTTCTTGGCAAAGCTTTTTACTTTTTAATTGGGTTTCGGAGGTTTCCTTTTCACTTTACTTTAGTTCGCCTTCTATTTACCTTTAATTGTACAACCATTTGTCAAAATGTCGTGTTGCAGACCTGTTTCTTTAAAATTGTTAATTATTATTGAATGCTCATTGCTTGTGACTGATCAATAAGGAATTTTCCTATTACAAATATCTTTAGTTTTTAATTGGTCCATTGTAGATTTACTTTCGTTTACCTTCGGTTTACTTCCCGGCAGTTGCGGTCGAGTATAATAATTGAATTCCGGCCCCCTGTCGGATCAGGTGCGTCAATTAAAGTTAATAAACCCTTGAGATTAAACTGAATCGGAACAGACACAATTAGACAATGAAATCGATCGGAAACGGTTAATGTTTGTACAGCTTTGTGTTTTCATATTGCGTGCGAAATGGGTTAACAATCGTTGGGAATAGTACAAAGGCCAGGGTTGCAGGGGAGCAATCATCAAACACATCCGGAGCAGAGGCGATTAGCCGGTGATTAGAGAGTGGCGTCGGCCGGAAAGCACTGCCGGCGTCATCAGGAACGAGGGCCAAGGTCAGACCATGACCCTCGCCAAGTGCGAGGGCGATCCGAACGAAATCCCTTGATCGATCTCGCCTAGCGCCGACGCAACTCCTCCCCTGCGCTTCGTTCGACGCATCGGGAGCCGCGGAGGTCCTTGCGGACTTCACGTGCAGCCACTCGAGCCATCACGCAACAGGAATCCCATGCCAATCACATTCGTCGAAGCTTCGCGAGGATGATAAATTGCAGAGAGCTCGGGGCGAGCAATTTCTGCAATAAATCCTCATCGAGTCTTGGGATTCGCGTGACCCTCGACGGGTGAAGGTCGCCGATGGTTTTGCTACCTGTCGTCCGCGGTTTCGTGACTCCGTAAGAGGAAGGCGGAGGTTCCAGCGCCGGCTTTCTCCTCAGCCACTTAACCCGGTCCAGTAACATCCATCCATGGCGAGTCACGCCTGTGACATTTTCAGTCTGGGAAGTTATTGAGCTTGGGCGAATTCTCGAGTTCGAGCCAACCGAGTCCTCTTCTTCAGAGTCATTTCGTTTGATTAGAAATGGTAAATTAAGAGAATTGACCTCTGGACCATTAGGGTGCAAGCCTCGGACAACTCTAAGTTTGCAAGTCAACAATTTATAAAGAATGCGATCGGAAATGGTAATCTGAAACCATCAATCCGGCAAATTAATCGCAATCTTCCAATTATCCTGAAAATCTACACAAGACTCTTTTTCTCTTTCTTCCCTGGCAGAAGCGGATCGACCGGATTCCAGTCGAACGTAAGAAGCGCAGCTCTAATTGCACGGGCCGTTAGACCTCGAGATTGAGTTTTCAGTTTCCGCGGGGGCTCGGGCCCGCTTCCGCGTCGAATATATCGCGGCCCCTTCTAATTGCGCGGATTAATTGCGCTAGGTGCACCGGATAATCCACGGCGATTCCGATGTGGAAGACTCGCGGAATCTGGGTCAACAATGCACGGGGAAGACGGCGAGGGCAGGAAGCGAGTCGCGCTGGCCAGAAGACGGCAAAGCGGTTGCGGGTAGTTTCATGTTCGTTAACGCCGTGTCATTACGCGCGCCGGCGAGCTTTAGCGTGCACTGCGTCTCCCGGGCGACGGAGATTCCCTCAAAGAAGCCTTTCTTCTTTATTCTTGCTCGAGCTATTGGCGAGGAAGACTTTACCGGGCTTTTTAAGACTGGAATGAAAGGGGGTTTGTTAAAGAATGTGGTTTGCAGTGGAAGATATTAAAAATAAGGTTTATTTATGGTAAAGTGCAAAGGATTTTTTAAAGGGAAGGTCGGGAGAGTCATGTAGAGCTAAACTTTTGGATTTATGATAGCTTTGTCCTTCAGATTTCATCGGTGTGTCAATTTGGGGGTCTCTGGACCATTAACTCCGTGTAGAATCCAAGTTTCTATATCAAAACTATTGAATTATGAAGAAATCGGATGAAATCGGAAACCTTCCAAAAATCCATAATTTTTGCATGGGTACCCCTTCCCATTTTTTCAATTTTTTGACATTTCTCCAACTCGGCCGAATTCGTTATATTTCGACAGCTTTAGCTCCAAAACGAAGATTAGACACAAAATCAGTGTCCCACGGTGGCCACGATATCGCATGGGCCGCCAAGCCGAGATTCTTTTCTAGGCCAGAGTCGCTCTTTCGGCTGGAGAAGCAGCGTTAGTCACCATCTCTCCAGCTGGTCCCGATTCCTTGTCATCCGTGACCATAAATCCTCGCCGACTGGCCCGATACTCCCTGCGGAAGAAAGTCCCCGAGCCCACTTACGATGCTCCACGTCCCGATAACTATGACTGGCTGCGATCGGTTAATTAATTCATTCGATGTTCGGCCTTTCTCCGCCCGAGACGCCCGCCGATCCCGAGAAATCCAGGCGCTTACTCCACTTTGCGGTAAGAGCGCGCAACTAGTAACTGGGAGCAAAAAATGTGTTGAAAATGCAGTTGAGTGATGGCTCGGCTTTCAAATTAGAGCAGACTCGCGCTGATAAGGCGAAAGCCGCTGGAGAAGTTTCTTCCGGGTGCTATCGCTCGGCGTTTGATGGATCAAGTAGTCCAGGCCTGGTGTTCGGTGCTTCTCGGTTCCGCCTGATCGCTCCAGAGTACACGTACAGGACGATTCACTCGGAATCAGCTCTGCCGGACGCCACTTTTTATCTGATAGAAATTCTCATCGTCTTATTTGCATTCTACTTTCATGTAATATTATATATAATTACAATGTATAAGGAATGTGGATCAAAAGGATACTAAATAATTTATAATACTATGGTGTGCCCACACTGCTTCAAAAAGTATATAATTACAAATCATCTTATAATTTTAATTCCTATTATTATTATGATTGCTCCCGTCAGGAAGTATCGGATAAATAATATAAATGACTAGAAGAGCATAAAGTGGTTAAAATGCAAGTGAATGCCCCTGTACATAGGAGGAAAAGTGATGCGAGGAGATAGTGGAGATATAATATCCGTGGTGTTCGAGTGGACATGTCCACCAGGCGTATCGGATCGTTGGACAACATTCTAATTAACGGTGGTCCGAGCTCCTTTTACATATTTTCCCAAGCAGCCGGCAATGGACTTCGCCTTTCTCCCTTCAATCGGCTTTAATGCGTAGGTGAGCGCTTGCCGCCAAATTGAAGTGTCAGAGGCAGCAGCTGCAAGAACAGAAACAATTACCAAGCAACTTTGCCGAAGCACAGGGACGAGGGATAATTAACTTGTTCTAACCTCCAAAGTCAATACAGCTTTGTTTCGGTCACCAAAAAAATACAAGGAAGAAAGTGTTGTATCAGGAATTAATCAATGAACGAAGTGTCAATGTCGTTATTGCTTTCGATTCAAGCGGTGCAGCAAGTCGCTGCTTCTTCACGGATGGATGATCCCGTGTGGGAGTTGGCGTGGGCGAAACTCTGTTTCGCGAAAAGTACGCGCATGCCAGCACCCACGCGGTTTCGTTGGCAGAGGGGAAAGAAGACTGGCGAGAATTCTGAGCATCTCTGTTTAATGGTCTCAACTTCTCGATACACTGTGAGGTCGGCGGAGTAGTAAACTAGCTTAAAAGAACTCTGGGGTATTCGTGCTATAGGTTGAGAGAGTCGCGCACTCCCATTGGACGATATCAGGGGTATGTCGAGTATTTACAAGCGTGGAGCGTCGCACAGATATCCTCGACGCCCCATGCGGAACATACGTGAATAAATTAACTCGCTCGTATGCTGGCGAGTGCCTACGTTGCTTATCTCTACAATTACCTACACATATACATAGATACGAATCTTCGTTATAAATTAAATTCAATAACAATCGATCAAGGACGAGCGCCTTTCACTCGAACTTTAAGTCCCAGGCTAATTTCCACCTGTTTATTTTGATTGCTCTAGGACTCAGTGCTGCCCAAGTTCTGCTCGTTGGAGGACCAATCGAAAGTCCTGGGTCAAAAGACAGGAAATCTGATTGGATCATCCAATCGGAGCAACTTTCGACAGAGCTGTTCTAGGTTAACTTTGTCTTACTCCACCTGAGCATTCTCCCTCCACTTTGCGCATTATTGGGCGAAAGTGCGGATAAACCCTGAAAGGGAGGCTCACAGTGGAAGGGAGAATGCGATCTCCGGTGGTTAAAAGCATCGCTTTACGATTTACCCTTGAATTATTCGATCAGGCTTTTGATATTCGATATCTGCTTCCGATTGAATAAATCCCCAGCGACTTTCCAGGTTAGGAATTGGAGGATTCGTTGAAAGGTGGCGCGGCGCTCGCGTCGAGTCTCCCTCGTCCTGGCTGACCCTTTGCACTTCGAACCGTGAATCAATAATCCTTGCAATTTACAGGCACCTAAAACTACGCTATTTTACACGAGGACGCCGAGGGCGAGGCAGCGTGGGATTTCCGCGGACTCGAGCAGCCCTCGGCAGGCAAGTGCAAAGGGTAGCTCTCACTTCCTGGACAGTTTATCGCCAGTGGATCAGAGGCGACAGAGGATAGAACGGCGCACGAGTCCATCGAAGCGCGTTGATAAAGCTGCTGGAACGAAGCCCATAGCGCCGCGGCGGCTTCGTCGAGGAGTCGAGAGGAGTCCTTGCGCCCGCTTGGTTCGCAGGATCCTAGTCTGTCGACTCGTCGCTCGAGAGAGTCCACTTTAGTCCTGTCGCGGGGACGAGGTGGCACCAGCCATCCAAATATCCTGGCGTCGTCCTTGCCGCTCGTTTCCAGGAATCTCCTCCATTTAACTGATCCTTTTCCAATTGTCCCATCAGGATCAGTCTCACTCACTTGGATCTCTTTCCAATTTCATTGAGATTCGTGGGAACAAACATTGTCATGGTTTCGGATCCTCGAACGGCTTTGCTTTCCCGCCGAAATCAAATTCGCGGCAAGTTGCGTTTCCACCGGGCGACGACCGGGCGATTCGAAATGGAACTAGGGTGCGGATTGAGCCAGTTAGAATTGGAGGATCTGGTTGATCCATTCGCGGAACTCGGAGATTCTTGTGTAGACGCCCGGTTGGTTCGGAACTGCGCAGCCGATGCCCCAACTGATGACACCCGCGAGGATCCATCGCTTGTCGCGCGCTCTTTGAATCACCATTGGCCCACCACTGTCACCCTGTAATGAACCAATCAATTAGAACTCATCCTTTTAAATAAATCTCGGCAAAAACTTCCATTTCACAGTAACGAACCTCGCAGGAGTCGAAACCACCGTTTCTCCAGCCAGCGCAGATGAATATGTTCGGAATGTGCTCGATGTAGCCTGCGTTTCGGTACATAGACTCGCAGACGGTGTTGTTAATGACTGGGACTGCGACTTCCTGGAGAACGGACGGCAGGGGACCCTCTGTCAAAGGAACCATCATTCATTAATACTCCAACTCATCTTCAATCCTTTTTAATACAATCAACTAATTCAGTCCAGGAAATATTACCATCGTATAGTCGTCCCCAGCCAGTGACAAAAGCAGTTCGCCCCACGTAGTTCTCATCGTCGTCGGGCAAGCAGATCGGCAGGACATTCGGCTGGAAGGGCAAGAGTGGCTCGTAGAACCTGAGCAGAGCAAGATCGTACTCAAAGGTGCGCGGATCGAATTGAGGATGACTCGCGACGATTTGAACACGTCTCTCCTGGAATCCGTAAGGTTCCTCCTCGTTGGCGAGGTCGTGCTCGCCGATCCTTAGGAGAAGATCGCTCGGAGGTACACTGCAAGTCGAACAAATAATTAACCAAGGTCTGAGGATGGAGAAACTGCGGCTAATAAAAATTTGAGCGTAAAGTTGAGCATCGCTGAGAAATTTACTCACTTTTCGACGCAATGCGCCGCCGTTATGGCCCAATTCTCGTTGAGCAAGGCAGCACCGCACTTGTGCAGGTACGTCGACGTCCTCCATTGTCTCAATGAGATCTGAAAGGTAAACAACTGGATGAGGGGCGTTCGAATATTGATTAGTCGGCGATTGTGATTGGTCCGAGCAATCTGGCGTCGATGCTATATTATTAATCAAGCGATATAGATTTATTATCGAAGGCAATTCGATAATGAAGAAGAAGTGTCTCGAGGAGAGATTGGGAAATTGCGAAGACCCACCTGCCAAGGCCACTTGCCGAAGGAGCTCCGATTCCCACCGACGATCCTGGACTCCGGGAAGAGCCTCCTGCCGCAGACTGTAAGCAAAAGTACCGTGGTGTTTACACGCCTGAGCAGATCCGGCTGTCCCACCGCCATATTGGAGAACCGAATGACTTCCGCGTCCGTCCAACTGGACGAACCGGTACCCACGCGCATCTCCTTTCAGACTTCTTTTTCCTCATTTTTTCCTCCTCCCTCATCCCACCTCTCTCATCCAATACGCACACAAACACACACAAGAATCGTTTCTGATTTCACGTCGAGTCCAACGAGCTCATCATCGCAACGATTTATTCGGAGGGAACAGGAGAGAAGATTGAATTGTTCGAGGAGATGACAGGTTTACTCTGGTAACACTGATTGCCAGTTGGAGTTGGAGCTCGGCAAACACGTCGTAGACGTAATTACGCCTTTCCGTTATGATCGTGAGCGAGCCGAGGCCGAGCGATCGCCCCTCACGTAAGATCCGAGTCTAAGACTTTCGAAGTTGCAAGATTGAGAAAAGCGTAACCGTGTTCGCCCGCCGGAAAGATATAAGATCGACCCTGGTTCGACTCTTCCAATAGTTGGCCAAGTTTTAAAGGAAACTTGCCCACTCGCTTTTAGCATTGAACGCTGATTTACTGACTTCGGGTTTACCTTGCTTGTAATCGGACATATTCAGGGTCTCCATTGGAACTGGTAGATTTGTGTCGATTGTTACACCGGAAATCGGAGGTGGACTTGTTGCTAGTGTCGGCCTCTTCGTTGCCTCTTCAGTCGTTGGTGTTTCTGTCGTAGAGGTAGCTGGAAATTACGATTACTATTATAATTGAAACTCTTTGAAAAATAAGAGTTTAATTGAAACTGTATTTTACCGAGTGTAATAGTTGGTGTCGATTCTTCCTCCGGTTTCTCGGTGGTCTCGACTTGAGGCTCGGTGGTCTTTTCGGTGGTGGGCGATTGGATCATTATCCAACCGTCCGGGGTGGTGATCGGACTCCATTCGGTCTCGGTTTGCTCTGTAGTTAAGTGTTTACTGTTTAGTAAGCCGGCGCTTGGCGAGTTGAGTTGGGCGGGTTTTCGAAGAGGCGAAAAATCGGAATGGAGGTCAGTCGACGGAGGCCGATTCGTTTAGCGGCCGAGAGAGAAAGAAGAAGAGGTGGCCGCTCATGGAGGATTGGAGAGGCGAGATTACGGTGGACGCTTTAAACCGTTACGGCGTTCCAGCCGAACAGAATTTCATGCGCTATCAATGCACAAAGAAGCCACCGCTGCGAGGCCAAGGGGGTTTTACTGGTTCGTGCGGATTTTTAACCTGATTTAACCTTTGAGGAAGAGCCTTGAGAATCCGACGTCTCGTGAAATCCTCGACTTCGTCAAACGATATTACAGTTACAGTTCTTCGAACGCTCTGTTCAGATCTGTCTTTCGTAATAACTGCATGCTGCAACTCGCGTGTAATTACTCGCCAGTTTCCACGAGGCGCGCACGTTTCTAACTGCCAATGGGAATTGACGTGAGTGAATCAGAAGATCCTCGACTCTATTCATCCTGTTTCTAGAGGATGCGATTGTGCGTTTACAATGGAATGCGCGAGATTCCACGTGGCAGTTCTGCAACTCCAAAGAAAGTGTTCCGAGCCTCGAGAATGGAATATCAGTTTTCCCCGACGAAATTGCTTCGTCAGCCTACTCGATGTTAATCGACATTGGAGATTAGCCATCTTCACCGCGCGAATTCTACGCGCAATTTTCGGACCCACTCGAAATTGATAGTCGCGCGTGGGACGCGAATTATCCGAGGTGTTGTTGGGGATATAAGGCGAGAACGGAGGGATACAATCAATCAAGCCCGGCGCTTTCACGTATCCTAGTTAATGCTGCGGACGTACTCCTCTCGACGTGGATTGTTGTCAGGATGCGCTATCGAACGAGCCGCGTTACACAATGCACATCCGTTTTCTTCGATTTCACTCGCTTTGCATTGCTCGGCTACTGTGAATACAAATTGCTTCGTCTTTGTTCACTTCTTCAACGGTTCTACTGGAAAGCTGATCCGATTTTGCTAAATTCTTGAGGTTTATTACTTTATTCTTTTAGGTAATTACGTAATTGCATTTATAAGAGTAACATCGTTTAAGAAAAATTCTGAAAGGTCGCGGTTGGGATCGAACCCGGGAAACGCGTATTCGCGAGCAAAGCCCTTAATCAACCAGGCTACTGCATCAATTCAAGTAAAATATTATTATTCTACCCTTTAAAGGACTCCACCTTTACCTCACTCAGCAGACTGACCTCCAACCCTATTTGGGCCTTACTTACCTTGCGAACTGCTGACTGTACTCGTCGATGGCAATTCTGGTGCTTTGGTAGCCGCGTCCGAGCTCGAGGACCACGTGACGAGTCCTGGGGAGAACGTCGTCTGCGGAACCTCTTCGAGGCCTGCGAAATCCGTCGTACTCGGAGATGTGGAAGTCGTGGTAGTAATACTGGGCCCTTTGGTTTCCAAAGAAGCAACGGATGTAGCAGCCAATGTTGTATCAGGAATAATGGTAGTAGATGGGAGTTTCGTGATTGGTTTAGTGATCGGTCTCGGGGGTTTAGTTGTGCTTAAAGTGGGCCTTGGTTTGGTTGATTCCAAAGTGGGCCTTGGTTTAGTCGATTCCAAAGTGGGCCTTGGTTTAGTTGTCTCCAAAGCAGGTTTGGGTCTCGTTGTCTCTGTCGTGGGCCTCGGTTTTGTACTTTCAGTGGGTTTGGGCCTTGTAGTCTCTGTGGGCCTGGGTCTCGTACTTTCAATTGGCCTGGGTCTCGTACTTTCAGTTGGTCTGGGCCTCGTTGTTTCCGTTGGTCTGGGTCTTGTACTCTCTGTGGGCCTAGGCCTCGTACTCTCCGTTGGTTTGGGCCGCGTACTCTCCGTTGGTCTCGGCCTCGTAGACTCAGTAGTCGGCCTGGGCCTCGTCGACTCCAAACTGGGCCTCACCTTCGTCACCGTAACCGTCGACGCCAAAGTCGAAGTCACCGGTCTACTTCTCTCCGTAGTCGTCGCAATATCCGGCTTCGTAACAACTTTCGTCGTTGTCGTAGCAATCCTCGTCGGTTTGGGCCTCACCGTACTAGTAGAGGGCCTTATCGTTGTTCTGACGGTCGTGGGTCTCGTCGTCACCCTCTGTTCCGTAGTCCGCCTAGTTGTACTAGCAACAGTCGTCGGTCTCGTCGTCACTGTACTCAAGCTCTCCGTCGTCGAAAGGGCCTGAGTCCCAGAAGTGAGCAATGTGCTCTCAGTGACACTCGCCGTACTCGGTTTCCCCTTGGTCGACGATGGAACCGGCCGAGTCGCGATTGGAGGCAATGTTGTAACAAAACTCGCTGTTGCCGAGGGTTTCACCGGACTCGTCGGCCTTTTCGTCGGCGAACTCGGCTTCTTCGTCGTCACCGTCGGCCTCTTGGTACTTGCACTTGTCCCAGGCTTCTTAGTAGATGTCGCAGGCCTCCTCGTCGTAGCCTGTGTCGCAGGCCTCGCGGTTGTAGTATTCCTTGGTGGGAATCTCGTCGCGGGCACTGCTTTCTGAGTAGTAGTCGCCACTGTTCTCGTTGTAGTCGACTGCGTCGGCTGACTCGTTGTCGTGCTCGAGGACAACGAACTGGGCCGGAAAGTAGTCGACTCTGTCGGCTTGTGGGTCTGAATCGACACTTGGACCGGTTTTTTCGTGGTCGATTGAGTGGTCTGCGATGGTCGCACGATTGTAGTCGTATGAACGATTGTAGGTTTTTTGGTGATTGGCTTTGAAGTTTGCGAGGATAATTGCGTGGTAATTGAGATCTTCGTCACGGTCTCTGATATTGTGGGACGCTCTGTGATTGGAGTCGATGGTTTCGTTGGCCTTCGTGTGACACTGGTAGTAGTTCCTGGCCTCTGCGAAGTTGTGCTATTCCTTACTACACTGGACTTAGTACTACTTTCTTCTGATCCATTCTGGACGGTTTGGAAGGTCGAGATTCGAGTCGGCTGAGTGGTCGTCTCGAAAGTACTCGTAATTGGCCTTTTAGTTACCAATTTCGTCGTTTCCGCCAAAGTACTCGTTAAACCCTGAGTAGTCTGAGTTGCGACCTAAAACATCAAATCCATTATTGTCATTAAAACTAACTGCAATTCAACGTGCACTAATTGCAATTCTACTAATTAATTTTTAAGCAGAAGTACTGTACACAGTACTGATGTGAATAAGCAAATAACAATCATAATAATTCCTGTATCAACCGAATTGAAAAACAAGCAAGAAATGAGCCCACAAAAAGCGTGACCGGTGATTTCCAACGATCTCTACGGGGAATCTCGAGCAATTGCATAATCGATTGTAGATCTGTGAAATTCTGCGGTTACACTTGCCTCAGTGGTGTATTGGGCGGTTGGCGGTTTCAAGGTGGTCGGCCTCGGCCTCGAGAAGTACTCGGGGATGTCGTTGCTCTCGATGGGCCCGTGGGTGGTGAGGAAAGGCCTCGATGGTGGTCCGTCCTCGATGCTGTTGTCCTGCGGGAAGACGTCCGGCTCATCCTCGATCTTGCAGCAACTGCCGAAGTAGAATCGGTCGATGCACGTGCCCAAGTGCGTGCCGTTCGCCTTCGCACAGGTGAACGCGAACATGCACACCCCGGTCTCGCCGGTTCGCCTCGACACGCATGGCAGGTGCCTAATGTTCCTGCCTGTACCTGCGAATTCATTGGAAAATCGATCTTTTAATGCTAGAGTGGTTGTCAGAAAAAGGACGCGAACGAGCGCGATAGTAATAATTCTAAACAAGACGAAATGGGCAACCAATAAACCAACCAGCATGAAATCATAAATGTCAGATGAATATCAACAAGCAATTAGTGGTCAATCGCTCGTGGGATCTGTTAGACCCGTTACTCCCGTGACACAGTTTCGCCGATTAAAACAGTCGTAGAATGGCCAAGACGGGAGTTACACTCGCTCGATAAATGTTAATGAAGATGCCTCGCATTAGAGTCATCGGAGCGCGTAAAGAGGCAATCTCGCATCTCTGAAGGAGAGGCGAGTGTAGCACAAACTTCCGCAATCTGCTCGGGGATATGCCAGTGTCAACCTTCACCCGTTCCCTCTAACTGTGCATTCGCGAGTCTGTTCCACATTCCCTTCGGCCAACACTTGGCACTATCGCCTGGTCATCGAGTATAATAGCGGATCATGCACCGGTTCGATCGAGTGGAGAGTCGTCGGCATCGGTGATCCGACGATTAGCCGGACAGGTGTTATTCCATCGATTAGGATTTCTACGCGGACTCCGCCAGGCATTCCACGGGCCAAAGGAGCTGGGAATATCAAAGGGGAATAACGGCATGGCTGCTACCTCGTTTGACAATGATTCACGGCGACGACCGGTACAGTTAAGTGTTTCTGGAGGAGCGACAAGTGGAGAATGAGCCGCCTACGGATTCTGGCAGTGTTTAAAACTCCAATTACACATTGCATTAATGAATTCTTATGTCGTGTTCTTCATTAATTGGAGGATGGAGGGAATTGAGTTGTTTCAGCCGATTCCCATGACAACAATGCAAGAAATCAAAGGAAAAAATGATCCAATACAATATTGATCGCATTAGTTCAAAGAAGATTAAAAATTCAAAATGTACTATAAATAATCCCAGGCTAATAACGTGAAAAATTCCACTTTAAATATTAAAATAATCGAACAATTCCGCTAAGAAAAATTAATATAGAGAAATTAATGACAGGTCCTTGCGAAGTATCAGCTGTTTCCTGATGTTTATACGAGGACTAACAGCAGACTCAATCGGATATTATCGAAGAACGAATTGATGTCAGCCGAGGCGAAGCATCTCAGTCCCGTTAAGTTTCGATGTATGAGCTAGTTGCCTGCGGCAAAAGTGGGTCACAGTCATAGCCGAATGTAACAGCTCGCTCCTAAGAACACAGAATCCACGGCTGGTTGCCCTTCACCTTTCGCCTAGCTGTTACCAACACCCCCGCTTGCATTCTTCAACCTTGATTCCCTCTAATGATTAAATCTCCGCCGGAGATAACACGTGGATCGAATGGACTCGCGGATTCAGCCCCCTCGAAACTATTGATTTGCGAGATCGAAGGACGCGCGATCGCGATTGGATCGAGCGCGGGCGACGCTCCCTTTCATCGGTCGAAATCCGACAAGTGTGACATAAGAGGAGGCGGCATTGAAAAGGTGGCGGAAAGGTGCGCGAATTAAAATTGGCCGCTTTCTCCGGCGACGAGAGGACTTTGGTGAATCCGGTGTAGGATTACTCACCTGCAGCGGAGGACTAGGCTCATCTGCCATTCAAATCAGTATGCAAATCTGACCGGGTGAACTGTTCGTCGAGGTGAGACTCCGGCTTTTGTATTGTAGGGAGATTGTCAGAGAAACAGTTGGAGTAATGGGACCATTGGCAGGGGTTGTGTTCGAGCGAATCTAATTGAATGTTCTGGTGTTTTGATTCGGGATTTTCAATCGGACTAGAGCTAAAATTAAAACTATGGAAATATCGTTTGAACTTTAATCGATTTCAATCGAAATAAATAAGTTTATGTTTATATTTAAATTCATCGAAATGAATCAAATCGTTTTAAATGCAAAAATAATTATACTACGGATTTTTCTAGCAAGATTAGTCGAACGAAAGAGTCAGGTAGGGGCCGGGGTAAGGTGGAATTCATGAAAGAGATCTACAATCGAGGAGAGCACCCTTGCTTTCGGGTCAGTCGGTCAGTGATCTCGGCAGTGCGTCACTGTCACGTCCAAAAAATCCTACGCGTCCTTCCCCGCAAGGGAATCTGTGCTAGCGGAAGTGTCCCCTGAGTCACGGCCGCGCGAAAGAAAGTCGACGGCGTCGTCGCCGTTTTCTCTCTCTCTCTCTGTCGCGTGCGTGTACCTTGGCGGAATTCCAGTTGTCCAGCTAGGACAGACGCCCACGAGAGTGGAGGCTTTCCGAGAGGATTTCACTGGTTCATTGAAAATGAACTTCCGAGAAATCGGTCAGTGGGCTGGGTCCCAATTGTGTTGGGGCTCGAAGGGTCCTTGACCCGATGACAGATGGGAATTCCCGAGATTAAAATTTCAGGGATGTGAGAAACGATGTTGAATGATTATATTAGGAAGTCAATACCTAACTACTCTTAAACAATTGCAAACTGACTCCCAAACATGAATTTCGAAAACCGTCCATTCACATTTTCAGAACCCCCGAACAGAATTCCCCTAAACCACCAAAACACGTCAGACCGAAATCGACAAGAAAATCCCACTTGGCCCAAACGATGATTGAAAAGGTGAGACCCCAGCGGCCAGCAATCATATCCAAACTTCACTCACAACTTCCAACTCGACAAATTCAATATAGCAAGCTGAAGCCAGTAGCTATCGGGAGAGGACGAGCGGAATAGCGATGAGTATCGCGGCGTGGTGGAGTGCGGAAAAATCAGTGTAAGTCGCGTGCGCGCCGATGACCGGGACTGACCCACTTCTATAGAAAACTGACCAGTCCGCCCACGTCCCGTTCGAGCGCACGAATCCAAGGTAGGTTCAATGTCGTCGGATATGCACGCAGACCGAGTGCCAGCTCAGCCTCCTCAGTTACTCTCGTGGCCGCGTCCACACGTACATACGCGTGCGAAAACCTGCCGAGCATTTGCCTCCGGGCGATCCGTTAGCCAGCTGGGCCCTCGAAATCATCGACTCCAGTGGCCTCCGAGTGATGGAAAAGCCGAGAGACCAGTAGTGGGCAGACTAGTTTTCGTACTGTTTGTTAGTCCGGTTAGGAGTGACGGAATCAGGTGAGAGAGGAGATAGCAAGCGAGCGGAGATGAATATTGATAGACATACTTCCTGGAATGAACTGCGGCACGTAGATCGGCGAGCTGAGGACGTTGACGAGGAGATTCGCGAGAAGAAGGACGGCCCAGGCCTGCCTCGCTCGGTCCCACATCTGCAATCACAACAGGAACGAAACTTAGAATCTTTTCGCAATAGGAGCATTCAATTAATATTTAATTCCATAATATATAACGAATTTAATATTTATATATTTGGGTTCCTCAAATCTTAAAAATTAAAACACGTTTTAATTAAAAAGGAAAGCCCTGTGATTGGTGGACAGGATTTTCACCGAATCTCGTCGCAGCTAGTATTGGCACACGAAAGTTTAATGGCCATTGTCTCTCGCGTTCATTCTCACGGCAATGACAATGCCATAAAGAGACAGCTGAGAAGATTCTCACGGGATGGACGTCGTGGTGGGTTTAAGCGGCTAGTAATTGTCGAATAGAATCCTGGATTCACTCTGTGAGACTCGTAATTCCCGTTTAACTCGCCGTTCATTATGAGTAACAGTATAAACGCGGTAAGTTTAAAGAGCTACACGAATTCCAAAATGTAAATCAATTTTCATTCGTATTTCCGACGAGATTTTAAAATTTTATTAAACATTGAATCTCGCCAAGTTTTTGCGTCCAACCTGAACCAAGTCTCTCCGAGCGGCTCATTATGCTCGGCTGGCATTTTCGCGGACTGGAACTGCCAGTTTTTACTCGGCTCCAATCGTCAGTGGGAGCGTAGATTAGCGGCGGCAAAAACCAAAAGCAAAGCGGCCGTAGCGCGCAACTGGACGCGGCGCTGGCTCTGGAGAAAAGGAGCATTAACCGATCGGCGATGCGCGATGGCATTGCGTTCGTTTTCAACGAGCCGCGCCGAAGAGCTCTGGAACAAGCACTCCGAGTTCCATAAAGGCAACCGTTCGTTTCCGGCCGCCCCGCGACGAGTATAACTCGCGCGCCGCTCTCTCGGCGATTCCGCCGAGCTCGCTTCCCGGACGATGCTAATGTCGGGATGGCAACGATACGACGTCCCGGTCACCCGATATCCATCCTCGTGCGAGAGAGCCGAGCGCAAGAACCGAGTTACAGTTAGTCAGCAGGCAGGAATTTGGGCGTAACGTTACACCGTCTTTCTCTCTTTCTCCTTGTCAGATCAATCGCTTCTTCTCTCAATCTGGAGCAGATCACACTTGTCGATGGTCAGGTCAACTTGCTCCATTCTCACTTGACAACCAATAATCTTAGGATATTCTGACAAGCCTGCTTGACAGTTGGATCGACTACCATGGCACCTGGAAGTCTGCGGACCCGCATTTTCCCCCTTTCGCTCGACGATAACCACCGTTAGCCGAGAACAGTACTTTGAATAAAGTTTTCCTTCCATAAAAACAAGTTGAATCCCTGGAATTCTTTCTTTCAGGTGGAAACAACCGCGCAAGTGATTATTCTGAGAAAGGCACTCTGCGTGCGTGCCATTGGACGATCACACACCAGCTCAGTTACGAACGTTAGTTTACGCGCTTAAAGCGAATTAATCGGACAAGTTTATGACTTGGCCATAAGAATATCCCTACTTTCCCTGGAAGACTCTTTCAAGTTGAGGGTAACTTTTCCGAGATAGCGGACTCGAAGACTACTCTCCGTAGAAATGCAGTGATCTCATGCGGCGTGCACTCGGTGGGAAGTGATAAAAACCGTTACAGTTAGCCAGAGGCAGGAATTCGGGTGGATGAAGCAAGGAATGGGTCGCTTGTCGATGGTCAGGTTGTTGCCAGTTTCCTGCCGGCCGCGATTAGTAGTCCGACAGTTATCCGCCGACTATTTTTACCTTCTTCGCGCCTCTCCTCATCTCGCGAGTAGACACTGTTTACTCCTCGGGACCAAAGATCCAAAGACGCCGGCGAATCGGAGTCGACTCGCTAATTGACCGGACCAATTAGCCCGAGAGGTCCCAGTTTTACTCGTGTCGGGTTTTCGCGGAGTCGGAAGGCTCCCCGGTGAAAAGGTGAAAACTGAGGATAAGCGCGAGCGGATGCAGGCACGTGTGAGCCTCGATGCCCACATAATGCCGAGCGGTTCCAAGCGGGGAAAAAGCGGCGAGGACTTTTTGTCGCAACGCGCGGAGAGCAGAGCTCGCGGCAGCCGTAACGGTACCAGCCACTTTCATTTGTACGCAGAGGTATCTAATGCGAGAGGCGAGGAGAGCACATGTGGGCTGGCGCCCAAGTCCCACCGTGTACATTAGAATAAGAGGCTCATTTGTAAATGAAGGAACGAACCGCTCCCTCTAGGGCTCATTAGCCTTCCCCGATTTACAGCTAGTTCCCCGCTAAACTTACTGCTAATTGTTACGCGGACTCGCTATTTATCCAATCATGTCGATACCTTTCCACTTCCGACCAATGTCGCTTGATATTACTAGCCAAATTTTATTCAACTTGAGCACAGCAGTTTTTTAACCATATTTTTCGTTTTAACCGACTTTGACAAGGAGGTTCTCAATTTGTCTTGTATATTATTTCATTTCTATGCTTGTTTTTAAAAAATAAATGACTGATTGGTTTTGGCTATGTCACACGTATAAAAATTGTTAATTTCAAAGTCTATTATCCTGCAATCGATGCGGCCAAGTCCAATAAAATCTGGCCAATTGCAACGATTCAATTGTTGGGTTTCGTTTTACCAGCCACCTTGATGGAAGATCGGCGCCAAAGGGGAGCAGTGGCCGATCGGTTTTATTGTGTCCGCGTGATTGACATACAAACGGGCCTTGTTAAAAGGACGACACTCGTCGCGTCGCCTCGTGAAAGTTCCAATTCTGCTTAAAGGAGCGAGCGCGGTACCGCTATTCGTGAACGACATACTTGCTTTACTTGGTCGAGCGGTGCCCAAAATCTCTTTCTCCACCGTCCATAAAACACAGGCCGGGAAATCCGGCTTCGATGTGCCAATAAACGCAAATCGGCTCCGCTCGCGCCTAGCGCGGAATCTTAATTCGGCGCAGCAACAAATCACCCCTGGTGCCATTATCGCAAGTGGGGGACCGTTACGCGAGTCATTGAGCCGAGCCGATTAATAACCGGCGCGGCGTAATAAGCGGCCGATGAAATTGAGCGAAACGACAAGGAACCGAGCAGCCTCCCTTAATAATCGCCGTTAACGAAGCGCGTAATGTAATAATTAACCGGTAATTAGATGAGGTGAATAAGATGGAGGTGGAATCGGCGTGCGGTCATCGATCGAAGGACACCCGTTCAATCAACCGGCCGCTTCTTGAAGGCGCGCGGGACCTTGAGACGGAGGAAGCTCTCTCACCTTGAGTGATGGCGAGGGCGGGGACGGCTGCAGCGGTGAAGTCTTCTCCGTCCTCAGACTCCACTGGACATCATCCCCGTGGCTTGACGCCACCCCCGGAGTCCCCCGGGTAGAATCGGACGTGAGCGGCTCGAATCGCCGCTCCAATTCTCACTCTGCTCCTCTGGCAGATGATGGGTCCAACGGATCCACGTGATCGATCCGATCTCGATCGAGGACGAAGGGTCGACGGAAAAAAGAGTTGCGGATGACTCGGGCGAATCGGAGCGGCCCGCGATTGGCTTCCTCGGCTGAGGGAGGTCGGCGGCGACGGCGGTGACGGCGGCTCGGGGGCCTCGGCGCGGGGCTTAAGGTTTGCCGCAAGGGCGTGCTGAGAGAGGTCGACCTGCTCGCCACGGCTGGCACCGATCGAACTGGTTTCACGAGGCTCCTGCCCGCGCGGTTCTCGACTTCTGGATCGGCGATCCAGGTGCTGCTCTCCGCCGCTTTGCGGGCCGCCTGCACGAATCCCGGCGAGCCCGCTCGTCCCACCACCGGCGGGGACGAGAGAGAGAGGCCGGCGGAACCGAGCCAAGCTAAACTCCCCGGCGATTCCACCTGGCTGGGGCCGTGGATGCCTTGGGGGTCCCAGCCGAGCTGGACTCTAGCACCGGCTCGAGGTGAGGTGGTGGCAATGACCGTTCTCTTCCCAGTCGACTCTCCTGGTCCCTCTTACCTGCGCGCACCTCCTTTTCCGCCTACCTGTTGGACGGAGGCGCACCGAGGCCCTCGCAATGCCACCGGCAAACCTGCCCCACCGTCGAACCCTGCCGCCTCTCAGGTCCAACCGACAACCGACTATCTCGCTCATCCTCGCATTCACCCTGCCGAACTAGCCCTTCTTCTCCCCTTCCTCCTCTCCCTCGAGATCCTCGCCCTCGGCCGCTGCCAATCCTCGCTAAAGTCCCCCATTCCGATGGCAACCTCGCTTAATTACCCGGTCAACCTGCTGCATTCGTCCTGGCATTCTTTCAGGGTAATAATTAGTTCTGGGAGGTGGTTTATAGTCTGCAGCGGAATCGCTCGGTTTCTGTCGGATGTTTATTTGTTTATGGGACTCGGAGTTGTTGTTGGGACCGAGATTGGTATGTCAGCGGCGCATACCTTCGAGGGCTTACCTGTGACGGGTAACACTTTTACCTGCTCGACCGACAGGTGTGTCGGACCTGTTGAGCGCAGCTATGACCGCGTGAACTCGAGAACTAGTTTCAAATGTTTGTTAGAGTTTTCCTGTTAGGAAAGAGGCCTGCTCCCAGCACCTCGAGTTGAGTAATGTAAACCGGAATTCAGGAATCTCCCACTTGACTGGGCATGTAAAAGTTTTTAACGATTGTAAACCGTTGTGGAGGTTGAATTGAGTTTGCGTGCTGGCGGAATTCCTCGGCGTTGAGTCTAGTTCGACTCGGGACGATCTTGTTAAGAAGCTGGAGAGGGTTTTCCGCCGGCGTCGTAGCCGGAGTGGAAAATGCCCGGGGTAGTATCAAAGCACGCGAATCTGCGCTTAGATTTATGACGCACGCCTCTCGGGCATTAAAAAGCTCGCCAGCCGGAACAAACCGAATCACCGACTACGCCTGTGGCGTGCTTTTAAGACAATAGCAATAATTCTCTTCCTCGGCGCCTCCACGCTTTTTCCATTCCGATCTCGCGAATCCGAGGCAAAAGATTCTTTTGGTAAACAGTGATTGGATCAGTTTGTATTACAGAATTGTGAGATTGCAACGTGTATGTCAAATTCCTTTCCTCCGCGGAAGACAATGCGCAATCTCAAAATGTTATTTCGTGCCGAGAGATTGTCCGGTTGCCTGGCTCGAAAACAAATTTCCCTCGGTGGTTGTTTTCGAAATTCATCCAAGGCACTCCGGATTTGCATGGATTTTAATAATTTTATTGGTAAACAATGGTTTTACATTTAACAATTCTGCGACTGACATTTATCAATTTTCCTGTTGCACCGATATAATCAATGATACTAATTAAGGCGGATCCAATGCACCGAGATTATTTCCAAACCACTCGAACGACACTCGCTATCAACCACTTTCTCACTCATCCGAGCTATTATAGTTGTTTGACTCACCGCCAATCGAACTAAAGCACATGTGCGAAAGGGCGACTAGTGCGTCTGCGAATTACGCGTGTTGATTGGGCAATCGGCTAATACGCCTTGAGCAAACAGGACCATCTGCCCCGCGCGATCGGGAAAAGGGGCCGCCTATCAGTGACATTTAATTTCGAGCCTCCGCCGGATATCCCCTCTGACGATTCTCCTGTTTGCAGAGACTTTGCCGCGCCAGCCGACAAAAGTCCCGCGGCAGTGAATGTAGTTTGGATAAGTTTGGAAGGTAAAGGTTCCTTGGTCAAAACTGGGAGTTGGAGACGCAGCGTTGAGTCGGATCAATCTGGACGGCTCGGACGAGCGTAAATCCAGGACGGATCAGATAAAGCCTGGAATCGACGGGATACCTTCTTATTAATATTGTTTTCTCATCGACTTGGAATCTAGTCGTTCGTGTTCGGAATATCCTGGCGGCGCGGCGATTCCGTGCGTCAGAAAGGATTAGCTATCCACCCTGGTTAATCTGGAGCTTGCGACTCGGAGTTCGGCTATCGGAGGTTCAATCACAGCTTCCCGCCTATCTCCGCGAGGGCTGGTAAGATCGTAAGGCCAGCCGGATGTATCTCGCTCTTAAACTTCAAGTGGCGAGTCTATCGGATCGACCTACATGCGCTTCCACGGCGGCTCCTTGTCAATCTTCTTTTTTAGACGTCGTCGAAAGATGCTGACTAAAAGTCACATGACGTACGACACGTATCCTCTCACATTAACCGCGGCTTTCCGCGCGCCCGCCGTGTCTTAATCCCGGGAACTTGAGCAGTCAGGGTGGCGTGCGTGGGCAGCCGATCGAGGGAAAAAGATCGACGAGGGTGCGACTGGGGAGGAAAGGATGCCTGGTGGGGTTGGTCCTCGTCGATTGGCTGCGCAAAAGCTCCGGCTGCAGCCGCGGGGATGCGTTGGAGGGTGCGTTCCCCAGGTATATATACTCCCGGCGAGGCGGCGCGGTCCGCCGATCTCCACTTCGAAACGGTTCCACTGGACATCATCGTCGAGAGACTCTGCGATCGACTTCCCGTGCTCTTCAACAGCCTACGAGCAACCCCTTTACTCGCCGGTGAGTAGTTTCTTCACGAAAACTCAAGGTGGTACCGGAGCAAGTGTGTCATGGTGCGAGTCCTCGTGAACTGTGCAAATGTGCTTTTGGAAATACATGGTCCTTTTGATCCTGGAGGAGGTTCAGTGTCCATTGTGGGGAGAAGCGAGTCCTGGAGGCTCGATATCGGAACACTTAAGACAGGTGTTTTAAAAGGTGGGGGCTAAGCCGTGGATAAATTCGAAGCTTACCTTTATCATCGGCCGCGCTCGCGCCGGATTGGAAACGAGCTATAAATTGTAATTATAATCCATCGACGATCATGAATCGCTTAGGCTTCGTCTCGGATCTCCCACTAGAATCCCCTTTCGCCGCCGGAGACGGATCGCGTAATTGAGACCAATCTCAGCTAATATAGAAAATGGAATTGATCCGCGAAGGAATTGTCGGTGGCCTTATCGGAAGACTCTAAATGAGTGCGTGCTCGCGATCGCCGCGTTATCATTGACCGCCGATTCGGAGCCACGGCGTCGGTAATCGCATGCATTGAAAGGGAGAGCGCAATGAGTTTTACATATTAAGCGGCAATTGCTTGCCCCGGTGCGCCCTCGGGGTGACAGGTTGCTTTCTCTATCGATGAATCGATGCAAATGAATGGCCAGTGGTCATCGCCGGGTATAAGCGACCGAGAGGGAAAGAGTGTGTTTGTTTGTACACTCGAGGTTGCTTTGCTGAATCTGTTGTTGTTTACAGTCGGGCGGTTCCTGATAGTGGGCGCTTCGTTAGTTTGCACAGTCGCTCGCCGATCTAATTGAAAAACCGCGTTCCGCCAGAGGGTGGAAACACACTTTCAGCTCTCGACGCGTGTACCCTTTAAAGTGCAAGCGGGAAGCTCGCGAGAGACCACCCGGCCAAGACCACACTTTCTCGACTTTTCGTTTACCTAAACTTTAAACGACTCTGACGTTGTTTCTCACTCGAGTCTTCGGAGGAACAGACTTTTCATGTCGATTTTCTCGCTGAGATCTTGATGCGAATGCATGTAATGTGTTATATTTATAGTTTGGAGGAAAGTTTCGACGATTTTCTATTCTTCGCTTTACTGATAATTAAGTATTGCACTCGGAACCCACGCTCGCTCGTGACCTAACTCATATTGTTCGCTTTTAACGCGTCGTAAAAGTTGAACGCGTCAAGTTCGCCGCAGCTTCCGCCCGGCACTGGGAAAAAGCATTAGAGATACGATGGTTTTAATTATTCTTACGGTACAATAACGACTGCTGGTCCATAAATTTGCAGAGATTCTTAGTTTCAACATTAACACGAATCTTATAAAGACCTCTTACAAAGCCTGTTCCCACCACCTGGAATAATTCCAGTGCCATTGGCTGATACGCGAGAGCGCGTTCCAGGACAATAATTACGTTCTCCCAACACAGAATAGTGCGTTGATTAATTACACCATATACGCGGTGCGGTCGGACTCGATTGCGAGCGAGTCCCCGGCGGAGAATGGCAGCCGCGAATTAGGCAGATTGATAGCAACCATTAATTCGGCCCGCGCGAGAATGGCGAATTCTATTAATGCGGATCGCGTAAAATTTGGCCGGCGAACTTCGCACTTGTAATCTAGCGCGGTGCCCGCTGATATCGGCCGGTTCAATTAAGCCGGGCACAGCTGACATCAGCTCGGCTTTATCTGCGAATGACTTAGTCACGCTGATTATGTACCTGCCGATTGTACTACGTAAGACGCTAATTGGATCTGGCGAGATTCGATCGGCGATCGAGTATTACGCAGGAATGCTCGCCGATAAGACATTCCAATATATTTTTCTTATTATAAACTCTGCCTTTTCGAGTTGACTTTTTCTAGAAATCAACTTAACTTTAATCCTCGTCGGTTTGGTGATTGTGCTGATTGAACGGTTGTTGATGGAATCATCGCCAATGATAGTAAAAACATGCCATTTGGCAATTTTGAAACCTGTCAAGGCAAGGACGCTGTTACTCTTTTACGCTCGAATTCCAACGTTTCTGGCGCGAATGGAAGCCTCGGGCGAGTTGAGTGCAGCTTGCGAGATCCCACGAAACGTACGTCAAACTGAGGATCATCGCTGCTCGGCTTTAGCGCCGGTTCGGAGCTTTCATTGTCAGAGGGTGACAATGAGGCCACGGTATAACCAACGATTAATAGTTCCACCACGAACAGTTAAACAGTACTCGTGTAGTTCCATTCTTCTAGAAAGTTCGTCCTCGCAGTACTTTAGCTCTCGACACGCTGATGATGGATTAACCTTTGATAGTCGGCGACTACAAGGGACAGAACTATCAATAACGATTCCACTAGGCCTACTGTTGCGCAAGAATTTAATTTCGCGAGGGATACATGTTTCTGGCTGGTATTATCTGATAGTATCAACTATCGACTGTGATAGTGCGATCGAGACACCTTAAACTAATCGATTATAATTTCGCCGTGAACTATTGGAGAATCAATTTTGAAGCCGATATTCTGAATTTCCAAGCGCAAGGCTAGAGTAGTCATAGTCTTATATCTCAACAGTTTACGGTTCTTTCGATCAAGTTTTTCAATTCTAATAATTAAACTACAGATTGTATGCAAATAAGGCGGATTGGATTTCAATTAAAATCACAATTTTTTATTTTACAAAACTGTTGAATTCGGAATTCATGTCTACCATGTGTTTCGTACTAACAAACTAGCGTCGAATAGTTTTCAAAATTGAACAACACCAAATAAATACAATCAAACGGAATCAAATGGACCGCAAAAGGTTAATACAAATTCCGCGAGTCTGAGGGATTCGCCTAGTGGAGGTGAATCGTCGCAAGCGTTGAGGGGTTGCATTCTAAAATTGCATCCTCCAACCTCGACCCGATCACTTCCAATATTCAATTTCGCCGACCATCCCCGCGGGTTCTTCCCCCACAATTCTATCGGGAAAGTTGTCCTAGCGAGACGGATCCACCGAAGCAACAGGTAACTCCACTTCAGGGATGAATCCTCGCGCGCGGCCTTTTGCGCCAGTTGCTCAGATTCGCATGCTGTCGGACACGTAGCTACTGTTTCTGTGTGTTGGAGTACACGGGGGAGCACCTTTCTGCCGATGTTCGATTTTATCCGACAGCGATCGATCGCCGAAACTAATCTCGCCAGAATGAGTCGAGAATCTTCGTCTCCACGTGTGAAGAAGACTTTGTATGGTTCTAGAGCGCAGATCGGATCAAGAATGCAGTACTGTTCGAGCGTCATTTGGTTGGTTTTCATGGTGATTGGGATCGGCAGCGTTTACGGTGATCCGCAGCCAATGGCCAGACCAACCAGGCCCAAGGTGTTTTCTAGTCCTGAGGAGCTCAGGAGATACCTGGATCATGTTCGCGATTATTACTCGCTGAATGGGAAAGCCAGGTAAATCATAAATGAGCCGACTTTATTAGAAATGAAGTAATAATTATCTTTCTCAAACCCGGAAGCTTGTATGTAATCGATTAGAGTTTAATCTTAGAAGTATCCATTTGAAATTACTTAATCGCCTAAACTCGAGACAGAAAGGGTTATGAAAGAGATGACGCAAGTGTCGAGTCCGAGACGATATCGTACTTGACTCCGCTGATAGAATCAATCGCGCGTGGAGGGTCGGCGGAATGTTGTCCGAGCTTTATCAGTGGAACAATTCGATTTTCCCGTTTGGCCAGGTACGGGAAAAGGGCGGAGGAGATCCCGACGAAGGCGGAGGCCGAGCATCCCTGGGAGACTATCCGTACGTTCATCAATGCGCACCAACACGACCGCAATGCTCAGAAGTTGGATGATGTCGGGAGACTAGGATCAAGCGGCGACTGGACTCGCGATCTTCGCAGTCCCGATTTCAGCAAGCACTCGATCAGCCTCGCCTCGAGACCCGCTTATCTCCTCGACGTGGTGGAAAAGTTTTACGACGACACGCAGTAGATCAGTCAACGGCTTCAATTTCCTCCTTTTTCCTCACCTTTTTCAATTCATTCTTTCGTCACTCGGCTGCGAATGAGGCGTTTTGTTTCATTAAAAGGCTCGACTTGTCCTCGCAGCCCTCTCTTTTTAATTGGCGCGAGGATCTTTGAGACAAGAGGATCACCCGCGATGAACGCAGGTTTTGATTGGCAATTGGAATAAATACTGGGTGCGAATCTCGTTCGGTACTTGATTTATTTCAACAAATGCGTCGTCCTCCGATCTACGTGTAGATCGGCTACACGTAACCGAGGCAAGCTCGATATCTAAATCTACTATCAGCAAAGAGAAGGTAAACAGGTATTCCAAGAAATCAACGACGCAATTAGTCACGCTTTTTATAATAATTAGATTACGCATTTTTATGCAAGTAACAAGTTTCATTATTACATCGAGCATGGAAGTATAGTAGCTGGAATAAAAATATTGAAATTTCGTTAATACGAAACGCAAAGTTCTGTATTGGGATTCACCAACAAATTCAGATTCACCAGAATTGAAGTCTTACTTGCACAAAAATCCCGAGTCCAATAACAAACAATTCTCGGGTACAAAAATAGCGCAACTCTTTTCGATGACAACTTTTTTAATGGAGGCGAGAGCTCCCGCTGTAAAATCATAGAAGAAGCGAAATTTCTTCGCCTTACTTATCTAGCATAAATAAAAAGGGATTAAGTAAAAAGTATAACTCGGGGGACCACTTTAGCGCGCTTGGCCGATGGCGATTGCTGAATCATCGGCTAAACTGATCGATGAACCCTGCGCTCGAAAATCGGCGGCGCCGCTTGCGTCTTTGCGGCCTGGATATGTTGGAGATCCTCAGAAGAACCTACCGAAGAAAGGGATGGCTGCCCAGACGGATTTCATTTCGTCCATAGCTTTCTGACCAGGCGTGCACTTTGCCTCGCGCGGCCACGTGCACGTTTGCTTCGCTGGGAAGAAGTGTAGACCTTTCGGGCAGCTCCTCACCATTGCCCGTCCATAACTGCACATGCAGAACTTGGAGCAATCTACGTTCGGCAACATCACGGTCACGTCCATGTCATCATCCTCATCGGGGCAGGTTCCAATACAACTGATTGGGTCTTCGGTGGCCGCAGCTAAACCAGGGGTTGGCTTAACCGGGGTGTCCTCCTCCTCGACGATAGCTTTGCGACCAGGTTTGCACTTAGCCTCGCGTGGCCACGTGCAGGTTTGCTTCGCTGGGAAGAAGTGTAGACCTTTCGGGCAGCTCCTCACCGTTGGCTGTCCATAGCTGCACATGCAGAACTTGGAGCAGTCTTTGTTCGGCAGCATCACCGTCACGTCCATGTCGTCATCCTCATCGGGGCAGGTTCCAATACAACTAATGGGGTCCTCGGTAGCCGCAGCTAAGCCGACCGTCGGCTGTGCCGCGTACAACGCGTCCACGCAGTTGGATTGATGCGGAAGCTCGCACGACTCTCTTTCAGGGTCGAAGTGGAAGTTTCCTGGGCAGTTGCCGACGATGAACTTACCTGAGTTGCAAGTGTAATAATTATTGCAGAAGCACTCGTGAGCGAAGTAATGATTATCCCTGGATCCGTCGGTCGGGCAATCGGCTGGCAAAACGCGTGCGATTGCGACCTTCGATAGAGCCTCTTGGAAAGCAGATAGAGCGCTCTTTGCTTCGGACGAGATCGCCTTATCGACGCATCGCACTTTGTCCGCGTGGTTGCAGAGACGATCGCGAACGTCGTATTGGAGTCCCTTCGGGCAGGTGCCCAGACTCTTCTTGCCGTTGACGCAGCGCCAGAAGAGCGAGCACTTGGTCTCGTGCGGGAACTTGATGATTCCAGGGGTGTTGGGGCAGACTACTTCTGGTACTTTAGTTGGAAGAGCTGGTGTGTTGTTTGACGGGTCAGTTGCTGGGTCAGTGGGTTCAGATGGCTCAGAGGGGTCATTGGGGATTGGTCGGACGCATTTCACGAGGTACGAAGGTCCGCAGGCCTTGGTCTTGTGGTCAAAGTGTTGATCGGGAGGGCAGGTTTGCCGGACTTGTATTCCATTCTCGCAGCTGTAGAAAAGATCGCACTGGCACTCGTGAGGGAGTACCGTCGTGCCTCCTGGCGGGCATTTCACTGGTAAATTGGGACCGGATGTCGGGATGGTTATAGGTGGGTCGACATCGCAGCCGGCGTCCTTCGGGCTCATACAGATGAGACGAGTTGGGCTGAAGTGCTGGCCAGCGGGGCAGGCCGTCACGATTCCTTTTCCATTCTCGCACTGGTAGTAGTGGCTGCAGCTGAAATCGTGTGGGATCTTGCCGTTCCTTAAGCAATTCGGCTTCTCGCAACGCGCTTCCTTCGGCTTCTGGCAGGTCTGGGTGTATGGATTGAAGTGGAGTCCGACCGGACAGAATTCCAAGTGCTCCAGATTATTGATGCATTTGTAATAGGCTTTGCAGTCGGTATTGTGCGGCCTCTTGAAAGTTCCATGGCAACCGATAACCGGCGGCGGCGATGTGGGGTCGGTTTTCTCGCAACGAGCTTCCTTCGGTGGCTGGCAGACATGTGCGAATGGGTTGAAGTGGAGACCTACGTTGCACCTCTTGGTTACGATCTTATTATTGACGCATTCCTTGTAGGAAGTGCAATCCTCGGGAATGGGCACCTTGGCGTCCCCGGTACACTCTGAGGGTTCCGGATCAGGCTTTACGTTCGGGTCGCAACCAGCGTCCTTCGGATTCTGGCAAATATGAGAGAACGGGTTGAAGTGGAGACCCGCTCCGCACCTCTTGATTACGATCTTACGATTCACGCATTGCCTGTAGGAAGTGCAATCGCCGGGGATGGGGGCCTTTGCGTCGCCGATACACTCGCTAGGTTCCGGATCAGGCTTTACGTTCGGGTCGCAGTGAGCGTCCTTCGGATCCTGGCAAATATGAGCGAATGGATTGAAGTGGAGACCCACTGGGCACTTCTTATGTTCAATCACCCCATTCACGCATTCCCTGTACGCATTGCAGTTGGTGCTGTCGGCTGCCTTTCCATTACCGACGCACTGCTTCGCCGGGGGTTTGGGGTTCCTGTCGCAACCGGCGATGTCCGGTGTTTGACATACGTGTGCGAAGGGGTTGAAGTGGAGTCCTGCGCCGCAGTGCATCAGCTCGACGAAGCCGTTGACGCACTGTTTGTAGACAGTGCAATCCTCGGGGACGGGCACCTTGGCGTCGCCCTTGCAAGGAAGGCGCGGCGGTTTGGTTGGCGGTGGTTTGGTTGGCGGTGGTTTGGTCGGTGGGTTCTTGTCGCAGCCGGCGATGCTCGGATCCTGGCACTGCTGGGCGAACGGGTTGAAGTGGAGTCCTGGGCCGCAGGAGTAGAGTACCTTAACGCTGCCCTCGCATTTGTAGTAGAGCGAGCAGTCGGTGGGATGGGAGTCCATGTGGTCGCCGTGGCAGACGCCATCATCGCCGCCGTCGCAGTCGGAATCCTTACGGCTGACACAGGCCTGGCGAGATCTACTGAAGAAGGTGTTGGCTGGGCAGGCTTCTACTGTCTTCTGGCCGTTGTGGCAGGTGACGAAGAAAGCGCAGTTGGGCCTGTAGGTTTCCTTGTAGATGGTGTCGCACTTGTCGGCGATGGGTCCGCAGTTAGCGGTGCCCTTTGGCACGCAGATCTGCCGACTGGAATCGAACTCGCCGTTGTCCGGGCATTGACGAAGCACCAGTCGATCGTCCACGCAGTCGTAGAAGTTGCGACACTTCCAGTCGAACGGTACTTTGATTGGTCGGCCGGAGCTGTCGCGGTCCAAGTTGCATTTGGGATATGTGCAGCTCACGTTCCAGCGCCAGTCGCAGACCTGCAGTTCGGGGTTGAAGAAGAGGAGGTCGCCGGTCTTCTTGTCTTGGATCGGGCAGACCATGAGGATCCCCTCGCCGGCCAGGCACTTGTAGAACAAGGAACACATGAACTCGTGCTTGAGGTGGACGGTCCTGTCCATTGGGTCGATTCGTGGGCACTCGTATTCGACTGCCATTGGTTTTCCTCCTGCGGAGAGGGAAGTTGCCTCCCCCGTCGCGATTGCCATCACCGCCACAAGGGCAATGATCGCCGGATCGAGACCTGCAAATGCAAAAAGAAACTCATTAAGCTCCTGTTGATTACCGCCACTTGCCGATTCTTCCGTGTTCGCTCGACTTCCTGGTCCAACAGCCGCTGCTCACCTCTCATTGTCGCGTAGTGTTCGCGCTCGGGTCCGAATCTAATTAGCAATTGGTTCAATTGTTATGCTGCGCCGTGATATTTATACAGGTGGGCTTATCGCCGCGATAGATTAGCGTATCTCCTTTCGTTCTCGAGCGGCGAGCCACTCGATAGAAATGAAGAAGGGAAATGACCTAATCAGCGATAAGGGACGAGCAAACTTTGGCACGTATCGGCGCCGAATACCACCGGCTTGGCCGCGCCGCTATATCGATCTGTCGCGGACAAGATGCTTGACCGCCCGATCGATTTCGAGTCCTTAATTAACGGGGTTCGATGCAACTCTACAATACTCGGCACTCACCTCTCATGTTGTGCCTTGTTCCGAGCCGGCCGACAGAAAGTGCTCCAATTTAGTGGACAACTGATAAGTCCGCTCGGAGAGGTGAGACTTTTATAAGCGCAAAGGGGTTCGCATTATCATATCAGACTTTTGCACCTTTTACCGAAGAACATGGCGAACCCCTTCCCCTAGCTTTTCGGTATGCTTTGTCCTCAATGGGAAGAAGCGAGGAGCGCCGATCGACAGGTTCCGAGAACAATCGCGCAATCGTCCACGTTATCGATCGAAATCTCGCCGAATGCCGTTCTTCCTTTCCTGTCCTATCAGGGCTACATCTAGAAGGCACTGGCCAATTGCGCGCCATCGATAAAAACAAGGTGTGAGTTCACCAAGTCATCCAATCGAACCTCCTACCTTCATCAGGCTTGTAGTAAGAGAATCTAGCGCCAACGGCAATTGGGGGAATTAATGAAGGAATGTTGTATTAATTTTTTAATAATTTTTATTTCTTTAAATAGTTAAACATATCTAGCAGAAGCTCGGGGAGCTTCAAAGCAGTGGAAGTATTCAGATCCGGGAATAAAATTTAATTAATTCGGCAGTCGACCTCAGGGTCTGCAGGATTGAGACATTTTTGGGCGGAAGTGCTGAAAGCTGTGCCGAGGGGACACTCCTTCGGGACCTTGACGCCGTTGTGGCACTCGTAGTAGCCGGTGCAGCTGTCTTCATGAGGGACGAGGAAATCTCCGATACAATCGGTCGAGAACGCGGGATGAGGCAGTGTGCAATGAGCATCGTAAGGGTGCTCGCATTTCTTCGAGATCGGATTGAAATGCAACCTGTGGCAGGTATGGATCTCGGGCTCGCCCTTCTCGCACTGGATGTACAATCTGCAGTCGCATGGGTGCGGTTCTACGGAGCCTTCCACGCACTGTGGCTTGCAAACTCTGTCGTCGCAATGAGCCTGTTTCAATGACTGACATTCCTGGGCGTGCGGGTTGAAGTCCAATTCACCGGGGCAGCTGAACTCTTTGATAATGCCGTTCTTACACTCGAGGTAAAGGTGGCAGTTGTCGGGATGTGGTTTCTTGCCAGCGCCGCTGCATTTAATGTCGTCAACCTCTTTTGGCGGGCACATCGTGTTCGAGTCGCAGCAGGCTTCGCATGGTGTATCGCACTTTTGGGAGAATGCATTGAAGTGTTGTCCGGCGGGGCAGTGCATCGTCTGGATCACTCCATTCACGCATTTCTTGTAAATGCTGCAGTTTTTAGGGTCGCCGACCAATGTTGTGCCGGAGCAGTGGCATTTCGTCGGTTTGCCCGGGCACTTCCTCTTTGGGTCGCAACGGGCTTCGCATACCTCCTGGCAGACGTGGGCGAACTCATTGAAGTGCATTCCAGGAGGACACTTTTTCCGGCTGATTTTCTCGTGGGTACATTCCGTGTAGTATTCGCATTCGCCGCACTTGTCGATCGATTTGTGGTCGCCGTTGCACTCGTCTTTAACTGGATGTTCGCAGCAATGGCATTTTTCACAATGAGCATCCTTTGGGTCCATACACTCGTGGGCAAATGGACTGAATTCCTTTCCGTCTTTGCAAACCTCGTACTTGATCGTTCCGTTTACGCAGATGCTGTAGACGCTGCAGGCGCCACAAACGGGCGCTTTTCCATCGCCAGTGCAGTTTTTAGGAATCGGGTTCGACGTTGTTATTATGCATTCCGGTCTGTCCTTCTCGCAACCAGCCTCGCAAATATCCATGCATTTCAGTTCGGTTCGACTGAAGTGTTGTCCTTTAGGACAAATTCTCGTTACGTTCTCGCCTTTCACGCATTCCCTGTACACAGTGCAATCGCACCAGACGGGGCTCTTTTCGGTGCCGTTGCATTTTGGTGGTGGTGGTGGTGGCGGTGGTGGTGGTGGTCCTCCGCAAGAGATACTGAGATCACAATAAGCGTCACAAGGCTTCATGCACTGTTGAGCGTATTTGTTAAAGTGCATATCATCCGGACAATGCTTCTCTTCCACTTTTCCTTTCACGCATATCTTGTACAAGCGGCAGTCGCAGCAATTGGGCGTCTTTCCATTGCCACTGCATGTGACTGGTCCTAGGTCGTATGGGTACCAGGAGGAGCATGGTCGGTTGACCTCACAATGAGCGTCCTTTGGATGCTGACAGGTGTGGGCGAATGGGTTGAAGTGCAATCCTTTGCCGCACGATTTCGTCACGACGAAACCGTTCACGCACTGCGTGTACTTTGTGCAATCAGTTGGCTCCGCCATTGTGGCAGCGCCCGAGCAGGGGATCTTTTGACCACAGTCGGAATCGCTCTTATCAACGCAGGCCTGAAGCGCTCGGCTGAAGAATGTACCATCGGGGCATTGCATATAGAGTTTCTTGGATCCCACGCATTTGGTGTAGATATTGCAGGAACCCTCAACCGGCTCCAGCTGAGTGCTATCGCACTCTTCGATGGCCGCTCCCTCCACTATTCCGATAGCCATCGCTGCCGCAAGGGCTGCAACTAGGAGACGCAGCGCTGAAATTGCCAAAGTACACGATTATTAGAAGTGTTGATTTTGTTGAAGCTTAGTAGAATCTCTGATTGATTCCAGGAACGAACTGAGAAGCAGAACGATTCGGTATCAATTTGAAGAAGGGGTTTAGTGTTAAGAAGAAGAACAAGAAGAAGAAGAACATAATTGTTAAGCTGTGGTAGTTTTGCTGCTTACCTGCCATGTTCACCGATTGTGTTGGTTCGAATGTACATTGCAACGACCCTACTGGCTTTTTATATGGACTAGCAGCCAGTTATCATCGATTTAAATCACCGTATATCATTTCGCCCTTGAATTGAAGATCACTCGATTAAAATGCAAAGGAGAAATTGTATAATCGGCGATAACGTGCAATTGAAAGTGACGGTGACTTATCATTGCTCAGGGGAAATGTTAGCAGTGATGGAATGCGGGGGGGTGTAACCGGAGGTTGATGCAATATATGAAAGTGACGTCTGATATTTCCCGATATCACACGATTTCACTAGTTTTTCCGCTGATTGTGAATCTTCGATTATTGATGGCCTGGCTTGAGCTTTTATCCTTCAAAAAATCGAGCTTTTTCTTTGCACCCGGCTCATTTTGGGCAATCGGATGAATGCTTGCAGATATTGATCGCAAATATTAAGAACAATCTTGCATCGACAGCGTTGAAGTGAAAGTACTCCATGCCCGGTATTGAGCAATTGAATATTGATAAAATATACATGTCCTCGCCGAATCTGCGAAGGACATCTTGGTACTTTGTGATCCTCTATCATGAAAATGAACCAGATCGTTCGCCATTCTCACGGTGTCGGGTGAAGTGCATACAGTGGTCGCCGACGCTCCTCGAAGTCATCGTCTTTTACACGTCTCAACAGAGAAACGTTGCTCATTGCAAATGGATTTAGTGCTAAGGTAAATTATTTCTTAGAGCGAGTAGTGCGTTGGAACCATTAGGGGTTGTAGATGGAAGATAGTTTGGGGCCTCATTTCATATCATACAAATTCAATTATTTCCTTAGAGCTTCGATTTAATGGTCCTTCGGGGTCTTGGAGTTCTGATTCTATAACTTTCGGCTCTTGGAACTTTGAATCTCTGACCACTGGGTGTCGGAAGACCCTTTGCCCGCACGAAATGTACTAGCGTTTCATTTTGTAGTGGAATGAAAACGGGCCTTAGGCAATTACCCATTTGCCTGCTGCACAACGCACCATTGGTCGGAAGATTCCCATCATCTTGCAGTGCGCATCTTGAAACGCGAGACTGGCATGACTGGTTTTCCTGTTATTATCGTTTCTTTTCGATCTCAATCTATCATCTTGAATCGCGGATTTTCCTATTTACACATTCTTCATTTTTTTACACAAATGTAAGTACAACATGTGGATTGAGTTCGTAAGCAGTTTTCGCAGAGGTGTTTGCTATTTAATATATTGGACAACTCTTTATTCGCGTAAACAAATTTGAATACATTCACAATTTTACATGGGTTTCACATGCGTCCTCGTTGCAGAGGAGAGAAATACCAATTGCTAGTTTCGATTATGCAACTAACCTTAATTGAAAGATTAACATTCCACCCTCGAATCCTTCAGGTCCAAACACCGCAGAGCGTAAGTGCTGAAGGGTTTTCGTGCGGCACAAGCATTAGAAATTTTCCAGCAATTCGTAATTTGTAAAGAACATTTACACTCCTACGCTACTGATACATTTAAAGATTAGTGCTGACGCAATACCGCCTTCCTGGGGAATCTGCCATTGATAAGTAAATCGGGTGAAAGTGCAGTCCTCTACAACAAGTTTGAGGTAGGATGAACCCCTTCCTCCGGACACAGCCGAGATCGGTATGCCTTTATCTGCGAGAGACTCAGTCATACTGATTATGAGTCTACCGATTGTACCACACGTAACACGCTAATTGTCTCGGGGAGATTCTATCAGCGATCAAGCAGTCCAGAGGAATTCTCATTGATAAGACATTCCAGAATTTTGTCTTATCACTGTTTCTGCCTCTTTAGCTTTAACTTTTTCCAGAAATAAGCTTAAACTTTACAACTTGTCAAGGATTTTGTTGATACAATTACTCTTTTGCGTTCGAACTTGAACGTTTGTATCACAAATGAAACCCTGGGAAGTTGAGCGTAGTTTGCGAGATCTCATACGAATGTTCAACGAAGGATCATCACTCTTCGCATTGAGCGGCGGTTAAGAGCTTTCATTGTCAACCCTCCTGAACAACTGAATCGATTCATTTCATTCTTGCCTCATTCGATGCAGAAAAATGAATAATGCAATGCAAAATTCATAAATAAATCCTTGGGGCGGTATTTTTTTCAGAAATCAAGGTGAAAGTATAGTTTTGTTCGGAAACCCCTACTACACTTCGGGGTAAGTATCCTCAGCTCACTCAGCTGTCGTGCGATGTACTACATACTACTTGGTTTCGGTGAGCAAATCTCTCATCCTCCGATGATCTATGTGAAGATCGGCTGCACGTAATGGAGACAAGCTCGATATCCAAATCTATTATCAGTCAAGAGAGGGTAAACATGTGTTACAAGAAATCGACGACGAGATTTATCACACCTTTTACAATAATTGGACTGCGGATTTTGAGGCAAGTACCGATTTTTATCATCATATCGCGCATGGAAGTGCATATAGTGCACAAGTAATTAGTAGCAAGTATAGTGCATAAGTGCATAGTGCAGCTGGGAGAGAAATATTAGACACTTTCTAATACAAACACAAAAGAGACCTAAATTCTGAGCGAAAAGAAATTCTAGATTTCACGGTATTCAAATCGGCGAGCCACTCGGTAGAAATGAAGAAGGGAAATGAGCTAATCAACGATAAGGAAGTAGCAAACTGCGGCAGGTATCGCCTCCAAAAACCACCGCTTGGCTCGCCGCTATCGACCACTATCGGCCAAGACGCTTACCGTACGATCGACTCGATGTAACAATGGAATATTCACCTCTCATATCTCATGCTGAACTTCTTCCGAAGCAGCCGACAGAGCTCGCCACGAACGTACTCCCGTTTAGCGGACAACTAATAAGTCCGCTAGGAGAGTTGAGACTTTTATTATGTCATATTAGACTTTTGCACCTTTTACCGACGAACCCCTTCACTTGCCATATCGATATGCTTTGTCCTCAATTCGTAGAAGCGAGGATCACCGATCGACCAGTTCCGAGAACAATCGCGTGATCGTCCACGTTATCGAACGAAATCTCGCCGAATTTCACTCTTCCTCTCCCGTCCTAACAGGACTACATCTAGACGCGGCATCGATAAAAATAACGTGTGAGTTCACCGGGGCATCCAATCGAACCTCCCACCTTCTCCAAGTAGAAGAGAATCGAGCACCGATGGGGGAACGGGTGGTATTATGAAGGAACGTTGTATTAATTTTTCATTCATTTTTATTTCCTTAAATATTATAAATAGTTTAAATAGTGAATTGTGTCTCCCTTATGTAGGGAGTCTCTACTAATCAAGTAGTCAGATCAGCGATTAGAATTCAATCAAGGAGACAGTCAACCTCGGGGTCTGCAGGATTGAGACAAGCTTGGGCGGAAGTACTGAAGGCCGTGCCGAGGGGACACTCCATCGGGACCTTAACGCCGCTGTTGCACTCGTAGAAGCTGGTGCAGCTGTCTTCATGAGGGACCTTGTAACTTCCGACACACTCAGCCGAGAACGCGGGATGAGGCAAGTCGCAATCAGCGTCGTAAGGATGCTCGCACTTCTTCGAGACCGAATTGAAATGCTTCCTGCCGCAAGTATGGATCTTGGGCTCGCCCTTCTCGCACACGATGTACAATCTGCAGTCGCATGGGTGCGATTCTATTTCGCCCTCCACGCACTGTGCCGCGCAAGTAGTTCTGTCGTCGCAACCAGCCTCTTCCATTGGCTGACACTCCTGGGCGTGCGGGTTGAAGTCATATTCTCCCGGGCAGCTGTACTCCTTGATCTTGCCGTGCGAGCATTCGAAGTAACGGTGGCAGTTGTCGGGATGTGGTTTCTTGCCAGCGCCTTCGCAATCAATGTCGTCGGGCGGGGTTATTGGCGGGCACGTGGCGCTAGCGTCACAGCAGGCTTTGCATGGTGTATCGCACTTTTGGGCGAATGCATTGAAGTGTTGTCCGGGGGGGCAGAACCTCGTCTTGATCTCTCCACCGACGCATTCCTTGTAAATGGTGCAGTCATTAGGGTCGCCGACCAATGTAATGCCGGAGCAGTGGCATGGCGTCGGTTCGCCTGTGCAATTCCTGTGTGGGTCACAACGGGCATCGCATATCTTCTGGCAGACGTGGGCGAACTCATTGAAGTGCATTCCAGGAGGACACTTTTCCCGGACGATCTTATGGTCGATACACTTCGTGAAGTGTTCGCAGTGGCCGCACTTGTCGGTCGAATTGTGATGGCCGTTGCACTCGTCTTTAACTGGATGTTCGCAGCAGTCGCATTTCTCGCAACCAGCAAACTCTGGTTCCATACACTCGTGGGCGAATGGACTGAAATGCAGATCGTCCTCGCAAACCTCGTACTTGATCTTTCCGTCTTTGCAGATGGTGTAGACGCCGCAGGCGCCAGAAACGGGCGCTTTTCCTTCGCCACTGCAGTTACCATGAGTCACGGGTGGCGGTTTTGCTGTTGTCGTCAGTTCACACTCCAACTTCTTGTCGCACTTAGCTAGGCAAGGAGTCATGCACTCCAATTCGGTTTGGCTGAAGTGTTCTCCAGCAGGACACAGTTTCGTTATGTATGTGCCGTTCACGCATTCCCTGTAGACAGAGCAATCACACCAGATGGGACTCTTGTGGGGCCCACTGCATTCCGTTGGGACAACTGTCGTTATTAGTGGTCCTTCGCCTTTTGTTGTTAGTGGTCCTTCGCCTTTTGTTGTTAGTGGTAGTTCTGTTGTTGTTAGTGGTAGTTCTGTTGTTGTTAGTGGTGCTTCTGTTGTTGTTAGTGGTGCTTCTGTTGTTGTTAGTGGTGCTTCTGTTGTTGTTAGTGGTGCTTCTGTTGTTGTTAGTGGTGCTTCTGTTGTTGTTAGTGGTGCTTCTGTTGTTGTTAGTGGTGCTTCTGTTGCTTTTGGTTCGTCGCAATACGGACGGTACTCGCAAAAAGCTTTGCAAGGCTCCATGCAGTCTTGAGCGTGTGGGTTAAAGTGCAAACCATCTTCACACTTCCTCTCTTTCACCTCTCCGCCAACGCATTCCTTGTACAAGTTGCAGTGGCATTTATTGGGGGAGCGGCCGCTACCCACGCATTTGACTGGTCCTAGGTGGTATGGGAACCAGGAGGAGCATGGTCGGCTGCTGTCACAACCAGCGTCCTTTGGATCCTGGCAGGTGTGGGCGAATGGGTTGAAGTGCAATCCTTTGCCGCACGATTTCGTCTCGACGAAACCGTTCACGCACTGCGTGTACTTGGTGCAATCACTTGAATCCGGCATTTTTCCAGTTCCCGAGCATGGGATTTTTTGGCCGCAGTCGGAATCCCTCTTATCAACGCAGTCCTGAAGCGCTCGGCTGAAGAATTTTCCGGCGGGGCATGGAAGAATGACTTTCTTGGTTGCAATGCACGTGCTGTAGAAACCGCAGCTATCCTCAACGGGCTCCTTGTGAATGCTATCGCACTCTGCGATCGGCTTGCAATTGGCCTCGGCCGCTGCGCGACACTCCCTCAGGTTATAGTCGAATTTCTGTCCTTTCGGGCATACCTTCACTACCAATAGACCATCCTCGCAGTCGTAGTAATTTGTGCAGGATCCGCCATAAGGCAGTTTAATGGCCTTTCCGCTCTTGTCCATGTTCAAGGTACATTTCGGATTCTTGCACTTGCCGAGGTTTCTCCACTGGCAGGTCTGGGTTTCCACGTCGAAAAAGAGGACATCGCCCTTCTTGTTCTCCGCGGCGCAGACCTTGACAGTCTTCTCGCCGGCCTGGCACATGTAGAACATGTTACACATGAACTCGTGGGGCAAGAGGACTACTTCATCCTCAGCGTCGACCGCCGGACAATGAGTCGGGATCTTAGCAAGTGGCCCTCTCCGTTGGAGGGCCGAACCTTCCACTGTTGCGGTGGCGACCACTGCCGCAAGGGCTACAACTAGAAGTTGAAGCGCTGAAATTGACAAAGTATGTACAGGATTACTACTAGTGTTGATTTTGTTGTAGCTTAGTGTAAGTGTTGATTGGATCCAGGAAAGAACTGAGAAGCAGGACTTTCAGCAGATTCAGTATCGATTTGAAGAAAAAGTTTGTAGTTAAACTGTTGTAGTTGTCATGCTTACCTGCCATGTTCACCGATCGTGTTGGTTCGAATGTACACTGCATTGCCACTACTGCCTTTTTATATGGACTAGCAACCCCTTATCGTAGTCTAAATCACCATATCTATTTGTGCCCTCGAATTGAAGATCACTTGATTGAAATGCAAAGGAGAAATTGGGTTATCGGTGATAACGTGGCAATGAAAGTTAGGATTGCTTATCACTATTAGAGTGAAATGTACCTAGCAATGATAGGAAAGCAGGGGACTATAACCACGTCTTGATGTAGTACATCAAAGTGACGATTGAGATTTCCCGATATCATACGAATTCCTTAGCTTTTCCGCAGAGTCCGAATCCTCAATTATTGATAGCCTGGCTTAAGCTTTAAAAAATCGAGCTTTCTCTTTTCACCTGCTGATTTTACGATATCTGAAGATGGCTTACAGATATTGATCCCGTATCAATCGATCGCCTGTATTGAGGTTGCAAGGTAAACCAATCTTGCATCAACGGCGTTCAAGTGAAAGGAGTATCAGCACTTGATCCCTGATATTGAACAAGTGGACATTGATAAAAATTATACTAGTCCTCGCGAAATCTGGGAAGGACATCTCGGTATATTCGTGATCATCTATCATGAATATTAACCAGACGATTTGCCATTGGTACCTTGTCAGCTGAAGTGAATACAGTGGTCGCCGATTCTCCTCGAAGTCATGGCCTCTTACACGTCTCAACGGAGAACTACCGCTCATTGCCAATGGATTTGGTGCGAAGGTAAATCATTCCTTGGAACGGGTGGTGCGTTGGGACCATTAGGGGTTGTAGGCGGAAGATAGTTTGGGGCCTCATTTTATACCATACAAATTTTAATTATTTTCTTAGACCTTTGATTGTATGACCCTGTGCGGTCTTTGAGTTCCGATTCTACAACCCTTAACCCTAACGCGCCACCGGTCGAAAGATTCATATCTGTCTCACGTGACAACTTCCTGCGCTGATTTAGCCGAGTGTGACATGGTAACATGCGGAGAGTGCGCGAATTAATTTGACAGCACTTATCGGAGCTGTCGATTATTGATCGTCCTCATATTTTCAGGAGCTCAAACCGGTTTTCAAACCGGTATGATTAACGATTGGTTCGATGAAGAATACCAACTTCACTTTTCATTGTTGTTTATTTACGATCTCAATCTAGTATCCTCAATCGCAAATTTTGTTGAGTGTGTGACGCATAGTGTTATTTACTAATTCTTTATTTGTTTACAGATATATAAGTACTACATTCGTTCGCACGTGGTTTACGCGCAGATGTTGCTATTTATGGGACAATTCTCTATTCGTTTAAACTAATTTAAATACATTCACAATTTTGCATGGGTTCATATGCGTCCTCGTTGCAAAGCAGATGGACACGAATTCCTAACTTCGATTATGTGACTAAACTTGATTAGAAGATTAACATTCCACCCTCTAATCCTTGCTAGTCTGGATTCGTAATTTGGAAGGAACCTTCAACTCCCATCAAGCTAATTTATCCAAAGATTGGTTGTAACGCAATACCGGCATCGTGCGGGGTCTGCCATTGATAAGCAAATCCGGTGCAGTACTTTCAGCCAGGTTTTCTGATTCTAATAATTAGACTGAGCACTCGTATGCAAATTAGGGGGATTTAAATTACATTAAATCGACATATTTGTATAAAACCAGTCGAATAGTTTGAATCAGCTTTTTGCCATGAAATTATCGATATTACCTGCAGACCACATCGACGCGGAGAAAAGTGGCAGATATCGGCAACCTATCAATTGATTGACAAACCGCAGCATTTTGCAATGGCGCCATCTCGCGTGAGAATAGTGAAAGCCACATATACGCCACATATGCGGTCAAATAAGAGGGGGAATTTCCGTACGTGGTTGGTGGTGGAATTCATATCTCCTGAACAACTAAACCCATTCGCTTGATTCTCGGCTCATTCGATTCAGAAAAATAAACGATGAAATAGAAAATTTATAAATAAATCCTTGGACCTGTATTTTTTCAGAAAAATACAGTTGAAGGTACTTACCCCTACATCTCGGGGTAAGTATCCTCAGCTGCTGTGCGCTATACATACATACATACATACAGAAGTAGATACATGTACTTCTAATGGGTTTTGACTAGCAATTGGAATAAATCCTTGGTGCGACTCTCGTTCGATACTTGATTTATTTCAAGAAATCCGTCGTTCTCCGATCTACGTGTAAATCTTCTACACGTAATGGAAGCAAGCTCGATATCTAAATCTACTATCAGCAATGACGAGGTAAACAGGTATTACAGGGAATCAACGACGCGATTAATTATGCCTTTTGTAATAATTTGATTGCGGATTGTCAGGCAAGTATTAATTGTTATTATCATATTGCATATGGAAGTATAGGAGCTGGGAGAGAAGTACTATTGGACACTTTCTTAGTACTAAATAATTCTAGATTTCACGGGATCCAAATCGGCGAGCCGCTCTAGAGAAATAAAGAGGGGAAATGGCCCAATTGGCGATTCGATACTACAATGGAATATTCGGCTCCCATATCGCATGCTGATCTTGTTGCGAAGCAGCAATGAATTTACTCCAATTTAACGGCGAACTAATAAATCCGCTCGTAGAGGTGAGACTTTTATAAGCGCAAAGAGGATCGCATTATCACATCTGACTTTTGCACCTTTTACCAGGGAACACGGCCAACCCCTTCCCCTGGATTTTCGATAGGTTTGGCCTCGATGCGAGGAAGCGAGGAGAACAATCGCGCAATCGTCCACGTTATCGATTGAAATCTCGCCGAATGTCGACCTTCCTCTCCTGCCCTATCAGAAACCTAAATCTAGAAGGCACTGGCCAATTGCGCGCCATCGATAAAAATAAGGTGTGAGTTCACCAAGCCATCCAACGTCTTATCTTCATTACGAGTACAAAAGAGTCCAATGACGAGAAGCATTTGAGGGAGGTAATGAAGGAATCTTGTATTAATGTTTAAATATTGTTTATTCGACTAAATAGTCAATTATGTCTAGTACAGGCTCAGAGAGGCCCAAAGGTGAAAGTATGGTAGTGATTATAATTCAGCTTAACAGTCCAGCCTGGAGTCCGTAGGATCCACACAGGCTTGTGCGTGAGTGCTGAACGCCTTGCCGATGGGACAGTCCTTCGGGATTTTAACGCCGCTCTTGCACTCGTAGAAGCTGGTGCAGATGGATTCGTGAGGGACCTTGTAATTTTCCACACACTCGCCTACGAACGCGGGATGAGGCAGTTTGCAACCAGCATCATCAGCATGTTCGCATGTCTTGAGAATCGGATTGAAATGCTTCCTGCCGCAGGTCCTGAGTACCTTATGGCCCTTCTCGCACACGTAGTACAATCTGCAGTCACATTCATGGGGTGTTTTGGTACCATCGACGCACTCGGGCTTGCAAGTGTCCCTGTCGTCACAACCAGCTATGTCAATTTTCTGGCATTCCTGGGCGTATGGGTTGAAGTCCAATTTACCCGGGCATTTAAACTCTTTGATGATGCCGTTCTTGCATTGCAGGTAAGCGTGGCAGTTGTGAGGGTGTGGTGCCTTCCAGGTGCCGGAGCACTCGTGTTCGGGCTCGGGTGTTGGCGTCGGACACTGCCAGCTTAGGTCGCAGCGGGCATCGCACGGGTGCTGACACTTTTGGGCGAATGGATTGAAGTGAGTTTCTTCGGGGCAGTTCGTCGTTTTGATCTTTCCGTTCACGCATTCTTTGTAAATCTTGCAGTTGGAGCTGACGCCAGTCTTGGAGTCGCCGTAACACTCAGGCAGCGGGGGGCTGGTTGGCGGTGGACAAACCCTGTGCTTGTCACAACGGGCCTTGCATGGCTCCTGGCACTCCAGCTCGAATGGGTTAAAGTGCATTCCAGGAGGACACTTCTTCTTGACGATAATCTTGTTCTCGCATTTCAGGTAGGATCCGCAATCGCACTTGTCGGGCGACTTGCCGTTACCATTGCACTCTGGTGGACGAGGGGTCGGAGTCGGTGTCGGTGTAGGGGTGTTGCCGCAACCGCTGTTATCACAACCAGCGACTTTTGGGTCCTGACATTCATGAGCGAATGGGTTGAAGTGCAATCCTTTGCCGCACCTCCTGGACTTAATCCGTCCGTCTACGCAGATGGTGTAGGCGTTGCAGTCGTCAGGATCGGGAGCCGATCCACTGCCACTGCACTCCTGGGGCTTTGGTGTTGGACCGCAAGGCCAGTCCTTGTCGCAACCAGCGTCGCAAGGATGCTGACATTTTTGTTCGAAGGGGTTGAAGTGCAAACCTTTGGGGCAATCTCGCGTTACGATGGTGCCGTTCACACATTCCCTGTACAAAGAGCAATCGCACCAGTGGGGCTTCTTGTGATCGCCTGAGCAGCCTGGTGGCGGCGTTGGGGTTGGGGTATGACAAGGCCAGTCCTTGTCACAACCAGCCTCGCATGGATGCGTGCATTCTTGTTTATACGGATTGTAATGTAATCCGACAGGGCACTTTTTGGTCACAATCTTACCATTGACGCATTGCTTGTACTTCGAACAATCGTGTTCGTCAGGCCTCTTGCCATTTCCAGTGCACTCTGGTGGCGGCGTTGGTGTTGGCGTTGGTGTATGGCAAGGCCAGTCCTTGTCACAACCAGCCTCACATGGATGCGTACATTCTTGTTTGTACGGATTGTAATGTAGTCCAGCAGGGCACTTTTTGGTCACAATCTTACCATTGACGCATTGCTTGTACTTCGAACAATCGTGTTCATCAGGCCTCTTGCCATTTCCAGTGCATTCTGGTGGCGGCGTTGGTGTTGGCGTTGGTGTCGGTGTATGGCAAGGCCAGTCCTTGTCACAACCAGCATCGCATGGATGCGTACATTCTTGTTTGTACGGATTGTAATGTAATCCGACAGGGCACTTTTTGGTCACAATCTTACCATTGACGCATTGCTTGTATTTACTACAGTCGTGTGCGTCAGGCATCTTGCCATTTCCAGTGCACTCTGGTGGCGGCGTTGGTGTTGGTGTTGGCGTTGGTGTGTGGCAAGGCCAGTCCTTGTCACAACCAGCATCGCATGGATGCGTGCATTCTTGTTTGTACGGATTGTAATGTAATCCAACAGGGCACTTTTTGGTCACAATCTTACCATTGACGCATTGCTTGTATTTCGAACAATCGTGTTCATCAGGCTTCTTGCCATTTCCAGTGCACTCTGGTGGCGGCGTTGGTGTTGGAGTTGGTGTTGGTGTATGACAAGGCCAGTCCTTGTCACAACCAGCATCGCACGGATGCATACATTCTTGTTTGTACGGATTGTAATGTAATCCGGGGCGGCAGTTTTTGGTCACAATCTTACCATTGACGCATTGCTTGTATTTCGAACAATCGTGTTCATCGGGCCTCCTGCCATTTCCGGTGCACTCTGGTGGCGGCGTTGGTGTTGGCGTTGGTGTTGGTGTATGGCAAGGCCAGTCCTTGTCACAACCAGCATCGCATGGATGCGTACATTCTTGTTTGTAGGGATTGTAATGTAATCCGGCAGGGCACTTTTTGGTCACAATCTTACCGTTGACGCATTGCTTGTATTTATTACAGTCGTGTGGGTCAGGCATCTTGCCATTTCCAGTGCACTCTGGAGGCGGTGTGGGCGTCGGTGTCGGCGTTGGTGTGTGGCAAGGCCAGTCTAGATCACAATGAGCTTCACAAGGGTGCATACACTTTTGAGCGTGTGGGTTAAAGTGCAATCCTTTCGCACAACTCCTGTCGACCACAATCCCATTCACGCATTCCTTGAACTCGTGGCAGTTGCATTTATTAGGCGCTAGGCCATTGCCGTTGCATTTGACTGGCCCTAAGTGAAATGGGAACACGGAGAAGCAAGGTCGTCTTGTGTCACAACCAGCATCCTTTGGATTCTGGCAGGTGTGGGTGAATGGGTTGAAGTGCAATCCTTCCCCACACGATTTCGTCACAACGAAACCGCGCACGCACTGCGTGTACTTTGTGCAATCAGTTGGATGCGGCACTTTGCCGGTACCCGAGCAGGGGATATTACCGCAGTCGGAATCTCTCTGATCAACACAAGCCTGACGCGATTGACTGAAGAATTTATCAGCGGGGCATGGCAGAATGACTTTCCTCGTAGCCAAGCAGATGCTGTAGAAACTGCAGCTCTCCTCAACGCGCTCCTTCCTATCGCTAGTGCAGTGTTGGATCGGCTTGCAATTGGCCTCTGATGCTTTCCGACATACCCTAAGGTTATAATCGAAATTCTCTCCGGTCGGGCAGGCCTTCACCACCAATCGGTCGCCCGCGCAGTCGTAGTAATTTTTGCAGAGTCCGCCAAAGGGTAGTTTGATCGGCCTTCCGTTCCTGTCCGTGCTCAAGCTGCATCGTGGGTTCCTGCACTTGGAGAGTCTTCTCCACTGGCAAGACTGCGATTCCGCGTCAAAGTTGAGGACATCACCCTGTTCGTTTTCCGCGGCGCAGACCTTCACAATCTTCTCGCCGGCGTGGCACATGTAGAACAAGTTACACATGATTTCGTGTGCTAAGAGGACTACATGATCCTCAGCATCAACCGCTGGGCAATGTGTTGGAATCTTAGGAAGTGGTTCGTTGAACCCAACGGCCGTTGCTTCCACTGTTCCGATAGCCATCATTGCCGCAAGGGCGGCAACTAGGAGCTGAAGGGCTGAAACCACCAGAGTACACGTTAATTACAGGTGTTGATTCTATTATCGGTTATTGCAATGAAAATTAGGACGATTGAGTATCCATTTAAAGAAGGGGGTTACAGTGAAACTGACGCAGTTTTTATGCTTACCTCCCATGGTCACCCAATGTTCGCGCATCGTGCCAGTCCGAATGTAATAAAAAAATGTTCTACTGGCTTTTTATACTGATCGGCAGCCCCTTATCATTGATATAAACCATCGTATCTTATTCCGCCCTCGAATTGCCGATCGTTCGATTGAAATGCAAAGGAGTTATTCTGTAATCTGCGATGACGCGTTAAAATTTGTGGCGGCCAATCCCTGCTCGAGTGAAATGTTGTTACCAATGACAGGAATGCAAGGTATTACCGCGTCCTGATGCAATTCATCAAAGAACGCGTGATAATTCCCGATGTCACACGAATTCTCTAGGTTTTTCGCTGAATGCGAATCTTCGATTATTGATGGCCTGGCTTGAGCTTTTCTTGTTTATAAAATCGGGCTTCCTCCGTTCACCAAAGAATAATAAGTAATCTAACGAAAGAAGGATGGATCATGGGTTGCAAATGTACATTGATAAGGCGAAAATTCTAGTCCTCCTTGAATCTGCGAAGGACATCGAGGTACATGCGGTGCTCTTGTATCATGATAATGAACCAGACAATTCGTCATAGGCACGTTTTCAGCTGAAGTGGTAGACGATTCTCCTGGAAATCGTCGCCTCTCAAGCGTCTATTCAGAGAATTGCTCATTCCAAATATATGCGGTGCGAAGGTGAATTAGTCCTTGACGCATTCTAATAGGTAAGTTTAATTCCAGTTAAGAATCGCCCCTCGGCAGAACATTCCTATCGACTTACATCATTCCAAAGTGTGAGGCTGACGTGATACCTTCCTGTACTGATTTTGGCGAGAGTGGTATGACAGCATGCTGAAAACGCGCGGGGTACTTTGATAGTACTTATCAGGGCTGTCGATTGTTCGTTCTTCTATTTAATGCGTTAATTATTGAAAGATTGGCTCGATGAAGAATACGGACTTTTCCTTTTATTGCCGTTTATTTAAGATCACAATCTGGCATCTTGAAACTGCGGGTTGTGTCGAGTATGTGACGCATCGGCAGTGCTATTTAAATATTCTTTATTTGTTTACCGAAATTTAAATACATGTAGTACTGGAAGTTCACACGTGCTTTGCGCATAGGTGTTGCTATTTACGGTAGGTTTATATAGTAGGTACAGGTATATGTATAGATATTGAAATATTCTTTATTTGCTCAAACAAATTTTAATACATTCACAAGTTTACATGAGTTTCTCGTGTGTCCTCATTGCAGAGGAAATGAACACCAATTGGTAGTTTCGGTTGCGACTAAGCCTAATTGGGAGATTAACATTCCACCCTCAAATCCCTTGGGCCCAAACACCTCTGAGCATAAGTGCGGAAGTGCTTTCCTGCGTCACAAGCCTTCGGGATCTTCCTGCCAGTCTGGCATTCGTAATTCGTGAGGAACCTTTAAACTCCCATCGTACTGATTCACCTAAACATTATTGTGCTCGCAACCGGCATTCTTCGGAGACTGACATTCTTGAGCAAATGTGTTGAAGTGCAGTCCTTTGCGACAGCTTCGGACTTGGACGAATCCATCCCTGCATTCGTAGTATAATCCGCAGTCGGAATCATGGCGTACTTTGCCATTACCGACGCATTTGGGTTTTGGATTTGGCTCTGGGCACTGCAAGGTTGCATCACAATGAGCATCGCATGGGTGCTGACAGATTTGCCATAATGGATTGAAATGCAGTCCTTCTTCACAGCGTTTCGTTATTATTCTGCCACCCTCGCATGTATAGTACAAGTTGCACTCTGCGTGGGGGTGCGCCAGATTGGGGACGCAATATTCAGGTAGCGGCGATGTTGGTGGCCTGGTGGTAGATATGCAGTTCAGGTCCCTGTCACAACCAGCTAGGCATGGCTCCATACAGATCAATGCGAATGGGTTGAAGTGTAATCCATTGGGACATGTTGTTATCTTCCTTTTGCCGTTGACGCATTCCTGGTACGTAGTGCAACTGCCGGGGATGGCTGATTTAAAGTTGCCGGTGCATTCGGGTTTTGGTGAAGGAGTTGGCGTAGTACAGTCCAAGGTCTTGTCACAATTGGCCTCACATGGGGTCTGACACTCCTGAGCGTACTTATTAAAGTGCAAACCTTCCCCGCAGTATTTGACGATTATGTTGCCGTCTACACATTGTTTGTACCTTGTGCAATCGCACTTGTGGGGGGCTTTGCTGTTGCCGCTGCACTTAGGGACGGGACCTGGTGTGGGAATGGTTGTCGGTGTAACGGTAGTACAGGGCAGGGTTTTATCACAACCTGCTTCACAGGGCTCCTGGCACTCCTGATCGTATGGGTTGAAGTGCAGTCCTTGGTCACAATATTTCGTTATTATGGAGCCATCCACACATTCGGTGTACCGGTTACAATCCTTGTCAGGCGTCTTGTTGTTGCCCTGGCAGTCAGGTCTCTTTGTTGTTGGTTCTAGTGTGGTTGGTGGTGCATTCGTGCAGATTTGATTTGGATCACAACCAGCTACACAGGGTTCCTGGCACTCCTGGTCGTATGGGTTGAAGTGCAGTCCTTGTTCACACTGTCTCGTTACTATGAAGCCATTCACACATTCCGTGTACCAGTTACAATTCTCGTGTGGCGACTTGTTGTTGCCCTTGCAGCCAGGTCTCTTTGTTGTTGGTTCGGGTGTGGTTGGGGTTGTGGGTGTGCAAACTTGATTCGGATCACAACCTGCTTCACAGGGCTCCTGACACTCTTGGACGAACGGATTAAAGTGCAGTCCTTGTTCACACTGTCTCGTTACTACGAAGCCATCTACGCATTCCCGGTACAAACGACAGTCATGGTGAGGTGATCTTCCAGTTCCAGAACACCAGGGCTGAGTTGGAGTCGGCCGACTTGGTGTCTGACTTGGTGTTTGACTTGGCGTCGGAGTTGGCGTCGGACTTGGCGTCGGACAGATGTTCTTATCACAGCAAGCCTCATTTGGGAGCTGGCACTCTTGAGCAACTGGATTGAAGTGCAGACCATCCTCACAAAGCCTCAGCTTCTTCCTACCATTCACGCACTCGTAGTAAACTCCACAGTCGCATATATGTTCCAATTTGGAACCTTCGATACACTCAGGCTGCGGCGTCGGTGTCCCCGTCGGGCAAATTAGGGTCGGATCACAATGCGCTTCACACGGTTCCTGACACTCCTTGGCGTATGGATTGAAGTGTAATCCTCCGCCGCACATCTTCGTTTCTATAACTCCATTCACGCATTCGCGGTACAAATAACAAAAAGTCTTATGCGGTGATTTCTCGTGGCCAGTGCAACCTGGCTTCGGCGGAGGACAATTCCAGTTCGGATCACAACGAGCTTTGCACGGTTCCAAGCATTGTTGAAGAGTTGCATTGAAGTGCAATCCTTCGGGGCAGGGTTTCGTTTTGATAAATCCATTCACGCATTCCTGGTACAACCTGCATTCGTCTGGATAAGGTATCTTCTTATTACCAGAACATTCGGGTTCCGGCGTCGGTGTGGGGCAAGGCTCGTGATCGTCACAACCTGCTATATTCGCCGGCTGGCAAACCTGAGCAAACGGATTAAAATGCAATCCCTCGTCGCAGATCCTGACCTCCTCCTCGCCATTCACGCACTCGAGGTATAATCGGCACTCAGTGGGATGCGGCGATCTCGAGTTGCCGGAGCAAACGTGCCCTTTAGGAGGTGAAATGGCCACTGTGCAACCTGCATCGCTCGGAGCCTCGCATTTCTGGGACAGTGCATTGAAATGCAGTCCTTTCTCACAGGATTCTACAACCTTAACTCCGTCCTTGTTCTGATAGTACAAATTACAGTTGCCGGGATACGGCTTCATAGTCGGTGCCTTGCAATCTGCCTCGGACGCGTCGACGCAGTCCTGCAGCGGACGACTAAAGAACTTTCCAGCCGGGCATGGGAGGACGACGTTCCTAGTTGCCGAACAGATGACATAGAAACTGCAACTCTCTGGTAAAGGCTCCTTGTAAATGCTGTCACATTCTTCCTTGATCGGCCCGCAAACCGCGACTGAGTCCATCACACATCGTCCCATCTTTTGGTCGAACTTCATCCCATCGGGACATCTGCGTAAGGACAATTCCCCGTTGATGCAGTCGTAGTGCTGCTGGCAACTGGAGTCATATGGGGCTTTCACGGGGCTTCCATTGGCATCGAGTACGCATGAGCGGGGAGTGCAGGTCACATTCGCCTGCCAATCGCAGGTCTGCAGTTCCGGGTTGAAGTAGAGGAGTTGGTGGTTGTGCTGGTGCGAACAGAGCTGGACGATCTTCTCGCCAGCCTGGCACTTGTAGAACAAGGAACACATGACTTCGTGTTGCAGGTGGACTGTACTGTCCACTGGGTCAATGGCTGGGCAGCTTGTTGGGATCGGGAGAGCCCGTTCGCCATCATGGTGGACAGGTGTTGCTGATGTTACAGCTAACACTGCCGCAAGGCCGAGGACCAGATCGAATCCTGGAATTGTAAAGGGAATTCGTTAAATTAGGACGCGCTTTGAAATTGAAAGAGAAGTAACTGTTTTTGAGGAAGAAGAGCTGGTGAATTTTTGGGGCGTTGGTGATCGACGCTTACCTCTCATTGCAGCGTAACGGTCCTATGGCAGTTCGAATCTAATTAAAATTCGCACTAGTGGCTTTTTATAGGGCAGCACTAGTGCGTTATCTTTGATAGTGGCGGCCTAATCGCACCACATCTTTCATTGGCAGTAAGTAAGTGTCGGATCACACGATAGTAGGGAAAAGCAGGAATTGGCTAATCTGATAACGAAATTAGAAGCATCTGCAGGGCTTCGGTAATGTCGGCAAGCAGATGGCACCGTCGATATTCGTTGGAGCTAATGAAAAAGCAACTAAGAAATTGGATTGTTTTCTTGGAACGAGTGTTATTCGATTCTTTTCCCCCCCGTTCACAATAATTTACCCTGGTCAGGAATAAGGAAGGAGCTTGTTTCGAGACTTGTCGCCCGACGATATCACGCAATCTCGACGGCTTATCGGTCGCAGAACGCAAAATCTCACCGAATATCTGCGGATTATCAAATTCGCATGGAAGCCAATTATCAATGTGCGGCATCGATAAAAATAAAGTATTATTTGAGGAGAATTCGCCGAATGACATCAATTGAAGGCGTTCGACAGGATCTTATCGCAGATCACACGGAGTTTGCGAGAAAATTTGCTGAATGCCACAGGAATCCACCAACTTCGAACGAATTCCATTCGCTATTTATGTGACAGTTGAATGATTACCTCATTTAGGATGAAGAATTCTATGGGACTCGTTTTATTAATCAGTGGGCCAGCTATCATCTAAGCGAGGCAATCGAATTATGATGCATCGACGATATCAGACAATTTATCACCATTACTGACATTTGTATAATCCAAAAATATTTTCGTTCATTGCACAAAGAGTCTCCGACTGCAACATTCGCAAATTTGAACTTGACGCGACCTCTAAGTTCTCCTTTGTACATTTCCTCGATCGATATTGGATGCCAGAAAATTGGTAATTATCTCGATCGATATTGACAGCAGTTGAATCGATCTTTTAAGTGATGAAATATGTTATTTGGTTTATCAACAGGTGGTAGCTATGACGACGCACCTTACAGTCGTTCCGATTACGTGAATGTATCGTGAAATCTCATCAGTGTGACACAGTGGGAGACTTTGGACTACTGATTCTGCGTAAAATTTAATTAGCTATGTGCAAACTGTTGAAATATCACGAATCCAGGCAAGTCGAGAGACTTTCGAAAAATTGCACATTTTTGCACCCTTCCTATTTTTTGGATTTTTGACGGTTTTCAAAATCGCCCGGTTTCATCATATTTCTATAGATTGAGGTCTAAGAAAGGTTCCACACAAACTCAATGGATCAGAAGCCCTCACTATGTTCAACTAATCACATACAGGTCGCTTCTGATCCACTGATTCCTCGATTCCTCGACGAATACTTTCTTAAAGAAATACAAACAATTCTCTTAAATAACTAACGCACATATTTTAATGTTTAAATATCGTTTATTTGCTTAAACAAATGTTGAGATTTGTACAAGTTTAAACGGGTTCATCAACCCCAGAGCTCCAACAAGGACTCAGAAGGGGGTTGAGAATTACCAGTACTTTGCAGTCCATATAAAACTCAGATAAATGCGATCTAGCCCCAGTACTTCTCACTGGAAGTGATTGGGGCCTCCTCGCGATATTTGTATTAGAGAAGTTGCAGCTAAATTCCCTACCCCGAAATCAACCGCTTGCGCATGAGACTATCTTAGGAGAGTCAAGTGGGCCTCGGGATACTTTCCTGTGCGCATCCCGAATGCCCATGCAATTTACTTGGCTGGCGGGCCCGCAGGTCTGAGCGAAAGGATTGAAATGCCAACCTCCACTGCAGTTTCGGACCATCAGCTTTCCACCCTCACACTCATAGTAGGATGAGCATTGGGTGTCGTGGGGCGCCCTGAAGGTGCCAACGCACTGACCGAATTTAGCTGGCGGTGTGGGCTTTGGGACCACTGGAGATGTCTTGCACCCTGCTTCCGCTGGAGTCTGGCAAGTCTGGGCGAATGGATTGAAGTGGAGACCTCCTCCGCAAGACTTGAGCACCTTCTTTCCATTCACGCATAGGTAGTAGAATCCGCAGTTAGATTCGTGTTGCCCCTTGAAGTTGCCAACGCACTCCTTCCCTCCTACTGGAGGTAGAGTTGGTCTTGGGGTTGGTCTTGGCGTTGGTCTTGGAGTAGGTTTAGCAGCATTACATCCAGCCATGCTAGGTATCTGGCAGAGCTGAGCGAAGGGGTTGAAGTGGAGACCCTTACCGCAGGACTTAAGTGTCTTCTTTCCGTTCACACATTCATAATAAAATTCGCAGCTGGTCTCGTGTCGTGACTTGAAGTTACCAACGCACACTTGTCCTGATGGGGGTGGAGTTGGCCTCGGCGTGGGCTTCGGGGTTGGTCTTGGAGTAGGTTTAACAGTCTCGCAGCCGGCATTGGCTGGAGGCTGACAGGTCTGTGCGAAGGGGTTGAAGTGGAGACCACCTCCGCAAGCTTTCATCGTCTTCTTCCCATTGACACACTCATAATAGTAACCGCAGTTGGTCTCGTGTTTCGACTTGAAGTTACCGTCACAATCCTTGCCGACAACAGGTGGTGGAGTGGGCGGCTTCGGAGTCGGCTTAGTTTTGTCACAACCAGCTTGACTCGGAGTCATGCACATCTGACTGAATGGATTGAAGTGGAGACCTGCTCCGCAAGATTTCATCGTCTTCTTTCCATTCACACATTCATAGTAGAAGCTGCAGCTGGTCTCATGGGGCGATTTGAAGGTACCAATGCACTCGTTTCCTGTAGGGGGTGGGATGGGCGGTTTTGGAGTAGGTTTGCCAGTATCACAACCCGCTTCGCTCGGAGACATGCAGATCTGACTGAATGGATTGAAGTGGAGACCTGCTCCGCAAGACTTCAGCATCTTCTTTCCATTCACACATTCATAGTAGAAGCCGCAATTGGTCTCGTGTTGCTTCTTGAAGCTTCCAACGCACTCTTTTCCTATTGGAGGTGGAGTGGGCCTCGGAGTAGGTTTTGGAGTAGGTTTACCAGTATCACAACCAGCTTCACTCGGAGGCTGGCAGGCCTGACTGAATGGATTGAAGTGGAGACCTGCTCCACAAGCTCTCATTGTTTTCTTCCCATTCACGCACTCATAATAGTATGCGCAGTTGGTCTCATGCTGTATCCTGAAGTTACCATTGCACTCATGTACTGGAGGTGGTGTGGGCTTTGGCGTGGGTTTGGGGGTAGGTTTAACAGTATCACACCCAGCCTCGGCCGGTGTCTGGCAGATCTGAGAGAATGGATTGAAGTGGAGGCCTGTTCCGCAGGCTTTCAGCACCTTCTTTCCATTCACACACTCATAATAATAGCCGCAGTTGGTTTCGTGCTGCACCTTGAAGTTACCAAAGCACTCAGGTGGAGTGGGCTTTGGCGTGGGCTTCGGGGTCGGTTTTGGGGTAGGTTTAGTTTTGTCGCAACCAGCCTGATCCGGCGTCTGGCACGTCTGAGCGAATGGGTTGAAGTGGAGACCAGCTCCGCAAGCTCTGAGCGTCTTCCTACCGCCAACACACTCGTAGTAGTATGCGCAGTTGGTCTCGTGTGAACTCTTGAAGTCGCCGACGCATTCATTTGCTACCGGGGGTTGGCCGCAATCGAAGCTGCCAGGCCAGTCGCACTGTTCTTTGCTTGGGTTGAAGTGCAGCCGCTCGCCTGTTATTTCGTCCATGTACGCACAATACATGGGAACTTTTTTGCCGGCATGGCATACGTAATACATGGTGCAGTCCGACTCGTGCGGGATGAAGACAATCACGTTCACATCCTCGTAGACTGGGCACTGGGTTGCGACTATGTAGTTGGTGACATTCTTCGGAACCACCGCCGTTTCTTCCCCTCTAGCGACAGACACTGCCGCAAGGGCGATGATCGCAAAACAAAGATCTGAAATATGAAAAGAGTGAATTACTCTTTTTCCTAAACATAAATCGCATTAGGAAACTGCGCTGCTCACCTCTCATGATCTTTTATTGCTGGCTCGCGAGCCACTTTCAACTTAATTGATAAAAATGCCGCGATTGTCATGCTACTGCGCCTTTTATACGGATCTACGCCCCGTTATCGTCAATTTGGATTAGCATATCTTATTTCCTCCACATGTTTGCACATTTTCGATACGTGCGGGAGAGCGAAGTGGCTTAATAAGTGGTTGAATTTGATAAGGCGCAAGGAATTTCGGCAGGATTTGCTTTCCGGTCAATAATATTACCGCTGTCGAGTATGACTAATAGAAATCGCGCGAATTAATTGCTCTTTTACTGAAGCGAGCCACTTCCCCAAATCATTGATCGTTCGGCGGACTTTGGAATGGAACAAATCTTCGATTCTGAATGTCCATCTATAATTTGGATTCTCGAGTGGTAACTCACCTCTCACGATGAGCAAGCGTTCCAATCAACTCTTTACCATTAAATGTGATTGATTTGTGGATTTATAGCTCTACCGGCAAGTCGGTAATTATATGAAATCACGGACTAGGGGCGTAGTCGTTTATGTACTGCCAGTATACTGTTAGTACTGCCATACGTCGTTAAAGCATAGGGCGCCCTAGACAGTCTGTGATAAAATTAATAAAGTGTCACTGAGGACAAACTCGTGACAAATACCAGCAGCAGCCTATGGGTTAATGGTCAAGTTCAAAGCCGATTTTTTGTTAGGTTTCCCAAATCGCCTGGTTTTATCGTATTTGGACACATAAAACAAAGAATACGTTCTTAAACAAATGAAAAAAAATTCTCCTAAATAAGTAACGCACACATATTAATGTTTAAATATCGTTTATTTACTAAACAGAGATTTGTACAAGTTTAAACGGGTTCTCCAATCCCGCAGTGACTTGCAGTCCATATTAAATACAGATACGTGCTAACTAGCCGGACAACTTCTGAGGACAAGTGATTGGGGCTTCCTTGCCATATTCGCATTGTTAGAAGTCGCAGCTAAATTCTCTACCCCGATATTCAACTCCTACGCAACGACTTTCTCAGGAAAGCTGAGTGGGCCTCGTGCTGTTCTCCTGAGTGCGTTGAGAACGCCTTGGCACCCTGCCTCGCTCGCGGGTTGGCAGGTCTGAGCGAAAGCATTGAAGTGCCAACCTGCGCTGCAGGTTCTGAGCGTCACCTTTCCGCCTATGCACTCTAAGTATAATGCGCATTGAGACTCATGGGGCGCTCTGAAGTTGCCGGAGCACTGAACGGGCGACGGTGAGGGATCTGGCCTCGTTATAGATTTGTCGCAGCCAGCTTCGATCGGAGTCTGGCACATCTGGGCGAAGCCATTGAAGTGCAAGCCGTCGCCGCAATACCTGAGCATCTTCCTTCCGTACACGCATTCGTAGTAGAATGCACAGTCGTATTCGTGTTGCGACTTGAAGTTGCCAACGCACTCGTTTGGTACTGGACCTGGAGTTGGTCTCGGCGTTGGCCTCGGTGTTGGCCTCGGAGTTGGTATTGGAGGTTGAACGTTGCAACCAGCTTCGCTCGGCAACTGGCAGAGCTGAGCGAATGGATTGAAGTGGATACCTGCTCCGCAAGATCTGAGCATCTTCTTTCCATTCACACACTCATAATAGTATCCGCAGTTGCTCTCGTGGGCCGATTTAAAGTTACCAACGCACTCAACTGGCCGCGGAGTTGGACGGGGTATCGGTGTCTTCTCGCAACCGGCTTGAGCCGGCAGTTGGCAAATCTGACTGAAAGCGTTGAAGTGCAGCCCAACTCCGCAAGTTCTGAGCGCCTTCTTACCGCTGACACACTCATAGTAGTATGCGCAGTTGCTCTCGTGGGCCGATTTAAAGTTACCAACGCACTCAACTGGCCGTGGAGTTGGACGGGGTATCGGTGTCTTCTGGCAACCGGCTTGAGCCGGCGGTTGGCAAATCTGACTGAAAGCGTTGAAGTGCAGCCCAACTCCGCAAGTTCTGAGCGCCTTCTTACCGCTGACACACTCATAGTAGTATGCGCAGTTGGTCTCGTGAGCCGATTTGTAGAAACCAACGCACTCAACTGGCCGCGGAGTTGGACGGGGTATCGATGTCTTCTGGCAACCGGCTTGAGCCGGCAGTTGGCAAATCTGACTGAAAGCGTTGAAGTGCAGACCAACTCCGCAAGTTCTGAGCGCCTTCGTACCACTGACACACTCATAGTAGTATGCGCAGTTGCTCTCGTGGGCCGATTTGTAGCTACCAACGCACTCAACTGGCCGTGGAGTTGGGTGGGGTGTCAGTCTCTTGTCGCAACCGGCTTGAGCCGGTATCTGGCAAATCTGAGCGAAAGCGTTGAAGTGGAGACCAGCTCCGCAAGTTCTGAGCGCCTTCCTACCGCCAACACACTCATAGTAGTATGCGCACATGCTCTCGTGGGCCGATTTGTAGCTACCAACGCACTCAACCGGCTGTGGAGTTGGATATGGTGTAAGTAATGAGTCGCACCCAGCTTGAGACGGTAACTGACAAGTCTGAGCGAATGGGTTGAAGTGGAGACTAGCTCCGCAAGTTCTGAGCGTCTTGCTACCGCCAACACACTCGTAGTAGTATGAGCAGCTGCTCTCGTGGGCCGATTTGTAGCCTCCAACGCATCTAGGTGGTAGTGAGGGCTGGAAGCCGCCACATACGAAGCTGCCAGGCCAGTCGCACTGTCCTGTGCTTGGGTTGAAGTTCAGCCGCTCGCCTGTTGTCTGGTCCAAGTACGGACAGTACATGGGGACCCTCCTGCCAGCTTTGCATACGTAGAACATGGCGCAGTCCGACTCGTGCGGGATGAAGACAACATGGTTCACATCCTCGTAGACTGGGCACTGGGTTGCGACTACGTAGTTGGTTACATTCCTCGGAAGCATCGCCGTTTCTTCTCCTCTGGCAAAAGCCACTGCCGCAAGGGCGATGACCGCAAAACAAAACTCTGAAAAAAGAAAAGAATCGATTAGTCTCTCTCCATTAATCTTTCGAATCTTCCAAAGATTAATCGCGTTAGGAAACCGCGCTGCTCACCTCTCATGATCTTATATCGTTGGCGCACGTGCCTCTGTTAACTTAGTTGACATAAATGCCGCGATTGTTATGCTACTGCGCCTTTTATACGCACCGCCGTCCACTTATCGTCGATTCAGGGTAGGCTATCTCCTTTCCTAGACGTGTGTGCACATTCCCGGTACGAGCGAGAAAGCTAAGTGGCATAATAAGTGGCCGAATTTGATAAGGCGCGAGGAGTTTCGGGTGGAATTCGCTACCAGTCAATAGTATTGCCGCGACCGACTCTGACTAATAGAAATCATGCAATTGAATTCCTCGTATGCCGGAGCGATCCTCTTCCGGAAATAGTTGATCGTTCGACGGACTTAGGATAGAAAAAATATTCGATTCTGAATATCCAACTATAATTTAAAGTTTTGCATAACAAATTAGTGATTTTCGAGTGGGTTAATTCGCCTCTCGCATGATGAGCAAGCCTTATAATGGATCTGATAACAGATGTACTTCCTGGCATCCTGATCGAGATGAAAGACTTTTATAAGTCGGAAAGGACCATATATCATAAAACGGAGATTATCGCGAGGATTATCACGAAAGCCTGACTTTTGTACATACCGTTTAAGAAGCAACGAAACTGAATCTAATGGCGATGGAAGGTTTCCGTTTCCGGAAGGGGGTAGACCCTATTACCTCGTGACGCATTCCTTCGTACAGAAACCATTGACCACTACCCGGGGTCGATAGCGATATTCGTTCACTTCCAAGAATCTTGCGCAATCCGCCACCTTATCAAATCCAGCAAGACAAAATCTCATCCAATGCCGTTCCGTCCGGTTTGAAATAATCGTGGTCACATCTGTAGTAATAATCGAATTATCATTCTCGAAGAATCAGTTCACGTTCTGACTCAATGACAGATTCTAAGCCTTCGGAGAATCACGCGTTAAAGAATATCTGTGTAAGGAAGCAAGTTAATGCAATCAAAACAACAGTATTACTCAGTAATGCTTTTGACTCATCGTGACTTTGCTAATTGTACGAATACGTTGAAGTGATTCCATGAAAAATTCCTCTTAATTCATGGCATTCGTGGTTTTTGCCTGTCCTTATCAGATTTGGTAGAGACATGCTCGTCGGATCTGTCAATGACTTGATTCGCCTTGTGCAATATTGAGCTTGTCTCCTAATTTCTGTAATTCTGACCCCACCGGAATCGTAATCTGCAATCTATCAATGCAGTGTTAGATAGCCCAAGACTAAGATCGAATTCCGTGGGTACAATCACGTCTTGAGAAATGAACCTCTTCACAGCTTACTATCAGCTCGGGAACACACGTCTAGGTAAAAGCGACCCGAGTACATGAGTACTGATTAATCGCTAGCACGTAATTGAGTGTCAATGATTTCTCTACATTTATATGCATCTTTCAACGATAAGTATATGATTCTGGATGCATGGTTCATCTAAAAAAACGTTCAAGAAGGTGCAATTTCAATCTCTGACGATGTTATTCCCACCGAAAGAGGCATTTTTCAACTTGGTTTCCCTTATATTTTCATTAATTCAGGAATATGAGAAAGGCAGTGGAAAAATTAATCACCAATATTCGAAACGATTAAGATTCACTTAAATAATTAACACACATATATTTATGTTTAAATATCGTTTATTTGCATAAACAAATGTCAAGATGTGTACAAGTTTAAACAGGTTCTCCAACCCCGGAGCTCCAACAAGAACTCTCAGAAGGGCGGTTGAAAATGATCAGTGACTTGCAGTCCATAAAATACAGATACGTGTAAACTAGCCATACTTCTCAGGGCAAGTGATTGGGGTTCTCTTGCCATATTTGCATTATCAGAAGTCGCGGCTAAATTCCCTACCCCAAAATCCACCGCTTACGCGTCAACTTTCTGAGGAAAGTTGTGCGGGCCTCGGAATATTCTCAGGAGTGCATTGAAAATGCCGTGGCAACCTGCTTCGCTGGCGGGCTGGCAGGTCTGAGCGAAAGCATTGAAGTGCATACCTGCGCTGCAGCTTCTGAGCGCGACCTTTCCACTTGCGCATTCGTAGTAGAATGTGCATTGGGACTCATGGGCCGCACTGTACGTGCCGGAGCACTCGATATCGCGGGAAGCGGGCTTGGGCCCCTGTGCTAATTTGTCGCAACCAGCCTCAGCCGGTGTCTGGCAAGTCTGGGCGAATGGATTGAAGTGGAGACCTCCGCCGCAAGACTTGAGGACCTTCTTTCCATTCACGCATTCGAAGTAGAATCCGCAGTTGAGTTCGTGTCGCGACTTGAAACTGCCAACGCACTCCTGCCCTGCTACTGGAGGTGGAGTTGGTCTGACGGTTGGTCTTGGAGTAGGTTGAGCAGTATTGCATCCAGCCTGGCTGGGTGCCTCGCAGATCTGAGAGAATGGATTGAAGTGGAGACCTCCTCCGCAGGCTCTCAGCGTCTTCTTTCCATTCACACACTCATAATAGTATCCGCAGTTGCTCTCGTGGTGGTTCTTGAAGCTACCAACGCACTCATTTGCTACTGGTGGTAGTGTTGGTCTGAGCGTGGGCCTCGGAGTCGGCGGGGGTGCCGGATTGGAACCGCTGCAACCAGCTTCGGCCGGAGTCTGGCAGATCTGTGCGAAGGGGTTGAAGTGGAGGCCTCCTCCGCAAGCTTTCAGCGACTTCTTTCCATTGACACACTCATAATAGTATCCGCAGTTGGTCTCGTGTTGCGACTTGAAGTTACCCTCGCACTCCTTGCCGACAACTGGTGGTGGCGTGGGCCTCAGAGTCGGCGGGGGTGCCGGATTGGAACCACTGCAACCAGCTTGACTCGGAGTCTGGCAGATCTGGGAGAAGGGGTTGAAGTGGAGACCTCCTCCGCAAGCTTTCAGCACCTTCTTTCCATTGGTACACTCGTAATAGTAACCGCAGTTGCTCTCATGGGGCGATTTGTAGCTACCAATGCACTCATGTGCTACTGGAGGTGGAGTGGGTGGCCTTGGGGTCGGCTGAGCACCGGTACAACCAGCCTCGGCCGGTGTCTGGCAGATCTGAGAGAATGGATTGAAGTGGAGACCTCCACCGCAGGCTCTCAGCGTCTTCTTTCCATTCACGCACTCATAATAGTATCCGCAGTTGCTCTCGTGGTGGGTCTTGAAGCTACCAACGCACTCATTTGCTACTGGTGGTGGAGTGGGTGGCCTTGGGGTCGGCTGAGCACCGGCACAACCAGCCTCGGCCGGCGTCTGGCACATCTGAGCGAATGGGTTGAAGTGGAGACCACCACCGCAAGCTCTGAGCGACTTCCTACCGCTAACACACTCGTAGTAGTATCCGCAGTTGGACTCGTGCGAGCTCTTGTAGCTGCCGACGCATTCATTTGCTATTGGGGGTTGGCTGCCGCCGCAAATGAAGCTGCCAGGCCAGTCGCACTGTTCTGTGGTTGGATTGAAGTGCAGACGCTCGCCTGTTGTCTGGTCTAAGTACGCACAGTACATGGCAACTTTTCTGCCAGCTTTGCATACGTAATACATGGTGCAGTCCAACTCGTGCGGAATGAAGACTATCTGGTTCACATCTTCGTAGACTGGGCACTGGGCTGCGACAATGTGGCTCGATATATTCTTCGAAGCCATCGCCATTTCTTCGCCACTAGCAATAGCCACTGCCGCAAGGGCGATGACCGCAAAACAGAACTCTGGAATAAGATGAGAATCGATTACTCTCTCTCCTAAACATTAATCGTGTTGGCAAACCACGCTCCTCTTCTCTCATAATCGTTTGCCGGGTTTAAGGTAATTGACAATAATGCCGCCATTGTAATGCTACTACGATTTCATTTCCTCCACGTGCTTGCACACTCTCAATACGAGCCAGATAGCGAAGTGGCTTGATAAGTATGATTCGGGGATTTAATAAGTCAATTGTATTGCGGTTTAATTCCTCTTTTATCGAAGCAGGCGTCTTCCCGAAATAATTGATCGTTCGACGAACTTAGGATACAAAAAAACTTCGATTCTAAATGTCCAACTATAATTTGGAGTTCTGCACAATAAATTGGTGATTCTTCAGTGGTATAACTCACCCCTCATGATGAGCAAGCCTTCCAACGGGTGTAATAGCAGGAATACTTCCACCTGGCACTGTGATCCAGAGGATGACTGGTAAATCTGATCGAGAGGAGAAACTTTTATAAGTCCCAGAGGCCCTTATCTCATAGAGCGGAGATTAGTGCGAGGATTATCACAAAAGCCTGACTTTTGTACCTTTTAGGAAGGAACACGACTAGATCCAATGGTGGTGGAAGGTTTCCGCATCCCGGAAGGGGACAGACCCCATTACCGCATGACGCATTCCTTCGTATAGAAGCGAGTGAACACTACCCGAGATCGATAGCGGTGTTCAATCGCTTCCACGAATCTTGCGCAATCCGCCACCTTATCGATCCCAGCAAGACAAAATCCCATCCAATGCCATTCCGTCCGGTGTCAAATAATCGTGGCTACATCTGTAGTAGTGATCAAATGATCATTCTGCAGGAATCAGTTCACGCTCCGGCTAAGTGGCATTGGTCCCAAGCCTTCGGACAATGGCACCCGCTCAAGGAATGTCTGGCCGAAAAAGCAAGGGAGTGCGACCAAAACAACAATATTACTCAAAAAAGCCTGGCTTATCCAAACTTTGCTAATTATGCGCATATGTCGGAGTGATTCGATGGAAAATTCCTCCTAATTTATAACATTCGCGGCTTTTGCCTGTCCATGCGTCCAGCGGATCAAGATATCGTGACAGCTTCCAAATCCACGGGTTATACTTTGATAATCCTTATCAGACCCGGTAGAGACATGCACGTCGAATCCATTTATCCCCATCGCTGACCTGATTCGCCTTGCGCAATGTCGCGCTTGTCGCCTATATGGTTTTCTCTCATTCTTACACCATCGCGATCGTAATCTGTAATCTATCAATGCAGCGTTAGATAGGCCGGGGCTAAAATCGAATTCCGTGGGCACCTCGTGGTCTTGAGAAATGGGCCTTTTCATATCTTACTATCAGCTTGGCAAGACGAGTCTATTTAAGAGCGAGCCAAGTAGATCGCGATACGGATTAACCGCTAGCACGTCGTGCTAGACAGTGCTCTGCCGCTCGAAAGCATCCAACTAATGCACCAAGAAAGCACTTGGACTAGCACTAGAGTTAGAGTTAGTTGCACGTCTATCGGCTGTTAGTACAGTCCGAAAAGAAGCGACGTACCTCGCCGCTTGGAGGCTCAAAGGAGTCCGACCGAGAAGTCGGTTGCCGGCGTTGCTGGCGTTGGATAAGAGCGCGATCCGCAGGATGATCGGCGGAGCGGGCGCGCGCGGCAAGTGCTGCTGCTGCAAGTGGCTGAGGAAGCGGCGCGAGCGAGGCGTCGGGACACGGTCGTTCGGCCGGTGGTGGGTGCATTGGGCTCGGTGGCAACAGCAGTTGTGGCTCTGGCGTCGCGTTGCACGCCAAGTGCACGGTCGTTGTTGCGCTCCCTCAAAAATAACGATCCAATGGGAGGCATGTAAACAATAGCTGGCGGTGGCGGGATTGGTGGTGCTGTCGCCAAGTCGAGTGTCGCGGGCCAATGGTCTCTCGGTGCTCGGGTGCCAGGGGAAAGCGCATCGTTCTCCTTGCTGCCTCTCGCCCCGCGGCGCGGCACCGCTCCTCGCGTTCAGTAGACTCGGCCATTTCTCTCGCGAAGCGCACCAACTCGCTCGGGGTCGCTCGCGGCACCTCTTTTTCGCTTCGATCGTGCGGGTGTTCCCGGAAGCCGTGCAAAATAACGCGACGCAAAAGGATGATACACTCGGGGCGCACCAGGCTCGAGGTAAGTCAGCCGCGCTGGTTGCCAGTGAGTGCGGGCCTCTTTAAAACGCGCCAGCCAAACACAGAGAGAGAGTCGCCACGGGGGGGTCGTGCGTGTCCAATGTTGTCATTGCCGAGGCGAACAGCTGATTCGCTCCCCTGGCCTCTGCCGAGCGGAGCAGCCGCTCCGCATCCGAGATTCTCGCCCTCGGCCAGAGCTCCCTAAACACCCGCGGCCTCCCCCGATCGTCGCCAATCGCCAATTGCCACCCTGGCCTACCACCATTCGAGCTTTCTCACTTTTTCACCGCTACCAGTCCGCGTTATGCCTTCCTCCGTCTTCCTTACTACGACCTCGCTCCACCTCTCTCTCTCTCTCTCTCTTTTTCCCTCTCGCACTCGCTCTCTCTCTCTGTCTATCTACTTCCCTCTAGCTCACTCTCGCTCTCCGTCTTGGTCTCGCTGTTGGTCACCTCGTCGTCTTTCAGTCTCTCTGTCCCTCGTCTACGCAAACGGATTACTGACACATCTGTCTCTCTCTCATTGAGCCAGACCAGTCAGCACCGTTCTTTGTTCTTTCATTCTTTCTTTCTTTCTGTCTGTCTGGCTGTCGGACTCGTCCCGATGGCCCAGACCCTTCCTTCCCTCGCTACTGTCCTCTGCCTTCCTTCCTGTCGGCATCGTCGACGAGACGAGCAGAGCCAGCAGTCGCTCGGTGCATTCGTGTTGTGTTGTTGCTGGTGCATCCGCGTCCCCCCCGCGCCCCCCTCGCCACCCTGTCGCGAGGCAGCGTTCCTGTCACCCTCTTCTCGACGTCCTGCGCTTCTCCTCCTCCCTCTGTCGCATGTATCCCTGGCATCCCTTTCTAACCCTTCGGAGACTCGAGGCTGCCTCGCTCGCTCGGCGTCTTAGCTCTAGTTTCGAGCGAGCGGTGCTGTTTGCATCGGATTTCGCGTTGAATTTAGCTCTGGCCGCGGCCAGCTGTCGCTGGCGGCTCGAGGGAAATGCCAGGTTTCCGCCGACTGCTCTCAACAGCTGACGTGCGCGCAGTTTGCTCGGTTCGATCGGCTGGATGCGTACACAAAACTCGAATTACCTCTGTCGTCGAGCGGCGTCTCGCTCTCTCTTGTTCCTGCTCGCTCTCGAGGCTTCCCCCTCTCGCTCGAGGGTTGTCTATCCCACTCGGCTCTACTACGTCTTGCGCGCTCTCGCTCTCTTTCGCCGAGTGGCTCGGAGTCATTCTTTCTTTATCCGTCGATATCAGTGTCTCCGTCGCTCGCGCGCTCCTCGTTATGTGCTATTAGAATGTCAACGAGCTGTCCTCTCCTCGAGGTGACAGCTTCGTCCACGAAAATCGGCGACCTGTGCTCAACCCTGGTATGCGCCACTCGTAAATCTCTCCCCTTTGTCTCCACGGCTCTCACAGTCCGACCTGCATTCTCGTGCTCTCGTTTTCATTGGGCGAAAAGCTTCGCTGCTCTTACGTGGGTGCTCGCCGCTCCGGATCTTTCAACGAGAGTATCGACACGACGCTTCTGTCGGGCTTTCTCGAGATGCACCTGTGCGCGCCTGTTGTCGAGCGACCCTTTTCCCGTGCCCTTCAATCGCTACGCGGCCCGGCTGGAAATTGGAGGGAAAAGCGCACGCGAATGAGTGGATTGGCCGGCGCCGACCAATCCACGGAAAGAGAGGACTCCCATGAATTCCGGCCCTCGCACGTAGCAATCTCTTAGCTCGGAATACCCAATGATCTTCCGTCGGCCGCTTACTTTGCACGGATATACAGCGCCGGGCGAGCAATTCCTTTCGGCTTTACGATTTTACGATTTGGACGCGCCAATCTTTATCGGCCTGATTCGGCGAGGTCGTGCGCCTGTTGTTTGTCTCTCGATGCGTCGCGGCGGCGGCGACGGCGGCGGCATCGAGCGCCGCACGTGAATCCGATTCCACGTTGGATTCGCCGATCGATAAAAGGCGCGCGCGCGCGCCCGCGCTCTGTGTGTACGTGTGCAGCGCGCGCTTTTCTTCGCGCCCGGCTGTTTTTGCATTGCGCAACAGATGACGAGGCGAACAAAGAAAGAAGTCGAGCGCCGAGCTTTCGGCGCTCTCGTTAACCACTTGCGCGCCTCTGTTATCGCCGACCACACTTGCCGCGCGCGAAGGACGACCTTTACGGAGTAGCAAATCGTCGGAGATTCGGTTGGAATTCTCTCCCGGTGAACAATAACTCGAGTGGCAAGGTCGAACATCCCACCACTTAATCTTTGGATCCCGGTAGCTGTTTTTCGAACTTCTTTTTATCTTGAATTTGGTCTTGTCGTTTCTTTGAAATACTATTAGATTTGGAAAAACTCTTTTTATTGTTATTGAAATAATAGGTTGCGGATATAACCTCTTGGGGTTCAAAATGTATTTCCATTTGTTCCATTCAAAACAATAACAGTGCATGTATTTATATATAAAACTATAAGTTTATTTTTCCTATGATCGTAATCGGATTAAAATAACTCGGCTATTGTGATCCGAGGGTTCAGCCAGACTTTCTGCATGATGAGACTCGGTAGAGTCTCGGCGCCAAGTAGTTTGAAAGCTCATTTTCTTATTTCCAGTAGACAAGCAAGCTACTCCGCCGGCCATCGGAATCACTGTCGATAATTGTCGCACTGTTGCATTCGAAATTAGCGGCTTTAAAAAGCATGCAAAGCAGCACGGGGCCGAGTGGTGATGCGACACGTTCTCGGGTCGCAACCCCAATAATTGGCATTTATGACCATCGCCGAAGTATACATTAACCAGAGCTTTTATCAGCGGCGACGGTGCGCGCTAGAACGCGCGCTAACAACAGCTCTCGCCTTTTTCCCCCCACGGGGCAGAGAATACGTGGTAATCCTGCCAGCAGCGCACACATATTCGCGTAAACACTTTCGTTGATGGTGGCGGGCAAGAAGCGCGCCAGGGTCATTCGTTATCCGGCGGACAAAGAAACTGCGTCGCTCGGAGATCGATAGAACGAGAGCGTCCCCTTGGCTCACGGGGGCTAACGAAATCTCGGCGTGCGTGTCAGGACGATACGAGTGGCGCGCGCCCGCCGGCACATATGGAAAAGCCGATAGCTCGCCGAGGAGCCCAGTCGGTGACAGTGCATATCGCGGCGTCGATGCAGGTCAGAGGGGAGGATAAAAACAGCAGCCGCCTTGTTGTTTTCCCCCCGACTCCCGTCGAGATGCGATAATTCGGCGCTCGGATCCAAGTTCGGCTAAGCGAGAGTGATCGTTCCTGTGCGCAGGCGTACTTGGTGTGTTTCTATTTTACATACAGGCTCTTTCAAAAAAGTCAGTCCTTTTATAATCATCTTGTTGGTACTGGGGCGAGAAATATTATTTTCAATATTCTCATTTGGTTCTCAATGTCACGTTATTAATTAATAAAGAACAAAATGTTAAAAGCTCAAATAAGCAGTGTTCCATTGTCGAAGCACCTCGTAGAACTCGCCAGTATTTATCCTCCTCACAGATGACTAAGTCCAGCCAGCAGGCCAACTAGCGCCGCCTCCCGGCGCTAAAAGTTTCCCTCAGGACGCGCGTCGCGTGCATATTCAGTGGGTCTTCGGCCGCCCCGGCAATTAGGTCTCGGCGGGCGCACTGCCACCGGCCGATTACACTAATTGCATTGATCCAACGCTCGCAATTAACCGCGGCTGTGTTGAGCAGTCAATCAGGAGGAGGAGGATGCAGCCGTCTCGCGGCATTCATTTCTGCTCTCCGAATCAGACTTAAAAGAGGGGGCAAAAATGTAAAAAAGAAGCGCGTCCATGTAGCAGCCGCCTTATTGTTCCAGCAAATATTTTGTCTGCGTCGGCCAATATTTGCCTTCCGTATTTGACTTTCCCCGAAACGCACGAATTCGTCGGGGGGACGCGCGCGCGCGCCGGCGGCGCTAACCATTCATCGGCTCTCTTGAATATTTTACAAAGGCGCATTGTATATTTATAAACTTTGGGGCCGACTGGCCGAGCAGCCGCTCGCCCGTTTAGTGCTCGGTATTTACGCGCGCGGATTCCACCAGCCCCCGCGGCTCTGGATAAAAGCTTCTGCTGGAAAAGGGGGCCCCACTCGACGCAGCCGCAGAGCGAGAGAGGGAGGGAATCAGTGATAAGAAAGCCACGCGACAGACAGCACTAGAAATCACCGATGCAGTCTCGACTGAGAAGAGCAAGTACCTCGAAACCGATTGTGTCCGCACATCGGCGAAATCGAGCGTGGCCTACACGCGATCGCACTAGCTCCCGAGCGTAAAACAAAGCCCGTTATGTAAGAAAGAGGTCGGCGCACTTCCCACCGAATCCATCCGGCTTCTTTTCGAGAAGAGCGGCCGGGAAAGATGAGCGCGGAGGGCCCTCGGGTACGTGCTCGTTGCCTGTGTAGAACACCTGGTTCGCTGACCGCAGACGGTGCGATGCGGCCCAGGAACGCGTAAAAAATTCTGAAGTCGTATTAACGTCGCCGGGTAAGGTATTTATAGTCGAGATCGATAGGAGTGCCCGAGCTATATCGGAATAACTTTTTCAGACGTCCGGCAAGCGTCATTTTTCGATGCTAGCCGCGGTCGCCGGTAAACGGTTGCTTTGGCATTGAGAGCCTTGTTGGGAGTGGGAAGGTCTTTCCTGGTCCCAATACGTAGTTGGGTATGAGCGCTTTGAGTTAGAAGGACGAGACTCTCGAGCTAGACGTATACCCACGCTCTTGGCCTGTTTCCTTGCGACTCGCCACTCGGCTTCACGCGATATTAACTCTACGAGACGAGCGCGCGCGCGCGCGAGCTTTCCGGGCCGTGGATTCTCATAATTTCCCGCCAGTTAATTACTATTCCGAGCGTGGCCGTCCTTTAAATGTGAGTTCACTGGCTCCACTCGCGCGCGCTCGATCGCCGAGCGAGATCCCTCGTCGACTCCCCCTCGAACTCTCCTCCCACTCTGGCCCCTATGCGTCCGTCACGCCTGAACCCTTAAAGATATTGCAATCGTTGCCGCTCGCGAGTCATAACTCGCCAGGGGTCGGCGCGGATTCTTCCCGGGAATGCCGGGGGGAACGAAGCGGGACTGGGCGCCGACTGGCGAGCGAGCCTGTAACTCTACACCGCTCGGGGTAGATTGATAGCGAGTCGACGGGGGCAGAGTACATACACCAGCGATCGAATCCGACGATCGCGCATTCGAGGAAACCTTGCTGCGTAGGTGCGATGCACATACCAGACACTCGGCCTCGTTACCAGCGAATCCCCCGACGAGAGCGGTCCACTTCTGCTCCTCTACTTAGAAATCCGCCCCGCCGAAGCCCCGTACAAAGCGATCTTTCAAGCCGTGTTTCTCTTCGCGCCAATTGTCCCGCTCGCACCTCGCCGGGCTCGAATCGGCCGAGCTTCGCGGAACGTCCGCCGGTCGCTCTCGCCGCGCCGATCTTTCCCTCCCGTAATGGCCGCCCGTGTATTTCGAGAAACTGCAATCGGCCTTGTCACGCCGATAACGCGCAAGGTCTCGCAATTGGTCGAAAGCACGTGGCGATCATTTCCATCCGATCAATTTTCTCCCGCCGATCCTTTTTATATAACACAGCCTCGCTTATCTGATAAGGCTTATCATCCCCGCCTCGATTGGAATCTGCGGCGCGAGGCCTTTGTGTTTTTGTTTTTAATCCCCGACATGTTAACCGATTGTTTATTTATCGCTCGATTCTCCCTGGCAAGACTGACACGATAATAAAAGAGTTCGTACGCGAGAATTCCTCCTACCTTGCCGTGTCCACTGTCTCTACACCTGTGCAACCGCTTAGCTAAATTGGATCGGACGAGTTTCGAGCTGGGATCGTAGAACTTGGGACGACACTCGGCCTGTCTGTGGCTCGTAGAGCAGAACGTTAAAAGTTGTTTGAGTCTCACGCGGGGTATAGGGTTGTGGGGGTTCAGGGGGGCAAGGGGGGTTGTTAGATCGGGAGGGTGTGTGTGTACCAGGTTGGAGATAATGGAGGGTTGATGGGTGTCTGGGGTGTGTTTTAGAAAAAAGTAAGTCGCGTGGGAGTGGGCGGAGGGGGCCAGGTCGGTCAAGGGGTACAAGCGGCGGTCGAGGAGCCCGGTGCCGGAGGTCAATGGTGGAGGCAGCAGCATCCATCGTATCATCATCATCATCACCAACATCACCACCATTATCATCAAGGCGGTTATTACACGTCGCAATCGTACACTCACAACAACCCTGTCACTACCATGAAGCAATCCTACATGCAGGTTGGTCAATTAGTACTGTCCAGCATGTGCTCTTGCTCTCGCGAGCTTTGCGTGTCGCGCGCTCCCTTTCCTCCTCCTCGCACCACTAACGCTTCTCTTCTTCTTCTCTCTTCTCTTCTCTTCCTCTCTTCCGCGCACTGCTTCTGTGTCTCCCCCTCCCCCTTGCCGCCCCCTCCCTGTCAGTGCCTCCCTTGCTGTTGTGCCTCCGTGATATCTCGATCGTCGTGCGAAAGCCAATACGAAAGCTTCGGAGAGTAGTGTCCGATTAAAGCGGCGGCTCCCGCCGGCTTTGCTTCCAGCTAACATGGGTCTTTCATGACGACGAGGCGCCGATCAATAAGAAACTGCCAAAAGAACTGTTACTCAGGTATGTACGAGTCTATTTCCGACTGGAGACTATTGGAGATGCCCGATGAGGTAGAGTGATTGGTAATTGTAATTGGCAGAATCTTCTCGTACCTCGACGTCGTGTCACTATGCCGGTGCGCCCAAGTGAGCAAGGCATGGAACGTCCTGGCGCTCGACGGATCGAACTGGCAGAGGATCGATCTATTCGACTTTCAACGGGATGTGAAGGTAACGGATGAGTGAGGAAGCCTGAGGAGTGTTTGGTGGATTAATTCGGGATTGTTGGATACGCAGGGACCAGTAATAGAGAATATATCGAGGCGCTGCGGTGGTTTCCTGAGGGAGCTGTCACTTAGGGGCTGCCAGAGCATCGGGGATCATTGGATGATGATCCTCGCTCAATCCTGCCCGAACATCGAGGAGCTCAATCTGAGCCAGTGCATAATGATCTCGGACGAGACCTGCCTCGCCCTCAAGACACACTGTCCGAAGCTCCAGCGGCTGAATCTGGACTCGTGCCCCGAGATCTCAGACAATGCCCTGAAGGACCTCGCGATCGGCTGTCGGCTCCTGACCCACATCAACCTCTCATGGTGCGTCCAAGTGACCGACTACGGCGTCGAAGTCCTGGCTAAGTATTGCCCCGAGCTGCGCAGCTTTTTTAGCAAGGGCTGCCGCAAGCTGACGGACCGTGCCGTCAAAGGCTTGGCCCATTACTGTCCCAATCTCGAGGCGATCAACCTTCACGAATGCAGGGTACATACAGAATCCTTAGAGCGGTATCCGACGCTCGCCCTCTACTCTCCTACCTGCCATGTGAAACCGAGAGTAAACGGTTCTAACACGATCGTTGCAGAACATTACGGACGTCGCCGTTAAGGAACTTAGCGAGCGATGTCCGCGACTGCATTACGTTTGCCTGTCGAACTGTCCCAACTTAACGGACGCGTCTCTCGTCACACTGGCGGAGCACTGTCCACTTCTCAGTGTCCTCGAGTGCGTCGCCTGCATTCACTTCACGGACGCCGGTTTCCAGGCCCTCGCGAGAGTGAGTACAACCCTACTCGCCCGGAAATCGCCGTCTAACTGCTTGTCTTGTTTTGTCTACTTCCCTCTCTTTTTATCCTCCATTGCTAGTGATAGTCATGCGATAACTTTAACCTGTGCTTTCCGCGGTACCGCAGAATTGTAGATTACTCGCGAAGATGGACTTGGAGGAGTGCCTTTTAATTACGGACGCAACCCTTACACACTTGGCCATGGGTTGCCCTAGGTTGGAGAAACTTGTGAGTATATTATTGCGATGGGGAGTATTCGATGAACCGGTTTTCATTGTTCGATTATCGGCAGAGCTTGTCACACTGCGAGCTCATCACCGACGAAGGGATTCGACAGCTGGCTCTGTCGCCGTGTGCGGCGGAACACCTCGCGGTCTTGGAGCTGGACAACTGCCCCCTCATCACAGACGCCAGCCTTGGACACCTTCTACAAGCCTGCCATAATCTCGAGCGGATCGAGCTCTATGATTGCCAACTGATCACTCGCGGCGGCATTCATAGGCTTAGGGTACCTATCATCTTCTCACCCTTTGATCCCCCTCCTTTCCTGAACATAGACATTACTCGACGTATTCTTCTGCTTCCAGGCGCACCTGCCTAACATCAAGGTACACGCGTACTTCGCACCAGTGACACCGCCGCCGAGCGCAGGTGCACCACGGCAGCGGTACTGTCGGTGTTGTGTCATTCTGTGATTCCGCATACAAGGGACTCTGAAGTAAATCGTCCGATGTACCACACTATCCGTGGACTGTTACACACTTTGGTGAACTAATGCGCTGATCACGCGGCGATTGTTGGGAGCCTCAGAGCCGTGGTTACCAGGTACTCGAGGACTCTGGTCGCTTGCGATCGGCAGTGAAGGGCGCACAAGGCCCGTTCTCAATCGCGATTTCTTTAAAAGAGAATCCGTTCGAACTCCACACGCAACGAGTACTACCCGTACGTCACCGTCACACCATCTCTCAGAACTACAGCCACTGCTACTACTGCAATTACTATTATTACCGCTGCTGCTACTATACTACTACTACTACTACTACCGCTGTTACTACCATTGTTGTTACGGTTACTTTTCTCTTTTCCACCCGTACTCTGTTGTCCCGATAGTACTCCCCAATCGTGTTACTATCGTGAATGCGTGTGCGGAGGTAGTCTGCGAAGGAAAGAAATTCATAGGTTTCGTTACACGAAGTCCACCAGCGCACCATCAAATTCAGGATAAACGCTTCGTCCCTCCAGGCCGATCCTTCACCACATGTTACTTTTAACTATGATGCGTTTCCGTGCTCGCTGGCTGAGGGACATCTCATTGAGGAACCACTCCACTACTTCTTAGAATTACACGAACAGTTACCATCGCGCGTCATTCATCCAACGCAGAGCGAAGCGAGAGATCTTCGGCGGGGGGTGAGGGACGATAATCGTGTTTAACGTATTCAATCGTAACGGTGCTGTATCCAAGACAATTCGACTTCTAACTACGAAACTTTTTTGTGTGTTCCTGTAGCAGTTTCTCAAACGAACACTGCCTATAATAACTATTGATAATGGAAGAACTTCGTAGTGCATCGCAGGTTTTCAGGCGAACCAACCCGCTAAAAAGCAGATTTTTCGAGTCTCGTCGTCACGTAGATCGACATCGTTGTCAATAGAGAGTAACGTGAGTGTCTTGAGCGGAAGCGCACCGGATCCGCTAATTTTAAGGTCTTAACTAGTGTAAACAGGCGACAAAGAGAAGAAAGCGAGAAAACACGAACAGAGCCGAACCCGCAGTGCACACGCACTGCCGCCGGCACCTCCGAATTTCTTTCCTTTGAGAGGGACATACCGCGAACATGGTCTCGGCGCACAATCCACTTAAGAGAACATGCCAGGATATAATCACACAGTGAAGAGCGTCACGCGGGAATCGAACGCGCGACTATTTACTTTTTAAAGTGAGAGAGAGAGAGAGGCGCTGAGCATGTCACGGCCCTTTCGAGAACTCGTACAATTCGGCCGCAAGCGTTTCGTCCGCGCGGCACACATTAAGATGCATTTTATATATTGATTCGCGGGCAGAACCGAGATATTTTTTCCGTCCGCGAATTGCGCTTTCGAGTCCCCTCCCGCCCCCCAAATGTGTATACCACTTCTCCTCCTCGACGGCCCGGACATCAATGTTTTGTCTCCTTCCTTCTCCTCTTCTTCTTCTTCTTCTTCTATCCACCTATCTCTCTGTTTTTTTGTAAACTTGTCATGGACTAGGAGAGCACAGACTGACAAATGCGAATCAAAGCGTTAATGCGTTAAACCGATTAACTTTTTGTACCAGTGAATTATTCGGGCACTGGTCGCTTTACTTTTTAAGCCTAGGTTTATACGAAATGGTGGCAGTATGAGGCCGCGGCGTTACCAGCGGACTCGATTAGCCCTCCGGTACTCCGCGGATTATCTACAGACACACACACTGACACACATTAGTCGAGAATGTGTCCGATGGTGATATACATTGTGAAAGAGAGAGAGAGAGAGTAATCACATGCGTTCCCCGGCCCAATGCGTGTACGTCATGCACAAAGCAGTTGAGAGACCGAGCTAGCCAGTCGAAATCGAGTGTCGAAACCCGTTTAATCGAAGCCTAAAATCTCGGCGATTTGAAGATGTGATAACAGAACTTGCTCGTCCACAGAGCAGCGAGTACTATCTCCATGAGGAGTGAAAGACCGATAATATCCACACACAGACACAACCATGCACACATTGCACAGGGGCAGACATTACCTGAGTTTCGGGATGGCAAGCGTATAAGAATCACAAGCAGTTCGTTAGTTTCGGTTAGTCGCGCTAGGAGCAGTGCGCAATCATCATCCCTGAAAGTTCTCATGACAGAACATTTGGGTTTGCGAATCGGACCTTTCCTTTTCCGCACGAGTACGCATTTCCCCGTACGATCGCCGATCAATACACAGTTACACTAAACACACGCACACACACACTGACACAGGCACACAAAACAGATCGGCAGTCGAGTTTTTGTCGAGAATAGCCCTACCGAAGGTATTTTAGCGGCGAGAACCAGTCAGAGCAGCTTTTAAAGCGCTGGCCGAGGACTGTTCGGCCAGCGGTTGCAATCCTACGCGATACTCGGCACAGCACTCGTTTATCCTTCCAATCCTTTCAATTGACGAATCGCGTAATGTGTAATCGGCTGAGAAGAACCCTACATGTATACACGGCGTGCCGTTGAGTTCTCAAGTATTGATTGTTAATCCTTTGGTAGCGTGTAAGAGCGTAATGCGTATATTTAATATAGCATGTAACGGAATAACGAACGAAGCAACTAGAAAGCGCGCGCGCGCTTATTCACACTACATAAAGTACATAGATAAGATATGTTTTATACGCTGCATGTCATCCCTAGAGGAGTAACGTGATCATCGTAAAGCGTGTCGTTCGAAGAGTCAACTTTACCAATTAAGCGCTGTTCGTTACATATGTACACCGTGTATGTAATCGTTGGTGATGCTGGCACGAAAGTGAGCGAGCGAGAGAGGAGGGTGCGAGTCGAGGGTACTAACAGTGAATGCTGTGCGAGAATTCCGCGGTAGAGCGAACGGGAGAAAGAAAGGGAGTGCGAATGCAGTAGCAATAGCACGCGAATGAAATCGTGATACGGTTTCCGACCTCTCCGTTGACCTTGGTATCGCGTCTATTGCAGAACACGAGCGCGTTTTGTCACAGAGTTTCGTCCACGCTTCTCGACAAAAGGTGTGTCGCTCGCCGTTCGCCGTGCGCCGCCCGAGTTCGGCCTCGAAATATGATGTCAATCGCAGTGCCTAAATTGCCGAATGCAAAAAGCAGCAAAAACGAAGAATAAGACACGTCGCGCTCTAATCTGTATATAAATATGTATATGTACAAAGTCGAAAATTCACGCGAAGTCCGCTGTGTTAGAGGAATATAAAGAGACACATATAAGCCGGCCGCAACAGTATTCTCGAATGTCCTTTGGCTAAAGCCTGGCAGCTCGTCCTGGCACGAGCGGACGTCGAGCGGCGTCGCGACGCACATCTGCGACTCTAATCCAATAATAAAACTCGCAGTGTCGATATCGTACGCGGACACACACACTACCTATTTTTCCTAGTTGATCGCACGTCGCGTTACTTGACAATCGGTTATTGGAGAGGAGAATCGGGGGGGAGATCGTGCCGTGAAGCTGGCAGACATTGCTACTCCAATAATTGATCATTGCCGTCTGGCAATCAGTAACGATGGAGCGGTCGTTGCCTGGGTACGCGTGCCCAGAGAAATCTTATATCTGCCTCGAATGGTATCCGAGCACTAAAGAGATGGGGGGAAGGGTAGTGCAATTTTCAAAGAAACCTGTAAAGCGTGGATGCGCCTGTCGAGAACGGGACACATGGTGGACCAGAAGAGTGGTATTTAGAGACGGGAGCTGGTGTAAGCGCGAGGGTAGAGCGGATTTATTGATACGCCGAGTGATCGAGCAAGTGTTTGGCTGTGCAAGTAGAATAGGCAGAAGAGACCGCAGGGAGCAAGCGAGAGAGAGAAAGAGTGAAGGACAAGTGTGCATGCTTGAGAGAGAATGGATGAATATAAGAAAGGGGTGAATAGTAGAAGGGAACGTGTGCGAGTGCGAGAGCGAGAGAATGCGAGAGGGTGAGACGATGGTACAGAGTGTAAATCGAAGTCAGCGAAAGTATACATACATATACATATACATATAGTATATATACACCGATTATGTATTTCGGCCCCGTGCGATGCGACGCGACCGACCCATCGTCGCAGCCGGATAAAGAGGGAAAGGGAGAGAGACCAGACTTTTATTCTCGCTCGAGGAGCAGCTCCGGGAAACGGAGAGACGAGCTCGCACACCTTTGTTGCAGCAGGCGAAATCGTCGAGGGCTTATCACAACACGTACACACACACACACAATTGCGCATACACACGTTTCGTGCATGAGATATTTTATGCGACAGCGTGCATGTATATACACACATACTCAATACAAATGGTCTACACGTGTCGGCCTACACGTGCCTCCCGAGAATCCCCGGCGATTGTCTCCGCCGATCGAGACGCCGTCGCCGGAGAAACAAAGCCGATACGGATAAAAGAAGGAACAAAAAAAACAAAACCTAACAAAAGAGACAGTCTCGCGTACGGTTATATGACTATAGCTGAATTATATTGACACTTCGCTGCTTCGACAAGCTGCAGTCTACCATGTATGTATTTTCATTAATGTATGTATAATAAAAACGAAAATATATTCGAGACAATGATCGACTCTTCAGTTGTGCGATCTGTAAGGCTACTGCGATTGTTCTGCTTCTGGATTTCGCTTCCGGATCCTTGACTCAGCGTAGAATCTTCATTTTAGACCTAAAACTGAAAGGGAGATATAAAAATTGTCGAAAAATCGAAAAAATAGAAAGGGAAAAATTCTCGATTTTTTGAAAGCTTGCCAAGTGATCCGGATGCTTGATATTTGAAAAGTTTGAAGCCTAACACTAACCTTTTCCACAGAATCAGCGGTCCAGACTAGTTCAGACGCATTTAACATTAAATCCCGTTGCCAAGCAACGAGCATTTTGCTCCAACATGGCGGCAAGTAGAGTTGCATCCCACCTGACGGCTGTTGACGGCGAACTAGTATGTCGCACACGTCGTGACAGATCCAGCATTCGTAGTCGACTGTCCCCTTGCCATTTACCCCGATTCCACTCGATGTTCCCAATAATTCACCCTCCGTCACGTAAGACCAATAAAAGTAAACTCACCGCTATGAAAACATCCCTCTGAGCCATGTCGCCGATACATAACCTATGTCTAGTGTTATTATTGCGTTGATTTAAAGCAAGCCTCGCGCTATTGGCGCCTGTTATTGAAAGATCACTCTGCCCCATGGTGCAGTAATTGGCCAATTACCCCTTTTAACGTGGTGCATTGGTGTTATCGTGTCATCGCTAGTGAGTGCGAGCTAACCTCGCAAACATGAGTAAATACAGGAAGAAGGAGACCTCCAGTGAGGATAGTGACAGTGAGGAGGAGAGGCGCAGAAGGGATATTAAGGAACGAGACGAATTCGCGAGTCGACTGAAAGTTAAAGATGAGAGCAAGATACGGAAACTTGCCATGCCGGCTGGCTCTGGAGCAGGTATAAGAAAGTCTAGGTCTGCGGTAAGCTATGTTACAGCTTTCCTACATATCATATTTTATGATCAACTCATAGCTGAAGCCGCCAAGAGACTTAAGATTATGGAAACGGATACTAAAGAGAAGCTGGTGCCTAAGTTGCGAGTTGAATCACGTAGGAAGTACTTGGAGAAACGTAAAGAGGACAAGGTGGCTGAACTGGAAGCAGATATCATTGATGATGAATACCTGTTTGAAGAGCAAATGTAGGTTTCCAAACTACAACATTTTTGCATATGGTGGGAGTAGTTGATGGCTGAATATAATTATTCTTGTTGTGTAGTCTTACGGATCGGGAGAAACGGGAAAGGGTACATAAAAAGCAGCTGTTACAATTGGCAAAGGAACATGAGAAAGCTAGAGAACTTGAAAGAGTACAGAGGTATCGTATGCCCTTGGAAAAGGGCAAGTTGGAGCAAGAACAGGAGGCACATGATAATGAACCACCCCAATCAGAACAGAGCAAATGGGAGTCCGATCAAATGTCTTCTGCTGTCTTTCGTTTTGGAGCAAAAGATAGGAAAGGTGTGTGGGCCATCATTATTGGAGTACTTAATAAGGTTTGTCTTTTACACTGAAGTTTAAATTCTAGCACAACAGGACTATGATCTTCTATTGGAGGATGAAGTTGAGTTTGTACAGGCTTTACAAATGCCTGGTCTCAACAGAGACAAGAAAAGAGAACCAAGTCCCCCACCTCAAGCTAAAGCATTGCAAACAATCCAAGAGACCAAAAAGAGCCTTCCCATTTATCCATTCAGGAATGATCTAATCCAAGCGATCAGAGATCACCAGGTATTTAAGCATTCCCTGGGCCAAGTTCTATTTTCCACGCGGACTGTCTGACGAACCAAGTCTTACTTTAATCACAGGTTCTCATAATTGAAGGTGAAACTGGCTCAGGGAAGACCACCCAGATTCCCCAGTACTTGTACGAGTCCGGATTTGCCGAGGATAATAAAATAATCGGATGCACGCAACCGAGGAGAGTAGCGGCTATGTCGGTGGCAGCTAGGGTCGCTCACGAAATGGCCGTGAAACTTGGAAACGAGGTCGGCTATGCAATTCGTTTCGAAGATTGCACCTCGCATCGCACGCGAATCAAATACATGACTGACGGTACTCTACATCGGGAATTCCTGAGTGAGCCTGACCTCGCATCTTACAGGTAAACCATTGAAAATAGCAACTGAAAAGGGGAAGAAGATAGAAATTGAAGATAAAAACTCCTTACAGCGTGATGATAATCGACGAGGCCCACGAGCGCACTTTGCACACCGACATCCTCTTCGGCCTGGTAAAAGACATAACGCGTTTCCGAACTGACCTAAAACTCTTAATATCTTCGGCGACGCTCGACGCAACCAAGTTCAGCGAGTTCTTTGACGATGCACCGATTTTCCGGATCCCTGGTCGCCGGTTCCCCGTTGACATTTATTACACAAAAGCTCCGGAGGCTGATTATATCGACGCTGCAGTTGTTTCTATTCTCCAAATACATGCCACACAACCGAACGGTGATATACTCGTCTTCTTGACAGGTAAGGACAATAATTCTGTATATTAACTTAAAGGAAAAGCTTATAATTCGATGCAATCCAATCTTAATACGAAGGTCAGGACGAAATCGAAACGTGTCAGGAGATGCTTCAGGAAAGAGTTCGTCGATTAGGTTCCAAATTGGCAGAACTCATGATTCTGCCGGTCTATGCCAATCTCCCAAGTGACATGCAAGCGAAAATATTCCAGCCAACCCCACCGGGCGCGCGGAAGGTCGTGCTCGCCACTAATATCGCGGAGACTTCCCTCACGATAGACAATATCGTCTACGTGATAGATCCAGGATTCGCGAAGCAAAATAACTTTAATTCGCGAACGGGTATGGAAAGTTTAATGGTAGTGCCAATCAGCAAGGCTTCTGCTAATCAGAGAGCTGGCAGGGCTGGCAGAGTGGCACCTGGCAAATGTTTCCGATTGTACACCGCCTGGGCCTATCAACACGAATTGGAAGACAATACTGTTCCAGAGATCCAAAGAATTAATCTTGGTACATTTTAAGATTTATTTCTTTTTGTAAAACATCAAGTTCCGATCTAGCAATAGGATTTCATCCACAGGAAACGCAGTACTAACTCTGAAAGCCCTTGGAATAAACGATCTGGTGCATTTTGATTTCCTCGATCCACCACCGCATGAGACACTGGTTCTCGCACTGGAGCAACTCTACGCTCTAGGTGCTCTAAATCACAAGGGCGAGTTGACTAAACTCGGTAGAAGAATGGCAGAGTTCCCCCTCGATCCTATGATGGGCAAGATGCTGCTAGCTAGTGAACGTTACCGATGCTCGGAAGAGATTGCCACCATCGCCGCAATGCTCTCCGTGAATGGGGCGATCTTTTACAGGCCCAAAGACAAGATCATACATGCCGACACTGCTCGAAAGAACTTCCATGTTCCCGGTGGGGATCATCTGACACTTTTGAATGTCTACAATCAGTGGCAACAGAGTGACTTTAGTACGCACTGGTGTTACGAGAACTTTATTCAGCACAGGTAATTTATTAATCGTTCAGCTTGATATCTGATATGCTCATGACGGGAACGTGGCACATTGCGTAGGTCGATGAAACGAGCGAGAGACGTTCGAGAGCAACTGGTAGGCCTAATGCAGAGGGTAGAGATGGAACTGGTCTCCGGGATTTCGGAGACGGTGAACGTGCGGAAAGTGAGTGCGCGCCGATTTAAAAATACGAGCCTGTCAGCAAGGCCGCGCGCAGTTCTTAATCGTCCCCTGTCAAATTCCAGGCTATTACTGCTGGCTATTTTTATCACGTGGCGCGCTTATCGAAAGGAGGTCATTACAAGACGGCGAAGCACAATCAGACCGTCTCCATCCACCCGAATAGCTCGCTCTTCCAGGAGCTGCCGCGTTGGCTTCTCTACCATGAACTCGTGTTTACCACCAAGGAATTTATGCGACAGGTACACGAGAATTCGCGAACAATGCGATTATTTTCATTCCACCTTGTTTACCGTACTTTGCCGCCCCAGGTAACAGAGATCGAGAGCAAATGGCTGCTGGAAGTTGCACCGCACTATTACAAGCCGAAGGAGCTCGAGGATTCGACTAACAAAAAGATGCCTAAAGTCGCTGGCCGAGCCGGACCCGATGGAACCAATTAGTCCGTCCCGCAATGCGGACTCGACCACTTCGCGTACAAACAATTGTACAAAAGATCCCGACGATAAACTTGTACGATACCAGCACACACGTCAATTACGGATAGTTAAGTCTACCTTTAAGTACCGCCGGCACTTAGCCCGTCGTCGACTGAGAATGACACTGTATTTTCCTGTACATTTTGATGAGCGTTCAATAAACATGAAAGAATGATAAAATAATTGTCCGCCGCTCGCATGCCGCGTCTAACCCTTTCTCCCGCCGACTTCCTCCTCCAAGTGCTCTAGTTGACGACAGAACCGCGGGCGACTGCTACTGAATTATAAACTAATCGCCGTTACCGCCCGCATGCACTTTTCCTACGCTGGAAAAATATGTCCACCTGCGACGCAGAAATTAGTACTACTAGACTAGAAATTACGATAATAACATACTACGGACATACGACGATAGATATCATCGGAGACGGTATTCTCTTCATTCGCTTCCTCCCCGTCGCAAACTGCAGGGGCCGATTGTCCCCGAGGGAGTCTCCCCTCAATATATTTACTGGGTCAAAGTATTCCTATCAACCACAACAACTTCCCATAGAATGTTCAAACAATTGCACACAATTCTCGCGCAACTGGATGACATTCTAAGTGAAAGATGAGCATCCTCCAGCCAGCGTTTTGGCTCCTGGCGGCCTGCGGATGCTGGAGGCCGACATCCTGGGGGTCCATCCCCCAGAGGCTCGTCTACAACACCTACACGACTTTCATATTCCTCGTGATCCACGTCCACGCCTTCACCCAATTAATGGACATCATATTAAACGTGAAGACAGCCGACGAGTTCACCGAAAACTTGTACATCCTCCTGGCGAGCCTGAGCTCCTGCTTCAAAATCATCACTTTGCTCCTGAATCGCAGGAACATCGGGACACTCACGAGAATCCTCGAGCGGAAGCCGTACAGGCCAGTCGACGACGAAGAAGCGAAGATCCGGACTGATTTTGATAACGATATTGGGTATAATTGCTCGTGAGATCTCGAGTGGATGATAGTAGATCCCCGTTAATTGTGTCAAGTATAGATAGAACTGATACTTTACAGAACAAGTATTGTCCAATACACGATTCTGGTGGAGGTAACAGTGGTCATTATGGTACTATCGTCCTTCTTAACCAATTATCGTCACAAGAAGTTGGCTTACAGAGCTTGGTTCCCTTACGACGCCACGTCCACGGCTCTCTTTACGCTATCATTCCTTCTACAGATGCTCGGACTGATAGTATCCTCCGTTTTAAATGTAGGCTGCGACAGTATTATCTGCGGCCTGCTGATGCACACCTGCAGTCAGATTGAGATCTTGCAGCATAGGCTGACGAGAGTCACACCCGAAACGACCAACGATCTAGAAATCTGCGTTCGATACCACATCGACATATACAGGTCAACATAGCAACATATCGTCGCATGATCATATCAACTTATACCAATGTTCCCTTGCAGATTTGCTTATTTGATAAACGAGAAGTTCCGCATCATGATTGGCATTCAATTCATCATCAGCACCCTGGTAGTATGCTTCAATCTCTACGAACTGGCGAACTCACCGCTGAGCCCCAAGTACCTGACGTTCGTCCTGTACATGGCTTGCATGATGACTCAAATCTTCATTTACTGCTGGTACGGTAATCGGCTGAAGTTGAAGGTACACTTGGTGAGGGCCGAGGTAGTCGCGATGGGATTTCGAATGACTCGAATCTTTACAAGAGCAGAGCATCGAGATCACTCAGACGGTCTATGAGATGGATTGGATGTCACTGGATAATAAAGCGAGGCGATGTCTTATTATGATCATGCGGCGTGCGAGGAAGCCCATTGAGTTCATCAGTGCGGGAATCATTGCGATGGATTTGAGCACCTTCGTCGGCGTGAGTAGGAAATATACTGATGCAGGAACTTGGTGAGAGATTATAGGAATTTCGTAATTTCCAGATATTGAAAATGTCGTACTCGACCTACAACCTGCTGCAGACGAGCAACGACGCCCTGTGACTGTCGGACAAGGTACAGTCACCATGCATAGAGAAGTCTAAGGGAGCTAATAAATTCTAGGAACAATTTCTACCTGCTCTTCCTTCCGTCCTCACCCTCGGAACTCCGCGCCAGCAGTTCCACTCTGCTTCGCTATTTCTCTTCCCTCGAGCGATACTTTAAAAAGCGGAGTAGAAGCCAGCACCAAGTTATTCCTCCCATGAATTCGCAATCGCACTATGTTAGGCGAGTGCGCGCCGACCGCAGCTCCGGGAACTAGGGGTGGAGGTGCATAAAAAATGTAGCTTAAGAATATGTCGTGTGGGCGTAGAGTTGAGGCTTGGCTAATGATACGGTGGCTTGACGAATGGGGAAAGGTAAGTGCGGGGTAAGTAAATGCACCGAGTCGTACGGGAAATCGTCGAGAAAGCCTCGACTTCCTTCCTCTTCGAGTGGCACGTCACTTTTATCCGAGTCCTGCGACGAGTACGCGGATGCGTTAAGGGATGGAAATCATGGGGCTGCCTTTCGCCCTGCTGACATTGTGCGGATGCTGGAGACCATCCTCTTGGTCGTCGCCCGTGAAGAGGCTCCTTTACAACGCGTACACTGTCCTCGTGTTCTGTCTGATGCATTCGCTGACCTTCAGCCAATTCATGGACATCCTCCTCAAGGTCGACAACGCCGACGACTTCACCGACAACTTCTGCATGCTCCTGGCGATGCTCGTCGCCTGCGGCAAGATGTGCAGTCTCCTCAAGAACAGAGCTAACGTAGCTTGGATGAGGAGGGCCTTCGGGGAAGGACTGTTCTTGCCGATTAACGAAGACGAGGCCGACATCCAGAGAGCATACGACGCTACGTCTCGGTAATTGTTGATTACCCGCATTTATCTGGTTAATTGGATTATTCGCGATAGATTAATTGTAGATCGAATACAGTGCGCTTTTTTGCGCTCGTCGAGGTGACCTGTGCAGCTCTGATTTCCTTCTCGTTGCTGCCGAACTTCGCTCGGCGGAAGTTGATGTTGCGAGCCTGGCTTCCTTATGATTACTCGTCGCGGCTCGTTTTCACTCTGACTTACGTGTACCAGAGCGTCGCACTTACTTGTGGCTCGTTCGCTCAAGTAGCCTGTGATAGTCTTATCTCCGGCTTGCTTATTCACATTTGCTGCCAACTCGAGCTCCTCGGCTGTCGATTGAGAAGAATCGTTAATCCCCCGAAACGATCCCTCAAGAAATGCATTGACCATCACGAGCAGATTTACAGGTGGCCGGAGTCTATATTTACTCAAGTTCAACTTTGGACGGAAAAATGTTGACTCGATACATCTCGATTACAGATTCGCTGATCAGGTAAATGTTACCTTTCGGCTGGTAATATTCATGCAATTCACGGCGAGCATGTTGGTCATCTGCATCAACATGTATCAAGTGGCGAAGTCTAAGGGTGTGAACGCGATGTTCTTCCAAATGATATTCTACTCGTCGTGCATGTTGACGCAGATATTCTTCTATTGCTGGTATGGAAATGAGGTGAAACTGAAGGTCAGTTCGAAGTCGTCACTTTTCGAAGACTGTGACACTTTTCTCAAGTGTTCCATTTGATTTTTAGAGTCGAAACGTGAGTGACGCTGTGTTCGAAATGAACTGGGCCTCCTTGGACGCTGATGCCAGAAGCATTGTTTTGACAGTTATGCAACGAACTGCTAGTCCCATCGAAATCAGCAGTGCTTATCTCGTTACCATGGACCTGGACACATTCGTCAGCGTGAGTAGTCTGAATGGCCCCCGACCAATTCCACTTGAAATCTGCCTAATTACTCTCCGCCTTTCTCATTAGGTACTGAAAACCTCCTATTCCGCTTACAACGTGCTCCAGAAAGCGTGAGGTTCTCGCAATCGGCGGCCGCGAACGTTAGTAAACCCACTTATATATTTTTAACTACGATCGGACGCGAAAACCGTCAGGCAAACGCGACTGCAGCTGTCACGATTGCCGAAGGTCCGCAGCGGCGTGAGAAAGCGGGGGTGGAGAGCTCGGACAATGTTCAGGATGAGTAACGACCTGGTGAAATCCGGGGTTCATCACTGCTAGGAGTAACAGAGTGGATGTGTATCCGAATAGAAAAATATACTTCTGGTAAAGGCATGTGTCGGGTCGAATGGCTCTTCCCCCTAGCTATCGTTAAGGGCATCGAGAGACGAGCGGCCGATCGGCGGATAATAAAGCGCGAGGGTTGCCGAGGATTGGGAGGACTCTCTTTCCAGGAGTAAGGCACTCCCTATCGAAAGGTGCGAGTGAAATTCCCGAGGAGAAACACGAGCAGAAAATAAACGCGGCGCGGGGCCCCACCCCCGAATCCCAAGTTTCCGCGGAGCGGCGGTCCATTTTTGGGCTCCCCACCTACCCAGCTCCTGCCCGCTCTTCATCTGGCGGCTTCTTCATCCTCGCGGAGCCAGAAGGCATCTCTCGCCAGAAGCGAACCGCTTTTCCGAGACACCCTCAGACACTCGACTCGCGCCGCTCCGCTCGCTCGCTCGCTAGCTCGCTCGTGTTAGGTAAGTCCACGCTAATAACAGACACAGGCCTTCCTCTTTAGTGGTGAAAACGCTTCTTCTCTACTTCTTCTCTCTTCGCTTGGACGCCCGCTTGCCTGCCCGCAATGACGCAAAGAACGGCCGCGAGTGAACGAACGCCGCGGGATCTGTGCCGGAAGAGACGCGTGATGATTAGTGGAGGAGGACCCCGGGACCCTCGGTGGGCCCGAAACCCTATCAGACCACGAGAGAAAAATCCGCCTCGAGTGTTCGGGACTGGCGCGTCGTTCCAGTGGCGAGGCGGCCGCAGGAAGAGCGGCTCCCCTCGATTTAAAATAAGAATTGACTCATCGATGGTGTGATGCCCGAAGACAGTAACATCCGCGGCGAACGCCCCTCTCGGAATCTCGCGGGCCCGTGATGCTAGTGACAGTTCGGTCGACTACTAAAAAGGACGAGATCGACTTCTCGTCACCCCCGCAACTAACAGACCCGCCCGGCCCAGCTCGTAAGTAGGAATTAACGGGAGGAAGAATCAATCCCGGGGGACGTCGCCGAGTGGACGGAGGATTTCGTATTGTCGAGCTGAAAGTGACCGCGGTGAGGGATGAATTCGATCGGGCGAGACCCAAGTGCCAGGACACGGGGAAGATCGGCCGGGATGGGCCCCGACATCCGGGCTAGTTCGGTGGCAAAAATAAGTCGGTTGCCACTCCGCCGAATCCTTCCGTCCGCGGGCTATTTTCAACCGCTAAGGTTCGCGCGCGCTCGGCAGATAGGATTGCCGCGGCCCGAAAAAGGATACCCTGGTGCCTTGTAATCTGGTGAATCTCGGAATCGCAGGGCCCCCGACGTTACGCGATACTTGGCCGCTCTTTAACAAGCTTCGCTTCCGCGCTCCCAGCTGTGATGAGGGGATTCCGGCCGACTAGCGTAGCCGGCCGGATATATGCTTTCCAGAGGGAGGCAAAGTGCTTCGATTCTTCCAGGTGCAAGGGGAAGCTCTTTTTCCAGCCGCTCTAATACGCTAATTAACAGCACTGCTACGTTAACGCTTCGAGAAAACCGCTTTTGGGCCTAACACAGAAATCATGCAGTAAGTAGCGCATTATTCGCTGAGTGTCACTGATCCGAGTGTGTTCGAGTGGATACCAATAATCACAACTAACCGCAGTACCCTCAGTGAGACTCTCCCAACTGCCATCGGGAAATAGTAACACAGCCGTGGCCGATCACTTTTTGATCCTGACTTTCGCCGATGTAGATTTGTCCCGATGTCACTGCGGCATTCGGGGGTAACCAGATGCCAAAATCCTCCAGAGCCTATTAATATCAGCGGGAAGAGGGTCGGCCGCTGTTGGCATTCGGGCGGTCGGGGAACGAAAACCTTTAATGAATCGACTCCCGTGCGGCTCTCGCGCAATTCTCGAACCTCCTACCAATCTCACTCGATTACTACAAGTCCCATTTCGAGAATCCAAGGTGAACGGCGCGCGGTAATTCCGGCTTGAAGATAAACAGGGGGTGCGCGAGGGTGAACGCAAATAGAGCGCGAGGGGGGTTAATAGGTCGGGTGAATTTGGTAGGAGGGCTGGCGAGGAACTCGTTGAAAGGGACGGCGATGGGGTGGCGGGGTTGTCACGGGTCATTAAGGAATCGAAGGAACGCGCGAGATGTAAGCGGCGCGCGATCGCCGAAGTTTCGTAAATGCTATTAATACGCGGCCGGCAGTTAGATCGAATGTCGGTCGTCGGTGGCGGGGCCAAGTAAAGCCCGCTCTCTCTTCTGGGTTACGCTCTCGTAGATTTTGGCCTCCTCGCGCCGTCAGAGACCGACGACGGCCGGCGTCCTCTCCGTCGTTCGGCGCATATTTATAGAATCTGCCTATGGAGGCTATTTCCGTAAACGCCTCGATGTGCCTACGAGCCGCGCGCGCTGCTACTCTCCTGCCCGCCGGATTATGCCCTGCACGGATCGGAAGATCGGGGAAGAATGCGAGGCCGACCCGATACTTTGACTCTTGACTCCTGCCCTCGGCAGAATCATCCAACTCTTAAAACTCCGGTACCTTTACGCACGATGAAATAACAGGGGAACCGATTCATTGAATTCAGAAAACTAAACGATGAAATAGAAAATTCATAAATAAACCCTCGGAGCTGTAACTTTTTCCGAAATCAGGCTCAAAGTTTTGTGTTGATCGAAAGCCGCTATACTTGGGGGAAAGTATCCTCTAATCTACCGAGTCTCCCGATGAATCCTTCCTGCTTGTTTATTTTGTAAGAATAAAGAAATGATACGCGCTGAGTTGCGCGGGCCGCCTGGATCACGGAGAAGGTAAAGGACTCGCCGAGTGTTCGCTGCCCCGTTTTGCTTTCTATCCCGAAAGACTGGAGATTGCGAGTATCGTTGAATTCGGCTGGAGAAGTGTGTGGTGCTGACAAGGGTAAAATGACATTGCAGCGGTCTCGATAATTTCCTGGGAGAAGTCGGAAGAACAAGGTCGCCACCATGGACGCGATCAAGAAGAAGATGCAAGCGATGAAGCTTGAGAAGGACAATGCGCAGGATAAGGCCGACGCCTGCGAGGGCCAGGCCAAGGAGGCCAATATGCGCGCGGACAAAGTAAATGAGGAGGTCTCCGATCTCCACAAGAAGCTGTCCCAAGTCGAGGGTGACCTGAAGACCAACAAGCAGAACCTCGAGCAGGCGAACAAGGACCTCGAGGAGAAAGAGAAGGCTCTTACCAACGTGAGTCTCGCCTTCCCCCGAGGAGTCCGACTCCCGGATTCACACCTGTCCTCGCTCCCGATCGTCTCCTTGGAGTTGGTCCAAAATTCAATCTTTTTTCCGCCGGTTAACCGGCCTTTATTTTAATATCTCGAGCAACGCCCGCTACATTCCGAATCGGATGACTCACTGTTGAATGTAACCCGGGGAATTTGTTTGGCAGGCGGAATCCGAGGTCGCCGCTTTGAACCGCAAAGTACAATTGATTGAAGAAGATCTGGAGCGATCGGAAGAGCGTCTCAACACTGCCACCGCCAAGCTCGCCGAGGCTTCCCAGGCTGCTGATGAATCCAGCCGGTAAATGAATTACTAATTCGACGTGATCCTATATGTATCAAATGCAAAACTGTTTTAATTAACGCTGGACAATATTTGCTCGCAGTATGTGCAAAGTATTGGAGAACCGTTCGCAGCAGGATGAGGAGAGGATGGACCAGCTGACGAACCAACTGAAGGAAGCGCGTCTCCTCGCTGAGGACGCCGACGGAAAGTCCGACGAAGTATCACGGAAACTGGCCTTCGTTGAAGACGAGTTGGAAGTCGCTGAAGACCGCGTCAAGTCCGGAGAGGCGTAAGTCACCTTCCATAAAATCCCTGCAAAACCAAAACTCTCTCATTAAAAAGCATCTTATAATTCTCCAGTAAGATCATGGAGTTGGAGGAAGAATTGAAGGTCGTCGGAAACAGCTTGAAATCCTTGGAAGTCTCCGAGGAAAAAGTGAGTCGATCTTTTCTACTTGGAACCCTTCCCATTCTCCTCGTTTCGAGACTCGCTAATGTTGTGCTTTGGAAAACAAATAGGCCAATCAACGAGTCGAAGAGTTCAAGCGTCAACTCAAAACTCTGACAGTGAAACTAAAGGAGGCCGAGGCCAGAGCCGAGTTCGCGGAGAAGACAGTGAAGAAATTGCAGAAGGAGGTCGACAGGCTCGAAGGTGAGTTCGTCCCTCGACTCGCCAGACACCCCTGGCCATCCATTGTTCCGTCTATTTCGCCGGCAACGATTGTCAGTGTCGAGCAACATGTTGCGAATCAGAGCTATCGCAGATATCCCTCGGTATTTCGGGCGTTCTCGCTTCTGGATAGGCTCTGACGTAACTTGGCAAAATGACAGGGATACTTTCATTATCTCCGAGGCGGATTCTGGGTCGTGGTTGTTTTGCCAGCCTTGAAAAACTCCTGCGAAAGAATAGGCCGAGAGTTGTTTACGCCGATAGAACTGGGCAGGAGGCGAAAGCCGGGATGCTAACCATTCTTTGATTGCAGCCGAGTAGGGAAACGCGTGCAAAGAGTCAGTGACACTTGAGCTTGCAACAGCAATGAAATTTTCTTTACAGACGTGTTGCACCAGCAGAAGGAGAAACGCAAAACGATTTGCGAGGAACTGGACAAGACATTCTCTGAGCTTTCTGGCTACTAAACAAGCAAACCACCACTCATACGTCCCCCAACCCGCCCCTCGTGTCTCTCTTTCTCGTTCTCTGTGTTCACTCTTCTACACAGGAACTGTCTTGTCTACGCTTTAACTCATGTCTTTCGCTCTGCAATGTGTATCCCGCGATGAACACTCGATCTTCCCACTGGCCGAATCTCGAGTGCCGCAACAGGCCCCGCTGCATTCGGTCGGTGAGAGCTTTGCTTGGACGTCGAGTCATTAATTAGCTTCTTCTCCACTTACCTGCGAGCATAATTGTGTATTAATACTCGCCGAAGCATCGAGCCGCGCTTAGCACGGATTAAGCGACTGAAAGAACACGATACCAATAAAGATACAATAGAAAAGCTTCGCATCTTCATATGTGGACCGCCGGTGTACCGTCAGGTAGCCCCTTTGCCAAGCTCTCGCGAAACCTCTTTCTGTCTTACCCCCGTGGCACAGGTATATTCACAGCTTACCATTATCTCTCTGTCTCTCTAGCCAGTGTATTGTTCTATTCTCTCGCATGCCTGGAATAGACTCCACTAAAACCACTAGAGCACCCATCCCTCACGCTTCTCTATGTCTTGCCGGCGTGTTTGCTCACCGCCCTCTACCACCCAGCAGACCTGCTTCATTCCTGTTATGATTTTGTGACGTCCGCAGCGCGCGTCCCGCACAGACACACACCTTTTACAAACGGCGAGCACCAGTGATTTTGATAATGCGACGATTTTGTCTAGCAGGAATGGCATTTCCGGAGGCCGATGATGTTACGTGTCGCACGATACCCGTGGTGTTTCGACTTCCCGTTTTTTTTTGTCTAGGGCTTTAACACTCTTCTTAGAAGACCAGTGGGTTCGATGTTCCGATTAATCTGCAAACTGTCCAGTTGATGTCCTAGGTTTTAAGATACACGTAGACACTGGACGAGTGTTCGTTCGGCGAGTTCCTCGAGTTGGAATCTAGAGAAAAATGATATGTTAGAGTGTCGACGATGTTGAGTACGAGATCGCCGAACGGACGCTTACATTTATTTAGAGATCACGTAGAGGCACGGACTAGAGCGCAGCCAATTGTATTCAAGTTGAACCCAGCACGTGGCTAGCAATAATAATTAGATGTCATACTGGGTGCCACCTAGCATAGAGCCAAGTCGCAGCGGCCGAACGCACTAAACTTGATTGACTCTTTTGCAGACGAGCTCGGCATCAACAAGGACAGATACAAGTCCCTCGCCGACGAGATGGACTCCACCTTCGCCGAATTGGCTGGATACTAAGCTCCCAACTACTCTCTGCCAACTCGCCACTTCCGCCACTGTGCGGGCGGGAGTGGCGCCGATTTCGGAGATTTCGACCTTTCGTTGTAAGGATCGGTGGCGACGGCGGCCACGGATGATGCGCCGGTGATTGGACGTGCGTGAGACACACAGGTTTAAATTATACGAATTGCACATCGCGACGGAGACGGCCCCCTGCGCCAGGAGACCGTAAGGAAGCTTGCTCTGTTAAACTGTTGTACGGAATATTGAGACACAATAAACGGCTGTAAACGTGGACGCGCTTTCCTCCTCCGCTTATTCTCCGCATCGGCAATGACGATGGTGGTAAGTATGAGTCGTGCTAGGTGTCAGAGGCACAGTTACATAAGATATTTATTAATTCTACTGCATTTCGTAAATGTACAGCGAACATGAGATGTTCCTCGAATGGCATATAAATCTCGCGGCGCTGCCTTGTACTATCTCCCTCGAGAGTCATGAATTCGATTTTGTACAAGCTAATCATCACTTCCATACCTACTATTTACAATTGATAATTACTACTGAAGAATCTCTTTTCTCCCATGCACACTTTCTCTCTCTCGCTCGCGCTCCCTCACACACACACGTGCTCACATTGTGCGCGCGGTATACATTAGATTAGAGTCTGTACATGTCATCCCAATGCCGCGACGGTAATTCGGGGGGTGCGGTAGCGAAGTTGACGCACACACACAGAGAACTACCGACTTGCCGAGCACTAACCTTGAGGATGTTTAGTCAAAAAGAAATGTACAGCCTGTATAATTGTACAAAATGAACGTAGTCCGCTCGAAAAAGGAATAGCGCGATCGTGGCCGGTGGCCCGGGGCAATGTTTGATCCTAGAAAAGTGCGTAGACTGCCCGTCGGGAGCAAGTGATTCCGCGTCCACGATCGCGCCGTGTATAAAAGTAAGTCTACGAAGAGTTCTCAGTTGTTGCAACTGAACGACACAACCCTTCCAATTGGAAAAAGCGAGGTACGCGCTCGCTGGGTTGCTTCGCCGGAGATGTCTCCGCTCGCAGTCACGCGGAGCGGAGAAGCCGTTTTTGGAAAACGGGCTCGTACATCGCCCCGCGTATCACTGATCGGCGTCGATAATTAGCATTCGCCAATGCTTTCCTAGAAAAAATCATTTTGATTCCGAGTGAGATTACAGTAGTTTGAAGCTGGGTGTCACGAGGACTATGGAAGTTACTATTGCGGAGAGTAGCGGGTGAGCGTTGCCTTGCGCAACGGCTTAGTTAATGCCCTGGCGTAACGAAACTCGTCGATTCGCTGCATACATTTATTGCTATGGATTCTGGTACTACGTTAAATCTGGCACCTAGTTTGCGTCGAAGGGGTAGCAGTCTCCGACTTCGCAGGAGAGATCTCGGTCGGCGTAGAAATGAGGAGTCGGACGAAAGCACACACTCACACACACACATACACACACAAACTCACACACACTCTTTCTTTCTCTCTGTCTCGGGCTCTCGGCGAAGAAACCGGACCACCTCACACGTGGAACCAATGATTCCCGACTGCGCGATGCAATTCCTCGGCGGCGCGCGTCGCCCCTGCAGGACACGAAATACAAAAGTTATGAGGGTGATAAACTCCTTATCACATAGATGCGTGAGCAATGAACATGCTGAGTGCTCGAAGAGTATGGTGGGCGCAGGGCGATCATCGGACGTTTACACTTTAGTTTCTAGTAGTAGAGAGTGCGTCCCCTCACGCCTTCGACGGACAAACCACACTCGAAGAGCTCCGTCCCTCGCTCTCTCTCCCTCTCACTCTATTTTACTTTCACTCGCTCACTTTCTCCCGGCGCACATCTAATAATAAATAAGACAATGCAAAATTATACACGCTAGCAGCTCTGTACCTTATGCAATGTACAATCATTCCCATTTACTTTGAGAACATTATCAAAAAAGATTAGACTATTTGGTGTATGAATTGCACGTAACCGCATCATGACTCCTTCACTCGTCGCCTCGATCGCGCTAGGAATATATCGCGCGAGACAAGTACTCTGTACAAAAAGGTTTCAGTTCGCCCCGCATAACACGTGGTTCAGAGGATGCGTGTACACGTAGGTACGCCGCCGAATAACTTAATTAAGTTCATCCCCGCGAGTGGGCGCGTTAAAAGGGCCGCCGGCCGCGAGCGGGTTGCGCCGCTGAGAAAGTCATTTTGTCTAAGTATTCATAAAAACCAGGGAGAGCGCAACCCTTGAGAGGCCGCGGATAGCCGGCCGGATCGCCTCGTCGCGGTAAGAGAAACTTATATTTACGAGAAACTCTCGAGAGCCCACGCTCGAAAGGAGACCTGATCTTTTTTTAGTACGACACGATAGACGATCTTTCCTCACGGACGTATGATACAATTTCTGGCCTACTGTACAGGAGGGGGACACATGGTGGCTCGTGCACAACGAGAAAGCTCGCCTCGTTGGAGGGTCCGCCGTACTCTATCCTGATGAATTCGGCTGCGCTTTCTAGGAGTTTAAATTAATTTACACTAGATAAATTATGACGAGGGGATTAAGTGCCTGTAGGTCTCGGTTTCCTTTGTTTTCCGCGTCGTAGGTATACTATGCATACGAAAATATCAATAAATATAGGGTAGTCCCGACCAATCGGGACGGACCTACGCTCGACAATTCTTCGCGTGATATCAAGAATATATCTATGTCTCAAGGCAAAAGTGACGCACGAATGTCTAAGGACTTCCCTTCACGGCCGTGGCGGCGCGAAAGTCAACGCAAAGGTATTTTTAAGTCTACGTAATAGAAATAAATGCACTGTGTGTGTAGACCACTGAAGAATCCCCCCAGAATGCTAGCTGTGGATGATTTAGCCTCGGCTTTAGCCAGGGACTGGCTCCTTCGAATCGCGGGAGAGGATCTCGCGGCCGCAAGAGATAACGCGGCCGCGCTCTGTCTCCCGCGTGTTTATTAGAACGGAAGGGAAACGCGTCTGTGTGTATGTGTGTACCGAATGATAAAGGAGAGTGCAAAACAAAGATAGTGTGGGCGGTGAAGGATCAATGCGTTTACAGTACGAAGGTTGGAGTCGCGAAGAAACGGAACCGGCGGTGTAGGTAGAGCGGGCGGACTAGAATAGAGATGAATCAAGTGGAGATACATGGGACACGATGCGCCATAGTAAAACAAGCTGTTCGATTCACAGACGATGCAGGACCTGTACAGCTCCTCTGGGGATCCATATATTACTATTTCCTAGGCGAGTAAAAGAATCTCTTATAAGCTCAATGACTTAATGACTTACTAGGGTTGAATAATGTTAATATTATGTGATAGAGTGCGCCGCGCGCTTTAAGCTACAGACGGTCACGATGCTGAGAAGAACTGCTGGAGCCGCGCGACTGTTCTACGATCGAGGGCACACAAGTCGAAGTCGAACGTCTTCTTCGTGATCTCGTACTGGCCGGTCTCCGCGATCACCTGGACCACCCGCTGCAACTCCTGGTTGTCTTGCAGAGTCATTATCTTCTGTTGCAAGTCCTTTAACTGAGACACATAGTCTTCTGAAAACACTGGTGGCTCCCCAACGTCCGAGTCAACAAAAGTACTGTTCGTGGAGTCAGGTGCGACCTGCTCCGCATCGGCCTCAATGTCCTTTTCAACTACCTGTTCCATCATGTTGCGATCCTCTTTCTCCTTGATTGGGTGGAGGGCTTCCTGGTCCACTACCACTGGGGATTGGCTGGAGGACACGGGTTCAAGGGGTGGCGAGGTTGACGGACCCCTTTCCTTCTCCCTCTTTGCTGCGCGCTCCTCGTCGCCTTTGCTCTCGCTTCTCCGCTTCCTCTTCCGGTTCTCCCGCTCTTCGCCACGGCTGCCTTTACTCTTGTCGCGTTTACTTCGGTCTACTTTCTCCTTCTTCATGTCGGCGGTTATCCCTAGAGTTAGGGGCTTCGGAGGGTCCAGGGATATGTTCTGCATTGGCGGTGGACTGTTCTCGGTTTCTTTCTTTATGGTAGGCATCATCTTTGACTCCGAGAATGAGTCGTCATCCACGGACGGGGCCGAGTCACTGCTGTCCCTCTCCGGCATCGCCGCCATCAGCGTCGAGAGAGGATTCGCCGCCGGTGCAATAGGCACATTGTTTTGCTTTTCCGTGGATACCTTGACCCGCTCGCGCTTTTCCTTCTTCTCGCGCTCCCTGCTGCCGTCCCGCTTGTCCTTCTTATCGCGCTTTTTGTGCTTGTACTTCTGCTTGTCCTTTTCAGTCTTTCCATCTTTTGGCTTGTCCGGTTTCTCGGGCTTCTCCACTTTCTCCACTTTCAACGGCTGCTCCTCTTTTGGCTTCTCTAGTTCCCTAGGAGGTTTCGGAGACTTTCGTTCCTCCTTCGTCGATTTGTACTCTTGATTCCGCTCTTTCTCGGGCTTCTCGAATTTTTCCGCCTTCTCACTCTTCTTCTCGCTGGGCGGCTTCGGTGGCTCCTTCACCGCGGACCTATCACCTTCTTTGTACTTGTCCTTCCGCTCCTTATCGCGGTCTTCCTTGTGCTTCTTCTTGTCCTTCCGTCTCTCACTCTTCGAGGAATCGAGGGTGGACTTTAGGGCATCTTTATTCTTCTCTTTCTCCTTCTCCTTCTCTTTCTCCGGCGCTAGTTTCTTCACTTCCTTTTCCTTGCTCAGTTTGGGCGAGGCGGATCTCTTGGCAGGAGGAAGCGAAGGACTGGGCGGTCGTTTTATCGAGAGCGGCGAGGAAGGCCTCTTGGCAGAAGGGCTCGAATGGCTTTTACTACTGGGACTAGAAGGCCTTTTCGATTTATCTTTGCTCCTTTCTCTATCTTTCGAGGGGTCTTTGAGTTTCTTATCTTTCTTCTCTTCAACCTTCTCTTTTTTGTTATCCTTGTGTGGACCATGCTTAACCTTAGGAGTCTTATCTACTTTATCTGACTTCTCCGTGGTAACTAATGGTTTGGATATAGATGATTTCTCAGGCTGACTACTACTCTTCTTATTCTCCTGGGATACTTTCGTCGGCTTCAATGGAGTACCAAACAACTCAGCAAACGAGTCGGATGTCTTGGACTCCACCAGCTTGTGCTTCTTCGTCTCGCTACCACTTAACTTTGGTTTTCCAATCATTGTGGGGGTCTTGCTTTCATTCTTCTCGATGGAACCTTCTACGTTAGACACCACAATCTGCGGAGAAGACAAGGATACATCATATAGAATCCACTGAACCAACATTTAAAATCAAAGGGCAAATGCCTATACTTACAGCACCACCTTTGAGCAACTTTCTCCTGAAGTCCTCGGAAGGGCTGTTGATTATCTCATTATGCTTTATAAGATTGTTGAGAGCAGGGCCACTAGGCTGCAGCTGCAGATCGTAGATAATGATAAACTTTTTCGGCTCGTCCTTGTTCCTCAAGTAAACATGAATGGGCATAACAAAACCGGCATAGCCGGATTCCTTCAGCACGAAGGGTGGTTCTTTCAGGACCCGCTTTGGCTTGGGGAATGTCTCATGGAGATGGAAAACAACTGTAACAGGACAGAAGTAAACACGCTTCGTTAGAGCGAATCCATTGCAAAGGAACTCTCCGTCTTCGGCCAAGTAAAAGAGCAGAGCATAGCCCACGACTTGACAACTACCTCTATCAATGTACTGATGAATATCCGCATTGTCGACTCCTCTGACAAACACCTCCCAGTCGTGCGTGTATCCCTCGGGAGTCTTACGGACACGTAACATGGAAGCATGCCCACATTCGAGGGTGATGCGAATTGCCATAGTCTCGTCGGGGTGATTATCGAGTGAGTCTCTTGGCCACAGTGAAGAGGAGCATCGAGTCGTCGCGCTCGGCCCGCGGAGGAATTCGCGTTACATCTTGCGCGTGTACGCGCGCGAAGCAGTGAGAGAGTGAGGGGCCCCCGTCGCGAGAAGCACTCGTTCCCGGCGATGCTTCAGCCAAGGCTCGCCGCGCTCCGAAGCATGCTCTCCGCTGACTTATGCTAGGTGTAGACACGATAACAATCCTCCTTTTCGAAATCCCCTGGCAGCGAGAGTCCGGCGCATCGTTCGGTTACTCGTGTTTTGTATGAAAGTCTTGACCGCCGCATTAGAGAGCGATCCCGCGGACCACGGGCTCGTCTACCAGAGACACTTCCTCGCGCTCGCGATACCCTCGCACCTCGACGGCCTCCCTTTTACGGTCGCTCCTGCCCCGATTATCAACAGGTAAACTGTACACCAACGAGAACCAGTCGCCATAGTCTCGATTGCTGCGACTGGACAACCTTTCACGAGTACTGCCACCTATGGGCATCCACCACTTCACTCCTTGGAGAACCTACTGCGTTTCTTTCGGCGATCCCCCTTTCCCGCGGTATATTCTAATGGTTCATTTCATACGCTGGATGCCTGGATCCTCGAGATTATCGTGGTTCGCCTCTCCACGGTTTATAACCACCTTTCTCTCGAGAGCTTAGCCCTAACCTTATGACCAAATCTGTCGAAAGAGGCGAGCAAGTACCGAATTCCCTTTCGTACACACGGTACACACGGACATTGCTCGGCAGCGCCACCGCGGCCCAACGCGGATTTCTCAGGTACTACTCGAGCGACGGGGGATCTTGCGCGTTCGCCCGCGCCGTGGCGCTGATGGTGCTGTCCCCTCCCGAACATTCTCGAATCGATGTCGCCCGTTGGAAACTTGCGGGGATAAACGAGCGCGGCGAGAGAACGCGGCCATGACGATGACGAACACTTGGGAAGTTCGTCCGTGCCCGTTTCTCGAGCGACCTGCGCCGCGGACCTTCAAACAAAATGGTCGTCTGAGAGGGTTCCTGCACCGATCGACCAAGAGAACGCTGCAAGACGGATGCAACTGTAATTTCCCCAACGATTGAACATTCAGCTGTCGAGCGAGACGCGAGAAAATGACGGCTTTTCCTGGGACTGTGGCTTTCGACGAGTACGGCCGGCCTTTTATCATCCTCCGCGATCAGGAGAGGCAGAAACGGCTCACCGGCTCCGATGCCATCAAGGTAAACCAATCATTGATTATTGCCAACGCCCAACTAAAATGATAATCGGGATTATTTTCTCTAAGGTTCTTCTGGTAGTTTGTGTGCGAATCATGTATTATTGGAGGAAGGAATATTTGGGGTTTTTCGTTGTTTAACGTCGACCACGTGAACGTGCAAATGGCGGCGATTAGGGCTTGGCTCACTGCGCACTTTATCGGGCTCTTATTCTGCTCATTCGCGAAACGAACGCATCCGCGCGGATTCCTGCCTTTCTTATTCGCCGGGGAATTATTTGCGAGAATTAGCTCGACCTTCGGGAGAATAAATACAGAGTTTTTAGCACCGCCTGGCTGGGCCCTCTTTTTTTTACCATAAATGGGCATCTTCGCTTTTTCGTGAAGGCGTACTTGGTCGACGCACCCAAGGAGCACATGTAAGCCGCGCAAGGTTATATAAGAAGCGAGCACTTTTTCATCCGGCGACATTGTACTTAGGGCGAAACAATATTGTGAAAAAGAAATATAAGCGGAATTTCGGGTTAGTCATGGGACCGTTGTCTTTCGTTTACAGTCGCATATCCTTGCAGCCCGCAATGTGGCTACCATCCTCAAGACGTCCCTGGGGCCAAAGGGTCTGGACAAGCTGATGGTCAGCTCGGATGGTGATGTAACTGTCACTAATGATGGAGCTACAATCCTCAAGAATATGGACGTGGATCATGAGATCGCTAAACTCATGGTCCAGCTGTCCCAATCTCAGGACGACGAGATTGGTGATGGAACTACTGGAGTAGTAGTCCTTGCTGGTGCCCTGTTGGAACAGGCTGAACAACTGCTGGACAAAGGCATTCATCCTATCAGAATAGCAGATGGTTTTGAATTGGCAGCAAAATGCGCTACTGAACATCTCAAGACTATTGTCGACGAATTTGAGGCTGACACTAATAATCTGGAACCATACATTAGAATCGCAATGACCAGCTTAGGATCTAAGATGTAATTATTTGTCAATGTTAGCTTTGGGATGATTTCTGGATTTCATGTATTAATGTCACACAATTGTTCTTGCAGCATCAACAAGTGTCACAGACAAATGGCGGAGATAGCAGTGAATGCTGTCTTTGCGGTGTTGGACCCTGTGGAGAATGATGTCAACTTTGAATTAATTAAGGTCGAAGGGAAAGTTGGTGGCAGGTTGGAAGATACTATGCTGGTGCGCGGTGTTGTCGTTGATAAAGACTTCAGCCATCCTCAAATGCCTAAGGTACAATTGAACTTTTACTCAATGCCTTGTTGTTTGAATAAGTTACCTAAGTGTGACCATGATGAAGGAGTAGATATGGGACTTTCGAGTGGGCAAAAAAGGGCCGGATATCTGAGATAAGCCCCTTTACACAGATCTTAAATTATTTGTGTGATGGCATGCAATCACACATCTAGTTGCAACTAATCCGTAGTCAATTGCGGTGCTCAGCAATCTAGCCCTGACAATTTGGCCTCGATGATCATATTAATCTAGTTCTGACCCACACGTTATAATCAATATTAGATCTATCCTTAATTGATCAGACACTAATCTTGAATAATTGTGTCATTTCAGAGGCTCGAGGATGTCAAATTAGCCATCCTTACATGTCCGTTTGAGCCACCGAAACCCAAAACTAAGCATAAGTTGGATGTTACATCCGTGGAGGACTACAGAGCGCTTCGCGAGTACGAGAAGGAGAAGTTCACAGAAATGGTGAAGAGGGTGAAGGATGCTGGCGCGACTTTGGCTATCTGCCAATGGGGTTTCGACGACGAAGCTAATCATCTCCTGCTCCAAAACAATTTGCCAGCTGTGAGATGGGTTGGTGGGCCTGAAATCGAGGTATATCGCCGTATTCAATTATTTGGAAAATTATTCTTAATGCCCGATGATGACAAATCGCAATAGAAGAGGGTGGCGATTGGGAAACTGGTTCGATGTAATTGAACAATACTTTAGTTATCTCCTGTGCCATAGTTCGCTGTTGCGCTCGAGGAAATGTAAGTGCATTTGAGTTACATCAATCAGGGACTTGGTCTCCACAGTGGCTCTAATGATTAACAGATTATGAGAGCTGAGGGCTTCCGACTCATTTAATTAAAGCCCTTGACACAGTCTCCCGTTCGATATTCTAAGCTGGAGTTAAACATTTCAGCTGATTGCCATCGCTACTGGAGGTCGTATTGTCCCGCGGTTCGAGGAACTGACACCTGAGAAACTCGGACACGCTGGTGTCGTCAGGGAATTGACATTCGGTACTACCAAGGATCGGATGCTCGTTATCGAGGAATGCAAGAACTCGAGGGCTGTCACCATTTTCATCCGTGGTGGCAACAAGATGGTAAGAAGCTTATTTCACTTCATATATGCAAGGAGAATTTCAGCGGTGTTTCTTAATATGCCTAACTGACCAGACACCTTGCAAGATTAACGCATTGTGATACAAACTTTAAGTTCAATTGATTCTACTCTGATTGGACTCAGATATTGTAATGCTACACGTGTCCAAGTTGAAACTCTTTCTCTTAAGTTTTTGATGTACTAAGTATATCTATCTTTACAGATTATCGAGGAGGCAAAGCGTGCTATTCACGATGCGCTCTGCACTGTACGCAACGTCGTTAAAAGCCGCAAGATCTTATACGGCGGTGGAGCCGCCGAGATCTCTTGCGCTCTCGCGTGCTCTGACAAAGCGAACAAGATCAGTACGCTCGAGCAATACGCGTTCCGTGCTTTCGCCGAGGCTCTGGAAGCCATACCGATGGCACTCGCGGAGAATTCTGGCCTCTCACCGGTCGATACGATATCGAAAATCAAGTGTCGCCAGATCATGGAAGTGAACCCGGTTCTCGGCATTGACTGCCTCAACCGTGGAACTGCCGGTAAGTCAGCTGCACTAGTTCACACTCTAAGTAGTCTAATTACTTGAGTCGCCAGACTATTAATCGTGAACTGTATGATTCGACAGATATGAAGGTCCAAAACGTCGTGGAAACCCTGACAAGTAAAACTCAACAGATTCTACTTGCCACTCAGCTGGTGAAGATGATACTCAAGATCGACGACATACGTTCACCGAGCGACTCCAACGAAGGCTAACAATCTTAACACGCTTTTATTACTACTCAACAATTGTACGAAGAAATTATTTAACTTTCGTATTGTTCTTTTGCTTGTTCACACACTTCATTTACATCTCTAATTGGGACACCTTGAGCTTCGAGTATCTGGATTTCCAGTCACTGTCATGAACTTACCATAAAACTAATGATAATTTATATAATAAAACAATATTGTGATAAAGTACCAAGTGTTTCGCCTGCATTCTGATTATATCCTGCCGTGCGGCGTGCGTGTCGGCGAATGATTGGCGCACGTTACTCCTTTAACGACTTGATTTATTTTCTCTTGTAGGAACAAAATCTTTTTAACCACATCGAGTCACGATATAATTGTGTCACTGAAACTTTCTCACTTTACACTGTGGGGAATGGGTGTGGTGTGGACGTTTTTCGAAAGTTACGAGATGGAACTTAATCGGCACGAAGGTTGAAACGCAGACCGCTCAACATAAGAAGTAGAGTTTCCTTAGGATCTACTCATAAAATGGCACAAAATACAATTGCTTGTACAATACATATATAAATTATAGTATAACAACATTATATACCTCTGTCTTTCCTTCTCTCTCGCTCCACTTTAACACCCTGCAGTTCGGCCGACCGTTAATGGGTACGCGTCTCCGCGATACCATTCCGCTTTTATATACCTCTCTCGCCACCACTCTCGTATCACAAAATATACAATCTATTCCAACATAATATATCTTCTTCGCGCGAATACCTTTTTACATTATTAATTACATCTTCAACGCTCCTCCAATATTACAAGCGCACGCATGGTTCTTGCTAGGAGTTGCAATATTGGCATTGCCGGCAACGATCTCTTCCACGGTGGGCTAAGCCAACGCGCGCCCTCCACTGAGAAACGAAGCATTTGCAACAAGTTCGTAATGCAAACTCGACTTTTTAATCTGGCACTTCTCAAGCAACAGTATGAACCTTTCTCCATTCATACTCGGGCAGGTTAAACTCTGTAAACGTCGTAATGATTCAAGGCCAAATATGCAAGGTACAAATTGCAAGTTCCAGCAGAGCTTCGCGTCCACCGGCAAATCCCTTCGCCTGGAACGCGGTGTGGATCGACGGGCAACGAAGCACGAAAACGAAAAAGAAGAGTCTTTTGTCACTTGCGAAAGTGCATTTACCTGTTTTACCGGGCTTCCGACTGGACGAATGCGGGAGGGTACGTTTTGGAGAATACAAATCACTCGAGTAAAAAACAAAGATATAAAACACGTGATGTCGAAGACCCGCTCGATGCGTTATCTCTAACTCCGCCAAAGGTAGATCGGCATCCCTAATTCATGTCTGCGTATCGTTAAGTAGGCTAAGCGATTCTGTATACTCGTTGAACAATTACCCAACTAAAATAAGTTACACTGCAGTCGCTGCGGGAAGTACTAATGCTCGCGATCGGGCGCTATTACACTTTCTTGAGCATGGGCAGGCCGAGTACCTCAGGTACTTCAATGTCCTCCAGTCGAATGTTTGAGGGATTGAATGGGAATCTTATCGGATACGAATACATTACATCCATTAACAACTGAAACAAAATAGACTCGATTAGAATCAGATATTATCCTTCTCCATTTACTTCACACATGTTACTCTACGCACCTGCTCGTTGTTCTCCCCTCGTTCCCTCAGCGTGTCTTGGACCTTCTTGATAAACGAAACCGGCACTCGCGACTCGAAGTCGTCCGCCGGGGTGTACAGGTTGAGGATCTTTACTATTTGGTTTGCGGTCAATTTGCTACACATCTCGCAGACAGACTGTACATCCTCGTCCGTCTTGCGGGCTTGAAGGAGTTGGGCGGCCTGGATAACCGGCTGGAGGGCGTCCGAGGCGGACTCCAATTTGTTGTCGCGTCCCCATTGCTCCAAGTGACTTAGATTGTACCTGCACAGAAGATTTTATGTCGTGTACAAATAGAAACCATGAAACCATCGCTTGATCATCGCTGAATAATCGACGGACCTAATTTGCATGCCCTTGGTCCACTGGCAGAGTTCGTTCCTAAGCAGCAGGTTGTTCAGCGCGGTGGCGCACATGAAGTAATAGAGCTGCTTGAAGAGTTGCAGGATAATCTCCGAATCAACGCCGTGGAACTGCAGTGTCTTATACACCGACGTGAGCTCGTCCACGAGTTTGTTCAATTTCTGCTGCGTGGATTCTGGCTCCTCTCCGACCGAACACGACCGCGGCCTTCCTGGTTTGTTACTGTTATTGAGACCAGTGATCGCCTCATGTTCTAAAAGTGCTGGGACAGTTAATGCTTGTATCCTCTCGCGAAGATTCTGGATAATGTTGTTGAAGATCCAAAGGGCCACATTGGAAAGGACCCCCCTGTATTCACTAAGATCGAAGTTCCGCAGACACTGGTCGTTCTGTCTGGGCGTGTTTTCAATCTGGAAGGGTTTATCCCCGGAATACTGTTTCATGTTGTGCAATAATCGTAAGGTGTTACTGAGCCAGAGGACTCCGGACTCGAAGTCGTCTCTCTTCTTGATCACACGTTTCACCGCGTTCAGGTAACTGGTGAGAAGCGACCTGACCTTATCATCGTCGTTTATGCAATCAGTGTGTCTGATGCACATGAAGAGGATGTATGCTGGCAATCCAGGCAACAAGGTCACCGCAACCCTGGGTTTAAGATCTGCGAACAAACAATACCATTTCTCTCCACTCTCTCTGCCACTCTTCAACTCCTGATTTATGTCAACCTACCAACAACCAGATGACGAATCATCACGTTGATATCCTCTTTCCTAAACTCGAACATGCCCTCATAGTCACGTTCCTTCTTTCGTATCGCCGGCATTATGCTCCCGTTGTCGCCAGAGGAGTTCCCAGTGGAAGACGCGACGGCGGAGTCGTTCGCTGTCTCGACGGTGTCGGGCACTGGAAAATGGAACTCTTTCACTCATCCGCATCGCGAAGTAGGAGATGAATTTCATGTTTTAATGATTTGGCGATTTAAGAGACGGTGAGTTGATGGTCATCGAATGAAATGCAATGGAACTATTGACAGATAATGACTGATTCGATTCGAGTTGACCACAGACTCACCAGTGCCCCGTTGCACATAGGAGCGATCCTTATTATCATCGCCCTCGCCTTTGAAAGCATTTGGATTAAAGCAGACTTTAAAGGTTCAATTTTTTTCAATATTTAACTCTATCCTATATTTTAGTATTACTAAAGGAAACTATTTGAGTGATAGAACTTACATTCGGCGTCCTTAAGACGCTTGGCAAGTATCCTGCACTGCTTCTTCAGCTTCCTGCACGCTTCCGCGACCTTGTCGTATTTCTCCTGCAACTCCTAAGAAAAACGTTCTCCTTATAATCTTTAATTTCTATGTAATTATACGAGGAGGTTGTTGGGAATTTGATCTTTACAAGATTCTCGGATGCGAGCCTAGCAATCTCATGCTGCATGTAAGCCTCGGTCTGGGTCTGCGGGGATTTGCTTAAATTGACCGAGAGCAACTTCTGCTGCCGTTCGATCTCTTCCTGCATGCGATCGATCTCCGATCGCCACTCTTCCTTCTGGCTCCTCCAGCCCTTCTCTTTCGCCTGGAGTTCGTCCTCCAATTGCCTTGAAAGGGAAGAAAAATCTCTCACTAAACGGCTAAGTCACCGTGGAGACGATTCCAGTTGTCCATGTGAAAAATGACGAGAATCCATAGTGGAATAATCAGGGATCAACTGGGATGTCTCCCGACGGTGTAGTCTCTGGCAAGAGTCAAGCTCAAAACTGTGTGTGTCGATAAAAAAGTCTATGATAATGATTTCCCGATTTTTCTAGCGGTCTCTAGCCGGAGCACAGCTTATTTGGACAACTCACTCTCTCAAGGCGTGTCGCCTTTTGTTATGACTACTGAAAATCATCGACGTGCATGCACAAACGACAAAATACCATTAGATTACTATGGTGGCTGTCCCCGGGGAGACTAGGAGCTCGGTGAATGGGAAACCAATCGTTTACCTATTGATCTTTTTCTGCGCCTCGAAGGCGAGCACCAGCTCTCCGTCCTCGTTTACGATATCGACGTCACGCCCGTAATTCGAACCTAAATTTTTCATCCTACGCGTGTGATCCGCTAGAACACTGTGCAACTGGATGCACTCCTCTCGTCTCCTCTCCAGCTCTTCTTGAAGCGCCTCGAATTGCCCTAAACATAATTCGTGGTCTGATTCTTTCCTTTCCAAGTCTCTAGCATACACCAAAGCAGATGAGGAAGCAGCACAGATGCGATTAGATGAAAGCGAGAGGAATCAAAGCGGGGAGTGCACATGCAAATGCGGGAAGAAGCGATAGGTGATTAAGAGAAATTGTCGAGTGTGTGAATGTACATGATATATTTGATTATATCCAACTAAATAGAATTCGATTTTTACTAATTACAAAAAGTATCGAACGAAAAACATGTAGTAGTGTGTATGTGAAAAATGAAACAAAGATCATAGCAGCCGTGATAACAAAATGTGAATGATCTCTTTGCCGAAGTAGACTAGTAAGTTACCCATGAGATTCTGCTGAGCCGCGCCAGTGCCAGCAGAGGACACGGTCTTTCTCAAGGTGGTGAGATCCTTCTTCAGCTGCGAGTTCTCCATCTCGAGTTCCTGAAGCTGTCCCAAACGATTAATCAACCAATACCTCGGACTATTTATCGATCCAATCAACAATTACCCTAAAGGCGTCTTGCGTCCTGGATGATTCTTCGGGATTGTCGCGCTCCAAGTCCTCGACCATCCTAATGAGCCTACCATTCTGCTTCTCGACGTCTTTTAACTTCTGCTGCAGCTTCAGCACCAGACCTATGTCAACGGGAGCGTGTGCCACCGGACCGTTTGTCTCCGACGGTGATTTAGTCCTGTGTGGCTCGCCATCCGGTGGACTGTCCGATCGATGCTGACTCCAATCGATTGTTTCCACCCGCGAGTAAGGTGTCGAGGAGGACGCCGTCGACCTCACGGAACCGTAGCCGAAGTCCTACAACGTCAATCAGGTAGATTGGTGCCAATTAAAAGGTAAGAATTATTCCTATTGGAGAAGTTGCCTGAGATATTAGTAGTCGATCTTACAAGATTCTGATCATCTTGTGCGAGATCAGTGGGGACGATCTGTCCGCTTCCGCTGGAGGCATTGCTGAGAGATCTAGAATGAGCAGGTGCATGCATAGCGAGTTTCTGTTCCAGCATCTCTGCATGGTGCTCTAATTCGTGGTACTCCTTGAGCAGCTTTTGGTAAGCTCCTCTATCCTGGTCCTGGTCCATGATAAGCAGGTCCTTCTCCTGTTCCAAGCGATGCTTCAAGTTCTCCTCCGCGCCCCGTTGATTGTTCTTCATCTTCTCACTCGCTACCGATAGCTCCTTCCGCAGCTTCTCGTTTTCCTCGAGTAGTTTTTTGTTCTCGCTCTCTCTCTTTAAGGTGGACTTCTCTTTGTCCTGCACAATAATCGGAATGTAATATTGGGAAATGACTGGAAGTTCGCTTTAATATAATATACCTGTAGAATATCCATTTTCTCGTCGCGTTCTGTCTTGAGGATATCTTGCATCCTCTCCAGCTCCTTCTCTTTCTCTAACACAATTCCATTCAGCTTCTTGTTCTCCGCGTCTACAGATTTCAGGCCGTCCAGTTTAGACTTCAGATCTACCATTTCGTTTTGCACGTTCTTCAAGTGCTGATTCTCCTTCGCCTGGAAAAAGCATTGATTCATTTCTAGTGAACTATGGGGAATGAGCAGTGAGTAGTGAGGGGACGCTCGATCTTACGAGTTCATTGATCTTATGTTGCAAGTTGATAATCTTCATCTCCAGCCCCTTGTTCAATGACTTGACGTGCTCGACACTTCGAGCCTCGGCTTTGAGCCGTCGGAAGACCCTCTTCGCTTGGTGCCTTCGAATGCAAGCCTGCACGATGACGATATCCTTGAGCTTCTGCTTGCAAGCCATCCTCACGAGGTATCCCCTAGCGAATCTTTGAATAGTCGTAGCCGCAGCGTTATCCTGCATCAACTTGAACCTCCGTCGAGCCATCATTGCCCTGCCGTAGGTCTGGATTGCGAGTATTGTGCGTTTCGCTTGGAGGAACTGGCGCCTCTTCAGCCAGCCCTTGACGCAAGCTTGGATCTTGGTCGCCGCCCTTTTCTCCCGGACAGCTTGTGCTTTCCGCCGAGCGATGAATCCTCTGCCGTGCTTTTGTAGACCAAGTATGGCTCGCCGGATTTGCTGGTACTTATTCCGATAGATATGGCCCCGCACCGTCTTCTGAATGATGATGCAGGCGCCCCTCTGCTTCTCCGCTCGCAATTTCTCCAGATAGGCCACTTGGCCCGCTCGGAATAGGATCTTCGACTTGCCGAATTTGAACTTGTCCTCGTCATTGATATACCTGGGGGTGTTGGATTAGTGTTCGCTTATTAGTCGAGCGCGTCCCTCGCTAGGTTGTCCTATTGATTTCTAGTATTTCTACTACTTCACCTGGCGAGTATACGTCGACCGGTCTCTTTGAGGTCGTCCCGGCGGATGTCTTTGAATTTGCAGAGACTCCGGTAGCGCAGGAAGAACTCACTGTAGGTCCTCTGGCTTGGGAAACCGGCAGCTGAGATCCTGATTGTTTCGAGGACTCCGCAAGCTCGCAATTGCTGGACCGCTCGCACTGGGTTGTATTCGAACGCTTCTTTCGTGTCGTTCGGTTTTATACAACGCACGTAATGCGGGGTTGTCGCGTTCAGGGTCGCCATCAACATGTTCAGAGAATCACGGAATTGCGAGCCAACCTGAGAAAGAAGTACGTTTATCATGCGAATTCTAGTTCTATTGAGAAGTATCGATTCCTAAATGTTCTACCGTTTTCTTATTCTGCTTGGGCGAGCTGATGGCCGGCTTTTGCGCCGAGACCTTCACTCTCACATTGGGTACTACTAGTTTCGGGTCCTCGTCGGAGAACAACTTCTTCAGCAATTTGTTCTGAAAGTTGGCGGATGGAAAAGTTGGATTAGAAAGATTCGAGAGTAATTTCCTCCTCGCACTGATCGGGAACGTACATCTCCGTTTCGGAGCGCGTCAACCTGCTCCTCTATAACGGTGTCCCTGTTCTTCTCGAGGAAGCCGACGGTCTCGTACTGCACGCGATCGGCGAAGTGGTGAATAAGGAAGGCGGAAGTGCCGAACCTCGGTTTCTCGAAGTGCTTCAGCTGGCGGCACTTGGCGTAAAGTTTCTCCGCCCAGGAGCTGTCGGAACCCTTCGGCATCTGCGTGATAATTCGAATGAAGAGAAGACCAAATACGACTAGCACCGGCGGCTAAAGAAAATGGTGGAAGAGAAGATCTTTACTGACTCTGCACTCCTCGTCCAAGAGGTCGAGAATGCCGAGCTTCGCCTCGATGAGATCGATGCATGGTTGATTATCGTGGAAGTCAATGAAGGTCCACTCGATCTCCTCCTTCAAGTACTCCTCCTGCTCGAGCTTGAATACGTGCTGGTTGAACTGCTGCTGGAGCTTCTCGTTGGCATAGTTTATACAGAACTGCTCGAACGAGTTGATCTCGAAGGTCTCGAACCCGTAGATGTCCAGGACACCGATGAAGCACTGAGGCTTGTTCTGGGACTGGAGGGAATTGTTGACGCCCGCGACTATCCAACTGAAAAGCTCGGCATAGATGTGCTTGGCGAGGGCGTCCCTGGCGCCGCTCGCCTGCTCTACGTCCATCGGCTTGAGGAAGACCTCCCTCATCGAGACGATCTTCCGGTGGCAGAGCCACTTGCGCATCGCGTTCACGTCGGTGCCGAGGAGCTCGCAAATCGCCAGCAGGTGCTTGTCGGACGCCTACGGAAAGGGGCCGCCTGTTAAACCACCTCGTACACCTGGGGATACACCCTATCCCGCTAAGAAACTCCTCGCCGTCTAGTTCGGTTCTCTCTCTGATTGTTCTAGAAATATTTACTGAGATATGGCTCGCTTCGGTATCGCTCTCATTGTTCGCGCCCTGCGCCTCGGCGCTCCTGATCCCGACGTTCCCTAGGTGGATTATGGCCGCTAGTATACGGAGCATGTCGTCCTGCTGTCTAGACGTGAAGCCGAGCATCGTCAGCGCGTTTATCGTCTCGTCGAAGCATGCCAAATCGTCCACCCCTTCGATATTCGGATTGTTACCTTGGTTCAGATAGTGGAACTTGCTCTGGTGCGCCAGATGGAGATGCGGCAGCCGGCCAGCCGCCGCGCACATCTGATAGAAGATGTGGTAATTCCTCTCCTCGTGCGCCTGGAAAAACCCGTCTGGTTAAAACCGGAAACGGAATTCGCAACCGCGGAGAGGAATCCCTCGGCTTCCATACCTGGAAGACCACTCTCGACTTCTCCAGCAGGTAGGTCCTCATACTGGCACCGGTTATATGATAATTCTTATTGAACTGGATCTCAATGAACTTCCCGAAGCGCGACGAGTTATCATTCCTCGTCGTCTTCGCGTTGCCGATCGCCTCCATGATCGGCAGGGAGGCCAGGACCTTCTTCTCCACCTGGGTCTCCGTCGATGATCCGCCGACAGTGGCGAAGTAGCGCATCGTGTACTTGGCCGAGACGGTTTTCCCCGCGCCGGACTCTCCGGACACGATGATCGACTGATCGTGCCCTTCCCTAAATCAAACATTCATTTTTAATAATTGCCGGAAGGAAATGACTCGGAGATCTCGAAGTTCCCGACCTTTCGAGCTTGGTGTAGGCCTCCTCGGCGACGGCGAATATGTGCGGCTCCAAGTCGCCCATCGCCTGGCCCCGGTACGCCCATATCGTGTCATTGCCGTAGATGGGCAGCTCGTTGTAAGGATTGAACGCGACGAGGACGATGCCGCAATAGGTGTAGATGCAGTGTCGCTGAAAGCGAATCTGCAGGTTGTAGAGGACGGCGGGCTCGTGGAGGAAGGAGAGGGAGGTGAGGTTGTTCTCGCCGATAAGGATATCGGGGTTCCTGAGAGGGGGTAGGTCGACATCCGATTTGATCTCGAGGGTCTTCGCCTGATTCGAGTCATCTGTGCGGACCTTTAAGGTCGGCTGCTTTAACTTGTAATCTTCGAGGAGGATCGCGCCCTCCCAGACCCTCTGCGGATGGGGCACCCATACTCTGCCACCCTAAAAACAACACTCTCTCATTTTCTCTTAATTATCACATCCCCCCTCAAATATCCAAATTCATCTTTTATTAATCAATTCATCCAATTTATAATCGAAAACATCATTTTCGAACGAGTCCACGGTTCCTTCCTATCTATAGTCTTCGAGGAAGCTCGTAATTGGCTGGTGTTAAAGTTCCTTTTCCCGAAAGGGTGACCTGGTTTTCCCTCGACTAGAGGCCCAGTGAAAACGAGGTCGGCGATAGAGCCGTATCGATCTCAGGGGCGTGTGCGCCAATTCGGCGCTTATTATCGCGTTTCCCTCGTCTCCCGAGTCATCCGCCTCTTGCTCTCGCGGAGCAAGTCCAGCGGAGAAACGGACTCTTCATAATTCATATTTGCGGGAGAGAGGACTCTCGGCCGGTGGGAGGAGACTCTGCCCGATCGATAGGAGTATGTAACTAACGTCTTATAAAGACCCACTCGGTATGACCCCTCGAGCGACTGAGCTCCGTGCTTAGACTCCCTGTGTCAGGGTCTCCCGGTCGCCGAGTGCGGCGAATCGCCTTTCCTCTAACGGTATTCATCACGAAATTCTCCCGCGACACCGTCGCCCTGCTCGATTTATACCGCGCACGTCCACGCCCGAATTCGACCTGTTCCCGTTCACATGGGTTCTACTGACATTACGTGATCGGCAGGTATGTCGGCCAACGGTAAAACACCTTTTTCCGCGTGGGTCGCGCTCTTTCGTGGGAATTGTCTACAGGCTCATTCAATCACCGTTGGATTCCCTCACATTCTTAAAGTTTCATTCAATAAAAATGCCGGCGAATCAAAGTTTCAATGGTGAGTAATATAATAATTGTGAATGTTGGGTGTTATGTTTTAAATTGAATAGATTTATGTCTGTAACGATAATAAATTGATAATTTTAATTAGAGAGAGGACTGTTTACCAGTTGTGATAAAAAGTGGATGTTTGATAGGGAAATGGTTGGTTCTCCCATGCGATAGGTGCTATCACCGGGCATGGATACAACAGGTTACCGGAGCACGCGGCTGGATATGAGCGAGGGGATCAAGCCCGGAGCTCTTTAGCGGTTCGCCGGCTAACAGGATCAACTTATATAAGATGTAAATGTCGAAGTAAACCAACAAATAAGGAAAGATATTGGCTATAGCGAGCGAGGGTGTCGTTCGATAGGTCGTCGCATTCAGGGAGGAGAAACTCTGACCGTGAACTCTCCGTCTTTCACTCAGCTTGGACATGGATATCGCCGATTACGCAAGATCCCGTTGGAAGGACGCCCGGCAAAAGAGTGAGCGGTTTAGGTGACTCATTATGGAAGACGAGCCTCCCCGTGTCGCTGACCAGTCTCATCAACCATTTCATCCGTCGCTCTCCCAACTTTTACTTTCCAAATCCACCGCTTACGCGATCGGAAATCAATCCCCCGACTTTCCGCGCGTCCACACTCTCCCAGCTATCGCGTGGAAGAGACTTTATGGAGCACGAAGAGTCCCGCGCATTGCATAACAGTATTCGCGGCGAGGAAACCGCGGATGATGACTCGGCAAACGTCGCTTTTGACTCCGACATTCCCAGCGGGCAAAATAGCGTTGCCTGCTCAGGAATCGCTATCGAAATTGCGCAAGCAAACCCCATTAATCCGCGGGCGAATTTCTTCCTTCGAACTGCACTCCGCTCTCACAGCGAAACAATCGAGTAGACCAGCCGCGCGAGCGCTAGGAGCCACAGAGGTGGCAGAGAATCAGGAAGCGATGAAGCCTCGATGAAATGCGGTCGGGAGGAGCGTCGAGCAATAAGCATTTCTCGTCTCCTCAACTCGGAGAGGTAACTCTCGGGAAAGGCGAGTAACGGTGGTTCCAGGCCTCTTTGATTCTACTAAGTCCGACCATCGACATTTCCGAGGATCCTCAACCACCGGCATTACTTCGCCTCTAATAGGTCACTCTCAGTCGATTATAATAAGTCGGCGTAAGTCAGTTGTATAAGTGAGCCTTTTCCCCAGTCCAGGATTCAGAACGATATTTCCCGTGTACGTCGGCCGGGGTTCCCAAGCTTTCTAGCTGATTCACGAGCTCGCATCAATTATATTCCCTTACTCACGGAAGGCCAAGGAGAAAAAGCGCAATCGCGCCCGGGTTCTCACGACTGGCGCTCTTTAATTGAAAAGGATATCCAGAGAATTGAGACTCCCGACGACGCGCACGTGCGAAAGCCACTGGTTCAACCAGTGGGAAACGCCGGGTGGCTTTCCCTTTTTTTTAAAGGGGCGTCTAATTGAATCGCTCCCGGTCATTACATCAGACTGTAATCGGGCTGGTTGCTTACCCGGCAATTTGCATCGAGGAGGAGGACGCGTGGTTAATATGTCTGAGGTGTGTTATCTCTCATCTCACATGCGACCGGCAGCGCCGGTACTCGATCATCGAATCACTTGTTGTCACCCGCTACCTATCGACCCTGATAACGCCGAACGCCTGCAATTCTTCCCCTGATTACGCGCCTTATCGCCGATTGCTACACTCTGGAAGCCTCCAAGATTTGCTTCCGGTGAGCAATGCATTCTTAGGTGGTTTCTTTGGTGGTTTGATTAATTGATCTTGAGTGGATGGTTCGGTTGAGTAAGGTTTTTTCGAAGTGGTGTTTTGAACTGAAAATCGTGGCAGCGGTGGAGTTTCGCCCTCGCGGCGAGCGTAGCCCTCGTCACATGTTGTGTCTGAGCTTCGCCGAGCCTCCAGGGTTCTACGGCTTCTGTCGCGTTCCACCTATCCAAGGCAGCATTGTTCCAACTGCGCAACTTTATCCCACGCTAGAGAAGCACACCTTGCGTCTAGCATCATTTCCCCGTAACAGAGTGAAATCCGCGCGGCGCGGGCGGTTCTGGCTCTCGAATCGGCCGATCGAGAGCTTTCGACAGGTCGATCCAATGACCGCTGGCTAGTTCTGCACCTGTTGCCCGCTGCCGAGAGAGCTTTCGTCAAGGGGAACATACTCGTGGAACGCTTGCGAGTGCGAGGTCGTCCCATTTACTCGCAGTTAATTAACAGCCTGCGAAACTAGTGCAAGAGCAATTGCGCCGTTTGCGCCGCTGTCCCCGTTTCGACAAGTTCAAAATGACTGGCTTGAAAAGAGGAAGAGCGCGCGCGTTCGCGCAATCTTATCAGCTGGAGGCCGAACGCCCGCATGAATCACACTCTGCCGGGGAATCTGCCGGTCGAAATGAACCCAGCACCACCACGAGCTTCCGACCTCATCGACTATAATCAACTTCTCCACCTTCCGAGTCCTCAAATTCAACTAAAAAACGAGCTCCAGTTTTATAATCACGCAATTAGCTGAGCCCATTAATTTTAAGCACCAGATACGCTAGAACGTTACGGAGAACCCAGCGAAATAAGAAACTCGCAAATGAGGTGAGGAATAATTAGCCTGTTGTGCGATCGCCACGTAATACTCGGGACTGTGTACAGGATTAGTACAATTCTTAAGTAAGCCTCTTTTCACTGATACCGAGCAGTCTGCCAATTCTATTCCAGCCGAGAGAAGTGCGGTGCCTCCTTGTGCTAGTCTCGAAACTTGCACGCCGCGTTACGACACCTTGCGTCCTTTCACCTTTAAGAGCGACGGTCCACCGCGACCAATCATCCGAGTAAACTTCGCAGTCGACTTCTACTTATACTTCCAGGAAGGAGAAGCAGACTTTTCCATCCACGTGCCGTGAAAAAAGGTAAACAGAAGAAGTTTATCGGCCGGCAATGAGCGAGGGTTCAGGAGTAGAGGGGAAAGTAAACAGGCATCTAGGCACACACTCGTCGATAGATGAATGGTCTTATCGTTTTGACGGTGCGTCGGTGGTATTTCGAGCGCGACACCGTTCCGCTCGGCTATACCGCAAGGAGACCAGGAATTGGTCCGTCGTAGTCGTGGTGAGATCGATCGCGCACCCTCTTTCACCCTCTCCACGCCGCCCTGGAGCACTGGGAGCAATGCGTTCGACGTTATATTCAGGAATAACCGGGTCAAGTTTTCCGCCCACGGGGACTCTTTCGGGCCACGTGTGCGCCGGTGGTTCCGGTGCAACCGACAGGTTGCCCGGTGGTTTACCTGTGCAAATGTCAGCGGGGAAAGGCTGCGGGAAAATTGAGCCGTTTAGGGGAAGAATGTGGAGTGGAGGTTTGTTCCGAGGGTGGAATTAAACGGTTTCTGGTATTCTGAGGGGGTGATGGAGCTGGTCAGTGGGAAGTGAAGCAAGTCCGAGTGACTTAGGATCGTAGGAGAGGAGGTTGAGCGTGGGAACGCAGTGGCAGTTCTGCCCTGGTTATCCAGGATCGCGAATCAAAGGTGCTTCATGGGAAAGCGCGGCTAGGAATTCTTTTTCAAGCTCGCCGCGGGCAAAGGTCAACAGCTCCGATATCCGATTTCCCTGGCGAACTCTGCCAGGCATATATTCGGTTATATCAGAGCCCTCGGTGAAAGTGGCTAATGAACCGCGAGCGCCGCGGCGGAGGAGGGTGACACGGGACGGAAAATTATAGGGGAATTGGAGAGCCGCGTTGAAAGCCCGGGTTACATCTTACGAGGCTCGCGAGCGGAAGTCAAGTGGGATTGCGTCGAGCGATAAACCTGGCAATACTCGGCGGCAGATGCGAGTGTTCCTGCTCCGGCGCAAGGGTCACTTTTCTCGATGGCCGACCGCACGTCCGCGAGGTAAATCTATCTGGACGTCGGAGGTGAGTGGGATCTACTCTGGGGAGCGGACTTCCAACGACGGGGAATCTCGGAGCGTGAAATCCGCTGGAATCCGCAGCGCCTCGCGCGCTTGCCCCCGGGGAGCCGAGGAGAACGACCTATTCCTCGGAGACGTTTTGCTCCTCGCGAGAGAAAGGAGTCTACTCGCTTCTAGCCCAGGTAGAATCGCACCATCGCCGACTAATCCCGGCCGCATTCGCCAGCGTTCGCTTTACCTGCACAATTATTACTGGTTGAGGATAAACGTCGGTTTAATCAACCTGTAATCATTTTCAGGCTAAAGCTAATTTTGTTTTAGCTTTTTTTAAAATATTAATAATGTTGTAGTATAATTAGCAGTAGGGCTTTTATTTTATATCATAAAAACGTAGGCCTTTTTTATGGAACTTCGATTCTAAGCCCCTCGGGTATTCGAGGTGCGATTCTTAGACCCTTGAGTCTTCAAGCTTGGTTTCTGAGACCCTTCGGTCACACGAAATCTCCTAGCGTTTAATTTTTTAGTTAAACAATTGCAATTGTCTTATTCACCTACTCTATAACGCGCCACGGATACTTCCAGCAATTTCTGACTTTTAACAAAGCATAACAACAACTTCCCTACCATATTGGTTGACTTGGGACCGATTTAACTGTCCCACTGTTAATATGCCTTGTACGTCAGTGCACCTCCTGACCCTGACTTCCCAAGTTACCTTTCACACACGCAGCTATTTCTCTCGCGGCGCAATCCGCCGGACTTTATAGACCCGCTACAAACTTGTCCGACAAGTCTGCCGACCAACTTCCCATTGTCCCACGCGACTAATGGCTCTTCCTCGCTCCTACTCCCTCATTCGGATAAATCGCCCGCGGGCCGGCTGAATTCCGCGTGAAACTATGAGAAAAATACCCGGGCGACCTCGGGCGAGCTTGGCTCCGGTTCATTTGACGAGGGGCATGAATCACTGGGCGATGGAGTGCCACCAGCTTCTTAAAGGGAAAGGTACTATCCCGAGAGAAGTGTAGTACGCTCCCAGACTTCGGTCTAATATCGTCCTTCGTGAACTACTATTAATCTCCTGGAGTTACTCTTCTAGGGAGTCTGGGGGGTTCTTTTTAGATTTTTCATGGGAAGTTTCATGTTGGACTTTCTGTCGAGCATTGTTGTGTATTATATTGTTTATTTGATAGAGACAGTCTGGCTTTATTATTTTATAATTGAGAAATTCATTTATCAATTTTTATAAGATGTAATTTTATATGATGTTGTTTAGGCAGAAACTTTATTTCCTTATAGAAGATAGCAGATTTAATATCCATAAAAGTTAATCAATAAGATAGCAAGTATAAATTTTAAAAATAAATTTAAGATTATATACAATAAGCTCGCGTATAATTAAAATTGCCAGATTATTTACAATCCCTTGCTGATTTCTATTAACCAATTGCCTGATTATTTGAAACACTAGACAAACACTAGTGAATCACCCTGTAATCATGTCACCCAGTTTAACTCTGGATTTAGGTCTGAGCACTCCCGGCTCTCCGGCCTCCCAGCTTATTGATCTCACTTTCGAAAAGAAATCCTAGGTCCCAAACCTAAACTGGCCCAGTGTCAACCGGGGACCACTTCCGTGATTGCGATCTCGCGTCGAGCCAAACACTCTTCCGCGGTGCACACCCCTTTTCGATTAATCGCTCGCTCTCATATCGGATTCCAGCTCGACGATTAGACGCGGAAGGAGAGCTCGGCGCATCACTTAGTCATCGGATTACTATGAAATTCGCCGGCGAACGTGTGTGTTTACAAGCCGCGATTGCGGACCAGTGTTGTAAAGCGCTGTAGACACCGTGTCAAAGTCGATTCTAAGTTGTACGCGGTTTGGGAACCCTGGGGAACCATGAGGACAAATGATTTTCCATTAGAATCATTGCCCATTACTTTGTTATTTCTCGTAATACACGCAAGTATATTATTTCGAAAAATTCTATGAGGTTTGAGAACAATCTGATTATTTTTTATACGTAAATATAATTGCGGAAGCTTTCGCGAAGGCCGAATAATAATTATACACTTAACAAGCCCGGAGAATATTGTGAGTAGCTTGGTAATGATGATGACGCGGTTCTAGGGTTTCGAGAAGTCGACGCCGCTGTTTACGCGAATTACTTACGCCCTGCGCGCAAATTGATTGCCCCGTTGCCGAACGGTTCTAATGAAGAAATGACACTCTCTCCCAGCGAACGGCATCACGCGGCTCGTTGCTCTCCGATATCCCGCAAATTCCCCCCTGGCAACTTATTCCCTCGAAAGCGGAGTATCGGGGCTGCACGAAACACGATGCGCGCAAGGTGCATGCTCCGGAATGTGATCGATCTGTCGGATGCTGATACACGAGTCGCTCGGTCCATACGAGCTCCATGCGCGCGGCTGCTAGTACACCAGCCAACCCTCGAATTCGGATGGAAAAGAAACAAGGATAACCGAAGCACGGAAAGATTAATAAAACCAGTCCAACTGGAGATTTCAAGCTGAGCAGGAAATACATCTGGTGCGCGAGAGAGTGCGCGCTCGCGGATTCAAAAGAATCGGAGAACTGGTGTAAATGTCGCGAGGTGAACCCACCGTTCACCTGGTTCGGCTGGGCTCCTGTTGAGACGATCGAGAGAGGAGATTGAGATGTTTTACCTTCACATACAACTCCCTGGTAGTCATCGCTGGTCCAGGTGTCCCCTACCTGGGCCTCGGGTCAGGTACGAGGCCTCTTCACCCCGGGCACACGCGCGCACTCACACTTGCACAGAGAAACCCTCACAAGCACCCTCCGCTCGAGAACTAGAGAGCGCGAGTGTGCCTACGGCATTTGTCGTGCGCGATCGCGATCGCAAGTGCTCGCTCTTCCAGCGAGAGAACCACCGCGCTCTAACTTCTTCTTGGTGAGCCGCTTGTGTACATGCCGTTCGGGGGGGTTGTCAGGCTCGCCCGAGCGCTCTCACGGCATGTTTCTGTTTTCCTTGCCTTTTTTTCTCTCCACCCGCACACACGCGCAAATCCCACAGGCACACGCACTCGCTCTCCGGCTTTTATCCTTGGAACGGCGGATAGTCCGATTGGCAGTCGATTTCCGCGGCTGACAGCCGTTCGATGGGACCTTGCGGGCCTTTCAGCACCACCTGGGGAGATGCGTCGACGTGCGTCAAAGGCGGAGTGTGTTTGCAGGCGGAGCGTCCGATGTCACACCGGCAGCGGGACGAGCGCGCTTTTTCGCGAAGGTCGTACCTCCACGTAAACGTCGTACGACGGCACTGCCACCAGCTGGCTCGTTATCGGGTTTAGATTCGGCGCCCCCTACCCCCCGCCTCGCCACCGACGCCGACGCAAACTCTCGAGGACGCAGCCGCGCAAGACCGGCCTCTTTTCTCCTCTTTCAACCCACGAGAGCGGAGAGTTCCAGCTCCCTCGCGCTGCTGCGATCGAAGAACGCGCAACGCGCCATCTTTCCACCTGGTCGCACAGCGACCTGCACTAGAGTTACGTGTTGTCCAATGGATGCTGGTACCAATCGGCAGGTTCGGGTACTAAGTGGCTGATTGGTCCGCGCTGCATGATTGGCAGGAGAGCTTTATCGGAATTTACTTGGAGTGAGAGACGGTTTTCCGAGGGAGGTAAAGCAGGTTTTAATGATCTAAGGAGTTGAGGGTTTTATTGGGTAATTTCACCGGGTGCGGTGAGATAGTTTATCAATGATCGTGCGTGGTACGCTGTTGAAATCGTGGAGGTTCTGGTTTGACGAAGACAGGGCAGATAGCTGTTGTATCAGTCGCAAAACATCAGCCGCTTGCTCGAATGATACTTTATCGGCGCTGGTGAGAAGAAAATTGTGTAAGTTCATCGAATCGGGCAGAAATGATCCGTGCAACGGAGTGGCGGGTCTTGGACTACTAATTCCTTGGAGCATATTCATTTTGGAGCTAAAAGTAGCGAAAGATATTGAAACTAGACGAGTTGAAAAAATGTTGAAAAATCGGAAAAATAGGAAGGGGTAGCCCTAACAATATTTCGATTATCCGAAAGTTTCCCGATTTGTCCGAATACATGATTTTCAACACTTCAGACTTAGAAACTAGGATTCTTATTCAATAAGTTTCACTGTGACAATTGAAACCAGTCACCGACAAGTACGAGCTCCCATTCTGCGGCAAACTTTACAAAGCAGAGTAGACTTGGGAGACCTAGCCTCTACAGTAGGACAATAGCTCTATCCACCGTTAAGCATAGTTTACCGCAGTCGGAAGGAGTCCAGCATACATCAGCCGAGCATTGCAGTCTAATAGATCGCCTCCTCCAGGATGGCATTCTTCCAACTGATCCTGGAAGCGCGGCGCGCGGAAAAAGCCAGGCAAAACTACGAGGACGAGAAGTTCCGTTCGATTGAGATCTCGCGCGGAGCCAAGCCACATTACACTCTGGGCCAGCGTCTGCGTATGAAGAAATTGCGGTGAGATAAATCATCCCATCCAATCTCTCCATCTAATTGATTCGCTAATCAATCTATACGAAAGTCAGATGCAAGCGGAGGATGAGGAACTGTTGGAGGAAGATGACTTCCTGTCCGGAGGACTCCTGGTTCCACAGGAAGGCGGTGGCGCTGCGAACCGACGGGAGTTTCGAGAATTATATTGCTAAGAGTATATTAGGATTCTTTGCCGGCGTTTTTCTCACGTACATCTTCTTCGTCTTTTTCGTCCTGCAATTGCACTTTGCACTTTCATCGGCGACAGTAATCTGCACTGTCATTGGAATGATCCTCACAGTCGGCTTAGCATTCTCCCTAAGAGTCAGGTGACCTCATCAACTAGGACTCTTTCATCGTTTTAATGAACGATTCAATTTAAAGAGAATTTTCATTGGCAGATGCGTAGTGTTTCTTTTGCTACCGCAATTCTTCTCGAAACGAGGACGACACGCTTTGATGGCGTACATTCTGATCCTGGCGCTGACGGGACCCGTGAAAAATATCCTCCACAACGTGGGCGTCCTCTCGGAGAGTCTCACTTGCGGACAGGAGCAATTAAAGGAGGCGGTGAAGATGATCGTCGATTTAATTAAGCAGCCATTCTACGCGCTTCGTGAGGCCATTTCCAAGGTCATCAAGGGAGTGAAGCTCGTGGTGAAGAACATCAAGCGCACCCTGCTCGCTATAAAACGACTGGTCCTCAGTATACGTAATTCTGATTCATTAGAAGCGGTAATTAATCAAGTTAATCAATTCCTCTGACTAAGTTTTCATGAATCTTTCAGTTCGCGTTATTAAGTCTGTCTTCCAATGGCTCGGTAGTATTGTAAATATGTGTAACAAGAAACTTGGCACTCCGTTCGACCGTTGCCAAAGGGTCTTCGAGGGCGCAGTCGCCGATTGTAAGGCTAAACTCGGCCCAGTTGTTGGTGGGATTTGTAATTTGACTTACGTCGTTGGGGCTCTATGCTACATAGTGAAGCCCCTCGATTTCATTTGTATGCTGGTCTCATACATTTCTGATACTGTCGTCGATGCTGTTAAAAAAAGTAAATCGACTTTATTTTTATAATATTCTGGTTTAATTGTTATCTTGATGCAATGATTTCGCTTTGAAGAGATCAGGAGATTCACGGCTCATATGAAGGCGATGTTCTACGTGAAGATCAAGTTTTCCCACTCGTTCCACTTCGAAACGAACCAAAGCAAATCACTGGGCGCAGTATCGAAAGGAATCGTCGGGGAAATACACGCGAGGACCGATCGATTCCTCGGAGTCTTCGATTTTATGAGCTTCCTCGCGACTTTCTTCATCTTCTTCATGCTCCTAAGGTAATTCTAGCGGAGTTCGAACCGAGGTTCTATTAAAAAGTCACGAATCCATAGGGTAATTCATTATCGGTACAAATGGTTGACCAGCGAGCGCTTCGACAATCGATACATCACCGAGGATCTGAGGAAGATCGACTTGAGAAGAGCTCGCCAGGATAAAGAGACTGTTCTACCATTGAATCATCGAGAAAAGAGACGATACACCACGTTAACGTCGATTGGTTTAATCAAAGCGGAGAAGCTCAAACTGGCGAGATCTGCGGTCTTTTTGGGAATAACTACTTTCAAGATAATCGTCTTCATCTGCATAGATTACAGTCTCTATTGGATCCTAAGCACCATTCAGTATCACGGCCAGTTCGAGACGAAGGTGCCTGCCATTAAAAACTCTTTTATGCAAATCGCTTTTTAATACGAAATTCTCGAAAACAGATCCAAGAGCCGAATGTTGTAAGTCTACACGTCTCGGGCGATGGTTACTTGGCCCAGTTGTATAGAAGTATTGTGAAAGCTTTCACCCCTGAGAGCAAGGAGATGGAGATTAACAGTGTCCCGTGCCTTCCCGATCCCAATCAGCCCAATTACGATCGATACGCTCAGATTATATTCTTAATCATCCTTTGTTGGATCATAGTTGTGTTCGAACCGTACGGTTTGAGGATCAGACAAGTAGTGATGTGTAGCTACTACCCAAACAGGGCGAAACAACGAGCAGCCTGGCTCTACAATCACATTATCAGGTAAACGGAAACTCCTTTTCTGCACTTCGATCCTCGAATTGTAGCCTAATCGAATTTTAGCTCCGACTGCGATTAGGTCGCGCGGCAGTTTCCTCAAGTTCGCCAGGCGCCAGCTGAGGCGGAAGTTCGGATTGGCTGATCCTGGAACTGTGGAAACAGTGACTTTCACGGAGAGATTGGTCGCTCGGTGTCCAATTCTCAATCTCTGCTTTTCCACTCGACAGAAAATGTGTTTGCTATGTGGAGCAGTTGAGAGGTCGGAGGATAATCCTCATATCAAGTGCTCGACGCCTGGTTGCGTCGGACTTTATTGCATCGCTTGTTACGCGGACCTGCACAATTTGTGTACGATTTGTCGGCAACCGGTGGAATATGGCGATTTGTCAGATATCAGCGAGGAAATGTTAATATTTTAGGGTTTATTGTTCGTTTAATTTGATTTGATTGTTCGTTTATGATTTTGGATTTTGATGGTTTAGAGATTCCTCGGATGATGGGCTGCAATCGTTGAAGTGGAGGACGAAGGTCCTTCCAGGCCAAGTATTATTAAAGGACGGGCAGTTATTTAAGCCTGAAATTAGTGGGGCGAAAGAGACAAGTGAGTTCGAAGGGGAGGTTCTCGAGAATGGGCCAATGCCTGGCGCAAAGATAATTCACACATTTAAGGGACTGGATATAATGAAGGAGAAATACAAACAAATCGATGATGATACCCGCGAAACAGAATCAAGTTATAGTTACTGTAAGAAACCTAGTATTGACAAAAATCGAATAATGGAAAAATATCATTATAAAACCTTTCGTTCCCAAGCTTACCAAGACTTGTCCTCTCCTGAAAGAGAACTCGACGAGGAAAGAATTCCTTTCAGAGACGTTGAAGCCCAAGTCCCACGGGACGATGTGACGATCCAAGTAAAAGAATCAATTTCTTAAAATCCAATTAGAATTCTTAAAGCAAAACTAATATTTCATTCAGATCTTTAACGAGCCGTCGGACGACGAAAGAGATTCGAGTAGCTTACAAGGAGAGCATGACTTCCTAGAAAAGGATCCTCGCACGAAACAAGATGCCAAGTTAAAAAGAGGACTCTGTCCTTCTTGTCAGTGCCGAGTAGATAGCGGCTCCTCCACGGCATCCTATTCCTCGGAAGAGAAAGACGAGCCAGCAGACAGCAGCGAGGAATTGCTCCTGAAGGATCGTCCAGATAAGAAGAAACGCGGTCGAATACGGAACATAGTGTCGAGGATTCCCTGCCTCGGCGGAAACGAGGTAGAATATCCGTTCGGGCACGGATTCCTTAGATAAAAAGGACCGCCCGATGGATGAGGGATGATTTTTCCAGGACACCGGGGATGACAGCGACGAGGACGAGATAAGAAGCCGGCATTCTTTCGTCGAAAGGATCGCAGGAATGTTTCAAGGTCGACATTCGGAACCACCGTATAGGATGTTACAAAGGACACAGGACGAGAGTGTATCTTCGTCCTCCGAGTCCTGTAACTGCGATGATCATAGAAACAATGTTAATTTAGACGAATTTCGAAAGAGGTTCTCCACTAAACAATTCCCAAGGTATTGTGCCCTGAGGTGGGCAAATTAAAAAACAAATCATCCGAGAACTTGACGCGGAGACTTACGGTTTAGATACTCGGCGGAGCGTTCGGAGGTGACGTGTTATGAAATCAATGAAAGGCGTGGTTGCGGAGAAGATATCAATGCACTGTCGGACACAATGACATCCGGTGATAGTCGGAAGCTGAGCACATGGAATATCATCGGCGATGACGCTGCCGTAAGTCCCCCAGACTAAACAATATTTCACGCGTTTTCTAAATTTAAATCAATTACTAACTTCGATCACTGGCTTCTCCTTAGGGTTCGACCCCTGCACCCGGATACGGAGTGAAATGCGGCCAGATAGATAAAGCCTGTTTACAGGGGCGAGATTCTGGCAGCGAGTCAGACTCCAGGAATACGTCCAGCTCACAATTCGCCATGGGATGCTTGTACCAATACGAAGACTCCCTTTTAAGAGAAGAAACTAGTCCAAATAGGGAAAACTATTTTCAAGAATTCACAGACACATCGAGAAGGAGCTTAGTTGCTCGTCAGAATTCCGAATTAATCGAGGAACTCAAAGATTACAATATGCTAAAAGAAATCCGGGAAAGGGAAGCTAGAAGTGTGGAACCAATCAGCCTGCCACCGGAAGAATCACCTGCCATCCAATCGCAAGATGGAAATGCAGAGATCAAACCATATGGTTCAGTAAGTGCTAGAATTAAGGGGATGTAGACCTGTTACTCTCGTAATTGTTATATATCTTCTAAAAAACCAGATTGAAATTCTGATTTTTATACCTTGAACTACTGTGCAAAGAGGCACCAATAACAGTTCAAATGGCAAAACTGTAATTACAAATTAAAACATATGCAATTACGGAGATTACCTATCTTACATCCCCTTGATTGTTCGATCACGTGTGAATGAAAATCTGAGAGGGTGGACGTATCGGCAGTCTGAGGCATCGTCGGAAATAGTGCTTGCCGCAAGCGTGCTGCCCTATCAGCAGACCGAGGCTTATAAAAACGTGGTGAGTGAACTTCGAAGAAGAGCTATTCTCAGAGGCGACAGGGGCCCTGGGAAATCCTCATCGACGACACCATTGGACACCGAATGGATTGATAAGCCTGACGACTCTCCTTCGATACATCAACTCTTTGGACCCCGAGCGAGTGATGCAACCAGCGAGTCGCCCGACGTCCTTACTGAAGACTGCGACGATTTTCATCATGCGCTTCTTGATAGCACGTGCGATGTCTGCAAAAACTGGCGGGAAACATCGAGCGATGATCCGTAACGCGAATTTCCATAGATTTAAGTGCTAAGTTCAGTCCAATAAACGATCTTCTACAAATTCAGATTGTACGATTGATTTTAAGTAAACACACCTTGTTAACTCGCATAACCGCAACTGACAGTTAAAATGCAAAATTATAAAGTACAGAAGCGTTAAATCCAGGACTCGGATGTTTTTCTGGGAGGCTTTATGAGAATTGGACTTAAATCATCCGCGGATCCAGCCGAAATCCGACGATAAGTCGAGACCCCGGCAATACATGGGCACAGTAAAGATATGGCAGGATTACAACTGGGACGATTAGCGGCGAGCAAACGCGGCTCTCGCACTGTTGGTTATTAAACACCATTGCGCAACGATAACCGTAACTCGTAGCACGCACCAGCTGTGCCAGGAACCGAGAGAGAGATGTCTCCGCGGCGATCTCCGAAATCCCAGAATCGCGCAGTGCCCGTTCGAAGTGGAATCGTCGAGCCGAGGCGAGGCAAGATAAAGCGGGGAAAAATCAAGAGTGCAGAATCGAATCGCAGCCGCGGCTTGCGCAAAGTGGCCACGCGATGCCTCGACCCTCTAATTATAGAAGGTCAGACTCCAAAGCCGGTAAACACGTGTACCATGATCTGCCCCAAGATGTAAAGATCCCTCGAGAAACAAACCGGCTCCGCCCGCCGGAGAAAAACATCTCCAGGATCCACGAAACGCGCCCATCGAGACCTTCCACCTCGCCGTCGAGCAACAGTCCGATTTCTAAGGAAGCGGCGAGGTCGATGAAAATAGATCGAAAAACAGCTCTTCGAAAGCCAGACAAAGGGAGGGAATCTACTGCGAATTTGAAGGAATTGATTGAGAGTTCGATTAAGACTGCTATGCTGAGCGTCGCCGATGAGCGTCGATTGGTATTTACCTTCTGAATATTGTTAAAACTTGGAATCTTTTATTAAAAAGGCGAGTAGTACTAATTTAGGATTTTCAGAAGAAAAAAAGGAAACTCGGTGAGACTAAAATGGTGGAAATGGAGAGCCGGAAAGGTCGATCGAGACATAAAGACTTGATTAGGAAAGACCAGAACAAAGAGGCATTGTGTCATCGATCCAGATCAGTATACACTCGATCACATCGCACAAAGCAACAAGAAAAGTCAAGGAAAAGCTCGGGTCGAAACAAACACAGTAAAAGCCGCTCGAAATCCGAGGACACTCGAATCACTGACAATCGTCAGATGACAGGGAACGTAAACATCTTCATCTGCTCCGAAGCCACCGACGGCACTCAAGTAATTACCCTTTCCCTTCTCAAAGTTATAATTACCACCAATACAGATAGCACGCGATTCTCCCGATAAAACACTCTGTTTACGTTACAGGCGAGAAGTAAACCGCCTGATCCCCCGCCTTCCACCGGCAGCCGCGAAACCAGTTCATTTTCGACAAGCGAAATCTCCGATTCGCAACTGGGGGAATCGACCACCTCGTCCAGTCCTCCCGACAGCGACAGGATCAACGGGAAAGTCGAGATTCAAAGCTCCCAGAATACCGGAAGCTCCATTAGTACTCCGACTTCCCCGCAGAATCCGGCGGATTCCAATTACACTAAACAATTAAAACTAGAAAGTAAACTCGCGGCTAATAATACAAGCAAAGAGCCGGTGGAATCCGCGCAATCCATTGTAAACGTGGATCGACCTATTGCCAGGAGCCTCGGCAAATATCGCGCGGGTATTGACAGATCGGATCCGTCTTTTTTTAACTCAAGGCTCGCTGGTGATAGCGAGCGACCCTGGAGCAGAATCCAGCCCTCGAGAAACCCGGCAAGTTCGCCGGTTGACGAGCCTCCATCGCTGAAATCCAATGTCGAGGTTCCTATCTCTCGGCGAAATCAACGCACTCCTGATTGGCGTCGCCAGAAAGATTCGCCTCGCAAGTTCTCTTGTATTAGAAATCCAAAATTCGTGCCAACTCGCAATGACGAATGCACGCGTCGACATTGCAAGCGGAAGTTCGTTCCGTGTCCTTTTCTCGGGCCGGAGAAACGCTCGCTGCTTTGCTCGGCTTGCAACAGGTGTCCTGTTCAGGAAGAGTCGACGGATTTCATTGAAAATAGCAGTAATTATTGTCGAGAATCGCAGACTCGGTTGTCGGCAAATACCTGCAACAGAGGAGACGTTAATAATTATGGCAATATTAAGAAAAGCGAAAGATTAGCTGAAGAGCACGTGACTTCGATCGTGGAGTACGCGGGCGACATTGGCCGTGTCGAGGCTGGAGTTATCGCGGATTCGAAGAATCTGGATGGCTCGAAATCGAGAATGAACGACGAGAGAGAAGTTAGGAAGGCATCGGTAATCGATGTGGTCGCTGTGAAGGAAGCCGATGGTGCACAAAATGAACCAATTAAAGTGACCGGTGTCAAGCAGACGATAGATGCAGCTGAAAATGAGAAATTAGAGAACGAGAAGGTTAAATCAAATGAAGCCGAGGGTAAATTAACCGCACCGGTCCAATCGACAGCGAAGGAAAATGATCAAGTTCCAAAGAAACCGGAACCACCGCCCCAACCTCCAAAGGTTCAAGCCCCACCCAACAATCCTGCCAAAGAGAAATTATTAAAACTCGTCCGAGTCATCGATCGCAAAAACATTGCCAAAAGCACCAAACCCAATCCCGAGCTCCCAAGAGTTCCAGGTAGGCCAACCCCCAGAAACCCCGATCAAGTTAGATTATCGCCAATAATAAAGCAGAAAGTTCCCCAAAAGGACAGGTCAACCAAAGTTCCTCTAGAAAAGGGGCAGAGGCAGCTGGGACCAAAAGCCATGAAAGAATCAGCCAAGAGATTCATCCGCGCGAAAGCGGGCATTCCAAGAGCGTCTGGTCCGCGAGGCAAAAGGGCCGACGTCCGTGAAAATAAGCAAGTGCATTCTCGACAGACTGCAAGCACGAAAAATCTCCAGTCAAAACAAGCGATAAAACCGAACGATTCGCAGGCTGCGCGGCCCAAGTCCTTCAAGGAGCGACTGCGAGCCTCCCTCTTTTACAGGCTGATGTTGAAGGTGTTGAATAGGCTGAGGTGCAAGTCGAAGAAGGAAACGGGCAAGGGCGAGAGTACAGGGAAGAGCCCGACGGGTGGCACTGCTGTGACGGAAGAAGATAATCGAGCCGAGAAGTCCGACGCGAATTCGCAAAGTCGTATTAGGGCATCGCGTCAAGATAGGCGTCAAGTCCGATCTGTTGTTCGCAGGCCAGCTGTATCAAGGCCTGCCGATAACAAAAAGCACACAGCCGCCGCGGGTTTCCCAGCGAAAAAACAGAAAACGCCGCAAGATAAGAAGGACGCGCTGAGTGACGTAACTGCGACCGATAACCTAGCGATCGTCGATGGTCCGATGGGAGCAGAGAAAAAAGAGGCTGACCCAAATTCACGTAGACGAGTTAAGCCCAAGTTGCTCACTTCCATCGCGACTAAGCGAACTTCTCTATCCACTCACCAGAAAGTTCTTCCGGGTTCGAGGAAAATCGAGGGTGAAGAGAAGGTACCGGAAGCTGAATCAAAAGCCGAAGATGAAGCTTCAAAGGATAAAACAGCGAAGGATTCAGACTTCGTTAGAATCGAAGAAGAGCAAATGAAGGTCCCAGTCAAGGATACTAAGTCGCAAGAACCAGACTCCCAGGCTCGGAAATCTAAAGATCCTCCAGAATCAACTGAAACAGAACAGGGAAAAGTCTCACTCTCGGAAAAAGTAGAATCCATTGTTGAACCCAAGATGGAAACAAAACCCGCGCGACAATCCGTCGTTGCAAAGGATACGATCGAAAGTGAGTCAGTGGAAGTCCGAGTTCCGCAATCGGACGCTGCTAAGGTCGACACCGCCGGGGCAAGTGCACCTGCGCCAGCGCAAGTTCCTCCTCAAACTATTCATATTGCCGAGAGCATTCGTCACCAAGTGAAAGTATCCGAAGATATCTGCGATCAGGCGAAATGTTCGCATTATCCAAAAAGTTGCCTGAAGCGTCCGAAAAGGTTATCGGAGCGGGAATCCCAGGACTGCGAGTGCAGGATGGGAAACGTGTACTTGGAGCGAAGGCCGCGAGTGGAAGCCAGGTAAAATTGACTATTATGTACTCGAAGCGCAAGAATGCAGCGGCTACTGTTGATCGAACAGGTGCGAGTGCGGAGGATGCCAGAAGCGAGACGGCAATCGGCGTCACGAGGGAGCCTTGAACTATGGCGATAGCATCTCCAGGAGGGAAAGACACCGATGCAGGAGGACTCTAGTCTGCCTGTACTGCGACAGGCCTCGAAACAATTGCGTTTGCAGGCCACCTCGACTCTGCGCCTGCTGCAAATTATCGGGCGATCTCTGCAAATGCCGGGACCAAGAACAATGCTATCGTCGCAGGATCCTAGTCCCGCACGAAGCTACTTTCCCCAAAACTAAGAGAGAACTTCACCACCTGAAAAGGGACACTGGCAAGTACGAGCCAGGTATTAGCGAGGCGTGTCGGTGCCACGAGAGGACGAAATTTCCCCAGTCCAACAATCCACCCTGTGAACAGTCCAGTTTTGAAAACGATATTACCAAGGATCGATTTTGCCAGGCATGTGGCGAGGCTCCTTGCACCTGCGAGTGCACAGTAAAAGTCGACGACAGGGGCAAAAGTCACAAGAACCCTACCCAAGCACAGTTCGACAACAAAATCGCAATTAGATGCAAATGCGAATATTGTTTACCGGTAGGCGAGTGCAAACGGCAGAGAGGCCAGCAGGTGAAGCAGATCAAGTCGAAGTGTTGTTACAGCGAAAGCTCGGTCTGCGCGTAACTGGTCTAGACGAGTGCTCGGCGCTGAGTAATCTCGTAAACACTGGCCGGTGAAATTCGGCGGGCGCAATGAGTATCGGGGAAGCCACTATAAATAGTGAGGGAGTCTTTGAACCGGTCGCTCGCAAGGGCACCGATCGACCACCGATTGACCGATTAATCGCACGCTCTTCCACATCCCCAGTTAGGCACTTTTTTATTGCATTCCTCGGACGCGATCCGAGGCCGCGCAGGTGCGCTGATTCACGGAATGTTCCCGTGGAGGAAACGGAACTGGGGCCAAGGGGAAAACTGGAGACCTGGACCACGCGTGTCAAGTATACATCAAACTATTGACAGATCTAACTGTTTCGTAAATTAAAGTTATCGTCATCGACACAAGTAGACTACAAAACAAAAGCGATTGCTTAACTTACGGATTGACTAAGTGCAATACTTCTATTATTGAGGATAATATTATGTAAAACCAGTGGAAAGTCCGTAAAATGAATGACTCTTCTTAGCAAATCCCTACGATTAAGCCTGCGAAGTTGAGCGAAAGCCTGAATGAAGTGTACGCTTCTTAACAAAAAAAAACGGTGAAAATACGAGTTATATGAGCGTCGCACCTGCAATAAAGATAGTAGTGAGTCCTACGCAAACCTACGCCGAAACTTGCCCGACAAAGTTCCTTCAACTCGACCTCCGTGTCAATAGACGCGCTCATATCCTTGAAAAAAGAAAATACAAAGTGCGCGTCTCACCGAATGACAGCGATTACGTTGTCGAGGTAGTGATAATCGCAGGGAGCCGGAGCTTTTTTCTGGTAATGCCCCCCCGAAAACGTGTACTCGTCCAGTGCTCCTTTGCCGAAGTGCCGGTGGAGCCGCGTTAAGAAGCCGGTCGCGGGAGTAGGGGGTATCTTGAGCTGCATATAAGATGCTGTTCCCCTGTTTTACTAGACCGGTACCAGCCGCGGACGGCTAAAGACTGCGTGGATACATACGGATTAGTTAGTGGAAAGCAGCGGCGCAGGCATTGCCAGCGGACACTCGGCCGGCCGGAGAGAACCTTTTTCCTTCCCTTCGCTTTTCACGGAGCATTGTGCGAGAGAGCGCGCCGCGCGCACAATCGAGAAAGTCCAGTCGAGTGCCTTTTACTCTCGGCGTCCCTTTGCAATTCGCCTGTCGCCTTGCACCTGCGCCTGCAGAGTGACCAACGGCTCACCGCTAGAGTCTCGGCTGATCGATCAGTCGATTTCATTGACCGGCGGAAGGAAATCGTCGCAGTGTGCGCCGGGGAAGATGGAGATCTGCAGCGAGGAGAACAGGCTGGCTCAAGTCTCGTGCGAGAGGTCGTCCAAGAGCGGAGGATGCCGGCAAGGGAAGATCTTCTCCCTTCGGGAACTCATCGACGCTCTGCACGACGCCTTCAAGACCGACCACGTGGACATCGACCATGTGCAGGATCTAATGGCCTCGTACATTAGCAATCCCGCCGAGTGGAAGAAATACGCAAAGTTCGACAGATACAGGTACGTTCGGCGGCCCCGTTCTCTCAAGCGGCTCATTAAGATCTCCGCGTGGAGTCAACGCACTCACACCCGGTGTCTTAAATGATTAATTGCAATAAAAAGAACGAGATTCCCGCAGTCAACTGACGTATCCCTCAACGCGAGTGCAACACTCGATAAGCCACCAAAATACGTTTCGCAATGAAAGAAAAACATCGCGTTTGAACTCGCGATTGCCAGGCGATCGAACACAAGGAATATACTAAAGACGTCATCGAGCGGCTCTGAATACATTCCCGATATCGTTCGATCCTGCTCCAATCAGATTGCGCGAAATTAGTGGGCGAGGGGGCCACGCCATGGAAATACACGGCAAATATTTTCGATGAAACTCGATGCGCATCGCGCGCGGCTTTTTCCCCGCGCGTAAATCAAACGTTCTGCGGGACGCGTGCGAGAGCAATTGTGAAATGAAATTATAATGCGGCGAAGTTCATGGTGGGTTATCGCTGATTACACGCGTATGTACACATGTATTTCCCTCGGCAGGCGAATTTTTTTTCGCTTTTATCCGCCGCTTTCTCGGTCTTCCTCGCACTGATATACACGCGAGACCCGTGTGAAACAGTCGGTGTCGTCCATCACCGCTGTAAGTCAGCCTTGGTCCCCGGAGTGACCCGGAACAGACATCTCTCGAATCGCCGAGAGGTGACTGCTCTTACAAATCCGCGAGAAAAGTGGCGCCACACGGCCAGCTACCTGATCCCCCACGAAAATCGATCCCAATCAATTCCTCCTCCGATCAACCGATACAACCGTGTAATTCCACTGTTTGTTGCTCAAATCACATACCTCCTGATCTGTTTACCAGGAAAAGAGTATCACTAAAATCAGTGTTGTTATCCACGCGACAGATGCGCAAAACCGTGTTATCACCGCTATCGGATTAACACCTGTCCTAACTGAAAGAAAACCTCGGAATTCCTTTTTTCAAGGGAACTCCCGTTAGCCAGTGGCGCGAACACCCGGGAGCATCATACTTGTCGACGCAGCGCTCGCGACCCGTTCCTCCGGAACGATAACAGCGAGGGTTCGAGAATCGGCGGCCAGCGTTAATGAGCTGCGCGGCGATAATAAGCGCGGTAAATTAATCGATCGAACGCATACTACAATGTACTGTTTACGTTCGCGATTACGAGCGGCTCGACAAATAGTTTGTAATAGCTGGCGCATCCACAGACGCGTATCTCTCATTAATAAGGAGCGAACGATTGAAAAGCTTGTTTCCTACACTCTCGAATCCAGTGGGAGATTTACGTTAGCAGATGTAAGCGATTCTTCATAAAAAAAGAGAGATTATCTAGCTGGCAGATGGCAGGGCAAAGAGGAATTAACCGAATGGAGCCGGTATTGATAACAAGTGTGATGGAATCGTTGCTTTGCTATACGCAATTCCTCCGAACATGACCGATATTTACCAGCGCGAAAGTGTGGAAACTGTAGCGCGTGTCTCCGAGACGCGCGCAATAGGCTTTTACGCAAAGTGGAACGGAGTCGAACTACAAGTCTAGTAACACAGCGACCTATCGTGCGCGCTCTCCCAGCGTCGCTTCAACTACGCCAATTGTAAAAGGAGAATCCCGCTCTAGGCAAACGGGGAAAATCCCTTTCACCCATTCATCTTCCAGTCTAGCGCGTTTCCGAGGGATTCGTGGAATTCCGTCGTTTCTACGTGCGCTCCGAGCGATGAGTACCCCAGTCGAGTCAAGGTTCAAGGTAAACGTCCGTGCGAGTAGGGAGATCCTTCGTGTTGGAATCGAGTTGCGTCGTCTTTCGGAAAACTGCCGATATTTTCACTGGAGATTAGTATCAGTGCGAAAGGCCGATGTTGGCTTCAGGAGACTTTCAAGTTTCCAACTTCCACACGCGTTCCCTTCTCCGGAGCTTGGCATTCTGCGCGAGCCGCTTGATTACTGGTTACCCCACTCCGCACTCAGTGCACCTACGGCGTAAGAAATCAGGGGCACTTAAAATTTAATGACTCGCTTGCGACCAGGTACACGCGGAATCTGGTGGACGAGGGAAATGGAAGGTTCAACCTGATGGTGCTCTGCTGGGGCGAAGGACACGGCTCGGCCATTCACGACCACGCGAACGCCCACTGTGTCATGAAGATCCTTCAGGGCGAACTCTGCGAGGTAAGCGACGAGTTCAAGAGAATTCCTGCATTCCATGTTGATTCGAAGGCGCGAATTAAAGAACTCCGCTCTAATTTGCAGACGAGATACGCGTGGCCCGAGGAACAGAAGGATCAGGTCGCCACCGAGGATCCTGAAGGTCTGAAAGAACTAATGAGGTGTACCATTGGATTAAATGATATCTGCTACATTAATGGTACGTTTCTAGTACCAAACATATACTTATCGTTGACTTTTCCTATCTTACTATAATAAAAATGTTCGTTTAGACTCCTTGGGACTACATCGTGTTGAAAACCCGAGTGCCGTGAACCCTGCGGTCTCGTTGCACCTTTATTCTCCTCCCTTCTCGTCGTGTTCCGTCTTCAACAAGCAGACTGGACAGCGGACATCGTGTAACGTCACCTTCTGGTCGAAATTCGGGGAGAGAAGGAACAGGGTAAAATTCTTAATAATTGTTACTGCATTAAAAATGAATGGCTTTAGTGAAAATGATTCTAACGCACCTGTCCTCTCCAGGAAATCCAAGAGGCGAGGCGTCCCGAGGACAACTAGACCAAAAGAAGCTGCAATGCTTGGAAGAATATTCTGCTTGGTCCATCAGACAACATATACACTTATGCCTGATTCAGTGCTCGTGCATATTTGCCATTAACGCTTACAAGTATATCAAACACTGTGTATCGTCGCTACTCGTTAAGTACTTAAATTTTATTTATACGAAACGTGTGTGTATATATAAATCTATATTAACGCTTGCGCGACTAGCCCGGCCACCGCTCTCGTCGGCATGGTTCCTCGCATATTTTTATATGGTACGTATAGAATTTGTTGACACGATACGCAATTGAGAGGAAGAGCGATGCATGTATAGAGATATTGTTATTTTCGGAAATATATTCAGCGTATTGAAGAATAATTGGTGATTCATTAACAGTCCCTTGATAGGTTTGCAATGAAATTTTACAGATTTCAGTAAGGAGATCCAGGTAATATGGGTCGTACGGTACACTCACTACCTCAGGACCACTGATTTTATGTAGAATCTTTATTCTAGAGCTGAAACTGTCGAAATAAGACGAAACTGGAGGCATAGATATTATGAATACATTTACTTTCAGAGATATATTTCGGTCAAGTACGCGTTTAATCTTATCGGCCAGTGGGTTTCAAGAAATTCGCGATTATGTCACAAATGCGAGAATCTCTAAAGTTCTAGGATTATGATCGAGTAAAATATACCTTGACATGTGAAGGGCTGGATGTTATCTACAATAGGAAAGGAATAAGAGCGCAGGGTGGTAAAATAAAGACACCTTCTTCAACTAAACGTAACATTTAGTAAAAATCCATTATAAAATGCTTTCGATTCTAACATTCACGATTACCCCACACTGTGTTTTTCAACATTCGTGTTTTTATTATGAGATATATTTCATTATACACGTACATTTTTAATAAACTTTTACAAATGCAGCAAGGTGGATGAGAGGACCGAATTTGCGGATGCCCCAGTTCCACCTCTTTCGCTCGCTCTCTTTCTCTCTCTCTCCCCCCCTCTAATATTTACTATTCGATATAGCTTATATAATTATGTTACTTAACAAAGTTCTTACATCGATTTGAGAACATAGTAACAGCTCAATGTTGCTCTTACGAATGGTTGAGAGTACGCAGAGTAGAAACTCGCGACAGCATTAAATTCGATTAAACCGCATCACTGATGTTTCTCCCTTCTCTTAAGTATGCGATAGCCGTTCCAATGGAGGAAAATCCAGCATACTTAGACAGTCTACAGGAATGCAATGCTCGCGCGACCGTCACATTGCGACGCGAACGAATGAAAAAGATCTGTCAATCTCCTCCGATAGATATCTACTTACACTTGATTCATTACACAAAATCATCAATTTGATATACAAAACCACGGCACAGTGTGTGGCGCGTTAAAAGTCGCGGCCGAATTCACTGGCGAAACTCCACCATAAAAAATATGTTGACAACAAAAACATGCGAAGATTGTGTGTGCGCGACGCGCTAAAACATTTCCATGATCAAAGAGGATGTAGGTATGAAACAGAACTATATAGTTAGAAAATGGGGGACGATGGTACCTGTTCCGAAATTGGAACGCGAGTATGGCCGGTATGTAGGCGCAAAGTCAGTGGAAATTCCTTTATCCCCTGCGATAAGTTCGCGGCATCACGATCACAAGGATAGTTGTCACACATTTGTGACAGAGATAGAGATAATTTTGCCACAGAAAGCCATCAGCGTAAACGATGGCCTGCTTTCTTATTATACCTCGCGAGCACGGTCCTCCGATGCCAGGGAATTAGGTCAATCTTATAGATGACGGATGCATTTATGGTACAGATGTTTAGCAAATGCATAATTCACAGATTTGAGTAAACAAGTGATAAAAATATTGGATCAGTACACGTGTACGAATTTGTTCCTCTACCTTTAAACTCGCGTGGTAATTCTAGTACAACTTCTTCGCCTGCGCCTCCTTATTGTCCCTGAAACAAGATATAGAAATTAAGTCAAACATCCTAACCACTTGAACATTTCTTGCGAACACGGGATCTTGCAGTAATTACCGGTACAAGCTGTATCCTAGCAGGATGATCATTTGAAGTGCCACAAACATTAAGAACATTGTTGTTGTCAAACAATGTGCAGTCGGGCAATCTGTATTTCCACTAGCTAATTTGGCATTGGTTTGCCCTACGTCCCTCTTCAAGGCATTAAGACCATCTCTCATTTCAGATATGAGAGAATGGTAATCATAACCCATTGGTTGAACCTAAATATAGTAATTCATTAATATGGGATGCATTTAAATGTGGGCCAAGAGCTTTCGTTTAAAAAATACATACCTGCGCGGTTGGAGCGCGGGCTTGATTGTTCAGGATAGTATCGGCCTTGGTATAAACTTCGCCAACGAAAGATTGGATCTCCTTCGCGGTCTTTATAATAACATTTTGATTACTCAACACAGTGTCAACTTCTTGTCGACGTATCGTATCTATTAGCTGAACTTGTTGCCCTGGTTGGCCACCACCGGCTTGTATTCCTATGTAAAATCGATCGCATGATTACCCATTCGAAAAACTTTCACAGGTTCCTCAGAAATAAAATCGAATATTTGGGATGCCAGCCACGTCACTTACCACCGACTTGAAGTTGCGATATTAAACTGAGAGATCGCTCTTGTCTGCCTACAACTTCATCTAATTTTCGGTTGAGTTCACGTAGCGCGTCGAACATCTGACTCTGTCCCTGGAAGATTTGACGCAACTCTCTTTGATTGTCAGTTTCAAAGTACTCCTCAAACTCTTCCTTCTCGCGATGTTCGTCAGGGTGTTCTCTGTAATGATTGACCATTGCTCGATTATGTGCTTAAAACTTTCCCGCTCTATGTCGATTAGCATTATACTTTCGGTATTCTTCTTTTTGTTGCTCCAATTTCTTTTGGTAGTCCAGGTATTCCTGACTAAGTTTTTGCTCGTCCTCGAACGTGAGCTTTTGCTGATCATTTACCTGACCAGGGGGATGCAAAGATGTTGTCAGCAAGTGGGAAACATCATGATCATCAGCCAGACCACCTACAATTTTCGGCGTCAAATATTCCTTATAGTCGAGGTTTGGGTTTTTCTTAGAATTTGCTGGTGCTAACAAATATAATTACCAGTAGCTGCCGAAACGCCGAAATATCCTCCTTTCGGAAGATTGACATTTTCCACGCGGAAACACATCTCATAATCTTGTTCATTGTTCGTCATACCATTGTGAAACAGTACTGTCAACTTATGATCATAATACTCGATTTTTGCTCTCGTTGGGAATGGTTTATTACGGAAGTCCCGCAAGCAACCTGCCGAAGCTTGCGTGGTGCCGTCGCTATATCGTAAATAGATCGAGGCAGATTAAGGCAAAACTTAACAAGAAATAAAACAATCAAATAATGAGAGAACATTCATTACTTGGCATGATCAAAAACTTTTGTCCCATCATTGAAGACCGCCATGACATAAGGATTATTGTGCTTATTGTCATTGTCAAAGGAATCAAAGAAGATTCCAAGCCCATTCCATTGGTCAGAGCTACCAAAGACAGTGCCATTGTAAGCACCCTTGGACTCTGTATACCAAAAGGCCAAACCATCCGCCCCAATCCTACCCCTTCCTGTTATTCTAAAGATTAACTCTACCTCCCACCAGTCAAAATTCACTGGTTGCTTGACCCATATTGCACCTACACACACAAAGTCAATCTCATCATTATCAATCCATCGGACAAATAAAACACATCAGAACAGACATATCAAATAAATTAAAATAAATACTATTCCACTAATCTACTGCATTCACTCACCTTTTTGACTTCTCAGTGATGGTGCTACCCTCACATTATCGCCACTGGCAATAGCATCTGTAATGTACGGAATATCATATTACATTGATTCAGTGAATCAGAGGAATCTTGTTAATCTAAGCAGATTCGCGAGAACGAGGGTAATGAACGTTGAATGGCTTGGTGATAAAAGCTATATAGTCTTGCGAATCTATAATGGTATGCATATGTACTAGTACTTGGTTCTCACTGACAGACCTCGCTAATTACCTTCTGATTACCACATAATGGAGAGTTACGGGTACTAACAGAGGGCAACGATTCATTCATGCCTCACCATGTCAACTACCGGTAATTTAGTTATTCAATAAGGTAGGAAAGACACCTGTATGCGGCGACGGCGACGGCGGCAGGATATGTTTTGCCGGAGGGTGCCGGAGGAACTGGCAAGGAGATACGCTCGCGGAAGGAACGGAGGAGTGGAGAGCACGGCGGGAACTGTGCTAGGAAGCGTGAGGAGGGCCGAGTTTATTCAAACAAGTGGAAAGCCGAGGAATAGAAAATAACATACGGAAGTGTCGCAGGCTTGGTTAGAATCAGAGCGGTACTCACTTCCTCCGTACTCCCAGAAGGGCACGCTGCCGTCCTTTTGCGCGAGGTACGGCGGCTTAAACGAGTACTTGTACTCGAACTTGCGATACGGTGTCTTGCCCTGGCACAGGCATATCAGGGAAACTATTTGAAAAAGCAAAAGCCACCTCACCTCGGCAGCCATCTTCATTATTTCGACTGACTTCGACTGACTTCGAGACTGTCGCGGCACTGTCGAGCACTGTCGAGGTCTCGCGCGAGCTATCGTACACAACACACTCCTACGCCGCGCTCCACGCTATCCTGGCCCCCTTTCTCTGTGAGCCGGAGATTCTCGCGTATATGTATACGACGACGTGTGCAGCAATCGATTGGCAGCTGGCTTCGAATTTAGCCAGTTTGATTGGCCCTCCTTTTACTGACGTGTCAACTTCGTGGCTGCATTTCGAAGGGCCCGCGTAGATAGCATTCGATGCAAATATTCAGCGATTCCTCTTCCTTAATTGTTATGTTGCTCCTCACAATGATTCCCCTCTGGTATACCACGTGGCTCTTATGATCCTAGTAGAATGAAACTTAGTCAGACTCTGCGACTCTTGGCTCCGAGTTTTCTCGAAGCAAATAAGCTGGCTGGACAGAACTGCTGGTGAGGACGTGTCAGGTGGAACATGGCTACACGTGCGGTGCGTGTGTGTTTAATTTCACGTCGGTAATGCAGGCAGGCATTGGCTATTCTCTGTCGACACGGAAGGAAACCGGGATATATATATAGAACTATATGAATTGTTTATAAGAATCCAATGGAGAATATAAATGAAATCCAGCGAGGACTATTTTCTCTTCGTGGAAGAAATGGGGGAAAGCCAGCTGATTTTCGAACGCAGCTGTTCGTCGCCATAGGATTAAGCGCCACCGTACTGCCACTGGAGAGAGGGTGCGCATATCGGCGCCGGCAGGTGTCTGCGTCCTTTTCATCCACGCTCTACTTTCCTTGCTCAATGGAGCACGTACGCTCAACATGGCGTCGCTCATTGACAACTATGAGCAGCAATACGCCGTTTTGACAGCTGACATCACCGCGAAAATCGGCCGAATACGCTCGCAGACTGGCAGTAAGTGATCGCCATATTTACTAGCGGGAAGTCCGGCCACCCGCGCGTCCTATTCTTTTTTACGGGGGTGTTCGCTGCGCCCTGCTCCCCTACTGTTATTGAATGTCGGCAATAATCGATACACGTGACGTAATTTTCAGGTGAAAAACGAGCCTTCGTTCAAGATGTGGACCGGCAGATCGAGGAGGCCCAGGAGCTGGTAAGAGAATATGTTGGCTTTCACTCGATTTAACTCCTATTAATAGCTGACAGACAGGACTGACGTCAAATCGAGTGACAGTTGCGTGATAGTCCTGGGGTTAGAATCAATAGTTCTGGAGCGTAGTGATGCTCCAAGCATTTTTAGGGAATCGAAGTAGATAGAGAGTTTGCTAAATCATCAATAAAGTCTAAGGAACTCAACTATTGTGTCGATTTAATGAGATGTCATTTCTCACTGACAGTTGGAGCAAATGGAGCTGGAGGTTCGGGGGGTGAACGGCACCGCCCGCGACCGATTACGTGGTCGAGTCGAAAGTCACAGGGCAGAACTCAAGAGGCTTACGCAGGAGTTTCAATTGGCAAAAAATCCAAGAGATGAGAGCCTTGATATAAGTAGGGAAGATTCCTGGGACAGCAGTGTCACAGAGGATCAGAAGAGAAGGCTACTGGACTCCTCGGAGAGGATAGAGAGGTCCGGCAGGACATTACAGAATGGATATCGTATGGTTTTAGAGACTGAAGACATTGGTGCTCAAGTACTCAAGGACTTGCATGACCAAAGAGAAAGTATTCAAAGAGGCAGAGGAAGGGTAAGTCCCACAAAATCCTAAGGATGGGTTTAGTAGAATAGAAAAAGCAAAGTACAAGTTAATGTAATGGAACTGTGTCTGTTGCTATTATTTTAGTTACGTGATACTGATGCAGAGTTAGGGCGGGGATCACGGATATTAACAGGGATGATCCTGAGAAGTGTTCAGCAAAGAATCGTTTTGGCCGCAGTGGTCTTGACACTCATCATAGTTGGCTGCTTCGTCATTTATTATAGCTTTAAGTCAAAGAGTTAAAGGTATGTTTAAGGAATATTGTCTGCCTGTCGCTGTATCAGTTTCTAAGCCATATATTTATTATCAGTGAGGTTTTAAATGTTATCGCCATTGTCGCGCTGACCTTTCGTTAGTTGAATTATTGAATTGTAAACTGTGGGGAATGTTCCACTGACTTTGACTTCTCACCGTGACTTTCTCCCTATCTTTCTCTCTCACTCGATCTCTCTGTCTCTCCTGTTGTTCGGAGCATTGTGTCGCTAGCGTAAACTATATACATTCCCCATTCTTTTCCCATTTATATATTCGTCGGAGCAATCGACTCCGCCCGATTTCGCCTTATCGTATCGCGAACTACCGTTAGCTGTGTGTTCGTGTCCGTGTCTGATAAAAGTGCTACAGTGCACTTTTACTGAGCGGAATGCTCGCCAAACAAGAGAGACAGATAACGGGTGACATTATTAGTCATATAAAAAGACGTCTGCCCGATAACAATGTTGCCTGGAAGTGTTAACCCGTAAACAGCCTACATTAAAGTTTGGAAAAATATTTCACTCGTGAGTAACCATGAAGAGTCTCTACCACTTTTGGAACCTGTTTTGTTCTGTGTCCGGTGAACTTGGATGAGTCACCCGACTTTCCGTTCCTGGTACAAGCCGGGAAATGGAAAACTCAACTGATTGTCGTTAACAAAAGAAAGTACACGCCTCCAGCGTACGGCTTCATCATAATCGATCTGGTGTGTAACAAGAGCTGGTAATCGTTTGTATGAAAATAGTCAGGGTGATTGAGGGTCGGGGATAAGAGAAGTGTAAATATATAAGATATAGTTAGTGAAAGAGTATTTAGATGGTTCATTGAGGTATGCAGGAGGAAATCAAACGCGCCTAATAATAACTCCCTTTTATTACTTATAATAGTTTAGCAATTACCTCAATTAGCCTAAAACGGTGCTTCATCTTTCTTTCTCGTCGCTATGTATTTCTGTGAAAATGACATAATAAAAGTATCGAGGGTTAACGATCATTCGATGACGGTTGTGATTGCGGGGTGTGAAGGCGACACAAAGGCATAGATTCTCCCCTTTCCGTTGATGTTGCTGCTGCTGCTGCTGCCGAATGCTAAATGAAACTCTGACAACCGAGGGGTCTCTGGGTTGTTCAGTCTGGTCAGTCCAAATGTTGATAGAGATCCTCTATCTGTGGTTTGAAGTACGCTTTCAATTGAGGCCGTTTCGTCTTTAACGTTGGCGTGAGAAGTCCGTTCTGCACGGAGAATGGGTCTGGGTGCAGATAGACATCCTTCACCTGATGAGAATCAATGATCGCAAGCATGTATCCTCCGTCAGTCAGTTAACTTGTAACGCGCGCTCCCTACTATCTTCTGGTTTGATCGATAAGTCAAATGGTTTACCTGTTCAAAAGATTTAAGGCCGGCCTCCTTGCCCCATGAGAGCATGTCATCCAGGATTAGCTTCTTCACCTCTGGGTTGGCACATAAGACACTTAGTGTACCCGGTATGCCATTCTCCACTGCCCAGCACTTAACGACGTCCACGTCCGGTACTATTATTCCTACCACGCATGACTTTAACGACTCCCCGTGGACGAATACTTGGTGTACATATTGACTGCGCAGGTAAATGCTCTCGATCTTCTCGGGAACGATGTATTCCCCTTGCGACAATTTGAAGATATGTTTCTTTCTGTCGATTATTTTTAGCGTCCCGTTCTGAAAGTTCAACAATCCCTTGTCAGCTTGAAACCCCACACCGATTACCATCCACCTGAGCAACCTGGCCAAGTACTGGCACACAAGTTATGCAAGACGAAGATTGGTTTTGGTAGGAAAAGTTCTCGGGAATAAGCATGAAGGGATGGACGGAGTGTAAGCTAAGATTCGCCATGCACCGTGTGCGAGGAGAACTTGGTGAGGAGCCAGCTGGGGCATCGATATGTATATAGATAAGTATGTATGTACTGTGATCTTACAGGCAGCCACATGCCGATGTCTCCCGTGTGATGCCACGCATACTCGTCGATGACTTCGGCAGTTTTTTCAGGGTCCTTGTAGTAACCCATAAATACATTAGTGCCCTTCACGCACACCTCGCCTTGGTTCTTCTTGGCGAAGTATTCCATTTCTGGTACGTCCACCAGCTTAACGCAACAGCAGGCGACCGGTGGTCCCACGTGTTCCGGTACATGGTCACCCTACGGACGTATTAAACTATTAAAGAGAAAGTGGACAACCGCACCAATGTCAAGGTAGATCAAGGCACACAGAGAAATATCATAGAATTGGTGAATAAAAACTATGTCGAGCAGTGCAATAGATGGAGGTGGAAAATGGTGAAGTGCAATTTTGGTAGATATGTCGATTGGTATGTTAACGTCTGGTACTCGTGCCTGGCAATGCAGACCTGACGTCGCGCGGCCACGTGCTTTGGCGCGTGGTTGCACACCTTTTTTCTCGCTCTCACCGACGCAAATATCTCTCTATGCCCGCGTATAACTGGTAACCTGGTGTATGCTTTAGCAGCTACATCGATGGCAGGAAAATATGCCAAGAATAGAGAGAGGCTCCGCGTGTCATCTGATCATTAGTCAGAGAGAGAGAGAGAGAGAGGGTGCGCGATCGAGATCAACCGATCCCACTGACAATACAATCCTTACGTCCAATCGCACGCTGGGTACTTTTACAATTGGCCTCGCTTAAAAGCTCTTTCTATCGACAAGGAACTTTCGCAATAAGTGCTAAGCGAGAGCTAACTCGTTTGATGTATTATTTGGCAAATTCCCTCACAATTGCCACCAATATTCTTGGTGAAATAGCAAAATGCGACATTGAACACATTTCTGTAATACTTGGCGGAGTCATAGACATAGGAAGACACGATTATAGTCGCAAATGAATTATGGATGAAGCTCGTTCGATAGGTCTAAGTAGCCATAAGGTCGGCTCAGCCAACAAGCAATCGACAGAAGTTGCTTCAACTTGATAGCTGCCTCGACGTTTGTTTTCCTTGTGAGTGGTAGATTATTTTTTCAACAGTAAGAAGACTATAAGCTAAAGAGGGTCGGGCTTGTACGCTAAGTACGTCTTGTTTGCGGAGTGATTATCGACTGGCTCTTGATGATAGTTCTGCTGTACAAAGGCGTACCACTTGTCAAACAAGTTGTTCTTTATTAACGAACCTATGAGTAAACTGTTATTAATTTGAGGGTAATAGTACTTCTCGAAGATGGAAGGCTGATCATCAAGAGAGTTGGGACAATCTGTTTGAGATCAAGCTGATTCACGATTTTCTGCTCGAGGGATTCCGCGGAAGATTGAACACCTGTGTTTACGTAGGAACATCTCGGAGGCCTCGGCCGTCAGTCAGACGGATTTTCGAGAGGAAATGCACGCGTTGTTGACGATGCGCTCGGACTCAACCCTGAACGCGATGTATTTTTGGTCCTACCACTTTGCAGTTGGTGCGTGCAGCAGTGCAGCACATCGCTCTCTCTCTCTTTCTCTCCTTCTCTATCTCTATCTGCGTGTAGCGCAAGGACGGACACGAGGCACGGGCGCAACATGCATTATACTTTTGCAAGACGCGTGAATGACAGCCGTGAGATTGCAGACTCTCGCACACTCGCAGTCGCCTGCCGAATGCGCGACCCAACTTGACGCGTATTCGCGTGCAAACTCGCGGACTTGTTATATCGAAAGTGGACAGAAGAAATGGTAAAGCAATAAAAGTAGATTGTATACATTGTCGTTGTTTCTCGGCGAGAAACAGACGAAACGCAAAGTAGATTAATTCGCCTATTGTCTGGATTCCCAGGCCATTTCCTGGTTGGCCGTTGGGAAATGAATCGCAACCGACAAATGAAAGCGACACTGTCTCTTGGCGACATCCGACGCGTGCATCCGATTGTTACGTGCGCGGGCGCCTCTTGCACTACAAGCCACGCTATTATTAGTAGCTTTGGATGTGGAGAAGTGTCGGGTTATACGCTGACTTTCATATTGATTTTTCAGCCCGCATTACACGCGTAATGGCAAGATTCCCGTAAGCAGGTGGTCTGCCGAATCGTTGGTTTTAGTGGGTCGTTATGATTAGAGTATATAGTTCGTGCTCGAACTTTCGTTCCAGTAAATTGAATGGCATCGCGAGCGGAGAATGTGCAAGATGATTGCTGTAAGCAAGTTTTAAGGTCAGGGTTGGCAGATCTCCACTTTTTGGCCAGGGCCGCTGCTTCGAGTTCTTTTTCACCGGTGATGATACACTACTACGACCCGTTCGGAGCTTGTGGTCCACATTTTTCATCGCCACGATCTTTACAGGTTGTCTACTACTCTCGGAATAAACCGATGTCACTGACTCGACTCGATTATCTCAACTTAGAGGAAGTCTCTGTCGGAAGTTCTGGTTAAATTACTATTTCTCTTTGCTCTTTTCGCCCCATTCAACAAGTGAAATCTACCAATCAAGTTCCAGTGAGAAATACAAGATCGATAACGAAAGTGCAGAGCGAGTCGACGCTAAACCAAACCGCAAATTTGTCCACTGCGCGGTGATCACGAACGCAATCAATTCTCGCGTAAAACAAGCAAAACAGAAAGCCCCATGCGAGTGCAAAGGACTGAATGGAAGAGGTGCGAAGTGTAGAACAAAAGTGTGTTCTCAGTGGGCGCAAACCTGAATAGTGAGGGTGATTGGGGCGCAGCATTCGGTTTGTCCGTAGCCCTCGACGATCAGACACCCGAGGGAACACCTGGCGAAGGTGAGAACGTTCCCCGCCAGCGGAGCAGAACCCACGACCATCAGCCTCAGCCGCCCGCCCATTGACTCCTGGATCTTTTTGAACACGATCTTGTCCCATATGCTGTTGTTCCGCACGATGCCCTTCTTGATCTCGGCTTCCTTCGCTCGCATGCCCATGTTGAAGATCATCCGTTTGAGGAAGGAACTCTGGAGTTCCGCTTGGACCTGTGAAACAGTAACGGGACACCACAAATCTTCATTATGTCCAATTATTTTATTTAACCAACGCTGTTAATTTGATTCTAGGACCCTTGGGTCTTAGAGTTTCGATTCTAAGACCCTAACTTTGCTGAATAAACAGAAACTGTGCGGATACAAGTGGGTGTCCGCCCTATATCGTTTTTACACGTTCTCTTGGCAAAGTGCGTATAAATGTCGGTTTGTTTGCACGATCGAACTCCGCTGATTGATGTATAGGCAAGTGTATGTGCGCTCCCAGCTGGACACGGCAATCACGGGAGTGCCAAAGTAATCGTTCGCCAAGCTATAGCTATTACGAGTGGGAAGACATATTCCCGACGGTTGACGCCACTTGGTATCCAGTTTATATCGGCTGTTAGAGAATTGCCAGATCTCCGAAACACTTTACTTAAAATTCCACAAGTGGACGATAGCAATCTTATTTCTTTTTGATATAATAAGAAAAACACGGAGATATTGATCGCGAGTTGCATGCACTCCGGACTTTGAATCGTACACTGCTGCTATCTTATTTACATTTATTTCCAAGCAGCAGCGTTAAACAGAAAATGGAATGCGAAAGGACACAATAGAGGCTCGTAATTCTTCCGAACGACCCACTTATAATCTCAGTCGGCTGACATTCTAAAAAAGCGATAAACGGTAAGCGGTCTTTCCACAACCGGCCAATAATAGTACGTCCTCTGGCCGATCAGGCGAGCGTATAACGATTCGTAATATCAATAAAGCATGCAGCTCTTTATCGAGGATCCCTTAAAGAAGATATTTCGTGCTGATCGTGTCTCCTCGAACGCGCACCTCCAATCTACCACGGTACCACGCAGCGGGAAACTCGGCGACAAGTATACGCATAGAACCGTATGATCCAAGTTCCGTCAAACTTCGCAACCCCTTTGAAACTACCCTCAGATTAGAAACTCCCTCGATTAATCCCGCAAACTTTCCAGCGGACAAACCGCGCGCTTATACTGCAAGAGACCTCTAAAATGAAAATGGTTCGCGTGAAAGAGTCAAAAGTAGTACATCGAGCGTACTGTTGCAACTGTTGCAGGCGACTCGGCGTAAAAGTGGAGCGGCGGATTTCGCTAAGTCAAGATTCGTAATTGTAATTGAAGGAAGAGCGAAACCGAGGGAAAAGTGAGGAGAAAAAATTGAAAGTTCAGCTGGCGAAAGGAGCACGAGGGATTGCAGCTAATCCTCAATGTTGGCTCGATGCTGGCCTCCCCCGATTATATCACGCGTTCCTACATGCAACTGGCACAAGGTTATTCCCGAGCACCTCGTATTTACTAACAGAAGCTTTGCGTCGCACTAGTTGATGCATGAGAATGCCCAAGAGAAATAGAGAAACTCGGGGTGGATGCCATCTAACTACCCTCTTGCGCAGTCTTCATCTCCCGGTCGGATGATGCAGCCATCGCCGATACAACTCGCTACCTCCACCTTGACAACCAACTATCTCTTGTTGCTGCAAGGTGTCAAGGTACTTGTCGACACACTGAATCAAGGCGAAGACACCTAAGTTCAGAGTCGCCTGACTCTTTAAATCCTCCTGACCAAACACGATTATTCTTTCACAGGAACAAACCATGATTCCAATGATGTTAGCAACTACATATTATATAATAAATACGAAAAATTAGCGAAAGTTGTTAGTGGGAACTGTTGCTTCTCGATATTGATTGCCAATTAAGTGGCTATTAATCGGATATGCCACTGTGAGCCGATGATGGTGTCGAGTGATCTGCTGAGGCTTCCCTTACCCTTAAGTCGCTTTAGGGGGTGCGCCGCGTCGATTGAAGGCGCAAATTGTCACCCGATCGATCCCCAAGGTTCTACAGGAATATGAACTCACGGGACATGCATGTCTTCCGCGTGGTAATTGGATTACACGAGCTCGTAAGCGCGCCTCTTTGCCCAGGGAATCTCATTCAACGTGTTTTCAGGGTCACCGGAGCTCAGCGTCTCCACGTCTCCACCTGTTTCTCCCGCCACGCTGTTGCGCGATGACAACCCCGAGCACATCTCCATCTGTCCGCATTCCTATACTTTTACGGCTCTCGCTCGTGAATGGCAATCGCACATTTTATTTTTGTACAGGTGGACGGAGCGACGTGCTATTAATATCCGCGGTGGCGCGCCTTTGAAAATAGCGACGCCGCGACGCTCCGGTGACGCTCGGGGTCGCTACGAGCGGTCGGTCCCTCTCGCACACTTTTCGAGTTTTTGACACGCCGAAACTCCAATTCCCGAGGTCCGAGGAAGTAAGAGTGGGTGACTACAGACTTTTATCAACTCCTCTTGTTTATCGGTGCACGAGAGTAATAATCTGACTAACCCGACAGTTTACGTCCCTCAATCTTCGAACGAAAAAAGTGAGTTTCCAAACGGCGAAAGAGTTCTCAATTCCGCTCGGTAATTTTAGACTAGACATGTGTTAATACATCAATCTAGAGAGGAATGAAAAGGACTCACCTTATCGAACATGCGATTTAAAAGTCTTGGCACGGCAGGCATGACGGTCGGCCTAAGTGCCTTCATGTCTTCGGGCAGCCTCTTGATCTCGCCAGTGTAGAAGCCGACGGAGCCGCCCACCATGTAGATACCATTTTCGCAGCATCGCTCGAGCATGTGCGCCAAGGGGAGGAAGCTGATCATGGTGTCCTTGCTGGTGGGCTTGTGGTCGCCCAACTGGAGGAGGACCGCGCAGACGCCGGCCATTACGTTCTGGTGTGTCAACATGACACCCTTAGGGTTCCCGGTGGTGCCGGAGGTGTAGCAGACCGTGCAGAGGTCCGTCACCCTCGGCGGTATCTCCGGGTGGTTCTTCTGGGCGCCCAGTCGCTCCACGTCCTCGAACCTGAAGACCTCGACGCCGCGGTTCTTCGCCCGCTGGATCGTCGCCGGCCGCGTTTCCTTTACTACCACTAATTTCCTTAAGCATCTGCGAACAGAGGAGGACCATCGTCGCCGTTCTACTCTTTTGATTCTAATTTACAGAAGAGAATTGCTGATGATGACAAGTGAAGAGAATCGCTTTTTACGGCCGACTCTTTGTTAGTAATCGGCGCGTGGTTGCAAGGATGGACTGTTTGGAGTCGGCTGTACGCGTTGACCATCTGCCAGAATCGCATTTTGAGCAATTGCTCGGCCTACGGCGCGACGCGCCGGGTCCTACACGCGGCATTTCTGTTAACGAACACTTTATCATAAATCTTCGGCTTCAGCGAGTTCTCGCAGATGTTACTATCTGCGCGCGAGGCGACTCCTGGTTGGCAGGGTTCGGTGTCACTCTCAGTAGAATAACGACGAGTCTCTGGAGACGTCTGTCACCTTCGACGCAACGCTTCCTTATTATAATAACTCATATTTCTCTTAATCCGCCACTGAAAGCCGGAAGCCATGTCAAATAATAGCGCGCGAAAGAGCCTGTAATTGGGTCAATTGGTAGTTTGCGTGGTGACTCTTATCGGGGAGGAAATTAATCCCTCGGGCAACGAAGCTGTATCGAGCCGTATATGTGCCGTACGGCTTCCAATGAGGATTCTCGGCGGATGAATCACGGACGAGCTGCTAACCACTAATTAACCGGATTTGGCTAGGAGCGCGGCTGATGTCTTCGACGTGCAGCTCGTTGTCGAGGCGGGAAAAGCGTATGCATGCGGTGCATAGATGGCCCGATGCCATCGGCGAGTCTCTACAAGGAAGATTAGCCAGGTGCTCGCAGCTCATGCTCGCTAATTGTGTAAGTTTAAAACATTGAGACTGCGAATGGTCTCGCAAATAGAAATCACCGCAGGCGCGCGAGAGACTTGGAAAAATGCGTAAGAAAGAATGCTGATCGCACATACCTTGGAGCTTTGTCTAGAAGTGAATTGCACTTTTTGTCGTCCTCGCAGACAACCAGATTGATCTCCGCCTGGTTGATGATGTAGGCGCAAGCGTCCGGGCCGAGGGTGTCGTAGAGCGGCACCACCACCAGAGAATAGGAGTAGCAAGCTTGCTCGGTGAGGACCCATTCGGGACAGTTTTGGCTGTAGAGGCCTATTAAAGTTTGTGGTCCAGGGGCCAGCCCCAGCGATACCAGGCCCGAGCCGAAGTTCTTCGCTCTGAGTAAGGTCTCGTTGTAGTGTAGCCATTGGTAAGGCTTGTTCGGGCCATCCCGCCAACCCAGACAGGGACCATTGTCTACCGGAACAAATCATCCACCCAATTAATATCAAATTTATAATAATCGCCTGTCTAAATGTAAAACCAACTCGCGTTTGGATTGGTGGCGAAACTTGAAAATAATCGAATGGATCGAAGCATTAATGAAAAGTGTCCTCTTGGAGGGAAATTGATTTGATAGAACGAGATGTGACACGAAAGCGGAACGCCAGCCAAACTCGACTCTCAAGGAAGTCGACGATCTGACTGGGTCTGAGGATGCGCGGGCGCGCGGCACGCGCCGCCGGAATCCAGGAATCTAAATTGTCGAGGAGTCGGCCGAGCGCCGTCGGGACAAACATTGGCTCTGCCAAGCCAACGACGGCCGCTTTTTCAGCAACAGTTTCCCATCGCCGCGTCGCGTCGCGACGACAGACCTGTTTGGAGAGCGAGTGTTTTGGTGCCGGCCGGCCGGCCGGCTCGCCCCGACTGTTTTGATGGCCGGTTTATCGATCTCCCGGATGACCGAGCGATCAAAGGGGCGCCACCGAGTTCCCCAATGATTTACGCGCGCCTTCCACTTGTAACGTGCCTCCCACTCGATAAATACGTCAGCCGCCGTTACACTATACATACGTCGAACACGTCTGTTATGACCGCCGAAATCGCTCTCATCCCATAAAACAGATCGCCCGGCTTTTCGAGGGAAATTTACAGCCCCCGGATGACGCGATGACTTCACGAGTAAACTACCAGCGGCATCACTTCCCCCTGTCACCTCCACTCGGACACTTCCGTACTCCTTCTGGCTCAGCGACTCGAAGATGCTGATCAATTCACGGCACGTAGGCGAAAGTTTTAGAAGAAAGCTGACGCTTCTTTTTCTTCACGATTCACTCACCCTTTTCTTCTGTTTCATTTTCCTATTGTATTCTCTTTATGTAAATAAGTAAAGAAACGGTTGCCAGTCGTTTCCGGATGATATCATCCTGATTCCAAGACGCGCATAATAAGTTCTACCAAGTTCTACCAACGCGTCCAGATATTTACGCGCTACTGTTTACTGTAGTTTCTTTCTGGAGAATACTCCAAACTTATTTTCCGACTTGGCGAGTGAATGCGCGAATAGAGGAGGGCGTTTTCGAGGATCGCCGGCGGAACCGCGGTACATCGATCTCCGGCGAAGGGGCTTCGGCAGCTAGATGAGCTAACATGTTCCCGAGGACGACAGGTGTCTTGCGTTCGCGGTGTATTCGGACGCGTGGGCCTTTCGCGCGGTAAAAATAAAAACCGCACCGAAATAGATAACAACCTTCCCGCGGGTCCTCGGATCGCCGAAATTGCAATAAATCGTAGAAAAGCGACGCGATGACTGTAATTGTGATTCTTATTAGACAGTCGTCTTTAACTAGACGACTTTGACCAAATGATTCCGAAAACCTTTGCAGCCTCACTGTTCCCCAGTTGCAATATTCTTTGCTATTGAGTCATTAATTATTGCGTGTATGTATACATATATACATATCATCGGTTCAATAGGCAAAGACGATTGGTTTAAAAAAAACAATGTGAACAGTGTTGTGGAAGGGAAGATTGTGGATGTAAGTGAATGAATTAACATGGAGGATGAATAGTGATTTGTAAGAAGAGGGAGAATGTACGGCGACTTACTGGACTCCTTGGCTCCCCTGCGAAACGAGTCGTAGAGGGTCCTCGTGTCCTCGTGGATGTAACTGACGAACTTGCCCTCCTTGCCGTCCTTATAGAACCTCGAGACCCTGATCAGGTCGGTACCCTGCAAAACGCGCGAGCGCACGTGAAAATCCAGTGTATTCGCTTTCCGCCTTACGTAACGGAATGCCAAGTGCAAAGCTAAATTTAACGGGGCGTGCGGTCGCATTGATATATTGGCGCGACCGCGGGAGAACAAGTCGATTTTCCCATCCCGAAAAGCAGCTTGATTCAGAGGGGTCACGAGAGACTTGGCTGACTACTCGGCGATCACGCGTTCCGATGATTCCTACATCTCATCATCATGGGTGTCGGTCTATTGTTGCGCGAAGCGCATCCGAAAGCAGCCAACCACCCAACCACCCACGTCTTACAGTCTCGAATGGTCGGTTTCGTCAGCAGCCGCCACAGGTCTGCATCATCATTTCCCCCATCAGTACCAGGCATCATCTAACGCGTCACCTGCTCTTGTCAACGCGATCCCCAGCGATCCACCGGCAGACTACTTTTCCTCTGACTTCACCAGGGAAGAACGCGGCAACAGAGTCATCGGATCAGACAAATTGACCCGACAACCGGTCTACTCTCATTCTGCTGAGTACGCGGGGGGTCGATCTTTCCCTCTTTCTCGCTCGCGCACCTTGATATTCTCGGACTGGTCGGTGAGGTCGATCGGTGGTCGAACGGGCTCGTGGAAGAAGCAGCTCGACGGCATATCTCGAGGGCGCGCGGTCCACGCAGCGGGCACGACACGAAATGCGTGCGAGCGCGTACTACGCACGCCGATCTTCCTCTCGGGCCAGATGTCCGGAGCTCCTCGGTCGCTGGCTATCACTCTTCTGTCACGGGGAGAGGAGGACCCTGCCCGAGGGCGGAAACGCTAACTTCCGCTTCTTCCCTCGCGCTCGACGCGTCTAGGAAGGCTCGGCTCGCTCTGGTGACGACGACCTCGGTCGAGGCTGTCAGACGGTGCCGCGGTCACTGAGGCTGCTCCTCTCGGGAGCAGCGGCAGCAGCAGCTCGTATCACCAGGTCGGACATAAGACTAGCTCGTCTCTCGGTAGCGCGAGAGAGCTCGGCACGTCTTCGACTATATTTAAATATAGTGGGACCGCTGCTCCGGTGGAGCGAGCGTCGTCCTCGCGCTAGACACCCAACTCCTTGGACAACTGCCAGCCGAAAAAAGAGAGTAGGCTCCTACACCGAGATCGCGCCGGCAATCGGACGGTGGGATCCTAAATCATCAACCTCGCCGCGTCGTCGTCGTCGTCGGCGTCGGTTCTACCTGGGGTAGAGGACTCTTGCGGTGCGGACGTGCGGACGTGCGCCCGGGTTTCTCCATGGCGACGGCAATAGGGGACAACTATTCCTGACTCCTTCCCTCTGATAGTCATGGAGCACTGCTATTTAGTGTACGAGCTCCAAATCTGACTCAACACGCTTTCGCGCTTTGCGGAAGCTGTTCCCTCGCTTTTATTGCCAACTGAAATATTCTTAGACCCCTTTTTCTTACGGTTAATGACTAGTCCCTGGTGCAAAACGACGAGCAGTCAATTCCCATCTGCTACCAGCCATCACGGGCCTCGCCAGTTTGCAGAAATTATTTCTCCACTATTACCGCAAGATAATCGTGGCCGATGCACGTGCGTGTCCAGGAGTCCCCGTATCGACGCCGCAGTATTATTGGCGCCGAGTTATTATTGTCCTTCGAACCTTGCCACATTTTTTTTATAAATATCATAGCTCGTCAGAGAAGCCGACGCGAGAGTAAAGTCCCCGATAAACTAGTTGGCCACACATGCCGCTGACTCAGGGGCGAATCCTACGTGGGAACCACGTGGCTCCCGTGCACATCTCCCAGGTTTATCTAATCAGGGAATATCACCTGACGTCCTATCAGGATTCGCCATCGGGGAAAGTATCCCCCCCATTGAAGCGCGTTGCTTGACCTTTCACTTACCCTTTCAGACTAATGAGAGCGAGTTGCCGACGCACGCGACTGAAATATACAGGCCCCTTTCGCGCGCATCTCTTTCAATCCGGCTGGCGTAGCAGCGAGGCCTCGTCGACATGTTTACCAGCCTCCACGCTAGATCGCGCCGAATTAATCGATGGAATCTGCCGCGAGTAATCATCGACCGTGCGTTGGCAATTTGCCACTGCCTGCGATATCTCGGTGCGAGCGCATACGGATTCATTCCTAATGAACGCGGAGATAATGCGTGTTTTATCTTATCGCGTGTCCAATGCGCGAGCGCGAGAGAGAGAGAGAGGGAGAGAAGGAGAGAGTGAGAGAAGAAAAGTGCAACAGGGCAATGCGAAATTGGCAGCGGACGAGGATATTGTTTCCTAGCAACTTGCATCCTCGTTGAGGAGAGGAGTGCGCGTTGCTGGTGGAGTCGTGGGTTTGGAAAGTGTCTCGGTGTGGACGGAGGTTGTTCGGCTGGTCGGTTGCTCTGTTGCTCGATGACTTACCGGGAGAAGGATGGACTGTTCGTCGAGGGGCCAGAGCGGCCTCTCCGGCGAGGGCCTTGAGGCGAGGTAAACTGCGACTCCACTGACCACCAGCACTCCAGCTGCGCCGCCGACGTACGGTAGGTATTCCTCGATCTGGGACTGCAACACTTCGTTTGAAACGATTTAAACTATTCCAGCCGGGCGACTGGCAGCCGCACGCTCGCCAGGGACGCGCGCGCGGCCACGAGGGGAAGCCTCTCCACTCTACCTGCATCGCGCTCTTCTGCCAGCGATCTCACGAAACACGAAACTCAGCCGGGTCGTGCGTAAATAGATGAGCGCCGACGAGCACTGCCAGCTGAGCTCTGTCGCGGCAGGCGCCGCTCGAAATTTGAATCGGCGGCGGCTCCCTCCCGATTAAACCGCGTACCACTGATTCGCGCTCCTGCCTCCGATAAGCTACTGATAACGCTCGCAGAGCACAAGGCCTTCCCTTCCCACAGAGCCTTTCGATTCCCCCACTGGAAATATCCTGCACCGACAATCAACGTCGAGAAAGAAACTCTTTCATTCTCAGGCTCTGTTTACAATACACCGATTCGCGGATCGATCGACCTCTCCAATCAATATGCGACCTACGACCCCCCGGTTATCGTGCCCCTTTCTCTCTTCTTCTCGGTTGTTTTCGGAGAACAATCGGAGTTGGAGTAGTAGCCGGATCTCCTTCGGGAAAAGACATTCTCTCTTAGTTGCGACAGACAAATATTGATATTAACTATCTCTGGATAAAGTATGTTTTTAAGGATCTCGTGGGGAGAGGGGAAAGGGATTTTGGTGCGCGGGACGAGGGTGAACGGTGAACGGCACTTGCGTGGGGAGCCGAGTCGGATAAGAGTTTCGGGGGATGCAGCTGCTCACGCGGGGTCGATGTGCAGCCGGCTGCTACTCAAGTGCTTTCGAAATGCCAGGGATTCTGGTTAAAGTCTGCTTGACGAATTCGACGAGCCGTTACTCTTTGACATTGCATTCGTGTTATTAAGTAAAAGAAGCTCGGCTAAGAACCGTACAATTACCGGCAGAGTTATTGTAGTAATTTGTAATCACTTCTCTCCGGAGAGCAGATTATACTGAATCATTACTTTGTATTAAATACGTGTACTAAAAGGATTCTAACGCGAAGGAAACTGACAAAAGTTTGTGCAACAGTTTCTCTTGGTTGGCGGGGCCACCGAAACTCGAGATAATTACCACCCTTAGCCACTCCCGGTAAGCACTAACCCCCATTGAGCGCCGTTCATTCTGGCCTCCTTCTCTCAGTCACCTCATGTCCTGTTTCCTTGTACCATTCAACCCGGGTAGGAGTCACGTGGTGCTGCGCACCAACAGCCGACCAGGAGTAAAGTAGGCCTGGAAAGTATGCTAACAGAATCGAGCGTGCGTTCCCTTCCCGGCAATCAAATATTGAGATCAATGCGAGGGTTGCTCGGCGAAAGGGCACCGTTACACCATAACACCAGGCTAGGAGGCCGGACGACAGACACGCATACACAGCCGGATGGACGCGCGGTGGGGTGGATATCGAGGGTGCTAACTAAACCCCCCTTTCCCCTAGGAACTCCAACCACCCACACAAAACTACATCACGACTCAGATCATCCACAGGCAAACTCTTTCCATCCAAGCGAATCATTCCCGAAGGAGATCTCTCGCTTTTTATCTCCACAGATCTCAACACTTTTCTCCGGCGCTCGCAGTTCACTAGATTTCCAGGGCGACAACTTGCAATCGATCCTGGCGATTCAGTGAGCTCTAATATCCCGTCGCGAGTGCGGCATGAGCCGATCGATGCAACCTTGAGGGGCACGTACGTCCTAAACCGGCGTGGACAGCACGGCGAACGAGCCAAGTAGGGAGCGAGGCGCGGGGGTGGCGGCGGAATTGAAGCGCAGGTACATACTACTCACTTGCAGGCTAGTAGTGCGATGCTAGCGGTGGCCAGCCGAGAGTGGCGACGATGAATTAGCTAGAGAGCAGGCAGGCAGGCCTGACGCCTCGACGAACCGCTGCCACGAGACACGATTGCAAGGACTCGACACGAGACGTCTCGCCGGATGACGAATGGCACTGAGGGCGGCACGCGCCAGAGGGAAACTTCGGTCAGAGGGACGGCATGGCACTCGCACCTCTCTTTCACCCCGGCGACGACGAGCGCTTGCACGATCCTCTCCCGAGTACGCTGGCCGACTGCTGCTCGGCCTCCCGTTCCCTATGTACACGGCCACGACCGTCCTCCAACGAATCGATGCCGGCTGCACTGCAACGACCCTTCGAAAGCCAGCCCGTGTGGAAGCCGGGAGAGAGTGAGCGAACGAGGGGAGCGAGCAACCCCCTCATCCTCTACCTCGCCCCTACCGCCGCTGGCGGCCACCGCGTGGCCCTGCCACGCAGGCGTGTGCCGTCGGCCTGCCGGGCTCAATGGCACAGCAGAGACCTCGGGGTTCTGGCACGGGGTGGCTGTGCCTCGAGTGCCCAGTCTCCTCCTGATAACGAGATTCCAGCGGCAATTTCGAACCACCGCTCGCCCATTGGCAGCTATTTACGAACGGCCCTTCACACGCTGGATCGTCCTGGTGCGCTTCTTCGGCCAGTTCGATGCAGAATCCACTGGCCGATCGATCGCCGTTCGATTCTCTCTCTCTCCCTCATGGCACGGTGAAGCCTCTTTGATCTGCGCTATGTGTGTCTCGCAGTATTGCATCTTGCTTATCAGTGGAATACTCGTGGTATGTGGCCTGTGGAGGACGGCGTCGCTTTCCTGGGAGAGCTCGAGCGTCAGGGCGAAGGCGTCGATCGAGTTCGATCTCTCCATTCCGATCTCGTCGTCCGCCACCACGCCGCACAGGGTCTTAAACAAGAGGAATAAAGGCTCCGTGGAGAGGCTCTACAGGAAGCACCAGGGAACGGTCTCCAAGTATATGCTAGAGCTGTATCGTAGAAAACCGGATACTGATATTATCAGGGCCCTCGCACCTGTCCACGTCTCCGGGCCCGGGAATGATGCTGGCAGGGTCTTGGTCTTTTCCGTGCCGCTCGTCGAGCCTGAGGAGAATCTGCAAGTGGCCGAACTTCTCGGCGCGGCGGGAACTATCCTGCGAGTGCGCTCCTTCTCCGATGCCAAGAGCGACGCCGAGGACACCAGTTGCAAGTCGCGGAGGGACGACAGTTGGAGGGCGTTCGACGTGAGCTCGACTGTTGCCGGTAGAAGCGGCAATCTGGTGAGGCTCCACGTCTACGGGAGAGTTGGCTACCGTCCTTGCGGGGATGAACCGATTCTCCTGTTGAGCTACAGCAAAGCGAAGAAGAGACGGGCACGTAGATCGATCGTAGTGCCGGAGGAACAGGAGGAGAACAATGCTATGCGTTGGGAAGAGGAAGGTCCGCGTAGACGACGAAGGAATTCCTGTCGACGTCGTCCTCTCTACGTGGACTTTGCACTGATCGCCTATGACCGGTGGGTGGTCGCGCCACCAGGTTACGAGGCTTACCAATGTGCCGGGAAGTGCCTTTATCCTTTCGGGGAGCATCTCAGTCCAACCAAGCACGCGATCGTCCAGACTTTGGTACACGGGGCTCTTCAAGGGATCGAAGGACTCGGTGGCAGTAAGTCTGTCGGCAGAGCCTGTTGCGTACCTACTAGACTGGCGCCAACCAGTCTCCTCTACTTGGACGCCGGCGGCACTTTGACTTACCAGTATGGCTATGAGGATATGGTTGTGCTCGAGTGTGGATGCAGATGAGTCATGTAATAGTTTCTCTCCACTTGCCAATAAAGTATTTTCTCTATGTCTTCTCTATGCATATGTATGTGTTACTTGATATATCGTGGGCAGTTAGAATGAAATATTGCGACAGCGAAGACATTCGTATAGGATTTGGTGCTCGGTGGAGCTCTTTTATTAATAAAAACTTGCCGTAATTTGACAAGGGCAGCGAGCAATAGCACGCCTGCTCGAGATATCATCGAAAAATACGATGCCGCTGGCAGCAGCGTACACGGTAATCGGAGGAGAATTCGCAGGCTCGATTCCTAACAATAAAAGAGAAGAAGAAGAAGAAGAAAAGAAAGGCTTCCGCACCCAGGCAACAGGAGGCCGCTTCGGTAATAATAGTCATAAACTATAACTATAATCGATTTCACAATCAACAGTATTAACAGTCTCCCTTGGAATGTTAGCTGAACACCTTCGAGCACATCTCGTTGTTCTTGTGGTTTAAGAGATAAGACCTGCCGGGGCTGTGGTACCTCGTGCGCCGAGTCTTGCGCAGCTTGTGCCTGCTGCCGACTATTCTCTCGACTTTGTAGACTTGGTGCTTGACGGTGGATTGCGGCTGGCTGAGCCTCATGCAGAGAGAGACGGGTCCCGAGAAATCGACGTCCGTCGACAGCTCTAATTTCGGCTCGAGCGTCATCGAGAACTCGGCCATACTCTGGACAAAGTCCGAGCGCACCTTGGTGCCGCCCTGGACGACCACCGCGGAGTTGAGGTCGACCATGGACTGGGCATTGCGCGACCAGAGGCTCAGCTGAACCTGTCCGGCGAGGTCGAAGCTCACGGCACCCTGGACCTCCATCTCGGCGACGATGCCGGAAGCCAGCGGCACGTACTCGCTGTAACTATGGACCGGGGCCAATGACTGGAAGGCAGCCGTCCTCTCCGAGGCGGTTCCCGACCATACGTGGCCCATCAGTTCGCCCTGTCCCGAGAAGAAGACGAACGGGCGAATCCCCACGTCCAAAAAGTCGAGCTCCATACCGGCGGTCGCAGTCTCTTCATCGCTCGGGCTCTCTTCCTCCTGATTCTCCGACGAGACGAAGCTGCCCAGGCCACCGGCGAACAGGCCCAGTGAGAATATCGCCTGGTCTTCGCCGCCGGCTTGCAAAACGACGTCGACGACGCCGCGCTTAAGTAAACCGGCGTTCACTTCCTGGATCGTAACCAGGGAGCCATTGCTCTCCGGTGATTTGAGGAAGGGCCTGCTGAATGCCGTGCTCATCCCTTTCTGCGCGAGCACATTGTAGTTCCTTATCTCTCGGCCTATACTGCTAACAGCTTCCTCCACCTTCGCGGCGAACGCCGGATCCTTGGCCGATAGCTGCTCCAGCCTCTGACTCAGGTACTTTCGCATCTCGTAGGCATCCCGTCCCGTTAGGAACTTGACCAGATCTTTTACGTCCTCCGTCGATGGTTCCGATTCGAGGATGACGTTCAGAGCTACGGTTCTCGTACTGCTGTCTCTCTTAGCTCCTATTTGGTAGAATATCCGCCGTGCGGCTTGCGTGATCTCTTTGTTACTGATACGTGCTGCTTTGGGCAGTGCTGCCAGTGCTCGCCACGCGGCTAAGCTAATCGCTCTATTGTCACTGGTCGCGTGAGCGAGAAGGGTAGGAACAGCAGCCTTGCTTCGCAAGTTCCTAAGCGCCCGGAGGAACTTTACTTTGCAGTCCTCGCCGCTGCAGCTGTCCAAACCCAGCTCTAAACTAACTCGGGCTTTTTCCATCAGCGCTGGACTACCATCGTGCCGGGCCATCGCCGCTGCAGTCAGTGCCAGTGTCTCCGAGACTTTATCATTCTGCATTGTCTCCTCCGATCGCTTTAGAATATCCTTCGCTATGTCCGCGTGAGGAGTCGGCGAGAGGGACAGCGCCCAGAGGTACCTTTCCGTGTCGTCACCCACGTCGTCTTGACGCAGCACCTTCATCGCGGCTTGATGCGCCGGCAAACTGGACGTCGAGCCGTAGATGTCGAGTAGCTGAGTCTTCACGCTACGGTAGCGCGGGCTCTTGATCACTTTGAGTAACTCTTCTGGTTTGGCGGATTTGACTAGAGGCAACAGCTTCAGGAAAGCCGAGGCTGACTTTCCCGTGCCGAGAGCGTTGATGTCCAGCGCGCTCCGGTACTTTTCGATCGTCTGCTCCAACTGGAAAACACAGTCGAATTGCATTTGAGCTAAAGAAAGCGAAATGGGATTAGTTGAGAAGATTTTTATAAAGCAGAGATTTTAACTAACCGTAGGACAACTGTTGTCCTGACAGTCGACCGGTTCCGGCTCCAATTCGATACTCTTCTTCCGATACCCGGGCTCGACCTGAGCAATCGCATGCTGGAGAGTGCTGGCCTGTACGGTCTTTGCCCTCAGGCTACCAGGAATCAATTCCAGCAGTCTTTCCGAACTGACCACCGTGCCCACTTCCGGCTGCATGGTCAGACTCATCTCGTGCTTCTCCTTCTCGCGAATGGAACTAGGCAGGAGATTCTGGGTGAGTTGGTAGGTGGCCTCGCGACTGCTGTGCAGATCGACGCCCAGAATTCGACTGGGGTGCTGCTTCCTCAGAGGGAAGTTACTCTGCTCGCAGAAGGTCTTGCGCTTCTCAAAAGACTTCGGCCCCAGGGAGTGGTAAGTGACGTTGCAGAAACCTGAAGCGTCTCTTTCCTGGACGTCGCCGTCGAGCACTCGATACTGGAGCAAACTCGCCAGGCCTCGTTTCAGATTCAGCGAGGAAACGCTCTCGGCGCTGTCGACGTAGATCGAACGAACTTCGCCATTTCTCCAGAGCACCAGCAGAGGTTTCTTCGCTACCGAGTCCACCTTGGAGGAGTGCTCGACGAAGCCCTCTGGTTCCGGCGCCCTTCGGGACTTGATCCATAGTTGCGGCGAGACTAACTGCCAACATTATTCAATTCAAATCAAGTTAGAAGAGAGATCAATTCAATTTCAATCCATTAATATTTCTCACAATCAAACGACTTCAATGTATTTTGCACGTCCGTGCAAAATCCTGATATCATAAAGGATGGAGAAAAGAATGGGAGGCCTTGTCGGATGTAGATGCTACTGATGCTGACTGGGGCCTGGGGCCAAATACGTGATTCAATCGTTATCTGGCAGTGTATAGTTGCATCAAATTTGTAATCAGCATTCGGAAGGTTATCAGTTGCGTGTGCCCGCGTTGCCCTCTCTAGTCTGACCGCCGGCGGTCATCCTCGCAAAGCACCGATAATGTTATGCCCCTTTTAGGGCCGAAATGCGTGCGGATTTGAAAGGTAAATCATTGCCAAAACAACATTGTCTGCCACCGCCGCGCTGTGCTGAATACAAAGGAGCGAAGTGCCGTTTCGGCGGAAGCTATATAACCGCTGCTCAAATACATATACCGGCGCGACAGATCCGAGTCACTGAGTTTGCAGTCGAATTCTCTCTAGTATTCATTCTTTCCTTTCTCGACGGACCTTCTGTTTACGCATACACGAGAGTGGATGACGCACCGCACGCTTTTTCTTGTGCTCACTTTTGCCGCGACAGCAAACGATCTAAATTGAGAACATCCCATATGGACAGAGCCGGCTTCGCAACGTTGCAACGCCATTACTGTAATTCTACTTGCTTTCTCAAACCAATTCGATCGCTCGATATATAAATCTGTGAAAACCATGCGGTTCGACATAATTGAACTTTTTAAGAAATCATTATAATAAAGAACTAGCACGGATTTACTTAAATTCGGACAGAAACGAATCCGATGCTGGAATTACCGGCTTTTGCGCAGCAATCGCAAAACACTTGACAAATCCATCAAGAGAATAATACAGAGAACAACACTCGGGCTTTATCGTTGCACGTGGCTGATCCGCAGGCACCAATCACAAAGGACACTTTGCACGCAGTCCCTCTGGCCGAGAGAAAGACAAGATTCTCGCGGGAAAGAAACGTTTAACTGAATATCGACCGGTCGCAACGTGTTTACCTGTATCTTGAGAAGAATCGCATCAGGATCCTGCGGGTCCTGCCAAACGGCAGTGACATCGAGTTCCCCGGTCAACCCAAAGCCGACGTCGCCGCTGCTTTTGGACGGATTAGCCTCGCTGAAGAGCAATGAAGTCTTCACTCTGAACTTGGATCCGCTGCCCAGTTCCCATCCTCTGGTGGCACCGGCGACCGCTGCAAGTACCAGCAGCAGGTTCCAAAATCGTCGGCCCATCGTGTTCTCGGTGTTCGCGCCGAGTGCGAGCGGCCACGAGGAAAGAAGAGAGCTCGTTGTTGTCCGCCAGACAGCTCCGATTTCGGAATGCGAGCCGGCGCACGGGCACGAGGCCACTGACAAACGTGCTAGCACGGAATCCCCCGCGTTTGATGCGTGTGCGTGTGATGAGGATGAGAGCGCGGCTATGTGTGGGTGGGTGTTTGTGCGTCCATTGGCCGTCGTATTGATGCGACACGCCATACTTCCCGCGGCTGCCGTACGAATTTGTGTTGGTGGACCGAAGGTTCTAAGGCTCTGGGACGTCGGGACCCGATCACTGCAGCGTCCCATGGACACCATGGAATTCGATCTCGCTTTCTTTACGGTTACTAGGAAGCAACTCGGTCACGTGACTTGGCGAACGCTCACTGTGGTCTTGTGAAAGGCCGGTTGATTAGATTCACCCGTAAGATTCCGAGTTTGTGAAAATCGAAGGAAGTTGTTTTAAAGTTATTACTTCGCCGCGAAGTTTTCGTGAAAAAGAAACCAAGGAAGTTTACTATCGGGAAGACAAGTATTATTGGGAAGAATACGCGCTGGTATTGATAGCAATGGTAATAACAGGGTTCGAGTGTGACTCGGCGGCCGGCGACAAGCCGACTTACATACGAGAGTATGTACACTAATTTGCGATATCCATACACGTAACTAGAAAGGAATGCGTTCCTCAACAGGTGGAATTCCTCGCCGTCGGGCAGAAAACCTTCGGAATCGCGCGCACCACGTGGACAATTGTTTTACACTGGTATCGCAGGATGATTGAATCATGAGCCATTTTTGAATGAGCAGGAAGTTGCACGGAATTTTTATCTCGACCAATGAAGTCTATTCTTGTTCGTATCCGATAGAGTCATGTTAGTTCCAGTGGACAATTTAGTCCGAGGAAGAATAAATTGTTTGTCGGGGAATCTAGTTTTGTATTGGATTGTGCGAGTTGTGTATTTTATGTGATAGGCGGTTGAAAGTGGCATTCTCTAGCGGCGTCGGTAGGCGATAGAGCCGATGCAGGATACGAGATGCACGCGTGTCCGTCTCCCTTCCTTTCCCCGTGGAGGTGTCTACGTACGAGAACACGCACATGTGCCGGCAATGGACACCGTTAATTCATCGAGTCCCTGCTACACGAGTGCCGGAAGAAAATCGGTGCTCACCGAGCTGAGCCCTGCTGGATTACGTGGCGAAAGGAGCTCTCGTGATTTCAACGATAAAAGTCTCAAGTATCGTTTTTCTCTTGACTATATTTCCTCTTTTAATGCACTTTTGCAAAATGTGATTAACAAAGAAATGTTCTACTAAAATTTGAAATTGAAGTTTTGTTATAATTAATCTATGAAAGTCTCGAAACTCGTTAAAGTGTAATGACTTTACTTGGTGCGTGTTGGAGAAGAATCTACTTGAAAGAATTTTTAGCTGCATTCCCCACGGATCGGTTATCCCGTCAAGCAGGATTATTAGATTCCATTCTAACCCAAGGATCGGCCGGTCTAGCATGCGAGGTTCACGGTCAAGTTGGACTGAATTAAAGCGCGACAAGTGAGAGAAACGAGAGCCGCCCGACGACAGACCTCCGCTCGACGGTTAACGTTACATCAGACGGTAGATGCCGAAAGTCGGTAAGAATTACCTGGCGCCATTTGGCAGTGGGAACCTGGAGGCAGAAAAACAAACAGTGAAATTGAGAACAAGTTTAACTCTAGCAAAACATCCCATCCGAGAGTTGAAGCTCGGTGGGCTCAATTGCTCGAGAGGACAATTCACGCTCAAGGGACTACGAAACAGGCCGTGACAATAACCGCGTTGACAATCCAAGTGTCATCTTTTGCTTCTTCCTGTCGTTATTGCCCACTGAGCTTTTTCGACATACGTGTAACGAGTGCGCATTTCCATACTTGCCGCCGAAATCAACAACTCGGCCAATTAGATAACCCGATTCGAATGTCAAGTCGAGGCAAGTTTTACAGTTCCGCCGCGACGGAAGAAGCAACCGCGTATTTCCAATGACACTGGCGCACGAATTCCAACGAAATTACGGGATATCTTCCGGCAAGATTGGCCTCCCATTTTTTCTGTCACGAACACTCTAACTACTTCACTGGAGTATCTTTGAGGTCGGCGGTGGGTTGACTGAACGGAGATTCCCAGTCATTTGCCACTCAGAGCCACTTTATTGCAGGAGCGCAAGACTTGAGACACTCGGCGACGCGAATCTCCAATTCTTTTCAACAAACAACATAAATCCACTTCTCTATTCCCGAAAAAAGCGTCGTATTCTTACTCGAGCGTGTTTCAAGCTTTGCATTCTCGCCGCGGAAAACCGGATCGGTTGTAATATTACGAAGCCGATAAGGAAAACACTAGTTCAACTCCAATTCTATTTCAAGAGACCTTCAAAACATTCCAGCCAACCGCCTCTTATTTCCCAGAACCTGATCCGCTTAATTGTAAACATTGAACTAGTTAATGTTCCTGGTAGTGCAATTATAAGTTGGCGATTAGCTATCGGCTAACTTAGAGAAGGTGACGAAAGAGAAGGAATTCTCGCGTATCCTCGAATCGCCAATAGGAAGTGCGGTGGAAGTAGAGCGCGCGAGGGTCATTCGAAATTTCGAACGAATTTCCGACGTACGAAATGAGACGTTGGAGGAAGAGTAATGAGAGGATGCAGCCGATAATTCCTTACCGAAGAGTGCTAGGAGGTAGACCAGAGAGACGGTGAGTGCCGTGACCGGCCTGTCCGGGCAGCCCATGCTTCCCGGCAGGTCTTCCTCTCGTCGTCCGCGCACTACTGTGCCCTCAAGGCACGCGCACTCTCGCTCCGTCGGCCACTCGACTTCTATCCGGGCTTACTCTCGTTCTGCGAGTAAACGCGAATAATTAGAGTGGCCTGGCTGTCTTTCCCCCCTGCGACCACTTACTCGTTATCGAGGCCTGCCCCTCGTCCCGTCAGCCCCGCTTCCTATCCCCGGCCCCCTCGCTCCATGCCCGACGACCGGCGACCGCCGACCCCTACTACTCGCCATGACTATGGCGAAGATCCCACTAGAGGAATAGAGAAGTCCAGCCGCTCCCCTATACCTTTCGGAGCCGACTTCTCCTCGCTCTCCCTACCACCAACACCGATGCATCATTCATCGCCAGGAAGGGGATTGACCAGCTGGATTTACACTCGGGACTCCGAGCCGAGCTCCGACCGGTACCGTTAACCCTCATACCCGGCAACACAGAAAACCACTTCGGTTTCCGATGTATAAGCATCGATTTCATGCTAGTGGTCGATTGTGGTAACATCGGAAGTTCAGGCCAGGGCTCCCTTTCCCTCCAGTTATCAAATATAGTTGGAAATAATGTTGATCTAAGTGATGGGGCAGAAGAATCTCAAGTTACTTAGAGGTTTCAGACGGATCACCCGGTATATGAGAGAGCGGTTCTGAAATGGAATGCACGCGCTGCGATACATCGATCTCAGGGCTGCAACAGCAAGGAAGAATTATTCTCTAGGTTTTTCCATGTACTAGAATTGCAGGAATTCTAGCTACGTCTTTCACACACGCATCGCGGTAAGTAAATCATACGATATGCCTATCTGTGGCGTATTAGATAGCCACGGTGCGTTTTCTTCCATTTGAATACGGCGACAACTTGTTCTAGCAATTGAGGCCGTCGTTTGAGTTATGCATTATGTACCAGCCGAAAGGTTTAACGAGGAGAAAAGTTGATCGCTTGTAATGCAAGCGAAAAATAGTTTATTATCTTCTTACCTGACAACTTAGGAACTCTAAGGAATTTATTATCCAACTAGCAATGCATTAATGAGTAGTATGGCGGAAGAGTAAAATAGGCTTATCGCTGAAAAAGACCTTTGACTTGGGCGCTGACCCTATCGAATCTTACTACACAAGACGTTTTTCTAGTGTCGATGACGCTCTTCCAAAGCAACGCTTGTGTAATACTGAGCCGCGCTGCCATTGTTTGCGTCTTTTGAAAGCTATAATCGGGCGATATTGTCGATTATTGGTGGGACTGCGATAAATAGCTAATGTGATTTACGAGGACGTAAACCGGGTTGAATAATTCCTAGTGGCACCTCCGACAACGAAATTGCACTTTTCTTTATCTGGCCGATAAGTAAAATAGCGGTAATAAAATAATTACATCACTATTAAATATAATAAGCGCAGTTTGCTTCTCTATTGACAATATTACTTTCTTTAACAAGGATTCTGTTGTACTGGGTTTGTTGGCACCAATGGCCTCGAGGCTTTGTTAGACTCTGTCAGTAAAGTCATCGATCAGGTACGGACTGTGGCAAAGTACGAGATTTATGTACACAGTCAATGGTAAAACGCTTATTCCAAGCAGAGACCGCTTCTACCTCGTCTGAGTTCCAAGTTATCCGCATATGCCATATGGTTTGCTGTCGGTAAGGGAATATCATCCATACCGGACGTCGTTTACTTAACTTCTGCAGGTTTCAACGGATCAATCGAATTCCTTGCAATTCTTCATGGTTCAAATTTGAATTCAATGAATTCATCATTGCGTTGAATAACTTAATATTACAAATATTGAGTTTTGTATCATAAGGGTGAATCGATCTCCTATTGTAAAGCTTACGCTAGTTGAGCTTGGATGAAGTAGGGGGTGCGAAGGTCGAATTCGTAGTATGATTTTTATAGGCAAAATTTTGGAACAGGGGAGACACATTTTATTGTTTTCAACTCATTAGATGATGATTAGCTGTAGGATCCAACAGAACGGCGCACAATCAATTTCTTGACAATCTTACTTGTATTAAAAGTGCATATCCTGTCTTATGGATTAACTCATTTACTTGTTGCTATTATAATTATAATAATATCTCGGTTTTTCCGAAATGAGTATTATCCCCAAATAATATATACATTTCGCATGCGAATTTCCTACCAAATTACTTAACGGCATACCTTCCATAACCCGGGACCAACAATCGGGCGAGAAAATATCAGGCAAGCAAACGCGAGGATATGCAGTCGCCCGAGTGTAGGAACGCAGGAACAAGGACGACGAGGAGGATGAGGATGAGAAAGGAGAGGGGCGGAATGGTGTAGAGGAGCCGCAAAGCGAACGATCCAACAGCGGACAGCGGCGCTAAATAATCATAACTCAGAGAGACATTTGTAACGCCAGCCTCTCGCTCGTATTTATCGCTGTTGTTGGACGGTTTGTTGCAGCAATAACGGTAATGGGACCTCCCCGGCCGGCTCGCTGGTCCACCCAGGCTCCGACATCCCTCTCGAAAGGGAGCGAGAGCAGGCGAGAGCAAGGGGAGGAGGCGCGCAAGAGAGAAAGGTGGACGAGTACTTGGAGGATGCGGCGGCGGCGCCGGCTCAGCCACCCCTTGCCGAGCGATTTATCCTCGGGTAATTAGCACGGGTAATAATTAATGCGGCCGCGCATTGTGCTAATTATCACTGGAGAACCTTTTAAGAAATGAAAGAACATTCGAAATAAAACAGAGGGAAAGCCCGCCGGTCGGCGCGCACCGACAGGACCACTGCGGCTATTTACACCAGCTCGTCCGAGGGATTCACCTACGGAGATAAATAGAAAGCAGCCGGAATAAACGTTTGCTGTACAGTGTACACCCTCGGAACGGGCTGGAATACGTGTGCGTTGCTGGAAATTTGTTGAAATCTGTACTCCTGTAAATTTGACGTGGGTACATTCAACACCTGCAAATTTCACAGATATAACTAGCTCAAGTACAATTCGAGAACTTAAGGTTTTTGAAAAGCTTAAAACAAAAGTTAAAATCTAGAAGGTGTGCGATAAAAAGGACCACGAGGTAGCAATTGGTCCACGGAAGGATACGTGGAAGTCCATTCAATTCGCAAGCTCCGATCCGCGGGATGTCTACACGCAAGCTCGCGCTGCGCGTGCACTTATACTTGGAGACCCGACCGGTGAAGGCGAGAGGAGAGAATCGCGGGAGCGGGTGTGGGTGTGCGGGCGATAGAGAGGGCAGGCGGCAGCGTAGCCAAGCAGCTATCCATCAGGGTGCTTTTGTCGCTCTAATGAGAGCCTGAATTATTCAGCTTAGGAGTGCAGCCCCTCGCCGCGCCAGTCCGCCTACACGCGCCCGGGCCCCGGACCCGCTTGCGCGCCGCTAGACTCGAGGAGCGCGGCGCTCGCCCGCTCGAGTTCCCCGTGCGCTTAGAATCGAGTAAGCAGCGACTCTCCTTCAAAACCTGATTGCAAATTTGCCGTCGTGAATCTCCAACACCCACTACCCCGCGGGCCTCCCGCTCCATTCGGCCCACTCGTCCCTCCGCCCTTTCAGCGCGCGCACTTCTAATTAGAAGCTAGTCTCTGTCATTGCAATCATTGCGATCCGTTATCGTCACCCGGAGCCCTCGACATCAAACCGACCGAGATTTCATGCGCGGCCTTTATCTCGGAGGATCATCTGGAGAGATGATATTTCCGCTTTACATAGCCAGCTATAGATATAGGCGAGGGCGTAAAGCCGGCGAGCGGCATAAAACCTCGCCGGGATAGTACGTGTTTACAGGAAACGCTGGATGAATCCGTGCTTAACTCGTCAATAAAGTTTCAAATTCGCCGTGCCTTGCTCTTCAAAGAGGCCGCGCGACACACTAAATCTTATAATAAAGAAGTGGAAGGCTAAGTAGCGAGAGAGACGGAGAGCGAGAGCGAGAGAGAAGTATGGCGCCAGAAGAGTGCAAGGGAGTAGTCTGCGAGTTCACCGGAAGGAGATTTGCACGGGAGGTCGAATGGCTATTAAATTTAACGAAGAGTTCCTTTTTTTTTTCTCCTCGCCGGCAAACCTGCAACCCTCCAACCGTCCTCTCCAACCACCTCCCGGGCGCCGCTGGTCCTCGTCGCCGACTCGTCTGTCAACTAATTTCTCGGGAATTTTAAAATCACCGGCTTTGCCGTGAGAGAGGCTCGATTCAAGCGAACGCGGCCGCGTCCTTTTGAAAAGTGGAGCGCGCGCGTACCATAAATGCTTGAACGGCCCTAAGACATCGTTTTAGCTCGTGGAGGCTCGTATAAATACGAGCTTTTACTCTTTCGCGCGACCTCTTTCATATAAAGGAGTCGGTCGGTGTGCGGCCCGGCCGGCTATTGCACACGCTTTCCCCATGCGCGCCGCCCTATGCAAAGGTCATTTCCTCCGAGATAATTGCACTGTGATATCGCTCTGCTCATCCTTCTCCAGGGCCGAGCGGAAGCCGGCCAAAGAAGAGCTCTCTCCTCCTCTATCTTACCTGCTCTATCTAACCCTCTGTCTGCGGGCGAGAGGTAGAGCCGCCTTTATTAAACTTCTTCGCGCACCCCGAGCTTGCGCTCACCCCCCACCGTACTTTTACCTGCCCCGCCGCTCGCCGCGCAAAACTACTTCGTGTAAGTCGATAAACTTTGCGGTAACTGCGCTGCACGCCGGGCTCTGCAAGCCCGCGCGCTCCAGATTTTCACCTGACCACTCGGCTCCCTTTGCCTGTGCTTACGTCCGAAGTAAATCACAAATGTAACACTGTGCTCGCAAGCTTCTTCATTCTCCACCCTTCTGCCAAAATACCCGCGAGATTTCAGGTAGTGAGAATATTATTTTCTAGTGGAGAGTTGGAGAGTTGCATTCGCGTCTGAGCACTGCAGCAGTCGAATGATCCTCGAGGAGAAGCGAATCCCGGTCGGTCTATACCGGAGGCGTCAGCGAGCGGGATCAGAATCCAAGCGAGACAGAGCGTGATTTATCAAATTTCTGTCTCATCGCTAGGATAATGATGGAGGAGCGGCGGCGGCGGCGGTGCCGGGGAAAACAAGGAGCAGAGGGTCGGCCGGGAGGGCGGGTGGTAGGGTGGATAAGGGGCCAGGAGAAGAAGAAGTAGGCGAGAGGGTGGAGGTAGCGGGAGGACGAAAGGCGGACGGGCCGCTACATCCGCAAAGCTATTATAACCGCTCGAGCGAATCTCTATTAAAACGTGTTTACACTGGCTTAGGGGTTGACTCAGGCCACCCCTCCTAGTCCTTGGTTCGAGCTCGAGCCAACTCCGTTTGGTGCCACCCTATTTGCGCGAGCGCACAACGCGCACCCACACGCACACGCACGCACCGACACAGGCTCCGCGTAGATGGGGGTGAGATGGGTGGCGGAGATGGGGGGGGGGGGGGGGGGGTGGCCGTGGCGGGAGGGAGCCGCGTATGCTTGGAGTAATGCCTATCTAATTGTCGCGTGTATGAATAGTGAATCCCGGAGCACTCGAGGCTATGAGCCAGATCCGAGCTAACATAAGGGGAGAGCCATATGAGCTAATCTATATTATGATAGCCCGACCCGCGGGGATATATCCCACTAGCAAGCACACCCACCATCCCCCACCCCTGCCATCCGCCGCTCGGCTACTGCGCCTCTTCTCTCCTTTCTTTCACCCCTATCGCTTATCCGCTTTCCTTCGCCCGACGCAACCCGCTCGCGCGCGCTCCTCTCTCTATGCACCAACCGCTGCTCGACCCCCTCTAGACCACCTCTATTCCACTATCGCGGCATCCCGTGCTACTTTTACCCTAACCCACCTTTATTACCCTGCCGCAGCCTCTTACCACCCACCACCATCCCCCTCTCTCAGCTGCCAATCTGCTTCTTCTGCGCCTTCTTCGCGCGAACCTGGCCCCCGTGATCAAGTTATGGTACCGTCGAGTCCCACTCGCGTAAGCTTGGCTTCCGTGCGTGAACGGTGAACTTGTTTCGGTCCCATTTCTGTTGCTTTAGTTTTTAATGATTAGATTGATTTTCCAGTGCAAATTCAATGGCGAGTCCTTGCGGGGGTCGATACAGAGATATCTGCCACGAGGCATCTTCTCTCCCATGGATGTTACTGGGGGTATAAGGTTACAGTGGTCCCTAACGGGATTAGCCTGCCACGTATTCGCACATGTGCTCTAGTGACAGGCCGTAATCAAGGACCTGTGCCCGGCGCTTTTGATCTAATGAATAAATTATGACTTCTGTCCTGGGGACCGGATAGAGCTTTTTTTTATTTGTCGTATTAGAAGGGTACTTCTGTTTATTGCGAAATAATCATCCGGCTTGAGAAATTAACGCGACTTTAATTTCCAGCCGAGCGCGTTCCTAAGTCATTAGTAGGGTGGGGGGGGGGGGTTGATTCTGATTGTTACTTCTGCCGACTAAACGCCCCCCTGATGTTGGCTGGCGAGTCTGTGCTCTTGACAAAGGGCCCAGAAGTGTCGCACGTTTCTGTTAATTTATCACTAAGGAAGTCGAGGGTTCGAGTTACTCGTCGCATAATACCGCCCCTGTCTTCCTACGGGCGTCTGCCCTCTTCCCTCTTCCTTCGCACTTCCGGATGATGGAAGTGCTCTATTTTATATACAAAGCCCATGATAGCGCTAAACGTCCGAGGGTGCCTGGCTAATCTTCCGGCTACTATTAAGCCGGCTTCCTATGGGGGGTGCGAGACACGTGACCACTGGAACTCAAGAGTCACCCCATTGTTCTCGATACAAGATATCGGGCGAATTCAATGTTCCACGCTCGTTAAATTCCCAGTAGCATATCCGATTACGGGACTTAGACATCAGCCTCGAGCCATTGATCTTCAAAGCACCAAGTGACTTTCCAATGGTTTTTCCATAGGCATTAATTCACCGAATCATTTAAATAAACACCTTACATTTTCCATCAGCTACGGAAAACTGTACTCAATTTATACGCGTTCCAAGAACTCGCAACTTGATAGAAATGATATTTCCATCAGGATTTCCTGGAAAAAATTTCCCTGAGAGGTATCTCAATTGGCGGAATTCCTTCCTAGAAGTCTAGTAATATTGGTTCTTGGTGTTTTTCCATGTGTGCGTTAAATGGTGGCCACGTCGGGCGAGCATTCGGTGCTGCGAGGCGATCGGATGCTAGTAAGCGTGCACTTCTGCCGGATTCCTTGGCACATTACCCTTCCATCAACAGGCGAGCGAGCCGAGGAAATGGCACGTGACCATAGGAGATCCGCATCGCTTTCTGGATACGGGGTGACTATGGCCCAGCGAAGGGAGAGAGCACGGGGTGAGACAGAAGGAGAGAGAGAGAGAGAGTCGTACACGCTCGGGATGAGGCACGTAATCGTGTGGGCGTCGCAGAAGCGACGGGCACTCGAGTGTATGGCGGCATTTTCGGGAGCGTCGGGACGCCGGACGTCGCAATCTCGGCGATCCGCCCAGCATCCTCTTCTTTCCGTACCACCTCCTCTCTACCACACACTCACCGTCACCGTCTCCCTCTCACTCAGCCTCCACCATTGTAATGGTAATATCCCTCTCCTCCCGTTCCCCGTGCGATTCAGCCCTGGATTTATCGTGCAGTCATTCAGGAATTAGCTCTCCGTGCTCTCCCGCCCTCCTACATTCAATGCTTCTACCTCCTCGGGACTCCGCCATCCCGCTCATCCCTCCTAATGTAAGTTTCATTTATTATCCGCTCGCGAATCCCTTAAGACTTAAGGTCTGCGAACCAGTCTCGCTGCGAATCGAGAATCTCGCCGCGGAAAAATAGAAATTCCCATAATCCGTGAAAGATAATGTTGAAAGTCTCAATGTTAGAGCAAAGAAAACATTGTTTAATCTTCAACTTGTCTCTATCCTCTGTGTTACCTCGAGTTCTGGTACAATTGCCTTCGACCGATCTTATAATTGGTTGATTCTCTGATGATGAATTCCCGCAGGTTTCCCCGTCAACGTGAAATCGAGCTAACCCATCGAGTTTCACGGGGGAATCACGGGATTAACACATTTTTCACGTTCCTCTTGGCCGGCTGATTCATCCTGTACGTGTGGTAGGTGCATCAAGGAGAGCGAGGCACATATGTACTTAGAGGCGGGTAAGGCGAGTCGGCGGGAGGGTGAGGAGGGAACGATGAAGAGGTACGATAGACACGCTACCGCTACGGATATACCGGAAGGCAAGAAGAGCCGAGGTTGGGTTGAGGGCGCCATTACGTCCGGCCACCCTTCGGTCCTCCACTTACCCCTAACGACGTTCCGGGCAAATAAAAGTTGATTTCTCTTGCCTCTCCTTCCTCCGCTGCCCTCGCCCTATGCGAGCCCTACCGCATCCTCCCTTCTCTCCTTAGCTCCGGCATCCCTCTGTGTCTCGTCCCTCCATTTCACCGCTTTATCTCTTTAGGTGCCTTCCGCCTCATCAGCTCTGCCCTCCTCGCGGAACCTCCCCTTTCAAACACTGCCTCTACACTTGATCCTAGTCTCCACTCCGTCATACCAAAATCTTCACTTCTTAGCAAAGCGATGCACAGAACATTCTTCGCGCTTACTCGATGCGTTAATCACTCGAGTGACGATTAATATGGAAAAGTTGATCTATCTGCGCTTTTTTTCGAAAATGAATCTTCAGGTCCTTCCGGTATTTCTGATGTAATTGAATATGTTTATTGGCGCACGGCTGGCTGTTTCCCAGAATTGTTAATTTTTAGGTAAATAAAATCTCTTTCTTGGTCACGATTTCGATTTCGAGATTGATATTGATATCGTGGCACTCGGGGATTATGGAAATGGGGTTCGGGGTTGGCAGGGTTCTTCCCGAAGTGGCGACGGGGTGCGCCGCGACGTGGAGTCTCCGGAAATGTTTATGGAACGTCCCCAAAGCATCGATGTCGTTCCCGGCATTACCGCCTGCTTTGTCAAATCTAGTGAGAGTGGACAGACACGTGTCTGGACATCATTACGTCCTGATCCTTCCTTGCCCACCCTCGAACGTATGCTACCATCTTGGTGCCGACAGGAAAACGGCATCATTAACTGCATTCGCCCCCTCGCATTCACCAACTATTCTTTTAGCCAACGGAAGATATACTTCAGTCTGTGTAAACAGCATTTATGAAAGGTGAAAGTAAAATACTTTAATAATTTGAATTCTATAATTCCTGTTCTCCAATGATATTTCCTAAAATATGCAGCTTTTAAAAAAAAGATTAAATTATTATCGTTTTAATATAAATGACTTGGTCCTCGATGTATTAATTAATTATCCCGGGACCTCTGTCGCAAGTTCCTTCACTCAAGCTTCACTCCAGGCGAGACAAAGTTAATCGAGAAATGTCTAATCAAGCGCTCGCACGAATAGAAGTGTGGGAAGGCGTTTGCTGTGCCCGGACACGTGGCATGGGAGGCTATGCTGCATGCCAGGGAGACAGGAGTATTACGCACGGCGGCCCTAACAGAATTATAAATTCAGCAGCAGCCAGGCACACCTGAGTCTATTTCGCGGCACGTTCGCTAGATTTTGCCGAGCGGTAGCGCCACTCGCAGCTGTAGTGTGGGTTGTCCGCCGTAGCTGCTCGCTAATTGCTATCCTAATAATTGTCGCGGGCCACATGCGCCACCCGGCTACAAATTATCAGCCCCCTCCCACATATCCCCCCGCCCCTCACCTATCCCGGCAAGCCACGCTCTCGACCACCGAAATGCTATCCAATCCACGCGAATTGAGTGGGAAGGCCCGTGAAGATTTCACGAAACCAATTTTTCTCCATCGGAACGAACGCCTGTCAATTTTCCATGATCTACCGATGGTGAAGTGCGTTTTTGTTGGAACAGAGTTTAGCTTGATGACTGAATTAACAGGTGGATTTATGGGCTTTGGATAGCAATGTTCATCCAATGATTTTCCTTGCAAACCACTGGATTATTACTCAAATATATTGCAATTATTTAATTCTAAATGCAGCAGACACAAATATCTTGAATTATTTCCTTGATTGAGTTGCAAGTTGGATTGAAATTCTAATTAAAATGACATTATATTTTTCAATATTGTTCGATTTAGCGAGAATGAGATTTGCAGTTCTTTACGCCGCAGTGTGGCTATGAATCCGGTTGGGATTCGGTTCGGCGACTGCGCCGGGGTATGCTGCTTGCTGCGTCATTCGCGGAAATTTCCTGATGGGGCACACGAGGCTCCCGATATACGGGGTGGATGGAGGGAAAATAAATTACCCGCACAAATCACTTTCGACGCCGCTTCGAAATTATAGCCCCGATCTCGCCGCTATCGAATGGGCACGCCTGCCTCTGCTGATTGTTTCCCTCATTTACAGTGCGTCCCGATAGATTGTCCATGCATGATATACGTGCTCGCATGCAGAACTGCTCTAACGACAACTAGAGGAAACTAGAATGCGGACTAACGAACTTAACAAACGAAAAAGATGGTAAGATTGGACGGTTGGCATTAGCTCGAGTTTTCAAAAGTCCTCAACGACTCTGCGAGAAAAAGCTGCCTTAGAGGATTGCGGGCGAAAATTCACCGCCGAGGAAATTGCGAGAGACGAAATAATCACACTGGCGAACGAAGTTCCAGGACATTTGCCTGGCGACTGGCGAGCCAGGGGGAAATTGCGATTGCGAGAGTTGAGGCGTGCGGAGATACATACGCGTCAGGTCGTATCCTTCCCTACGATCGTATTATCGAGATGGGTCTCACCCTCACCTCCTTCTCCCTCTCGAATTGAACCTTGCAACCCTCTCTCGGCATTGCACCCCTCCTTCCCCCACTTCAATATACCTGCCCTCTCTCTCCCCCTCTCTCTTTCTCTTTCTCCTTCTCCACAGTTTCTCTCGCCATTGCTGCCGCCACTCTCTCCCACCCACTCTCTCTCTCTCTCTCTCTCTCTCTCTCTCTCTCTCTCTCTCTCTCTCTCGCACGCTCGCTGCATACAGACCCAATCACACCGGCAGCCGCTAAGTGCGATCCATTACGCGTAATGGAATGTGCCAATTATAACATTTGCTGAATAATTGGCGGACGCTTGGCTGCGCCTACCGATCCTGCCCGCTGGATCGCCGCCACCGCCGTCGCCGCCCCCTGTATTCCCGATATGGATACACTTCCCTCTATATGTATATGATCGGGGGCTTATGCGATCGCGTAAGGGATCGGTTGGGGCCGAAAGGGTCGCAGGGACGCGCGGGACATTCCGGAACTCTGGACACTCGATACTCAAAGAGCACTCACTCGAATTGATAATGGTTTGGTGACAATTTTCAAGAGGTGGAGTCTGATTGCTCGAGGGTGTAACAGGTCCGAAGTACATTGGCAGATTTCGTTGATTTGGCAGAACTAGTCACCGGAAGACTTCACCGTCATTAGATTCGCGTAGGGAATCCAGAGTGCTTTATTTCAACCTCGTTTTTTCCAACGTTTTTACTTTGTCACAATGTTCGACTTAAAAGCGCGGAGCAGCTAAAATTTTCGTGATCGGATTGCGTGCGTGCCTCGCGCACAAGCGTAGTTACTATCGAGGTTTTTTTTTTTCAAAAACGAGCAAATTGATGCTCCCTGAGAGATGTAAATGGTTCGGATTACCCGAGGAAACTAGGACAATTTCATAGGGGACATTTAATATTTCAGTCTCGCGCAGAGACGCGCGTTCGCGTCGATAGGGAAAAATGTGTTTCGCCGGGGCAAATTAATGCGCAGCACGCGCAACAGCGTGTAATGGAAAAATTTCGCCGGGCATTTTTTCATCGCGTTTTAACGTTTCAGATGCTTTCCGGGGCCGGCTGTCGTCGTCAATATTTCAATGCTCGTTAACTACTTTTTTGCTCGCGGGAATCCTTCCAACAAACGCCGAGCGGCGGCGCCCGCTCCCTGTGTGTATGACGCGGGGGCGCGCGCGCCGTCAATTTTCTCCACACTCTATTGAATGACGTTTCGTTAATTCTTTATGCCGGCGGGGGCGGAGGGCAGGGCCGGGCTTTTTTATCGCGAAATTCTCGCGCCATAATGCGGCCGTGTATAGGGAAGCGGGCCGGGGCGCTTTTCCAGGAGGGGGGGATGCGTAAAAACGACGGCGCGACGCGGCCCGGCGAATATGTGCGCCGTAAGCGAGTTACTCGCCGTGCATTTTTCCATCAGCGCTGATCAAAGTGCGCGCGCGAGCGAGCCGCCCGACAAAACGGCCGCCGATGCGACGAGCATAAAATTTTATTTGCCCAATGAGTTAGCCGTAGTGTAGTAGAGCCCAAGCGTTTAAATCAAAACTCGAGAAAGGCCGTTTTCATTTATTTGCATTGCGAGCCAGCCCTTTTCCCGCGGCCGCTGGTATTGTGCGCGATACTGCGGCTTGTTTTAATTAACGAGGGAACAAGCCATTACAGGTGCTCCAATGAATGGAATTTTTAATGCACCCCGTTACGGCTCACCGCTGCGTATCCGATGATCCTCTCTGCAAATTGCGAAATTGTATCATACTCGAAACCGTCGAGCTACCAATCCAAAGGATTTCTGAAAACCCAGAAGAATCCCAAAAAGACATTTCAAAGCATCAATGATACAGGAACCTCTTCCGGCCAATGACAATGACGGCAGGAAAATTGGGAGTGGAACGGATTCCGGGAAATCCGTGGAGCGTTATCGCAAAATATCCTGCGAAATTGAGTTGCCGGTACGTGAACGGGGGGGACGCTGGCATCCAGGAAATCCGGGTGAACCGATACGTATCGCAGCTAACGATTAAGCTTCCCGGAGATTGGCGGCTTAAATGTGTTTCGCGCGCTCGATGGAGCTCCGTCGCTCCGGCGGGGTCCGGGCGGGTGTGCGTGCGGGGGATTTGGGTAAAAAAGCGACGGGTTCAGGGCAAACGGTGGACGCAGGATAATCGGGTTGGCCGTTGCTGCATTTTGCCATCGGCTGGGACGATGATCAAAGTGCAGAATGTCACTGACACCGCTCGCTCTCTCCCTCGGCGAGCGGCGGGGCCAGCGAGCGGAGAAGCGGCCGATCGAGGAGCCCAGAGCGAGAAAGAGGATCGTCGAGAGCGGAAGCTCCAGCGCCAGGAGGCCAACCCCCGCCGATGCCAGACAGAGAGCCAGAGAGGATGCCAGGTCGTCGAAAACCACGTTAGTGCGCGTGTTTTCGCGCGATCCAATCCGCGGCGAATTAACCAACCGAGGAAAACCTCGTTACCTTCGAGCAGCAACCACCGACGTTGCTGTGGATACTGCTGGAGCTCGAGCTGCTGTTGCTGCTGCTGCTGCTGCTTTTGGCCAGCTTCATCCACTTCCGCTTCCGCTTCCTCGCGATGAAAAAAAAAATGGAGCGTGTAACGGGTTCTCTTCGGTGAGGCTTCTGTATCGTTTCAAATCGAGTACGATTCCATTGCGTGGCGCTTTTCGGCGCAGCCGATCGGTGTCGACGTGGAAAGAAATCCGAAAAGCTGGAAAATGGATTCAATGGGAATAGCACGATTGCCTAAAACTGTACAAAGTGTCTAAAACGTTCTCTGCAACTCGCTAAATTGAAACAATAACAATACTACCGAAATAACTACAACAATTAAAATCTTTGACAAGCGACAACCATGAGAACCTTCAGCGAATCCAAGCGGAAATCGGCGGCACTAAATGTGTATCGGGGGCGTCCAATCAATTGGCGCAACGAAGGAACCGGAAACGAAGTTCAATATAAAGCCGTCTAATATCCCATCATATCAGGAAAGGAGCTCCCGCAAACTCGATCTCGGCCAGGGCGAAAGAAGTCGACGGGCTAGGAATTTCTGGCGGCGGCGGGAGGGTTGGCGGCCGGAGGCGCACGTCGATTCCGATATATCGGTGGGTGGGAGGAGATGCTCGCTAGAGGCCGAAGTGGATTCGAAAATTGAAAATCATTGCGGCCCCTGATCCCCTTAGTCGTAGCAGACAACCGCGATAAATTCCGCGCCGGTAGTGGAGCTACTGGCTACCGCGCTACCCTCTCAAGGCTTTACTTGCTCTCTCTCTTTATAAGAGGGAGTAAGTAAAGCTATGTGTATTCCCGAAGATCCGCCGGGCGAGCCTCCTCCGAGGGCCTTTCTGTCCGGCAGGGATACCTATCCTCGATTTACTCTAATATATGATATTCCGGCTATGCAATCACGTCCACCTCGATACACTTTAGCCACTTGCTGTTCCGAGGCTTCCGCACTGTTCAACCTCCGATACATGGGAATAGAGTGGAGAAAGGGTCGAGGACTTGCACTCCCTACAGAAATATAGAAATATAATCTTCACTAGGAAATCATTAGGCGATAATAAAGTGGGAAAAAATATGTGCTCTTTCTGTATTAGATTTGGCAAGAAATGCATCTCGACAGACACCGATAATTGTCTACTCAGTGCACAATAGACTTAGAAGCGATTTGTGCTGCGGCGACCTCGGTCGTGCCATTTTTCCTCTAATCCCATTACCATAGCAGGGTGGAAAGAGGCTCGGCCAGAGAGAGAGAGAGCAGAGGGGCGGGAGAGCGTAAGACGCGGCAAGAGATGATGGGCCGCTCGATCTTTGCGCAGCGCACACCCATCATCCCCGCTTTCTCGGCGCCTAGAGCGCCGCTCGTAGAGCGTGTTGCCGTGGTGGCTTTGACATGCAAATTGCCTGACAATGAATTTCGTAAAACCTTTTACCGCGGAGTGCGCCTCGACATACAGAGAGTGCGACAGGGAAGGAGTGAGGCTGCCGGGGGATGGCAAGGGGGTGCGCAGCGCGAGGCTCTCGCGCGCGGCCGAAAGCTCGGAGAGCGGCAAGACGCCGGGCGACGTCGAGCGTATTAATCACTGTCTGCCGGTATCAAGCTTCACCGCAGGCATCCGGGCTTTCGGTACGTCGGCTGCCGCGCCGAGGATACCGAAGCTTCCTGCGATCCTCGAAAATCAGTTAGCGGTCTCGTGATTCGCAAGCTCATCGCGCGCGCCCCGATCGTGATTAATATCAATGTCGACCTTGTCTAATCGCTTCACTGGTATTCCCCATCACGTGGGGGGAGTTTTCGGAGGATCGAATTCTCCTTTGATTCGATGGCACTCGATTCCATTTGGCAGATCGATTTTGTTATCGTCACATTTTACATGTGGGATTAGATGAAGATTGAGTTTCCTGTGTGGTAGTCTGATAATTATGATTGGCGAGAGTCGAAGCCGCTTCCAATTCGAAAATACATTGGCCCAAAGAGAAGAAGTGAGAGGTCATTTCTAGTCTTGGAAAATTCAATTAGAAGGAGCCACGGTCCAGCGACGGGCCGTCAATATTTCCGGGCAGGCAGAAAAGCGCGAGAGGCAAACGGAATTATCGCGGCGTATGCATTTTCCATAATTCGTCGAGGGCCGGAATTGGGCGAAAGTTCGGGCTGAATTCACCCCTGGCGCGCTCGCTTCAAAGAGGCACCCCTTTCTCGAATATCGTGTTTGACTTGACGCGAGTGCCATGGATTCGGGAACAAGCTCCGCTCCAAGTGCGACCGGCCGATCCAACCATCTCCGGGGAAAGCTCTCGGTCTGCGCTTATGCGAGGCGGCGCGCTGTCGCCGGTGGATCAATCGCATTTCTCTTGGACCATACGCACTGTCAAGTGTTACGGATACCAGACGGATATCCTGTGGCTTAGAACGGTAATAGGTATCGGGCGACGTCGTTAAGCTCTGATTGCCGATAGAGTGACCTGGCGCCTGCTCGCTGCAATTCCCTTTACGTACTATCCATTTCCCCAGACTGCAGTCGCTTGGCTAGAAAGAGCGTTTGGTCTCTGGGACATTTGTCTGTGAAAATTGTTCAATAAAACTTGTAGTCAGCTTCTAGTCAAGGCATTATTTTGATATGAAAAGGCGAGGGTAAGGTGGATGTGAGGAAAATTGGGAAAGTGGCGGTTTAAACGCCGTAAGTTACGGTAGATCGAGGTCCCTCGTCGGGCTGCCAACTCCCGGGGATGTTTGATACAATGACACGAGGAGCAGCGCGTTAAATCATCTGTCGCCCTCGTGTTCAGCCCTCGTGACACCGCCGGGAACCTTAAGTCTCTGCTTGTCTGCCTGATGTCACTTACGCTCGTCTCTCTCTACCCACGTTATGTCATGACCCTGTTATGGCTTTTCTCCCTTCAAACACACTGTTTACTGGTAATCGTATTTCGTGGGGCCAATTTATCAAAAGGTCCCTATCGATCACTTCGTCCTCTAATCCCAAATATTACACTTTCCATTCGTTTGAGATCTATTAACTCATTCTATCATACATGCCAAAAATTAATTCCCAACCCATTCACAGATGACACAACTCATCCCATACAAAGAGAGGATTTCAGAAGGCGATAGTCAATGCGGCAGAATCTCGCGTAAAAGAATTCCATCGAGTCTCCAGTACGTTACCAGCTCGAAAGACGGCGAGTCGTCCTAGTGGAGCGTGGCGGCGGGGTCGGGATCCTGTACGACAGTGAGAGAGAGCGAGCGAGGACCATCCCGGCATCTCACCAGCAGAGCTCTTCTCTTCCCTTCTTCTGGTCTCTCTTTCGCACTGGCGACCCTCTTTCCGCGAGCGATGCACGCTGCCGGGTGGCGTAAGGGGGTGGCGGCGGCCGGGAGGTTGGCTGGCGCGTTCTAGCAGGAGGAACATGGCTCCCAGGCAGGCAGGATCGTGCGGCCGTCCACCCTACTACTCCCATCCGTCCCGCGGTCCTCCTGGCTTGCCCGTTTTCTACGGCATTCTCGTCCTCCCCGCTGCCGGGCGAGCGTGGCGGCGACGGGAACGGCGACGGCGACGGCGTCCGCTGCTTGGCCCCTCGTTGCATTTTAAATCAAAGCCCCGGAGGTAACGCAATCACCAGGCATCACGACGCTTCCACAATTTTCTACTTTAAGCTACTTTATGTATTAGTGCCCCGCCGGCACCGCTCTCGCCTCGGCGTATCTCCTCCGCCGCCACTCCCACACCCCGGCCACCCTCTCGCCCACTTCGTCTGCCACTCGTCTCTCTGCCGCCTGCCCTCCGCCCTCCATCCCCTTCTTTCTTCGCCGGGGAAGATTACTTCGGCCTTCATCTTTCCGATGGGAAGCGTCTGCTGGTCGTTCTGTTACATCGTTATCTTCTTGCATTCCTGCTTCCTCTATGGAACTTCTTTTCTAGTTTGTCGAAAAGGTGGATTTTGGCGGGTATTTAGTACTTTTGAGCATCGTCATTGATAAGCGAGCAGAGAGTCGTTCAATCGACTAAATCCGAGCGAAATGACCATGCGGCCATAAGTGGGAAGGAAAATGTTGGCCGATGGGATATTTCACAGTGTACTGTATGTAGTGGGTCCTGTGGCAAGAGGGGCCGGGCAGAGCAACGAGTGAGCCGAGGGGTAGAGAATGAAAGGGGGAAAAGGGTTGAGGAGCTCGACTAGTTATATACTAGTTACATGCGGTGTGGCTGCTCTGTGCGCGCGGCATGTAGTTGGAAAGCGTGGCGTGGTGTAATCCAGTCACCATAACCCGATTATCCGCCTAACTCGGCCTCTTGCTCTTTCTATCTCGGCCGGTAGCCCCTCATTCTCGCCTTCCAGCTATCTCTACGTCCCTTTCGGCCAGCTCTCTTCACCCTCTCGGCCATCCACACCTCCTCTCCATTCTCAGGATATTCCGCGCTCGTTCTACTTTCATCTCTCCTTTGTAAGCTTTAAATTCCTCCCTGCTGGATTATACAAGCAGGCTTTTTTCAACTCGCAACAATTCAGCTGAGATTGCGATGGACCGGCAATGCTGCTTCGCGTAAAACATATCCAGCTTTTCTCCAATTTATTCCTAGTGATTTGTCACTCTCTTGGATGTCATCTACTCAAAGTCGGCGAGATATGTTCTCTAATTCTGCGCTGGCCGTTCTTGAGTAAGAGTTCATCGGACTGAACAGAAATGGAAAAAGGTCCCGAGAAAAGACCGATTTCTTTCTCGTCCCGAGCCAATCGAATGCGAACTCTGTACAGAATCCGTTGGTGGTATATCCAGTGCGGATAAAGTGCAGGGTGTCCACGAGGAAGCAGTTGAACGCTGAACGGGCTAGACAAACACAATTTATATTAGAGGAAGCGCGGTATCTTTGTGGGGAGGTTCTTTCCACGGAGCGAGAATCAGTAGCCGGATACAAGAAAGTTACGATGCATCTGTCTTCCGTGGTAAGTGAAAGACGACGGGTGGGTGGGCGGCGGCAGTGGCGGCAGTGGCGGCGGTGGTCGAGGACGTGAAACGGAGGAAATCGGAGCAAGGCGTCTTGTCCAGAGGGAAGATGGACGCGGCGCTAGGCCCGGCATCCGAGGGACGCCCGCGGAAACAAAGCCCCGGAAAGACCGAGGAAAGAAAGGAGGGGAGAAAGGTGCAGCGCGGACGGGGGAGGAGAAAGAGAGGAAGGAAGAAGATGCAGAAGAAGAGAAGGAGAAGGGCGCGGGGGGTGAGGGGGGCTGGGCAAGCTGATACACACGAGAATCACTATGGACGAGGGGTAAACACGATTTACACCATGACGTCTATTGTCCCTGTCTCTTTCCCACCCCTCGCCGCCGGCCTCCTCGTCGCGCAAAGTGCTATACGGGGCTTGAGTTACAACACAGGGGTGGTAGAGAGCGAGGGAGATGCCGAGGAGCGGAGGGAGAGAGGCAGAGCGGGACGCAGAGGTAGGGGATGTGTTTGTCGTACGCGTTATTTGGCCAATAAAACCACGTGGTGGCTTCGCCACCCCCGCAGCCGGGAACAAGTCGGCACGATCGGGCGGCCGACGGATAAACCGAGAGAGAAGCCTCGACGGTGAGACCACGCCTCGCGACTACCTCGACGCTTGCGTGGTTCCGCCTATCGAGCACGCTTCCCGCGGACATCATCCGCAGGGAGAGCAGAGCACACCATCCGCGTCGCAGCATCCTCGCCGGACACACTGCCCCGGGAGCGAACACCCTCAGTCAGCTCAGATTAGCCTCGCGAGACCAACACCTCCCTCCCTCTCTCTCTCCGCAATCGCCACCTCCGGGATCTGCATCTTCGACAAGTTATCACCACTTGGAGAACCTCGACCAGTCGATCTCTGAGTTTCTCAGATGCAGAGTTTATTAATGAGAAAATCACTGGACGCTGATACCTGAAGCGGAAGCTTCTTGGAAAGATCGTGCGACTTCTGTAGGGAGGAGTTTGTTTCCTGGTCGGAGGAGGTTGCCGTGCGAGTGTGGAAGAAGGTTGCCGAGCAGCGAAGGTCCCCATTGATACTGGAGCGAGACGTCAACAAACACTGGGACTCGGAGGCCCGTACGCATTGGAGGGTGAGGTGGCCCAGCAGTGGAGCCCAGTGAGTCAGTCTGCCGCGAGACGTGTAGTGGGACGTATCACGAAAGCACAGGCCGGATGATCCGGAGCTCTCGAGCAGCGCATCGACACTGATCCGCGACGCACTAATCACCGAGAGATTTGCCGGCGTCGTCATCGGGATCAAGGAAGTCATGAGCGAGACTTGCTGCCGGTAGGACGCACTGCCAGCTGTGTAGTTGAGAGAGAAAGAGAGAGAAAGAGAGAGAGAATCTGCGCGCGCGATTCTTTGGTGAGAGACTGAAGCCGAGAGAGTGAAGCGAGAACCGGGAATTTCGGAAGAGTGAGGATTCCGCGAGGGTGCGGAGGAAGTCGAGAAAGTGTTGTTCAGCCACGAGTCCAGGATTCTCACCCCCGGCGGCGGCACCGTCTCGCCCGGGGGTGCGGGCCCGCCCGCCAGCCCGACTTCGGGCCACTATCAACCACCGTCGCACAGTCCACCCTTGGTCAAGGTATGTTAATCCATGGAAAGTTCCCTCGCCTTTCTCTTTCGCGTCACATCAGCTCTTTCCACCTTGGAGTCTCCCAATGTCATTATTTTGCATTTCTTCCAAATCTTCCGTCCGTTCTCTGATCGACATGTTTTATTATAGTTTCGATTTAAGAGAACAAGTTTTTACCGTGCTAAACGCAAAGTTTTCCGGGTCCCCGACGGTCCAGCCAAATGTTGGCTCACTTGGATCTATCGTGACTAATTTATTCTTCATAAACCGCCGAGAGTTTTGCATAATTCGGATATTTAGCGAATATTTTAGTGATCAATTCGGTAGCAGTCGAGTCACTTTTATTTTATCGCTGCGTTATTCTTTTCAAGCATAGCTCCATCATCCGTCGGCCCATACTATTATGTATATATTTCACTCGATTCCACCGAGTGAAATCGAGTTATTCGATCGCGCAAAAATTGTAAGCCGCCAAAAGAACACACCGCTCGAATTCGCGAAATGGCCCCGAACCGGCGAGACAAATTTGAACTCGTTTATTGGAAAAAATTGCATGGAAATTGAAACATTTTATTTGGTAATCCCTCTCCCCTCGCTATTTCCCTTTCCCTTGGTCTCCCTTCGCAGTGCCCCACAATTTTCTCAGTGGCAATGCGCGATTTCGAAACCGGAGGTGTTTTCATCGGCGCCACATACATTTTGTTTGCTCTTTCCAGTTGATCCAATGAATGCCTCTTGTTAGTACTTACATCAAACAGCGCTTGATCTCTTACTTGGGTTCGGGCAAACTTTAATTACGTCCTCTCTTTAACATTCAACTATCGACTATATCTCTTGTCGCCGATAGATTCGCCGATCAACACTTGCCAGAGTTATATTGAATAACCGAATCACTGCAGTTTCAGCAAAAACTGATGGAACAGGAGAGCTCCGTGCAACGAAGCGAACAAAATTCAATTTGAGTGGAAGATCAATTGTGCGCCTTAGCCGTGGCCGTACGTGGAGAGACGGCTTTTAGAATCGCGATGGAGAGAGGACTGCGAGCAATATATCAGTCTCAGTGAGCACCATTGTCCAATTCGCTAGATTGCCGTAGTCACTGCGGGCTCCAATTAACCCTCTCAGTTCCTAATTTGTTTAATAGTAACGTCAAGTGTCTTTCCTCGCTTGCAATGCCATTACAGCCCGAACACTTCCTATGACGTCGAAGAGGACCTAAACTCCTAAAGTGAGGGCTACCCAAGTGTCATCCGGCCACAAAATTCAAGAATACTTTTCCTTCGGAATCCCCTTAAATTCGTGACAATTCTGCCAGTTCCATGACTTATGCATAGGACTGGCTTTAACACGGGGAAAGGGATCATGTTCCCGACTTCCTTTTCGGAGTAGGTCTACGGCGTGTCTCTCTCAAGAGGACCACGCTCGGCATCCGCGACGAGCAGTTATCCGCGCGTCCTTCAATCAATCAAATTATTGCTGTCACTCGGCTAGACACCGCCAATTCGCATACTCTGCCGTCTCCCGCCGCCGTCGCGCTGCCTCTTGATAGCGTGCCATCCGCTCCAATCGAAGCTGCGTGCCCATTGAATTTCGCCGGATTCCTTGGAGAAACCGTTAATCGGATGTCTCTACGCACTCAACAATATACGCGTGCAGAATTGACCTTTTTTATTGTAGAGAAACTGGCAATCTGCAGGTGAACGAGATAGTAACGAGGGTGGCTAGAGAAAGGAGGGTAATTCTCGCGGAATCGGGAGTTTCGAAGAGGTCGAAAGGGCTGGTTGCGCGTTATGGGGGAGAAAGGTCGATGACGATGGGTATAAGGGCGCTGTCCATGCCGCTTCTCGTCAAGCACGCAGCGTCAATCCCTTCGGGGACCAGCGGCAGCTGTCTGCGCGCGGATAAAGCGAGAGGGAAACCCTCGAAACTTAATGCGGCATCATTTCTGACGAATGATTCCTCCCCTCGCGCGATCCTTCCCTCCCTGTCGGCCGCATTTTCCGACGGGCTTTTCTGGTAATGTGGGATTTCCAGGATTTACGACGAGCCTCGCTCGCTTGTCAATCATCATTAAAACTCCAACTTTATCTTTTCGCGCGATATAAGAGATTGTTGAGTCGAAGCCGGATAACTTTTAATGGTATAAGTTTATTATTAACTCGCACTCTTTTCTTCATCACACTATTAATCGGCCTTGTAACTGAACGAAAGGAGAATCGAATTTTTCGGTATATATTTCCTTGTTCGATTCCCTGCTTCAACTTCGCCGGTCTAATCAAGTCGACACGAAGTCCCAGTGCAATTTTTCAAGCGCATTGTGAGGACTTGCGGTGGGGTCTCCATTAGGTTTTGATGCAAGCAAGAAAATGATAGAACGCGAAAGAATAGGAAGAAGGAGCCTGCGGCCCTGGCAATACGCTCGTACACGCGCTCGACACTTTCGCTCTGATTAAGCTTAATTCATTCTCTCCCGACGATCAAACGGCGAGAGGAAGAGAGAGTGGGGAAAGGAGTGAGAGTCGCGGCGAGGAGAGAGAGAGCGAGCAAGCAAAAGACGCTGGCCAGCAAACTGGGCCCTGCTTGCCGCGGCTCGCGCTGTCTGCCGGCCAATCCTGCCAAGTTAACCTCATTAATAAATTAATTAGATATTATTGTGTTGGCAGCCAGGGCGGCAGCTGCGGGCCACCTCTCCTTTACTCCCTTTCTCCCTTTCTCTCCGTCTCTCCCTTCCTCTCGCGGCTGGATATTCTTGGTCCATTTCGGGGCCGCACGCGGACACCCGTACCCGGGTTGGCGCAGATACACCAGGCTCCGAAGTCGCTCACGAGCAAGAGGGGTCGAGACCCGTGATGTCACCCGCTCGGAGACGACGATGCGTCCACCGACGCTCTAGCCGCACACGTTCTTCCTCGACTTTCACGTGATCGTCTGCCCCGTAAACTCCTTCCTAGAGTTTCATAGAGTTTTCTAAAGGCTTGACCCTCTGCAACTTTCGCTCAAGAGAATCCGATTGGACAGGGGGCAAGTTGTTGCTTGTTTTTTAGGGAAAGCTTTTATTCTTGCGGGTTTTGGATGCTAGACTTTGAATTGGTGAGAATGTTTGAAGTGTTTGGAGGATAGTTATGCGGGTTGACGTGTTATTGGTATGTGAAGAGACTTTGTATCCGTGAATATTAGTCTCGGGGATTACGAGAGCTCCTTGGAAGAGTCTTGCTCTAATAAAATTGGTAGCTTGAGAGTTGGTCGGGAAATCAGAGCGAGAGAGGGAGAGAGAGTGGCGATCTCGGCGGAGCACTTTGCCGCGCTAATAAGATCACGAACGGGGCTGCTGATTAATCCGGGCAAGCGCTCGGCGGCATCCAAACAGCAATTCCAAACTCATTGACGATGATAAAAAAGATCGAGCGGTTCAATTGAAACGATGCCCATCGGGAGCGCGCGGCAATTCATTCCTCCAGGCACCTATTCCAGCGTGCGTTCCTTACTTACAAACATACCACACATGCACATTCGAGCGTGTCATCCTCAATTACCCCCGCGCGCTCGCGCAAACCCGAGCGGCCACTCACGTCACTCGCTCGGCACACGCACACGCACACGCGCACGAATTCTCTCCCGTAATCGTATCAGGCCACTATCCACCGTCTAATGTTATTACCGTCTTGCCAGCCGCCGCGACGCTCTCGCAGCGACGCGACGGCGAGGGCCGATGGGGAAAAATAGCCGGGTTAAACTCACACATTTAAGTCGCCCGGAACCAAGCCGAACGGACACCGGAAAATCGTCTGATGCACCGTGCGATTTTTCCAGAGGCTGATTTTCTGTTAAAAGCCTGTCAGTTGTAACAGAAAACTACTAGGTACCTTACGGGATTATTGCGCGTTTATGGATTTATCTTGTAGTAGTTTCTAAATGATTCGGACAGAAACAAAGATGGAGTTTAGGACACAGAATAAGAGTTATATTAATTAAAAATACTATGTTTCATGGATCGACTGTCAAAAATGTACAGATCCCGTAAAAACGAGAACCCAAACTCCTGAACGAAGTATTCTGATATCCTACTTGACAATTCTAGGGAATTCGTGATTTTGCAAATCCTCTGTGCTAGTTCTCGGCAAGGTTAGGATCTCTAACAGTGGAAGCGCAATCTAGAGAAGTGCATGGTGCGCTCTAGTGAAGAAGCTGTGGTGCGGCTATGGCTGCGGGCAGCGCTCATTACGGGGGTAGCATGGCGACTGGTAATGACAAAAAGCACATGCAGCATTATCATTGCGGAGTGTATGGCATTAAGCTGTAGGGGGCCAGGATTAGGATGTCGGCCATTACCGCGCGTCACTGACCGTTTATTCTACGCCGTGCACGGTGTGGTGACTTCCTCTAGACGCGTATGTATGCCTACATAACCGGAGGATGAGGACATTCCCGAGGTCGACCAGCTCGCCGTGAAATCTCTCGTTGGAAATGTATTAGGTTTGGCTTGATTTTATTTCGAGACATTTTCCAGGGAATGCTCCTCGTGTATCGTTTTCATTTAAACGTAAGGATTAATTGGCTGGGACTATTAGTCAACGGCAGAGTGATAGAATCAGGGTATTATCCGAAAGGCTTGAAGTAATTTTCGCGGAAATTATCGAGTTGTTTCGGAACGGTTCTAACAAATATTGGGATAAGTTGCGTGGGGAAACCTGGCGCCCGTAATTGAATCAATTGGTTTGTGCTGGGTTCGTTTAACTGCGACCGACAAACCAAATCGAACTCGAGCCAATGTTTGCTTTTTCCGGGCAATTTTCGGTTCTAATTCCTGTGCGGCCGCGGCCGTCGTGTTTGCCCTCGACAAAGTAGCGTCGCGATCAACATTGACGGCAAACGTTTCGCCGCCGGCTCGTCAACATGCCGACGCCGTTCGGCCAATTTTCAGTAACGCAGCCTTTCGTAATTAGATTATCACATAAGAACTGCAAATCCGAAAAATTTTCACGAAATTTCCCCCCCGAGGTAATTGATTCCTTTCGATTACGTTCATTTATTTATAGGTCGAATCCGATGAATGAACCGAAGGACAGTCCCGATTTCACTCGCAGCAGATTTCCGCGCCAGTAGCATTTACGATCATTTTTCCCAAGTAATTTCCGTTCATTCGATTTCGCTTTTAATCCCCGGGATTCGCGCGAGATAGGCCGCGAATCGCAGACGTTAAAGGATCCCAATTTATCCAATCGATATCATTGTCGATTGACCGGCGGTGATTGGCGGTGCTCGGTCGCGATACGGATACGGAGCTAATCCTTCCGTTCGTTACTTCCACCGCTCTATCCCTTGAGTGGATTACTTTCAGGTCTTACATAATTTCCTCGCAAATTGCTGTTTGATCGGCCCCTCCGCCCTCCTCTTGATCTAGGTAGCCTGAGGCCGGCCAGAAGAAGAGCTCGATTTTTTCTCCCTCGCCCGGCCAACACCAATTAATAACTCGATCCGCCGATTTCCACCGACAGACATTTTCATCGCGGTATATATCGCGTCGGCGAGAACTGGTCAGCCGGTCGATAATAAACGCGGTAATATTTAACGTCGGCGTAAATGCGATATTAATATGAATCGCGCCAAGTTGATTATCGATGGCGCTTCAATGGGGACGTCTCTCTCTCTCTCTCTCTCTCTGCGTTTTACGAGAATCTGTTACTTTAAATAATGGGCTTACACTGGCGGCGATACGCGTTAAATCACGACGAAACACATATTCATTGTGCGACAGACGACGTCCTGCTTAATGGAATTTTCTATCGGAATTCGCCCGCTCTCATGCGACAGTATTGAAATTTCAACATCGGCCTCATATGATAAATGAATTTCTATATTTCCCTGTCAATTCCTAAACTTAATCGATATCCCCGATAATGCGAAAAACAGCTGATCGATTTATGTATAGTATGATGTTCCAGTTATCAATCGGCACAAGCTCCACATTGGCAACAGGCTCCTACTCTAATTGCAAGTCCCATAGACTCGGGCGCGTCACTCGTGCCAGGACGGCGGCGTTCAATTGCAAGTGATAGAGTTATTTGTGGCGCAGCGTACGTATTAGCGCTGTTAAGTAGCGCTGTTCGCGGCGGCATAACAGGGTTAAAGCGGCAATTAATCCGGCGATTTAAAGCGGCCAAAGTAGACTCTCACGGACAGGGGACATCGAGACTTAATCGGCGTCGGGTGCGTCGGCGCCGCTACCACCGGCACCACTAGCAGCACCAGCGCCGGCCATGAATAATTGGCGGTGTTCTGTCAGGAACGAGTTCGACGACGGATAATGCCGGCGATCCCACCGAATCGGCGATTATCATTTATTCAGGCGAACCTTCCCGGAGAATCCTGGCGAGCCGAGGATTTGTAAATCGCATTAACCCACCTGCACGAGGTGGAAAAGGTTGGTCGGGGGATAAAGAGATTCACGCTTCTCACCAGTTAATGGAACACCTACGATTTATCCCCGGTTACCGGTTAATCGCATCGGCATCGCCAGCGATTCCAGTCTATCAATTTTCGGCAGTTCTGTCTTTTTGGGGTTCTATGTTTAATTTCATTCATTATGGACTAAATAAGCGTCCTTAATTATTTGAGAACATTGCTGGAAAATTAGCGAGGAAACTATTTTTCGCTGAAACCAGGTAATTTCATCTGTTTGGTGATCTGATAATCTTTGTAACACGACCTACATCTATAATTTCACTTACGCTTCGTATAATGGATCGAGGGCCGCCGGTTTCATTCGCATAAGGAACAACAGTTAAGCCGAAGCTCTGATTTTCCTCTAGCGGTGAACGGGAATACGTGATTGGAGCGATTCAGCCCAGTTTAACACCGTGGTTGGCTCAGTAAGCGCAGGGCAAATTGCATTCTAAATCTGGACTCTTAGTTATGTGTTTATTAAATCGATGGATTATTCAGTCGCGCGCTCCTATTAGTTTGCATTAATATCGCAGAATGCGAGAGCCAACTTGCCCAATGCTTTGTCTCCCTCCAATATTAACGCGGGCGCATATCAATCTCGGCTCTATCCGAATAATGCGCACACATGTGCGGCTGAATGACCTGCTAATGCGAAACTGATAGTTCCGGGCTCGTTACCGCGATAGCTTTTCCATTTGCATAGTCGATCAGCCGTAATAATAATCCGGCCAATCGGGTTTCTTTCGCCGGATTAGCAAAACTCGGCGACACTGTTATTCCCCCTAACACAATAAACCAATGAAATTATTATTAGTAATTACAGCTATACTACACATATAATAAAACAATTAATAAAATACTTGCGATAGAATTGGCAGTTGCTTCTGCGGGGGATCGCGAGGGATTTCCGTAATTATAATCATTGGGTGATGATCGCGGCGGATGGTTTCGCTGCAAGTGGAAGAACGAGCCGCGGCTCTGATTCACTTTTCGTCATGGAGAGCGGACATTTCAGCAGGGATTTAAAGCCGTGCGGCCACGCGATATTTTGCATTGCGCCAAATGCGGCGCAGTGCGCACGGCCCGCTGCTATATTCGTTTAAAGAGCTGAATTCGTTGATAACCGTTTCCCACTTTCTGATAGCACTCGCGGCCCTCGCTCGTCCCCCATAAAATTTGCCAGGGAAATTCATTGTTTTGCGTTATAAAGCTGGCGGCGGGCGCATTCGGCGGGTGCGCTGCGCTCGGGTATCGGATTCGGGGCTCGCGTTTCCCGGCATGGCAAGCGCGCGGCCTGGAATAAGTTAATCAGATAGGAGCACTCATTTCGAAATGTGTAACGTAAACATATGTAAACAAGGGCCGGAGAGAGTGAGAGAGCACTTTGAATAAAAGCTGCGCGACGCCGGCGCCCGGCGCCCCGACGCCGCGCATTTTTATCAGGCCGAATTATTTATGGGCTTTGGCGGCCCCGGCGATTTTTCATATTTTCATGGGGCTGAAGTAGCAATCATTATGGCCTTTCCGCATAAGGAGCGACCCATCGCCATCCTCTAAAGCACTTGCTCCTACATCTCCGATTATACTCTCGCGTGTCTTATTGAAAACTGTAAAATCATTCAATGGTTAGAAATTTCTAACATTGTCAATCTCTAAGCAGATTTCCTCCTTAAAATGAAAAAGTTTTTAATATATAACAACATCATTTATATGCCAGTCAATTTAAAATAAAAGCACCTTGTACATTCAGCCAATGACAAAAGTTTGGCAATACGTTTCCGAAATTCTGTCGTCCCATCCCTTTGGACAGCAAAATGCACGCGCTCCAAAGGCAGACACGCCTTTCGCGTGGGGTATAGACGCTAGTTTTCCGCAAGAACTACTTTCGGGAGGAAGGAGGTGGCAGTGGCTTTGGTGCGGTTTGCGAGGTGCAAGAGTGTAGAAGAAGCGTGCAGGGGGTAGTGATCGGGCGGGACGGGCGGGGCGGGGTTCCTTAGATCGGGGCCCTCGAGGCAGCCTCTCGGCTTCCAGAGTTCGAGAAACAGCTCTCAGACCTTGGAGGAAGAGCGAAAGGAATGGAGCTAGAGAAAGAGAGGTTGCTCCTGTTTTACGCTTTTCGACTTTTTCAAGATTTATCCCTGCCGCTTCCTCGCTAAATCGCTTTCCCGGCGAAATTTACGGGCGGGCAATAATACAGGAGTTCCTCCTACGGGAGGAATCTAGTGGGAGGAAGCCGTATGGACGCTTGAGAGAGCCTACATACATTCACGGCACGTTCCTAACCTCTTTTCTCTACCTGACTGACTATTTCCACCGCGAACGGCGGCCACTTGCTTTGCCAGTCTCCCTCGCACTGAAGCCTCGAGCCTCGCATTCCTGCGGCCAGCATTTCCCTCTTGGATCTGTTGTACTCTTTGGTCACCTAATACTTGCAATAATACATTCAACAGAAATACCGCGTTAGACTTGTTAGACTCCTTTTTGGCTCTGGAGTGTCAGTTCGTACAAGTCTTTTAACACGTCGCGTGGCAAGTTTTAACCGGCGCGATTGTCGAGTACAACAGGTCGATAAATAATGCAGTAAGTAGGTTGTAACGTGACAACAGGAGAAGCAAACGATCGCGGCCGAGCAGTGCGGTCAGCGCTGCTAGCAGCACGTGACCAGTGACCGCCGCTATGGGGGTTGCAGTGAAAATGTGTTGCTAGATTGAATCGAGCGCGAGAGCTACGGATACACCGGTGGCCAAATAAAAAGACAGTTCGCAGAGGGAAAACCGGGCTGTCACGAAATGTGAATTTATCGGCTGCCGAGCTATATCTCATTCTACTTCCACCCCACCCTTCAAACTCTTCATCCATTTTCTCATCTTCCTCCCTCGATTCCATTTCCCGGATTCAGTATATTTTCATTGCATTTTCGCCGGCCGATACATCTTCTTCGAGACATCAATTCCTTCATTGCAAGAATATGCCGAAGACACAAATCCACAAATGTCGATTACACTCAGCCCCGGCAGGTACTCACACTCGCGTAGGACAATCGCCCGCGGCGTGCAGAAGTCAAGGGATTAATACGATCCCCACACTTCCAATTTCTTCTACTCAGAGATTTAATAGAACCCCGGGAGCACTGGCTCGAAGCGGCCTCTCAACGAAGCGTGAGGAGTCAAGTCGCGAAGGTTTGTTTAATCGTGAGGAAGCGCGACAATCAGCCGAACAAAAGGAAGGTTTGCGAGCGTGAGCAACCCTTTCTTTGCCGGCGGTGGATTCGAGGAGCAGGGTAGACAATGCGGCTGCGGGGGGTTAGCGGGGCGGACGCGGCGGCCTAGGGGGCGCGACATATTGGACGAAATTGGCGCACATCAAACGGGGGAAGCAATTGGAATATAGTCGGATCGAGAGCCGACTGGCGCGTTCACTGGTTCCGTGGAAATGGTGCCCTCGGGCCAGGGTGCGAGCAGCCGGCAAGCGGAACCCTCGACTGCGCATCATCCCCTATCACGCGCCACCCTCCCAGCCTCCGGCATCACCGTCGCCTATCTAGCTAGCTACTGCACTCGATTCTATCACTTCCCCCTCTCCCGCCCTCGTTCCCATCTCCCTTTCTCATTCGCTGCTCGATCACTTTTCACTCTCCAATTCTCTTTCAGTCATTCTCTCGCCGGATCACGGCCAGCCTTCCTTCTCTCTGGATAACTTTCCCGTCTCCTTCTGGATGACTTGTCAGCTTCTCGCGGCGAGAACGGAAGTAGAATCCCTCAGCCCCCCTCAGACACACCGGGGAGAGGGGTGTAAGCGTAAGGTTCAGACCTGTCCTGCTCTCGCAGCGTCGATCCACTTCCCTCGATCTCATTGTCGACTCTCCTCTTTCTCCCCGACGCTCTCGGTCCAACTCGAACTGCCGGGAGTCTCGGGACAAACTTAAAATTAGTTGGCTGCCAACTCCCGCTCGCTCCCGAGCTCGCCGCAACTAGACAATCACCTTCCGTCCCAGCCGATGTGTAAACAGGCTAACGCGAGTACTACTTTGCGCCTGATTTGCTAAGCCACTTGTCTCGCGTTTGCTCGTGGTTTAGGTTCGCGGCTTCGGGTAAAGCGAGTGTATTATAGGAGGAGCATCCCCCTCACTTTCTTCAGGTGCAGGGAGTTTGCGATGTTGTTGCCCTGAAGAATTGATTGTTTTGGATCGTGGAGGGTAATTGGAGTACGGAGAAGTAGAATAGTAATTTTGAAATTGCAGGGATGGTAGCGAAGGGTTTCAGGGATTGGAGGCTGATAAGAGAGAGTTATTCCGGTGGGGGTGGGTATTAGACGGTCTCAATTTCCTGGAGATTGCCGAGGCAGATGGGAATCATCAAAGCAGCAGCCAGCGCTCGCTCTGACAAAGCCAGGCTCGATCGGCTAAGGACATAATTCACAAATAATCCAATGATCGGTCGTAGCTCGCGGCAAATAGTGGTCATTCCGCACAACGTTTGCTGGATAGCGCACTGTACCGGCTGTGTAACCGGAGAATCAATACGATCCTCCTCCTCGTTCGGTGCGCGCCAATTGAGCTCGTTGAATCTGTGCCCCGAGCCACGCGGTTACGTATGTATGCTCTTGCTCTCTTCTCCCTCGTACGTGTGCGAGTCGCACACGCCTACCCAGGCCCACACACACACATGGCGCTCGCGCGCGCCGATCTTGACTGGCGCGTGTGTCGGTGAGCACGCGTAAGCAACGTGTAATTTCACGCAAACACGCACACCCACCTACGATCCACTTGCGATCGATCAGCGCAAACGGAGAACGGAGAGATGTAACGCGTGTACCGCAGCCACCAAACAAACTCATCCGTGTAATTGGCAAATTGACAGATTAATTCAATCACTGCCCGGTACTTCTTCCTCGTAGCCTCGTAGTGGCTATGTCGCCTCTTCAAGACCCTCCTTTCCTTCGGCCTCACTCGGAGCCATCGATGACTCGCGCCAGTTCCTCTTCGTCCTAGCCTTCTCTTGTCTTTATTTCGGTTCCTCATTTTGCAGTATTATTTCTCGAAATCTCAGCTACTTAGCGCGAGACTACCGAATCTCCTGACGATGTGCAGACTGAAACTGTCTGATCTAATATTACTCCGAGATCCAGTCAATTGGGAGAATTTCGTGAAAGGTGCTCGACGTTGTTGTAGAAAGTCCCACAGGAAGGACCCGATAACCGAATCATCGCACAGTGTAACGCGTTCCTTTGGCGGCCAGTGTAATTGGGGCTGTCGGTGACAATCGGGGGCGAGCGTCGGCGGGCCGTCGCGGTGCGGTGGCGGTGCGCGCCGGCCGGGATAAATCAAATGTAAATGGAAGAGCGGGAAATAAACCGAAAACCAACCACCGGGCGCGCACGCGGCAAATCGGCCGCGTGAAAAACGGCACCGAGGGGGAGCCGACAGTGCGTTTGAATGAGAGAAATAAATGGGCGCACAATGCCAGCCCACTTCAATAAGCCGGCTACTTTGCGGAGGGGGTGTCCTCGCAGTCGAGACAAACTGGCTCGGTCAGCCGGTGAAGTAGGATTAAGAGGATGCCTCGGGGAATATCGCGCGCGATTCGATGGGAACCGAAATAGCACTCTTGTAACACATATTTACCCCCGTGGCAATTATCCTTAAAAATCAAAATAGAATGATCAACAACCTACTTGCATAGTTGGAGAATCCGAATCTAATGGTTGTATTATTGGCGAGGGTGAAAGGCAGAATAGGGCGGTTAGCAGTGAGAGCCACTCGACCTTTCGAGCATAAGCGATCTCATTGTCAGTGAATGAATTCACTAAATAAACATAAGAATAGCGGCGGACGCTCGCAGTGGAGGTGGTCGTAAAAGGAGAAGTCACACTGGGAAGAATAGGGAAAAGGGGATGACGAGAGAGAGAGAGGAGAGGGATCGGAAGTGTGCGCATTGATGTTCGCTCGACTGTGGAGACTGGTGACAGTCGGTTGAGGGTAGGGCGTGGGCAAATGTGGTGGAATCGAGTGGAGCGAAAAGTCAAATGGAGAGTCGGCTGGGTATAGAGTCTCTCGTTCCCGTGCGTTGTCGGCTGCGAGGAGAGACAAGAGGAAGATGAGTGCTGTTGAATCAAGTGTTTATTACCCTCGCCCGCTTGCCACTCGCAACCCCCTCGCTCTCCCAGCACATCCAACACGTCTCATCTCTCTCAATCTTCTCCTCCATTGGCCACTGGATCACCCCTGTTACTAGTAGACTCGTGTGGCTGAAACCTCATGCCGAGTTAATCGCGTCAATAACAAATACCATTTGTTTGCCGACACTCCCAGTAATTTGGTCATCATTTCAGTGATTAAGGGGCTGTGATCCGATTTCGGATAAATGTGACGAGTTTCATGGCTACTGTCAGTAAGTGAACAATACAGAGATTGACAGAATATCATCGCTTCACGTTAGACTTCTTTGCGATAGTTTTTGCTTTCGGAATTAATAGTCTGGCGTGTGACAGAACATCTTTTTTGGTACATTTGTCACGCAGGCCATGTGCCGGTCCTCAATTAATGGTGATAGCGCGGGCTTCACCCTTCGTAGGAGAGATCTCCCGCACGATTTCGTTACGCTCGATGGACCAAGGAGTTCCGCTTCCGGGTAGCATTTCATTCGGCATGCATTTATGGCCCTTAAATGCGAGCCCTCCCCTTCGCTCTCTGCCCACTGCGACAAAGCATACTCACGCGCTATCTCGACCCTGTCATCTCTATTCTGTCACAATAAGAATGTCGACATATAAATCAGAAGAGTAGTGACCGCGGGGAAAGTGTGCAATTTCTTTTGTCGGGTCCCATTTTTAAGTCGAAAGAAAAAACAGCTGTGAGAACAATCATTCGCCGGTTAAACGAAGTTATAAATACTAGAATGAATCCAATGTCCATTTGTAGATCGAGCCACAATGAGTAGGCCAGCGCATATGCTACTCAACGGCGCTCTCAGTTCACATACTTCTCGACGAGTGTCGGACTAGTGTTCAGTTAGACACAAGTATCTCCTCACGCATTAACGACGAGTTAAACTATTTCAAGTGTCGATTGCACGAGTATCCCGTAAGCCGTCGGAGGGATGGACCACATTGTCTCTACACACTCGATGAAATCTAATATCAGCTTAATCGAGTACTTCCCGCAAGTGCAGACCCTCTCGAACAGAGCACTCGAATTCTGCCCTGTTAGCTTCTCGGAAAAGATTGATCCGCGTTCTCTACTTGTTCTCTCTACATTTCCACCCCATTCCACTGGATACTCGCATTCCTACCTGCATCATCATTCTTGGGATTTTCCGCGCAGCTCCAAGGCGACTGGTACCCTGACTGTTGAAGCAGCTCGCGCGCCGCCACGGAGACGTTTTAAAATCTGTCGGCTAATGGGATTTCGGGGGGAGGGTAAGAGCGGCCGGAGTTGGAATTAGATCAGGGCGCAAGATCGTGGTGCGCGGGAGGAGAGTGGAGCAGGTAGACGGCGGTGGTGCAGCATAATTTCGGGGTAGTTTGGGCGGCCGGGGGGGTGGGAGAGGAGGCTGCCGGGCTCGGGCGGTGTGCGAGTAAAGCGGTTAGGGCACGGGGGAGCGATACCATATGCAAAGTTAACCTCCATTAAATGCGTTAACTCGGCGACGAGCATGCTCTCCGATGCGCTTAACCAAAGTACATTACACCGCACTCGATGCTGCCGCTGCCCGCCCTGCTCTATACACACACACACATATATATAGCGCGCCGTCTAATTGCCCGTCGCGATCATCGGGCGACGTCGACGTCGGCGTCGTCCTCCTGCTCTTCCCCTGGCGGGAAGACGAGGACGACACTCGCTCTCGAGAAGTCGACCGCGGCCCTCCACGCACGCATATTTACCCACAGTTCGTCCCGTCCTCGATTTCTTTATGGCGAGAGGACAGTGCGTGCGCTCTTAACCCCTTGACCATCCATGCCGTAATAGTATTGAGAGCCGGCCCGTCCACAATTCTATTGTGGCCCGACACAATATTACGTTCTGGGCCACGCTCTTCCCTTTTCGCCCCACCGACCCAATCTAACTATACTCGATGCCTTCCGAAGATAAAACTACCCTTACTTTTTTATTGTTCTGTCGAGGAATTTCTGGCGCTGATTAGGAAAAATCTCAGTTTAGAATTCAGAAAAGCGCTGGTGCGATCTACAGGTAGTTTATTGCTCTCGGTCAATCTCATATGCAGAGTCTAGTTTTGCGGAGGCTCTCTCGGACGAGATTAATCCATTGTAGCAGCTAGTTTAATCGAGTAGCGCTCGGATGCAGTCATCCTTAATGGCGAAAGTGTTTAATCTGACTTGGTAACACCCGCGGATCAGGAATGCGCCCGGCAGTAAGCTATCTTCGTGGAATTCGGTTAGAGGGAAATTGCGTTAGAGCCACTTAACACACTGGTCCCGCGTAATTATTTGTTGGGGAGACCTTGATAAGCTTCTCTGAAGTCGCCGCGCCAATCGGGAGCGCGCAATTGCGAAAAGTATGTATGTCTCACCAGCAGAAGTAGCTACATACTGTGTTGGTTAGTAATTAACGAATTAACTGCAAGTGCTTTAGATTTTTCGGTATATTGTCAAAGCAGAAAGTAGCTCACGCACATTCCAATGTTGCATCAATGAATCTTAATTCGGGGCAGCGTTTAATAGAATTTTTTAACTGTTTTAATGTGAGAAAGGCTGCGCCCGCATTGTGTGGTGCGCGCGAGACTAGGAAAAGGGTCGAGAGCGTGCGGAGGACGGCGGAGTAGATGCTTATTGAATTGTGTCATCCAGGAATAAGGGCTAACGCGCTGCATCCAATTTGTGCCGCTTAATTAATTCCCGCCAATTTATGCCCCGAGACCGGCCAATAAAGAAACCGGGGCCCGCCGGTCAACGAGCGTCGATGCCACAGCAATATTGTCCCTAATGAAATCTTCGTTAATCGCCCGCCCGACTCCCTGCCACCACTTATCCGACGCGCATGTCATCCCGTGAACTCGCACCATAAAATGCTCTACCAGGAATCACGTGGAATGCGGACGATTGCCTCGTTTCTCATAGGATCCCAACCCAGCCAGATTTTCTCCCTTGAGCCTGTGTTTTCAATTCTATGTTCTGGTCTATCAGTGCTCAGTTGTATTAGAAAATGATTTTCTTGATTTGCTTAAAAGTCTCCTTGGATTGTTGATTAGTTTTAATTCTTAGTCACTGATGGTCGATGGGTCACTGGCTGTGGGATTGAAGCCATTCGCTAAATCAATCGAGACATTGCGTTATTACTTTTGCCTCCTTGCCTTCGTCCGACGAGTTAATCACTACTAATTGTAAGGAATAGTTCAATATGTCGTTGATACTATAATCGACTCCACTATTAAGGCAATTTCATCTTTCAAAGGGTCACGAATTATGCTATGTTAGGTGGATATCTCAGATGGTTCACCATCGAATTAGCATTATCGGGCGAATCCTCATTTCGGGCGCCGGGAGGTCCCACCACGGGAAATTAATTAGCGAAATTATCCCTTTTAATTGCGATTCGCGCCATTCGCCCGATTGTCGTCGCGTGCCAAATTATTGGAGGTTGACGTCACGGTGTCGCGCCGCGTGCGCGCGGCACCGCTTTGCTCGCAATTGCCACCGCCAATTATGCAATTAACGCCGCTCTCTAATGAGCCCGGGCGGACTCGCAAGAGTACCAATGTCTTCTCAAAATTATTATTCTTCTCTGCGAATGAAAATCAACGTGGCCTTTCTTAGCCTTAATTCTTTTATTTGAAAAATCCTAAGCTGCCGAAACCCACTAGGTTACCACAGATTGCTCGGATGTAATTCGCAGTTTGGGGAGAAATTCGTAATTGCATAATGTCCAGCTTTACAAACGAAGCTACGAGCGGAGTAGCAACGAGCGTGCGGAGCCAGCGCGTATCCAAATACATAATCGAATACACTGAGGCTACTGGACGCCGGTAATCCTGTTATTTGAACATTAGCGAGGCCTCGCCAGAGCAATGAGTTGCAGTGTACATTAACCGTAGTCACAGAGGAAACTCTCACCCATGATACACGCTAATGTCAAGCTTATTCCATTTGAACTCTGACCTTTGAAGCAAACGCGGGTCGCGTCGTAATCTTTTACCTTTCACTGTATCCTATAAACTTCCCTTGTCCCCATAATAATCAATCAAAGATACATAAAGAGTCATCGCATTAACGAATCGCGATCGATTATTCGAGATTAGCAAGAAGAGAAACGCGCGTAACGAGCCGCTAACAAATCCAGGCGGTTTCGCTGGCGTGTAAACAGATTCGGCCTCGAAAGCCGCAATCCCTTTCGGCCTGGGGTGGCGCGCACAATAAAACAGTGGCATAATGTTGCGCCCAGTTGGTTGAGCACCGCAAACACACCCCGGGATCGACCACCGCGCGCACGCAGGTTTATTTTTGAGGGGCGCAGGGGCACCGGGAGCCGGTGGATGCTGGGGCGACGACCTGCCGCGCGCGCGATGATGATGATGAGCCGACATGCATTTCGCCGTAGGGTTGAGAAACCCCTCGACGGATTAGCCTCGCTACATTTCGCCCCTTATGTCGCCGCGTATGTTCGCCCCATTCTGCCCCGAGTGGTGTGCAATGCGTTCGAGATTCGATAGAGAGGAAGGGGAGTTTCTCTTACTTCCGCCTCATCGGACACGTTTCGTCGGCGAACCTTCGTGACAATCAAACATTTAATCTATTGATATGCGAAAGAGAAGTTTCGTGGTAGAAGCGAGGAAGCTCGAAACTTTTGGAGCATCGAACTTGACGCGCGGTAAAAATTTCCTTTAATAACATCTCGCGTCACGCTGCGGACTCTTTGAAGGCGAGCTCGGCAAACCTCGTTACGAGTTCTACTCGATAGCTCTCCTCCGGCTCAACAAAAACAGTTAGGATATATCTGCGGGCGCACTTTGAAACGGCCGGCCGGCCGGCATCAAAATCAGCCGCGCCTAACTCGATTTCGGCGTCGCGGCGCCAAGAGAAAAGTGAGCATCAACAATTGCCAAGACGAGCTGGTGTCTGGCGCATGAAGACACACCAACTCCAGTCACACACGCGCATACCTGGCTCCAGCGGGCAAAGCGAAACCCGAGCCGGTAATCCGGCGTCGTGGAAGGTCAGGCGGGCGAAACGAAAATTGGCGGAATTTCGTTAAGTTTGGCAGCAATTACTTTTGATACCCGACACGCGGCGGTAATTGCGTTGTGCCAAGCAGAAGGGAGGTAGGGGTAATAATTCGCTAATATCAATTTCAAATTTCAATTAGTATCATCTCGACGTCTGCCAGTGGGTCCGCGCCCCACCCGTCGGGCTTCGCCCCATCCACCTCCCTTCTCTCTACATCCACTCTGCTCTACTTCCTCCTCGCGGTGTCTCGCTTTTTCCTTCGCGCAACCCTCACAGCGCCCACTCTCTCTCCCCCTCTCTCATTCCCGACGGCAGGCGCGGACCCCACAGGAGCACGCCATGATCTAAAATTCAATTTGTCCCTTGTACCGGAGCCGCACACTACACCGGGAGCCAAGAGATCAGCAGCCGAGTGAGATGAGCGGCGAGCGAGCGAGGGGCGCCCAGGGAGAAAGAGCGAGACGTAGACGGGCGTGCGCACTTGAAAGAGTAATTGAAGCGGAGAGAGACAGGTTCGCCACCTTTTAAGTGAGAGGGAAACAGTGAGCGACTGTGTGGTTGCTGCGAGGGAGGCAGGATGAGTGCGGCCAAGAAACAGAGCGCGGCGAGGAAGGAATGGGGGGGCGGCGGGGGGGTTGGGGGGATGGAGAAGGGCGGTAAATCAGTAGTTAGAAAGAGAGACAGGTCGAGGTCGCATGGGGTGTGAGCGGCGAAGGAAACGTTGACGTAGAGCCGGGGGGGTTGAGGGGGGCGCTCGGCATAGTTAGTAGAGTATACTAGAGTCGGGCGTAAAGCCTCTCCGGCGTGCAGGCCGTTATATAAGGCGAGATACGGGGCCCCGGTGCCGTAACGGGAGTCGGGGCATGCGCGCGACGACGCGTGCCCCATTACAAATTGATAAGTCCGCCGTTTATTAAGTTCCACGACCGATGCCTGGCTGCTTAGACGCGGCAGCGGAGCCAGCCGGGGCCAGAAGAGCCCCTGCGCCCGCTATGGTGGCGCTCGGCGCGTCCGATGCGAACGCGCGGCCATTACTTATTTACGCGAGTTTACAATCCCTCTAATGGGGATCGGCGTAATCGGCCACCCATACTCTACACTACTCTACAGCGGCGGCGGGACTCGCAACCTGCCACGGTGGCGCACCCCTCCTTCAACGGCCGAGAGCCCTACCTCTTAATCACGCTTCAGCCCCCCACTCCCACCCCCAGACCCGCCGGGAGAAGCCGGCAGAAATCCGCGTGCCCTCCCGTGACACGGGATATAACGCGAGGCCGTGCGAGATTACCTGGCTTTACCTGGAAAAAGATTTCTCTGCTGGGGGTTCAGCTTGACGCATTGACGGGGAGAGGGTGGTTTGTATGTGGGGGGCGGGAGGGTTGTCTCGATGGACTAAGACTGACAGAGGGAAAAAGTGCATTGTTATATTGATTCTGATATTTATTAATTTAATATTATACCGCATCTAATAGGATATTGAAATTTGCAAGAAATGATTTCTTGGTCCTCGTGGAACTCTACATTGAAGATTGTTTTCGTTTTCAGATTGGCTCAGTCCACGCTCACCAGGCCAACAACAACCACCACCACCAACATCATCAACAGCAGGCGCAGCAGGCACAGCCAGCTAGTCAAACGCCGGTGCCTGGTGCGGGAGGAGGAGGAGGAGGAAGCGGAGGCGGAGGGGGTGCAGGGCCGGGGGGCGGCACGGTGGCTAGGGCTGGAGGCATGTTCTGCTACCACTGCCCCCCGGGTCTGCCGACACCACGACTGCCACCCTCCCTCGAGTACCCCTTTGCACCGACCCACCCTTGTAAGTACCGAGTCTAATATTCATTTTGAACCGGTGTATTTGCAGCCACCGCATTTAATTGCCGCTAAAAGTATAGATATGTTTCTATGAGTCCTGTTTGATTGTCGAAAGATATATCTTCTACTGAATTCCTGCGTGAAACGTTTCACTGGTGATTTCTTTAGCGTGCCTGGACATTCTGCAATTCGTTTTCTGTCTTCGGGAGTTTCTGCGCTTTTGGTATTATACGTTGTAGGTTGTAGCGGTGCGGCTGCGAGCAATTAGATTTCAGTCATCCGTTTAGCGCGAGCTCCTCTTGTCCTGCTGGTGTTGGTGATCCTGTTAGATCGACGTGTGCGCGTTTTCGCAGAAACCGGGAGAATCTAATTGAGCAGAGCACAGCCTACCACGTCCCTCTTCTAATTCTTGCAGGTTTCCCTCCGCGAGATGCAAAACTAAGCGAAATTCTCTGGAATTTAGCAAAAGCGAAGAAAATGTTCTCTTGCTTAAAATTTGATTAATTCTAGGTATATTCCTGCGCATCGTACTGGTGACGTATCTAGTGAAATATTCTGCCGGTTGATAGGCGTCGCGCGCGCGCGCGGTGGGGATAAGTTTCAGTGTCGGCAAGCATCGGTGGCTCGAGGCCAGGCGATTACCGCACGTCCCGCGGGAACCGTTCCACCCCGATTTATTTCCCGCAAGAAAAAATTCGATGCCGCGCATAATCTTACATTTTTCCTCATCTGTTTCGGCCGCACTCTACATCCCACCGCGGCATCAGCCCCGTGGCTTCATTCTTTACAATATTCACGAGGGTAAAAACCCTATTTTAAAGGGGGCTTGGGGCCGGCTTATCGCACCGGACCTATCGTTGCTGTTCTTTTTGAGCTGATAGTTTTATAGCGAAGCGATGCTCGATAGCGAGGCTCCATGCACTTGATGCGAATGTGATATTCCTTTGAACCCCGAAGGGCGAAACTTGTTTGAAGAAATAAGAAATAATAGAGTCGCCGTTTTTGCAAATCTATGTTTTCTATTAATATATAATAATAAAATAAATGTCGGAAGTACTTGACCGACTATAAAAAAGAAGTCTACAGGTGTAGCCTTTAAAAGGGGTTGAAAGTGAAAGTAGGATAGTTTATCATAGTTGATATTCATGGAAATTGGTGCGGTGGCGTTAGAGAGATCATAAGAGAAAGCTGGTGAATAATGGGACGATGCGGCGCGAAGTGAAAAGGTGTGGGTGGAAGAGGAGAGGGAGAGGATGGAGGAAGAGAAGGGCAGAGAGGGAGGAAGATTGATTGTGCCGGCACTTGCTCTGGCGGAACACATCGATGAAGTTACATTACGGACTAGACCGAGTTACGCAAAGTGGACGCTACAAACTGGACGGCCGCTAAACTTGATTTGCACTTCGACCCAACTTCCGGCTAAACCGCGTCCCGACGGCGATCCGCCAGTCCACCTCGCTCTTTGCTCAACTTCGACGACAGTTTGCCTATTCACCGATCGTTTTCCAAGTCGAATTCCACTCGTGCCACTCCTCAACCTCAATGTTCGTCTCCATGTCTCTTCACCGCATCTCCAAACCTAGCAATTCTCTAGTAATTCGCCCAATTTTCCATCTTTCGCGGTCAATGTGATTCAATGTAATTCGGCGAGTGAGGAATATTGTCTCGGAAGTCATTGCTACATCATTCAGATGAGCTCGCGAATCTGTCGCTCGAGCCATTAGCATGAGCGAACAATCGGTTTGAATTTTTCACTCTCCTAAAATACGGCTCATTGTCCGTTGATGTATGTGCGCTCGCGTTTATTGCATATTACGAGCCTCAATGGGATACACGTTGTAGCCAGAGATAATCGAATGGGGCGCGTAGGCGAGGCGCTCGAGGGAAGGGAAGGGGCCATCCTCAGGGACGTGTAAGTGCCCTTCATGGGAGGTCCAAAATATAGTTTAAATAAAACATCTACTTCCCAGCCACAAAGTAAAATTATCTTTTTAATGTCCATTTATCATTCCGTTTATCGGCAAGGGAGAATGCTTTTCATATGATACCTGTCCCACCCTCAGCCATGGGAATAGCATTATTCTTTCCAAATATTAGGTTCATGAGATAATTACTGCCATTAGAATCCAGATGGTCGGTTAAAACACGGGCTGCGCTAATCTGCTTATTATTAACAACCCTTGTCAATCGATCTCGCCGAGAATCTCCATTAAACAATAATCCCTGTAATTAAATTTATTCTCATCGTTTATCGATCCCGATAGAATGCCTTTTCGTTTCGCGTTTATTCTTCCTGAAAATGCTGATCGGAGTTTGTTGACAACCACTAACAATTGGGTCACAATAATTATAATATACTGTTTTATTTCATTGATTGAAATACATAGTTAAATTAAAGGATAAACCAGAATAAGTTGGAGATACGAAAATCTTTCCATAGTTTCCACAGGTATTGGAAGGGTTGTAAGGGTAGCTTTCATTTATGAAACTAGTAATTGGCTTACGAAGCAACTCACTCTGATAGATGATTCTGAATGATAGGCTGCTTAAAGTGCATCGCGCGGAGAGGAGAGCATGTGAGGCGAGACGAGGCGAGCACATGTGTACTGAGTAGGTAGATGATGTAAGAGGGGAGGCCAGAGGTGTACGAAGCAGAGAAGGGGTGTCCTCGGGGACGTCCGTGCACCCCTCCAGCCGATGCCAGCTCCCCTTCGCCCCCCATTGGGATAAACAGATTAGGTAACTACGTGATAAGTCGGTAAGTGGGTTCATTCGGCCCACGGTCCGGCTGCGGACCCACCGACATTCGCTCTAACATCTAACTACCTCGTTAGGGTCATTAGTAACTGTCGGGGTGTCATTAGATTTCGTTCGCTCGCCGGGCTAGTTTTTCCACGGAACCTTATCCACCACCGGCCGCGACGACCAACTCAACCTAGCCACCCTCGCTCTGCAGGGTGCTCACCCCGACGTGGAAGTCTATGCTTTAGAAATCCAATGTCAAGTGATTTAAAGTCGATTCTTTTCCTAGATTCGCTGAAAGCTTGTTATATATTCTACTTTGCAATTATTATATTACTTTCCTCGAACAAATATACCTCAAATGTTTAGAATAGAATGAATATTAGTATGAAGAGAGTATGATTCAGGGGTTGAATGTTGGATGGATGGAATGGTGTGACGAAGGACGTACGCTGCTGTCACCGAGAGAGGCAGGTTTAAAGAGTAGTCGCGGTCCAGAGTCTCTCAGCAATAAGGCACGTATATCAGATCGAGGGCGAGCGGTGACGGCTCGCACGTGCGCTCGTCTTTTCTCCTCAGTCAAGAGAGAAATTAATCCCCCATTGTTTTCGGCCGTCAGGGAGACAAAGCTGCTTCGACGACAACGTGCGGCGCGCGCGTCGGCAGATCGAGAGAGAGAAAGCCTGCGGCCTCTTCGATTCCATTTGGCCCTATCTACGTATTCCTCGGTACACACTGCTCGGGCGCCGGAATATACTAATAAATTGGATCAGACCGAATCCCGATGAGTTGTACGAGTTGTCTGCAGCCCGGCTTTACTTTCGGACCCCACGTACCCGCTCGCCCTCGCGCCCTCTCGCTCCCGCCGATCCGAGATCTTGAGTGGATTGTAGCTTCGGCCACCGATAAATTTATTTAGCCCGCGCGCCCTTGTGGTCCGCACAGACTTTCTCACTTCTGATCCGTAGACGAGAGAAAATTGGCTAATTGGGTTCGTCTGAGTTCGATGCACTCCGACTTGTGTCTACGTGTGCCGATGTCGGCTGGTATGTGTGTGGTTCTGTTGCCGCGTTTTTCTTGATTTAGTCTATTAATCTGCTGACGTGTTCAGGTATAGCGAACTTTGAGTCGAATTATCGCGACCATTTGTTAAAAACTTGTTGATAGTCAACAAGTTTCCAGATTGACAGTGGTGCGATAGAATTAGACGCTTATAAGCCGCGAGGACAGCGCATTGATCAGACGAAACTTAATTGTCGAGTCATTCATACTGCACGTGGGAAAATCCTCGCGGAAGTTGCTCGTCGTAGATGTAGATGCGCGTCAACCGAGTACATAGTCCCAGTGATTTCCAACTGCTCGAAATCAGACCCGGTGCGCCGCAGCCGAGGGGCGTGGAGGGAACAGGGAGGAAGGGAGAGTAAGCATAGCGGCAGGAGCAGGAGGGCATGAATTTTTATGAGGCTAGGAAATTAATTTGTGTTTTTCGCTAAGCCGGGCTTAGCGCCGCGGTAATTAATTGCGCTGATTGCTCTGCATCATTGATAAGCGGTCCTGGGCTTCGTAACAACCACCCCCGCCCGCTTTTCCGCCGGTTGTACGTGCATATACATATGCAGGCTGGTTGGTGGTCAATGCCATCGGCCTCTACCACTCTACACCCCCCTTTTCCGCCCACCCTCTCTACCAACGATACTTTTCTGTGCAATGCGACGCGCTTTCAAGCCACAACCAATTCCAGATTTGCCATCGATCACCCTTTCATCCTTCAACCCCTTTCCAACCACCAACTGCGAAGTTGTTGAGTGTGCGGAGAGTTTAAAGAGTGTTTGGCCGCTTGATCTGTTGCAGACACAAGTTACTCGGCGTACCACCCTGCGCTGCATGGAGTGGGAGATGGCTCTTTCGTGAGGCGAAAGCAACGACGGAACAGGACGACCTTTACTCATCAGCAAATCGATCAGCTCGAGGCAGCCTTTGCTGAGACCCACTATCCCGATGTCTACACCCGGGAGGATCTCGCGATGAAGATCAACCTTACCGAAGCGCGGGTTCAGGTCAGTTAACAATCCCGAATTAGCCTCCGTTAACAATATAAACAAAGACAAAGAAAGAATTGGATTTTTCGAAACGCGAATGTGCCGGCAAATATCTGGGAAAAACTTTTGGACTCGGAAAGAGGAGGAAAATGGATTGTTTTAATGCGCGACGGTGGTGGATTGTCAGCAGTAAGAGTGGTAGAACGAGACACCGAGTAGCTTTTGGAGTGCATCCGGCTCCCAAGGGTGGCGCTGACACCCTCAACCTGACGTAATCTTCTGACAGAGTAAGCCGGTAATCTCCGGGATTACTTTGTACTCCTGACTGCGTCCTCCTGGCCATATTTACTCGCACCGTTGTAATTCACGACGAGAATCCCTGCACTAGGGCTGATTCCTCCATCCACGAGAGCAACATCCAACGAACACGTCCATTGCTCATTTTCTCCCTTTTCACGCAATTCTTCTCCTCAATTCCCGTGAGCCTCTATGACACTATCGTTCATCTGCACAATGTCCAGTGCCAAAAATCAAGTAGATTAAATGATCCTCATGAGAAAGCAAGATGTCCGGCGGAAGTTGGAGGGACTTGAAGACTTGCGACTCTGGCGGAACTCTCGATGAGTCGGTCCGAAGTCCGAAGTGTCCACTCGAGCGCGCGAGGGTGAATGCGAAAGGTAGACGCGACGGAGGAGGCGGAGGAAAGGGTCCTCGGGGCAGAAAAGAAAGTCGTCTAGTGTACACGGCATTATCTCGGTGTATTGTCCGGATTATAAGACGAGGAGGCTGGAGGCTCAGTAGCAGCAGCTCGCCGGAGTCGGGGGTACACAATGCCAGGAAGCCGGGGGTGGGGGCCTCCAGGACGGCTATGACGCAATTACGGCGCAGACTCATTGTTTCATTAGCGAAGACAAAGGGAATCTGAAATAATGGACAAATAGGCGCGTTTATGTAGTGCCTGTCCTCTTCTACTACTCCAATTAGACCCTCCTGGTACCGGCGAGGGGGGCTTTGCTCGGGATGCTGCATCCTCGTGTCGGGCGCGCGCCCGCTCCTTCTCTTGCACTTGGTCTCCCTGCCTCTCTGATCTCTCTACCCGACTCTCTGACATTTACGGTGCACACGTCTGATATGGCAATTATACTGCGCCTATACATATACCTCCACGCGTCTGACGCGACTGCAATCTCAGTGCCTGCTATAGTGTTAAACCACTTCTCCATGTGGATTCCTCTTCTCTTCCTCCCTCTCTCAAATCTCAATCCATTTCTCTCCCTTGCACTGTGCAGTCGATAATGAGAAACAGCACGAGCAGGGTTAAATGAGGAACCACTGATATGTACTGGGAATTTTTGTTGCTAGACACTTTGGGCTACTGAACTATGAGCCCAGAGAACCGGGTACACAGAATAGATTACGTAGGGTGTCAACTTTGTTTGGGAATTTCGTGCTGGAGAACATGTGGCGACGCGACAAAAGTTTTGGCTTTTACGCCTTATCCGTGACGGGACGTAGTGAGTGGGGGCATCGTTCATAAGTCGTCTGGTAAGAGTTTGCGAGGAATAATGGACGCGCGAACTGTTATCCCCGCACATTTATCTTCGTTAGAAGGAGTACTGGTTCAGTGGATTTTAGAAAAGTTTTATATTTGCAATAAAACGCGTTCTAGATTTTTTTAATTAAGCATTACGCCGAAGTTGGAAAACTTGGAGAACGATTGAATCAGGTGTAAAGTGGAGCGAGGAGGCTTTGTATTAGCAGTAATTTTATTATCGGAATTGCGAGCGTCGAGAAGGAGAAGGAGCCCGGTCGGCGCGGCCATAATTAAAAGCATTTAAAGAGCCGAGATTTGGAGGGATTAAGTGCACTAAACCGCCAGGAAAGTCGAGCTTACGCCATTAACTATTGTGCCGCGGTTGGCATGTAAAACTTGGGGCCAACAGGGAAAGCGGCGCGCGCGCGGGAGAAAAAAAGATTGGTCGCGAGGGCATCCGGGCGAGCTTAACGACTGGCGACGCTACCCTCTCCACCCTCCGCCCCTCATCCCCATTATATTCGGTATCGCGCTAATGCGCTTACCAACTTTTCCATGAAAATATTCCCTTTCCGCCGCGCCGAGAGTGCAAGAACCCCGGCGAGCATAAAGCGATTTTCCCGGATAAGTTCGCCCCGCAAGGTAACGCGCCAACCTCGAATTTTCCGAAACAAGCGGAAATACTAATTGCCCCGGAATCCGTTTAGCTTTCATTTTCCGTCGCATTCCCGAGCACCCCTTCCATCCAACTATCGATCTTATTGGCTTTCTCTTTAGAATTATTCTCACCCCATTGTTCATTTCATATCGACCTTCCAGTACTCTCTTGATCCGATTCTCTTTGACTCGCGTCGAATTACTCGCATATCAGTGTTCACTAATAAGATTGGGCACTGGTACCGAGCAAACTGTCGGTGGAGTTAAGTACATTGGTGTAGAAAGCCATTAACATCCTATCCCGGATAAATTCATATTGTAAAAACGGAGGGGAGAGGGCGAAGGGAGACGAAGAGTCGGGGGCAGGGGATTTGAAAGGAAGGGGTGCTGGTCCCGACGGAACTGCGGCTTTGTTCTCAGCTATTACTCGCCCCCATAACCCTTAGGATATTATTATATCTCTCCGTCTGCGCTGCCACTGGCCCTGCCCTCCTGGAAGAAGCAGCCTCCGGCCAACTTTCGAAGCCACCGCGGCGAACCTCCCCTCCAACCCCCCGGTAGACCGCCTTACCATGTTTATTTTATTAAATCATCTTACAGGCGCTCTACCGCGAGAATTCCGACCTCGAGGTGGAAATGCCACAATTTCTCTTATCCGCGCGCACTAATAGAATTTCTCGGCCAAAAGAAATACAGCGCCTTGCCGCTCAAGTACCAGAAGCCGCCCCCTTTTATTTCGGGATGAATGTTATACTACTAATTGGAAACTCGTTGAAAATGAAGGAGGAAAAAGATCCTCGACTTACAGACTTATGTATCTTTAGAATTGAGTCATTTTGAAAGTTAATGAATTGAAATACATGTAGAAAAAGGATTGTCAGAATATATAAAACCAAATATTGCGATTTCCTACGCATAAGAGCGAGGTAGAAGTAGAATCGTGTCTCGTGACACTCGTCACAAGCAGAAAGAAAGCAAAGGGTAGCTTACGTGATGGAGGCGGAGGGTGAAGAAAGCCCACTGGCAGAGAGGGAGTGGGCTGGCAGCCAGGTGTAATAAAGTCTATTTCAGTTGGTATTATGTCAAGTTAGCCTCGTTAGCGGAACTCGAGCTTTTTAAAAAACACTCGGCAGCCGTGGTTGCTGGCGGCTCGTTGAACATGCACGCCGGCAAGAGAAGCCCTCGGACTCTATCCAAGAGTAGTCACACTTCGCTACCTCAGAATACCTACCCCGTACACGCAATTATACGTCCACACTCTCTCACGCGCGCGCGCAGGAGAGCCGGATGTTGAGCCCCATAAAGTAGCACGAGGGCCGTCCTTAACTCCATTTCATGTCTTACTCTTCACATCCTCTCATAACCTCTTCAATATGCTTTTCCTGCATCGTTAAGAAATAAATTAAAGCTCGATTCGAGCATTCGGGATTTACTTTTAGAGTCAAAGGCTTGGAATTTCTATTGTAGTTCTATAGCAAACCGTGAACTCTGTTTCAGGTGTGGTTCCAAAACCGGCGAGCCAAGTGGCGAAAGAGCGAGCGTTTGCAAGAGAAACAGACCAAGCGGGAGGGCAGCGATGGCAGTTTGGAGACGACGGGCCTGGCGCCACCTACCACCTCTTCAGCAGGCCCAAGTCCCACTGGCCACGACCCGGAAGGTACTTTGTCTAGCCAAAAACACACTCAAGATTACACACTCCATATACATTATGTCTTGGACAGTTTGCAATCCAAGACGAACTATCCCCATCTAAGATATCGCCAACTCCAAAGGGCCTAATTACAATCTTTCGACTTCCCGAACTTAAAATGTATCGTCCAATCGGCGCCCAGTAGAGGGACTTCCCGCCATTAGCCCTCGGCGTGCAGTACTAAAAATGCTCAAGTTGGAGATGCTGAATCTCCGTCGCACTTAATATGTATCTGGAAATCGGCGACGCGTCCCATTCCCCTCGGGTCGCTCCTATACGGGGGGTGTTACTCCTATTGGCGATATAAATCGGCCGGCAAGATATATATATCGGTGGACGGTGGTTTTTTGCGATTCTAGGTACGCCAAGCAGCGCTGCGGAGGCGGAGGATGCGGGAGCAGATGGAGCTGGAGGGTCCAGGAGCCCGAGCACGACTTCCGCCTCGGTCAGTCCGCGGCCCCAGCAAACTCAGCCGTCCCTCGGTGGCGTCTCGACGCCACCGCCGACCCCGAAAAGGGCGCCGCCACCACCACCCAGCACCGTGGGTGGCCTCGGACCGCCCGCGGAGAGGTGAGCTCTCTTAGCTTCGTTTGTATTTACGTCCTTAGGAAATATCTTCCTGGCCAGCGGCGTCCCGGCCTTATAAATTCGAGACGCGATGAACACGTCGCCCGGATACGCCCGATACGCGCCATTAAACCACCTCACTTCAACACCGCTCCGCTTCTCCGCTGCACCTCCTCTTCGCCCGGAGCTTATACGTCCGCGCTACCTACAGGAACCATCAGGAACCCTCGCTACTCCTGCGGGGATGCTGTATAATCGCGATAATCGACGCCTCGTTAACCCTGGAACACGTAAAGATCGGAGTAGACGCACCGGGCTGCTCCATCGACTCCCTTTATTTCTTTCTTCCATATTTCTGTACTCGCCAACCTGGGGTTTGTTTCCTGTTACAAGGATTTTCGCGTTCCCCTCGGCCTGGAAATGCCTTTTGCAAGAGGAGAAAGAAAGATTGGCGCGGAGGTCCGATTGAAATATGAAGGTGGGGGGTCGGGTCGGGGGCCGCCGTCACCGGTAAACCTTTGTCTACTCGCCTTCCCCGAGTCACAGCGAATGTGACTCCGTGATTTATAATTTATCAAAAGCGTAAGCGGCACCGGAAGGAGCACTGTTGTCAACGTTGAGGCTTTCTATTATTTACCGGGCAGACACATACGGGAACGGGCAACCTGGGGGAAAGCTACTTTTCACTTATCAGTCGAATCAATTATTCCTGTGTGCGTCGAACAAAGAAGTCGACTCATTTATACATATAAAAATGAATTAACCTCTTAAAATCGCCGATGAGCCTCGTGGCGCTGATAATACTCCACATATGCTTACTAAAAACCAAAATCATACGATCAGATCGAACGCGTGCGTACATCCCAGGGTTTCGCAGCATCTTTCGATAGACTCGGCCGGTTTATAATCCGGGAGGATCTCGTCTGGCGGGGACACAATGCCGAAAAGGTACACACGGGAGAGACATAGACGGGAAATGGAGTGGCAGTCGCGAACTCGAGGAGCACGGTGCTTCCGAGATGTACTGGAAGGAGGCGGTGTGGAGCCGCGGCGCGGCGAGTGGGTGGAACGTCGAGAGGAGGCCGCAGTCGGGGGGAGAGCGGGCAAAGGTTTGCTACTCCTTCGCCGTCTCCGCAGTTGTAATTTATTTAAAACCGCTCGCCGTAAATATATCCTCATCATTTATTCAGGTCCTCGGCAGCTTCTCGACTCTGCGGGGCTCTATGCTTTGCGTTCCTCCTTACGTAGCTGCCAACTCGGGGGCGAGCGGGGGCGAGCGGAGCAACGGCGAGAGAGATAGAGAGAGCTGGGGATTCTCTCTCCTGGCAGGGTGCAAGTCGATTCGAGCCGCTGTGCGCTCTCCTCTGCCCGCCGTATCCCTCTCGACGACCTGTCTTTTCTTCTTCTTTCACTTCCTTCTTGCTGATATGTTGCGCGCTCCGACGTAATATCCTTACGGGCGCATCTCCACCCGACAACTCGACTTCCTCGGTCAAATTAGAGCCATATCGGCTTTATTATTCAGCGATCGGCCTTCGTTATATTCTTTACTGGCCGAAACAGTTTCTTTCGGCCAACCCACCCACGAAATTATGTCAAGTCCAAGTTTCACTCTCGTCTTGACCCACTTAGCCAGGATCTAAGGAGGCGAATTTAATGGAATTTTCGAGTTAATTAGTTTTAGGTGTCGAAATTCCACGTGTCGAATCGCAGAGACGCGCGGGGAATGTTTACCGCTGGCAGGAAGCCCGTTCGAGTTGGTTGGAAATGTTGCGACCCTCTCCACTTATAACTCGATGTACCTGATGCTTATTACTCCGCAGTCATTAGCGTTTTACGGGATCGCGTAAGAAGGAAGGAGCTTAAGGTCCTCGGAGTATTCATGATCTTGAGGATATTTCAGTCGTAATCCTCGAGGTACGCGCCGCTCTCCCGAGTTACTAGCGCACGCGTCTATACGAGAGTTTTAACTCGGCAACGCGCCCGCGCCCGCTCGGTAACGGCGATGATGTGCCAGTTTAACGTCATTGAATTTTAAATCAAGATTTTAATGGATTCTTATTACGCGAAGGGAGCTAGCCCCGACGTCGCCGTCGCCGCCGCCGCCGTCGTTGGCTCCGCGTTATATTGGCCCGCTCGCGAATCTATCAGCGATTATAAAATCCACCGAGCTACGCTCACCGCCAAACTGCCGGCAGGCAACACCGACACATTCGCTCCCAGCAAAAACCCCGCTGGGTTCGATCGATTCATTTTCCAATACTCCTGCCAAGTGCGATCCTTTTATAGTTTTGTCCTTTGTAATTCTCGCCGGGGAATTAATAGCCGTTAATTCTCAATAATTTTTGTAATATTCAATCAATCGGGAATATCGGAATTTTAAGGATGTTTTCATCTCGACTGGACTTTGCCACAATGTATCATTTTTCCAACTCGCTAAACGAGGTATAGTCAGTTTCGCGCCTGAAGCCTGTCCGCATGGAGAGACAGGAGAAGAGAACCAGTTTTTGCGCCGGCTTTCAGCTGGCGTAAGGAAATGTTTGCAGAGCTCGGTGGCTGGCTCTAGTCGAGCTCTGTCGACAGAAAAATTAGTAGACCAACGCGTAGACACTCACGGTTTGTAAACGGGTTTTGCTCACCTCGCCACTGAGGGCGACGAGTTTAACAATACATGTCCTCTGGTAAGTTGGCATTCAAAGAAGGTTCAGCGTACTTGTGGATTAAAGGTGTCGCGATGTATGTAGTTCGCCGCGGAAGGATAGTCAAGCGTGGTAGGAGTCGGCGCAGTGTACATGAAGGAAGGGAAGCTTGCACATGCTAGGCTACGCGGCTAATTGCCGCTAATTATCGCACTTACCGCAGTTCGGGCTTGCGTCTCTCATCGACTCGCAACCAACTCCGTCGCCTCACTTGCTCATCGTCTAGTCCTAGTTACGCCCGCGACGCGTCACCACGTACAAGCAACACCGCGTTTTTTCTTACCGACACCTTCTTCCTTAGACTTTAGGGAGCTTCTAGCTTATTACGATTAACTGTATAATGTATTTTGAATTGAGATATTTGATTCGATATGCAAGTTTTGATTTCATATACCTTTTGACTAATAACGTTTCTGGGTTGGACGAGATACTTTGAGTGACGGTTCACTCTGGAATTCATAGATTACAAGATTGAAATATACCCTTTCAGGCACTTGGTGCAAACTTAAAACTAGTTGAGCAAGATGGAATCTCGATTTTTTAATATGCATTAAGTCAATCGAGATTGGATATTACGGTGGAGAAGTGGAGGAGGGAGCGTAATGAGAAGTAATTAAAACTAGCCAGGACTTTTAAATTGCGTTTGCGGTGTGCCGTAAGTAAATCGAGTAATGCATTTATCTTTTTCCGTTTGCTAATCTCGTGGTATAACAGAGTCGCCTGCGCCGCGATGCTGCGTCTCGATCGAGTTTGACGTCTGTTTATAAGGTGTTCTTGGTTCATCTCCCACGATCTTGGTTTCCCTTCCGAGTGTTTGCGCTGGCGAAGCTACCGGCGGCGTTATCCAGTTAATCGTCGCTCGAGACGAGCTTCAACTGCCGCTCCACTGCACTTGGGCCCTCGTTACATTAATTAAACAATATTTGCGATTAATATTTGAGATAATCATCAGCGCCTCTCGCTGCGGGGATCCTGTCGGAGGATGCGAAACATCGCGCGTGCTAATCGGTTTAACCCTCCGGGATCTGCCCCTCTCTCGCCTCTTCCCCGCAAGTTTCTCCTTCCCCGTTGCTTCAGCCTGCGCAACTCAAATTCTCAACTTCCGCCCCTTTTTCGTCTTCAATCTCTCCTACTTACTTGTTAAACTCCAGGCCGCAGTTGTTATTATCTTTATTACTGCAAAACCAACCCTTCGCGCTCGAGCTCGGTATTGCAATCAGCTTTTCCAAGACGAGTGCTAATTGATTTCGCTACTTTTCATTTCGAATGACGTTGATGGATTTGTGTTGGTTGTATTTACAGTTCACCTGGGTTGCCGGCGGGTTTCAGGCCGGTCGAGCCACCGACATCCCTTTTCTTCTCGCCGCACTTAGCCGCCCAGTTCTCGCCGCCGTTGTTCGGGAACAAGGTGGCAAGTAGTGTGCCGACATCGCTGACCTCGAGCAGCCCGTCTCTCTGGACCACGAGCGACCATCGGTCGGGAAGTTTGCACGACATGCTGTCTTGGTCGCCGGCCGGTTGGCCGGGCTCCCTCTGCGGATGCTGTAAGCCTGGCACCGGCGATCTTCATAGGAACACCAGCCTGGCGGAGCTCAGAAGAAAAGCCCAAGAACATTCTACTGCCTCGGCTCTATTGGGCAACCTCGCCGGCTTTCCTGGAGGGCTGCCACTGCCCCTGCCACTCCCGCTCCTCCCGCCCCTCCTCGGATTCTCCAGGAGGCCCGATAACCACCATCACCATCTGCCCAGTGTCGTCCAGCAGATACAGCCCACCACCAAGGAGGACCCGTAGTAACATTTTGCCCCTTATTTCACCCTCGATTCAAGTTCAGTTGGTTCGACTAGAGATAGAGATCGCCCGCTGTTTCGGTTCTTCAGTTCCTCGTAGTTCCGGCGGCCCTTTTCTCTTGGACCCAGAGAGCATCCAGCAAGACCTGCTACGCTCGATTTCGGGCTCGCGGATTCGACGCTATTTGAGTAAGTTGGTTTTGTAAAGTTGAGTTGAAAGTCTATGAAAAGTTTTGTTTTATCTAGTGAGTTGAATTTATTTTTTACAATCTTCGCGCGGTACTGTTAGATAAACGAGTATGTAGAAGGTTGGTGGATTCTTTCGAAAAGTCTCAAGTTTGATTCTTCAACGCGGAACCTCATTTAGAAGCAAATGTAGCATGCAATCGTACGCGAGTACTTCGGTGTCTTCGTTTCAGCGAGAATGACCACTCGATTTGATTGTTAAACTTTCGTCTCCTTTCACTTTGCACTTCGAGAAGAAACACTCCGCGTGAGAAGAGGCCGAGTATATTACGAAATACAAACTTGTGAAAGTAACCCTTACGCAGCAGTATATGTAGTAGAAAAGAGTTGGGCGCGACGAGCTTTCTGTAGAAGCTCGCGAGCCGAGGGAGAAGTATACGGAAGAGTAAGGCGGATAAATCTCGCAGACTAATGTAAATAATAAGTGAAGCCGTGGATAATGGCGACTACGATAATTGTGCCAATGATCGATCGTTTTTAAGTCTCTCAGGCTGTTGCGCTTCTTTCTCGATGGCGTCGTCGTCATCGATGGCGAAGGACCAACACGTGCCTGACACATGCATCGTACGCTTGACAAAGTGCAATGTTTGCCCATTAAGTGACGTTCAAATACCCGAATGTCATCTTTGACCTCTCCACTAATCATTTATTCGCAATGGAGTTATTATTCAACGCGAATTCCGCAGCTAATAATCTTTCGAAAAACCTTCGGCATTCCCTTTTCGTTTCTACGAGAGAGACACTTAACACGGTGCAAGTGGACAGGCAGCTCGATTGCAGAAGATCCGATTTGAGCCCCCGTCGGGAATTATATTTGAAATTATGCTCGAATTGTGCGATTAGACTGTCACGGTGGCATAGAGACGAGGCGGATGTCCGTATTATTCGTGTAACGCGGACGTCCGCCTTTCTGATACGCGCATTACACTGGTGTGTATTTACAAATGATATTCAATCCAACTCGTGTCAGTCGAAATCGTCCATCCGAATTATTCCAAAGCGCTCGGTCATTCCAAAACGATCATGGCCTTCGGGTATTTGAATATCGGGATAGAAAGTATTCCAGGAGATCTCGACAAGCTGTCAACCTGGCCAATTCTTTGGTGCAGATTCCCCTGTTAATTGTCCATGACACCTATTGATTTACTGGTGCAAAAAAGTCCCCAATTAAAATCGCTTAATTTCACTCCCACGAATTTCTTTCTGTAATCTTTACGACCACCTCTTGTCAAACCCCGGAAATGAGATCAGCAGGCTTCAGTACCATTAAATCAAGGGGTTTCATGGACGAGCTCTCGGCCAGTTTGGCAGGGTAGCATCTCGATGCGAAGTGAGACCAGCAAACTGGCACATTATTAAACGGATAGTAGTCCGAGGAATCGTGAGTCGGGAGCTACTCGTACATGCCTTAAAAGTAATTTCCAACTTTCGTAGCTACGTAAATTTGAGGAGGAAAGTATACAAAGACGGCCGCGGGCTGCCGAGGGCGGAAGGTGGAGAGGAGGAGGAGGGGGAGGGGGAGGGGGAGGCTGCTGGCCGATACTATTAATGAAAGTTACCTCGGTGTCTGCGATTACGTTGGCGCAATAGCGGCAGGATGATTTCGTTCGTTACGATAGCCCGAATAACGATGTTCTTGCGGCGAAAGCACGGAGAGAGAGAGTGAGAGAGAGAGGGGGGTAGGGGTGGGGGTTGGAAAGAGAATGCCTGGGAATGCCGTGGAGCGCGGCGGGAAGGAGCGTAGATACATAACTAGTAGAGACCTGTATATTACATCCCGGTGGTACTGTCCGTGCTATTCCAAAGATAATCTAATAACACTATGTTACGAGCTAGCGATTATTATGTAGCCTGAAACTGTCGGTAGTGGAAATATCGAATAAACTTATTCCGAAGTGAAAAAAGGAGCCTGGGTGAGCGTGTTTCCTCGGTGTGCGTGTGTGTGTGTCTGATTTCTCTTTCCATCTTGATCCCTTTCCACTGTTAACTCTTACCAGTTCTCACCCGATTGCAAAGTAATACGTAAGTATGTTCACCCTATTTTTTTCTTCGTTAACTATATGGCACCGAATTGCGAATGTTAAATGGCGATTTTTTAAAGGAATTTATCTTGTTATTTGCATAAAACAACTCCTGTTTCCTTACTACTTTCCGCGTAAAATTCAACTTCCAAGTGCAATTTAAGTACGAATTTAATTAATTTTGTCATTTTTCCATTTTTAACAATAGTTTTTTTACATAACTTTACGTTCAGTTCTTCTAACAATAATTAGCAATAATATATTCTGTAGTTTCTACTTTTTTACTTTTATATTCCATACTTACCGGTGTCGGTTTAACCTACGCTCCTAACTTATCTCTGTGGCTGTGGTTTTATGTTTTACATATAACATTTCATTCTTTAGGTTTTTACGTATTCAGTTGCATTGTTTCAGTTCTGGTTGAAGTTTTGTAATAATTGTTTAAAAAGATTCAAAAATAATGATTTCCTCCCCGACGGGGAATCGAACCCCGGTCTTCCGCGTGACAGGCGGAGATACTGTCCACTATACTATCGAGGATTGAGTTACCGAGGGAATTGCAAATTTCATAGAAAAGGCGCACATTCTACTTAAACAAAAAAAACTATATATTTTATCCTAAAATGTTCTAAAATATCCTTAAAACTATTCTTACCACGTGTTTATATTTTTATATTATTTGCAACAAGGACGAATTGGCAAAATGGGAGAATAAAGTGGGTCATTTGAATTGGGAAAGCCAGGTAGAGGACGGACTGTTGTTCTTTCCATCTTAATCCCTTTCCACTTTTAACTCTTACCACCCGATTGCAAAGTAACACGTAAGTATCTTCGCCCCATTTTTTCTTCATTAACTATATGACACCGAATTGCCAATGTTAAATGGCGAGTTTTTATGGAACTTTATCTTGTTATTTGCCTGAAAGAAGTCCCGTTTCATTACGACTTTCGTCGTAAAATTCAACTTCTAAGTGCAATTTAAGTATGAATTTAATTAATTTTGTAATTTTTCCATTTTTGACAATGGTTTTTTTACATAACTTTATGTTCAGTTCTTCTAACAATAATTGACAATAATATATTCTATAGTTTCTACTTTTTTACTTCTATATTCCATACTTACCGGTAGTCGGTTTAACCTACGCTTATACTACTTACCACTGTGGCCTGTGGTTTAACCTATGCTCATACTACTTACCACTGTGGCTTTGGTTTTATGTTTTGCATAGAACATTTCATTCTTTAGGTTTTTACGTATTCAGTTGCATTGTTTCAGTTTTGGTTGAAGTTTTGTAATAATTGTTTAAAAAGATTCAAAAATAATGATTTCCTCCCCGACGGGGAATCGAACCCCGGTCTTCCGCGTGACAGGCGGAGATACTGTCCACTATACTATCGAGGATTGAGTTATCGAGGGAATTGCAAATTTCGTAGAAAAGCCGCACATTCTACTTAAACAAAAAAACCATATATTTTATCGTTGAATGTTCTTACTTTAAAATATCGTTAAAACTATTCTTACCACGTGTTTATATTTTTATATTATTTGCAACAAGGACGCGTTGGCAAAGTGGATGAATAAATTGGGTCATTTGAATTGGTTAAAGCCAGGCAGAGGGCGGACTGTTTTTCAAATGCCGCAATTTCGGTATATGGATGCTGATTCCGGGGGATCAGGTGTTCATTTAGGGAATTCCCCGGAATCAGCTGAACAGAGGGTGATCAAACGCTACATTGAACCTATCAGAGAGATTTACTGGGCTAGCACCATCTAATAGCAATTGGACGCTCAACCGAGCGCGCGCGCGGGCGCACGTGATGTACAAAGGGTGAAATTGCTCGCTTTAACACCCGGCTCCCGCAATTGCTAATCTGTTTGCAATCGGGGCAAAAGTAAAAGCTCAGGCGTTTGGCAATCCCGCCATTTAAAATCCGATTCCTCTCACTCATGTCATTTGCTGCTTCACGTCAAAGTTATATCCTCCCCTCTAATTACCAATAAAAATTACTCATTAACCACCAGAACTAGCCATCGAATAATTAAAATGTTCAGCACCCATTCGCTTACTGTACTTAACAAATCACGTTTATCAAGAATTCCCGACCTTGTCAACTCGGCCACATAACGCGGATCTCCGAGCCTAAAAACAATAGAAAGTCATTGAGGATGAAATCATGAGAAGAATAAGCGAGAGGTCGCTCAAAGCGATCCGCACTGGAGGTTGGCAGTGTGCAGGGGGTGGAACGGCGCGGCTCGGCTTGTGGGGTGGGCGGTAGGGGTTGTTGGCAATCAATGCTTCTCATAAGAAAGGCTCGTCCTCCCTTATGGGATCAAGGCTCGACGAGAGGGGTCCAGGCAAGCGTTCCCACCAGGAGCAGTGGCCGTCACGACATCGGGAGGAGAGGTCGCGGAGCACCCCCTGCTAGCTCACTTGCGCAGACGGAGATTTCCCCGGAAGAAACTCGAAAGTCGGACGAAGAGGTTGATAAGCCGAAGGTGGTGGGTGTCGGGGATCCGCTTGTATTTCGGTTGGGGAGCGGAACGGAGGGAGGGAGGGAGGAGTGCGGCCCAAGAAGAAAGAGGGGGTTGACGGCGAAGGCGGAGAGGGTGAAAGCCGTCGCGGGAGGATGAGAGGAAGAGCGAGTGGGTGGGAGCAGTGGAAAGAGGGGCGAGAGACGTCAACTCGAGCGAGAGAGAGAATGAGAGGATGAGTTGCAGTTGTACGAAGTGCGAGGGGGTTGTTCCTGGCTCCACCAACCAGAGACAAGACGCCATTGATCGGCACGTGGCTCCGGGGGTTGGTTCGGCGTATTCCAGCCGCGTGCGCCGCTGGAGGGAGAGCGATTGCTGCTTCTGCTCCTGCTCGCCAGCCGAGGGACGAGAGTCTGTACGTGTGTGCGTCTGCTACAACAGAGCGGATACGATGGTGGTGGAGGAGGGCGCGATGGTGGGTGCCTCGCGGGCCTCCTCGAACGAGAGCGAGTGCAAGAGAGGGAGAGGAGAGGGCTGCTGCGGAGACGCGTTCTGCACACTCCGTTACACTTACTGGTAAACCGTATTAATCAACGACATCATGGTTTATCCGGCCTCCCACCCGTCCTGCCGCAAAGCGCGCTGGATCCATCTACCTCGACCTGCCGAGCCCTCCGCCACCACTTCCACCCACCCCGTCTCTAGCCAGAGCACGCTCGCTCGCTCGCATTGCCTTACATATAGTACCCACTCTCGCCCGGAGAAACCCCCATGGCCTGGCAGTCCTTCCAAAGAGAACGCGTCTCGCGCTCAGGCTAGATTGATTGTGCGGGCAAATGGAGAACAAGAGGGAGGATCGAGAGAGAGAGGCGTCGGGAAAGCGAGCGGAAAAATGTGTATGCGAGGGAGCTATTTGCGAATCGGCCACTCGAGAGAGATAGAGGGCCGAGCAGAGGCTCCGAGAAGTTTGGAAGATGGGAGGAATAATGGAAGGATAAACGGCCCAACGAAGTAATGGGAAGCTAAGTACGACACTGAGCACCGAGCTCGCGAGACCGATGTACTTTCATTCCGATTCAATAAAAACACGAGAAACGTATGTAGCGTGGGTTTCCGCCGACTGAGTCCTTTCCCATAAATTCGAGTCGTAAATTTGTCCGAGTGGCCAATTCGGAAGGAAACGTATCTCGGGGTACTAGTGTGAGATATAAAATCGTCTTTGATATTTCGTGATTACGAATCTGGGTGGGAAGGCAGGAGGAGAACTCCGACAGGGATAAGCTGTAAATCGATTGCAGCGTGGGGCCGGAAGCGAGGCGAAGGCGAGAGTCAAACGAGCGTGAACGGGCGATCGGTGTCGAATTTGATGAATCTAGTTTGTTAAAGCGCGAGGAGGCGAAGGAGAAAAATGAGCGGCCCGCAAGGAGGATCCTTTACCTTCGGAATTCGAGTGTCAATCCATATCTTTCTCGGCGGGGATCTCTCTATCCTCGGGGACCGGAACAAAGAGGGAATCATCCCACCGGTGGGAAGAGGATCAGGAGTGGCTTTCTTTAACGGGAGGCTGCGAAGAGCACCGCCGTAGTCAGGAGAAACGTCGGCCCAAAGAGAAAGGAAATTAAAGTATACGCGCGGGATTTAATATAGAGCACTCGACCGTAAGGATTCTGACACAGATTGACAGCCGGCTATCCGCCCGGTGAGGGAGGATCCTGCTCGAAGAAAGCGGCTTCACGTACGCGAGTCATAATTCTTATGAAATAAGAAATCCAGTCGAATTTCGTACATTCGTGAAATGGACTCTGACATAATATGCGAGATACTTATTTTCAGTTATGACACAGAATATCTTAGAGACAATTCAAGTCAAGCTGAGATTAGGTATATGTAATATCGCGGGTTTCATTGTGAAGATGAAAGTGTGTCGTCTTAAAAAACTATAGTTGTACCAAAATTAGAAATCAGTTCCTACTGGATGACAGTTATGACTTGTCCAAGCTTTGCGCAATATTCAAAGGTCCGACGGGAAATCAAACAGCAGTGCTTAACAAGGGAGACGTTCGCTTCGGAAATATTTCATTCTCCTGCTCGATGCGGAGGGCCGAGAGCGCGCCGCCTCTGCCGTGGAATTCTTTGAAAAACTACTTTGCAAAATTGAAGCTGCGCCGGGAGCGAAGCGAGCTGGCCGAATGAATAATAAATAGGGTTATCGTTTAGTTGATATTTTGAGGGGCGCGGACGGGATCGAGGGATCGGCCCGGCGAGCCGGAGGGTGCAAGTGAAACTGGAGGTGAAACGGAGAATGCGAGCGAGAAAGATCAAAGCGAAGGCTGCATCCCCTGCTATCCTCCTACATAAGGCTGTTTCGGTATATTTTTAGCCGTCCTCGTTCCCATACCGTCTACTAAGAAATCTAGTTCTAATCTTCCACAACTCTGTTTTCATGAATGTTTGGAGCTACCAACTATACGATGAATTTGAATTACACTATATATGACCCGAATTACTTTACATGCAAAGGAAAACTTGTTATAAAACGTAGAGCAATAAGTAGCGGAGTAAAAATCAGCCGCATATTATGGGGAGCAACAGCAGAATCGAGGATTGGACGGTAAAAAGGAAGGGCAAGTCTGAAAAGCTGAAAAAGATACGCGGCTGTATATTAACGAAACACTTTGAGCGGATTTAAGCAAAGTCCAATTATGCGATTCTCTGTTGGCGCCACTTCCACTGAATACTGAATTCATTAGCGGTGAGCATCAGAAATGATATTTTTTCGAGCGCGCTCGCCGAAAATATTGCAAAGTGGGGTGAGAGCCCGAGGTGGCGCACTGGGAGCACTGTTTAATTTCACCCCTAACTTTCCTCGGCGAATGTCGGCCGCGTTAATATCACCCGGGCGTCCGGCGGAATCGAGGCGCAAATGCGCCATTAAAATTTGCCATAATTTCGCCAACTGATCGTATTCGGGTACGCTTAGCGGCGAGCCGCACGATGCGCGCGCCCGGGCTAATTTTCGCACGAACCCAATTACGCGGAACACTGTTTCAGGAGCGAAGCCGATATATACGCCACCCCCGGTAGACGTTCGCCCGGAATCCCACTTCGACTTCACTGCGGAAAGGAGTTATCCTATCGATTCGAGGTACATAGCACGGTGTACCCTTGGGTCCTTAGATTTCAGCGAAACACAATCGCAGACGGCCCGAACGAAGTTACCATTTAATCGATCTCTCTCGGTTCCCCCGTAATTCCCCGGCAATGCTGCCGCTCTCTCGAATAACCAGAAGCCTATTTTGGACAGAGCTGTGTAACAAGCTAGCAACTTACCAAATTAGCAACAAGAGAATTAGTACCCACCAGTAATGAACGAAAATATACATCATCTTTATTATAATAATACAAACACTACCTGGTGACCCAGCATACCTGTAACAAAAAGCCAATATTCTTTCTTAATAAAAACTTGCCTTTTTTAATTGAGAACTGTATGAATGTCTGACGTGCTTTCTTTCCGAAGGTGATAGGTGCGACAGAGGGTGGCACTCACGGGATAAGGAAGAGAACAGGGTGAAACTAGAAGAAGTGGGCGCGTGGAGGAGGAAAACTAGAAGGGAGGGAGCGAGAAGGTTGGAAAAGCCAGCTCGGGTGGGTTGTAGGTTGTAGGGGGTGCGCGCGCGCTCTGGCACCGTTAGCCGGGCGATGGAGCGGCTAATAACGATAACGATGCCAGAAACGATAATCGAGTTAGGGGTTTCTGCGGTTTCCACGGTTCTCCCAGGGCGCTGATTGCTGGAACGCTGGCGGTTTCGGCGTCGGGGTGCCTCGCTACGCCACGACACGCACTCTGCGCGCTTCCACGAGTTTCCACCAGTCCACCTGTCCAGCCCGCTCATGCGCCACCCATTTCTACTTGCTTCGACCCTCGTATGTAATGTTACACTGGCCTCGCTCGATCATTCCATTCTCATAATAAAGAAACTAAGGACAATATCGACAATATAAAAACGACTGCATAACTTGGTGTCTCGAAGATTAAGACAGTTTTCTTACAAAACAATGCCTCACATACTGATTTAGTAAATAATCAACTCTTGCTCTACTTGAGCCCATAAAGTTGTTAAAGGATGCTCTTTCAACCGGAAAGAATGCGTCCCTACCGCACGCACGCAGCGACCACACGCCGAATAAATCCTGGTGCAGGGAAATGCGCGCGGTGATAAAGTGATAGAACGGAGTGGAACGGGGACAGAAATGGGCGTCTGGTATCCAGCAGGCGCACGGCCACGAGGGCGAGAGCGGCGCGGACGAAGGCGTAACGAGTACACAATGCAATGCAAATTGGGCGGACTCGGTGCGATGCGATGCAGTGCAGTGCGGTGAGGGCGCGCGCATCAGTCAATCGGCCGGTTGCCTAGAGAGCAGTGCTCCGCCGGATCGCGATGGTATTACTAACATCGCTATTCCATTATGACATTACGGTTCCCCGAGCAGCAGCCTCCCTATTACCACCAGCGCTACCGGGTAGAGACGCGCCCGATGGAACGTGAGATGACGAGACGGCAGAAAGACCGAGAGAGGAATAGACTACCTCCAGGCATTCGATTCGGGATAACTCGGTAACTAGTCATCGAGAGACGCCATCCCAGAGACAATACCCGCCCACCGACGGCCCGAGGCCACTCGGCCAATTTATTTTCATGCATTTAACTTGGCCGATACGTGCGCGTCGCCACGCGGAAGGTCAATTTCTTCGGCGCTCGGTGAAATTACTTTGTCATTGAACAGACTTCGAGAGAGAGGGGGGGGAATGCTAAATTGGCGAAAGATATGATTCGCAGATGGCACTCGCGCAATTCGACCAACGAAACTTGTGCGCCAATTCGTCGTTATGGCCTCGAGAGTTTATACGCGTAGTTTTACAGGTTCAAAGCTGGCGGGATGAATTCCAAAGGTTACGCGTGTACAGAGAGACATTGCCGGAATTAATACGAGATCGTTGAGGAACTTGAATCGAAAGAACCTGTTATGTACAAGGTGAAGATTACGAGATAAATTGCTGTATCAACGCGCCGCCAGGACTGGGAGAGCATAGCAATGCCAGTGGGTTAATGCGACACGGCTGCAAAATACGAATTTCCTTATTAGTTTCGGTCCGACCGGGCGTCATTATGGGCAGCATAATTTTATAATGTACATCATGTGCAATTTGATAAGCTTAATGGACCACGTGGCGTCACCTCTAGAATGTCAGTGGACGCCGCGTGATTTTCATCGGACCCACATTACGTACGCTCGTGATGTAACTCCACTCGCAATTATTGCATTTCTATAGAAAATGCGATGCCGAAGTCTAAGGAGAATTGATAAGAACGGTGGACACTGCGATTAAATTGGTTGAATGAAAAAGTACAGGATTAATGTGAAGGATAGTTGTCGAACGTACGTCGCAATGGCTTGCATCGTCTTAATTGATATTCCTTATCAATAGCGAAGCATTTATCAGCGAGCTGATATAGAGCCACTATCCAAGTTATTGACGCTGATAAAGCAATGATAATAGCTGCAAAATAATATCGCACTTGCGTTCGCGAAGAATATTAATGCTAGACACAATAGCAACGATTGTTTCATATAAAATTGGATGCAAGTTTATATTTCTACTCAATAATAATTTAATTGATTTAATAATTCACTAATGCGTATAAGCGTTATATTTATTACGCGAACATTTCTTAAAAATCAGCAAATAGCACAAACCATAGACGCATTCAGCTAGCTCTGCCCATCGAACACGGACAATTATTACTAAAACACTTCTATAAAACATCCTTCCGAACAAATCGAGCAACGTGAAGCGAGGGATCTCTCGAATGATAAGCTCAAAAACGCGATTCCTATTCGTATCGAATCAAGTCGGACGATGGCGCATGTTACCAATTCCTGGACAGTGGGATTCAAGTACCAGAGCACCGGCAGTCGAGAAACGACTCCAGCAGACCATTGTATCCAACACGATGGGTCCATTTGGTCGAAAAGATGCGGCGACGCTGTTGGAATAAATGACCAAAGAGAGAGAGAGAAAAATGAGGTGAAACGAGTTGGGCGTTGAGCGAGGATAAGGAGAATGAGCGAGTGGTCTACGGGCGGCGCTAGTAGGATAAGTCTGACAAGGCTTATCGGGAGGACGCGCGGGCGAGCGAGCGAGTACGAAGGCTGGTCGGCGTTGCGGCGACGAGCGGCGGTGGCATGACGGGAGACGGGAGACGGGAGACGGGAGGCCGTTGGACCCCCGGTTCACCATGGGTTCCAGCGCGCTCCCGGCGTAGTCAGAGCGAGCCGAGCGAGCGCTGCGCTAGCCAAGAGAGCAAGTGTGGAGCAAGCTCTCTCTCACCGTGGAGAAGAGTCCTCTTCTTCACTCTCTCTCCCTCTCGCATCAACACACCAACACAAACACACAGCCAGACATTCTGTCTCTCCAATCCGGCTGTTTTGCCACTGGAAGCAGAGTCTGCCTCGCGGCATCTCCTCTCTCTGTCTAGCGCGCGCGGGCGCGCGCGCTCTTCCTGCCGGTTCCTCTTCCCTCCTAATCGCTCGGTCTCCGTCGGCGGCGGTGCGGTGCGCGGTGCTCTGGTGCGGCTCTACTCTCTTTCTGGTGGCTCGGCTGGCGGCTCGGCTGGCGGCTCGGTGGTGTCGCGGTTCGTCCGGCTGTTTTCGGGGCGGCGCGGCGCGGCGTCGCGGCGGTGGGCGCGCGGGCGGACGGTCGCGATCGGTCGTTCGGTCGCGGTCTGACGGTCGCGGGTGCGGGCGGGCGAGCGCGCGCGGGTTGAATGGACGAGGGTACCAAGTGCAGAGTGCCGATCGGCGGCGACGCCTGCGTGTCTATGCGCGTGTGCTTCGACTCGCTGTGCTTCTCGTCGACGCAGCAGCGGCTCGCCGACGAGGAGGACGCGTCGTCACAGCTGCCGACGCAGGCGGCGGCGGTGGTCCGTACGGCCGGACAGGGGCCCACGGCGAGCAGCCTCGCCAACAGTGTCAGCGCCATGGGCACCCTGCGCGATCTCCAGGAGCTGCTGCGCATCAAGGACGAGCGGATTACCGCCCTCGAGGAGCTCCTCTACCGCCGGGATGCCGAGATCCAGGAGCTCCGTAGTCACCTCGACAAGTTCCTCAGTGTCCTGCCGTTCAAGTCGCCCCTCACGCCCACTAAACCCAGGCCCAGGAAGCAGAGGGCACAGGGCATCTCCGCGGAGCCGCCGCTCCAGGAACTCGCCCAGCTCGAGGTCATCGATAAGAGCGACAGGTTGGTACCACCAGACCATTTCTAATCGGCGAACGCGCGCCCCTTCCTTTTCCAATATCTACCACCCGCTCGCTCCCCTACGTCCGACGGACGCCTTTTAAATCGCTCCGTCATCCGTCCACGTATTCTCGCAACTCCCGTCCCAGGGACCATCGGGACCAATGAGCCAATTGAGGCTTCCTCGCATTTTTTCCGCGGATCTCCTCCGTTCGCGTCCATGTGTTTATTATTACGGGCGTCGCGTGCACACGTATTGCGGCTGCCAGTGTACCATGTGACTGGGGACACCAGTGCTTTTCCATAGGCAGTTCTCTCTCCCTCTCTCGCTCTCGCTCGCTGCCTCTCGCTCCGACGAGGCTCTGCCTTCCTCGCTCTACCGTCTCTCGGTGCAGCAGCCGATCGTCGTTTCCTCGGCTCTGGGCTCCGCGATACATAACCGCGACTGCTCGCTCGCTACGTACACACGTACGCACTCGTGCGCTGGCCGGTGGACGCTTTGCTCTTTAATTGGTCATTTCGCACTGGGACGCAGTCCAAAGCGAGGCGAGCCTGGAATTTATCTCTCCGCCGTCCCGCCTCGCGCTCATCTCTTATTGATCTCGCTGGAAACGGACCTCGGCCTTATTCGAGGCTCGCGTGCCTCGGGGATTCGAGTTTCCTTGAGAGAAGCCCTCCTTTTGACGCGTATACCCTTCGGAGATGCTGTCTCGCCTTATCTTCGAGCGGAGCGCGCGCGCGCGGGCGCCGTGCTTTTCCACGCTGCGTTACACGTGGCAGCCGGCAGGCTGTCGTGACATTTAGGAGCAGTTGATTTATCTTGGATCCACCACACGCGAACTTCCACGAAGAGAGCTGCCGTATTGCCAGAACGGCCACTCTTTGCCTACTTGCATCGGCGTGTACGCGCTGTTTCTCCGAGTCGTATTTAGATTTGACAGCCGTACGTGCTCGCCGCGATAGCTTCGCACCGCGCGCGTATCTCCCGGGGCCTCTGCGTCGGGGATTTGAACTGGGAAGCGTGCGATTATGCGGCAAACACTTGTTACCGCCTGCGATACCGGGTAAAATTAACCGGCGGCGAGATCGGAATCTCCGACCCGATCAAGGATACTCGGCTGGCACAGCCTCGAGAGATGCCTGCATCCAAATCCGTAGATGCCCGCCGGTTATTAGTTCGATTAGGCGGTTGATTGGAATTCGATATTCGAGGATATCGAGGAGGGAAAGCGTTCCGTTAACATTTCTCACTTCCCAGAATGTATAATGTATAATCTCTGTGTTGCGTAACATTGCTTTTGAGTAAATCGAGATTGTAAATGAAAAAAATGCCGAGCTAATAATAATATTGAGAACGATATTACGTAAGAGCGAGAGGCAAGAGTTGTTATTGTAAAATCTAAATCTGAATGCAATTGGTCTAAGAACAACGAGGGAATCACTCGACAATTAAGTTAATTCTTTTACTTAAAGAAAGAAACCTGTTCGGGAATCGTTACCGAAGAACTGTCGGGAGACTAGAAAAGCGAGCCGAAGAGCGACTTGATTATTCAGCAGTCGATCTAAGATTTGCGAGCTGGTAAAAATAGGCGGAGGAAGCGCGTTAAAGGCAGAGCTCGACTGTCAGTCTCGTAGTGTGTGTTCTCCGGGGTGCGTCATTCAATACGCAAACCACCGGTTTTGTCGCATACGATTCTAAGCGCTCCTTTTATCTGAATAACAAAGCGACGTTAACGTATTATGCGCTCGCGCGCGCGCCGCCGCCGCCGCCGCCGCCGCCGCCTCGCATGCCGAAGAAAAACTCTTGCCATGTTTATTCCGTCTATGTGTTGGAACGTTGAAAGAGTGTGCGTGCGACTGGAATCGGCAAAAATATCCTTTCCACACTGGCACCAGTTAGACCTGCACCTTTACTCGGAATATTATGAGAGAGAAATTGTAAGAATTGATGGATTATAATGAAAAAGAATTCTCCTGCGGAGATGGTTCAATTTGTCGAACAAAGACTCTCGAGAAAGTGATTTGTCGCGTGGGTTAAAGTGGGCAGAAGGTGCACATGCGGGCGCGCCGATAGTGGAATTCGATTTCTTTTTGAATTATCCATTCGAAGTTCTCATATAGCCGCGACGTCGCACGCACCTCGTTGACCTTTTCCAGTGAATGCTTCCCATCCGGAAAACACGCGGTGGTTCACCAGCCGATGGGAAAAGGCGCCCGGCTCTTCTATTACTACATGATTAAGGATTATCCTGACTCCAGGCTGACTAGCTTACAATGTAATCGACAGTGGGAAGAAACACGAGGAGTTCTCTGTATCGCTTTGTACACTGCCTTTCCCTCGCACGAAAGGAATACCTAGTATGTACCTATTTGTACGATTAGAAACACTTACTCTCGAAAGGTGCATCAACACTGAATTGCTCTAGCCTTTTCTAAAAGGACTGTTATTGAAAGTGAGTTTCCGCAGCTTCTCGAGCCGCAGACATCAACTCGAGCCGAAACTCTGTCTCACCCGGACACCCGATTCCCGATGTCACAATCGATTGGTCGCCGCGTGCATTTCGTCCCGTGAATTTCGATACACCCGGCGATACGCGATCGCGAGAGCCGGTGTTAAAAATAGATCGGCATTCCGGTGTCGCTCTCTTTCCCTCGGTGCACTTTAACCCTCCTCTCTTTAATAAATCTAGATTCGCACGATTCCGCATAAAAAATCGTTTTTCCTCTCAAGCGATCGGGGTCGCTATCGAATCGTTGGAAGGAATCGATTCTACTATGTGCAATGCAAAGGGGCTCCTCGGCTGGAAGGATTAGCTCTGTTCGAGCGAGCATTTCTCCAGGATAACGCGCTCGCTGGCGTTCGCGTAGGCGTGAAGCCATCGAGCATCGACACGACGCCGTCCGGCGTCCGCCGACGCGACGTGTGCGCGTCGAGATATGTGCGCCTGGGGCCAGGCCGGCGCTAGTCACTCGCCCCGTCCCAAGATTTACATACATTCCGCCTGCTCGAAGGCGTTCGTTCCTCGGAGCGTGGTAGGCGTATACTACCGAGTACACATCGAACACACTAAACGCTACCATCGCCACCTCCCCGCCTGTCCTCGTCAACTCGCAGATTCGCAGCCGCGCGGCAGATTTTCCTCGCGGAATCGATTCCGCCTGGCGACTTTTCCATATCTTTCCAACTACTCAAATATCTCACTGCCAAAGCCAGAGTTCTCTCCCTCACAGATTTACAATACGCTTCGACCTTAAAACGCAGAGTTTTATTTAATGTTTTTTTATGACAAAGAATTGTACGAATGAGAATTGGTGGAGAGCTGAGAGTGATCGGTTTTAGAATAGAATGCTGTCGAGTGTAATCCTGTTGGCGTCGAAGGCAGAAGGCAAGAAGAAGTATCTACAAAAGCAGCAGGACAGCATTGCGAAATGCACGTCTACGGCAACTGATAGATAGACAAACGCTCTACTGACGTCTCACAACGCTACCACTTGTGCACCTTGAGACCCGAGCATCATGCACAAACTGTTCCCAGTCTACACATATGTATACATTGGTTATCGCGCTAGTGTCGTCAAAAGCTCTCGGTATTTGGCCATCTAATCAGAGCTAAGCGCGAGCGACTGATAGACTCAACCGCTGATTTATGGAAATATGGAAATTTTACTGCTCAGACCAATCTAATTAAACAGAGTATTTTGCGGGCAGTTTGGGCGCGACGGGCCGACCGATTTACGGCGAGGCGGAATGAAGACGCCCGGAGATTCGGTGGTTCTTCGATCTTATTATGGTCCTCAGAGGACACTCGGCCTCTGAGAGGGCGATTCCTCCATCACGTGCTCGGTGTTTCGTGGGGGCGGCTGGCCGGGCGACGAACGATCAAATGGACGACGTGTAGGTGTCCGGCTATTGCGGGGGCAGAAATAAGGGACCATGTGCTTTCATCTCTCTTACATCCGCGAATGAGGATTGAACGATTTATTTCTCAGCCTACCGTCGCCGGCCGCGCTATTTATAACTGCGCGTTCCGGATGGATTTCTTCCTCGATCGCCATTATGAACGCGCGCATTTATATCCCATCCATTTCAAGCCCCGCTAAGTGAAGATTCCGGAGAAAATTGGAGATGCCACTCCTACTGGGATGAGTGTGAAAGTCGAGCGACGCATAGTTCAACTCGCAATTGACGCAGTTGACTTTCCACTGCTATTACTAATCTAAATCAATCATACTAAAATATGGAACTTCCTATCCAAGATTAAATAGTACAAATAATATTCTATAGAAATATGAACCATGGAAAAGTCTACACACAAAAATGAAACACTAGAGAACTAAACGAGTGCGAGCTTAACTACATCATAAATCATGTAAACTGGATCTAAAAGTGTGGCGGTAAAATGTGCCGGGAGTAGTGCGAAGAAAGGCTTGGCACGGCTGATAGAACAAGGATGATGGTAATTAAGCAGAGCTAGATTTCTCTACGACAGCCATGAAACTTCGGCGGAGGATTTTAATGCCGTGAGATCGCATGTTGCAGTGCCGTATGTCAAGTTAGTCAGGCGCTAGACTTCGACCCTAGTGAGAAGGCAATGCATTGCATTCCACTTTCTAAACTAGCGGCGCCCATGGTAGGCGTATTTGCCGTGCGATACGTCCCCCCCGCACCTCTCTGAATCATCGAGCTCACTCAGCGAACACACCAATCAACATCAAACTCAAGCGAATCTATCTTTCGTGGCCAAGTCCTTCTTTTCGTCACCAGACACGTGTGAACGAAGATTATCCGATTGATTTCCAATGTTGGAGAGGTTTGATTTGGCTGTTCTATTCTGAGAGGAGAAAATTAATGTTTTCTGAGAACAAACGATGGAAGTTGCGCTGAGAGTGGCATTGTTCTTCGCCGAAGGAAGACACATATCCACCAGAACTTAGTAGGCGCAGCAGGAACGTTCACGCGGCGAAGATTTGCATGGAACTTCGACTTCGTCTGCATTTTTGTATGCGTAATGAGGTCATTATACTTGACATTCTTCGGCTGGCTTTGTTTAATCCTAACACTAGCCGCGGCTGAGTTTTGTCACGCGCAGCGCTCGGATGCATGGAAAAGAAGTTAAAGGCGCAATTCCGATGCCTTCGCGGTTCGATTTCACTGAGTAATTGATAATTAGTACTCAGCGAATAAAAGACGGACAAACGCGAGTTTAATGTGCTCGTTAAATGATCTGCAATTACTGAGCAGCCGGTAGTGGAACGGACTCATAATGGTCGCGGTCGGATGTAATTTAGGTCCCGGAGAAAATGATAATGCTCCTCCAATTGAACTAACAGAGGGAGAATTACGAAGGGATAAGGCTTTTGCCATTATCTCTCGGCGGGTAGGTGTATTTGCTAGTATTTCACGTGGCGCAATCGAAAGTTCCAACTGACATAATTGAGATTCAGCGCACGCGTCGACGCACACGGAGACACTAGTAAGCCAAGTAAGTCGAGACCCAGGTCAGGATCAGCTGCCAATTTTAGAATTCGCCTGCTCCATTATGCAAGACTTTTTCCCACCTCGCCATCGGCTCGCGCACAATCGCCGCAGTTTTTCCTTTCGGGCTTTGTCTCGCTACACTAGTTTACTCCACTGCTCGAAAAATACCTTCGCAGCCGCTTTCCATGCAACTTGGGAAACACTCTGTCGCAACCAGTGATCCACTATTTGCTACCCGAGAATTCTTCGACCAAGAATATCCGATTCCCTGTGCATAAACTCGCAATTTTTAAGATACGTATGCTAATATTTATTAGTGTTATCTCGGCCCTCGCAGATCTCTCTGGTTAAGGCGAGCAAACTGTCTGTTTGCAGTAAGGACGTAAACTGGGACAAGGATTGTTCCGAGCGCAATGCAAAAGCCGGGAAAGATGCCGCTCGGCGAATGCGCCGGCAGTGTCGGGTGACTTTTTTGTCGCGTCGCTCATTCTATTAATTCTCACGTGCGGCTGCAAATATTATTCAATGTTACTTGATCTATCTGCGTGGGTTCGGGTTACCAGACAGTCAAGACCTTTTTGCCTTCATCATTCTATACGATAATACTATCCGGTACTATTACTACACCGTGGAGGATGCTGCCCCGCTTCGTCTTCTCTTCTCGGTGTCTGCACCGATGACTCTCCGACTTTGACTTTGATTCCAGCGAACCCTCCATCACCATTCTTCCCATTTAGCCCACTCTATTCACCGAGTACATTTATTATTATGCAGCCGGTGGATGTTCAATGAATCCACGAGAAAAATCCTCTATTAAAAATGGCAGGCGATAGATAAATAAGAGCGTGGCACCTCCCGGCAAAACATCGATCGCACATGCGAACCGTGAGAGATTAGCGCGTGACGCGCAAGCTACGCCTCCTATCGTGCGCATACTTTCATCGGCGAGAGGGCGCGCGATAAAATGCGGAGATAGAATTAATTAATAAATAAATGGGACCGGGGTTGTTTGCGTGAGAGAAGCGTCGAGCGAGCGACTCGGGAGGCGGCTGAGATAGTTGCCGGCACGCAATTCTCGAGGACGCTGATTAAAGAGAGCAGCCTGATAAAGCTTCGCCTACGTATCGAAAGTCTCGAGTGATGACTTAATGCCCGATGTATATCTCGCTCGCCATTCACCGACTGTTTTCCATTGAGCGGCCTACCGCGCGACGGCGCACGGAAGCCAGTCGATGACGTTCGATTAAAGCCTTGACAAACATTTCAGCGAGGACAGGAAAGAGCGCGCGGCGGCGCGCGTACTGTGTACCTGGCGAACGGGTGAAATTTACCACTTCCGGGAAGGCCTGCCGGCTGATTAGATAGCGACGGAGGCGACCGGCGAACTAATACGCCGCGAGCGCCTCGCTTGAGGAAGATTCAACTACTTATTTCGTAAATTACCTTTTTCGTAACGGCAAAGTCGTAAGTGCAAATGGTCGTTTCTTGCGACAGAATTCTTACCGCATTACCAATCGCAAGATAGTTTATAAATCTTCCAGCAAACAACTATAAAAGTCCGATCGATTCTCGATTCCATGCCAACTTGGAAAGTTTCATATCGAGCCCGGGGCTCTCGAGATGTGCGCAGTTTCGAGATATGACGCGAAAGTGTTAAATGCACTGGCGATATATCGCGTTCGAGACAGGCGGTGTTTCAACTTCCACGAGTGACCCAATTAAAGTCCGGTCCGGGCAAGCCAAGGCCTGTCGGCCCTGTCGCGTTCCACGAGTTTTTCGATCCGTCGTCGCCGCTGCCTCCTGCGATTCAGCGTTGCGCTCGCTGCATTCGGCAAACCACTTTCGAATGGCCGGTCCTTCGAATGTCCCACTCGTGTAACGAGCCATTACCGAGCTAGTCAACAAGATCTTTATGACTGGACGCGATCAATTTTAAGCACGCGAGAATCTACCGAATTCTGGAAGAGTGTTTTCTCTCGTGATCGAGGAGGAGAGTCGAGAGTCCGTTGTTACTGGGAGCTGTGGGGATTGGTGTTTACGTATAGGTGGGTACGGGTACATATTAAGTGGATGGCGATTCGAGCACCTGCCGAGGTGGCCCGAGATGTGTTCTTAGACCGGTCCTAAGCTAGTTACTACCAGCTCCCGAGATTCTATTTCTCCGGCAAGACACGCTCCAAACCCGTTTCTCGATAAACCAGGCGGATCTTTAATGACCTCATTCGGCTTCCTGGAACATCGACACACTGTCTTGTAGGTACTCTGCCGTCGGGAGAGATAAATATATGCACGCGAATCCATGTGAGGCGAGGCGCCTCCTTCCCACTCCTCTCTCTCTCTCTCTCTCTCTCTCTCTCTCTCCGATTGAATCAGCATGGACCCACAACGTTACTCGGACTCACTCTCGGACCCAACACAAATCCACCGAACACAACCAGCAACTCTCCCGAGCGACTCCAACTCAGGCCCGCGGAGAACAGTCCACGAGGGTCCAGTAGTATTGGCCGCCGAATCACTCCTCAGCCGAGATAACTCGACTGAGGAGTTCCATTAGGTTCGATGCCAGTGCAATGCCTCGTGGCCCGGAGATAATCGCCGACACGTGTGGGCGTTGTATCAGCTCTCGGCGAGTCGCGGATAAATCCGCACTCGGTTTCGATCGGGGCGGGGGTTGCTGGAGGAGAGTGCGGGGGGTGGTGATGAAGAGGAGACCGGGAGCGGGGGCGACGGCGTACTCACTGTCTGTGTTTATGGTTCACGTGGCGCTGGAAGCGAGGTCGCCGTCGCTGCTCTCTTTCGAAACAGAATTTGCGCGGCCCGCTCTCTGTTGCTATAAATAAATAAATAAGATACGAGCCGAGATCCTTTACATTCTTCGCGGCACTGTTACGCGCGCGGGTGCGCGGGTGAGTAGAGTTGGCCGTGCGCTTGCGTGGACGAGTGTGTGCCACTGGCGATTACGGAGATCAGCAGAAGCAGAATGCAGGGTCACGCTCGGTCTAATAATATGTCGCCGTGCAACCGTTAGAATGCCGCCCTCGCATTAATATTTATTCGTTATATGTGTTTATGCATAACACCCCCTGTGGTGAGGCTTCGCGCGCGGTTTCTAAGAAAAGTCTGCTCTAGAATCCCAGAAAACTCCCGAGAATTAGTGGAGATTTAAATGCTAAAGGACTTTGATCACATAAATCATTAACGAGAAAGATGATTTACTTTGTTATCGAGCTTACGAGCAATTTCATTTGCAGTTAACCCCGTAGATTTGTTAAGTCAAATGAAATCTGCTATTTCCACTGTCGGGGGTCCGACGAATCATGTGCCGGGGAAGGATTGCGCGACGGCGTGTCTTGGCAAATAGGTAGATATTGAATAGCATCAGGGGATAGGAACGCGCCGAAGAAGGTCCACGGAGATTTGTATGCCGGCGGTGTTCTTCCTTCAGCATTGCTGCATATATCCTTTGACGTAGGTGCCGCCGTGGAATTCATATGGAACTCGCCATTCGCACATGTAAAGTCCATCCGCCGTACGCGCGCGCGCGCGCGTGTAAGATTGAGCCGCGATTATTCGAGCGGATAGCTCGATAGCGATCGGATGTCGTGTGTGCCCCGGCGATTATTTATCGCGCTGTCCTACTGATCTGGTTCCGACGAATCAGATGGGAATAATGGACTGGCGTCAAAGAGCCTTGTGCCGATGATGCACTTGAAGTCCGTGCGACTAAAGCAACGCTGCACAGCTCAACTCGCGAATTCCTAGAGGAAATCTCGTGTACCAAGTACACACATGCACCGATTTTTAAGACCTTTTTTCCCTTATTGGTCAATTTATATTAGTCATGTAATCGAATCTATTCGCTGGAATTCATTTGACATAGAGACATGCAACCATATTGGGTTTACATGAACAACTCACGTGAATCATTCGCCTCAAACGTTCGATTTACGTGCGCGTCAGCTAGATTTAAATTTTAAATCTATAGATCAGCTCTCACGGCTAATGTAAACAGAGGCAGAGCTCGCGTGGATGCTGTGACTTCATTGCATTCTTATTACAATTCATTTATTCAGCGAGGTATAAAATGACCGTCGAGTGGTTGCAATTGATGAAAAGGTAAACGTATTCAATTACCCTTGAACTAGTCCACCATAACAAACCAGATAGGAGAAAAGCCTTTACCATTCTTCCACGATAATCTAAAGCCTTGTCCCGATGACAGTGGATCAAAGGGGTCGACTGTTACGCTAGTATGGAAGGTCCATTACAGGGGGCCTCGTCCGAACCTGGGCCGATGGGCCCGAAAATAGCTCGGCTCGTGACGGGCGGTGACGACATCGCATACCGGGGGCAAGTGGGCCCGGTGGGTCTGGGGCCGGCAGGTATATCAAAAATTTCGCGAACCTTTGACAGGGCTCATTATAAGCCGAACCCAAGGCAATCAAGGAAGGCGCCGCCGTTGGTGGAAGCACCGTCGCTGATTCAGCAGCATCTGGCCAATTTGTCGATCGAATATATGTATATACTCCCGGCCGCTACCCAGCGACAAGTTATGGGAACGCGGGCCATCCTTCTCCATTCTACATAACGTGTTAACTGGCGGGCTCTAGTGTCGATGCCACTTCTCAATAGAAACTCAACCACTCGAACTCTCACTCAAGAATACAATTATTCTGCAACTTATAATCGAGACTAATGACGCAATCGACAAAATGCAAATACCAACTTCTCCACCGCGCCTTAGTGTACTTTACATGCCGAATAAGAAGAAGCAAGGCTGCGCCTCTTTCCCAATCAATAATTAAGATTTCATTCAATTTCCTATGCGTCGCCGTCGCGGTTATTACGGTTAATGAGGGCATGAGTGGTCCAGGGGGCTGGAGCCGGCGGGCGGCAAGTGTCAGGGGGGCAAGCAGGGATGGCAGTAGCAGCAGCGCTTCTAACGCGCCCGTGATTTACCGGCCATAAAGTTTCGGCGCCTCTATTTTTGTTCTCGCGAGGCGACGGGTGGTTGGGGGGCGAGAGGGGCGCCGGGCGGAGATGCAACAGCATCAGCGAGAAGAATCGCATGAACGAGAGAGACTTGGGCTAAACTGGCGGTGGCCCACTTGCCGTGACTCCGAGCCGAGTCGAGTCAACTACTCAAAGCGCTGCATTCGCCGCTCGTCTGTCTCTCCGTGTGTTGAAACCAGTCGAGTGACGTCACGTATAATTAGTTCTTTGATTCTCCTGTTCCTCCCTCTCGCTCTCGCTCTCGGCCGCCGTCCCTAACCGCGCGCGTCTGTCTCCATCTCTTCCTCGAGCGAGAGCGTGCAGTGTGCTGCGGCTGTTGCGCTCGCTCGCTAGAATTCTCCGTGTCCCTCTTTCTGCGTGCCGGCGTTCGCTCTCGATTTCTTTACTCCGCAGACTCGGCTGCGCATCTACTCGACTCGCATGCGTGCTCTACGACTTGCCAATGAATAGCTACTGCAGGCATCTCTCTGTCCTTGCGATTGGATTGGTGCCGGACTCTCGCTTTCTTTGGTATTGTTTGTAGGGAATCTAGAGGATTCTAGAGTTCTAATTCTGTCGTAGAGTCTGTAATGGGCCGCTCGAAATAAAGGGCGTTCTGAGAATATTAACATCCGAATAGGATCAATTGAAAGACCAGAGCCCAGAACGTCTGGAACCGTAGGTCTAAATGCAATCATAACTGAAATGGCTGAAACTCTGACTCCGAGCGTAATTGAGGCCTGGAATATCTCTAATCCCTATTCTCGCCATTAGTATCTATGTATATAGTCCACAGGGTGTATAAACGCGATGTTAATTAAACAGGTGTTTTTCCAAGCGCCTACTGAAACACCGCCCGCCCGAGCGTACGCTACTGTCTGCCCCACGCGGTCTCATTCTACTTCGTTCTCGCTCGAGTCTTGGCAGACTGCGATCATTCCTCTCGGTCTCTCTCTCCGCTCTGCCCTCTCCTTTCATCAGCCACTCGGCCGTCTCTCTCGCTCCGCTGCTCTTCGGGAGCCCAGCCCGCCTCACGTCCCTGCCGCGCTTATCTCGCCGCGGCTAAAAATAGACCTTGTCACGGCCATCGGCGACATTTTAAAAAGTTAAAGCTGCGCGCGAGCGCGAGAGGAGCGCGTGACCGCGAGAGAGCGAATGGTCGGGCGCGAATTAGCGCCTAGCCAGGGAAGAGGGACGTCTCTCTACAGGCCCTCTCAAAGGATTTGTAAGATTTTAGAATTCGCCTGGTTGGGTACGGCGTGTACTCGAAAATGAGTTGGCAAAACAACAATGCTTAGTTATACAATATGATAATTTGCTACTAGTTGACATACATGTATTCTGGCAGTGGGTGTACAATCTACTTTTCGATAACTTGTAGTGTTGTATGCTAGTGCGTTTTTATGATTTGTTATGCAGAGTCTTATCGCATCGTTGAACTCAGTTCTTGCTAACTGATTTGAATATTGAATATTATTACACTCAGAGTATTTATAATAAGATGCAACTTTTAAAAATGACTTAATAGTACTGAAAAAATAATCAAGTGCTATAAAGTTAGGATTTCTTAGAAACAGGTCAACGGAATTAATGGTAATAATAATTCTGAACTAACATTGAATTCGGTCTTTAAAAATGTCAACATTCGAAAACTGTTTAGGTCCCACTCGTTTGAAACTCCCTGTAACTGTGTTACACTGAGTGTTTGGATGTGTTGGGCGGAGGATATGCGTGTGTCCGTGAGTCTGTGTGTCTGTGAGTCATGTCGAGCGGCTTGCTTGGTGGCGCCTTCTCTCGTGTGACCTTCCGACGTGATTCCACCTGCACGGACGCAACCGGTTTCTCGCGTACCACCGAACACCACGACCGACGGTCGTCTTCTCCGTCGGTAGCGGTAACCCGCCCGCACTCGAGAACACGCGAGCGCCATTATGGTACCCGACACCGCCACTTCCCGGCGCGACACTGTTACAGGCTTACATGCCGGCCCGTAAAAATCTCCCCACTAAGAATTTGTATGCTCCTGCAACAGTACACGAGGAAATGTGGATTCCTCGAATCTCTTGATTCTTTTTTTAAAAAGTTAAATAAGACATTCGCATAACTTGGATCCTCGAACTTTCAGTAGATTACTATTATGGGAAATTGTCGGATTCTGGAAGATGAGTCGATGGTTGAAGGGAAACTGGCAAAAGGAGTAGAGGGCGATGATCAAGACTGCGAGTGACGATAGCATGATGATTCCGTACCACGTGCTGAGCGAAAATGACCTGTTAGCGTCAAGCACGCGACCTACCTTACGATAACGACACGACGTCTTCTCGCCACTTGTACGCACAGCAAGGATCCTTCGTCCTTCCGACACTTATACACCTATGTCCGCCCTTGCTTTACGAGTAGGTCGTCTCCGCGGTCATTAAACTTCCCCGTTGCAGCGCTAGCACCGCATTCCCCGTGACTGTGTGAAATCGAGATTCGCTAATTGTTAATGGATAATTGAAAGTTATTGTCTTCTAACTCCGATAAATCCATTTTAAGGCCAATCTGAAGAAGGCCGAGCCAAGAACCTCCCAAAATAGCAGATGTCAATTGTACTGGATCGAATTATCCGAATCGAGATTTACTTGACACAATGACGCCGAATCACATGGTTAACCGATCTTACGGCGGGAAACGGGAAGGCTATCGATTATCGCTGACAGATTCTATTTTATCGGCTGGCTGCCGATGCAATTTTCTGTCGATCGATTGCCGAGATAAACTACAAACACGTACAATAATAGCGATCGAATCAAGCCTGCGTGCCCCAGATAAGTTGAACGATACTAGCCGCATTATCTTAGTCTCGGCAGGAAAATAAAATATTGTCGCCCTAGAATAGAGAACCTCTCTGCCCCTCTCCCTCTCTCCATTCCAAGAGGTTTGGATTAATAATTTGCCGCGTGTCGGGGATCGCTAAATAAGCCTCGAAACTCTGACGCAGAGGACATTCTTTCTTGGGCCGATCGAACGGGCCGATTCAGCCTTGGGCCGCAATTAATTCTTCTCGTCGCACTGACGCAGCGAGGGTGGGAGGCTAGGCTACGTGCGTCGACGCATGGCACGCCCTTTCATTTGCACTTCAAACCAATCGAAAAGATTGATAACTGTTAAATAGCGCGGGAATTAGAAATTGGGCCAAAACTTGATTTACTAACATTCGATAGAGTCTTTGAAATATATGTAGGGCAATTTTGAGTTTTTTAATAAAGATTATATCGTGCTGTCATTTATTCATATGAATTATTCGTGTAAAGGTTGCGCTCGGACACGTAACGTTTGAAAGCGCGAAATTGAACTTGGCGCGACAATCAAAGGTGGCTTGGAGCCGGCGCGCTGACTTTGAGCGATTTATCGGCGAGCGTGGCATGTTTCGCGATCGATTTTTCTAGCCTCCAGCGACGTAACTACGCCTATGCTTGAAACCGCGGAGGATATATCGCGCGTGCGAGATCTTTAACCGGTTTATATTGATGGACCACGCCTCCTCGTTTCAGTGCTCGAAGACATAAATCGAGGGGACCCAGCGGCCAGCCGCGTTTGATATCAGTTGCTCGACAAACGAAAAACCATCGGGAAGCCCGCGCAGATAACCGCACCGCGGACACTCGCGTCGCTCGATTCTCATCGACAGTTCTCCGAGTCTATCGAGAAAGCCGGATAATTGTGTTATTACTTCCATAATCTCCTCGGTTGATAATTACCGCGTGCGCCACCACCTAAAACTTCCTAAAAGTCGATTAGTTCCATTCGACGGACACTCTCAAAGTCATACAGTGTGAAAAGATCCAAAGGGAAAGGGAAAGAGATCCAGCGAGTTGGACGCGCGCTGAGGATTCCCGCTGATTTGTACCTCGGAATTCTTGAATAGCCACTGACACGGTTTGACTGATTTTACAAGTTGTTAACTAGCCAGATCGTGTAAGAGGGAGACGCCATCATTTATCTGTGAATCACCAGAAGAAACGTGTATTTTACCGACATTAACTCTCCTGTCATTTTCAGTGAAGATTACTACGTTTGTTTTCAAAAGAGATAAACTTGCTCGTCCTGACGAGGCGACGGGTTCGAAACTTTTGTTTTCATCGCGAGGCTCGCGCTTCCCCTATTTTTAGCCGTTTTGTTATCGCGGAAGATAGGTAATGGAGTGCGCTAGTACACACATACACCGCCCTTGCGTCTATTTTCGTAACTCCCGGTGTGAACCCGCCGCGCGCTGACGCCCGGAGATTGATAGTGTGCGGGCCTGGGGTTCATTGCTCGATTAGTGGCACACGAAAATTGTCCGGCCAATGTTGCGGGAATATACCGGAATACCGCACGCACCGCGTGTTTAGGATGCGAGTATTGTGTCATACTCATTACGATCATTAACCTGCTCGGCCGCTATGCTTCAACAATACTATTCCAAGCTGGTGTAATGAGTTGGCTTCTCGAGAATAATGAGCGAGTTCAAGGAGTTGAATTCCTCCGAGACAATCGGGCATTCTCTGGGTTGCGTTCAGTGGAGTAGAATGGAATGGTGGGTTGAAGATTTTCGCGAAATTTGTGGGGAATCGTTGGCAACTGCGTCGGACCGGCAATTGCGAAACGGAAATTCGAGGCTCGCGGAGTGTACGTCGATTAAATAATTCAAGAGAGGCCATACTCGGCTCGGCGAAGGATCCTGATGTACGTGCGGCAAAACAGACACGCGTCCTTTCTCTCTATCTTTCTCCCACACCTTCACTCTTCCTCTCAGCCGTATCCACCTTCGAAAGTGAGGCAAGGCCCCCTCTGTCTGCGTGTGTGTATGGATCTGCGCTCACCTCTATTCACACTCCATTCCCATCAGTCCTTGATGATCTGCTCTTGTCTTTTACAAGCACCACTCGAAATGCGCGTTCCTCACCACTGATCCATGCTTCCCGGACGACTACTTTCGAAAATGGTACCTACAATAAAAACAAGTAGTCATTAGCTTTCCCCATCAATGAAAAATTTGCGCACGACTTATCCAAGATTTGTTTTTGAGATAAAACTGTATTCTCCTTCTGCTTTGTCCTGCATTGTCTTAAACGCAATCTATCTTACTATATTTCTATCGCACGATCGCTCGAGATGTATCCCTGAGTATATCTGGCATGAGGAATCGATTGCCGCTATTCCTATCTAATAAATAATCATTCTGATTCATCCCGCGCACACGATGTAGACGCGATGAGCGCCGATTGGATTGAAAAATGGCCATAATATGACGTCAAGCACAAGAAAATCAACTGAACCTTCCAACCGGCATTCCATCATCTTTCGTATTGCATAACAAAATTAGTCTGCCATGCGGCAGGGGAAGAATTGACCCATTTGTATCCCACAGGAGCCTATGTCCTTCTCACCGAAATTGGTTTCAGACTTCGCTATACTTTCTGTCATCATTTATACAAAAGCAGACAATTAATAAAGGAAATGAACTCTTGGAAGTTTCCAATAGAAAGAGCAGCTGTCCGAATTGAAGCACCGAGCAATCTCCCCGCGGAGATCTCGCCCGGCGAAGTGTACTTTGGAGCGACGTGTTCTCTAAAAATATTCCATATCAGCTCGTTACATAGACTGCTGGGCGAAAGGAAGGCATTGCCTCCGCTCTCTGACATAAGTGGCAGGCCTAATCGTTTCTCTCGACAGTCTCGGGCGCGGTACCAAAGTCAAGGAAGCCGGCGCGCGGCGGCTGGCCAGGGTCGCGCCGACGCTCAAAAGCGAGTCGTACACTTTCGAATCTAGGCCGTATCAAGCGAATCGGCTAGGAATCGCTCGAGGCAATCGTCCGCGCAATCCTCCGCTTAAAAAGCAGATATCTCGCGGCCATTGGCGTACCGATCGAGCGATCTATGAATTAATATAGATCGTTACAGGACCCCGACCATTCCGCAATGACTTTCAGATGGAAACAACAGGCCACGGGCTATGTACTATGTATAATCCACCCGAGGAGTGAAAAGTTCGTCGACCCCCAGCTCGAAATCTGGCTTGGTCCTTGAGCCAAAAAGCAGCTGACGGGCGTCGCGAAGCACACCGGTCTCGTTACACGCAACAGTCACATCTGACACACTTATCCGGCCAACGTAATCCCCATACTTATCTATCCTTACGCGTGTCCAGCTTACTCCCTGACAAAGCGCGGCGAGCCAGGCATTCATCAATATTCCGGCTGCTCGCCGGAATATCTTGGCAGCGCGGCACTATCGCGAGAGAACGAGAGAAAGATAGAAAGCGGGAGAGGGGGAGTCGAGCGTAGATTAATAATAAGGATGCGAGTCACGTGCGAGCTTTCAAGAGCGGCCCAGTCGACGAGGGCCGAACGGCCGAAGGTACCATACACACACCGAGCTACTTGAGTGAAAGGGAGCACGTTTTCCCTTGGTCCGGTGGCTTCCACCTTTTGGGCAAAAGGTAGGAGGTGCTCTCTCGGACGAGTGCCGGAGGGACAGGCGGCTCTCTTGCGATTACATATCGTAAAAATAGAATGGTGGGCGAACGCTCGCGAGTCGCTCGTTAGTCGTTACCGCCCCGTGCCTCGAGATCTCCGCACGGCTCGCCGGGACGCCCTGGTAGCACCGGTGCCCGCCACGCCGACGGCAACGCACTCCCTTTCCGACAGCAGTTCGGTGGTGAACACTTAGCCGAGTTGCTCCATTCCGGCGATCCTCGCTTGTATCCTTCCACGGATACCGCCAATAACAGTTTTCTTGTTCTTTCTTAACTTGTACTTTGTTAGGAGAGAATGTTATAGTTTTTCGGGAACATCGTCAGTGAGTGTTCGGGTTCTTTGTGTTTTGCGTATCGATGCAAATTTTATTGAGACGTGGTTGATGTATGCGTATTGTTTCGGATCTGTGAAATATGGTTGTGAAGCAGTTTTGGTAGCGCGGGGTGTTTTCCTTTTGGGTGTGCCTGGATGAAAGGTGTAAGGAAGTGGATAGTGAATCATCTGTTTCTGTTTTGTTGATATTCCTTGTTACGAGGTAAAGAGGGATTTGCTTATAAATCGTTTTCTAATTGTGTCGTAAGTCTTTTGCGGGTCTTTGGACTATCGGAACACACTGGGCTACAACAAGGAACTTCCGCTGACACTTTTTTCCCATTACTTCCGCGGCGATTCTACGAGACCTACTTCTCACTTTTATCGGGGTTCCGGTGTCAAGCACTCGATTTGCCTGTTAAAAACATCGGACTGCTGAATTTCATTAACCATATCTCTTGGGAAATCTTTGGCTCTCGAGGAAGAAGTTCACCAAACTTGATAGAATGACATAAAGTAAAGACGAAAATCGTAAGGAAATTAATGAGAAAAGATGATCGAAGAAAACGAGAGTGCTGAATTAATAATCGCCAATGTTACTCACAGGCGCCCATTGATTTTCTAAAACTGCAGTCACAGCCCCATAAACGTGATCGAATTAGCTACCACCATCGAATCAGGCGCGCAATTAAGTCGCCGGTCCACATCGGGCCGCGGCGTATAATCAATACACAGCTCAGTTGGTTCACCACCATACACAACTCTTTCTCGCAATCACAAACGCCAGCTGGCCGCCACCGGATACCTCAGTTGGAGCGAGGCACCACGGAGTGACGGTTCGCCGGGCCTTCACTCTCTATCGGCCCGAAAACACGTGCGGTGATTCCCGTCGATTATCAATTGACCTGTCAGATTCGATCTCAGGAAGAAAAAGCAGCGGTCATCCGCTGACCCATTTCGCGCGAGCACCGATAAGTCGATTTGGCTCTCGTCATGTGAAAAAAGTGTCTCGGTTCAATTGTTTGCGATACAAAAACGGACTGGTTTAACTAGTTTTTCGTTAGGTGAACTGTAGGTAATTAGAATCTTCATTGGAGTCTTAGGAAAAATAGATACAATTTTAATTGAATTAAAATATTATGCATTGGAAGTGTGCAACAGGAAATACTCGATTTTACATAACAGGATTATTTCTAATCCCGGGATAGTCCAGCTATTAGTGGAATTATTATAAGGAATTCCTTTTAATCCTTCCTCTCTCTGATCTCTAAAGAAGTATTAAACTGCATATCATATTACAGGACTCACTTTGCTCCAATTTCAAACGATTGCATTCCTCGCCCGATTAACTAAATCTTAAATATTTTATCCGGCAGTAGTATGAGCAAGAATTCTCAGACTTGAAAGGTCAAACTAGTTTCCAAAGAGTGAATTGAGGATTCTCCAACAAGTGTATCTCCGATCGAAGAAAGAACTGCAGTGGACGAGCATCGGTCATTGTTATTCCGCGGAGGCAATTTTCGAAAGCGTTTCGATCCTCTTGCGCGACGCGCTCTTCTCAGAAGGCTTGCACGCGCGCGCTCGCGCACTGTTTGAGGATAGCCTTACGTAACGACACTAACAATAAGTTGCATCGCGTCTTCGGCAAATCGCCGCGAGAATTAATGCTCCTCCTCCATCTTTTCCGCGACTCGCGCCGTAATTAGCGGCCGCTAATTCCGAGTGCCGGCATCGTAAAGTCTAACAAAGCCTCGAGAAAATCTGATAAGAAATACGGAAAGGCCAGCCCATTGGTTGGACGAGCGCGTACTAATATTAAAGCTTCGCCGGACACCCAAATATAGAGAGAAAACCTCTGATAGCCGGGCGTATTACGTAAAGGCTTTGTTAAAGTCAATGTCACTCACCGCGAGATATCGTCCTCGATATTACCTGCTCAATATGGATCTATCGCTGCTCCCATCAGGAGAGTGCCCGATAACAGCGTGGAATTCCACCTCGATCTTACAATTAATCGAGTGATTCCACTCGGAGCACATCCACGCCCATACAATTCTCTTCTCACGAGAATCCGTCTCCGACTAGTTCCTTTCATACCTTCGCGATAGCTGAGATTAATCTCCGAGCGAATGCTCTATCTACCAAGTTATCTAGACGAAGCAATCGTTTGTATCATCGACTTAATTCAATCGAGAGATCGACCATTAACTTATCAATCTCTCCAAAGAGGAACCAATTCGGCGAAAAACGATCTCCTCAAAATCTGAAAATCGAGTGGCTGCAATTAGTGCTCCCCGACATGAATCTGTGAGTGGGCAGGGTCCGGCCGCTAAATGAACTAGTGCACGCAGTACACGGGAAAGGACCTAGTGCGAAGGAGGATCACGTGGAAGCCAGTACAAGTGAAAGGATAAAGTGAATTAAAGAAGATTTACGAAAATGGACTCGGTACGAGATCTCCGTCGGCTGCTCTACGAGAGGACGGAGGCGCTCCGTCGCCGCGACGAGACTGTCGAGGTTCTCGAGAAAGCGCTGGAGGAACGGGACGCGACCATTCGCTACCTTCAGAATGAGATTGACAAGTTCCGGCAGATCGTCGATCTGAGCTTGGCGTCCGGTGCTATTGGACCTGGTCAGCGCTCGAAACGCCAGGCGATATCGGCCGAACCCCTCACCAAAGACGGCCGCGTTATCGTCAAGTTCAAGAAGCCGCAAAGGTATACTACTGATAAATCCTTTTATTTACCCGGTGGTTTACGATACTTGGGTACGACAGTGTCTGTCGAGGCGTGTGCGTAAGTCTCCGCTCTGGGTCACTCGCACGTGCTTCGGCCGTTTATGCGAGTCCCAGATCTCAAGTCAAGAAAAGTTGGGGGAAATGTTCAGGTACCGCAACATCCCTTCAGTTGAATCAGCTTGAACTTGGTAGAGGATTCTTATGTTCCGTACAAAGTTCCTTATCGACCTTTGAAAATCGGCTTTCCGGCGAACGAGTTTGATGGCCGATTCGAGGTCGAGCGTAGAGATCGATGACTTGAGGGACCGACATACCTATTATTAAAAGTGAAATTTGGTCGGTCGTTGCGCAAGCGAGCTATATCCACGGCTTCGCCCGTCCAAAACCAGCCTTCTACTATAACCGGCTGTCAAAGAGAACGCGTGGAACTGACACAAGTAAACAGTAACACTAGCAGTTACGCAAACGACGAAAATTGCGTGTTCGAAAGAAATGTCATAATACGATATTATTAAATTTCTCCAACTGGTTGATCCCTTACTCCCTTAATTAACACCTGCACGTGGCAGGAGAAGAACTCTGCATTCCAGTGGCCGCAAAGAGTCGTATCTGGAGTCGGCACCTTTCATCTCCGAGATTATTTATGAGAGCAAACACCGCGTAGTTCTTAATGCGTAATCGAGTGTGGGTCCACGATTAAGAGGGCATCTTAAGAACACGACGATTGCCAACACTGCACTACCACGCAGATCATAATATGTACACGAATTCTTTTGGATTTTCTCTCATCCGTAAACTATTTACATAAATCGAACGACTCTGGAGAGTCCACTTGTCATTGCAGCATGGGAATCTTACGTAAAATGTCACTGAACTACATTCTTATATAAAAGCGGGAATAGCATATTGTAGCGAGCTGATCAGTTACCCCGCACTCGGTGATGCAATTCGAGTAGGAAGTACGGATTAAATGACAGACAGGTGAAAACTCGGTTTTAATATTCTACGGAGATCTCTGACTCCTACCCTACTCGTACCCTACATAATAATCAGCGAGTGTGCCATTGCAATTTCGATTTCACTGGGAAAGTTCTCATTTTACTGGAGAAAATGTGATTAAGATGACTTGAGGTAATCAAACGAACGCGCATGTTAAGTAAGGAAAAGTTGGGAAAGTCTTTGGCGAGCATAGACACGACGAAAATGCTAAGTAGAACGTGTTTGACTATCAGCCACCAATGTCACGATGGACGAAAGAGTAATATACTCGCACTGCAAACTACTCCAGGTCTTACCTTGATTCTAAGTGACTGATAATGACTCTAAGTGACGCGTGAAACTACTCCCAGGCGCTACTGTATTATATGTTAGGATAATTCTTATTTTGTTTGATATTTTCAACTGGCAAGCTACTCTCTCCGTTTGTGCATGAAAGTGGCAGTATTGATATACGTGTACGACATGCACGTAGGTACTACCTGTACTCTCGCTGTCAGTGGGCGGCAAAAGTGGCACGAGTCTGTCACGGCAGGTTTAAAACTGTGCCCACTGTGATTGAACACTTTCGACTTCGACTGAATATAATCCATAATGCATGCCGAGCGCAAATAGAAAGTCTCTCGTGTTTACCAACATCCCCGCACGTTCCACCTCTCGCCCTCGCCGATTTCCTATCTTCTCTATTAATCGGTGGATTGTTTCGTCAATGGTGAATGCTTTTGTTTCAAGGTCGCGCGAGCTGATAAGAGCGGCGATTCTGGACAATGACTTTATGAAGTATTTGGAGCTCACGCAGATCCGGGAGATCGTGGACTGCATGTATCCCATTACGTTTCCTGCCGGCTCGACAATCATACGTGAGGGCGATGTCGGCTCCATTGTCTTCGTCATGGAAGGTAAGCAAACATTGCCATGCTACATCGTGTTTATTTTAATATTTTCATCTCTCGACATCGTTTCCTTCATTCCTCGTATAAATAATCCATAAATCAGCAACTATCCGAGATAGGATAAACACACTATACCACTCCGCGTAGAAGTCACATTCCGCTGATCTCGTATTTTGATAGGATTGCTTCGAATTTCGCCAACTGGTGGTCTCGATGTAAAAAACCCACAGTAGCGAAAACCGCGGACATACTTTACATAATCTCGTTAAGTGTCGCGACTCATTCTCTATTTTTACAACACGTAGGATGAATCGCACAATTCGCAGTAAGGGGCGCCAAGGACTCAATGTTCCTTTCTTTTTTTTTTCTCTTACTTTTTTGTACAACCAGCGTGTCCTGTCCGGCGAACTTTCGCAATCGTGCAATCTGCTTTTGTAATCGATCTCCTGGTTTTTTTGCGGTTCGTTCACTGCTCACCTTGAGCGACGGGTTGCGCAAAAAATTGAATTCTACCGATCGCCAGGTAAAGGGGATATTTTTGTGTCTTTTAATTAGTGGAGAGAACTAGTTTTTAATAGTTTGCTAAGTTAATTGAAAGTACGAGGTGAGTGGGATAAGTCGCGCGATCTGACGACCAATGGCCGAAAAAGGACACATCGGCGTGTAAAGTGTTGGAAATTTCTTTTTCCTCGTTGGAAGTACTCGCGAATGATGACTCACGGGGAGAGATGACTGACTGGTCTTCATCCGGCTTTTTTCCACTGGTTTGAGTGTGAGTTTCGTGGGTCGCTCTTAAACGTCCCCGGCGACTACTCGCCGACTTTCTACAACCTACATATGTAGGCCGCCTCTATGCCATTATTGACATCCCGGCAAGATCGCCGGAAACGGGATCCCATCGAGCAGGAATTACGCGCGCGTAGAGAAAAAATCAACCGACAGGCTCACGACTTCCGTGATTGCTGTAATTATGCTCAACGCGGCACCAAAAGCGAGCGAAAGGGGATCGCGCCTACTGCGATAATTCAACAGTCTCCGAGGACTTATGAACCGCAATCGGAACTTTCGATTGGTCGGTTAACTGTGAAATCGAACTTTTTATATTAATGACCAAATTCCGCGGCCACAATTCACAAATCATAAAAGCAACGGACCCAGATATTTCCGACTAAATCCCGGCGTTTTGTTTGAGCGAGCAATTGCGGCAATCGTCCTCCCGCTATCATCGAGTTTCTAACGCACAATCGCCGTTACACTTCTTCGCCGAGATACGTCGCCCCCGTGTCCCCGATGGCGTCCACAATACGTCAAGCTCTTTTGCGTAAGCATCGCGAGATAATAGAATTAAATCCTAAGGGGAATCACGCGCGGAATAACTTGGACTTTTACATGAAGAGAAGCGGACGCGGACAGCTGGGCAAACACGCTCTCGCGTAAGAATTACGTAAAAGCGTGTGCGAACCGACCGGCCCGGCGTCTGTCGATGTCGTCCGAAACCTATGGAGGAAGGAGACGCTTGTGTGTTAAATTGGAGCAGGAAGAGCCCTGAACTCTACACACGCGTGCCGTGTCGCTCAACTTTTTCCGCGGCTCTACACGAGCTATCTGGTTATACTGCACGTCGTTGTTGCAACGGTTCCTTGCTTGTCGACTTGGTAGGCGAGCGTCGTTCGTAAGAATTTGTACTTCCTGAATAATTTCGTTTAACAGTTCTGTCGAGCGGGCGCATTGATGAATACTAAAGAATCCTCCCTTCAAATCAGCTGTAATCCTGAGAAAATTCCTCTTCAACTCAAAGTCTCAAATTAAATTAATTTAAATTCATACTCAAATGAACCTGTCTAGCACGTCGAATTCCCGTTTCAAGTATTAATACTATGCCTCGACCGCATTTCCATATCTCACGTTACAGATTTCGCCTTCAACTCCGCGTCGAGTGCGAACCACTGGCCTTTCTCTCGGAAGCTCACGCGCGCTAATGGCATAACAATTAATGCATTAAATCGTCGAGGGTCCGCGCGCGCCCGGTATTACGCTGCGCGAGTTATGGACGAAAAGTGCTCGAGATATATCTACTCCAGAAAATCACGGAAAGATCCTTAATAGTTGAGTTTATGTTCTCCGAGCGGCTCCTTTCCCCCTCGAAAGCGATCATTTCCGAGCGGCCCGGGCGCCACCCGCTGGTTAAGTTTATTTACGAACTCACCGACTAACTCGACGAGTTTCACACGTTCCGCCCCCCGTACGCTTTTTCAGCAATATCGAGCGCTCGATCGAAAACAAACATTATTGAATCCACTCCGAGAGTGAATCAATGCACTGGCAATGCGATCGGGTAATTCGACGCACTCGAAAGTTTGCTCGAGTCTTCTGTACACAGTGCGATTATGCTCCAAGACGCGCGAGGGATCATCAATCAAGCGAGCATCCGATCGCGGACACAATCGCGTCTGTAATAAGCGCGCCGTTGATATTAAAACGCGGAGCGTAGTGTTTCCCCGCTCGTAACTCACGACGGGCAATCGAAAAGCCGAACCTCCGGCACTGCACAATTGCCAGCCGCCGGTTTCGTCAGGTATTTTACGAGCAATCACCACTTTTGCCAATTCAATCGGCGAAGTGGTCGAGCCTCTTAATTAATTCGAGACCAGTCAGTAATCTAAGCGAACTTTCTCTTATCTCGAGTCATTAAGAATACTATGCCTTCGGAGCCAGTCGGGGAAGAAGAGCGGAGCCCACTTATACCCACTTGTGGTCGCGGTTAGGAGGAAGTCACACTGTTCCCGTGACTTTGTGAACATGAACCTGATGAACACCTTCCAGCTCCCACGCAATTCAGACCACCAATGAGCGCCGATTTGCTCGGATATCTTTTATAAATTCTACCTTGAGGAACGCGAGCCTTTCATTATACAGTGCAGAATGCGTAACGAAAGAGATTACAAAAATCGTTAAAGCAACCGACACTTCCATGTCGTCAAACTGACGATGACTGACGGTCAGGCAAAAAAGTATTGCACAAAACATATAATTCTACCATTAATTACTCAATTTCTATGAAACTTTCGTGTGTTTTTAGTGCTGAGACAAATGTGTGTTTTTACAAGACGAGTATTCTCGTCTTTAAAGGGGTAAAAATGCTTCCTGGTCCAATCCAGATGTTCCTCCCATAAAAAAAGCCCTTACAGACTGATGAATTCCCTTCCCACAAAACGCTCGAGTTTTTTGGATGCCAGCGTCAGGAATAGACGCGTGCGTCATGGGAAAGCCAAGGGGTTCGGGACCCTACTTCGAGTCCCAAGGCCTATCTGATCCATCAGTAGGATGCGCCGAGGTTGAGTTATAGGGAAAACTCCCCAAGCATCCCGCACTTCCGCACCACCCGGTATACTCGTGTACGTGGGAGTGGTTGCCCACAACGGCAGTGAGCACCACTGTCCTTTCTCTCGCAAGTCGCTGCCAAAGTGGGGACTCCAGAGAGTTGGGCTCAACGTTCCGCCGTTGGAAGTTGGAAGGGAGCTCCTCTCTCGCTCGGTCTCGGGCGTTCGCTCTCCCTCGCGCCGACGGTGCACGCTCTTCGCCGAGAGCGTACACTCTTTTCACCAGTCGCAAACGCTGTCAGTGAGCGTCAGCCGTCCAAGGAGTGGTCCCGGCTTCTCCTCGTCCGCCAGGATCAGCCGCGCGCCCGCGCGAGCGCCTATCCTCCGTGTCCTTGCTTCCTTTGTGATAGGAGAGTGCCGCGGGAGATCGTACTCGAGAAGAAGAGGCTCCTCGCCAGTGGAGATCTGTCGGTTGTTCGCCGGAAGTAATTGCACCGCGGTTGTTGGTTCCGCGCGAGACTTGGTGCACTGGTTGGACACAAAGGTCGCGCGATGATTCCACTGTGAAGGGAGACGGCCCAGTGAAGGAAGGGAATATTGGGATTTCGATAGTTGATTGTGGAGGCGAGTGCGTTGACATCATTGCAAGATTACATCCTGTTTTGTTAAGAGTGCGATGGAACAGCGATGAAAGGATCGAGCTAGATTTCGACGGTGGTGCAGGAATATTAAAAAAAAATGCCCTCATGTCGAAAGTAATGCCAGAAATTCCACTGGGTTATTGTGGCTTTGGGTATTAGGATTGGTGAGTTGGCCGGAGGCAGAGTCTAGATCTATCGGCGACTGTCGCTTTTGTTAAGGCGCTTGTGTATCCGCTGGCCCCGGCATTTGTCGACCCCGTTATCACATAATATCCATTAATCTGGAGCAACGCGCTATGAAATACTAGCCGGCATAGAGTGCGGAACGACTGACGGGCCAGTGAAGCAGAGCGCCGAGAAGGAGGAGAGAACGTGTGAGGAGCACGTGTGATGTGAACACCGTCGACGCGCTCACCTACTCTTCTTTCGACACGGCGCCCGAGCCCGATCAGGATCTCAATCGATCCCTCACGTGAATCGATCCAATCGGAACTCTGCCCGAAAACTTTATTATCTCCCAAGGCGGATTATCGCCGATAAACTCGACGGTTCAAGTGGGTCAAAGGCATCGTAACAATCAATGCTAATTTCCTTTTTCAAATCGACTCGAGTTAGTCTAGACAAGGACCTTGCAAGGGTTGGAAAAATCCCTAGAAACTTGATCTTATATCCTACTATTGAATCTCGTTAATCTGGACCAGAGGTTCCCGTGACAAAGGGAGTACTGCACGGCCACGATACCGAAAGCACGCAAAGGGGAGCGCTCGGTTGGAGCAGGCTCTAAAATAGGATATTAAAGGGAGCCAATAAATTTGCACGGCAAAGTGGAAAGCAGTGGAGAGCAGAGTCGAAGAGAGGGGAGAGGAGGGGCTAGTAAATCATGCCCAAGGCCAGCGGGAATGAAAGTGCGCCGGCTATTGTCGCGAGTGTGTGTTGACGAGCGTAGCCTGCGGAGAATGACCTCCTGAGGACTTGAGAACCACTCGAGGACTCGAGGACTGGAGGAACTCGCCCCCTTGATCGAGCGATATCCGTCGACGAGTGAAGAAAAGGCTCGAGAGGAACAACGGCCAGAATGATGAAAGTGAGAAGTTACCCCGGCCGAGCAGTTCTCGAAGACCCTGAGCTCATCCTGGACCCGGACGCGACTCGAGGCAGAGCGATGGAGCTCCTGTACGAAGCTAGCTGGCGCGAGTGCGGCGTCAACTGGGCGAGCACTCCGCGGCAGAGCAAGTCCTCCTCGAGGGAGAGCGAGCCACCGGAGTACCGGCAGCCCTACGCCGAGGTGATGTCCCAATTGGAAGGCGTACTGGGCGAGAACCAGCAGGAGGAGAGCGAGTCGAGACGCTCGAGCAGCACCGCCACCACCGACAGCGAGTCCTCCGAGGTGAATCAGGGCAGCAATAACCAAAGTGGATTCCTTATACCGCGACCAAGGCTCATCGTACCGGTTCACACCTACGCCCGCAGAAGAAGGACCGGCGCACCTCCGCCCGGACGCAGACGGCAAATGCGAGAAGGTACGCACTCGTACCACGGAACCTCCGACATTCCTTTCCAATATGCATATGACGGACCGCTGGAAATTCATCCGGCGAGCGAATACTATTCATTTTCTCTGATTACTACTTTCATTATCGAATACTCGGTTCGGTACGCTCCCGGAGAGGAGATCTGCGGGAAACTTTCCCCCGGCAAGTATGAGTGGTTGCGGTTGAAAATTGTAGAGAGTCGAGGTAAACTGCGTGCTATGTACATGTTGGTATTTCCCCTCGGCGTGATTCATACACGTCGACTTTACGAAACGTATTACCCAATTGTCTATCGGAGAAGCGGGGCTTCCGCGTGGAAAAGAAAGTAGTACGATAATAGATGGAGGGATTGCTACATATAAAATAGCAGAACTCGTTCTATTCCTGAAAGTTGGCCCGAGCCACTTGGTACTTGCTCCACGAGCGAATATATCGATTGGGAACGCTGAATAAACTGGCAAGCGGATAATGGAAGAGTCAGTAAAAAAGGACCGAAATATAGTTATCTTCACAACGCTCGTAGTTATTATTTTATCGGAGCACTGCGATGAAAGTAATAATCTGGCCCGATAAAGTGAAGAGTGCGATTACCAGTTCTTTCCATTTCTTTCTATTTCCATCCGGCTATTTGCCGGGGATGAAACCGCGTTGGCGAGAGATAATGAGGATGCGCTAATTTCTGCGGGGTGGGGGGGGGGGGGGGGTGGACTGGTGAGGCGAGGCTGTAAGGAAGTTGTCTAGAACTAGCGAAACGGGATACAATACAGGCGCATGTAGGCAGGAGACACGTCAATTGCAAGCTATACGTGTATCCGTGAAGACTGGTTTGCTGCCATTTGTGGGGCCCGGATCCGGGTCAAATCTCACGCCGGTAATTGCTAGTCTCGCGCTACTACTCCTTTTCTTTCCTCCTTATTAATACTGCCAGCCAAAATACTCATAACTACTATACAGTCAGTTGGCAACTCGATTTTAATCGACCGTTTACACGGGATTTATGCTAATTCGCGAGGATAAACTTTTGAGGGGCATTAAATGTCATCAGATTTATTGGGGGCTCGTTTACTCTGGCTTATCCCTAATCACAAGATAAGAGCAGGAAACCATTCATATTTTTCGAAATATGAATTTCATGAAGAGCATGTTAAAACGAGGAGAAAGCTATTTTATTGGCTAGAGTTGCTTTAGATCACTCGTTTTATCTGCGAGAATACTCTCGTTGAGATTGGAATGAGCCCGCGAAAGAATTGAAGGCTAATCTATTGACGGTAGCGCAAGGCAGAAAGCCCGCGCGGAATTTTTTGGAGCATGGAATCCGGTCACACGCTAGCGTTGTTTCTTCGACAAGGCAGCCAGCGAGCTCGCAAGAGAATTATCTCTTATCGTACCTGTCGGTAGCAGTCGTTATCACGGCGTTACAGGCCGAGGATCTCACCGCGCATTCTAATGAAATTAACAGGTGAATCTAAACTTTCACGCTTTCTCAATTCCAGAGTTAAGTCTATCAAGATTGGAAGCTCCAGCCGCGAGAGTTCAGTATACTTTTAGCGGATCGCGATTCAAGTTGTTCTCTATTCATTAACAATTAGCAGTTGGAACTCGGAAATCCGCGGATCTCGTGGCTTTTCATTTTCGAAAGAATTTAGAGATGCGAGGAAAACAGGATTACATAATTCAGATATTGGATTGTTCCGAAATGGAAGGAGAGCGGTCGTTTTCGAAAAGAGCATAATGCAATTGTCAAGGATGATTGACGCGGTGATCAATTAGTCGGATCGATGCCCCGTTAGTGAGAGACGTCTGCTGGATAACCGGGATAACCAGCTAGCCAGCGGTAACTCGTCGGCACGATTTCAGTCGACTCCGATCTGCTTTTTTCCGAGCGTTTCTCACGTTTCTATCGCCGGCAACCTTCCGACTAATTGGCCCGGTCGCCCTGATCTCTCGTGCGTTTGCACAGTGGACATCGATTGGCGATGCTATCCGGGTTTCTCGGTGCCAATCGGCCTCTGCCTTTTACTGACAGTCGCCCCGGAGAAAGTCCCACGATCGTCGATCAAGGATAATGGAAAGCCGGGCGACGGGCTTCGCCGTAATGATAGATTAAAAGGAGCTAAGTGCTCCTTCGGAGAGGATGAAGAGCAATTTCCCGGTGACGGGCACCGTGTCACTGTCGTGCACGCTGACATTTCACTAGTCTCTTGCGCTCCGAACAACTTGGCAAACACTTTGGCCAACCATTTTTCATTTATTCTATTAGTAACGGATTTCATTCTCCTCTAGATTAACCATAAATATGTAAAACTCGAACGACTTCTAACACGGAAAATCTGTTTTTACCCCATTTTCCTGAGTAGAAAGACAAACACTAGGCTCGAAAACGACAGGTGTTAACTGAAAAGGTTGGAAGTAGTGGGTGGCACTGACAGGATACTCGTGAGACTTCCTGAACGCTTATTTCAAAGTCGAACTCTAAACCTTGGCGAGCGAATGTACCCAGCATCTGGAGACTCGAATTCCAAAAGATTCGGTTTCAGCCGCTTGCGGTCCTTTCGGAGAGGCTGACACCGACCGTGACAGCTGGTGCTCGAGTTTGAAAAGAAATGGGAATCGGGTTCGACAGATAGCATACTAACTATGTATTTGGTAACCCAGTCTGCACACGAAATATCTAATTGATTTTCCATCTGTTTCCCTGCAAAGTATATGGACAGAGACTTTGCAAGGTGAATTACTCGCGCGGTTACATGCACCAGGTCAACCGGCAGTAAAACAACATATTCTGCACTCGTTGAATCCTAGCAACCTGCCCGCAGGAAATTCGACAAAGGCGAGCGCAAAAAGCCGGCGCTGTGTATTCGCAAACGGAATTTTTATTTGCCCTCGTGGCCGACTTGTTTTCTTTCCGTGCGATACCGTTGTTCTGAAGCAACGCCCCCACCACTGGCCAAGACAATAGGGGAGGTGGGTAGTGGGTACCCAAGGCCCACGCACTCTGCACGCGCTGCACTGCAGACTACAGACCACCAGACCAAGCTATGCCACTCGAGTAGAGCCGCCGGGGAGAAACAAGTTTTCCCCGAGTGGTTGGTGAATCCCAAAGATGAGTCAGCGGCGAAAAGTTCCGCCGGTTTCGCAGTTTTCTCTTTAGCCTGGCGAACGAACCTCTTGTCGCCGCTTAAATATAGCTCGCAGACTCCCCATGGTCACGGCCACCTTCTACCAGGAGTTTCCTCCTGCACTTACTCTTTTTCACCAGCGCACTGAGAGTCCATTTGTAATTCTGGCGGGTTTCAACTCGAGTATAATTGAAAATGGAATTCGAGACGCGTATTTTACTTCATTAATTAGCATCCGAGATTTCAAAAGAAATTCTACTGGTTCCGACAGAAAATTGTGGGAAAATCAGGGAAGGCAGATCGAAATGGAGGTCTGCGTACCGTAAGGGCAACCACACGCCATTGACGCCCTTTCTTTTTCTCTGTCGCTATTAACTAGCATTAATACTATTTAATGGCAGCGGGTATGACTGTTTCTCTTTCTGGCGAACGTGTCTGGAAATGCGAGCGACGAGCGGGACAACCGCTAGACCGAGTAAGTGCCGGGTTCACTTATGAGGCTGCTCTTTTTCCCTCCCACTCCCTCTAATAAAATCTCCGAGCACTTCGCCTTCGCCGTCCTGCTCGTCCCATCGTCAATGTATCGTATGCGATGCGTAAAGTCTTTGTTCTGTTATGCGCCCGCGCTACGTAGCCAGACAGCCCGTTCGCTCCGATGTGAAGCACACTCTAACGTTCCATCTTTAACCACTTGCGGTCGAATGACACGGTTACTTTAAACACTGCAGAAAAATCATTTCGAGTAAGAAATCACTAATATATAGAGTCGGTGCAAGTGACTAAGTTGCTTTTGGATTCTTGACTCGGCGCCGGAATCTAATTAGAAACCTGAATCCAGGAGTTGAGATTCTCCTTTCTCCTACAGTTACACTGGAAACCTTTGGGATATTTTGAAACGCAGGAGAATGTCCCGGCATATGCAAATGCAACGAAATAACTAAATATCTCCGAGTGTAACTTTCCTCTGAGATTGCGCGGGGACACCCTGTAGAAATCTCGAGTCTGGTACTTACAATACATGCTTGAGGACTCGCGGGAGTCGGGGCCTCGAAGAAGGATCCTTTGCTGGCTCTGTCCCCTTCTTTCACCTGGACACCTCTAAGGTCTCTGCCGGGTCAGGTATAGCGGGTGGTACAGGCTTCTTTGTCCTCTTCTTATCCCCTGGAACACCTGCGAATACCTGCGGTTCAGGTCATCTGATTGCAATCACGTCTAGGCTCAATTTCTACTTCGGGAAAAACAGCCTTTACTCTGAAATATTAATCTTTCTTAGTTTTGAAATATTAAGTCTTTCGTTTGCAGGGTAAAACTATAGTTCTCTACCAGTTGTAGAAAGAGTTCCGCCCTTTTAGGCGGAAAAACTGCAACATGTATACACTTGGGGTGCTAACTTTGCATTATTGAGCATAGTGGAATTAAGAGAACTCTTTGGAGTATTATAAGAACTGTTGTCAAATTGATGTTTTTGCAATATGTGGTCCTAACTCCACAGAGGTCACGAGTTGCTGTAGCATTTGCAGTGTGACAAGAATCTATACTATACGAATAAGCATTGTACATACGAGTATGAAGTTTAGCATTCCAATGGCCGAACCTTCTGCCGAGAATATTAAAGCTCCCTAACCAGTAACACGAGTAAAGGTGATCCGATCGCGATAGAACGTGAGAACCATTTCAATTAGGAGTCACTCGTTCCTCCCCTTATCCAGATTGTGCAGGTGTATTGAATGACAAATGCCACTGCGAGTTCTAATATAGTAAAATAAGGCAATTTCTAAAGAAAAATGGAATAAGTTTGTTGCATAGTTAGTCGAATGGAAAGGAGTTAAGCTCGGCGAATCAAAGAAACTGTTAAGTAGAATAGCACGAACTAATTAAGTCGCTACTTTCTATGCCACATGCGATGCGCGCTCAATGAGATCCTATGTAAATCCGGTGAAACGATTGGAAACTAGCTGCATCGCTTTTTGACTTGATCGAGTACTCTCTCAACTTATTAACATTTTTCACTCATAAAATATAAAATAAATGTTATTAGTAACAAAGCGAATACTCGTTCATCGCGCATCACCGGGTACAGTACGGTAAACCCCGCGCGCAAATGTCAGAAACAAATGTCGCGTTGCTGTTATTCATCGCCGAACCGAAGAATCGTATCGATTGCCTTTCGTACTCTTTGCCAGATGGCTTTGTTCGAGAAGATTCCGATCCTGTTTAAAGATCTACTCGACATTTCCATGGGATCAGTGGAGGATCTGCGCGTACACAAAGTAGCGCAGCATAATACCCAGTTTTAACATTCGTAATGAGATGACAGATTCAAAATGAAATTCAGCGTCTTACTTTCGTCTTACTTAAATTGAGAATCAGTGCGCGGAGGTCAAATGAAATCGTAGGCGGAGAGCAGAAACCGTAATCCTGATAAGGTGTACGTAATGATGTCGAAGGGTTACGAAACCAGCCAACGGATACGCTCTCGAAATGACGACCCGCCGAGTCATCCGCCACGGTACAAGTGTCATGCTCTCAAGCGACAAACATCATCGCCTATTTCTACCGCCTGGTGATGTCTTCTTCGCAGTAACGATCGCGTTACCCCCGAATCATTTCTGCGGCGATCGCTATTCATAGAATTCCATCAGACTCATCGAAAGCAAACCACCCAATAACAATTCGTCCCCGTTAAAGAAAAAAAGGAACTTTCTTACACCACAAATTCACGGTCGATTAAGATTCTCTCAAGGTGTCTCGGATATCATTAAATCATAGTTTAAGTGGAGTAACGAAATTTCGCGGCGATGACTTGTCGATCGGTTGGAACCGATTAAATGGTGAACTCGCGCCGGCACCAATAATGCAAATCCGAAACCAGTTTCCAACACCGTTACTCGCACATATACTATATGCAGCCAGCTTCTCCTATCTGGTACAAAGACGCCAGGGACTATTCAATATTCAATATTACCTTACCGGATAATCCCTGAAATGCATCACTGCCAATAAGATTACACATTAAGCCGAAGTGTGAGAGGCGAGGGTCGAGGGCCATCGAGCTAGGTTCGCTTTCTGATTTAACGCGTCCTCGAGAACTCCAAGGACTGAAAGTTGGAATACCCCCCACCCCCCCGGATGTGACTTGACTTTCTTCGGTGATTAAACGTTTAACTTTGATGAAAGAGGATATGAGCCATTTGGAGATTCGCATCAGTTTGAAACCGGTTGGTGGCCTTTGCGCGGCTCCGCGCTCTTTGCGCTCTGCAGCTTCATCTACCAATGTTGTCTGCAACTCCGTCGAATGATTGATTCAACTACCATTTTTCCGATTCATACTTGACGCGTTTCAAAGAACAACTTGATGATCTAATAACGCAATCGGAGAATGTGTAGGCGAGACATACAAGGATAAGCGAGACTTACTGCTGGCAAGATTTCGGTGTCTCGAGACATTCTTGGAGCACCCTGTATGTGTGCAGAGATACGAGGAAGTGAAAGCAACTCGAGCTCGAGTTAGACAATACCTACAATCTTCGATTGCCGCTTATCCGAAATGTGTTCGCATGCTTACTACCCACGCTCTCATTAGAAACGCGATAGAGATTAACGGAAGTTATTGAAAGCGACGAGGAAATTAGTAGTTAGGCTTTAAAAGAAATTGAAAACTGGAACGGCATCCGCTCCCGTTGTCTAAATGCCCCGATCCTACTATGAAATCTATAACGATCCACTTGCAGTCATCACAACCAATTAGACAGTACGACAAAAATAACTCAATTATTAAAAGATATCAAACTAAAAGAACCGAAGCACTCTCGCCGACTTCCGCCGGGGAGGTTTTCTCCTCGCGGATACATAGAAGGAAAAAGGCGAGGTCGAGCGATTTTCGCTATCAAGTGTCTGCGTCCTCGAGCTAAGTGTTTTATCGAGCGGCGAATCAGCCGTGAATCAAGCTCTGGAAGAAAGAGAGGAGAGCGTAGAAATCGCGGAGATGTGGAGGCGGCGCTCAGTGGCCTCGTTTAATCGAGAAGATCACGCCTCCGCCGCGGAGCTATGCCACGAGGCTGCGCTCGCTCTAAGTGCACGCGTGCACCAGGATAACCGGTGGAAACTCCGGCGACAAGAGTCCACCGCGTCTGGAAACTCGTTGATCTTTGCAAAAAGCTTACATCACTACGCAATCTCTAAAGACGCTGGGACAGGATTTAATGCCGGGGCTCTCCGGCCACGATTTAGTAGCCGGGAACGGGCGCACTCGACGCACGAAGGGGACTTGGAAGGAGCAGCTTGTGTCATTGAACTTTCCAGGACTCGAATTGCAAAGTATCGAACAACCGAGATACTGCAAGGTACTCGTGGAGTTTGGATGATCGTAGGAAAGAAATCCTAATGGAAGCTGGTACTGCGCCTATTAAGATCCCAGACCGTCTTCTTCATTGGAGTTATGTACTGTCACTTCGGAGAATGCGCAGATACTCGCAGCACAGAGCGGTTCTTTAATCAATTCCTAGATTTTCCTTGATGCGATCACGCCACACTTTCTACGCGAGCTTCGCGAGCTGACGAGTCGGCTCGTCTTTCGTTTCCAAGTGGTTGATTTTATAAACTCGAGAAATCACTCGTACCAGATTCATAATTGAGACCCTAAAACCACATAGACATTTATAATCGATATTAATTTTCTCATATCAATTGGGTTAATCGATTAAAATGTTGGTGAACGTACACGACTTAGTTCGAAGCTAGTTTAATTTAAGCTGTGCCCAAAGTCCTATCACAAGTCCCAAAGGCTAAATGGCTCGAGCTATCATATCCGTTGAGTGAGCGATAGAATTACAGCTCTCAACAATGAATTATCCAAGCCCGACGAGTAGCAGTTCTCTCGCGACTAGCGTAACAAAGGAAAGTGTGCTCGTCGGGTTCTCACAATGCTCTCCAACCCATTATCAGTACCAACAAGGTAAGGAAGGCGTGCAAAAACGATCGGTAGTGCTGTCTTGATCGCATGCACGCCACAGGCCATTCTTCCGCGAGACTACAAAATCATGAGTCACTCTCGAAGGATATTACGAAAGTGTTGGAACGGTAACGCGAGCATTGCCGATCGAGAGCTGCCGCGCTTACTGTTACCATACCCCATAACCCGGGCGCACTCCGCGCTTCTCCCCCGGGCGGTGCCCCGGCAAAGGAGCCAGTTACGTCAGCCGAGGCTTACTGTGCCCATGGACTCGCGGAAACGCAAATGGAAACGCGAATGGATTCATGGAAACTCAAATGGACTCATGGAAGCGCAAATAGCCGAACATTGCCGATGAACAACTGTCTGCATACGCACGCGGGATTGTAACGGTAACTGGGCAGAAAAGTGCACAGGTACCGGATACTCCATTCGATGAATAGAGCCATTGTGTGTAGAGCCGAGCGAGGGATCGCCTTTGCGATAAGGGTGTATACACGTTCACTATTTCCGGCCTACATCCACCGGGGCACATCTACGCACTCCGGTTAAAAGAATGCTGGTCGCAGCGGCGAAACCGCGCGCTCGTATCTATCATAGCAGAGTGGCATTTCCGATGGTAAGATGGTATCATAAGCTTGGCGGTTTAGTAGAAACGATAAAGGATTTGTTATGGAAATAGACTCGAGAAAGTTAGCAATGATCGAGGCTGCTGTGTCTGATAGTCCTTTCCCCCTTATTGCTTGATCGAGCAATTGAAAATGGCTTTGGTCCCAATTCATTAATTAACCATGACAATAAGCCGAGTAGCATTGTGCGTGGAATGTCTTGTTCAATATTCCAATTAGGAGCGAGCATTCCGCGAAGGGAACGTGCTCCGATAAATGCCACGGTACGATTACCGGGCCCGGTGAGCTGGCTTTAAGGATAAACGGAAAGCCTTATTGACCTAATTGGTTTCCTTCGAAATGTCAGCGGACTTGCGGCTCCTGGTCGCGTCCAAGCCCCTCGACTCCTATTCGACGGGTTAATAGTAAACGCCTACTGATCCTATCCCTTTAAAACATATTCAATCTAACTTTCGCATAAATCGAGGTGAAAGTTTGGTAACTAAGGATAACAGCTAGTGTTCGGGATAATATAGCCTCGGCTGTCGCGCGCCGGAGTGTCATATATATATGGAGAGGGAACTTCTACTTGGTTCAATCTATGAAAAGTATCCAATCTCACTATTTTCTAGCAATTAACTAATCAAGTGTTTAAATCTGATTTACAGAGGGCAAGGTGGAAGTATCGCGAAACGGCAAATATCTAAGCACCCTGGCGCCAGGGAAGGTGTTGGGTGAACTAGCGTTCCTTTACAATTGCAAGAGGACAGCGACGATCACCGCTGCAACTGACTGTCAACTATGGGCCATCGACAGACAATGCTTCCAAACGATCATGATGAGGACCGGTCTCTCCAAACAGGCAGAATACACCGATTTCTTAAAAAGGTACAGTAATAATTTATCAGTTCAACGTGTACTTGAAAAGTGATTGGCGATTTGTGCCGCTCTTGGAAAGAACACAATTACCTCACCGGCTAAAGATATACATGGATTCTTTCAGCGTTCCTATTTTCAAGAACCTGCCGGAGGAGACCTTAATCAAGATCTCAGACGTCCTGGAGGAGGTGAGCGAGCATACCACTCATTCGGCGTTTATCTCGCCGAATTAATTAGATCCCGCTGGGCCCGCGCCAACAATAGCACCGTGCACTTTTACTTTCCAGTCCTTTCACAACAACGGCGATTACATAATCAGGCAGGGAGCGCGGGGCGACACGTTCTTCATCATTAGCAGGGGGCAAGTGCGAGTGACGATCAAGCAGCCCGACACCACCGACGAGAAGTACATTAGGACCCTCAATAAAGGCGACTTCTTCGGAGAGAAAGCACTGCAAGGGTGAGTAATTGTAAATTAGATATAACCTTCTCGCCAACAGAGTTCCAAGCTCTACTTACGTCATTGACACGTGAGAATCAACTGAAATAAGTCTGGCGGAACTAATGATTGCTCGTTTGAAACAGGGATGATCTCAGAACGGCGAATATCATTGCCGACGACCCGGAGGGTGTGACCTGCCTGGTGATAGACCGCGAGACGTTCAACCAGCTGATCTCGTCGCTCGACGAAATCCGAACGCGATACAAGGACGAGCTGGTCGAGCGCAGAAGGTGAGAGCGCGATTCATCTCCGCCTCGTTCCTGACATTCTTACGGGACGATCTTGAACGGCCCAATGTCAGTGCTGCGAACGATCGCGCCGGCGAATCATTAACGCTAATTATCCACGGTACCGTGCCCAGTGAGGCATGGCTCAAGTACATATTCTATTTGTCATGTTTCACGCTTACCGTTAGGAGGAGAGGACAGAGCGTAAGTCTGATCACAATGCACGAACCTTAATGATAGTGCACGTAGATTCGGTGGGAATTGAATTTTACACTTGTTCCCTCGCGCGCGATTGTCGGCCGCAGCGCCGATGCGGCGCGACGCTCTTAAAAGGCGAAGAATTGTTACAAGGACCACTGGTTCATCGCGACACGGCGAAACCCTGAGGATTATCACATACACTGCGATGTACTCCGCGATGGAATACGTGGCTTTGTGCCCGCATTTCTGATTCCCGCTCATTACGAATGACATTCGAGCCTGCGTCCTTCTCACTTATTAAGCTTTAAGTTTATATAGTCTCGGTCTCGGGGGACGCCGACTCTGTCCCGCAGGGAATATTTCACCGTGAAATAGCAAAATGGAAATAATAAGATTTCTACAAAATGCCCGGTTGATTAAAAGCTGATAAAATCGGATGTCACATTTAGTTAATTAAACCGTAGGAATTAATTAGTCGATGGTCTTGTTTTAATTAATTGTGTGTGTTGGGGTAGGTTGAACGAAGAGTTCAGAGACCTAAGACTGAAAGATCTCCGACCTCTGGCCACCCTGGGCGTGGGTGGTTTCGGGAGGGTCGAGTTGGTGCAAATCGCTGGGGACAATTCAAGATCGTTCGCCCTCAAGCAGATGAAGAAAGCGCAGATCGTCGAGACGCGGCAGCAGCAGCACATCATGTCGGAGAAACGAATCATGAGCGAGGCAGATTGCGACTTCGTTGTCAAGCTCTTTAAAACCTTCAAGGATAGGAAGTATCTGTACATGCTGATGGAGGCTTGCTTAGGCGGTGAATTGTGGACCGTACTCAGGGACAAGGGACACTTCGACGATAGCACCACCAGGTTCTATACGGCCTGCGTCGTCGAGGCATTTGACTATCTGCACTCGCGGAATATCATTTATAGGGATCTCAAACCGGAAAACCTGCTTCTCGATAGCCAAGGGTAAGATCCTCTTTAACAGCGATTCATTTTGACTTTCGACATTCAGGAAGCGATTTCAACTAATTCTTGCCACCTTATTCATTCGCCTTATTGTGTACTAGTAGTGTAATTCGGATTCTTGTTACAGATACGTAAAGCTTGTAGACTTCGGATTCGCAAAACGTTTGGAACACGGTAGAAAGACTTGGACCTTCTGCGGTACACCGGAATACGTGGCACCAGAAGTGATACTGAACAAGGGACACGATATTAGTGCCGATTATTGGTCTCTCGGTGTTTTAATGTTTGAATTACTGACCGGCACCCCACCGTTTACTGGTACGGACCCTATGAAGACCTATAATATTATCCTCAAGGGAATCGATGCCATTGACTTCCCAAGAACCATTACGAGAAACGCAACTGCACTTATCAAGAAACTCTGCAGGTAACTACTCGATTCTGCGAATGTACATCGATTGAACTTTCATGAAATTCAGTGCTTTTCTTTTAATTCCAGGGATAATCCTGTGGAACGGCTTGGTTACCAAAAAGGAAGCATTAGTGAGATTCAAAAACACAAGTAAGTGTCTTGGCTGAGAGTAAAGATAAGGAAAAATGTTGGGGAGAATTAATTGGGGAATACTTGTCCAGGTGGTTCGATGGCTTTAATTGGGAGGGTCTGAGGACAAGGACGCTGGAACCACCCATCATGCCACGCGTCCAGAGTGCGACGGACACGTCCAACTTCGACGACTATGCCCCGGATGCCGATCCACCACCACCCGACGACGTATCCGGCTGGGACGGCGACTTTTAATTTATCTGACACAAATTCTATTTAATATTCGCGCCCGAGAGCTCGCTAGAGAATTGTGGACGAATCAGGTAGGACTTACCGAGGAATCCTGACCGTCCACGCTATTTATTCCTCATGCAACGTCGCGTGATAAACGGAGAGTGCAATCCCGGCGATGGGAAACCGGCGCCGACGTGAGCGGACAATCGGAATGTCTGGGAAAGAAGAGGACTCTCTCGAAGGGAAGTCACTCGCCGAGTCATAGATTGGAGGGGCATTCACGCGACGCCATCACAATTCCAGGCTTCATTCGACTCATCGTCGCGCTGGATCGCCCGAGCTTAACCCAGAGAAATCTAATATCATGTAGAGTAATTGCGCGCTCCAATTTCGCGTTTAGATCAGCGTGGATGCAAACAGACGAGTATTGCTGTGCGCATTCGAACACATGTCCAGTGCCATACACAATCAAGGACAAAGTCAGCAGAGAGGGCAAGCAGAGAAAGAGAAAGAAAAAGAGTCAGGGCTCAAGTCAAACACGATATGTGGAAAGAGCAATTCTTCTAATATAAATAGAAATAGGAATATCCCCTGTGAAAGTAGGCCCGATCTCGAAATGGGGGGCCCCTTGCCATCCGCGCTGCGAATCGAATCGCGATCAATTTTTATCACCCACTTTTTCTCCCCGTGTACGCGCGTCTCCGCCTCCTCCGAGGACACGCGCGCTCGCTTCCTTGTTGTTTGATTCACTTTATAGTTTATTGTAATAGTTCTATTGTAATTAATTATATAAAGAAATGACCCTTGTAAATAAATTAATTATAAATATTATACATACTTAATGCAGGCAAATGTGTATCGACATTGAATAAAGTTTTATTAATACTAATGGACTCAACTGCTTCACTCTAACCAACCATTGTGTACTCTACTCTGGCCCATAGCACCAGATAGGTTATTAAAATTCTACTTCGAATTGTCACTCCTTTAAATCATTCTAAATAAAACGTTTTCGTTCCTCCGAGTTATGCTTTATTACTTCGTTTCCTTTAAAGATATGCTTTGAGGTGGTAGAAAAATAAAGATATGCAGCTGCCGGTATGAGCATACAATGATTCGCGATCTTGTTGTGAAAAATTCTGCTCCCGATACTCAGACTAAGAAAATGCGAGAACTCACCGATCCGACTGTACTTGCCACAAGTTTTTAGCACCAGTTTCGCCACACAAAGCACTTTTTATCACAAAAAATCTGCGAAAATACCAGCAGTTTGAAAGAGCGTCAACAAGCACCGCCCCGCCACGAATACCGGTGTTCGCAAACCGATCGCCAGGCGACCGACATTTCTCGGTTCATTGTCCTCGACTCGCAGCCAACTTCACTGCCTTGCGAGACTCTCGATTTCATCTCCTAGATTTGTTGCTGAGTAATTATAGAGCAAAGCGATTGTTTTATTATCAGCGTTGCTGGCCTATTATGGAGGCCGTATTAAATAATTCATAAAGTTTGACGACTTGTCGAAAGAACTTCAATTGAGAGTTAGGTACGGAGACGGCTTCCATAAATGGCGCTTAAATGTGCAATCGAGAATCGATTGTCGGCGGCGGGAAAGTCGAAGATTGCTTTTTTTCGCGTCGCATTCTGCATACAGCCGACCTATTTGGGGAGACGCATCAGGTGTTGTACGCCTCGTGCCCGTGCTCTAGAAGTGCAGAACAGTGTAGAAGATTGAAGAGGAAAGGGGCACCGAGGAATGGGCATTCCTCCTTGATTCGGGGTGTAAAATATCCAACGTAAGTACCACTCGGTGAAAGCAGTATTCTCTGATGCACGGGGCTGATACTTAGCCGAGTGAAACGAGGCTTTCAAATCGGCAATATCGTAACAGGTTTTAAACCAAAAAAACTTGAGAATCGGGATTCATTGTGCGAGTGAATTTTCATGTGGAAGAGCATAGCTTCTTGCTCGAGGGAACGGAAATTCGTGTATAATTAAGTGTCGATTAGCCTCGGTTTATGTTGATTCCGTGCAACAGTGTTTGTCGTGCGGGTTCGAACCCGAAGTCATTGTTCTAGACTTGCCCGATACAAAGGATTATGTTAGTAGTCCCTGCTTCGTGTTCCTGAATCCCTCTTATGAACATTCGTTGCTCAGTATTTCGTTTTCTGGTTTGATCTGCAGAAATCTATCCGGCCGTTATATTACGAGCGGAAAATAGGGATAGGATTTAATTGATACTTGTTATTGGAAAAGTGAGAAGCAAGATGGATAAAGGTGCAGGAGAAAAGATTATGAGTGGTGGCCGAGGCCACATCCTCATGTTGCTGAAGAAGAAGGCGGATGAAGAGGCAGCCAGAGCAGCGAAGAAACCATCCTCCGTTTCACTACCAAGAATGAGCCAGTATCATTTCGGTGAATCTGTTGTACCTCAAGCTTCTGTTATTGCACCTCCAGCTTCCGTTGTACCTCCGACTGAAGCTGTACAACAGTCCCCTACTCCTTCTGATAAGCCAAGCAGCAGCGGAAGAGGAAATTTAATGGCTCTATTGAAAAAGAAACAACCAAGTGTTAGTAGTGTTGGTCAATCTTCAGCTACTCCAAGCATTGTGAGCCAAGCACCAACCATTCCCAGCCATGTATCAGAATCCAAACCTACCAGTTTAAGCCATGGTCCTGTAGTTAGTACGATACGGCCAAGGCAAGTTTTTTTTAATACATTTTAACATTAATCTATATTATCAAAATATGGTTTTTACAAATATTCATTGCTTCATTGTAGACCACACGAGATGCTGCAACGGTCATTAGCACAAGAGAGTCTTGCAGGCGTATCAGATGATGGTCAAAGTGCAATAGCAAAATTATCGGACTTGTCACTTGGCAGTGCAGATAATTTATCTCAAAGACCTGCTATACAGAAGCAAGGTGTTTCTGGAAAAAGGTTAATATACAGATGTGCCCAAATTTAAACTATACATGCTGATCAGTGTTGAAAATGTCTTCCTACACAAATTATTTCTATTTCTTAGGGTTTCATTGGGCGCAAATTACATCAATATTAATCGTGATCCTAACAAGGGGCTATATATGTATGAAGTTAAATTCAATCCAAACATCGATTCAACAATTCTTCGGCGAAAATTATTGAACCAACATTCAGACGCACTTGGCAGAACAAGAATATTTGATGGTGCATTAATTTATTTGCCACAGAAAAAGCAACATGTAAGTACCCGTAATTAATCATGGTAGAATACATGCTTCTTATGTAATGAAATCTGCAGGAACCATTTCAATCACTCCATCCAATTGATGGGTCTACTGTAACATTAACACTTGTGTACAAAAAAGAACAATCACTATCAGAAAACATTACCTTCTTTAATGTTTTGCTTGGTCGTGTTATGAGGGCATTAAGCTTGATCCGAATTGGTCAACACAGTTTCAATCCACATGGTGTTAAAAATGTTCCACAACATAAACTGGAAGTCTGGCCAGGATATGTAACAGCCATAAGTGAATTCGAAGGTGGCTTGAAATTGTGCATTGATTCACGCCACCGTGTTATGAGAACTCAAACAGTTCGTGACTTGATGTAAGGGAAAATACATTACGAATAGGGTGTTATCCAAGAATAATAATAATAATATAATATGTTTAATAGAATCAACCAGAAAACCAAATCAAACTTCAAAGCTGCTGTACAGCAAGCTATACAAAGCATCACAGTACTGACGCGTTATAATAATGCAACTTATCGTGTCGATGATATTGATTGGGATCGCTCGCCATTAAGTACTTTCTCCAAAAATGGTGCAGAAATAACGCTCGTGGAGTATTACAAGACTCACTGGAACCTGGAGATACAGGACACTCGGCAACCCCTTTTGGTTCACCGTGCTAAACGAAAAACACCAACTGGCGAAGTTAGTATTATGCTTTCTGTTAGATCCTGGACAAAGACCAATTAATAATATTGATGCTGATCTAATTGTAGACTGAAGAAGTAACAGTATTGTTAGTACCAGAACTATGCTTCATTTCGGGTCTGACGGATGATATCCGATCAGATTATCGAGTAATGAAAGATCTCGATGCAATAACGAAAGCAGCGCCGAACGAACGTCGGTGTGTTATAAAAGATTTCATACGTGACGTGAAAAAAACCGAAATCGCACGTGAAATATTTGCCGAATGGGGATTAGTATTAGCTGACGACATTATTGAATTTCCGGGTCGCCAACTGGACCCCGAAGAAATTATATTCGGGAATAATCGGAGCTGCAAACTCAGTGTTCAAAAACCAGCAGACTGGTCTCGCGCAGCTTGTACCAATCCAATGATACGTACGGTAAATATAATCTTATATAACATTAAATCAATTTATATATACATATATTACATTAAAATACACTGCCTACTTATATTGTTAATCTCCTCTCTTAGCCCCACCTGCGAAGCTGGTTCATATTGTTCTGTCACAGAGATGGGAGAAACGCAAAAGAATTCTGTATTATGCTGCGAAAAGTTTCGGAAGCGATGGGAATGAATGTGTGTGAACCGCGTGCAATTGCTCTTCAAGACGACAGAATAGAATCATATTTGCGTGAACTGCAAAAGAACATTCAAAGTAATGACCTAGCTGTTATTATTTTCCCCACGAACCGAACTGATCGGTATAACGCAGTGAAACGGTACGGTTCACCGATGAATATCATCAAACACCTGTAATAGGAATTTCGCTATTCATGTACATAAATATCCACAGATTATGCTGCGTGGAGATGCCGATTCCATCACAAGTGATTATGTCAAGAACCATTGGACGGCCTGACAAGCTAAAAAGTATAACAGAGAAAATCGCATTGCAGATTAATTGCAAGTTAGGTGGAGCACTCTGGTCCTTAGTAGTGCCAATGGTAAATACATGCAGTCAAGTCATTGAACAATTCTATATAATATGTATGAATGAAAACCTATATGTGTTGGTCTTGTGGTAGGACAACTTTATGATATGTGGAATAGATGTATTCCACGGGCCCACTGGATGTGCTTCAAAAGCAAGCATTGCTGGCTTTGTAGCCAGCTTGGACAAGGGACTGACTGCATGGCATAGCAGGGTTTCCATACAGGGACCGCATCAGGAAATTGTAGACGTGCTTCAAAACTGTTTTATGTCAGCCATAAAAGCATATCGTAAGGTAAAAACTATTACCATTAATCTATTCGATACAAGTCATACTGCATGGCATGAACAGGATCTGTAACTTGGAGACTGCATTGTAGAGAAACGCAAGATATCCTGATCGCATAATCGTGTATCGGGATGGAGTTGGGGACGGGCAACTGGAAACGGTCGCCAAGTACGAAGTGAAACAAATACAAGCTGCCCTCGGCACTATTGAACCAAATTACAAACCAAGATTGACTGTCATCATTGTTCAAAAGCGAATCAACGCACGCTTGTTCTTGAAACTCGTAAGTGTTTTGCAGCAACATTAAAACTATCTATAGCTATAAGAAGGAACTCGTGAGATATAAATATCTGCTTTGATTCTTTGTTATAGCACAACAATGAACTTACAAATCCTGTCCCTGGTACAGTCGTGGATACAGTCATCACAAAATCCCATCTCTACGATTTCTTCTTAGTGTCGCAAAATGTTCGGGATGGTACAGTCTCGCCTACTCATTATATTGTAGTGTACGATGGGTCAAATATGAAGGCAGACCATATTCAGAAGCTGTCTTACAAGCTTTGTCACTTGTACTACAATTGGCCTGGGACGGTGAAGGTTCCTGCACCCTGCCAGTATGCCCACAAACTCGTTTACCTTGTAGGCCAAAGTTTCTGTCTAGAACCGCATGCATCGCTGCAAGATACTTTGTTTTATTTATAATTATATTCCAACTTTCTGTTCTGCAACAAGTTTGTTCAAATATGTATGTATTTACATATGCTCAACCATTTATATTTATTTGTTACATTCTTCAGGAACTGACATATGTCTGGAAGGAAGATCTGTGTTTAAATGCTGTAATTTTGTTAAACAGTTGATAGCTATCTTATGTTTGTAGAAGTGTCTTCTGCTATATGAGTTAACCAAAGAACTATCTCGTTGAGGTGTTCCAAGACTGAACACGATATTGTTAGTATGTTGCTGCATCATAAACAAATACATGTTGCCAGCAACACACAGAGTTAAGAGTTAAAAAACAAACAATTTGTTTTGAATACCATGAAACCTGCTGTGTTCAAAGTATTCATATTCCAGTATTATGCGAAACAGTATTGTTCGTTAATTATTCAGAGTGGTATATGTTATAGTGGCCTTTTCAAGGAGGCAGGGACCAAGATTTATTTTTCAGTGGCCTGAAATTAATGTTAGCAACAATGAATTTTCTTTTCATTATGTTTTTATCGAATTCAACATCAAGATATGGAGCAATTTCAATTAACATGACAAAAAGTGAAGTTAAACTTATCCTTTAAAATTAAGAATTCCTTTCTAAGCCTTGTGTGCTTATCAAATACTATGTTCTTAATACTGTAAGCAAATATCATGGGGAAGGCGTAAGATTAATTGAATTAAATGTTAGAGGGTTGTGAAATTACGCAATATATGATTAAGTTGCTTTTGCAAGTAAAGAAATAATATGTATTGTATAGGGTATTAGTATTATAATTACTTACTATATTTCTATTTTTTTACTTCAGACTCTGAATTATTGTATCAGAATACTGCCTTCAATCAAGTTATAATGTATACATGAACCAAAGGATTCCCATAAATAGAAACTGTTTTTTTTATCATGACTGGTGGAAACCGATAAACGACATTTCCAACAGAGCGTAACAAGTGTTTTGCCTTTACCAATTCTAACCGGCATCTAGTTATATGAACTAGGAAATGTTCAAACTGTTCGTCTATTTTCTGATAGCCCTGCTGATAATCAACGGTCAGCCAGAAACGTAGGAGAGGACCATGAAGAAAATACATCTTTACATATAATCATCGATTTCCCCCGCAAGCGTGCCTCCATATCGATGCAAGTGCATTGCATCGCAATGTTCATCGACGATGTGCATATGCACCATTAGAGCATCGGTGTGACAGAAGCAGGTCTACCGGCAAGCTCGAAGAACCGTGTTTTCGTCCACGGTACCGGTTACAACCATGCAGCTTTTTCTTACCTATTGCATCATCCCATTTATGCTAAAACATGAGAGAATATGCGAGCAACATGATCGTAGAGAAGAGGCATTGCGGGTCGCAGCAAATATCTGTCGTGTGAATCGGTGGGTATGAGGAAAGGTGGGGGGAGGGGGGTCAATCGAACTTTGAGCATTTCAGCATGGTGCGTACTACTAAACGGGATGCAGTACAGCAAGATGTGTGCTGAAAGTCTACTTGGAGTATTGGTCGAGACCGCAGAGATGTTTGATAGCGAAATAAAGTGAAATGACTGGAATGAGAGAGAAATTCCTTCTGGGGATAAGGCCGTGCGGGCGTCGATGTGACCTCGGGGAGGATCCGCCGCATTGCGGCGTACACTAGTCGTAGTGGTTACACCACTGTTAGCCGAGGGGGCCTAGTAACGACAGAAGGAAAGAAAGGAGGGAAGAAAGAAAGAAGGAAAGAAGAAAAGAAAGAAAGAAAGAAAGGGAGTAAGAGAGAACGAGAGTGGGCATCTATACGTAAATACGTATGTACGCGCGGCTAGTGTATTTACGGTCTGTGGCCGCGCGGGGTATCGCGTATCGAGTCGCCGCGGTCGGTGCCGCCATTCGAACGCGTTCGGCGCCTGCGTACAACTTGTTTACAACTGCGAAGCTTAGCATACACATGACCTTTACAAGATGGACATGAGCGCCTATTCAGCTGTCTAGGCGTATGACCGGAAAAAATTCGAGATATTCGCGCGTGTCGTTCGCGAACGTCGACGTGTACCCGACAAGTACCTGCCGTGCAAGTGGCAGCAGGCGCCTCTACGTGTCTCTCTCCCCGTCTGTCTTCTCGGAAAAGGGGAGTTGGAGTCGGAGGCGCGCGTCCGCGATCTCCCACGAGTGACGCGATATTTGTCGTCGTCGCGGTGCTCTCTGCTCTCTCCTCGCATCTGCTCGCATCATCGGGGCGAGCACACGCGGGCGCAACGGGCCTCTCGGCGAGGGGCGCGCGCGGGCTAGCCGAGCGGAGGAGCGAAATTTTCACCTCTTCCCAGTGAACTAGTAGATCGTGCGAGAGAGAGAGCGCGCGCGGCGTGGGAAACCCTCGGTGTTCCTCCGGGCGACTCGCGCGAGTTCGCCGTTCGCCGCCGCGTCATCGCGCGAGCGAACGTGCGTATACACGTCGCTGACACAAGAGTGTCGGGTGTCCACTGGTGTTACCGCGAGGCGAGAGAACCGAGGACCGAGGACCGAGGCCGAGAGACGAAAGACGAGACAGGCCTGATAGGCATCGTGGATCCGCGCGAGCCGAGGTGCACTGCAGTCGGCGCACACACTCCACGGCAAAAAGGGTGTGGGAAGGAAGCGGACGAGCGAGAGCTACATAGCAAGAAATAAGCAACCAACCCAACCGAGAGGAGAGTCAGTGCATTCTCGCGGCGACCTGGAATGCCGTGCCGTGTTTTCGCATTGCCTAGCTATTGCGCATGAAAAAAAATCCTCCTGCCCTTGACAGTAGCCTATTTGCCCGAAGCTGACCGCCTTTATACCGCGCCAACCAGCGATAACAGGGGTTCAACCACCCACCTGCGTGTGCGCTCGCTGTCTCTCTCTCGCTCTCTCACTCTCTCTCGACGTATTTCCTTTAAACTCGCAACGGAGCGACAAGCGAGCGAGCGCCGCAATACCCCCGTGTGTTTGTGTACACGTGAACACGCCCGCGTGTTCCTTCCTCGCGGTGCTGCTGCTGCTGCTGCGTGTGTGCCTGTGTGCATGCACACGTTCTCGGCTGTCTCTCCGCCGTGCTGCCGCACGAGCGAGCGATGTCTATGCCTGCATATTTATATCGACATATAAACTGATCGTGCGGTATATATATATATACACAGACATATGTATATAGGCGCCAATACGTACACAGAGAGACAGAGGGACACATGCACGCCTGTCCCTACTACGTTGGAGTGCAAATATAGAGGTGTATAGAGAGAATCGGGAGTGTATACGCGTGTGCGTGTACGCGCCAACCATTGTAGAGCACGCAGTAAATTGTGTTATTCGACGCGATAAACAGGTGCACGGCCTGCCAGTGGAAAACAGCTCGAAGTGGTGTGTCGGGCGCGCGCGTGTCGTGTCCGGGGCGAGGACGAGTGCGGGCGGCGAGGAGAAGAGGACGTAAATGGTGCGGGCGAGGGCGAGCGTGTGCGATCCGCCCTGCTCGAAGGTGGAGGGTGAAATTGGAGGAAATCGCGTGACAGGTGGAAGCCAGGCCTATCGAGGACCGCCATCGCGGAGGCCGAGGAGCGCCGAGGCTCAAAGCACACGGACTTCCTGTTTCGGCCTGTTTGCGCCAGCGAGGGGCTTCCGTCTGTTGTTTGTTCCCTTGCAGGGGAGGTGCGGTGCAGTGTGGTGTTGTGCTGCCTAACCTCGGCGTCGACCGAGAGAGTAGCCAGCGTTCGGCATAGTCGGCAAGCAGAGGATAAACCGCCGCCGTTCATCCCATCCCGGACTCTCTCTCTCTCTCTCCCCCCTCCCTCCTCTCTCTCGCGCTCTTTCTCTCTCACTCTCTCGTGGTCGCTCGCTCGGTGTTACTCTTCCCGGGTGGTTGGTAGTAGTGGTGCTAGTGTCGGCGACTAACCGAGGGAACGCACGGGACTGAATTGCAGGCTGCGACGCCCTTAGTACGCGTGCTGAGTGCACATGCACTGTGGTGGCGTGTTATTGCTTATTTACCCTCGACACGTGCTGCTCGACGGTTAGCGTCCTAGCGTGCTCGGAGGCCGAGAGCGCGAGCCTAGCCCGAGCTCTCCGCGGAGGAGGAACGCGCGCGACGATATTGACGGGAACGCGCGGCGACCTTTTCGCGATAAAACTCGAGGAGCGAGACACGGCTGTCTCGGTGGCTCGGCACGTTGCGCGAAAACAACAATACTCGGATTACGCGAGCTTTAAAAATACACTTTTGGAGGCTCCTGTCATGCCTGCGCGTGTGGTGATGGCTACTACTGGGCTCGCCAGCCGAGGAAGCCGCCTTCCGTGAAGATGCAGCTGGACCTCTGCTAAAAAGCCCTGTGCGTGTCTTTCTCTCGCTCTCGTTCTCTCCCTCCCTCTTGGTTCGCCCTGCCCGATTATCGGATCGTATCGCGACGCGTCCCCAAAGCGGAGAGCGCGTTCTCGCGCGAACGGGCTGCTTCCCTGTAAATGGTACAGCGACGTGACTCACGTCGTTCCAGCAGCCGTGGCGGCTTTCTTCGCGACGACGCTCTTTTCGAACGTGAGCGCGACGATGTTGTCGGGCAGGGGCCCGGTATCGCCCTCCGCCGGACCAATCGTCCGCTGCGGCGAAGTTAAGAAGCTAAAGACTCAGAGGAAAAAGTTCTTCGTGCTGCGCGCCGAGGCACCCGGCTATTCGGCCTGCCTCGAGTACTATGACAGCAAGAAGAAGTTTGAGAACAGGCAGCCGCCGAAGCGCAGCATCCTCCTCGACAGCTGCTTCAATATCAATAAGCGCGTCGATACCAAGCACAAGCATGTGATCGCCCTTTACACGAAAGACGAGTGCTTCTGCCTCATCCTCGACAATGAGAAGGAACTCGACGAGTGGCTCAATGCGATGCTTCTACTCCAAAGCGGAGATGTGGCCGATGGGGAACAACCTCGACCTATATTTGGTAATGCGCCGCACTTCTCTCTTTCTCTCTCTCGCTCTCTCCCTCTCACTCGTCGCGCCTCTCGCTCTCCCTCCCCCCTCCCTTCCTCCCGCTCTCTGTCTCTCCTCGCACATTCTATTAGAATTAGAACGCCGACCGAAAACAAACGCGCTTGGCGTCGTCCGCCAACTTTTTGGAGCTGGGATGCCATTTGCGCTTTTCCGAAGATCGATCCGATAACACCCGACGCTCTCTCTCTCGCTCTCTCTCGACTCTCGAGGCCTCTCTTGTCCCTCTGGCCCTCTCGCTCAGACGACTGGGATGCCATCGTGTGTTTGTTTACCCACGCGCTACGCGACATGCTATTTAATTTGCTCTAATTCGCCTGGGCATAGGATTTCGCGAGCCACAGAAATCGAGGACGATTTTTCTTTAGAATGTTTATACGGACGATACATGCCTGGCGAGGCATAGGCGGCGTTATGGGCATATGTCAACGAAAACAACTCTCGGCCACTCTAAATGGAAGACTCGCTATGACGGAAATAAAAGACCTTGTACAGAAAAATCTTACCCTCTTTCCGAGAACTCTACTATTTCCCTCTTGCACGAGCCTTGGAAACTTTCGGCAATTCTTCATTAATATCGCGGGATTTATGACACTCGGTGTTACTGTTGTAATGTTATCTCATATGATGCAATCCATGTGCTTCCTTCACTTTCAATGCTTATCTCGTGCTGTTTGAGCACATGAGTCCTAAGTTTTACTACCTATTTCCAGAACACGTCTGGGGGGTGACAATGCAGAAGAAAGGCCTGGGTGAACGGAAAGGAATCCATGGTCCTTATAGGCTATGTCTTACGGACCAGACATTGAGCCTAGTTAAAATGGAGGCGAAGGACAATTCTGACTGCATAGAATTTCCAGTAAGGGCATTTGAAATGAATAGTCCAAATGGTATCACCCTCAGAGACAGACAATTTAAGGAGCAATCTGCTGTTTTCATTGTAGCTGAGTTGCATCAGGAGAAGTGGGTGCATGGACAATATCTATTATATGGAAGTTGGTCGATTAGCAGTCACTGGAGGTGGAGAACTATGGATGGAAGCGGAGGATAGTAATATTGCACGGAATATGAATGCAGCAATCACAAATGCAATGAGTAATTTGAGGGGCAGCAAAGATGATGTTGGTCCGCGCCAAAGAATGCGTAGTTCCTCTGCTACTGAAGCCAGCAAGCCAATCTTTGTTATGCAAAAGAGACATGCTGGCCAAAAGTTCCACAATTTCTCGCCACTTGGTAAGTTTGGGAGTCTGGTTTACTTATTTTTTAGACACCATGTACTCCACTGCGATGCGAGTTCTAGCTCATTGCAATGTCTCTTCACAGTCACTGACCACTGTATCGAGCACCCCTTAATTTATGTACATATATTAATTGTGTCTTTCTTGTGTTCCGCAATATTACATAGATATAGTTGTAATGAAATAGTCTTGCTATACAAGCCAAATATCCTTTATACAAGCTTCTCCAATTAGACAAGTTGCTATAGATAGTTTCCAAGATTCTAAGTCAGAGCAGAGCAGGTGTTTTGGAATACGAGAGAAGATCGATCAATTGCACGGCGATTATATTAATCGCTTTAAAGAACAAATCGAAATCGCGGTTCATACACGTATCAGAAGAAGTCAGGTTTAGAAATAACAGGAGTGGGTTGCGGGTATTACAGAGGAGCACAGGACGTACAAGGAGAAGATGGATCCACTGCAGGCACAGGAGCAGTGTAGTCAGAGTCACAGTACCTCTTCTTGCAATACAGTCATGGGTCTGTTTTCTGTCATAGTAGTTGTATGCTTTTCTGTTCCCGTGATTCGTGGGTTTCGTACGCCAGGAACTTCCTCGCGATTTCGGAAAATGGCGGTTACAATGCAAACTTCACTCATAATTGGCTAATACAAGCCGTGCACTGCGAGCAGACCCTAACATCCTCAAAAGATTAATATGGTGGTGTATTCATCGCTTCACCATTCAATGTCATTAAACGGATACACTCAAGAGGGCGGGATTCCTTTTAAACATTCGTACAGTAAAATGTCATTGAGGCTCCTTGATAATGAACACTTGACAATTAAACGTCGAGATTGTGGTGTTAATTTGGCAAAACGCACGCACAAGGCAGGCAGCTGTAGAACAGTGAGAGCTGTGTGGTTTACAGCTGTTGCTGGTACCGGGGCTGGGACTGCTGGGATTGCCTCGACTAATACCAACTGTGCCACTGCTACTAGACGTCGTCATTCGGTAGCGAGTCATTCCCAATCCAATAATTCCCAATCCTCTCATGTCACAGCAACGACAAGTACAACAGCAACAACAACCACCACCACCACCACTATCACCGTCACCATGACCGCTACCATGACCGCTACAACAACTACCACCGCGACAATATCCCATCAGAGAACTCTGTCGCTGCCCTTAGCCGCTGTTACTATCAATCAAACGCAATCATCCAAAAGATCAGTTTTACGCTGTATGTATTTTTCGTTCCTTCCAACGACAAATCGTCAATCGACTCTCTTTGTTTTTCTTCTCTCAGTGTCTGCCACGCTGTTCCATCTATCGTCTCGTTACTGTTCCTTTTCTCACATCTTCTGCCTACAGGTGCTTCAAAGTTGAAGTTAAATATTTCCCATGCATCCTATATCTGCGGCTTTTTTGTTTCTTGCCTGCATGCCATGCATTGCAAGATGTCTCTGTACAGGAAACATGCTTCATGTATCATAATAACATTAGGGACACTTTCTCATCGAGTGCAATGAATCAGACAACTTTATCTACAGCGTACACCATGCCTAATTTATTGACATCCCTGTATCAGTTTGGTTTGACTGCATCACAATAATTTTCGCGCCGCTCTGGTTCGGCGAACCTCTTCGGCTGCCGCAATTTTTCTCTACAAACTGCTAACACCGCTTGACATGACATTTTAACTGGAGCAACACACCTATATACATAGTTATGCATATATATACATTTCTCTAATTATACGTTTAAAGGAACGAATAAGGTGTAACATGTGTATATGCAGATTTGACTAACCATTCCTATGCTGGGAAAATGGTTACTTGCTTTACTATTGTTTCTCTAATAAGGATATTCTACAAGGCGACATTACTGACTAGCTCTCTTTCAGGTGCAAACGGACGGGACAGGTGCGATAGTTTGCCATCGAGAGCTCGTACAACTAGTGAAGGGCATCCATCAAGCATACTTGGACATCCTAGAAGTACTCATTTCATACCTCACGTACCAAGACCTCATTCTATGCATGGGCGAGGTCTCTCGTATTCTCCACCGGTCACATCGATGCCGATTAGTCCTGCCTCCGGAGCGTGTTCCACGGATTCTGCAGGCTCATCGTTATCAATGGATGATGGGGGCGAGAGTATGTTGGAAGAAGGGACAGTGTCGCGATATGGACACTCGCTGACTCCAGAAGAGCCGGTTATCCCAGAAGAAAATGGTGATGACTACGCGCCTTGGTCTACGTCCCATTCACATCACAAATATTCGCCAAACTTCAAATCTCATTCTCCTTCCCAGGTGATTGTACTTTAGGAACTTTTATAATCGAGGGACAGTGAGTCACTCCACTGTTACTCGATTGCTTTTGTTATTATGGCAGAGTGTGTGGTTAGTAACATGCACAATATCATGTATCGACAGCAGAGTTCCTATATAGAAAACAGTCCATGTGGGTCGAGTCCTTGCCATGCTGGAAGTTACATGCCAATGAGTTCAGGCACGTTGCATTCCCACTCAAGAGGTTCGTCTCTCGTCGAAGAGGCAAATGCTCTATCAGAGGGATATGTACCAATGGCCCCTGTGGGCAATAACGGTTACGTCGATATGGATCCCATACATAATCACAATGGCCACTTTCCGGACGACATGTCGCACGGTGGTAGCAGTTGTTCTGTTACTTCTGGCACACCAAGCGGGGACGATTTGCCTGCGAGACCGGTTAGAGCGTACTCTATCGGATCTCGGCCAGAGCCAATAAACAGGCAGCGCAAAAATAGGTACGACTTTTTCCTATTTTTGATAAACTCTTCTATGACTCGATCAATTAATTTCCGATTGATAATTTCCCTTTGTGCCACAGGTTGGATATCGCGCAACAAGAATCTAGCAGAGTAAGAGCGTTTTCTGTGGGTAGTCGATCGAAAAGGCCTGACATTGGGAGACTACCGAACGTGATTACAGCTCCATTACCAGCTGGTTCGGAAAGTTCGCATTCTACGAAGTCGAACTCTGCACCGCTGCTATCTAGTTCTTGGGGTCACAATTCAGGCTGCTCGGCAGCCTCTGAACGTATGGAAGATCTCATGGAACTGGATTTCACTAGACCCAGTATTGCTACAACGTTTAATTCACCGCCTTCATCGTATACACAATCACACTCACATTCGCAATCATACTCTACTGCCACCGATACCAGTTCCTATGTCGACATGTCCCCCGGACTACCGCCCACATCGACCACTGCCCCGTATGTCGATATGAGCCGCATGAATAAGGTGAGCAAGGAATACATTATGATTTTTGCTTTATAGAGGAAATATGAATTAGTCCTTTATATCTTGTATTCATTGTTACAGATCAATCGTAATAATAATAACAATACAATCGCTGCCAACCAGAATCATAGTCACATTCACGGATTGTCCTCTGGCTCGACCCACAAGCCGGTTATTACAACATTGAAACCTGTGGAGGAAGCAGAAGGATCGTATATGAGAATGGATCGGGGAATAGAAGAATGGTCACGAACAGATCCAAGTCCGAAACAAATATCTTCACCTATGCAAGATGATTCGTTGCAAACTAATGGACCACCCGGTGGTATGAGGACTGCTCCGGTGGACCTTCCACGACGACCTTCGGTTGATTATGTCGAAATGAACTTCAAAGCAAGAACAAACTTAGAGCAGGACTATATAAATATGAACATGAGCAATCGGAATAATCGTAAAACGACAAGAATCGTCGCTAGCTGTAAAGACAAATTGCGCTCGCAACCTATCGCGATACTAGCCGGAAATAAACCAGTCAAAGCCCCAAGTTTCCTACCCCTAAGCGGAAGCCCAGAGTCGGAGAGTTTAGCAAGCACGCCTGCATCGCCACCGCGAGCAACACCGACTGGCTCTTCAGCAACAATATTCCCCTTTTCTTTAAACAGTCCCCAGTCGCCGGAAAAGACCTTCGCCCACCAAAAGAAGAATGAAGATCCTTCAGCAACCGATGCAAACACCAAATGCAATGAGAGCGGGCTTGGAGAAACGGCGAACCGTGTACCAACACTGAACATCGCACCCGCGACAGAGTCCAGTGACACTTCGTCGAATGCGGCCAACGACGAACCACCAATTTCGGGGGAGAAAGAGAAGCAGAAGTTGAATTCTGCGGCCCCTCAGGAGAAATCATTAACGACATTGATAAAAAGGTTCCCAGATCTGCTAATTTCAAAGCCGCGACTGGTCACCCCGTCTCCAAACACCAGTCCCACCTTATCGGGGTTCAAACCGAGCTCGCATACGCAGCCGTCCTCGCCTAAGGCAGCTGATGAGACGCCAACCCCTACACCAACGGCCACGTCGAGTCCTTTGGAGAATCAAGGCTACGAGAAATTGCAGCCAGGCGCATCGATTTTACACTACGCTAGACTCGATTTACCGGAAAAGGGGAGTGCGGCGCCCGTTTCACCGGCCTCGCAAGAGGGCTTCAACTATGCCGAGATAGACTTCGCGAAGCTCAAGCAGAACTAACAAGGCTAAAGGCGATTCAGTCTTTTAAGTAGTGGGCGCGCGAATTGCGCCTTTTTCGAATTACGGGCTAGCTCGTGTCGCTGCCTTGTGTGTTCTTCTTGATGATAGTAATGATTATAGGCAAGGCAATTTGATCGTTCTAACATTGGCCGATCAGAATTCACGAAAATTAATGGCAGGGTGCCGGGGTATGAACTGTAAATAATAATTCTTTTTAACCCTGCCATGAAGCATGATCGTTTCAGTAAAGATTTTTAAGCATATACCTTAACGTATGAGAAGCAGCATTAGTACCTGTCGTTCTGGTTGTACTGCATGCGCCACTATTATCAACAGATTTCGAGTCGAACTGGTCAAGCGATCAATCTACTTGGGCTGCTTGCAAAAACGATCTTCCCATTTCGAATAAACACTTTTACATTGTTAATGTATTTACATTGCTTACAAATATCTGACATTCCAGGACCGCAAAGCATGGATTAAGTTCACTAAGTTCCAGGATGCAAATGTCGGCATAGAGTCAGACAAAAGTTCTCTGCATCACGGCTTTTGACTCGAGAGGCATTGAAAACGTATAGTCATTTTCCCAATGAAATATTGAGGATGTATTTTAACGTTGAAAATCCTAACATTTAGAAATGCGCCCGACTGTCGATATTTCGGAAGCACGTAAATCCTTTTTAAACGTTCTCACTTGAATGATGCAAGAAATGTGGCATTATTGTTCGGGGTTGTTTTAATCAATCGAGATACGTTCGAGCATGCGAATTGTATGATTGAATTACTATAGCAGTACACTACCGGGAATGTATGTACTAAGTCAACTCTGGATGGTGTCAATAATTTCCTTACGCGGGACTGTTGTTTGCCAATGTTGGATCGATGTAGGTCATAGAATTCATACAGCAGAGAGAAATAGACGAGATATTAATATGTATACATGTGCTACCACGCTTTTTCATATAAATTATAAATTGATCAAGTCCCCTTCAGGTAAACATTTATTATCGATGATTGAAAAGAAAGAGGGAAAGCATACGCGCGAGGAACACAGATCATGCAGTACATGTGCATACGCATTTACAGGGTATTCTGTAAAGGATGGTACAACCGGAGGGAAAAAGGATGATGGTTCTTTATCCAAAGAAAAATCTATATAATCCTATGACCTTATCGCCATTGGTAGTAGAAGATATCTCTTAACTAATACCATGTTTTATTGAGTTCAATTTTAAATGGTATATACACTTTTCCTCGCAAATATGTTTTAAGGATAGTTCGGTTATATCCTAACGTACAGCATATCGTGTACATACATATGCATTGTCCAAATAATACTATAAATATATAAATATATATAAATATATATATATACACACACATATATATATAAATATATATATATAAATATACACGCTACGATTAAGTATAATGACATTAATGATAAATGGTAATAAATAAGCAGTATATATTGCTGTTCTTTGTTATGTAATTCCCTACAAAGTGGTTCCTTTTAGGTTTACAGCTAAACGTTACTTCTTAATTTCCGAGCAAAGGGATCTAAGCGAGTCGAATTTTAGGGAGTGTTTTTAAATCGCACGTGCGCTTGCGTGCCCCGTATACGTTTACGAGAGTTATGTGCCCACGCTTCCCGGCGTGGTCCAATCGTTTTTTTTGTAGACACCGAATTGTTTTACGACTTTCCACCCGAGCTTTCGCGGGCGATCTAATTTAAAGCGTACTATTGTTATTATTTTTTATCGTCGACAACAGTGTGGGTTCGCTCGATCGTTCTGTAATCAGGCGTGGATGGGAGGGAGGCGCCTCGGCAAACGCCGAGGCGTGTTGCGAGGGTAACGATGATTTCGAAGAATTCTCTTGAAACAATGCAACGAATCTGTGCTATTCCTGTAGCCTCGATTAACTGTTATTCTCTAGTTAGTTAGCGCGATACACATATTTAAGTCTACGAACGATATGCTGCCAAAATAGGAGAAACCGTTATTTCTATTTCTACGAGGACTTTTGCTTGTTTCAAATCCGGCGGCGGGCGGACCGGGCCGTTCTTCTATTGCGAGCCTCGCCGCCCCATCATTATTCATCATCGGTTATTCGATCGTGCCAGAAGTGTTGTCCGTGCAGCTTTCTGTTTACCTAAAGCAACTTTGCACACTCCCCTCATCTGATACGTGTCGCTGACATTTTCGTCGATCGACGACGACGACGATTCCCCGTCATCGCCAATCGCACTCGGAAATCCCAGCAGGGGAGTGTGCCCGATGAACGCCGAGTCGCGAGTGTACCTATCAAAGTGAACCACTCACTGAAAGTACATGTTCAACTAATAGGGAATAAATGTTCGGCAAAAAACGTGTATACTCCTGGATATAATAAAACATTTTCTCAAAGTACGATACTGTTTCCTCTCTTGATTTCATAGGATGATCTGTATAGGTCTAGGATAACACGCATTTCAAGACTGTACTGTCGAAATAACTCACCCGCACCTTATTCCCCCATCATCATCTACACTTCTCCCATGCACTTGTGCGATGCGAGTCTTTATAATCAAATTCCTAGTAGACTTAATAACATATACTTTCCATGCTTCCAAAGCTTATTCAACTAGGACCATCGCATCGGTCAGCAGCATCGAGCTAATGCCGTAACCGCGGCGGCGATACTAATCCGAGGAAGAAACTGGTTGGCCGTGGGTATTAATGCGGGCAGAAGTGACGATCGGTTCGCCTCGTGGCCGTAGGGGAGGGTCGGTCGGTCCACTTTTGCACGGATGTGTCTCGAGTTTGCCCGGGGGCGAATTACGTGCCAGGCTGGGCAGCGGGCAGATGAGGACGATCGTGCGTGTTTACGGAAACTGTTAGGAGCCGAGGCAAGCTTGAAGCAGCCACCCCAGGGCGTTTGCCTTATTTTCGCCAAATTGGTGCGTCCGTCCTCCGGCGTGACGGGGTCGCGTCAAGGTACTTAACTGCAGGTAAACATACCCTAAATCATGAGGCACGCGGGCCCCGCTGGGAGGGAGAACCTCAGGGCAACTCGCTCGAGTTGACCTTACTACTCGTAAAATTGCACCGTATCGCGAGCACCCATTGTCGCGCCCTTCTATTGCCCTTCGCTCCTGTACAAGCATCCCTTTGTCCACCCTTCGACACCCCTCGCACCCTGCGCCGCCTGCACCCTCGCTCACCTGCAGGTAAGTAAGCCCATCAATGCCCTGCTCCTCAACGACTCGCTGATTGCGAGATATCCGCTCGCCCCCCAACCCCTGACCTGCTTTTCGCTTTTCGCCCCCCCGAGAAACTCTAATTATAAGACAAACTTGGCCACCTTCGATTTTCATACCATTTCAATAGCCAGCGTGTCTGTGATTTAATCGATAATGACAATGTTAATTACACTGCGACTGCAATGCGAGCGATTTTAATAACAAATATAACGAAATAACGAAATGGAATAATAATTTTAATAACGAAATAGAAATTCTGTTGAGTTTGTAAATGATTTCTTTGACTTCTGTTGTTCGAGAAACCGCGCTGCTCTTTTTCAGAATATGTAGTCTAATTGTAAGCAGGCGGCCATTACTGCTCGGACGACGGTAACATCGGGAGGAATTGTTGCAGCAATATCGGTTTACGAGGCGGAGTTATGTACAGTCAACAAATACAGGCGGCTTAATTATGGCCGAGCTGATTAAGAAGCGGCCGCTTTTACGAGATTTTCGCTGACATGTCGGGGGCCACTATCTTTCGTTGCGCATGTACGGGGACGTGGGTGGAGCTCGAGTAGGCGTCGCGACGTCGGTGGCCGGGCTTCCATAGGTATGCACCTACATGGGGACTAGGATCGATTCCCTGATTTCCAAGGAGATACGCTGTCGCTCCTACGAACTCTCGCACTCCTTGCACCTCTTTCAAATCCACTTCTAACTCTTTGCTTGACTTTTTTCCGAGAATGTCGCATTTCTCTATTCCCCGTTCATAGTCGAATCTTGAGGTATCTGGCTCCAAGTATAAGGGAAAGAGGGAAACATGTAAAATTCGTGCGCGCACAATCCAATCGGATTATCGTAAAGGAGAAGTTGTATCGTCGGCTAATTAGCGGTGGCGAAATAGAGTTTCTGAAAAATTCAAATCAAGTCTTTTGTGGCAGTGGATAAAGTGATTTGGCGAAGGATTGCTTGCGCGTATGAGTGGCGCGTTCACCGGTAAACTTGGAAGGGATGTGCGGAGGGTTGGCTGGGGGTCCAGGGGTGGAAGCTATTACCGTCACAAAGCTACCACCAGATTGCCGTCGGGCTTTGGTCCTGCCTCTCGGTCTCTCGCGCCTGCTTCTCCCTCCTCCTGGCTGGCTTCGTTCGTATTCATGATTTAAATGCAATTGCCTTTTATCTGCCGTCCCGGGCACCGAGTCGCTGATGATGGAATCGCAGAGATCAGAGAATCCGGTACGCCATGCCTCCCAAGCGTCGCTCCGCTCTCTCGCTCGCTCGCTTGCTTGCTATTCATCTTCTATCTACCGAGAGTTTCCAGCGAGATTTTGCCTACGAGAAAATCGACCCGGCCCTTCTCCCACTGCACTGCGTTTCTATCGTCTTTCGCGAAAAATGCAACTCCACCAGAATTTCCACCGAATTCTTTATATGAAAGTCGTGTTGGGTGATTTTTAAATGAATATTAGAGCAGACAATTTACGAGTTTATTAGTAACCAGATACTCCTACTTGAGTTTTCCTATCGAATCTATAGAGAGTAGAAGATTTGCGAGCGGCACGTGCCTCGAGGAACCGTTGGTTGGCGATCAATCTTCGGAGAATGTCAGGTCGACCGATTCCGACGGAGGCCGGCGCGGCGTCGGCGGGCTCGTGTCGCTGGAGAAGCGTGCAAACCGGAGCAGTAATTTCCTCAAGGACCGTGCCCTTGTAAGTGGGAAGAAGCTGTGCGCGATTAAATCTGCTTAGCGCGCGCCGCTCATTGTGCAAACAGTGGTGCAAGTGTATCGCGGAAGGTCAAGCCGGCATTCTCCGGGGAGTTTCGGCCTGTCGGGGAATAATACGTGGCACGCGAACGGAAGACGACGACGCTCTCGGAGGGATGAGATGGTTGAAGCTGGAGCTGGAAGGGCCGTAGAAGCGCTTCTCTGGGAGCAGTGGCCCTGAGCTCAGGGCCACGGTCGCGTGGCGTTGACGAATCTGTTTAGTGCCGTCATAATACCCGGCGGACGACGACGAGGCTGTCTGTGTCGGAGATGCCCTTCGAGAATCCCATGGATACGATTCTATGGACGGCGACACTCGGAGCAACGGAGCAAGAGAGCAAGAGAGGAAGATCACTTGCTCAGGGAGCAACTACCGTGCTGGTTTGTTCGCAAGCTCCCGGCTGCGACGGCCAGCGAGTCGCGTGCCACCTTCGAAAATGACTGCGATCTTCTCGCGTCCTACTTTGACGTTTCAGCCAACAAGAAATCAACTTATGACCACGATACTTTGGCGTTTGATTTGTTAATTCAATTCTCAAGTCGTAGTCGTTCACTTTTGATTGGGGAAAGACTTGAATCGAATCGTGGGATTCGCTATTGTATATTTCAAGGCGGGTGATAGTATCAAAGATTGATTCTCGTTACTGGAGTTTAGTAAGAAAGAAAAGGGCGACAGGAGTAAATTACATACGGTGAAATGAGCGCGCGTCAATCAAGTTGGTAATCGCGCGTCAGACTTAGTTTGGCTGTGCAGTAGGAGGAGGGCAGGTCGGCATAAAAGGGACACGAGGACCAAGTGCCAGGGCGGCCTTGGGGCCACGCGCCCGGAGACTGCACCAGGGAAGGTATTTTATGGGCCCCATAATGGGGCCCAGAATACCCATTCCATTTCTTTATGCTCTGGTACCTTCGCTCTCCCCACCTTCCTGCTCGCATCCCGCTCTAGCAAGCTTCTACCGGCATAGCTCCCTCTCAACTTTCTCGGCAGCGAGAGAGGTTTACAGCGGGGATGGGAGCGTTAAGAGGGTGGCAATCGTAGAGGGCCCCGTGTCGGGCCCGGAAACTTTCATATTTACGAGGTCATTGCGCGGCCGTTTACGATGGTACAATTCCTGTTTGCGAGATTACTTATTTTCATTAAAACGGTTGCCGGTGGGTGGCTTGGGTCCCAATGGGGACCCAAGGTCGGGGCCCGTAAGGTAGCCGAGGCGCGCGCGCTCCCTCTTTCCTTACCGTTTTCCCCGGCTCCTCCGTGCGGCACGCTGATGCACCCTAATGACACCCTTCGCTATTCTCACAACTATGCCTCTCCCCCCACTGCCGCCACTGTTGGGCCAGTCCGCTCCTTGCACGGAACGCGTGCCACTTCGCGTAAATCTTCTAATTGAGTCTCCGACCCTGTTAAGGGTACCGGGAAGGGTTGACCGTCTATTGCGACTGTGCCGTGCGCGAATCCGCTCTCCCTTTGTGCTGATTGTGCGCAACGGTCTTGGGCAATGGTCGCTCTTTGTCGCTAGGGCTGATAATGGGGGAACTGGTACAGCCCGGGTACAATGCGACGGCCTCTACTGGACGCCGATACAATTCTCTTTGCCATGGGGACTCGAGACCTTGTTTAATTATCGCGGCTAATTCGACTTCCTCGAGTCTCGTGCCCCGTTTATATGTAGTTATGTACTAGGAGTCTTGGCGCGAAAGAGTCCTGGAAGGTGAATTCGTCGAGCGCATTTTTTGTAAATCTTTCAATTGAATTCGAGTCGTAACAGGCTTGCGGTTGGGGAAAGCTAGTGAGGGAGAAAGATGGTGGGTATTCTTGTCCTGTTTTGAATCGCGACAGCCCCCTACGTCGTTTCGCCGTCGAGTGACAGAATGCAGATACATACCGTAGAGGACCGAACGCCACCACCCGCGTGCTTCGGTCCCTTTATTCTTACCATACGAAAAATCACCGCTTCGACAGATTTCAGCACTTGTCCCTTCGGGGCCGACGGTCTACTACGCATGCAGCCCCTCACGAAGGAATCCTCCGAGTACGGATATGAATTCGTTACCCCTCTGCCTACTGACCGTAGCCAACAGGGAAGAAACCTTTGACATGTGTTAGCCATAAAGAAGAGTCGTGACAAGACGAAAGAACATCTTCAACGCGCTTTAAAATTGCGCACTAGGCCATTCGAGTTGATATTTCAAGGCTCGTTGATGTTTTGTATTTTTCAGCCAGAAATGCAATAGCTCAATTGCTAACGCTATTTTTTCGTTAGCCTTGAAAAATGACTTTTAATGTTTATCCGGCGGGGGAAAAGTTACATCCAGGGAGGCAAATTCGGAGGGTGCGTTCGCGTTGATGATTACACAGGTAATTCATTGAATCGGTGGTGTAACGATGAATATTCCTGACCGTAGGTTCATTAATGTTTTTTCATGGAAAATAGCAGTGTCAAAGCCCGGATGAATAGATTTTTTGTGGAACTCGACGGGCGTATGGCACCATACCATCCATGAAACACTCATCAGGGTCATTAAATGACTCCGCACAGACATACGGGAGCACGATCCCCGGCAGATATAAAGCTTTTAACACAACCTACCAATAATCGGGCTCCCTCGATAAACAGTGTTAGTAAAAAAAGGCGCTGAAAACCTGCTTTCTGTTTGGAGCCATGTGAACTGCGATAATGAGGGCATATGGAACTCTCGCGGGAGATATTATCATATAACAAGCTCAAGTAGTTCTCAATATCGAAGAATTTACCAGCAAAGCAACGCCAACTAAATATACATAATACACTTTACCCGCAATTGCAATAACATTGATTTGAATTATACTCGCTTCTTAATTACAAGAGATGATAGTGAATATCAATACTTCTGAGTGGTGCCGCACTCCAAAATATATCATGTAAAATCAGAGTACTAGAATCTGGCAGAAATAAATGCTCGGGCGAATTGGAGAGGCGACGAATTATTATCAGCGAATCGAGGAAATTGTGGGGCTAGAACGGGAGCACTGACATCATCGGTGTCGACAGAGCCGATTGCCGGTTATCTAAGGAAATAAAGGATCGTCGGGCGTCTTTTTCGGTGCGAGCGAGGCCCGAGAGACTCTTCCAGGAATCCGTGTTAGCGCAATATCGCAGTGAGCACACCCACATCAAAGTGCCGAAGAGGAGCTCTTGGCATCGCGCGGTCCTCGTGCGCTTTGCACAGTGATAAGATTTCCTCGATACGACTTGACCATATACCCCCAACACGCTCACCACCTTACACCGACAGGTCAAGCACACTGCCGCGCCGAATTCCTCCATTATTTGCGGAGCGTCCAATTGCTCGGTTCTGCGAGCTTCGACCTCAAACACCCGGCCACTTCCGCAGATATCAAAACCTGGCAAAAGTAGCAACTGTTGGTCAAATAACGAGTTTCGAAATTGGCGATTCTGATAAACATGCAATCCTTTTCTTAGAAATGATTAACTGTCGACATTAATTTCACGTTGAATAAGAACGTTTAATAATTGAAAATTTCTTAGAAAAAGGTAGCATTAACTCTGCTCTCTCGATTCCGACACCTGTGGCGAACAAATAACGTGGATATGGATGACTCATCGGTGGTAGCCAGCGCCCAGCAACCAATTCCTCCCCCGGAATTTCCATACGTGTACTTACTTTGCTGCCCAGTCCAGTATCGCGAAAGATTACAAAAACAAATTTGTACTGGGCTACTACAAAGTCACACTGGGGACAGTTTCAGGGTGTTTGAAAAGCGGGGCGCACGTATGCATGTATGCGCGCGAGATCGAGACGTTAGATTAAACAGGAAACGGCGTAAAAAGATCGATCGAACGAAAATATTTAATTAGTGACACCTGCAGCTTGCGTTTCCGTCGTATGTATGTATTTACATTCGACTACGATAAGATTTGGTTATTGCGACTCCAGTTTGCACGAATGGAACGAGCCAGTTCATTCCCTTCGCCGATCGAGTGACCAACTGATTGAAATTATTGATTTATAATTAGCACCTTTTCTCCTGGTTTCTGATTTTCGAAGGAATCAACTGACTTTCCGAGGCTAAGTCTGCTAATCTAATCCGAGGAATAAACGGGCGGATTTGTCGAGCAGAGGACAGGTAGGGCAAATAGTCACGCGTGTACCTATTTACCGCACTCGTTCCTGCCTTTATTGAGCTTGTTCTATGCGACGTCGACTCGCAATAAACTCGAGATTTATCGCCGGTAATAAGCACGCGGCTACAATTGCAACCAGGCGTAACCACTTCCTACGGTGTAACTACTCGATCGTGCAGCTCAATGCCTCCGATACTTCTTTCCTGCTTTTCAACACGTACTCGCGCTCAGGTGGCTGAGACTCGTTTCGTCCGTTCTTCTCGAACGTCGCGGGCCCAATGTACCCTGGGCCCTATACACACAATTTTAAGCAAACAATACAATCTTGAACAGCCAATATCCTTTCTTCCTTCGCACCCTCTCCCCAAAAACAATTCTTTTCCCTCGGGAACAATAACTATCTAATCGACAATTCCTCCAACTAAATCCGAGCTCTTAAACCAGAATTTCCTTGCAGAATTACTCAAGTTTAGTTCATTTATTAAGAGATGTTCTCCAGTTTCCCGACAAAGACTCCGCGTACAATCTACCATCCAACTAAAGCGGCGAGTATTGACTGTTGTACAGAACCCGAGCATTTATTACTAGAGGCTAGGTCGCCGGATCATCCGGCATATCGGTATCGCATCGGAACACCAAAGCGAGTAATTCACCGATGAGTACACGCGGTGTCTGCATCTTTTCGCCATGCTCATCTCTCTCTCTCTCTCTCTCCCCTTAATCCTCTTGCCGACCTGTGTATACGTGTATCGGAAGGGGTAGGTGCGCACTGGAAACGCGCAGGAATTTATACGATCCAATATCGGCCGGTGCGATATATCAGCGGTACGCTCTCGTCGGGCTCTCTATACTTCTGGAGTGGTCTCCATGTAGAAATCGGGCTTGTGCACATGTAGACAGATGACACGCGCATTTTCTCGTGGCAGAGGGGAGCCGCTGGCGGAGAGAGCGAGCGAGAGAGGGAGGGAGAAAGAGAGAGAGAGAGGCAGAGGCAGAGCATAAGGCCAGGCTTTCCGTCCAGATAGCGGCACGGCCTTTGATGTTCTTTAGCTCGGAACTACCTCCTCCGCGGCATAAAATCCTGAAACACACATCGGCAAGGTGTCGTACCACCCGCGTACGTGTACGTACGGGCATACCGCGTGACCCACCTACGACCTCACCCTCCTCCTTCGCTCCGAAGCTTTGTGGTCCCCTCGATTATGAGCAAGTTAGAGTCCTAGGGATTTATGGAGAGCCGCCCGGCCCGGCCCAACCTCTTTGCACCACCTTCGTGCCGCCGAACTCTCTATCTACGTCCGCTAAGTTTGCTCGCTGAATAGACTCTTTCCTGTATCCTCCCGACTCTCGGATTCCTTAATGTACACAGGCGTATGTTGGCTCATGTGTATCTATTGGAAAGTCTAGTCTCAAAGGCCCTCGAGCGTTTAAATGACAGCGAGCGAGCGACTAGTCGGATGATTCACGGATTCTATGACCTCCCGCGCTTATTAATATCATTCCTCGAAGCTCGTCGATTGATCTAGAGTACACAATCACACTGCGATGGAAGCGACAGTGTCGCACAGTGGCCGCGGTCATGGTGACTCGATCAAATAAACCTATCGCGTCCAAGGAGAGAATCTACGTGGACGGCGAGGGGGGATTCGATAATTCAGCAAGTTCGCGGAAGGTTCGAAACCAAGTGTCCACCGGTAGCACGGATGCGCGATCAGTGAATCAGCCGGTCGAATCCGATAAGACGCCGGCCGATATATCGGCCGGATATCGATAGCCGATTTAATGGCGAGGGCGTGGCAGGCCGACTAGAAGCTGGCTGCCAGCTTTATCAGCCGACAACTCGACAAGCGAGAGCGAGAGAGAGAGAGAACTCGGAGAAAAAAGGGCGAGGAGGTGTAGCATCGGCTGCCAAGTGTAAGCTCGCCCGAGGAGATAAACTCTCGTCGTAAAGTGGCCGGCGGGAATGATCGCGCGAGATGACCAGAGCCCCGCCGCTCCGGAGGAAAACAAACTCGCTTAATTGGAGCCGTTGCTCCAAACAGCCGCTAATTTATGCCGCGTAAGAGCCTCACCGAAAGAGAAAGTGTCGAGCGGTGATAGGCCGAGTGCCATCCGCGCTCGCTGCGTCGCCAGTCAGGGGTTGATTGCATGGATGTTTGAAGCGATGGAGCCTTGATCAAGGGAGAGGACACTGTTTATGTCTCGGAGAATTCTCTCTCTCTGATCGGCCAGTATTTGATAGTGGCGCGTAGTATTGAATGTCTCGGGCGGCGATACTCCTTTGCCAGTTACTAACTGTACGAGGAGTACGTGTTGTTTAGATGTATCGTACGCCGGACGCTCTGTGTTGGTAGCACAAGCGTACTCTTATATCTCCTGATAGGAGCTTTTGGATATTATTGTTGCTAGAGAGGATTAGATAACGCAAGGTTAACATTAAGCCAAACGTGCATGAGGTTCTCAAGTACTGAAGAAGGGCAAATGTTTTGTGGGTGAAACATGACTTGTACAGGATTCGAGAAAGGGTATGATTTTGGAGTCCTCCTTGGATTTCTAGGTACTCGAGAGTGCTTGTCAGGAAAAAAGCTTGTCTCCATGAGTCGCCGGGTGCAACACCCGCCTGGCGTTACGTGTGTCTGAGGCCGAGGGCCACACAGAGGTATTATCTGACCCTCGGTCCCAAGGCATATGACACCCCGGGCGAAGCGAGCAGAAGCAGTGGGCGTCTGTTCCTGCCATTGAGACTAAGCAGACGATATGCACCAGCCTCCGGCCGGCAGAGCGAGAGAGGAGATGACTGTCTGGAGGAGCCTCTCGCTCCTTCCTCGGTGTCGTGTGAAATGGTAGAAAAAAATATTACACCCCTTGGCCTCGCCACTTATCCGCCCTCACTTCCCGGCTCTCGCTCTTTCGCTTTTTCTTGGCCCGCCCGCTTCACGGGACACGTCCGTCGAACTATTTCATTCAGGGGCTATGACGCTTCGAGCGCCGGAGTAATGAATTGCTACTTAGCGATAGCCAAGCCGAGAACTACGAATTTCGGGAACAGCCGAGTGCATTGGAATTCAAGGACGCTCGAAGCGATAAGTGTTCTCGGCACATACTACATCGGACACTTTGTATATAATAAAATGTGCTATTTAGTGGGAGATAGTATTGTACAGTGTTGCTGCTTTCTAAATTGTCCACGTCGAGTGGAGAAATTGAATAGTGCAGACAGTATATATATATATATATATATATGTCTTGCAATCTGTGTATATTACCCGAAAATCGTCCGGAGCGTTCTACTTTCACAGCATTGAGGACGAGTTATTCATAGGGCAGGTATACCAATCGGTTCGGCATTCAACTCGAGTTTCACCCTTCTTTCGGGCAGCGACGGGCGCAGATGAGCCAGTAGCCGAAATGGGTTAATCTCCGAGACAATTGGCACCGTTTGCAAGCACAAGCGGCTTATTATTATTTCCACGGAGGCGGCGTGGCTTTCGGGATAACCCTATGAGAGGGAGAGAGGGAGAGAGAGAGAGCGAGGGGTAGGTAGGGAAGGGAGGGAAAGAGGGGGACGGTCGGCAATAGGGAATATTGTCCGCGCGCGCGCCCGTGTCCCCGGGGCCCTTCGAATTCGAGGCCCTATCGTAAAGGTTAATGGCGCCCAATAAACTCGGGCTGACCCAATTTTTCTCGAGTCAGGTATCGGGCCCCGGGGGACCGTGGCGAATATTGTTTTTCCAGAAAACGGGAAAGCGTGCCCTCAAGCACGACGTGCCCATGGCATAACGGTGACCCACCTATTGCAGCTACCTCTCGCATGGGAGCACCCTTCGATCTTTCACTCGGCGGCGGCGGCCTATTGAAAACTCTTGCCATTTTCTCGCCGGCCTCTGCTGCAATAAACTCGCTCGGATCCTCCAGCTTACCGGTAATTGGATACTATTTATTATTTCCCCAAAGTGACAAGCGACTCTTTCCTCCCTTGCGACGTCCACGACTTTCGTTGCGAAAATTGGGTCGCAATTACTGGAAGTCCCGGAGACTCTCGTCGACTACAATCTTCTGGAAACGTATGGGCTGACAATCATAGACGATATGGGGCGAGTTACGTGTCTTTATACTTGTGCTCCTTTTTGAGGAAAAGTAGCGGTGTCCTCGGGAGAGAAAGAACGAAGATATGATTATGAAACTTCATAATGTATCTCTTTATATCTCCCGGTTCCATTCCTGTACTTTCCCCTTTATAGTTTAATATTTGCACGCCCGTTGCCGCAAGAGTTTACCCTTCGTGTAGCCTCGACTGGCGACGTTCGATCGGGGAATACAAATGATATCAATATTCCGAGAAGCAGGTGACAAAGAGCCTGACGAAACCTGTGTACAGAAGCACGCTTATTTGAAGAACGAATCCCCGTCCTCACGCCGCCGCGTCTCTTTCAAAGACATTTTTCACTGCGGTATCAAGCGGCCAATCGTCTTGCATATTTATTACTCCCGAACAAGTGCCAGGTCCATGCTTGCCCTGCGTTCGAGAGTGGGAGAACCATAAATGCGTCGCGAATAAATGTCAATTGATTTGCTACCAAGTTAGAAAGGACGTCGGCCCTTTGCGATTGCAGGAGATCCTTCGTAAGCGACGGAAGAGGGGAGTGCGAGGATTCGCGTGCCGACTTTACTGTCAGCTGCTTTCTTCTTCTGTCGCCCTCGCCTTTGGCCGCTCGAAAGTGCGAAATGTGTTAAAGTATCGGCCGGCTGGATGTAGGCCTGCGGAACGTTGGGTAGATGAAGGGGAGTCGCACTCCGTGCGACGGGGAGTTTTATTTTCGGTAGACTAGTACAATAACAGGAGGAAAGCACGGGGCCACCGAAGAAGGCAATATTTTGAGTGGACCCGTAGTTCCGTCTCCCTTTTCCCGCGACGGTCCCCGGTAGGCTCTAGCCTGGAAGCCCGGTTTTTACACCCTAATCCGCAAACAATGCTTTATGCATTTATGTTTATTATTTTTACGGCTCCAGTGCACGGGTAACGGACTCCTGCCCGAGAAACTCCTGCAATTTTAATATCCTCCCTTCTAACTCGAGATTCTCCCCTCTTTCTCCCGCCTTTCACCTTCAAGGACACTCTTCCATTTTCCGACATATCTTGCGACTGTTTCTAGCTATCAGGTGATTGCCATTCCATTAGTTTTAACTAAATGTGGTATGGAAGTATGTTGTGGAAGAGATTTTGAAAGAACGAGGAAATGATTTGCCAATCCATACAGATGAGCTTCGTAGAAAAACTTTCGTGCAACCAACATACGACTCCTTTCCCCCTCCAAGGGACCTTTTGGCTCGCGCCGTAAAGTTATAACCGAGAGCTGTCATTAGTGCTCGTTCGTAATGAAGAATCACCCGTAAAAAAAAGTCTCCACGGCCGAGAGACTTGGCCGAGAGACTCTGCGACCTGGAGACCCAGAAGCCCCTTTCCTTACTCCTTCAACTGGCCAGTTGCCGTCAATAAAGGCATAAAACGTTGGAGAGCATTGTCGTTGGGCAGGAGAAGCAGCAAAAACGAGTGAGATCGGCTCGTGCCGCGCCTGCTTCCTGCTTCCAGGCTTGGGCCGTCATCGAGGCGGCAGGAAGAGGCATAAATGACGGATGGCAATGAATGGGAGAGAGTACTGAAAGCACCGAGGGCTCCCTCTCTCCCTCTCGCCGATAGGAGAGAAGGTGGAAATTGACTGCAGGATTTCCGGCCGGCCTAGACAAATTTGATTTTGCACCGAGGCGGCGGCGAGCGGCGCGATTCCTTCCACGGAAACTCCGCTGCGCTAAGATAATATCCAATATTTTACCGGCAAACATCGCTTCTTTCTCTCGGGCCCAGCCTTTCTCCCAGTTCCTCCCTTTCTCTCTCTCTCTCCCGCTCTCGGCGAATATAGTGCCGCGGGAAAACCCCGCTTGTGTGAAACCGTGCCAATCCTTTCCTTGACACGCACACCCCCACCTCTTCCGCCCTCGGCCTCTCTTGCGAATCAGGTATGAGATGGTGCGATGCGAGAGCCTCGAAGGAAACCGAAGAAACGATTTTCAATTCAAAAGCTTCTATAAATGCACGTGGTACCTTTCGCAAGGTTTATACGCCTTGAAACTATGGATCAGATTTAGGGAAGGAAAAGAGCGAGAGGGAGAGGGGGTGGGTCTGAAACTTTCCAGGTTCAGCAGTGAGCGTCCAAGTGGACTTTCCTCTCGCGCCCGTTAATTCCCGATTTCATGAGGCTGCTTTCGAGGCTAATTTATTCGGGGTGACAGGGGAGCTTGTGTGGTCCGAGTGAGTCGTAAGGGAACCTCCATCTAATTAGTGGTGGGAAAACAAGACGCGTTGCGGACAGGGAGAAATCAGCAGGCAGGATCGAAGTGTCCTCCGACACGAGAGGCCAAGGTAAAAAGGCCTTATGTGTCGTGGCTCGCTCGTAATTCGATTCCATTGGCGCGGGACATCTGCACGCCGTGGGCCAGAAACCAGAAATCTGAAAATCGTGCGCATCCCTGCTGTTCAAGTGGCGGCCCTGCTCTCGACGAACCCCAAGACAACGTCGAATACCGTGAAATCAGCCTTCCTCTTCCCACTTGCTCCATGCGATGGTCTCAGGATAACAAAGAGACCAGCAAACAACTTGACATTCCACTGAATGAATTACCTAAGCTTTATCGCCCTCGATAAAAAAGAGTTTCCACGAAATTTCTCTCCCTTCAATCCACGCGAACATAAACTCTCGATAGAAAAATCCAATTCATCCGTCGCCAATGTAGGAACGAATTCAATTAGCATCGTGAACTCTCATCAAAGTGTCTTTGATAATTGGTAGATAGAGGGAGCGAATTAGCCGGGTTCTCCGGCAGCATGAGAAGAGGCTGCCCTTCCGATCAGATCAAGAGCGATAAGTCCCCCGGTCACGGCGCGAGAGCGCCGATTAGTTTCTAAAGTTCTATTACAAACAGTCCGTCACCCTCGTGCTCCACCACTCGAGTCAAGTCCCGAATACTCGTTGACTCGCGGAGAAGAGGCTGCTAAGAAGATTTAACGATTCGAGTGTGCTTGTCTGCTGGTCCGGAGTCACGCAGTCTCACACAGGACTCTAACAGATTTCGAGAGGAAGCCTAGCACATTTAAAGTACACTTCACAGTCCGCAAAGTACATTCTCCGCCAACGACGAGCGAGTGATTTGCTTTTGGAGTTAAAAGCGAACCGAGCGATCTAGAACATTTCCAGTTGGAATTCCATGCATTTTGAGAGCAGCGCAAAAAATATTGAATGCAGGAACAAAGTGAGGAGAAAGAGAGAGAGGGGTGGAAGCAATGATAGCAGCGTACAAAGACGTTGAGGGAGGATGGGGTCGCGGGAAGGGGTTGTTGCCGGGATAAGCGAGGGGATGTGTCTGGCTGATGGAGCTCAAAACTGAATTAACCGAGGCCGCTCGGGGCCCGTGATCTCGCCGTAACCTCATCCCGCCGACCATTATCTTTGTCTTTGTATGCTAAACATTTTCCTCTATTATAGAGCACGAAATTCGAAGAGTCTCCTTTATCTCCTCACTTTCTCTCTTCCCGCTTTGTGAAAAACTCATGTGAATTACCAGTTCAATCAAATTAACTCGCAGCCGATGGCCCCAATTATTTATTGGAGTAATCTCAAACAGCTGAATGACGGAAGACTGAAAATCTTTTTGGGAGTACGCACGCAGAGGAATTGATTTTTATTCGCAGACTATTTCGCAGAGTTCTACGATTCTATGGAATCCAGGGAGATCAATGCAGATGTATTTTTAACACAAGTCAGGCATTTGGAGCGCAAGGGTTAACCCTTGAGTCCTGTATACGCGAATGCTATCGCTTCCTCGTGTTATCGCGCTCACGCGAGATAATTAAAACTAAATCCTCGATATCTAGAAATACATGATCCGATAGGGGGAACTTTTCTCCGGCTACTGTAATTACAGGTCCGGAAAAATGCAGGCTCAAGTACGGCTGTGTCACTTTGATATTGATAGGACCGACACGATAGAGCGTCGAGGCGCGTGGGGTTCGTCGCCAATCCCCGTTTATGACGACTGATAATGCAATTATTTTATCGGGGGCGCGTAGCCTTTGGCTGTGCCTCTTTCTCGAAATACATCGACTCGTCGGGTTGCAGCAACCTCGGTGTACGAAAGGGAGAAATCGGCGCGGTTCTTCAAAAACGCTCTGCCAGGAAGAGAAGTTGCTCGCTCGGGCGGCGAGTGGCCATCAAAAGGTTGGTTATAATCTGGCGAATGTCAGTCGCAGGATTTGCGCCGTCGGTGTCACGCTGTCTGCCGCGTCATAAATTGATAAGCCGGCCTTATACCGCGTATTCTTATCGATAACGAGCGCACACCGCCTCTGTGGTATCGCGCGCGGGCGCGCTCTCGCCACCTCTGTCCACGAGTCGAGCGGGGACCGTTCGCTTCTTCGAGGAAAATCGTATCGCTGAATTCACAGTTGTCATGGGATTATGCCTGTAAAGATGGATCGCTCTGACACACCGCCCTGCTGTTTCGGCTGCAGAGATACATGTTTCAGTTCGCCGACAGTTTCTCCCGTCTCCGAGCAACCGTCTCTCATAGTGATGGATGCGTTTATATTATTTCTGCATTCTAAAGTTGCCAATGTCGACATGGATGTCTTCTGCATCTAGTAAATTAATGTAATGCGTTTGGCAATCTACTGACCGAGTATTTCAATAAATGGTAGCGGAAGTGACTGGCAGTTCCAACTGCTCTGCGAACAATTTCACGGAAGTTGGAGCCAAGAGAATGAAGCCATAATGACCAGCAAGAATATTAGGGAGCAGAAGCCAGACTCTCATTTTTACGCCTCGTTCCCTTGAAATAATGATGCCTGCTTGAGCAAAGGTGTATCGACGTGTAAGGCCGTGTTCGATACATCGGTAGCGCACGGGGATCCGGAATATCACGCTGCGCAACACCGTTAGCGTATAATGAGATTACCGCGGAGCCCTTCGGACTGGACTGAAGGGCAGCCCTTATGCGAGAAAGGAACAAGGAAAAAGATCATTAAGGTAGTCCTCGTCCAGTCGAACCGAGGGCAAAAGAAGCATACGACGTTCCAATTAATGCTCGCTGTTGAAACGAAGGCTACACTAATTCTCGTTAGCTGTCGATTAATGAGCTCGATTTGCCACGCCGATGAATCATTGATTTATGATCTATTACACGACTGCCCAATATCTATTGGCCCTCTAATCTCTCCCTAACTGATTTTGACTTCGGCGAACTAGTACTTCAGATAACACTTAGGAGTGTTTGAATTGACAAGCTCCGAATTAACGTGGATTGGTCAACTCGAACATTCGAGAGAGAAAGAGAGAAGAAGTAGGAAAATTTTGAGTTCTCCACTAGCTTTCGCAAGGGATATTCTCGTCTGTTTTCAATGATTTGGCGAAAGTATTCAGCCGAGGGTTGATTCAACTCGCATTTAGACTTATAAGTGAGGAATCGGCATAGAATGAATATTGTTATTGCCGAGGGAAACGATCTTGTCGCATCTCTTTGGCGAAAATGAGAGATTCGAAATGACTAGCGGGAGAGAGGGAGAGAGGAGCAGGGTGAAAGGGAGTGGCAGGATTCGTAGCGCCCGAGGCAATACGGAGTGTACGGAGGGTGGCAAGTGTAGAAGAGGGGTAGTCGCGAGACGGGCGCATCGTCGAATAGGGTAAAGCGTAGGGTGCGTCGCAAGTGGAGGGAGTAGCCGACAAGTCAGCCGGGTGTCCCGGTATCCCAGGAGCTCCCTGGGAGCGGTAGTAGACCGGCGGGACGCCAGCGTCGGGACGCCGCAGGCTTCAGGGTGACCCGGAAGCTCCGCCCCTGTGGAAGTCGAGCCGCCAACCGGCGTATCCACCGTCTGGGACACGGTAGGAGGAGCCGCCGTGTGTCCCCCTGGCGCCAGGTAAAAGCAGTCCTGGAACCTTTGCTTTTGCTTTCCGCTCTTTAGTACAGCACTGGCTTTTGCTCGCTGACGTCCTCTTGCTCTTATTTCCTTCGCTGCCTTCTACACGAACGGACATATCCAACGTATTCTCTCTCGCGCGCTCTCACTCTCTGTGCCTACCGCTTTCTCACGCATACAACTGTGAGAGACAGACATAGAAACACACGCACACTCTCGCACTCGACTCGTGCCTCGTGTCTTGTGCGCTGCTCACTTGTGTGCTCTCCGCTCTGCCGGGACACACATGAGCCCTGCGAACACTCGGCTGGAGATCGCCATCCGTACAGTGACGTGTCATCATCCAGCGTCCAGTGTTAGACCGCGCGGCAGCTTGTTGTGAGTGCGGACTACCGTGTGATATCAAGATCGAGCATCTCGAAGCAGCGAGTATGGAGACCAAGATGGAACCTCTGACACCCCCGCACACACCACCCTCCATGGATAGGCAGATGCACCAGCAGGTGGTCCATCAGCAAATGACCAGCGCGAGCATGTCGCCGAGGTGGATCAGGTCACAGCAAGTCACTGGGAGATTCATCCAGCAGCAGCAACACCCGCAGAACGTCGGTGGATATCAAGCGGCGGTTTTGGATAACTGGCTGAGAGGTGCCGCGCTACTTGCCGTGCGAGGCTGTTGCCCGCAAACATCGCCGCACCCTTATCACCACGCCAGTCATCAGGCACTTTATCCCGCGCTTCCGGTCCCGCCGCCAGCATCCTTCGTCGCGAGGAGACTGCCCGGACAGCGGCCCAAGAAGCAGTTCATCTGCAAGTTCTGCAATCGCCAGTTCACCAAGAGCTACAACCTTCTCATTCACGAGAGGACTCACACTGACGAGAGACCCTACTCCTGTGACATTTGCGGCAAGGCCTTTCGCAGGCAGGATCATCTGAGAGATCATCGGTAAGTTTCACCCAGAGATTTACAACTGTCATTTTTATCCTTTCGATTGTTACTCGCTCTCGCCCTCCTCTCATGTTGTGTGTGTCGATCGTGGAAAGTAACCGGCTCAAACAGCCGCCAGATGATTCTCGCGATGATGACTTGCGCTCACTTTGTTCCCACTTTCGATTATCTCGCTCGAATGGTAATTGAATTTCGCTGCGAAGGTCCCTTTCTCACGCGGCTTGCTAGAACTGTCAGTGTGTTTGTTCCGCTTTTAAAGGAAAACCTCTCTAAATGAAACTTCTCTTTTCTATTACAGATACATTCATAGCAAGGAAAAGCCGTTCAAGTGCAGCGAATGCGGCAAAGGATTCTGCCAGAGCCGAACCCTCGCTGTCCACAAGATCCTGCATATGGAGGAGTCGCCGCATAAATGCCCGGTGTGCGCGAGGAGCTTCAACCAGAGGAGCAATCTGAAGACGCATCTCTTGACGCACACCGACGTCCCGCAGGACCTTCGCATCGAGGTCCCCGTGACGGGAGATTCGAGGATCGCCACCTCGACCACCGTCAAACAGATGTCCGAGACAGTTGGCGATTTCTCGCCGATTCAAAGGACGACGACCACCACCACCACCACGCCCAAACTCGGCTTCAGCATAGCGGACATCATGAGGCGTTAAGATCTCGTACAACGTTTCCGCCTGAAAGCGGACTCGTAGGAAAGCCGGCGAGGCCGAACAGCCCGTGTATCATACTGTACATAGTCTCTCGATGATACTTAAGTTATTTCATTCGAACTCGATGCGGCTAGGAACACTCTGCCAAAGTTTCTTGACTTCGCCACTCTCACGGCTCTCACTGTAAATATCACTTTTCTTCGTCAGTTTCGTCGCAAGATAGCTTCTCTATTAGGCGACCTTTGCGCCAGGTTCTTGGCACGAATTCCGGGCGGGTTATTTGGTAAAGGAGCTACTGGAAAGAAGAGTGAGGGTCCTTGAGAGGAAAGGGGATGGCGCGAGCACAGCTGTAATGGGTGGATATCTGTCGATCGATGGAGGTGCGAGGAGAGAAGCGAGAGGCGTCTGGTACCCGGGGCTGTGTCATGTAAATGTCGGTATCCCGGGATGATCCTCCGCGTGAATAACGAGGCGTCAGGCTATCTCTCGAGGCGTCAAAATAATTGGTCACTCTGGCCCGAGGCAGACAAGGATCGCGGGTCCCCGTGTCCCCAGGAAGCAGCCACAAGGTGTTTCCATATCGGGGCGTAAATCGAGTGTGCCACGTCCCGGGCGTCGCCTCTCCGTCTGTGTTTCCTCCCGAAATTAGGAATTCTCGATCAGATAAGCGCGAGGAAAGGGACACCTTCTGGTAGTAGTAGTTACCTATGCCACCTTTTCCCTCTTGTCTCTCACCAGTGACCTGTAAATAGTCCGGAGATCTCTCTCTCGCTCTTTCCATCTATCCGCCTCCTTCTCATTCTCGTTTAATCTACCCAACGAGTCCTGCTACCCAGGACCACCCACGTCCCTTGTACATATGCCTGGCTTATACCTGGTGCATCCAGGCCCGAGCGTCTTTCCCTTCTTACACAGCTTCTCGAGCAGTCCGTCGTCCCTTGTGCACTTCGCCTTGGTTCGCCCCGTGCTGTGTTTCTCTTTGTCTATCGTGATTCCTCATAACGCGCTGGTTGTGTTGTCGTTTAGGACTAAGATCGATGTGTACTCTAGTGCGAAAGCGGCGCGCGGATTCCTCGCGGAACAACGGCCCATTCTTCACACAGTTTTCCGTTCGAGTTGCGCGCTTCCGAGCGGGGGTTTTCCAGTATTTGCAACTGAGAGTATTCGAGCAGTATTAAGTAGCTCTGTTACGGTTCGCGACGTGTTATTATTGTATGTTATACTAGATTCTAGAAACGAGTGCAATTTAGGATAAGTTTCCTCGCGTGATTTCTGATAGTGTTAGGCTTTCGATAAGTCCCTTTAAGGTTTGTACTTGTACTTGTAAGCCCGTTGTTCCCGCTTGTCCGCGGTGTATTATAATGTATTTATAGAAGCGAGCTCGAATACGTGGACCTTAAAACTTAATAGACATACCAAAAAGGATGTGACGGGAGTTGAGGAAAGCATGGTCCTAGTCGACTGCACTGTATATTTAAGTATTGTTGTTATTGACTGGAAATAGAGACCTATTCAATGGAAATAATCCTGCTTGTTTGTGCCACCATTCCCTTTTACCATTCCTCGCAATTCCAACCACTTACATTTAAGATAGCTCGTATTTGGCAAATGGTCCTTTTTCTATTAATCAGTCGCATTAAGCTAGCTTGACTTGAACTCACTTTTATTGCAAGTAATATATTTCATACTCAAGTATATCAGTAGCTTCATATGAAAACTTAGAATTGTACTAGCGCACTAGTCTACAATGCGACATTCATCATTGTCAGAGCAATCTCTGTACTCGATCGCAAAGTGCGTAATTCACTTCCCGTCGGACAGTCTGAACTGAATTGCGCGAGAGTACAATCGGTGCAAGCGTTCAACTACTCTTTACCGGAGTCGGCCCAGCCCGTGAGAGGAAGAAACGTCACAGGTAAAGGAAACCCAAGTCAAGCCAGCGCGATCCATCGGAATTCCCGAGCATTAGCCATTTTCCCTGTGTCGTTAAGTCCTCGAGTGCAATTTCGGCCGGCAGGCAAAAGAGGAGTGCAATTGGCGAAGCGGCAGAGTATAAAAGCGTAGCAAGCGAGTACAGCAGTGAAGATAATTGTCGCTGGCAAAGGACTCGGTGGGTTCTTTCGTGAGGGCCAATGAATCGTCTCGCAGGGCCCCAGAGATTCGCGGCGAGGGGAGGTGCCGCATTGTCTGCGGGATTAGCCGAGAGCGAGCTGGTAAGCGAGAAGTGCCGCCCTTTCGATCCCTTTTTCAATGGGAAGCCGCTCAATTGTGCGGGCGACATTGTCGCCTCTCTCGCCCGCTCGTTCGCTCGTTCTGTATTGGCCACGTACTGACAACAATGGCCGGCCGTTAACCTGCTTGCCGTGCAGTTAACGCTGTTTAACTTTAATTAATTCGCCCGAGCGGCCACCCATCGGCCGACAATAAAGCATAATGAAAAAGAGGGTAAACAGGCCGGGCCTACGTGCCCGGGGACGGTTCGAGTCCCCAACACCCTTTTCGGTAGGGCACACATTGTCTTTCCCCGAGATTGACTCAACCTGGTTCCGGGAAATTGCTTCCTGGTCTTGTTTAGTCAGTGTCGTATCACCCTGCCAATTATATACCTGCATTTTCTGCCGACTAAACTGGCGAACACTTCGACATTCTTTAAATTACAAGATGGAGCCTCTGGAACTTGGTGATTTCACGGTCTCATATTTTACGTCCACGCTATAATTTGATCGGAAAGCAATCAGAGCTATTAGACCGGATTCATCTGCGAGGGGATTCCGGGTTTCCGACAATTCCTCGTGCGGGAGGATTTATCGCGGCAATGCCGACCGGGATTCGGGAGTGCCCAGGATAATTGCGGTCTTCTCGAAATCGGCGATAAGGCGGCCACGACCGGGAGAGGATACAAAGAGATACTCTTAGCCGAAGGATGCAGGTAGCCGGGCAAAAGAAAAAGATCGGGCCGAGCGCGACGGCAAGCCCTTGGACATGGACAGACTGAGAAAAAGGATGGGGGTGGGTCTGGAGGAGGAGGTACAGGTAGGTGGGGACCGGGCGAGAGGACTCCGTTTTGTACCCTTTACCCCATGCCCGCAGGTACGATTTAATTACAATAATCACAGCGTTACAGTTCCTGGTATCACGTGTTCCCTTCTCTTTCTAGGAGTTGTCTCACGCCGTGAAGACTCATCGCCCGCCGAAATTGAGGACAACCTTCTATTGTTGCAAAGTTATCCGCCACCGATATTCGATCCGTCTCGTTAGGTTTCTCGGCTTCCATCGAACCTCGCTTCTGCACTGTGATTGGAATCGCTTTTCGAAATGAGATTCGTGTTTGCCGGCCTACTTTAGCGTTTATGCGTGGCAAGTAGTTCTTTTGACGCGATACGCTCGCCGACAGATTGCCGCTTCAGCCAGTCAACGCCCACCTATCTAAGCCGCTCGTATCGCGATCTGCCATCGTTGATTGCGATTGAATCGCAGCCGATGATGGGCGCGGAACTCGCCGCTTATAATGACATTAGTTTCGGCAGCATGTCGCATCGCACTCCCCTCTTTTCATTTCAATATCAGATCGCACACCAGACAATGTTGATTGCGTCACAAATCATACGATTGGTTATCCTGTATGCATATGTATATCAGATGCACTTTATCGATCAGACTGCAGAGCATTGCACCCGACTTCCCGTGGAAAGAACCAACTTTTTCTAAATCATTAAATTTACATAGAAACAAGAAGAAATAGAATTGACCGAACAAGTATTAAGATTTTTCAGAAGAACGTGACAAAAGGCCCAATTACGTTAGTCAGCGTAAAGGAGGGCCGGCGACTGCAAAGGCCTAATAGGCGTATAAAAATTGGGTCTTTAGGGATTAACTATGTACCGAGGCCGGGGCCTGAAGAGGCTCGTTCGTTAAAAGGGAAATAAACTCGGCTAGCCCGGGATTACCACTGCAGGCGGAGGGTGACTTGTAAAGTCGAATTTTCTAAGGAGCGTTTTCCAGCAACTGTTACACATTTGCGCGGCCACCGCCGTAAATTAGGGCAGCGTCAGTACCTGTGCACTCGTGACTTTGTTACGGTTCGTCGTAACGACGCCCGTAAGGGGGTTGCCGCTCTTATTTCGCCGCGTCACCATAAACCCGGCCATTCTTTCGAGCACTCGCTCCCGCTCCCCAGGTACACGCGGCCGAAAATAGTGTCGTTTATTCTTTTACGGTTACGAGGTTGCCGGAAACTCGCCTCTCGCTCCGCCGGCAGCTCATAATTGCAGCGAGAGCCTCTAATAACGACGAATCCCGGGCGCAGAGAATTGAGAAAACGATGAGGAATGGGAGCACGAAGGAAGAGGCGGCCGAGAGCGGCCGAGAGCGGACTCCCTAATGAAAGCAGAGGACCCCCAAGGGAAGGAGAAAAATGGCACGTCCACCACCGGATTCTTCGACGTTCTTGCACCGATTTAGAAGTAGCAGTTTTATTGCGCCCCAATCCCACAATTGTGGGAATCGGCCGCACCGAATTTTGCCACTCGGACCCCGGACATCTGACCGCAGACCCACAATAAATTCAATCAGCCCTGCACTCGTTTTTGCTCATTCGGCAAAGTATTACGGCCGGTGTAATTGTGCCCGGGTTTCTTATGGCCGACGCGCTTCAACGAATAACAACTGTTGCCGTGTAACTCGTTGTCCCTCGCCAGCCGAGTATGTAATTCGGACTTTTCCACGACTGGCTCGGTTTTTTTCGGAAACCGAATCAACAGACATAACGAGGGCCCAGACCTGCTCCAATCTTCCACATCCGTTTATTATTAACTCTCTCGAATCCTCGGCGAAGAAACTAATCCTTTACAAGAATGGAGTGTAACAAGTCTGCTTTCACAGTTTCAACCCTTTCGATAGATTGCGAGCAAAGGGAAAGCGGCGAGGTAGCTAGGAGAAAAAGGAAGGCTGGCATGACGATTTGGGGGTAGCGGCTCCATGGTGATGCCGCGATTGTGCGAGTCTGTACAGTGGAATGTCGTGGAGGCGCCCGGGGTTCACCCTTCGGCCACTAAAACGCTAACCACAGATTTCTCGGTGGATTAGATCGGCCGCTCTCGGACGAAGCCCCGAGCTACGATTTGCGGGTAAGAGGAAGGAGAGCAAGAGCGAAGATGAACGGAGAAGGGAAGCTGCCACGGTGCCCTCATGGCTCCGCGCGCGTGTACCCTCTTATTAGGGCGTGAGCCTTATCTAAGGGTCACCGGGCCCCAGCGACCCCAAAAGTCCCACAGGTCCTACGGGGTACAACAGAATTCCAGAAGTCTCCGGTCACCTCTACGCACTCGCAGCCTCCCGCACTCTCGAGATCCTCTGTCTCCTAATTTCTCATACACCATCTCACTCTCCCCATTTCCTCTCGTCCTTTCCTACCCTTTCCCGGGTATTGACATGTTAAAACAATTTCCGACACAAGTGTAAAAGATCCAATTAATTAACATTCTTCTCCAAATTCTGGCAACCGAATTATTTACTCGCCGGCCGTAAAAGCGCTTCGATCGTCCCTTCGAAATTTTGTACCCCGGGCGCAATCGATTCTGTTAGTTTCTCCGCTCTGTTTACGTGGGCATTTGTAACAGAATTGTTTCAGCAGGCTGTACATACTTGCAACATGGCGCATTCCCGCCGAGAATCTTTTCGTTATTGGTAAGAAGGGTGAGGGGGCGAAGAAACAATAACTTTGGCAGGGAAGCAGATTGAAGGAAGGGACAACGCGTATAGAGAGATAGAGGAGGAAGAGTCCGCGCCGCGAGCTCATGGCCTGTGGTTAGGGCGGTGCGCGGTCCGCTCTTTTTTGCGGGCCGGCGATTAGGTAAACTGTCTGGCCGCGCGGCGCTGGCGGTGTGCCCACACTCTCGAGATACACTGTGGGGGCCTGCTATTAGTTAGTAGTATAGTTTAAACTCAGGACGCGCCGGGGGACGAAGGCGCGTCCAAAACAAAAGGACGGAGAGGAGGCAGAAAAAGGACTCCCCTCCCTTTTAAACGGCGCTAATTCGCGACTGTCTCAGGCGCCAGATCACCATTCCCACCCCCGTCGCGTTCTGGCCTCCTTATTGCCTCGGTGTCGCTCGAATGGGAGATCGCCGGGAAGGCTGGCAATCGCTCGGAACTGGAGATGTAGTGTTGAGAAAAAAGGAATCGCTGCTGGGGGTGGTTTTCCTAGGGGTGGTTTGTCAGTGTCTCCCTCGGGGCTGGCGTACTCTCGCGGTTGACTGCGATCGGTACGAGGTTAGCTTCGTTATCGACGGCGCCCGGCGTTCCGGCACCACGTAGTTTCTCACGGCTCCCTCCTTTATGTCGCCGGTGTCATCCCCCATCCTGAGCGCGTCTCCTTCCCACGGCTCGCTCCCGCCACCGTCCTTCGCCCTTTTCGAACCGCTGTCCCGCCAGATGCTGCCATCTACAGGCCATTCTCGCGGCAAACTCGAATGATCCAATACTTTTCCCTCGAATCCTATCAACAGTCAAACTAATTCAACTATCCAACACTTCTTCTAATGTTAACTTAACTTACTGCACAATTTTTGGGAGACAATGTTTATATTCCACTGAACTTGAGTTTCGTAAAACCATCGTCGTCTTGTTATTGATGGATCAAGTACAATTATAATTGAGTTAAGAATAAAGAAATGATTGAAATTTACGTCGCTTTGAAGTACAATGGAACCTTTGACTCTGTCCATGTTTCCATACGGAATCGAGATCATTTGGTCGGCCGTGGTCCCGAAGACACTCTGGTGGACATTCACATGCAAATGAGAAATCGTGCCGACGAATGACCGGTTCCCGCAGACGATCTGTCGACGCTAAATGTCCGTGGGCGTGCTTTTGCGCAATGGAAACAGTTTCGGCGGGTTATAAACGCGTAAATCCTGGGCAGACGGCGCCGATACCCGCGGATTATCGGCTCATAATTCATCGCCGCCCGAGACAGTGATTGTCAGTTTGTTGCAGCATTACATCCGGCCGAGGCCGCTTCGAATTCGAGTAATGGTTCATTACGGCCCGGGTGATAATCAATTCTCGAGTCCTTTGACTGGCGCGGGGCGAGTGCCTTTTAAAAGGCTTCTCGAAACTTGTGCTGCGCTGATTGAAAGTCGCGCCACGCTCGCTACATTTCGATCCTTTCATACATTCCTTAGCGCCTGTGTCTTAAGTACCCGAATATTAGTGGGCCCGCACCATCAACTTAAAACTTGAAAGAAATTTGCATATCATTATTACATGCCCAAGGATTCAATCCCGATCTACGCAACTCTTATACCCATCACTCCCAAGGCTTTCATTGCATTTCCCGAAACCCTCGTATTATACACGAGTCAGGAGAGCGAAAGAGAGAGAGAACGGGCGCGCGAATGGGCATGTCGACAGGGCCTGCCAGGGCGAAAGCGCTCGGCTTGGAGATCCGACCACTTAGAAACTAGACAAGTCGAAGGAAGGGAAAGGAAGGAAGCCGCGAGGGTAATGAAAGGGCCGCAGGAGCGCGTATCCGCGATTCGGCGACGGCGCTCGCCAGGGGAAGCCCGTGGAGGTGGAGGAGGCGGTGGCCAGTTGGCGGGAGGATGGTCCAGGAGACACGCGAGGTAGGGGAAGGAGCGACGGAGAAGGGCTGCGAAGGTACGGTAAGAGTCGCTCTCGGGGAGGAAGGGGGGCAGCTGGGATCCGAGGAGAGGAGCACGCGAGACGGGCAGGGAGCCGGCGTACTGTCGCGGAAGAGGCAGGGAGCGGCTCCAGGAATGAAGGAAGAACAAGAAGGTGCAAGGGTTACGCCGGAGACGTACGCACGCAGCGCCGCGCTTGACCGCGGCGACAAGCTCTCGCTATATCCGCGCGGAAGGGCCCAGCGGAGTGGAGTGGGGCTGGGATGCGGACGTACTCCACTTTGAGATAAAGCCACCAAGACACTGGCTCGAGTAGGTGAGTTAAGGCCGCGGAACAACGCGGCGGCGATAAGGGGCCCCGCAACCAGGAGAGCCGCATGCCCTCTTACGCCCGGGATATAGCGAGCGAAAGGCGGAGAGCCGAGGACCAAGTTAAAGGCACGGCAAAGGGGGTTAGTTAGGCGCGTGGGTCCACGTGCGTTCCCACGGTTTCGAGAGAGGCATATCGCACCAGCCCTCCGTTTCGCTTCTCTCCCTGCCGTGCCCTTCCCTCACTTCCCTCACTTCCCTCGCGCCTTTTCTCCTCGCTCCGCCGCCCGGAGTGGGAGAGAGGCCAGCTCTCGATGCTTATACAACATTATATACGGCTTTAAGTGTATGCAGACACCCACAGGTACCGAGTGAGGGACCGAGCGAGCGAGCGAGACCAGAACTCACAGGGGGACGGACCCAGAGAGAAAGAGAGGGAGAGGAGAGTACCTACGGCACTACCACCCTCTTGCAGATGGCCCGAGGCACGCGGGCACCCATACACCCCCGATTCCCGCGTACCTACGCCCGCAGTCTTTATTCCTCGCTAGCGTTGCCGGCGCGCTGACCCTTGACCTCCCATTACCGGCTCGCCCGACCGACGACTCGACTCCCTCGCACATGCAGACCCGTCGCCACGATATAGACGTGTGTACCCCGCGTTCCAGCTTCACGGCTCAATTTTGACGGTCGCATGCCTCGCGCGCCCTACCTCCCTCCCACCCTCTCCCTATGTGGTCCGCCCTACCATTTTGATACTTGAGACCGCCGAGTTGTCTCCCTTCGTTTCCCTCTCGCGCACCTACGACTTTCGATCAACGCGTTCCAGGATTGGAGGATTGGCGCGGTATGTAGCACTTGTCGGTAGCGCAATTTAATGAGGATCGACTGATTCGCGAGAATTATTGTCAAGAGTGGAAGAAGCTTCTAGTAAACGAGTGGCGAAGCCGCAGGGTTGTTTAATTGAGCCCGGCGGTGGATTAAAATATTAAGTCGCGCGAGCTGGTTCCTTCCTAGCAATTCAGTGTCATTAGGTAAGTGGCCGGGGCGAAAAGGAAGCGCACGGTTCCCTCGGCAATTTGAAGTAGGCCGGCGAATCCATTAGGTGGATTTCTCGGAGGCGAAAGGGGCGTTAAACGTGGTAACGTCGCGGAAGGATCGTATCTCTCGTGTTAACGACGCGGCTGCTCCTTCCTCCTCCTCCTCATCCTCCTCGCTGCTGATGCCTCCACCGAAACGGAAGGCCGCCACCACGGCATACCGAATCCCCTAAACACTCGGATGATTGAGTGGCGCTGAATAATGATCCACGCACCACTGCACCGAGCATAACTTAATGGGAGTGAGCGGGCGATCGGCGCCGACTATAATTGCACGCTTGAAAATCGTAAAACTCGCCCGAACCACCGGGATTCCTCGACACCCGCTTCGACGCGCACCTTGTATTTAACTGCACCGGACCATTATACCTTTTGGCCATTGGAGTCTCGAGCTGGCAGTGTGCTCGGTGGATGTAATGCGTGTGTGTGGAATGCCATTTCACTCATACAGAGGGAATACTGATTCGAATAGTCTTTGTCACTCTTGGGCTCTTCCGCATTCTGTGAATGACGTGCACGCGTTGCCGGCTTGAGCGATTAATTCGATTGAAATGTGTCAGTCGAGTCAGTAGATTTTCTATTGGCAATTATTCATGATTGCTTGCAATTGAGCGCCACCTTTCATGACGGGGAAACCTCCCGCCGTGACTTGTTTCATAGGGCGGTGTTGAACTCGGTGTGCTAATTGTAAAATATACTAATTATTGAGTGTAATGCTTCATTCACGAAAGCATTACAAGTTGATAGGGTTGGTGAGAGTAAGTCTGATAGTTGGAGATAAGGATTGGTTAGTTAGCCATGAGGATGGAGTGACAGAAGGAATTAAAATGGGAAAGAAGATCGGAGTGTCTGCTGGGGGCTCGGTCGTGGGGCAGCCGTCGTCGTGGCGAAGAAGAGGACGCGCTTGCAGATCTTCCCAAGAGCGAAAGCCTGGAACGGAGGTCACTCCTCCTCGTGGGAGGACCCCCAGGCGCCGCGTAGCCTCCCCCGTCGGCCTGGCCGGGAACCTGCAATGAGAAACAAAACCTCACGTAGCCGCATCGTCAGAGTACTCGAGGTCCCAACGGTCCAGCTCTCCCTCAAGGCCAGGGGAACCGTGGATCTTGCCCGATCAAATCGCATATTACCGCATGAATCTTAATCATTTCTTCCTTTCCACATCATTTAGGTCGACTAAAACTATTCGTTCTTTTACTTTCAAGTTAGTCTTTCAAGATTCTTTTATTAGTGACTCTGCTCCTGAATTATTAATTTAGTTATAAATAGTTTATCTTTCATAATTAATCGAAGTAAACCTTACGCATGAAGAAAAGAGTATTGTTTTGTATCAAAGTTTCTGAATAGAACTGTCCCTCCATTGAAGGAGTATTCATTTCCCGTCTCTTCGGCCTCTCTGTGCTTACGGCGAACAAGAAGAAGACTAAGTGTGCAACATTGCTGAACTACAAGGGACCACGGGCATAAATCTACCGATTGACTTTGTACCGGCGATCTGGAATGGGGGGGTTGGACGAAGGCGCGCGATGCATTATCGGCGCTTTGCCCGGCCCGATCGTGGATCGATCACTCGCGCTGAATTCCCTCTGATCTACAAACTCGACGAAACGATCGTCCTGGGCACCGGCTCGTAATCGGCTTGTACATCGACCGGGTTACACTGCGCTTACTCGTTTCTCCACTCCGGGGCCCCTTACGATCTAGTCTCTACAGAGGAATGCGTCTATGTAAATCCAGTGGGCATTCTGCGAGTCCTAAACTTTTCGGCATTTTCTAATCGCCGATGTTATTAGATGTTAATTAAAGAGATTATCGCTAATTGAGATTGAGCTTCTTTGTCAATACTGAGACTCCCTACATTCACCCAAAAGGAATTTGGTGTTTTTATAACCCATTCCCTGTCCTTCGTTCTGTCAAGTAGTTAGCAGGTGAACCCTCAGTGTTTTGTTAATTTGTGACAAGGAACTGAGTCTCCAACGAATTTGCAGCACGTCCGACCAATTATTGACTCATACTACTTACCCTGCTTCTATGACCCTGAATGACTGGAGCTCTGGTGTGTAGTTAGGAAAGCCTGCATTATGATTTCGATTATTATCAAGTCGATTCAAGTCAACAGATACTGGAGACATTGAAAGTTTTATAGTTGTCCCATTTATACGTTTCATTATAAGTAACGTCCATGTACTTACTTTGATAACTAAAAATGCCTATTACAAAATATTTTAGCAAATTTTATAGATGAATACTCGTATTTACGTTTAACGAGACTCCCCACCGGTATTTATATTGATAGTAATGTTTATCTACATGTGTCTACATCCTCGCGGCTTGTACTGGGAATGATAAATCTTGGAGGAATCTGGCAGGCCTCAAATTAACAATCACGCTGGAACGAAGAGCCGTTCCTTAAACATACGAGTAGTTAGCGCGGTGTTTCGAGGAGAAGATTGACTGTCGATACATTGGTAATGACGTTTGTTAGGGTTGCGCCACAGCCGGTTTCCCATAAAGCTGGAAGGAGTAGTAGTTGCCCTCGGATTTACGAGCGCGTAAATAATCCTCGAAAGCGAAATGGTGTGCGGAAATGGAAAATAAAAGGCGGCGGCCCGCGCCGCGTTCGCGCTGATTGCATTCGCTGTGCACGTAGGAGGCGAGCTACAAGCGAGCGACTCATTAGCTACTCTCTGTACTCGTAAGAACGAGATAATTAACGCGTTAAACCGGCGCCGCGTCAACTCCTCGGAACTCTTCCTCGACGTTTAATTAGGTATACCCGCGTGTTCCTGCTACTCCATTCGACCACCGGTGCATTCGACACGCGCTTGCCCTCTTCCCTTGGCCCTATCAAAATCTATACGTCCTTTATTTCAACCCTAACGAGTTCTAACATAATACTGAGCCTCCAAGGGAACTCGACACTTTTTCCGACACCTGTCACTATAAAGTCTTTGAAAAGACCTTCCAATTTCGAGATTAATTGCAAACTATTCAAGTATTGAAGAATCTCGAAGAAAGTGAAAAGCCGATGAACCCTTCGTGTCCCTTTTTACCATTTCACACAATGCGAACCTGCCACTTTCTTTTCATTCGTCCTAAGACCATTCGAGTTACAGGTTGCGGCTCAAGGGCGTAACTTTTTGACACTGTTCTATGCGTTCTTTTGGCAAGTGGGTACAATGGCGAGTAGATAAAAAGTTGCCATTGCTATTCGCGTGTCAGGGGCGATGAGCGGTTCGTGCAGAAAGGGCGCTCGCTACCAGGCATTACCGAGTCACCCTCGAGAGCGAAGGGCGACAGAAGAGTGGCAACAGGTGGTCAAAGCTACCATCGCCGCCCTTTGTCAATGAATAACGAAGTGGGCGTTACCGCTCGTGTTCCATGGGGTTGAAAAGAGCGAGACACAATGGCCACTGAGACAGAAGACGCTGGAAAAAGGCAACCTCCCAGCCTCCCGGCTTATTGAAAGAGTGAGAAAAGGAGAGAATAAAGAATTATTCTATGCCACCAGTAGACACTCGGCTAGATCTTCCCCTAAATTCCTCCTTTCAACTCACACTCCAGTCGATGATTCAGTGGAACCTACGAAATGATCCTAGCACAATGTGCTGCGAAATCCTTCATTCAAGGAGAATTGTGACGCTCACTGTGTTCACGCCCAAAGGATGCTGGGGAGCAGTCGATTGCGTATTATGCCAGTACAATCACGTATTTCCTGAGAAACACACAAGTTTAATCATAAAAACTATGAAAGACATGTCATCATTATTCTCTGCTGCAAAAAGAGCGAAATCCCCAAAAGAGTGCTGAAAAGCACACGCGCAAAGCGTGCGAGTATAATTCGGTTCTCTGAATAGTCGCGGCCGCAGTGCCATAAGTTTCAATAATTGGCCGGCACGTGATACGTCATTCGAAATGAAAACTGTCGGTGCGTAAGATCGCACTGTTCTCTCTTTCTTAATCTCTCTCTCTCCCTCTCTCTCCAAGTGGATGGCGGAGAGTATGTACCACGCAGAGCCGATGATTAAAATTGTAAATATCCACGGGCGACCCCCGGTGTTACGACCTTTGCGCGCCTTGGGCGCCCCACCGGCTCACCCCATATATCAGCGGATATTAGATTATGGTAAGAGAGGCGCGGGCAGCTAAAGGGCAGCGCGCGCATTCGCGCATACACACCTCATTTGCCGGCTTTGGGTGCCGAGCGCGCGTGCCATTTTTCACGCACCCGGGAGCTGCCGGGTTATCGGCGTTTTTATCGGCCTCTCACTATCGAGGCGCGCTTCGTGAATAATCGAGCCAATATCCGCCGGTACGCCGCGGCAATTTGTAGTCTTTATCGCGAGATTAAACCCCCACCCGCAGAAATTTCGGAGCCGCTTCGTGATCTATTAGTCTCCCTCTCTACTAGCAGCCTTCTGAGTTTCTCCCGCGTGTGCGATCGTTAAATTTGTTGAGAGGTTTCGGATTGTGTTTTAATGGGTTGACACTGGGCTGACATTTAGCCTAGTGTGTGTGATAAATTATTTGTCAATTGACCGTTCAGTCGACATGAGTGAATCGTTGCTAAAAAGTAGACTGATGGATAAGTTGTTGAGCAGAGTTAATAACTATAAGTAAAGGTATGTAATTTAAAAGAAATCTCGAATTTCAGCCGATTCTTTGCCTCGGCAAAGAAACCAAAGCATACGCGTAACACATAAATCACGCATTTTATTCGTTGAGCTATTCGATCGTCAAGGATGCAGAGATGAGCGAAACATTTCATCGATAGAGAGGGCGGGCGGCCGCGGGCGAGCAAAAGGAGAAGAAGTCCGGAGGATACACGCACGGGGCTGTAAAGTCGTCGCAATAAAGCGTCCGCGGTACTTTGGTGGGCCGGGCCGGCTAAAAGTGGAGCTGTACCATGCCAGGTTGGTCCGAGGGCTCTGCTCGGTTTGTCCGCGGTGGCCTTCGCGGCGTGGGTGTATCGACGGGGACAAGATGAACGCTAGAACACGGTGCGCGCAAAGAGCGGCGTCCTCCTCTCCTTCCTCTCGGCAACGCTCTCTCGGGCCCCGACTTCCAGCCCGGTAATGCATGGGTTTTGTGTCGCGGCGGGCGGCACACTTTGTAACGACCGCGGCCTTTTGACTCGATTAATCTTCCACGTACGTGGATCCATACACAGAGAGAGCCACGCGCGAACGCGCACCTTCGATACACACAAGTGCGTCTTAGGGAGAGAAGGTGAGCGCGCGAGAGCGCGGCCGTCTCGCCGAGCGGCGAAATACACTCGGAAATAAAGTGTCGTGCTGCGCGGATGGGAGCCGCCGAGGCGGAGTAAGCGCCACGAAAATATTGCTCGCAGGCTCTCACAAGGGACCCACACACCCCCACACCCCTTTACCACCTTCGAGCGATGCCACTTATTGTCAGGTGACGGACCCCGTGACCCCCTTTGTCCGCCGACCCCGAAGCGATCCCGGGCCCGGTCCTCGCAGCGTCTCCAGCGACCTGCCTCCTTTCGAGCTTCTCGCTGACTCATCTAGATACATATAATGTTTGCCCTCCGATCGTTGCGTAATGTTAGTTTGCTTTGACCATTGTCAAGATTTCCTTCGAGGGCAGACGTCGCTCTCAGCGTACTACACACACATACGCACACGCCTTTACACGATTTGACACCGATCGGTTCTCCTCAAGTTTGACTCGGAGGATACCGGCGTTTCGAAATGTCACGGACCAATTGGGTAATTGTAATTTGACTGCGTTTGGACATACATTGTCGATGCTCGCATGTAGGATTGAATGCCATGGGTAAATAAGTCCGGCGAATAGAACAATTCAAATTACTGAAGATATTAAAGTACATAATACCAATAACTTTCAACAATCGCTGAAAGCCCCTCAATTTCCCCAAGAGGGAATTGTGCAATCGGTTTTCCCATAAGTTGTTGACTCAAAGGCGCAAGTTTGCAGAGCGCAGGAGATTCCTCGAAACGAGGGGGGATTCCTCGGAATGGAAGGGAAAGGGTGCGCAAGAAATGGTTGCGTCGGTGGCCGGCGCGCGGCGTCTTGGTCGATTTCTGTTGTCATCGTGGCGCGGAGATGGACGTGAGAATGCGAATTCGTAGGGAAAAGGGGAGGAGAGCGTAAGAGGGCTCGGCGGCAGGCCCGGTATCGGTCGGCAGGCCCCGAGCCGGCTCATTACCAGCAATTGTGGCCGAACGGCACCCCGCAGTGTGGTACACGGCTGCACCGGCCCCCGCCGACCTCGGCCGCGGCCCCCGACGACTCGGAGCACTCCACCTCCCCGATCCCACCTCCAAACCCCTCGCGCACGACAACGGAATTTAATTGCTCGATCAATCATTATTTTCGTCGGCCGCCGATCGCCACCGATCGCCCTCGCTAGACGCGTACCTTAACTAGGCCCTTAAGCATAAATTGACGACTACTTAAACTGAAGCAACTACTCTAAACCATCGACCCTTCACGGTACCGAACACAGAATACATGAATCAGAATAAGAGAATCGTGCTCGATGGCTTTCGAAAGTGTAAACCTTCGCGAGTCACTAATTTCAAGGTGTAATTTCTAAATTAATTACAATAATCTTCATTTTAAACTAGTCAAACGACCATCAAACTGCAATGCGGATCGCAAGATAGTTTGTCCGCGTGAAGGATCGTCGACTGTGCTCTCGCGCAACGCGCGCTTTCTACGTCGAGGCGGACCGTAACCGACGCCGACGGTAGGTTTCTTCTTCGCGCGATCAAACGGCTATCACGGATCATTTCCGGCGCAATTGTGGCGTTTTCTTCTCAGTGACAGGCGGCGCTCCCACGCGGCAGCTTTCTACTTTTGCTATTGAGGAATACGGCAGGGCATTACACACTCATAATCGAGCTCGTTCGTCACCGAACGAGAGGGGGCGGTATCAAGGCCCAATGACGGGGCCCATTGAAAGCGCGATCGTTCCGGTGCACGAAACTGAAGCTAATCCCCGCATCATCATGACAATGGCAGTCGAAACAGACTCTCTCGTAAAGACGGAATGCCGCAGGCGCGCGCGCGCGCCGCGAGACTTCTTTGATGGCCGCGAATACACACGTCGCATCAACCGGCGATGGAGAGAGAGAAGGAGAAAGATAGAGGAGAGGGGGAGATGAGGCGATCAGTTGGTGGAAACCGAGCAAGAGTTATGTACTGCTCTCTGCAGAAAGGCTCGGAGAGACAGCGTGGAGACAAAACGAACCACTTCTGAACCCTTTTACCACCATTCTCCACGCTCTCCTTCTTTCTCCGCTCGGCTCTTTCTCGCTCGCCTTGCCCCTCGGATCCTCGCATCATTAGCACCGTTGGTAGGTGGATGGTCCCACGTGCACTTGGTGCCGGGTGATCCTAATACAAACGAGCACTTTCGTAATCCTCGAGGCACCAATGTATCCTGGAGAGTGGGCCTACTCTTTCATGTGCATTGCGCATCATTGCTGGCTAGTGTCCTGGAACCATTAAGATTCTAGGAGTACATTCCCCAAACTGTCACTGTAATCGACCAATAATCAAGAGATTTTCTCTTCAAATTATTAATGAAATCATCAATCGACAGAGAGCAGTTTTCGCATGCTCCCAGTGCAGTGAAAGTGTTCGCATATTTCATTTAAACGCGCGAGCCATTCATTTCTCGCTGCGCGCAACTCGGAGTCGAGAGTATAAGCAGAGTCCACCTTGAATCAACAGGGATGATTGATTCTCGGGCGGAGGGTGAGGGTTGCGCGAACGAAATGGATTGAACATGTGGACCACCTGGTACACGCGTGTACACACGCATCGCCGGCGAAATGGGTGGCACGGCGCGGGGCCCCGGCAGTCCTGCTCTCTTCTCGCTTTCCGAGAAACAATCTGTTATAGTTCTCCGGGTGAATGGCGAAACGTAAAAATACCCCGGTGTTCCCACGTGGCGGAGTCAATGGAGCGAGAGGACGGCGGTGCGGGGGTGGGGATGCGAGGATGCGCGTCCTGGGGGCGGCGGCGAGGGACGCAGGAAAAAGAGACGAATCCTTGAGAGGCAGGAGAAGCTCGCGAGAGACGGACTCGCTCGCCACGAGTGAGAAGAGGCCCGGAGAAAGAGAGGGAGAGAGTCGAGAGAGGAATTTACTCGTGGAAGAGGGAGAAAGAGAGAAAGCGCGAGGCAAAGGACCTAGCGGCGGAAGGATTCGTCGCGGAGTGCGGTTTTCAACGAAGCCAATTATTAGACGCGTCTCCTGCCCACCAGATGGAGAAAAGGTCCTGACGATCGATGTAAAATACTCGCCGCTTTCGATCCCTTTTCTCTTCCCTTCGTCCGCCCGTGTCTCTCACTCTTTCATTACTCGCCAAAGGATTCTGCAAAAATGTCTGATTGAATCCTCTGGAATTTCAGAGCACCAGAAACCCCCCCCAACGCCGCACTCATTTTCCACAGTGGGAAAGCGTGAACACACCTAAGAAAAAGAGCAGACTATTATCCTCCTATTATAAAGTATTTGCTCAGGCTTCTTTAGTCGAGGGGCTATTGTCAGCATAGAAATCTAACTATAATAAGGCACCTGCCCACCAGGAGATTCCCCCGAGAAAGGGGTGCAACTGGCCAAAGGCATCAGTCAAGTGTCGGAGCCACGTGCATCGGCCAGTTCATTCAAGTAAACCTATTCAGGCTGCGCTACATTTTTCTTCGGCCGGGCCCCTCGGTGTCTATCATTTTCTCTTCAGGCCCCGTTTGTGCAGCCGCGTGCAGCGCCGCACTTCAGACGGAACGAAATGAATTGACTCGCGTCGTTGGAGACACGCGCGCCCGCCGCGCTCTCGTTCCCCCTTTTTTCGGCCGCTTCCTTTTTAATCGTACTCCAAACTTTATAAAAGCCCGAGAGCGTGCCGGCCAGTGAGACGGCATTTATTAGGGCGCGCCCGCCGTTCGCCACTGGCACAGTCGACCTTTTGTGTTAATTTCACAAAATCTACTTATAATTTTTAATCTGGAATTATGGAAAAATTCAAACATAGTTGCATTGTTCTATTTTCCAGTTGAATTGTTAATCTAAATTTCTAAGCGACAACTGTAAGATTAATGGGATCGCGTGAATTTGTTAAAGATGACGGAAGGCCTGATACGACACGGGAGACGAATGGTCGATCGAGGGAGCCCGGTACATCCTCCGAAGATGCCCGCTGAATTACGAGCGATATCGAGGGAGGGCCCGGCCGATATAATTAAGGAGGCGATCATCCTCCGCATCCTCGTGTCTCGTCTCTCAGGAATCCAAATTTTATGTCGGTATCATAAAAGCGCATGACGACGTCCAAGAATTAGGACGGCACTCCTCGTCGGCCTCATAAGGACCGTCCGCGATACATAAACTCTAATTTACACCGCGAGCAAGCCGCCGTAATCGAGCACATTAACATGCGGAAATCCTGGGATAAACAGCTTGAATGCCCGCTGCATTAGGTATAAGCAAGCGGATCTTCACAACCAAGACATTACCGCCGAGAATATCCAAATCTATAAAACAGTCATCCCTAAATAAAACGGTGCCGTCATTCCGTCACTTTTCTCGTAGCAGCTCGACATAAAATCGTCACCAATGTTACATGCCGCGTGCGATCTAGCTGTGCTTTGTGTACGAGGGCCTCGGCGAGCCAAGCCTTCCGTTAACAATCGCCCGAAAGAAACAAGAGCAGCGAGTGTCTCCGAAATAAGGCGAGCCGATGCGAGTTGGGAGGAAGAGAGAGAGAGAGTGGGGTTTATGGGGAGGAGGTCGGGAGGGAAAGGGGCGCACGCGGATAAGGTGGAGGAGTTCGTGGGAGTGGGCGAGAGATACGGATGAGTAATATGGGTTCCCGGCTACCCTCACGGGGACGTCGGGCCGTCGGGCGTCGGGCCAAGGGAGACGAGGGTGTCGCGATTCCCCGCTGTGCATTGATGGCCTCATCTAGCCTAGGAGACCTCGGGAATTCAGCGGTAATTACCTTTTCCATCGGGGGCCAACGGCGACGAGGAGGTTTCCTGGCGCAGCTGATTCTGCGTCGGCGCGAGTAAAGGCCTCTTAACGTTCCGCAGCTCTAAGTTCCGATGCCGAGGCCTCCTCGCGCGCCGCCGACTCCTCATAATGATCCCGCGAATTTATCCCTCCCGTGCGATCAAGACGCTCCCCATTTTCATTCACCTTCCAGCAATTAAGCCGCGCCGAGCGCACGCGCCCCTTAAAATTCCGGCTTTACGGCACCGTGGCGCGCGTGCCCGCGCTATTTGAACGCGAGGGACTGGGAATTAGCGAGATCCTAACTCGCCCAACTATACGCCGGCTGATTGCATAATCATCGTTTGCGGGACGACGATTGCCCGGGGAATTTCCGTAGACGTCCGGGAAGAAATAGGAACTGGTGGAAAATTTCCTATAATCAAGCTTTGATTTTTAGTCATTCTTGATATGTATGATCAGATTCTGATGTACTGGATGGTGTACGGTATGGGATATTACTCGGCTATCAAGGACGGTTAAATTAAATTCGGTGTTGCTCGCGCCGCGGTGCACCAAGCAACGAGAGGATTAATGGTTTCATTTGTAGCTTCGATTTAGGGCTTCGTTAGCGGCGCCCTTGTGAAATTGAATACATCTATTTTCTCCGGGTGGAAGTGAAGATTGTTCGTTGGTCGAAGGTACGATTATCGGTGTAAGTCGGAATTAAAGACAGGCCGATAGTTTATTCACATTGTTTTTGCTCATCAGTCAGTTTCCCATGAAATACGGTCAAGTCGATCTGCTTTTAATCTTTGATGCGAGGACCCACTAGAAAGTCCTCTATGCGGCGGTCCCACAAGGATATATCTGGCTGGCTGCTCGGCGGACGAGCGGGCGAGGGGCGAAACAAAAGCAGGAATAAGGTCGACCCGCAGGAGTCAGGTGCTAAATAATTTCTGTCCTGAAGGAAGGAAAGGAGCGGCCGGGGAACTGCTATCTTCGATTCCGGCGTGGCTATCCACTAGCCACATGACGTGGATATAAGTTACGAGCGTTCGAATAATTACACGCTTTTGGAGCCGGGGCCCGAGAGAGACTCGCGGTCAGCGCGGAAGGCAAAAGACAATTTTACGCAGCGGGGCACCCACGTCCCTGGCGACCCGGTGGCAACCTTCTTTCCAGCGGCAACTATTTGCCCCACAAAATCGACAGCCTCCTCCACCGGCCCACAGAAACCTGCTATTATGGACCGAATCGTTTTATCATCCGTTCGGATTTCAAAGGACTCCTAGCTCAATTCCCCTTTCTAGACGCACCGTGCTCTACTGCAGTCATATGCCAAAGCTGCGATACATATACATTTTTCTATGAAACACTAGGAAGTGGGCTTTCTTTCCTATTGCCAATCAGATGATAGGTAAGTTGCATTTGCAGTCAGAAAGCGTGTCCATATTTTCTCCCGCAATAATATGTAGAGAGGGAGCTTGTTGTACTAGGTGTTGATCGAGCACGCGATTAAGAGTGGAGAAGGATGATGGGAGAGAAATTCTTGGTCACACCGTGGAGATGGAGGCATCCGAAGCGAGTGTTCGGCTGGCGCGTTCCAGTAGGCGATCATGGAGACTGGAGTGGCGTGGTATGCGAGAGACATCAGTCAGGCCGGGAGGAGGACGCGTAGAGTGTTCATTAGTCGATTCTAGAGGGCGAAACGGTACCAGGCCGGCGCGTCGGGCTTATGTAAATCAGTCGCGGCGTAATTGGCACTGAACGAAAAAGCTAATTACCGAAATCGTGCACCCGGGACCCCTAGGACCCAGGGCTCCATCAGCGCGCAGCGGGATATCGCGACAGGCCGGGTACCGGGTCCAGCTTGCTCGAGCTCAGCCTCTCGGGCGTACACGATCGCCCGAGTCCGATATACGACTACCTGCTTCTCGATTATATGCGCCAGCCGCGCGCTACCCGCGCGGCATCGCGTCGAAAGTGGCGAAAGAGATATATTTGGACCCCTTCTGCTTCGTTTTCTCGGCCGTTCATTCTTTCTCGAAATAAGTAATGAATAATATCGTAAATCTCCTGGACCGGGCCCCGCGTCACCTCGCTCCTTTATTTTCGGAGCGTACAAGGAAGCTCCGCCGGTTACCGTGATATACTGGTGCCCACCTATGACCCCGCCGACCGACGCGACGCTTCCTTTTGCTCTCTTTCGCCTTCACTCCCCCGACGCGCTCTCGCCGGCCGAAAAGTGATTTCGGAAATTCTCCACGCGCGATTCCCCTCCGAGCTTTCCCGCTTCAAAGAAAACCTAAAAAACAAAAACGACGCTTCTTAAAGGTTAGAAAATAAAATCGCTTTGTAATCTCGTGGAATGAAAGATCGAAGGATTCAAAGAGCGAGCGAGTCAACCGACGATCCCTCAAGCCTTCAATATACTCGCAGTGACTAATCGATGACTGCCAAAGTGCGCGGGCTTCCCAGCAGTGTCTGACGGGCCCAAAGAGTCAAAGACAAAAGTGGTCTACCGAAGAATCCACACGGGAGTAGAAGAGCGCGAGGGGTCGAGAGCGGCTAGCGGGAGATTGGCTTCCTATGACGTCAGCCTGCGAAATTCCATATATCAAAATTCAGAGGACGGATCGGAGAGACGATGAGTACCAGGGCCGAGGAGTGTTCAAAGGTAATCAGCGGGGGTCCGGACTCCGGAGCGGCGGAGGATGCGCGCCTACGCTCAACGACAGCCGGCTCTCGCACTCATAATAGTTCGTCTCCAAGAGCAACGAGAGCCAACGAAAGCGACGGAGATGAGAAAGGGAGAAGAGTTCCGCGCGGACGCCCGGAATTCGTGGTTTCCCTTAAACGGCAGCTCCCTCGTGGCAGGTTCACCCCTTTTCACAAGAAAAAACATTATTAATCGTCGCGCGGCCCGCTGAAAAGAAGCTAAAGGGAGGAGCGGGAGGTGGAGGACGAGACGCGGAGAGGACGGGGAGGCTGTAGGTCTGAGGGAGCAAGGACGAGAAGAGTAAGGATACTCAGGTAGCCGGGGGATCCTTTGACCTATCCACCGGCTGTCCTGCGGGATACGTCTCGTGAGGTTCCTGTCGAGAGGTCCACCTTCTGTCTTTTCTCTCCTGTCGGCGGAATTCCATCGGCCGGTAAATTCGTAGGGGGCGGGGCCGAGCTGGACCGCGAGCAGCTCCCGCGCTATTCATTCTCCCCGAGCCGAGAGAATGGGAAAATTAATAAGTGACATCTCACGGAGAAAAGGCTTCTTTGCGGCGGCGGCGCGAGGGCGCGCGCGCGCGCCTCCTCTCCCGAGAAAAAGGAAGGGAAAAGGAAGACGCATCGACAAGGATCCCCTTTATCCTTCTTTCTCTTTCAGTTCATCCTCCACTACTGGTGCTGCTGTTGCTTTTTCTTCTTCGTTGTCTTCCTCTCTGCCGATCGTCCTTTTCGTCGTCCTGCCGCGCGGCGCGGAACTCCTTTGTGTCTTCTGGCGGCGCTCTGCCCTTTGTCAGCCGGGCGAGAAACGAAACACCTTGTCTTAGGTCGCGCGCGTAACACAATGGCCCCCACGATAAACCGTCTCTAGTAATCCGGAATGGAGACGAGGGCAGAGCTGACAGTCGGCTCGATGAGCTTCGCCCTCCCACCCCAACTCCCCCCCCCATTCTTCCTCGGGCACACACCGCTACATGGTATTAGGGGAACGTGTGCCGATTGTAATAATTATGGAGAATGACACTGAACCTGTGTTCCAGCTGGAACGGGCTTCACCTCGCCCTTTATGCCTCTTCCCCTTTCAACGCCGCGACTGGCGGTATTCTGACTCTATTGTTACGCTCGCACGCTCGGATCATGATACACCCAGTCTTCCCCACCCAGAGCTATTATAGCTCAGGCGAGTAAAAGTACATTTGCTATGCTGCAATTCGATTTTCCTCGCGATTGAGGAGGCCGAATACCGAAACTGATTTAGCTTCTAATGAGAGCGTATTAAAATTGATATTAAAATGTTTTAATGCACATTTGATCTTGTCCGAGAGTTTTACTAAGTACTGAAGATGATATCGCAACTGAGACCACTTGAGACCTATTAGGCGGGCCTTTCCGAAAGTTCATCGCAATCATCGGCGCTCGAAATCCCTGCTCTTCGGCGGCTGGCGAGAAGTACGAAGTTGGCAAAATGCATGAGGAAGGAGGACACGAGCGGAGGAGCGGGCGAGCGCGGCGTGATCTCACCGAGGGTGTACCGTTCGAAAGTGCCCGAAGGATATTGCGGGCGTCGTCCGATGGAAAAAAGATCCGAAGGATCGGGCAGCACTTCCCACGAAGTGTGCGAGAGCGATCAATGGTGGAAGCGGGGCCGCTGCATGACGAATGGGAGCGCAGCCAATTTAGATGCATAGAGGTCGAGCTGTCGGGTCGCCCGGGCCGACCTGTCGTGTCTCATTCTCGCGGTGCCCACTCCCTCCGAGACCTCGAGACTTGCCTGTAACGAGGACGATCCTGTGACTATGCAACTCCACCCTGTCCCCCCTTCGGCCCGGCTCATTATCAGCAAGGGTGCAACGCCGGCAACGCTCCCTCCACTACTTGACATTTGACGTGAAATCGCCTGCTAATGAACTGCCAACCGCTACTACCATTCCTCCGCACTGGCGTCGGAGCTGAGGATCTTAAAGGGTTGCTGGCCACAGCCTGTGCAGTTGTGCATACCACTTTTGAGAAATGTTGCAATGTAAGTGAAAGCTTGAGTCCTGACAGAATGATTCCGTGGATTAGACTTTGATTAGATGATAATTCTTTTTTTAAATTCATATTGGTAATAGTTGATACTTATGAATTAACCAAGTTGTATTATCGCTTGGTATACCAGTAACAAATACTCGAGAGGCTAACTGGAAGGTAGTCAGAGGTAAGACGGTATTTATCGTAACTCTACACTAAACGTGGAGTTACAACTGCTTTCATCTGAAGGGCGATCGGGAGGGTCGAACGCGTGGCATCCACCTTCGCCCGGCGAATCCCTCGTCCTGGGTGGCGAGCAAGTAATTACGATCACGAAATATCAGCGATCGAGCCAGTGATTGGCCGGTTACGTCTGTTGCCGGGATAACGAGGCTCCGGATGCGGCAACCGGTGGAGCGGAGGATCAGAGGGCGGCGAGAGTAAGAGCGGAAAATAAAAGCGAGCATCGGCGACGGGCGCGGTGGCGTGGCGCGCGCGCGCGAGAGAGCATTGCGTCTTCATTATAAATCCTGAGAATCACCCAAATTGATAACGGCATCCGAAGGCTGCCGTAAGCGAGCGCGCAAGAGCCCTAAAGAGGGCTCACCTCCACCCCTGCCCAGCGGGGTGTCCGCTGCCTCCACGAAATAAGAAGAGGCCACCTCCACTCGCTTCTCCTCCTACCGCGGCTATCCAGCCTCCAATATATACCACATCCTCCCCCTTGGCATGCACACCGATGCCGGCCGGCGAGCGGAGGAGCCCTTGGAGAAATTTTTCGAGCCACCGCGCCAGCTCCTTCTCTTCCTTCCTTCGTAACTGTGATCGGCCACCGGAGAGTTATGGCTGCTGCTGCGGCGACGAGCCGCCTCAACCCGAGTGAGGCATCTCACAATTGGGATCCTTTGACAGCCTTTATATTGTGCCCAATAGCCAATGATTGTTCTCGGGGGAGATGAAACCTTGGGGACCCGATGGGGTAAGAGTCCCCGAAGAATCCCTCACTCCCGATAAGCCTTTAATCCGCGCTCTCTTGGCCAATGAGAAATGCGCATATTATGCAATATTGTGATCGAGGGATCCTAAAAACGGCAGGTGGAACTGGAATAATGGAGGTTCCTTTGAAGTAGGACAAGTGAAAACTGGAAACCCATTAAGCAGCCATAAATTTCTGTATTAAATATGTCTCAAGCGGGTTCCTAGCTATCGTTGCCCCACGGGGTGCCGAGCTGCTATTAAACCAAGTGAGAAGCGTTCCCGGATTCCTGTCTTTTTCAAATGGCCCCTTGTACTCCACCTCCTTTTCCAGTGCCATCCAGTAGTCCTCGCTACTCAAAGACTATGCTTGACCGGTGGTGTAGGGGGCTGTGCATATGTTCACAAGCGATAGCAGCAGGAGCACAAGTGGAGTCAGAGCGGCGAGATTTCCTGGACGATTCCCCGAACGGTTTCACCGGGCGGAGGAGTCCCGGAGGATCGAGCCTGGAAGCCGCAGCCCGGTCCAGCCGGTGCCGGTGGAAGATTCATAAATTATTTCAGGAAAAAAGGAGGAAAAGTATTTCCAATTACAGTTTTTTGTGAAGGGTTGCCGCGGGCCACGCGGCAGGGGGTCCGCTTAATGGCGACCCGCGCTCGCCGCTCCACCTCCGGCTCTTCTCCGGCCTCGTCTTCCTCGTCTCCGTCGCAGTCCTCCCCCTCCCCCGCCACCTCCGCCTCCAACTTCTCTTCTCCTTCGCCGTCGTTGTCGTCGTCTTCTTCTTCTACTTCTTCTTCCAGTGATCTCTCGCCCTCCGCCTTCGCCTGAGTACAGGGTCCTCTGGGTCCTCCGACGCCGCCAACGCGCTATTCTTTTTCTCCCGACTCACCCCCCACCCTCGGCGACGCCGACGCTACTCCTCCGCCCTCCAGCTTCACCTCCTCGTCCACCTCCTGCGCGTCTCCTCTTGCCTTCCCCGCGGAGAACTGATGGACACTGGTGACACGCTCGGTGTGTGCTCGGTATCGATCATCGGATCGTCCGGGTTTCGTGCGCCGCACCATTATCCGGGGCATGGGACCCCGACGCCCGACGTCTTTGGGCCTGAAATGCGATAGCGCCTATTCCGCGTCGCTGATCCACGCACGCCAATGATGCCGAACGACTTTTTCCAACGCGATACCGATTCCGCGGTATGGACCACTCGTGACGAATGATCGGAGCCACGTTTACTTCTTTCTCCAAATGGCTCCGGGTGAAGCTACCAAAATCACGAGGCGAATTCCTTGAGGACAGATTTCGGCCGCGCCGTTTACAATCGATTTAACGGCCAGTTAAATTACGGTCCCGCTTGTACCGGTGACCCCGAAATGACCCTCCGCCCTCACCCGTAACCCTTTGCTACTCATATAACATAGCCTGTTCGTCTAAGTCCTCCCCACTGGCACAGACAAAAATGCAGAAAATTCTTTGGGTTTTATTGTATTTAATGTCAGAGATCTTTTTGTTGTTCGACAGGAGCATGGTGCTGTAAGTTTGACAAGAAGAGAAAAAACATTCACACCGCGCTCACGGTTATAAATCCCGATTATCGCAAATCGTTGGAACGTGCGAAGACGATCATTTGGATTACTGTAAAAACATGAGCGGCTGTTGGCCCTAATGGGCGCGGGAACCGCAAGACACTGAGAGTGGTGTCACGGAAACCGCACTCCTCGGATTTACAGTCCTTGCGGTCGTTTAGACATAATCTCGCGTTAGTTTGCTCTATGCGGTTTGGAGTTTGGGGTGGACTGTGGCGCGGACAGCTGGGAGGGCACAAATCACCTGGATTTCAGCCTCCCCGTAAATTTCTCGCGTTTCCAATAACAAACATCAACCACGTCTTTGCGGTTTTATTTAGACTTGTTCCTCTATGCTTTCGACCCTTTCGATTGACATTTAAATAATAATTGTACGATATTCTTGAAGCAATTTATTTGGGATTGAATGGTTTGGTCCAAAGTGCTTCGAAAGCAAAAGGAATAGTCGAGTTTCGATGACTTTACTTGAGGAAGTAGCGCGGGGTCCGAGCGATTTGGGAACACACACGCGGTCATGTGCGTAGGGGGAAGACGGACATAAGCGGGCTGCCTTCATATTTCTGGCAGAACTCCATGCGGTCGCCGCTCGTGTAGCCCCATAGGCAATAATATTCATAATTAATAGGTCGCTGCTTTGTGACTGACAGCGAATACATATATTAAGCAAAACGTAGAAAACTTCGAGGGAACCGTAAATTTATATCAGCTCCCGAAGCCTTCTTGGCTTATTAATGTTAGCCTGGTCACTTTACAAAAAATACACCAACGCCCCCCTCCAACCCTTCCGCCAAAAACCCTTAAGAACACTCAATCCAACAAGCGTTCAACCAAACGTAATTACTGTCTTCTCAACTTTTCACGTCATGCCTAGAAAAAATCAATAATCTAGTCGAATAGAAATTAGCCATGGTCAGCTAACGCGCTCGATTTTCATCCGGGGCGGCGCAGCCGCTCTCCGTTATCGATCATGAATATTCATTGCGCTACACACAAATCAGACGATCCTTACTGACGCAGGAACGCAGGGCCAACGAAATCGTATTCAAATTACCCGACAGCATACGGAAATTTAAGACTGCACGGTATGCACGAACGAACTATTCACTGTCTTCCCCGTGGCCCTATTGTACGACGCCCACACATCTCATAGTTACGTGATTCTCGATTCCATCCGACACCCTCCCCCGTAACCATTGTAATAATCCTCATCTGCACTTGGCAAAGCTGTAAATATTCAATAGCGCAGAGGCTTCCAATCTTCCATTCGCACGCCAGAAATGCGTGACTACTGCATTAGCGCGGAACGTAAAAACTGAGTAGCCATAAATTAGTGGGAATCCGCATCAACGTCAGGCGGCTAGCTAGTACGCGGTACAATGTTAATTTATCTTGTCACGGTGACGGTATAATGGCTACCTGTCTCGTAACAGTAGTGCTTGTGACTTGGCGCGGTGGAAGGATTAAAATTGATATCGATGTGACTAATGTCGCCGCTTTGCAGATTGTTGTTTAACCAGCACTTCTAAAGCAATTAGTTGTATCAACCCTCGATCCATTAATCGTGTCCGGTCAGATTATCTCCAGCGAGGTATAGTTCATTATGTCTCGATCAAACATAAGCGAGGATTAATATCTTTAATAACATTTAGCGAGATTTAACAGAGCGCCGTTGGTGCCCGGTGTAGAAATCTCTTATAAACGAAGGGAGTGGAAAGGTGAAGGTAAAGCGATGCCAAAGAGTCGCAGGCCCGTTAACGTCAGCAAAGAGTGTTTTATCCGGGTTTTCTACGAGCGCTCGGTGGCGTAATGCGAGGCACTAAATCCTCGTTCAGTTTCCAAGTAGCTTGTAAGCAGAGGTTCCCCGGGTTCCCGAAGTCACGGGTGTCCGCTAGGCGCGCTCTTTCCGCCCGATAGTTTACGTGACACTCCGAAATGAATATGGCAGAGATGCGGTGTGCGCGCGAGCAGGTGGTAGGGCGGAAAGGACGGCGGTGGGTGTGCGGAGCCCCCGTACATATTTTGGGAGAAGAAGAGCGGGCGCGCGAGCGGGCGCCCGGCCCGGTCATGTACCGCCGTAGGCAACAATATTCATAACTAATAGATCGCCGGTCCCCGGGTGACAGAGCAATACGTCCTGCGTTTCGATGTTCCTTCCACGGAGATATCGGTCCAGCGAGTCGCACAGGGTCGTGCCCGGATCCGTCGCTCGCTTACACGGCCCAGGCATTCCGGGAAGCTCGCCTGTCCGCCTCTCGGACACCCATAAACAAACTACCACCTCCACCTCTCTCCTTAACTAATATGCCCTCATGACTCTCTTCATTGCGGCGAGAGCGACTTCCCGACAGAACGTGCCACGAAAATTCCCAACCTCCTTTCAGACACTCGGCGAGACTTTGCTCGAATTGACCCGGACAACTTTTCTTCCTTCACCGCAACCTTTCTGCCAATCGACATAGACACGACTCGTATTTGATTCCATTTCTTGAATTACCAAGCATTTCGCTCTTGGTCATTGTCAGTAGAGTTCTTTCTACGATTTTTTAAACGATTATTAGTGTGCTCGCACGCACGGGCACAGAGGCCGATTCGTCGTGCATTCCCTCGCACCGGCGCTTGACTGACAGATCGATAATTGATCATTATTGTCGTATGACTGGTGCCTATTGTCAAGGGACTTTTGCCTCGGTCTCTCCAGTCCTCGGCCTCCTTTTCGGCCGTGTCCCATCGGGCTCTCCCAATGGCGCACCCTCTCCGCGCGGTACCGCCCGCCCCGGGTCAAAGGGTCACCCGGTAACACTTGAACTCCCGCCGCGAGTGTCGCGCATTCCTCGCTCGAAAATCGAACAACCAGCACCGCCTTTCGTCCCCTCAATCCCTCTCCAACATCTGCCTAACTCAAAACTTCTCAATTTCCCCATCAGATATTAAATATTACATTTTTCGCTCATACTAAATCGCCTGCAAATAGCACTTCTTTCAATACATCTTCACTTAGGACTGAATTCCAGGTTAAGTTGTATTTAGTTCCGAGTGATCGGCTTTGTAGGAAAGAGAGACGCTCGGGATTCTTTCTTAGGTGCGTGCGCGCGTCCGCAGGAGATCTAATGCGAAGTGAGGTGGGCCCTGGTTGATCAGGATCGGATCTGTCGGTTGTCGTGTCGAGTAATGTTGACGAATGTTCGATGCGACTGTGCAGAAGGAATGAGGGCTGATTGCTCACTGGAATCACCGCTCCTAGTTAACGGATCTAGGCGGTACTACTTGTCAAGCAGAAACCCTCAACATCGTTCGGAGAGTTGATTCTTTTTCCATTCCCAGTCCAACATATTAAACCCACTCGGACTGTTACGAACCTTGCGTTCATTAATGCTAATTAGCATAATCCAATTACCACTCAACTACTGTTCGTATTTACTATCCAATTGCATTAAAAACAAACAATAAATATGTACTGGCAAACTGCGTAAGAATATGTTTCTAGTAAGTAAAGCTAAAGTAAGTTAAGGTACTCTGAAGTATCGAAAGCCGAGCCGATAATTAGGGTGCGTAAACGCTTCTTCGGAAATCCTGAAGAAGCCGAAACAGTTCCTAATGCGTTCTGTACGACCGGTTCTCGAAGCTCGGCGAGGTTTCTCACAGCAGTAAATGGAGAAGTAACTACCGGTTGCCGCGAAAAGCCTAAAATTAATAATACTACCAGTAGGCTGAGCAGTAAAAGCCGCTGCTAAGTGAACCCATCCCGGGGGCAAGTGCGCAAGATCGTCCAGGTAAAGTACTAAGCCGTTCCAGTGAGTTTACCCTTCTAGGTACATACTCGCACTCTTCATTGAACACTAAGCCGCTCGAGTCAATCACTTTGGCACAAGTTGCTATTCCATTCGCTTTATAGGGTGTTAATACTTCCGTAAAGAGTGTCAAGTGGAAAGCGAAGAACTCGGAGAGCAAAGGGACAAGATCGTTCCTCGGCTGAATCTCCTCGTCATTCTTATCGAAATAACATAGAATGTTAAGGGGTTTCGGTAAGCACGTGCAGATAGGAGGGAGAGAGTCGGTCCGCGGGGGGTTGGAGGATCGATTAATCAAGGCTAGTTCGGAAAAAGGACGTGGCGGGTGTCCCGGGAGAAAAACTGTGCGGTCATTTTCAGTGGAGGGCTGTGCTCTGGTCGCGCGGTCCGGCCCAAGGAGCGCGCGGCTTCGGAAAAGAGAATCACAAGCAAAAGTGGAATGACGTGGAGCGACGGAGTCCCATAGGACGGAGGGCAGAGGATAGGGCGGCGAGCGAGGGAGCAGGACGCCGAGAGCCAAGAGCACACCCCCCGTCGCGAGTCCGTCGCCTAATCATTCTTTAAACGTGCATAAACAAGTCTCGCCGGCAACTCGGGGGATGCTGTATGACTAATGTCATTCCTCGGCCGACCGAATTCCCCTGCCGCATCCCTTGGACCACTTCACGTCCACCCCCTTCGCCGGTCCATTATTTTAAGCCAGTACGCCATTTATATTTACTTTAAGCCGAGTAAGATGTCCCATTCGAGACTTCATAGTGAAAATTGAGTAAGAAATAGAATTTCACTCAAGTATGTAGTTGCGAATTCTCCCATTGCTAGTTAATAGATAAGAGGCCGAGGTTAAGGAGTCTTGCTGCCGAATAAGAAGAACATATCGAAATGGCGTTTTTGGCTGGCGACATGTTCGGCGCCGGTGGAAGGCGAGGGCTCGAAATTCGAAAGCGAGGGAGGTAGGAGCCCTAGGGGCCAAGAAAAAAGATCGCGCGGCACGCCAGGAGGGGGTGAACACGCTGACCGGGAGAAGAAGTCCGCCGGATGAAGAAGCGAGCGCCGAGTAAGGGAAGAGTCGGGCAAATGAGAAAGGCAGAGAAAGAAGGAGCGGCAGGCGCGGCAGCCTAAATCTAAAATGCAAATACACTCAACAAATCACTATCGGTGACAGGCATCCTTACTTTTAAAAAAGAGGAAGGAGAAGCCGGTGTGTACGGACCCCCCGCCAGGGGTTTCGAGGGTAACTCCAGGTACCCCGAAGGCGAGTTTACACCGCATGCGGTCAACGCCTGTTGATGCATCCTCCGGCTCCTTCCTTGCGCGAGCCAACCACTCGCCCGGTGTTATGGTGTTAATGTGCGCAATCCTACCACTTGATGGCCCACCATATCTCTCGCCCTTTTCGGCCATCTCTCTCCGGAGTGCGCACTACGAGCCATGGGAAAAATCACTCCCGGGAAACTCCGACCCTAACATTTCACGCGCACCGCGACACCAAATTAATAGCGATCTATTTCCACTTCCCACGGCTGGCTCAAGTTTCTAAGACGAAATACTCTTGGAGGTTTAATAATCCATCAAGATTCCTCGTGATACGGTTTAAGAGAACTTTCGGAAGCTATATTGCTCTTAATGCCAGAAGGGGTTGAAAAGCAAAAGCTCTCTTAAACCTCGCTCTGGTGCCTGCTGTTTGATTGACTCTTATTGCCGGGATCATCATCACCCGACCACTCGAATATCATTGACTCGGTTCAGCATTACTTTTGATAGAGAATAAAACGTGAGCGGAGCAGGAGGACTCAAATGGACCGCGATTGCGGGGAGCAGCAGCAGGCCGTAAATTATCCGAACCGTAGGACCATAAGTTTGCCCGACCGAAAGACCGGCAGGAATTTGTAGTTATGCGCCGGTGGACTATCGCCAGTTGTACATCTCGTGAGGAGACAACAAACGGCGGCGACGGCGGCGGCGCTCACGAAACTCGGGCGATTTTTCATCGCGCGTGCTGGTAGCGGCGGCTGAAGCCGGCACAAATCATCGTGCCACTATTTTTAACTGATTGAGCCCGATATTCTCGGGCCAGGTGAGAAACGCACGCCACGGATTCCGGCAAACTGAGACGAGAGTCCGCAGAGCGAGAGTTCCGAGAGGCTCGAGGAGAGGCGCGCGCGTCCTCGTTAGGTGAGGCCGGACAGAAGAAGTTCGTTGATCTATCAAAGTCATTTTTATTCGAGTGGGTAGTCAGCGCGGCGGAGCCTCGCCGTGGAAAAAGGAGCTGCCTATAAATCACCGGCATACCCGACGACAACTGAGGCATTAATTTCGAGAATGAGATGACATTCGTAAAGAGCGCTATTAACCCCTTACCGAGCGCTGCCAGGGCGACGCTCCGATACCAGCAATTTCTCCATTTCTCCATCTCCTGTCATCCCTTTCTCTTAATTAATAAATTATGTACTCCGATTTGTTTGCTCCTGTCAGCTCGGGGTGCTAGGATTTCCCTCTGAAAGCCTGCTCTACTCCTTTCTCGAATTCTATACAAACAGTCAGCTCTTTGCGAAAGATCCTTCAACAAATCACTCGCACTAATTTTAATGAAGAAATTTCAAAATTGTTAGCTTTACATATGCGATTTTATATAAGTTGGGAAATCACTACGTAAACACATTTCAGAGAAAAGCAGATGATTACCTTTAAGCATAAGTCGATCAAAAGATTAGATTGGTGGACTCGAAATGACTCGGTAGACCGATTAAAACTGGGCTAAGTCAACACTGGTGTGCCGAGAGATAAGAGATTTGCGGCAAGTGATAGGAAGGACAGGCAAGTAGCGCCGAGCAAATGGAAAAGACGCACCGTGGGTGACACATCAATCTTATCTAACAGTGCCTCCTTAAAGAGGCGTGGCTAAGTCATTAGTCAGCCTTGGCAGTGCTAATGATTCGTTCTCGTGGGCACTCGCGATTGATTCGCGGCTCGGCCGCTCAAGCGACGAGAGTCCACTGATTACAGGAAGTGCTGGGAAGGGAATCTCGATGAGTGATTGCGTGGATTGTTTAATGTAATTGAACGAATTAATCTCCTGGACCCATGAAAGCCCGAGCATCTCCATTTCAAATCCCTCTCTTACCGTCTAAGTTTCTTCTCACGTCGCCTTTCTCTACCATCTCAGAGATTCTTTGAACCTCTACATCTTCATCTTGGCGACACAAACCATCCAATGAATGGAGATACAGTTCTCAAAAAAGGCGCTTTTTACATTCCAGCCTCAACTCAAATACTGGAGAACGTTAGGTTCGCGCGTAGAATAATTCATAAATATTTCAATAAAGAGTCGAAAGCGTATCACTCAAGTTGAAACGGCTGCACTGAACCCGCGAATGTAAGCGAAGGTGTTGGGATTTGTCTCTGGCGCGATAATGAATGTACTGCCGGCATGATACACGAAGTGTTACACTTTCTCCCGATCGGTGGCGGGTCTCTCGTTACTCGGAGGATGTTTCACGGCATCACGCCGCGAGACGGTGCAGGAGCGAAAGAAACGACGGGAGAACGGAGAAAGGAGTGGCCGGCGCCGAATGCGTGAAGCACGAGCACGAGCACGCGGTGGTGAAGATGCGTGAATGGTGGTGGTGGTGGTGGTGGTGGTGGTTAGTAGCGATCTAATTATCTACGCGGCGGGAAGTCGCGGCCACCCTCTGCGCCTCACTGCATTCAGGAAACAAGAGCAAATTGAATAGGGCCGTGTGTACTCTCGCGCACGCCTGCAACACAACGTGCTCGCAAACGTCACTCCCAATGTACCCTGTCACTCAATCAGTCTCTGCTCTCGATTTTCTCGATAATCCAAACATTAACCAAATTCTCGCTTTATCGAAAGTTGTCCGGAAAATGAATCTTCATATCTAGTAACATCAAAACATCCAAAGTCTTGAGGGTGAATGTAAAACCGTGGAATGTCCTACAAGCACGGAAATGGAAATGGGCGCAAAAGCGGGGCTGTCGTGGGCCCAAAACGTTAAGATCTAATAAGTGAGGGGGGCGAGTGCCTCGGCTGAAAATGGGCCGGAAACTTTATTTACGATCGCTCACGTACGCGTGTCCCGTGCGGTTCACCGTTAGACAAATGGTGTTAGAGGATCCAAGGCTCGCGCGAGCGGGCGGTTCGGGCGCGCGCCTTCGCGCCCCTCACAGGAAGGCTGTCGAGCGTGTTTCATCCCGCGAGGTCCTTCTTTCCGATTCAAGGCAGGTCGGCGATCCTTTCGGAATGTCTCCCCGAGCGCGCGGGCACACGCGTCCCTGTATGTGTGCGCCGCGACGCGTTACATTATTTATCGAGGGTGAGGGCCTCACGACCTTTTGCCTCGGCAAGTTGAAAGGGCGAGTCGCGTGGAGCCGATGCTTTTCCGGCGTGTACGCTCTCGCCGGTGCTGGCTCGCTCGGCGGCGAACTCGATCGCCGGATCGCAGAAGCGATAGGGTACGATTGCGGGGAGAGAAGACACTCCTACGAGCTAGCCATTATCGTAGTCGAGCTCGTAGCCGAGGCTAAATAACAGGTTACCAATATTTTATAACAATTTATTGCTCGGCTCTCGAGCAAGCCGGCCGGAGCGAGGGAGTAAGCGGCCGAGTCGATGGAAAGCCGAGGCGGGTGTATGCTAATCCTTCCAAGCCGGCGGAGCCTGTTTATCGGGTAGCCACCACTCGATTACTTCCTTCGCCGTAACCATCGCGTAAAAATGTCTCGGCTGACATACTGATGTTCCATTGTGCCGCATAAATAATCTTAACCGCCGGGATCGCATTATCCGCCCGCGAGAGAGCAGAGGATCCCCCACAATACCCCACAATGCCCCACAATGCCCCGCGAGCCGTACGCCCGCCGCGATATTCATAGCGCCCGGTACCTTTAATTATAACGTTCCACCAATTTCCCTGGCCGCCTTCCCACCGACTGCTCTCCCATTTCAGGACGAGACAATCGCAGCAAGGTCTACCACGAGATACCATCTGCCGGACTTAATGTCAACGGCGCAATGAGTAGTGGGAGGTGAAAAGATCTCGGTGCCCTGGGAGACGCGCAGTCGCTCGCTTCTCTCTCTCTCACTCTCTCGAACTCGATCGCTGTCTGGACCGGGCGTTCGTTCGCACCGACCAAATATAGTTGTCGAGGTCGAGCGGCCAAATTGGCCGAATGAAATTCCAGCGGAGGTGACGCAATGGAATTCCGAATAGCAGCGCGAGCGCACGCTCGATACCGGAGAGTCGCGACGCCTGAAAAGAGACGCCGGGCTCCGAGAAGAAAGGATACGGGATCCCCTTGGCACGACGCACCACGGACTCGCCCATTGAACCGATACCACACACTCTTTCCTCCCAGCAGTTTTTGCCATTCTTTCGCAACACCTCTCTCTCCCGCTCTCTCTCTCTCTCTGTAACCATTTAGCCGTTGGCCGCGCACGGCAGTTCGCGTACACTGACGCCGTAATTGAGCCGGCTACGTGTCGGCGTAAATTCCGGCTGACTGGCAGCTTATTGAATTCCGTGGTACATACTTAATGCTCGGCCATTGAGTGATTATTTATGTAGCGAAATGATCGTGTGCCATTATTCGAGCTCTTGTGTAACTCGATGCTTCATAAATCGATCGCGTGAGAAGACAGCGAGACTAGTATTTCCCTGGTTTACAAGAATTTCCCGCGATGCGGGACTTGTTCGCCGGGACGGCGGGGCCCGGACTAACGAATGACGAATTCACATCTCAATCAGTGGGGGCCCAGAGCGCGCGGCCGGGATTCGAATAAAGAAGCGCGTGCTCGCCGGCGCGGCGTAAGTGTAGCGCGGAAAGTCCATCCGGTCTCTGTGAGAGGCCGAGAAGGTGTGGGAGTACGGAACGAGGGCTTCGCGCATCGAGGCCGTGCTATCAAAAAGGCCCAAAGCGAGAGAGAGGGGCCGAGAGGGGCCGAGTAGGTACGAAGGAGCGAGCGGCCGATGGAACGAACGAGCGAACGAGCGAGCGAAAGGAGTGGAGAGTGAGAGAAGATGGAAAAGGAACCGTCGACGGTGACGGTCAGCGAGCGCGAGGTGAACCCTGACCCCTCGTCGGTCGCCGTCCATACTCGGGCCGGCGAGCGGGGCCCTCCTTCTCCCTCTCGCAGCTTCGGATGGGTCTGTGGTGCCCGGCGTGGGCGAAGCGCGCGTTAGCGGGGGAGTGAGAGCGAGAGGGCCCATCCGAGGTGGGCCGTTGAAGCGGGAGAAGCCAGAATAAGAAGACGAGGAGAAGAGGCATCGGCGGAGGGGGTGACGAGTTGGCCCGCGGGCGTCCCGGGACCGTGAGAACACCACCTATAATATTATTTAGTCTGCCCGATGCCTTCGCTCACCTCTTCTCTCTCCCTCTCTCTCTCCCGCTCGCTCCTATCCTTCACCCTCACTTTCCCTCCTCTCTTTCAGAAAGCATCCTTTTCCTATATCCTCTCTCGCTCGCGAACTCCGAGTCTCGGCCTCCTCCTCTCTCTCTCCCACCGACTGAATGGGCCCGCGCGCCCCTCTCTCTCTTGCGCGCGCCTTCTCTCGTTAGCTCTCGTAGCGAGCGTCCTCCTCTAGGTGCGCGGCTCGCAGTGTGGCCTCCTCGGCTATCTCCCTCCCTCCCGCGCATGGGCCCCGCTCGGGCCCAGCGCGTGTACGCCGCACACGTCTTCTTCCTTCCACCCTCGCGTTCGCCGCCACGCAGCTAACTATAGGCGCTAGACACGCTTTACTCGGCCGCATTAATTGCCGTCGTAAATTGTTGCGGCTTTTGCTCAAGGAGCATCAGCCCGCGACCGCCAGTGCCGCGTTCCTCGAGGGATTTTCCATCCTAGGGGGAATTGACAGTATTCCCTTCGGGGCTGACTCCAATGCAATTCGAGGATTTAGTATAGGTCTGAAAGACTGGGCCGATCGTTGGCTGGCGCAGCTTGTTATACGGTTCGTTAGAACAATATCCGAGGAAAGAAGCTTAGCAAGGCTCGAGCATTGTCCTCGCGCTATTAAATAGGCAAGAAAATGGCGAAGCGAATTCCCTGACAATGGGAGAGTCGCGGCGAATGAGTAAGGAAATTGCCAGCGATCGTGAGAGTGGTATACGAGCCCGGGCAGTATGTCTCTCTAAACTATTTCAGTTTCAGGGCCCCGACAGCGCGCGCGCTCGTCTCTGTGATTTGAGCCACGTACGCCTGAATGGAAGGTATACTGTCTCATTTATATTGTTTATTGCCAGGCGCACGTATCGCGCTGGTGACAGAGAGCGCGGCTGAATTTGCAGTTCATTACTTTCACGTCCCACAGTATGTTACGTGAGTGCCTCGTAATTCTTAATTCGCGACGTTTTAATGATAGCCGCGGACACAGAAGCGCGGAGATTTACCGATATGTCGCGAAATAGGCAGCAACTATGCCTCAAAGCTCACCCGGAGTACGTAAATTTTCATCGCGCGTGTTTACCGGCGCTCAGCACCGATCCTAATGCAATTTGACTCGTCCTGTGAGTCCTCAAGAAAGGTGACATTTGCCCCTTAATATTCCAAACTTGCAAGTTCCTCGAATTATTCGACTTTCTTGCCTACAACGAAGATCAAAATCAATACACATTATCGTGAGTTCTCAGCGAATGTCGATTGTTAACTTGGCAGGAAAGGTATGTCCAGGGTTATCGAAAACTAAACGAGCCGTTGATGTGGAAGCGTGCTGACTTTCCGAGCCCGTGGCCAGTGATATACCGACAGCACATTATCACCCTACTCAGGCTGCGATAGGCAGGATTGATACGATGATAAGCATAACATCGGCTTATCCAAATAATTAAATCATAAGGTGTCGCGTGCGAGGATCGGAGGTGGGGCGGGGGGAAGGAGGGGAAGGGGGGAGGGGGGAGGGCTGTCGTAGGTAATCCCTGGTGGATGGCGTGCGCTAGCGCGTATCGCAGTCACGCACGTGGGATTACGATGCGGGCCGGACGTCGGTCGGGGCCCAGCTGTTGCGTTGCGGGCCCTCCGCGCACGGGACCCGGGACCCGGGGCCCGAGGCCTCAGGCCCGGGCCCCGTTTTCTCGTGGAAGGTCCCGTCTCACCTGAGATACCTGCCACCAGGTGTCTCCACGAACAGTGCCCATCAGAGAGAGGCAGGAGCAGTCTTCGGGGCGCCTTCGCACCGCCAGCATCGCGCGCGTATGTGTCCTTCTTGTCAAGTGCTCACTCGGCACATTTGCGTCGCGCGAGTTCAAGGTTCACCAGGGAAAAACCGCCGGGAGCAGCCAGTTCCCCCGGCCCCTCCAGGAACCCGGCGAATCGCACTCGCAGCAGACTGAAGACACAGCGGCCAGAATAACATTGCACGGATCCCTGGGATCGCGAGAGAGCATCCTCGCCAATGGTACCGGCAGCAAGTCGGCAGAGCAGCCCGTTGTTACCAAGGCTTCCCGGGGCCGAGTCCTGCAGCGGAGGAGGATGCAACAGCAACAGCAACAACAGCAGGACCACGAGCAAGACCGCGGCGCCGTGATGGTGCCGAGCGCGACCTCCGGGCCCGGATCCTCGCCCTCGAACCCCGAGTTCCGCGACGTCACTCTTACGAATGCCGCCAGTGATAATGGATTGTCCAACCTGACACTCCAGAGTGTCGCGCTGGGGCTCCAGGGTGCTCTCCTCGCCGCTCTACAGCGCGCCGCCCTACTCCCGCCTGGACACGCGGCCGCCGCCGCTTTGAATCTCCAGGCGCTAGAGACTTATTTGACGCTGCATCGTTTGCACGCGAGTGGTGCTGCAGGCGGTGTCAATCAGAGTTCGGTCGGTGTGGGAGGCAGCCAGAGGTGTTCGCCGATAAGCGCCGGCTTGGAGAACCCGTTGGCTTCGACCTCCAAGAGCGAGCACCTCGCCGCCGAGCGTCTTCTTCAAGCGAGCGCACAGGCGGATGACGATGACGAGGGCAGGCTCGACTTCATCGTCGACACCGAGGAGGACCTTGCTCTTTTGGAGGAGCAGGAGGTCCTGCTTAGAGAGAGCTCCGTCGCGACCACTTCCACGGTCAATCATGAGATCCTCTTGCGCCGGATATCCGAGGGCACTCGGGGAAACACCGGCACCCTCGGCGGCTTGAGCCAAGGAAGTTCGCTCTCCCAAATCACCAGTTCACCCTTCCCATCCTCGACGCCTTCGTCCGCGTGTTCCTCGTCCTCCTCCACCTCCTCGTTGTCCTCCACGTCCTTGTCGCTACAGGCCACTTCGACCTCCGCCGAGACGAGCATACCGAAAACCTGCCGGGCTTCTCGCCCGAAGAAGCAGTTCATCTGCAAGTTCTGCAGCAGGCAGTTCACCAAGAGCTACAATCTCTTGATACACGAGAGGACGCACACCGACGAGCGGCCTTACTCCTGCGACATATGCGGCAAAGCCTTCCGACGGCAGGACCACTTGCGAGATCATAGGTAAGAGTCTCTCAGCCACTCGTCGGATTCTTCTCATTAAACATTACTAAGAAATTAAACATCTCGCCTTTTTACCATCAAGATTCTCAATCCGCGATCATTAGATATTGAATAACAGCGAATTCGTTCCGATTCATCTTAGAGCTTCCCGCACTCTCTTCCAATCGGTTCAACTGGCTTTTATTTTGCCACGCGGGTTAATTATTGCTATTAAACCTGCAATCATAAAAGCCGACTAGTTTTTAAAAAGTCCTGTTCGTTTATTAAGCAACGTCCCAGTTGATTCCATCGATGCTTTCACCAGGCAAATGGTGGTGTTAAATGCACTATTAGGTGTTACTGGCGGATACGCCGGGAAAGCAAGCCTACCGCGCGAACACGTACTGTTCCAGCGGCGAAATCTCCCGCAATCTCGGCGAGGATCTAAGCACGGTGTGTAATTAACACGGCTGTATTAATTTACGGCGATCAATGCGTGACAATTTATCGATGCCCACGGATCTTGATCGTTAATCTTGGCCGGTCTAATCGACGTCCGCGTCGAGCATCGGCTAATTGAACTTAAGGATTAAGCAAGCGGCGCCGAGGATCGGCCGAATCAATTCATTAATATCGGCGCGCCACGCGCGTACCGAATTTGTACTACATTACTCATCCTCGCCCACCCGCGGCATGCCTTGCCTTGCGCGTGCGCTCGTTCCCTTAATCGCCCATTCACAATTTACCTAATTACCGCATCATTGAAACCGCACCACCCGCCAATCATTCCTAATAACTTGTATTAAACCAGGATTCTGTCCATTTTTAATGAGATCACGAGAAAGTAGGCTAGAAGATAGAAAAAGATTGTGATCTCTGACACATACATTGCAATGCTAAATTACAAGTAAAATATAATAATTACCTGTTCTCTCTTGAATTAATTAATTGTATCAAACCTAAAATCAGTGCAGTGGAGTCTAGTTTTTATAAAATCTATATTTTATCGCGGGTTCTATTTCATTTAAGACAAATTAAGGTTTAAAGAAAGAGTAATTGATGAAGGAGTTTTAGGGCGCTTGTTAGACTTGCCATTTCTACGAATTGTTGGGATTCTGTTCACAGGTACATCCACAGCAAGGAAAAGCCGTTCAAGTGCGCCGAGTGCGGCAAAGGATTCTGCCAGAGCCGAACCCTCGCGGTCCACAAGATCCTGCACATGGAGGAATCGCCGCACAAGTGCCCGGTCTGTGCGAGGAGCTTCAACCAGAGGAGCAATCTAAAAACGCATCTCCTGACGCACACGGACATCAAGCCGTACCACTGCGCCTCCTGCGGCAAAGTGTTTCGTCGGAATTGCGACCTGCGGCGGCACTCTCTCACGCACAACTTGGGCGTCGCGGCGTCCCCGCCGCCGCCGGGCATCGCCGTACCTGGTTCGAGCAGCGTCGTCCTCCAAGAGACTTCCTAAGCGGCGAGCGAGCCGCAATCACGATCTCTCCACTATCTTCCCCGAAAATAGGCTCGAACGCGCCGACAGGCCTCGCCGAGCGAGGGAGGCCCGAGCTTTCCGCAATCATTTGGAATCATCGCGACCGATTCTCCCTGGACGGGGCGGAGATGCTGCTTGCTTCGGAGGAGCAGAGCCATGTCCTTGCGACGCACACACCCGGTGCCTCCAAGGATTTCTGTGCACGCGCACACGGACGTGGCGTCGCTAGCTCTTAATACTAGAGGATAATTATTGTTGTATATCACGATGAGGTTATCGTACGGATTAAGGCTCGTTAGCATTGTAATTACGTAAGTTAGGAATATGTATGCTAGGGCAGGATATCGACGCGTCCAGCGGAACAACGACGTCCGCTTACAGTGTACCTTGGCTTGCGTTGCGCTCTGCCTGTATGTGTAAAATAAACTCCTATTATATTATTTTTTAAACCACCGTCTCCATCACTATTCATTCCCAGCATCCAGAAACTCGGAACCTCTATTGACATCGTGTCGCAATCTTCCATCGAGTTAGCGATCATTCCAGGAGGCATATCTTCGTTGAGGGACAGTTGTAATCGGGTGTCAGGATGGTTTTGCTCCTATTGTCGTTCCACGGGCTCGAATCCTTTTCAAGCATTTCGCGAGTCCGGCTCGCGACAGGTACCAGCCGAGGGCCGAGGAGGCGGAGGCTGACGGCAACGAAGGCGAGAGGCGAAAGACAAAGACACCAAAGGAGCGAGGGAAGGGGCCAGGGAGAGTAAAGGAAGAAGAAGACGAACGCGAGGAAGGAACGACACTGGAACAAGAAGAAGAGACCTGTGTGTATCGTATTACAAAGAACGGGGCCGCCAGGTGCGCGGGACATGACACCGCGATACGTCTAGGGTTACGTTTCTTTTTCGAAGATGGGTGCTGGCTAGCCGTGAGCCAGGACTCAGCCTCGCCTCGCGCTATTTCGGGGCTCCGCCGCGTCGATAAGGAGAGAACCCCGTATGACCAGTTGACTTCCAACGTTCCAACATCCTACCACCACCCGGATCAACCGTCCACTGCTTCCCGCCTCGTACCCAAGGCCCCGGACCATCACGATCCCCGAGAAATCAAACCAAAAAACCAGATTCCTACGGCAAATTTTACATGACCGCAACTCGACTTCCTTTGTGATTTGCTGGTGTGTGGATATCGATGGACAAGTGGATATCTCGAGGGGGCAGGATGAGAAGGGAATGGGGCTACCAGAAGAGAGGCAGTTACCATGATTTATCGAGTACAAAGCGTATAATGGTAACACGCCAGACACGAATTCTTCCCCCCGCGAGTCTATACTTGTTTCTAGCTGCTTATTAAGAGAGTTAAGGGCGCGCCCTTAAGAACCGTGGCCAGGGGATCCCGCCAATGCTGGGTAGGTACTTATTAGGTCCCATATGAAGCCTGCCACTTAGAAGCAACGAAAGCATCGGACACAATCGAGCTGGTACTCATTCAATAAGTACGGAATAAGTACCAATCTAATGAATAACTTGAGAAATAGCTTACGAATTACTATAAAGTACGATGATCGTCGGAACCTCCAGTGCGCTCGCATGTGAAACCGGGGGAGATCGTGTGGCGAGTGTGGAATCCAGGTGAATCAGATGAAATCTCGTATTAAGTCTGTGATTTACCCATTTAGTGTCTCGAGCTAAACCGGTAGGAGGCAGGGAAAATCTAGTAGAGAAAGAGCGAGTGCTCGGGGCGGCAGGGCGTGGAAGGGAGAGAGGAGTAAGTAGATCTGGAGGACAGGAGGCGAGATACCCTCTCTCCGTGGAGGAGAGTATGGTGGAAGAGAAGAAGGAACGGTGGAAAGGATGCGAGTTAAAGGGGACATAGAAGGACCACACGCACGCGCCGCCCACAGATACGCTATCACTTGGCTACAACCGACGTGATCTGCATGCGCATGTCCTCTCTTCGTCAGAAACTCGAGAAAAAAGGGCCAGCGCCTGGCTAAAGGGAAAGGTCCTCTCCCCGGCCCCCTTCTTCTTCTTCTTCTTCTTGTGGCTCTGTTGCCTCTTCTGCTTCGCTTGCTTCACCCCTGCCGACTGCTCACTGCCCTCACTGATTTAAAGGGTTGGCTCGCGTCGATAACACGTCCTCTCGGACTTACTCCGCTCGTACTACGGAACTTCTTATGCTTCTTTCACAGCTCTCTGCCTTCTTGGGACACCTCGTGCTCGAGCCGAGTGCACACTTGGGTACCCCAAGAATAACGCAATGTCGGAGAGCGCGGACGCGGACGGGCCGATTGTTTATTGAACGGATCCGCGTGCCGGGACACCTTTCCCCCTTCGAAATGAAGTCATTCCGGAATTCCAGGATCGAGCCGATCTCATCAAGATCAATTAACTCCGCTGGCAACAAAGGCGCGATGTAACACTTCCAGAAAGGGGGCTCGCGAGCGCCGCGTAGCTTTGTGTCCGAGTTCTAACGCGCGTGAAGGGAAAAAGTGGGATGCGCGGCTAACTATGTAATTGCCTGGCTGGCACGCACGCGATCACAATAATCGCGGACGAAAAAAGGCTGGCATCCCATTAGTATGCTAATTTTATTACTCCGCCTGTCGCTGAAATACAATGTGAGTGAGAAAGTTTTTAAGCGAGAGCGCCATTATCGGGGCCGCCTCGGCCGCCGATGATGATTTCCATCGAGGCGCCGATTTCAACTCCAGATAAACCGCGATTGCGCAACCCCCGTCGCGGCGTTAATCGCGCGTGTACCTACACGCGTTCGTGCGCGGGTGTCGCAATTATTTTCTATAATCCAATGTTTAACAGCGCCTGCCTCCCTGCCATCCGTCATTTATCAAAGTTCATCGGCGGCGGCTTGTGCAACCGGGACGAGACGAGCTCTCGATAAGTTTGCCGGAACGCCCAAAAGTAACACCTCAAATTTACCAAGTCCAATTACAATTAGTCTAATCAAGCGACCCTTTAATCCCTAAGCCATCGAATTTCCTGTTCACTGCCACGCCACCTAATCACAACTAATATAAACCAACATCGAACATTCCTTCCCTCACCGACCTAAGGACGAATCGCGAAGGATCTCCCTCCTGAGTGGTCGCCCTCCGCGACAGAGGGCCACTGGCGAGTGTGTGCGAGCGATTGGCGACTAACGTCTCCATACGCGCACGAACGAAGTTGTAGTTGCCGATATACGATCGGGCGCGCGGCCACCCGCAATTCTGCAGGCGTGTTGCGCCGCCAGGACGAACGAGCCAGGCTCGTTTCCCGTCGAATCCTGGCGATACCGGCCGCGATTTACACGCCGCACGCGATAATTTGGCTTCTCGCGCGAGATAAAGCCGATGCGAGCCGGCGGAATTAATGTCCTCACGCGCGATGCGTGCCGCGCTCGCGCGCGCGCGAGTAGTAAGGAGCAAGTATCCACACTATTGAAGGCGGAGGATCTCACCCTGTTGCCGCCCTTGAAGCCTCGCGTGTGGCGTAAAAGAGAAGAGAAGGAAAAATATGGAAATGTATTTGTATTCGTCGGGGAAGCAGGTGTTTGAATGCGAATTATGAAGAACCAATGGAGCTAATTAGAAGAGTGAAAATGAGAAAGGTTGGAGAGGGAAGATGCCACCCTGGTTCAGCAGTGGGAACGTCGCGGCGAAGCGAGAACAATTAGAATCCGGGGATAATGGAGGGCTGATTTAGCGGCTCGCGAGAGAATGAGGGAATAAATAACAATACCGCCTGTCCCTGGCTGTGACAGTGTGAATGGAGCAAAAATCATCGCGCTCCGGTGATTGGCGGAACGAGTGTACGTGGAAGGTGGCGGTGTGGTCCCGTGGACGGGCTTTTCTCTCTGTGTGCGCCCGTTGGAGGCCACGAAATACGGACGGGCGGACAGGATGACGGACGGCAGGACGCTCTGGGCAACCGAGTGGTGACTCGCGCGACACAAGCTCACACATTCGCCCACGCACACGTCCTCCCGAGACCTCCTCCGACTTTTACCTTCGCCTTCCTCTCCACCTCCTCTTTCCACACTTCTTCCTCCTCCTCGTCCTCCTCTTCTTCTTCCACCTCGGCCTCCTCGTCAATCCTTTCCCCGAGCGTTCGCCTGCCTTTCTCTCCGCTCTTCCCAACCACTCCTCACTTCCGCTCCACGACTTTGCCTCGCGACACCCCACGGAAATTGGAGTGATGACACTCGAGACTCGATACCTCCTACAAACCCATCGGCTGGCTTTCAATGAGATCCTTTTGCAAGATTGGCGATAAAAGGGCCGACAGTTTACTATTTCAAGTATTCAAGCTCGAAATTGGTAAATGCATCGAGGCAATTTTCTGAAAAAGTCATATCGCTTTTTATAAGAAAGGGGATCGTGGTCTCTAGGAGTGTCTTGGGGAGCGAGTCCAAAGGCGTGGAAAGGCGATATGTCACTACACCGGAACATATGAATCACCTACGGAATAGCGTGCGTCAACCAACGAAAAAGGAATGCGAGAGCTTTCGGAGAGCCGGCACACCGAGAGAGGGGAGAATCGGGGAGCGGAGAGAGAGAGAGTGGTATGAATGAATTGGGAAGAGCGATAAGAGTCAGAGAGACAAAGGCGAGAATGATGTCCTGGCGTTGAAAGACGCTGGAAGAATGAGCAGGTGTGAGAATGCGAGCCACCGACTTTATTATCCCCACCGGAGCGAGACGCAGCCCCCCACTAGCGCCTCTTGGTATCCTTGAACTTTCGAGTGCCTCTATTATTTCTGATGCCCTAACCCGAGAGCCTCCTGCAATTAAGCGATCGAATTCACTCGTGACATTCCTTCAGGTCCCGTCGAATTTGGAAGTTAGGCATTTAGATTAGACAATGATCGATCCGATAAGTATCAAAAGTATCAAAAGTCTGTAGTCAAGTTGACTGCAGGGATTTCCATTATAGAAAGAAATTCGGATGTTAAGTTTTGCGCCGAGTGTAGATAGTCCTGCCAATGACACGCTCTTAGAAAGTCATAAATTAAGCCTATCGCGAGACAGAAAGTCCGCAAGGTAGGAACACGAGCACGCGGGCCATTTTAAGGAAAGAGAAAATAAAAATCGCCACGATTTTATTTACGATACGCAGAGCTCCCTCTTGTTCCGTTTCGAGTGGTCCTGCAAGGAGAGCGGCTTTCCTCTTAGTCCGATTGGCTCTTCGAGAGCGTTCTTCTTGCGGCTGGCCGCAAGAGGAACCTATATACACACATGTCCTCCCCTCGAGCGTGTAAGCATCGTCATCCTGTCGTCATCTCGCTCGCATTCGTTGTCTAGCGAGATGTTTATTCGGAAACTAAGTCAAGAGAGATCATGGCGGCTCGCGCGCCAGCGATCTCTCGCAATATCTCACAAACTGCGGTCGTTCCTTCCCAGCTACACTTCTCTCTCGTTCTCTCCTGGTATTTCGTTCGTCTGCTCGGGCTTTCGCCGCTGGCCCTGACGAATCGGGACGAATTCAGCCGCATTACAAATTTGTCAGACCTTTCTACAACATTTTCTGACCCGTTGGTTGGTCAAAAGAAATTTGAGGCTGCGCAAATGAAAGGTAAGATTTCAGAGTGAAAAGGTTTCATTTTAAATTGTGTATAATATTGATTTTCAGCCAATTTATTCAACTATGGGAGTCTTATTCAGAATGGACGCAGACGAGGGAAATGGAAATGTCAGTCACCTCCCCTCTCACATCCCTCAACATCAAAATGAACAACAAGTTGCCCTCAAGTCCGCATTCTTGTTCCGCGGGCAAGTGAATTTCGGCGGCGCGAAATTGGATTGGCCCTCACTCGGAAGTGTACTGGCTGGCGCAGGGCAAAGCAAGGCTGAAATTATGAAGGAACCCAACAAGCAGGAAGACTATTTATACCAAGTGCGGACAGCGTGCAGAAGTGAAAGGCGGAGAGGGGGGAAGCCAAGTTATTCGAAAGAGTCGAAAGCACGCATTCCGCGCTTACTTCTAATTGCCTCTGCCTACTCTTCGCCCGTTCTTTCAGCGTTCTCGTTAGCCCCGGCCCTTCTTGCTTGCAAAACGAGCGAGTTACTGTGGAGAATGAGAGGTAAACGCGGAATATATGAACCGTGAATAACGGGCGAGCGATAACTCAAGCAAAACGTGCGTGTTAGTAGCCACGGACGCCGCGGAAGTACGTGTCCCCCGGCGAAATACATTGCCGCCACTTTTTCCCTCTAACGCTCTATGTACCTGAATGAGACGTCCGTGAAATTGGGCAAACGCTGCTCAATTTGCGCAGATAAATTAGTCCAAGTAACTCGAAACTAATGAAATCTTGCGTAGGCACTCAGTCACTTTCCAATACGCTAAATGAAAATACCATAAAATTCGATGATTGACGCGAGATGATGAAACCAAACAAAAGAATTTCCTTGTTTCTTAAATTGCGCGAGCGAGTGGGATTGTTTAACACTTTAACGAAAGAATCGAGCCGGCGATAGCGTGGCCGCTGCCCTTCAAATAACGCGAGCCTAGTAATGATCCTGACTACCAGGCGATGCGTGGGCTAAATCAGGCAAGCTGATACGGCGATCAGGAGTAGCCTGGAATCGCGCGCGCCAGCATCATTGCCACATGACACCTCCACAGTAACAGGACTCCCTGTCGTAATATCTGTACAAAGGCCCGGCAAGATGCCAGCACTCCTCGGCCTGTGATCCCGAGCTCTCCTCCTTTTATAATTCCCCTTACGATCCGACTACTTACTATATTACCGGCGCATCCGCGCGCCTTCATTATTTTATTGTTCCAACAAGCGTATTGGTGCGCACCTATGTCGCTCAGAGTCTCCCTCCCTCTCTCTCTTTCTCGCTTTCCAGCCGCCTGTTTGGTTCGAGGCTGCCGGGGTAAATACGAGCCGACTACTTATTACGTTACCAGCGATATTGCTCGCGCGCGCTCTCCTCTCGTTTCGTTTATGCCATTGATTTACGCCGTTTATGCTTTATTCGCGGCGGACTGCGCCTCGCCGGCGAGAAGAGCGCCGGTGCACGCGAGGAGGACCGAGAGAGAGAGAGGGAGAGAGCGAGAGAGATTGGACTGGAACATGATATTTGCCTGGCCGGCCATTGAAATATCGCCGGGCGTAGTTCAACCTCTTAACTCACCGGGCTTAAGTATATTCGCCGTGACACGTAAGCGCGCGAATATCGCGGCATAAAGTCCCCTGAGATGTTGAGTCGTTATGGTAAATGTGAGTCCGGCTGAGCAGCCTATCGAGTTTGAGGAAGTTCGAGGCTGATTGGATCCCCGAGCGCTTCGGGGGCTGCTCGGTTAACCGTTCGATAGTCATTGTATCGAGACGCTAATTGGGAGCAATGATTCTATCCAATGACTACAAGCATCTATTCTCGATTCGAGTGAAACCAGTGTTGCGTTTCGATTAAAGTTTCTCCGCGGCAAGTTTCGCCGGGTGGTATTAAAGTAAAAGTGGGCAGCAGCCTGTCGGAAACCTTTCACTGGGAATCCGAGTGCGCGAGCCGTCAGTCTCGCGGCTAACATGCAGCATTTCAGATGCACGTCAGCCGCAACACGCTATTGATGAGTAACTCCTAATCGTTCCATAATAGCGTCCGGACCATTCTACGATCCCACACCTTCACTATGACATTTGTTTCACCTTTAGCAGATCATAGTTAGCAACGAAAAGGCTTCGTGTGATAGCTCTGCGCCGCGGCTCTACTAATCCTGCCTCTGGTGCTCTTTATCAGTTAACACATTATTATTAGGAAATCATAAGCCCGACACAATACTCCTATAAAACAAGGGAAAGGGCAGTGGTGACTGTCGGATTACGCAGTCCCACTAGATTTCCCTCCGCATACGTGACAAGCTGCTTTACGACGGAAACTTTATTGGCCCGCTCGAGCGCACTTCGCGTTGAAAGTCGAAATCTAATTGAATTCGGCGCGCATCGCCCGGATTTTTACCAACTTCTCACCAGCTCTCGCCGATTGGTAATCCTTGCCACGTGCCTCTCGTCGCGGCGGCCGCCTAATTGAATCTCTATTTCCGAGTTGTCAATTCCCAATATCGCTCGGTCGAAAAAGAGAGGCGCACGGGCGTGACATTTAGCTCACCTTTCAGTGAGACATTGTTAGGAGAGATACATAGGTATAGGCGCACACATAGTCGCAGCCATCGACGATAGAGAGTCGAGGCTGAGGAAGAGGGCGAGAGAGCGAGAGGGCCCGCTCGCGAGAAAGAGAGGTAGGTGGAATCGGTACCCATGGTGGTCGAAGTGGAAGATGGTTTCCCGTGTCTGAGAGCCCTCGGGCCGCTTAAATCTCGAGAGTTTATGCGATCCTGCCGGTTCTCTCGATCGTTTTACGCGCGCCTCTACATACCCCGTACGACGATCTATCTACCTGTATCCTACTCGGAGTAGGTACTACTCCGGGACGTATCTTTCGCCTCCCAAGAAACGAGGAGATAACGTAATTTTACGTGTGAATGCTTCGGGGCGTGCGGATGCCGGGGGAAGCGTCTCGAGAGCGAGAGAGCCAGCCGAGGAGGGGAGCGGAGATACCGGGGAGAAAAGGAACAGGTACCTGGGCACCCAATAGCACACCGGAGATAAGACTGCTCGATAATTTACAGGGCTGATTCATCTCGGGGACCTATCTTGCGGTCTCCTATATGTGTATGCCCTTATTAATTAAAATCCTCGTGCCGGCAAGTTCGCTCTGCCACGGCTACTCGGCCCCACCACTCTCCACACATCTTTGACGTCTCTTTCCACTTTCAAACTCACTTTAACTCAATTTAAAAAGACTCAATACACAATTTTTCATTTGCTATTAACGTGTTCATCTTATGAATCTTTCTATATAGAATCTTTCATCTATATAGAAAGTATTTGTATAGCGTGGCTGGAGGTTATTAGAATAGGGAAAGCGATTAAATGAAAAAATGCGAGGAATCCTGTTAACCGAATTCCCGACAAGGCCCTCCGATTCTCGCCAGTAAATTACTCGTCGGAAATATATGTATATCGAAGTGAGGTGAACCCGGCCTATTTATATTCGGTCTAGGAGAGCGAACAAATTCCTAGAGGGATAGTTCTATCATGATATATCAGTGTACGGGGGATCGAGGGAGTTGGCGGGCCCGCGCGAGGACTCGTCCCATGGTCCCATTGGGTATAGGTACGGCGCGGCGGAGAGAGTGCCGCGCGCGCAGTCGGGTGCCCCTGTTTTATTTCTCGTCGAGCTACCCTCGAACGGTGCTAACGTCTCATAAAAAGCCCGCGGAGAAAGGGCGAACTCTCCGGCAGGAAATAGTCGCGGCTCGCCGGCTCGCCGGCGAGGAAGAAGTTGTCTCCTGGCTGGGGAATAAGGCGAGCAGGGGCCCCGTGTGTCGAGGCGAGTGGGCCTTTTCGTCGACGGGCGCTCCTCCTTTTTGCGCAGTCGGCGCGGGATTAGCGGATTTAATAAACGTAAACCTTTTAACCTAACGCCACTCAGCCGCCAATAAATTCTTATTTATATTATAATCGAGGTGCGCGCGCGACTGCCCACCGGACGGAGGGAAGCGACCACCGGCCACCATTATGGATGTCCAGGCGCGTCGTCACTTCGTAAAAGCTGCGCCGGGGAAATTCCAGCCTGGCGCCTGCGACTCCGCATGTTTTATCGTTTTCGACCTCACCGAGCCCCGAACATTCCGATTCCCCGGAGGAGACGCTCGTGTTGAGAGATCACGCGAGCGGAAAACTGATGTCTCTATTATTGACCCTCCCGACATTTCCCACACTCGCTCGTTCCCCAAGAACCTCGTTCGCTTTCGGAAAAGTCACTTCTCACCGCGGCCAGTTGTTATTCCATCCTAAGCCAGCGACGATTCAACGCGTTGAATTTACTCCTGATTAGGGTTATTTAACAGAAGCGGCCGTAGCGCTGAAACTGCACTTCCGCGCGCGCGGCATAAATTTCACGGGGCAAATTTTAAAGTATCCACACTGTATCTACCGCGCGTTGTGCATGCACTCTCGCAGGCCCCGCGCGAGATGCCCCCGTCAGTACATAAACACGCTCTGATTACGAGTCATTTAGGTGCACGTTAAAGGCTACACCCTCGTAAACACTTGGATGTCTCGCTCTCTCTCCCTCTCTTTCGCGCGCACGCTCTCTCGCCGGCTGCACGCTTCGCCGATATCCGGAGGCTTACTTACAGTTTTACGATTATTGAAAGCTCTCGCCGCGGCGCGGCGCAAGAATGAAAATTTTACGCGCCCCACGGCCCATCGCCTACCGTAAATCGCCGCCGCTCGACAATGGACACTGACCGACGCTCTCCCGCACTGTCATCGAGCGGCGAGTTAAATCCCCATTAAATCGACAGCAAGCGTCGCTTCCAGTTATTGTTCGGCTTATTAACTCCCGGGAAGAGAAGTGGAAAAATCCGAGCGTATGTCCGATTATGATATGAGCGATTAGAGAATAGAATTGTCATATTAAGGCGTCTTATGAGAGACGCGAAGGGTTAAAGCGAGCCGGGGAGACGTCAGCGGGGATAATTGGTTTGTACGCGTATGAAATTAGTATGAAGGGCGGCCTCTGAAGAAGGGTGTTCAGTCTATCCCGGGTATAATCTAATGGAGTCCTTCGAAATGATATAACGATAACGTCATCTCCGTCGGCGATTCCGCTTAAACTATAATTAACGAGGGACCTGCAGTCCCCATGGAAACTGGAGGGAGAAGGAGAGGAAGGGGAGACGGAGGATGCAGGCAGGGTTAGCCCTAAGCGCGATCGCTTCGTGAAAAAATACGTCTACCGGTGTAGATGCCAGGCGAACTCTTAGATCGACTTAAGAACCACCTGAAACCCGATACGCGGCCAGTTTCTCTCTTCATTTCTTTCATGGCGTCCTGTGACATTGTCCTGCCCCTCGGATTCCGAAACGCGCCGCGCCGATTAAATCCCCCGTGGAATTTTCAAGCCTCCTTCGCCAGACTGACACCTACGTCTCCGAAAGGGGGGGAAAGTGTTAACGACTGCCAGCCGACTAGTGGGCGCACCGGCGCGCGGACAACTTGTTATTAATTACCAGTCACCTGCGCCGCGCTTAAAGCCACCGTACACAGTCGCATCACGACAAGTTTCGATAAGACGTAGTCAATAAAAATCTTGTGCAATCTGCACCTGACTTTGCCCAGTGCCGAGTGCATATCGCTATTAATTGTGTATGCGATCCAAGTAAATAACCAAGTACACAGCGCACCTGTTCCCACTGGATAACATTAAGAATTCATAATCTTCGTAAGGGAATGATTGAGATTATGAATTATTATTGAATCATTTCATTCCATAATCATTAGAAATAAAATCCTGAAGTACATTTGTTCTCTCGGCGCAGACTCGTATCCTTTTCATCGGCACCTGCGCTCCTTACACGTATACGGGCCTTCACGCCACTTAACTGTAAGCAGCGTGTACCCCAATTCCCTAGGTACGCCAGGTTGATCTCCACCGTCAGACAAGAGATGCGGAGGACTCTCAATGTCGCGGCGGCCTTGTAATCCACGAACGGCGCCCATTTACAATTGGCCCGGTAAGACTCGGGGCGAGCATGCCCCGCGCGATCTTCCCACGATCGTTATTGTAAATCTGAGGCCGCGCGCCGGGCACAACTGAATCGAGAGACGGCCGCTTTCGTGCGGCGAAGCGGCTCGAGCTCGTGGGCACAGCCTGCTTTTCGCCCGCTCAATATATTCACGCACTCCTATCAATCAGCTCGGTGCGCGGACGTAGGCGCCTTTGACTCGGCGGAGTGATTGCTTTCGCGCGGATCCTGCCGATGCCGGCAATAATAAACTGTTTCCGAAGGCATGGCTAATCAGCCGCGAGAGTTATTATCGACCGGCCGGCCATTCTTCCACGGTATTTCATATTTCAGAGTGGAGTGCCGATCGCTGGAATGCGCCGTTCGCTGCTCCGACACCTCGATGTATTAGTTTCCCCGCACTCCCCACGCGAGTTTTTATCTGCGGATGCCAGGATTGTGCCGCGATAACTATTTCAATGGGACGAAAATACTTCACGCTTAATCGAGTGAGTGTAACAATCGCCGATTGTGTCTAAACTTATTAGGTTTACGCACTGCCGATTGCTATCCATCGAGCTAGGAATTCGCATATGCTCGAGGTTTTTTCTTAGTTTGACAGTTTAGTTTATAGGAGGCGAATTCCAAGGGCTTGTATGGGACGGGAGGTATATATATTCGCGAGGAATTAATACTCTAATTAAGAAATGGCGAAAGGTCACGAGTGACCGATTTGCATTGTGAGGGAGACTGGAACGAGTCTCCACCCTCCGGGGCTGCGTGACGCATGACTGTTTGAGGATAAAAGAAGAAAGGAGTTACTGCGGCCTGCGTGGCGGAGTTTGGCTCGAAAAGAAGATAGGTTGGCGGGCGCGATTGGTGGAAGCCGGCACGATGTCAGGGGCCCGGCTAGAAAAGTCATCGAAACAGCAGGGCGGAGAAAAAGGAAGAAGCGGAGGAGAACACCCCGGAGAAAGAGGAGAAGGGTACCTGTACATTGGTATATTGTACGGACTCTCGAAGGCAGGTCCTTTGAAGTGACCCGTACGAGCCGCGGCCGGATGACAGGGAAGAAATCGAAATATGCGATGACTGCGCAGATGAAATATCCGTGTCCCTTAATGGCGAGCTGTTGCCTCGTCTCGTGGGTGTACCGCGGCAAGAGAGCCCTCGTCGCCTCGCTCGGCGTCTGTGTATGTATGTACCTCCGATCGCCAGGTGAACCCGGCGGATATCGTCCTCGTCGCGATAACCGACTCCCTTGAAACGGGAGCGGAAAAGCTTCTCTCTACATTCAAACCGCCAAGCGCTACCACAACTTATACCATAAACGGAAACTTGACTTTTTCTACTTAAAAAATATCGAATAGCAGATCGCTCACTCAAAGCTTCCCCAAGTACTAACAACAGATCTAGAAATCTTCTATCCTGAAAACAAGGTCTAACGACGTACTCAGAGCCAGGCGTAGCCTCGATTTCTCAGGGCCAGGTGACCTCTTTGTGCAGGGAGAGCACACGCATATCCCATAAGGAGTTAAGCATCGAGGGCTCAGCAGTGGACAAAAGGTAGAGGAGGTCGACGGAGCATTTGGTAAGGAGTTCATCGGCTGTCGATCTGTCCGGAGCCGGACGGATTTCGGGCGGTGGAGGCACGGCAGCGTGTCTCGGCGCGGTCGGGACGCCAGGAGAAAAAGGTCCAAGAGGAAGAGACGGCCAAGGAGGCGAAGGAGGCGAAGAGGAATCCCGGAGGAATCCCGTGGCGCGGAGTGGCGTGCATACGGGGGTGTGCCGCGTGCCAGACCCGAGGTCCTCTCTGGGTATGGGCTTCACAGGGGGTCCCTTCACCGTAAGATAAGGCCTCCTGGTGCGAGCCGACGACGCGCGACCGACAACCATGTCACATTATTACCATATAGGTACCGGTCGCGTCGTCACAACACCGCACGCCGCGAGCTCGCCGCCGCCGCCGTTATGCGTCCTCCACAGGATCCGAGGAACCGACTGAGTATGTGTACCCAGCCTCCTATCCGTATGCGACAGCGAAAGCGAGCAAGCAGCGAGGAAGACGAGGGAGGCCGAGAGCGAGAAGGAGAAGGAGCCGAGAGCGCGCACGGGGAAACGAAGAAATCATCCTCTATTTTAGCTCCCAACCGGTTCAATATCTTCCTTCCTACGTTCATTGACGACGTTTTAAAGGCCGCCCCACGTTCCGCAGCCCAGTCCTCAGCTACGCCCGCCGGTAATTGCCCGAATGACGATTCACGATAATCGTCCCCGCGCGTTTTCGACCTGCTCAGGGCGTGCTGATGAGCTGCTTTACGGGCGGAGCGATGTCATCGTCTTTCAACGGGACACTCGAGCTCTGCCCCGAAATTCTCAATAGCCGGACACACTCGACACTTCTTCTCCCCAATCTACTCGAGACAGAGTTGGCACTTTACACGCCCTTGCGTTCCTCCCTTAATCACACATTTCCACTCTATGTACAAGTTCAGTACCTTGCCGATTTTAATATTGAATTGATTTCTGCCCTATAACTTGGATTATTCAAGCGGCGCTGAAGGAGGTTTCGGTATTCCCGACGATGGGAGATAAAGCTCTCGATGAAATGAATGCAGACGCCGAGAGGGAGGGACGAGGCCGGGCGAAATCGGTATGTATAAGGTAGCTACCGTGGAGATCGATCGTAAAGTGAGCAGTTTAGTAACAAGGGCTTTAGCGGAGGAACGATTCATCGACTAATACCGCGGGTCCCGTTCAGGAAGACTGGTCGGCCGCTGTAAAATCGGCTAAATCATTGGCCCGCTGCCTCGCGTTAACCGCGAGCGCTCGACTCATATCCTTCGAGAGAAGGACAGGAAGCGCTCGGCCTTTCTCACTTTTTCCATTTGCTGCCCTCCTCACTCCTGCCGCTCGATTCGCGCACACTCCTCTCCCCTCGCGCCACTGTATATATGTGTGTGTGTGTGTTGGCAGTGCGTACGAACGCGCGACGGCAGGTATGCCGAGCCGCGCAGGCAAAAGCCATGGTGGTCGGTGGCGCGAAGCGGCGAGATAAACTTTACTGCGTACAGGTAACACGTACAGGTAGGTACAAGGGTCCTGCGAGCGGCAGGACCCTCGTCCTTTATCGGGACGATGATTCGCAACGTCCACACCCTAAGCAATCCGGCGATCGAGCCGCGCGCCTCGTGCGCAATGCCCGACTAATATCCCGACAGGACATGCCGGTAAGTAGTAAAATACCTACTGGATTTCCATGGGTGTCAACATGATTTTCACCCGTCTTTTATTTTATTCTTATCTTAGCGGCCGTTTCCATGATTTTCGCAAAATATTGCATCTCAGTTGCAGTAAAAAAGATTGTCGAACAGAACAAAGAGCTACAAAGCTTTTATATTGAATGTTTCATACTTGAGTCGAAAAAAATGAATAAGATGCGACTGAATTCTATGCTCGAAGAGAAATCTGTAGATGTATTCAAATCGAAACTTGTTCCGTCGCTACTGATTTGTACTTAGACATTAGTGATTGCTTCAAGTAGCAAGTAACCCTGATAAGTGCGAGGACTGTCGCAGGAAATTAAGCTATACGTAATAAATACGGGGGATTACGCGTGCAGCCCACACATCAAGCGAACCCGGCGAGTATGTAAATAATTCCCCGGCGTGCATAGCGTTAATGCGTTCTAACCCCCCCGCCCTCTCCTGTCGCACACTCTAATCAGTAACACGTGTACAACTTTTTACGATCGCATAATTCACACGCGTGATTCATGGCAGGCGTGCGCTGCGAGCCGTACATATTATCTTAATAATCCGAACTCGTACCATTGCCGAGCGATAAACAGTACAAGCGCATGATGCAGCGCTGCTTGGAAAGTAAGAAAATGCGCCGCATCGTATTGCTTGCCGCTGAATTTATGCTAATCGCCGTCGTGTAAAGCAACGCGCGCTTTCCAGTATCGCCTAATATCGCGCCGATTACCAGATAAGGATTCTGAGACTGTCGGGCTCGCGTACTCTTGTAACACAAGGTGTACAGTACTTTCCAGTGTGCGTCATAACAGTGAGATCGTGGAACAGGCATTATTCTTTCAAATGTGAATGGCTATTGCTAATAGGACTATTAGTCTTGGTGTCCTGGGAATATCCAATGTCTTCAATCTTCATTTGATTTGTTTAACTACGCTATTTGTTAGGCCTCTCGTTCATTTGCACAGCCTTCCTTGATAAATGCATGTTCCACAGACTTACTGGGAAAACTACAAGTAGAAATGCTTCATGTTCCACGCGAATAGAAAGATTTTTCTGCATATCTCATTATTACCGGAGATTCAATTTGTAGATAACGGAGTTGAATAAAAATAGAGTCTTAAATGATAATCTAACTGTTGTGATTGGATATATTTAATTAGGAGCATTAATATGGAAAAATAGAATATGGAAGAATAAGAAGAGTGAGATGCGACTGACTGAGTGTGTCTCCGATTGGACAGAGGTGACGGTCCGTGGTTGTACGTCGGAGGTACACAGCGGATGCATCGGTCCAGGGAAGACGAATCCATTAGGCGTGAGCGCGGATTGAGCAATAAACCAACTGGGAGGTAAGTCAACTCCATTGCCATCCTCGTCGAAGTGAAGGGGGACTATCAAGCGGGCACGGGAGGGTAGGAGAGAGAGAGAGAGAGAGAGGGCGAGAGTGTGCTCGGTGTTCACTCGTTCCCGCGCGTTGCTTTCGGCTCGCCTCTGTTATTCCTGTTGGGGCCCGCATTCCCATACAAGATGTCGCGCCGATAAAAGTGGCCGAAGAGGCTCGTGGTGGGGCCCACCCCGAGCAATTCATTTAAACATTCCCGGAGGTGGTCGCACGACAAATTACTCTCACGAAACCTTCGCACGACAGCCAAAAGCTCCGTCGGGACCTCGTGGCTCCTATCTCCATTGAGAGATCTCCGTCCTCCTCCCTCTCGTTCCAACCGAATGTCGCCTTGGGCCTTATCTCGCTTCCTCCTTCGGCCGCTCGGATGTCGTGCAGCCTTCTCTCCATCGGCGTTTCCTCCCCCAGCGACGGCGACGGGCCCCCGGGCCCCCCGGCCGCGGTATAAAACCTGGTGACACTTCTCACCCTTCTTAAGCAGCACCTCCTCGGGCACGAGCTGGCAACTGGCAACAAGCGGACCCCGCGGGCCCCTCCGCTCCCTCTTCACGCCGCTCACTGGGATCTTATCGCCGGGCGTGCGCCGCTTGCCTTCTCGATATGATTCCGCCAGTGCTTCGGGGACCCAATGCATACTTTTCTCCCTGCGATTACATTCTGGGCCCTCTGATAATACATTTCGAGAGACGGCTTTCTCGGTATTCTTCTTATCATGGATTTCCTTGCGGTTATGCGTCTGCTAAAGATTGCCACTGTTCTTTTTGTTTACTATTGGCAATTTAACGGCAAGTGTATACAGTTCCATAATTGTTGGCTCGATGATCGCGCGTAAGCTGGAGAGAAGTGTGGTATAAGTTGCACCTCCCATGTAGCCGTCGGTGTTGAAAATAAGTCGTAGGATCGACCGCGTGCTCGAGGGAGACAAATTGACCATCAAGGCCCCGGGCCCACCCTACTTAAGTGAGTCTAGGGAAAATCAACGGTGGGTTTCACGCCCGAAAACACCCAAGTCGCAATGTCGAATCTAATGTGATCATAACTCAATCGGCGCTTGTAGCGAGTGGAACCCTAGCTTTCCCCTGATTAGAACATCGTGGGTAGCGCGGCCGGGAAATTGAATAATCGTGTCGCAGGGCCCAAGGTGTGGGTCCCGAGTTTCCCGAGTGGGAAAATGTAGTGTAGTGCTCTTGGCAGGAGACGTGAAAGCCTGGCGATGGAGGCCGGTGATGGCGTGTTCTGGGGTAGATGGTTATCGGGGTAGATTTTGGCAGGACGGCCAGTGTCCGGCGTCCTGGAAGGTCGTGTCGTGTCGTGTCAGCCGGACGGTGCCGTCCTCGTCTGGATAATACGGACTGCTTCCGGAAGCGTGGAGATCCACTGCTCGAGATTGCACGGACTCCCTCGTCTCCGTGGTGCGTCGCGCGCTTCCACCTCGGCGGCCCGAGAGGCTGCATCCCCGTCGTAAATAAACTGTCGAGATCCGCGCCGAACGGACCGCAGGGTGGCTAATATATCTCAGGACGCCGGTTAATTGACTCGGAGCGCAGCCTCGCACCATGCCGGCCGTGTATCCGATTCGTCTTGACACCTCCGACTTCTTTTGGGATTCCTCCCGATGCTCTACACAGGCATGGAATGCGTGATTCCGCCCTCGAGCCCCTGCGACCCCTTTCGCCGTCCCCCGCGACAATGAACCCGCGCACCCTCTTATACTCTCGCAGCCGCTCTCGATCAAAGATATCGGATGCGTCCTCGTTAAATTCACGACCTCGCCGCGCGCGCGCGCCCGCGAGCTCGATGTATAAAAGAAGCCCGAGAGAAATCGCACCTCCGCGTTACTACTGATTAATGCTAAGAGATTCATTTCGTGGTGGAATCCACTCGTTAGGGGTGCAGCTGGACGTTACGCCATTCGCTCGTTCATGGCGCTTCGAGCTCAAAGCCCACATTCCTTTCTTTCGTGCATTGTCCAAGTGACATGAGAGAGGATATCGCATCGCTTAAACTTTGATAAATATTCGCCACTCAAATGACCAGTATGTACAGATATATTGAGTGTATTGCACTCTCTCGAACAATGATCGTCTGATAATCTGAAAGCTGAGTGGCGGAGAACTGCGATCGATGTAGAATACTTTTTTCTAAGAAGCTACCTCGATCTCGGAAGTACAGGATATGTCGTACGTGCGCTGCCCGTCGTGAATAAGCGGCTGACCGCGGACTGTTACCAATTTGACTATTAAGTGGGAAATAATGCACGTGAAGATAGTCCACGTAATGCAATTTTGTTCCGGGTAATTGTTGCAATTTCGCGAACAAGAATATGCTCCGGGGGTCGTGCGAGGGCAAGCGCTCTTCCTTGCAATAATCCTTCACTTCGCATGGTTATTCCAAAGTACCGGGCCCAAATTGCCGCACCATTATCCGGATTATAAATATGTTGCAAGTACTGTTTAGCAAACCGAGCCCTTTGCCGCGCACTTCCTTCATTAAATTAGCGAAAGTGAATCCTCATAACCGTGTCGGAAAGCTTCTAAATACAACTAAGAATTTCTAATGAAACTAGTCCATTTTTTCAAGTTTGAATTCCTTGCAAAACAAGAAGAACAGACAAAGCAGAAAAAGCAGGAAACCCGAGCGACCATGGCGGCGAGAAGGAAGTGACGTAGACGGCGAAGAAATTTCCGCGATGCAGGAAGGAATCGATAATTTCAGGTGGCCGGTGCTCGCCGGATCGTGTACACACGTGAGAGGACACGAGCATAGGTGATCGTACACAGCCGAGGGTACACGTACGTGGGTGCGCCAAGACGTTAATTACGGGGGGACGGCTGGGGCTGCCCCACCTCGAAGAAGAGAGCACCAAGAGCACCAAGAGGGAAACCACGGAGCCGCCTCCGGCGTTGCGAGTTTATCGCCGATGTCGCCAACTGAGTTGCAACTCCTCCGGGATACTCATTATTATCTGGACTCTCCATTCCACTACCCGAAATCATCATAATCCTCTCGGACATCCGACTCAGCACTGACCTTTTGCAAGTTACGCATAGCAAACCCTCATTACAATATCCATACCCAACCATCGTTATCCAAGCGGTCGGTCACGTCGACGTCCGAAAAGAATGCCAGCGAGGAAACCGGCGCTGCGTGCTTTCACACAGTCCTCGAGCGGAAAGGCGCCGGGGTCGTGGGGGTCGGGCTATTAACAACGAAAAATCGGATTATGCAACGGGCACAATGCCGGGCGAGCGCGCGGCTCGATGAGGAGGGCGATATACTCGAAAGAAAGTGGAATGAGCGCGCGAGTGATCGGCGCGAGTCGAAGTTCACCCGGCAAGTTCGCCGGGCCGTTGTGCATGCGGCCGGTTACGTGCGCGCGGAGGAGTCGGAGAGTCGGAGAGGGAGAGGGTGGCTCATGGGTTGCTGATGGTAGGTAGACGAAGGATATACAGGAAGGGAGGCTCTAGCCACGAAGGCGAAGAAAAGGCGAGGGGCAGGAAGGCGGTGGAGGTGGAAAAGGGTCGCCCACGCACGCGTAGGATAATTGCACGCGTGATTCTCCCTCGGTGCGGGCCCTCTTCTGCCTTCCACCGTGCCGGGGCCCCGACTCGGCGTCTGTACGCGAGTTAACATCTGCATGCATGCGAGAGGAGCTCGCGCGGACCGGCCGCTTCGCTTCGCTTCGCATCGCATCGCATCGCGGCGCAGCGCTCTTCTCCTCGGCCTCCAAGGAGTGGAAGTGCTCGAGGAAGAGGTCAGGGGTCAGCCGTACTCTCGACGAGGCAGACGCGACGCCCACCGAGCGACACCCACGCGAAAATCCTTCTCTACTGCGGCTCCCCTCGACCACCCCTCCCCTCGCACCCCGCGCACTTCCTTCCTCTTCCACCGCAAGCGCACTTCTGGTCGACTTATTTTCAGCCTGCCAACACTACTTGTTACCCTGGTACATAGTCGCTCGTCTTGCCTCTTACTTCTATGTCTACGCTGCCACCCTCTCCCCTCAATATTCCTGACGACGCCGACGTCGGGGTTGGGACCCGAGACTTTCCTGATACTCTGCTAGGGAAAATCGGGATATACGTGTCCATAACGCGATACAATAAAGCTTATCAAAAAGACACCTATGAAATAGAATTAATATAATAATTGATCTACTTTTTGCGCCACCTCTCATTTTTTGTCGAATAGCTGGAACTTTGTCTAAATAGGTGGTCAAAGTTTTCTTTTTCTTAGAGGTTTGACAGAAACAAGCTAGTCTGTTTTTATAATGGGCGGAACAAGGGCAATTACTAGATCGACCGAACCGCCAAGCGACAGTAAGATCGGTACGTGGCTAGCCTTGGGCGCCGATAAAAGAGGTAGACCTCGACAGTACTATTATTGACGATCGAGTGTGCCGCCGTGATCAAGACGTTCCACGGGAGGACGAAGGGGACACGCGTTGACTCGTTAAAACACGATAAATCCAGCTACGACGCTTGATATTAAAATATGCCGGGTGTCCTCCGCTATTTGTCACTGACATCGCCTTCGAGGCCGATGACAGGTCGCTTTTTATTCGAGCGGTGCTTTTCGGAGGTCCACTTAGGTACCCGGATGGCTACCTCGGGTTGGCCGAGCGCTATCAGAAGCCGCGGCTAAGTGAATTAAATTGTAAATTTCGACGTGGGGTATTATAATGCCCGACGTCTCCAATATGTTTGTTAGAAGGCCGCTCTCCACGCCTTGTATTAGTCGCTTGAGTTCGCCTCGGACACGAATGCCTCGGCGAATAAATAATTACACCCCTAAAATGAATTCTGCCGCTTCGCTGTGCTCCCGAGGCGAGACTTATTCACCAGGAACCCGTATCTTTATTTTAGAAGCCGAATTGCTAGAAAATTAATCCATCGAGATGTCTCTCGATAGCATATTTCCGCGGCAATGATTATTTAATGCCGGTCTCCGGCCGCTGGCTCAAACCGTGGGCAAGAGTCGTGGCAGTGTCAAAATAACTTTTCGAGTCTCGGCCATTTAAAAGATTAAGGCTCTTAGCATCAACCGGAGGAGGCTGCTAAAGAGCCAGCCGTACAGGAACAAGAAGCAATGAGCTTCTTAAAGTTTCTCGTCTCCGAGTTGGAAGTGTGGGCAGGATCCGGCCGAAATGAACCGAGTAACTCTTTATCTCGCGCGTGAGAACAAGCGGACTCGGTGATACTCGATGTCGAAAAGGAGGACGAACCGCTCGGCTAAAGGGCCTGGCGAGTATTACCAGGGATTACACCGGTAAGCCGCGGCTAACTGGCAGCCTGACGTCATAATCTCTGGAAATATTCGGTCGACCCTCTGTACCACCACCTTTCCATCCTTTCTCCAACTGTCTCCAACTAGTTTTTCCACGCAATTTCAGCTACTACTTATTCTTTTTCCCCTGGCAGAATTACTCGGCAGGTAAAGAAATGTATAATTTTTTCGATAACAATAACGTACCTTACCACTTAACAATTTCAGATCGGCTGTATTATCGATGTCGGAAAATGTTTAGGTTCTTTGAAAGCGAAAGAATGAAAACCGGGAAGGAGGAAGGATTGGAGGGCGCAGGGCGAAACAGCGAAAAGTCTGTAAGCGCGGGAGAAGGAGGAGAGGCGATGGAATTTATTATGCTGCTGAGAATTGGAGAGCGCGCGAGGGAGGTGGTCGGTCGGCTCGGAGGGGCACCGGCCCGACGGGATCTGGACACGATCTACGGTAAATGCTCGAGCAGATCCTCCGAGTGATCACCAAGATTTTCGAATCGATCAATTAAGCGGCGTGTGGGAACCGTCGGCTCCGCTCTCGTCCAGCCGTCCGTACGTCCATCCGATCAGCACCGAAAGCTCAGATCTTGATCTCTCCGCAAACCTGTAATCCTCCTCGACGGAACAGCGAGCCCCGGAGATAGACACAGAGGGTGAGAGGGCCAAGCCAAAAGGGAGCGGGACAGAGAAGAGAAGAGAGAGAGAAGGAGCCCACTGAGAGGGAGAGAGAGAAAGGCGAAGATGGAGGGGTTGTGTTCTCTCCTCGCGTTGAAGGAGCGAGATATCTCGAAAGCGCGGAACGAGACCGGCCATTCTCGGGGAGACGAGACGGAAATACGCGTATTATGTATATTCGATGAGACCCAATGCGGGCCCGGCCGGTGTCACCCTCGTCAAAACCGCTGCTTTTTGCAACCGATCGAGGACACCCGGCCCCGCTCCACCTGACGTTTTGTCAGCCTCTCCGATCGAGAGATAATGGTGATTCCAGCGAGATCAGTACGCACATCCGGCACTCTCCGCCACATCGCCTCTGGAAAATGGCCCGGGTGGGACTCTCGCTGGCTTTCCAGCTGGGCCAGTGACTCTACTTCTGGAATTAGGACCAGGCTTTTCAGGAGCGGCCGCTCATCGCGAGAGCAAAGCGGTTCGATTTCGGGCCCGAGCAAAGTGGTTTTGACACTTCCTACTTAGGGGCTTTGTCCTCGGTATTAAGAGGCTCGCGATTCCCGGTGCGATACGCGCCCGAGTAATTCGACTTGTCTGCCTTTGCGGACCTCCTCGGATTATGACACTCTCGGGATAGACGAGAGCTGCCCACCAAACAGTCCAAACTCTCGAACCAGGGCGTATTAAAGCGTCCCTTGGAACGAGCTGCAAGTTTAACTACAAATCACGAATAGTGTTGAAATCGAAACGGAAGAATCCCGATGGAAGCAGGCTCGTGAAGAAATAGAGAAGTAGAGGAAGCGCAGGGTGTAGGAGGGCGGGGCGGGGGGCGGGCGGGGGGGCAGAAGGCAGGCAGGCAAGCGGGCAGGCAGGCTACGACTACGAGGCTTAATCTCGCGACATAACGTGGCGGAGGAGCTAAGCGCAAGAACCTGGATACGGGGATCTTAAATTCTCGCGAGGGCCCTACTCGATTACCTGCCCACGCGATTTCTCGAAGCTAACCCGAGCGAGCGTCAGGACGAAACACGGGGTAGGAACATCGGAAGAATACGAGATAACGTGAGCGGGCGGCGCGCGGGCGACCGAGAGCGAGCCCGATGCGAGATGCGAGCACCAGGATGGGAGAGAGAGAGAGAGAGAGGAACGCGTATCCGTGACAAGAGACTAGATCCACGCCGCTGGGACCACACGTGCGACACGACCCGCAGACCAGAGTGCGCTTTCTTGGCCCTCTCCCGTGGATTTTCGGCCGTTCCGCCCGTTCCGACCGTTCCGACCGTTCCGCCGCCAACATCTCTCTTCGCCACGCTATGGGCCCCACAGGCCCTACACCCCGATTCGCCGGAGACGCGCCCATTCATTTCCTCTAGACTACTTGCGACAAAAGCTGCGTGTGCTATAGCTCTTTTCCCCCAAAGATTGGCCGATGAGTAATTGACAAGTATATAAGCCTGATGGATCAAGCAGAAGATGAGAGCGTGCCGAGAGGTAGTGCGTCGCAGGCTGTCGTTCGAAAATGGCCAAGTAGAAGTATGGGATTAAGCAGTTTGCCCGAACTGATGGGCGAATTTGTTTTACTAACCAGGAGGGCGACGTGTCTCGTCGAGCCTATCATCCCCTTAGTCTGGCTTAATCCTACCGAACCATCCCAAGCTAAACACCCTCTATTTCGGCGCGTAAAAAGGAAAGGCACGAGGTTGTCGCTTGCAAAGCGTATTATTTAACAGGATTCTCATTGGGCCGCGTGTCGATCTGATGTTCATGCTGGCACGAGATCGCCCGGGGGACTTGGTTCGTGGCAAAGTGAGGATACAAGGGGAAGGGTTACAGTCCGCAGAGAGAGAGCGAGAGAGAAGCGAGGAGAGAGTCAGAAGGACCGGCCGAGAACGGTGGTCCACCGTGTCCATTCTTGTCGTTTTATTGTTATGCAGTCGATCGGGTTGAAAATTTGACGAACTGGTTCCGCGCTCTCTCCTCTTCTCGCTTCGGTAACAACGGACACGTCGCGCGGGCCATAAATCCGGATAGATGGCTCGCATCTTCGGGACTGGTGCTCCTATTACGGGAGAGCCATCCGATGATACCAGCTTACTCGCCACGAGACTCGTGAGAATTCGCCTTCCCATTATACCGCGCCAACTCATTTAATCCCTGCTTCGATTTCCTATTAGTTGGTCACACCAACACATAATGTCCAACCTCCTCACCTATCACTACTTGTTTGCAGCTATCGCTCGACCTGTCCACTCCACCGGGATCTCGGAATTTCGGAGATCCTATCGCACTCGAGTTTCCGGGGGAATCTCTCTGAATTCGTATGTATGTAATGTAGGTGGGCAAAGTGGCCCACGGGAGTGTCAGGAATTGCTTACGTCTGAGAAGAAGGTGAAAAAGAGCAGAAGAGCGATACGAAAGAAAAATGTAGGCACATCGCACCATAACAAGTCGATTCGAGTATGACAGAGAAAGAGAGAGGGAGAGGATTCCGTCTGCAGCCTTGGACGAAAGCGAGCTCGGAGGATGACCGAGGGAGCGAAACGTCAGGAAAGAGATCTCTCGGTTTTCGATGCCCGCGGTGGGCTACCAGGGCGGGACGTGAAACGAGTGCATCGGCGATGCAGTGCCCCGCATATCGCAGTGTGGCTGCGTGTGTAGGACGCGGTAGAGCCAATAAAAGGCTCGTTTCTGCATAAACGAGACCTACCGAAGTCGCGAGAGCTCGTCGTTAACTCCCTCGCGAGAGGCCAAGTGCCCTCTGCGTTCTGCCATTTCCAGGCAGCCTCCACTCCGAAGAAGAGATCGCGCGCGCGGGGACCGAGGAAGGAGTAGAAATCTGTTGGAAAGACGAGGAGTGAGCGAGGGAGGCTCAGGCCGAGAGACGGCAAAGAGGAAGACGGGGAGAAGCGGTTGTCGCCGTTTAAGGACCACGCAAGACCCATTCTGGCCCGGGTGGTCGCCCGTCAATCTGCTGCTCATGCCGCTTTCGGCGCAAATATCCTGCGAGGATGTACTGGGTCCTCCCTCCACGTGAGTTCTCTCTCCCGGCCTTTTCCTCTTCTTTTTCTTTCCTGCCGCCTGTAGGCCTTTTTTTTCTCTCTCTTCTGCCTCCTTTCGCCGCGTGCGACGCACCTAACGGGCCCCATCCTCGTCCCCACGTCCCCACGTGCGCGCGCGCCCGCGCCCGCTCCTTCGCGCACGCCCGATCGCCCCGCCGCACTCACACGTTATCCCATGGACGGCCCGGCGAAGGCGAACAAGGGTGGCTGCGCTCGCCCACTGTTTCCCCGACCCTGGACCACCTTGGGAAACCGAGCGAACCTCCACCGACTTTACCGGTCTATTTGCATTGATTTCTCTTTTTACAGCCGCTCGTCTCTGCTACATTTATCGGTAGACATATACGGTTAAACAGATGATAGTTTATGGGGATGGAAAGCAGGGGTATTTTCGGAGCGAAACTCGTGCAAGAATGTCTCATGCAGTATATCCATTCTTCTTACTTCCTATTGAAATTCTTCTAAGAGGATGATATTGGTGTGGCATATTGGAGAGAGAGAGCGGGAGAGAGCAGGCGATTGATTTGTCAGGGTACACGTACTAAGTGAAGCGACGCGAGGGCGAGGGATGATGTCGTGAGAGGGATGCGCACGTGGTAAGGTCGCCTGGGAAGGAAGGAAGGACAAGACCCCGTAAACCAGAAGATTAGGATCTGAGGCGACGGCCACCCACTCCGAAAGTTCGTCTCCCTCATTCCCTCTTTCTCCTCGACTGCTATGCTCCCCAGTTCCCGGACATTCTCGTGTCCGTCTCGCCGGTCAGTCACGTGAAACTGTCTGTCCCGGCCAGTGATAATTAAGCGTAAAGCGTCTACAAACTGATTTATTTCCCAGACCGATCTCCTAGCCCACGACACACACCGCCGCACCACACTTCGCCAGACACTTGGGAAGCGGAAGCGAGCGCGCGCCCTTTACAAATTGCTCGTCTTATGTCCTGTCTCCGTTAATACCGGCCTCTCGATTCTTCATCACAAACCTTACTAATTCCGCGGATATTACTGCTTAATGACTACTTAAAGTGTATTGGAGTGCAGTCGGTAAATTGCAACTGCACTTAAACTGAATGTTTCCAGGGAATGAGTGAAACTACTCTTGGGATTTTGATAGAAAAGTATAAATGGTGCACTGCTATCAAAAGACTGGTATTAAAATCGGAAATGGTGTTATTCTAGGGTTTATTGTACCTGCGTAAAATAAAACGCAGGAAATATTACTCTTAATAGACTGAGTTAGTTATCTCGAATGTAGAACAAGCCTTTCCGCACGTCCAACTTCCGCCTGATTACGTCAGCCTGTTACAATTTCACTGGACATATACAATCACAACTTTACTGGCCCCGTCAGACTGAAAAGCGTGGATTTCCGAATTCGGCCGATTTCAGTCGGACAGACTTTACTGGGAGCGTGAGAACTGTTGAAAGGACAAAATTTACATAAGCCGCCGGAGTGTGAAAAGAAATTGATTAAAACAGGAATGAAGTATTTCGTAAGGGGCGTTCGGTTGGTGGTCTGATATTCGCGGTATCTTTCGACACGCACAAGTTATTTCCCGTCGGTATGATAGTTTTACTTTACGGTAGATCTCGCGAGCGACTAGGAGTCTCGGTTTCCATGCCCGCACGTTCCTTTACTAATGGCCGAACCGACGAAATTTAGTGGCCTTCGCCTGCCGACGGACTGCGAATGCTAAATGAACTTACGATAATATCTAGCTCTAATGCGTCTATTCACTAACGTGTCCTTTTACACTTCCTCTACCGATTTCCCCATGAAATTATTAATCGAAAGATTTTAACAATTAAACAATTAACAATGCCCGGCAACATTAACTCCTAACCGAAGGGAAAGCCGTTGCTGACGGTCCACTTGATGAAACGCAACAATTAAACCGATCAGTACCTCACGCGAGGAAGAGACGAAGCGACATTACTGACAGGCAATTAAAGCTCGAAGGGCTCAAGTTACAGGTACCCCAATTCCCGGGCGAGCACGAAAAGTGTCATGCGCCCGACGAGCGTGACCATTATTGGCGAAACAACGGCGGAAGTCTCCCGGCGGGGATAAACATTTTAAAAGCCTATTACGTTTATCTGCCGATAATCTACAGCCAACGGACGGCTTAGTGGCCAGGTAATACTATATTTCCCGAGCTTTCCCTTCGCGAAGGAGCGAGAGAGAGGGAGGCAAGGAGCGAAAGAGCTGAAAGATGTCGGTGGTAGGATCGGTCGCCAGATAAGATTTCCCCGAGATCGATCGATCACCGAGACTTGGTTGTCTCAATCGACCCGCTTCCAACTGGATTTGTTGAAACCACTAGCGAACGATCTTTCTTTCGCGCAACGCCTGCCGCATTCTCATCTTCAATCGTACAGTGCGTGAAAGAAAGTCGACAGCTGCTGCTTTACAATGAAAGAGTCATTCGACTAACCTTACGTTTGAGAAAGGGTTAAGGTTAAAGCGTCGTCGACTCGACAGCACGCAATGTTTCCCAGACCAATCTCAATTAACCAAAGCTTTCTCCGCTCGATATGCTACAGCACTCGTCGACACGCTTCGCAACCCACAATGATTCGAAAAGAGCAAGTGGCATGCATAAACACTTACTGTGCACGGGAAAGGCAAGTGGCGGCCGGCCGGCATCTCTCCAGGAAATTCGGTCTTCTGCCAATCGAACAGCAGCTTCTAGTTCATCCGCAGCTTCCGCAGCTTTCGCAGCTTACAGGACATCCTCCCCAAGGGAACAGGTTGTCGATTCACTTATGAGACACAGGAGAATTAGAGCGAGAGAAATAGAAGCACGCACGCACGATCTTGGCACTTGTTGACGCGACGCCTGCGAGTGACAAAGATGGCTGCGTCTCGCTCCTTCGCAACAGGCGGCAGCACCTCCCCCCTCTTGCGATCGCGTGTGAAGTGATGTCTGCTTAGAATAAGGTGCTTTTCGCATGCGTTTACCTTTTTTGCTATTTTATGCAATTTCGGACTTGGAATTAAAAAGGAATTCGTGTAGCTTGCATGCCAGTTCAAATATCATTTGATCGGTGTCGAGTACACGTATTTATTCTTTGCACATATACACGGCAAGCATGCGTGCGATGCTGCATACACTGGTGCATTACATTATGTGTAAATATACTTTGAGCTAAAACAATGACGCGAGTATTCTCAGTATTATTTTCGATGTAATATGTAGACGAATTTCCTTAGATTTATTGTGTGTTGAATGAGAATAACATCCCGGAAGGATTTAGTTTCGCAATTGACCATTCGAGTACTGGGGAGATTTCGTTAGGTGGTGACACTCAATTGACTATTGGCGTACTGAGACAGTTTTCTCGTTGAGTCGCCGGAATGGACATCCGAGAATATCGCCGCGATTTAATTCTCGGGTTTTTGTGGAATAATCGTAAGGAATTTGATCGGAAAGTGCGCGGACGTGTAGATAAACGAACCGTGGTGAAGATTTCGGGCGGGCAAGGCTTCGCACGCGTGTGCGGGAGTGCGGGAGTGCGAAGTGCTTGCATATTCGAGGACAAAGAGGCGAGGGAGCCATTGCGCGCCTTTACTGTGGCGTCACTCCGAGGGGACAATTTCGAGAGATCATACGGAATGGTATGTACCCATTGATTACACATTGATTTCGCGTCACGATCACTCTTTCAACTACTTTGCAGCATTGTCTTGAGTCAGCCTCGGCGTCATTTATTGCTTATGGGAATTGGAATGCGAAATGCTCGAATGCTCGAATGCTCGAATGCTTGAATACAAAGGAGAGAGGGGATAGATGGCGTCCCTTTCTTACCACGTAATTTCACCTGCAGAATTTGGAGGGATCATTCCGAATGGTAAGTACCTATCGACTGTGTATTGATTTTGCTTGTTGAGCGTTGCTTTCTCCCCTTACAATCCTATATCGAGTGAGCATTTTGACTTTACAGGTTATTTACGTGTTTGGTACGAAACACATTCCATGCAATAGATCGTTCTGGAATGCGGCCTCACTGCATTCTCGAAAAGTAATGGTTGACTCTCGCTGAACTTAGCAGTATATTAGAAAGTCAAATGGGAATGATTGAATTTGCTGATAATAATCAGGGAAATCTTAGCGAATAGATTGGATTAGAAGGGATGATTCACGGTTATCAATCGATAGTTTTATGTTTCTGCCATATGATCGATAGAGCTTGACATTATATTAATAAAACTGAGCACAGTTCAATCATTTACTATTCGAATATCGTATTGCAATCATTAACTGTTTCATTAACTCTTTAACTATCGAAATTAATGAACGGAAAGCTGGTAAACAGTGATTTTTATTCAATACTTGAAATAGAATGCTAGATTTAATAATTAACCGTACATTTACACCGCCAGGCACAAAGTCGCTAAATAACAATGCACATCTTTGCCCCACCCTCTCTCTTCGAAAGCAATGCAAGAGAATACATCATTAAATAACTCTTAAGAGCGTCTAGCCGACGGCACGACTGGCATTCGACGAAATTGTATAGTAATAGCCACGAAGTATGAGACCTATTCAGAGAATCAGGCGGGCAGCGGGCAGCGGCGTGTGCCCGCGGACAAAAGTGTCGGCGAAGGGCGGCCGGCGACATGGATCACCCTGTTCCGGAGGAAGAGTGGACGCAGGCCGCAAAAGAGCTCGTGCACTTGGTGTAGAGTGTCCCCAGCGCGGCGAGATGGAGCGGGGGAGCCTCGGGGAGTGCTTGTAGTTGTAAATAATGCATTATAAATATAGGCACGCAGTCAAAGATAGGAGGAGGAGGGAGAGAAGAGGGTTGCTGGGGCACGTGAAACGAAGACGGAAAGGGCGGTTGCACGTGGGGCTCGCTCACGCAACACAAGGGACGCGTGCTTAGCATAGCTGCGCGCATTGTGGGCTCAGCACGCGGTCTCCCTTACTCTCCCTCCCGCCCGCCCTCTCTTTCTCTCTCACTCTCTCTTGTTTCGGGGCCCGTGGGCCCCCTTCGCGCACAAGACACAGTGGGGCACGACGAACGCGCCGCGCTATGCGGCACGACAGGCCCCGCTTAGACAACAATCACATTCATCGAGGGCCCTCCACAATGCTAATCGTAAAGACGCCGCCTATTATAGCGGCGTGTCCACGCGGCTTCATTGGGGTCCCCCGAGGAGACGCGGGCGGGTCTTATTTCCCTATGGGCGCCTTTGAAGCGCCGTCGAATCCTCACTGCCTCCACCCCGCCCCCTCCTCGGACCCCCCTCCTCCTCCTTTTTCTCCAGAGCCGCGAGCTTTCTTTGGACGCGCTTGATTGTCGATGCCTCGTTTTATTGGGACTTCGTTATTGACACTTGGAATCGTTGCCCGCGCCTTTCGCTTCACGCCCCGAGTCGCTCGCGCATACGTTTTTGTTTGTTCGGGAAAAGAAGTAGGATTCAATGAGAAGAGAGAACATATGTTGGTGTGGGACTCGGTAATTTGGAAGACAGATATTTAAAGAAGAGCGACTGAAAGGGAAGTAGATCTGGTGTACAAAGCCGGAATGTTGCGATTGAAGAAGTCGGCCTCCCTTTGTAAAGTTAAAGTGATAGAGAGTCCGAATAAGCGCGTGGCTTTTAAACTGAACAATTAGGTTGATATTGACGGGAGCTAACAAGAGGGAAGAGCTTCACGCTTTCGCCGAGAATCGACCGCAGCAGCCGAGAGTACACAAGGAGCGATCTCGAGTCCATTCTAATGCGACAGATCCGAGCGTTGCCGCCGTTAACGACCTTTTGTGGTGGAATGCAGGCGAAGAGAGGCGATCAAAAGTGGCAAGCGGCAAGGAGGAGACAAAATGACGGACCCCCTGGGGCCACAAGCTCTACGGTAGCCGTCGAGAGTGTCTCCGCCTTGGGACCACCGTTGACGTTTCCTCTCTCTCCGCCGGATTTGACCGCGACCGTCTCGAAAGGAGCCGGCCAAATAATGTGCGGAACAAGGCGACCGGAAAAAAGGGTCCTGTTGCTTTGACTCTGCTCTTTTGCACTCGACTCGAGCCTAGACCACCAATAGATCCTAGACTACCAATCGTTCTTGCCCACAGATCCCCTTACCAGAAGCAGCCCAGAGGCTCGCGGCACCTTTTGATGCTTCGTTGCCTCGCAATGGAAACTGAAACCACAATACCAGACCTCCGATTTCCTGTGGTTCGCTTTCTGTCGAGTGACGGAAAGCAATACATTTCAAATGATACTCTACTTATTATACATTGTACAGATAATACATATAGAGTATCATCTCAAAGATTCTCAAGTGTTCAAGTAGAATGTGACATTTTCACCAGTCAAATTGATATTTCGCTCCTTCCATTCCTAAAATCAGTAGAACACTCTGTCCGCAGCTGCAGACTGCTCGAATTACAAGTAGCACAAGAATTGAGTGTTGCTTACCAAAAAATGGCATCGCTTTCTTTCGAGACAGCTATCGAGCTACCGAGCGATCTACCTGTCTTTGAAGTTGTGCTTCCGTGGAAAGCAATCCACCGTGAAAAAGGAGCTCCCATTCTGTCTTGCTGGTCTTCTTCGTTCGCCCCCCGTCATCCCTCCGTCTTGGTGTGTTTCGGGAAGCCATCATCCCCTGCGAATATTCCGCTTTTGTCGCCATTGTCATCGACGAAAGAATAGGGGCTTGCTCGTCACTTTGTGCCTCTGTTATAGGACAATTTGCTGGCTTCCTTGTCACTCGGTCACGGTGGTCCTGCGTGCTTGTACTTGAGAAGTTGAAAAGCCTCGTGTCTCGCCCTAGGATCGAACTGCCTCCGTCTTTTAGCCACTGCACCTGGCATTATCCACCAGTGCGCTCGTACTTCACGCCTATTCGAGTCCTCGCAACCTATTGAGAGTCGAGGCCGAGGGTTCTCCATTCTTCGTCTAATATGGGTTGTATTCTTTTCGAATATCCTTGATACAGGAGTAAAGAACGACGGAAAACGACGTCAGACTTCATAGAAGCATGTGTTCAAGGCTCATGGTTGTTTTATGTGGAATTGGTTTGTTTGCTATCCTCTCGCATCTTCTGCCGCGAACTAATTTTCGCGATTTTGTACTCCTTTCTGATTCGCCGGGTGTAGGTGTATCGCCCGGGGTCTGATCGAAGGAGGCGATCACGATTCACGGGAATCCGGATGATTTCAATGAAACGGAGGCAGACGTTGTGAGGAGCGAGTCCCACAGTCCATGAAGGGGTGAGTCCGAGGCGCGTACACTTGTGGGAGAGGTCAGAGCTGTCACTCAAACGTTCCGATGTGTCTAGCTACCCTTGCATTAGTCTCCCCTCCCCTCGTTAATTGCTAAATTGAAGGCAATTTCGACCGACAGCTAATCGGAATTCGACGCAATATATCGCGCGCGCTGCCCTGGCCCCCTGAAATCAAGCGGGGATTACGTGGGATTTATGGAGGCGTCATTGGAGCTCCGCGTTCTTCGCTATTCCCGAGAAATCCGAGCGAAATTCCACTTCCACTCGTGCTATTCTTTCAGAGCTCTTGTCTTTCAAGTAGTCTCTGGGATGCGTCTCGACGAAAACTAACTTAGAAAGAGTAGCGTGAACTAGCTACTTCTAATTTGTCGAAGTGTGATTTCTCCAGAATATAAATTGTCTAGAATTTCAAAGTCTATGAAGGAAAAGTGGAGTTTGATTTCAATGGAAAAAGCGAAAATCTAGTATTCAATTTCGACCGAGTTCGGCCTCCGGACGTCTGGTATTCGAGTTCTTTCAGCCTTTATTATATTTGCAGGTTTCCGAAGAAGAGCAGGGAAAGAGAGAAGGCGCACTGGTCAATCCCCTCATGAGGAATCGAGTGGCTTCCGCGGAAGGAACGTATCGTTCTCGAAAAAGGAGCCCACTTCTCCGCTCGTAACCCGGCGCCCTGTGTTTACGACCCGACGGGAGCAACATCTCTAAAAACCAGGTACGCCCAACGATTCCACCGGTCCACGGCAACCGCATTTTCACCGTAAAGGACTGTCCTCGCCTTAAGGCATCGCCGAAACACACAGATATTTGCCCACTATGTATATATTTTGCTACAAACAACACCCTTCGAACTTTGATATCTCTCAAGTATCAACATTTCTGTTGGAAGAATGGGCTAAAGAATTTAATGACAACTATTTCATTTATGTCCAGTGTGAATTGGAGATTAATCTTTTTCATTACTCTCTGTTAAGTAGGACAATGTTGTATTCAATCTTCTGAGAATTACGCAAACCACGAGATCTCTGTTGAGATATGTTTGTAGGGTTAAGTAAAAAGATACACAATGAACCAGATTCCCTAGCAGGAAGATCAAAGAGGTTGAAGGTATTCTTTTAAAAGAAGCCAAAAGGAGTAGCCAGCTAGCCTTGGGCCAGTCATAATGCCGCGCAAGCCCGCGGATAATTGGACGTTTGGACTTTTAATTGGCCACCACAATGGCTCGGGCCCCAGTTGTTAAGTGTTATACTCTGTTGCGTTGTAAACGCTGCGCTAGCAGTCGAATCGAATTTTTGTCGGGGCGGCGAACGGTCGGCCCCGAAAACTGGGCCCGTTTCTTCGACGCAAGCTGCCACTCGAAAAACGGAAGGCTCGCGCCTTTTACGACCGGTGGACCAGGCGGGTCCGATCAATGGCCAATTATATACGCGCGCCCAGGGACCGAGTAATAATTTTCGAAATTGATCCCTTAGCTCCCTACGTGGCCTGCCCTCTTCCCCTAGCGTCGAATCGCTGGCTTCCTCCAGCGGTGGTGAGAAACCGACAAGTGGAAAGTGGTCGAGGGTAGCGTCAACTATGATAAGGGATGACAAATGACTTGGAGGTTAAAGACTCTCGTTCGAAGAAGATTATACCAATCTTGGAATCCGGCCTGTTATATGCTATTAAATCTCTAACAGTTCCCGTTGTTCCAGATTGGATATTTGAGGTGTAATGAAGTACTAATATGGGATAGAAGATCCACACATGTGCGCGATTAAAAATTTGAAAAATCCTTGGTTCAATTACTTAATATAATAATGATTTATGAGACACTGATTTTATGGGATACAGCATCCAGCTGCCGGTAATAGTCAACTTCTAGGACAAAGAGGAATTATGCAAATGATCGGTAGTAGAGGCTCAGGAAATCATTAGCATTTGGGCCCGGCGATATTAAGAGGCAGCCAATGTAGCATTTAGTGGCAGGGATTCCCAAGAATTGGCTGGGTTCGTTCGCGGTTTACGGGAGTTTCCAGGCTTTCCAGAGGTGGCGGCGATTCCGAAACGGTCTACAGAAGGTAGGCGAGGGCGGAGTAGGAGCTAGCCGGGCAGAGCGAGGGCGAGGATAGGAAGACGCGCGTTTCGAAAGAGCAGCGTCTACCATATAATTGTTACGTTATTAAATACCGCTTAAGTTGGACGGTCCGCTCGCTGTAAAGTTCTGTAGCGCCGGCACACCCTTAATTAAGGGGCACCCGTGCCCCAGTCCGCCTTCGTACCTTGTCTAGGAAAACGAACTTTTAATAGGCGCCGCGCCGCGCCGATGCGGACACACATATACGCGGGAAGCGGATTTAAGGAGATAATTAGTGGCGCGGTTATATAGAGACTTTTCGGCCCGTATCGGGCATTTATAGAGATCGGACCCGGAACCCCCTTCCTCCCTCCCTCCTTCCACCAAAGTTTCTGCCTGACTAACGGATCCATTTCATGCCTCGCTACTTTGATGCGATCTGGCGGTCCCCCGATCTTTCCTGTTCCCTATGGATTAGGGGCCTGACCGCTCCATTTTTTTGGGCCCTGCCAGCCTCCATGTAGCACTTGGAAGTTGACTCCAATAAGTCCAGTGATTTCACGAGTCGAGGAAAAATAGCGGGGGTTCAGCAAGGACAGGACTAACCATGAGACGCGGACTTCCCCACAATAATAATGTTGTTATGAACATAAAAAAAATGAAAGTTGTGAGAAGCGAAGGACCAATAATAGCATGGATCGTTTGCGGAAGCCGAGTTCGGAACGTCTCTGGACGGAAAACATTGTCGCAAGGTTTCTCATTGAAGGAGTCGCTCTCACGAGAGAAGAAGGATGATTGGCTATATTTCACGAGCGTCGAAGTTGGCACTGGCAAGTTCAGGGCGTGGGCCCGAGCGAGGCATTGTTTCGGCATTCTCCCAAGGAGTGCGGTGCATTTGCATCGGCCTGTGTACCGCAGAGCAGTGTATGCACCAGGTGTTCCTTCAAGGGATCAGCGGTCTACCTTGCTATGCAAATGCGCGCGCAATAATTTATGCGGATTTAAGGCGGTCACAGCCTCATCGATTTGCGGTCGCACAATACTACTCGCGTACGACCCACCGAGGAGAAAGAGAGAGACGGCCAGAGTTCCACGGGCGGAGGAAGCTATTTATTCGCGAATGCACTTACGCGAATCTACCGGGCGCCGATAGAACCTGGGAATAAAAGTAGCGGAAGTGAGCCGGGAGCAAATTAGCTTGTCCGAGGAGAACGGGAGATGGAGAAAGCAGGCCTCTCAGGCGCGCCGGAGGAAGAGCGAGGCACTGAGAGCGAAGGTGAATCCCTCGAAAATTGAATCCCGTAGGAGCCGCGAGGCCAAGTCTTTAAAAACACATAAATTAGAGGCAAACGGCCACGCGGGTGAACAGCATCACCGGTAAATTATGGATCGCTCTTCTCGCGCCGGCTGCTCTTCCTCTCATTGCTTGCCCGTCGAAACAAGGGATCTCGCCTGCACACAGAAACTCCCGACACCACTGAATTTCTTTGGAAATTAACTCAACTTTTATTTCGCATCAATTATATCATTTTCGAAAATATTTCCCAAGGGAAATGTATAAATTGATCTCGGGTCGAGAATCATACGACTCAGACTACTCCAAAACGACACCGGTCAATATTTGTCGTTAAATACTTGGAAAATATGGCAGCTTCAACTATACTTAAGTTAAGTTAGTGGTAAGAAGCACTAGGCGGTTCCGGAGCAGTTGACGCGTTCCGGGAAGGGGAGATTCCGTGGCTGCGGTGAATCGGCGAATCGACAAGGGAGTAAGTTCGCTGCCGGAGGTATCTAGAGAGGTAGGTAGGTAGGATGTAGGCCGTATATCAATCGGTTTATCTACTTGTCGACGCGTGTGGCCGACCGCGCGTTATGTCGCACTCGAGCGAGACCAGCGAGAACGACAGAATATAGCGGCGGAGAGCGGTGCGCCAGAGACTCCTCCGCCTCTCTGTCGCGAGGATACCACCTCCTCCTCGCACTGCGTGTAGCTACGTGTCCTTTGATCGGAGAGGACACACTCTGCAAAGTGATCCTCCGAGAAAACGCAACTTCTGGGGGAGCTTCTTCTCTTGTTCTCGCAGGCGTTCGATATTCCTGCCATTCCCATACACCAACCTCTCTTCCAAACCTATTGCATCGCTCGACAATTATTCACGGCTGTTAAGCACTGATATACTTCATTAAAAAGGTCGATAGTCTTTCGATCTCGACATCTGTCGACAGCGCTGTGCAAATTTAAATTTGCGTGGCTCCGCTGGAATTTTTTAATGATTTCTAAGTGATATCATTCGGTCGAGAAAAGTTATTGGTAAGTCAGTCGTTAAAAAGTAAAAACTGAGAGGGTGGAGGTGCGAGTGCGACGAAACTGACAAACCAGTGAGGAAAAGTTCTTTTCCAGCGGTGGAGAGCTCTCAAGGATAAAGTTAATGGTATCGTTGATTACATCATCATTCAGGATTCACGTCAAGCGTACAATAACCGGGGGACTGTGGACAAGGGCCGCATTGAGGCGATCCACTCGAGCCACTTTGTTGGAAGTGCCAGCGCTATTAGTGCGGCTGCTAGGAGAGTATACGTATACATAGAGGCGGGCGGTATTCCTATGGGGGTTGCTCGGGGATAAACGCGGCGATTCTAAGGCGACGATTTGTCCGAGAAATGGTAATCGGAGTCCCGCTGCGCCCGGTAACGAGATTCGAGTGGAGACCCCTCGACACCGCCGCGCCGTGCGCACCGTCTCTCTTTCTCTCTCTTTCTCTTTCTCCTTCTCGTTCCCTCGCTCACGTGGCCGCCGCTCGGCTCACCGTCGAGGAGAAAGATCGATTTAAACGTTCGCAAGGGAGGACGGGATTCCAGGGCCCTCGGGAGTCCCCAGAGTGTTCCCGAATCCGGCGAAAGATTGTGACAGCCGGCCGTAGATTTGCGCGGCTCCCGCGCCGGCGGGACAAGGTGCGCTGCTGCGCTGCGTGCGCAACTTGTTGACAGCGAGCACTCGCTCATCTGTCAACGCGCCTCTTGATACAGGATCTTCGAATCCACTGAGATTTCTCAACCTCTTCTATCCTCCATGGGACACGTGCGCCTACACTCCTCAAGGAATCTTAATTATTAATGCTTTTTACTCTGCGTACCTTCTTGATTCGTGCTTTAATTATAATTTATCCGTGGAAGGTTTCGGCATGCAGTTTGCGCCGCCCTGTCGATTCGGCGTCGAAATACTCGGCTGGCGAGGGAACGAAATCCTGGATGTTTCTCTCATCCCGGATTCAAATGCACACCCTCGGCTCCCGGTGCCCCATAAATCTGGTTCAAGCCGGTGTAAAGACAGTGACGTCGCGCATACGAAAGCGCTCGCGTTCCGTGTTCGCCATCGTAAACAAAGCCACAGGCGAGAACAGGCCCACCTTCCCCACCGGCGACTTGTGGCATTGTCCTTCGTAACCGAGCGATACGCATCGACAATTTCGCGTCTCTCCATCCGTCCTTGCTCGCATGACAAAATGACGCCGGCGCTCACGCACTTTCTGCCATCCTCGTGCCTTCGTCCATCCAATATCTCTTCCAGTCCCAGTGGTACAAACCTATATTTCCCTGCGAAACCAATGAGTATAGCAGTGTCTGCCTTTTTCTCCCTTTCTTCTTATTTAACAGGCCTGACATAACATAATTATTTGCACGTCATTTCATTCAGTGAGAATGTATCAACATTTGAATATCCTTGCCGAGAATACGGTGTTTCCTTAGCGCCAAGCAGTCGCTTAATAAACTAAGATTAAATTATTAAATGTCATGCTCATCGGTGGATACGGGCGCAAGAGTGGCCAATTACATCGAACAACTTCATCGCGTCGGACGGTTGGCGGCGATTTCCGGCGAGTTAGCCGATGTAAACGGCGACAGCCGAAGCGGGAGGAAACGCGGCGGCAAAAGCGAAGGAGTCAGGTCGATCCGGAGGCAGAGGCCCTCGTGGCGAGAGGCGCTCTCAGGGAGATGGAGGGGGAGGGCGAGAATATAAGGCAGTTATTTACGAGACAGCGACGCGGTGTAACGAGCGTCGCGGGGCCAACGAACGCCACTAAGTCGCCGCGACACCGATCTGTTCTTTAGGGCTGCGTCATGAAATTTCAGCCAACTGACGCGATCGCCACGTAAATCGGCTCCCTCTCGAAAACGATTGTCGCGCCTCACTATTCAACGGCTCTCCCGTTCCCCCTTTCCTCGGTCGAGAAAGATACACGTGCAATGTTGCGCGCGTCGGTTGAGTCTAGAGAAGAGTGTCTTTCAAAGATTAATAAAATGCCGTCGGTGGTACTCCACCCCCTAGACCGCAGGGACCCAGTCGGGGTCAGTTGGTGAAAATACAATAGGCGCGGGAGGGGCGCGGGCGTCGGAGGAGCATTAACACCAGAAGTGAAGTCGAGGTAGGACCGACGAGCAAGGCGAAGGGCCCTTCGCCGGCTACAGGGCTCTCTCGCCCTCGGATATTTATTATCGGGCGTCGATCGCATGAATCGCCAATCGATATGCCATTCGTAGGACACCCCCTGTGGTCGAGCGCGCCCGTGCGCGCTTGCTCGCTTGCGATGCCCGACGCGAGCTAACAAATGGCTGCTTTACATCGGCCAGAAAATGAAGCGAGCATGACGAGATGATTTTCGGCGAGAGAGGAGAAGCCGCCTGGAAGGACCTGCAGCCCCCGGGACCGGCAGCGTCGATGCCGCCCGCGATTATTCTAAGGGCTGATTCCTCCGGGACATCGTCGCTTTCATGAATTATTCCGCCAAATGAAATCTCATTCCTCATTTTCCGGATCGTAGAATCATACGAATCTATTATTGCCATGTGATGCCATAAAGCGTCACAAATGAAATGATGTAAAAAATGAATAACATTAATACATTGCTCTTAAAAGCAACTGAATTTTACCAAAAAACATCTATTTCTGGAAGAATGGGTATTTTTTTAACGAAATTATATGAAACTAATTGGGGCTAAATGTCATCGTGGGCGTTAAATAAATATGAGGGATTAATGTCTTTATCTCAAGTGGGTCTATTGACAAATTTTCTGGAGATTGGCGGTCCTGGAATAATAGTGGCGGAGCTTAGTGGGTACTATTATAGCGGAGAGGAAGAATTGACCAGGCGAGCGAGTGGTCTGGGTCCAGCTGAAAGAGGGACCAATGACTGGAGGAAAGAAGCAGGACTGGAAGGGGTCAGCCAGGAGAGGAGACACTCCTACAGTTGAGAGGAACACGAGCCAAGAGGTGTTACTTGTCAGTCCTCGCCTCGAGGCAATGACAGCCGTAGCCAGGGAATTAGCATGGGATAATGGGACGCGTTTCGGGCCCCGTACCCCCGCCGGGCCCAATGAGCAGCCGTAGCAGAGTCGCTGGCGATGGAACGCCTGGAAACGGGAACGATCGAACACTTGGAAAGCCCACTATCTCGGAGTCATTGAACAATGTGCTTTCTTTGATTCCGATTAGAATATTTCACTATTGATAGTCTTTAATTAGTAATTTTTTGTAAAATTAAGAGCCAACGAACTTGTTTGGGGAACAAACGGTTTTAACTTGTAGAAGAATTTTAATAACTCAATGTTGCTTGCAGTATGATAATTTAATTACATCGATCTGTATGCCCTCCCTCTTAAATGACGCTGATCAAAAGAAAGATCTCGCAAGAGAAGAAGAGGATTCCTCACGCCCCTTCGTGACACCTCACGCTGGCGTGGCTGTCGCCGATCTTTCCCTCTCGTTCAAGACGCGGATGATCCTCCGACGACACTCCCACATTCTCCAATGACGCGGCTAGATCGCATCCTCCGATAATACAGCATCTGGACCGCATCTCACCTCGGCCGGGCTCACGTGAAATCCATGGCCGAGTACAACCCTGGGGTTGAAGGTTGCTCAATGTCTTTAGGCAATAGTCCTACAAGTACATGTCACATTGTGATTGGATGTCAAATCAGATGTTAAATTTCACTATTGGAATCGATTCATTCGAAGAACAGAGAAACAGTCCACGTTTTCCACTGTGCGAGAAAAAATAATATGTTAATGTTGAACAATTATTTAGAAAATGAAGCAATGGGTTTTATACCTTTAAGGAGCAGCGCAGCAGAATATTTCCTGTGTGAATCCACGAGTGAAGAAAACCTGGGAGACTGGCCAGCAGAGACTGACTTTACGTTGGAAGACGCCTGGATGCATGCACTTTGAACGCACTATACTTACGAGCGTGGGCGATGGAGAGTGCGAGAAACCAGGCAAAAGCCAGAGAAAGGAGGACCTAGGCCCCGAAGCTGCCTAGAGTAATACGTATTCGCGAAGGAACGCGAGACCCGGGAGATTATCGGCTCTGCCTTCAACCGCGTTTCCACCAACACACAAGTCCACCATCCAGTACCCCATTGCCAAGCTGCTAGTGTGTCAAGGGTACATTAATGTCAGTGCTAATAATAAAAATCGAATAGGATCTACTCAGCATTAATGACACAACTAAACCAATGCGGAGAATCCAAGCCCTCTGCATCATTTTCTGGGAGGAATCGCCACTTTTAGTGTTCCACTCATCTTTACAACCTTTAAAGTTTTCAAGCACTCAATTTCGTATACGTATTAGGATTTACTTCTTCCGCAGTACTTTAGAGTCTTGTAATAAGTGTAGGTTTGAATGTGCAATTGAGGAACTGAGGGCCAGCGAACTGGACAAGTGGGTGCGCAGATCTCGGGAAGATTTAAGTCGATTTAAATCAAAGTAATGCTAATAACAGCCCTTACTTTAGAAGCCCGAGGGCGTTGGCGGGCGAGCGCGGTCAAAGGCGAGTATTTTGAAGAGCAGTCATTAGATAATGCTACCTCCTCGCCTCGCGAGCCCGATGTCCCGGTGCGCGCAGCTATCTCCTGGCGGCGTAAATCACCGCCACTACCGTGTGTGTGGCCCCCAGAATTTCAATTACACTCGCGCAACTATAAAGTCATTGCTGAAATACAGCTGGCGCGAGCGATTCCGTGGCTATGAGTGATTTTTCGCATAAGGCGGCGGCCGTAATTCCTGTCTGAAAGCCGGCTCTTACCGATAGCCCTCGGTGGGTGGGGGACTTTAAACGTCATCGTCGATGCCCGCCGAGCGTAAATAATCATTATTGTTGAAGCTCGCACGGCAGCAACATTCTCGATCGTCTCCTTCCTCCGCGTCTTCGTCTCCCACTGACTCTTTTCCGTCTCGTTCATCTTGGCATGCTCTTTTCTCCCTCTGGCTCGCGGTGCCCAGGTGCTCGCACCTTTCCCACCTTTCTCCGGGCGAGTGGTGGCGTCTTCCTCCACGGGACCGCGACGCGGATTTCTTGGTCGCTCGTCGAGTTCTGCAGTTGTGACTGGTGAGTCACAACCTCGTCCGGCTGGGGCGCCGGTGGCTCCTACACCGTAATTTATGGATCGCGCGCGATCGCAGCTACAGGAGGTCGAACGTGGAATTCGCATTCGGCCTATAGTAATCGAATTTCAACTAACCTTTTTTAATTGACTCAACAAACTCCGGGAATGTTGCTCTTTCGTGGAAAATTGGAAATACCTTGTCACCGGTAGAACTGCCCTCAATCATCGATTAACTAAAGCGAAGAACAAAAGCATAAGCTCCAAGACAAGTCCCGACATGAATAACAAAGAGTCTCGAGTTCCTCTACAGTTTCCAACATATCTTTACCGTGCATAATCGATAAGTGCAATCGTTTTTGCGCTAATCTGCGAAGGAATAACGGTCAATTACGAGCAAACTATCCACGATCATGGGTGATCATTAAGCAAGCCTCGTCTATCCCAGGAAACTGCAAGTTTTCGCAGAGCTCCTCCAACCGGATAGTGTCGGCTCGTGTTTTTGCTTGTCAAGTTTGGAAGGCGCCGTGCTGCAATATTCTAGTGGAGAAACTGACAAGAGGTACACATAAAGGTGAAAGGGTACCGTTACAGTTCGAGGTTTGACCGAGAGGTCAGTAGGTTTCCGATCAGAAGTTCTCCACCGCGAGCAACATCCGCACTACCAGAGAACAGCGCGTGACAGTCTCAACAGCAGAATAACACTAGAGTGGCTGCGAGGAGGACTTGAAGTGCGAATAGAGAAACGAAGGCGCACCGGACGATCAAGAACTCGAGAGGCTCGTTCGTGTGGCAACAGGATGAAGAGCGGCAATCCCATCAAGTACACCCCGAAGCGTTCGGATTGTGATTGAGTCGGCAGCTACCGTCCGAGGCTACGACAGGAACATCCACAGTTAAGCAATCATCGTAACGACCTGCCGCGGCGGAGAGTAAGCCAGTGGAGCGACTAGGAATCATCGTGCAAACGCAAACACCGGCCTGGCTGATATCGAGGTCGGCCACTTCCCGATCGACCTGGCTTCCTCGTGGCGAGGATCAGCCGGGCGCCACGAGCCAAGCGAACCATCTCCAGAAGTCGATGGGAACCGTGGTGGCTCGCTCTTCACATATTGTGCCAACAATTAGGTGAAAGGCGCTCCCACAGAGCCCGCGAGCGCTGCGTGCTCGTGTATACATATAGACGATCGCGCGCGCTCGAAGGAAAGCGTCTGAATAGTTGGCTGATAGTGGCGCGAAAAGGAGAGACCATCTACGTCGGCCCAGGAAGGCAGGTCGGAGAAAGAGGAGAGAGAGGAGATTGCGCGCGAGGATTCCTAAGGGGCAGGGGGAGTGGATCGTTTAATATACTTACCGAGCGACCAACCGACCTACCTACATACATACCTACCAAGCAACCTACTGTGCCCTGGCAATGTACATAGCCAGTTACCTCGTCCTTTGCAGAGCTTCGTTTAAACAGAGACTTCTAGAGGAAGAGGGCGGGGGAGGAATAGAGCTGGTCTTGCAAACAAACACCTCGTACTTGCCCAATCGAACAGAATGATTCTGGAGTCTTGGATTCACATGTGTGATTCTATTATCCTTTTCTATTGAACTCCGGTCAGCATGTTATTCGAGTTGGATCGGGCCAATTCTCATTGGAGCACCGAGTCCATTTGCCACTCTATAAAGCAAAGTAACACGTTACCGATAGAACGGGCTTCCCTATTGGGATATACATTAGATTTCACACGGGGGCGTTGAGTACTCGTTAAGCGAGTCGGTTCCCAGGTGGCTCGTTGCACAATCTTAATTAAGTTCAATCGTAATGATTATTGGCCTGGTGGCTTTATCGGGCGGCCGTCTGACAATTTGACGAGCGATCATGGGGAACTCGGTATGACCTTTCGCCAAGGGTTTCGCCCAACGGGCGCGCTGCTACTATCAATCGGCGGTATCTCACGGGCGCACATCCACGCGCCCAGCAGCCTTTCTTCGCTTCCTAGCCCGGCCACCTATCGTGCTTAGATCGCTTCTTAATTTGCGGCTTGATTTGGCCATTAACTGCGCTCTAACGAGTTACTGCGACCACCGTAGGCCCCGTTCTCTCCTCCCCATTCATACTGCGCTCTCACGGGAATTAATTCGTCGGGCACGCGGAGGGATGGGGGGAGGGGCCGCGTCCTACGACCGCTTCAAATCAACATTACAACTTTTCCCTATCAACCACCTGAGCGGTGATGAGTCTCTCGGTAACTGGAGTCAGAGTTCACGCGGCGCGCCTTCCTCCCCGGTTCTACTTAATTAGTTTCGATTGTTGCCAGACCGCGATCGACCGATAGCCAACTTTCATTGCACTGCGTGTGTTTGGGTAAGTGGCCTGTGGGATACTTGGTAAACATTTTGCGTTTTCTTAATAAACCTATTAATATGCAGAATATTAAAGTTTGCGAGGGAGGGCGTTAGCTTTCGACGCGGATTAGATTCATTGTGTATCTTGATGTTTAATTTTGATAGAAATTCTCTAGAGGCGAGAAGTTGCACATGGGATACCACAGACAATACCTGTTAACTAGAAGAGTTAACTTGCCGAGAAGTGAGCCCCCTTTCCCGAAGGAAGCGGCCCTTTATCTAATCATCTAGTGTATCATCGTTCGGAGAGGTATCCGCTACTATTAATCATCGTCGAATTAGGAAAGAATCGGATTAGCTAGTTGTAGAAAGTGCTGACACGATCTTGACCTGTGGCCGCTTTCGTTCCTTCTTTTATCTGCGCCGATATCCAAAACCACACCCACCATAGTCGTGGGCCCGCTTGCGCCCGCTTCTCCCGGGGGTCTCATCCGCTTCTTAATTGGCGATTCGATTTAGTCATTAACCCCGCTTAATGACCGCTGCTACCGGTCTTGTTTAGTAACGCGCGCGCTTCTAGCAGCCGCATTAATTCCACGGCTACCAGCCGAGAGCTGCCCGATCGCTCAGCGAGATCCTCTTAGCTACACGAGATGATAACTCGCTCTCCTCTCACTACATACTTGGTAATTACGCCCGGCTAGGAGGGAACCCAAGAGCGTCCGACTATACCCTTCTGTCTTTCCACCAGTGATCCTGACAGGACGCCCCTCGTCGAAATACTTCATACCAGTTTAATTAACAACCTTATTCCCATGGCGTTCTCTTGCAAGCAGCAAACCGTACATTCCATCCCTCCCAGGAACATTTTCAGTCATTCTCCTTTCAAATGATTATTTGATTTTTAATGTCGAATTCTGTTTAGACATTGGCACGATGGATGTTCTTGATTTAGAAATCTGCAATAGATTCGCACGAAGTTTCCTGAAGTCTCGCAATCTTTTGCAAACAACTGTAACCAATCGACGGAAAAGAGTCGGGGATTTGGCTGGAGGCTTATGTGTACCTGGTGGTTTGATGTGAGGATGATGCGGTAGTAACCTTTAACTACTGGCTGTGGAAGCTGGAGAGTAGATCTACCCACACCCGTTCACCATTACCTCTCTCTTCTTGCTTTCTACCTTCCGATTTGGCTTTTCCACTGACCCGAGCTGCCTACATGCCCAGCTTTTACCCGGCACAATTCGGCCTATCGGCGCACCCAAAAACATTACCAGGATACGCGCACCAATCACTAACCCTTGCTTATTCTTTCTTACGTGATTAAGTCATTCCTCTTTTTTGTGTCTAATAAAATTCGTACGGTCATCCCATTCCGACTGCGTCCATCCAGGTTCCGGCGAGGCCTCTATCCGATCATAACCTGAACAGCCGTAGTGGTGGCCGTAGGGCAAGCAGTATATCTGCCACAAGCGTGCCAGTGGGTTGATGACGAGCAATTTAATGGTGGCAGTAAACGTCAATTTTACAATTACTTCGTTAGTTCCTAGGAGAGGCCGACATCTTCCGACATCTCCAGTATTCCCCGGGTTCGATCGCTCTGGGGTAAAAGGATCGGACCGGATGAATGGAGGGATAGCGGGTATAATTAATGAATTAATTATGCGCGCCGGCCGATGAAGTAATTATGTCTTGAACGGAGATCGCAAGGCGGATAGATAGCGGAGGTTCACGTGCGCCGAGGGGCCGCCGCCGCTCGCGTGTCGTAACGCGGCCTGCCGAGATAAATCTCCGCCGTACGCAGCCTCAGTTTTTGCTCCTAAGCGCACCGGGTCTCCGGCCATGCCCTCACCTAGACGGCTCCCCGTGCCTAGTTAGCCAGCGGCACGTATGTATTGGTTGCACACACCGCTCGCCGTATTTTGACACGCCGATGATAACGCGATACTGACCCCCATGACCTCCGATGCGCTCACCTTTAGCTACTATCGCCACGGCGCACACGCTTTCTCACGTAAGTCAGCTTCCGCGCTGGCTGGCTGGCTGGGCTGGTTGGCTGGCTGCTTTCCCTCCCGCCTGCGATACCTACACTTGTGCGCCGGTGGCTCGCCAATTACTCCTGGCTGGAGTGCGCTCGATTTATAAATGACTCGGTAATCTACGGTGCTTTTGAAATGATTCTTCGAGGCCCTGCGTGCTATCGGGACACCGCGCCGCGCCGGGGATTCCCAAGAGTGTGTTTTCCGGTTTTCACACAGATTGAGATTCATTGAAATTAATAATATCCCAGCGCTAAGAAGCATTGCAACTGAGACTGGTTTCCTCGTAAATCAACGAATAAACGGACGAATAAATACTCGCGACAAGAAAGTGAAGAAGCGGATAAACTAAAATTGAAGTGGAAAGTACGTGGGAGTGGAAACACTAGAGCTTTGGGAATTCGAGATGGCTGCGATCAAGCAGAAACGTTCCTCTTCATTAGGAAGCCCACGCCCGGCGATGATTGCAAGGTCGGGTCGACGAAAATCGCGTGGTCGTAGCCAGAGAGTGGCGCGCACTTGGCTCCCCGGCGCGGCGAGGTGAAAGCGAGCGGTGTGGCATTGGCGGCATTATGGTAGCGGCGCGATCGCCGGCCGTTTTTCGCCGACCTTTCCCCCCAAAAAGGAACGTGGTGGCGCGGCTACGCGCCCGCGAAGTTCACTTTCCGCCCGCGGAGGTGAGAGTTCCATGGGAAGCTTCTGCCCGCGCTACCTGCCCGCCCAGCCCCCGCCTGCACACATATAAACCTACGCCTAACTCATTCCCATCGCCAGCAGCTCGCTCCTCCGATTTTCCTCTTACCTCTCGGCCGCTCGGATACGTCCGCTTAATTGGACTTTTCGTATTTACGGGCTCGAATCCGTCACGCGTCAGTCGTGCCGACCGGTAGTTGTTGAGGTTCAGACGGGAATGAGCGGCAGGGAACAGTTAAATAATTGAAAGCTTCGAAGGTGTGGTCCTTTCGAAAAAGGGAAAGTGAAGAGATAAGAAAAATGAGAAGTGCAAGTCCTCTCGAAAATAGCGGCAACTCAGGCTCAAGAATCGCAGGTTTAAATTAACGGCATGTGAAGGTTTACACCCGGTCTAAGATAATGCTTTATAGCGACGGGGAAGGTGTGATGTTCGCACATAAAGTAGCATTAGATTGCGGAAATAAAGCGTCCCGCGCGATTGGTATTGTAAGACTATTGGACTGCGTGGCAGCCGACGGATTAAGGAAAACCAGTAAGCTTCTTATCACGAATGCACGCGTGGACGTTTAATGTGCTTACGGTTTCCCCCCGTTAAACGTCACGTTTGCCAAGAAGGCTTAGCATCCGTGTGAAATATGCGAGATAGACGTCGACTTGATATTAATAGCAATCTGTTATTTACACTTGCGCTTCTTCGAAAAGAACACAATTAACTTACGCTCGGAGAAAATACGCTCTTGCACATTATGAATTGCATATATACAAATGCAATTAATATTAATAAGTACGAACTTTAATTAGTAGAACAATAAAAATGAGGCTTCAAAGCAATGGACTTTGAGAGTATTCATTAATTGTGCAAGAATTATATGAGAATGTTATGTTATTAAGCTTCGTGAAATGCCAGGTTTACACTGGGCCCAACAATCCTTTCAGGTTAGCATAAAATGAAAAGAGGATTTACAGCCTAATAAAATTTCCCGATCACATAAAGCCGGCGGCCGGGAGTTTCATAATTTAGACATCAAGCTGAGCAACTGTCAAAGCCGCGAGACGAGCGAGCGCTCGGGCGCTCGGGCGCTCGGTTGTAAGAGGAGTTGTTTGGCAAGTGTTGGAGCGGCGGAGCCGGATAGTTCTCAGGACACACTTGGCGATGGTAACAGTAGTGCCATAGCTGTGCTCGAAATGCCTATAAATCCCGGAAAGAGGAGGCCCGAGTCCCGAGGAGGATTGGCGTGCTCATCTCGCCGAGCGCATCACACGCCGGCTTCGTATTCAATCACCATGACATTCAGCTCACGACTGTTGCCCCGGGAGGTGAGAGCAGCAACCTGGAGAAGTGTGGTCCCATCAGGATATGCTTCTTCTGCAATCTTGCTGGCCCACACTCCTCACGGCAGCGACGCCGCGCCGTTTCTAAAGTACATTGCACAATGGAAAACTCTCGGTTCTCTGTGAAGTCTCTCGCCGACTACGTATTTGCATTTTTCTGACCTCGAAAGGGGAAACAGGAGAGAAGCTTTTGACTCTGATTGATTGAGCCTGAGCCTTTGCAGGCTGACGACTCTCTACTTTTGACAGTACGCACTACTGTACACGCCTTTGCAGTGCTTTGCAGTTTTGAAGAATCGCATGCGCGTTAATGTGCGAGAGAGGTAACCGCGTTATGATGTCTCATTCCGTCAAACAAAAGTATTTTTCACGTGCCATTCGTCAAAGAGCGATTCCTAAAGTCCCAGGAAGTTTGTCCACGGCAAAGTCAAACAGGAAAGAGCGAGAACTCTCACTTCCGAGACTCGTCTAATTCGGTGTTTGCCGATCCCGATCCTTTGACCGTCCCGCCGCGAATGCGCTCGCCTTTTAAACGACTCTCGCCGGCTAATTGAGTCGCTCGACAAATCAAACCACCGTAACACCCTGCAGGACTACAAATTTCTTTAGAATTTTCTCAACGTGTCATTAATAGTAACAACTGGTTGGTAGTTACTAGGCGAAAAATGCGCATAGAAAACTCAGTGCTATTCGGAAAGGTCGCGCGTTGCAGTGCGCGACTGGGACGACTCAATTCGAGCGGGGACTTAACAGCCGTTCGCCAGGCGCACGACGTATTGTGACAGGAACGATAATTCCGTGCAAACACACGGCTATTTCACGCCCGCGGGAGGCCGGCCAGGTATATCGTGCGTTGTGTGTGTTCCTCCAACACGCTGCGATTTGCGTGACGATCCGCCGCGAGTGGTCCTTCCGCGCACGCCTCATCGGGAACTCGTTTTAAATGTACCGCGACCTCGAATGCAGAATGATTCCTCGCCGCTTCACAGCACCTGAATCACTCTAAGAACCATCGCCGCGCAGCCTCTGTCCAAATTGTCCAGCAACTGCGTGCTTTTGGCACTCGTCCTATTGGTTTGACCGCGCATCAGACATTCAGGAAAATCACTCTTTCCCAATATCGTCAGGGATCGTTTCTCCGCCATCTCTTGCAAGAACGAGCATCCATACATATAGCTCCAGTCTACTTTGACTTTATTCTGTTTGAAAATATATCGTCTTAATCGTATTTAACGCCAGTCTTGGAACTTATATCTGTGGAGGAGTCTGATGCGCTTTCAATTATCAGGATATTATTAATAGCTATTTCTGCGGCGCAGTCATTACCAGTTGATGATTGCGCCAATGAAAACGAGCCGGTCTGCCGTAAATTACGCGTCTAATCATACGCTTCCTAGTAGCATGAGCGCGTAAGTGGCTCGCAATTACCGCCCGAGGTGAATCCTTGTTGGCAATTTAACGCATTGGTATTGTGTGTTGCCGAAACTAGTTGCCGTGTCAATTTTCCGAATGGTTTCTGAAATACGTCCGAATGATGCCACCATGTGCAATCTCGACTGGCTGAATTCCAAAAGAGGCCGCAATCCAAGTCGGTGAGATGGACTCTACCAGCATGCAGTCACGATATCGTCATGCCTGATGACAAGTTGTCGTGGGATTAGCAAGTCCATCCAGGTCGCCCTCGAAACTTGAAAAAACCATCGATGCCCACAGCGATCATCAGTGGAGCAGCAGAACAAGCCTCTCGCATTATTCAGACGTGTGCGCGAGCGATAAATCGCCGCTTAGGGCACGCACTTGTTCGGCCCGCAACCTTCCAGCTCGCTGGAAGGAGCGTTCGAGGAAAAAAGAGTGTCATCCCAACGGAGATCGGGGGCCAGCACTATCTGCGCGCATATCCAGGAAAAAGCGCGCGCAAGTCCTGCCGAGCAGGATAGACAAGAATGGGAAGCGGGGTCGGTGACAAGGGGTTGAGGGGATCGGGGGCGATATAGGAAGGTATCCAAAGAGATAGCGTGTACGCGTGCGTGTTTTACGAGTTGGCAGAGAATTTATTGGTAGGCCGCTAGGGTGGGTCCATGGCCCACAAAAGTACATTGCGATTCCCCGAAAGCACACGGGGGAGAGAAAGAGGTGTCACGCGCGCGTCGTCTTCCACACAAACACACACATCTATATATAGTATATGGAATACATATATACACACAGGTATGCATACGTCTCTCGTCGCGGGGGTGGGAGAGAGAGACGGAAAGAGTAGGGAGACGACGGGCCCTCTTCACCGGGCTGGCCCGTGCGCCTCGGTCCTCGGATAAAGCTAGCGCGATACAGGCGTGGATGTAGATACACGGTGATAAAATAATAATATATAATAATAATAATATATAATATATATAATATAATTATAATATAATATAATATAATAACATTATTATCACTCCTATCGTTTTCGGTACAACGTGTTACTGCCTCTAGCGCGTCGGAGGGCGGCTGGGGCCCGTCGCAGGGTACTGAGCACGTTGACTATGGCCTAACGTCTCTTCTCCTCGTCCGATAACATTCGTAAAATAATTAATAATAATAATATTAATAATAGTCATTATCGTTATTGAAGCGCGACCACACACACACACACTGGAATGAGGTGATCGCGATTGGCCCGCGGGACACTAGTAAAGGACTCAGCAATAAGTAATTTAAGCTATGTACAAAGCACGACTACGGACGCCTTCTCCTCGAGTGGTTGGTCCCCTGGCGCGCGCTAAGGGAGGAGGGGCCGCTCGAAGGGAGGCTCGGGTGTTAAGTCGAAACACATAGGTACAACGAGGAGGATTCGAGAGCCTCCTGAAATCGTCCCCTCCGGCATCTCCAGCCTTGCCTCCTCTGATCAATGTGGGCCCCCGCTGATTTGGCTTGCTCGCCTCGAGTTCCCTCGAGGCGCCTCAGATAGGAGCCCACCGCACACGCGTCCAACCAACAATTATTCCTCCCGCTTCACTCCGCTCATCGATTCGAGCCTTCTCTCGCACCGCATTACAGTCTGTTAAACATTAGATTCTTCGCATTTCCTCGCATTCTCCTCTACTTGCAACGCCTTGGTTCACAAGGTCTCGAAAGCTTCGTTAAATCGTTGTTGAAACGAGCCGGTTTACATTTTGAATATCGGATTACACTAATACCCCACTGCTCGCTACTCCCCGCGCACACTTTAAGGGAATCCGATGAAATGGAGCGAAGCTCGCGTAGAGAGTGGGCGTTGAATATGCCCGTGAAAGCAACAACACTGCGAGCGGCACAGATCCGGCAGGGAGTAACGAGCAGTGGGTACCACCAATGGCGCGCAAGATTTTTCCACGAGAGGAGATCGCGTCTCCACAGGCGGGTTCGTCGGCGGAAGGTCGGCGAGATCGAGCCCGGAGATAGGATGTCGCACCTACGAGAGATCCACGGATCGATCGATCACGCGTGTTCTAATCGAGCGGGCGCGCGCAATTGAAGAGACACATCGGCGACGGTTCATCCAGTGGAAACCGATCCCGGCTGACTGGTGTTTGCGTCAGCGGCGCGGCGGCGGCGGCTCCGCAGCGCCGTCGGACCCGCACCTTGTTTCACGTATAGCCAAGGTCGGCCGGTTGCGTCTCCACGGGATGCCTCGCGCCCGCGCACCTATCCAGTGGGCCTCACGCCGGCCTGGAGCGCGACTCGCACGATGACCCAATTTCCACCGCGGGATCCTCGCTACCATCGGGGGCAGCACTGCATACCCGCTGCTAGAGAACCGGCGGAGACTGCATTCGATCATTGGGATGGTGGTAGGTCAGGAAGACGTCGCCCCGGGCTTGGGCGTGGTTGCACGGTAGCACCGGGTGAGCAACTTGCCTCCCAGAAGTCCCCAGCATCCCTCGCTCCTCTCCACCTGCTGCCAGGCACACACGCAGCTGCTTATTATGCTGTCCAATTCGGGAGCCTGGCCTCGGGTGTACACTACCGCACGCGATCTTCTCTTCCTATTAGCTTCATTCCCGTCTTTTCAATCCTCCCTCCCTCTATGCCAGGCTCATCATCAAAACAGTAGTCTCTCACTCTCTCTCTGACTATCTTGGTGTCGTGATGCAGCTAGATCTACTGGTAAAGATCGATCTTCTGACCTTAGCCTCCCCTTAGCGTAACCCCGTCGCTCCTGATCGGAGACAATGTGACGCTGATGTGAAGTCGCTGACATCTTCCTCCGACCCCTTGACCTCCTCGATTCTGCGGACACTGGGTTAGCGTACGGCGTGAACAATTGCGCAAGCCAATCAAAGCGGCAATTTGTAGGTAAGGGCCCGGTGTCACCAGGCCCGAGCGGCGCGCGGCCTCCTCTCGATTAATAACGGGGTAATTTCCAGCGCTCTATTCTCTCATCGTAATTGACGCGCGCTCGCCGTGTTGGGTAGGCGCATCCTTGAAGCTATCGAAGAATTTCAATAGTGGTGTCTCCTTGGATCAACGATTGCTCCCCGGCGTCTTCCATGAAATGCGACCATTGCGTCACGCCATACGTGTCGGCTTGTTTCTCCAGGGTCCAATGCTCTCAGCGGCTCCGAGCAATTGGACCTCTTTCTCCCAAGATCCTGGATGGTGAGGGTTGTTTGCGCGCGTCCGTGAAAATTGTTGTCGCCAAGATGAGTCTGAGTTTGGAGTCAGGTGGTCGGTGGGAGGTGCGTGCCGCTCTCCGAAGGAGTTGCTCTTGGTGTCTTTGTCAGGTCCTGGAGACTCTGCTGGCGTCTGGGTGAGGTCTGATCGGGAGGAGTCGGAGGTACGGCGAAAGCGAGAACGTCGTAGAAGCGGGACGGGCAGTTAGAAGAAGCAGGCTCGCGAGGGACGGGGCTAACAACGATTGAGAGGCCGGTGAGCGTTGCGAATGACTCGGTGACTCTGTGGCTCGGTGGTGTGGTTCAATGATTGTTGAATGGTCGCGTGGCGAGCCGACTCGAAGATCGGCTTCTAGGCCTGCAGGAGGCCGAACCGGGTGGGGAGACATAGCCGATGATCGGAGCAGGTGTCGGTTGCGGTGCGTTACCGAGAGAAAGCCTAGCCAGAGATAGAGAGACGCGCGCTTTTTGTCTACGGGGGAGATGCTTTTAAGGGGGTAGTAGTAGCTGATGACCGCGCGTACGGCTTCTAGTACCTAGAGTAGCCATTCGAATAGCCATTCGAGTAGCCGTTGGAGCCCTTGTACGGAACAGAGTGTATGTTCCTGGAACAAAGATGGTCGAATACCGGAGGTGAGGAAAGTACTCTTCAAGGAAACAAACACTTTTCCCCTTACTTCCTCCTCTCGCTCTCCCGCCTCTTCAACTTTCTCTCTTTATCTCTCCGCACGGCGCCTCCTGGCCCGTGACGGCCGCCCGAGAAAGCGAGAGGACTCTCCGCGTCCCGTCTTTAATGTGTCCGTGTTAGTACCAGAAGAAGAAGGCGAGACAGCGTGGTGGTAGAAGAGTAGCCGTAGAGTAGCTTGCAGCGGAAGACTAACAAGAAGTAGTAGTACATGTGCATGCTGGGGAAGAGGGGAGGCTCGTGGTGGCGGTACTTAAGTTGCTCGCGCTCTCTTTCGTTTCTTTTTTTTCATGTTCTTGTTGCTGTTCTTGCGCTTCTCGGGGAAATCAGAGAAACAAACAGAGAGTGGAAGGAAGAGAGAGATAGAGATAGAGAGAGAGAAAGAGCGCGGGTGATAGAAGAGAGTGCGTGACTTATTAATATCTGTTCTTGTGCCGATGTCACATCGCGTCGCCGTTGCTGTCTCAGTCGCTAGGGCTGTCGTTCAGCCGATTGTCACCAATGTGCAGTTAGGGTTACCGTGTTCATATCGCTCGCACGTTAGTTCTACCGTCCTCGTTGTATTCTGTCTGTCCTCTGTCGGTGCATCGGCGTTTCTGTATGCATATCTGCACGTATGCGTGTGTGCGAGTGTGCGTGTGTAGCTCTGTGTGCTCGTGTGGGTGCATGTGTGCCTGCCGGTGTCGGGTGTAAGTACGTGTGTGTGTGAGTGTGTGTGTGTGTCAAGGTGCAGGAGGTTCAGAGCTCCCGCTCACCGCCACCCACATCTACAACAGAACAGAAAACAAGACCACCGCCGTTACATACAAGGTATCCATTAGTATCCACCAGTATCGAAGATTTATTTTATCGCTCGCTCGTTCGAGCGCTCGCGATCTCGCTCTCTCGCGCGTTCCATGCGGGGGCTGTGCATTATTTCAGGCTGATTTACGACTGAGCGAGAGAGCTCAGCCTCAAACTGCCGCCGCCGCCGCCGCGCCCGGAGAGAAGGGCCGCGAACTTTGCGGATCTTCGTGCTCCACCACTCATCTCCCTGCCTCCGTCTCTTTTCTTATCGCGTCCCCTGATCATCTGGCCTGACTCTACCTCACTGCCTCTCTCTCACTCGCCTTTGCTCCCTCTAACCTCGTATTCACGCCTCGCATTGCTCCAAGCCCGGTGAAGGTGACACGGAGCGGCTGGCAAGGCCAATGGTACGAAAAGGTCAGCGCGGTAGCGCACCTCCTCGCTGAGCATCGCCGATATAGTGACCTTAAAAGCGCGAGCAGCCGTCGGTCTACCTGGCGAGCCGCGCGTCACGCACCCTCTAACCACGCGCGGTTCTACCTCCGAGCCGATCAATCAGCCTTTTATTAGCCGCCACCTCGCGCAATCGATTTGTCGCACGCCTCGCTCTAATTTATGTCCATCACGCGCCGTCGGCAGATCAATTGACGCGATCGGGAAATTCAGTCCGCAGCAGCCGCTGTCTCGACACGCGACGATTGCTGCTCCCTTCGGGGCAAGTTGACGCAAGCCGGCGAACGCGAGGCTGCTTCCCCATGGCTACACTGTGCACACACGCGCTTGGCGGCTTGGATTCAGTCAGGATTAATCGGACCCACGAGTCGGAGAGAGAAGCGCTGGCTTTGTAGTCCAGTGGGCTCGCCGCGTCGGGAACGAGGATCTCTCGGCTCAAACTGGGGAGTTGTCGCGTAGCGCGAGGGAGACGGAGCGAGAGAATAAGGCTGGTACTCCCAAGAGCAAGAGCTCTATTGACACGAGGTGTAAAAAGCAGGTGTCTGAGGTGCCGACAGCCTCGCCGATTCCGCGGTCGGGCCAAGCGAAGCGTGCGCGTGCGCGAGCGCGCCAGCGGCGAATCTAAGTCGATTAGGCTGTAAATGAATAAAAGTGCGCGCGCTGACGGTAATCCGTGTCCACAGGCACGCCCGTCTTTTTTTCTTCCCGGGCGTTTATAGTGTCGTTCGCTGCGTTTACACACGGGATATTAAGTTTCGCGGCATCTAATCGACATCAAGTGTCTCCCGCCTCGTCTCTTGCGGCGTATCTCCGCCGGCCTTTAGGCTCTCCATCTGCCTTTTGCGACGGCCGACGGACCGCGAACTGATGACCACCTTGGTCACTCGAAAATGAGCTCGTTCTTGCTCCTAATTCACCGCGCGGCCTCCCGCCCTAACGCGGCAAAACGGCGCGGTTTTTCCAGCGATCCTTTTCTCTCGGCTATTAGTCACCCGCGGCGGTGACGTTGCGCGGCGATTGATAACGCTCGGTGAATCAACGTGTATTGAGAGAAGTCGAGCAATGCGAGACGCAGTGAGATGAGTGGAGTTGCTTCGTCCTTTAGTTTGTACAAACGATGCGCGGACTGCAAAAAGTTGTTATGTCTGCCCGATAAATTGAAAAGGGGCCTAGCATTAATCAAAGGTCCCCTTGGATTTCCCATTGTTCGTTAATGTCGGCTGACACGAAAACAGGAGAGAGCGGCTAATGAGTGTAGCCGGCAGCCTGGTTTTTGCATGGAACGTGCGAGTCGATCAAAGAGTCGGTCATGTGAGAGCTCGTATTATCCTAGGTGCCGTTTACGGCGCTCAAAAAATTCCGAATAGTTTTTCGTGATTTCCATTGAAATTGATTCGTGATTGAGTTTAGCTGATCTAATTAAATGCGGTTCCATCGCGATCGCGGAAGAAGGAGCGACGAATCGTCGGAAGGAATCACCCTGTGCGAGATGGCGAGATGAGTCACCAAATGAAGTACTGTCTTCGGCTGATTAGTCTTCTTTCTTTTTCCGAAAAGGTCGATCCGGTGACCCGACCGGTTTTAGGAGCTGCTTTGCTTGCTCGCTCTTCTTCCATTTCTTGGGTCGAGATACATGTGGCTTGTTCGCTTTAAATCAGACTCCGCGACACACTCGAGCGCAGTGGTGCCACGGCACAGATTCATTTCGGAGTGCAAGTTCGCTCGATCCTTTTAATTTACTTCGGTTATAGTTAATAAACTTGCAGAGATAATCTTTCTGATTCAATTGTGTCAAATTCAGTGAGAAAGTGCAAGGAAATTTGAAGAAATGTAAAAATTCTCAAGAATGACTCATCTAAAACATGAAATCCTTACGCGTTACTGTTAAAAGTTAGCACTATTGTTGCTTTTAATATCTGCTAGCTCGAAAGGAGGCTTTTTCTAAGCAGGTTTAGAGGTTTGAAATGCAATATTGACGGCATCGAAGAGTACAACTTTCACCAGAGTTAGCCACTGTATCTTCTACCCAAGAAACGTTGGACTGATGATCGAATGCCAGTAAGATGTGTGATTCCGACGACTCGCCGAGGAAGTATTAGAACTTAGTAGATTATTTCATGTAAACGGTGTAGAACTTCCTTCTTCCACGGGGCTCGCACGACGTCAAACCTGTCAGGTGTCGTGCGAGCACTCTCGCGACGGAACGCGAATCGAGCGCAAGCATGTCGACCGTAGCCGAACGCTTTTTCGAGCGAGCACCTACGTGTAAAGTCGTGGCACTCTGATTAGAAGTTGATTTGGTGATCTCCTAAGAACCTAAAAAATCCAATTCTATTCACGGCACTGTCTCGAATTTCACTGGATACCTTTCCAAAATGGATGCCCGCCTTTAGCCGAGGAGGTAATATGTCACACGTCAGTGTTACTCGATGTCATTCTCAATTCAACACTTCACACACAACCCGTTCTAAATGATTGTTAATGGCTCGATCTTATGCTCGAGATTAAAAAGAGTAATTTCAGATGCCAATTCGAACCCAATTTCTACACATTCTTCACAATTGATCCCGATCAAACCCACTTCTCTGGAGAAGAGGTTCGCATTTGATTGATAAAGTGTTAAAAATGAGAGTGTCGTTGAAGGTTTAAGAGCACAAGCTGTCAACGGAAGAGATCACCAGAACAAGAGCTAATCAGAACTACCAGAACAGAGAAAAGGTACAAGTCCTTGGAGGTTTCTTAGGCCGGGAAGACTGTGTACCGGTTTCTCCGTCGAGAGGGGTGTTTTCGTTAAAGGAGAATATGTTGGATAGTGCTAGTTACCTGTGCTGCTTGAGGTTGTCCTGCCGCTTGAAGGACTTGCCGCAGACCTCGCAGGTGAAGGTCACGTCGTCCTTGTGGCTGCGCTCGTGGATCATGAGGTTGTAGGGCTTGGTGAAGCGCCGCTGGCAGTACTTGCAGACGAACTCGACGGTGCACTTGGCGCGCATCTTCTGCCGGCGGCCGAACTCCCTGCCGTGCCCCTCTGTCTCCATCGGCATTATCGCGAACATCCTTATAAATTCCCACCGCTCCTTCTCTTGGTCGACTCTCTGCACCTCCGTTCCCTCTTTGCGCCTCGGCTCGCTCGGCTCCTCGTCCTCGAGACTTCTCGCTCTCGGCTCCCTCCCACTGCTCGCTCGTGCGCGCCTTCTGCCTTCTTTTCCTGCCTCGCTCGCTCACTCGCTCTCCCTCGCTCTCTCGTGTCTGGCTAAAGCCCGACCAAAGCTACTTCTTCTCGCCTTCCTTCCTCCCGGCGCTCTTCTTCGCACTTGATCTCCGCCGACCACCGAGCGACTACTTTATCTCGCCGCTCTTTTTCGAGCAGTTGCGAGGAGCTTCTTCGAGCTACGGACGAGCCTGCAGAGAGTGGAGACTCCTTCGGACTGGTTGAGCTGCTTCTGGTTATGAGAGCGTGCTCGCTTGCTTTACCTGCGCCGAATAACATGATCGTTACACACCTGAAGCTACTTTGAGCTTTCGAAATTTCCATCTCCAGGGGTTTTAATCTCTCCCCACAGTGAGAAAGATTAATCTGGACAATAAAAATGCATGAAAGTTCCTCTGAGAATATTGGGGGATTCGGCAGATGCGTTCGTTTGTAAATATGCGCGTCTGCCATTGCACCTGCTAGTTTAGCAGTCTGTACAGAGCCGTGGACTCCGACGGACGCGATTGGAAGTAGATAAGGAATGCCTTCGCTCGGAATCAGACCAATGGACGATCGGTAGCAGCAGTGTAGCCGAACAATGCCCCGCCCTATCGGCTCTGAGATCAAATATCATTGCACCCAAAAAGGCTACATTAAGCATGTACGATACTTAGTCAAATATTGAATAATCGACCGATAAATATTCAAGTCGTGTCGAAGGTTCCCGGTCGAATTGAATGGGGCGAGGAGACAGGTGGCCCGTTTGATTGGGTGGGGAAGTGCTCTAATCGTGTAGGCTATGGTAAAAAAGGCCCCCGGGGACTGATGGCAGCCAACCATTGTGCGGATGTTTGTGCTACCGGTCTCGCATATAGGCTCGAATAAAGTGGCGTGTCCGAATGAGTAATAAGCGTGGCTGGGCGTTGGTTCCCTCGCTCTCCTAACGATGCGCCTTAATCGGAGCAACTGAAGACAGAGCCCTTCATTTACTTTTCAATTGAAGCTTAAGGTTCTACGATTACTTTATTCAATTTTCTTTGGAATAAATTTAATGCGAGTATGGTTATCCAATATTATTTTAAGCAATTGGTGTCACCCGATCTATTCTATTCTATTACGTAAAAAGCAATGTGGGCAAGAAATGACAGCATACTCTGGAAGGGAGCGATATGAGATCACACGAAATTTTGAAATCGAGAATCGGAACTGCCAAAATAGATAGAACCAGATTGTATTGGAGTGAGGTAGGAAGCGGGGTCTTCGTCAAGTAAATCTCCTCTACACGGGACCAGGCGTGTAAAAAGTATTGGCCAGTTTAATATTCGTCGAGTTTAAATCGATTCCCATGCAGAACCGCCTCTGTTTCTCCCGAAAAAAAACGTGTTGCCTTAGTGCTGGACGTGGGTTCCAATTAGTCATCCTCTTTTAATGGAAGGAATCGTCACGAATCGTCGGGCCAAACCTTCGGTATTCCACTCCTAGGAATGTACTGGACACTCAGTAGTTATTACATTCGCAGTGTTCAACCTGCCGAACAGTTATTAATTCACCATCCACGTGCTCACTAATTAGAAACCGGCGCGATTGAAAGATCATCTCGAAAGTATTCCCGCTTGTGTGGTCCTTCGCGGGGAAACCTCTCGCAGGCTCTCACACGTCGATTAAAAATCGCCTGTCACGTCGACTAACGTTTCGACTTACCTCGTGAATCCCGGATTCCCCATTAAATTTATTATCCTCGTTCGCGAATCAACCAAGCTACTAGAAAGACGCCGGCGGCGGTGGCTTATTGCTTTAGGGCATTTTCGGCCCGAAACTATTCCTCCGTCGTTTGAGTCATCGAGCGACCAACGATTCCGATCGTTTGTAGGAGAGTGAGGCAAGCAATAGCACGTGCGCATACACGTACACAGATGTGTAGATTCCTAAGCGTACATGCGTGGGCGACAATCGTAAAATTTGTGCGGTGAACTTAAGGCTAGTTTCAACTGAGTTTCCGCGCGATCGACGAGAGAGGCTGCTGCCGACTTGGCTTCACCTACTCGCCGACTCGCGATCAAGAGGTCAAAGCTAATGTATGATAATGTATGATAATGCAATGGATGTGGAATCGCACATTTATGACCCGGAGCAACGGCAAGCGCGCCACCTCGCGCCTCGTTAGTACTCCTAATGCGATCTTGAACCTAGTCAGCAGGTATGCATCTGCAATGTGCCGTTTGTCAAAATTACTCGATTGCTTTGTCACATATTTCTGTAATCCCTCGATTGGCGTGAAGAAAACCGGCTACTTAACGACATATTGATTACTGTAATCATCCGAAGAAATGGTAACGACAGTACTCAACCCTGGCAACAAACAAAATGTAATAGCAAATCTATCATTCCTCCATTCGAATTCGGGGGAGCCAATACCTCAAAACACGTACACATTGGCTGAGCAGCTTCGCGAATCGTCTTCTGCGCTGAATGATCAAGTTGTTACGCGCGTGATGTGAGGCGAATACAATTATGGAATTAAGTCGAGCGACTGCGAGGAGCGGCGTTTCTTAATCCTGTTAGATACGCGCGTCTCGCAATCCGATCGGGTTGTCAGCCACTTCCAACTTCTAACAGAGAAGCGCCAGCGACGGAGCGAAAAGGTGGCCGCCTAACGACCGGATTTCACTCACACGAGTGGAACACGTACAAAATGCGAAAGTCTGGTCCCACTCGACTTTCATTCCCTTCTGAATTTCTCATGTCGGACCGTGAAACACGCGGACCCTCCTCCAGCCCAACCGATACCCGTGATTCGCATAGGTAGGCAGATTTTCGGTGGATGGAATAAATAGCTCCTTAAGTAGCGGAGCAGGTTCGATCGGCGTAAGTAGAATAGGACACTCGCCGACTCCGCGTGCCGTGTCAAGCCAACGGTGGCATAAATCCCCTTACTTTTCATATGCTACCAATACTTGATGCGACTAGAACAGCAATCACCGACCGAGGGAAATTGATGAATATTTCATTCTCCATTACAGATTTCAGGCATTACGTGAAATTACACCGCGATATAGTGGGAGTGCCTTTTACCCTTTAATGCTTTTGCAATGTTTTCCACCGACATGCAAACTTCGAGGAACAGGAGCGAGTAGGTCTGTAACTTCGAGTAAGAATTGACTGCAGACATTACTGATTTTTTACTCGACTCTGAGAACTTTCGAACGATTCCCTAACCTCGTGACGCGGCTCAGCAATTGTGAGAATCATAGGCGGCGAAATATTGAGTTAAGAACGAAGGGGTTTTATTGGGCTCCGAATTGATCGGGTGGGCTAGTTGTTTCCCGTTCTGAGCGCGTTCCTCAAGACGGAGTAATCGGGCTAAGTACAAGGCAGCAGCCAGTGTTACCCACGAGGGCTGGCAAGGGTGCGGAGGGCATGGAGGACGAAGGAGGCACAAGTCAGCCAATGAAAGGAGAACGGTGTGTGTAGCCAACCAAGGCGAGCTCGGTGGAGACGTGCGTGCACCCGTTCTCGCCTGTATGGTGGAATAAAGAAGGGAGCAGTAGCCTTGGTTCGTTCGTTCCTTGGTTCGTTCCCCGGTAGCCAACCAAAGCGGAGTTGCTACTGTGCACCGCCCTACCGCCGGCTACCGGTTTTGGCCACTCGGCTACCGAACCACCAAAGAAGTCCACTCGGCGAACCACACCCTCCACCACACGGCGAACGCGCTGCGATCGTACTGGAGAAGAGCCAATGTTCGACCAAACTTCTCGATCGAGAGAAGGGCACGAATCACCCTTTGCCCGAGAGCAAACGCGTCGTCCAATAGCCGGTTAGCCGCACCGACACCCTTTGCATACTTGCCACAATACAATGCTTTAAGAATCCTTCATGGGAACTTGTCTACTACAAAGATGTCTTTCGCAAATACAATTCTGAAACATCGTCTAATTACAAGTGCGAAGGTGTGCGATTAAATATCGTAGTTGAACTTTTCGAGGAATTAGTTGTATCGGGGAGAACGTATGCACCGAAGACAGTCCTTTCTCTTGGAGCAAGTGGCATGTAGTAATTATCGACGATTGGAATGAATAATGCCTGGGAAACTACACGGGGATTATAGAACTTAGTGGAATGTGAAATAACAAGACGCTAGGTGAAGTCGGATTTGAACCCTTCCTAGACTTTGTTGCGTGCTGACGCTGTGAGAAATAGTCAATATTTGTAGAAAGCATTCTGCCAATTAGAATAATAACCTTTGCAAACTGATCTGCGTAAAGACAGCAGCCTTTTGCGAGGAAAACGATATATTTTGGTTACGTTAAAAGCTTTTGATTTGGTTAATACTCCTGATCGAAGTCGAAGAACGAGGATAGATTCCTGTTCAAACGATTTGCAACGTATCGGTTGGTGATTCTAATGAGTGAGAATCGATTTCCAATCATCGGGATACGCGTGCACCACTGAGAAGTGAGTCTGGCCGCGGATTGGAGGGGCAAAAAAAATGGGGGACAAGTCGTGCAAGTTTTTCGCTCGCGATGAAGACCGGTAGCCAATGAAAGCGGCTACCGTGCACCGCCCTACAGCTGGCTACCGGTTTTGGGCCAGTCTCGAGGTACGACTACAAATGTGAACCACACCTTCTCGCGCGCTCGCTCCAATCGAGCCACAATGAAATGGAGAACGGAAGTAGCTCGGATCGCGCCGCGAGGCGTAATCGGCGAGATCGACTGATAAGCAATCCCTCCCACGCGATAATCGCCACCATTCAAAAGAAGCAAAGGCGGCCTGGTGGTGGGAAATGTGAAAGCGTAACACAGTCGTCATCCGAGACGCTCATTCAAGATCGCAGCCGCTTTCACGCGGTGGCAGAGGTCAAACTCACTCGATTTGCACAGGCGCACAAGCAGGTAACCGGCATTAATTCGATTTATAAGAGGAATCACCGGCAGCATGAGGAACATGGGAAAAGTAGGATAATCCCTCTAGTACATGGAGAAGTATCTACTTACCAGTAAAGGAGTACTGGATCTCGGTCTTGCCCAGGATTGTTCCAAGGTCCAACTGATCTTGGCTTGCGATCTTCAAGGGTTGGCTTCACGAAACACCCGGCTCGCAGGAGCGAAAGATGTCGCTTGGCACACAGCGAGTCAGAGAGAGGCAACGAGTGGCTCTCGGTGAAATCGCGAAGTGGAACAAGTGGCTGAGAAGTCGCCGACAAGATGAATCTCGCGATGACTCGATTGTTATGTGATGGGTGCGCGGGTGTCTTCAGCGGGGCTGACAGGTCTGGACCGTTTGGGTGCGCGGCGTCGACTGAAGCTCGGTTTGGCCGCTCGACCGGCTGGTAGCCCGAATAGGTAGGCACACCAGAAGACGGTAGGACGCGGTGTGTAACCGGCAAAGGTCTCCCTCGTCGTCCTCGTCGTCGTCTCTCGCTTCTTCTGGTTGGAGGACCGGGAGACACCTCCCTACCGAACCAACTCACCGATGCCCACCAGTTGTCCCGTGCTCTCGTGTACCACCGGGGCAGGCTCCTCTCGATTCCACCAGAAACGCTCCAGGATCTTCCTTGCTCGCGGTTTCTCCCGTCGGTGGTGGTGGTGGTGGTGGTGGTGGTGGTAGTGGTGGCGAAGGGAAGCAATGAAGAGGCGGTGGTCACCGACAGTGGTGGAGGTGAAACCCGCCGAAGGAGGAACAACGGGAGCAGAGAGGAGACGACGAGAAGGGAAGAGGAAGAAGAGGAGGAGGAAGAAGAAGCTGGCAAGGGAAGTTGCGTGAGAATGAGGAGGACAAGGAGGCGAAGGTGGTGGAGGAGGAGGTGGAGGAGGAGGGGGGAGGAAGTGCGACAGGAGAGGCCCAAGGAGAAGAAGTGGTAGTAGTGCTCTTTATCCCAGGCTCGAAGCACGTTGCGTCCTTGTCTGGCCAGTCGCCGAATAGCAGGGCGGTTATTCACAAATCCTTCGGCGACGTGGCTTCCTGAGCTCCTGCGCGCTTTGCGTCCGCCCTACCCTGCCGTGTTCCACTGTCTCTTCGTAGTAAACGCACTCGTCCACCCTCTCCCCTCCCTCTAGCTCTCTCTCTCTCTCTCTTTCTCTGTCTCTACCGCTCGTCGCGATCCCTTCCCTGGCATTTCTCAGGGACCGCCCTCGCAAGAGCATCCCCCTTCACCCACGCAAAGATCATCAACTTGGAGAAAGAGAGATTTCCCCCTATCCCCTCGCTCTTAGTAGCCTGGGGAAGTACTAGCGTGATCCGGGTATCTCGTCTCTCGCTCGCTCCTCTCGGGCTGCTGCACCCTCTCGAAGGGTACCCCCCGCAGCCGCGGTAGCCAACTCCGAGGCCCAAGCCTGCAGAGGTAGCGCTCCTAGTCCCGAAAAACTCGAGCCCACTGTGCCAGCCACTGCTCTCTCCCCCTCTCCTCTCCAGCCTCTCTCGCTCATTCTCGCTTGTTCTCTCTCTCACTCTTTCCCATCATCCCGGCTCTCCATCTTCTCTCCTCCTCACGAAACTATGTTACGCTCGCTTCAACTCTCACGGGGTCCAGCGGTCAACCTACTTGCGCTACTCCCGCGAGACGTGACTCAACACGGGTTCCCAGAGTGGGCCCCGGGAACGTCATTCGGGGCCCGGTTCCCGAGGAAAGGTCGTTTTCGCTGACGATTGCCCGAGGCGGTGTCAATCTCGCGGCCCACGCATCAGGCGGCCCGAGCATCGTCCAGAAAGCGGAGTGGCAGTCCGGAAAAGGGGCCCAATCGCTTCTCGGAAGAGGATCCGCGGGAGCGAGGTGATCTCTTTGTCTTTATCGGGCCCTGTCACTCGCCGCGCGAGACGGAGAGCGAATGAGTATCACGGAAGGAGTCCGATGCATGCCGGAGAGGAAAAGGAGGGAGAGAGAGAAGCAAGTCTCGCATAGGATGACGGAGAGCGGCTAGACAGAGAGAAGAAAGGAGAGGGTGGGAGGGGGCGGGAGGGAGGGAGAGAGAGTGGACGCTGACGATGCGAAGCAGGCAGAGCGATGTAGGAGGCGGCGGAGGTGGAAGGAGCGTGCAACACTGAAGAGCGGGGGCTGACACGATGCCGCAGGGGTTCCCAGGGCACGTGGGAAATGCACAGTAGTCGATGTCAATCCCCCCACCAGCGTCGCGCTCGCAAGGCCCCCGCCGTCGAACGTTCGTTCGGGGCCGTCGAGGAGCGTCGGGGCCTGTCGGGGCCTGTCGCCCCGGCCCCAGGACCCCACTACGCCGCAGCCAACGCGCGAGAGAACCATCGCCGCGACTTGAGGTACCGCCCATTGAGATCTCGCGGTATCGCTTCATTGGACGGTTCAATGCGCTCGGGAACATCACCTCCTTCGCCGACCACCGAGATGATCGAGTGGTGGAAAAATTCTTAGGGCCCCGCTGGATGGTGGCGGGCCGCGAAGATGAGGCCCCGAGAGAGGAAGAGACGAGTAAGCGCACGCGGTATCTCCGGGCGCAAAGGGCATGTCGGCAAAAAGCGCATGGAATTTCAGGATATAGCCACTGGTCAATCGAGACAATTGTTCCTAAACCATACATTTGCGAGGCATCGTGACAATTATTGTTTCGTAGCCATTTTTCGCTCGGCATCTAAGTAATTTGCGGGTTCGATAAAAGGTTTGCTTACGCTTGCCATGGGAGGTTGTTCCAATTTCGTATTACAAAGACCACTCTATTCATCCCCAATTTGATGATTTCTTTAAGAGTTAACTTGGTACCAGTCAGAAGAATGCTTGATATAAATAATGTAAAAATACAGTACTTAAAACACAATAACAACGACATACAAAGAGATAAGTATTACAAGAGATAATTCTACGAATCCTCCATGATTTTTCGGAATTCCTCAGTGCTCCGTGTTAAAAGAAAGTTCCGCCGCTGAATTACCGGAGCGGCGAGAAACGGAATACAGTGAATTCGGCGAAACGCAACTGGAATGTAAAGTTTGACTAGTGAACACACTTTCGGAATTTAGGAGACGAAAGATGGTAGACGATCTCGATAAGATAAAGGCGTGCGTGCGTGAGGGGACAGGCCGGTGATAGTTTAATTAAAAACTTAAGCAAAAGTTGACGAACCCGAGAAAATTGACACGAGAGGTGATGGTGATAAGTGAGTTTGCCGAGGACGCATTACCCGAAACTATTCAAATACCGATTTTAAAGACAGAACCTAGGAAAACCTTTCAGACTCGAAGTGTGTTTGAGCGCTGCAGATAAAAGGAACGCCTGATAATCTAATAATGCAGTTGTCCTATTATGTCAGCATAGATTCTATGTCGACTCCCGGCTCACTTGCTCGGTCCCAAACTGTCAGTTTCAAACTCTGAATAATCCGAATTCCATGAAACACTCGAATACAATCGGACACAACGCACTCAACTGTTCTACATCCCATAGCCAATAAATACTAGAGAAGCCCACATCAATCGACACTCGTCGGTAAGGAAAACGAGGTTTCAGTGCACGTGGAAGAAAATCCGATGAGGTCCCGGTAGGTGGAGAGTGTCCGGCTGGGTGTGCGCACACCCGCTGACCGGATGGATCACAGAGAGGCCGCCGTGTTGGCGCAGGAAACGGAAACTGGCGGAAACAAAGCCCGGACAAACAGCAGGCGGCGTATATCCCACAGGGAATGTTACGAGGGTAAATAGCGCGCGCCCTGCGCTATCGCTCTCGAGCCGCGACAAATATTGTCACGTCCTCTGTGCGCCGAGGCGAGACGAGGGCCGCTGCTTCAGTGTCTCTGGGTCCATGGGCCCCGAGCGGGGCCTCACCAATAGATTAGTTGGTTCGACGGTACACCGTGCACAGAGCAGATAACGAGCCCACGATCGAGACAGGTCCACGAAGAATTAGCAGGTAGGGCCCTGCACGGGCCCACTGGGCCCAACGGCCGGCGACCCGAAACTCGGCGGCCGTACTCCGCGGACACGGATGTTAGTGATAACATATAATCATCAGCGCGCATAGTTCGGCGCCCGCCATATGATTATGCGCTGCGATCGTTTAGTGCCAGCAGATATCGATCGGGCCTGCTGTAATAATGTTATTTTGCCTGATGGAATGAAATAAAGTGGGCCCGGCCTCCCATTAGATTCGGCGGGGCCGGCGTTCCGCCCTTTCCCGATCGATTTCACTCGAGAACACCTCCCCATTTCCCGCTTTCTCCTCTGGAAAAGGAGAACCCCTTCAGATGTAAGTTCCTCCGGAGCTACGGGATCCTTGAGACTACCCTCTCTCTAGGCAAGCAAAGCCTTGCGAATGCAGATGAATGGTTTATCAGCGCTCGTACGTGTATGTATGAGTAAGGTCCGCGTCGAAGGTCCACCAAGCATTCCGATCGAAAGTCCCCTTTTATTGCCCCGAAATAAAGGCGAGCCCGAGATTCACGTGGTCGAATGGGCGACGACAGGGCCAAACTATTCAAATGCATGCAAATGGAGAGTGGCCAGCTCGCCAGTCGGAATACCGTTTGCCGGCGTCGGCACGCGTTTCGCGCACTCGATCGAGCGCGATCGGACGCGATGCCGATTCATTTTTTGCCGGGGCCCCTCTTTTTTCCACGTCCCCGTCGTCGCGAGCGGATATCTCGTAGGAGGTGGGCAGTCGGCAGGACGGCGCGCCGTCGCGAGACGTCGTCTGGCACGGGGATAATAAGTGTCCTCCGGAATGGCGGCTACATCAAAGCGCAGCATCACGAGCGCCAGTCTCGCGACTCTCGCGCAGATAGTGCGCGCGCGGACGCACCCAATGGGAACGTGTGCGTACGCACGCGTCCGTCTCTTTTAATGCTCTCTTCACAACTGACCCTCTCGCATCACCCACCACCAATTTCATCGGCATCGCCTCCTCTTCCTGCTAGTCCCAATTCTCATCACTATGCAGACTTTCTTCGGCCATTTTGCCGCCTAGAGTTCGCAATTTGTGCCAAAGAAAACAATGGTAGACTTGTAGAGCACACGGGAACATAATTCCCAGTAGTAATTTGAAGGCTAGAAACGTTTTCAATGTCTTTCCACGCAACTTACTCGTATACCAGTCAGGCCACCCCTCGCTAGTTCCTCATCAATATGGCCAGATGGCGACACTCTGCATCTCACGAAATGAACTTGAAGGCACAAGCACTCATGGAGGAAAGCAAGGCATCGTGAATTGGCTAGAATTCAAGGAATACAAAGCACCGAACGTCCTTGTTTTTCTCCACATTATTGGCAGACGTGCGAAAATCAGAACAACATGTTAACAAGGGCGATGTGGAAGGCGCTTTAGACGTGTCGCCAGAGAGAGGCAGTGCGAAGAGAGGTTCACTCGCATAATGGGCGCAGGACGAACCCGAGAAGAATCGTGGACTGAAGCCGCACCTTATGCTGGCCATGTAAGTATGCGACGTGCGCGTATTATAATGCTACGCCCGCAAACGCGCGCACTAACGCTGAGTATCGCGACCACCGTAATGCCCCTTGGAACCGTGCTGCACACATGCGCTGCTTCCCTCAATTCCATCCCTCACATTCGCACGTCGTAGGCCAAAAACCGGCTTACATCTAATTGGCAATCTCACGCTTCGTATACAAAAGAGTTTTCTTTCAATTAATGTTTTATTCAATGGCAAAGTCTTGTTTGCACCAACATTGATTGATCCCAGTCACATGAATACAGCATACTTAACTTCGTCAACATTCGAGATTGATGTCAACTGACTTTAAAGAAATGATAAGGCAAGGGTTAACAGGAACTCAGTGACAAGGCCCTTATCTTGGACTCTTTGAGCCCAGTATTGACGAACGCTGGGCATAGAAGAGTTACCTGTCACTTAGCGTCACATAATGCTGGCAAAGCTTATCACCTAGAGCCTATTGTCAGATAGCAGGATGTGTCCAGGCGGCGATTCCACAAGGGCGTTTGCTCCGCACACTGCAGTGCTTGAGCGCCCGGCGGATTAAGGTATGCAAATTTCGGCGAACTCCTTCGGGCGAAGATAAGGGGAAACGCCAGGTGTGTTCTTCGTCTGTTGATCGAAGCCATAGGTGACGAAGCAGAAAGGATTAAGTACCGCGGTAACAATTCTTTAACGATGCTGCAACAAGTACTAACGAACATGTACCTCTATCAATGGGAGCTCACGAATTTATCTCTGGCCCGATGTATGTCCCGTCGTGGCTGCATTCCGGGCTGGACAAGGGAAACTTTACCCGGGCGCTTAGTCACCTCGAAGCCTCGAAATATGAAGGCACATAGGGCATGCGGCGCGTGTCATTGATGTTCATTCAAAACTTTCGACTTATGAATAATGCTGCCTTCAGCGACCATCGCCGTTGGTATGATCGGCATTTCGGCCGACCTCTACTCACTGCTGAGCGAACCGCTACAGATTGATCGGCTCGAATGCAAATATGCCCGGACATCGTGTAATGCCCCGATCTAACGGAATTAAATCAACTACTTGTTAATCACGGTTTATGATTAACAATGATAATCGAATGCCTGTGGTCAGTCCCCAAGCACCTGCTAAATTCTGTGAACAAATTGTTGCTAAGGTAGTTGGAAGATTGAATCGAGTGTTGAAGAAAGTAGTCGCTGGGAAAAAGGGAGTCTATTCGATGTAGAAGGGCTAACTAAACCAGGCAGGACGCACTTGCTCTCTCTCTCTCTCTCTCTTCCTCTCCGAGACATGTGTGTACGCTCGTGCATTGAGCTCGTCTTGGAGCGACGACGGGAGATTTGCCTTCGGCGCTTTACCGGATTTACCGAGACACCTCGTGAAACACGCCCATGTTTGACTTGGCTTTTGAGTTGCGCCGAAATTTTCACAGGAACTGGCTGAGGAAAGGCCCCCCGGGCGCGCGGTCGGCGCGCACAGAGGAGCGGCCCGGTGTGCATGGTGACAGCGCGCTACGGGGACTTATCGTGCGCGCTATGCCCCGTAACACACACCAGCCGAGGAGCCGCTGTGGAATAGATTGGTGTTTGTCGATTTTTAGTCATCATCCTGTGCAACGCGCCGCGTCGTAAAGCACCTTGCCGCGCTGATGCCGCCCGCTCGTAAAAGACACGAGGGACACGCTGTTGCATCCGATTAGGGCTGCCAAGTGATTTCGCTCGAACATCACGATTAGTCAAGGGGTGCGCGCGAAAGCCTTCAAATTAAACGGCGAATGAATTTTTAGTAGACGGGTTCTAACATCCAGAGCCACTCGAACTACTGTTCCGATTAATAAAGTACGATTTGATAGAATGAAAAACTCTGTACATAATTCACGGCAATCTGATTGGGCGCGTTAAATTAAATAAATACTAAACACTTATAACAGCGATTTTTCGTTTGGTATTCGTCCGGATTTCCCGGGCCGCGCTCGTCAAGTGAGCAGTCGTTCCGTGAACGCGGAACCGCTCTACGTTCTTGAATAAATAAATGTGTCGGACCTCCTACAATCAAGTTTATTGCAGGTCGTAAACCTTTTATTATACGCAGCGTTACGTATAATATGAGGCCATTAACTGGCGATTATTATAGTGGGACTTGAAAGAAACCGAACTGGCCATCCCCCGGGATGCCGGGTGGTTGGACCATTGACTGCTCCGAATGCTACTTTCGCTTTTTCCTTTTTGAATTTATAATAGTGAATTTATAAATAGTGAATCAATCCTGTTATTCGCACAGGATTGCATCGATTTGATATGATTTGAATATTGAAACTTCCATTTTTTATAATATCTTGCGAAGAAGTTCGTAGAAAATTATTTATACTTCATTACAGCTGCCCGGCATTCGTTATTTACATTCTCTTTCTGTACCGATTACGGAATATTTCAAATGCGATCCCATTAATCGTCGGCGGCTTATCATTTGTCGATTAGTCTTCCGCTTCGATAAATATACCTGTTAATGGTTAAGGGATGTGGGGAGATAAGCTTATTCACCGTCGGTTTGCTACTTTCTGTTGGCAGGAAATCAGTGATGGGTAACGTTCCGACAGTCCAGGAGCTTGGCGCTATTGGCCGTTGGTGGGGCTGCTGCTCAGCCGATTCCTTCCCGACCGTGAGTATTTCTAACGTCGAATCCTCTCAGGGTTCGCGACGGGTATGAAATACCATCCTGTATTCACATAACCCCTCAGGGGGTAATTGGGTTAGATTGAAAGGTCACCCTGCCTAGTGCAGGGGGCTTGATTCCTATGACAGCACTATGGTGAGTGGCAAGCACTGGGAGCTCAAGCTGGACGTCCGGTTCCGGGGGTTCAAGACCCTCCACCGGGAGTGGCACACCTCGGTGTGTCACGATAAATCCCAATAGTAATCCGCATTCTGGTACCGTGAGTGCCAGTTAGCTCGCGTCGGATTGGCGACGTAACTGCGCAAGTTGAGATCGGCGCATCGTAGTGCTAACCCCGTATGCTGGGGTAAGGACCTAGGCACGAGGCTGGGTCCTGGCATGTGAGTTGCGTACCAACAACTCGGGAACCAGCCTTCCTTAGTCTGGTAGAGCGTGGATAGTCGCTGGGCCTGCCAGGGCCTGCACAAGAATCGATCAAATTCGATGGTAAAAAGCCGATAGCATTTATCTGTTACACCCACCCCTACATACCGACCCGGTATGAGCGTAGATAAGGCAGGAGGGACACAAAATTTATGCACATACCGGTGGTACTACAATTTTTAAGGTGGATCCCGAACCACCCCCCGCGCAGTGCGTGAACGTGCTGAAAAATCAGCGGTGACAGGTGTGGTATCAAACCCTTGTCCTGCTAATTCTGGATCGAACACTTACGCCCCTGAGCCGAGTTCGTGATTGGAAACTGTTTAATACATACGGTAAAAATGTTTTTCTCACTTTTGTCAGTCGACTTTGTGTGAACTTTGATATATAATTAAAAATGGGGTATTCACCCCACTAACACATTATTCCAACAAAGATGAGCTACTTCAATTGGGAAATTGCAAGTTTCTGGTGATTTCTTGTTAATATATCCAATTATAATTTTAAATCATTGCAACAAAGTTCATTTATCGTAAATTCAGAAAGAAAGCAGGAAGCGAAACACCCTTCTACTAATTGCCAGTCAGGGAACTCAAACGTAATAGCATACTAACGCAGAATCCTTTTTTCATGTAATTTATTTCGTCTGTCTTAATATAATTTACAAATCTTGCTTAACTCTCGTATAAATCTAAAAATATAGATACTCGTACAGGACGTAAACTGATAACGTAGAAAATAACAGGAGAGTTTCGAGCGGCGCGTGTGCCGCGCGAATTTGCAATTCATCCCGGGGCACCGCGTTGCTCCTTGTACATGGTACATTGTACATTCCGTGTATCACTATACATTAAGGTAGATTAAAAAATAGTACAAAATATGTAGCTCCACGAACGCAGCAGCCTCCCTTTCGCGCTCCACCTCCCTTTTTCTTGCTCCATTACTCACTCATTCTCTCTCTCTCCCTCTCTTTCTCTCGCACACTCACTCAGCCTTAGGCACACACGGGAATTTCATTCCTTCGTATCTCTCGGTAGTATACGTGTATACTCGACGCCGTCAGCTAATTGCGACGGGATGAAGTTCATCTTTCGCCTCCTAATCTCACGCGCACTCTCGCAGTACGTCTATGTGAATTACAGTACGTATAGAGCCACTCGCAGTAGGTACGAAGTATGGACACGTGGCCAATAGCACGCGGCAAACACTCACGAGCACTCTCGCACGAGGCGAGTACGGTAAGCACGAGAAAAAGCCTGTGCGAAGCGCCGAGTGGTGTATTGTCAGTCTGAGAATAGAGCGTGGCTGGGGTGTCAGTGTCACGGGGTCCTTGGCGCGTCCCCCTTTCGAGACGCGTTCCAAAGGGAAACACTTGTTCCTGCCTGGCTAGGAATCGAGAGGTAATCCTTGCGGTTGGACCGCCTAGCACTCTCACAAAGGGACCCTTAATGATTCCCCCTCCCTCGTCCCCTCCCCTGTCCGGCGAGCAGTCGCCGCCGAGGGAAAAAAAGGTCGCGATGCGGCATTCGTCTACGGGAGGCCGAATATTTTGAGAAGGTAGCAGGTACCCGTGAACCAAGTAGCTGCCACGCCGTATTGCACCTGTCACTGCGGCTACCCTCGCCCAGGTTCCTCCTCTGGCCACCAAATTTGCATTACCCCCTTCCCCCTAGAGCCGCGGCTAGCCTGCACAAAGGCTCTCTTCTCGTGCCAGTCTCTCTTGTCCGTCCTATTCCTTTTTTCGATCGGCTCCATAAGCCTCCACTCATCGCTCTGCCTTGGTGGAAATCCCTTTCTCAAAGGTGTGTAACCACTCTAGTTGGTCGAGTCGCGTGTCCTTCGCTTTCGACGAAAGGCTTCGGGCACCTCTTTAGTCATTGGACGCCTTTTTCATCGGCGCCGATAACGATCCTATCATTCTCGCCATCGGCAATCCTCGAATGGACTTGGTCTCGATCGGGAAACGTAAACGTGTACTTATTCTATTGTTTCTTCACATTGTACTTTTGCATTCTCAAGAGATTTATACATTATAGTGCTCCCGCGGGTTGTCGGCGGAGATTGGAAAGAATCCAGTCTCTTCGAAGAGGGGAAATATCAAGTACTCATAGTGTGATAGCTCGACGAAGTAGATACAAGATTTCAGGCTTTCGTGGCATTTCATACAGCTCATTAATTCCCTTTTTCAGGCAGATGATCACATTTTCAATAAGGAGGCCATCTACCGTCGCATGATATCGGCAATGGTGAATCCCTGCCTGGCGGGTGCGGGTCTGGGAGGAGGTGGAGGCTGGGGTGTAGGTGCCCTGGGTGGCCGCTGAACCTCCTCTTCGCGATCTCTTTCGCGCTCCCTCTCTCTACTTTGCGCCAGTTCCCGCTCCCGCTCTCGCTCCCTCTCTCGTTCTCTTTCTCTCTCCTGGAGCTCGAGGAGGACTCTCGACGGCCCTGGAGATCCCAGTCTCCGTCTGTACGAAGTCAGAATTAAAGGAGGTGGCGGTGGGAGGGCGGCTGGTGGATTTTGAGGAACGTTGTGGCTTCCAGAACTGGCGCTCGTCACGGTCGACGGTTTTACCGGCGGGAGTAAATCTCGTCTGATTTGTAACTGTGGTCTCTGAGGGAGGTTGGCGGTCGAGTTGGAGTTAGGGGCGGACGGGGGTTGGGGAGGTGCGGAAGAGCCTTGGGCAGGGTAACCCGATGAAGTAGCTGAACTGGAGGGCGCGGAGCCTGCGGAGGTTGAGGAGGAAGCCGATGTTCCTGGCTCTGGTCCACAGTCCTCCTCCGGACTGTCATCGTCTCTCAAAGCTTCCTCCAGTGCTTCCGGTGGTACGTCACCGACTGCGTGGGTCAGAGCGTGTCTTCGGAGGTCGCAATTCCGCCGGAAGACCTTGCCGCATGACGTACACTCGTACGGTTTGTGGTCTGTGTGGGTAAGGAGATGTGTCTTGAGGTTACTGCGCTGGTTGAAACTCCGCGCGCAGACCGGGCACTTGTGGGGCGACTCCTCCATGTGGAGTATCTTGTGCACGGCGAGGGTGCGGCTTTGACAGAAACCCTTGCCACATTCGCCGCATTTGAACGGCTTCTCCTTGCTGTGGATGTACCTGGAAGGTCGAATTAGCCGTTAATGAGATTTGCGGTGAATTTCCAAGAAAGAAATACTCTCCCTTTTTAGGGTGCGTGATCATATTTTAGCAGGGACTTTCGTCCCCCTCGAATTTCGTACAAGTTCTCCGAGTACCAGCCTCGGCTATACTTTATCATTTAGCCGTTCTTTAGATATTAAATATCAGAGCTATATTTACCTATGATCTCGAAGATGATCCTGTCTCCTGAAAGCCTTGCCGCAAATATCACACGAGTATGGCCTCTCATCCGTATGAGTTCTCTCGTGAATGAGCAAATTGTAAGACTTGGTGAATTGGCGGTTGCAGAATTTACAGATAAATTGCTTCTTGGGCCTTGATGCTCTACCAGGAGCCCTAAGCAGTCTTCGGTCCAAGTGTTGATGAGCGAGGGGCCCTCCAGGAGGATACAAGGCAGAGCTACCGGGAAATGGTCCAGCAAAGACAGGATATCCTGGCGGAGGTTCTAAAAGTGGTGGTGGCGGAAGGAGTAGAGCTCTGGCTGCCAATTCTTTTCTCTTATCAGCCATCATCGCCATGATTTCATAGCTAGTTGAGCCCTTCCGCGCCACGGACGATTCGCCACCGACTTCGTGATCGCCGCTCGACGTGGCCGAGGACGAGGGTGGCGGTCCAGATAGGTGGGGATGCATCTCACCAGGATAAGGCGCCAGGTGCAACCTGGAGGGTACTACCGGCACGAAGGCAGAGGATTCTCGATGATGAGGATGACCGAGACTGGCCACCAGGCTGTGCCGATGGTGGTGATAAGCAGCCAGGGCGCTGGTCGGGTCGAAACCCCTGGAGGTTGATTGTCCGGCGGAGCTCGATGATGATCCGCCTGCGGAAGAGGGGCCTGACCTTGGCGACGGTCCAAGGCCCAGCTCTCGACCTCTGCTCGTCTCCTCGGAGACGGTGACCGAGGCCGACGCCGACGTTACCACAATGTCCGTCGGCATTTCGATGACACCTGCAAGTGAAGCATACAGATTTCTTGATTTATGGCTGTAACTAAACTCTGACCTCTACTTATCGTTTTACGAACCGTTGTAGCAATTGAAAGAACAATACTCCGTTTTTTACTGTTTTACTGTTCGTGTTCGCGTTGTTTCCGCGTTTAACGCGCATATCTAGTGGGTACTGAGAGATTTTGTGAGTGAAGGGTATTTTTGCTCTGATTAATTTCGGTGGGAAAAGATAGTTGGCACCGTATCTATGTCACGCAGCATCTTTAGCGAGATGAGCGATAGAGCAATAGGCCCCGCTCATAAAAGTACTGTAGGTTCTCTCAAAATGGTAGTCGGTACTTGTGTTACGAAATTTCTTAGAGATATAATTCAAGGACACGAGCGACATTTCAACGGGTTTGGTGCCGCCGCTGGAGCATTCGCCTTGCTCAGGCGGAGATATCGGAGAGAGAAATTCACATCACATAACTAATAGTTCATCGGAAAAGTGTGCACGACATGCTCCAGTAGAAAGGCCTCTTTCAAGATTATTCTCGATACTGAAAGTCCGATTCCACGTGACAAGACAAAACGTACACCACGTTAAACAGCTCCGCCATCTTGCCACTCCACCATGTCGCCTATTAAACGTCGATAAGTATCAGCTCCATTTGGCAGATATTATCATTCTCCCGCCGTTGTTGGCGAGATAACGCTAATTCCGCCCGGCAATACTGCACCTTTTTCAGACAAGAGCGTCTTTTTCCACGCGGCCACGCTTCCAGGGCAAGAACGCCAAACTTAGCAATCTGTCTTCCGTGTCCCGATGCAAGGGAGCACTGATTAAGTCCGGTAATTGATTAGAGGAGCCGGTGATTGTCAGTGATTAAGCGCGGAAGATGCGAGCAAGACGTGGAACAAGTGCCAGTAGGAAAATGGGAAAAGCTTTCTTCGCGGGGAAGAGGCGAGGAGACGCGAGGAGTGAACGGTGCGCGCAAACATGTCACACACACGTCCGATTTATTCGAGGATAATGAGTGGAGGTGTGCTCCCGTTTGTCGGGCGGTGTGCGTGCTCCCCACGGGAATGCGGACTGGTTATCTTGAGGCGAGCGAGCACACCTGCCAACATGGCTTCCGCGGACCCAGCGGTCACGGCTAGTCCCAACGGCCATGTTGGACTCGCGCAAATGCCCATAGGAACGCGGCGAACGTGGACACGCTTGACCAGTTCCAGGCCGAGATATGCCGGACTGCGCGAGTGCCGGGAACGGCTGGCAGGAAAATTGCCTCACCTGCACACGAGAGATCGAGAAAGGTTCCCGATCAGGCTTCTAGTCGTCGTGGACGATCGACCGTCGCATCTCCGCCCGAGACTCCTTATCCTCGGATCTCCTGATCGCTCGCGGAACCATTCGGCCCGCAGCGAGGCCAGCGTGGAAATCCTCGATCGCTGGGTCTCGCGCGATTAGAATTATTCACGATTTTCAGCCTTCACGTTTCTCACTTCTCAAACACACAAAATCCGAGGGATTCACTAGAGCCGTCACCCATTTAGCTGGGATCGCTGGCGTCCGGGTCCACGTTATCCTTGCCCTCCTACTGTGGTGGTAGCACTCTGGTAGGTGGTCGCACTAGCTCCCAATCGACAGCATAAACAACGGCAGGGAGGGAGGTAATTCTCCTCGCGATACTAACAATAAGGCGCGCAGCCGAGATCTAAGCAGGCGAGGCTGCGTGCTTTCTGGCGCGGCTGGATCGTCGACACACGGAGGAGCGCGCGGTTTACTGCGTGTCGGACGCGGCCAGGTAGGCTACCTCGGCGCACACCCACGCAGCCAGCGCACAGCAACACACATGGCCTCCGCACGCAGACACACCTACACACACGTACAGGTACCCCAGGTAAGACGGGCGGCTTACCTGGGAGTCTTTCAGTTGGGCTGCCGCTAGTAGCGCTGCTGCTGGATGCTGCGCTGCGACTGCCTCGCTCCCGCACGCTCCGTGCGACAGAGCTCGAGATCAGACGGCCCGATCTCACAAGTCCAGCCGAGACCAGGAGGACCCAGAACCCAGAACAGAGACTAGCGATGGGCCCGATACCCTCTCGCCCGAACACCCCTGCCGCACCAACCACAACGTCCACCTCACCTTTACACCATGAATGGCCCGCATTCGGCTCGCATTCGGGGTGCTTCCATCGGCTCCTAGCCTACGACCAGCTACTACCGTCACCCCCACTGTACCCCACTCCTGTAAAACCTTCTCGGGGAATCCTAGGGAATGAGAGAAATTTGCCAGCCTCGCTATCGCTTACTCGTTAGGGTTTGTTTTCGGGTGGTCAAATTCAATTTAGGAGGTCATTTAGTTCACGCTGGATCTGAGCCTAGCTCACCCATGTCTCCTTTTCTCCTTCTCTCTTTGCTCCCAGCAATAGTAAAGAATATCGCTCTTATGGAAAAGGGTCGCGGAGTACAAAAGGGGTGAGCGATGACCTATACATCATCCCGGCGGTGATGCATCGGTTGATTTCGAGCCGCGGCTCTTCGATTACGTTATTGTGAGGACTGTGCTGCGTGGAGTCGAGGCCTACAGGGGAATCCACTTCGAAAGATAAACAGTGATGGATCTATCTTGGCTGTACACGAGGTGCTGTTTTAGTGAGACGCGGGGAATGTTCTCGAGCTGTACGGAAGGATTTTTATCGACGTCTCCCCTGTGTTCCCCGGTTGGATCAGACTCCGGTAGAGTAGGCCAGTGTAAATAGATCATGTACTGGATCACGGATTTCTCGGTACCGCGCTCTGACAGTGCTTTCATTCTTCGGCGTGGCCTTGTACAACTTTAATGTTGATTCATACATAATCCCACATCGCCGAACACTTCTCGATTTAATAAATCTCTTTGTACCTTTCTTGTCGAACGCAGAACAATTCAACTAAACCTGCGTTCGTTTGCAACAGACACGGGTTACCCCGAGTTTCCTCAAAGCGTTCGCGTGGCTGAAGAATGCGACATGAAATCGTGCGATAGCACATCGCGTTAGACAGAAAGTCATTATATAAGTCCGTCCCCCTAACTAATAAGTGGTACTGGCCGGCGATTTCGCAATAAGGCCCCCTCTGAGAGGACAGGACGGTTCCCCCATGGCCGGGCGAAATTACCAATTTCGTTGCCGGCAGCCTCTGCTCACCGCGGAATCCCGACGCTCGGCCAGGCATTTGCGCAATATTGCGGCACAAACACACACCGCCGCCGAGGAGAGAACTCGTCGGTGGGTAGAAGTTGCGCGCTCTACCTGAGTTCCGAGCCATCGCTAGCGGAGACGTAGAGCAAGGTAGACCATGAACAAGAGAGGGGTCCACGGGTATCCTACCTACCTACAGCGCGATGCCGTGCAGGTTGAACGCAGGAGGCTTAGGTAGGGACGTGGTATGAGGAACAGGTGCGTAATACCATGGTTCGGTGCCCCCGCGCGCGATAAACAACGATTCTCCTTCGATTCCCACTCAGTCTCCATTCAAAATCAGCCCTTGCCGACTCTAAATCAATATTTAAATCAGTCATTAAGAAATCCAGAAAAGAAAATACTTCCGGAGGATTACTTTGATATATTTATACATTTTGTCCGATTTATGTCTGAAAGTTGCTGTTCCTCCTCGGAGGGTTGACCAGAACGATTGGATGAAATGTTACCAAGGAAACCCTTGATATTGAAATACAATATCTCAGTGTGGGGTTCGGTAGCAAAGAGTTGAATGCAGTTCGCACGACTGGAAGCCGAAAGATCGTGAGACAGGTTGTAAGTTCACCTGCGGGAGAGCGGTTGAGCGCCGGCACTGACTCGGGAGATCGGTTGTGTGTTGGTAGGCGGGCAGGGGAGAGTCCAGGGGCCAGAGGCACTCGAGGAGATCGAGCCTCGGTCCCGGCGGACCTCTCGGTCTCTCTCATCTCATACCAACGCACTCTTTCCTCCGCGGGGACCTCAGCTCCCCACTCTCTCTCGCTTCGACAAACAGTCCTCGCTCGCTCTTTCTCCCTCTATACTTTCTTGCTGCCTCTCTCCCTCTGGCTCTCGGTCGGTCCGGTCTCCTTTTCTCCGGAGCGGCGGCAGCCGCCGACGCCCAGCCGGTTTTACACCGGCGAATCGATTCAATCGAGTGTGTCTCAGAGTCAGGAACGAGAACGCAGCCCAGCCAGCCAGCCTCTAGTCCTGAGCGCTGGGGTCCGCTCCACTTGCCCAGAACCGGCGTAATTGTTCCTGCAGACCTGCCGGCGCTTCTTCCTCCTCGCTCGCTCGCTCGCGCCCTGCCCCTGCGACGCCGCCGATCTAGGCAGAGCGGGCGCTCGCACTTTTCGAGCTATCGCGGAGCTCGCGTAATGGCCGGGCCCCGGCGAGGATTCGTCGCTCGGGAGATAAGCCCCCGGTGTTTGGCCCGGCGATTACTCCGATGATCGGGCTGTCGCGTCGGGCGCAAGGTAGTCAGCCTGCATCCCACGTATCGCTTGCCTATGGAGCTCCCTCGCGCGAGCGCGCGCGCGCCCGTTTCTTTTTCCACGGCTCGTGAAACTTGTTTATCTAATCGCGACATCCACGGAGGAAGGACTTATGATATAGGCACACTGGCACTCTAAGCCAATCGGCATCGCGTCGCGCTCCGCTCTTTGTGGCGCGACCCGCCGCCCGTGTTTGCGGCTTACGCTCCCTATTAGCTCACGCGTTTTTCAGAATTCCACTGTTTGACGAGGGCACTCGCGCTCTACCAAAGACGCGATAACGCCACGAAAATTCGGCTCTACCCGCGGAACCCTGGATTTGGAATATTACTTGGCTCCATTGGCAATCAGCCGGCGGCGGCCACGTTAATCGGTCTTTATTATCCCTTCCTGGCGGGAAGTCTGTTTTCCACCCAAATATCCGCCTCCTCTCTCACACACTCTCCACTCGGCTCAGCTCAGTAAGTAGCTGAAGTTGTTAAGGTGCAGGAGTCGGACAGTAGTGGGTTATTTGGAATAGTGAGACAAGAGCTCTTTCTGTTGGTTGTCTATTTGTGAGAAGGATTGTTACGAAACCAGTTCGCAAATGAGGATCCGCAGACATGAGCAGCCCGGTCCGAGCATCGATGGATAGATCGTTTAGAACCGATCGACCTCCTGGCACGAATATCCAGACAGATCTCTTTAGGCAGCGCGGCGACGTCAGGTGGCAACCTGCTAGTGGCAGGATTTCAAACGTTTCCGGAATCATTCCTATTTATCTTGGCGAGAACAAGCGCCTTATTGACAGCATGTCGATGACGCTTCACCGAGTTTGCCATCCCATATTTACAGTTAAGCGAATAAAGGCTCTCTATTGCTGGGAGAGATCTCTGCTTTTCGCGCGCGCATGGCGGCCTGCCTAACAAGTAGACGGCTGATACCACTTAATCCACTTTGGATCTCACAGTTGTGCTCCAACTTGATTGCTTTCGCAAGCACGCGCAGCAATAAAGGGAGAACGTACAGTAATAAACGATTATAGTCGATAAATATTTGGAACTTAACCCGTGAGCTGGCAGATCAATCCACCGCCTGACGCTGTCGAAGCGCGCTAACTCCCCGCCGTTTGAAACAACACACACCGGGAACGATAATAAGTCTGCAAAAATACACGAGGAACAATTGTGCTTGGGAGATGTTGAGCGTCGAGATAAATCTGCTCACGATATGCAAACATGTTTACGGAGTGGCGCTATAGCGGCGCGGAGGAAAAGGTCATCTGATGAGCCGTAGTGCATAATTGAGCCGAGAATGGCAGGACGTTTAGTTAAACCGGGAGAGAAAAAGACCAGGAGTCGCAGTGTCACTCAAGCATGCGGGTATCCGGGCGCGCGTTCAGCGCCGTATTCCCAGAAGCCAGGAGGTTTATCAAGTTAATTCCGCATCCTCCGTTTGTATGTAGATTAGAAGTAGGTAGGCAGCCAGCCAGTCAACCAGCCGCGCAGAGTGACTCGGATGGGCGACAGAGCATGCATGAGCGCAGATAGTATCGAGTGTTGGCCAAACGATTCCTGATTGCCGAGCGCTTCCGAACGCAAGCGCGCACCTGGGGATTTTTCTCCCCTTTGTGCATACGCCTCGCACTATACACGCGCGTCCTGGCTCGGCCAGCGCGTATGTCTCTCTGCCTCTCCCTCTCCTTCTCTCTTTCGCTCTTTCTCTCTGCTCTCTACCTGTGCACGTGCATTTGTATTCCTCGCTCTCCGGCGACACGCAGTCGGCCGGCGCAGCGTGTAAACCTCGCAGGTACCTGCCAATGGCCACGAGTCAACTCTCCCGTAACACAGACTTCCCTCTATGCAACTCGCACCGCGCTCAGAAGCTATGCCGACCACTTCCTCTACTTCTACTTACGACCAGTCGCGACGGCCCCCTACCAATTACGTCGGTTTCTCTTTGTAACTGACTGGCTTGTGGGAAATTTCGTAATCATCCATATGCACATTCGACAGTGCAACTCTGCCTATTATTTGTCTGGCAAATTATTAGAAGATGTTCACTGCAGAGACGAAGAAACTTAAAAGAGAAAAAAGAAAATGGTTACTTAGCTTATTGGGTAATTAATCCTTTGGTTGGTTGAATTGCAGTATTTTAGTCCAATGACGGAGATACATGTGGTTAAGGTTTCCAAGGGAAATTAATGCAAACATTCTACTCAGGCATAGAATGAGTATAGAATTTCCATTGGTAATAGTAACGAGGTTTGAGTTTGGTCTGGTGGCCTGTCAACTCTAAAGGTAATAGATTGCAAGTTTTCATTTTCAAATAGTCCGAATATCGCCGCCGCGAATGGCAAGGGAATACGACGGCTGCAGACGAACTTCAATTCATTAGGGAGGTCACTCCAGTTTAACTTGGGTGACCCGAGCAAGCTTGAAATTAGGGAATCCGAGTCGCCCGAACACACAGCACTAGTTACGTACTTTAGGACACATTAATGCCCCCAGGGAAGCCAAGTTTTCAGCAGGAAACTCTCATAAAACACGGGTGAACTGGGTGAATGAATACCCTGCCATTTAATAACGATTGTTATGCAAGACGGTATCGTCCAACTCTCCATGTCCGGGTTTAGTGGAGAGTAATAAAGATGCAAAATCAAAATGGAAACTTGTAGTTCCTTGACGTAAGTTTCCTCGTTCAAGTTGACAACACGAGCAATATGTTATCTTAATCAGTATTTACTTTGATAAATTAAATGAAAAGGCGCCCTTTGTGATATTTGTGTTTGTGTGAGCCGAGTGTGAGAGGAGTGAGAGGGTCGATTTAAGGGAATGGTTCGTTAAGTTCGAGAAAGATTGTTCTGGAGGGACTTTATTTTGCTGATCATTACTCTTTAAGAGTGTGGCTGGTGGCTTTGAAAGGAGCCGGCTCGTTGACGAATCACGGCAGGCTCAACATTGTGGTAACGGTACAGAATGACGTGTGAATCTTTTCCCAAAAGAGCTGGACACATCAGTCGGAAGGTCAGGCCCGCTTCTGCGCGAAAAGAAAGGAACCTCTCAATGGCAGGTACTTTACATCTAAATATCGGGATGCTCCTTTGGCGGTGCGATGCAAAGTGTCACGCTGTTTGTCGGTATGCGCGTCTCCGGCTTTCCCCTCTCCGACTCGCTCTCTCTTTCTCTCTTTTTCTTCCTCACACACGCGCTCCTTCACGTCTCATACTTTTTCGGCCGGTCTGAAAAAGTGGTACCATTAGGTCACCAAGCAAGTTCTTTCGTTCATCCGAGGATGCTGGCGAGGCCGGTAGGAGTTTAGTGAATTTCTTTATGGGGACCGATCAGGGCATCCACCTTTTATCGCGAGAACCCACAGGATTGAAGGTTTAACTTAAGAAAAATTAAGCTGAACAATTGGGATTTATGAATTATTCTCCGAGATAAACCAAGTTAGATCGCAGAAGCTCATCAGGCACGCGGGCCAACTTATTACTAGCCCGGCGCACAACACTACCATTACAAGTGCCGCGTGCGTGTCGTCATAAACAAGTTCATCCATGCGTGAATCAAGTACAAGCTCCCGACACTGCTGGTCCGCTGCCAGCCAGCAAATCGAATTAGAGTGGGCCGCGTTTACCATGCTAAACTCGAGGATCATTCATCTTTCACGGGGCGACGGAGCGACGGAGCGCATACATTAGTCGGCGAGGTAGCAATGAGGCATGGAGGAAGGTTGGAAGCACCGAGGTCCAGGTGAGTTGACGGGCGAAGCAGGAAGCCTGGAACGTTTTCACGGCGAGATACGACATCGGTCCTACTTTTTCAATGGGTTAGGCGTGAGGGAGGATGGTGGGGCAGGCGGTACGAGAAGTCCCGGCGCACTTTCGGTAGGTTACTCTCCTTCTTTATCTCGTTCCCTCGTCCTCTCTGTTTGCTGGTACAAGCTTTTAGGCCCACGACAGCATCCAAGGCGTTGCTACAGCGTGCAACTGGCCTCTCTCTCTCTCGTCGTTTTGTTCACTGAACTAGTTCCCGCGCCCCTTACCCCGCCCGTCCATCTCTAATTCCCTCTCTCTCTCCCTCCCTCTCGTCATCCCGCAGCCCGCGCTCCCTTTCGTCCGTTCGCCCTCTCTCTTTCTCGTGCTCGCTCTGTCCCTGTGTTCGATCCGGCACTACCACCTTCGCCGAGGCACCACCACCAGGACCGGCAGGATCGGGCACTGGGCACACTGGGCACTTCTACGCCAGAACCACCGACCGGCCCCGCGTTATCAAGATCACCACCGTGCTGGAAGCCGGAGCGAGAGAGAAAGCGAGAGCGGGCTACCCGGCGAACGAAGAGCGGGCTGTTTAAGCGGGCGTCCCACTGAATCGAGAGCCACCTCTTGCTCCGTCCCGCTCGCTCCCTCGGCTTCCAGGGCGAATTCCGCTCGCCGGGAAATGGCAGGACGACGGGATGACCGACTCGAAATCGCGGCACCGACCCACCGACGCAGAGACCATGCCTCGGCAGAGCGTGCGCTTGGCCGTTTAAAGTTTCACGGGCGCACGTCAACCTCTCTCTATGTCGGTGAGTTTGATGGAATCCGCTGGTTAAGCTCGCCTCACACCCGCCTCCTCTTTTCCCCTCATGAGAATCACGGGCTTTGTCCTCCAACAAACCAATCTCTCCATTCCTGGCCGCAGAGTAAATTGGTTTCACGTCGCATAAGTTTTTTTCTGCGAAATTCCCGATACCATTTCGACGGACGCATTAGGTTTTTGACGTGTAAGAGGGAATTTAAGATTTCTTCTCGGGTAGTTTGTTATGATAGGAATAGATGGATGGTTTTAGTCAAGTCATTGAAGCAGCGCTGTTCAGCCAATAGAAAAAGCAGCAAGTCCTGGTTGCGGCGAGGTGTGAAGCCACCTTAAGACACGGAATGCGGCATGTTCATCGAATTTGATACATAGAACGCCGACGATCGGGCAGGCCGTTCACATTGCACGCAGGCCACGTGCGATCGGTGAGCGTCCGCTTACGGTACCGCGGTGAGTGGTGTGAACGCGGCGGAATCGCACCGGTTAAAAATACATTTTTATCGGCCAGTTTAATTGGACGTGGTGCCGGGGCCACAGTCACAAGCTGCAAAAGGAATTTATTTCCACGTTGTACTTCGCCGCCGCATTGGCAGCCCCGTTCCTACCTTCCGACGTTATAATTAAGTGTACATACACTAGCAAAAGTTTGCTCCCCAATGCGACAAAGTATGGGAGCGCTGGGCTTTAAGGGGACGCACATACTAGGGATTTTTTTATGCTCGTGTACATATCACGGGACAACTGCCAGCCAAGCTCATATCCAAGTTCAAATTCGGTACAATGTTTTGAGTAGTAACTCCTAGCTGGAATACTGCCTAGTAATTGTCTACAATACTTAATACCATTTACCCCAAACTTCAGATTGACATTTACCTTCTATGTGACTTGGGATATAATTAGTCTCCAATCCCATTAGCTCCAATTCCATCAAGCTGCTGGTGAAACTACGCAGAAATTTAAGGTTTCGGAGTAGTAGAATGGCTCCCAATCATCGTGTCGAGAGCTGTGGTCTAAGCCATAGTGAGGCTGGCTAGGAAAAAGGGGGGGCCTTCAGTGCGGAAAAATAGGAAGTGTTTAGAGGATGTTTTTGTTTACGCAAGCACGGCGTGCAACTTGCCGGCGTGTCAGGTGATACGTGCATTGTGGAGGGCGCCTGATGCCGGCCGAAAGGAGCTGGCTGGCAAGGAAGAGAGTTTATAAAGGACTGGGGGGCGCGCGCGCGAGAGTGGAAGAAAGGGACGGGCAGACAGAGCGGAAGAGGAAGCGAGAGGGCGGTTCAGGTGGGATAAGGAGGAAGGAACGAAGCGGGACGGTGTCTCACACCGCCGCACCGTCGAGAGGAGAACAGGCCGCAGCAGAGCGGCGCATACCTACACGACGCGTAATGAGAACATACCAGCGTCGTTCGGCCTGCTATCTCCTATCAAACGGATACCACCGGTCCAGCAGCGGATAAAGCGTGCTTGGGGGCCCCATGCAGGCCCCAAGCAAACTTCACTTACCGGCTTTCCAGACCGGCCTCGCTAATTGGCATCGGCTTCATGCACTCTCCCGTCAACTAGTGGAACCGTAATGGTCCTCTCTCCGACGCTGAAAATAGGACTGCTGATCTCCGCCGTTCATCCTTGAACGATCCAGCTTCCTCGCAGCTTGCTCCCATAAACTCTCTACCGTTCCCTGATAAAAGTCATAGAAAAATCGTCGCTCGCAACACGACGTTCGCCGAGCGAGGATCCCTCGCAACGGGATGTCAACCCTGCAGGGAATTGGAATCTGGAATTTCATTTGTTCGTGCGGGTAATAGCTCTGCTGACGGATTTCCCAAAACGTTTGCGAAGAATATAAACTTTTGGCATTGGCTTTTGCTCTAGTTTCTTTATAACGAGCAGTTGTTAAAGTTGGAGAATTGCGTCGCGCGTACAATGCCTTCTTCATTATTCGGCAAATGGTCGGATTCATGGCCAGGATTTATCGCATCGAGTTGGACTGAATGGGTGTTTTGAGCGATGTAAATAGTGCAGCCAATTCTTCAGGATAATCGTACATCCATCTTGCTCTCGATCTCGTCGACAGGCCTACATAGACGCGCGTCCCTACGCATGTAAGAAACGCAGTGCTGAGCGTAACGAGCGCGAGCGTTGGATTCTTCGGTCTCTTTTACGAAAGGAGTGAATAGTCGTTGATTGGCTAGTTGTGTAATACGAAATGGGCCCCGGTTAGGAGAAGGGAGCCTCTGTCTATCTCTGTCCGCGTATGGAAATCGGTCCGGCGGCTGGCTGAATTGGCGGGCACACGCACGCCAGACAAGGATCGGGCGAGATTCCAATAAAAGCGGACCAATTTGTCTCCCGATTCATTGATATTTTTCGAAAGCTGCACCTACACCCGCCTGACTCCCGTCACTTTTTTATGGCCCTGGTAATGACCAATTAGCTTAATCTCGCTCGGTTGCCGCGTGTACGCTCCCGCGAACAGGACTCCCTGTCCACGCTCATTATTCCGCAGGCTGCTTCCTGACGAAATGATGGTCGGCCCGCGTACGAGTTCGCCGGTTTTCGCCGATTGCGTAAATGAGATCGGTGAAGGATCGAATCTGTATGGCTACCTTCACCCGATTCGCGTCGATCATGCAAGGTGAACCCGCACTGCTCGAGAGAATTCGGCTTGGCAAAGCGATCAATAATTTCCAGAACCCTTCGGATTCCATTGCGAAATTATATGTCTCGATGCCTCGCCTCGCATCCAGTCCACACGCGAGCCGACCCGGCCCCTCACCCATTATTTTCATCCTGGGGGAATTGTGAGAAGAACTGTCGGAATCCGGGCCACTCGTAAAACATTCGTCGGCCAATTTCATTTTCCTCTTACCTTATTGAACAGTATTGTTTTCCGCGGCTGAGATTTTCAATATTCGGACCGTGGCGGAATTGATCAAAGAAGCACAGACTGGTACAGTTCACGTTTAATATTTTAGGTTTTGGATAATGAAGGCTGAAGTAACGGAATCCTGGAAGTAGCGTGCTAAACTTGAAGTGTTCTCGTATAAGTGTGGTCGCGCGAACGGGATTGCAATTTATTAGGAATCGTCGAGCCTCCACTATTTGATTTAAATAGGATTGCGTAACTCACTACCGTCTCTTGCCAGGAGCTCCTTAATAGCGAGGCATCACTGCATTCTCATTCCCATAATTCATCCTTTAATGTCACACGCCAGCAATAAAAATCAACGGCCCTGTTCCCGCATGCCGCCAGTTAACGAACAGCAGTCATTTTATTCCTATTTCTTGCTACTAATTATGCGGAACTATGGCTTCGTCGTACGTCGTACTGATGAATATTTTATGAGCGCTCGCCAAATGAATTTGTAATCGACGCAAAATGCCACTTTGTTACGTGTCCGATCGAGGCGTGCCGGACATTTTGTAGGGAGGCTGGATTTTGCCCCAAACTGTCCGCGTTCGCATCTGTCGCCGAGTAAGATAGGATTTTCAAGTGAATTTTCGAGCGGGGTCTCTGTTTTCGTTTTCAGTTTACCGACCTTCGAAGGTAAACAGGCAGCGCCTGAGACCTCCCACGCAATTTTATGGCTCAATTTCGATGGTAAGATTTCCGTAGGCGTGAGAACCGCTGGTTTCCTTTTGGGGATAGAATTAGATCATCTTATTTTCTATATTAGTTTCTTAGTGTGATCCTACATTCGTTTTGGAGCCCATCGCGGAAGGTTGAAAAACCTGACAGTCGAAGGTTGAAGTCTGCAACTACATTATCATTTAGAATCCTACGTTGGCCTTAAGTTGACTGCTCCCAGTCTCTTATGATAATTACCGAACCGACTGTTTCAAGCTGGAATTGAAACTAAATGGGACGTTTATTTTTTGCAAACGCCAGGACTAGGGAGCACGCCAGTTTCAGAGAACATGCTACTTAATAAACCAACCAGTGTTTCCATTCTTTTGGTTTGATCACATTGTTTATTCAGAATAATCATGATGAGCGATCCAGTTTCGTATTTTCTGACAAAGTAGAATAAAGCGCCGTCACAATGTACGAATTCCCTAAATAATGCCCACGGCCGGATTACAAAGTGTCTGTTGCTTCGGTGAATGTGTGTATGTACGTGTGAGACCGATACAAATTGTTAATCACTATGATGCACAGAGAAATATAGGTGTGTATGCGTGTAAACCGTTCACGAAACGACGAGTGCGCGCGGCCGTGCACGGCAACGAGCGGCGAGCCAAGTTCTCCTGCTCGCAGGGCCAATCGCAACAAGTTGTACACACATTCATAATTCAAATTCAAGTGGGAAACTCGTCTTTGGTGGCGGAGAAACAACCAGGGTCGCTCGCTATTCGCTTGAGGCAGACCTGCCCGCCCGAGTCACGGCGACCGATAACTAACGAAATACAAATCTTTCGTCGAATTCCCGTCGTATCACTCCATCACCACCCATCCTCTCATTCTCTAACTCTACCTCTCGTCCACCAATATCTCCTTGACCTCTTTCGCTTCTCGTTCTCCCTTTAACTCGTAAGTAACATTAACATTTATATTAACTTCTTCTATTATAGTAATCTGCGGCACAGTTTAATTTGAACGACGTCGGCGCGAAGAGCACGCCCTCATTGGGACCTGTACCACCCTGCCGCGGCGGTTCCGAACACTACTCTCTTGCCCTCTTCCCCCCGCAGCATCCTCATCGGTCGTCGTGTTGCTACTCCCGTTGGAAATTCCTCCTCCGGTCGTAGTCCTGTGCGAATTGAATTACTTCCTTTACAGACTTCTCTCCCCGGTGTCTCTCACGCGTAGTTTCCTAGCTAGATACTTTCTTACAGTGGGCGTGGGAGGCAATAAGTCGTAAGAGCTCGTGCTAGGCGCGCGCTTAGTTTGGTCGGGTTCCTCTTCCCTCGTACAAAATTAGTATGTTTCTCTCGTTGGACGCGGGTTTCGATGTCTTCTCGATGTCTGTTCGGTTGAGCAATTGGTACGAGAGTGTCCGCAGTGACTGAAAGCTGTTCTGTACTCGAGTAGGTATCTAGTTTGTTTAGAATATACAGACAAGGTGTCCGCAATAGAGAAACTGCGAGGGTCAATCGCTTCGAATCATTCGCATCGAATTAATCCAGTGATGGAGAGGCAGCTCAATTTCGTTTTGTATAGTTTTCTCCTCGCAGGGACGAACGATTCGGGCTGACGAGTAGTTCGGAGAGTGAGAGAGAGAGAGAGAGAGACTGACTTATTACCGCGTCCACACCCGCTATAATCTCACAGCGAGCCGCTACTTGATTACTTGGCATAATTATCTATAAACATCGAGTACAATTTGCGTGAGACACTATAAAAGATCCCCGCGGACAGGTGAGAAGGCGAGGCAAGGCGAGGCGTCGCGTTGATTCGTCTGATTGGGGAGTGGCTAGGTTCAGGTCCCAACGATACGATGCCGGGCTCCAGCAACGACCAGTAAGACAATAACAATAAACTCGCTTTTTTGTACACTGACGATTCTTACAAGGTTTCGGAACGCACTCGTCCGAGGGGTGACAGGTAAAATAATTGACGCACTCCATTCTACAATTGTATTAAACCTCCTAGTTTATTATCTGTGCTTGTTCTTTGAGCGGTTCACTCGTAATCTCGCTTGGTTCGTGCTTCCTTCTTCCGTTACCGGACTAGCCCTTCTCAGGGTTATTCAGATCACGCAGGGGGGAGCGAGTCCTAGCTCGACTGATATATCCAGTCATCCACGAGCATTTGTCAATCAATTTGAGATTTGTCCAATATTTCAGAAGCAAAAACTGCAATTTCATTTACAATGTTTAATGTTTAATGTAAAATGTCAGCTTGGAAGGCTCGTCTTTCATGAGGAGCCGGCGTAAGTCTCCAGCTGTGGATTAGGTCATTATCGTCCCCCATGCGGGATCAGTATCCCTCCTTTTGCTCTCTTCTTTATCGATTTCCCAGCCTCGACTGCTTCAACCCTTCGCATTCTGAACGATATCCCGAGCGACTCCCCAGTCGCTCCACTATCTAGCCATGGCTCATTCGTATGTCTTCGTAGTTCGAATCCTCGTGCACACACAGATACACACACGCACACGCACGCACAGGCTCAGGGTGCTTCCGGTAGAAACGTTCGGTGGCAGAAAAGATCACCGTAATATGGCAATTCCAAGTAGAAGTGCGGATGGTCCGCGCGGGTCGTCACCCGGCGAGGAAGTCGCTGCTTATTTCGAGGTGTCCCATCGAGTCTTCGGTGCAAGACAATATCGGGAAAGGTCGCGGGTCACTTTCCTCTGGTTGCTCGGCGTTTAACTTGGCCTCTTCCGTTGGGCGCAGTGCTTTTTTATTGTTTTGCTGTTGGGAGAGTCGTCTTTTGGCGGCGGACTTTTGGTGAGGGGAACGTGTGCGATTTCGATTCCTTCTTAGGAAACTATTCGGAGGATCAGGCGAAACGAGGCGTGGATTAAAAGAGCGATCGGCAGACATTCGATCCGCGTCAAGTAGTCTTAATCGAATGGCTACCGCTAAGTGGTAGTGGCTCGGCTGCCGGCGGTAAGACACAGAGGTTGCTTGCTTCTGCTTCGACTCGGTATTCGGATGAGATGCGGTGTGCAGCGGTTGGGAAAAGCGGATGAAAAATATCGGTATGGGGCCTGGTAATGGTGAACCGGTGAATCTCGCGGCGACACTCATTAGGAACCGGAAACAGGAAGAGGCGAGGGACTCCTCACAGGATCTTCGCAGCTTCGACTTCTTTGCTTCGCCGGCCGACGACGGGGCCGGTATCAACCTATCTTTATCCACCGATCGATCGAGTATTCGAGCGCTGCCAGCCATCTGAAACACGAAACGAATGCGCGCCGTGAATTCTGCCCCTCGGCTCTCGAACAAAGCCCCTAGCATGCATGTATGTACTACTTCACTTCTGGCATAACTTTCGCCAACTCTAGCCATTCGCGGGATATTTGCAGATTTTCACTCAGCTTTCAAACCGAGGTTCACTCTAGTTTGCCATCGAGAAACTCCTGGGAGCGACGCTTACCGTTTCTTGTCCATTTCGGACTCTGTCGCGAAGATGTAGTTTCGTTGCGTGGGATCGGGCGGCTGGAGTTCGAAGGCGTGCTTCCTTCCGCCAGAGGTTTGCGCGCTGCTCAGAACCCTGAACCCGTGGAGGCAGGCGACACCGAACGCTTTCTCGGCATTGGCGTCGTCGTAAAAGTAGAGTGCAGCATCCTTTAGTACGCAGTATCGTCTGGACCAGCCGGTGGGCGAGGACGTCTTCCTCGCGTGTTCTTGCTGCTTACTCAGGTACCCGAAGCAATCCGGCCTTTGGACCGCGCACGCCGCTGTCTCGCGCATTCTCAGCGATGCCTCTAACCAAGTATCCACCTGACACAAAGAAATTCACTCGTTACAACCAATCACTCGATAGCCAAAGGAGATATTCCAAATGTTTGAATGCCCTCGAAATGATACTCTTCTTCGGTTCAACTATCGAACGACTTGTGAAACGATTTCGAAGTAACTGTACATATGAGAGAGTGCCTGTCTAACCTTATCGTTCCTCTCGATTGCCTCCTTGATGACGGTGGACCATCTCGCACCTGAGTCTTCGCTGTCAGCTGCGAGTCGAAGGGTGGGTGCGCCGCGCTTCTTGATGGCGAAACTGTGTAAGCGCAATTCTGGCGTTTGCTCCACGTCGTACTTAATGAGCATTACCGCGCCTACCGGCTGAGAGTCCTGCGAGAAAAAGAAGCGTCTCTTTAGCGAAGGTGTTCTTGAAGGGTGGGCGGGGTGGGGGACGAAGGCGAGGCCGGCTTTCGAAGCAAGCTGCGTAATTGCGAATGGATGCAATCCGCAGGAAAAGCTCCCGAGGCTCCCTCGGCTAATATCGTTCCAGTGCGGCTGGGTGTGTCCTGTCGCTTTTAATCGCGACTAATGGCATGGCAAATTGCGACCCTGGGCAAGGCGGCAGCCTATTCCTGGATTAACGGGCCGACGTGCAAGCGGATTCCTGATGAGACGTCTTAACGCGTCCTCCCTTTCAATTAGCCAGCGATCGTCCGATCAAGCATCCACTAATATTCATAATCGCCGGCGAGCTGTCCCCCGAATAATTCCTAGCGAGTAGAAAGCCTGGTCTAATCCAGTCTGATTCCGAGCCTTCGAACTTATACTAGCAATAGTTGGATCAATACAGTGACACATGAACCAAGTATCGATAGCGTCAATGATTTCTTGCTCTTGCACAAATCCGTAGAATTGGAGTTCAAAGGGTTAATATGTCATCTGTCATTTCCAGCTACTTGAAGAGAAGCTCTTCAGCCAAAATTCAACCATTTATAGCTCAGTTGGCGGAGTGAGTAATGGCAGGTCGTAAATTAGTTTCCGTTCGACTAGCAGATCCTAATCGGGCCGTTAATAATATTGGAGTGAGTGGATAAGGCATTCTACTAACCGTATCAGTCTTGTAGTAATAGAGGCAATTGTCACGACGTAGAGCGAACCACCGGCGCACCCATTTGTCGGTATTGGAGGTGGTGGCGGATTTCCTCCAAAGGTATCCCGAGCAAAGAGGCGTCTCGTCCCCGGCTTCCTTCGTGCCCAGCCTACCCACTCTCGGCGCCAGGACATTACAGGTCCTGACGACTTCCAGCTCGAGGACATCCGTGCCAGAATGAGCGAGTCTGACGACCTCCGAGTGCATCGCATCCATCACGTTTCTCCCGTTCACCGACATTATGATGTCGCCGATCTCCAAGCCAGAGCTCTCCGCCGGTGTGTCCGGCTCGATCGCCGACACAACCACCGGCTTCGAGCCGTGGATCCGGAAGCCGAACTCTCCACCTGCCTCGCGCTTCACTATTACCCTCTTGTCGCTTTCTGTAATCAGATCGGTCAAAGCAGGACGCATTTTATATTGCTCTGTCGAGAGAACCTTTAGGAGGATATAAAATAGATATGTATAGAGGATGATATAGGGGTGGAAAGTGGAGGAGGAAATGTACGATCACGTTGACACTTTCCATAAAATGAAATTTCGATGTGTATTATCGTTATTAGAGAGTATTTGCAGGATATTAATGGGTCACATTTACTATTCCAGTGATTTCCCTGGCAGTGGAGGTCGCAAAGGAATATAACCGAGTCACTCACTCTATGCGAAGGTTAAAAATGGATAATTTTCATCTGGCCTAAATTACTGGGGCCGCTTGACAAGAGGCTTGGTTCGCTTTGTTTTAGGCATTTTCCTGAAAAGAGAGAAGCGACTCTTTTACGGCCCGCGCACAATAGCTACTCTTTAATTCAATTCCGACCGGCAAATAGCTCTTTCCCAGGTAAACTAGGTCAGCCGGGAATTTAGATTTATTCGCCTGGATCATTCGAAACTAATTTTTCGCATTAATTGCCACAGGGGTGGGATAAAGGAATGCCAGGCATGTTTAGCGAGTGGCTGACACTCGGAGTGGCCTAGTTTCATGGTAACGCGAGCCGTCTATATCCACCTGAAATCGTAGTCCCCGCTTCGGCGATAAGCGATGACATTCTACTCGAACGAGCACTCGGCGATTTCGCGAATATTTCCCCCGCAAAATACGTCCGCCTTCAATATAAATCATCATCGGTCCGCCTTGGGAAATTTATGGCGCCGAGTTCCGCCGATTACTGCACGGATTTATATGTGTGTATTTTCTCTCCGACTATTCCGTTGCGCTGGCTGCCGCTGCTCGCCGCATTTGTTTCCACGTACTCTTTTTCCTGGCCCGGAGGAATCCAGCAAAATTAAGTTAGCGGCTCTGTTTACCTCGGGCGGTCGCCGAACCGAGCGGTGTTCGTCCTGTGTTTACCGGCAAGACTTCGTACAGGAAAATACACAGGCACTGATATATCGGTCGAAACTTGCCTGTTGTTATTATAAGTTGGTGAAAGTGCGGTGCACGTATCGGTGCGCTTGCTCGGAAAGTTAGAATTTCGGAGATCAATTGTCACGGTTAATCAAGATAGTCTCTCGAGTTGGCAGTGTTTGATATTGAAATTCTGCAATACGGGCGTGCATCGCTATTGATCGCCAAACGCAGAGTTAATGGGTCCGAGTGTTTATTAAAGGAACGTTGAGATGTGGATTCTGATTTAATGCAGTCGAGAATTTGCACGCTGAAGTTGGTTTAAACTTTGAATAGTAAGAGTTCAATGGTCCGACGTTTATGCCTGGCAGTTTCTTCGGCTGCCAGATGAGAGGACAATCACATGCCGTCTTGCGACAAGCTCCTGTCATCGCACAAGTTCTTCATGCCAAAACTTCAGTATTGCGGAAATTCATCGAGGATTGCACGGGAAGATACTTTCGGCAATTCTTCCATCAGTCTGGCTTTAATGGGAATTGCATTATTACTTCTCCATTGTGTCAATCCATATTTATTCAGCAACTATTTATCCTTTGTCTTTGAAATGTAATGTCGGTTCCTTCGACTCTATTTCCAGTTTCCGGCTTTATTCCGCCGAAACCAATCCCACCAATACCCCAATCACAATCAGACCCTTTTCTATTCCACTTTTTGACTTCTCTTGTAATTAAAGTCCAGTCGGCATTACTTTCGATGAAGCCAATAGACCCGCTGAGACAAACTTATTAAAAGTTTCCCAGGAAAGTCGCATCCAGTGGGGAATTTGTCGATTCTTCCCGTCGCTCCTCTCCTCCCCTAGCCCCCATTTCATTCAGTCGCTTGTCCCCGTTCGCCGGGACCAAAACTGACGTTGAATCTTACACACAGAGAGAAGCGTTGAGCCGCCGACGATTTCCAAAGGATCATTCAAAATTAATCCGAGAGGATGCACGCGAAAGCCCTGCCCTCTGGGATGTGGGCGGCGAGGGGCGCAGGGCAGAGGGAGGGAGTGTGAGGGGCGAGCGAAGAAAGCGCAAAAGTCGTGCTTGATATTTCAAAACCTCATAAAAGTCCACCAGTGGGGTCGTGTAGCTTCATGAAAACCACGACTTAGAAAGAGGGAAAACGCAGGCAGGGGCAAACACATTTGAAAATACGCTCGTGCAGCTCGGCCACACAAGACTCCAGGTATCGAAATTACGTTAGCAAAACTGGCCAACGAAACCCTTATACTATTTTTCCATTGTAGCAACAATATGGTAGCTTCCATTTTTTCTTGAGACACGAAAACGATCTCTCGAAATGGAAAAGAGGCCGAGGCTTCCGAGTATGCTTTCTTAATTCACAATTTAATTAATATTTATCTCGAGTTATTCTGAAGGTGTCCTTCAAATTATGCAAAACATAGTTTAATGACAGCGTACAGCGACGTCTAGAAAAACAAGCAAGCAGGTGAGACGGCCGCGTATATTCAGTATAAATGAGAAATGCCCGTAATTCGTGTGACTCTTGTGGGGCGCCACGTGTGTGTGAGGAGGTCGCGGGGACAAATCGCAGCGCCGAGAGAGCACAAATAGAAAGGTAGAGCAAAGTGTTGGTAGAGGGCGGCAGAAATAAAATGAAAGCAGGACGCGACGGCCGTCGCCGGAGTTGCACAAATAAATGCACTTCCACTTCATTATTTTTCACCCCCCGCTTTCAAGATGCGAGTCTCTGCGTGCACGAGTATCCGTCTACGTCGCTCTCTCGTGAAATGGATAGCGGTAAAATTCACCCTCGCCGCGATAAATCCAATTTTAAAGGGTGATGAGCTCATTGCCGTCTCCGGGCACATATTACACTTGGTCTCATCCATGATTTTTGATTGGTAAGATGGGGCGGTTATGACAAGATTGCTGGGGTCTAGTACTAATTTTGCGCTACAACGCTTGTAACTCCTTGTATGTATGCCAAGTGTGTCAGTGTAGGTAAATTAAATTTAATTAGCTGCAATAGTAATTGGATGCTCCGGATCTTCCACGCATGTGCTTTTGTGAAACCATAGCTGAGTCACGGCCGTAATTATTAATTTCGTGTTGTCCACGCGCACTCTATTGAAATTATTACGAGCATTGCGGAGCTAGCAACGTCACGCTAAGCAGCGGCATAAATTATTGCCGTAATCCTCATTTCGGCCGCGCCAGGATTGAATATGCCGCCACTATTTACCGTACCCCTCTTCAAAGGGACACCCTCTCTCTGCCGCATTTACTAAGAGCAACATAAAAAAGAGACGCTTCCTGGATGCGCACCCCTCCCGCGCTTGTAAAACTGCTCTGCGAGAACTGCAGGTTTAGAAAGAAAGGGACGACTCAAATTTAGTCTCCCATCGCTATTTAGATATTTTATCAAAATGCATAAAGCTTTCGCTGAATTCAAATATTGTCGTTCGAGAGTCTACAAATTTATATACGCAGAGTAGTGAATAATACACAGCGCTGTCATCGTTATTAATTGAACAGATCAATACATAATAATACTGTGTTTAATTGGCGCAAATAATGCAATGACAGGAACTTGTTGACTCTGAAATTTGAAACAAAACATTTCGTACTATTCGCGTGTATTTTGGTTGCGTTCCATTTAGGTACTATACGGATCAAAGTCCCTCAAGGATAATTCAGTCACGAGTCTAATGGTTGGATTCAACATTTACGCTTCGCCCATTTTAACACCTGTCGTAATCCAATACTCGCTCGAATTCCCTGAATTGACGCTAATTAATTCGGGATGCACTGTCGACGAAGATGCGTCAATAATAGCACGGTCGAAACATAACATCGGAATAATTCAAAAAGCATGCTTTTATCATAATTCGCTTGCGTCTGCGGCATTATTTCACAATATTGTTAACGCTTTGAATAGAATTAAGTTAAGATCCGAACCGGCGCGGCGATAATTTAATGCTTCACCAGCTTGCAATGCCGGTAATGATAATTTCTATTATAGTATAAAGACACAACATTGTCATTAATAATAGCTACCTCAAAGTGGGTAGGATACTAAAGAAAAGTGGATTGGCCGCGCGTGACCAAATAGTTCTGGGAGGTAGACGAGTCGAAAGCTTTAAAACACTCTTGAGCACGTGACTCACGACCTAAATAGACAATTATGCGGTCTGGAATGTGAGCGTCCGGGTGATGGGAGCAACGGTGACGATGGAAAAAAGCAGGTCGAACCGCAATCGGGTCGTGAATACATCACCGCGCAAAAATAAATGGGACCTTACGTCACGCTCGTAGAAACGTAATCGAGTATACACCGAAGCTTTCCCAGCTTTTCTCGCATCTCCTCTCCTCTAACTATATCCGCCATCTCATTCTACCAACGCATCGTACGCGTGCCTCTGTCATTTGTCTCGTCGTATCTCCACGTCAATCCTCAACTATTCCTCCAAGCCGAGCGGTGGCGTCTTTTGAAAAAACAAGTAAAAGATCTTTCAGTCATCAATACGTCCTACGCTCTATCACTTCCCAGGGGAAATACCAAGAAAACGAAGCTCTCTTGTAATTTAATACCTTCCTCATTGTCTCCCAGATTGGTTATAGGTTTCTTAGCGACCTTCAACGAATCATCTCTAATCATCGTGACATGAAACTCTGAGTAATAAAAGAGGAACGCATTCTACTCGGATAGCTAGGATTGGAATCGTTTTTCCGTATACGATTTGCAATGCTAACGAGAGTAAGGTGCTTTTGGGAATAGGATCCATTAGCCGAGTGGCACATATGTATGTGTGTCTGTATGTAGTTGAGTAGATTCGTGACCCTGGTCGAGGAGGGAGGCATGGTTGGCAATGGCACGTACGTGGCAGATATCCCCGATTAATGATGACCAAAGCCCCGCTTCTCGCTACTCTACTTGGCAAACTCTCGATTATCTTGTCCCGACGACAATCTCGAGCCATCCGTAAATTCACCCCGCTACGAGTCAGCTTTCGCGTATACACGCGCACAGACCTATACCATGTATCACCAGTGTGTCTCCCGCTGTGCTCTTTGAAGTGCATATCGAATTTTCGACTGCGCCCGGGAAAAAGGAGACTGCTTGTGTGCATGGCTATTGCGCATGAAAGGGACGCGTATTAACCCTTTGTATGGCATGGTTGTACAATCACGACCTTGGTTGTGTCAAAGAACGCCAAGGGCCGGGGGGCGGCGGATATGAAAAGACGATTGGTGTTGCGCTTGTCTCATAAAATGATATTAACTTCAGACATGGTTTTGCAACTCGAATAATAATCCTCAGGCATTAAGATGGTAATCAAAATGACCGGATGAAATCCTTGAATTTCATGGCATTGGATTTGTATTCATAATGATTCAATGCATGTGATGGCTTAGATTATTTCCTTAGTTCTCGAATGGGGTGAGTTGTATTAAGAAGCCGAGACTACGTCATAGTGGTATGATGTTGTTAATATTTTAATAAATGTCACCGCGTGCAGATGACCATAGTGCACGGATTGTATTTCGAGGAGTTGTCGCGCTTGCCAAGCATAATTATTTGGGGCTGAAGGGCCTCTCCGATTCAGTCTTATTAAATGGATAAGTGGCCTACTACACTGGCATCTTGTGTGACAGGCATACCCACGAGCTTCTGCTGTCTACTGTCGCAATTAGTTCGATAAATTGATTACAGGGTAAAGCCGGCCCAGTGCGGCCCGGCGACCATAATCGAGGCCGCGCGTATATATTCGGCTTGATTTTGCAAGGTCAGGTGCAAACTACTTATAGAAGAAACCCGTGCGATTTGGCCATGGTTGGCTACTCCAAATTCCAATTGGTCGGCCGAACCTCTTTTCTGAAAAGAGTTCAATGCTACCAAAGCACTCGTGCAGTTTATGCACTTCGAGTCGCACTTGCCAATTCCTATTCGGTTACAGTTTAAATCACTCCCAAGTACTATCCCAGTCGTAATTTTGCTAATGACTTATCTGCTTTTGCAAACACGGCGCTGCGTCGAAAAGCACTCGGGGCGAAGTGGCGCGTTTTGTGACATTTAGCGAAGCCTTGTCTTTTGCAATTGCGACGAAAGTGTTTTTCGGTTTACCAGCGGGACTGGCAATGTTTTTCCCGCGTTCCATTTGTCCAGGTGTTGTCGGTCTCACAAAGGGAAGCCGAGTAAAAAAGAGAAACAAGAGCTTCCACTCGGCCAGGAACTTATTTTAATGGAGTTTCCCGCGCGAGGCAGATGCTCGGTTTAGAACAGGCGGCCACTCATCCACCCGATGGGTTTTGAATTAGACTAGAAACCACGTTATTAACCCACAGTAAATTGCGCACTCGTAAAGGGAATAGCTCAAAATTAATTGCAGCCCTCCAGATCTGCGAAAGGTGGGACTGTATGGGATTACGGTTGGGTAGGGCAAAGGAGGAAAGCAAATACGTAAAGAGGGAAACCGGAATCCCATTTCAAAAGCTCACAATATCCGGAGCTGAGGAACGCCGGCGATAAACGTTTGCGGTACAATAGCGTAGAATTGACTTGCGTGCATACATCTGGCTAATCTCGGAGATTAGAACACCACTAGAATGTTAATAGTAAATATATGTACTCGATTATCTTTGTACTAGAGAGAACTAGTTTATTTCTTACTACAGTAGCCTACTGCACTGCAATGCTTAGTTTAACTGGAAATAACATTGTGGCCGAATGAGGATTAAATCGTGTAATTTCTTCATTTTGCGTCGACGCCAAACGAAGGCCTTATAAGTAAATTGTAGGGTAAAAATTCGTTAAGAGATAGAAAGGTGTCGAATTTCGAGATGAGATGGGATTGCAGAGCATAAATGTTAGCGCGTCGATTGCTATCTCGATTGGAAATGAGAGTATGTATTACCGTGTGTGGGGACGCCAAGCCTGGAAAGGGCCTGTCCCTCGCGGCACCAGACCCTGAGCATGCCCTTCAGCAGTTCCTCCAGGGCCCTTTTCAAGGACACATCGGCGCCAAGCTCGCCGGAGCATTCGGTAGCCGGGCAGTCGCACACCATCGTCCTCTCGCAAGCACAGAAACCCGACCTCAAAAGCCTGAGGTGTCCCCGAGGACGGCCCTCAATCACCGGAACTCCCGTTAAGCACTTTCCGCCTCTTGAAGCTCGATCCTCGGTGCAAGTGAGGCGGCGGGCATCGACAAGTTGGCCGTCGAGTAAATATCGGGCGTACTGCGAGAACAAGCGGATGAGCGCGCGAGACCGTCGAGTTTCTCTCGGTGTATAGCTTTCAGTGGATGGACACTTGGAATGCGACTCGGCGCCCTGACCCACTGACTGCCGGCCAACACGACGCTTCTTCTTCCACTCGGGCTTCTCCACCCCCTCCTCCTGGCGTCGCCTCTTTCCCTCGCAGACTTCATAAGCCCTCCTTGTCCATCGCGGAAAGCTTCTCTCCCGCTCGGCGAGCTTTCGCACCGAGGCCCGAGACACGCACCCGCTCAAGCCGAGCTTATGCGGCTCGCCGCCTCCTCTCTCTCTCCCTCTTCGTCTGACCAGCCAACTTTTCGGCCGCCGGCTTCGTTCCTTCCTTCGTCTGGGACTTTGCCTAGCGAAGCTTTCCGGTGAGGCGTTCTCCCTTCCTCCTTCTCTCCCCGTCGGCGTGTACTGCCTCCTGTTTTTCCCCGGCTGTGCTTTCGGCCGCTCGCCGTCGCCTCTGCGTCGCTCGGTACCAGCCGACGCTCGGCACCGCGATTATATTTAGAGCGCCGTATTACGCGCCGCTTATTTAAAGAAACGGGAAGAGCCGCTTTCGAACTCGCCTCTTTCCCTCGAATTCTCCTGAGCGCGCGCCCTCCCCCTTCCCTGGCCTCGGTCGCTTTCTCTTTTTCCTCCTTTTTAGTAGATCAATTTCGGCCGGAGCTTCTCCCCTGCTGCAAGCTTCTTAGGGCGGCGGTCGCGTGCCTCCCGACAATTTGGACGGGATGGCAGTGGCACTGTGAGGGGACCGGGCCGCTCATCCCGTTCGATCGCTTTTCCCGATGAAGTGCCTCGCTCCCGATCGCCGGTCGCCGGACGCTTTTAGGGGCATTCCTTGACGATGATGCGTCCTCCCAGCTCACGATCACCGCCTAGTTCTAGGTGCACCGACGCTCTCTTTCGCACCTCCTTGCCAATGGAATTCCAATGGCTCACGTGTCGCCTCGTTTATCTCTCACGACGTCACCTTACTCTCTCTCGCGCGCGCATTCTTCCCTTTCTTCCCGCTTTTTGTTCTTGCGCTCGTTGCGCCTTTTTCCAGTTACTCGCATCGCCGCCCTTCTGGATCGCGGAGAAATTCTGATCTCCTTTGTCGCCACGTCTTCCCCGTCAAAGGAAGGTTATCAAGGAAGCCCGGAGGAAGGCAAGGTACGACTTTGAAGGTGGCTTTTGGGCAAGTTGTAAATAATGTATCTATCGTAAGATAGCAGAGAAGTGTGTCGAATAGTTGGAAAAATATTGGTGTCATTTTCATCGGAGAAGGAAGATTAGCCGCGCATATTGTTGACGCGTTTGGATTTATTGTTACACGAATGAATTATAATTAGACTGTGTGGCTGCTCGAGCAAGAAGCGCCGTCGGGTCGATTCTTTAAACGATTCTTTTGTGATTGGGAGCCTCGGTCTGTCAAGTGCCTGATCCTTTTTCAATGGGACAGGAGTAGGCCGAGCTTGATAGGCCGCACGTTTATTGGCAGGTCTGCCACACCGGGTCGTGTAAGAACAGGAAATATCCATTCCCTATAGTAACCATCCGTGCGCGTACGTCACGGTTATTCGAAGATTTACATTGACATGCGAGCGGAGCGGCTTGTAATTCCGAATGGTAATTGAAGTCCGAAATTGGCATCGGTTGCCTTAGTTTTAATATTTACCCGTGAATGCACAGCGCAGGGTCAATTTTCTTGGAAACATTGTTGCCCTGCTTGTTTACGGAGACTTCAAAGGGACCTAATTTTACGCGCTGGTTTATTCTGTTCCCTTTAATGCCGGGTTCATGGCCGACGGAAGTTGGCTGCACGAAGCTTTCGATGGGATTGCGATAAAGCATAGCGGAGAACATTGACATCTCCCATATGATCCCATAATACCGAGTCTTGTTAAACCGACAAACGTGCGAACGAATTAAGGACTAGGAAAGTAGGCTAAAAGGTGGCAGATTTCAAAGGAAACGATGCTAGAAGATACTTAAAATTCTCAAGAGTTTTCTAATCATCAGCAACACATGGAGCATGTCTGAGTCTGTCGGGCAGCAGAATAGAACGCTATCGGGTCAGACGTGTTTTCGTACTGTTCCATTCTTGGCACGTCAAAAGTTCTGGCTGCTCTGAATTTCAATGTTACGCGCCTCGCAGAAACCTCGGCATTTTCCCCGCCGTATTAGACAAATAATTGCATTCGTACAAGCGCGACGAATTGTATATGGAAAGCCGGACAATTGATTTCAAAGAGTATTAACTATACAGGATGACTCACCCAAACTCCTGGTCTGTATCCTCTTGTACATTTCGCCACTGGTCTTCCTGTGGACCATCCGATGTGTGGCCGCCTCGTACTTCCTCCGGAAGTTCTTCTCACTCTCGGTCGACTCCTGGGAGCCCCTGCGCTCCTTGCCAAAGGCTTCTGGTAAGTCATCGAGATCGGGCAATTCGTCTCGGCTGTCACGGCGTCGCCACACGTGGCTTTCCTCGACGTCACCGATGTAGATCCACTCGCTGCTCGTGTACGGCTCGACATACGTGTCCTCGTCCTCGCGACCTTCAACATACCCCATCAAAACGAGATGTTGTGATCGCAAATCAATCGCCTCGTTTGGAAGTTAAATTAGAGGCGGAATGAAAATAGTTTTAGGGAAAATATATGTAATTCAACTGCCTCACAGATCGTTGTATAAATATTAAAGCCATTGAGGATTTTTGAACCCTCGAGCCCTCGACCTTCCGCATACCACGCAGTCCTGCTTTTTACGAGCCGGTAGTAAATAAGGTTATCTTGCATCACTCTCGTAAAAGGTAGACGTGCCATTTGCCAGGGTGTAAACGCAAAAACGTACAGCCGCCGCCGAGTAATTCACATTTCGACGCTAATATGAAAATACCCTCGCTACTGCCGTGGGAAATGATCCGGGTCCCGGCACATCATTCAAGTTTTTCGTCAGCGTCTTATCGCCCGTGTCTCGTGAGTTAAGACCTTCTTGCGCGCGGAATTAATAGTGTTAATGGAAGTTGGTGGGGGAGATAGATTGCACGTATAATAAAGCAGGCTGCCTCCGTTCGGAAAGCAGCCCCTCGCTGTTCCGCCGGCATGCCGAGGCAGGTGTGAAGCGTGCCACGATGCTGTAGTTTCTGCTCCCTTTTTATTAAAGGACTTGCGCCATGGCGTGTGATATTCCGCTGCTGACGAGAGGAACGCGAACTCGTGCGTAATTGGCATTCTTGCGCACCGCAGCCTCTCCTTCACCACCACCCACCACCCTTTTACTTTGCCGCATGAATATTTTGTTTATCTAGCGGAGCGTAATAAAGCAGGCGGGCGTAGATAAATGAACTGTTTAATGGCACGAAAAACGGGACTACAGTCCCCGGAGATATTAATTATTCCTGAGCTTTCGATCCACATAAATTTCGAGAATTTCCAACCCTTTTTCAATTTTGTAATAGTAGAGTAGAATTCAATTGAAATAATCGTATGATATTTAGAAGGTATGAAGTGTATTTCACCTGTGAGTATTTCCATACTGGCAGCCGTGCTCCTCGCGTGCATCCTTTTCCGGCCCGAAGCGGTGTCATCGATGGAGCCCCTGCCGCCCGATCTCGGCGCCGCTCTCTCCTCTGATTTCGCCCGGATGTCCGATCTGCCGATACTCGATCGCCGGTGGCGCCGGTCGCTGCGGTCCTCCGAGCGAAATCTCTTGTCGAACTTCTTGTAGAGCCTGTGCCCCGGTGTGTGCTTTGGCGTGGACCTGTGCCCCTCCGGGGAGTCCGCGAAACCTGCCGGTGGTCGAACGATCTCTTCCGAGACCTCAGGGTGGAGCAACACGAGGGCACGCACGATAGAGAAAAGAGGTAGACAGACTGCCAGACATACTTGCCAAGTAGCAAAAGTATCCAGACTTCTTTTACAAAGCTCAACTCCCTTTCATTACATTATTGTTTTCGATTGAAGCATGATTTTTCTGAATGAAACATTCGTATATAGTCGCACGTATAGTATAGCAGTTGAACCAAATATCATAACTACGTTATTGTATTTCAAAAATGTTCTTCCAGTTCTTGAATGATCATAAAAGACTATAAAACTTGTAGTTAGCGGCGCGAAGGCGCCAACTTAACAAGCGTCCGAGTACTTTCGTTACCGAGCATTCTTACAGATCCTTGCTGCGAATCGAATCATGAACCTTCCCCCACTGACTAGTCCCGCTACATCAACCCAGGAATCTAGCTAATAGTAAATCCCTGACGAGCGAACTCTCGTCAGTAAAGAGGATCGAGTCGAGCAGCGAGAATGCGTCTGAGCACGTAGTGTCGAGATCTACTGAAGGATAGGTAGGAGAGAGTTCGACCCTCCTAGGCTCGTGTTGCCAAACAAAGGACTACTATGCATCGAGAATACATCTAGTACTTTGAGTAGAATCGAGAGAGGCTAGGCTACGAGTTCGCAAGGCTACGAGAGAAGTGAGAGAGCATCGAGAAGATTTACCTCTCGGCCGCAACTGTGGCAGTGCGGGGCGTCGAAGGCGGCGATGTTCAGGCTGTGATCGGCGCCCTCGCTGTAGAAGACACTGTCGCTCCCGGGACTAACCGAACGCAGCGATTCCACCGACAGCGCTTTCAGCCGGGTCTCGGGACCCTGCGATTCCACAATTACCGCTCGTTGGCCATTGTGTCCGGGACTCCGGGGATATCTCGCGGGACTCAGTCGGCTCGAGCACAGTATGTCGTCCGCTGCTCGAGACCTTCGACGTGGCAGACTACCCGTGATCGCTGCGTTCTTGTCCTGGAGAATCCGTCGCCGATCGACGCGTCAACACAATTTCCAAATATCTCGCGAGTTTTCTCTAAGCAATCATTTTCCGTGCGATCTACTAATCTAAAAATGAACTCGGCTGATTTTTAGAAATGTTTGTTACTATCTTTATAGTTGGATTATTTCGAGATCGCGGAGGAATTTAGTGTGTTTTCGTGGCCGGAACCATATCCTCGTGTTTTTAACGGCGCATGATTTACAGCCGCTTCTTAAAAATTCATGATGCGCACCTCTCCGGTTTGTTTCAATGTATTTTCGCGGCTGTTTGGACGCTTTGCTATGCAGACACCGTCTGAATCCCACAGATATAAAAATAAGCGGGCAAGAGGGATACACGTATGGGAGGGCGGCAGTCCACGGAGTACACATATTTCGCCGAGAATATCTTTATTGCAATGAACACCGCGAATCCCGGCAAATAAAACACTGCGGAGCCAGGTATATGTATATCTGTGGGAATTTCAACGAGCTTGGAATGCCTCGGGTGGATGCCTGGTGTGCAAGTTGCGTGTAATAAATCTTTATCGACTATACCAGCCGATTTCAGAGTATTACAAGCCTGGCACTTAATATTTTCATGCGCTACACTCGGTTATTGTTGGAGCATCTGTTTTTATCGGAGTCGCAATGAATTTAACACATGCAGGGTCAAACACATGCAGACAAAAAGAATGTTTTTAATAACACACCTCGTTACTTCGCCTCCTGGTGGAAATGTAGCCAGTTGTTTTCCTCCGAAGACTGTCCCGAGCTTTTTTGTGACGGCCACCTTCACTGGCATCCCTATGTACGTGATGGTGATGATGGTGGTACATGTGATAATGATGACTGCAGCTTGAATCGTCGGATGTTTGAACGTGACCCCCATCCTCAGCCTGCTCCACCCTCCAGTCCTCCTTCTGAGGACTCCTCGTAATCTGTGGTTGCTGCTGTTGTTGCTGCTGCTGTTGGATCTGTATCGATTGCTGTTGCTTCCGATTGTTCCTATGGGGACTTTTGACGGGTGTGGCTTTCTGTCGCGATCTCTGCCGGTAACTCGGGGTGGGGCTGACTTCTACGTTCTCCGGGTAAACAGGTTCCATTGCCTGTTCGGATTCTGTACTCGCTGTTGCGGCGAGGAAATCTAGAGTAAACGTCTTACGCTTTCTACGACGCTCGTCGTCGGTCCACGCTCGATGATCCGGGGGGGACTCTGCGTAGCCTCCCGAAGAAGAGCGCTGACCTTCCTGGAAAGTAGCATCGCCCTATTTCCGCTCGAATTTTCGTATGTGACTAGATCATCATCAATTCAAATTGATGCAGAAATTCTAATTTCGATGATGGCCGAAAAGTTTTTGCTTTACATTGGAGTAGAGAAAGCCATAGTGGTGTTACGAGGGCATGCGAGTGCCAAGTGGGGAATCGTTTAACTTACTTCAGGGTCTAACTCGGTTTCCGAGGCGTGGCCGCTGGGTGGTGCGGTTTGATCGTGATCTGGTGCGAGATCGACCATCGCATCCTTCAGGTCATAACTACCGGAACTACTGCTACTAGTGGACCGCGCCGGCGACGGCGGTACTTCCAATCCAAATGAGATTTCCGCTTCTTCAAGAATCGGCGGTGGGCTGCAGGGTTCCTCAATGACGGCCTGGCATTCGACAAAATAAAAAAATCCCGTCGTATCTAATTCTTACTCTCTCAATCATTTCGAGCCAGTTCTTCCACTATTGACAACACGTTATACAATCTGTTTTTGCCAGTAAATTACTATCCAATCTATCTCTAAGTCCATCTCTAAATGGATTTTCGATCGGAGTTACCATAGTCGGCAAGTGGAATTATCAGGGGCAGTATTTCGCGTTAAATTGTCTCCCGCGTCGAGATTCGCGGTCGTCTGTGCGTTAAACCGAGGGTAAATGGATCCCAATCAAATTTACTTGGCCGGCATGCAGTGGTCCAGGTCAATGAATGCACCGACGCGAATCACACATTATGCAGCGTATATCATTGGAAATTCATCGAAAATTCATATCGGGAGATTGGCCTTTTAGAACACCCGGTAACCGACCTATATCGCTCGGGCGCAAGCGCCAAGGAGATTCGACAGCAGTCCCGCAAGATTTTACGAGTCTCTCGGCTTTCGCGTAAACATCCTCGAAGCACTCAAGCGGAAGTTATTCTTCGAGCTAACAGGTGCGATCCCGTTTCCCATGTTGTAGATATCATCTCGAATTCCTCTCCGGAATTATGCAGTATTGAACGCGTGAGCTCCCCCGATATCCGTTTGCCGATCGATTATCGCGGGCCAATATTTACCGGAATGCTACGCTAACGCGGTCGTGTCGCGCCACTATTCTCCCTTCCGCTAAAGCACAACATATCAACCGAGCAGGATAATATTTCTGTTTTCGGTTGACTTGCAAGCGCGAAGAGGCTAGTCCCGACACAAGACTATCGCAGCGATCACGATTATAATCTTAGCGTTGTAAAGTAATATAAAAAAATGTAAATGGCTGGAAAACCTGCAGCCTTTAAATTCTGCTATATTCTTATCGAAAACCATCTCTAATATCCAATACAGCTTTATTATCGACTTTAGCTTAGCAACGGGCTTCGTATGCATACTCCGTCCTTTTAATATTCTATAAGTATAGTAAAGTTCTTGACCTTTCAAGAGGTGACCCTTTCTTATATTAAAAACAATCACAAAAATAACTTAGATAGGAAGTATTTAATTGAATTGAGAGTAAATGCTAACAGCATTAGAGCAGCATTAGATGAGTCATTTTTAAAACAACTTGGCAGTAAAGAAAGAAAAGAAATTCCTCTGGCATGCAAGATGAAACGTGAGTGTGAGTCTGAGAAGTTAGTTGTCTCACCTCGCTACGAGCGAGGCTGTAGATCGAGCTGGCGCTCTCGAAGGAGCTGCCCTCGGCGGCAGTGGCGGTTGTCGAGGCCGGCGCGGACGCCGAAGCCGCAGCGCTCGAAGTCTGCGGTGGCCTCGACCAGGAACTGGTCGTGGCTGAGGTGCCGGTCGTGGTCCCGGTCTCCGTAGAGGTGTTGGCAGTGACATAGTCTTCGGTCGTCGAAGTTTCGGAGAGGTCGGTGTTGGTCCGACCGGAGTCTGTGCGCGCGAGGCTCAAGCCGAACTCGCTCGACGACTGCGATTGCGGCTGGGAGAGTGGCGGCGCCGGGCTCGATCTTCTAAAGGGCCCGCGAGCTCTCATGCTCGTCGTCGTCGTCGTAGTGTCGATGCTGAACAGCAGTTGCCTTTAAAAATCACCCCTTCTCGTTTAGTAGTTTAGTATATCGATCTAGCACTCTCGTCGCGAGCCGCGGCGCGCCGGCCGCCCTGATCGTCAACCCCCTTTTAACCCTCTGCCCTGACCCCTACCACTTCCCACCTCTAGTCTGCAAATCCCTTTAATTGCCTCTCTGTTTCCTCGCTCCATAGAAATTCCTCTGTAAAAGCACCGTTGCGCTTCTGCCCGTGCGAATTCAAACACAGAGTGTGTTCCTTCGGGCAAGTGGCTCGTGCTGGAAACGATGGAATTAAACGCAAAGCGAATACTCCATTCATCGAGTAGTCTTTCAGGAGCTTTCGTTCGCGGTTAATTTAGTTAAGCTGGGAATTTAGTCATCGCCAGTCGCTTCGTACCAGCCAACGCGCGTCTTTTCCGCGCGCAAAGTAGAGCCGCCTTCTAGGCAATTAAGGGCACAACTCCCTTGCAAAATAATTCCCTTTTTATGAGCGGCACGCTCTCATTATCTTTTGTACCGTCCTGTATCTCTTTTCGAGCCAAAGGCCTTTAAACTATCCGGAATATCGACCAGTCCGCCTGGAGGCCGTGCTGTTAATGGGCCACTACGATTTCGGTAGCAGCCAAGTGCGCCTGTGGCTCTCTAATTCCACTGTCTATATACACATTGTCTTTAGGTTATGTTACTGGACTCTCAGAAAAATTCATTTTCAAAATTTACGTATAGAGTGTTGTTGTGATCTATCATCAAGAGTGAGAGTATGCTATTCTTGTGTTGGCGAATAGTTCACTTTAGCCACACTCTCACTTGAATTCATAGAATCTATGCCACACACTAGACATACTAGAAAGTTGCTAGAGAAAAGTGGACTGAGTCTAAAGTGTTTTTGGGGCAGTTTGAGCTCACCTTGGCGTCAGGGGTTGATTGGGAGTAGCAGGCTCGAGCCTTATCCTCGGGCTCGGTGGACGTGGCTCCATGTCCTCCTCGGCTTCCAGCGCCTCGGTGTCCATCGAGGATCGCTGCTGGTGCTGGAGTAGCAGTAGATGTCGCCTTCTCGAGGAAGGCGTGAGGAGAGCCAGGGTTTCCGCGTGCAGGACCGTCGCCTGGGACTCGTTCCAAATACCGTCGCTGTGGTCCCGCGTCACGTCGTTGGTGAGAGAGTCGCTCGACGCGAACGGGGACGTGATCTTGCCGGCTATTGCCGTGCCAGGACTGAACACTGTCGTCGGGCAGAACTGGCGCAGTGGTCGCGTCGGCGAGTCGTCCTTCGGCTCCTCCAGCAGCCTTCGCGGTGCTGGAATCGAGCGAGATGTGCATCTGCTATGACTATGTAGCCTCGCCTCTCTTACGTAAGCGGCTTAATTTCCCTGACACACTCTCGCGGTCGAAAGCGACCGCGCGGTGTAGAAAAAACAGTGCTACTCTCTAGTCTACTGTGCATATGTAACCAAAGCTGTGTTTAAGTATCAGTCAACATTATTTAGATTTTCGACTAGTAAATTTGCAAATGTTGATACTAATTCATTGCTATGTCCAAATCACTAGAATCTAGTGGAAATACCATACAATTTTCATGGTAATATCATAAATTTTGAAGTGACCGTTGCTCATAAAGTACCTGGAGTCTTGCAAGATTCAGCAGATACTTGGATCTCCCTCTTAAATATTCAAACTTAGCTGAGCACATTGAGGAGCGTAAAATATAAAGTAACCTACTGGAAACGGGAAATAAAGCGCAAGAGCTACTGACGGATTTATGGATATTTACAAGTCGGCGTAGTTTCCTTATAAGAGAGAAGTGGCAGGAGGCTTAATTGAATTAGAGAGACTGCCGCTACACTTTCGCCCGAAAGTTCCCGGCATTCTTTCAGGCCCCGCGGGGTTGCACCGACGGAAACCGAGTGAAACGGGGAGGAAGAGCAGCTCTTTGAGGGGGCCGCGAGATTAATTTCGGATTCTGTGACCGCAATGACGCACGCGCGAGCGCGCCGCCCGGAACTTTTATGCCTGGAAAGTTTCACAATTTAAACGCAATTTGCTGCGAGCTCTTCCGAAAACGGCGCGCGTAGCCCTTGGCTGCGCATCCGACACATCGATGCCGAGCGAAAAACTTTATGCTCGCCACGCGCTACCGGAGAAACTTAATTATTATTCGGAAAGACCTCGGGCGTCGATACATGAACAGTACACGCGAGCCACTGTTTAACCTGGGATAGCAGTGGGAGCAGACCTCTAGCACACGGCGAGCAACAGAGAAACAGCCTGAAAGTAATTAGCACTACTTTTGAACGATGGCGCTCGCGGACTTAAGTTTATTATGGAGCAAGTTCAAGTTTATTGGGAGCGTTCAGAGTTCTGATAAAGGAAACTATATAGTGTGAAAGACGCTGGAAGTAACGGGAACGAAGTTAAAATGCATTTGAGAAAGTATCGGCAATTGTAATGCATTCAGTGGAGTTAGAGGCGTACTGCAATTTCGTATGCTACTTAAACTGTATAAGGGGAATGGTCGGGTTGAAAATAACAGAAGCTCGATGCGCGCGGGGTGTTATAATTATTCTATCTGTTAATATTAGTGCGTAATAGCTTTGCACGCTCAATTTATAACCGTTAGAATGACTCGGGTTGCAGTGAATGGTATGTATAGAAAGTTAGTGAGGCGCGAGAGGTATTTCTTTGTCGAGGTGATAGAAAAATTGCGTTGTTCGATCGACGCCGCAAAAAGGTGGCAACGCGTCATTCGATACGCGTCCGCAGACGCGATACGCCGTCGACCCTGAAAGGAAAGCACTCTCTTGCAGGAGGGAGAGCCGCCTCCGTGAACCCTGGCAGACTCACAGGATATCCTATAAAATATGTGCGCCGATAGGAAAAGCTGTCCCGCAGCTCGCCTCCCCCCGAAAAACAGCCAATGTCGAGAGGAATACCTCGAGAACGAAATTGCGCCTCACGTAAGGCTTTTCCGGCGAACGAGTTGCGCGCGCGTTTTGATTCAATTTTCTCGGTGAACAGTCAGTTTTCCAGAAATTTGTTATATGTACTACGCTCGCAAGGAAGCCTGAAATTGCGATGGTTTTAATTAATATATCACGCATGTGAGTTTCGAAAGAGATCCAATTTCCGACTCTTGGTATAATAAAACTTTTCCGACTGCGCGGCGCCACAAAAAATGCGACAGCGTGGAAGGGTTTGCGTTGTTAAATTTACATCCGCCAGGAAATCGGGTCAGGTAAATTTTTCAAAATTGCACAGTGACGTCTGTTTGTACTCGTAAAGATTGATATTCGAGATAAATGAAGATTGATGCCCATACGTATTTTCCTAGGATTTCGCGAACGGAATCCCCGAAACTTTCCGAAGGCTATTAATAAATTCCCCGAATTCGTCCACGAACTTTCGGCTCCTCGCTCCGAGGAACTCTAAAGATTCACTAAAGATTATTTCTAGATCTTTAGGTCGACGTAGCACCGTTTATGGAATTGAAGGGTTTTCTTCAAAAGTATCAGGCATGAAAGGGTGTCTCGGATTTGGTACCTGCGACTGCGGTGGGCGATGTGGGTGAGGTGGGTAGTGATCTCGGGAGAATGAAGTCGTCGGACGTCGGGCCTTGGACGCCGTCCTCGAGCGAGACGCTCCTCTTCCGGAAAAGCCCTCGCCGGATGAGATTCTCGTGGAATTCCTGGAAAACGAAATCGAAGGGTAATGCGCCACTCGGCCCGTCAAAAGCGCCGAACGTCCTCGCGCTCTCTTCTTCTCCCCCTTTTATGTTATTAAGCTAGTGGTCGATCGATCTTTCCTCCGCACAACCCTCCACCCCGTTTCCGCTGCTGCTCCTCCGCTTCTCTACTACATGCACACACCCCGGATCCTAATTTCAACGATCCTCCATCCGCATCCCTATCACTTTCACTCGGCGCACGTGTATATTGGCGCGGGAATATTTTTATCGGGAGACCAGCATCGCGCCACCTCTGAGCTATTCCCGTCCTTATATGCATGCAGGGGAAATATCGTGGAGCGGAGAAATCGCCTTCCGCTCTCGCTGGCCGGCGTGTAACATCCATCGACATTTCCTTCAACTGGCTTGTCTTTTTACAAAGCACCCCCGGAGGAGAGAGCTATCGGAGAACGCCAACTGGGGAGGGCGGGCTGTGAAAGCACGTGTGTCGGTACAATTAAATGCACGCCCAATTATTGTCACACTTTATTGTGTTGCTCATAAAAATAGCGTCGAGTTTCCTAGTGACTAGGACAGGTACATTGACAGTAAGTGACAGGTACTTCCATACAATTTGCACTTTCGTCGATTTGTTAGTCTGGTTGCGGGGTAGGAGAGCTGGACGAGCCAGGCTCGACCGGTATCCTTGTCCTCTCTTCCAGCTCGCATGCGATCGCTAGCAAAAGCCTGTTCAATAGGCGTCGCTTCGACAATGAGTTTCGTCGGGGAATTAATTACAATTCGAGTGGAGGCTATCCTGCGTAGTGTTAATTCGGGAGTCGCTCGGGTTCGTGGCAGGATCGCATAGGTGTGGCTCGGGCTCATTTCAAGTGGACAGAGTGGGTTTGTGGCGAGTGTAGCGCGCGAGGCCGAGACTGCTGGAGCGAATACGCTGAAACTCATTTTTAGGGGAGTTGGCCGCTCATGGTCATATCGCACTGCCTCGTTATCAAGGAGTTTCGCAGTGGGGGCGCCATTTCGAACTTGGCGATTATTATTTCGTACAAATTGCGGAGCAGGCAGGTAACGCGCGCCAGGAGGGAGCTGGCGGTGCCTCTCGAGGGCGCCGGCAATTTCGGCAGGGAGCGCCGAGGTCCAAGCACGAAAAACCTCGAGTACCAAATGCTCGAGACTCGCTGGAATAGCAACAGTTTCGGATAGTAGTAATTGGAGTAGCATAGGGGTACCTCTTCGAAGTGGTCTTCGTGGAGAGAGGGAACCCTGAGTAAGGAGAGGTCTTCGGGGGTCGAGGAAAATTGGACGGCTGCTCGGACACCCCTGTTCCTGCCCCAGGGATCCTGATGGTTCCGCCTGCAGGAGTGCGGATAACTCGAGTCCCCGTTCTCGCCGATGAGCTCCCGCCTTTCCACCCGGATCTCCCCATCCGACAGTGTTTTCTGAAGCGGTAGGAACCTTCTTACTGGCTGGGACATATTGCTGAGAAGGGCGCGTGCGTCCGGCGACACCGGCGCCGGTTTAAAGTCTATCAGAATCTCTTGGTCCTCCAATTCCACAGACTTTCGTTGATCCTCAGGCTGTTGGCATACAAATTCCATACGATACTTAATCTTACCCTCAATCTTCACAAATTCCACTTCCTTCATTATTCCACGTTATATGAATATGAAAGCTTTAACACCAGATTTCGAGTGATCCGCGAGAACTTTTGAGCTAGGCGCAAAACTGGGAAGCGAATGTCAATGTTTGGAAGCGAGGGACGAAATGTTAACGAGTGTACATAGAGTTCACCAGCGTACAACGGGGCACGAGTGTTTGGAATAGTTGGACCACTGGCGATCATCGAAACAGAAAGGCGTACCGTCGGGCATCGATTATCGCGCTTGCGGCTCCAGTGATGAGGACATGTTGACACGCGTTCAACGAATGACAGTCACCCGACTAACACTTGGTTGGCCCTCGCTAATTTGAACATAGCCAATCCCCATAAATTCCTCCGATATTCGATCTTCCATCCAAGCCGACGGTGCTTGGAAGGGAAAAATTGCGAAGTCTAGTGAAATATCCCCGCGGCAATAATAGGAGGGCCGTTGCTCGTACATTATTGAAGACCAACAGAAAAAGAGAGGGGAATCTCGATCATCAATCTTGTGACGGGAACGATGTGTCAGCATAGTTCTACCAGGCACTATATGGGGCACAAACAACATGATATTTTATTCGACGATGACAGAATGCTTTGTATATGTATATATTGTCAACTCGATAGGGATTCGCCTCGGGGAAAATTGTTGGCACAGCGATTCTTTAATCTCGATTTCATTCTTTCAACTGCTTTTTCATTATATCGTGTAAAATTGCGCAAGAACCTTCCTCATTTGACGGCCGTTCATGTCTAGTGAGAAATGCATGGGTACGAGTTACGCTGAGGGTAAGTCCTCTGGACACATTAGTGAATGACAGTATATTGCAACTCGATATCAAGCGCGGTGTGTATTGGGTGGTGCAGTATTCAGGCTACGGCGCCCGATGTGACTGGTGATGGTGGCACTGGTATAATAGAATTGTAATTTAATCCGGGACAACTTATGTGATCAAAGGTATTGGACGCCGCACAGAACTGGAGGGGAGGTTTCAGTCTCCACTAAAGATTAATGTGCCCCCCGTCCGCGCGCATCGAGTGCCCGTCGGTTCAATAATGAATGCGAATCATGGAATATTCCTCCTTTCACTCTTTGCCGTGGATGCATTATTTATTGCCACGCGACACTTTTACAGCCGGGCAAAGCTTGCGCGCGCGCCGCGATTGCTCGATCGGATTAAAGCCGGGCGGTGGCTTCCCTCGAAAAAAAACCTGGCCCCACTTGCCCCGGCAATGGGGCGATAATTTCTCTCATTAAATTATACCCAGCCTAACTCGATTGGAGATGTCCGGGAAGTTTTTCGTGCGGCGCGCCGGCGTGCAACAGGCTCTCATCGCCGGCGTTATATTGGCGACCGGTTTGTTTTGCGAATCCGATTATTCAGTTTGTGCTGTAACTCATGGCTCCTTGGGGTACACTGGAAATTATCAGGCGGAGCTTAGATAAACTGAGAGTCGTTTGCTGCGGGCGCTCGAATTACAAGTGAAAATATTTGCAAGAGGCTCCACGGATGCTCAATACAATTGCTTACGCGCCAATCACATTATAAAGTTACAGGAGAAGTTTCTTCGGCAAAGAGGCGCGCTGTGGTCTCTGACTGTTTGTCAACAGAGGAGGGAGCGACTCCGCTGAGAATCGTAAGCCCCGAATCGATGGCTCGGAAATAGCACCTTACTGAACTGACCCTAATACTAATCAGAGCATTCCATCAAGTGAAGAGCAGAGGCGAGCCGTAAAAGAATCGTTTGGCCCAAACGCGATCCTCTAACTTTGTCTTGCTCACGCTCCGCGGAGAACAGAACCGCATCAGCTAGACAAAGGGGCGGACGCGCCTTTTTCCTGCCGGCTCTTTCTTTATGAGAAACTCCTCGCAATCGGACCGAGTTCCCCATCAGCCTTCCATTCCGACTAGATAGCCCTGTACCTTTCATCGTGTGACATCGAACTATACTCCCTATTTTAGAAATTCGAATCTTACATTTCAAGTAGGGAAAATTTATACATTTTGGAAGAGTATTTCGAATTTTGGGAAATTGCAATCCGAAAATCGTTGCACAGAGGGGAAAGAATAAACGGTATACTTACAACACTGGTGAGACAAGCAGCAATATCGCCATTAGTGAGTCTCTTCTCGCCGTGGGCAGTTGGGCTTGGAAGTTTGGGCGGTGTGGTGTCAACGAGAAACGGCGATCTGGGTGGCTCCTCACTTTGGGTACGATGAAGGGGCTCGTGCTCCGACTTTTCCTTCCCCGGTGTCGTCACTTGGCTACCACTGCCCAACGGTGTGCCCAGCTGGCCGGCCTCTGAGTAGCTTTTAGTTAAGGCGCGTCCATTGAAGAGACCGTTCGTCTGGGCACCCTGTGACACCATCTTCACCCTGTGGATTGTGCGTGGGCTCAATGTCACGGGGAATCGCCCTCGGAATACCGCCGGTAATTCCGTCTGGGTCGCTTGGGTCTTCATTGCTCCTCGTTTCGGCGCTTTCTCTGCAACAATTTCGTACCAGCCAAATTAGCAGGATCCTTTTGAATTTCCTTGCCGTTTGCTTTTACAAAAACTCCTCTCTGATACTGGTAGGGTTTGTGGGAGTCGTTCCGAAATGGAATTACAATTCACATTCAATTCATCGAACCAGTAAACAATCCCACCCCATAAATGAGAACTTCCGCGAATCGAGAATACGTACTAGCATATGCCCGGCCATTCGATTAATTACGTGTGTTCCGCGGGCCGTTATTGTACCCAGCCGTCCAAAAGCCGCTGAATAATCAATCAGCTGGGAATTGCTTTGTCCGGGCGTAATTCGCAACTAAGCAGAGCACTAATAACTCGGCAGGTATTACGTAAGGTCTGCAAACGCCGTGTTGTGGCACGGAAAATGCCGATAACCCCGATGGCCAGGTCACTAGGTCACGAGGACGTTCTCCCCCACCTCATGCCACCCGAGGTACATAAACACACGGATTAGTGTTCCACGTGAAATAACCGCGGTTGCCTGGCCGCCCGTTCCTCCCTGGAAGGCCGGATTTAACCTGCGGATTTAATTTCCATCCGCGGAACGAACGCCAGATTAAAGTAGGATGTGTCGTTACGAAATAAGCAGCCTAGCAAATAGGCGCACGCACACTCCCTCGTCCGCCCCGGTGACAACGAAATTACAGGGCCTTGCGATTGGTTTCATTGACCTCTTTGTTAAGGTAACGAATGCATAGGACTGCCGAGACAAAGGCGGCAAGGTACAGCTCGAATTCACCGGGAATAAACGTCATTGTCCTTGGTTGCTCGGTGCATTATTACTCCGGCCTTTGAAGCGCCTGCCAGCTCTGTCTCCTTTCATATTTGATACGGCTACTTTTGCGACGTGCCACCACGGCCAACTTCGCACCCGAGCTTAAATTTAATATAAAACGGTGCAAGCTAAATGACATGGCGATCCGCGTCGAAAAAACCTGGACAAAACCGACCTTAAGCATATTACCACCATTTTCAACTATACCAAGCCTCTGATGAGTGTGTGTGAACAAGAATTAGGGGAAAGGCGGCTGAGTTTGCAACGGTACGATAAATGTAACTTTAATACTTGGATGTCAGTGTTCTTGGTTTAAATCACACGTGCAGAGGCGTGCAGATATGTAGTTCGGTACGTATTCCGGAATGCAGATTATAGCTGTAGTATGACCTGGGCTGGAATTGGTGCTTCCAATTAATAAATAATTAGATATCAACTGGTGCGATTCCGCAATCCTGCTGATGGAGTTGGAGCAACATCAGGAAAGTCCATGTAATATCACGGGACTAATGGGCGTCGCAATCATTTCCGTAATAATTCCAATATCGAGTCTCCTCCGCTGAGAGGAGTACCGTCGATTTGTTGGCCAATATAGTATTAGGCAAGCAATCATTAAGTAGTCTCGCTTGAGATGCCAGAACAAGTAATCCCATTTAAGTCTGTGTTGCTCTTTTCCTTTGACAACAACAACCGTTTAACTCTAGAGTTGATTAGCCTAATTGAAGCAGATTAAAGTTTAAACCCTGGATGTGGGAAAAGCAATGAAAGAAGTAGCCTGGGAAAAATGAACGAAGAGTTTTTTGCTCTGCAGGTTCTTTCCAATTTTATAGAATTGTATTGAAGCGTGGTGAATTTCCCGGAGGTTCGGCACGAGATAGCCGCGCGCCGTTTTATCGCGATATTTTGAAAAATCGATTGTACTTGGTGGCATACACGCGCCGGGGCTTAACGGATTAATAGGGCCGTAGGGAAGTATTGTGCGGGTCATTTGAATTTTGTGCAAGCAAACAGTTCGAGAGCCCGCTTCCTCTCTTGCATCCCTGTCTCTCTCTCTCCATTTGCTGCTTTCGAGTTTCTCCCGTGAAACTCGTGCGAAACTGTCAGTGTCGGGTGCCCGCTTTCCGGTCCCAGCGGGGCTCGGCTTATTTCAGCGGGACAAAAATAATTATTTCACGTGAAATGTACCGAATGCTCGCTAAATGATTAGACACGTTTTGCGAATGAATAGATGCAATTTAGCTGTCATCGAGGCAATCCCAGGCTTTTTTTACAACACCACGATAACACATAACGAGAGAACGTTTAAAACTTTGGGCCTGAAGAAACAGACTCTGATTTCCCCGAGTGGTTCACCTAATTGTCCAGGAACAACAGGCGGAAGGAACTTGAGCCGGAAATTAATCAGAGAGCGGTCTGCCTTCGAGTACGAATCGGGGAACACAACGTGTAAATACAACTGTAAAGGTCTAACACGAATAAGGTGAATCCCGCGAGTGACCAAGAGCAATATGCAATCATGCGCGTCTGCTTCCAATTAATTGGAAGCAATCGTTGCCATGTGCATTCTAGTAAGAGCGGAGAAGCAGCGCTACAGATTGCCAACTATGGTGTTCTGCTTCTCGCAGGCGGCCTCATAAATAGAGCAGCCGTTACCGCGCCAATAACACGCGGCCTTTTGTGATTTTCTCTCCGGAGCAGCCGGCTAATGTATAGGAACGCGCGGAGAGAGCTTTAAGTGTGGAAAATGGATTCCACTCTCGTACCTTGGATCCCAGGAAAAGCCGGCTTCTCGGCTTGATTGTGAGGCAGCGAGAAAGGGTGTATCGAGTGCTGCGAGTCTGAATTATACAATGTCGATTGGAACCTTTCCCCTCTCTTTTCCCCGTTCACTTTCGCATTTCATTGCGAATGCCACTTTATTAGACTGCATATATGAAAGTTTGATATTTTTGCTTATATTTTCGCACTGCCATGCCCGGTGATCTTCGGGATCGTAATAAAGCCGATTTATTGCCCGCACTCGAGGGAACGATGAATTTTTTTCTATTTGGAGCAGGGCCAGGCAACCTTGCCCCGCTGCTTTTCCACGCCAATGGAAAATTTAGACCCGTCGACGCCGATCTGACTGCTCTCCGCTGGATACTCGCTGAATTCCCAACACTTCTTCTGGGAGAAGCTCGCTAGTGGTGGGTAAATAGCGATTTATAATACAGCGGAGTCTCCGCTTCTCCTAAACGACAGAATCCGATTCTTTGTCAATTCTCTTTCATTCTTTGCTCTTTTAAACAAGCTCTGTTCTCCAGTCCTTTACGAATGCTCTCTGCGTTTTACGCGTCCTGTATGACCGCTGGAATTCTACGAGTCGTTGCAAGGTATTTCCAGTCAACAATGCTTGTTCGTTTGATTGAATGAATTTCGGAAAATATTGTCGTGGGATGCGGGTGAGATCGCAAAATAGTTATAACACAAGTGCGGCAGAGTTTCTTGCGGGCAGAAGCCATCAGCATCCATCAAGCCTTTATTGCTCGAAAGTAATCTGGTGATTTTCTCGTGGAGTGAGTGAGAGTGTATGTATATCGGTGGTTTTTGCTGAGGGCAAGGTCTGGCGTGGAGGAGATGGTCCGTAAATTGGCTGTGTGGGAGGTGGGGCGGTCGGCGGTGGGCTAAAAGCGAGGAGGAAGAGAGTACTTACCGAGGACGAGAACACGCGGCTCGCCAGTAGCGTAGGGGTGGCCCATGGGTAATGTGGAGGGTGGAATGGTGTTCTGCATGGTCGGCTGCGAGTCAATGAGACGCTCCTGATTTTGCGGCCTCGTCGGACTGAACGAAGTGAGCGTGTGCGATCGCGCGAAACTCACGTGCTTCGTCTTAAGTGTCGGGGCCGCAGCATGCGTGCTCGGCACCACAGGCGGCGGCACCGGTATCGCCACCGGCACTGGCCGCGGCCCTTCCAGTTTCGATGACTCCTCATCCTCCGGCAGCCACGTGTACCTAAAATGCGTTTAGTTTCCAATCGATTAGCTAAGTTCGACAAGTCTCATCGCTGCTGAATTTACTCCGAACTCTCCTAGGATGTAACATCTCCCACCTGACGGAAGAAAGTCCCACTTTTGTTCGGAACTAACTACTCTAATGACCACTCTAACATTTCATGCTACTCCTTGCCAACAGATATGCTATTGGCATGTTTCTCCAACTTTCTCTACTTCTTCATTGCCACGGGCTTGATGGAACGCTGTCCATTTCCATTCACATACCTGCAAGGTACACTTGGAGCGTAATAAATTCAGGATAACGTGTTTCTAAATTTTAGATTCCGTTGTAGTGGCTCTCCGTCCATTGGAAATATCATTAATCCAGACGATCTATCTCCCGGCGAACGTGGACGAAGCAAATTGACAGATAGGAACAGATATGGCATTATTATCGAATTTTCATGTTGCACTGCAGTGCTATATTAGACTTGCGGACTCCCATTTCACGAGCTCTCGCTAAAAGATACATCATCCCCGGGACGAGCATAAGCCCTGTTGCATATTAACAGGAATAAGCCGTGCTGAATCAAGCGCGCGATATCGATGGGAGCAACGTCGCGCTCACCGCTCGAAAATAAAGCTTCCTTCATTTCCAGCTCCTTCGATTATTCAGTGGATCGGCTTTCCCACTGGCATACGTTCGCCCTGGAGCAGTGTGACTGAATGGCGCGCGGTAGAATTCGATATTTTGCGAGCACTGAACGAGCAGTGGTACACGGCTCCATCCTCCTAGTACACTGGTGGTTGGTATTTTTCACGATTTTAATGGAATATTCTTCGTTTTGCCATTTGGAGAGCAATGCCGCACGTCATTTCGTTCGGTCATTTTCGGACATTCCTGCCAGGCTTTCCCTTTATTACAGGGGTAATACGAATATTTGGGAAATCCTTTAGAGGTTCGTGGACCGGCGTAGTTATAGCAGCTCTTAATATTTCATATGGATTTATGACGGTCCCGTTCAGCTGTACGCGGTTAACATTCCCAAAAACCAACGCAATTTCAATAGCCCCTCTATGTATACCTTTCTCATTAAGCAGTATGATCGCGCGTGAAGGTAACTCTCCCAATGGGAAACATTAATGGTCAGGTCGGACGTTATGTGAAGACGAAAGTGGAGGCACTTGGGGGAGTGTTGACGTTTTCCCGTCATAATTAAGGTAGCAACGCACACGGCGAGCGCGCGCCGCTTGAATGAGTCGCCCGTGGAGGGTTGCACTTCGCCAGTGTAGTGCACTTATTTTGATGCAACTCCGAAAGCCGCGGAGCTCCGTCGTCTTCTCGTCGCGAGTGCAATCCATCCGACATGTCGCCGGATATTTCTGTCCCGTGGAACATTTCCAACGGCTCTTTCTCCCAGTTGGAAAGTGAGTTTCGCTGATTCCTGTCGGGGCGCAGGAGGACGCGAGTACGCGAGTACGCGCGCGGGCGCGGGCGCGTCATTTTCAGAGGCACTTTCCCAAAGAACCCTCGCTCCTTCGAGAGCGGCGCATCCAAAGGACCAGTCTGAACTCTGAATAGCAGCTCTCCGGGCGACTCTCCTCTTTTTTTCACCTGGCAACGCGACGCGCCATTCTACTTTTCAACCTCCTCCTCACTTTCTTCTTGTTTTTCCCCAACTAAAACGCTCTGCCCGCATGTGTTGACTCACCACGCACACGCAGACGCGCGAGCCTTGCTCTTGCATGGTTCTGGGCGAGGGTGTGCCAACCCTTAGTGTCATCGCTCTTCTCCTACGTACATACCACGTCGCAATCGAGTTAAGACGATTCGTGCAAACACTATTCGCCGCTGATGGGATGTGGGATAGTTCGATGTCGAATGGAAAGGGAACTCTGTTTGCTCGAAATAATTTTATTACCTTACTCCCGAGTCTATCCTATCGAAGGATCGAAAACATTCACCTCCGATATTGATCTCTCTGTTATCTTCAGCCCTCTCTCAACTCATGCATTATTACTGCAAATGGTTAGTGAGAATTGTCGAAGAATGTAGCACTTTTCATCTCCAAGCCAGAGTCCTATTTTTTTCCGGTCAATTTTCAACTTTGCAATAAATTCCAATAGCCGAATTTATCACTTGTCTTATGATATTAATGAGCCATGGTTTAATTAGTGCTATTCTCCGTATTAAAGCGCTCCCGGAATGAACTTTATTACTGGCTCTTTTTTAACGAGGGGGTCGAGCGAGCGAGCGTTTTCTAGCTCGTTACCTAATATCGGCACATTCTTCTGCAATTTCTGCCCGTGCTCCTCCTCCCCCGCTCCCCGTCACGTTTCACGATGATAAAGAGGAAGGATGGAGTGAGTTGTCGGGGGGCGGAGGATAGGAAGAGGGGCGGAAGGAAAGAGAAAGAGAAAGAGTGAGCGAGAGAGAGGGAGAGAGGAAGAGAAAAAGGAGCAGCGAAGGCAAGCGCCGATATCCGATAACGCGCGCGGTCCCGCTTGAAAGATGCATGTGCCGTTACTTCGCATTGTTTCAGGCGGAGGCGACGGAGCTTAATTAACCAGTTAGTCGATGGACGTTTATATCTGCCTCGGTCTCACTTATTAATAGGCGCCAACCGCGCTCGAGAGACAAGACCCGCCCCTCCAGGCATTTACGGGCCCGACGCGCATACAAGCCGATTTCACGTGCGACAGGCATTATTATCCCGCTGGAAAAGTGGGTGACAGCCCGTTGTCTCACCGGCGCGGCCAACAATGACCTAAATACATCGCATTTAGATTGCGCGCCCTTACCACCCACCCGCAACCATCCCACCATCTGCACGCATTTCAACCACCCCGCCGCGGCTCGCCGCCCGCACACTTCTTCCACCCTGATGAATCCACTTTTCAATCCCGACTTTTCGTATTTACTTGTGGAAAGAGGCCGTTGACATCTTGCGCGAGACAGCTGGCAATCCGATACACTGGTTTTTATCAAATTCCGAGGGTTTTATAAGAAAGAGCGAGGAATAGGTGCTGTGTAAGGGTTTTGCTGATAGAAACAGATGACGAGTGAATCTCTCTTGCCAATAAGTTTTTTGCGACCGAGTGCTTTCGTTAAAGGAGTAACCAGTTTTTTCACAGGCGGTGGCTCACGCTGGTGCTCTTCGAGCAAAGACGCACAACAGAAATAATTCTAATCGATACGCGGTACGAGTTTCTATGATAACACTGTCGTGTCATATTTATACCTGGATGAAAGGAAAGGCCTGGAAATTTCGTGTCTTGAACGTTGAACAATACCCTGGTGGCCGGGTTTATTCTCGGTAGACCAAACTAATTAAGAATTCCGGCTATGTAATGGCGAATTATGAACTACCGAGAGGAATAGGTTTATTGCATCGTGGCCGCTGCCATAATAATTCCTGGTTCTCGCAGGTGCACGCGGGTGCACCGACCAATTTATCGGTGCGCCGGTTACTTTTTCGCAATACATCGAACCCAGTAAAATGAAGTTGGGAAACTTTGAGCGCTGCGGCCCTCCGCCGAGCCAAGAATAAATATCCGTCACCGGGAACTTAGTAATTCGATAACGTATGCTCGCACAATTAATAGGCTTTCGCGTAATTATAATATCTGGCCTATATATTAGTCTATTATAATATGCTGGCTCGACGTCCGCTTTATTGGTAGTGCAGCGCACCAATGACACTCGCTTTGTGATGCAAAACGTCTTTGCTTCTTGAACGCCGATGAACGAGCGCATGAAGGGCGGGCAATGCAAGCTAACAATAATTCGAGCGATAAAAAGTTGAGTCGAACTCTTCCGTGGCACATAAATGAACCTCCATCAGATGCTCCTGTCATATTAATAAAGCGATTTGCAACGGAACAATAGCTTCTGATCGACCAATCACCGGCGACCTTGAGGCGAGCGGCGTCGCCGTAATGATATCGGCAGAGTGGAAATTAGAATTAAACCCCGTGAACAAACAACCCCTTCGGATACTCTGTACGACGCGGTATTCTGTCACCTGTAACCTTTTGTTGCTCCGGCGCGTGAAAGTCATTTAATAATAAGTCGCGACGAGTTTCGCGTGACCTCGTCGTATTAAAAAAGGAAGCGTATGCATAGGAAAAAGCAGCACGTGTACGAAGACACTGGCGCATGTAGGTGCATTCTATGCTCGGAACGGGTTGCTTATCGATTTCAGTAATGTTTTTTTGATGCGCGCTCGTCGTTAATTATCCATCGGCGTATTTATAGTTGGTGTTACTTCAAGTGTTTATTATTCCTTGTTGACGGACGCTACTACAAGCGAATCGAACCGGATTACACGAATCATCGTAAGAACCGGAAATCTCTGGTGCAAAAGATCCGAATTAATCGAGATCGACGCCGCTGTTCCGCGATTTAATTGACTCAATTAATAGGCGCACCTGAGTGTCGGGAGCCGTCGTCCAATTAAAGGGAAAATAATAAGGGAAATCGGACGAATTGTAAATTCGGTTTCTTTTTCGATTCGCTCGGTGAATGAGAGAACATTCTCTCGCGGGATTAACAGCCGGCGCCTGGATTGGTGCGGTAATTTTCCTCGCTTGATTTTCCTCGCCGGCCTGCGAACAGCTCTCTATGCAAATCCATGATTAGACAGAGAGAGAAAGAGAGAGAGAGATGGTGGCACGCTCGCACCTTTACCAGGAAATGCTTTCATCTCACGGACTGTGAATTCTTGAGCGTTTCGTAGTCATTGCGACTCCATACGTTTTGTTATTGCTATACGTGGCAGAAGGAGAACCTCGCGGCTCGCCCGGCTCTTATAATTCACCATAAAATCGAGGTGAAAGGAATAGAACAAGTAGTACCAATCAAAGAAGCCGGGCCTGTAGTATAACTCACTGGCACGCAGCAAGTAGTACAACTCAGTTGTTAGTCAGACGCGTCCGGTGAGGGTGAATTCCAGGAGTACAAGGCTACGTGACAACTCGATATTAGGCTCTACGGTATCAAAGTACATTCCCGCCGCCAACACTGCCAAGTACAACGTGTTCATTACAATTAAAAGGTTCACTCAAACTCACAGCACTATCGTCAAGAAAATGCTCTCTTTCATGGAAGTGGCGTTATGAGGCGTTTGTGAGCGAGCGTTACACACTGGAACGCTCCTCTGTCACGTCAACACTTCTCCCAAGTCCCGAGCGTAAAAGTAATCCAGGGCTGCGTTGTAGGAGAGTGCGCCAGCATCAAGTTAAAGTAGTTAACCGTGAGTCCATCGCCAGATGCGTTTTGCGAGCAACTTAAATTCACCTTGCAATAAAAGCTCGCGTGCCTTTTCTCGCTCGTTTTTCGATTCCACGCTGCCCGGAACACTCTTTATTCCTGAGTGCGCTCTCCGCTAATCCCTGGCTGCTCCGCTGCCCGGTAGATAAGGTTCACGGGAGGAGAACTTAAAGAGCATCTCCGTCCCTGTTAGTTCGCCGAGTTCCTTCCAAGTATTTACTTCTCAAAGTTCTTCACTCGGGGCATTTTCGAGAAGCGAGTGAGAACTAAATATGCGCGACACGTTGCTTCTCGAAAGAAATTAGATTTTTTCCGTCCAACTTCCAGCGGAATGAAATTCGGCCTGTAAAAGTCGTTGACACATTCGGCCTTTCTTCCTGAGAATAGCTAGTTAACTCGAAGCTGAGCTGATCAGCATAAGTCACACCGGATCCTCCTATCTGTCCAGCTGGAGTTCCGAAACCACCTCGGAAGCCTGAAATTAGCTGCTAGACGCAACGGGCAATCTCACTATCTAATTGAGCGTGTTGCACCGAGCCTGCGCCATATGACGACCGGTCACTATCTACACTGATGCGTATGCATATACGTGCACTTGCTATTGATATGGGGAAGCAGGAGAAAGCGGCTGTTTGGCCGAGTACTTGAGAGGGGAATGAAATCTGAACGGGGCCGATAACGTTGCGGCTTAGTAAGCTCTCCTCATTAACGGCACTCTTTGTTCGATGTTCGGAAAGCCAACGGGGCTTGTTAACTTCCGTGTGATATCCATACTTCCACGGTTTACACTCCCTCCTACCGTGGCCACCCATCATGAAGATCCTGCGAACTGCAGTTTCTCGCAGGGAATACCTCGGTGCTAATTAGTCGACATGATTTCGAAGGGTACGGAATAACTAATTACCGAGGCTTCTTGTATGATGACTCTTTGATGGCAGGCCTCTTGGAAAACTCTTTACCGTTCCCTGCCAATTTCTAACGTCCTTGCAGACATTACTACTTTTTTTATGGGGGTGAGAGTCTTAAAGCGGTGAGGAATTAATCGTCTTGCGATATTTCATGTCAAATAACTCAGTGATATTTGAACTATGTTATGTTAGTCTTATAAATACGCGCAATTTTGTTCTTTCCTAAAAGTTAGAACAAGGTATAGATCCTTAAGCGGCGTTCACCGTAGGAGAATGTTTTCTTTCGACACGTATACTTAAGTGAAACATACTCGCTGGCCAATTATCGCTATTATCTTAGATCCTTGGTTGTGGAGAACTCGGAGGGTTAAGCACCGGGTTCATTAAGCGAGGCGGATCTGTACCCGTGCCAATGGCATAGGAACTCGTTACAGAAAGAGTAGTTCCATTTCTTCTCATCAGCCGAAACGGACCAAGTTAGCGATAACGGAAGAAATATATGGCGAGAGAGGATAAGAGCGTTGGAGGAAAATTATTTTTAACGGTTCCTCGGGTAATGTGTGTCCCTGGATGGCCCGGCAGCTGCTCTACTGTGGGCATGATGTACGGCCGGAGAACGGACTCCACTCTTTCCTTCTGGAATCAATTTCGAGTGCTCTTTGGGTCTGGAGAACTGGCCGATCTTCAAATGTACTGGATGGTCCACTATAGTTTTTATCTTCCGAAGCTCATCAACGAGAACTGAATTCCATATTTTCATTTCATTATTCTCGAAAGTAAAATTTTAATAACTGGCGAAGATTGATATTACAGTGTGCATTGTACTTCCGCGTAGAATTGAACGTGAATACCGAGTGGCGTTTATCCAAGGTGCGTTCCAGCGGCTTGACAACCAATTTTGATGGTAATGGCAGGAACCACCTGCCCTACTCCCGAATTAGCATTAAACGCGCGAAATTAATTATGCCAGCAGCGACGACGAAGTCCGGCTGTTTATCCTGTTACCGGCCGTTTAATTATTCCGGGTAGAAATGAGCGGGCGAGCTCTGTCCGTACTTGTTGCTAGGCTTTTATTAAAACCTACTCAAATTCGAGGAAAAACTTTCCCCTCTGACTTGGCTCGAGACTGAACCCCATTGTGTCCGATACACTGAATGCCAATCTGATTTAACGGCAACAAGATCTTACCGTGGAAGCCCCTTCACCAATCTCGAGAGAAGATAAACTTTCCAAATGAAAATAGACAATGAGAATAGGATCCTTGTTCAATTTACCAACTCCTCTAAATCGTTCTTCCTAGAAAGTTCCTCGAGTACTTAAAGACCATTTACGAAATAATTACGGACATTATTAACGATTTAAAATGCTATCCACCGACGATCCTCCAATTGATGGTTGAGTGGACTATTTCATTTAGTGCACAATCAGCTAAAATAACTCATGAAAAGAGAGTGTCAGGTGCATGTGCAACGAGTCCTTACCTTTTGGGATCAGGCACAGTACAGAATGACCTCGGTCGCCGTCGGAAGTAAGAGCTCCTGATCCAGTCTGCATCCTCGTCCGCTTCGTAGCGCGTGAGGCCCTTGGGATAAGGCTGCCTGTACATGATCTCCAGGGGCCTTCTAGGATAAGGAGCGTCACAGAGGTTCTCCTCACTGGGTGCACTCCTCACGCAGGCTGAGAGTATCGAAGCCTTGGTGGAGCTGCACGGCGAAGGTCCTCTCGTCGACAAGCAGCCGAAAAAGCCGCCGCTCGTCTTCTCCACTGCATCGAGCTGCCTGCTGGTTATGCAATATTGCTCCTTGATGTCCTCGCGCGAGTAGAGCGGCGTGATGCGTCGATCTAGGTCGAGCATCGGTGCCGGCGAGCTGAAACCACTGTGGAGGTCCACCTGCGTCGAGACGTCCACCTGTAGCCAAACAGATTGGTCGGTGATTGGTGTGTAATCGATTGAGCACCCACGCATAATCACGTGTCTCCACAACTGGCAACTGGATAGTGTGCGTCGCGTGGATATCGATTATCAAATTAGAATAAGCTCCAACCTCTCTGCGCCATGGGCAAGGATTTTCGCGGTGAATTTGAGGGATTGCCGATTGGTTTTCAATTAATTGTGCACTCGGCACTCCAGTTCTGGACAAATCTCGTTGAAAGTACTTGTGAGAGGAATGCAACACTGTAATCGCCCGCGAAATTCGCAATACACGTTCCAGTACACCTTGATCAATAGTGAAGATGTAAATGCGGATTTTTTGCCGGACGGTTGCCTCGAGCGAGAGCTTTCCATTTTTGGAATAGATCGCCCGCGACTGTCAAACGGAAATCGCAATACTATCAGCGTCAATCGAAATATTTGATATACGGCATACACGGTTGAGAAGAGAGTAGGTTTCGGATATATTGGCTCGCCACGTCCGCTCGTCATATGCAGAGATACGAATGGATCTGGGAGATTCGCATCATCATGAAAACTCTCTTTACAAGCAACTCCAATCGATCCCGATCTCGGCGAATTTAATAACAAACCTTTCGATTAATACCATTGCGCTGTTCCTGTCGGTGCATATACATGCTGCAGCACTTCTACTAGTCAACGAAAAATTGTATATTCGCCGATACACACTTTTTCATTCGACTGGAAAAGTGGCGCGGCTTTTCTCTTAGGCGGAGAAACAACATAGCTAGTGGGGGTTGGTTTACGGCGGAGCGGTTTCCCACGAAAGGAGCCGCACTTATTATTTCGCAGCGCGGCAGGATTCGCGGGGCGCGCGTGCATTCGTGCATGGGAACGCATGGGAACGTGGATCGAGCCTTTAGGGACGCTTGCAAACGAAAGGACCGCGCTTTGATCGAAGTGTACACGTGCGCCTGGAAATAATCCACTACCGCAAATGGATTCGAGCCGGTTACAGTCGCCGGCACTCGAGGCAAATACGTCCGCCGTCAGAGGCAACGAATGAGGAGCGCACTTCCCCGATTACTCGGCCGTAATACGGGTTTCCTGGCAGTAGCGGGAAGAAGAAGAGGAGCCAGAGCAAGAAAATGGACAGGCATGACAGCAAGTGCACCAGTTACAAGTAGAGTCGCAGGCCCAACCTCGTCCCTTTTTCCAAGAGGGCAATTTCGATCTTATGGAAAGTCACCGACTCAATTAGAAGCACGCCATGCACTTCTGGCTGGAATAAAGCGAGCAGGATTAAGTGGCCGGTGGTTTGCTGCCACAAACGAACCTTGCCCTGCCGGCAGATCGATTTCTGACATTTTTGTGTTTACGTTTAATTGACCTGCCATATCCCCGGGACTGGCGAGAGTTGTTTGTGTAGGAGAGTTGCATTGTCGAGGATTTTTGGGTGCAGAAAGCGCGGTGCTGCTTTCTTCCTTCTTGTCTTGCGACTCGATATATATCGTGACACTCGAGTCACCAAGTTCGCCAGTGGGGAAGCTCGGCTTCCGGCCGCCGAAAGCTTTATCGTGCTAGCATATTTCCTCGGCAGGGACAAACGTCTCCTCTTCAATCGTGGACACTGTCATCCACTCGTCCGATTCTCTATCTCGCTCGTTCGCACTCACGAGAAAGTTTGTCGGAGGAAATTGGAGTGAGTCGTGCCGACTTCTTTGGCCCCGTAATTCTAGGTCGAATCGCGATTGCTTCGGTGTGGAATAAAGGGGACTTTGTCAAAGTAGCTTTGGCTCGTTGACGTACTGAGGATTCGACTAATTAGATCTTCCCAGTCGGATGCTCAGGTTTCGAGTTAGCGAACACGACGTGAGAAGACGGGTCTCTTTTATTGGCACACGGGAAATGGTTAAGAATTATTGCATTGTCAAGGGACCGAATTCAATGACGGTTTTGATTTGTATGTGAATGGAGCCTGTGGGTAGACACTTATGTAGTTAGAGTGATTCGGAGTGCAATTCCTGATTTAATTTGAGTCGGACACTGGGAGACACGAGCAAGTAACCTAATTGGGAGCGATCATTCGAATCTCGAGGCGCAGAGAATTCAGTGCCATCCGGGCCTCTCTTCTAGAAATTGGCCGGCGAGAAGGAACGAGGACGTAAACAAGAGCGCGGCCTGTACTTCGTTAGCTGGCGTTGCGGTGTCTTAATGCGACAAATAAAAGAGTAGAGCTCTTGGGGGCGTAATTAAAACGTTTCACGGTGCTTCGGCCGGTAGGAGCAATTTGAGAATTAACCGCCGGAAATAAATCTACCTATCTCACCCTACCATAGTGCACATACAAACACACAAACTATTGATGTGGTAATTAGAGGACGAATGCCTTACATAATATGCCACTACGGGGAAAGAAGCGGAAATTGCACTACTGGATTTCCAAGCGTTGCCCGATGTTGTTATCTAGTTTTCTGACCCGGGAATTCGACGTTTTTTCCGATGAAATCTGGGGGAAACAGGGTTTCGCCGGGAACAGGGTGGTCCACAGCAAACCAGCCAAGTGTGGACCTGCAACTGCAACTCGGAAATTCGCTTCGCCCCGATGCTCGAAATTGCTTTCCCCCGAGTGTCACGTTAATCCGCCTGATTTGTCCAGATTAATCAAACACCACGCTTATGAGGAAATCGTTTAATCGAGAACCGAGGTAGACATTTCTGCACTTTTCTCTCGTCGCGCGTTGCCTCAGTCGGTGTTCCTTTTTATTTGATTTCATTTGACATTTCGCTTATAGCAGTAATTAATAACCCGAAATTGAGTTTTAGTTAAATAATGATTTTTCTCTTTTACTCCCGAAAGAACTGTCTACGTGAGAAACACATTAAAGAAACTACTATTGGAGGTCAACTCAGCGCGAAGCGTTAAAGTGCAAGTCCCTTTCACACACTCCTCTCCCTAGGCGGTATTTTCCCTGGCCCTTTGGCACCCACTTGCCCAGACTGAAGAGGCGAACGTAGTTAACACTATGGGGCGGGTGTGCGGGAACGAAAATAATTGTGGCACGTCAGTGGTTCGGGTAGGGTGTAATAATAGCCGGGACATTCGGTGTAATGGGAGACACGACGATAATAATAACCAGATGGAAACAAGCAGCACTGTTGGCCGTATAGTGACAAATACGGCAATGACTATCGCGCGTTATGAGATAATAAATTTGTTACGCAACCGCCCGCTGGTAGGATGAACGCTGATAAATAATCCCAGTGCGGAGGGCAGGTAATAATTTCATGTGGCAGACTTGGACAACTCTGTAAAATGACTCTCCACGTTACTACTAAAGTCACTCTAATCCCACTGACCAAAACCCATTAAGTTCATATTGCAGAGCAACATAAATATGCGTACTCTGTTACTCCACAAACAACGCGGTACTTCACAATTTCTCATGACTGATGAATCGTCATTGTTTCATCGTCGGTGCACTACCAATTTAAATTTGTGATTCGGCAAGGTTGCAAGATGTAACCGTACACGTGCGATGACAAATGTTTCTGTCATCTCAATAGCTCTTAAAAAATCGCATTACTTGGGCTGATTAATCAAAAATTTGTCAGTAATGATGCTATTGGTCGGTTGAAGTACGCAATCATGAATGTCAATTGGAAGCTTGCCAGGATAGAGATCGAGTGAAGGAAAAAGCGGATGAAGGGTGAGCGACGGAAATGTGCAATAACAAATTCGATATCCGTATTAATCCAGGGATGACTCTGCGAGGCCTGAGATGATCGGGGATACGTTCGCTCTCAATTCAAGCTAGAAACTGCCAGCGTCCAATCTGGCTCGGGCAACGACACACAGCTGGCAAGACACAATAGGTGTCACACAAAACTAAGTTACTCGGGAAAGCTTGAATCACCGGTTTCGTAAGTAGTCTTTCTGGGCCGCGCCACTACTTTTCAATATCATAGCTATGGATTGACGAAATCTACGAGTATTTAAAACTTTTCAACAATTCTTTGTAAGAAAAGTAATTTCATGCGTCGTTCTCGTGCTGTTTGCGTGGAAGCTTCAACATCGTATAGCATTATCCCAGGCATATGTGCTCTGAACATTAAATTCGGCGCTGCCTGTCGCGGTAGAAGCATTCCCGGAGGTCCGGGACTGAAAATTTCTCATAAGGGAGGAGCATCGTGAAATTCTTGACGGTTAATTCGATCGTTAGGAAAGCACTGGGTGAAAAGCCCACTGGCGAAAACAGGGTTAAATGAAGGAAAAGAGGGCGAGAGCGAAGAGGAAGCGCTTACGGGGTTGGTATTCGGCAATGCAAGAAGCGAGTGAGGAGCGCTAGACATTTTCTAATACCAAGTTGACGGCGAAAATACATTTTCCAGTTATTCCATTTGTCGTAGGTGAACCGTGAAAAGATCTACAAAAAGAGCCGCTCGCCCAGGAAAAATGGAGCAGCAGGCGTCTTCCACTACCTTCCACCCCCGCTCTCTCTCTCTTTCACTCGCCTTCCTGTCGATCCCTCGCGTGGTTTATCTCTCTCTCTCTCTCTCCCCGAGCTCTGGTCTCAAGTCTCTCGCTCTTCTCATTCTGTCTCCCACCCTCCCTCCGGCGCTCTCCGTCGCCCCTTGAATCACGATAAAACTGACCCACATTCGATCGCGGGAAACGAGTCTTCGAGTGCATCATTCAGGCACACGAGCACTTGTTCCAAGACAAGAGGATGACACGCTGAGTTGGTAGCTTGCAAGCGAGGTCGCGCACGAGTTCGCCGTTCGTTCACGCGTTTCTGTATTGGCATCGTGGAAAGGGGGTTGCCACCCCCGAGCCAAGAGGTGCAGAGAGTTCCAGCAAGAGTGAGAGAGAGAGAGAGAGAGAGAGCCGGCATCAGCGAGAACGAGACAAAGAGGAGGAGGGAAGGAAAGTAAAGCGGCCCGAGTGCTCACAAGTGTGGTAGTGGTGGTGGTGGCAGTCGCGATTAATTAGAGGCTTTAAAGCGACCGTGCTCCTCACGCTTTCTAAACCTTTTATGACAGTTTGAATAGGTTCGCCTTACGGTGCCACGGCAACGACCGCTGGTCTCCTTCGCTCTCGCTAGCCTACGTATTATTCTTTATTAAGTTCGTAGCCGCCGCCATCGGCCGCTCCAATCGTCATCACAGTTTTAATCCAATCGCCTGGTTTAACCAATTTTAACCAATTTTGTCGTTGTTCCTGGCAGCCGTAATCTGCGAATTACATTCATTCTCTAGTGGTAGTAGTAACTTGGTAGTAATCGTTGGAAGGTTCGAAGGATTTCGTTTTCTAAATCCCCGATACTCTCTAATCATTTTTAGCCTTCTAGTTTGCGTTGATTAATATTGGTCTTCAATCCGGTAGGTTAATAAAGTCTATTGAATTTTCGAAAGTGTATGGTTGAATTCCTGTGCTTAAGCCCGCGGATCGGGAAAAATTGTGTTGGCGTACCGGGCTTGTAGTATCGAGTGACGCGAAGTAGGGTGAAAAAAGAGGACTTTTTTAATCCAGCAGTGTCTCTTTGCAGTTCTCGTAATGAATTACTCGCTCGCCATTCTAAACCCTTCAACTAATTAAAATGAACTGCCAGCGCTTTTATAATCGCAGTTTAAGGTCTATTCTCGCTGGGAAATTAAACAATATAGAATTTAATTAGAACCACCGTCTGGCCGCTCCCGGGAAATAAGCAAACTTGAAAAGAGAAAAAGCGGGACAGTTATTGGACTGTCTGCGGGAGAAGGTACTTGGAAAATAGACGGCGTGTCCATCCCGTGAAATAGGAAGGACATCGTACGTATTTGTCGGGTGGTTGAGAACTCGCGGCGTCTAGTTACAACCGTGTAATTACAACATCTCCGTGGAGAGTATCCTTTGGTTTTTCCCGAAAAGCAATTGGCGGAGCTTCATCCACTTTTTCGTTGCACGCCTCGTAAATATACCTTGCCTCTCGCCGCTATATACCTCGTGGAAAAGAACTTTGTTTACATTTGTGAGTTTCGGGCGAGGCCGCTTGGCGTACACACTTGGAGCTAGGTCACGCATTAGGTCATCGCAAAAAAGTCTCTCGCAGAAAGAAGCCCAGCGCCAATAGCAACGCAAACACACGAGCTCCGCTACAAGTAGCGACTATTTCTCTCTGGCGTCGGGAAACTCCCACATAATTCATCGAGTTGATCGAGAATCGCTGCTAATTACAGCAATAAATCACGCTCAAATTGGCGGATCATGCGTTCGGGCAAGAGTGCAAACAAAAGGGCGAAACACTTGTTTGCATATACATCAGGGAATTTATGTTTAAGTTTGATCAACAGTGCGTGCCTCGAGAGGGTGAAAGGCCCCTTCTAATCCGTGCTCTCCCCTTTAAAATACATCTCATTTAACCAGTGGCGAAGCGTCCCACCCGCCAACAACCTGCTCCAACCACCAGTCGCGGGAGAGTCCGTTTCAATTTTTACGCTCGTCCCCGCAGCCGCACCGCTAAGGTCATGAAACTTTCGACCTCGTCGGTCCGACGATAAATAAGGCAGCCACTACTCGCCTTTAAATCAGCATGCAAGTTTTCGATGAAGCCCGTCGCTGATTCATTCATGAATTCCGCGTCTGTAGCCTCGGATCACGACGGGCGGGGGCTAAAGATTCCTGATGGAACAAGCTAGCAGCGAGACGATCCGAATTTAAGAACTTCAATTCATAATTAGCAATTCAGATTGGAGCCTGCTGCCTCCCAGTGTTCTAATCGCACGCAGAACTCTCCGCATCCGAATGACACCAAAGATTCCGATTGGATAAAGGACTACGGAGGAGCTAGGGGAATCGAGTTAAAAGGAAGAAACAGTGCGCGGGAATTGGGAGGACGAAAGAGGCGGGCGTGCGCCACACCATAGCGATCGGCATGTTGTCGAGTGTGCGAGTGAGCGCAAAGGCTAAAGGAAAGAGTGAACGCGAGAGCGCGCGGGTACTACACATACGCCAGTGAATCGAAGAGATTACACACTGGCAACGAGTGCGGGCGGCACGCTCCCACTCATTCATGAACCAACTGAGCAACCGACCGCCGCCGACGCCGCCGTCGCCGCCCCCGTACACTGTTTGCCGTCGCGACCCGGCCTAGAACCAGCCCGCCGTCAGGGAACACAAGCTACTCTTGGCGAGTGCACGAGCGTGCAGACAGGCTGCCGTGTCACTGGGGCAAACGGAAGCAGCAGTCGCGAGGCGAGCGAACAGTAGGGACCGAGAAGGCCAGTCGTCGAGAGCTACTCTCGAGATTGTCGCACATCGTTAAGCAGCTGGGGGAACGGACATGCACTGTGGCGGTGTGTGACTTGAGGTTAGGGGGTGACTGGCGAGGGAGAAGGGGCTGCCCCATCAATCTAGGATACATGACAAGACCGCGTGATCCTGGCGTGCGAGTACCTGGGGCTGAAAAACGGGAGTCGTCCTGCCGAGAGAATTGCCATCTCCTCGAAAGCTCGGGGGTGTAGTCACGTTCGCCGATGGCAGGTCCCTCGGGTTCATCGCGATCTCGGGGCCCGGGTGGATCTTCCTCGCACCCTGGGCTCCGCCGGGTGGTCCCATAATCGGGGCCTTCACCATGGTCGGCCGCACCCCGTGTGCGCCTCGATGCTCCTCCTCTGTCTTTCTTCCTCCCTGGCTCCCTGGTCCTCTCTCTCTCGGCCTCCTTCCCACACACCCTTGCGCCCGCTGCCTGTCGATCTATCCTGCTCCCTCACGCGCTCCCTGTCTCCCACTAGCTCCCTCTCCCCTCCCTCTCGCTCTTTCGCGCTGTTTCTCTTTCTCTATCTCTCCCGTGCTCGCGCTTGTACTGTTGATCTCCTGGCGAGAGCTGTCTCGTCGTGTCCCTCGAGTTCCCGGTTGCAGCGGAGGCCACGCACGCTGGCCGGCCTATCGATCTGCGTGTTCCGCCACTGCCCGATGATGATGATGATCCGCGCGGCGGCTCTCTCTCGAGAGGGCAAGAAGTAGAAGAGAAGTAGAAGAGAAGGAAAGAGAGGAGGAAGCCCGCGGCGGCGGCGGCTCCCCGGCGGTGTAGGGCACCCTGGGAGGACCCGATGAGGTGGCACTCACCACCACCCAACGTCCTCGTCGACTATCGCCTCGCTCAGCAGGCTGCTGCGAGCGACGCTCATATCGCGCCGCGCCGCCGTCCGCGTCTTCTTCTCCCGCAGCCGTCCACCCTCGCTGCTCCTCGCTCTCTCCTTCTCAGGTTCCTCCCGACACACACGACCCTCGACACCAGCGCCAGAGCGCCACGCGCCACCCACCCCCGCCGCGCGATTCACAGCGAGCAGAGAGAGCGACCCGACCCGACCCGAGAGCCAGCCAGCCGACACTGGACCGAGGAACCGAGGAGCCGTCGAGCACAGCTGCCGACTGCGGATCCAGTCGAGGCAGAAGGCGCCACAGGGTGTGCGAGTGTGCGCTGCGCTGCCGCCGAGCCACCCTCCCGCTCGGTCGCGGTGCACGCGCAACATCCCCCCAAAGAAGCCTCCTCCTCGCGCGTACGAGCGAACCGCCACGAGATAGAGGCCGAGCGATTCGGCCGCGATAGTGGCGACGCGCCTCGGCTCCCTCCCACAACTCTACCTTCCACCTTCCACCCTCCGACACACCAGGCCTCGCTCTCTCGCCGTGTCCTGCTCGACATGCCACCCCCTCGCGCGATACCTGCACGAACGCAGCTTGGGCGGATGCTGCTGGTGGTGGACCGGTGCTCCAGCCAGCCTGCTACTGTCGCGAGATGAATGGGAGACTCCGCGACACCTCGTGCGTGATAACCAATCCAACCCCTCGTCGCTACACTATTGTGGTCGATTAAATCCTTCGATAGATGATTGCCAACTTCCACGGCACTGTCAACTCGTTGGGAAGTTCAAGCATTAAGGACGCAGGGAGAGAAATTGGAAATTGGCGCTGTGTCGCTGATTCGAGGCCTTAGACGAGAAAGTATTTTTTGCTATGCAATTCCTTGCTTTTCCATCTACATAGTTTCTTTTCTGTTGGTAACTAAAAATAGTAAATGCGAGAGAAAAAAGGCAATTGGCTGTTTCTCGCGGTTTCCACCAAATTGCGTTTGATGGTCTTCGTTCGTTAGCTAATGCTGGCGCGCGCGCTTCCACGCTCCGTACTTAATGGCTCGGCGAAAGCCCACGCGCATCGGCTACGGGGGGGGGGTTGCGTACTCCATTCGCGAATGGCAGGATTCTCGGGAGAAAATGCTCCAGAGAATATAATTCAGCTCCCGCAATCCGCCACAATCGCTGGTCGCAGAATGATAGCTGCGCCGTAATCATACAATGCTAATTGATTAATTATGGAGGTTTTAACGATGGATTAATTATGGACTCGGATTACAGAATGTAGCGGGCAGATTATACGTTGCAGACACATCGTCGAATTAACTCGTAATCATTTTATGTAATAATAGCATGACAGGAATCGCAATAGATCGTATGGACCCATGCCTGTGATGGGCGTAAATGATTCTAAAAAACGATGAAATTTATTATTGTGATACCCTGAGGTCAGTGAATGATGCCATTGTTAATTGGTGAAGCACTCATTAATATCAAATCAATTATTTTCTCCAAGATTTTCGTGAAGTAGATGATAAACCAAATGAACAAGTAAACATAGTAACTCAATGTATATCAGCGACATTCGAATCCTTTAGTCAATGCATCCATAAGGTCTGGTTTCTTAAATTTTACTTTCGAATCAATATCTGTACGGAACTGATTTTCTGAAATCAGGAGAAGATAACAGCGGCAGATGGTAAATTGCAAGAATCCTGCTGGTTCGTGGTGGGGTAAGATTCGCTCGACTCACGGTAAGAGCTCCACAATGTTTTAGTACAAAGTTACAAGTGCAGAGGTCATGTCATCAAAGTTTTGCGCGTCGCGTGCTACCCATCGAGTTCCTTATCAGTCGAAGCAAATTCCTTAGTATTTGTTGTTTCGCTCAAGCTAAAATGGGAATCTGAATTGTCATCGACCAAGTATTCGCGCAAGTTGTAAGTAGGAATTTCTGGTATTGGTCAAGAAATTAAGTAATCATTTTACAAGTTCTAATCTCGTTTTAATGTATCTGCCATTGGACTCTCGCATATGATGATTCTTGCCTGCCCATATCCTTCTACTGTGCAGCCGAGGTCGTACTCTAAGCCGAAAGGAGATGAATCACGGATGTGACGTAGTGTTGATCGATACTGGCGTACCCTACCGCTTTTTTATAATACTTTTTCTGGCCGACTTAATGTAAATAATGATGGAGTCCGGCAAGAAACTCTGAATTAAAGGGGATGCTCTTAAAGGATCTCTTTACTAGTGGACAGAAACAGATTATTAAAAATACTATCAAACACTTCCAATGTGCCATCATACATTTTATGGTCTCGATTCGCCTGACTTCCTTTAAGGAGTTTCCTTTATGCTCTACTCTCAACCTTAGGAACTCTTAATATCCCTTAATTGAGAGACGAACGTGCAGCTGCTTCGCCCCATTTTTCTAATATTCCCGATAACGCGCAGCCAAAGGAGAGCTGAGGGGGAAAAAAGAGTGGTGCGCGAGTGAACTTCCCGTTGTAGAGCGACCCAAATATGCCGATGAATGGGCCAGATACTGTCCAAGCCTTTGGTGCTTTCCACTGGCAAATTTCACGTGTCACGAAAGGGGGCAAATTGCGTTGCGCTTGCGATAACACTCCGGCTCGAACGTGCAACGGCCCCGGGTGCGATAGTGAAACATACTGCCGCTCCTATAGCTCGTCCCTTTTTCTTCATCCGTTTCTGCCGCACGTTAATTTCTACAATCCGCCTCCCCATAGATTGGGAGATGTCGAGTGACGTGGCGAGAAGTGAATAACGTGGATTTATACCGAGCCAGATCAATCGCTCTCGATATATTAAGATTTACCTCTCACCCACATCGGGCACGTTAACCCAAGCCTTACAGCGCACCAGAGAACCGTTTCGACGATATTTCACCCGAGTTTTCTCGCTCACTTGGTTCACGAAAGCGTCGCATGCGAACGCGAGCAATTAAGCCTGCGTACGGTCATTATCGTACGAAACCAGACGCAAATGTCAAACCAAGGGGAACGAAAAAAGTCAGCCCAAGGTAGCGCAGGGTATAATTACGAAAGTGGAGAAAGAATGACTAATTGCTGGGTTAACTGTGGTCCTTTAAGAAATAAGACTTTCGGAAAATATCAGTCTAAATCTCTGATGAAGCTCTTGCCTGCCCTCTCTGCACAAGAAATGTTCTCGCCACTTTTCCCTGTTTTCCACGAGAGCTTCCGCCTAACAGGGAAGAGGAAATAATTCGGGAGATCGTTCGAATGGCACCAGGTCAAGAAGCAGCGAGCCCAGGCCCAAGCCCTTCTCGCTCCGGCAAGAGGCGGCACTTCTCCCTCCTCGACTGTAACCGTTTATACCGGCACGGCTGAAACTTTCGCCGAATACAATCGCACTTCCGTGCCCGTGGTTTTATCCCCCCGGGATAAATTGGAAGCCGCGGAACAGGAAGCGCTGGGAAAAAGCGCTTTCCGGTGTTCCCGTATGCTCCCTGTCCGGGAAACTCTCTATTGATCGAGCATGACGGGAATTGCCAATTCCCCGTGGCGCGTCCACCATAGAAATCTTATCAAGAGCCGCGATCGCTGACTTCCGACACACCTTTTGCTGGCAGTACATCTGGTTAGCAGCAACTTGGAGTGGATCGGCTCTAGTCAAGCATCAATTCGTCAAGTTTCAGAAATGAACACTTCGAACGCGTCCTACTGGGGTGAAGGTGATGTCTTCCCTGAAGATATACATACTCAGTGCTATTTTTAAAATAGCAAGTCACTCTGAGTCACTATGAGTCTGAGGGATTGACGAATGACTCCTCGAAAGGGCTATTCTTCCCTACGGGCCCCATGCTGTGTATAAATAAACCCTTATTTCGTTCTCATGGTTGGACGTGTAGTAATTTGCGAGGCAACTCTTCATGAGTGAAGACACATTACATTGATTACCCAGAATATCCAGTGCGAAATGGACAGCCAGCATTTTCATTGGTTGTGTGTTTGGGTTAATTCACGGATCAGTTGCTTGAGAACATTTCAATCGTGCTCAATCAGGTTTATTCCCCTTTAGTATTCGTTTGCTAAGTCTTTACCGGAATTCAGAACGGCCACAGGGGAGAAACGAGCTCTACTCTCCCTATTACCGATCCGATACGATCCTATATAGATACAGCGTGGCGCAGCCCCATCAGAATAATTAAGCGGAACATTTGCAAACTTCCAAATTACACAGGTGGCTCGCTTTAATTCCCCGCGCCGCCCGACCGACTGCTTCCGATCGACGTCGTCAGTGACTGCTGTTGATACACAGTAATTAACTGCAAATTATCTCTCCGCTTGCATTCAACCGCGGAAGGCGACGGCGGCGGTGACGCTGTGGTTGATGGCAGAGGAATCGTGAAAGACAAGAGCGCACACGCGGTCTTCTTAGCCCGATGGGGTTTGCGGCCGGAGGGTGGGAGGGACGTGGGGCTATCTGGGTCACTCGCCAGAATTTTTCGCGCGCAAATCGCTTTACGTAAGCATTTTGCCCGCCGCCGCCGCCGTCGTTGCCGTCGCTCGGGCTTCGGGAAATCAATGCACTGCGAGCCGCATTTTTCAAGCATCACGCGGAATACGAGAGGGTGCCGCAGTCTCTCTCTCCAGCCTACGAGAATTCCAATTCTAGCGGGCAAAACACTTGCATATTGTCGTGCCACTGGAAATCGAGTGTGGCCCTAGGTCAATACTCGCCATCCGAATCAGTGGGAGGAAAAGTGCAACACTTTTGTCCATGTCGAGAGTGGTAAAGATATTTGCATGTCTAATTCATGGGGAGATCGTTGTAATCAGAGGAGTTCCGGGTGGAATGTTCCACGATGAAAGCTTTCCGTCGAAAGGACGCGGAAGGTGGACTGTGCACGCAATCCGGAGAATAGAAATATCCCGGCGAAGACGGACAAAGGATTAGTTATTCAAGCGGCCGGCATTAATCCCCCGTGAAATGCGAAAGTATGCAAATCAGTTCATGAGAAACGGCAGCGCGTTGCGTTGGGGACAAAACTGGAGCACGATACATATTTTACATTTATTATTTAATGCTAATTAAAAGAATTTAAAACGCACTTGCGCTACTTAATGCGTTCGGTATAAACAGGATTTGAGGGATATTCGAGAGCACAAGTTCTCTCTCTCTCGCTGCCATTGTTTTCTATAGAAGTTTTATAAAACGCGGAATGTATTTTCATAAAAACCTCAGTCTTATAATGCGTATTTTCGGTTTTATGAAAAGCTAGAAACGCGGCATTTAACTGGGAGGAGAGCTCCGCAAATATCATATTCTATGGAGTTTTACTGCTGCAGATTTAAAGTACGATACATCCACACAAGTATCACCTGTGTCCTCCTCGACAATAGGAGGGCCATAATATTGAAAGATATATCCTGAAGTATTACCACGGCACACACATCCTGTGGTAATAATCTCCTGGGTTATGCCATTCATCACGATACCCTTACAAAACTTTATCAAGTCAGGGGCAAAAGCCCTCGCCATTATATCGAATGTCATCACCAAGGTATTCTCGAAATGAAGTATTGTCGTAGCAAAAATGAGGATAGAATTGCGCCAATACAATGGCTCAAACTTCCACGAGGGTCTTTCGCACTCTAAGCCACATGACATTAACACTAAACAAAACCTACTTCAGTATTCCATTCCCCATCTCAGAGAATTAAGATTCAAGTGTAGGAATGATTTTGATTGGTGAATGATGTATAAAATCAATTCTCGTTTGTGATACAATGCTCGCTTGCCCTGCAATCGCACGGCTTAAGCCCTGTTCTACTAGAAATTCAAACTTGAAATGATTGAACTGCAGTGCTCACTTAAGGGCGAGCCGCCAATCAATTCGCGTTCCCGTTAAAAATGGCTAGCGATTGTGCAAGCCAATTAGTCTTATCGGGATATTATGCCAGCTGGAATAAGAGGACTCGGACAGGCAGAGACCGGCTGCAGAATTAATTTCTCTCGGTCGAGTCGCAGTGAAGTCGCGATCCAGCCGCGAGCTTGACAAATAACTAATCCTGCGAAGGACTAATTACCGGATCGGAACGTCACAGTAAAGCGAACGCGCTTGGAACATCCGTGTAGATGGTATCACAAGTGAGAGAGGGAGTGGGAGGGTGGAAAGCATTTACGCCCGAATTAACGTCATATTGCCCGCGAATTTACCGTCATGCATTAGTGACGATGATTAATGCCCCACCCTGAAATTGCCGAGAGGAACGAAGCATTGGACGCGTTCCGATTTCGACAGCGTTCTTTCAAAGTACGTGTCAATCGTTGTCGAGCACCATTGCGAATCGTAAACAGTGCCGGAAAGACTGAAAAAGATTTGACATTAAAATCTCGCAGATATACGACGCGTGCGGTTTTCACAAGCAATATGATGTCATCGTTTATGACATTGCCGTTTCGCTCATATTTCTGTAACAGATGTTCTATTTAATACAAACAACACTTTCAAGCAGACCTTTTCGTTTCTTTCCCATACTTATTCCGCATTTCCAAATCAATATTCGTTCTTACGGTAACGCGTCGCGCAAATAGTCGCCGTGTTTTTGCGCATCCAACAGCTTTTGCTTTTCAATGACCATTGTGAAACTCATCCTTCGAGTCTCACCCACACAATAGCCCTGTTCTCGCCACTGTTACGTTTCCCACGTATTAGCCGCTTGGTGGCTCGGCAAAAATTCTAACGCGATAATTCTCCGGGAAAGCTTGGCATGGACACCGCAGACTGTTCTGCAGTTAGCGCTTAACGAGCAAGAAGTGCGGGGCGCTTTGGCGTGCGCCTGCGAATTATCATAATACGTATATTTGGCACGGCAAGAGCATCTCAATGGGGCTCCTCTCCTCCACATATTTGAACACTTCGTGAATAGTCGGTTGGATGATACCGGGAATTATTCTTCGGCGGAGTGGCGCGCACTCCAAGTCTACCTGAAGCTCCGGTTTAATCAAGATCTGAAACTAGCTCGCGGAAACTCACACTCTCGTCGACCCCTTTTCTTCACAATCTTCACTACACCGCCAAAACCGGTAAAGCTAATGGCGAGCCACGTCTATTATAAATCGCACTTCCTCCGAAATATCTGCCGCCGCAGCGTCGATGCGAATAGGTTGTCTACTTGGCCTCCCCCTTCCTTAAAATAAATTGCGATTAATGTCATCCTCGATCCTAATATCGTCTGTTTCATTTCTCATTTATTATTTGTGGGCAGCTCGTGGAAATTGCTGCTTTTTAATCAGCCGGTAATACCGTTTAGAAATACTAAATTCTTCGGGATTAAAAGGGAGGTACGCACAAACGCTGTCATTTTAAACCTCGCAATATTTACGGCGCCTTTTGCAACTCTTTCGCTGTAATGCTCCTCATAAAGAGTCGTTAACCGGCGTTAGCTGTGCTTTGTGTTTCCCGTGCAACATATAAAAAGAACCGTCCAATTTTAATACACTTGTAGCACCGTTGGAAGAAGAATGAAAACGCAATACAAAACGTGACACAGTTTTAGTGACGTTGCGTGTCTCTTCTATTGGGTCCAACAAAGTTTTGCAAGTATGTTGCACAGCATATTAGTGAGCGTGGAGTTGGAGAGTTTTCGTGCCATTATATCGTCAAACTTAGTTTCCGAACTTGTTTTGACGAACACACATTGTACATACGTCATCTCCCATTCTCGCCCGGAGCAAATTCAGTTAACCGGTGGCAAACATGCACTGGTCGAAGAATTATCTCGTAAAATAATTGCGCACACGAAGCCTCTAGTCGAATGATATGCGACTATAATTCACACTTTGAGTAGCACGGCCATTTTCGGGAAAACTCCGCATTGGCTCCGGTTTTTTTATTTTTCAAAGAAATAATCGACATTCTATAGAAAAAAGAAATAGTTTACTAAAAGTGTGATACGATCGCATACGCTCCACACTCGGGTTTGCAATTTCTACTTTTGTTTCCACACCCGTCGAATTTGTCCGAAATCGAGCATTGAAAGCCGTTGCCATTGATTATTTCGGCAGGGATACGAGCATTAATTAAATCTTCCATATGGGGAGCGATGTCAGTGGGTGGACGCGCGCGCGGACTCGATCGTTCGTTTTTAATTAATTGGCCGTTGATTAGCCGAGTTTCGATTACGACCGAGTGTCGCGCTGCATGCTCGCCGGAAACCGATCGTGACGCAGTGCTGTCACCCCACACAGAAGGCCACGTTTAATGGGAAACTCGGTGACATTCGACACAATTTATGAAATACATTCCAAAGCACGGAATTTAATAACGTCATGAATAAAATCACGACAGTTGACGACGCTTTTTATAGGGAGGATAGTAACAGTTCGGAGAAATAATACTATCGGCCGAAAACTCACTAAATTCCCTCGATTCCAAAACATTTCACAATATTTCTACCGCTGTATGTACCTGTGGTTGAAAAGAGCCAATAACAGCAGGATCGGCAAGCAGTGCGACTTGCACCGTAGAAACAGAGATCGTCGAAGAACGCGGCAACGTGCCACGAAAAAGGTTGAAAGCTACTCTGACAAAAGCACTCGGGTGCCTTGAAGATCGGCCTCACCGCGTGCAAAACAACAAAGTTCGACAGATTTGAGTAGACACGGGAAAAGAAATTAGAGGGTTCCTCTAACACATTAGTTCCTCTAACAATTGACCCGGTTGCAGGACTGTCATAATCGGCACGATGTCGCAGGAAAGATACCGAAAGCAATCATCAACTTTCAATACCATTACCCGTGAGACCACCGTTTAATGTTCCATGAAAACATTTTCATATTCGGAATCAACTTGTATATTTCCCCTGACATCTAGCCCTGCCCGATGGAAACATGACATATCAGTCGGTGTGATTGGCGTTTCACTCGCTTCAGCCGCAAGACTTAATCCTCGTTTATCCGGCGACTCTTTTTCTGCGCTGGAGAGGACAGATCTTTTTCGTTTCGTCTCACTCGCCGTTGGGTGAACGTGTCCCATTTCACAGTGTGCATTAGCGGTTGCCGTCGACAAGAAACCATTACTCTCTTTTGTGCGTTTCCGTCCGAATGAGCCAGCCAGTAAGCTCTTCCATTGTGTTCCCAATTAAATTGGTCCAAATAAAAAACTAAGATGTATAAGTTAACGTTCCGCGATATTTCAAGAATAAGTCAATTCATTAGTTAATTATGCAGATTGCTGCAGGTCGCACCCGAATGAGCGGGCGCGCGCTCGCATTTCGGCTCGTTCGCCTAGAAAATGTTAGCCTGGATGAGCAATTCTCGTGAAGCCTGGCCTTGCTATCATGCCGTACTGTTGTCTATGTGCACCGCATTAAATATTTCAATGAAAAAAAGACAAGGGGCCGACGAGCAGCCGGGCGAAAAGTGGTGCATCGACCATGGATAGCCGTGCGAACGAGTTCGCGTGTCATCGATTGCTTTCTGTCTATTAGCACTGGTATAGGAAACATGAGATATCGCTAAAGGAAACGAGGAATAATACTGACATTTCTTAATCCAGTATACTTCTCAATCACCAAGTGATTTCATAATTCATAGTATTCTCTAACATTCACATTGCCGAGATGAAGTACGTGTTAAGCATGTTGTTACTATCTTTCGGGATTACATCAAGCACTGGATATAATGCTGGCAACAAAGTAAAACAGATAAGTCATTAAAGGAGGGAAAAAAGATGATAGATTGCCTCTATGAAACGACCGCGGTCATTAAAACCGTCAAGTGAGGCTGAGATCGATGCAGGATGCAAGTGACAAAAAGTAAACGGGGCCAAAAGTCGACGGAAAGAACAATGGGAGAAGTGTTCCCCCATCGATCATCCAGATGACACCGCCCGTAAGTAATGTCTCTCGCAGGGGAGTCAAGTATATCCGTTTAGTTACTCGATACACAGCGAATACATGGCTCTGTGTTCGCAAATCAGTAGGCAACTCAGAAGGCAACCTACTGATTTTATTAAGTGAGATTTTCGGCAGATACCATTCTCTGACATATGAAATTTCTGCCATATTTTTTATTCCCATAACTTACGACGTGCATTTCGTCCAGAGAAAAAGAACTTGAACAATGCAGGCATACAGAAACCTCCTATCTTAAAATGAACGTAGATTCTCGAATATTGCGAGCGAAAGGGAGGCGAAAGCTCGGATACACGTATGTAGAAAGAACCTATTCCGAATCTTTGACGGCGAAAAAGGAAGGAATAGCAGAATCCAATTGAGCCACAACGAACCTGATAAATTGAATCTTTTAGGGGGCGTTCAATAAGTAGCTTCAGCCGACTCTCCTCCCTGATTTACTTTAGATTGGTTTTCCCTCGCGATTCCATACTTGATCTCTCGCAGCGGCACGCGCGAATCAGGAAGACGAACCTCCCTCGAGGACACAGCTAATAATTCAGAAATTATCTCCACTCGATTCCTCTTTGAACTTTGCCGACTGCATTCGCGAACACCGTAAGTGTTCTGCAGGCCTTGACTGCAAGTAGGTCGAGACTCTATGACACGTCACATTTCAAACTTGACTGCACACATTTTTATAATCGCATATTATTGTCACATGCTTTGGGAGTCGTGCGCTAAGATTAAAGTAATTGACCTCGACAATTCTTTTCCCTTACCCAGTTTAAGTGATCTCGCCTTCGCGTTTATTGCTGCACATTTCGTTGTATTTAATGAGGAACCAATAGCAAACTAATGAAAAACTAATTCAATTGGAGATAAACACAACAGATAACCAATCAAATAATTCTTCTTACATATCGTGAACAAATTTTGCGCCAACTATCCATTATTAAATCAATCGACGATTAGAAAATGATGAGGGTAAAGCTTGTCAATATTACATGGCGTGGTTGCTTCCACCTCGAGAGTATCTTTCGAGGAACCAAGACCACAATTCAACCGGTGCCCCTCAAAGTGGCAGAGTCTTGCGTTCCATGCGATTTACGAAGGTGCATCCAGAAGGGAGAAGGTGGAATCCGGTGAAACCACTAGAGCTATCTAGGATAAGGTGAGGAGCCTCCCAACGAGGGATTCATGCTAGAAGAAGAGGGACGGGCGCACATGGTTGACACATCGGCATTATGCTTCGTTCACCGCAGCCTTCCTGCGCACGTATCCCACGTTTGCGCGGCATATCCCCCGGGAATCGGCCAAGACCCAGCGCAGAAAACATCGTATTCGGTTTCGGCTGGGCCGCCACTATGCCAAATGTGCATAGAAATAAGAGGGTGCAAGGGCGGAGAGGAGAGTTGGTCTCGATAGGGTACGTAGGTCGCTCGAGAGGGAAAATTGGGATCGATTGCAGTGACAAAGGGATCTCGGGGAATGCCACATTTGTGGAAAGGCGAATGCGAAGTCCACGGCGGTTTGTGTTTGGCGAGGGGTGAAAGCGCAAGCGCCAGTCATCGACCGCTTTCACTCGCTTCGCTTGCGAGCACAGATAGAGAGAAATACATACATACATATAACGTTTTTACCCTGGAGCGACGCCTTTCGACACCTGCCTACCCGCTGCCTGGCTAAACACACCTTACTTCTTTCTCTCTCGACTCTCTGTCTTATTTCAAAGAATCCTCTTCCCATCTCTTTCGCAACAGTTTCTCCCTGTATTTCCTTCATGTTACTAGTTCCCAATTAATAAGGTTTACTCTACTTTCTCGGTGTGAGGTTTAGCCACACAATTCTTATCGGCATGACTCACTAAAGAATTGCTGTGTACTATCACGAAAGGACCTAGCGTGTAGGGGTTGCTCCACCCCTCGCACGAGATCGCAAAACATTCGAGCAATTTGTGGGGTTATTCCTCTTAGAACTACATAACTCCATTAGTTCTTGCCCGAACCGTGGCAAAAAGTAATTGCGGCCCGCGAAAGGTTATCAACTGGTCTGCGCTGAGAACTTCCGGATTCCTTTGTTCCTATTGTCGATTCCTCAGTTATAAAAGTAATGTTCATTTTAGGAATACGGAATGTTTTCAGTTGAGTCTAATTCTTCTGCTATATTTTTCCTTCGTGTTATTGGAGCAAGTATCGCGGACGAGGCTTCTAGAACTTTAATGGCCTTTGAAGGTCCTGGGGCAAAGGGTTGCGTCGTTGCGTTTGTGGTGAGCCTCAGTCTCTTTCACCAAGGTACTCAGGAGCTTTGGAGAGTTCAATGTATCTAGTGTCTAGTAGGTACATGGCAGGCTCCCCGGGGTTTGTCTAAACGTGAAGACTCGCTTCTTGTGTCGGGCAGCAGTGAGGGTCTGGATGGATTAGAGGATCCAACACCACGGGCCGGCTATCTGGCGTCTCCTTTCTTCGTGGCGCTTTTCATGACACCACGTTTGAACTCGGGGGCTTTGACACGATGAGTCTGCCTCGGCGGATATACACCCTCTCGCTCGCTCTTTTGCTCGGCCACCGCCTTTCGCTTCTACTTGCAACGAGACGACCAGTGTGCCCCATAAATAGTGGAATAGCGGAGCAGCTGGGAAACTGCCCGGTGATAATTGGATATTGTGTGTGTTCAGCTTGCACGAGACACTTTTTCCGTATGAATTCTCCCGTCTTTATTAATTCAAAAAATAATCCATGCGAAAATGTTGATTTTTACACTTTTTCACATTGGCAACGTTACAGTATTTTATTGGTGAAAGTCCGTGTATACTGTTTTATTATTAATCATAAATTGCCGGATTAATAGTAGTAGCATTGTCGAATCTATGAAAAGCTTCCAGACTCTGGCTGAATGATGATTCCTGTGGAATATCTCGTCAGAGGTTAAACGAATGAATGAGAATCGCGCCGAGAGTGGATGCCCTTTTCACGCGGAGAAATTAATTCCCCGACGCCTTGTCGGCGCGCCACCTCTTTGTGCCTTGTGACACATAACTCCGAGCAGCGGGACTGGCCATGCCGCCGAATACAGCACTTGCCTTCTCCTCTTCCTTCTCCCTCTCTCGTAACTTCAGCAATTCTTAAGAGAAAATCCAAATTGCCGCCGCTGAGACTTGTCCCTTTCATAGGGCGCGCGGCACCCGAGTCATTCTCCTTTTTATACTCTCCTATTTCGATTAAGTGCAAAGTCAGAGACGCCGGTGCCGGTCTAACACCATGGAACTCTGCAAGGAGTTTGCGTTCTATCACAATACAAAGTAATTCAATACAGACACCCGGCAAGTCACTGCAATCTTTCCACGCCGTCTGGTACCCACAATTAGTCTACAACACCCGGAACAAACGATTCGTTTCGTTAATATTAACAAGATTAGGTGACAGTACCGAAACTGTGGATTGGAGTTGATAACTAGTCTTTATCAGAATAAACAACCAGCTGTTCATTTCCAAGACGAAGCTACCTCCTGTATACACCTGCCATTTCTCCGTCGGTCGAATGCGGCAGGTCATCCTAAGATCTCGAGGTGCGATCTCTCGTGAAGTAACAACTCTCTTTGACCTCTCAACCCACTGGCGCTCCCACTTTTCGTCACGCAGACTCCCTTGATCTCGTATCCCGTTATCTCTCAGGCGAAAGGTCCTTATTAATTCAACGACTGCGCTTTGAGGGAAGGGCTCGCATGGAAATTGGGAACGGCAAGTTGCAGGTTGTGTGTGGTGTGTGCCAACCATGCGCCCACGTGCGACTTCCCAAGATACATCCACTCTCTCTCTCGCTCCTCCTTAATTGATGCTACTAGCCGGCTGCGCTGCCTCGTTTGCCAAGAGGAAGCACCCAAGTTTCCGGCGAACTAATTATTTGTGTTATTCGCCGGCGCGCGTCGCTGCTGTTTGCATTGTGTAAGTAAATGCGGTTATCCTCGTGCTATTCATGGTTACCTGCTTCGCTGACTACCACGCCGGCCTCCGTTTCCCTGCCACCAGTTTCACGGGGCTATCGCGTCGTTGAAATCATCGCTCCTTTGCTGACGTCGGGGATAAAAGTGCTTCGCGTGAAAGGGACTGCGAATATTTGGTTAGAAAGTATTTTGGCAGTTTTGATTGTCATCTGTTTTAGTGATTTAGTGAACCTTTTAATTCGTGGCTGCATGTTTGCGCGAGGGGGTAATTAAATAAATGTAGTTAAACAGCCATATGATTTTACTTGAGTTGTGAAGAGGACGGTGTGAGGAGAGTACGATTAGGAGCGCATTTGATCGAAACTCTCCCAGCACCCCTTTTCATGGTGACAAGAGGAGAGCTCTCAGTAGATTGTTAGTACATCGTCATTAAGCCGGGGGAGTATTGCGGAGAGGAATAATTCGCTTGTAAACCGTTAAGAGGTTTCTCGGGAGGATTGCCATTCTTCGCGGTTCCGCTTTGCCTGTCTATTAGCGGAAATCCGAGCGCTCTTCCTAGCTCTCTTTCGGTGATCCGCCGCGGCGCGGCGCGGCGCAAGCTTATCATCAGCGATTTGAATAGCTTCAAGGCACCGCGAGAGATCCGGAAGAAATTGCTGGTTGAGATCCAACAGGAAACCCTGGATAATTTGTCTTTTGTCCGAACGCCTTTTGAAATCGGCTCCCCGCCGCTTTCAGACGTTCCGGCTCTCGGCTTTACCGACGCAGGCTGCCGATGATGGAATGGGCTTGCGGAAACAGTTCGAACTGGCAGAAGCCCCATGACCACAAGTACCTTTTTATTGCTCTGCGATTTATTGTTCGAAGGACATGATTTAAGACACTTCAGTGATCGTTGACAATTGGAATGATCCAATGAAAAAGAAGTGGCGAAAGGCACACAGAAGTAAAGAATATGAATGGGGCCGTCCATTTTAGTCCCATTTGCCGATTACTTTCATTCATCTTTCCAAATCGTTCTTGTGTCAACGCGCTATGCATCATTCTTACGTCACATCAGCTCCCCGAGTAGTCCATTCTCAACTAACACATTCCTACTCAGAACAAGAGGGACTCTGCACTTTCGTTATTTCTACTTCCATCTATCCTCGCTCTCCTCTTATTGCTTTACTTATACATTCACTTACTTACTTATTCACCCATTTCTCCGCTTATATTTTGTACTTGTTACTGTCGCCAGTATTAAACTGAATTAGATTGCGAATTTGTCACATTTCCAGTTTCGGCAGTCTCACCGTCTATTGTTGCTCTCGTGCTCACATGGTGAATTTCGCGTACAAGGTTTATAGTATTTCCGCCTCTTACATATAAGTAGCTCGAAAGTGACATTGTACGTGCTCCGGCCATAGGTATTCCAAGAGGGGAACTTTCAGCCTCGCGTTCCATGAATGGATGCGATCGATTTCCGTATATAGTTCAATATTGTCCACTAATATCGGGCAGTATTATTGTCTGCAAACACGTAGCCCTAACACTTGAAGGAATTTATTACCTACTTGAGAATATCGTACTTCCATTAGGATAGCCAATCTCTGTTACTCTCGAAGGAAATTGCAATCGGAAAGCAAGTGTTGCTGCAAGCACCATGCGATAATCTCGAATGCAACTAATAGAGTGTGAGAAGAGTATTCTTCTATCCAACTTTATATTTCCGTTAAAGAGTAGCGTATGCTATTTTCATATCTGGTTCTAGTGTTTTTTATACGCTCATCAGCGCATCAATTTTCTTACCTTAAGAATTCCATTGTTATTGCATTCCCGCTATTCGATATTATAGAATTCCGAGAAAATAAGGCCATTCCGTTGATTCTACAAAGGGAACAAGAAATAAGAAGTTCAATTAACTGGCAAGTGCTCGTTTGGCCAGTTATCGGATTTCTTTCCTTCGAGAGGAACTGAAGCTAAAAATAGCTGGATACAGCTGTTACGGAATTAATTCGAATCCGGGCAGACCGAGATCTTCGTTAAGTTCAGCAGCCGGAAAAGTGTAATTGTTGTTGGCTTCGTAGCGGCCGCAGATCGGTTGTATTCTTATTAGACGACTTTCTTCCTTATCAAATTAGTAGCCGCAAACTTCGCTCCCGGCGACACGAACTCGCAATTAATTTTCCTCCTTTCTTTTGTCCAATTAAACATTTCATTTTGTATCTCTCTTTCTCTAGCTTCGTGAGACGTACAACTGCGTCGGGAGGTGATTGCGAGGAAATGTACAATCTCGATTAATTGGAAAATTGCAGAGCCTGCAAAAATGTGGAAATAAAATAATTATTAAATATGTCCCAAAAATTATTTCTATATTCTAGATTTTCCCTCCATCTTTTTACACGAGAGCATTGTGTTTCACTAGATTGCTATTACGTCCGTCTAGAATTGGCTAGGACGATTGCCTTTGTCCATCCAGACGTAGACGTCTGACTCGGCGCAGACTTATACTACTGAGTGGGTGCATATACCATTCCTGACAGAAAAAATCGTATTTATCGACCATCAGCAATGCGGAATCGCTAATTAGTTTTGAGTCATGGTTGTTAGAACTAAATGGTTAAACCAGCGTTTAATTCTCGTGTTTTTCTTTATAAAGGGGGATACGCGTGTTTTGTCATTCGTTCCGCGCTAGTGCCTGCGTTCCTTTGCATCGCCGTCAACCTTATTTCACATTCTGTGTGAGCAATTAATACACTAACTATGTTTGCGAACGACTGTGTCCCACAGTGCTCCTGCATATTCATAGTCGAATATTAATTCTCAAAGAAATGTCCTTTTCCCGCCTTCCGAGCGAGAAAGGCAGAAGTAATGGAGCGCCTTTGGATGGATATTATGTTGCCGTATTCTGTTTCGCCCCGCGGAACAAGAAACTTGCGTTTCGCGAATCGCGTACTTAATACGCCGTTGAGCAAAACAATACCGCTCGTGCGTAATTCGGTCTTAAGGTCGCGTTATACGGAATTATTTTTAATGAGAACAAGAGCCGGAATAAAGCTGAGTTTAAGGAACTCGGGCGAAAATGGTGAATGGGAGAAATTCACTTGCTTTCCATGTTTACCCTCGGCTCGACGAATGGACCATCCGACGGATCTTCCACAAAGAACTACGATATTTCCTGTAATACGAAACTCCGGTGTCGCTCGTTAAGTATTGTTGGCGCAGGATTAAAAAGACGCGGAGAGCAAGGAGGAGAGAGACGGAGAGACATTTCATTAAAAGGATTGCACGAAGTTATTGCAGGGAGGAAAAAAGTTCCCCCGTCTATTCTCTAATCGGATGAATTGGTGTTCCAAGTCCCAGCAAATGCAAATGCGAGCTGGCATATATAAATTCCCTGTCTACACACGTCTTTAACCACATACAATACACCACATTGTTTTGGTTGCGGTCTTACGAAAGACCTCCGCGAGTGCCTCAGTATGGTTTCCGTGCACATGTTATCTTGCTCTTGTGTTTCGTACCTGCTCCTCCAACGAGGAGAGTGCACGTGCTTCCAGCAGGCTGCGTCTGACCTTGTGCAGTGTTTATTCCATCCTCGTGCTTAAGCTCGAATATCTCAATTACTCTTTCACTGCAGATTACATACACAGTCCGAAGGCTCGTATTAATTACAAGTCTTAAATTTCCTAAATGTAATTTTCCCACATTCTCCGAGTGTAACTTTCTAAGTGCCCCCAGACGAAATAATACAAGATCGAAGAAACAGTTATTTCTTCCGATTAGAACTTTGGATGAATCCACACGTGGCCAAATGCAAAGCCTGACATCGGAATACGAGCGTCACACACACGTGTTCCGTAAAGTCCCACGCCAGTATTATGTAAACAGACTAAAAGGAACGTGCAAGTGGTTAAGGTGGAAGTGGGTTTGCAGGTGTTGCCTTTGTTTTTGGCGCTGATTTTTCTCAGGCTCTCGCCTCGCCGTTGTTGGGAAGGATCGATCGGTTAAAGAGGCGGGGGGGTGTTGCTCTCTCGTCAGAGTGCACACGGGGGGTTGTTTGTTCGCGCGTCAGGGTCCCTTTAAGGCAGATACACAAGCCCGTTCGCGAGAAAGTGGCGAAGGAGGGCGAGCGGGGCTGAGTAACGACTGAGATAATGCGGTAACACGAGGATAGAAAGTGCACATGGTGGGTGCGGGCTATACGAAGTTTTATTGAATCCACGCTGGCCTCCCGCCTTTCTCGCAGGCCTTCCTTTAGAATGGCTGGGGGCTTGTAACCAACTCTTCTCGAAAGTTTCATGGAAACTGGTCCAGGCTCGCGACGTTGCTGGCAGGGAAAAGAGCGCTCTTGCAAACCTGCCGGCGCACGTGCTTTCGGTACGCAATCCTTATTCTTCGCTTGTCGCTGCTGCTGTTCTCGAAATCTAATTTCATTTCACTCGACTCCGCCCCACGTTATTTTAAATCTGTGCAGCTCGTGAAATTTGACTATTGCGACTCTAGGCCGCACTCTTTCAATGATTGAATCGTGGCAGGAAAGTTGCGCGACTGGTTCTCGGCAAGAAAGTAAGAAACACCACCGCGAGCGATTGCCCCGAAGCGAAAGGGTGAGAATGAGCATAAGTTATTGTCTCGATAATTCAATAAAGGGGCGATGAGCGAGGGAGGGGGCGGAGGGCAATAAATAATAGGAGGACTGGGGAGGGTGGGAAATGTAATTGGGAAAACTGAAAGGTAAAGGGCCTGCGAAGCTTATTTACGAGTGCTCGGCTGCCTCTAGGTTGCCTACCCTCGAACACTGCCACTCTCTCTCCATCCCATTTGCCCGGATGATGGCATGGACGAGAATATCTCCATTTCGAGAGTGACACGGGCTGGGCAAGAGCGGGCTAAGTGAATTTAATTAGCCGTGCGTTTAGCGGGTTCGGGACTTTCCGTGCGTGGAGAAATCTTATTTGCCCTGGACTACCGGGTTCACCAGTGTCGCGGGAATCACGCGCGCACCTCTATTCATAGTCCGCTTCACGGAATTGTTGGTTCGCGTGTACTACATTGTGTCTAATACTCCAGGTGGTCGATAGCACCTTCGCATTTTCCTTAGGGCCCATAATGATCTATGCTAAAGTACCCACCTAAACAACTGGCTGGAACTACTTTCGTTACTACCTTCACTAAAATTTTATTCAGAAACAATCATTCTACATATGTATACGAAAAACATATGTGATACACGGGCGTCAGTCAATGGGCCTACATTCGGTCGTCAAACCCCTCTTTCGCTTTACTCCGCATTCCGCATAGACTTCTTCAATGCAGCAATTTAGTAGGAGCAGATGCAAAGCGCCAGCGTCATTCGGCACTCCTCGATGATTAAGGTTACCCTGAGGCAGGCAGTTTAGAAATTCGAGCTCCCTCGCCGCTCGGCTCGATTCATTCGAAAGCGCGATCGCGTTTTCGTAGAAATTCGAGCGATAAAAAGCGCGCGGTGGGATGACTCGACGAGAGTGTGTCGTAATATGGGTGTTAGGAGAGGGAAGTGTGGGGGTGGGGGCTGGGGAGGGTTAAAAAGCTCCGAGTAACTCCGGGGCTACGAGTTTCGGGCGCGTAATTTAGTCCTCGGGCCGAGGAACGCGGGATAAAGAGAGGAGGTAAAGTTCGCCCGCAAATTATGCACTGCGAACAGAATAATTCGGCCAATAAATCATTCGAATTACCTGCTTATGTTTATCCGTGCAAAATCAATTCGCCCTATGATCGTCATGCGTGTATGTATGTTTCGCCCGCGGAAGTGGTAGATGGGGGAGGTGGGGTGATCAAATTATCGGCAAATAGATTTCCGATCGGTTTAATTGTCCCGTGTCATAACACCGGGTAATCTCTTTGGGGCCTGGCTTCAGGACACCGAGCAGCTTTTTTATATCATTTTCCTATACGTATTATTGCCTTTTTAATAAATCTCACCCGCAAAAATTGGGTTTCCGCGTTAATTTGCGTGCCCGGGCAGATGGGGCTAATTGCTCGTGGCAAGGATCGAATTTGGGGATGAGTGCAGGATTTCGGGGAGGAAAACACAGTATTCATTCGACTTCTAGTGCAACGCGACTGCGTTTGTTCAAGATGCCGAAAAAGACTAGCAACGCTTCGAGGGCAATTTATTCGACGGCCCTCATAGAGAGCGGCGCGCAAATGCGCCAGGAATTCCCGTTGCACCGGAATGATTGATGATTGAATTAATCATCGGGCGGCGCTCGCTCGCTCGCTCGCCTCGCTCTCGCGATTTTATTCATGGCGAAGTCGAGAGATCTGGTTCAAGATTTCCTGCGCGTGTAGAAAAGCGCTAGCGAGCCGTCGAGGGCGGCGGAGGGGGGCCCAGCGAGCAAGCGAGCGAGCGAACGAGAGCTGCCACGCACCCGCAAAGCCGAGCTTGCGCGCGCCTACGTGCCACGGGCACACCTCCCCACCCTGCGTATTTCCACCCCGGAGCCACCCCACCATAGGTGCACGGCGAGAGTTCGTCTTGCTAGGGGGAAGGCAGCGTCTTGGGGGTCAGTTCGGTTCGCGCACGAGTCCGGCACCAGTCTCCTCTCCGTCCTTTCGAGCTCGGCGTCTCGTGACAGACGGAAGCACATACGCACCCCATATACTTCTACATCCATACACACCGAGCCACACAGACAGAAACACACACACACGGAATAATTCTGGTGGAAAGCAATGACTTCTCGGGGGTTGCTGGTATCGGGTGTTAGCGCGGTGAGGATCAACTGGTAAAATTGAGCCAGTGTCCACGAGGAGTGCGGGAGTCCTCGGGCTCCTGGAGGCCCACCCCCGACCTCCCTCCTCAATCCCCCTCTTTCTCCCTCCCGCCCTCCTCCTCCCCAAACCCCCCGGGTGCCCAGGCTTAGTTAGTTGGAAGACGAAAGCGTGCTGGTGCGGTACGCAGTGCTGTTAATCGCTCTGCGAGAGAGAGAGAGAACGAGCGGCCGAGAGAAAGAGGGAGAGAGTGGCCGCCCGAGAGTGGCGAGTAGAGTCGGTTCCGGGGGTGGCAGAGGATTCGGGGAGGCCGGCGAGCGGACGCAGTCGTGCCGTAGTGGTGTCCATTCTAGGGCAGCCTGTCCCACAGCCTGAGAGAGCATCTCGACCAGCGCCATCGGCGAAGCAGACCATCGACATGGAGGACGCGGAAGCAACCGAGCAGACTCGTTGAGATGCCGCGAAGGATCATCGAGACATGAAGAGAGGGCGACCGAGGGTGAGTATTGGAAGGAAGGACACTAGGTCTCTCCTCAACCGACCTCGCGCTTTCCCTCTCTCTCTCTTTGCTTCTCCCACACGCTCCAACACTCTCTAGCTATCCATCTCAGCTAAATTCTCTTTCTCCCTCTACCCTTCGAATCTGCACTCGCTCATCTGGTGCCTGCCCTCTTCCGGGTCACGCTTCATCCCCTCGCTTTAGTGCGCGGCACCCTTTTCCGGGTACACTCGTACCCCCAGCAGCAGCGCTTACTCGCACCACCACCGCCACCACTACCACCACCACCACCGCCCGCCTGCCTAAGCCGAGAGACACATAGTGGTTGCCCCCATCGATTTCCAAGCGAATCGCTCGCATTCGTTATCCCATCGATCGCTGGATGAATCTGGTCTTCCTCCCCGGCTCTCTTTATCCCCAGTCATTTGGACCGATTGGCATTTTGTGCAGGCCGGATTATCCTCCCATGGAGTCTGGTGTATTGAGGCTACTCGCTAAGGGTTGTTCTCTAGCCGGAATGAGATTGGTGGGCTGGTCGGGCTGTTTTTTCAGCCCGAATCTTGATGATCTAGGCGAGGACTGGTCGCTGGGCGTACCGTGCGCTTATCGGTGGCTCGTGCACGCAGACTATCGATTCTTCGCGACAAGGGCCGGCCGCCGCTGCCGCCGTTAAGGCTCGCAGGCTTGTAAACCAGAGCTAGTACCACGTATACAGGTACGAGCGAACTTGTTCTCGCTTCCTTTTCTCCTCCCACTCCCGGCGCAGTTGCGCCTGTTCGCTGCTGCTTGCAGAGTGTATCCTTACACACACGGCCTACATGCCGAGCCTGGTCAGCAACCTCCGCGAGCGATTGGCCTCGAATTTTCCCTGGATACGTCACGGTCCTGTGCAATTACGAATTCATTGGGACTGGAAGATATGGCAGTATTGTACTGTTCCGGCTGGATTATTCCTGTCGATAATAGTCGTCGTGCTAATCTGCATGCTCGAGCGGGCTTCTACGCTCCGTCTCATCTCAGATTGCCTAGAGTGCACGCAGCCATTGGGTATAATATGCAGACTCTCACGTAAATTCCAGATCGAAAATATAATTTCAATGATTTAGTAATCAACACTATCTTTTAATGGTATTTTGAATAACTAGGGTTTATGCAATTGGTCCAAGAACCGTCGCTCTGTCTTGTGTCTTATCTTTTCCCAAAACTCCATTTCGCTTCGACTACACACTTTCGATTTACTGATACTAATTGTAAACAAGTACGCTATTCAAGCGCACCCTCTTTAGCTTAAAGGCCCACAATAATACTCAAGTGGCAACGTAAAACTGACTCAATTCCATGAGTAACAGGCCAATCTACTCGGTATAAGAGTGGCAAGATAGGTTTAACTCCTTTCGTCAGGATAGCGTGCGCGGGGGCGCACGCGGTCTCAAGACGCACGTCTTCGCTAATCCAAACTTTCCTCGAATCCGTGAAAGTGAGTTCACCGGATAATCAGTGCGATCTCTCGCAACCCGGGTGAGTCGGACCCCCTGTTTCTCCTTTATTGACACTTGCCTAGAGCTAACTCGCTATATCCCAATCGTTAATCAACTCGTTTGACAGACATTCGTCGGATGCACACCAGCGACGTTTTACTACTCCTCTTATTACGAGCTCGTTCATCCCCCACCTGAATAATTCCATCGAGCGTTCCCACTGCGGTTGTTAAATAAAAGCGAATCTCCCCGCATATGGGATTTCGGCTGGCAAAGTGTTGCTTCTGTCACGCGTGCGAACTCGACTGAAATTTCCGATTTCACATTCGTAATGAATTTTCGAGCACTTTAATTCGAAAGTCCGCTTTCTCAGAATACGGGGGTGCACAGAATTCACCAACATAGATGGAATCGTGCTGGCGCAAGCCCATGCAATGCGAAGTAGCTTTAACTTCTCGGGAAAGCTCTTCCTCCATAGGTTGAAAGCGGATGGCATCAACCTGTTTCGAGCGTATGCGGCCAGTGTTATTAGTACCGCAAAGAGACCCTTTAGCCCGAAAAGGCCAGGGAATTAAATTGCAAACAAAGTCCCCAAGTTCCTCGGTCAACTTCATCCTTTAATGCAAATTGACCCCCTCGCCACGTGCACCCTTAAGCGCGTCCATTCCACCCGATTCAACCAACCTCCGAAACGAATCAAGCTTTCACCCCAAGTGTGCAGGATATCTCGGACGCCAAGTGGGTCTAATGTCATTTCCGGAGGAACGGGCGAAAAACAAGTGCAAGCTCTTTACGAGCAATTGTCCCGGAGGGTCGGAGCGTTCCGGCATTTCAAGGCTATCTGTAATTCGAGCGGATGGAAGTATCAGTTGTAAAAAAGACGTCGAGAAGTGCAGAGCGCCTTGCCCCTTGCCGCGAAGCCGCGGCGGGTGGGTGTGGGGTGGCTTCGGTAAATACGAGAGAGTTTCGTAGGACTTTTATCGCATCGTAAAGTCCTCCAACGTCGGAGAATAGTTTGGGGGGGGGGGGGGGGGGGGGGGTAATACAAACGTGGTACAGTGTGCGCCGGCTTAATTTTATCGCTGCCGATCCTATCTATTGGGATCGCGCTCTGTTTGCTGATATGCCCGTGCCATCGGCGGCCTACACTATTAGCATCGTGATCACTGCAAACATAAAGGCAGACTCCTCTCTGTCATGTATCCGTGTGTGTGCGTCGCCGCTGTTTGTATCGCCGGACTCCGCAAATTGTGCCAACAGGGTCGAGGCAAATGCCGGATACACTCTTCGTCACGTATGCGTTCATTATGATCGCTGTGTGCCGAGTGGGACAACGCCTCGCTAATTGGCAGTTAAACGTCCTTAGTTGCAAGGATAAGGAGCAGCATTGCGGTGTAATTATTTCCCTCTATACAAATTGCGTCATTAGTGTACATCGGCGTACGTTTAAATGCCTGTGGATAACCCATGTGATTTTCCATCTTTGGACCTGATACGAGTCCTTGTTTTGTTATCCTTCATATTTGCTGGAAAGCATTCTCGGTAAATTTGCAAAGTTTCCTGCCTTCTCATCCTATCCTTCACTATGAAAAAATACTGCAGATTTTGATAAATCACTCGTTACTCTGCCAATCGGAAAGTGGGAAACACCGGAGCGTAAATTTCGCGAGGCAATTCAACGGCAGTGCAGCCGCGCGGCATGTATTCTCGGTTCGGATAACTCTCTAATATCGGCGGGGCAAAAAATGACGGCAGCTGACAGAAGAGCCTGTCACAGCAGTCACTTATTATATTCTGCGTTGGGCGTCATCGTCACGCCCCAATGTCATGTCCCGCTTCCGGGCGGATTATTGGACGCACATAAATCCATGTATGTTGCTATCCCGTGTACCACCCGGAAGACAAACGTGTCCATATTATAATTACAAGCGATCCCGGATGTATCGACCAACCCTCGAAAATGTCACATCGTCCACCCCTTCGATGCGTCAGGTTGCTCCGTGTCAAAAAGTCACACGTCAACATGATGCACATCGCACCCTCCGACATCCTAACCCTCTTTCCTTCCCCGTCTTCTAAACGTTTTATTTATTATTCATCTTGGACATCATCAATCCAATGTTTACGTCCTCTACAGAACCTCACAAAAATTCTCCCCATCCGTTTCTTTCAGAATCCTTGCAAAAGACAGGTTGAATGTCTCTGACGGATCAATCGACAGTTTACCCCTCGTTACCAAGTAGATATACGCCAAGGGCCAAGGGCCGAGAAGCTCAATAATACAATCTTAACAGAGTATTTGCTGGGATCGCTCGAAAAAGATATAGAGGAACAATGTTGGCAGGATTGCACAACGCGGGTTACATCCTCAGCCGATTCATTATTCGACCAGCCGGCGAGATGGGAGAATCCTCCGCGTATTTGCCACGTACACCTCCCCATTTCATAAGCCAAGCGAGATTGCAACCCCTAGTTTCTCGTAGAAAGCGATGACCCACGTACACGCACACGCCACCTAGCACACGCACACACACACACATATGTGTATTCTTTGCAACTTGTCCTCCCGTTTGCGCATGCAGCCCCTGAACACGGAAAAGTTTCGCCGTCAGTGACGTCACTGCACACACACGGGCCCGAGAAGGCGGAGGAGGAGGCCGAGGGCCGCGAGGTAACACACAGCCCGGATTCGATCGCGCGCCGCTTCCACTCTCGGCGAGGCACGCTGCATCCCGCTGTGATACAACGGTCTCGCATTTCTCATGAGTAAATCATCTTAATCTTGATTCTCGCACGTGCCAACCTGCCCTAGGAATAGCCTCTCTCCTAGACTCGAGAGCAGCCTTATCAGTAATATTATACTTTTGGAAAAGTGCTATTACGTAATGCTTGTAAGCAGTTATATCCTAAAGTGGTTCGATAACGAGTCTTACAAATGTTACAATTGTTCCAATTGCGGTGTGAATATTGCTAGTATTTAGTAGAGTGTTTTGCGGTCCCTAGAGGAAAAGTGAGATTAGGTGTAGCGATGAATAGAATAGGTGAAAGTATTGGTTTGCGCTTTCCTAGTTCTAGAAGCGCTCCACTTGTTGGATAGAAACATATATTATTTGTTACCTTAGCACCTATGAATGTGGTAGAGTATGTACATGCACTAATAGTTGTTCAGTCATTACTAGATTAATAGACGATAGAGAAATTTGTGCCCTTTTTTTATATGAAAAACTGCAAAGGTCATTTAAAAAAGCGCATTTAATATTATGCTGTTCGTACGTATCATCGTCCGAGACCCGGGGGGTGTGTCGGTCGCATTAAAACCCATTCGAGGCTTTATAGTGACGATATCATAAAACTCTAACTCAGCTCGTTTCTTAACAGCATCGCACGGCAGGGACGCTCCATTAAATACCACCTGAACCATATTCGTTGCGGGACAATGAAACAGTTGTACTTTGCTATACCATTCTCGAGAACATACTACTGGGATTTAGCAATTGCTCAGAATCGTGTCGGACTGAGAAAGATTGGTAGTAAAACTGTTTTGCTACTACTTTTTATGCGCGGTGGTGGTTGTGACAGTGAGTGAGAAGTCATCGACGAGCTCGAACCACCAGTGAAAATCGATCGTCGCGTTTACTGCCAGCTCAGGCACGAAGTCGCGTTGTTAGCAGGCAGTTCACCCTTCGGATCCTCCTTTCCCTTCAGTCATCCGGGCTTCCTATCACCCGAAACCACTTGTAGATTATTTTTTCCCGCCGTTGACCTCTCACTTGGGAGCTTTTTCGAGGGACCTTCTGAGAAGGCCGCTTCCTCTCAAGACACTCTCTTCCGCGCTTTGCCACGCTTTTTACTCGACTCGCCGGCCGCCAGGCAGAAGGAGAAGGTGTAGCGTGTGGGAAAATAAGGGCGCGGGTTCACGCGCGATAGTTGAGCGGGTGAAAAGTTCTCGTCGGGAGGGTTCTTTCAGCAGAGTGTACTTTCGAGTGAATCTTCGCTCCAGGGGATCTTAGTGAATGGACGCTCGATTGCAGTCTGATAGGAATTCAATCACGATGCGATCACTTCCGATACACTTTAGGCGACTAACTAATGCGAGCTCCGCCGGCAGAAGTTTCTCGGCGTTTGTGTTAGTTCCCGGTTACCTTAGCAGTGCTGCATACCAACTTCTTTGAAGGGAGCGCGATCTTTCCTTCACTGGGTTATAAGCCTCTCCGACTTTCGAAACTTTCGTATCATGAGACTGCGCAGCCAGTATCTCGATTATCTGGCATAACATTCTTACCCGAGTATCGGAGTACATTCTTTTAGCCGCGATCGATCTTCTCTTGCTTACTGCACAAAGAGTTTCCGATCCACGCTAATTATTTCTCAAATACATATACATACGTCCTGGGATGGCTTTGATATTACATATATCGTGGCATATATGTATTGCCGCATCGCTATCGCGAAGCCGTAAAAGGCGCTTTCCCGTAATCAATTTTCGCCGATACGAACTTGAGGACCCTCATTACTGGGCTGCTCCATTTTCGTCGACCGATATCTGCAAAATGATAAAATCCTTTTTCACTTATTGCTCAAGGACCTGCTAGTCTTCCATTTCAATGTAAAGACTCCTATCTTGGAGAGGTGTATTGAGGCATCCTGAAAAACTCCCAGTTTCACGAGAGACTCCCTTTTATCTATCCATCATTTACTCCTGTTATCACGAGGACCCGTTGACAATGGAAATTCATTTTTCATATTTATAGCTGCTTTATAGTGCACGTTCTACCGGCTCAGAACTCTCAGTAGGAGCCTCGTGAATTATAGCGGACGATATCCGGGTGTAAAAATTTTTCGCGCATTTCCTTTAAAGAGAATTGCAATGTACGCATCATTTGTCGTAGGACTTTAGCAGAATGCGTCTTTGGCCATTATCGTTCGCGTGTCCATAGTGCTTTCGGATCATTGCCCCGAACGGGTCTACGCGTTCGATGATTCAAAGGCAGTTTAGCAAGCATGATTCCCCTCGATCTGGAATTGGAGGGCAGTAGAGGGACCTCGGAACTCGGGATGAGCATGGACTAATGAGGAAGAAGTAATACGCCGATAGATCCAGACTCTGGCCCGGGAATAATTTGCTGCTCGGCGAATTGGAAAGGGCGGAAATTCGGGAACGCTAACCCCGTGCCACGGCGATACCTGATAATTGTAGCTTTCGCTAATGGAGAATACGGGAGAAACGTGCTCGCCGTGCACATTCGATCACAAACTATTGCTATTGCCTTGCCAGCGTAATTCCGTATTTAAGGCTCTGGTTCAATTGGGTTATCATTGGTCGATTGACTCTTTTACGGCCAAGGGTATTGGAATTTGATTCCCGTGGGATTAGAAGTTGCAGTTACTGTCCAACTACAGTGTTTTTAAGCAGTACACGTCATTCTGTAGTAAATGCAATAGGGATGATTGAGGCAGATAGGAAACACGGTGTGGTGACTGGAGTTAGGAGTGAACAGAAGTAGCCTGGAGCGCGATTCTTCCATCTTGCAGTAAATTTATCCTCGGGCGCGTCATGTTACACGAGGAGCTAAGGGAAACGAGGAGAATGGCGAGCTTGTTTTTCCGCCGCGCCTTTTGCATCGGGGAACCTGTAAGGAATAAACGTCAGTCTTTTTTATAATTCTTACCTCGCAACCTGCCGGTTCCCACTGTTCTTCGTGACCTCGTGTACATAGTTTCGTACTTGGCAGAATTTATTGTAAAGGATTTCCGGTGGATTCCAAATGAAAATATACATTCATTCGTCACAGATTTCAAGACAGACGGAAAACATTTATCAGCGGTCTTTCACGCGCTTATTTTACATGCATTTCCGCAGGGTAGAAATCAACTCGACAATTTCAATGCTATTTTTTGTGCACGTCCGGCATCTTGTGAAATATTGAAGGATATCGTTGGAGATGCGGTGGGAAAAGCTATTGGCACTTTCCAGGGCGATTACTTACCTTTCCATTAAGGATGTCCGGCCATCAACTCGCACTACGCCAGTTGTAAAACGCGAGAGTGAGGAGAGCGTGTAATAGGTCCTTCTTAATAATTCCGTATCACTTAACGAGTGGAGAGAGCGAGAGAGCTCTTTGAAAAATGGATGGAACAAGAGGGGCGGGGCGGAGGAGGGGGAGGAGGAGGAGTTTAGCGGGCGGTGCAACAAGCGCAAAAACCACGGGGATAATTTAATGCAAACTTTCAGCAGCGGCTCATTAGAGAGAGGACAGAGCAGCCAGTGGCAGTAACTCGGCTAATTTTGCAGTCACCTCTCGCGCCCGCTTTTAATTAGTGCTCGGTTAACGCGACTACTACCGCCCTCGACGCGTTTTTGCCAACAAAAGTATCTCGCCGGATACCTCGGGTATAGAGATTGCTGCTTAACGACGCGAGGGAATAACTCTCCCCCTCGCCAGCCGAGTCAGCCAATTTCTTTAGACTTTTCGGAAAATGTAGGGATCGTTAGTATTCGAGAAGCTCGGCTCGGTTAGCATAATCAAAATGGAAAGTCGGAGCTGGCAGGTGCTTGAATCTTAAACGGAACGTGAGCCAGCGTTTCAAAACCGTCGGCGCACTTGAAGAAACAGAGATAAAATTACAGTTACCTTCAGTATTTTTTTAGATTCTTGGTTCACCGTATGCGTAGAAGTGACAATAAGGAATATAGTATTATGCAGTAATGAAAACAGTTTAAAGTTTTTAAAAAATTGTGTTGGGCTTGAGTAAGGATGAAACGAGAGCAAAGTGAGGTCCTTTAGTACAGAAACCCTGAAGTAGAAAATTAAGAAGAATATCCGTGCGTTAATTAACACAGTAGTGGGCAAGAGGGTAGCAAAGCAAACGGCCGTCTCGGAATCCCAGGCTTGGCCGGAGTTGGCTCAATTCCGCCGAAAAGTAACTCGAAGCCCGCATTTCCCGCCTACGCCAATATACATACAGTATCCTCGGATCTGCTGGGTCGAATTAGGAGGCCAAACAGACGCCGGCGTGCTGGCCGATGGAAATGAGGGTGGCGTAATTAAAAGTTTAAAGCTGACGTACGCGCGAAATAAAAATCAGCCCCAGTGAATTGGACCTGAAAAGACCCTCTCGGCACGTACATGTGTGTACCGGCAGCGGCAGCCTTGATAGCATGTAATATATGCTCCTGGCTATGTGGCTATGTGAGTACGATCAAAAGCGCTGCATGGACGTCAGAGAATAATTCCGCTCTTGCTCAACTAAAGTAAAAGTCTCGCCCTCTAATTCTTGGCGTAATGGAATCGCGGCTGAAAGCTCACTTCGCCGAGGAACGGATGAAAAAAAAGGATGCCTCGAGCCAAGAAGGCTATATGGAAAGCCGTACATACGCCACCGGCTGTCTCCCATTTTCCAATGAGTTTTCAGAAAGGCTTTAGATTTCTCCTCCCAGAGTGCAAGGAGAATTTTTCGAAATTAACTAAATGGAATACCATACCACCGTTGCCTACTATCCATTAAATATTAACTAATCAACTTGTTTTCATCTATATTGAGACTGACAGCGCCTTAACTCTGATTGGATCACCAATTAAGCATGAAAGGGATGAAGAGGGAAGCTCTGCAAAGAATTCTATATCGGGATGCGATGGGAGGAAAACAGTGCCACTCGCTAAGAAATCTAATACTCCAATTTAAAGCTGGGAGGTTACTGAAACTGATCCGTGTACTTAATTTCAACTAGAATGGTATTAAAACTTTCCTGTGAATATTTAGGCTTTTCGGATTTTCCTTTGGATTAATAAAGCAGGGTCGACATACGTGCGGGTATCAGCCTTCAACAAATTCCAACTTTGTCAGTAATTAATTAACAGAAAAACCACTCGGTTAAATTGGAGGGCGGTTCACGCAGTTAGGTGGATACTACATTTTACGGGCGTACCTTTTGAAATGGACAAAAAAGACTCGAGCGGCGAAATGCTTTTCGACCCTCCAAAAAAGCACTCTGTCCTGGAGTGAACCCATGAAAGCCGTTGCTTAAACTTATCTTCCTACACAGCTGCAAGTTTTAATTACTTTCCCGATCCTATTAATAAGATTTTTTACGCCTGCGACATTAATTGTAATGACCATGTTTACATCGTGTTCAAACGATCCTGTTTATTATCCGTGTTTGGTTGCATACAAAAGCCCTGGCAGTCGGCCCGAACGGCGAGGGGAACCACTTGAGCATGCTCTACATGATTCATTCGAAGTCTTCGTGACGTCGCCTGCGGAGCAGGTGTTGTTCAGTCCCAGTAGGCGTAAAATTTCACTTTCCAAGTGTCTGAGTGCTGGCTTAACCAAGTAATGTATGTGCCTGAGAGCAAAGGATCTCGGAATATTAATGATTCGGGACAAGTCTCCCATAGTCGAGCAGACAGTTGAACTAATTCACAAATGTCACTTCTATACTGTTGCCATGGAAAACTGGCGAAAATAAAATTGCGGAAGAAACGCATTTAACTGAATAAAACCGTGGGACCAAACGCAATTTAAACTTGCCAGGCCATAATTTCTGCGGAAAAAGACAGTGTCAGTGGTACGCAGTGAGAGGAGTAGGATAATACGAAGAGACAAAGGAAACGGGCGTGGCGACCTCTCCATGACAATTATTGTGCGCGGCTAAATTATTCCAAAGCCCCCCAGTGTCTTCTCTTTTATGCGCGCTGGAACAAGCTATTGCGGAGTGCCAGGGACACTGCTAATCAGAGAAATACGCACAAGTTTTCATTGGTTGCTGCTTATTGTTACGTGCGCATGTATAGAGTATATAGAAAGGCGTAGGTATACGTGTATTATCCAGGATGGCCGGTGACGCCCAACACGAAAGTTTATCGCGAGTGAAGCTCCCGTAGCTTGACGGTTCGCACCCAGACTGCGTTTCGGATGCCGGCAACTTGGAAAATCCCATTTTCCTCTCGCGTTGCGCTGGGAAATATTGCATTTGTACGCTAACTTTAACTTCCGCGGATCTATATTCACCTTGTTTGAACTTTGAATTGCTCTCGACTCACGTGTCGGCGCTGCTTTCCTTAGCCCCCGTTGCCAGCAGCTACTTTTTAACGAGTCTGCGGTAGTTTTAGGGCTCGCGGTTTATACTTTAATGTGCGCTGAAATCGAACGTGGGCTCTTGCCACTGGAGATACTTGTATAAACGATTGGCCGCCCGGTATCGTATCGAGGAGATAAAAAATGTAATGTCCCTATTCTAAGATCCATCCGTTCAAAGTGACCTCGCAAGGTGACGAGAAATTCCCGGCTCTAAATCAGGCCGGCTATTTTATTCGTCGAGAAGCCTGAGGAAAGCGGATGCGAAGGGGAAGAATGTCCCATACATTACGGGGGGCATCCAATAGTCTGGATAATTTCACGTTCACACTTGATTCACTAGTGGGGGTGCACTAGAGGTTGATGGCAAGGACGCAATAGTTTTTGCCGAAAGTTTATTGGCTCCTGATATAGTGGAACAATTTGAAATCTCGGTCCGCCTTAATTCCCTAATGCAAAGCTTACACTTGGCTGGGATCCGTTTAAATGGTTTCGCCTCTCCTCCGACGGCGAACGTTCCCCGGCCAAGACCGTTTGCGAGAGAGCGAGAGAAATTGAATCTCGCATAATCTGTACTATCACGAGGGGCCTATTTAAACGATTAATCAGCTCGCAGGGTTTCCAGGGCTGCGAGATATAATGCGGCCTTTGCTTGAAATAATAATAAAGCGGATCTCAATGGGCATTGTTCGCCGAGTGGGCTTATTTGTATAAGCCCACTCAATTCGGATAAGCGGCTCTCTTATTAGAATAATGCCCCCGACCGATTTGTCCTATTAATTCCCTATCGTACTTTTATCGTACATTGCTTCCCAATTCAGTACCTTCGTAATAAATCAATGGAAAGTACAACGAATCGATTAAAAGCAAAAGCATGAAACGAGTTACACGTTTGACCCAAGTTCAAAGCAGCAGAAATGAGATTCCGATAAAATTCGGGCGAAGGTCTATTAATTTTCAGTTCGCCAAAATTCTCGATAGATTTTGGTATGTCTGGTGGGGTTCAAAATTTGCAGTACACGTTTCATCGAGCCTAACAGGGATTCATACGCAGGGCAGGAATAGTGACCGAACCATTCCAAAGCGGTTAAACGGATCTCAGGTAGTGATTGCTCGGCGAATCCGGCAGAGAATCACCGCTGGATAGTGATTAGTCCCATGCGGCTGGTATCCGAAATTTCGAATCGAATTGGTCTCCGTGCTCGCCCTTCGTACCAGTGTTTGTCGTTTCCGATTTCATTCAGCCTCTCCGTATGCATCGCCCAACGAATATGGTACTGTGTTCTCCAGTCATATTTCAATTCTTGGCAGTCGCTCTGCGTTGTGTAAATGATCGTGAATGACGCAGTCTTGGCATCTAATTTCCCGAGAAAGCTGGTGTATTTTCTACGGAATCTCTTAACTTGTCTTGAAATTGCTTCAACAATCTTAACACTCTTAACAGCTTAATTACTCGGAGCGTCTTTATGGCAGCAACACTGTCACTGGTAGTTTCAGCTCGAGCGAAAATCTAGGCAACTCTACTATTGTTGTTAGACTTCGATATTAACTCGAAGTGTGCTTAAAGCAATCTACTAGATCGTCTCCAATGTATGTATAGGCATACAATTAACTCGGGGCTGATGCGTAGACAGGCAGTGGTATCGCCCAGACCTAGATTACACGTGGATTAAGTGCAAGATTAAACGTCGAAGTCTATGTCTACGAGTACATACGTGACGCGAGAGCTAATAGCCCAAGGATGAATATCTTCTCACTGGAGTAATATCCCCGGGCCCTCCAACTTTGAATTTTTATTACAACTGGAAAGGAGCAGCACAGACATTCGTCTTTGAACTTGTGATTTATACAGTACTCATATATCAATGAATATTGTACCTTGCGGGACGGCCGGGCACTGTAAATCCTAGTACAAGCTGATAAACCCTTAACATGGGGAAGCAAGCATCCTGACACGATCGGCTGCGATATCAAACAGGATTATCGGGGGCACACAAACAGATTAATTGCATAGACAAACGTTTGTAATCTCAGCCCCTAATCTGTGTGGTGTACTAACAAAAATGGCGACCGCTCAGTAAGGTCAGAATTAACTTCTTTCTTGGTTACACTGCTCCATTTTTGTCAAAAATAGCTCCTTTAAACCGACTTTCTTTAACTCCTTCCATCGAACACAGCGGGATCGCAAGACAATCGCACTAAATCAGAGTCCCCTTCAAAATCTCTGGTCTCGCTATACAAAAAACTTTATGGTTCCAGTTAAATTTATGTCACTGGATGAGCATATGTGTGAGCCGTTAGTCACGCCGGTGTCTGGGGCACCTTGCTGGTAGTAGTAGGTCAGATTTCCTCTCGTAATTGTTCGGGAACGTATAATCATCATCACGTCTACCCCTCTCATCTCTTGCATGGATCGGAGCCACTCGGAAGAACGTGCATTTCAGCAGTTTCAGCGATTCCGATTCCGAATGTTCCGGGCCACTTGTAAAGTTCCTGGTGCACTTGCTGCCAATGGCGGACGTGCAGTTCACTCGTGGGTAATTCTACCGATGTATTCGGTGGCTGGATCATTAAGCTTCCCCTCATATACGTACTCGTAAATGAAGGAAGGTCCCGGTCCAATCTTGTCCTAAAAATGTCTGGAAGAGTTTTAATTCGACCCTTCGACCCTCTAGATTAGATATTTAACGAGTTCTACTATCGCAATGAAGCGAGTCACTTTGCACTGATTGCTTCGTTGGACACGAAATGAAGAGGAATCCGTTCGATACGAGTTACCACTTAAAACAGCTAAGCAAAGTCTTCTCGAAGTAAAAGGACTAAGTAGAGGGGAAATGGTGAAATCTTGGTATTTTCGGATGGTCGATTCTGAGCAGAATACCCATGAGACGAGGGAATGTGGTATCAGGAAAACTTGCCTACTATGTGGTGAGATCTTAACTCGCGTGTTATTTCGAGTCACGTACGTCTCGTGGTTCAAGGGCCCTCGTGCCCTCCCAGCAGGCACATCCTTTCGGATAGATTCAACAGTTTGTTTACCCTTAATTTGCCAGCACTTGTCGGGGCCAACAGTCGTGTTTCCGCAGAATAAACAACCTCCTTTCTTCTTCATCCGTGCTGCTTGGCGGAAAACTTATTTCGTGGCGTGCCATCCCTTCGCATTACCTACGGTGTAACTTTGTTAGGCTTTGCGGGCCTGAGTTTGGTCTTTTCTCAGGAAATCAGTTGAAGATTCACTCTCGTATAAAATGAAGCGCTACACTAATAATTGGGGGTATAATTGCTAAGGAAGGGCAGCAATCGAAACTCGCAGATTTAGGAACGGGAAAGTTGCTAAAAACCTCGACGAGGTTTACCAGGTGACAATTGCTGATGGAAGCTAGACGCTGACATGTAAAGTATGCCGGGTGAAAAGGGTGAGCTTTCGCGATAGATAAGATTTCCGAGGCGAAGGGTGAATAAGTAGGGTTGAAATACAGTCCTGCCATGCCAGACGAGGCGGATAGAAAGTTTCGAAGGACAAACCAGTGGCGAAGAAAATGTTCGCGGGCGAAAGTATGCGTATGCGATGAGAATAAGAGTTTCAAGACGTTTAAAGTTCTACTGGCTCGAAGAAAGAGGCAAACAGTTTTAGCACATCGGAATAATAATCACCCCGAGCGAGAAATGTCATTGCATGAGGGAGAATCTAGAAACCGTATAAGAAATCACGAGTGAACCATTTGGGGGAAGAATAGTTTCATGGGGTATCGTCTTTAGGGCTTTTCCTTCACGACTAACTACCCAACTTATTTTATTTCGCCGCCATTTAGAAACTCCTCTCCTTTCACTGGGAGGTTCGCGCAGGAAGTTTAAAACAGGTACCCAGAATCCTTTGCGATTGTTGCGGGCCAAGTTCCATCCTCCGTGGGAACAATGACGTTCGGTCGTCTTTCGGTATTAAGAACGGAAAGCTTTGAGGGGGACGTTTCACTAACACTTGTCTCCCTTTCTTTCCCAACATTTCCACCTCAGTTCCTCACTCGCCTATACTTCACTGCACACTTTGCAAATAAAAGTACATCTTGAAAGAACGAAACTTTGAACAAGCGTGAATTACGAATTGCCATGAAGCGAAGCGCACCAGCAAACTAGAAACCTGTACAGAGGATATTGCGTTCCCTTCATTTCTCATATCCCATCGTCTCAATCGAAGTCGACGGTGTTGGCGCGCGATTCCAATCGATATCGGGACGAGTGATAAATCCAGGGGGTTGGATTGCAGAGCGTCAGGGCTGGTGCCGCGATGCGCTGCAAAGAGATTCCTGCTCACTGGGTATGAAAGCAGGTCGCGGACGTTTTCCAAGTCCCCGGACACTTTTAGGCGAAGGGTTCCGCGGGGAGTAAGTAATGGCGCCGGCCCAGTATTCACGAATTCACACGCGAGCGCTTCGCCAGGCCGAAAGAAAAACAGAAAAGCCGAGCGGCAGAGTAGGGAGGAAAAAGAAGTCCCAAGAGACAAAAGAGCCGGCCAAAAAGCACTGGACCCGCAGAGGTGGACGCGCGTCCCTCAATGAGGTTGAATTCCTCCGGGGTCATTCGTATGCTCGCCGCAGACGACGCCCTCTCTGTCCTTTCGAATAATTGGCATTAATCCCAACTAGCACCACTTAATTAACTATCGGGGCGAAGGTACACAATTGTTTAGTTCGACGATCGAGCTAATTCGCCACTAGAGACTGATAACTAGAGCGGGGTGGATTTCGCTGCCAGTCCGATTCCCATTCGTGATTTATGGCTTTGATTATAGAGGACTGCAATTACCGGGCAATGCAAGTGTCACCTGTATCGTACGGGATCATACGATATCCCACTGTGGTTAAGGCCCGATACGCGTATATCGGGCCTTAAAGAAACTATCTCATGGTGTTTCCCCTCATGTTCATAAAATGATACAATCATACTTTAATGAGATACATCAGACAATGGTGAAATCAAATAATTAACTTTTGCTTTTTCGAAGATTTTAATCTGCGAGAATTCGCATGTTTATGGCTGCTTAGAGGCAAAATTCTACAATACCTTTGCTCGAGCGAACAGAAGAATAAACTGTATGAGAAGAGACACGTAGAAATATACATTTCGCCTTGGAAAACCGTTCTTGTGCGCAGTGCGCTATAGTGTGCTAGTCGTGCAACGCTTCTACCTGGCGTCTAAGCCGAGCTATACGCTCACTGTCTAATTAGCAGAATGAAGGGGGGCGAAGCTCGCAGTTGGCGCCGTCTCTTTTGTTGCGCTTTTCATTGGGAAAATGCTAGAAGCAACTAGGAGAGCTAAGGGGTGATGGTAGTGGTAGTGGTAGTGGTGGTCGGCCGTATCCGTCAGTAGGCTAATTTCGGTCGGAAGTACGGCAGACTTGGCGCACAGCCATGGCAGAGCCAGCGAACACAAGCTACTCCACTCCGAATCCGACGATTCGCGATAGTCAAACAAAAAGAGCGCCGATCCCTTTCCACGAACCCCCGCGGAAATGGAAACCACCCTCCTTCCTCGGCTCCGCTTCCGGCGGAGAGTTTAAATATTGGGACATTCCGATCGCCATGTGCTACCCAACACGTGCCCATACCAACTGCGACACACGTTGTTCTCGGCTATGGTACCACGTAAACCTTGAATTCAAATGTTGGCCATTATCTTACACGATGGGGCTTTCAGCCTGAATAATACATGCCAGGACCGATAGCAGTTCGGATTAAGCAAACGAGTAGGACAAGTGCCGTTTAAGGGATACTACTCCAGTTTACTGTGTTTCTGACGCTTAAAGAGTAGTAGATTTCACTCGGATTTGTTTTCGAGTACTCGTGCTATGGTGGACTTTTCCACGAAGGTGCACTGCCGAATCGTCCTATTAATCTCTCCGGCGCTGGCAGGAAGTGGATTGCAGTGTGACGATCGTAGTATTACGCGGAGACAATGGGGCCGGGGAGAGGGGACAAGCGGCAGGGCTGGCTGGTATCGATTCTTGTAACCGCTTGTGAAAATGACCGAGAAAAGTTCAATCGTACCACATGGTTGGTAGGCCCCGACCTCATGTTTCACAAATCACTTCGCAGAAATTAACCCAGTTAGGTCACAAAGGTCTCCCTCTTGGCCATCCTATCCATTAAACCTCTCGCCACGGCTCTACCGTCCCCCTCGCCACCGCACCACAATGTTATTCCGAACTCTCCCTTTGTCCCAGTTTAACCCGTTGAAAACGTCTCTTAAACGGCTCATCGATTCGGAGCACTGTCATATTTTGCAACAATCCTTAGGACCAAACAATCGACGAAAAATGTCAAACATCGTGATAAAAGAAACTGCTTACTTCAATGTACAGGTGAGCATCTGCTCTCTCTAGTAAAACATGCAGTGAACTTTGCAATATTGATAACATACCGTCAAAGTAACGTGACTTCGAAAAGGGTTGTAAAAGGTTTATTGAAGAAGTAAAATGCATTGTAAACATTTTATAAATCCAGTTTACTATCGGGTTAACATGCTCTGAATCACAAAAGGCTTAAAAGATAGCTCGATTTTTTTTAAAACAAGTGTTCGTGTGCACGGCTTGTCGGTCTAGAAATAGGTCACTCCAGAAGGAAAGTACAGCCTCCAGCTGTTTTGCCATTCCCGCAAACACCTTTCTTGGAATTTCCTCCTCAGTGCTTAGTCAGTCCGCCGATGAGCAAAGAGGTAACCGGCTCTTTGAAGATTTTCAATCGCTTTCTGATCAGAGTCAGCTTTCTAGCGCGGACGCGTCACTGGATTTTCGAGGTTGTTTAAGTTAAAGTGCATCGTCTCATTGGCAGCAGATCCAAGAACATATAAAAAGATCTATTCAGTGCACCAGATTTCAAACCCGCCAATAGCATGGTCTCCAACACCGAAAGAGAAAAGGTGACAGTTTAAAAAATGGGAAGAATTTCAAACATTCTGACTCGTGTCACTCTCCTATCAGAATCGCGACGTGCCCCCCATGAAAATGGTAATTGCATAGGAAACCTATTCGACGAAATAGTTCTCGTTTCTCGCGCGCACGTTTCGAGTTCCCACTGGCGAATTTCTACATACATATGTATACGTATAGAAAAACTGGAGGAGTAAATAGTGAGGAATGACGATGGTTTGCGTGTTGTGTTTCAGGCCGCGTGGGTTTCAGTGAGTCGGCACCGCCGGTAGCAGAGCCGTGGTGCAAAATGAGCGTCATGAATCCGGAAATGGAAAAGCGTGTTATTCTGAACGTGGGTGGTGTCCGGCACGAAACGTATCGAGCGACCCTGAAGAAGATACCGGCGACCCGGTTGTCGCGACTTACGGATGCAGTCTCGAATTACGATCCCCTCCTCAATGAGTTCTTCTTCGACCGGCACCCGGGGGTCTTTGCACAGGTGCTTAATTACTACCGCACCGGCAAGCTCCACTACCCCACCGACGTCTGCGGCCCTCTCTTCGAGGAGGAGCTCGACTTCTGGGGACTCGACTCGAACCAGGTCGAGCCATGCTGCTGGATGACTTATACCCAGGTACTTAACCACACGCTAACTTCCTCCATCATTTTATTCCTCAGCCGCTCACCCTCGAGCCGGCTGAGTGTCTGGACCAATCATGCGTGTCGCCTGTTAATCGCGTCGCGGAACTCACCTTTTTTTTAGCGAACTTTACTGGAAATCGATGCAACCATACACGTACGTGTTTATGCTTAGATTCTGCTCGTATATAGAATATGTGTGACTCTGTGAAGTTTTATATTGTTCTTTTCTTTTTTCATACTCTCACGCAGCTTGATTCCGATTCAAATACCAATTGAGTATGACTTGAAATAAGATACTGCATCGTAACAGCACAATTACTCGGAGCACACTCGAGGAGGAATGTAAACAGTGCTGCTGCGTAGTAAGACTTGGCAATTCCGAGATCACGTAATGGTTGTTTGCTTTCTACTTCCCCAAGCATGAGTTACCAGAGAGGATGCGCAATCAGTGAATTTGTTGATGCTGGGATCGCATTCGATTGTCCTAACACCTCTTAAGTGTTATGCAGATTCCCCATGTTTCCCAATATAAACAATTGTGACGCATTAAACACAAGAACTGGCGCACGATTGGTTCAGACTGCCGAGATATGGATTTCACTTCAACGATATTTGCATCCACACCCATACTGGAAGATTGCTTGCATGCCGGCGCGTGTGTGTGTGTGCTCGAATCATTTGATTATTTCTTGCCCGAATGTACGTTGTGTTTGCCTGCGATTTGGTGAAAAGAAGTACTTAAATAAGGAACAACAGAGGTTCACGTGTGCTCGCTGAAACATTGTCGAACAGCCCTCTCAAAGTCGAGTAGAACCTCTATTCACAAGCTGCCAACTTTTTGCACCTTTATACGATTGATACTATAAACAGCCGCGATTAACTTTGCAGAGCTTTCAAAGCAAATTTAACGAATTTATCAGGATAGCAATAATTCATTATATCAAAGCTCGACGGAAACTCTGCACTCGGGAAATGAGGGCTTATTCGAAGAGAAGTATAATAAGCAATTTTGGTAATTATGTCGGGTCAATCATCATCGACATTTGTTAGTTCTGTGAATGAGAGAGGTATACCCTGCCCACTTACAAGAATTAGCAATTGGTATATTATTTTATTTTATGCAAACGCATTGCCGATACTTTTCACATTCGGGTCACCTGCTTTCCACGTTTTTGCACGTCGCCTTCCACGTCAATTTCGGGATCAATATCAGCTCGAGCGCGAACCCACATTTCCGTTATTCTCTTTTCGGAGACTGAACTCTCCCCGGGCTTATTACATGTTTGCATTTTAAATAATATCCACAATTTCCATGCACCGTTTGCTCCACTTTTCCGCTGCAGCTTTACATCGCATATAGTTGACACGGGCGTTTTTGTGGTGGAAAAGGGATTTGTTCCCTCTTCAATAACAATAATATTCATCTGCATTCTTCACGGATTTCGTCACATTTTTGAAGCTGTCGGGGTAAACCTGTCCCCATTGTAAACCAGTTTCAAGCTATTGGGTTTCGATCGTAAAATACTCGTGGAAACGCCGGGTTGGCTATGGGCAGACTATGGTTTCATTTGATAGCCAACCAGGAGGTTTATTGGGAGAAACCCTCGAAAAACTTAGTTGGATTCACTATCTGGCGAGATTGAGTGAGGGCAACTTGGCAATAGCATCATTTCTATTCGACAGCATGAACAATTCCATATTATTCAGGCGATTACATTCGGAAAAAAGAGCCAGTCATTTTCGGGGGGATGGAAGGACCTATCTCGTTAAATTATTCACCGGCGCTTAATCCCCATTCACGAGGGATGAGCAGTGTGCAATTACGAGTGGCAGATTTAATCTAAATGTGTTTGCTCCCGCTCATTTATGGCGGCATTAACATCGCCTCGCCGTTGCGAAACCCCAGTAATTTGCTCACGGCCCTGGTGTTTCGTCTGCTCAACTGGGTGCAGCGAGTTTTCGCCAACTATGACTGGCTGATTCATCATTCACGTAATTCTATCAACCAGTATGAACGCTACAATGACCAATACCGCATAATCCAGTAATGTTAGCTTCATTGAAAAGCCCTTTTAGGAAAGTCCAATCGAGAACGCGCGAAGAATTCCTAAACCACAAATATTATTTTTAGTATTGCGGAAAAATCTCTTGTCATTTGGGAGCCGCATTTGAAGTAGGAGAGATTTGGTCAATTGTTTTCTGAATATCCTAAATTGAATGTATGAAGCGACGCGTCGCGACGGAGATGAAATGAGCTGGTTTCCCGGTACTTTTATAAGCGGATTCTTTGCAGAGGCGCACTTAGCCCTGTACAGTGCACGCAGGACTATTGATTTACAGAAAGTGGCACGCTGCGAAGCGGACAAGCGAATCTACTTTGCTACACTCCTAGGTTCCACTCGTCCCTCAGCCAGTCTCGCTCTCTGCCAATGGAAAGGGGGATGTAAGCCGAGCCTCATCATAAATTTAGCCATCTCGTTCGGTATTACCCAGTTTTCCTTCGGATTATCGCCCTGTTATTCCGACGGCTATACGCGTCACGGTCGCGGATGAAAAACCCAGCGAATCCAGCTAATTTCACTGTTTAACTTAATCGACGAATATAAAACTTGTTTGAGAGCCGGATATTTGACACGCGGGCATTTTCAATCCCATCAGATTGCGAATTAACGCGACGGAAGGCAATTCTGAATTAGCGCGTGGCTCGATGAAAATTTTACGAGGGAATATCGAAGTGGCAAAGCGCGCGCTGTTTGAACGAACAAGGTCCTTCCATTAGACTTAGCAATTGATTGCTTCAGACAAACATGAGCGCTCAGCTGACAGTGAAGTTATTCTCAACTTTCAGCTATAATTAACAAGCCTGCCCGATCGATCGCTTCTTTAAACGTGTATTCCCCGTGATGTCGGCCTCCAAGCTTTTTTCACGAGGACATAGCCAAGTGCGCCACTGCTTCACTGCAGTCGATAGACTGTTTAAAAGCCAGAGGCACACGCGCAAACCATATTCAAAGTCAGACTTCTCGAGGTGGCAAAGTAAAAGCCTCGAAAAAACCTTTGGATTCATAACTCATATGTCATGTAAGGAAATTAGCACATTTCCATCTCAGGATTGCCATCACCCGAATGGCCAAAATGGCTTTGGTCCGGACCGCGCAGGGCACTTACATGCCATCATTATCCCATTCGATCTGACGGCACAGGGTAGGAATACATATGTGGGCCTGGGCCGAAGTTGACCATCATTTGCAGCGATTGCTTTTCGACAGCGGGGATAGATGGACAATTTATGATAAGGCTACGGCTTACATACATCGGGGATACTCGTGTCTCGAGCCTCCCCCTTGGCCCTTGATTAAATAGCGCTGATTCCTCGACAAGGGTTCTCTCCCCCCGGCGATTTATTCCTCGATTTATCCTCCCGTAGATTTATTCGCCACTCTTCCCTTCGTCGCGCGAGGAAAACTTAATGAAGTTGATGAAGCTCGATTCTATCTCGCCGCATTTTGATCGAATGCTACAAATAGATCCGTATCATTAGATTCGCCCGATTGTTTTCGCTATTACGGTCAGTCAGGTGTGCTCGATGGATATTGGAGGACGCTCGCCTCTCTTTCTCCCTCTCTTCGACAGAAAACTCGTTATTTCTACCCCAGTTGCATTCTTGATGATATTGGTGTGGCAAAAAATTGTCCCCCCACTAAATTTCCAAGCATGTCTTCGCAAAGGGTCGTTATCTTTATTTTCACGAAACACTCAGACCCTAATGAGAAAAAGTATCTTTCCTCCCAGCAATTTGAATGACCAGGATGCGGTCAATCAAGCTCTTGACTTAATATCGATACGATTCTTACACTAGTAAAATCAATACATAAAACCAGTCCTCGAATATTTCACCACGTGTCCACAGAGTACAGTTAATCTGACACTGGCGTCCAAAAGGAAATCCGACTTTCCATCCAAAGCACCGTCTACACCCGGGAGTACCACCCAATGAATTATACACAGGACCCCAACATCTCCGGCTCCCTTAACCCGAAATTATAGCCGTCCTAAATAACACGGAAGCGCCCTCGCATGCCCCGCCGCGTAACAGGATCCCCTCCACCGTTAGAAGCTTATGTTATCATGTTATCTGGCGTCTCGGCGAGTATTTGCATAAGAACATTTCGAACCTTCCATAAATCCTAGTGAGGCGGAGAGTTCCGGGAAATCCAGCTTCGCCTTGGGCAATCTCCGCTCGGGGGGGAGCGAGCGGCCAAGTGTGCTGCTGCGAACGTCGGCGGCGCAGGGGATGCAATAGTTCCAACTAACAGAGACAGAAAAAGATTGCAAGGGGATGGCGGCAGTTGGGGGGAGGAGGAGAAGAGGTCATGTTCTCGGAATGAAATTCCACTTTAATCGGGCAAAAGGTTCTCTCTCGTCACTATCGATCGGGCGCGGGGACGCGCGGCTACAAACAGCAATTACGAAATAGAAGCTCGCGTTCGAGCACACCGAAGGGACTACCTCGTGCAAGTTAGAGGAGACCGCCTCGAAAGGGCGGCAGGGGCGGCGAAGGGCCTCGAGCTTTCGTGCTGTTTCGCCGGCTGTAAATATTTAAAGGCCTAATCTCCTTAGTCTCGGCACCGACGCCTCAAGAAGATGCCCTCGCAACTCGCAACAGTTTTCTCCGCAGCCGCCGGCAAACTCCCCGTAACTTATGAACGAACACGCACAGCAGCCGAGATTATGAGGTCTGTGCGTGTGCGTAGACAGATCGTAAAGTGCGAGGGACCGCGGTCGGAATATGAAAAATGGGGGAACCATATTCTGCGTACAAGAAATTGCAGATTTATGAATTATGAATAGCCGCTCTTGTCTTAATTATTATGTCGTTTATCGATCGAAAGTTAATACGCGATGAATCTTCCATCGGTAGAATACATTCATATAACATGCAAAAGGGAAACAGGTTTATCTCGAAGAAAGATAACTGCGCGAGTGATGAGTACAAACCTGCCGAGTAACCATGTACATCTGTAGTTCTCCGATAAGACAGATCAATCATACAGCGGTGAAACCCATCGACACCGGATTGTCCTGGCATGAACTTCTGACGTTTGCCAATTAGCCGGATTGACATGCGAGCCATATTGGAAAATGTCTGCTCGGACTAGTTGCAGGGGGATCGCAGCGATTAGACCGGCATTGTTTCTGATGGTTCGTCGGTAACCTTCCGAGCGATTGACTCTGTAATCGCGTCTACCGTATCGAGATCGGATCACGGGTAGATGCCCCTCTGGTTTCCGACACTCGGCGTACATCGGATTCACCGGAGTCCGCTAATGACCAGCCTCTCCCTCCCAGTAATATTCTAATGTCCCCAGGCATTCCGTTCTCCATGCATTTCGCATCCTCTAAATTCTCCGAGTTCCATCGAATTTAATCGATTATTATCCAGCCGCGATCTCATTCTTCCCCTGCGAGTGAAGAAACTCGCATTTTCTGCCTCGACTCCTCTCGATTCCTTCCATAATACTTGCTCTGCATTGCAGAGTTGTTTCGATCGGCTGGAATGCGGCGGTCGGGAAAGAACCGAGGAAACTCGGCGTCTTTTCAACGAAATTTGACACGACCACTAGTTTCCGCGGTCGTGTTACTTTCCAAAAGAGTTTCTAGCCGGGCGTGCGAACAGCGTATAAGTTTCTGTAATACACGTCCAATCCGAGTGTATTAGCTGCGTTTCACAACTTTATCCCAACTGGGAACAGCGAGCGGACGAGAAGGCGCGAGGTAAAAAGCTCGAAAAGCGGAGGATGGAGGGAGAAGTTAGGAAGCCTTATTTACGAGTTACTAAACTTTCTTCATATCACTGTTTACTTCCTCTTGTTCGAACTCGCCGCCATTCTATCATCTGACAGCCCTGATTTCACGGCGGCACCCTCTTATTTTTGACCTTTTCAACTTTTCCCCGGCCGTATCCCGGCTGCTTCAGCCGCCCCAAGATAAACTCAAGAAGCAGAGGGGTTGGATCCCTACAGAGAGCGAAAGAGGGGAGCTTTCTTTTTGAGGCAGCCAGAGACTTGAAGGAAGCTTTGCAATTTTAATGAGCCTTAAAGGCAGTCGATGTACGTCCATGGGCTTCGTGCCAGCCTCATTACCTTTTAATTCGATAGCCCGCACGAGCATTATAAAGCGGATGAAATCCAAGGCCTCATTAAGATCGACGGAAAATTCTGATGCCTTCCTACCTTCCCAGCGCCGTGCATACTCGAAAAATCAATCAAGCTCTCTCTCTGTTACATATTTAATATGGGGAACGTTTAAAATTTTCAAATTTGTAGAACTTTATTGTACATTTAATTGTATTATTATACACTTTATTGGATATTATATTATTTATCGCTCTTATTCGTATAAGCAAACGTCACTAACCAAGGCTAGCAGGAACATAATTGAAAGGTTGCCGGCTGTGAAAAGCGCAGCATTCCGAACCTGCTCAGTTATCGGAACAAAGTACGGATGCGCACACAGAGCCGGTCTTCCATTGGATACTCGTCGCAAATATTTGCCCCGCCAATTTTCCATGGACAGGTCCGACCAGTTTGCGGTTTGATCGATCTCCGGTGAATGGGTCTTACATTGATTTTCGCGTGTAGGCCAGCCGGATTGCTCCGGGCTCAGGGTGATCTGTTATTTGCGGCCGAGCACACTTTTCAAGTGTGCTTTTCGTGCTTCCATATCGAGGCGTTGACAAGTCTTTGGCAAACTATCTCCCTGTAAGCCGTTCGTTTGCTTTGCTTCCTCGTTCCTATGCAGATCCGTGGCGAGTGCCGATTTCGGAAAATACGCTTCCCTCCCGTTCTGCCCGCGAGCACTGCGGCATGGAATTTCAATTGGCTCCATTGATCGGGCGGCCGCGCGCCACCCTACAACGCTGCTGTATCAATCAATATTTCATAATGGTCCAGCAGCGAGTTAAATTACAGAATGGTAGAATCGAGGCCGATGAAAGTGACCCGATTCGTTAATTACAACTACAATCGGTGCATTCCGCCCCGCGGAAAATATAGACCTTGTTAATTGCGCGCGCGCTCTATCTTCCTCTCGGCTGCGATCTAATTTTTAATGAAACGGAGCCTCGCTAATCGCAATTCACCGCTCAAACTTTCCCGACTGAGATCCCCCAGTTCGCAAATAGACGGCTTGAGTTGAGATAAGAGAACCTGGTGAATGGCGGAGGAGGCCGATTAATTTTCTAGGGAGTAATAATACCTATTATTGCTGTGCGTCTGTTGGAAAACAAGTCGCTATACTCGGAAACTCATTAGCCCCCACTCTGTTTAGCTCGGTTACATACTAGCCCTGCATATCGCCTGTAACACCATACGTCACCAGCTTAAACTCGTGCAAACGGACCATGCGACTTGCCTAACATCTAGGTTTCCATGAAACAAGGCCAAGCTATGCAGTTACCATTAATCTAATTAGAAAAGGAAAAAGTGCTGTCAGCGTCCATCATATCTTTGCATTCTGCGGCTCATTCCTGCCCTGAAAAGGGAAGGATATCAGGGCGAGCGTGAGGAATGCGGCGAATTCCATGAGAATCATTCATACAATTCCGGCGTTCCATGCCGCTTTTCTGTCCCAGCTCTCACGATACATTGTCCCCCGGCTTATTATTATTGTGCTCCTCATGCACGCGCGTACGCAATGCCGATCATACTGACACAGGCCAACCGGGGAATTAATTAGGGTTCTCTCTCTCCCTCGTTATCGTGTACGCGAGACCGATCAATATCCCATTAGAATGTCGGTGCGAGCACACCCCTTTCCACCCTCATCTCATCTTCTCCCTCCCCGTAATTCCACCTCCGGGTTAAATATACTGTCGAATTATTTCCGTCCGTCCATACTGACACTTTGCTCGCACAACAATTAAATGGACCCGCCGTCGATATGCTGCACTTGGCTCGCTACGTGTATCTCGCAAATACCAATACGTATCCGCCGTTTAATGGACAATCAGCAATTAAACTCTCTCATATTTCCCATTCGAGCAAACGTTCCTCGATCTTTGCCGCAAGAAAACAGTTCGGTGCACGATTCCCAATCTACAGTCTGCAAGAACCAACTTCTACTCTATATACAGTTAATGGCTGTTTAATTTGTGCCTGCTAGTTAGGCTGGAAATAATTTGTGCCTGCTAGTTAGGCTGGAAATAATTTATTTTACTGGAGGGCTGGAAATAAAGTCAATGAAAATTTAATTAAATCGACGTGCGGTCAAAGCCCATTTGGAAAAGAATTTAGTCTGCGAGTATACTTGTTTTGTTGGCTGTCGACCATCGAACGACCCATTGATAGTAGTACAGACCGTGAGGAGCGGCCCCTTCCACCATAGACTGGCCTTATTTCCATAAACATCGCTACACCGACGGACAGGTCGACACAAATTCGATTCCGGCTTTCAAACACTCTCAGCCGTACGCGTCCTCGACAATCAACAGTCCGAAACCGGCATTGGCTGGCATGACTCGCATGCTGTTCGACAGTGTCAGTGCAGTGCGTCGTGTGTGAATGACATTGCCCGACTGCCCTGACATACAGAGAGAGAGAGAGAGAGGAAGAGAGAGCGAGAGCGAGAGCGAGAGTGCGAGAGCTTTTTGCATGCGCTTAATTGGGGAAAGCACGATGTCATCCAAGTGCCCCGGTGCCCGAATGAACAAGGAACGAGTGGAAGAATGTCGGGGCAGGAATGGACGGGTTAAGGAGAGCGTGGAAGAGTGCGAGAGAGGAAGAAAGAGTTTCGTAGGTTACGAATAACTGATCGTTGTTGCATCCCTCTATCTTCGCCCACGAACCGCGCATCCTGTAGCATCGGAACACGCAGGAAACGCTGACGGTCCTCGACAGGTTGGACCTGGACACCGAGAAGCCCACCGACGAGGAGCTGGCCAGGAAGTTCGGCTTCGAGGAGGCTTACCGCGATGGCAATCTATCGTGGTGGCAGAAGCTGAAGCCCCAAATCTGGTCGCTCTTCGACGAACCTTATTCCTCCTTCGCAGCTAAGGTTCGCACATTTCCCACTCTCTTTGCCGTTTTTTGTATTCCTCTTCCGCCTAAAGTAGAGCTCACGGCAGCCGACGCGCTGCCTCTGCCGAAATGGCCCAATGTGCCCTGCGAGAGTCTGGCTATTTAAAGGGATTCCGCAGCTCGCTTCAACACAGCGTTAAAAGTGCACTCCCGGGGAAAAAATGTATAAAGCAGCGTGCGGTAGTCGAGAACAAAAGTGGCGTAACGAAGTTAACTGATAAAGTTACTTGGAACGTTTTGCAACTCGTGCCTGTTGGAGAAGTTCCGCTTTGGCTCGTTGTAGAATGTTACACGTGGCTTGGAATCCATTGTCCAAGTAGAAAGTTGGATAATCCAGAATTGATTATTATATCAGGAACTTTTACTGGACGCCACTGAATAGTTTAGACGGGCGTTTGAAATAGTTTGTTGGTCGCCTATTAGCCCTCGGAATTAGAGTAAGATCGGGCGGGGATAGGCTAGCAGGGTTGGGGTTGGAGGATTGGAGGGTGAAGGTATGTACAGAAGGAACCCGCTTGCTCGTTTCCAGATAATCAGCATAGTGTCGGTGTTCTTTATCTGCGTGTCGATCATGTCGTTCTGCTTAAAAACTCACCCGGACATGCGAGTGCCAGTGATCGTGAACCGGTCTTTAAACGCGGGCAACGAGTCCTCCTGGGGAGTGGACAAGACGCGCACGAACGTTCACGACGTGTTCTTCTACATCGAGTGCGTCTGCAACGCCTGGTTCACAATCGAGTTCCTAATCCGAATCACGGCGAGCCCGAACCGCTGCCTGTTCATTAAGAGCTCGGTGAACCTGATCGACATGGTGGCCAACCTGAGCTTCTACCTGGACCTAGCGCTGCAGCGGTTCGCCTCCTACCTCGAGAACGCGGACTTCCTCGAGTTCTTGAGCATCATTCGCATCATGAGGCTGTTCAAGTTGACGCGGCACTCGTCCGGCCTGAAGATCCTGATGCAGACGTTCCGCGCCTCCGCCAAAGAGCTCACCCTCCTCGTCTTCTTCTTAGTACTTGGCATCGTCATCTTCGCCAGTCTGGTCTACTACGCCGAGCGCACCCAGTACAATCCGAAAAATGACTTCAAGAGCATACCGCTCGGCCTTTGGTGGGCCCTGGTCACTATGACCACAGTCGGCTACGGGGACATGGTCCCCAAGACCTATGCCGGCATGTTCGTCGGCGCCCTCTGCGCCCTAGCCGGTGTGCTTACTATTGCACTGCCGGTACCCGTCATCGTTAGCAACTTTGCCATGTACTACAGCCACACGCAAGCGCGTGCCAAACTGCCGAAGAAGAGACGCAAAGTACTGCCAATTGAGCAGGCGAGGGGGGTGCGAGCGCCAGGTCCACCGACAGGTATTCCCATCAACTTATCTACAATCGTCCAATTCGATTAAACGACCAGACACCGCCAATCAAATTCCTCGGGGACGTAGTTTGAGGTCTCCATTTACAAATTGACATGACGCTGTCGTTTTATGTCCGATCGAACAACTTACTATCACTATTAAAGGATACTCTTGTCTTTTCTGGCGAACCTTCTACATAGATATTCCATTGTAATGTCTATTGGATTGGGGAAGCCTCTCACAAAATTTATCTTCCGGTGTGCTCCAAGATCGTAAAGTGATCGCGTTGCCGGAAGGTAAACAAGAAATGCATCATTTACTGACAGGTGGCGGCCCGCCCGGTGGAGGTAGAGGAGCAGGTCCACCAGGAGCTCCCTTCCCTCGTGGCAGGCAGCAGCCAGGTGGAGGCTTTCCAGGAGGGGGACAGTTAGCACACAGAATGAACGCTATCAAGACCAACCGCCCTAAAGACCCCTTTGCCAAAGCAGGTAAGTTCAATGAGAGTAAAAAGTGGCGTAAAATTGAAGAAATCGAAGTTTATAAAAACGCTCCTCCTTGTTGAAATGAAATTGAGAAAGCTTAAACGGACAGACTTATTATTATTGGCGGATAGAGTTTCCCCAAGAGCACCCATTAGTATATTTGTTTTCCGTTCTTTTCTGGTACGGTGGGTTCTAGAGGAAGACCGGACGTTCTCTAACCTGCTGACCAACGGGACCAAGACAGCCGGAGGTTCGGGCTGAGGGATGAAAATCGAGACACTACACTCTGCACTGCCGAGACGCACTGCGACTGGAGCCAATCCAGTCGAAGGAGGGACAGGAAAGAGGTCAACGTGGAGGTCAGGTCGCGAGGTCCACGGATGGATGTATTATATCACCCAATTATTCCTCTCATTATCAATCTCCTGGCGCTCCTCTCTTCCCCGCCCCCCTATCTGTCGCCCCCGATCCCCCCGATCCCCGATATCTCGATTTCTAGAACACAACCCTCGCTGAATCTAGGACCATTTCCCTCAATCTCCCCCCTGTCCTCCTGTTTTTGCTACTAAACAAGCGTCTGACACCGTTTAACCCCTCGACACTTGCTGCCTAATCCTCCAAAGCGTGCGCTCTCCGTGGTAAATATGGAGATCACTAATTCATGATCCCGGAGAATGAGTGTGTGCGGTTAACTGGCGGGAGATGAGCTCGTTCAGGCTTGTTTCACGCCCTCGTTGCCCCCGCGTAGGTACTCTCCGGCTAAAAGTTGCTCGCACGACACGGCTCGATCCGGAGTCCAGATACCATATCCGGTTAGCTTAGTTGGAGGAGCAAGGGATTATCAGGCCGAGCTCCCTCAACGCCTGGAGTTCAGTCTGTCGCGTGGAAATCGCCGCTTCGCGTGAGTTTCTCAACTACCAGCTCTCCGCCTGACCAGACATCGGACGCGGCTCTACCGGCCACCGATACTCTGTAGCCTCGGGGAACAAGAGCTTCGCCCGAATTCTGCATCAGCATACGTGCCGGAGGTTCGGACCAGCTAACTTTGAAGGAGAGAACGAGTCGGAGGCGGCGAAGGTTGGAGGTATGCGGGAGAGTAGCCCTAATTCGATGATCAAGAGTCGCACATTTCCATCCCCCTGCTTTCTCAGCCTGTTTCCCTACTTTCCGCCCTGACTTCCATCTGTTTTCCTCGCAGTCCACCCGAACCCCGCCGCTCTCCTCGTCGCCTCCCCAGCCAGTTACCCGACTCGTTTATCACATTTACGTCCGGGAAAGCCTCCCACCGCCTTCCGCCGCTGTCTCTCCCTCGTTCGACTGGCATGCCAGTCTCTCGGAGCGCGTCATTCCCTCCCGCCAACTCGAAGAACACGTGACGCGAGCGAAGGGTGTATCTCAATTTACAGCCAGCGGGAAAGCTAGCTTTCAAGGGGCGATGTGGGGAGCGGCGTGTTACGGCTGTTACACGGCCTCGACATCGTTGGAATCCGCTGAGTGTGTGATTACTCGCTCGTTTGACGCGGCGGCAGCGACTCGTGAAAGACGCGAACTTCGATTTCTATGGGGTGCTTGACAGCATTCCACCCCATCCAGTTGGAAGTCTTGGGAACTACCTTATTACATATATGTACTACCCCGAAATAAAAGATTTTCTTTTATTTCCCACTGTTGCGCGATTTATTGGATTGCGATCGGCAATGAATGTTTAAGTATTGCGGTCGTAGGTTCCGGGATGTTGAGTGCGAATAGGTAGCGATTTGAGTAATGGAAGAGTTACTCAGTTGTTGGTTATCGGGCGTAGAGACGTCGCTAATAGAATTATCCAAATCCTCCTTCAGCTTCCTGAAGTAGATCTCGAGAGCAGGAGCTCGAGGGCTGTCTTATCGCTGGTATATATATCGTCGATTCCCTATCAGGATTCTTGTTATCCGTTCTCCGAGGGTTTCAGCGAGATCGGAGATAACAACGGGTGCTTGAGCCCCGATCGTCATTGTTGCGCTTTGCATACTCATCGTGAAGGAGCCGAGCTCCTCGACGGATCGACACCCATCCATTCTCCCCTGTTAAATCATTCCAGATGCGTCTCGCTTTGCCGAACAGCATTATTGCCCGTCCACGGAATTGGCAAGCAGACGCTGACGGGCATTTTTTTATCGCCGCCCGACGACCCGCCCGCTAATTTTTTTGTCAGGCCGCCTGGAACTTTGGGCCGAACTTTGTGATCGATTTTATATTTGTCATTGGGTGATTTCAAATGGATTTATTGATGAAACGGGATTGTTGTGAAAAATTCTCAATTCAAGCCACGTTTTGCAAATAAGTTTACAATAACTGAGTACACGTGTACCGAAGTAATAGCCAAAAGGATTGGTTCATCCCTGAACCAGAGAATAGCTGGAACTTCTTATATCCAGCGGTGTTTCTCAAGCCACCAAGTGTTATTCTGGGTAAACGCACACAGTGGTTGCGAAGGTCACATAGTTTAACGATGTAATTCAGCAGACCGTAATCTTGTTCCGTAAATACCGGGTTAGCTCTGATGGTATTTTGGAAGAGCGCATCGTGCTCCGTGTATTTGGCTTTGAGAGCTGCACTGCCATTGTGCCGATTTTTGACGGCATCAAGCCACGCTTATAATTAGATCAAAAAGGTTTCCTGGCTCTTGAAATTTCTGTGGCCTGCCGCAGCACAAATTTCCACCTGTGATTCATATTCTGCGATGAAAAAGCCTCAATGGAACAACTTTAATTCGGAAGGAATTCATGTTTGGTCGAGAACAACTCCATTCGTCGAATGCTCAAAAAACTTTGCTATTATACTAATAGAATTCCATACATTGTTCCCTTTCATCCTGTTCATTACAGTTCGTGAACGAGGACCGAGGAACCTCATTAAACGCTTTCAGGCCGATTTAATCCCTCGCGTTAATTGTTCGGCATATTTCTTTGTGATACGGCTGCTTTGATGTGAGGATTAAGGTGAGAAACTGGCGGCGACCATATAATTAGAATAACACCAGACACCCTGGGTGTGGGTAAGTGTGTGGCGCGTGTCGGTCGTCGGGGTGTTTTCAAAATGAGCCGAGAGCTTTGAGGCTTTCGGGATTAAAGGGTTTGCGGTTACACAAGGAACAGAGGAGGTTTGGGTATGCAAAGGGATAGGACGAGAACGAGAGTGAGAGTGAGAGAGGGTTTGTAAGGTGCGACACATTTAGTAGGAGGCGAAGTGATCGAATCGATCGTGATCCCATCGTGGCGTGGAAGTCATACGGCGGCGACCTCATTCCTCCCTTGCTTTGATTTCCACCCTCGACTGCCTTTCATCGGCAGCTCTCCCTTTTCTCCCATTTTCTTGCATTCGCCCGGCCTCCTTGAATGGAAAAATCAGCAGTGCGCCCCGCTCTCCAATGCAATCACCCGCCGTCTGAAATACGCCGGTGCGTGCGATTCGCCCGTTTTCGGTTAACTAGTCTCTTTGAAATCCGTATCGAGTGATTCCGATTCTCGCGCGATTTCCGCCCGCTGTTACCCACCCATTTGCCGCGGATTCCTCTGGATTTTTATCATAATCGCCGATACTCGCTGGTGTGTTAATGATCTGGCATTGCTGCGCTAGGGAGAATATGATGACGGTGCGGTCTAGTTACCGCGAGAGTTGGTGTTCTTGTATAACTTCTGTGTTCCAGAAGCACTTGAGAGTTGGATTCCTTTTTTCACAATGCTAGGAAAAACGTGAAGCTTTGTTGAAAAAGTCTTGAATGAGAATTAAAGTCGCGGTTTTTTATGAATTATTTTCGATTCGTGTGAAGTGAAGGTCGGTTTAGGGTATTCTGTGGAACCTGAAGAGCCACTGTCGGATTCGCCGAGACATTCTCATTTTTCCACGCTCTAATTGTAAGTGCCATCTCCGGCGACGTATTAGTTCGGAATGGCGGTATTTTCCGGGTGAGATCTCAATGGGGTCTGGGAGGGTTTCTCGGTTCACATCGGGCGGCGAAATTCGTGGGAAGAGTCCGCTTAAAGTGATGACGATTCAAGCACTCGCCCGATCGTTTGAAGTCCAAGTTGCGGCTGATCATTTTACGCGCCGCCAGCTGAAGAACAGTTCGGCCTCATTGTGCCGGATGACGTCAAAGTGGACCGAATTTCGTGCCGTCGTGTAAATGGAAAGGCACCCTTTATGCCCCGTTCTCTCTCCTTCGCTTCTGTTGTCGCTTCCAACTTTAAAATCCCCGGGTGTCGTATCGACATCTCGCTATTGTCATCGGCGCTGGCTGCGATTCTTCTTGGTGCCAGTGATGTATCCATCATGTCTGAACTTTCATTGACGCTCAACCGATTCGTCATCCGATTTCGAACCATCCAACTTTTTCATCCTGGCGTTGAAACAGCATAATTCTTCAACTCTGGAAAAGTCGACATTCATTCTTTGGTCTCACATTCGTCATTCGCGTCGTAAGTGTTTGCGGACAGATTTAATTCTTCTTTCTTAAAATTTATATGATAATTTGGTACTTCTCTTATTTGAAACAATTAACCTTAAAGCGTTTGGTATTCCAACGAACTAACATAAGAAAACCATTGATAATATAAAATAGTCGATTGTCGAATTCGATTGACCAACGAATCCGGATATTCTGACAAATCAGTGATAAACGGAGGAAAACTGCAGTTTCGGAGTATCCTGCGGTATTTGGATAGTCTAGTTTTTGCTTCCATTTTCGACTGGACATCCTTGTACAATCGAACGTTCCACGGGGACCGATATCGAGTCACTGCTACAGTTAACCGTCGATGGTTGGTTTACACCAGCTATAAACAAAACCATGCGCCTGGCTTCTAAATTTGCCTCGCGATACGATATTCCCGAGAAGTCCGCGAGACTGTCTGCAGGAGAATGCGTAACGCGAGTGCGATGATCGCGGGTTCCGAAATAAAACCGCACGCGTCTGGTGAATTTCATTGGTCAGGAAGCGGGTGTTTGTCCAATAATTAAAAAACCTATTACTAACAGCTCATGCGATAAAAAAACCTTTGAACGAGAATCGAATAAGAAATTTAATCACCTCGATTTTACAGGGGGCAATGCAGTAATTTGTATAAAAACAGGGTATTCATTATAGTAGCATGTGGAAAACGAATTCTTAACAAACATCGAATGTGTGTAGAGTAAATTTTGACACGTGGGCCATGGGATTTTTAATAAATTCATAACCGCAAAATAATATAGGAAAATAAACCGAGATTGGAGCTGCAACGATCCTTTGCTGGAATCATTGAAAATCGTAACGTGCGGCAGAGGAAAAACGGTGTGGGTATGTATTTTTCTCTATCGTTATTTTCCGGATAAATCCGCGTGCGGACAAACGTACAGTGGACAACAAGTCCACCTAGTGCAAAGGAGGCCAATCCGGCGATAAAAAACAACAGAGTGGCAAAAAATCGAGCGAATATAAATCATCGGATGGAATTTTTCGTTGTTACGAGTTCTAGTTATCCGTTTGCGATGTGCCACGCGTTTCGGCTCCGACACGCCAGCACAGACGCCCCCGTTTCCAGAGCCTCTGCAATCCCGGCAGAGTTTAGCTGGAATTGTACAGTAAGCCGGGAACCACCGGTGTCGACAGAACATTTCGCTTGCAAATCCGATCGACAATTCAAAACCGCATAAGTTAATCGTGTCGCGGGTTCCCCGCCGATTTCGCCTCCATCTCCGCTCGCCGACTGTATAAATAACGAGTTAGAAAACTCCGCAGACACACCGATGCAACCCTGTTCTAACGCTCAAACTCTCCTCGTTCACCGGCGGATTTCCGTCGCCGCATAATGGACGATTTTCAGTCTGCCGCGCGCGTTTCCCGTAATCCTTTTGGGTCATTATGCAGTCGATCGGCGGCAAATGAAATTATCGAGAAATTATCGTGCGGAATGCAAAATCCGCCCGGGTGGTTTGTGCATGAGCGATATTATCGGTTTAACGGTTTACACGTGTCTTCGTTTTTCGGTGCTGTCGTCCAACCCGAAAGGCCCGTCATTAAAAATTGACAGGGTAAACGCGTGAGGTGAAGGTTAAAGAATATCGTGCGAATTTCGTTCGAATTCAGTCAATAAGATATTCCCCTGGACGTCGAGTCGCATTTCTCTAGTCCGCACGAATCGAAAACATCCCAATAAAAAGTTTCAACTGACAGAAGCCAGTGGAACCAACAGAATACGCGGAGCACATTTCTTCATTTTCTCGGGACGGTCGTTTCCCGAAAAGTGCCGGCATCGGGAATCATAGAAATCCATCAGGTTAAGAAAGCACTTTGCGAAGGGCAGAGGGAATAATGGTGGAGGCAGATAACGTATGTGACGTATTTATTAAAGCCACGCCGGCCCCATAAAACCATGAGAAACAGAGTGACGGAGTGTCGAATCCTGTAACAGATGGGTCATACACTTTCAGGATAAATTTCTTCGCATTCGACAGGATGCTCCTTTTTCAACGGAGTTTCCCAAGTTTCCCCCACCACTCGCAGGTTTCATCGCGTCCCTTCTCACAACTTTCTTTACACACTCACGCGCTGCTTGCCACCCCGAGAGGTCTCGTTTTTATTGTAACTTCGTATAGAAAATTGGGGCGCGTCCGCTAAGGGAATGGTCGAAGGTCACGCACATAAATATAGAAATACTTTCAGCCCTCGACTGGACCGAGTGAAAGGGCAGGTCCGGGCGGGTATTCTCGACAAAAGTCATATCAAACGGCAGAAATATCGCGAAACGTCAATCAATCTATCAACCTATTCTCGCAGAACTTGCTTACTTTCCGTGGAGAACATTTTCATCGGCCAATACTGAAACAGATTCAGCAGCATATTCGATCCAGTGAATAAGCAATAAAGGACAGGCACGCACGACTGTTTACAGTGGCAGATATTCCCGATGCGTACTCGCGTAACTATCGACAGAGAGACACACTCATCCCCCAAGTCGTGTAAAGAGTTAATTGTGCTGGAACGTGCTGCGGAGTGCCGGGGTATAATACATCGGAGAGCGCGGGAATAATGTCGTTTACGTTTCGTCAACATCGCCGGTAATTAATCCAGGAGTATCGTCGCTCTTGTGTTTCCCTAGGCTGGTGAGAGGGAGCGTGTAACTGCGAATGACTTGCTACACAAGTGGTAAATAGAACTGTAATACCTGTTTCGTCTGCATTTTGCAACTAACATAGATATGGGGTATAACATTAATTCGTTCTCATATCGTGCAAGTTGTATGTCGATAGTCCTTCCTTTCTAGCGAGGGTGGGAAAGGAGGGCGACGTATAAATAAGCGCTGGCTTCACACGCAGGTCCGAATTTCAGCGATGGCAACGGTTGATGACAACGCGTTCAAATGGCTTTTTCCCCACTGATTGTTAGTTTTATTGCGGCTAGCAAATGGCGGGCGAGCGGAGATACGCCGGCCGATAGCATGTTCTCGCTGGAGTTCGAAAGGATTGATAAGTGCGCGCGCCCTGGGTAAATGGATCGATGTAAATGTAATTTCTCGGCGTAAGTGGGTCGACCGAGTCCTTTTTTCTCGCCCGTGACGCAAACAACCCCCCAAGCCACTCGCCATGTCGCTCGAAAAGCTCGGGCGATTTCTCATCCACGGGCTTCAGGAGAGCGTATTTCGCAGCTTGGAGAGGAGTTGCTCGAATTTCGGCCACTCCATTCCGATGGAATGCCGCGGTCACTTATGGCCGGGCAAGCGTCATCGGCGATGACCTTTAACAGGATTAGCGCGATGCTGCGACCTTTCGAAACTTTCCCGAGTGTCCGCAGACTCGCCCGATGAAAAATGCAACAGTTTATATATTCGCAGAAGCAGCCGAGAACTCAGTGGGACGTGCTGATATCGAGTGGTCCACACCGGCTTCCTGAATTTCATCTGGTACTATCCCCGAGTGCTGGCATGTTTTTCTAACCCTCGTTCCCGAGCCCCTCACAGTAATCCACCTGAAACTTCTTTCGCGCCATCTCCCGCCCCACTAAAGTTAATCACTACCGACAGTAATTGAACATTGCTCCAAATAACGAAAACAGACAAATCTAATACTCGCACGAACACTCCAAACCAGTCATTGCGAATTCAAGGCAGTCAGGGACCGAAGGCTATTCTTCCTAGGAATCAATTTTCCTCGTTAAACAACTTTTCTTCGTGCACACACTATCGACGTAGCAATGACAGCCGCCGCAACAGTGGTACACATTTCACTCAAAGGAAAGAGAGTACCACCAAGCGCACGTGCGCTTCAAGTGTCGAGCAAGGAAACGCGAGGGACATGTACGCATCGGAAAGCGCTTGGCGAGGAACTATTGACAGTGGCTGGCTACAGTACAGTACCTGCAGACGTACGCTTACAGTCAGGATATCGGACCGAGAGTATGAATATTCAGGTGAGTCTGTAGAGCGAGCACGCGGGGATAATGCGGACGTGGCCGCTATTGATCGGCGAGCAAAGCAAGCATACGCGCGCGAATACAGAAATAGTAGGGATTCGTAGGGACCTCTACGAAATCGGGCGTCGCAAATAAATGGTCTGCCGGTCTGGGAGCGCGTCCCGTCCTCGCCGCGAACACGTGAGAAGCCCGCCAATATATATTCCGAGATCGATCCTGCGCCTGGATATAATGCTGCTGCGCGATATACTAATACGCTCGTTCACGCGATCCCACCCGCTCAATATTCAATGAGGCGAGCAATCGGTCGACATGTTCGCCGCGCACGCGAGATCTTGCGGTGAAACTTGTTTCAACGATCGCTAAGCGGAGTTTTCAAAGTCTCTACTGGAAGGTAGAGAAGCGAGCAACTTTTAGTCTGGATTGGTACTCGAGAAGATTAACAAGGAGGCAATATCGAGCATTCCATGTACGTCTTTGCTCCTGCCATGATGTACCGTGGCTCGGAAAGTATATGGGTGAAGTAAGGATTTTCTGCACATATTTGAACTCAAGGATTTTATTAGGTTTTAGATGCTTTTTTAAATTGAATAACTGTTTCGATTTTCGCGGTAAATTGTGGAGGTTATTGAATACAATTTGCTGAATTTTTATCTATGCTTGTCTTTTGTCCTTTAGTACCTTTTTACCCAACACGTTTCAAATTCGTGCAGATATCCATACTCGTAGACCTTGCTCTTGCATCGTCGGCAATTGTGGTTTCTGTACAATCCGGAGGATTCTGATTCAATTGAAATTCGTCCTGCGATGCAATGGCAAGTGTTGGAATACCCACGCGAGCCACGGTACATGCAGGCGATGTGTGTGCGAGGTGGGACGAGTATCTGGGTGAGAACCGGCATACAGATGTCAGAAATACATATCACGACGTAAGCCTTTCGAGAGGATCATTATCAAGAGGAAGCGCGAGCTTCTTCACACGCGTGGGATCGTACCGGCGCTCCTGAAACACCTAGGGTTGCCAATTAACCACCTTCCTTTACTCCCCATCCGGGAAAGTCTGTCAGCCGAATTCTGAACCACCCAATCAATGATTTCAATACACCAAACAACTTCCAGCAACCTTTCCAATATCAATCTCACATATTACCTGCAGACTTTCACTCTGGTTATCCCAGCAAAAATTTGGCAACCCTGACAAGATCACTTTCCCGCAGAAGAGCGCGTAGTTTGTCAGAGAGAAGAGGGGGAGGGGGTGCGGATGGTGGACTCTCTGGAGCAGAGGGGTCGAACAAATACACACAAACACACACACACACGACAGCACAAATGCGTACGCACGTACAGAAACAAGCACGCGTGAGCTACGCACAGAGACACTCGAAACGAGAGAGAAGCTTCTGGTGTACATATTCGTGGTGAACGGCGCTTAACCCTTTGCGGCTTGGCGCCACACGGGGTATGGTGTGTTGGAGCTACGGCAAACGAAGCACCGCAATTTTGCATGGGATTCTCCCCTCGCTTCCCGCCCCCTGCTCCCCCCGACCTTCAAAGCTACCGATGCTCCGGCGTATTAATTAACGTTTACCGACACGTGCGCGTTGATTCGAGCGCGTCCCATGCACCTGCGTTTGTGTGCCTGTCCATCGGGTTTGCGTGTACGTACGCGTGTGTGCTTGTTTGTCTCTCTTTCTGTGTGCTGAAACATGCGTGAGCGTAGGGAGTGTTGAGAGAGAGAGAGAGAGAGAGAGAGAGAGAGAGAGAGAGAGAGAGAGAGAGCGGAGCAACTCACTCTCTGGGCTGCGCAAACCACCCTGTTTACATGTGGCCGTTATCGGCAATAGGGATTTTAATGATTGAACTTATTCAGTACAGGACATTTAGGAAGGATTCCTCGGTGGAGCATTTAACCGGTGGGATCCGGTGACCCGAATTCAGCTTGTTAGAGATCTTAACAATTTACGTTCGGGGAAATCGTTAGGCTGATCTGTGATAAGAATACGCCTATCGTGGCATGCACGCGATCCGGTACAGTGAACCCGTTGAACTCGGATGCACCCGATAATGAAAGCTCCACCGCAACTTGCTGAAAAGTCACCCTCCCCGCCCGAATCCCCTCACCTACCTCGTCCCTCCCCTCTGCACCTTCTTCGCCCGCCCTATTCTTTCGGGAGGGTTTAGGACCAAGATTTAGACGTATTGTGAAGGGCGGCAAAGTAACTTTCAGCACTGAACAAACTCCAATTTTCAATTCATCGATTTCGATGTAATTGGAACGAAATGTTCTACATCATCATTGTACAGTGAATGTTCAATTCGCCTGTTGCTTTTTTGCTCTCTTATTATTCCAGTTCAATTTACAATAATTTACACCGGGATACCTCGTGAGAAAGGCTACACCAACCGTTCGATCGTGGCGTTTGTTCAGTGCCGACGGAGAAATCAAACGATTCATATCTACCCAGCTACAAATAGCACCCGAGGCATATTCCCCCACCCACGCTCTAACTGTAAATGGTTGTGATTACATTGACCACCCTACTTAGGCTCGGAATAATCGGGTCGAGATAGCATTTACGACTTACGACTACGAAAATCGGATTCCCAGGGTCCTAGAGCATGGGCCCAGAGCCATAATGAAGGAAGCCGCAAAGGGTTAAAGGGCAAAGGCTCACGCATGAGGGGAGAGCACGCTCACCGGCAAGAGAGTAACACAATGTACCACAATCACGAAAATTACTATGAGACGTAAGCTAATATGAGAGAGAGAGAGAGAGAGAGAGAGAGAATGAGAGAGAGAATTATGTGACGATTGCGTATCGTTGCTATGAGATGACGTTCGTTGACCACCGCCCTTTTACACGTTTTATCGGTCCTTTTGACTTTGTAGATAGTCATGTACGAGTTTTCTTACACACACATACATACATACACACACTAACACAAAGATATACCGACACTGAAGTCAAGTGAAGTGGATTCACGGAGCAACGATCTTCGTTGGGCTCGTTTTTGATCATCGATTACCTACCGCTAATCTCGTTATGATTATTACCCTACACTACCATTTACGATTACGTAAACGATAATTTAAGGGGAAAAGTGCTCGCGAGCATGCGCACACACAGACACACACAGAGACGACACGGACACGAACACGCGCACAGACATGCGTTTTGCCAGTCGTGTGGCGGCCATTGTGTCGGATAATAGCGTTTACTATAATTTATTCTTGTAAGAAGCGTCACACTACACATCCGTTATCGCGAGCTGCGTTTTGTCCCGCGAACTTCGTCCGCACTTTCCACGAGCAGAGCTTGTCCATCTTCTTCGTCAGCGATGATGATTCACCCCCGCTTGCTGCTCGTACACCTTGGATGACTGATATTGCAATAAGTTAGACGAGCGCGTACCTTCCTGGTGCGCGGAAGAGATAGGAAATGGCGACGGCAAAGGGTCTCGAGTTTGTTGCGAAGCTAAGAAGAACTTGCGGCGAGTGAACGATTTTCGAGCGGGAATGCTCGGCTTGCAAATAGAGATCACACAGCGTAATTATAATGCCTTAGACGGCTGGAATTGGAGGCAGAACGGTAGGCCGGCAATATGCGTTGCAGTACTTTTAAAAATATTCCACTCGATTCTAGTGCTTAGTTTATCCGATAATGGCGAGAGCTCGATCGAGAATCGTTCATTAGCCCAGCAAGCTCAAGCTTTCCAACTTGGCAGAACGACGCGGGCAAATCAATTGCCCGTTTCTATTTGATTTGAGGAATAATGTCTTTGATAGGAGAGTCCTCTACGAGAAGACCAGTTTGAATGGGGAAAGCAGAATGTTAGAGTTTTCTAAGGCGCACGAATGACTCTGAGCGGGTCGACGAACGCTTTGATGGAAAGCGCGCCCAATGATGATGACTAGTGATCGCGCAAGGTGCGGACGAGAGCATCGAGATACGAGAGTACAGTCGGACGGCGAATTATAGATCTATTATTGTAACGAACGTTGTGCGCTGCGTTTGCGATTTAAGCTAGTTCGTTTGTAAATAAAAACTATTTAACTCTTTAACATACTGGCGTCGTTTCACTGATGCCTACGACACCGCCCGAACCAGTTCACCGTTGATTGACATGAAATATCAGTTCTCATAGAAATTGGTCATTTGGTCGACTATGACCTAGAAAGTACAAGGATAGAGCTCTGCCTTGACATGTCGTTAAGTTATGATCTTGATATGTGTAATCACCGCAGAATGGTGCGATCACATCCTGATACCATAAAACACATCAAAGTACAATCAAGCATTGCGTGCATATAAGTAAAGCAGATATGCATTAATATACACTAACTTTGAGTGCAATATCTGACAAATATTAAAGTTCATGCTAAATTCATATTCCTTTTTTTATTTAGAATACACTTAGCATAATTTGTAGAGTACTGTCCTAGTTTTATAACTATTTGATGTCAGTATATGCTAAACCATACCGTTAACGAGAATATGAGGACTGTACAGTTTGAATAGTGTGCTATTGCACTTGGAATGGGTACAGAAACGACGACACTTATATAAACGTCTGGGAAACGAGCGAATTCGCCAGACATGACCCGCATCGCTTCCATAGAAAGCACTCTTCCGATGTAGATGAAACTTCATGTGATTAAAGCTACCCGGTCAGTATGAAAAGCAGCCGCTTATATTCGCATCAGGACTGGGAGAGCTAGCGCGGCTGACACATAAATGGTAAGTCGATAACATTCTGCAGAGAAGCGGAAGCGCCAGCGGAGGACCATTCGAATTAGCCGAGGCGAAAGTTCCAGCGAATTGAGGAAATTTAATTGGTTATTTTCGCAGGCAGCAGATTGGCGCCGGATAATTTGAAACGCTCTCCGGGTTGGCCACGTAATTAGGGCGACGCGGCGGCCTACTAGGAAAATAGAGACGAGCTCGGGCTCGGGCTCATGGTGAATTAGCCTCTTTAGACGAATGTTTGATTATCGTGCTCCTGGTTGGCTCCACCTCCTGGATTTCCATTTCTTTCTTCGCCTCGTGGTAGTGCACGTCCGATGTAATTAGCATTCTTCCCTGTCCTAATTCAAATTCGATTCTACCGAATCTTCAGTGAAGCAGAGTCAATTAATGGAAAGGGGGCAGCTGAGATTTTCTATGGTTTTATTTTAAAAAATGCCTTAATTTATACGTCCTTGTGTATAATAAATTAGGGTTGGTCGCGGCACTCTGCTTATTACTATCGGACCTCTCGAAAGTGGGGCGTGACGTATTTACACATGTGGCGCATTGTCAGGTTCCGCTATTTACAGAGTGTTCACGCCAACGATGGTTATATCGTGCCATCCTCCGGTCGACCAAGATTTAATCTCATGAATTTATACATAGGCTTTTGCGGTAAAAAATTCTTAACAATCGAATCTGAAAATCAAGTAACATTCACTTGACAAAAAACGAATACATTGAATATAATACAGGAAAGTTGACTTTCGAAGCTTTTACTGGAAGACTTGAGTTTTACGGGAGACTGGAGGATAGTACGATATGATTGAGCAGTTCGCATTAAGGGCTTTTCGTGGCTGGAGTGTATTTGCGGGTTACACGACGCAGGGCAATTGTTCGTACTGGAGGCACATGCCAACATTGTCCTCGAGGGTGGTGCCGGTATCCATGCCTGGGCCGAAGGCCACCCGGATGCGAAAGGGCGTCGCCCAAGTCTCCACGCGGCAATTTCCCTCCTCGTCGAGCTCGTTTCGATCACACAGCGAGCCGCCGCAGTGCTCCAAGTTGCAAATTCCTGCACCCTCGTTTCCCGGCTGGAACACGGAGACGCTTGAATTAACGCTCTCGTCTGCACGAGCATTCACCCTTCGGGCGAGCTATCGGGAAAATGCTCGGGCAGGTTTTCAGTCCAACTACTTCATAGTAGGATATTCCCTTTACTCCAAGGGTGAAATCTTCGTTACACGAGACTCACGTCGCGTCTCATATTTTATCCAATAACCTTCGCTAAAATATCTTCTTTCATTATTTGTTTTTTGTTTTGTTTTGAATTTATTCACCGGAGTTTTCTTGCCATCTAGGATGAACAATGTGCTTAAGTTATTCCTGATGGCTGACTCGTGTAAGACAAGGGCTTTGGTATATGACATCGTCAATCAATATCAGATTCCCTTCCGATAGAACACATTATTCTTCAAGCTCGGCACTCTGGTGTACCCGTGGCTGCGGCAAACATTGAATATTTAATCACGCTTTATGTATTCGCTGCTCTCGTTAAATCGGAATATGATAAAATCGTCCATATGACCAGTACTTGAAGCAGAAGTATTGAATTGTTGGAAAGGTAGAACCAGACATGCATTCACCACGAGGTATCAGATTTGAAGAGTTATGAGATTACGAGTGGTGTAAGTCAAACTCAATGTAAGATTTATTACAAATCTATTGGCTCTCTTACCACGCAGCCCTGTGGGGAAAGGAAAAGGCATGATGGAAAATCGGCTTTCCCCATTGAGTGTGACAGTAATCAATCAGGATTGATGAAAGGCCGAAAAGACAGGGTATAGGCGTATAATATCGTATTACGGGGCAATGGATTACGCACTTTCTTGCAGACTCACTGGCTACCCGTAACGTTAATACACACTGACAGTGACAAAGAGGCCTGACTGAATCTCTCATATTTGCCGTCTCCCTCCTTAATTCCAACTCGCCCGGGCAAAATTGATTTTAATTTCGCCCCTTGGTTAATCCGGCTCCGACTATACGTCTACTCTCTTTTTGCGTCTCATTTACTTCAATATCCCGCGAACCACTAGCTATTAATTATCCGCTAAACGGGCAGTAAATTTATTAAGAAGATTTTATACTTTCGGTGGCCGAAATATTATGCAAGAATAAATTGAATACCGTAATGAACTCCTCGAAGTCACAGGGAATGAGGACTCTGTCTCTACAGCGTCTTTGCAAGTTACTGCCGCCAGTGCCACCAGTTCCGCCAGCTCCGCCAGTTCCACCAGGTGCATTCGAGTCGACAGGAGGATCCTGGTCAGGTCCACTTCCCGATCCCTCGAGCGCGTCGTCGCCGACCGTGTTGATGTTGGTGGGTGCGTTGGTCATTTGCATACTGGAATTGGCCGGATTGTTGGCGGCGGCGTTCGAATTCGGGATGGCGGAGACATTCTGCGGCGCGGGACGCCCGATGCGGAAGGAGTCGGTGGTGCAGGGGGCGTAGGCGATGCCGCACATGCCGCGCTCCTGGCGCGTGCAGATCAGGTAATCCTGGTTCGCCAGGAACCGCCCGTTCGGCAAGTAGTTGAGGCTCCTCAGAGTGCCGTTCGGCGAACGGAAGTATTGGAGGCAGCCGGTGGGCGCGCGCTGCTCGAACCCCAATTGCACCACCCGCATTTCCCACATTCGGGCCTGTAATCCTCGAGGCAGTCGGAAGTTTAGCTTCACCGGCCCCTCCTCCTCGTCCATGTCGATGTACACTGCGTACAGAGATATATTCGATGCAGTGCTGACACGTGTCCGGCACTTCGCTTGCTTCCTGATTGTCAGTGCGTGTGTGTGGGTGTGTGTTTGGAGTTGTGCTTGGAGCTCGGTGCTGTCAGGGTAATTGGAGTTTGGGAAATTCTCGGGACGAGGGACGATTCTTAGATGGAAAGAACTGTCGAGTCACTTACAATGCTGACCGCTGTTCCATCCGCACATCCGAAAGGTGCGCCTCCCACTGATGATTTCCATGACGTCCCCGTCACACACGCCCGTCCTTATATTGGGTTGTCCCTGCGAATGGAATCAATAGGTTCTTATCGATCCCTCGCGTGATTAGTACCAAAAAAGTAATTACTCATTTTCAATGTTTGGATTGGCTCATTTCATTCCACTTATACATAACGGATTTTAATATGATGTTTCATAGCACGAGCCAACTCAGCATCGCGAAATTATTTAGGAGATGACTGGCTCGAAGCGCCAGTTAACTTTCAACTCGACTTCCCCGGCAATCTCCCCGAAGCCGCTTGGAGGTGCCTTGGGATAATTCATTTAATGGTTAAAGCCGAGTATCGCAAAACTCAGTTAAGAAAGCGGACTGTTGATGGCGGTGAATCGACGGCAGAGCATACAAGAGTGTCGCTTGCGAAAATCACGAGTCATCCTCGGAAAATAATTACTCTCCTTTAAGCTTAAGTCGGACATGCGATGGCAGGCGGCTCGGAGGAAGCTCGCTTTATTCCCGCTCTCCCTTGAAAGGCCGTGCGAGCGAAGTTAATCACTCCAAATGAATTAAGATTGCTCGTCGCTCGAGCACGCGCGCTCGCGCTCTCCTGCTTCCTTAATCTCGGAGAGTCGAGTACCTCGAATAAGCGCGCGGGCCCTTATGCTCACCACCCTCTTCATCCACGGTCCCGACAATACACTTTAACAATCGGCGAGAAGAACCTAGATGAATTCTGCCTGTCGAGCAACCGTCGAGCAGCCGGAAGAAATGACAGGCAATCGGCCTGTCGAGCTGAAATGCGAGGGAAGCTTCTTTTTCAAATTGAACGCGACCGATATAGTATGCGTCTAACTGTCCGGGGCTCTCTGTTCTTTCTAAGCCGAGCTCGGAGGAGGAGGCTGCTCTCTCGACTCCGCCCAAAATTGCGTTCACGATGAACGACCTTATCAGATATCGAAGGCGCCTGTAATTTCATCCGACGAAGGTCGAGGAGACAGCCAGAAATAGGATGTCATATATCGACTTCTGCCACTTGCCGTCAGACGGGAAAATCTCCTTGGGGTACCAGCAATCTCCGATATCTTTCGTCTTAAGGCATCGCCAGTCGCAATAGGACCTTATTAAGTATCAGGAGACTCGGTAGAGTCTCCACGCCGAGTTATTGTTATTTAGTAAGATAAGAATATTTCATCCTTTTTGCCTCTCGAAGCTCTAAGTTTTATTTTCGAAGCTTCGTACAAGCCTCGTTCAGTTCTTCTGTTAGCTTTCGTGTTGGCATAGCAATAAATTCATCGGGAGGATTTGCCGAGGCAAATCCGACACGGAAAAGAAGTGTGAGTAGAGCTTACAATGTTGAAGTGGACGAAATCGATCCTGAGCTGGCTGACCTGCCTATCGACCTTACGTACGAGCAGCGAGCAGTTCATCGGCCAGTCGATGAGGTTCGGGAAGCCGGGACTCGTCACGTAGGTCAGATTATTATGCACCTCCTCGTCGCAGCTTGCCGTGACTTAGCACAAACAGAATACGTGTCAGTCAATCAAGTTATACACACTGGAACATTATTTCTGATTAACTAGAACATTGAATATTTGTATATGCAACTCCTAATACTCGAGCAGAAACGTAGGATCGAATATTCGAAATGGCAACGCGAGCGCCACCGACATTATGTATGTACTCGGAAATTGATGAAAATGTGTCGCGCACAAAGGAGGCGAGAATTTCATCGGCGATATTTTAATGTACTTAATATTGGATCGGCGTCCTCGTTATGCTCTATTTCGGCGGACGACAATTAGATTATTGGCTTGCGTGCGAAAAATAAAATTCAATTCGAAGCAGCAAATAAATGAGTGGCGCGCTAATTGTACAATTCCTCCTCTACCAATAATCGCGGAAATGGTTCTTCCTTCCTCGCAGATCAAAATAGAACTTGTTCTACTTTCCAACTAATTGCTTATTGTTTTATCGAGTTCCCGCGTTGAAAATTAGCAATTTCATTCCAAGAAATGGTAAAACCCACCCCACGTTCAACTTCGCTCATTTTATTCTAAAAAAAAGTGTGGATCGTGACATGAAAAACCCTGACGCAACGCCGAACGCACTCCGTTATGCGACACTTTGTATTCGAGCCTGACTTCTGCCAGTAACATTACGCGAGCCACGAAAGTGAATACAAATGGTTGGTTTATGCAGAATTCATTGTGATTTAACGAGTAGCGCCGCCTGTAATCGAACGGCGTGGCCCAGATACAGCCCTTCATCATCGAAAAAGGCTTCGCGTGCCCTATCGTTTTCCAACAAGAACAAAGCATATTACAATCGTAATAATCCCAGCCAAAGCTGTGTATTACACGTAGCAACATATCAGCAAACAGCACCAAAGAGCTGCCGTTAAATTTAGGGTCAAAATAAAATGTGCAGTCTAATCCAAACGATTCAACAATCGCAGACGTTCTCAGCGAATAAAGTGGAAATGGAGATAGAATACGGAAGCTAGGAGTTTGAGTATAACTGTCAGCACTCGGCTCGAAACGGTACTAGGTACCAATTTCGGACGGTAAACACCATTACGATCGTGCAAATGCAGACATAGATGTATGCTGCACTTGACTTTTATGGGACTTGCAGCGTCATTCATTTCTGGAAAGTGTGACGGAGCCTGGGTTCACTGGAATATACACCGGGTAATGACACCCGAGCCACCTCGCTGCCCACGGAAACCAGATTCGCGGATTCGCCGCGATTTTTACGGTGTCCTGCGCATAAACTCGCTACGTATACCGAGGAACGTTATGCATCGCGCGTCATAATTCACGTGTACCGTTGTCGTAGGAGTACGGCAATTTCTTTTCCCGTTAGCGGCTTGCCAGGAACACGGAATATCACTGGATCCTCATTAGCCATATGCAGAGGCGACTCGCACTTAGTGGCGAGCCGAAACTCTCATCTAATGCCTGGGATATTATCTCTGTATCCTCGATCCGCATCCTCGAGCTTCTCGAGAGTTTGGATCAACAGTTATTGCAGCATTCTTCCTTGGAAATTGATTCGAAAGCAGGATAAACATTTTTATCGAATCCCATTGCTTGTAGAATGGCTCGTATTGCAATCCTTGAAGATATGATAAATTGTTCATACGATAAAAAGGTGGAAAACCAACTGGAGAAGTTCTCATCGGGTCTCGACGCGATATCCAAAGCCGATTATCAAAGTCTGTCAGCCGAAGAAGATTCTGTAGGGAGACGGGGTAGTCTGGGAGGATAGTCCGCCGTCAGAGGGACTCGCTAATCACGTGACGACGTTCCGGGCAAGGAGGCCCGAGTTCCGATAATGACTTTTCATTCAGGCATTCAGGGGGTCAAGAGCCGGCAGCCTCGACGACAGCTCTATTCACCGTGGACATCTCCCTCGGCCACGCGTCAAAGGAGTTCAACGGGGAACGTTAAACATTGAGCGAAACCTCAGCGAGGAGCGCGTGTCTCGAGCTTAAATAAGAAGAGCGTTCATCCCTTCGTGGAATCCCTGAGTTCCGTCGCCAGATTCCATGCACTTTCGACCCTCTTAGTGGGCCCTCGCCACTCGTGCGCACCTGATGCTTGTCACCGGTGCTTCCTGGATCACTGCCAGGATTCCAGCCCTACCACTCCGCGTCGCTTCGAATTTTTCCCCTTCTATCGAGCGGAATGAACAGATCATATCCATTAGGTGGCTGGTTTCACTCACTGTACACACCGATGATGCCGGATCGATCGTTTGTGCATATTGACATTTAATATTTATATCGAATCGAGACGTCGCGTGTTCGTAAAGTTAGAAAGGCGTATCGAGTATTTTACGTCGCGAGGACTTCAACGAAATTATATAAGAAATTAATGTGCAAGAATGAATATCCGAACTTGAAGTGAATTTCTTTTTCCTGTTTGTCCAATAATCAAAGTCCGGCTAATGAATTTGCATATCGCGATGCTGGACTATAAATTCACCCCCGCAGTCCCAGCGCTGAGTCAAACAATGATAAGCTAAATTCATGCGGTTCGATTGCGACAAACGAAATTCATCGCCCGCCTTCTTTTTCATCCATCTTCGTAAATTAACGACACCCGGGATGAAATAAAACCTCATTCGCCGGCGAAAAAATGCGGCGCACGCTGCGTCGCCGAGTTTCCAAAGAGGGAGGAGCTTAAAGCTCAAACAAATTGTGCGCCGTATTCGTATCATTTATACGGGAATATGTAGCGGCGCCCGTTTATTTTCCTGGAGCACAAAGCCAGGCTGATCAAATGGGCAGTCATTAACTCTTTGACATTTTATTATTGAGGTACAGACCCCCTGGCGCGTGGGCGCGTTTGTTTAATGGAAAAAGTTAATTAAGCGCCGAGACCAGCAGACGACGTCGATTCGATATCCTGATATTAGACTTTTTAAAACAACTATAATGTCCTGCGTTGCTACGCTTCCTTTAATGGTAAAAGTTTCATTAGATGATATACGCGTTCCAAGTAACAATATCATTCTAGCCGAAGAACTATTTTTACGGCTTCGAAAGAAACAATTTCGTGATATTAATAACATCCTCCCTGGGATCGAACGGGGCAAAGGCGCCGGTTGAAATGTGCGCGTCCACGACGAGGAAGTTTCGTCCTAGGAATATCAAGTAGCACTTATTTCCGATCATGAAAGGCGTATTCAAATAGCACTAGAGGCACAATACTCCCCATTTGAATCTGGGCCAGGTAGCCACCGAAAAGGCAATTAAATAACTGTATAGGCACTCGCGCACACATGGTCCGATCCCAACCGGCTCGTAGCTCATGCGCGCACCTCATACTCTCGTTTCACTGTTCCTTTTCCACTTCCAAGGAGAACGTCGGCGATCGCGCGTTCAGATCCCGCCAAGCCGGGCAACCGGGTACCGTTAGCTAAAATCGACACTCGACGAGAACCAGAACGAACAGAGCGATCTTTCGATATCAAGCGTTTCGCGCGGGCCATCCGGGAAGAATGCTTGTCCCGCCACTTTTTCTCCATCGGCTATTGAACCGACGCAATACCTCGGCATTTCTTTTCATTCGCTTCCACTCCTCGCATTCTTCATTCATTATTTTACAGTTTAGATTCCGGTACTTTTCACCCTAAATCCCATCAGACTTAAAATCTATCTCACTCCAGTTCCCCCGATTCGAGCGTCCCAATTAGTCAAATTGAATGATCCTGTTCGACGCCCTGGTTTAATCTCAATTCCCCGATACTTTTATCATTTAAGTCGCGTCCAAGTTCCACCCTTCCGCAGGATTTCCAACTATGAGGCGACGTAATATCGAATCGAACTCTGGAGAAGACGGGCGCTCCCAGTGGGACGTACTTGTGGGCGTGTGGGTGCACTTGTTGAAAATAGATGGGACGTTCAAACAGAGGGAGAAGGAAGTGGGACAAGATATCAGGGGCATTAGGGATGCGATAGGTACTTACATATGCAGCACACGCCGAATCCAAGGGCGCACGGTCCATGGGACTTGCCGCGTTGGATGCGGCACTCGTATGTGTTCATGCATATTCCGCTTCGGCGTTTGTCCTGCGATAAACACTCCACCTCCACCGGCACGGGGAAGAAGTTGAGCACTGGAAAGAAGCGGAATCATCTCGATTTATGCCTGTTCGTCGAGGGCGAGTTTCATGGGGACACATCAAATAGCCGTTTCCCCCCTCGTATTTGCGGAGCACCGGTGGTTGCAGCTCGCGATCCTTCCGGATTCGCATTAGCATCCTTAGTCGTATGTACATCACGTTCTTCCGCGGTTCCATCGCGGAATTCTATCGCGCCAACTGTCCCGTTGAATTTCCTTTGAAATTCCTCGGCAAATTCCCCGAACGAAAGATAGTAAGCTAAAAAAACATGAGGCTGCTCGAAAGATATTGATGGCTCGATGCTGCGAGAGACTACTCGAGAGTCCCCCTCACCGAATACAAGCGGTGGTGTCGGTTACTTGAAAGCTCGTCTCGGGCGCGTGTCATCCGCGCGATAGACATCTCGCCGGCAAGTTTTTAATAAAGCTCTCGCGGCAGGAAGGAACAATATCGCGGTAGTGCAGGAGCGCAGGAAATCAGAGAAGACGGCGGCGGGGTGGAGTTGGGAAGGCCGCTCGAGTTTCCGAGCGGAGGATTAAAAAGTTGAAAGGAATAAAGGGGAAGTTGGCGAGTTTCGCGCGGGAGAAGTTACACGGCGGGCTCGCTCGCACTTTCATGAATCCTTTTAAGAAGGATCGAACGTGTCACGCGCTTCGCCACGCTCAGATAGGACGGTGGGACGCGATAATCGATTATTACGCCAGCCGCCCGATCGTCCCTAATATCCCAATTATCACCGATTGTCCCTTGCATCTCTTCATTAGGTCCCCAAGGATGGCTCTATACGATGTCACTTTTCTCACAATTATCATTGAACGAACTAGGGAGAATGAGGCTGACGGGTTAGAGTTAGAGTCTTCTGGGAAGAAGGGGGTTGATTTGAGAGAAATATTCATTGCAGCAGGAGACTCACCCCTAGAGACCCGATTCTCCTCGAAATCAGTGCTCCCTTGAGCGACGGGACTCGCTTCGCCTCGAGTGGACAGCGAGCGCAGATCAGCCAAGGACCAGTCGTAACTATTCACAGGCATTAACGCGAGAAGTGCGATCTCGATGGACGTCCAGGCGAAAAGGCACCAGCGCACTCGCGTCAAGGGGTTGACGGTCGGTTTGGGGAGGAGGCCAAGAGGAAGCGGAATGGCAAGCTCGGGGATCATGGTGATTGAGGGTGGCGGAGCTTCGATGATGCTACATTCGAGCGTTTCTTAGGGCTCGAGCGCGAAAAGACGATGACCAAGTGACTGGCCGGCGGACTAGTGACCGAGAGCCAACACATGCTGGGCCCCTACTGGCCCCTTCTGCTACGGTTACGCTCCTCGCTGCCATCACCATCGCCGCTACCACTGACAGTGGTAGCCTCAGCGACACTTGACCACCTGATACTCCTCGCTGGAGCCTGGAAGTGGCACTTCGAATGCGGATACTCTTCGCGACTTTGCCATTCCAGCTCGCCCCACCTTCTCAACGATACTCCTTGGCGCCTTGCTTTTATTGGGGATTTCCGCCGGCTTATCCAACCGATAAACCTCGATTGTTTATTACACCTGTATGTGGGCTATAAATGTTTGTGGCTCAATAAATTAAATCAGCGGCCCTTGAGAGTATTATTAGAAGATTTATTGATATAGATTCTGTAAAAGGAAGGGGAGGAACCGTTTGAGATAAATTAGTGATACGTACGTTGGTTTACGCATCTTGTATGAAATGTGGTAGCATGATTCTGTGACGCCATTCGTTACCGCAGGAGGGTGTGTTGTTAAGCAAAGAAAGGATGCAGTGGTGAAAACCAGCATGACAAGCAGGATTACGCGCTCGGTCGATCGTTAGTGTCCGCGCGACTGCAAGTGCTCGAATTCACGGATATTTTCACGAATTTCTCGGTGAAAAGCTCACCCAGCCCCCAATGAAATACAATATCGAGAAGCGCATTCTGCCGAGCGATTTTCGGGATTTAACGGCGACCCATTTCACAGCTGAGCAGGTTACGAAGCTGGAAAACTCGAGAGAATACGTTAAAATCGATAGCGCTTCAAATACATACACGTTAGTTGCGGGGATCATTAGGGGGAAAAGCTGCTGTTAAAGACCAAATATAGAATAAACCGGACAACCAGCACGCAACACACAATTCAGATTGAATGTTACCGACAATGCCAATGCCACATATCAGATTCCTACCTGGTCCGTGACTCTATTCACACATTATCCGTGTCGCTGATGTCCTATGACCTATGTCAATTTATCGCGTTTCCCATCTTACCGACCGAACAGAATAGTGCGAGTACAACACGAAGTGAGCGGGAGTTAGCGAGACCTTCGCAAGTTGACGCGGCGGACGGCAGACGGATTGTCAGTCATGCGCAGCAGGTAGAAGTAAGCAAGCTAACAGTCGGAACTTTATTACTTTGGTGGGATGTGGCTACACCAATAGTCAGGTATAATCGTCAGTGAGAGAAGCGAACAATCCAGTGATAGGAATTGTGCCAGGGTAACTCGGTAAGTGAAGGTTCGCTCTCACCGCATCTCACACGGCAGAACCTTGCGTTTTTCGAGTTCAAGTTAGGTTACAGCCGCGAAAGACTCTCCGATTCATTGATCATCACCAACACATCTAGTTTACTAATGAACATTACGGAAGAACTAGCGTTCCGCACCGATCACAGTCGGCTGTGAACGTCAGATCTCATGCCCGAAACGTTGTAGTCTGATTGGAAGAGAGTGAAAGATGCAAGTTGTAAGATAGCGTCTGATTTCGAGCTTTTTCCTTTCGCGCCGTTCATCAGTTTACTTTCCTCGATGTCCGGTGCGAATTGTGCGCGTTTCTACATGCAAGTGTTGCGACTGGCATACTCTGCTTCTGAATGATTGTTGACGCGAGATGAAAAGTTCACTGGTAGACTGGGATGCGCGTACGCGTTATTCTCTTCTATTGTCTGTGCGATCTCTACGTTTCTCACGCTCCACCTGCACGCAAATTAGTGCTGCTCGATCTTGTGATTTACGTACACAGTTGATTCCTGGGGCAACGGCAAGCAACCAGGAATCCTCGAGCACACGTCTACGAAACTCATACATTTCGCTGTGCGCTCAGTGCACTCGGCACACACTGAGATTGTACGATTTATGTAAAGTTGAATTCAACTGGACAGTGATCCCAACATTTCTCTTTATGTCTGTGCTGTCGCGAAAGTTTGTTGCGTCTAATAGAAACTCTTGAATAACGGGATTGTGTAAGTACAGAATGAAACCAATATGTGACAATCTCTGTTACTAAGTAATCAAGGCAATTAACATTTGTTCTTACGGTGCATTGTTGGTCTCTTGAAGCTCGGAGATACTTCTTTAAGAGATACGCACAGTGAATATTTAAGAAAGACTCTGTTGCACGTGTTTTATCTTAGTTTGTAATGGTACATTTAAGGTAGACTTATGTAAACTCTCGTGTATCTGCCATGTACATAGATGTGAATGTTGAATTGTTTGAGCATAATGGCATGCTCAGTGTTGGTAGGGTAAGTATGGTCCTTTGAAAATTACGAGTTAAGTGTATCAAGAGTTGTAGGAATGCCAAGCACAATGATAACTGTAAGAGTTAATTAATATGACATAGAATATGATAGAAATTTACCATATAATTGCACATTTTATAAGAGAAATCGGTATATCTTTCAATGGTACAGGCGATTGATTTAATATTTTGTATGTTTTCCTTCTAACATTACAAACTTCTGTTAATATTATTTGATCATTTGTAAAGCTTACTAGGCATTCATGTTTTCAGATGTCGTGGTAACACTTTCCATACGTATTCAGCAGCCATGCAAAACTTTGATGATCTAGATATAGAGGGTCGCAACCCCTCGCACTTAGCCGAGTTGGACAAAGAAAAGGTAATGATATATGACAAGACACTTGTTTAGCAAAGTTAAAAAAGTCCTCCAAGAACCACAGAGAAACAACAAAACAAGATATATAATATTGTTTGTTAGACAAATTACATCATCACATAGTTTACACAATTAAAAGTTTAATCGTATCAGCATCTTTCTTAGTACAAGCTCTTCATCAAGGAAGACAACTGTAGCACTTAATCCTCAAAATACTTTGCAATATTAATGCTGACAGGCCGCTGGTGTAAAGTGGCTGTCAGTTGCTTTTTATGGATGTTTGTATTCCACAGGAGGAATATGACCGAAAGCGTTTAATGAGAAGTAGTGTCACTGCAGAGGATGGCACACTGAGACCAGTGTATTCTGAAACGGAAGATGGTGACATATGGTGTCACATATGTAACATTGCGCTTTTTGGCGCCCACAAACTACTCAGCCATAATAGTTGCAACCGGCATAAAATCAAGTTAGACGAGTGGCCATACCCGGTTTTATTATGGTCGAAACGCTCGGACATCGTGAAAACAACGCAGCCAGCGCAATCGACTGCGATCGGCGATGCCCTGGCGCCCGGCGAGCCGGTACCGCCTGGTATGGAGGACCAGATGACCAGAACGACGACGATTCAGATGAGTCTGGATCGGCATCGCAGTTCTCCGCTTGTTGGCCTCGAGTACCTTCTCGAATTGGTTGACAATGATTCCTGTGAGCCAAGCTACACATGTGTTTTGTGCGACAAACGTGGCGATCCTCGAACCGTGATGGCTCATATCACCAGTTACAATCACCGTATTACATACCTAAATAGACACTTTCCAACAATATCCCGAGCCATCACGGAGCTACCGCGCACCCCGAATTATAAACGCGGGGCCAACGAAATATCGGTGTTAGTGGCGAAGAAGATTGAAGAGCACTTCGGCAGACTACAGCCGCAACTCGTGGAGAAGAATCAATTCGAGAAGAACAAGATGCAGTACATTAAGAGGGTTTATCAGGACGTTCACTTTAGGTAAGTTCAGTATGACATCCCTATCTGAATCTTACATAAGAAATAACTTCTCAATTTCGCAAGTTTCGGTTCATGTGCTCGTGGAAAGTGATATAACGAAATGTGAACAAACTATTCTGGTAAATTATATTGCGATTTCATCGGCAATTCAACATGGTGTTTCCTACGTACAGGGAAACGCCAGAGTTAACGTTTATGGATGTTTACGATGTGCGATGGGTAACCCACTTCGATGAGAAGATGGCTGAAATGGCTGGTAGTAGTTCAAAGAAAGGTGAGTATATATTTTGCTCGGAAAAGTATCATTTCTAACTATACGTATAAAACTCTGTGCAATCGCCATTTCCTATTAAGAGTCTCAAAACATTGACGAGAAAGCTGATGATAAGCACTCAAAAGAAGATAAGAAAAGGGAGAAAACACCAACAAAGAAACTGGACATGAAACCAGAAACTACAAAATCGTAAGTACAAATATAATACAACTATTATACCGAGTGAAATCTCAATTTTTTGCCAACCTTTCCTGCTTTCCTGCTTTTCAGTCACTTAAGTATTTCTGTAATATACTTTATTTCAATAGCTTCAGCATTTTCGTAACAAGCAATAAAACTTCTTTTAATAATTGCTCTATTAGAACCTAAAATTCTATCCATAACAATATCAAAACTCACAGAAGACCTAACCACGGCCCCTTGCATCCCTATGCTACTTTTGATCTGTTTCTTCAGAAGTATGGAGTCATACTCTGAGAAAGTATTTTCTCTGTTTTCTAGGGGCTTCAAGATTCGTATTCTTACAAGGGATAAAATGAATATTCGTAAGCCGTTAGATAAAGACGAAGACAATGTAAAAAAGTCACCCAAACGTCCTTCGGACGAGACAAAATCTGTTTCCTCATTATCGAGTATATCTAGTAGTCCGTCGCCTTCGCGTTCCCGATCGCGATCACCGACACGAAGTCGTAAACCGCGTGCAGTGGATAAGGGTAGTAGTGCATATCGAAGTAGGACGCGATATTCCCGCGATCGTACACGTTCACATTCTCGTTCGCGCTCGCGCTCTCTAGAACCATGGAGGGAGCGTGATAAGTGGGATAAATATAGGGAGCAAATTAGACGGGCAGAAGAAACTCTCGATCGTGCATTGAAATTTCATGAGAAGAATCCTGAAAAACACCCATCCTATCCCGACGAATGGAAGAAATTCTGGAACAGGCGGTATAAAGAGCTCCAGGCAGAAGGTAAGGATCCTAGTAAGCATGACTTCAAGCCGGAGTGGATTGAATTCTGGAACAAACGGATGCGTGAGATCCACAATGAGCAGCTGCAGCAAAGGAAAGAAGAGATTAGAAAAAGGCTGGAACTACCGGAGGACAAACCCCCCGAAAAGTGGGTGCCTCCACGAAGAGAGAGATCTCCGTCCAAACGTAGTAGGCATCGGGTTGAAAGCGATGACGAAGTAGAATATGTTGGAACAAAAACAATCAAACAAGACTATTATGAGAGACACGATATTAGAGAAAGAGATTATCCTTATGTTTCCTACGTTCGCGGTAGAGGTACGGCGTACAAAAGTACCTATTATCCCCCAAGTACTTCGCGTCCAAGAACAGTGCATTATCCAACATCATATCCGGTGAAAGAAAAATCACAAAGTCCTGTTGCGGAAGAAGTAATGCCAGAAGACTTAGAAATTGTTGGTTTGTTGCGGTTGCTGACAGCTTTAGAAGGACAATTAGGCTCTCTTGGACCTAAAATAGTATCATTGTTATCGAAAGCTTTGGCTGCAGAAAAAGCGAAACCTAATTCTGCAGATGAGCTACTTTACGATGAGGAAGTCAACGTACTCTTCGAGACTGTCAAGGAGAAATTAAAAGGTCAACTGTTCGCCGGTATGATAGAGAAACTGGCAATCACTCCAACAAAGGCGGCCATTCAGAACATTGCCCAATTGCTTCACAAAGCTACCGAGAAAAAGAAAAAGATGGAAGAGGAGAAAAAGAAACAGCGTGAGCTAGAAGCAGCTAAAGCGAGTGCTTACGTACCCCGGACAGTATATCCAAGACCTGTAGAAGTTGCCACACCCAGTATCAAATCCGAGCCTGTTAGTGTCCCTGGTATTGGTACTGTTGATAAAGTTGCTATCGCTCAGCAAATCGCGGCTGCTCTTGTTGCCCAAGGTAGATCTAATGTCTCTCAAGAGGAATTAGAAACTCTTATTAATGCCGTCGTTGGAATGGCAGAAGCGTCAAAAAATTCGGATAAGCCTGTAACGACGGCCGATTTTGTGAAGGGCTTAGCAAGCGGTCATAGTTCTCTTTCACAAACGAGTACATCGCCAGCTGTAGTTGCGCCAACACTCGATCCAATAGAGCGACAAAGTGCAAGGATGGAGAGCCTGTCCGATTCAGACTTGAAAGCACTATTACAAAACTTCAAAGACTTGAGTACAAATGAACAGCACGGCTTGATAAACTTCTTGAAGAAATTAGAAGCTTCTGATTCAATTAGAGTAGAAAAGCTCAGAGCATACGTTAATTTGGGCACTGCGCCCTCATTAACAACAGGAAAGGGAAAGTCTCCAACACCAGAATGCTCGGAAAGTAGTACAAAGATAGGGCGAAATTCACCCTTTGGGATGAGGAAGAATAATCAGGTATTGGAGGAAGAAGACAAATGGAAACCCAAACTCGACATGTTTGCAAACGACGAGGACGAGGACGAGCCGAGGAAAACCGAGAATGAAGATAAGGCGAAAACGAAGATAGACTTGTCCGACGATGACGACGATTACACCTTCGAAGATATATATAAAGCAGCCGACAAGAATGTTAGTGAGAATGAAAAAGCGAGGAAAAGTTCGAAGGCGTATTCCAAGTCAAGATCGAGTTCACCCGCCTCGTGGAGCCGTTCACGTTCGCGTTCGAGGTCTCGCTCACCAGTAAATCGGTCGAAGGACATGAAAACCAATGATCCAAATGCGATACTCAATGAAACGAAGCGTCTGATTGCTAACATTATGGGTGATCTACCGAACAAATACGTGCCGAAGTCTCATTTACCCCACAGCACTGATAATACAGATCCGAACGCGACAGCAACCAAACCTATAGATCCAATGAATACTGCGCCCGTTCCACCAATGGCGGACTTTTACAATCAAAACTACATGCAAAACAATTCACAACCTTGCCCTAATCCACAAGGACCTCCTCTTACGTATCCAAACATGGCGCCACAACAATTTCAGAGTTACCCGCAGCAGCAAGTGTATGGTGGTAATCAGGGTTACATGGACAATGGCTATAATAATTATCGGGGCTATGGCAGTATGCCAAGTCAAAATCAGTATGGTGGACCTTCAGTCCCACCCAATCAGTATCCGAACCAACAGAATTTTGGTGCACCTTCATATGGCGGGCCACCAGCAGGCCATCCTTCGGGATATCCTCCGCAGCAACCGCAGCAACAATACAGCAATTACATGCCACAGCAGCGTTTCTACTAAAATAGCATTAATGCATGAGACACTGAGTTGTATTGCCGTGCGTGTTTAGGCACTCGTACCATTAATTGTAAGCTTCCAAAAGCAACTAGTTTACGACTCGCGACGAAGGTGTTCGCAAAGCAGAACAACAGTATAAATGGCCGGATTTATGAATTAGAGGTATATCCGATTTTCGCGTTGGAATGATCAGGATGCAAGTAAGTTTACGTGGGCAACATTTTTATTTCGAAGAGTAAGTAGAATGGTATTAAGTATATAATAGTTGTTAGTGTATGAATACCATTACCGTTTTTGGTAACACAACTCAACACTGGTTGTCGTGATTTTATGCATATCCTGGTCACTTCTACCGTGGGATCAACGCGGCAAATAGCTCCCGGCGTTACAAACTTGCTACACGAAATTGATCCGTACTTCACGTTGAGCTCGAGTGGACATCATTCGCAGCATATAATTTTTTACGTTTATAATCAGGTATCTTTCTTACTCGCCATGTATCGAGACTGCAATGTTCACACAGTATGTGAGTTGAACTTCTGCAGCTGTGAAGTGATGGTGTATTTTGTTATCGCAGTGTTGAATGGTACGTGTCCACCGCAAAAGTAAGTAAAAGAAAGTGACAGAAGAAAGAGTATATGTACTTTTGACTTCGACATTGTAAAATAAATTTTACTTGATTTTCAATCCATGGCACATCCATGCCCTTCTTTACTTACGTGTTATAAGTAGGCCTGATAACTAAGGCATAAGAGCAGTCGGAAATAATAAGATTATTTTTACAAACGCATTTTAATCTTCGAGGAGACATACGATTGCAGGAACAATTAGTTGTAATTTTTCAATAAAAATTGTGAAGTTACATGATATTTACTAAATCGAATGCCTACATACATCTATGAATCATAAAGAACGCGCGAAAACGTCATTTTTCGGATTCACGAAACCAGTAAACATCCCAAGGAACATTTTTATCAAGCCTTCAAGTATAACAAAAACAGAATTACAAATTAAAAACACAGTACATCATACAGTCATTATTAACCTGCCTGGATATCATCATTTAGTTCAAATTCAAGTATTAACTTCTCTAGGCTTTTAAATGACATCCACATAATACATTCATAGTTGATAACGAGACAAAATTGGGACAATTATTACTTTGTGCTTTATTGATGCAATAATGAGAGAATCGATGTATTAATACCACGTTGCTGCACAATGCACAGTGACTAGAGAATTACAAAGACTTCTGCTACTCCGCATAATTAGCACTCAGTACTCAGAGTACCGTATGAGTGTATCACAAAGAAATAAAACGAAGGACGTGGCTCGTCCGCATTCATTTCGCTGCTTTTCGCCGTAGTATACGCGCGGTATTAAGTAAAGCACGAGACCGCATTTTGCACATCATTATTTACACGTTTCTTTACAGCTCGGAACGGAGACTATCAGGCGAAACCATCTATTTCGGCACTAGGCCTCTCGTCTTTGGATAAACGGGTGCTGGAATCTGTTGAACTTTGCCAACGCTCTTAGGTCGCACGCGCGCAGACTGTAAGCGGGATTTCGATCGCAGCCGTACGCTGGACGCATCTACGTCGATGTCTCCCTCGTCCCGCAAGGCCTCTTCAAGAACAGCTTGAATCGTAGGTGCGATGGCTGGTCCCTGATAATCTAACGTTGTTCTCGCAGGCATATCTAAGTCCAAAGTAAGAATATTTTCGCCAGCATATCGACTGCCTTTACCCATAGCTTGTGCGATTCTGGCGTATTCCGACACAGGTCTCCTTGCACTAGGAATTGACGTTGGTCGTTTTATTGCCTCTATAGTCGATGGCTCAGGATCCTTCACGACCCAACAGTCTTCCTCCTCATCCAAATGAATTCGTGATAGAATCTTATTTTTCTCTTCTTCTGGGATGAAGTTTTCTATTATGAGGTACTTCAACTTCAATTCTTTCATCAGTTCATGCTGCGTCTGCTCCAGATCCCTTCGATCTCTATTGAAATCATTCGTTACATCTTCAAGTTCTTGTTTTAACACTTGGAGTTTTGTAAAGCATTTCCTCAGTTTTCTTGACTTTACATCTACTTCCTGCTGTAGTGTAGTATAAGTCTCTTTTACGCCTAGCATCGTCAGCTCCTCGTCTTCGAGCTTCTGTTGCATTTCAACTTCTCGCTTCTTGCGCTCCGCAATCTCGGTGGCTTTTTGTTCGAGTGCTCTTTGCTGTTCATTCGTGTGATCGATAATATTCTTCCCACCGCAGAGCATTTTACTCTCCAGATCTTTGATTCGCAGTACTAGAGTCTCAGTCTCCTGCTTTTCTGCTTTGAGCTGTTCGGCGATCAATTTTTTGTCTGCCTCCGCGGATTTATTGTCCTCTCCTCGACTATCGTCTGCTTCAGAATCTGATTCTGCAGTTTCATCTTCTTTCTTTCGTTTCATCTTCTTCTTTCGTCGCTGAACTGTACCCTTTTGAGCCAACTTCTCCTTTAGTCGGCCAATTTCTTCTTGATACTGTCTGAGCAATGCGTCTTTCGGATCTTCGTTAATTCTTGGCTTATTCTTGATATTCTTTGCACGATTCGCATATCGCAAAGTAGTGAGTGTTTCTTCGTAGTTGTAACTCGCAGGCCCGATATTAGCGACCATAATAGTCTTCGAGTTCCCACCCAACGAGTCTTGTAAAAGTCGAGTTAACTTAGAATCTCTGTAAGGCACATGTGTAGTTTTGCCGTCTACCAGTGCCGAAATGACATTTCCCAAGGCAGATAAGCTCAAGTTTATTTTACTCGCTTCCTTGAGCCTTTCTCCAGACGAGCCTGTTTTGCTCTGTCTCTCACTTCCAGCAAGATCAACTAAATTTAATCGACCCACCCTAATACCGCCAGTATCGCCCATGGCACCCATCTCGATAGTTATTAGAAAGATTGCATGAGATCTGGAACTGTGCTCGTTCATATTGGTCGCGCCAATAGTCCTATTTTGGTTGCCAATATTCATAAGGTGCTGAATCTCTGTTGCATTCTTGCATACCTGACTAGATAAGTCCTTGACAAAGACACCGGTGTCGGGTTTCTCTTTCAGTTCAAATCGTAAGCTCTGGTCGGCCTGCAGAAGGTCCCGAATCTCCTCCTGATAGATCTCCAAGTAACTCGCGCGTACCAGATACTGCATATTCTCGGAGCGGCCTATATGATTGAAAATGTGCTCGAACGAGCGTGGAATTACCCCACGTTTCTCGTGTTCGAGTTTAGGTCCTTCCATCGTGTAAGTCTTGCCGGTGCCGGTTTGACCGTATGCGAAAATCGTCCCATTGAAACCATCGAGGACGGACGATACCAATGGCCTAACAGTTTCTTCGTACAGGTCCTGCTGACTCGACTGCCAGTCGTAGACGGCGTCGAACGTGAAAACCTTCACATTATCACTAGTGGGATCTTCCCGTGGATGACGAACCTCAACGACACCCCTTGACGGCACGGCGTCGACGACCCGCCAATATCCACGGGTCTTCTCTTTTTCGTCCATCGGCCGGCATCGTACAACCACTTTTACGCATTGCGTTGCTACATCGGCCACCACGCTGGACTTCATATTTTTCCTTTTCCAAGCCTTCGCCTGATTGTCGGACTTCTCCATGTCGGCAACGTAATTCAAAATTTACCTCCTAGGACAAATTACACATAATCAAACTTATTTTCAGTTGATCCCTCACCCAGCCTTTCGATAATTGATCTGCCCTGGAAAAGGCTAGTTCAATCGATATCCAATACGAGTATATTGCGAATTTTGAAAATAAAGTTGAAATAGCATTTTTGAACCAAGGGTTTTTTAAGGTTCCACGTTTAAACGATCTATTCAATGTGACATTAGATAGCATCGGAAAAACATGTTCGGCAGTTCTTATTAATAAAACACGGGCCTCCTCATTCTCGCACTCCGTTGGAGATCACAAAACAGCAAAAATGATTGGTAGATTTTCCAGAGCCGTGCTATGATTACAGTGACAGGGAGCGGGTGTCAGCTAGTATTACATCGCGTGAGAATCACGAAGAAAGAGTGCGCTTACCAGATAAATTTTTCAAACCCACAGGCGAATGACAGGACGTTAAACAGGCAGCGAAGCAGGAATTTTCGGTTTCCGTGTTTGCGAATTGCCCTTCACCACAAAGTGTTGGTATTGATCCATTGTTTGCCTCTGGTAAGACTCACACCGTCAACAAGCGCTTTTCCCGTTGCCCTGTTTCCCGTATTATTGATCTTCCTCGCGAATGACGGGCCAGACGTCGAGCACGGCAGAAACTGGATATACGCGCGATTCGTTCACAGAGTCGCTAAAACGACATTCGCCCGCTTAACACCATAGCCTCGGTGGTCAACTACATCTTCGTATTTTGACAGTGAGCCTTGTCGCCTGTCCAGCGGAATATTGCGGCTACTTGGGCGTGCGCAATCGAAAACCCTTCCCATGAGTCCACACTGCTCCCCACACTGCATCGATCACATTTAGAGGCATCGACTACGAAATTCTAGATGGCCTTCCTCGGTGGCTTCATTCGAATCGGGTATCGAAGGAATCTACTTTGCCTAACCAACTTGTCACTTCAGCCGAGAGACCAAAAACTATATACATAAGTGCTTACACACAGTCAAATGTTTTTCTTATCACCGTCGACAGCAAGCCACTTTACTTTCATTCACAATCTTTCAATACATTTAAAAAAGCGTGGTAAATAGTAACGTAAAATGGATATAAAAACGTTGACAGCGCACCGCGCGTCTTACTTATTTCTTTCACCAGCCGTCTTCGACAATATTTATAACCAGCGCAATAACACTCGTGTAAAAAGCCAGAAATGCTTTTTCAATAGAAACATAAAAAACGCGCCATTATCCCTTCAAAGTAAACATGCGCATTTGCTTTATGGCTCGGCTCGTCTCTCTGAGTACTATACATATATGTATATGTACTTTCCACGTGTAACATATGTGTCCTAGGAAATCGGAGCAGTCAGCTGATTCCAGTTGCGCATGTTACACGAATTACGAAGTAAATGGGAAAGGCTTCTGCGACGGATCTCCCACACGATAGATAAATAACAAATTGGGTTTCGGTATTATTTATCGCTTGCATAACTACTGTGTATTGGCGAAACCTGACTTGATTCCCGCTAGTCTTTTCACTCGTTGGTAGCAATACACAGAACCCAAATAATTTAATTAATACTCGATCACTGCTTCGTACGATACGGGTATCAATGCTACAGTTGTGTGAATAGGTTTATTGTGCGAGGAATTGGTACGGGGACGGGGTCATCCAGTGTGGTGCGTACTGCTATTGAGAAAGATCAAATTACCCTTTCACTCGCTAGAATTATAATTGTAAATTAGTATAAACTTGCGAGAGGCATTCCTAATTGTAAGAGAGTTTTCGATCGAGGATATGACGTTACTGTCGGTGTGAGCTGGTGGCTTCTAGTGCCTTCATGGCGTGCAAGTCACTCACCTTCGGGCGAGTGAATTGTGTTGGTGGGATTTGCGGTGAATTCTTAATTTATAACTGAAAAGTGTGCCGGAAAACTAGCAAGTCCATCGTTCGGACTCCGTTACGTAAGGATATCTCTGTGCAATGTGAAAAGACGAATTAACTGTATAATTATTAAGAGCTCGATGATAACTCGAAAAAATTCTTTATTATACTACATAATGTTTGTAGGGTGAAGGGTATGATTTTAAAAGTAGATCGTTTTGCGTATCGTGAAATGTGGTGTTTTTTTGAATCGTCCTAGATTCAACAACATAAACATTCCAAGTATCAAAGGATTTAACTTTCTATTAACCAGGCAGGTTTTTGTTCCAGGTAAAATGAGGCTGTACCTGGTGGTGATCCACATTGCTTTGGTGGCAACGAATGTGTGGGTCACAGCACATTTCCATGAAGAGCATCCAGAGGATAATGAGTTTGCTGAGTTTGAAGACTTTGAAGAAGAGAAGCCGGCAGCAGTACCTATCGATATTCCAATAAAGCAGCAGAAAGAGTCTGAGCCCAGTCAAGACTTTGAGGAGGACGATGTTATGATAGTAGATGGTGATAGTGAATTTGATCATTTCCAAGACGAGGAGGAATTTGAGGGATTAGATTCAAAAGGCGAAGAACCATCTACATTGACTATTACTAAAGTGCCATTGCATTTGCGTGCCAGATGGGACAGCTTTTATTTGGAAATACTTATGATTGCTGGTTTGGTTGTATATTTCATCAATTATGCTGTAGGAAGATCCAAAAATGCACGCATGGCTGATCAATGGTTAGCTGATCACAAAGACCTCTTGTTGCAAAACTTCTCATTAGTTGGAGACACAGGCAAATCTCCCGAAGACACTTCTGACAGTGGTTTAATCAAAGAAGGAGTGTCCCACTACACTCTGTACTCTTCTGGCAGAGTTGGATGTGATTCCATGCTAATTGAGCTCAAACTCATTAACAGACAAGATTTGGTGTCTGTGCTAGCTCAACTTGTTCGACCACAAAACGATCAAGCACATATACATGTGGAACTGGCAAAGGATGAAGTCGACACTTTTGTTTTTGCGGTAGCTACAAAGAGAACTGCAATGCAATTAGTGCGAAATATACAAGATGTTAGCTCCTATTGTCCAGAAAAGCGACCGGGTGAAAAGTTTGGTCTGCCAGCGGGATTTTTCGTGATGTCCGAAATCGCCGAGGCAGTATCCGCCGTGTTGGATTCCCGAGTCTTGCAAGCTTTTGCAAAATTCGCCCCGTATATAGATTATATTCATGTTAGCGATCAGTACAGTGGACAGAAGCAGCAACAGTAAGAGAATTTGATGTTATATCAAATGTAATTCTAATTTAGACGCTTTTATTTAATATCTGATAATTGTTTTCCTATTACAGAGACACCACACCGATCAATATGCCTGATGTAAAGAAAGTATTGCAAGTTGGTTTGAATATAAGTATTAAAGGCCGCACAGCTAACGCAGAGACTCAGGAGAAATTGAAAACGTTACTACAACTTACGTTTTACTTGATCGACAAACTGCGTCGATTTAAATTATCGAAAGAAGTAGGTATTCTACTTCGATGACGATCGAGGTCACATTATAAAGTATTTAAACATTCCTTAATTGCCCTTAGGGAAAGAGCAAAGCTGAGAAGAACAGGTTGAGGGTTGAAGAGGCCTTCTTAAAAACAATGCATGCTGCCAGAGCAGAAGCAGCAGCGCAACGACGGGAGGAACGTCGTAGGGCAGAAAAAGAGCGTATTCTGCTCGAAGAGGATCCTGATAAGCAAAGGAAATGGGAAGAGAAGGAGCAACGAAGGCAGGCAAAGAAACGTGCTCCTAGAATGAAGCAACTGAAAGTGAAAGCATTATGATCCGCATTTTAAGGAATCAGTGTAGAGTTTGACAAAACTGCCCAAACAACTCATCTAATTGTATGTTAATTCTCTATTTTCATCGCGATTTGTCAACAATCCCGAGATTGTTTTCCCACCCCAAATTTCGATCCAGTACCAAGGAGAATTTGGTAAGTACAAAAGTGCTGATTTAGGTTTCGAGTTATCATTAATTCTGTATCACTTTCTTGTATGTATGCATTGAACTTGTCTGCCCTTTTTCGATTGTTGCCCCAATTTCAGTGGATTTACTTCGCGGCGCGTCGTACCATACTTCGGTATTATTGTTGTGATATAGATTTAATGCATGATAGAGACTGTTATCCAGTTTTTTCCTACGTCGAGAGCTGTTAATGTAGAGTGAAAATAATATCATCGGTATGTCTATCGCATCCATCATTCGCCACTTCACCGTATAAATTATGAACTTTCCCTTTGTCTCGTGAGATCTTCTACAAAGTCAGATTTTTAATTCCACTACAATTCCTGGTAACAAGAGATTTCGAACAAAGAAGGCTTCCAAGTATTGTTCCACGAATTCACTTTTATTTCCCTGCTTTTATTTCCATACGTTATTCGTAATTTTTGCTGTACACGATGTGTGAATCACAGTGAGTCACACGCATGCAACACGAAAGTAATTTAATCGGGGATGTTAATTTTATACTTACTTATATTATACATACGATATACAAACATCCATGTTAATTTATGGTTAACGATTTCACTCGGTCATGATATGCTAATTTGTATTTATGTTCATTTCCTTACATCTTGTTCGTGGAAAAGTCATTAAATATACTCTTCTCATACGTGCGGAGTAACAAATGTACGATCTTGCAATAACTTCACAATTTTCCTGACTCAACTATGTAGTAATAATGAATGTTAGTTTCCAATCAATAGAATATCAGTAGAGCAATGCATCGCAATGTTAATCAACATTAGATAATTCTACGCAGTCTGACACCTGCCAGGCAAATAGTTTACAACGCGATGCAGCTAACACATTGCAAGATCTCTTATTATTAAATACAATCAAATTTCTCCTCAAGCTCCCTGCGAAACCTACTTTCAAGCTTACTTACAGATCTTTGTGTCATGGATGTACGCAGCATTTCGAGACTATGTTCTCACTTGACGAGACTTACGTTTGTACTCGAATTTACAAATTTGTACTGGAGTAACTTATTATACACGGTGATACTAGATTATTTACTGTATATAACAATAAACGTCCGCGTTGTGCCCGCACATCAGGCCTGTCTTCTGAATATAAGTGATATTTTTTGGGAAAACTACGTAAATATATGGTCTACTTTACATATATACATAAGAAAATGAGCTAAATGTAAAAGAGGAGATACATCATTGGCTATAGGTGCTCAGGAGTTTCATATTGCTCTGCACAACAGTCTTCGAGAAGAGGAAGTTGTTCTCAGCCACGAAATCAGTGATAACAATATTTAAGCCTCCAGGACCAGCGCGCTTTTGGTTGATCCAGGATAGAATTGCCTTGCGGCAAAGTGGCACAAGGGTCCTATGTAGATTTCCGCAAAGATGCTTCAGTACATACGACGTGTCCGGTGTCAAAAGGCATTGGGAAATTAACGCAATCTCAGGTGGACGGACTCGCAGTTCAATATTAAGGAATTCTATCAAATCATCAACATGAACAGTATTCGGCCAAGGTGTGCGCCATAAACCGCTAGGCCACAAGTTATAATAGTTTTGAGCGTAGACGTTTCGGTAGACGATAAAGACCTGATATTTTTCTACTGTAAGCCACTGCAAAGTAATGTGGTCGAACTTGGTAAACATGGGACATATCTTTCCGTGAAAGATCTGCCCAATCACATCGATAAGACGACGGTGATCGTCTTCGGTGAAGAGATAGAAATGCTGAAAATCCAAGATGACGACTTCATTGGCGTGCGTCGTCAGCCAATTGGCAATTTCGTGGAGCGGTTCGTAGATTTTCGAACCGTAAAGCCCATGGAGGAAATAGATGTCTTGGTCTCTCGGGTTCGTGGCGACACGAAGGTCCAAGTACCGAATTCCACCATCGAGTTGTTCCTTCACACTATCGTACTGCGTAATGGACCAATTAAAAATAACGGGCTTCGAAACAAATGAGCAGTAGCGGCCCAGAGCCCTAATGTAGGCCGGCTCGTCTGGACCCACATCATTACGACGATTTATAGTGTAAGTCATCGTATCATGAGAACCTGTTAGAAATTACACATTCACACTTTGTCCATTGAATTCTCATCTACTGCTTTTATCTATTTTCATTTCAGTTCGCTTTTCGACTCATTCAACATCGTGCTATAAGCTACTTAAGCCAAGCTGGTGAAGCCTCGATTTATGTCAAGTTTAAACTGGCGGCCTCCAATCAAGTATTCGCGTAGCGCTTCTATTAGTGACCTGATTCTGCGCGCGAGTTCATTCAATTTGACAGGGAGAGCAGATAGGGTATCAATGAAAATTGGCGATTGCCCATTTCATGCGGAAAGCCGTAAATCCTGTGTGTATCTACACTGCTAGTGGGTATTCGAACGTACCGGGTATGGCCAGATTGATTATAGATATATTTCTCAAGGGTTCAGGAAGTCGAGCCATCCAGTGCTCAAGGTCCTCACTTAAGGCGAGCCATTTCCCGTCAGTCGGTCTGTGAGGAAAGTCACTGCCATTCTTGCCCTGCTCCATGTCACCTGGTTTCACCGCTCCCTCGGGGGGTTGCACACCTTTCAATGTATCGTCGAAACAATCGCGCGTACGCGTGGGCGAAGTCTCGGCTTCGGCGAGACCGACAGTGACAGGCCCCGCACGGTAACGTCAGGTATACATCGCTCGCTTGGAATGGCGTTGCCACTTGGTGACCTCAATCCTTTATATCACATTTTCGATGCAGCGTTCCCACGCTGATTTCATGATGGGTTCGCGCCTTCTAATGACACCCGCACCTTCCTCCTAGTCAGGCAGTATAGCCAATCCCTCATCGATACCGGCCAATAGTTTACTATAGTTTTATCATTTCCCTAATGTAACCTATACTTTTGTGCTCGCTCGCTTTTGTGCAAACCTGTTTTTCTGCATCGATGGTAGGGAATGTTGAATTTTTGAGCATGTGTCGGTAGAAATATTACAGGTTTTTAGACATATAGAAGCTATATTGATTACAATTTATCTTTTTATATACAGAATAACAGAGGCATACTATTAACCACCTCCGGTTTTATTACCACAGAATTCCAATACCCGCGATACCATTACGGAAATCTGATTCATCTTAATTAGATGTGCTTGGATTCAAAGGCGTGCAAGTAAAATACAGGGAGCTATATTAAACTCACGATTAATTGGAGCTATTCGATTAATACTTAGACGAATCAATATGTGCTGCAGCACTTATAAAATACGATATAGAAGCATATTAGTTGCTTTCAAGTTTTTTAAGTTTTAAATGCATGCCTCCCATTGGCGTCAGGAAGAATTGCCTCGGGTCATTAATGTACGGAATTGGCGTCTTCTCACACACATCGACTTTGTAGTTTCGTAGGATTTTAATTAGACCAACTTTGGTCTGATAAGTGGCAAATCTGGAACCTGAAGAACAAATTGTATAGTGTTGAACTTTGCCTCTAAAGCAAAATATGTTATTTACTGTTTGCGAATTTGTTGGATGTTAGTTACCTATGCAACTCCTTGGCCCATGACCGAATGGTAGATAAGTCATTGGATGTCTTTGAGCTACCTGTTCGTCACTGAATCTTTCAGGATCAAATTTGTCAGGATTTGGATAGATGTTGGGGTCACGATGTAATGCGTAGACTGGAATCCATACGTTGATTCCCTTGGAAATACTGACGTTCGTACCTTGGAAAGTGTAGTCTGAGACTGTTTTTCTAAATAACACTGTTATCGGTGGATACTTCCTTAGAGTTTCTAAAACAAATATTTTCATTTGAGGTCGGATTCTTACACTGGATGTTTTCCTGATTCATTTGTCTATAACAATACTCACCGCGGAAAACGCGGTCGAGCAGCTTCATTTCCTTTATAGTCTGATACTGCAAATCTCCATTGGTTCTCTCATACGTCTCCTTGATTTCTTCTCTTAGCTCCTCCTGGAGCTCAGGATTCAAAGCCATTTCGTAGAGTGCATTGCTTATAGTGGACGAGGAAGTCTCGAATCCCGCCGCGAAGAATACGAAAGATTGCGAGGCGATTAAACCATCGGTTAATTCTATAGAAAGTAAACAATTAATGTCGTTTTTTTTAAGGGAAGAAACGAGTTCATTAGAGAAAGTTACGCACTTATTCCTAATTTATTGGGATTGTCATGAAGTTCCATTAGAGCACTGATAAAGTCATTTCTGATAATGTTGTTGGCCTTTCGATACTTTATAGTGTCCATGGTGAGCTTCATGAAAAATTTGGTCATCTCTAGGTGAGGCAGAAAGTTTCCCAAGAAGTTGTAAAAGCGCGGCGCTAATTGTCGCAGGCGGACTCTCAGTAGTTGCGTGAACCCAGAGCGGAAGAGGAATTTGCCCATTCTGCGGAATTCGCTGTCCTCGTCTCCCAGAGACTTGGTATCGACACCAAAGGCACAGGTGCCAATCACGTCGGTAGTAAATTTAGCTGTTACGTCGCGAATATTCACGTCCTCGTTTCTCGCAACCACTGTCTCCATGTATTTTTCAAAATTCTCGGAGCATTCCAGTATCATGAGGAACATGTCCTTCAGTTTACCGCTGGTGAAAATCGGAGAGAACTGTGCTCTTAGTGGTCGCCATCTCTCGGGTTCAAGAGCGAAAAGATTCTGTGTTAAGGGTTCTGCCTGAAATAAGATATAGATATTTAATGGAAATTAATACTCACATCCTCTATATACTTGAATACCTTGTCCAGGGTCGCCAATCCTCGATCGGCGAATACCGTGAAATTCTTTATTAGAAGGTCCTTAATTAATTCAGGATCGCGCACAATGAGAATCGGCGTGGTAGAGCGGAACATTCCAATCAAAGGTGCATCCTTATATTCATTGTAGAGGTTTTTCATATAATCTCCTGTCGATAGCTTCGCCATGATCGTGCGTGACATGCTTCCCAAAAATGGTACGGGTTTGGGACCGACAACACCACGGTCTTTCCAGTACCTGAACTTCGATTTGTAGTAATAATGACCAAAAACAATCAGGGCGAGGATGCCGCAAATTATTTCGAAATAACACGCCATTTCGACCAAATTTCTGAAATTATTTTCACAACTGCAATAGAAACAAAATATTTAAAATACAAATGTTGATAAACCATATAATAATTCCCCAGTGTAAGGAATTCAAAATAAAGCCATACAGAGAGTGGACTACCATATATTTGATATGTGGCAAAACTTTTTTTCTGATTAGAAGATCAAAACTATTTCTCGAAATATAGGTTATTGTAATCAAATTATTTTGTAAAGAGATTCACATACCGAGAAGCAGATCTTTATTTACGTTATCATATATAGCAGAATTATATGCTACATATAACGCGCAGATACAGTGGTTGCTTAACTAGCTATGCGGGAGTGTCCCATTAACACAATTGCAGCGTGCTTCCGTTGAGAAGCCAGCAGACTCACTGAGTATCTCTGAGAATTAGTTTCACCGAGAAATACACGGCATATCTCTTGCTATCAGACAAAGTAACGTTCGTCTAAGCCGATCCAAGGTCACGATAATGCGCCACAAGTACTGAGATCCTTTCTGTCGTGATTTTGGTGAATAGCCGTGTGGCGTCGAATGTAGGAGAGGCATTTTACTGTGTTATCATCAAGAATAAACGGAGATTCGTCATGTTGCCGTAATGCTTTGCTCGTGGGCGGGACAACGTGGATCGCTGTGAAAGCCCCTTCTCTTTTAATTTACGGAATAACAGCAGAGGTATACTATTAGGCACACCTCTGTTTGTAGTGAAAAACAGGAAGCTATATTAAACTCAGGACTAACAAACTGTATTTGATTAATACTTAGACGGATAAATAACTGAGTATATAATATAGGATATAAAAACATATCAGTCGCTTTCAAGTTTTGAAACTTTTAAATGCATGCCTCCTTCTGGCGTCAGTATGAATTGTTTTGGATCATTAATGTACGGAATTGGCGTCTTATCACATACGTCGACTCTGTAGTTTCGTAGGATTTTAATTAAACCAATTTTGGTTTGATAAATGGCGAATCTGGAACCTGAAAAACGAATTGTACGGTATTGAACTTCACTTCGAATGCAAAATATGTTATTTACTGATTAGGAATTTGTTGGGTGTTACTTACCAATGCAATTCCTTGGTCCATCGCCGAATGGTAGATACGTCATTGGATGCCTTTGAGCTACCGCTTCATCAGTGAATCTTTCGGGATCGAATTTGTCAGGGTTTGGATAGATGTTGGGATCACGATGTAATGCGTAGACTGAAATCCATACGCTGATTCCCTTGGGAATACTGACGTTCGTACCTTCGAAAGTGTAGTCTGAGAGTGTTTTTCTAAATAACACTGTTAGCGGTGGATACATCCTTAAAGTTTCTATAAGAAATATTCTCATTTAACGCCGATTGTTACACTGGAGGTTTTCTTGATTCATTTGTCTATAACAATACCCACCACGGAAAACGCGGTCGAGCATTTTCATATCCTTTATAGTCTGATACTGCAAATCTCCATTAGTTCTCTCATACGTCTGCCTGATTTCTTCTCTTAGCTCATCCTGGAGCTCTGGATTTAAAGCCATTTCGTAGAGCGCATTGCTTATAGTGGACGACGATGTCTCGAATCCCGCCGCGAAGAATACGAAAGATTGCGAGGCGATTAAACCATCCGTTAATTCTAGAGAAAGTAAACAATTAATGAAGTTCCTTTTAAGGGAAGAAACGAGTTCATTAGAGAAGTCACGCACTTATTCCCAATTTATCAGGATTCTCGTGAAGTTCCATTAGAGCATTGATAAAGTCATTTCTCATAATTTTCTCCGTCTTTCGATGCTTTATAGTGTCCATAGTGAGCTTCATGAAAAATCTGGTCACCTCCTGCTCAGGCAAAATGTATCCCAAGAAGTTGTAGAAGCGCGGCACGAATTGTCGAATTCGGAATCTCAATAGTTGCTGGAACGTCGGGCGGAAGAGGAACTTGCCCATTCTGCGAAATTCACTGTCCTCGTCTCCCAGAGACTTGGTATCAACGCCAAAGGCACAGGTGCCAATCACGTCGGTGGTGAATTTGGCTGTCAGGTCGCGAATATCCACGCTTTCGTTCCTCGCAACTACTGTTTCCATGTATTTTTCCAAATTCTCGGAGCATTCCAGTATCATTTGGAACATGTCCTTCAGCTTTCCGGTGGTGAAAATCGGGGAGAATTGTGTTCTTAGTGGTCGCCATCTCTCTGGTTCAAGCGCGAAGAGGTTTTGCGTTAAGGGCTCTGCCTGGAACGAGATACAGATATTTAATGGAAATTAATACGCACACCCACCATAGTTGCATACCTTTTCTGCGATCGGCACTCCTCGATCGGCGAATGTCGAAAAGTTCTTTATTAGAATGCCCTTAATTAATTCAGGATCGCGTACAAGGAGAAGGGGGGTGGTAGCGCGGTACAATCCAATCATGGGTGCATCTTTAAATTCATTGTAGAGGTCTTTCAGATAATCCCCTAACGATATGCTCGCCGTTAATGTGCGTGTCATACTTCCCAAAACTGGAATTGGCTTGGGACCGACAACACCACGGTCTTTCCAAAACTTGAACTTCGATTTATAGTAATAGTGAGCATAAATAATTAGGGCGAGGATGCAGCAAACTATTTCGAAGTACCACGCCATTTTTATCAAATTTCTGAAATTGTTTTCACAACTGCAATAGAAGAAGAATATTGAAAACACAAATTTTGATCAATCATATAATAATTGCCGTGTAATTAATTGAAAATAAAGTCATACAGAGGGTGGGCTATCATATATTTGATATATGCCGAAACTGTTTTTCTGATTGAAGGATAAAAAACTGTTCCTCGAAATATAACTTTTTAGTCACATTATGTTGCAAACATACCGAAAAGCAGTTCTTTATTTACGTCACGATATACAGCATAAATATATGCTACATAACGCGTAGGTATATCGTGGTCACTTAACTAGCTAGCCGGGAATTTCCCATTAACACAAATTGCAGCGTGCTCCCGTTGAGAATATGACAGACCCACTGGAGTGTTTCTGAGAATTATTTTCACCGGGAATTTGTACACGTATATATCTTTTCATATCAGATAAAGTGACGGTTGTGTAAACCAAAGGTCACAAAATAATGTGCCATAAGACTCAGCTTCATTCAATTGAGATTTTGGCGAAGAGCCGAGCGGCTTCGAATGTAGCACAAGCATTTTGCTAATAAGTATATAAATGCGCAATAGCATATATACAAATATTAGATATATGGTATAATGACAAATTATTATAATTTTTTTCATGTTTTTTTGCAGCATTATTTAATGTTTTCATAAAATTTATATGATAATCGATGTTGGTGCAGAAAAGATACCCGTGATCAGCTTTAATACATACGATTTGTATTTCTTAAATTTAAAATGCCGATCGTACCCGAAAGACACTTGAATTCTATCTCCAGTGCTGCGAGGCTTGTATTATCTCCTGTCACCCTTTGACATGTACTGAAATTCCCGTTTATTTTAGTTTGCTCGCCGTTTGTGAGTTTATTGTAATGAGAATGAGAGTTCAACGGCCGTGCAAGACGAAAAACATTGCAAACTGTTTAGTCATGGTGAAGCCGCTTTTCGATTAGGTTATAACATACCTTGCCGGCGTCTGGCACAGCTCGAGAGTCACCGAATCTGGCACACTGGGATCACGTCTAAGACGTTAGTATTTGATATAACCGAGAGCTCATTATATCATGACTTCATAGTCGATCACGCAACTGACCCCAAACTCTTAAATAAGTAACTGAAATATGCTGAGTGTGTGGCACTCAACCAGGCTTGTTGTCCATTTTGCTCGTAGGAGTAGAGTAAAAACGACTCACGCTGCTAACATGTCCACCACGATATCGACGGACGAGCGAATGCTCAAAGGAATTCGCAAAGTAGTGCCCAACTTGAACAGCACCAAATACAAAGGACAGGATGGCAGAATTGGGGTCTTTGGTGGTAGCACAGAGTACACTGGTGCACCTTACTTTGCAGCCATGAGTGCTCTCAGAACAGGAGCAGATCTGGTTCATATATTTTGTGCCAAGGAAGCCAGTATCCCAATAAAATCCTTTAGTCCAGAGCCCATTGTCCATCCAGTCTTGGATCATCCGGACGCTATAATGCAAATAAAACCTTGGCTCGACAGACTGCAGGTCCTGGTTATTGGTCCAGGCATGGGCAGGGAGGAAAAGATCTTCAAAACAATTGTAGAATTGATATCTATTTGCCGCGAGATAAAGAAGCCACTTGTCATCGATGCGGATGGCCTCTTCCTCGTGAGCCAAAAGCCGGACATCATTAAGGACTACCCTGGAGTCATCCTTACTCCAAATGCCATGGAGTTTTCCAGGCTTGCCAAGGGTGTGCTGGACAAAACCATTCAGCCTGCTTCAGTGGCGAAACACAGTGACATTAAACATGTCGCAGAAGCTCTTGGGAAAAATGTTATTATATTGCATAAGGGTGCCAAAGATATTATAACTGATGGGCACAAGGCGACAGAAACTATTTGCTGCGGGCTGGCTGGTTCTGGACGTAGATGTGGTGGTCAGGGTGATCTTTTAGTTGGTGCTCTGTCTGTCTTCTGGTGGTGGGCAATTAGAGCTGGGAGCAGTGAAAGCTTCATTTCACCTCCCATCGCTGCTTCCTATGCTGCATCAAGACTGGTGAGGGAGAGCAATGCGTCTGCATATAAGCTCAAGCAGAGAGGCATGCTTACCTCGGACATCCTTGAGCAAGTGCAACCAGTTTTTGCAAAAACATTTGAAACTCATAACAACAAGTGAGCCAGTTGAACAAGCCAAATAAAAATAAGGCTGTGTCTTTACAGAACATACACTTTTTTTATGTTGAACTGTAATTTGTGTATTATTTTTATATACATTGAGTTTATGCAGACTTGTGCCTTCTACATTGATCTCCTTCAATGTTGAGAGTTTACATAATCATTTTAGATCCTCCTCGTTTCATGGAAGATCTCGAACACCTAGTGAAACTTGAATCAAGATCAATTCTAATAAGACTTATGGGAGTATACAAGCAAGTGATACTGATTGAATGAAATTCTTGTAATACCAAAAGAGTGTTGTTATTGTACATTTTTATTGTACATTATAGAATTTTGTACAGAAAGGGTTTTAAATAAAATGATATTGAGGTATTGATATTTTTCCAAACTTCCAGGTGATTTATGGAGGTAAATAGTGATTACCGCAACGTCGACTATTTAACTATTTCGTATTCTAGGTAAAAAATATTTCTATCACGCAATAACAATTCAGCTCTAAGTACAAGCTCTATACAAGCTCGTAATTTTTATTTAATCTTCGTCATCTTTAAATATATGTCTTTCTTCGGCGTGAGCAGGACGGTCTTTTGATCTATCTCGTAAGGAGGCATTTCGGTTTCTGCACAGACGTCGAACTTAAACCCATGCAGTACTTTAATAAGACCGACCTTCACTTGATACTCCGCAAACCTCGCTCCTGCAAAATATAATTTGTTTTTAAACAATTCTCTAGCATTCGCCGCTGTCTTATCGATAAGACTGTACCTATACAGTTCCTTGGCCCGTCGCCGAATGGCAGGTAGTGCATGGGATGACGCTTTGCCACTTCGGTGTCTTTAAATCGCTCCGGGTCAAATTTCTCCGGGTTCGGGTATATGCTGGGATTATAGTGAATACCATGAACGGGAACCCATACATTCATCCCTGCGGGTATGCTGACTTTCATGTCCTCGAAGGTGTAGTCGCACGATACTTCCCTCTGGAGTAGTTGGAGCGGAGGATACATCCGCAATGTCTCTGTTTACAATAGAACAATTTCTTTTTATTTTTTGGACGATCAGGCATATTTTCCCCTAGCGTCCAGTACGAACCGCGGAACACGTAATCGAGGTACGTAATTTTTCGAATATTCTCATAGTGGAGATCCGTCCCGTTTTTCTGGAATTCATCGTTGATATCCTTGCGCAGTTTATCCTGGATATCCTGGTGCAGCGCTAACTCATACAACGCGTTGCTCATCGTGGAAGAGGACGTCTCGAACCCAGCAGTGAAGAATAGAAAAGCTTGCGCCGCTATCACTGCCTCACTCAAGCCTGAACAAACATTTTACACAACAACTGCGGTGACAAATCATTAAGTATCGGCGCGTTTTTACTCGAATGTTAGACGTTTAAGTACCGAGTTTTTCCTTCACAGCTTGGTCACGTATTTGCATGAGTGCGTTAACGAAGTCCTGCTTTTCGATCTTGTTCGCCTCCCGGTTTTTAACAGTTTCCATGAAAAGGGAGGAGAAAAACTTTTCCACGCCGTCGTCGGGGAAAAAGAAGGCATAGATATTGCCGACGATCGGTGAGATCTGCTGAAGGATAAATCGTCTTTGGAGTCTGCTGTCCGGATGGAAGAGATGTCGACCCATTTGCCGGAATTCACTATTGTCGTGGGCCAGTGCCTTCGCGTCCACTCCGAACGCACAATCACCTATCACGTCCGTAGTGAATTTCGCCGTAACATCGCGAATGTCGACAGGTTTTCCAGTTCGCCCAAGCTCATTGAGATGATTTTCGAGGTCTTCAGCGCGTTTCAATATCAAGGCGAACATTTCCTTTAGTCTGCCAGTGGTGAAGATGGGCGTCAGTTTCGACCTCATTGGTCTCCATCGTTTGTTTTCAAGGGAGAACAAAGTCTGTGCTATTGGCTGAGTCTAGAATTGATAATTTAAAAATTTCATGTTTGATCGTCAAAAGCAACAATTTTCTCGTTTATATTATTAATGCGAGACTATTTATTGATCACCTTTTCATCGATGTAGAAGCCGCGATCGGCGAACTTGGAGAAGTCTTTTATGAGGATGGTTTTGATCAATTCAGGATCATTGACAACGAGTACTGGCGATCGAAAAAGATATATGCCAACTACCGGCTCATCTTTGTACTTTTGGTAGACTTCCCTTGCATAATTGCCCACCGAGATCAATCTTAATGCGATGCGCGAAGCATTACCAAAGAGGGGGATCGGTTTCGGGCCAGGTATTCCTTGTCTTTTCCAAAAGCTGTATGTCGATGTTAAATAGTAGTATAGGAGAAGTACCACAGCGAGAACACCGCCAAGAATCCCGGCGTATTCTGCCATTCCTCGACCTTCCTGTGATTTGTTTCGTTAACTTATGAACCCTGGCTCTATTTTTAGAAATCCCTTAGAAGCTCCAAACTCAATTTCCGTCACCATTCATTTAAAACCGGACAAAGTTCCAAACGCTTGATTTCAACCAGTGTGAAGATCTCATCCTACCAATTGCGGACACAATTACAATCGATCTGTTTCTATAATCTAAAAGGATTCAAGTAAAACCCAGGAAGTAGAATATGGCACGAGTGATCGAAATCGAGCTTGCAGCATCGAGCTTTTCTAATTCACAAAAAATCGTACTAAACAGAACTCCGTGACGACTCACCTGAATCGGCACTCAGAAAGTAAATATCACACTTTCACTGTATGTAATACTAGTTATGGAAGGAAATTGAGTAGACGAAGTGCACGATTAACGACGGAGGCTGGAAGGCTACATCCTCACATCCCGCGGTGTTCTCGATTAAAGAATACCCACTGCCACTACAAGATATTTAAGTACGTGCTTAAGAAGTCTTATGTAACTAAGCCAAATCCTACTGATACTACAAAATACGGAGATTACGCGGCCGTCGTAAGAACCGCGGAAAAGTGTCGGCGTGACTACCGGCGACAAAGAAAAACTGCAGTATGCGAGTTGCATCCGCGGCAAGACTGTTTATTACTTCCACTATATATACTTCGTGCTCACTGAATTTAATCGTTGGTGGTTCAACAACCTTGAACTTGTCTCTGGTACGTTTATAAGTACACATCATTCAGTTGCACACTCAGTTGTTTATTATCGTTATGTTACCGGGGAAAAGCGGGGGTAGGAGATTTCTTACTATTATCTCACAATGAGAAGAATAAACAGGGTAAATTCATACCTCTAGAATGATTGAACCGTTTCGCCCAATTCTTGGCTCCTTCGGTTCAAAATAATGAGTGATAAAATACCAAATTAATACAACATTAATCCTTGGAGCTGTAACTCCAGGAGTTTTAATTCCCTGCCACTTGGGAAGTGGAATGTTGAAACCCTGACACTAGGGTCATTTGGGTCATGCAACTTGTATATATTCCGCCATTTCTCGATCTCCCTGCTGTTTGATTTATTAGCTCTTCATTTATTTATTCATTTATTAGCTGGTCATTCACTCTTCATCTATTTTTGTTAATATCGCCACGATTAATTCAATACCAGCCAAAGTGTCATACGCACGATTCTAATTAAACTAAAAATCTCATGTTAAAGATCACCGTCACGGTCACAATCGGTCTGTTCCAATTATTTTAAAGAATCCAATTATAACTCAAGAAGCAGGGTGTTGCACGAGCGAACAGCATCGTATATAGCAACACGTTTTGTTTTGCAATTTACCAAGAATCGTGCTAAACCAGACTCCTTGGCGACTCCCTGAATTTCCGGACTGAAAATATTGATCACCCTTTCACTATATCGCAAAGTAATACCACTAGTGCAAAGCAGTCTGGCTAGATGAAGTCAACTATTAATAATCAAGCAGGACGCCTACATCCTCACGTTGTCAGTTTCCTCAAATGAAGAATATCCACGATATGAATTCCTTCAGTAATTGTTTGAAAATTTTTATATAACTAAGTTAGGTCATAGGTAAACTATTCCATTGTTGTCGCTGGAACCGTGGAAGATTGTCGGTACGTCCACCCACCGGAAGCAAAATCTACACTGTACGTGTTGTATCCGTGACAAGATTATTTATTTACATTCTTAATTCGATTGCACTGGGTTTTATCGTCAGCGTCTCGAGATCTTTAAACATGGGCTTGTCTGGTTTACTTACGCAGTAGTCGCACGATCAGTTAGTCATCATAGCTATGTCGCAGGAGAAGGCGGGGCTAAAGAGATCTTTTGCTTAATACTAGCTACTATGTAACATGCTAACTAGCTTAGAAACACGCGATGAGAGAAGATATTTACTACTTCCTGGACTAATATTTCTTTTATTATTTTATATTAGGATCCCACTTCATCGTTTTATTCATTGATAAATCTAGTGGTGCCGATTACGATTTATCATCTGTACAGACCATTAATTCCAGACCAACTAGGAAAAGAAACTCAGCTTTCTGACAGTGTAGCAGATTAACGTCATATTTCTCTGCCAAGACAGCCACTTGAGTGCAGACAACACTTACATCACGTGAACAGCTCCGATGAAACGAGAAGACACGAGGCAGCATTGCCTTGAGAATTGCATGTTAATTATGCATTTGTGTGCTCAGTGTAGCTCATTTACCAAAAACACGATCGTCTCGCATAGACGTGCGCAGGAAGATCAAGAATTATTCCAAGGCTGCGAATCGAGAGGTGGAGACGGATTGGTTCGATGATAGAAGAAGTGCCACGTGCATGCGAACCATCATTCTCGAAAGACAAACAATGCAACCGACTTTTCCGTATGTCTTTTATTAAAAATGTAATGTAATATTACAAAAATATATTATAGGAGACACCGATAAACTCATCTCGGTATCATGCAAGTTGATCAACGTGCTTCAATTCTGGTAAAGCTCAGGTATATTGTTCGCAACGGTGAAAGTACCAATGCTTTGGGATCCATCTGGTATGGTATCATGGTTTTGTCGGTTACGTCCACCTTGAAGTTTTGTATGATCTTAAAGAGCGCCACCTTTGTTTGGTAAATGGCGAAGCGAGAACCTGTAAAATGAGCATGGTTTATTCTGCGATCCCTCCTTCCTATTTATGCTTCCAAGTCGTACAGACATAATGTTGGTAGGATTGTTTACCTATACAGTTCCGCGGTCCATCGCCGAAGGGTAGATACTGCATCGGCTTCCACGACGGTTTGACATTCTCATCGAATCTCTCGGGATTGAACTTGTAGGGATCCGGGAAGATTTCGGGATCATAGTGGAAAGCGTAAGTAGGAATGAATACGTGTGTCTTCGCCGGTATTGTGACGTTTGTCCCTTCGAAAGTGTACTTTTCCGCCACTTGCCTTACTAAGTTCGTACCGGACGGGAACTTTCGTACGATTTCTGCAAGAATTAACCAATGGTCCTTAATACAAGCTAAGAGTCGAACATCGATGTTGGGTATTTCCAGTTTGCCGTTCGTGTTCGAACCTTTAAAAACTTTATCGAGGTACTTCAACTCCTTCATGTGCTCGTAAACCAACTCCCCGCTGGTATTTTCAAAATATGCCTTAATTTCGTCTCGTAGTTTATCTTGGATGTCTTGGTTCAAAGCCAACTCGTAGAGACCATGGGTTATCGCGGCGGAGGTAGTTTCGAAACCGGCGGCGAAGAAGGAAATTGATTGGGCGACCAGCATTTCCTTGGTCATTTCTGAAAGGGCCGAGTAAAGAACAGAATATGATAATCATCATAAACGACAGGTGCGTTTCCTTTTCGTTCAATTCTGCATACTTAAGTTTCCTATGGTGCCTTGTGCCTCGAGATCTATGAGTGTGTCGACGAAGTCATTCCTATAGACCTTGTTCTTTTTCCTGTACTCCATATTGGTCATGGTAAGGTTTATGAAGAAGTCGTAGAGCTCTTGGTCTTTGAAGAAGTAGTCTATCACGTAAGCGAACGGTGCCCAAACTTGCTCGACTCTTCTCTTCATCATCCGCACGGAGTTCGGGTCGAACATACGTTTGCCCATCTTGCGGAATTCGTTCTCTTCTGCGGTCATGGACTTGGTGTCAATGCCGAACGCGCACGCACCGATTACGTCGGTAGTGAACCTCGCTACCATTTCACGAACATCTATCGGCTCATTTTTCGCAATTAATAGATCGATGTATGACGTCAAGATATCGGCGCACTCTAAACCCATTGCGCACATTTCCTTTATCTTGCCGGTGGTGAAGATCGGCGTGAGTTTCGCCCTCAGGGTCCTCCACCTATCGCGTTCCAATGTGAACAGATTCACCGAGAAGGGTGATTGCTGTGAAAGGAGATCATTTATTTATAGTAATACAACCATTGGTGTTAGATCGGTATAATAATTATATTGGCATTAAGGCTAGTCATAGCCTTGAGTAATACCAGTCATAATAAGAAGAATATTTCGCTTCTTTTTTGAGGAAAGTTCTTCAACCATATATAGTTAGTTTACATCTACTTATTTAGTTTGTTTTTGGAAATAATCACTTTTAAATGAAATTGTTGTACGATTGGTTCATCCGGATCATTCGTTCTCGAAGTTGGTTAATTAATATTGATAGCGCGTATTTTCTCATTCTTATCGTTTCGCTTTTGTTGAGGTAAACATTGTTTTTTAAGTAGAAAAACCAACCTTTTCATCAGTACGAATTCCACGATCACCGAACTTGGCGAAGTCTTTCATTAGCATTGTCTTGATGAGCTCGGTATCGTGAAGCACCAATGCCGGCTTCCTTCCCAAGAATATCCCCACCATCGGCTCGCGTTTGTACTTCTCGTAGTAAACTTTTAACTGCTGGCCGACGGCCATCCTACCGGTAGCGATTTCCCTCCCATTTCCGAAAAACAGTTCCGGCTTGGGACCGGGTATATTTTGCTCCTCCCAGAATTTGAAATTGGCGATCAAGTATCGATACACCAGATATCCCAGGAGGAGAAGCGCGCCTGCGATTTGCAGGAATATGAGCATAGTGGCTTCGTTTCTTTCTTCCTATTCAAAGAATTACTTTAGCTATAAAATAGTAACTAATCAATTATTCTTCCCGTTTTTGCGTCACTAAGTTACCTTAATTATTCATGCAATGTAACTCGGACTCTCTCAAATGTTCCTGCCGTTAATGGCTATGGAAATTTGTGAGAAAAACTTGACTGTCAGCTTAATGACTTAACCGGAAAAACAGCAGTCCAATAAAACCATGGAACGTCGAATAATACAAACCTCACTTGCGCTGAGTTTGCGCAGAATTTGCGCAGAGATGTTCCTCTTCTTCGCAGTCGCACGTGAATGACACTTATCATGCAGCAGGCACCCCTAAAATGCGGCTCCTTAACGATGCACGTCATTTAGTTGACGGCCCGGTATCACAAATGTTTTTTTCATTAAAGATAAGTCCGCTTCAATCGTCCAGGGTACATTCCACTCTGACCCCAGTTGAAAGATCCTTAGCCGTATCATTGTCATCGCGAGGATGAATCGGGGTGCGGTGCATTTTGATTGTCATTTGTTTTCATAGCGCTATAAGTTGTTGCAACTGAGGGCGATGATTCATCTGTCGAGTTTGTTATGCATTTCGCGAATTTGGTTATCTTTCGTAGCCCATGAGAATACAATATGTTAATATTTTTATAAGGCTACTGCGTTTATATTTCTGGTCACGGAACGTTGCACTCGTTCCAGTGGTGGTGCAGTAATAAGAAATGTCGCCTGGGAAATGCTTTTTGCCCTTGTACGTCACACATGCATAGAAGTGTGGAAAAATTATGCTTCGGTAGTGATAATTGATAAATACTGCTTATCCATTATGTTACTATATTATTATCCTTCGAGATGACGCAGTCTGTTACGCCAACAGCTATTGATTTCCTTTTTACTAAAAAATTAAACGCTAGTGGATTTAGTGCAACCGACGGTTCTTCCAAGATCTAAGGATCAGAGAGTCGGAGTTCAAAGAAAAGAATTACATTTTTATAGTATAAAGTAACGGCCCCAAATGATCTTCTGCCTAGAACCCATAATGTTTATAATGCGTCACTGCTCGTAGCTATAAAAACCTTCTACATGTTCAGAGTAACTGCAGGTTAATTTTTTACTATATTGGTGTGAAGTACAAAGGACTTAGAATATATGAGTCACTGTGAACATGCATCTGTAGAATATGCATAAGCCTGGTTGTCTTCCTTTTCTCACTATCACCTCATAAGAAGTGCCAGAGGAAGTGCAAGGTGCATGGGATTCGTCTTTTTCGAAACACAAACAATGCGGCCAAATTTTCCTCATATCTTTTATTAAAAATGTAAGATAATATTACAAAAATATATTAGAAGAGACATCGACAAACGCATCTCAATATTATGCAAGTTGATCAATGTGCTTAAACTCTGCTAATGTTCAGGTATATTGGTCGCAACGGTGCAAGCACCATGGCTTTGGGATCCATCTCGTATGGTATCATAGTCTTATCGGTCACGTCCACCTTGAAGTTTTGTATGATCTTAAAGAGCGCCACCTTTGTTAGGTAAATGGCGAAGCGAGAACCTGGAAAATTAGCATTGTGTATTCTGCGATTCTTCTCTTCTATTTAGGCGTCCAAGTCCTATAGAAATAATGCTGGCAGGATTGTTTTTGATTACCTATGCAGTTCCGCGGTCCATCGCCGAAAGGTAGATACTGCATCGGCTTCCACGTCGGTTTAACATTCTCATCGAATCTCTCGGGATCGAACTTATAGGGATCCGGGAAGATGTCGGGATCATAGTGGAACCCGTAGGTAGGAACATATACGAGTGTCTGCGGTGGTATTGTGAGGTTTAACCCTTCGAAAGTGTAACTTTCCGACGATCGCCTTACTAAGTTCGTACCTGACGGGTACATTCGTAGGATTTCTGAAAGAATTGGCCAATCGTCATTAATACAAGCTAACAATAGAACAGCAATGTTCGTTATTTTCTGCTTGGTTTTGGTGTTTCGAACCTTTAAAAACTTTATCGAGGTACTTCAACTCCTTCATATGCTCGTAAACCAAATCCCCGTCGGTGTTTTCAACATAATCCCTAATTTCCTCTCGGAGCTTATCCTGGACGTCTTGATTCTTAGCCAATTCGTAGAGACCATGGGATATTGTGCCCGAGGTAGGCTCGTAGCCGGCGGCGAAAAAGGAAATTGCTTGGGCGACCAGCATATTCTTGGTCATTTCTGAAAGGGCGGAGTAAAAAACCGAGTATAATAATCATCACAAACGACAGGTGCGTTTCCCTTTAGTTTTGCAATTCCTACTTCGGCATACCTAAGTTTCCTATGGTGCCTTCTGCCTCGAGTTCTAAAAGTGTGTCGATAAAGTCATTCCTAAAGAGCTTGTGCTTTTTCCTGTACTCCATGTTGCTCATGATGAGGTTTACGAAGAAATCGTAGAGCTCTTGGTCTCTGAAGAAGTATTCTATGAAGTAAGCGAGCGGCAGCCAAACTTGCTCGAATCTTCTCTTAATCATCCGCACGGATTTCGAATTGAACATACGTTTGCCCATCCTGCGGAACTCGTTCTCTTCTATCGTCATGGATTTGGTGTCAATGCCGAAGGCGCACGCTCCGATTACATCGGTAGTGAACCTCGCTGTCATTTCGTGAACGTCTATCGGCTCGTTTTTCTCAATTAATTGATCGATGAACGGCGTCAAAATCGTCGCGCATTCTAAGCCCAGTGCGCACATTTCCTTTATCTTGCCGGTGGTGAAGATCGGCGTGAGTTTCGTCCTCAGGCCCTTCCACCTCCTGCGCTCGATCGAGAAAAGATTCAGCGAGAATGGGCATTGCTGTGAAAGGAGATCATTTATTTATATTAATAAAATCATTTGTGTTAGGTTTGTACAATAATTAAACTGGTATTAAGGCTACCCTAAAATCTATGGGAAAGCAAGAGAACTTGCGTTAGGGCAATGCTTGAAAGCAACCTCTCGTAAAGTTTAACATTGCGGGACTAGTTGTTGGTGATAGGAAGTCGTAAATTCCTATAAGTATAGTTAAGTTTCGATGTTACAAAGGCTGTAAATGTATTTGATTAATTACGAGTATCAATCATAATAAGAGGAATATCTCGCATGTTATTTGAGGGAAGTTCTTCAACCATATATATATTAATTTGCATCTACTTATGTTTATTTTTGGAAATAATCATTTTTAAATGAAATTGTTGCATGATTGCTTTATCCGGTTGATTTGTTCTCGGAGTTGGGTATTTAATATTGATAGTATTTGCGTCATGTGTATATTTTCTCATTCTTATCGTTTCGCTTTTGCTGAGGTAAACACTGTTTTTTAAGTAGAAAAACCAACCTTTTCATTAACGCGCAATCCACGATCGCCGAACTTGGAGAAGTCTTTCATTAGCAATGCCTTGATGAGCTCGGTATCGTGAAGCACCAAGGCCGGCTTTCTTCCCAAGTATACTCCCATCACCGGCTCGTGCTTGAACTTCTCGTAGAAAAGTCTTAACTGCTGGCCAAGGGCCAACCTCCCAGCAGCAATTTCCCTCGCATTTCCGTAAAACAGTTCCGGTTTGGGACCGGGTATATTTCGCTCCTCCCAGAATTTGAAACTGGAGATCGAGTATCGATACAGCAAATATCCCAGGAGGAGAAGCGCGCCTGCGATTTGCAGGTATATTAGCATATTGACTTTGTTCCTTTCTTCCTGTTCCAAGAATCACTTCAGCTGCAATGATAAATAAATAACTAATCAATCATTCTTCCCACTCTGGTGGCACCCAATTACTTTGATGATTCATGCAATTCAACCCTGAATCTTACGATTGTTGTTGGCGTTGCCGGCGATTAGAGGAGGAAATTTGTGTGAGAATTGTGGCTTAATGACTCAACAGTAAAAGCAACACTCTAAGAAAACCGTGGAATGTCGAATAGTACAAACCTCAGTTGCGCAGAAATGTTCCTCTTCTGCACAGTCAGGCGTGAATGGCACTTGTCATGCAACAGACACCCCTAAAATGCGGCTCCTTAGCGATGCGCGTCTTTTAGTTGACGGCCCGGTATCAAAAATGTTTTTCTCATTAAAGATAAGCCCGCTTCAATCGTGCAGACTACGCTTTACTCTGACCCCAGCCGAAATATCCTTAACCGTATCATTGTCATCGCAAATTTCGGGTGCATTTTGTTTGTCATTTGTTTGCATAGCGCCGTGACTCCTTACAGCGGAGTGCAATAATTCCTCTGCCGAGTTCGTCATGCACTTGGTGAATTCGATTATCTTTTGCGGCCCAAAATAATGCAACATATTAATATTTTTACACGGTCACTGCGTTTATATTTCTGGCCAGGAAAACTTCCACTCGTGGCATCGGCGTTGCAGCAATAAAAATATCGATTGGAAAACATTAGCAGCCCTTGTCGCTTGGGAAATGTCACTTGCCCTTGTACATCACACATGCTAAGTATATTGATAAACGTGTGGTAATGATGCATGATTGATAAATACTGCTTTTCTATTATGTCACTATCTCATTATCCTTGGATACGTAACAGTCTGCTACGCCACCAGTTGCTGATTGCAAAAACTGCCAGCGTTTACCATTTCTTTGTTCCAATTTTTTTTCAAAGTAATAAATTAATCCCTGGTGGATTTTTAAGAAAGTAATTACATCTTTATGGTACAAAATAAAATAATTGCAGGTTAATTTTAAATATATTTGAATGACATAAACGTCGGAATATCCTATTACACCGAGTACGTAGAATATGCATGGTGTTCGCGCTTTACAAGTCTGGTCGTCTTTCTTATCTACCTGAGAATAAGTGCCATCAGGGGGAAATATTCCTCGGCGATTATTGTATCAGGAAGGACATTTCCAGACATAGATTAACTGTCCTCGCATTTCGAAATCCTTAAGTATATCGGGTCGCGTGGCGTCATCATGAATGCCCGCGGGTGGATTACGTAAGGGATCGGCGTCTTGTTGCACACGTCGATCTTGAAGTCGCGAATGATCTTGATGAGTCCGAGTTTCGTCTGGTGATTGGCCAAACGAAGGCCTTAGGTCAGATTTTGGATTAATTGTTAATTCTAAAATATTGAGTTATGAACGCTGTTAGGGATAAGTGGTTCTTATGCATACCTATGCAATTCCTTGGCCCGTCGCCGAATGGTATATAGTGCATCGGATGCCTGATTTCCCCATTGCCATCGCGGAAGCGATCTGGGTCGAATGCGTCTGGATTCGGAAAAATAGTGGGATCACGATGAATAGCGTAAACCGGGATCATTATCCTCTGGCCAGCCGGGATGGTGATTTCTGTGCCACGGAAAGTGTAGCTATTCTCCGCTTTTCTACGGAGATTCGGGCCTGGCGGATATTTTCTTAAGGTTTCTGAATACGAACAGACGGCACAATTTGAATGCGGAGACTGCAGGAACGAAATAGAAAATGATGATGTTGACGGAGCTTACCTTTCAGAACAGCGTCGAGATACTGCATGCTTCTGAGAGTCTCGTAATCCATATCGCTGTCTTTGGTCAAGGTCTCCTTCATCTCCGTTCGTAATTTGGATTGCACATGTTGATTCAAAGCCAACTCGTAAAGTACATTGCTTATTGTCGTTGCGGAGCTTTCGAAACCGGCGGCAAAGAAGATGAAAGCTTGGGCGACGATGAGTTGGTCCGTAAGCTCTGGAGGGGTTGCGATTAATTGTGATAGAGCGTTTTTGGTGGAGAATCTAGTATGGCAGTACGTACCTAAATCGCCCAACTTTTCAGGATGGTCTTGGAGGTCGAGGAGTGTGTTGATGAAATCATTCCTGTAGATTTTGTTCTCTCTCCTGTGTTTCATCGTCTCGAGGGTTATTTTCGAGAAGAAGGTGTTGAGATAGTCTTGCTTCATGAAGTGTGACAACATTTTGTAGAGTGACGGCAATAATTGCTCGCATCTGCCTTTCGTAATGCCAATCCTGGATGGCTCAAAGATGTGCCTGCCCATTTCTCGGAATTCACAGGCGTCGTCGGTGAGTGCGTGCGCGTCAATCCCGAAGGCGCAGGTGCCAATGACGTCGGTAGTGAATCTTGATGTTATTTCATAGATATCCACCGGCTCACCCTTTTCGGCCACTGCCGTCAACATTTTCACTAAATTCTCCGAGCACTCGCCGATCATTCGGAACATGTCTTTCAGCTTGCCGGGGGTGAAAATCGGCGACAGTCGCGATCGAAGCGGTCGCCACCTTTTCGGCTCCAGGTTGAAGAGATGCGGTGATAGAGGATCCGCCTGGACATCGGAATCAAGTTTTATAAATGTTCACTATTGAAATGAACAATTATGTAGGACGAGCTCTAAGACTTCCCAGTAGATCACATACCTTCTCGCAGAAAGCTACTCCCCTGTCGGCAAAATTAGAGAAATCCGTGATAAGAACATCCTGGATCAGGTCGAAGTCAGTCAGTACAAGCTGCGGTTCCTTTACTATGAATATTCCGAACATCTTGTGCTTCTTGTATTGATGGTAAACCTCCTTCACATAATCGGCCATTGACATCCTCTCGAATACTACATCCTTGACGGTGCCCAATATTGGAATCGGTTGTGGTCCAGCTATTCCCAGCTCCTTCCAGATATTGTAGGTACTCATGTAGTAATAGTACATCCAAAAGGCCGCAATGGCGATGCAAATGATCTCCGGCCATCCAATCATTTTAGGCGGATCTTGCTGACAGACCTGTGTAATCTTAGAATATTTGGTTACTTCAATATTTCAACAAGTCCAAGTACAGCAAGTACATACCTTCCGAATGCAGAATCTCGAAGCCACCCTCGGTCCGCTTGTTGTACGCTATTAATAGTTTTCTACTTTCTATGATAAACAAGTGGCAAAGACAAAACGATGAAAATTCTCGGAGAATTAAAAATTAATTGCGGATATAACCAGGAAGCTGTCGGGAATACACGGGTGAGTATGCACTCGATGGTACGTTCGATGGATTCTCTGACTGTGATTTTTTCCGTCGCAAACTTATATAGGCATCCTTTGCATATGTCTATGCTCCTAGGGACGATAGGGGGACATATTTTTGCGTTCGTGACTCGGCAACTGAAATACGCAAATGAACCTCACCGATGAAATGTAATCGGTAGGCTGTACGAATTAGTGGGCCAGCTTTATCTTTGTCTTGAATATTTAGTGCACTCCAATACTGATATCAAATCGGTCGCTTTCCATCGATGTAGTTGCAGTGAAAAAGTGGATTGTGCAAAGGCGTCACAACAAGATATGTGTGTTAATGTTTTAGTATTGGTACTAGGGACTTTTTTAAACACCAATCACACTTCTTTAGTCTGAGTGACTCATGGCAATGAGGAGTTCCCGCGTGTACTAAAGTACTTGCAAGTTAGTATCAAGAAACATTTTTATTATCGCTATGTACAAGAGAGTTACCATTTTTACAAACACCGGAGTGGCTACCGTGGCATGTTAAGTTCGTAGGTATCTCCTATCTACACGAGAATCAATTAAGAAGCATTATTGACAAGCCAGGCAATGAGTCCACCTGGAAGGAAGGTTTTCCCGAAGGTGATTAGCTCTAATCGCATTTGGAAATCTTCAAATATATTCGCTCTCGTGGTGTCAGTATGAATGGTCGCGGGTGAAGCACGTAAGGAATTGGTGTTTTCTCGCATACATCGACTTTGTAATTGCGAAGAATTCTGATCAAGCCGAGTTTCGTCAGGTAGGTAGCGAATCGGGCGCCTGGAATCATATTTTAAAATATTAGTAATTATAACACTCGGTTGCCTCGACTGTTAGGGATAAAAGGATCATTTGGATACCTATGCAATTCCTCGGTCCGTCGCCGAAGGCTAAAAAGTGCATGGGGTGCCTGGTTGCTGCACTTGCATCTCGGAATCGTTCCGGATCGAATAGATCTGGATTCGGATAAATACTGGGATCACGTTGAATGGCGTAAACTGGGATCAGTAAGTCCTGTCCTTTTGGGATAGTGACTTTCGTGTCGGCGAAAGTGTAGCTATTCTCCGCTTTTCTACGTAGATATGGGAGTGCCGGATATTTCCTTAAGGTTTCTGAAAAGAAGAATAGAAGACTATTTTCGTTCTAAGAGAACAGAAACAATATGCGATATAATAATGTCCTTGAGAATGGTCACCTCGGAAAACGGCGTCCAAGTATTGCATTTCTTTGAGGGTCGCGTTATCTATATGGGTGTCGTCACTCACGTAGAACTGTCTGATTTCCTCCCGTAATTTGTTTTGAATATCTTGATTCAAAGCCAGTTCGTAGAGTGCGTTTGTCATCGTCGTTGAGGATGTTTCAAAACCGCCAGCGTAAAAGATGAAAGCTTGGGCGACTGTCAGGTCATCCGTAAGCTCTGGAAGGATTTGCTGATTTAATTGCATACGCGATTAACTGGAAGGACATAACTCTCATCTATAGCTGGGTGGAGTATGATAGTACGAACCTATATCGCCCAACTTTTCCGGATGATCTTGGAGCTCGAGAAGCGTGTTAATGAAATCATTCCTGTAGATGTTGTTATCTCTCCTGTGTTTTATCATACCGAGTGTCAGGTTCTTGAAGAAGGTGGTAATTTCCTTTTGCTCGAGGAAGCTAGCTAAAAGTTTGTAGACTGACGGCAAGTATTGTTGAAGTCTGAATTTCGTGGTGCCTAAGTCGGTTGGCTCGAAGATCGCCTTGGAGACTCGTAGAAATTCGGATTTCTCATCGGTGAGTGCGTTTACTTCGATCCCAAAAGCACAGGTCCCAGTTACGTCAATAGTGAATCTCATGGCCAATATCCGAACCTCTATGGGCTCTCCCTTTTCGGCCACTTTCTCCACCATTTTCTCCAAGATGTCCGAGCACTCGAAGATCATTCGGAACATGTCCTTTAGTTTGCCTGCGGTAAAGATTGGCGAGAGACGCGCTCGAAGTGGTCGCCACCTCTTCGGCTCGAGGTTGAAGAGATGCGCTGACAGTGGATCTGCCTGGAAGTCGGAACGGAATATTTCTTAAGCCTTATTATTAGTTCTTGCCAACCTGACATTTACAATTTACAAATGTAAAATTGGTCTGAACAATTAAGTCACACACCTTCTCGTAAAATATTACTCCTTTATCGGTAAAATTGGAGAAGTCCTTGATAAGAACATTCTTGATCAGCTCGGAATCAGCGAGTACAAGGACAGGATCTCGCATTATGAATATTCCAAAGACCCCTCGATCCTTGTATTGGTTGTAAAGCTCCGCCAACATACCGGCCATCGATTTCTTTTCCAACACTACATCCTTCATGTTGCCGAATAGTGGAATCGGTTGTGGTCCGGCCACCCCCCGCACCTTCCAGAAATCGTGGGTAGCCAGGAGGTAATAGTACAGCAAAACAGTTATCACGACGATGCCGCAAGCCATCATCACTAAATATTCCGTCATTTTTCAATCTGTGAAGTTTTTCACCACTCACATAAACGTGACAATAACATTCTAACAACTCAAAGTATATCACCTATCGAATCTATATAAATACTTTGAACAAATAAATATATTTCTCTCAAGGTTTATATGAAATCGTACATACCGTTTGAGATCTTTTTATTGGAAAATCAATTTTTTGTTCGGCGAAAATTACACACTAAAACGGTATTTACGAAACTACTACATTCACTTTGTTGGTAGGTTTGTAAGCAGTGACGGTATTGTCGGATTCTCCGACTGGTTTTTTCCCTGTAGAAGGTTTATATAGGCTGCGTTGAGGTGATAGGGGGAGAAGCTTGCAGCAGTTAGAAAATATGAGCTTCCATTGCCGTCGTGAATCTTAAAGTCGTGAATGTTAAAAAGCTAGCTGTGCGCACTCGTAATTCGCTTACTGAAATAACCAAATGAACCTCACCGATGAAATATAATCGGTAGAATGTTCAATTTAATATTCCACTTTTCTATCTGGTCACTTGTATCTAACAAATTGTTTGATTTCAATCCATGGAGTTGCGACAAAAAATTGAATAATGCGAGCGAATGAATGTTCTAATATTAGTATTTATGATTTTCTGTATTCCAAATATGATTCGTCGCTATAAGAAGCACTCACGTCTACCGAAATTGCACCAGGCTAATTTCAAAAAATGTTTTTATTGTTGTAATGTACAAAAGGGTTACAATATTTACAATCGCTGATGCTAACACGAGAGACCGTGACACATCGAGTATATATACAATATTCAAATCGAACGCGCTGTACAAGTCGGTCGGTGTCTCCTATCTACGTGAGAATAAATAAGCATCGCTGCCGAGTGAAGCAATGACTCTGACAGGAAGGAAGGACGTTAACTCTCCTCACACTTCGAAATTTTTAGGAATATGCCCTCCAGTGGTGCCAATAAGAAGGTTTTCGGGTGGTTAACGTAAGGAATTGGAGTTTTATCGCACACATCGTACTTATAATGACGGAGCATCTTGATCAAGCCGACTTTCGTCTGGTGGATAGCGAACCGGGCGCCTAAATTCATATTTTGGATTATTAGTTTTGGATTATAACATTGGATTATATACATTGATAGGGCTAAATGATTTTTATGCATACCTATGCAATTCCTTGGCCCATCGCCGAAGGGTAAAAAGTGCATCGGATGCCTGGTTCCTACACTGTCATCTCTGAAACGTTCGGGATCGAATGCATCTGGATTCGGATAAACACTGGGATCACGCTGAATGGCGTAAACCGGGATCAATATGTTCTGTCCTTTCGGGACGGTAACTTTTGTCCCTTCGAAAGTGTAGTTGTTTTGGGCTTTTCGATTTAGATTTGGCACTGGTGGATATTTCCTCAAGGTTTCTGAGAAGTACACATTTCAATTGTAATTCGGGTGCATAAATGCAAAAAAATAATGGTTTTGACTGTACTCACCTCGGAAAACAGCGTCCAAGTATTTCATATTTTTGATGGTCTCGTAATCCAAGGCTCCGTCGTTATTCGAGTATGTCTCCTTGATCTCCTCTCGTAGTTTTGATTGTACATCTTGGTTCAACGCAAGTTCGTAAAGTGCATTGCTCATAGTCGTCGATGACGTTTCGAAACCGGCGGCGAAGAAGACGAAAGCTTGCGCGGTCGTGAGAGTGTCGGTGAGCTCTGAAAGGATTTGCTAATTTAGTTCCATATTGTGCACTTAGGGACATAATTTAGTGGACATTTATTTAGCAGTACGTACTTGTGTCGCCCAACTTTTCCGGGTGATCTTGAAGCTCAATGAGTGTATTGATGAAATCATTCCTGTAGATCTTATTCTCCCGCCTGTACTTAATCGTATCCATGGTCACGCTTTTGAAGAACCCGGACAATTCCCTCTCCGCGACTATGAATCCGAACATCTTGTAGACGCTCGGCAAGAATTGTCGCAGTCTGAATCTCAACACGTTCATTCCGGTCGCCTCGAAGATCTTCCTGCCCATTCGTCGAAACTCGCTGTCCTCGGCCTCTAGTGCCTTCGCGTCGATTCCAAAGGCACAGGTGCCAATTACGTCGGTAGTGAATCTCGCTGTCAATTCGCGAACCTCTATAGGCTCTCCCTTCTCGGCAACTTTGCCCACCATTTTCTCGAAGTGCTCCGAGCACTCGGAGATCATTGCAAACATGTCCTTCAGCTTGCCGGAGGTGAAGATCGGCGACAGACGCGTTCGAAGTGGTCGCCACCTCTTTGGCTCCAAGTTGAAGAGATGCGCCGACAGTGGTTCTCCCTGAAAGCCGGAAAGAACTATAATAAATCTCTTGACAATATTCGATCCTAAACCAATGGTAATTTGAAATACCGAGACTAAAAACTTTCAAATTTTTCAAAAATCTAATTTTGGAGTGTGCTGGATACAAATTGGCGTTGAAAGTTGACGTACCGATTCGGAGAAGGTCATCCCTCTATCGGAAAAGTTGGAGAAGTCCTTAATCAGAACGTCCTTTATCAGATCAGTATCAGTGAGTATAAGGTACGGCTTTCCTCTTATGAATATTCCGAGCATTCCCTCCTGCTTGTATTCGTCGTAAACTTTCTTTACGTAATCGCCCAAGCCTATCTTTCCGAACAGTATATCCTTTGCATTGCCGAACAGTAGGGTCGGTTTTGGTCCAACTACCCCGCGCACCTTCCAGAAATCGAAGGTGCTCACAAGGTAATAGTACAGTAAAATGGCTATCACTGCTAAGCCGCAGGCGATCTCTAGGAACTCTGCCATTTTGTCAAATCTTGCCGCTCTTCTTCGACCTAGAAGCACGATTGACCACTCACATTAATATCACAAAGACATTTCCGGAACCGAAAGTATTAGAAGCAGAGTAATCATATTTCGTCCCTGACCCATGATCATTCCCCACCAATACTAGCTTTTTCAAAGTTTCATTTCATAACTCGGCAAAACACAAGTTCACTGTGATTTCCCCCAAAGGCGAACTCATTCATAAAAAGAATATAAATAGATTATATTAAATCGTACATACTTTCTATCGGGTGTCGATTCTTTCCTGTCGGGAAACGATGCACTAGATTCTAGGTAGGAAAGTGGCGCGATGGCCCGCAGCTCACCAAGCGTATGGTTAGCTCATGTACTCGCTCACTGAGATCACGGTCGGAGATGCTCTCGGCGGATTCTCTGAACGGGACTCTTCCCCCGGGGAATTATATATGCCGCGTTCGAGTGATGGGACAAGAAATCTACGCCAGTAAAAAGGCACACCCGTAGATTGGCATCTCGGGCGTGGATAGTCCCCTCTCTCGCCCCAACCACTTGTAGTTGTGCGTTAAGGAGGGGGAGGGAGGCCAATCTCCCTGATTGATATGGGGCATGACACCGTAATATACCGAAGCTGTGTTCTCGCTTCCCTCACCATGGTAATCGCACCGGTAATCGCTGGTCAGCCTGACTCAGAGAAATCGGCTCTGCAGACGACGCAGAATCGCCGCGATGCAAAGTTTGGCGGCAAAGGATCCGCGTGGAGCTGACTCAGCGAGGGAAATCTTTTTGCCGATCGGACAAATAATCTTTGAGTGGATTTGGCAGTATTGGGCAATGCTGTGATTAGAATTCCGTCGAGCGTAATAACTGATATTATTCTTATGATTCAAGAGAGTGCGATTATGTAGTTGGGTTTGTCGGGGTAGTAGATAGCATTGTTCGGCCTGTGCGTCGCGTCATTCCCGCGTCGTACTAAATAAATAAATAAATATTCGTCTTCGACGGTGGAAGCAAGTAAAGAGACTTGGCGAAATCTAGTTAGGCGACGTTTACGGTTATGGAAATAAAGGGAAATGGCTTTTACTAGAAGCTATAAGTCATCTTACAAGGCTATGGTACTGCTGTGGCATGAATTACAATATGACAATGCATTTTTCTGCTAAGTGCTTCTACGAAAATCCAAAATTTAGTTACCGCACTCCAGAGGTCAATAGTGTCGACTAATAGATACATAACTACGCCCGTCGAATGATGAATGTCATGCTGATTAGTACGTGTATAATGTTAGCATGGCGCAGCTGCTACAAAGCCGAGAGTCAGTATCTGAATCAGCAAATCAAGTCTGATTACAACAATCGACAATTTTTGATAAGTTCATCTGGTTAATCGAATCATTCGCCCCCCGAACAGTCGCGCCGAGTAAACACTATCCCCCCTCCATCTAGCCACGATTTTTCCGAGGAGACACCAAAGAATCTTGAAAGTCATTATTGTTCTAAAGTCTGCTGTGTACTGTCCTTATCGAACAGCTTGAGAAGCATCTTTTCTTCCGTTTATCTCCGTCGCTCAACTGCCAACCAACTGTGTTTAAGTTAGTAACCAACGATTGACGCGATCATGCTCGGCCGAGTTTCTAATGACATCTTTCGCAGCCGAACTATCGCGCTTGTTTTACAATTCTAATTTCCTGGCGTAATTTCTGCTGCGCAGTGAACTTGTATCCTTTTTACGAAACACGTGTTTTTTGTAATGCCACTAATATCGTGCCCCAGTAATTTGCCAGAAAAAGATGCCAACTATCCCGCCGATACAAATGTAAATAGGATCGAGGGGTACCTGCCAATGACTGATTACTGGTGGTGCGTGATGGATGAAAATATTTGGAAAGCAAGTGGTACAGTTTAGTACAGGAAATTTCCCTGTTGCCAGAGATAACAGCGTTTCGCCGTGAGCGAATACTTTGATTCCTCGGGTTGTGTACAAACTTGGATTGCCGGTGGGATACAGGATGACTAGGCAACTTTCGAACCTGTTCTCGTAACAGCTGATAAGTATAGTGGGGATTAAGTTTCGTTGGACCATCATCTCACGGGAGCATTGATATCACCATGACTTGCCACAACTGTCCCCGCAATTAAGTCGATATGTACATACATGTTCTATCTATAATAGTTTTCGTTGCCAGGCGATTATCTCCATGTAATCACACTGTAAGAGGACGCGGGAAATTGAGCTATTCCGCCTCCAGAGATACTGCGTCTCGTTGAATGTTTCGAATGCCAGTTCTCTCACGTTAACTTGCATGAATTTTGCATATTTGATGCATAATGATTCATTTCTATCTGCAAAATTTCTAAGCGAAACTAAATATTACTAAGGTGTCATTAAAGAATGTGGGATTACAATGAAGAATATTTCATTTTGTAAGCACTCATTATGCATATTTTATTTTAGATTTTCGTTACTTGACTAAATTATATTATAATATAATACATACATTGATATTTACAATAAAGAGAATAATATACAATTGCAGTTCGTCGGAATACAAAATAATGGTGCTCCGTATAAGGTTTTAACATAGCGTACAGTAATAATAGAAAGTTATCGGAAACTAATTTATCGGCTTGCATTGTACAATGTACCAGATTCGTGCAAAAATGTACAGATGCGTGGGTGTTTAAAGTAGCGATAACGATATAACTTATAAGTCGGGTATAAAGGGGGGAGTCGGTGAATGACATGCAGAAAACGCAATGGGCAAGATGCGATAAGCGTTATGAAGATTTAAAAGGTTTCCTCCACTTTTGTTATCTTCAGCGGTAAGCCACCAATCGGCGCGAGAAGGAATGATGCAGGATCATGTTTGTACGGTATCGGCGTCTCTTTGCAAACGTGCACTTTATAATGATGCAGCAATTTTATCAGGCCGATTTTCGTCTGGTACACTGCGAACCTTGCACCTGAAACAAAGATATCAGTCAGCATTGTCGTAGCAATAAAATGGTATAAAATCGCCGGGAATTTGTGTACAAACCAATGCAATTTCGAGGCCCATCGCCGAATGGTAGATAAGTCATTGGATGCCTCTTGGCCACTTTTTCTTCGGTGAATCTACTGGGATCAAATTTCTCAGGATCTGGATAGAGTTTGGGATCATGATGTAAACCATAGATCGGAATCCATAGTCTAGTTCCTTTTGGTACAGTAACTTTGGTCCCTTCAAATGTGTACTCTGATGATGATTGTCTACTCAGGAAGGTGGCAGGAGGATATTTCCTTAAAGTCTCTGAAAGCAAGAATTCCAAATCATTTCCAGTTCTACTTCTATGCTTTTGTTCCTGATGTTTTTCTATTTTTCTATAGTTTTGTTTAGTTTCATTGTTTCTAGTCGATTAGATCCCAGTGGTACAAACCTCGGAAGATCATGTCCAAATACTTCATTTCCTTTATAGTACCATACTGCAGATCACCATTGTTCTTCTCAAAGGTCTCAATGATCTCCTCGCGCAATTTATCCTGCATATCTTGGTGCATCGCCAATTCGTAAAAGGCATTGCTCATAGTAGTTGAAGATGTTTCGAAGCCAGCAGCGAAGAAGAGGAAAGCTTGGGAGGCTAGTAGCGGAAGGGTCACGTCTACCAATAATCACCAATCAAATACGTGTCTGCAGAATCCAAACATATTGAAACTTGGGTAGATTAATAATTCACGTACCAATGTCTCCCAATTTCTCCGGGTGATCGTGGAGATCGACGAGGGTGTCGATAAAATCATTTCTCACAATATTGTTTTCTTTCCTGAACCGGATGGCGTCCTGGACAAGGTTCAAGAAAAAATCGGGAATCTCATTACCCGGCAGCCAATTTCCTATCAGGTCATAGAACGAAGGTGCTGCGGTCCGAATCGTCGTTCGTATGACGCGCGGTCCGGTCGGCCTGAAAATTTGATTGCCCATCTCCCGAAACAAGTTCTTTTCCTCATCGAGTGCCTTGGTCTCGATGCCGAAGGCGCACGTGCCGATTACGTCGGTAGTGAATTTTGCCGATAGATCTCGGATGTCCACCGGGTCGGGCTTCTCAACCAATTTCCCGAGATGCTTCTCCAGGTTCTCGGAGCATTCGAGTATCATGGCGAACATGTCCTTAAGTTTGCCGGAGGTGAATACTGGTGAGAGCTTTGATCTGAGGGGACGCCATCTCCTTGGTTCTAGCGACAGGAGGTTAATGGACAGAGGATCGACCTAGAAACGATGATAATATTAATGTTAAGCAGAACCGAGATACTTACTAATGTAAATGCTTGTCAAGGTGTGTGAACAGATAGGAAAGCATTAAACATCGATGAATGCTCACTTTTTCATGCATGGGAATGCCCCTTGCAACGAACGTCGAGAAGTCCTTGATTAGAACGTCCTTTATAAGGTCGGGGTCGTTAAGAACCAGGAGAGGAGATCTCCTCGCGAAAATCCCGAGCATCGGCTCATTCGGGAATTCATCGTAGATTTTCTTTAGATAGTCGCCAGGGCTACGACGTTGGAAAATGATGTCTGCGAAATTACCAAGCAGCGGCACCGGCTTTGGTCCCTTTACGCCGCGCTCTTCCCAAAAGCCGAAAGTCGACGTGAAGTAGTAGTAAGCGCCGACAAGTATGGCGACGAGGCCATACAAGATTTCGAGGTATCCCAGCATTTTTCGGGTATTACGTTACCTATAACACACTGAACAGACCAATTTCAATATTGCAAACTTTCTCAATATAGTTCAACAAGAATTGAGCAGGCTAGAACAAACTTCTACTGTTAGAATGGCAAACGGAACGAGTGCAGTGAGCTTTAATACGCAGTTTATCCTATTCTCACATCGTATATATTTATCGATAGCTTTTGAATGAGTAGAAGACAATGCGTCTGTCAATTATGAAGCGAGAAAGCTGATGAGTGAGGTCTTGCACTATTACGTAACAAGAGAGGAAGGGGCTTAATCAGAATGCAGATTCTGCTTGAACTCAATGCGGCTCGGTCAATGGTGCAGTGTTTCTTTCGAGATTTCTTCAACTAATTCGTCGAACTGCAATGTCTACCGAATTCGATTTCGGATTTTTGCAGCCCGATTGCATAAATTGAGAAGTACCGACGGTGGCATAATTGATAACGCGAGGCATTGCGTGCTTAGCAGAAACTCTTTCGTGGTGTTACACAAACTGTTATACCCGCTCGCAGTATCATTTGCTTACCGTTCAGAAAATTGTGATAAGAGACTCGAAAATATCTCTAATTTCATTGCTCTTTAGTTCCAATCGCATTTGGTCGGCCAATACAAAACCTACATAAACATCGCGTTCTCAATCATTGACCGCCAGTCGGCGAGTGGCAGTAGCTGTGAATGGGCCAGGCATAAAATTAAAATAGGGGACTGTATCGGCAAATGGTAAAAAGTGAGCAATTTCCATAACATGGCAAAAAACAACACTTTTTGTGATTACGTGAATGTCGAAGCTAATCGAATGCATGGAACGCAGTTTTATCTGAAGTCGCAAATGCCAAGTTCCGATGATGGCAAGAAAACTTCACCGACTCTTCTTTCAGAATCCGACTGTCTAACGGCACCAGTGCCCCTCGTACACTACACCTTTGCATTGACGATGATAACGCGTTTAGATAAGCGCGAACTGTCTACTGGCAATGCTAATGACGCCTTAATGTAATTACGAGAAACATACACTCTATTCCAACTAACTGTAGTTCCTCAATATCTTATTTCTTTTTGATAATGACAAGAAAAGTCAAAGGAAAATACTACTTCTTTGGAAATGACAACTATTAAAATAGATGGCGAAGTTTCTCCACTCGGCTAATTAATCATAGAGGCGGAAGCCGGTGCTGTTATTTGGGTTCAGAGTCACTCGCATCACAATTTAGTTAGATTATACAGTCAGGATAATATAATCGTATGAGAACCTGCACTAGAAGATGACACGAGACATGAAGGAACTCACTTTGCGCGCTACCGACGCCCGCTACTGACAGGTCTAAGAGATGAGCACTCACTCGCGGCCGCTGCAACCTGTGAGCCAGACCACAAATTACCCGTCCCCGCCACCGACCTCGCCCTCACTGCAGACTACACTCGTGACTCCAACTTCGCATTCGTTTACGGGATATGTGTTCTCATAATAATGTGGTACATATATGTGTGTGTAAACCTTCCAAAGCACATGAGTCACGATGATACGCTGTTTCGCGTTACTTTCATCTTGGAGTTTTCAGACTTTCGAGCCCGTGACAGCGATGGCTTAGGACGGGTTAGTGCTTCCGCCTTCGTCCATACTCTTATCATTATGTAATTATAGATATCATGCAGGAATTAATGTCTGATCGATTCGTGGTATCGGTAGAAATTGCGCAGTCACAATAATCTTCCCCGGCGATCCACAGACGTTAAAGATTGCTCTTCGTTAATTGGAGTTAAATCGCGCGATACTAGCCGCCTTTTTTAATTCGCTAACATATCAATCGGGATGATAGATCTTTAAACAATTATTAATAATAGGTATCTATTGTTTTTGTCGAATGCTACTTTTCTATGTAAATTATAACAATATAACGTCCCAATTGTTATGCGCTTCAATTGTCCAGTTTTGATTCTTTTGCTATAATATAATTAAATGTTCGCGCCAGCTTTAACGTTGATAAATCTATGCATTGATTTTGATTGCATTGTGCATCTTCTTTTGTGACTTGGATCTCATTACTGACTCAAAACCTGCCTTATCATCAGGTTTCAGTGCCTTATCAATACCTCTCGTAACAGGAGCGGAGCAGGCGAGAAACAAATTCAATCTTAATGTACGAGTGTGTATTTACAAATGGGTCGTTTCTAATGGTATACAAAGAGTGTACAGGAGTTCTCCGTCAATACAATTTCTAATTCTCAGCTAAAGATAACACAAGCGAATTCATTTGGACACACATATAAATAATATACAGGTGAGTGTACGCACGGTGCCGCGTCATTGTGTTCTTTTCGTCAATTAAGTCTACTCGCATATCTCAAGTGTACAAAAAATAAATTCTCTTCGGCGAGCCTTCAATCCGCTCGCCATCGCCAGCGTCACATATTCCTGGAAGTTAGTTTACGGGCCTCTTACTGCTACAGGTGAATTTTGGTAATTTGGCTCTTGGATTGGCAACAATTGCAAAAATACAGTTCCCAAATATAATCTTGATCACAAGATGATCCTTTGCTTTCATATATCTACCTCAGTCATTACCAACTTCACCTAAGAAACAATAATTGAAGGTCCAGTGCAACGAGGATGGCGTGAGTTTTTCACAATAATTCTGCCGACTAGCTTAACTAGGAGAAGATGATTCGCCTATTGTTCAAGATAGGTAACGGAAGAACAGATGACACTTGGAGTCGTAGGATGCCTAAACTCTTATCACTTACATTGGACAGTGTCGACTCTCAAAAGCTTAATCCCTACATTACATGACATCGTTACAGTACGGTGTGTGTATTACAGGTACCAAAGTTAACTCGATAACTCTCGTCCTTGGTATCGAACATCCCTAATAGCTACGGAGGACTAAACTATCCCTAATATTAAATAGATATGGCGTCACGACGCCGGCCGATAAATACTGTATATAAAAAAGAAGGGGAAACAAATTGACGGACGTGTACATGTGTGTATATTTGTGTGATTGTTTGTGTGTGTGTGTGTATATTTGTGTGACACAACTTCGCGCGAGATTTTGCTCCTTTGCCAGTATACTTATCCGCAATACTGTTTGCCCGCCATCGGGAAGGATACACCTCCCACGGTCCGAGTATAAATTAATTATGTAAATAGTCAGGAAGCTAATTAACCGGCGCGACTGACTACGAGTAGAATGTGAGTACCGACGTTTGATTGCCGCGTATAAGAAGCGTCGGTGGCATATCTCTTGTGAGGGCTTCTAGCCATGCCATGTAGAGAGGTGCGGAAACAGCACCCTTTCGTGGCATCGGCAGCGACCTGAATACAATATTCTCAATTATTAAAGATCCACCTTCAAAGATCCTCCTCCAAATTCATTGATTTCTTTGACTTACATGACCAAAAACGTCGACTGACTCGAGTTCTCGAGCAGCAACTCTCGAAGCCTCAACTGCCTGTGTGTCTTGTCCTTGAGCGACTGGAGCTCCAAATCAGTGACGCAGCATTCTAATGGATCATTAACAACTATCATAAGTTCACCCGTTTATGAAAATATGAAACCGGTATATAAATGAATCATCGTGACTCGCGATCCTACCTGAGTCCGGAGGGTCATTCTTCCTGAAGTCCGAAATCAATTTGTCAAAGAAGTCCTGCGTCTTCTGTTGCGGTTGCACACTAATGTCGTCGACCATTTTCAAGCTGGTGTACTTTATCCGGAATTTCGCCATGATCTCCGCCATTCTGCAACGCGAAGTAATCAGATTACGATGAATTATCTTAATCAAGAGAATCTCATTCTAATTGGCATACATACTCTTTCTCCTGGGCGGCTAATTCTTGCTTGTGATTAGCCAGCGCGAAGATTCTCATCTTGCAGTTCTCCCAGTTGGAACGTGTGCTTATGATGTACGGCAGAAGTATCGTAAGGCCTGCCAAATTAAAACTTCCGCCACTTACAAATTGGCCTACGCTCTTGCCGACTAGGCTGCTGACGATCGAGCTGCCATCTTCCCGGGATCGGGAGACTCCGTGGAGTTTCGCGTTTCACGCCGAGTAGTACGCGACTGATAAAAGATAGCTCGCACGGAGACCAGGACTCGAGAAAAGCATCATCGACTGCAGATCAACGTGCAAATAGATTTGTGAACAGCTAGTTTCGAGCTACTAAGAACCGTCTGATTCCTGCTTCGTTTCATTAGAGAATGTAGATGGCAGTTCGATCGCCTGTGCAAGAAAAGCACAAACTCCTGGATTACCTCCATCGTCGTACAACCACCAGACATCGATAACACCATTCTTATGCTTCTTCTGGAAGATCGCCAGGTGTTCAGGTATCGTAGCCATCATGTGTTTCTTATCCCTGAATCATAAATCCAATATCAAAATCGTACTATCAACTAAATGAAAATTCCTGTGGAAAGACAGGCTTACATCAACTTATCAATTGCATGCCTTTTCTTCTGTCGGAAGTGCTCCCGGGCACTCCAGTGCGTCGGCGACTCCTTGATCGCCAGTCGTTCACTGACATTTACGAATTGCGTTCCTATAATACGATGGTTTTAAATCTGGAGATCGTCAAGATGAGTTGCTGGCTATATGTGTTAGTTACCTATTGTAGGTACACTCTGTACTCTCGGTATGGTGCTCGACATAGATAGGTTACTGTCAGCGTGCATTAGAGTGTTACCAGTTAGATCGTAGCTACTCTGAGCCAAGGTGCCGTGTTCCTCGTCCCCATTGGCAATCGCGACCTCAGAGCAATCGAGGCCCTCGGCGATCCGTAGCATTGCCACGGCCAATTTTTGATCGAACGCATTGCTGTAATTATTTCAAACGGCATTTTAAGATTACGCGAGGTTATAAAGGAGAGGGAAATAATGCTATACGATCTTACTGAAGCACATTGAAGTACTCCTGCAAGTCCTTATGGTTACAAGTGGCCCAGTGGGTCTTGTAGCCCATTAAGACGACATTGGGTGCCAATTTGCCGACCCCCGTTGCTTGCATCAGGGCGGATGCGCCCCTTTCGAAATTCAGATCCTCCACGATGTTGTAGAACGATTTGATGCGATGCTGTTGCAGCCAGTTGTATCCATTTCTCAGTCGCACCGATCGTAAGCGATACGACAGCCGAGTCTGCGAAATCATTTCATCGAGATGAGTTTATTCGATATCGAACAGTTCATTTAGAGCTTCGACACTCTAATTCTCCTGCCAGCCAACTTTCGCTCCGAGTTTCGCTCCGAGTTCCGTTGGAGATTACTCGCCGTGTCGAGGGAAGCCGGCGGATGCTCGATTAACGAAATAATAATTGACGGCTGATACGACAGTTTTGTCGTCCGGCCGCCGGCACGTGGGGGGATTGATCGAGTTAGAGCCTTTGCGAGGAAAGTTATTAGTTCGGTGTAATTGTGTCGGCGACGATTACAGGCCAGTGCGCGAGATGGCCCGGAAATTGAGCGCCTCTCGGGCCGAATACCTACCGGGTATACTTCGCCGGAAATCAAGAGTGAGTTGTTCTTCGTAATGAGATTTGCCAGATGAAGCAGCGATGGCCTCGCGCCAGGCGGCCCGATCAGGGCCAAAATTTGGGGCGCGTAATTCTTCACGTGCTCGTCAATCGAGTTCAATCTATATCGATCAAACAGATATGAATAAGAGGCAGACAAAATAGAAAACATATAAAAAAGATCGTTCTCCCATCTCAGTCAGCGATGTCAAGAAATAATTTGAATGTTGTAATTAAAAGGTATAGGAATCAAAGGTACCTGTGAACGATGGAGAGGGCTGTTTTGTATGTTTGCGCCTGCGTGCTGCTACCCCAGTTGACGTCGGGCTTGCGGTAAACTACTATGAGGTAGAGTGCGAAAATGATGACCAGTGTCACGAGAGACATCACCCAGTCGATGAGGAACATTATTACACCGCAGAAAACCAGGCCGACCAGTGAGAGCCACGTATTGTAAAACTGTAGAAAATTTCGTTGATTAGCAGTACGTCGCTACTCCTTCGAGCGGACCTAATGAAATTTCCCTCGAATGTTGGACATCTTAGAAGATTAATGGTTTGATTAATTACCCTGAAGGTGGGACGCCAACCGAGCGGCCGCACGAGGGAGGCGTGGAATGCGCAGAAATTAATTAGGGCGTACGACGCTAAGTAAAAGTTGGATATCAGCGGTGCCACTGCATTTAAGTCGGCTGGAACACAAAATCATATTTTTCATCCTCTCAGAACAGTTCTAGCAGTTAATAATCTTAGCCTTGTAATGATTCATTATTAATCGAATCCAACGATAATCAGCTGGATAATCAAACAAAGCTCGAATCGAAGCCAGTGATAAAAGTGATGAATCACCTATTAAGAGGAAAAGCGCCGCGACGGCGAACGTGAGGACATATCCGCGATAGGGTTCTCCATGCTTGCCGTAACCCTTACTGAAGTAAATCAGTCCGGGATAAATGCGATCTTGGCCGAGTGCCTGAATCAGGCGCGGAACCGACAGCAAATTAGTCAAAGCAGTCGACAGGGTTGCGGCGAAGCAGCCTGCGTAAATGAACGGACCCCAAACCGACATCAGTTGCATCACCTGCCAAAGAGAAAATGAACGATTAAGCTATAGGAGAGATTTCTAGAATCATGGAGAAATGATTGAACAGTCATTCGCACCGAGTAACTGTTGTGCAGGCCAAAAGTGCAGTTGACTTCGGGGATGCAGTCGAGGATAGCTGTGCCATTGGCGAGAATACCACTGGCGTCCCTCGCAGCCGCACCGCCAGCGAAGAGCACGAAAGTGACGTAGCTAATCATTGAGATCAGCAGTGCGAGGAGAGTACCTAGTGGGATGCTGCTGGCAGGGTCTTTGAGATCGCCGGAAATGTTGGCGCCGGCTTGAATTCCGGTCACCGAGGGGAAGAAGATGGCGAATACCGAGAAGAAAGTCTGATTCGTCTTCTCCGAGAAGCGGAAGTCCGAGCCCAAGTTATCCATGAATACCTCGGCTAATGAGTACAAGAAAGGATTAAAATTCACAATTAATATTGCAAGTAAACATCGTACTTTTAATGAAGCGTGTCGTCATTAAAAGTGTAAGCCAACTTACAAGAAAATCCACGGAAGCCTTTCGCCTCTTGCTCGGGACCCGTCGGCCCGATGATTGTTCCAATTAAGAAGTCGCAAATAGCGCCAGTAATTACGGCGATCAAAATATTTTGTGCCTGAAAATTGCAACGAGAAAACATTAACCCGGACTCTGGTAGAGGTTTGATTATGAACTTGAATCATGTCTGCTCGGGCACCTTGGATTCCCATTCCATGCCAACGGCGCAGATTAGGATCATGAATATCAGCGCGACTATGCCCACGATCCTCACGTCGTTCACTCCACTGTCAACGATCTTCAATCCGTTCTCGCGAAGAAGCTCGTTCAGGGAATCACAGAAACCGATGGTGTTCATTGACGCCGCAACAGCGTTCGCAAATGCGAACACTATTCCGACTGATGCTCCGAATCCTGGCCCGAGTGATCGCGATATAATAAAGTATATACCACCTGCGGAAGAAAGCGACGTTCAGTCAAAGCTTTTCTTTTTCCGTCCACACTCAGCACAGGGCGGCAAAATTATTATTCTCAAATTTTTCGTCCGTGCCTCAAACAAGTAAAATTGAAATTGTTCGCAAAATATCGAGAAGCGCGCAGCTTGTAATTTATCTAGGAAGTGTCCTCGCCAGAATATGGAGGCTGAGGAAAGTGCGGGCAAACAGTCGCGGCTGTCGAGCAATTAAATTCTTGAAGGAAACATTACGATTATCGGCACGGGGCGGCAATTAGGTTCAAGAATCGGCCAAGTGTGTGGCCACTCCTTAGAGAGGAGAGTGAGGCCGGCAGAAAACTAGAGTACGATAGGCGCAGAATGAGACACGGAGAAGGATGAGGGGGTGGAGTGAGAACGAATATACGGGTACTGTAACACACCTCCCTTTACTTCCCCATTAGTGCTAATTGCACTGAGGCTAAGTGTCGTGATGACGCAGACCACCGCCGATATTCCGATAATGACGATGGTCAGCAGTATGCCGGCCTGCGCCACCACCCACGACAGACGTAGGAAAAGCATGACACCCCATATGTTGAGGAGACATGGTATAAGAACACCCTGGATCCATCCCAGCTTTATTCCAGTGTGACCTTGCTGCGTACTACCAGCTTGTCCAGTTTCTAAGTTCGGATCCTGTAATTCATTCATCACCTTCATCCTCGTCGGTTTAATGTTTAATCCTCTTAAATCGTACCCGCATCGTCACACTAATCACTAATACAATAATTAATTATTTTATTACTAAAACGTGCAATAGGCCCTCTATCTACTGCAAATCCAATTCACTTAATAGTGTTTGAACAATCAAATATTCTCATTGCATCATATTGTTGTTTACGTCGAGGTCGTATGTCGTATCCTATCGTAGCATTGTCTTTCACTATCGACCGATATCTCGACGGCGAGATTGCGTGTCTCGACTACAGTACCAGTGTCTGGACCCTAAAAAATCTGCCCTCTTCCCTCGATAAGACCCCAGCACCGTGGAACCACACGCGCTGAATTTACCTAGGAAAAGTCGTTCGAAACGGAGTAGTTCCTCACGATCCGATATAATTCCCCCCCGGCGTCCCCGCACTCGCTCGCTTGATATTTGCCAGGAGCGACGCTCGCATTTCATTCCACGCATTTCTGCGGTAGGTGAACGGCCACGCAAATTGCCAATGGACTAGAGGGTGCGGAGAGGAGGGTGATTTACAAAGCACTGATAGTTCTTGCAATTTCACCGACGGTCCCTTTACTGCTGCGCAAACTTAATATACCGCCATGGTCTACGAGCGCGCCTTCATGGGGCTGCAGCTTCGATCGCGCTCGTAGTTCCAGACGGAAAAACACGCCCGTTCGTCAAAAGTGACGCCACACACTCTTCTATTGTATTAGCGCGAATCGGGTTGAAGAGGAAATTGCCGTTCTACCATTCTGTTAACTTGGTTTTATTGGATCTTGTTGGAATTCGGCTTGTATAGATAGAAGGCATTGTCTAATGTAAGTTCAAGAAACCTTTACGAAGACAGCAATAAGTAAGACTGAGGAAGAATTCGCAGAAGTAATAGTTCCTTTGTCTTTGACTCGTAGGGCAAGAGTTGATGGAATGCAACCTTCCAACTAGTCTCGTCCGGAACCATAAAAGAATTTATTCACTGGTCTAGTGGCTAAAGTCCCATAAAACTACGCTTTCTTTTTTCTTGTAAAAAGGTGAGGGGGTGGGTGGGGAGGCAGGATGTAGTGATAGTATTCTCGTGCGACGGTATGGCTTTAATCGCAGGAGCGAGGCATTGCAAAAATTTCCCCTGGGAAAAGTTCGTGGAACACTGGCATGTGCCTATCAAATATTTGCCTTCTTAATTACTACTTGATTCACATCCGATAAAGCCGCAGCTTCAATTAACCAGCTACCGGCGACTCCGAGTGACGGGTACCAATTGGATTTATACTGACTAATGGAATAGAATAAGGCAATAGCAATTGGCTTAATTAATCGCGGCGACACTTGTTCCAATTATCTTGTATTGGATCGATTGAAAGTGAAGGTGCTTATTGGCATCATTCTTTACCCGGATATCGAGGGGGCGAAATTTGTTGGGGAATCGATTGCTTTTCACAATTGGAATTGGAGAATTGGAGAAAGCGGCGGAGGGGGGGGGGGGGGTGGGGGGTTAGTGACCTGTTGGGGATGATATAAAAGGGGTGTGGTGGTCTTACCTTTATCAGATTTCCTTCGTGAAGTGTGCTGAGTGATGGCCGCTTCGCACGACGACTCAACCTAACATAAAACAATGTTTGTTTGCTCAGTTATTCCCATTGTTAATATTAAATGAAAAGCTAATTGTATACTAAAGTCACAATTGTCGAGAAATCTTCAATAAAATCGGTCAAATTGGAGATAAGTCCGATGAGAATGTTCGAATGATTGACTTTTTCAATATTTCAATATATCAGCTGTCAGATCTGATTATATTTATGAAGATCCGGTGAATGGAATAATCCTGTACGAACCTATAATGGTCGAGACGTGGGACAACGTCCCATAATCCACTCACGTTCAGAGTCATGGGAGACCTCTTATTACTCTGCTGAAGACCACCGATCACGTCATCCTCCATGCTTTTGGCGCAAGGTTCAATTCCCAATGCCTCGAATCTAAATTCCAACACACAGCACTATTTATTAAATTGGCTACTGATAGTGTTTCATTAAATGTTTATCTAATTTTATAATACAGAGATGAAATTATTCGCAAGATTTCGTACTGGGGGTTCGAGTTCTCGAATCAAACGAAGAGTGTATGTGACACTTGCGGTTGCCGTGTGAAGCTATTAAATTGAAATGACACTTTGCGGCTAACAGGGAAGCCTGCTCATCACCATTTTACATGTATAATGTTATATAAGACCAATAATTTACGCTAACAACGAGTACGCAAAGATTTACCCATAATAGCAACTACGTTTGAAAAGATCCTTTCTAAAATACATCCACTGGCACGCAAATGCGCTAATTTTCTAGTTAAGTTCTCTGCAGTGTCTCATAGGTAGGTGGCACACGAAAGCCACAGGTCTTTCGACGACGAGTGACTCGAGTGAGACTAGATACACCATTTAGAGTCGAATATTTTCCGCAGAAATGATTGTTACCGTGGTGTTAATATGAGAAGTTCCTCCTTTTTAATTTGCACATTCTGTGACTCAATACGAATCCTAGCATACAGAATTATCACAGTTCCGATATTACCATGATTTCTGACTAAAGTATTTCGTGAGTCACACCTTCGCGAAAATGCGAGGTGAGTCAGTAGTTCGCTAGAAAGGAGAGATTTTTCGCGCATGCCTCAAATTTCGAGTTTCAGGGATCGAAGTAAGAAATAGAATTCCGACGAGCAACTTGTATTCTCGTGGTTGTCATCGAAATTGAGCGGGAACACCTTTCGTAGGTTCGTGTGGTTTTTCGTGGATACTTCCCTCGTCTGTTTATAAGTGGTCGATGACTGCCATTCGCAAGCAGCGTGGCACCGCGAATGAAAGTGTTTGGCAGTTCTCCCGGAACTCGTAATTGCTGACCGCTCGCCAAAGTCAGCTTACCATTGACCGTCAACATTACTATTGGCATTTGCATTTTTCCCCGGTTGAGAGCATGTACTCCAATTTTATGATCGTGAAACATTCATTAACCCGTCCTCTACTATCGTACGACCTATAAAGTACAAGTGCAGGCAGTGACTAAAGGAAATTCACTGTTAATGGTAAAAAAAATGCTACTGCGCCCTAAACCTTCGAGCACATTCCTCGATGAGGTAAGACTTGTTTCCGCGTGCTGAGTACTATACCAGACCACGGCACTTACTTCCGAGATGCTTTATCACTTGAAACAAAAAGGCCGCGAACGCATTTTGCATACTAAACTGTTACCGCATTATCATCCCTGACATTCATTAGATACCAGCCAACCTTGCCGAACCAGTGAAACATAGTCATTAGTAGTTTTGTAACATGTCGCGTTTTTGCTAAACTTCCTTCTTGAGGAAAACTTTTGCTACTTGCAGGCCGACGCTCTGCGAATATTCTTTTTTTGTCGGTCTGGCGGAATTCGTGAAAGCTTTCGAAAGCTTTCTTCGGCCAATTAATCGTAATGGTATCGCAGGCGCCGAATCGATGTTTGCTTGAATGCTCGGCGTCCCATGCCAAGGGAAACAAATTTCCAACACCGGCATCTGCCACTTTGACTTCGTGCACGATGATGATATTTCGGATGCGACCGTGAACGTGTGCATTCGCGCAACCAATATCGATCGTTTCCTCTCTACGCTATGTAAACTTTCAAATACCGTTTTGTACAACAATTTCCCCAATTCAACGAATGTACTCCACGCTTATTAATTATTCTTAATATTGCTCGGATAATAATTGGATAACTGATTAGTGAACCAACGAATACCTAAAGATTATGCATTTCAAAGCTGATCAATCTGCGTCCCAACGAGACAGATATCAGATTTCATTAAAATACAAATTATGATGGATTGTTATTAGGTTAATCAACTTACGTGGGAGTTACTTATATCCCTCTTATTATTGGCACGTCGCTCTTCCTCGTTTGTATAAAGGTCGCAATAGTTACCGTCGGTGGAAGTGAGCGATGGTAAGAGCACTTTAATATCAATGAATCCGGAAGAATTCAAGATGAATTCAAGAGTTGCCGCAGCGCTAGCAGTGGTCTGCTTTAATTTTGTATAGTTCCTTGGGCGCGAGCAAGCAGTCTTTATGGTCCGGGTGCCGGTGGCACGAGGAAAATGCTGACGCCGGCAGTGAAATGACAGGGAAAATACAATTCCACGGACCCTGGCTTATATTCATCAGAGTTATGCGAACGCCTGCGCGCAAAGTCGAGAAGGCTGTGACCGTGAACGTGTTACCCTGCGACGGCCGTTTCCCTTATCTTCGCGAAGATGACCGTCGATTTATCTCGAACCTCTCCAGTATCGGCCAGCGTGATAACCAATCAAAATAACAGAGGCATCTTGCACTTTTCATCATCGATTGCGAGATAAACCGCGCGACAATAGCTTCCCTTTATCTCGATCTGCCGGCTCTACCTCTCGTTCTAGAGGATTAAGCCCTGAAAATCTCGGACTCGCAAACAATCGCCCGCTAATCCTCCCATGGACAATGCTTCCTTCATTGGAGCTTACGCTGTCATCGAATTTTCAGTGCTTGGATATTCCACTACTCTTTAATGTGATCTTCATTAATTCCATCCGAAGCGCATCCAGGTGATTGGTAATTATTTTACAATTTCTGGAGATAACGTGTGGTCTCTCAGTAATTAAAGGAACATGAATATGCCATGTTCTCACGATCTAATCAGTTCGAATTTTACCCGGATGCCCGGGATTCAGGAAATTACAGTTCTTTGAGATCCGGGAAAATTCACGTGCATTGTAATTCCTGTGTTTTCATTGTTTTAGATCTGACCGAATGACTTTTCGTGTTGGAGAAGATTTGACATAGAGCCGAAGGTTGGTACTTTCATTTTTATTAGACTCAGGCCGCCCAGTTTGTGTATTTTAAATTAGGTGCTTCGAAAAAGAAAGAAATAAAACTGTGGTTAATTGTCAAGTTGGAGAAGGTCGAAAGAACTCGACAAATTCATGCAGGAATGCTCGAAACCCGGCGAAGTACCGCCAAATCCGTAATTCCCGTATCATTTATCATCCGGTTGCAGCGGCCGATTGTTAGTTAAGATAGTTGGAGAGGCGTTGTGCTGTTGCCTTTTGGAGGAAGTACATACTTATCGCGCCCGGATTATCATCATACTTTATTGTACTGTGACGAGTTACGTCGGGCTCACATTCCTAACACCGGTACTCGAACGCTTAATCCGCTTTCAGCGTTGAATTCCATTTTTTCCAGAGATCACTATCTTTTAATTCCTACAAAAACTTTCGAGAATTCTCCATTCGCATTTTTCATATGTCCTTAAAGATTTGCTGCCGCCACTTTGACGACCTTCACTTTTTGGATTTACTGACAATCATTTGTCCAAATAAAATACTAAGCTTTTTAATATAGCAATCGTGGACTTTGAAAAATGAAACGAAGTCGCATGTTATATATAAAGATTATCGATAGGGAGGGAGGCAAGCGAGCGATATCCTATTGCGAAGCGGCACACTTTAAACGGGGATTTAATGGTATTAAGGGTGCAAGTTTGCCGACGACGATCCAACACAAATATCGGCGGGCGATTGCTTTTTCTCGATGCGTGCGTGGGGCGCGTAGGGAGAGGCGGGCGTAAACGCGGGAATGAAAGTAGAGAAGATAGGATGGACTTCGATCAGGACGAAATGGATATGAGATTGAGTGGTGGTCCCAGGGTGTACAAAGAACGCTTCTCGAGAGCGCACACGTTCCAGGACGAACGCCTGTCATCACAGTAAAACTGAGTTCACTTTCATCTGCCCCTTCATACACCGCCCTCCCCCCTTCCCGCACCCCAACAAAAATCAAAAGTACACCCTTAACACTACTAACAGCGAATTTGTAGTCCAAGGTAATTATTTAATGGAACGCGCACACAAAGGGCATTTGCCGTCGCGTTAATCGCCGGTGTAAACATCTGCCAGGAATACACCGATACTTGAATCGATCGGTCGCCGTTTATATTTCACTCTCCCGGTTTGTCAGGGTAGCCGAAAGACCTTTTTGCGATTTTTCGAGAATGAATTCTCTTAAATCACCGGTAGTTTTAGTATAGTAAATTTGTCGACGCTTTGACTAAAATTCACGGTCAATTCGAAAGGGTCGAACGTAGCGCTCGGGGGATGGTCGACTTTTTAAAAGTGAGAACTTTTTTCTCGGTTACGCAGCCGAAGCTTTTTCATGGTGGTTCACAGTCACGTACGTGCTCGCATCCGGTCCTAGTGTACCATGCAGGTTTGCTTCGATAGTTCGCTCGGCTTGTGGTTGAGGTGGTGGAAGGAAAACACGAGAAACGAGCCAGACAGCGACGGACGAGCGCGAAACACTGAGGAGCCGCCGCGGAAACTCGGATCCGGCCGAATCGCGCGTTATTAAGGAAGCAGGCATGCGTCGAATTTCCCTCGGTCTCTTTCTCCCTACTCCGAGGCGCCGGAGCTTTGCCCCGCACGCGCCTGCGGTCTCTTTCTCAGGGGACGAGCAGCACTATTTGGCTCCCGACACTCCAGCTAAACGTTTCATTTCGTACTCTATGGAAACTCACCCCCACCATCCCCCCCGGATACAAACATATAATTGTATTACATTTTACATGGATTAGTTCTAAGGTTTAATTCTCTCACGAATTCTCTCACGTAGCATTCGGGTTTTAATTAGCGCTCGGCACTGCCTTGAATTAATATTCCGCTTTCGTCAAGGTTTTTGTTTTTAATCAAATGATTTGAATTTTATAAATGAGTACTTGCGAGAAAATCCGATAGTGATATGTTAGGGTTTTTGTCTGTGAATAGTGATTTAGGTCTTTAACTCTAAAGCTTTGAGGGTAATTCAACAGGCAGAGAATTCTATTAGTGTGTTACAGAGAAACAACCGAACTAGCCGGTGAAATATATTCCCATGTTCCTATTAATATTCAACGACTCATGTGTTTCCCTGGGGCGTGTTAAGTTAATTAAAGTGGGGCCTCGACGAGTGTCGACAGTGCGAAAGTACAGTGTACAGAAGGCCGCGCAAAAGTGAAGCAGACGTAAACTTCGGGGCGGATGAACCCATGCCCGAAAAGCTCGCGCAAACTTGACTGAAGAGGTTTAGTCATGTCTAAAAAATGCCCGACGACGGATGGGGAACACACGCACTGCAAGGAGAGAAGTTGTAGCTTGAAAGGGAACGGTCCGTGCGATCGAGACTCCGAGACTTTAGATCTCTAATGAGTGAGCTTTCCCAGCTTTAGCGTAACACGATAGAACGATGGATTCTCTTGAGGGGAATAGGCTTTTCACTGAGAATGGTGCACTCTCGCCTGTTACTCTAAAGCTTCCTCGAGAGTCATGCGCCGCTTTAATGCTCCTCTAACCGGCGAGCTTTCGAAAGTCGATCGAACACGAAAGATCCGAGATGTCACATACCAGGCATAAATCTTCCGAGCAGGGAAGTACTTGTCACCCAACTTTTCTTGCGCACTGTTGACGTATCAGCTGGAAGGGAAAAATCCCCACTTGCCGTTCCACCTGCAGCGGCTTCACACTTGGAGTGTTGATTAATTAAGATTAAGGGATTTGAGATTAATAGAAGACTTAGTTTGATTCACTATCGCGATATGGATTGGACGAATGGACTCTTGAGAACAGAGGCAGCAGGACCTGCCGGCGACTAGCAATCTTTGTCAGTGGTGCCGTCATTATATAGAGTCTGCCGACCAACTGTCAATGTGAACGGTGACGTTGACTTCACACGCTAAGACACACGCCTACGCGCCGCGAGACCAAAGACGCTCGTGTACTCTCCGATATGTTATCGAACCGGTTCAATCCTCGAAATATGATTTATGACGCTGTTGTCTTCCCTGTAGCTTCCGATCTAGTTAACTTCCGACGTGACTCACATATATCTTTTAAATCGCATTTATTTCCTCTCGTTCGAGATTCTAGACTCTCTCTCTCTCTCTCTCTTCAATGGCTTGCACTCATCCCCAATCACCATGTGGACTTATTCAAGTAACCCATTGGTCCTGGTTTATAAAAATATATATTATAAATGAAGTGATAGAAAGTTGATGCTACTACGTAAGTTGGTCAACGATTTTGCAAAGATAATAGGAGACTCGCTTTATCTTTTGTACGGTAAACCCTGCGAATGCCAGAGATACCTTCCTAGATAGCATAGAATAACGTAACTGATACTCCTACTCATTCGTCCATACCTTTAATATTATGCAATATCATAGATAACACGGGCTCCTTTCCTGTGTACTATAGCACCTTGCAATCTCCTTACAATTAAGTCAACATTCAAAGTCTGAATAATTCAAAAGTGCCATTAATCAAGAGTGGCAGCGTCGAGGAAATTCAGTGTGTGCGGTCGCTTCGAGTCAGACAGTTCGTAGAGTCATTTTCGGATGTTCGGCCCCTTTGAAGTACGGTGGTTCATTGCGGCAGAATGTCAGGGGCTCGTTATTAAAAGAGGCGTAATGCCGGAATGCACGAGCGGCTCGTGCCACCCTCTCCGCGCGCATACGAGCAGGCACTTCCTCGGCCCGAAATAATTTCGTCCGGGGAGAAATGCAACTGCGAGAGCCATTCCTCGACATCTGGGAGAGGATTGGGCCGTTGGGCGCGGGCTGGTCAATGGAAGCCTTTGTAGACTCACCTGCTAGATCGGGCGCGCATCTTTCGTGGATTTATCACTCGTTTACACGCCGGTTCGCGTTACTTAACCGCAATTTACGGCCTCGCTTCCACCGGCTGCATTAAAGCTAGCATGTTTTTATATTCCATTTGCATGTCCCACCGGCGCACGCGACGGATGCGTGCAGTGTCGAGTGCAAGGGACGAACCCATCTTTCGAATTGTAAGACAATAAATGCAATGGGAATTTAGTATCAGGGGATGAATATTATGTTATTGTAGCCATTGAATTTTTTGGGTGAGTGTCACTTGGTTTTATAAATTTTGCTCGGTTCGCGGTGGTGTAAGATCGAAACGGTCTCCTCGGCCATACGCGGAATGTATTTCTAATAGCGTGAGTGCCATATGTCGTGGCGGTCAGTAACACGTCATTCGCGTCTCGTCAATTGTTGCAAAGGCATTGAAAGCCTGGTGGCTTTTCTCGGATTTCAGTGCGCGACGTAAAGGCAGCGTTACGTTATCAGCAGTTTACTGCTAGGCGTTCCAGCCTGATAATCAAATCAACTCGGTCGCTCGGGCTGCGCGAATGCGTACGGATAGATTTGTGAGGAGCTTTTTTAGCCGGCCGAAAGCCGGAACTCCCAGCTGGCCGCCGCTTGGTCCACTTCCATTGCTAAAGCTAGGAGAGTTTCCAACTATTAACGCTGTTCCTCCAAAAGCTCGGCCTTTTTCAAAGCGTCCCTTCGTTAACAGGGTATTCATAGACTTTAATTGCGATAGTTCACCCAAGGCTATTAACTAGGCAACGCTCTAAATAGAACAGTGTCGCGGTGACGGAAAATTATTTGGAAATTGACAGTGACGTTCGAATAAAAATTAACAACCAATATTTGACACGAAAACCGATTTTCAGATTAAATTAATGAGAAGTGTTCTAACGCACGTGTTACAATGGTGTAATTCACACACAAGAGTATAATTAGTTTGTCTTCAACTACTCTCAAAGACAGTTTTATGTCGAAGAAGATGAAACTAGGCGGAAATTATCGCGGTACCAACAATAAGTTGTGTAAACGAACGGCAGGCAGTGACAGCCACTCGTACTTCTGTTAACAGAACCTTATTATTTGATGCGTACGTCGGAAAAATTTCGAGTGCCAGGACTCACATAAGAATGCGAGGAAATTCTTGTCAAAATTGTTTTATCAGTTAGTAACGGACGTCCTAAATAGAGATTAGATAATCTTTCGATTGGAGGCTTGGCCTTTGAGGCGCTTAATATCATTAAGTGGAAATAAGATAATTTGGCGGAATTAAATTTGGGTTGTCATTAAAATTCCTCTTTTCTAACTCAAAGGCACTAAAATATTAATTCCATCGGGATTGGGGATGCGAATTTCCAATTCAGATTTATTTGCCAGTCAGCCGAGACTGCCAGAGCGAAGCAAAGTGTCATTAACTCCTCAATCATATTAGAAAACATTTGGTCAAAGCACACAAGATTGCGCCGGGTTTTATTTTTATAACAAACGATTAGCTTCTCATTGCAGGTGCGTAGTGCGCCCTTTATTGCACGGCGATACAGGTGTACAATTTGTGAAATCGGTGGTAGATTCCAGTGACGCGGATAAAAGATCGCTGGCGCATTATCGTTTTCCGATAAAAGTTTCGTACAATGCCGAGAATTGATAAATGAACACGGAAAAGAGGTATCACTGTATAGTAAAGCGCGTTTCCCCTTTCTATGGCAGTGTTTTCTAGGATTTCAGTAGAGAATGCTCGCGCTGCTGCCGAACTATCGGGCGTTCAAGTGTACGATAAAAGCTCCCTATCGGAACTGAATTCAAGCGACTTCCAGGAACCGAGGATTAAATAAATTTGCGCAGTTGCTGCCATTGGAGAGTAGTTGACAAATATTTCACCACAATATTTCCTCACGTGAATTAACTCGAATTCTTTTTAAATGAAATAAGGAGTATTACACATGAAAAGCACTAAAATAAAATACCATACTTGATAAGTCACAGGTTGGCGATGCACGAAGAATGATCGCGACGAACTGCTCCAGTCTGAGTATCGAAAAATCGTACTTTGATAATACATCCCCTGTGCTATTGGCAGCAGATATATCGGTTTTGCGAAATCGATTGTTCAACCGGATCAAACTGATGAGCGTCGGTCTATTGCCGGATGAAACCACCCGGCAACGGACGGCCGTTGTATATTTCTTATCCTCGGATATTATTACGTCACGTCGACTCGAGATTTGCGGCTCAGTATTTTTACAATCGCGTAGACCACACATTCTTGTCTGCGTTTACCCACTTGAGACAGTGTTTTTAATCGTACTTTGAATGATTCCGCTTGAGGCCTGCGCTCTTCATCATCCCGCCACATAGACCTACACTGCTTTTCACCATTCCGCAAACTAGACTTATCAACTTTTTATAGCTCGGCCATTAATAATGTCAAGAAATGCGAATAAAACCCTCGGAGGTATACGTCGATTTATCGCACTGAAATTAAGGGGAATTCGGAATTCGAAGAAGAGCAATTCTAGGGACTCGTAGATTAAGACCAGATCCAAGGCCGCGCGTAATAGGCGGTGTTCGATTAATCGACTTAGCGAAATCCGAAAGATGTGGGTTGCGCAGAATGAAGCTGATGCCGGTGGCGAAAGATGGCCGGAAAGTTCTGACACGCTGCCAATAAATGGGACTGATATCTACAGGGACTATGACGAATTAATGCTATTTATTACAGTGACTTAACATGGAATAGGAAGTCGTGAGAATTCGGTATCCCTAACAATTCGTAATAAAACATGATATTATCTCTTAGCAGGATAACAATGAAGCCGGTCGAAATGGCGGCTCGCGCGATAAATTCGTGTGAAGCTAATCAACATTCTTTGTTGTTTGGAGCGATGGGTATAGCGATCGGGAAGAACTATAGCGTTGGAGATTGAATAGGGCTCGGTAAGAGGCGTGTTCTTCTGGCACTATGTAAACGAGTGCAACGGGGATGGGAAGCAGAGACCGGTCACGTTAGGGCTCTTCAGGTTTACACTCGCGCACGCTCAAAGTTTCCGCGTCCACATGGCCGTTCGTTTTATATATGCGTTTTATGCGTTTTCGAGGGGATTCTAAATAAAGCGGGCGGAATTTGCGCCGGGCTGGACCGTCCCTTCGCGATGAAAGAGTGTTCTTCCCGCGCTCCGCTAAAGAGAGCACGTCCTTCGCTTATTTATTATCATTATCGCCCGGATTCTTCGAACCTCGTGAATCATTAGTTCTTCGTGGCTCGAGATATTCCCATTTTTCTCACTCAACTCCTCCCTCTGTTAACGTGAAATCTCTCGGCTGCTCTTTGGGTCTTAATTATTTCTCTGTTCCCAGACTTTTTCGCTCAACACACAGGGAGCAGATTAATTCTCATTAAAATTCATTCTATACAACAAATAAACATAAACAGGCTGGGACTTGCAATGGTCTTCGACGTTAGAGGGTAGAATGTCTTCCCCGAAGCTTCATGGATTCACCTCGAAGCCAATAAAGGTCAATCGTGCGTAGTGGAACTTCATCAATGTAATAAGAAAAGGGGATTGTGCGTCTGGTTGCATAGAGCGGCGAGGGATGCTCGGGGAAAATTGATGTCCACACGGGAGTACGAAGGCCACTGGCTGAAGGGAGCCGTAATCATATTCCCACGAGAAAATAGGAGTCCCTTCATTTCTTTCCTCCTGCGCGCTTTCCCCGTGACAGACTAACCTGCAGTCCTTTTCGAGCGGCGCGGCGTGTAAACAGCGCGCACGAAAAAGTCGGAAATTTTGTGCGCTCATATACTTGCCTCTCATAAGATACGAGCGTCTCCTTATTCGGCGGATCGCGTTTCTCTAAAGCTTCTTAGTTCGCCGGCGTATATTTGAGAATCTTATGGCAGTGCCACGCGCACCGCTGGTCCACTTTATTAGGATAATAATCCCCCGTTCTCTCTGTAAACGTGGGCGTGTTGCTCTTGAGATTAAAGCGCTTTAGATCGAGCGTGGCGGGCGGCGACACGGCCTTTCATGAATCGCCAAATATTGAGTTAAATAATAATAGATAGGCCCGTGCGCTTTAAGGCATTTAATTGGCTCAGTGAGATTCCTCTGTCGTTTTCGATTTGGATACAAAATTCATGCCAGAGAGATGATAGGATGAAGAGCTTGACTCTGCTGCGTTGTATCGATCTTAATAGCTGTGACGGTGGTTAAGTGCTAATCGAGGGATGAAACGACGCTTGGATAGGAAGATTATCCCCATTTCCCACTTCCTGCTTTTCCAAGTTCACTTGATTTTGAATAAACCTTCTTCGGTTTTTGTTATAAATATTTTTACATTGGAGAAGTATATATAAGACCGAAAGGAATCAAGGCATCTTATCCGACGGATTTACCGGGAAGTTTAATGATACTAATAAGAAACAGTAATTAGATTACTCGATTAATTGAATTATCTTCGATTCTTATTACGCTGGTTGCCTTTAATTCTTTCTTGTTGAAGTGCCGCTACAAAGGGTCCTCGAGGTGCTTGTTTGAGCTTCGCTTACTGTCGATTAGAGACTCCTAAGTCCTTCGTCGGAATCTTCAGCCATGAGAGCAGACAACAAGGCCAGACATCTCGAGAATGAACATCCAGTTGTAGCCAGTGCGATCCAGTCGAGGCGTTCGGCTTCGGCCACCTGGGCCTCGTGCGTCCGTGAAATTCTCTTTTTTAGTGGAAACAGAAATCTCTGGCTCTTTTAATGGAAGTCAGAGTAATTGGCAATAAGATAGAATCAGTAGGAAAGACGTAATGGTGATGAAGGTGGACATAATTCATCCGGTTTCTAACAATGTTTGCGCCAAAGTTGTTCTCTTAAGAACTGTTCGTCATCCAGTCGATTTCGGCTATCAGCCAATCATTCTGCCAACATTTTTACAGATGCGGATGTAACGCACAGGAAGATGCAGAATTTCGACTTCAAATACACTGCACTTCGTAAAAATTGCAATTTATCTCATAATTATGTTTTAGGTTTTCATATATTGAAGCAGCAAGACTGTGGAACCAACGTAGGATGTTCCATTTCGAAAAAATGCAATAATTATCCAGCCATATTATAACTATACGGCAACTTATAATACGATGTTCAATGAGAATCGAATGTATCAGCATTTATCATCGCGGGTGGTAGGTGGAGGCTTGCCTACGTCGCGTCGGCTCGATTATTTGGAGCAGAGATTAGCATCGCTCGAAAATAAGGCGATAAACCGGGTTATCTGCGGGGGCCTAAAAAAACAAGGAAGCGTATCGTCATCCCCAATCTTTGTTTATGCATTTTTCCCCGAGCACCGCCAGACACTTCGACGACACGGCCACTTGTGCTAATTCGCGAGCACCTCGCCGCGACGAGGTTGCCATTGACTGGTCTTGCCGATATTTCGTGTGCTCGCCACACGTGCGCCTGTTTGCCAGATTATTAGCACGAGGAGACTATTATCCTTCGCGCATCCTTTGGACGCTAATCTTGAACCGAATGACTCTAATTAAAATAATTTTGCATTTCCGAGGACGATCGAGATTCCGAAAGATATCTCATGGAGACCTCAGCGCGGTTACACTAACCTTCCTTGACAAGGTAACACGGAAGATTTCATAATTTGTTATGTATACTTCGACTTAGCTTCCTGGTTTTGACTTTTGTCAATTAACAATACAATAAAGTGTGGGTAAAGAGAGCAAAAAGTCAGGCTTATATCGAACAGTTACATTTATTTCCTTGGTCCAGCTATAAGATCCGCAACATAATTGCTAGCTGTCGCGACTGTCGTCCGAGTGAACACGATTATTATGCCTTTCCCGTACACTTTAATACCTATGACATCACTCTACATGCTTCTCCAAGTTGATATGTATGTATGTACGTATACAAGGTATTCGCTGATAACTAATTCACCTGCTACTTCCAAAGTCTCGTTGACCTCGACCTCGTGATACAAAGGAAGAGTACACATAGTATAGGCATCCTACCGCATTACTCTTATTCAAGGTTTACATCCTCTAGTACTTTTTTTAAAAGGAGATCGGTTCACGGTTATAGTTATACTCTTTACATTTGGCGCATGTTTCACTGGTTTAAATATCGAATGCTAGAAGATCATTTCCCTAATGTCTACTTATCACTTAAATGAAGGGTTCCTGAATATCTCGCACTTTCATTTCTAGTCGCACCTTCTCTCACAATCACTCAATACTAGAAGCTTTCTTAAGTTGCCGGCGCACTCGGCTTGGTAATGAACAATATGCGTCTACTTAGTAATTAGAACAGTAAAGGGGGAGAGGGATGCTAGAGCGTAATGGATTCTATTTTCTAGAGGACTATTTCTATTTATCCTTCTGCTTTGAGGGATCTTTCGGTCGCCCTCATCTTTGACCCAAGTACTGCTAGCTAGTTTGTAATATATAAATATTGTTTGGCCGCTCCGGACATAATGATAGTTGATAACTTCGATGCTCGAGGTATCCTGGAGAAGGATAATCCCCTTTTGAGTCATAAGACCGTCTTGCAATTGTGAAACAATCTGCTTTCCTTGATACATAGTAAATTTTATATCTGCTGATAGTCTTTAGAAAGTTTTATATTCTATTCCTTACACGGAGTTCTGAATAGTGTTAGTACGAATTTGTATAAATTTTACACAGTTAAGTGAGAGTAGCCGGATGGTTACTTTTTTAAAGATTAGTTTAAGGAATCGGCATTTGTATTGCCGACAAAGCATCTTTGGCTTCTTGAAACTATGTTAGTAGTTCGTACTGTCATGTGAACACGTTTTCCTTTACCTATCGATTCATGTAGGATTGTACGAGGGCAGTTTCTGGAAAGCAAGCGATTTTCAAAGTCTTTATTACTCCATTGATTGATATCAGCTAGACGCGAAAGAGAAAGATGTTTTGAAAACGGTACTGGAACTACTTGTTGTCATTTTCGGGAGCTTGTCGGTCGCACTTGTGCTTCCGCCCTTTTATTCATTCGGTGATACTTGTCAATTGAATCTGCCTCCAATTATAATTGAACATTTGTGGATATCAGACAAATTGTGAACAAATCCGAAAGAAGACCCGTAAGAAAATTGCCAGGGCATCTCAACGTAAACGTACTTTTACCACAATTCTGTAGAGAGCGACGAGCGTAACTACAAACTGCACAACTCATAACTCATAACAATAACGTCAACAGTAACAACAATAATACAGGCTTAGAATACGATTGGAAAAGATACTTGCGCGGAGAAATGATTTTCCAGTAGATGCCAGTGTAGGTTACTGGTAGAAAGTCAGATCAATGGAACTTAAAGTTTATTTCTTGGCCCATTAAGAGAATTCAATTGTAGAATTACATGGAAAGATAAAGCGAAGTACGGCCGCGCACGACCTGTCTATCACAAGAGAGGATTTTGTCCTTTCGATTGCACATAACTGACGCAGAAACTTACATTTAAAAAGATATCGATCTCCTCCGAACTGTGGATTTCCATGCAAAAGTGTAATTCCAGGTTTACAATTTCCAGCAAGTTTCAGACTACATGACATGTAATCTTAAAAAATGATCGAATATATAAGGAAAGTATATCGTTTTCTCTTAATATCCACAGTCCAGTCAGCTCAGGTTCCGTCACTAATCACGAAAGACTTTTTTCGAACAACTTAACGCACAAACTCATATGTCATTAGCAACAAGCACACGCAGGCATATATTTACAAATCGCAGAATCTCAACTGAACATACATGTACATAATATAGTTATACTTAAAATACTAAATAGATCCACGCAAAATACAGCATCAGATTAGATTCACGCAGGATACGATTCTAAATAGATTCACGCGCTCCCCGTGTGGTCCACAGTTATTATTATTAAAAGGAATGCGAGAGACTGCAGTGGATCCTAATCTCGAGTTGCGGAAATGAACGCACGGCGTCGGGGGCTCGCAATCGATCGCATTAAATATAATCCATTAATTATAAATACATTAGCTAATCGTCAAAGGAAATGAAAGAGGTTCGTAGAAAGAATGGTCCAGGTATCACAAAAATCCAGTTCTCCTTGGTTCCCGTACTGTTTGGCTTGCGAAGACGAGCGTCCATCTTTTTCTTCGCATTGGCCCTCCGTGAGGACCTCTTCGCTCTTCAATCTCCTGATCTCGTTTCTCCCGAAAAGAGATTACCGGGGGATTGATTCGATCGCTTCAGGTCGACTCGAGGCCACCTCCACCGGCAAGTTTTGTCGCGTATAAATTGAGTGCCTGAAAAATACAATAAGTCGCGGTTAGTCCATAAATATTTTCTACCACAATAAATATATGCAATGATGGTTACTTTAACATTCATATCTTAGAAATGTGTCTACAATAACATCGAATAACATGGAATGAGAGCACGTGCGCGCTCACGTAAACAGGGCACGCGGCGACGATTGTTTTTGCGAGCGTCCCGGTATTCGTGCCCTGTGCCATCGGCTCCTCGTCAGTCACAGTTCTCCAAAAACCATCGCGGTGTGTGGTCGTGTTTGCCAGAGCCAATGAGCAGCCAATTCTCATCAACGGTGTCGGATCCCCGAAACTTTATACCGTGCTCTCTGCGACTTGGAGTGCTGTGTGTGGCGTGCTCGTGTTGTGTGTGAGTAAACGTGTCTCCCAACTTCGCTCACGAGGCGTATTAGACAGGCTGAACTTTGGTAATCGGCGCTTAGCGAATCCTCAATTTGAATTTCGTAGAATATTACCGTGTAATATTCTACTGGGTTGATGCTCTGTTTCCATAATCTATAGGTATCGCGCGATAAAGTGAAGCAAAACAGAATTGAGAATACTAGGTCAGTCATTATTGCTTGGAATAATCGAACCCTTTCGCTTAGACTCACAATTCGGGCTGAAAATGTAACTCGTACTTTGCAGAAAATATACACCGGAAGTTCTTACAGAATATAGACGTACGTATATTATCAGGATTGCATGCAATAAACTATATATTTGCAAAATCAGCCGGTGCCTATTGATAAGACGATTTTGGGCTTTTAGTTTTGGAAACTGTGATGAACAAGTGTTTGAATGTGTGTTTGAAGGAAAGTGGCGATACCTTGTAAATGAAGGCGTATTGTTCTTTGGTCTGGACGGCGCCGGCACGATCCCGCCTGATGGTGTAGACGACTCTGGGCACGTCGACCGTCCTGGTAATCTCATATTGCCTAATACCTAGGTCAAGTGCTATTAGCGTCCCCGTCCGCCCCGTGCCAGGGCTGCAGTGCACCACAATAGGTCCAGGACCCGCACGTTGTAGCGCCCTTGCCTCAAGGATTACCGCTATTAATCCGGCTCCGTCCGATTGCACGCCATTCACTGGCCACAGATACCATATGTGGTACACCTCCCGGAATGTGTTGTTCTCGAGATTCTGCAAATTCGATGCTACATCAGATTCATCCTCAAGGTTCAGGTATACTTAGAATGCAAATGTCGAATTGATTAAAAGCGAGGGAATAGAAATAGTTGAATATTGCAACCAAATATAGACGCAAGGTGTTGGTTTGTTTTTTGAAGAAGGATGCACTATACCTTCAAGTGTAGGGTCGAAATGGCGTATTTCTCTTTGGTCTCCCTTTTCTTGAGAGTGACTTGATAGTCGCCATACAAGCGGTGGCAGTCGGTCACTTCCGAGGGCGGTATGTATTCGGTACACTTTTCCACGTCGTTCTCCACGAGATCGGTGAGCATAATTATCACTTTGCTCTGTTGCTCCCAGATCATGCGCCAGAAATCGGTCACCGACGTTTCCATCGGTGCTTGACACGCTATGTAGTACCTCGTCGCGTTTCGAGGGCCCTGGAAAATGCGGCAGACGAATGTCGCTGTGATTGAAATTCAATATTGCTCGATTGAAAGCAAATATTTAATAGTTCGATGTCTCGGTGAAATGAAAATGAAATATCGGACGCAGAAAAGTGCGGCAGAACTCCCTGATGTAACATTGCTCTGCAGTCAGAAACGAGTTTATTTTAGATCCTCTCTTGTTTTCAATTATTTTCTTTTTTCAATCATAAGAATATTAACTTCTGATGGTTTTTATCCGTCATCTAGCGAACTAATAACGGAAGGAGATTGTAAATCGATAATTTCACATTAATCTTTGAAGGAAAAATTCGTATTCTCAGCCTCCTAATTTGCACTTGCATGTCCGCACAATCACAGTCTACTCTATTTTTCCGATAGCCCTCGGGGATTGGGTTAATCGATGCTCTGGAGTATAATACGAAATTGCTCGCGCTAATTACGTGCCGGGGAGAATTGGTGTTCGGGCAGTGGTGGTGCATACTGCATGCATTAATGGCAGCGCGCCTCTCGTAATTGCTATGTAGGCATACATACATAGCAGAAGCATTAGGAATTCCCTGGACCAACTACATAATCGCATGCATGAGGCTGCTGCTAATGGAAGCCTCGCGGCACCCGATTTTCGTAAGAACCTTTCACAACTCATCGATTCGATCAAGAGTCACGTTTACGCGGTTCGATTCGCACTAAGGGTGCTCGAACAATATTGCGCCGATCGACGCATTCGAAATTTAGGTCCTCTCGTGTGTCCCGTTGTTACGTCGTCTATTCAAACTCCCATTATTGCGCATTTTTACGAATACTTCGACCGCAGCAAAAAAGCGCGTGTCAACGCCCACTTGATTTCCGCGTCAGCACGCAATCACCGCGCCGTTCACGCAATATTACTGCATCCCTTTCGCATTCAACACTGCAAGCATTATGTAATATTCCTTTCTCACGCGGACAAAACGCTTCGTTAACCTCTGCGCGCTTAGATCGTATGGGATATGCGAGTAAGACGCTTTGTTCCCTGTTTCTCACAAGACATGCCATCAGTCTGAGCTAATGGCCGGACTCAATTAGAGATTAATTAGACAATAGAGACACTTCGAGATTCTAAAGTGATTTCTTATCTCAATGCATTCCAATGAATTATATCTGTTCAGTTGTCCGTACAATTACTGTAAACTCGTCGATCATCACAATGTATATTTCATTTTTTGTTTCATTTCAAATTTATTCAACTAATTTGCACTTATAAGTTTGGTGTACTTCAAAAGTTGGGACGTGATACCATGGCAGAATGAATTTAAAGTTAACATTAAAGGTAGAGTTAACTTGGGCGGAGTCACGGTAACTGGTACGTCACTTTGCGGGCTCCTTACCTTTTGTCCCGAGTACACTTTAAACTTTATTTTCGTACTACCCCTGCTGGGAAAAGCATTTACTGTCTGGCGTATCGCGCGGGAGAAACGCGATTTTACTTAATAGCCCTAAGAGTTATTTGGAAAAGCGGAGGAGCGCCCTCGGGTAATAGCTGCCGAACCAAGTAACGAAGTAATGCACATCGAAGTCTAGGTACAAAACTGCATTTCCCTCCGGTTCTAGGATACCGCTTCCTGTAGATGCAGCTTAATCTATCTCCTCGTTGCCGGAGATGCATATTCGAAATGGCAGGCTTTCGAGGAAAATGAGGTACCACGCGAAAATCACCACCATGAGAATTCTCGACGTCCGTCCCTACTTTCATTACAAAAGCTTTTTCGAAAATCACCGTACATTTTTCTCCAGCGGGAATTCATCATAGTCTTTTCCTTATTCTTGTTTCTTTCGATGTACAAGAAAACCCGGGGTCAATTAGCTTGTAAATTTACTAAATTTCTATGAAAAGAAACCGAATTAATTTCCCGACAGTCTATGTGATTGAATGATTATGCATGAGAGCGATGAGGCAAAAGAGATTAACCTGGTGTAATTGGAAAGATGAATGTTTTTCAAGAGCTGATTAGCCATTATAGCTTACCCTCACGTAGCTGGCATTAATGTACTCGGAAAGCGGGTCATTGTTGATCTTCTGAAGTGGTACACGCGTCTCCGGAAGCGGTATCACATTCGCGTATCGGTTCTTCACCTCGGCGCCCGCGGGTAATTCGTCGATTTTCGCCGACACTTGCGGGATCCCGGCGAACTCCTCGTTGATGGCGTTCACGTCGCTGCAGAAGGTAGACAGGCTCGCGAAGTTGAGCGGGTGGGAGGGGATCGCACTCTGAAACCATGCATTATCGGCTTAGTCTTTCAGTCCCTTTAGGAAAGATCATCGAGGCTCTCGACGCCACTCTAACTGTTAATACGTGAAAGAAGCGGCTGGCTCTCGTGAATTCCTATTCATTACAGAGATCCCATGTGTGATAGAACTACCTGCGGATCTTAGATAGATTTACTTATACTTATGATATATGATTCACATTTTAGCTCACATCAAACCATACATCAAACCTTGAATCGTGAGCCTGCTAGGGAAGAGACACGTGACGAAAAATCGAGAAAGTTACAATGGGAGGTTTATGTTGTTCCTCTAGGATTAGAGTTCCGAAGTCCCATAGAAATTCGATAGATTCCTGTCGGCTGAGTCGGGGGCATTTGACAAGCGACGATTGGATTATTCAATGGAGCACTCAGTCGGAATAGAATCTAAGCGTGCGCACTTACTACTCCCACATAGCTAATGAGAGAGAATGGGTGTACGAGCAATTGCGCTTAGTATCCGCTTGTCATGGGTCATGGGGCGGTGCATGAAGACGTCAAGCGGACTACGGGCATGCTAAATTGAGCTTTACCTGCTTCATTCCATTAGAGATTCTCTGAGTAGTTGCCGATGCCGGCTGCAAACAGGAAATGCTCGCAAGGGGTGCGCGGACACACGGGGAAGACAGACAGAGAGAAAGAGCATTTCACAAAGTGGAAAGAATATTTATTTCACGATCGATATCTTCCTCAATACAGGCACACTGATTCGCGCGTCTCTGTCTAAACTGCTCGAACATATCTTACTCCTTATTTCTAGAAGTGTGTGAGGCAAATCTTAACCACAAACAGGACATTATACTGACGTGCGACGTGTGTTAATAACTGGGCAAACAAAGATCCATGGGAAAAGGTGGCTCTGACGTGGCTTTCATATTTTTTAATAGACCTGCATTCCTGATACTTGGACAGTTAGTAAGTTAGTCTCAAAAATATTAGGTCGGGCGTGTTGAGATATTGCCAAGCGGAAATATTTACTCCATTTCTCTAGAGTTATACTCAGTGACTGTCCAAGTATTTGCTCTAATTAATACTCACATTCGTCGCATCATTAGTCAACATCAACCACCGCAGAACACATGAAATTCCTCGTGTACTACCATTGAACACATGGGCAGCAAAAATGAAACCCACTCGCGCATCTACTCCCATCAAACACTCTCTCGCGCGCGGGTAAATCAGTTTCGCGTCGATCCAGTGACATCTTGGGATAGATTTTCAATTAACTAAAAAGGCGTCGTCACCCCAGACAGCGGGATTTTTTTCCCCGTCGCTAAACCGGGCTCTTGCGGGAAGTAATTTCGCGATATCAAGGTGAAAAGGCTCCGAGGCCGCTTTACCCTCGAGAGAGGAGGACGAGCGCGCAATTAGCTAAGAAAAATTCGAGGATAGAGTGCAGCGCCTGTTTGCACAGGCGTGTACGTGTGTGTATCTGTGTGAGCGCGATTGCAAGCAGGCCGAAGTAGGCGAAACATTTCTCATCTTGCTGGAACATAGTCTCCCGGCGAGACGGCGTACGCGCACAGTACTAAATCTCGACGGCGAAACTTCGCAACTTTATCTCCTCGCGCATCTCGCTGCATTTCTATTTTCGTGATAGCCCTCGGTGCGCGCTCCAACACGCGCACACGTGCACGCGTTCCGGCCTACCTCGAAGCCCTTGCATTATTTTTCGCCATCCCCGCCGAGGGTGCTCGTACATTCATCAGCCGACGATCTCGCCTGCTTTTGCCTACGTTTTTTCTTTCCCCGTTTTCTCGCCTGCTGTGTGTCTGGTAGTGCGTGTGTGGGTGTGGGTGTTTATTTGTTTGGTCGTTCTTTCATCGGAAAATGGAAATGTTTGTCGTGCAGTGGCGCGCGAAAAGCCGGAGGGTGTCGAGGCATTATCGTTACAGATAGCGACTGTAAATTGAGGCGCGGAAATGCTCTTTGGAGCCTGCCTCCTGAAACGAAACCTCGCATTAAGATCGTGCGATGGGCGATTGTTGGTTGTTAGTGCGGTCAGTCACCTTTGCACTCGAGCCATCACGAGGTCCTCCGAACAACGCTGCGATTGCGGCAGATTTTTCTAAAGGATTAATATTACTCGATTGTAGCTTCGGGATGAGTTGACTCAATTTTGTGTTCTCTTGCCGTAAGATGGCATTCATATCTGAAATTGATAACGAGCGGAAGAAAGTTCGATTGGTAAGCATATCTTGGGGCAATACAATAAAATATTTTGCGGTAACACTGGACAGAGTCCGATGGCAATTGAGGCATTGGCTACTCGTCGGCCTCGGATGGCGTTCGACGTAAAAAGACACTTTCCACGAGTGGCTTCGAGTGCAATCGGTCAAGCGAAGGAGGCGGCAGGTTTCCATTCCCAGTGGAAGCTTGTCATGCTCGACGAGACATGCGGCAGTGTTTATTAGGTGTACGTGCGCCTGTCTGCGTCTCTCTACGTGTCTGTGTCAGAGGGAAAAGTAGGAATCTAACGAGGTGCTTACCGAGTCTTCGAAGGTCGGGTTTCCGTAGCTTCTCTTGGAGGCTCTGACGGCACCCTTTCGTCTCACGCTGTTGTACGCCGAGACGCTATCCAGGCTAAAGGCGTCCAACGACACAGGACGGCAGCGCTCGCCGTAGTTGAATCTCGTTTGCCGTTTCCTCATGATGAACTGCAAATAGTTGCCACCGGGGTATTCAGTGCCAGCTTTTCCTTTGCGTCAAAGCGGCCGGCTGATTTGAACTTTGATTAGTTTTACGCGCGAAAATTGGCCATATGTGCGCGAGCGCGACGTCGCTCCAAAATTGCGTAATCCTCGCGGGAACGCTGAAGTCAAGTGTCAAAACTCGAGGGGGCTAATTTCCTTAGTTAGCTATACCGTAGTTTGGAGTGGCTCGTAATTCCGCGATGCAAATGTGTGGAAAATCGTGTCGCACTTTGCAGGATATATCTGTTTTCTTATGGCAGAATTCTTATGAATATTACTTCATCGTTCCAAGCAGCATGCGACTGCACCATGCTGATTGTTCCCGCGGCCTAATTAGATATTCAAGGACAGGCGTTTGTCTCTCTTTTCCCCGCATTAACACGAGCGTGACCGCGCCGGCGATCCCTTGAGGAATACGTGCCATGGAGAAAGGGAACTCGATTTTTCTCCCGGCGTTCCGTCAGGGGCACAAGTAAATTACTCTTGATTTCTACTTCAGTGGCTTTCCACCGTGAGAGATGGCCGAGTGGCCACGACTTGTGCATTCAAATTTACACTTCTCCATTTCTAAAGCTACATTTACACACTTCGAATTATATCGAACACGATGACACCCATAATTAATTGGGAAATTTTTCATCTTTTTGGTGTACAGTTCTTTGCATAAGAAGTTGAACAGTCTCAAAAGCGATCGTGCATGAACTTCGTGTGGAATTACGAAAGACTTCGGCGAGTTGTGTAAAGCAACATATTCTGCGTAATCCTTGAACCTTAGCACTTGGCAGTGCGCCGCAAAAAATTCGACACACACTGTAAAGCCAGATGAAGCAAAGAAGGCGGAACCGAGAGTGTACAACGTGATACATTCCTGACGAAGTAGCACTCACCTCTGGTAATCCTGTTATGAATTATGTCACGCGTTACGTAGCTTTAAGCACAGAATCGCCGAGGAACACTTTGCATCGTAACACTTAATTCGAGTGCACTTGTTACGCAAGTTGTGAAGGACTGCCTTACCAGAGTGAAGAGTAGAAATTAAATTAAATTTGGTACTCGCGCACGTAGCACCGCGGCTCTTTCATAAAAGTGAACGCTCTGCGAATGCCGCCGGAGAGCTTTAAACGCGTGCGAATTTTCCATTTAATAATATATACATTATAGTTGGAGAGTAGATTATTTGTTGCAGCAGATAATTAATTGTTACGGTAAATTGAATGAAATTGAGGAATCTTACCAGTAGTCCGGCCAAAAGGACCAGGCAGATGAAGGCGACCGACGAGACCACCACGACAGCGATCGCATTTCCGGAATCCTTTTCCTGTACCAGACGAAAGCTGTGTATCTGAAAAGAGTGAGTCAACCGGCGACATTTAATAAGACCAGTCGCAAATACACATGCTTCTACTCCCACACACTACGCTTTAGACATATACAAGGAAAACTGCCCTCGGTCTTGCGCGAATAACGTCAGCCCCCCCAATTACCGTGTCCAGTCTAGTTCCGGTTAATAATTTGGCGAGCTTGAAAGGCCGATGACGCTCCAAAGTAATTAAATCGCGCGACCTCGTAATGACGGCCGAGTGAAAAGCGGCCGCTTTTGTGTGGTATTGCAAAGAGAAAAACTCGGGAGCTCAAAAAGACCGAGGGAATTGTAAGGAAATTCCTCGGGTGTTTCGCTCTTTTATTGCAATTATCTTCCAGAGATTGGAAGTCGTTTCAATTAAACGTCGTGTTTAATGAACCAAGGAAGCGGTTGAATTTAATTTAGCCTTTCTTTGCTAGTGCTCTAGTTTTTTGAGTATTTTTGTATGATAGTGGTATTATTATATTTAGAACCTGTGTCGCAAGTAATAGATGCGCGGAAGTACAGTACTTATAGGGGAAAGTGTGATTGAAAAGACAACTTGCCAGTAGATTTCTTTCGACTTACCGTGACTGGGAATCTCGTAGTCGGACTGTACAGGCTAGGAAGCATGTTCGTGGTGGTGCTGTCGAATTTGCTCTCCTCGTCGACCACATAGACCAAGATCGACATGAGTGGTGTGTCAGTGGGCGTCGGTGTCGAGGGTGGTGTGTCTCGACATGGGTTTTGGTGTACGATGATTTGCTCCGCGCGAACGAGACTGAAAGATTGCCGATAAACAATGTCAAAGCCTGTGAAATTTACTGTCAGTAAACCTGTCGGAATCGTTTGAATCATCAAGTGGTTAAAGGTGTAGTCATTTTTACGAAACTTTCAATACTACTAACATATCTGAATTGTCGGAGGGAGAATGTCAGAGTCCCAAGCATCGGGCGCCATAAATCGAATTACTGAAGTTGCACTGCAGTTTAATCCTGCGAGACTGAACAACTATGTAACTCAATTATTCGACGCACAAAAAGCGCGCAGAGATACACGCTAAATTATGCAGTATTCTCGTTCTCTATTTCGCTATTGCGAAACTCCGACAACTAATGACTAATTGTTGCCAGGAGAAACTCCAGGGAACATTTGTCTCGCGGAATAGCTCATTAATAGAGTCCTCAAAAGATGTTCCATGAAGGCATTATGATTTCTCTATCATAATTCCTGGCGAAACACAAGTTTAATTGCTCTTTCCTATTGAATTGTTCCAAGCAATGCTGATTACATTATCCGATTAATTTCTACCAAGGGATTGCAGAGTTAAATGGATGTGCAGCAATCGCTGACTTGTTAGCTGGAATTTCCATTTGAACGTGTCGGCCGGTAGGGAAAAATAACGATTTAGAATATCGCGGAGAGAGAAATTGCCAGCGGACATTAGCCGAAATTACAGTACTCGGCCCCGGTATTAAAGCAGTCATGCATTATTCGTGACATTACACAAGATTTACATGGAGTCCGCTCGCCTGCTGTAGCAGACAGCAGGTAGTCTCCTAGGAGTATCCCAGTGCGATTCAATTGCATGCAATTGAGAAGGATCGTCGAGTTATCAAGCCGACCGTTCTAATTTATCTATTCAGACAATGCAATAGAGAGGAAAATGAAGGAATCAGTGGAGCAGCGAAAAAAGCGGTCCCCAGTAATTGAGACGGCTCGTTACTCGATTATTGAATTCCGACAAAGAATGGTCCTCTGATTTCGAGACAGAAATTAACTATATCGATCTCCGATCATTAATAACTCCAAGGACATTTCATTGTTTCCTTGGATTTCAAACCTGACTTGCCGCCAGGTATTACACATTTCATATCATTTTTTCTACAACAAGTATTATTCAACTAACTTCTGACTACTTATATCATTCAATACCTTCGTCAATGTCATTCTCACACTAGCTTTCTACTCACTTGTTGGTGGCGGCAGTGAGGAGTTCCGCGAGTACTGTTCTCAAAGCGTCCAACTGCGGGCATACTTCGTGCCAGCTGCCCTGTATGACGATCTGGACCAGCGAGGTAATCTCTTCCGGTGAGAGATTCAGGACGACCTCGGTAGTCTCCTGAGTGGTCACGTCCCCGGGGGTACTCGGCCCGAAGACCCTGGGCGGGATGATGGGAGAGGCGGGGGTGGCTGTAGTGGTTTCAATATCCTCAGTAGTCATTACGGTAGTGGCGTCGATGATCCACGTGGTCCCCGTCATACCGTTCGGTCGCTCGGTCATATTAATCGTCGCCTTGGTCTCCGAGGAGGCTGGCGGGCCCTCGGTCTCCATTACAGTGGCGAATGTCTCCGTTGTGGTAGCGAGGGACTCGGTGAGCGTAGTCACCTTAAACTCTTGCTCGTCCTTACTCGTCGCCGCTCTTTCCGTCTGGTTCTCGTAACTGGGCAGCGCAGTCGAGTCCTCCAATTTGGAGTCGGTTGTGGCCGGCGGTATCGTGCTCGCAAGCAGACTTTCCTCCGTTGTTGCGGCAGTTGTTGTGTCGTAAGTGGCGGTGGAGCCGATTTCACTGTCCGCCAGATTCTCCGTGACGTCGGGGGCGATAGTCGAGTCTTCCATACTGTACTCCTTAGTGCTTATCTCCTCGATCCCTGGCATGGTAGTCCTTAGGAGCCCGGTAACAGCCACTTCGGTTGCATTCTCCCTAACAATTCCTTCCGTCACATTCTCTGTAAGTGTGGTAGTAGCGTCGGTCAGTCCCACGAATTTGTACTCGACGCCCTCACTCGTCGACGTCTCTTTATTCATGACTGTAGCAGTCTCTACACCCGTGGGGATCTCATTAGTCCCGTTGGTATCTCTACCGTCAATGGATTCGGCGACGCTTTTCTCTGTAGTAGTAGTAGTATTAGTGGTAGAATTAACACTGGCAGCCGGGAGTGCAGTGCTATTGCTGGGGTCTGGGGTAGTAGGATTCATAGAGAACGTGGTGACAGTCATCCTCTGGCTTTCAGGACGATCCCTGGTCAATGGGAACTCGGTGGACGTCTCGGATGCATTGAGGGTCGAGCGTATCAACAGGGACTCCTCGACGTCTGTCTGCATCTCGGCATTTTGGGTAATTTTGGCCCGAGTGGAATGCGGCGATGAGCTCGATATCAAAGGGACTTGTGTTGTCTGGTTCGCCATGTGGAAAGGGCGTTCGCCGGACGAGTCTTTATTGGGGGAGTCGGGCTTTCCAGTGACTTCCGTTATCCCATTGCCAGTCACGTCGAAGCCTGCGTCCTTTGTCGTAATTACTTCGCCCCCTTGGGGAATGTCGTTTCCGCTGGCCGACGTCGATTTCTCCTCGGCGGCGCTCGCGGCGAATCTCCTCGATTCCCCGGGACCCCCGAGGTCGATCAACGTCCCATTCGTTGGCCCCGCTTCCGGTAAGAGCTGAGTAGTCGAAGAGAAGGCGGCTTGCGAGCTCGTTGAATTGTTTGACGAGTCATTCTCCGACTTCTCGCTGTGGTCCGGTTTGAATTGCTGGATGCTGTTCTCCAGGACGACCGAGGGCTCGGTAACAATCATCTTCTTCTCGCCGTCTCCGCGGACGATTGTATTCTCCAAGGGGGAGCCCTCCTCGGTTGTTGAATTCTCGGGACGCGCGCCCTCGTTATTGCGATTAGTTAGCTTGAAGCCGCTCTGCGTCACTGTTGACTTTAAATAGGGATAGGGCTTTTGTTCGAGGCCCTTCTCGCTGCTCGAGATCTTCTTGGTGCTCGGCAGATCAATCTCCTTAGACGCTGAGGTCGCCTTGCTCTCGAGGTTCGGGAATTCGTTTACCAGGGAAAAGGCGATCGTCCTACCACGAGGAATTCCAGCCTGGTTCCCGTCTCCAGTCGATATTGTTTGCTCGTCCTCCCGATTGCCACGATTACTTCCGATATCGGCCGCCTTCGATTGATCATCCTCCGCTCTCCCCGAGATACCCTGCTCGCCCTTGACTAGCTCCGCTCTACCATCGAGCTTCTCTTTATTTGCCTCGACCACCGTTTGCTCGCCGCTGCCAGGAGGATTGGATTCACTCTCATTTCGGCCCGCAGACCCTTCCGCCTGCTCGGAACTCGGCTCGGTCGCGACCATTTTCTGAACCGGCGACTGAGTCACGTTCCTCACGACCTCCACTTCCTCCTTGGGGCCCACTCGCCCGTGACTCACGCTACTCTCCCCGTAGACAGAGTTCGTGCTATTCTCCGACGGGCCCGTTCGACCGCCACTTGCCGTTGAATTGTTAGTTCGAGGTGGATAGTTGACGTTGGTGTCATTAATCAACGATATCGTCGTCGATTCCTCCTTCTCCAAGTCATGCACCTCCGAATTCTCTGATTCGGGAACGCCAGCTTCTTTCGGTCCTCGAGGACTCTCCGGAAAACTGCCTCCACTAGTTACCACCTCGATCTCCTCCTCCTTGAGATTCTTCTCTTTCGGGGAGGCCGCGGAGCTTCCGGAGGAGAGGGAGCTGGCGGACTCTAATTTGAAGGGAAGGCTCCGCTCGGTGTTTGTCTCCGCGCCGCCTTCCTCCCGCACTTCATCGTGAGAGTTTAATTTCGTACTTGTGGCTGGAGCCACCGTTGCGCCCGTATCCTTCGCCTGCTCCTGCTGCTTGTTTTTCTCGGGCTTATCATCCTGGAGGTCGCCAGACTCCTCGGGAGGAGGTTTCACGGTGACAGTGGCTAGGTCGTTTGTTCTGGTGAGCCTGGAAGTGTCCTCAGCGTTAGCTCTCGTGCTCGAGCCCTCCGAGGATTCCTCGGCTTTCGAAGTATTGCTCCCGAGTCCTGGTGTCAATGATCCTTCGGGATGAACGGCTCGCTTTAATCCTTGCGGCTCTGACGCATCGCTCACAGCCGTCGCGTTAATTCCCTTCCTCTCCAAGTTCTCGAGTTCCTCCACGGAGAGTGCATCGTTGCTCTTGCGATCATCGGTCAAAGGCGACACCGTCGCCACGCTTTCCTCCGCTGATGACACTTTAGCCACTGGCCTGTCATCCGCACGTGGCTCCGAGTATTGCTCGAGTGAGTCCACTTTGTCCAGAAGCCGCCGCGAAGTTTCTATCGTCTCGGCGATCGCGCCGCTTACCAGCAGCAATACGCCTGAAAAGAAAGTCGGATGTAGAGCGTCATTTTAATATTATATTTTTTATGGCGATTTTGTGTTTGTCCTTTTATCGGACCATTGATATGGCAGATATGCAGAGTTCGTTGATTTCATGCGGATATGTATGCTCGTTCACGTAATAGATTCGATGCATGTGTCAGCCGGGCTTGCCAATTATCGTTGATTTGCACGTTAATGACTACGTGCGCGGAGAATGGTGCGGCTGGCTGCGGGGATTTTAATGCTCGATTCCGCCGAGATAACAGTTGGAGTAATAAGCTGGCAATGATTAATATATTTGAACTTTAACATTCTCTTCCTATTGATCGAGCGACCTCAAAGCGCGCGTTGACAATTCGCTCGCAGAACAAGGAAACTAATTAGGAGTCTGAGTGAATCGACTTGGTGAAACCTTGAGTTTGCAGCTGCCGGGTCCGATATCGATACAGCCTTCGATAGCCGCATCGATCTTTTTCTTGTGATCGCAGTTCCTCGGAACAGGGGATTCCGGGCACGGTGAATTTCAATTTGCAAGTTTGTTGCTGGCAATTAGACGCGATCGAACCTAAGGGAAATTAATGTGGGGCCAGCGTCGAGTTGACGGGGCGGGGAACTGGTTTCTAGGGCGGCGCGGCGCGGCGTAAGAAAAATGAGCGGAGCGTAGATGAAGCTTTTAATGGTTGGGAAAACCGGTTGGCCGGCAATTGCCGGGGCGCTTGGGATGCCTCTTGATGGGGGAGACGGACTCTATGATACAGTTGGCCGCTGCTTATTGCGTCGTGTTGTCACGGAATGCTAAACAGTCCTCGGAATTACACGGAAATGCGTCGGCCTCACTCCATCGGAGACGACGTGCGAGACATACGAGTGTCCATACATACATATTCCTCGCTATAAGTCGGATGCCGCATATGTAAATTTCAATTGTTGCTAACGCCACGGTGGTAGTGACTGACTTGAAAAACGTGTTCAATTTGACTTGATTGCGCGTTTCGTGGAAATCGTCGGAAATCATATTGCAATTTGCCAGTGTTCTCTTAAGAATGCAGTTTCGCATTGACACTTTGCGCTCGGCGGCTAGCAAATGAAGTGTGCTACGCGCTCGGCCTCCACGCAAGATTCAATTTGCGATTAGACGACTTTCGTCAAGGCGACGTCTCGCCGTGCAATAACCTGTCAGGCTCAGAAGTGATCGGCTCTGCCTCGAGTGCAATTACACAGGGGTCGGAGATCTCGTGACGAGGCCTTTCGCTTTGTTGCGGAAATTCCTCTCTCTTTCCCGAGACAATAATCCACCGAATTATTAATCGGGAGTCGGTGCGAAGCGCGGCCTGCTGTAATTACGATTTCATGTTCTCCTGTAGCGCGCGCCCCCGTTAATTCCGGGTCGAGGCGATATAAATGAAACGTAAATTCCTTGGCTCCCAGCAACACTCGAACAAATAATGCCGCCGCCGCCGCCGCTAATAAAGGCGCGATCCCCTCAATGATACTCGCCGGATTTTCTGCCTTTTTAATTAATTCCCACGCGCTCCCCTGCATTTCCCTCCGGTTCGTTCAAACATTTACCCCCAGCCGCTCGAAATTCCCCTCGCATTTCTATAATTTCCTCCGCAGTGCGCCAAACATTTGACAGCGCGCCGCTCGCGCAAAATAAACCAGGATTTTCGTGCCTTTTTAAAATACTTTGACTCCCCCTTAATTGCGCATTACGAAATTCCATTATTCGCTGGCAGGCTGCACCACTTTATTAAAGTAAAACTCGCCAGATTTATCGCAATATGTAACTCGCAACTCGCTCGATATAACTTCATTCTTTTTCCTCTGACAAAGAAGTTTTTCGGAATTCTCTGAACAATTTGCAGGTAATAGTTTTAATGTAGCTTTCAAATTCGGTTGAACGGATAATTGGTTGAAAATTATAAGCAGCTCGTTAGAGTGACTGGATGGATAACAAAGGAGTAGTTTTCTGGGGCACGAATGAGCGCGATTGGAAGAAAGGAACGGCTGATTTACAATGTTCGGATACAGTTAGCCTGCAACTTGGCACAGAGAACCAGAAATCCTAACAGTACTCGGCTGTCCTCTCACTCTTCGTGCAGTGCACGTCTTCCCCGCGATAGGCAAGGTTTAGGCTTCTCGTGCGATCGCACAACAGGATGCGCTCGGCTCCTATCTAATGATTGCTCAGACAGCCGCAGAGTTGCAGTCATCCCTCTTAGCTAGTTGTGATGAAACTCATGCTCCGATCCTTTCGTGATTTTATCTCTTGGCATCCTTTTGCTCGCCGTCGAGCCTCTTCCCACAGACCCACCGGAATAAATATTCAACGCGATACATCTCGATTTTCAACGCAGTCGAAACTTGGAGAAAGGGATAGACTATCAAATTTTTTGCCCTTTTTATCATTTTCGACCTTTTTCTTAATTCGTGCAAATACCAATCTCTGCAGGCTTTTCCGAGCTAAGATTATGCGCATCCCAATGCGCCGCGACTTTGACTTTGACGACATTACGCAGATTGCCGGGCATGCTAATGAGTTAAGTAAGCTGCCGCTTAAAGAGGGAACTTTGTTATTTGTTCTTACCTGCACAGACAGCGAGGCTGACAGGTAATCTCCTGGTCCGAGCCATCTCGCCGGTCCAGCAGACCTCCTCAACGAAATCTGCAAAGAGAAACAGGTTTAATTTATAATGTCGTCCTTCTTCTCGCGACTCGATTTCGCATTAGCCCTTGTAACTAAACAATGGCCCTCGGACACAATCGAGCCGCTTCCAATGGAAACAGTTGGCTCTAACGCCAACAGAACAGTGAGTGGAAACGCTATCTGGAAACTGCACTTTGTCTTGCCGAGTGCAGCAACGCGGTGCGCAGAACATTTCGTGGAAATCGTTCTCAGCGGCTTAAGCGTTAAATTAAGCGAGCGGGTAAAGGGCGACCAACCGAAACCAGCATTTCCTCGGATTTCTATTTTATCTATATTCGACCAGCGAGAGAAAAATGTTAACTAACATTTCAGTTACAAAAGCCCGGATGAAATACGCCTAGGAAAGCGCGCGCTTTATCGTTTGCCAGGTATCAGGGTTTCCTTGAAAAAAGGGAAAAGCCTTCCGCCGCTTTCAGTCATCCGGCACCGCGAGCATGCATATGCACTGCACAGAGAAAGAGAGAGGTTCAGAAAGGGAACGGCACTGAATTCAGAGGTCTCTGACTCGGCGTCACTCTTGGTGGACCACAAAACCAGCCTACAGGGGCTAGGGGGGAGGATGGAATGAGAGACGCGACGGCTTACGATGATGCATTGAGATACCTGTCGATGGCAGTCGGCGGTCGCAGGGGGCGAAAAAAAAGGAGCGATGAGAAATGCTCTCTCGGAAATGGCCGCATGGATGTACGGCTGGCACATATGTATATGTATAGGCACGACAGTGATCCGGGTTACATTTAACACGCGATGGCGTGACCTGGTTTTCCGTCCTGGGTGCTTCGCGCTAGCTCGGCGGTTCTCTCTGCACACACTCCTAAGGTGCTTTAATTTAGGAGTACAAGCTGCACTGTAATACGCTCGGTGCTCCATAAAAGCGGGCCACTGGCGCCCGTAATGAGCTTGCACCTCCGCTATCTGCGCCCGTCCATCCCCCTTTCAACCCTGGCTTTGTTTCCCTCGAACAATATCGCGTAGAAATTCCTTAAGAACCGCGCCAGTTTTCGTACTCCCCTTCTCCCCCCTGCATCCGTTTCCTATTCATTTCAATGTAGCTTTTTCTCTCTCAAATTCCAGAAAGCAACACCTTTGCCTCCCATCACGGGCTTGCTGGCACGAAATCTCTATAGCGCGTAGTTTTGCTTTCGGTTTTCAGGATGTTCACTGTTAGTCTTAGTCTTTTGCCAGCACGTCTCAGGTTAAGTCACGGACACCTTATCCTTTATTGTTCTTCGCGTTAATAGCCTCTGTGTGTCAGCGCCGCCTGCATACGCTCGGTCTGACACACTCGAGACGAGTTAATTTTCACGGCAGTTAATTAGCCTTTGAAAGAAGAGAGCGAAAGAATTGGCGAGTGGGTGTGTGTGTGTGTCACGGATGTAAGAAAACATTCTCAATATAGCTTGTAGGAATGATTTAGGCGGCCGTTGCCGAGTGAAGGAGGTAGACCTCGAGGCCTGTCAATTAAATTAATACTAGCTGGAGTCTCTCGGGCCAGGCGACGTCCCAGTCACTGCGAACTTGGCTTCGCCTGTCGAATTCAAATCGAATCTCTTCTCGCCTTGAGACGAGCAATGTCTCTGTTATCTCGCGCTTCCCAATTCAATATGCGCTAGTTGTGTCTCTCGTGCATTTGCATTGAAATCCTGTTCACGGTATCGCGTGAATTATCTGTCGTCTCCTGCTTTCCATGAATTATTTGCTTGGGTTTCCCATTGAACAAGTAGGGTTTCTAGAAATAAATGGGACGTGTTTTACGGTGAGACTTAGATGTTAAATCACTCAGTATTAGCGCCGAGATCCTTCAATAGCGCGATCCGCAAAGGTGAAGGGGAATAATCCTGCGAGGCGATGATTAATATTAAAACCACGCGGTTCTCGCAATGAAAAGGGAAGCCAGGCTATAAACGGGTCTCCTGTGAGTCCGAGAAATGTTCCCCCCAGCTGTATATCTCACTGACAGCGAGTGGGCTTTCCTCGCTGCAGTTCGCGCGAAAACAAGCAACTCCGAGCTTCCTCCTTCACTTTCTATAGCAGTTGCGTTTAATGAAAATGCCGCTTATATTCAATGTAAAGTTTAAAGCGATTCAAAGTGTCAAAAAAAAAATACATTAAAATGATCAGTTGGACACAATGTATTAGGCAATCGGCAATTCGTATTTCGCGAGGCAGTTGCGTGCATTGCGAGGCTCGACTCGTAATCGCCAGTGTTCATTGTCCGATGAAAGTAAGAACGGAGTGTTACATCACGTGGAAGTATGCGAGCGGCGCATATTTTCTCGCCGCGCGACGGAAAGCTGCATCGTCGCCTCTTTTTTCCTCCGGCGCGAGCCTGCCGGCCGACAGATAACAGTTTAATCGTGAGAACCTGCCGAGAACCGAGGACAAAAGCGAGCCGCCCGTTTTCCGGTGCCACTCGGTCCTTTCGCTTTTCCGCTCTTTGTCGCCGTTGATTGGACTGCTCCAGCGGGAGCGACGGAAAAAGTGCAGCCGCTCCTTCCCCTCTGACGGCAGCGGCCCTTTTTTGCTGGTTTTCCGCGTGTTTCGAGGATTTTTCGCCGGAAACCACCTGCGAATTTTAGGTGTCGCGCTTCGATGCTTCCGATAGCTATCGGCTGTTTTAGATGCTCTCGAACGCGGAAAGTATGTAAATTGTTGGAGTATAAGAGCGAAACGGGCTCTCTCAGTTGTTGCGAAAGATTTTGTGTTATGACATTAAAATGTTCAATTAGACTCGTTGTCAATTACTTTTGGAAATAATATTGAAGATTTCGAATACTTTCTTTCAATCTTGTAGCGCGCGTCAATGGTCCCTTTATGCATAAAAATACACAATATTCCTTTCATCGGATCCATTCGCATGCGTTGAAAGGAAAGAAAGGAGGGCTACCGGAAAATTACGCAACAAATAATGGCTCCCGGTAACTCGGCCATGTTTGGAGTACATTCTTCCACTCTTTACGCTCTCGTAGCACAAGGCATTTTTCCCTGCAGCGTCGGCAGGTACTTTCTCCCGCTGGTCTCCCTGTGATGATCGTGCGGTGCAGGCAGACCATTAGCCGCCCGGCTAATAAGAAGTTTAGAAAGGTTGGCATAAACTCGGGCCGAAATGGGATTACTTGCAGCGTCGCGAGCGGATCGTCGCCACCCCCTGCTCTCTCATCCTTCCCCACCTCCGTCCAACTGCCAATCGATTAATGGCGCGATGTGTCCTTTCTCCCGCTCTCCGTTCTAATAAGTTTATCCTTCAAGGATGACTCGGACGTTATTCCCCGAGGAAAATATCGGCTTCCTGCACTCTGTTTTCCTCCCGGTGCTTTTACTCGAGATTGAAAATCCGAAGGACGCCGTCCACCTAGCCATCGGCGAATTCGTGTAACCTCGCTGCAAAGTGGAAAGTCCTCGGGATATTTATTTAGCCAATAACTAACCGATGGAAACTCTTCACGGTCAACGCGAAAGAATCCAACTTTAACTTTGTCATTTCGCTAGAGGGAAAATTGATTCGTGACAGTGTTTTGGTAAAAGGAAGCCTTGCCAGGAATCGTTTTAATAAACTGGCTTGCCTGAGAAGCTACCACGGAAGCGACGGGTTTTTCGCCGCTCAGGAAAACACCCGGCTTTCCCTCGTCGTGCTTGGGTTAACAAGGAAAAGTGTTACGGTCTTGGTGTGCTGAACGCTGTTAACTCTACACGGTTAGCATACAGTTCATAAGTCTTAAATATATTAGTATGTGTAGCTAATGAATATTAACCCTGCTGGATCGACTGGACAGAAGCCTAATAATTAAAGAAAATATTAATCTTTCACTTTTACCCCGTGGATGGTGCAAAAATGGAGAGTGCATACATTTTACCAGAGAAAGATAGGAAAATTGTGAAGGGATATGTGATAACACGTAAACACAAAATGCGCCGGCTCATCAGCCATCCAGAGCACAATGCTTAAGGCCGACTTTGCCATATACCTATTGTTTTCAGAACACACGATGCTTGTTTACATTCCAACGAGCCAAGCTCGGATAAACAAGACTCCTCTGAACTGGAGCCGCGGTAGGGCATTCGGCGCTCGAACGCGCATCGAACAACGTTGCCTTGGCATGGGTATATGGTAATTAGGAATATCGAATAATTAGGTACTCGTAATGTACCGTAGCTGGGAGATTATACTGGAATTATAAGGGAACGATATATGTTAGTGGCATGTAAATGTGCGCATTATCCACAGTTCAGTGATTAAAGTGAAAAGTTGGTTATATATTAGCTGGTCAATCCGTGTACATTTTCCCCATAGTCATAGATTACCGGTGTCCCAGTGTAGACTTTGGGTATTTGGATCTTTGATTAATATATAATTGGTTAATGATCGAGTGGAGCAATTCATTCGTGCCGGTCGGAATTGGATTAATTTCTTTCCATGGAGGGGATATGGTTCAGGACCGGCCGAGTTCCCATGCTAAAACTGAGAATAATGATTAAGCTCTCTGATGGGCAATTAAATGCAGACTGCACGCCAATTTCACATAAACAAACCTTCCATGACGCGCATGGTAAAAGTCGTTCTAATTAAGCGGATTTTCGCATCCGAATCCTAAGTTGGCACCTCCTCCCTTTCCCTGGCAGCGTCAGTTTCTCTGGCGTTCTTTTTTCTCTGGCCCGCGGAAGCCTTTCTTTAAATGCGATTCCCGCGTAACTCTTGACACAGTTGCTGCCAGTGGGCGAGTGATGAAGTATGAATTTGTGACCCAGATTTTCGTGGGTAAAAATAAAAGTCTTCCGGGGTTTCTTTTCGTTTCCGGTCCATTACTGATCGACTGGCGAAATTACCCCACGACTCTTAACTTAATTACTGCCTTAATTGGATTTTAGCCACCATCTGATTTACCAACGCGCAGCTAATTCACCCAATTCCCATGTAAGGAACTTTAAACAACAAATTGTTTAGTTGTATTTCTTCCATTCGCGTCAGTTTATAAATTTCGTGATATTTTTCAATCTGCCTCGAGTCTCGCATGTTTATTTTCTTACTGTGCTCGATTGTTTGAGTTGTCATCCCTGGATTAATATTTCAAGCCTTCCATGCGATATTACAGGAATATGGTGGAGAGCCTGCTTCCCCGAACAGTGTTTGGAAAACTTCGAAATATGATGCGGGATAATGCATTTAATAGCCGCCGCGACATTCCCAGTGCGCGGCATATAAATTCAGCTCGCGATGGCAACAATACTCGAAGGTGCCATCTTCCCCCGGAGTGTTATTCCGGTTGCAGGGAACCAGCGCATATTTCATCTCGAGTTCTTCGGCTTTTCTTTCAAGCCGGCAAGCGCGCGCGTCCGTGCGAATTTTTCGCGATGCACTCGGGAGATATGCATTTACCCGGGTGATGACACGTCCGCATCGAAAACGTGTCGATCCATTCCGAACGACGAACGGCCCGAGCATTCTTGTACCTTTCCCCTCAATATTCTACTGCAGCTCCGATGTGTCAAATATCGCGGGTGCATTTTAGAATTCTCTCTGACTATCGCTTCTCCCTTGGCAGTTCAATCATTTTCTTACAAGAGTTTCTGTTCATGGCGAACATAATAACAGATAGAATATATTATGAAATTCTTGGTTCATGCAACTGGCATCGATTAATCTGAAATTAATTGTTCCTTCGCAGTTCCGACGTCTTTGGCGCGGAAGTCTTGTTTATAGCCGAAGTGCGGTGCTATTTGTTTTATGTTTGGAACCCTTTGAATTCCCAGTTTGCCAAGTTCCTTCGCCAGCGGTATGGTTCGGGCGATCAGAGTCAGGTTACTCAACTTCTTTAATTTGCATGCTAATAGAGGCTAGAAGTGAATCGCTGGTAATTAAAGAGCCATTGTTACTCCGCCGCCCGGCCAAGCGAGCTGCGAACTCGAGCGTGTAAGTTTTCCTGCATTCTCCTCCGTCGGCGAACTTTCGCCCGATATCCCTTGCGCTCTGAAGCCGAATGGACCGTGACTTCCCTCATATCATATTTCTCAATCCTCTTTTTTCCTCTCATACAGTTCTGCATGGCCATTCATTCAACATCAACTGCGCTATTGTTGCAGCCAGCAGTCGTGCAAGGATTATATAATTTAATGAAGTTGGCCTTTGAAGCGCGCGGTAGGTTTATAAATGTAGAGTTTTAAGTGGCGAAGGGCAGGGTTACGGAGGAATTTAGGGAAACACAGTGTCACGTTCTTCCCAGCAACATAGTTCTAGCGCGGGTCAACAATGCGTGACCACCTGTTCCAGCGGCTCATTGTTGTCGGCGGCATAGTATTACAGGCCGGATACGGGATGCGGCTACATGCTCCACTAACTATCCCGTCTCTGGCACCGCCAAGACGGTTAGAAGCATGCTGCACTGGCTGAGTAACTCCTTGACACGCACACACGTTAAGCTTTCGAGCCGATCCTTGTGTACAAAAGTTGATCTTTCGGGAATCCAGTCTCTCGTCATTTCGGCTCTGTTTCGCCGGTGACGTGTGTAGTGCGAGCGACGGAACAGTTATGCCAATGTAATCCCGACAAAAGCGCGCGTTTCGATTAGCCGGTCGATTCGGGAGGAAGTCCGACGAGTGCCAAGTTCAGGGAAACCATAGTTTGGAAATCGTACGGAACACCATTAGGCTAATGACGTTCGATCGACGTCATTGGTTCGAACTATTCTTAGTGCACCGATTCGTGGCCGTGATAAAAGGTCTCGGGAAATCGAAAGTTCGCAATCTTGTCGCAATCTTTGAGAAGATACGCTGCGGGTAGATATCTCTGGCGAAGGTTTAAGCACACTAGGCCAGTTTTTCGAAAGATAGATTACTTGTGCAGTCATTTTTCACTTTGGGGAAATATAAGTTGTAAAATTGGATTTGAGGGGAATTTCATAAGGCATAAGCAATAGTTAGTAGTAAGACTGCAGTGGAGTGAGCGTGAGTCATCAACGGGCAGGAATGCAATCGGCTCGAACCATTGAGGCGACAATGCGCGACGACTTGTCGATTAATTTGACAAAAGATCTCGACGATCAGAGTTACAGTCACGTACAATCGATCGGCCTGGTTACGAGAGCTACCAAAGAGAGAGCGAGAATACTCGGTTTCACAATGAGCCGAGCTAATGGCAACCAGGAGTGGTCGACGGCCGCTGCTGTCGTAATGCGAATTTGTCCCGATACAATTCTCCGCACGCGTAGTCGAGCCGCCATTTATTACACCGTGAATGCTTACGGTTTCTTAGGCCGAGTTAATTTGTTATCGTTACTGGTACCGTTTTGTCAAATTAGTTGGATCTGGACGAGTCTTCGCCAAGGCAACAACTCTCCACGCATTTATTTGCAAATTGGCCCACTATTTATCAGCGGGCCAGTTGAGTTAAGCTGCCCCTTGAAAGGATTTGGAGCGATTATTCTATAAAGAGAGTTGCATCATAGGAGCTCTCCGCTCACACTCCTATCACTTCATCTTGGCGTGTTGCTTTTGGCTGCACTTGCCCACCGTATTGTACATCACATTTATACCATCGGAGACTTTTGACCCTTGCATTTGCGGCAATTACTGGTTCATTTAATCACTCGCCGTATCAGTGGGTAAATCAAACATACCCAATTACATTTCTTCATCGAATCTTACGTTAAATCATTTAGTCACAATGTCAGATTCAATAAATTTTCGTCCGACTTTTTGAGAATTGAAATACACTTCATAAGTTGTAATTGTTTCTGTTAACATGACTAATCTTTTTATTAACGTTTGATACTACAAAGTCTTGATGATCGATTAAATCAGTAGAATAGAGTTGAAATAAGTCAAGATAAGGTAAATGTGATTTTCAATATACATAGTCCCACTAGTTGTCTTTCATCAAGCAAGCAATGCAGGGGTGGGGGTGGGGACCGAGGGTTGAATACAAATGGCATCGTCCAATTATTCAATGACGAGGTACGGCCTTGCCTTCTCGGAGAACGACGTGCCATTATGTTCTCCGGGTTTGTTTGCCACCAATCGAGCGTTACTCCTCCTCGTCCGCGACGACTCTTCGCCTCGGCTCCTTTTCTCTCCTCAGTCATTCTCATTGGCTCTTTGCACACTAAAGCTATCGACTGCTAAGCTCACGGATCGCGAGTCTCAATGAACGCTACAATCAGTAAGTTACAAGGTGATTCTCGCAAAGAAGAAGCGCAAATTACTTTTCCACCGATCGAAGAACCAAATCTGAGGAGCAATCTTTCCATTCGACGTTTTAAGCATTGTAGAGCTGAGTGATTTATGCGCACCCATTTTCCCAGTGGAAATCTTGTTGAGCTGAGGACAGGATGTTCGAGTTGACGAGCTGTAGATGTAGCTACTTATTGGAGCGCGCGCGCTGGTAATTGTGAAACTTGGAGCGCGTGTGTATCGAATGATTGGAAATAATCCCGCGGATCTGAGATAAAGATTTCTTTGCTCGTCTTCGGCCGATTATGATAAGACTTGTGATACGTGTTTGTCGGCAGACAAGCCAATAGCTGTATGAATAAGGACGAATACGGACAGTATTACTCCAGTTAATTTGGATTTGCTGGGACAACTTAATCCAGTCGATGTGTGCATCGCTAATAATTCATTATAATTTCCTTATCAATGAGATCTCAATCGGTACATTCTATTATAAAGCATATCAGATCGGACCATACGTTCATGCGTGTTCACGTGTCAGTCTGTCGTGACTCAATTTCTAGATTAGCAATCATCGATGCCAGTTAGATGACAACAAGTTGTTTATAACTCAGAGAAAGGAATAAAGCGTATGAGTCATTCGAAGAACCCATTACTTTTTATCGAATGCGCTTGAAAACTCTCTCGGAAACATTCGTGATTTTACGACGAGGTAAAAGTAGAAAGCTTCGTAGATTGTTCTCTGCGGCCGCAGCAGAGATTCGCCGGTTTAATTCAGCTTTCAGTGTCAATCAGCGAATGAGGTTCGGGAATTAGCATCGGCACGCTTTCGTCACCAAGAACTGAGTGCCGTTGCGAGGGGAATAATAGCGTCGACTAAGTAAAACTCAATTATTCCGATGTGCCGGAGCACGAAAGTGGATTAGAGGTGCGGAGCATAAAGGGCCGTATTAGCTTTCGTCATCTAACGCCTGCCTCGTACCACATGTACACACACACACTACATACATCCACAGAGCAACCAACGAAACGACACGCGCGATCAATTGAAGTTAACGAACCCCACTTGTCTCTTTCTCTCTCTCTCACTCTCTCTTGCTCGCATTTCCCTCGATCTACGCCTCGCGCTATTCCTTCTCGGATCCGAACTCTGACTACAAACCGCATAGACGAGTCCGTCTCCAGTCGAACGATTTCGTTGCGATTTTTGGGCATTTGTCGGTGAAATCTGCGGAAATATGGGTCGCGGCAGAAATTCCCCGTTACTCCTTCGTCGACGAGAATGTCAGCGATTCGCGGACTCGTACACAGATGCGGGGAGCACGTTTCTCGCAGAAATTTCTCCGGAAAAATTGGTGTTCATGCATTGCAGATGGAAATTCGGGATTATTCGAGATGGGCGAATGCAACATTGGCAAATCCGCGGTTCCGCAATTTCCATGTGTGGGTATATAGATTTTTAAATCGAATATTTTATGACTTGTGAATTTACTACATTGCAAATGGAAGTTATATTGCAATATGTTTCTCTGGTGTTATAAAGCAACACTCGGACATAAAGAGCCGTGTACCAAACCATTTGGCACATCGCACGTGTCGGAACTTAAAAGCCTGCATTTTCAACCTCTCTTATGATAAAATATGGTTAGCCGTCAAGATCCTCAGGCCAACTATTCGTAAGTCCCTGTTGCGAGCCCCACGAATCTGTCTGCGGTACACGAACACCTTGAGTACCATGAGCGGCTAGCCAACCGCACGCGAGGCGGCACATATACGCATTGAAATCAAAACCGCATGAGAACTCGTTTGTCTTTTGGTTCGCGTTGGCGACGAGATCGATTTCCACGGGGATTTTCCTGTTGCTCAGTGTAATAAAGCGTTCGATCAGGCAGCGTCAATGCCGCGGGATATTGGATTGCTCGAACGACCGAGATCATCGTGACCCGTTTACCTCGAGTGCTTTGTTACCGCTGCTCTTCAACAATTCGTTAACTACTCGACCGACTAACTGTAACTTAGATAATTCCACTTATACTTCTAGAATTCGATAACTTTTTCTTTAATTTTGTTTCCAAATCACTGCGCATTTGTCTACACTGACCAATTGAAAAGTAATTCGAATGTTATGGAGACCTCGTTGTAAACACTTGAGAAATTCATTATTTGATGAGATAAAAAGAATGTTTAACTCGCATGATGAAAAATGTGATTGTTCGCAAATTGCTTACGGACCAGCGGGTCGATAATGGTAATTACACGTGAGGAGAACGTTCCTAATGACAGGAGATTTCCGTCGTTCGATAGATAATTACTCTATTAGTCAGTACACAATGTACCGCAGGAACACGCTGGGAACTACGCGCCCTGCTCCCCACGGAATTATGTCAACCAGGTAACACTGTTTTCGGAGTGTAATTAGCGCGATAATACTTTCGCAGGAGGTTTAGTGTTGCTCGGTAAATAGGGAGAAAGCCGCGAAAGCAGAAGACAATGGGGCATGACGTAATATGGATTCAATAGGTGGCAGTGAAAGGATCGCAACTCCCGTTTCACTGAAAATTCATTATTACAGGGAAGCGTAACGGCTCTGGCAATTACTAAGCGTGCACGTACACGTGTGCCGCAGCAGGAGCTTTCCTGTACGAAAGCAATCAATCGGACCTATTACACTAGAGTCATTCATTATCAGCTGCAATGGAACTCGGCTTAGAACAATGCCGACCCCGATTTAATTATAAGTGTGCCACAGAAATTCGCCGGTCGAGAGCTGGAAAGTGAAAGGGGACGGAAATTTCCGGCGGCGCATTGTCATGCGAACCGGGCGGAGGTATTCGCCCTGACAGATAGTCGCGGTGGAATCCTCCGAATCGTAGCTCCCACTAATATAGAGAATTGCCGGACGTGCTTGACGCCTCATTGAAAATAGACGCTTCCGGCATCTCCTTAAACACCGTCGCACGTAATCTGTGCCACGGAATACACCTCGTGTGCGCACTCGCCCCGGCCGACGTGCGTGTGTGCGTTCGATTGTCTGTCTCGTCAATTGGCGAATGCCCGAGCGCTGTGATTTACCGCCACTTACCAACCCGACACGGAGACGATTTGTGCGCTTGTGCTCGTGGAGGTGGCGGCCTCCTCAATATTTCGAGGTATCCGCGTCGTCTTGATTCGGCGATTCAGGGCCGGGTACTTGGTAAGCAATAAGGCAGCTTCAAAGTAAGAAACTCGAGGGTACTCGGGGGCGTAGCGCGAGCAATCAGTGGCGGAGCAAAAAGAGAGGGTTTTTGTGGCTGGGAGCATCAGCATATAAGGGATGTTGCAACTTTGGAGGAAGAAGTAGCATTGCAGATACTACTGTTGTGGGTATTAAGTATAAAGCCTACCGACGTAAAGTTGCGCGGTTTATTTGCGCGATAACGTTTTACGAGCATACGTGAGTTACTTGGTACCGAAGGGGGATGCTTGGCCCGAGTCGTTTAGTTTGTCGCAGCCGCAAGCTTAGTGCCAGTTATCCCAGATGGACCATGCAGCCGTGTACGGTTGACCCATAACTTTTCATTGAGTCTTTATACCCGGTTGTCATAATCGTTCCACTCTATTTGCAAGCCCAATCCTCCCCGCGAATCCCGTTCACTGCACATGCGATACCATGGCGAGTATAGAGCTCGGCACACGCCCGTTTGGCATCGATACCGTAAAACATAACTGTAAAGTCGATCCTCGCGCGCGCACGCTCGGGGGGCGGAGCATATCGGGCTGCAATGTAGATCGCGTATAAATCATTGTTACGCAAATTTCGAGCGCTCGGGGATCACGCGCTCGCCAATGGATTCTAAATGATGAGGGTGGAGAAGTGCTCGCGATCCTATTCCTATCATAAATACTGGCGCGCATACTTTGCCCGGAGGCACTGAGCGATCTATTGCTACGGGGAACCATGCAAGTTTCGTCCACGCTCCTTGGATGTACCTTGGCGTTTAACCTAGTTTCTCTGGTAATCTTAAATGTAACCCGATTGAGGGCTCAGCCAGATTAAAAAGGATTCGAATTGGTAAAAGGAAAGGTTTATTAAAATTCAATGTCACCGTTGCGCTGGAGTTAGAATTACTCTGGATCGAATAGCGTACGGATTCTGTTAAAGCTAGCGGAAAAATGTAAAATGCAACGGCAACTTTCCGCGAGAGAGATAGTTTTGAATTCAAATGCGCGCGGCGCATCCAATTTCCCGAGTTTAATTACAATTTTAGTGGAACGAATTTTCTCTACAAAATTGAAGGGAAAACGACTCCAGCACAAAGGATGTTACTCAAAACTTATGGGTCAGTTTTTATCCCAATTCATTATAAATAAAGGGGCGTATTATGATTGAACTCTCGAATGACAAAGTTTTCGCCAGCGCCGTTATTTGATATCACAGCAGCTGCCAGTTGGTACGCGTACAGTTACTGCCAGATCAATATCCCCAGCGTCATTATCAGCGCGCTGATTGCCAGCTCAACATCACCCAGCAGTAATTATCCCCAAGTAAAAGCATGTAACGGCGCAGGCGTCCGGGAAATTCCCACGAAACAATTCGCCGATTAAAAGGCTCGCCGAGAAAAATGGGGAAATTAGCGCCGGCGATTTCGCAAATTCGCCGAGAGGCGTCGGTGTCGCAGTTTAGTTATTTTAGAGCAGCGCTTATCTTATCGGGAGCGCGGCGTGTGTGACGTACGTGCTCCCGTGAAATCTCATAAACCACACGTGCCGACTGACAATTTCTCGAAAGTCCGCTGATTAGGGAAACACTAACTTCCAATAAAACTGACCACTCTCTGGAGTCACGTGCCTCTCAGATTTTCGGTGCCAAGGTGATTCGCTCCCTTGACCTATAAATCCTCTGTCTTGAACCATTTATTAGATAGATACTAGATGACAGTTAGTTATTGATTATTTTCTTACTTGATCAAACCTGTCGAGTTAAGGCAAGTCGATATAAGTTTGCGCAGTACTTCCAGACAGCCAGGTATGTATACACGTTTCAATGAATGAATGCATGCTACGTGAGTATGAAATAGTAAAATGCAGAATAGGAATTGCGAAATCAGAATGAAGGCGGACCACGGCTAGACGCGACGCACGCACTTTCTATACAAATAAGGAACGAGGACGATCTCTACAAAAGGAGACCGTACCTTGAGAGCGCAGTGTTCCACGAGTAATAATACTTAGACCGTGAGCCCGAGAATAGGAGAAGGAACAATATGACCCTTTACTTTCCACCAACTTCATAATTACGTCGAATCCTTGGCCCAAAATTGTACGCCTCAAATATGCGGCGGAAAGAAAATAGAACGAAGTAACAAGTGTTATGGGAGTCTGCACGTTTCAAGGATTCCAATGCGAGTCATTGAGCAATGACATTAAATTGAACGAAACGGAAGGAAGAATTCCTTTAAAATAGCAGAAGGTAGAAGTCATAATACGGTATATTGACTCATAATTAAGGCAATCAAAGTGAAACATGCAAATGGTGGTTGCGCTGCATTTAACCGGCGGGTTTCGCGTGACCATCGGATTTTCTCCTCGCGGCAGGAAAGTTCGCATTTACTTTCGTTTCTTGGCGATGTGGAGCGGTTACTTTGCCCCAGTAAACGAGCGAGGATACTAGCTAGGAGTATACATGTGCGCAGGTCTATGTATGCCTGAGTGGTGTTTATCCGGGACTACACAAAGTGGTACTCGCTTTATTTGCTCGCTCGCGCTCGCGCGCGGTGCTTCTAAAGTTGAGCCACTTTTTGAGGTCAAGTTCGATTAGTCAGTCGCCCGGTAAAGCCTGTCGTGAAAACGAAACGCCTCTATCCTTGCTGTCCTCTATGGACATTGGAATTCGGCATATTCTCAGTTACTTTTTCACAGTTACGCCCCATTTCGCAGCCGGTTCGCCTTGCTTTCGATTTCTTCGCCAGCCGAAATGGTCCTAACAAAGACATTACGCTCGTTACAACTTTTTGTATGTGAATAAACTGTTACTACTCTTCTCCAACCAGAGGTCGAAATGATGGTGTGCACTTTTTCAAAATTAATCTCCCGAAAGCCGTGCTTTATAACTTTGAGAAATGGTAGGAAATTAAAATCTCAGTTGAGGTACGAGCTCCGAGGATATTTCATTCGGTGGAGGGCACCGTTGCATCGCGAACAATATCGACTGCTTCCCATTACCTCGACAAATGTTTGCGCATTCGGCGAAATTCTTCAAAGGAGCACTTTCGCGATAGCACTTAGACGCGACAGCTGTTGTTGCTGTCGGCAATTGTCTCTCGCCTTCAAACGATTGCAACTCCACATTTGCACAGCTGCTCGCGCGTGTACGCGAGTTCGCGCCGGATTGAAAGCCGCCACGGGCAAATACATGTCTTTCGCTTCGTTATGACTTTTCTGTCTTGGAGGCGCGTTGATGCAACGCGACCCTTTCTCGCTGGGATACAATCGAATGGAAACAGAATATTCTATTGGATGGTAGGCAACACCTGCTCGACTTTAATTAAACTCTCCAGGCTGATCGGAGCAACAGAGCGAATTAGTTCGAGCTGGAATCATCGGATTTTTCTCATTTAGTTCGACTTGAATTACTTCGGATTCCTACAATTACTTTAGCCGGATGGTAATATTGAATCGAAAGTCAGCAACAGTCGGTCCGTCTTTGGCATTTCGATTAAATAGCATTGGTTATTCTTGTATAAATTTACAACACGTAATTCCATTCTCGCCCGGGGGCAGCGGCATTTACTTTGTAGAATCCGGGTACGAAGAGTTTTTCAGGCATTTGGTTCAGCGTGCAGTGGAGCCGCGCCTGTGTCTGACATTTTCCATAGGATGATTCCCGCGGCAGTTCGTGCATGTGTTTATCCTTTCTCAAGATAGACATGGGTTCTTCCTTCGGTATTCATCAGTACCCTTTGAAAACGATTCCGCAAGACCAATCTCACCGAACAATATCTCCGAATAATAAACCAACAATCATCGAATTGCTTCCAACAATATCCCGTTGCGTAAATTCGTCAAATTAACGCCAAGTAACTAGTAAACATCTTAAGTTAATTGCATGATCGTGACAAGAGGGCTCGCAAGTGTCGTCTAAAATGCACAGGTTCATTACCGTTGTAAATTACCAGGAAATAGACTTCAGTGCCGGTAGAGCAGTGCGCGGTGCCGGAAGTTACTCTAACATAAAGTAGAGATTGCCGCACCTAACAGTTGGCCGTAAAAGTATGAACGACATTTAATCCAATCAGAAGTCAGCGGCGCCCGAGGCTGGAGCCCGGGGGATGCGAGGGAAAAGCTCTCGAAACTTTTAGTGCCGGAGCAATTCGAGCGACTAGCGAGAGGAGAACGACGAGATATTCTAGGTGCGCCGTTAGTAACTGCTCGGTACTGGAACAAGCCGGGGGAAAAGGAGAGGGAAGCTAAAGCCATGGGGCTTGGTTAGCGGAGCCAGTCTCTTGACCTGACATTTAATGCCATTACACAAGCACTAGGCACTCGTTACTCCTTGTGTCCGCGTTAACCGGAGATGGTACTATTTATCGGAAGGACAGCGAGCCTCGGCCACATCGCCACGTCGCCTTTCATCCATGCCATCCCGGTAATCTCCAGCTCTCCGCTCGACCGCACGCGTGTCACTTATCGTGGAATCCAAAGTCGATGGTCTGAATTCAAGCCCTCGGTATTTCGTACTCTAGATTTTCGATCGATAGTAGTGGGAGAATGGCACCAAATAGAAATCCTTGAGAGTACCTGCGATTTGTATCGTGTTTTGCTGGAATACTAGTGGGTCATTATGGAGGAGAGTAAGTAATGAGAAAAACTGAATTAAGAAGCAAGACCCACATCAGATCTCCTTAGAGTCTCTCGTTTCTTCCAGTAGTTAACGGAAACCAAATTAACGGAACTTGCCAAGTTCAAATTGGGACTCCATCGATAGCTCGACGCTCAGCTTTAAGTGAATTCCCTAATGTTTGCGAGATTCGCCGAAACTTTTTACCAATTTGTGAAGAACAAGAGCCCCGGGCTTGGCGGCCGGGTTGGCGAGAAATTAATTCACATTCAATTTATCACCCGGCCGTTTCCCGATGATTCCCGGAAATGATTAAGTCGATTGGGGAAGGGTCGCCCCTGAAAATGCCGACTGGAATACAAAACCAGTCCGGCATGTATCGCCTGTAACGTGTGAGCGTACGTGCCAGCTTCGATTGGAATTGCCCGAATTGAGTTCGCCGCCGTCGCTCGAAGGGTGTCTGCGTTCCCCTGATATTTCGTATGCGAAACCCGTCTGCGCTCGCGCGCGTTTCCAGTTGAAAATAGGGTCTAACTCATTTTCAAATATTATCACAGCTTTGTATTCGTTGAACGGACACTTTCCATCGCGGGCAATTGTTAGTACTTTAGAAATGTCCTAAGCTTGTTCTCCAATTAAACACACTTGCTTTTTTGCGTTCAATTTTTCTTTAGTGATGAGGAAAAGTTAATAGGTCGTAAATTAAAAGGGAAAAAAATGCTCGGTGATGGAAGTGGTGCTAATGTATTGCGGAATACCTGTTTGAAATTAGAGTTCTCTGTAAATATACCGTACGCACTACGTAAGTCGGGCATTATATTTCCCTCGTTCTCCAGTCCGCACTGAAATCGGATATCAGGGAAATTAGTCCGAGCAGTCCAGTCTACAGTTACGAAAGTTATTGTCCCAGTCCCGGGAGCGACGGATTATTGTTGTATGCATAAGGTTCAAAGCTGCGCGCGAGTTATTGTTTGGTATCGATACGCAGGGTACTTGGCGTACACAGGGGTTTTCCGGTCGCGTGCGCTACGTGAACGACTTATCCGAGCCGGGAAATTACAAATTCTAATGGGATGAGCATTGCGTGGCCCATTGAGAGTGTCATTGCGTGACGTGGGAGCGCGCGCACGCCTAGGTATGTGTGCCGGTGAAAACACACGCGTGTGTCTCGTCGGAAGTGCTTCGGAAATAATATCAGGTACTTCATCAACCGATCTTCGCGCGTCTCGAGCAACTGTACTTTCGTTCCCAATGCATATTCAATCAATGTTTTGCGTTTCGATGGTAAATTCGATTATTCATATTTTACAATCTTATTTATTTCTTTTGCTGGAGTTCACCGCTGATCTACGTTTTTGTCCTCGAGTCATCTTAAGATCCGTGTTTGCCATCGACGCGTTATGTAATATTTGTTCGAAAGCAAGGCAATCGCTTTACACATCATGAAAGGAGTAACAACAGAATTATTACAAATGCAATTACAAGCCCGGATCTCGTATAGATGCGCTACAGTCGCCTTAAAGACATCGCTCGCAACATGCTGTCGTGTTGCACATGTTGATTCTATTACAGGGTTCGCCCCGAGTTGGCGAATATGGCAGTAACAACATTTCACAGCATTAGAATTACAAGTACACATAATGCCGGATTTGCAAGTCAAAGCATGATTTACCGGCGGTAATTCGGTCTTGACGTTGAGAGCCCGGGTTTGTTATTCTCCCGGGTATTTTCCGGGATTACGTAAAAGGATATTCGAGATGTGAGGAACCGGCGAGGGAAGTCGGAATCCTGCGAGGATAATAATGCTCATCGGAGCCGAGCACCGAGTGCGTTGCTGCCCGTTGGCTCGCTCCGAGATACTTATCTGCGGAGATTAAAACGGGACTTTCCTTTGCACTGTACCTGGCTGACAGAGGGAAAAGGGAGAGAGGGGGAGGAGGAGAGGGAGAGCACGTAGCACGCGACTTCGAATACCGTAAGATTTTAGTCCCCTGGACGCCATTGTACCGTGCACTCTGCGGTCGCTGGACATCGCATTAGGATCGTTTACCTCGCACTTCGCAAGTTTTTCTCACCCGCCAGCATTAACTCCACATATTTACGAGGTGTAACAAGCGATATATGATGTCTTTTTGCAGATACTTTTTTGACCAATCCTCTGCAGTAATTAAAATCTTTTTCACGAGAGTGTATAATGGTTCGTGATGTAGCTAGAACTGGCTGACCCTGACTAGCCGATTAACGCACTACTAACAAGCTGTTACTTTCGAGGATGGAAGTTCAAAAAGTCATTACATCACTAAAAACCGGTTACCTAATAAGAGTAATAGAATTGAAAGTGATTCAATGTAAGTAGAAAAGCAAGTGTTTGAATCAAGGGTACTGAAAGAGTCAACAGCTTTCAATGACTCGATGGGTTCGACTTTTACTTTCCCTAACGAGTTCCCACATTCTCGGTTAGTTCCGCTAATAATACATGCCGGCTAATCAGCAGGTCGAGCATGGAATTAAACCCAAGCTCCGGAGTCCGTCCTGCCATTTGTAGTTCCGCACCGGAAGCCGACAGATCGCGCCGGGCGAAATAGCAGAGGATAATTGCTCTTCCGTGTTGCCGCAGCAAAATCGCTTTGGGCATCGGGAGCTCGCTGCAGTCGTGTTGTCACGTGCGGCTCGTTTCTTTTGTCCGCGAAGTGTTATCGCGTATGTATGGGCAATGGTCACGGATACAGGTTTCATACATTACAGATTCCCTCAACGAGGGGATTTCGTTAGACAGTGGCTGCATGGTAGCCTTCGAATTTCACCTGTTTACGAATTCATCCAAGGTTCGGAACTGCGCAGATTTGGCGACAGATATCTCGGAAGAGTTTCAATTTCAGTTGCTTTATGTCGCGTCCATCTAGAATCTTGTTTCGGGAATCTGTGTTTGTTGCGTTGAAATGATTCGCACGGTTCTGTGAAACCAGTTGTCCAAACCGACTTTCCTGATAATCAAGTTTCAGCGATTGGTGAACGGCAGAACTTAGATTGAGTTTCTCTCATTTCAGAAATCAATTATTCGACGCTACGAGGAAACGTCCGCTTCATTAGATAATAGCTCCTCGAGAGATCGATACCAGCGACAATAAAGCGCGATACAGTATTGAAAATACTTATATCTCGACGGCGAGCTCACGCGATCATGAATCACGTTACCTTGAAAGTGACAGGAATCATGCTCGAAATTTCATTCCCCCGAGCACCGCGGGTAGAAAAGAAGGCGCAAAGCGTAGAATGCGCGCGGGTTCTTGCTTATAAAAATTATTAGCATAAACTTGCATTAGCATTCCCGTCCCGTGGCTTGACCGACGTAGCAAACTGGTTTCGATTCCGGAGGCGATCTTGAGTGAGGGGATGCCCGCCAATGGCAGCGCTCTCATCTTTGATTCTAATCTTACCAGGTCAATCGAGAAATGCCCTTATCAGCCCTGTCGCAATCCTGTCTCTTTAAACAGTGGGAGCGCTCGTTTAATTGCGCTCTATATAGTATAAGAGTTCCGTTTAGTAGTGCCCTTCACAGTTGTTAATCATTCGCCATAGTAATGATTGCGGTTAATTTCTTTGGACACCTGCTTCTCGAAAAAGGAAATCGAACTCTGTTTCCTTGACGCGGACCTTCGATGTTTGCTTAAACGTTCTCTATTTCGGTCGACTCCTTGTTTAACACGAGCAGTTTCATTTTACTTGTATAGAATTAGATTGAAATCTTCTGTAGAAGGTTTCTTTAGAGGTTACCAATTTGCCGTTAACAATGTCTCGCCCAAGTTTGCCGGTCGTGAAATGCCACTGACATGATTGGCTCTTGTTCAGCCTAGGATTACGATTATATAAAGCGATTACGCGGCTCTAAGTTTTCCGGCGTCCACTAAGGATTCGCTGCTACGAAAATCGAAGGACTGATAAGTCAAAGGTCAGATTCTAAATTCCAGTTTGGATATGTTATTTCCTTCCCACTTGCATGTGTTTTCCTCCTTTGTTTCTCACTTTTTCATAATTAACTCATTCGTATTCAAAGATTAATCCATTAATAGTAATCTGAAATAATTCCCCTTCCTCCATGCAATGTTAGATAAACTAAATACATATATATTCGTCTGAATTCTCTGCCGAGGATTTTGTCTTTGCAACCTTCTTGTAGGCGAGACGCGACTGGGCAGTAGCGTCCGATCCAATTAGGATAATTTGTCGGTTGAAGCACTTGGGCAAGTAGAGTTCGGCGATCTTTCCGCGCGTGGGAGTCCCGCGTTTGCTGGTCGAAAATTGGCCGGTTATAGCTGTCAGTTCGATAGCGGGCTTAATTGTCCGCTAAACATTTGGAAGCCACCCCCTCACACACACCCTCGCTTTGTGGCGAACGCTTTTTTGCTCCTCGACCCTTCAATCGACCAGGAAAAGCGCCCGCTTAATTGCACGTACATTCAACCGCGTGCGTCGATGGACACACTCGTTTTCTGTTATGCAATCATGCGCGCTTTATTTCAGTTTTCACTGCCGAGCTATCGGCCTCCTCCGATCCCAATCGAACGCACTTATTTTTTGATGGACCACCTGCGCAACGCTATGCTCTGGTTATTGGTCGGATGCAAGTTTTACTCGCGTGAAATTGTTGTCCATTTTTATTACTGCGACTAGCGTCCCGTTAAATGGAAGTAACAAGCAGACTGGAATTGGTCTATTGACATTTATTAACGCATCGCGATAGAATAGAATCGAACGGACGGCCAGTGAGGTGTTGCGGATTTTAATATCGTTAAAATTCAATGGGATTATAATTGCCAAGGGGGTTTGAAGAAAGGAAGGGTTTCAAGCTTTTTAAAAAGGATTATTTATTTACGTACTGCTTCGGTGCTTCGATTCATGACAGGGTATTATTACATGAATATTACATTGGCGAAGTTCGCTGTGAATTTGGTGGCAACTTCTGTGGCTTTCGCGGAAGTTTCTTCAGGAAGCCACTTCCGGAAAGGAGCGTCGTACACGGCGACTTTTTCCCAGTGTCACTGTAGGTGTAGGCGAACGGGGCTGTAATTTCCAGAATCGCCGCAGCTCGCATATCGTGTTTTAGTAATCATTATCGATTCCGACGTGCTGCTAACCGCATGTCTCCCTGAATAAATGACCCGAGTAATGGTTCGCGACTCGCCTTTCCTCAGTTTAATCGGACTAGTCGACAGGGTCATAGATGCGCAATACAATTTTCTAATCATTCAATAAAAATTACTTTTCACTTGTCCGAGTTTCGTCCGCACAGAACTTCGATTTTAACAATAGAAATACTACAATAGTCTATTACTCCCTCGTCCCGTTTGAAGGGTTTCCCTTACTCTGTATCGGATAAGAGCGGCCAGCCAAGCCCCAATAATTATTTATAGGCTTCCAGCCAAGTAAATTCGTCCGTCTCGCAGCCTCGTCAGGTATACTTAGTTCGGTCCAGCCTCTCGACAAGGTAAATTCCCCCGGGCGTTTTCGAGTCAAGTTCATACGCCGCGCGATCATAACGTCGGTGGGGCGCAGTCGACTCGCACGGCTCTTAAATAGTGAATGGCCTCTTTGGCGAAAAATGCGCGGAGTGAAAGGGTTGGAGCGCGACGTCGTTATACTCGAACAATAGTTGTGTGCGTCTGGTAAGGAAATAGGGATCAGGGGCTCCCGGTTAGCCAAGGCACAAAGACTCCAACTTGTAACCCAAGAATTCCGCAGCCTAAACGATAGCGTCCTCTGATCCTCTGATATTTCAGCATACTTGCCGGCGGCGGCTCGCAAAGTCTCGTATAATTGAAGCAATTTCTCGGGAGGAAAGTGAAGTCTCGGGTTTTCGTGTCCGTCTTATTTCTCAGTTTACATAGGCTTCCGCAGCGACTGTGCGTTGGTTCTCTTTGCGCGGAAAGTGCACGGTCAAAGGTAGAGAATGGAATTTCGAATAAAGAAAGAGCAGCGCTCTCCTTCTCTCTTTCTCTCTCTCATCTCTCGTCTCAGAGACGCGAGATAAGTTCAGGCACCACTCGAGCCAACTGTTGACAGAGCGCCGGTGTTTAGTCAAGCGCGAACCAGTACCTTTGAATTTTAGCTTTCGCTTCTTCCTTAAACTGCATCGATTCACGGGAAATGTACTGTTCCATTCCACGCATAAGAGTTTCTCGAAGAATGAACCGGTGGATGCGTTGTAATATCGAGTGACTGCGACAGGATTCGCACAAGTTAAAGTTCCAAGTCCGAAGATAATGAGTATAACAGAGCCTGAGTCATTAGTCAACGCAGCCAACCTCTTCCGCAGAGATCAATCTCATCCAATGGAACCAGCAGAGAGCAGGCTTACATTAAATTAACTTTGCTTGATCGAAACTGCAGACTTGAGAACCGCTATGATTGTTCAATTCAAGTCGCAGGTTGTGTTAAAAAGCTAATTTCAACTATAAAGTAAAAAAGTAGCTACGGTCAGTAATTAGCAAGTAGTGTAACGTCTACTTACTACGAGTGGATCCGAACGCAGTGTCGTTCCAGGCGGAAGCAACGGGTCGACATTATCTCTCTTTCTCCGTTGGAGAGAGAGCTGCCTTTCGAAATCTGGCTGGACCACGCGCTCCTCTCCTCGGATCCTCGTGATCGGCCCGCTACCTTCGTCCTCTTCCTTTTCCCCCTCTTTCCTCTCGAGCGCTGGAGCGCTGAAAACTTGTGCTGGTCCGTTCTCTTCTTCCCTCAGGCCCGATGCCTTTTTCTCTCTCTCTTTCTCTCTCCCAAGCGATCCTTGCTACACGCGAGCGATTACGCGCCTCTCACACTACATCCATAGAACACGCTGCCCATGACGACGCGTTCCCCAAGTGACCCGGGCTCGGGCCCCGCACTTGGAATCACCACAGTTCCCAGCGATGATCCGACGATCAACCTGACGAGCGCGAGTGTCAATCGTCCTCAATCAGTCCTCGCACAATTGGTCTCCGAGGTGGAGTTATTATTGGCAGCGCTGGTAAACAGATGCCGTCACTGAAAGAAAGGGATAATTGGACATGGAGGATGCTGGGGGGTCGTTTTTGCGCGCAGGACTAATCGTCCAGCCTATTGGCGGGGACCGGAGATCATTCTAGGAGTATACACGCAGCGGTCGCGATGAGAAAGTACGAAGGAAGGTTCGCTCGAGTCGAGTGCCAGCATCGAGAACCACGGAAATCTGCCCGGGAGAAAAAGTCGGGCGCGCGATCCGGTGGGACGAGGCTAGACACTCTCGAATGCACTCTCGATCCTCTTTCTTTGGTATCGGACAGACAGGCGTTATGCTGTTTGTTGGTTTCCCCGGTGATTGCACTCTCTTAAGGGACTCACGCACTTCTCGTTCTCTAGCTGGGCCGAGTGGCGCGTGGTGTGGCCGCTCGTTAAAAAGCGACGGAATCTCGGGAAAAAGGTGTAGCGCGCCCGACGACGCTCGGCGCGAGACTGGCAGAACGGGTCTCTTTCAAGCTTGGAGCCACGGCGCTCGCGCGCCTCCGACACGAGCGTGCACTCTCCGTGACTGCCGCGGCGTCCAATCACTGCTGCGGATTTACCTGTTTCCTAGTGTTGCTGCCGTCCGTCGCTGTGCCCGGCTGTGAGTGTGCGTCGGAGTGAGTGCGCGCAGCCGTGTGTTCAGTCGAACGCCAGTCCACGTCTGATTGGGAAGATAGGATGGCTCGAGTGAATGATAGCGATTGAAGGATTCTCTCTCTATAGGAGAGCTTCTGCCAAAAAATTAAGCGCCTTGACTCAGTGTGAGCTTACCCACTTAGCTCGAGCACGGAGCTCCATAACACCTTTGCGGATTTCCACGCACTTGGCCACCGGAGGCCCATTAGTCGTCGGATGTCGATGCTGGGTTATTAATTCCAATCGTCTTTAGGTTTCTTAATTTAACGAGTTGTTATTGGCCTCTTTTAATACTGGGACAACCCGGCGAAATGATGCTCTACGGATTTCTCTTTGCTTGAAATGGTTGGAATACTTGAAACGTTTTGTACGTTAATTTCAGTAGGTCGGAGTTGTGTAGTTTGGAGAGTCTGCGCATAAACCTTGATTGATCTAATGTCGAAGGTAATTGGTAGTGGAGCAGATTAGATTGGAAGTCGGCACTCTGGTCATGAAAGTCTTGAACTAGCTTAATGACGTTGGGTAAAGTGGTGGTGGTAAGAGTGCGCATGTTTTATGGGATGTTAGTGATGGCCAGGTTGACCCAGACGTAACTACGGCCTAATACATATTGATAGATCGCTGAGTTCCACGAGTCTGCGAGTCTGACATAGATTTTTAATGTAACAGCCGCGACTGATTAATGATCCCGGTGTAGCAAAGAGTGCGCGGGAACAATCGAATGCAATTGTGGAACTGGGACGCTCTGTAAGCATCCCTGTGGATTGTTAAAGGTTCGCTGTTTCAGTTTTTCGCATGAGCGAAAGGTTTTCATACGTGCGGGAATTACTGCAGCATTTCCGAGCGATTCTTGTGTCCTCGGCCTTTTCGATTCGGGTCGCGCTTCGTTCGATTGAACTTTATATTGGAACAAAGATATAATATTTGTCCAACTCGTCACGTTCCTTCGCCGATTGGTTAACATTGTCATTCCAATACCCGTTGATCCGGCCATTCGGCAGGTTTCCCGTTCCCGCCTGTATCTCAGGATCATAATTCAAAAGCATCATCGTCCACGATAAGTATGTTGAAAGCCTTTCAATGCAGATAAATGATAGTGAATATATGTATACTTGGCAAGATTAATGCCCAGGCAAAAATTTCCTCCTTATTCCGCCCGGCCGGGGAATTTTGTTAGACCGATAATATTTCACTTCGACCGGTGCGATAAATTCTTTCCGTATGACGAAGAGATTAAAGGTTTCCATGGCCGATATTTGTCGAGTGGAAATTCGTGATTGAAAGTCCGCGAGAGATTGCCAGTTGAATTTAGATCGGATGAACCGATCGAAAATCGCGATGAAAGTAAATTTTCCTCCGTAATTTGAAATCGTATATTGCATTACATTGCTCGCCGACTTCATTGTACAATAATAGAAGAAAAGACGGAAATCGATATATTCTCTAACAAATCGCTTCGCAGTGAAGATACTCTTCTGTCTAACCGTGGACATTAGAGTTCGGTTTGCTTCGCGTCATGCCAGTCAACGTCACTTGTAATTCTTTCCTCGGCGAGGCTATGGGCCCGTGCGTTATCTGAAACGAGGGCATAAAAGCACCTCGGGATTCTCGCGCGCGCGCGCGCGAATATCAAGCTCCGCTCCGAAATGACCGGGCGAAAAACCTCGCCGCATATTGTTGCTGGGCCGAATAATTTCGCAGAGTGTGCCCGCGCGCGCGGGAACCTCTCCTTTTTTGCAGTCTAATAAAGTGGAGGTTTCATGGGAAATGCGCGCGCGCGCGCCACGGGCAGGGAGCGATTTTTATTTACGACCAGATGCAAAAAAGGGCTGCGGAAAAGAGGGGATGCACCGACCAGAAATAGTGGCAATAACTTCTTCGGGAAAACTCGATGCGCTCGCGATCTCGGGAGATATTTCGCTCAGCCACTCGGAAACGTCCGGTGCTATTTCTAAGGCGAATGCAATCGACGGTGTTCCGGCTGAAACGGTCGAGATCGTCCGCGAAAAAGTTTTGCGGAGAAATGGGATTCTTTATGATAGAACGAGGACTAATGAATGTGCAATTCAAATTAATTGAATCAATTTTAGTTATTATAAATACGGAAGGGTTAATTAGCATTATCCAATTGGGATTAAAATTGTTGCAGAAGGGAAATATTGAAACGTCAGAGGATATGAGGCACTTGTTCGCGAAACAATGCCGGGGTTACACAACGCCGCCAATTGTTATACAGCTATTATACGTATGTATGTACGTGAGATGTTTGCGATTTCAATGTGCATCTTCCGCGAAGGCACAACGCGTCATCTTGTATGCTACACGATTGTCGTCGACACCGGAAGTCGGCACGGCGACATCTCAGTTTTGCCTGCCTAGAGAGATTTGAATCGGGCAGCGATTGCTCACGGACAATTACTTCTGTACCACCATTTGCAGTGGCAAATCGATTTTTCAATTGCACTGGCAACTCTGCCATGCAGGATTTCCCAGTAATTGTTCGTCAACCTGTGGACCTCGTCCGAGTTTGGACTTTTTCGAGAAACAAGTCAGATCTTTCTTACAGTGCAGTCAGAGTATCCATTCTATTTTCGATTTCAGAGATCGTGTCAGTTTAACAGAATGAGTTTAGATATCTTTTCAGAATCGGTAAAGGTTCGGACGCGCAGCTAAACGGTATCGATTTAATCGGGAAAATAGTATTCAGTAAATTAGGTGAATTGAATTTTTCTGTTTTCTTAAAAGCTAGTCTCCGAACGGCGCGCTGTTCGATAAATTGTCGGCAGCCTGATACCTTTGCAGTGTGCACCTGCTACCGAAAACTGCTGCGAATAAATAACGAGAATGTTCGCAGAGGACGCGACGCAATCGGAAGTCCGCGTTTCAGAGAAACATTATTTCGTTTTTACACTGGCAGCATACCCAATGACTTGTCATTACGCAATCCTTGACCAATTTTAGAAGATACATCTCCAAAGGATTCTTAGGTAAGCCACGTCTCAAGGCATCCCGTCCTGCATACACTTTTACACTGAAACTCCGCGGCATCCTTTTCTCGATGGCATTGCTGTCCCGGGAGCGGCGAGTCCTCCACGGAAAAAAGTTCGAGTGCCAGTAGTTTCCGGCGGATTATAATATATTCTGCAAGCAGAGCGCCATGCAGACGCGCTGCAAAGTTTCCCGATGTGCTTTTTACTCCGGATTTTATAGGAATATGTCCCTTTGAGCGCAAGGATTTCCATAGTCTGTCTGGTTCGTTGGAACTTGATTGCGAAGCAAGACGTTTCTTATATTAAGTGCAGATCATGTTAATCCTTTGCGATTCTTGTTAAACTCATTCGAATTCAAATAGAGGTAGATTATCCCAGGCTCCTCAGAGTACTCTTCAATTTTTTTTCAAGGGACCCATGGGCCTCATAGCCTACTGGTAATAAACCCTACGCTTTTCAATACAAAAAAAAAAAAACATTTCTTCAAGCTTGTGCGTCCTTTCTTGGTGCCCCACGAATTTCACTACACTTGGGCGAAGTAGTGCAGATAGTCTGGGTCGCAGCGAAACAATAGAACTTAAGAGCAACAAAGCTACTTGACGTCTGTTTATTGCCAACCGGTGGTATTTCACGCTTTCACGGTGTCACGGCTCCGCTAATGAGTACGAAATATCCTCGGCGATGATATTCTGCTCCTTTCAGCATGGGATTCAGTGTTGCAAGGGCATCGAAAACCGCAGCTCGCTGCTCCCAAGGAAAAACACCGGTCAGCTGATCGTGACGGAATTCCCTTTCCTAATTTATACGGCAAGAAACCTCGGCGCGCCGTGCCGACCGCTCCTACGAGGAGCCTTCTTCTGAGGTTCTGGCCATTGGTGCTTTCCAAACGTATCGCACAAAAATCGGCCGAGGTATTTGCAATCGTGTGACGTGGCCGGCTTTCTAAGTTTCGCGATTCTCGCGTGGCGCTCGCTGCCTGCGCTCTATTGCACGGTGCTCCTTTCGCAAAACTCGTCTGGAAGGTGTTTGTGGAAATGGATGGAGGATTCGCGAGTTTGACTAGTCTATAAAAATTGCGAGGAACTTTGGATGATTAGACGCTGCTTTGTGTATTTTATTGAGGCATTTGTTTGTTGCTTGACAAACTGAGCTAATTTCTCCGAGCGATCGAAGTACTTGGTACTGATAAACAGACCTTGCTTCACGAGCAGTGCTGGTGCACGTTTTTGATATATCGACATGTGTCCCATTGTTTATGCAATCTTTCTCAACGTTCGATTTCAAAAACGGGTAATAAGGTCACTGAACAGCAAAATGTTCCATTCGCGAGGAGCCGCGTGATAGGAAAGCAGCCATTATTTATCGAATTATCGGCGGGAGGATCTGCCCGCCTGCTTTTCACCTTAAAGCGTATGCAATACGACTCTGGTGGGTGAAAAACAAAAATCGCATTAATAATTCTCGATGTTTCCGTGTGTGATACTGATGCAAATTGAGGAAACGTGTCAGCGAGTAATAAATATTTAGCGAGAAGGCGGAGCAAGTCGTATATAATTATTATGGGAACATAAACAGGGATTATGATTGTCGCAGACTTGTTGCCGGATGACGATGAAAATTTGTCGAAGCAAATAATGACTATCAACATCTATAATCATTAGTGTGAAGGTTGCTCGTTATACAATTTAGAAGTGGGAAATAAATATTTGTTTAATACCCGATATTTCCTTTATTTATAAAAAGGTTCCTTTATTTTCCATCGTTGTTGCTTTCGGATTTTCCCCTCGGAGTAGATGTACCAGATCTACCCGATCACCCTAATCATAAAGATGATGCCGGATCGGAAAGATCATCCGATAGTATACAGGACAGAGTTTTCGTCGAGTTTATCGGCTTTCCATCTAGTCACATGGGATATTCGTATGAGTAACGGAAATGTTTCCAACTCTCCTTCTCCACGGAGCCGCCGCATGACTTGGGAATCTTTATACCGGCGAATATCCCCATAAATCTTGCAAATCCAATTTCCAGGAGAGTGCAGGGTCGCTCCGTGGATGTTGGATGCTTCGACGGTCCTCGTTGCTGCCGGGGCGCGGAGTCCTAACCATCGAGTTCGACGAGCTGGGCGTGTTTCAAACGGCCGAGATGTACTCGACCTTACTCGTTCGCCCGCGGGTCGAAAGTTCTGGAACGCCTGGAATGAGTCTGATTTCATTCATCGACTAAATGAAACCGTTTCCGCCGCTCCCGAGGAACGGTTTCCCGCTCGGGCGACGCTGAAAGCCAGTTGGTCGCGCGTGGAAAAAGTTTCGAGTCCCGCGGACATCGCCAATAAAACGCCCGCCATGTTTCGTGGCCTGTTGAAAGAGTGAAGTTCCCCGGTCCTTCCATTTGCTGTTGCATGAACTACTCTAGCCGGCTCTAGTGTATTACGATACTCGATGCGAGAGCTATTGCACTTTAACTTAACTCGAACGGATAAGTGAGCCAGTAACCTTTCTACACGATACTTGATTCAGTCGAAAAATTCAGTTTAAGAGATATCGGTACTTTATTAATAATCGATCAGAAATTGATTTCCTTGTCAACAACCGATCGACATTCATTCCCTAGCGTCTCGTAGTTCTTTTTAAGATGATTCTTTGGATACTGGAAGCAATGATCCCTTTCGCCAGCCAAGTGGAAGTGAGACCTATGAGATTCATTAGCTGAAATCACACCTCGAGAATTCTATAAATAATGGAGGTCTCGAGCGAAGAAGGCGGTGGCGGGCGGAACGAATGTGGCCCATTTAAGTATACATTTCGTTTGGCGAGCTTCCAAGCCGGCATCACGTAGTAATGATACCACTGCAGTAATTCATCAGAGTATCACGAGCGCATCGGTCCAGCCAGTGGGAATTATTCGATTTCCAGCGGTAAAACCATAAGAAGTGGCTTGAAAATTAGCATTAATAGTTTTTGTTGCCGCTAGGAGATATTCTTAAATGGAGAGGTTCCGAAAATTCCAGGAATTTGCGTGACGTCACAGGCTAAGGATACCTCCTTGCGGATCATGTGTTCCTGTTACCAAAGTCTAAAATCGGTCGAAAATGTCTGGAGAGTATCTGATATTTTAACAGGAATACATGATATGCTAGGAGGTATTCTTAAATCGAGGGCTCCCGAAAATTCCAGGAATTGGCGTGACGTCACAGGTTAAGGACACCTCCTTGCGGATCATGTGTTCCTGTCACCAAAGTCTAAAATCGGTCGAAACTGCCTGAAGAACATCTGGTATTTTAACAGGAATACATGATATGCTAGGAGGTATTCTTAAATCGAGGGGTCCCGAAAATTCCAGGAATTTGCATGACGTTACAGGTTAAGGATACCTCCTTGCGGATCATGTGTTCCCGTTACCAAAGTCTAAAATCGGTCGAAAATGTCTGGAGAGTATCTGATATTTTAACAGGAATACATGATATGCTAGGAGGTATTCTTAAATCGAGGGGTCCCGAAAATTCCAGGAATTTCCGTGACGTCACAGGTTAAGGATACCTCCTTGCGGATCATGTGTTCCTATTACCAAAGTCTAAAATCGGTCGAAAATGTCTGGAGAGTACCTGATATTTGAACAGGAATACATGATATGCTAGGAGGTATTCTTAAATTGAGAGGCCCCGAAAATTCCAGGAATTTGTGTGACGTCACAGGTTAAGGATACCTCCTTGCGGATCATGTGTTCCCATTACCAAAGTCTAAAATCGGTCGAAAATGTCTGGAGAATATCTGATATTTAAACAGGAACACATGATCCGCAAGGAGGTGCCCTTAACCTGTGACGTCACGCAAATTCCTGGAATTTTCGGTTATGTTATTTGATCGTTTTCGAGGAATGCGTGGTTAATGAGGAGTGCGTGGCAGAGTATTGGCGCTCCAAATATCGACAGCAAACGCCCCCTCGGCGCATTATCAACGAAACCACGACGGATAAAAAGTTGCTGCGATAAAGCTCGAAATGCACACTCGTATCCTCGTGAACCGCACGCGTCCGGTGATTCACGGGTCTGCATCGATATGCACTGCCACGCGGTGATATTGATCGACATTTGCGAAACATCTGTTCCCCCGTTTTATCTGGTGATTCGCGTCCGATGATTAACTTTCGGATCTTTAAACGTATTTGTTTGATAAATCATTAACCTTGCGGGCGGCGCGCTCTTTAATTTTTTCCGAAATTATTCACTCCGCCCAGCCAAAACCAATAGCCGTACATTTAATGAACTGGTGGAAGATGCTTCCTCATGTATTTTGATTCACAGTAAACTTTTTCATGGGTGGGTAAAGTGACGCACTCATTCGCCGCGTTACGCCCAATTGTCACTCCAGGTCTCCAGGGATAGCCGTCATTGGTTTTCGCACCGATTACCATAACCATCAGAGCTGCCACATGGGAACAGTGCAAGTAGCTCTGGTGGCATTTAATCAGTTCAAAGATCGGAAGAAACCAGATCAAGGTATTACAGGAAACTCCGATCGTTGAGTTAGCGCCTGGCATTAGAGTGAGTGGCAAAGCAAGTGGATTTCCTTGACCTGCGATTGGACCCTCGCACTGATTGTCACTTGATTATTGACACTTCAACTGGTCGTCCTCTCGCAGGTGCGACTAAGGATGGAAATCATTATAATCCTGGGAAAAGTAGGTACTCATACCCAAGAGTGGATAGAACTCCGAGCCAGGAATTGGTCTGACCGTAATGAGAGGAGTTTGAGAGTTAGCCGGAGCTTTAAACGCGGCTACCTCGAAGCACCCTTGGGCTACCGTCGAACCAGAGCACCGGCTAGTTTCGAACTGATGTCATTGGAGCCGAAAATCGAATTATAGTCGATAGGATTACGGAATTACTAGATTATAGAGCACAGCGGGCATCGAGTTTGTCGGTGGTAATGCTCAGTTGGGTGTAGGTAATACTCAGTTGAACTAAATTAGACCACTCGCAGATCATTCTCAAACGGAGTGTTGAGTTACTGTGCTTCGGATCATTAATGGCGTTCAGTGGATTCAATTACAATAGTAAGTTTCATAACAATTATATTCTGTAAGCGATCCTCTGGATCTTGGCGAATTTCAGTTAATAATTCATTAAAGGCGGATAGTGCAGTAAGTTACAAATTTGTTTAATCTAGAGTTAGACTATCTTTAATCGGTTTATGGTTCCCGTCGAGTGAGCAACGCCTGAGAAATGTCCAGAATGCTCTGGCTTCCCCGATAAAATTCGATCCAGCCTCCCAGACGTAATCACCGCTCGTATGAATCCCGTGATTTATTCAGGTGGGCGTATCATCCAATTTTTCCAGACTGTTGGTCCAAATAAAACACTGCGACTCTATCCGCCCGTACGGAGATCGGATTTCGGCTTTTGTCGAAATCATTCCTAATTCCCTCGGCGGCGCGACGCTGCGGTCACTTTACATAGACAGCATAAAAAAATAGTTGCTTTTCATCGCTTATTTTACAACGAGTGTCAATGAAAACAGTAATATTTCATATTGAAGCAAAAATAACTCTCATTTCTTTATCGTTTTCGTAAGAATTAGGAAAATTTCAAATTCAATATCGAGAATCGTAATAATAATTCGGCGCGTACTCGAAGTAATGTCAGTAGGGAGTTTCGGTCGATTAAGATATCAAGGGAATAATATCGCTGGGCAATTGCCGGCCCCAAATGAGTTCAATATCCGTGACTGCCGCTCACCATTCACCCAATCATGTGCTCGATAATTGTATAATAGCCAGTTCTAGTCTTACGGGCGACCTTCGACGGTATCGGTTGGCTGTCGCCAGAAATAAAGGTCTCACGAGTCACCGTAGTCTCAAGTAGACGGGCGCCGTCCTTCTCATGACAATGCCGGCCTCGTACATATCTTTGCCGCGAAATTCTCCAACCGTTCTCCCATCGATCTATCCGGTCACGCAGAATAACTTTCTTCTTCTCATTTCCGGAATAAACTCTGCCAAACAGAAGTGCGATGGCAGAAAGTTCGAGTGATCTTTCGCGCGAAACGTTCGCCCGAGCAGTCAATAATAGCTGGTACGTATGTAAAACTTGTCCCGAAGTGGGTGATTGATCGCCGGCATGAAGGGCTGGGGAGGGCTGGCGCAGCTTGAAATTGCGATGGTACGCTTCTGTCTAGGGGACGTGTGTCACACTCCGACATACTCTCCCGCCTACACCGTTGCGCGCTCATATCGACCACGGGGCATAGGAGCATAGGTGCACGGGCGACTTTGCCGGGAATAAAATATTTAATCTGCCGGAGGCCGCCGAATGAGTGAAACGCACGTAGTGCCCGAGGTGTGTGTGCAGGCTGGTTCGGGTTATAGAAGGGTGAACAACCCCCGATCGATTCGCCGCTTGTATTCATCATTAATCGTATGCCATGACCAACGACCCGGCGAGCTTCGCTCATCTATCAGTCTTTATAGTCTGTTTAAAATTCTTATTCGAAACATCAATCAATTTATATTTTCCAAACGTTTTATTAATTTAAGTCATAACTTTATATTGGCGGAGTTTTAGGAATTAAAGTCACTTTTAAAAGGTATTAAATCGTTTAAATAATACGTGCCAGAAACTAAAAGCAATCAGCGAAGTTAATAATTACAAACTTTCTAAAAGCACCGGGTGCAACGTGACTTCCTTCTGTATCGAGCGAGCGACGCAACGTGACTGAGCAGTCTCAAAGCATTGCGGCAGCTGGTGCTCACTCCAGCACCGGTCTTGCCAATCCGAAACTCCGTTCCCCTCCTCTTACCGACGGAACTCAAGCCAGCTTGGTCAACCATTAGGATTCAATGCAATAAGTCCATAGTTAAGTTACATAGTTTATATTTATACATATCAAGAGGGAACTGCTTGCCGCAGGTGCGCTTATTTTGTTCATACAAATGCTCTAACGTTCGTAAACATTTTATTATCTACATAAATACATCACCAACATTTCGATAGGCATAATTCAGGCGACCGGACGCTGCGGGGCCTTGCGTGCCCTCCCGCCGTGTAGATCAGTGTTTTCCGTCTCTCCTTAATCATATCAAATACAATCATACTGTCCTTTGATCGGCCGAGCAAAGGGGAAACATTGTCACGTATACACGCCTTACACAGAACTAAATGTATTTACAAGTGTCGGTTCGATGCGATTCATCTCGACACATAAGACAGCCAATGGACACACTAAACTGATCGCGGCAAACTCTTCTTTGGAAGTTCCTCGAGCCTCGTTCTCATTAATTAAACACCAACACTTGTTCATCCCGTGTGTCAGTGCGCACACTCGCAACTTAGGAAAGTGATTGGCGCGAGTGCGAACACGTCGCAACGGGTGTACGGGACACCGAGGATAAACGAGTCTAAAATCACCGTGGAACTAATTGGTACAATAAAACAGACATGTAAATCGAGTCTTCAAAAGGTGTTCAGCGCTTTGCTTCTCCGAACTTGTTTGTATCAACGTGCACGAGGAGACGCTTAATGCAATTCCTCTCGGCAAACGTCAACTGGTTAATTGACACTGTTTTTCGCAGTATAAAAAGCTATGACGAGGTAAACCTAAGCTCTTAGGGTCTCGACCCGACGCATACTTGGCGCGGTGCACTAAAAGTACGAGTTTTCGCCCCGGCGATTCGATCTACAAATGCGCTACTCTCGCGAAATCACTCGCTTTCCATGCATCGACCAACCCAGCGAGATTAATCCGTAGACTTCGTATTCAAAGAAATCTTATAACTTTTGTGCTATCGAACGCCGCACATTCATCACTAACTATTCGTAAGTTAGTCTTCGCTGCGGATGATTAAGTTCTCTGGGAGTTCAAGTTGCGCCTTTAAGTTCGCGAGGCTCTTAAGCTTAAACATGTATATCAATCGGGCGTGGTTGGCAGCTTTGATCAATTCTTAGCACAATTCCGCTTGGTTCACCAGTGTTCCTCCTAACTATCAGCTATGCCGGACGAGAGTGGAGCGACTGATGCGCTGGGAGCTCAGTGTTTCGCTCTGCGAAACTGATTAGGAAAGAAATTCTGCTCGAATGTCAATATTGCGAGTAGGAAAACTGGTGAAGTCTGCGGCGAGACCGCAAGTATGTGCCCTGTGACGATTCGTGGGGGCAGGTCTGTTTATCGTGAACTAAGCTTTCCAAGTGTGAACACTATCTTTTGAAACGCGTGTGTGTTGCTGAGTACTTGTCGGATGAAAGTAGTCTTGCCGGACTTCGGACGGGCGATCTAGTTTTACTTAATTAAATCCTCGCGTGATACGTGACTGCAATTGAAGGGAATCACTTAAAGCTATCGCGGAAATCGAATTAAAATAATTGTTGCACGAGGCACTCGGTTGGCAGTCAGGCGAGATTAAAAACAATGGAGGAAGAGTGTGCTCCAGTTTCAAATAAATGCACCAGTCAACCCGGAAAGAATTAGTTCCGGAAAATCCTGAAAACATTTCATCAGTAATTGTTTAAATCACGTAGCACAGCCGATTGAGAATTAATTAAGTGAAAGATAGTCCGTCTAGCGCTAGAAGAATGTAACAATTTCGAGACGTGTCTGCCTCGCGATGGCGTGAGAGTTACTCGATCGTCAGTACAAGATCGTCTCCCTCTAATCTCATTCCCTCGCTGATGTCGAGGCTCTTGATCTTTCCTGCTTTGGGTGCTTGAACGACCATCTCCATTTTCATGGCTGACAGCACTACAAGCGGTGCTCCCTTCTCAACTGTGTCGCCAACTTTCACTCGGATGTCGATCACTGTGCCTGGCATCGGCGCTCCGACTTGATTTTTGTCTCCCTTTACAGCTTTCGGATGGACATGAAGCTCCTGTAATTGAATAAATAATTTGTCAATGAAATAATGCTAATATCTCAATTCATAATAAAACTAATCCTTTTGAATTTTGATTCGATTACTTTCATCGGGAAATCGGTATTACCTTGATGGCTTCCTTATCCTTGATGAAGACAGATCTGAGTTGTCCGTTCATCTCGAAGAAGACCTCGCGCTCACCATTCCTAGTAAGGTCTTCAGCAACAGCCAAAGTCTTAATGGCTAGAGTTTTTCCCCTCTCAATGGTCACGTCGAATTCCTCTCCCACCTTCGGCCCAGTTAAGAACATCCTGGTCTCGAGCTTGTCTACAGGACCGTACTGTTCTCGGAAGTTGAGGTAATCGTTCGTGACCTCAGGGTACAAGGCTGCCGACATGACGTCCTTGTCTGTGAGGTGGGGGTGAGATTCTTGCAATTTGGTCTTGAGGGCACCAAAGTCCAACGGTGGCAAACTTGCGCCAGGTCTTCCTTGAATTCTTGGCATGTCCTTCAAGACTTTCGACCTGAAGTCAAATAACGACGATTTATTATCGAACAAACACTTTTATGGGACTCAGCAATAATGAAATATTTCTATAAACTTGGAAAATAAATTATGGAAGAAAAACATACCTCAAAGGTTCAGGGAATCCTCCATAAGGTTCACCGATTGCACCCTGCAGGTATTCGACAACAGATTTCGGGAAGGAGAGATCTTCAGCCTTGTTGAGGACATCCTCTGCCGTCAGCTTGTTTTGTACCATGAATTGCGCCAAGTCACCCACAACTTTGGAGCTTGGAGTGACTTTGATAATATCACCCAGCAATAAGTTAGCCTCTCTGTACGCCTTTTTCACATCTTCGAAGAACTCGCTGAGACCGAGGGAGTAAGCTTGGAATTGCAAGTTGGTGTATTGACCTCCAGGAATCTCATTAATGTAGACGTCCGCATTTCCTGATTTCATCGTTGTCGTGCACTCGAACGGAGCGTAAAGGGTTCTTGTCTGTTCCCAATAAGCAGAGTACTCGGATATATCACGGAGATCAAATCCTGTATCCAACTCGCCCCCTGGAATGTATAATAATCCCAATGATACTTTGCACCTTCGACTCCGCTTGTATTATTAATCATAATTAAACAGAATACTGACTTTGAACAGCGGCGACAATGGCACCCATCGAGGGTTGACTGGTCATTCCGGACATACTGTCGACAGCAACGTCGACGACATCGGCACCCGACTGCGCGCATGTGAACATGGAAAGTACACCAGCACCGGCAGTGTCGTGAGTATGAATATGAAGTGGCACATCCGGGTGTTTCTGCCTAATGGCATCAACCAGCATCCTCGAAGCTTCGGGCTTCAGTAATCCGGCCATGTCTTTAATTGACAAGACATGTGTGCCAGCTTTTACCAGCTCGTCCGCCAAGTCGACGTAATATTTCAAAGTATACTTGGTTCGCGATGGATCACTAACATCAGCGGTATACGAAATGGCGGCTTCGACGATTCCACCGGCTTTGCCAGCGGCTTCCATGCCTGAAAAGAATCTCTTTTCATTACTACCAACATCGCACAACCTACTATTAATCGTAATTGAAAATAAACTTTACGTACCGACAATCAAGTTGGGCAGGTAGTTGAGTGAATCGAATACCCTGAAGATGTCCATTCCTGTCTGCACTGCAAGTTCGCAGAACTTGAAGACGACATTGTCCGGATAGTTGGTGTAGCCAACGGCGTTGGCACCCCTCAAGAGCATTTGGAAGGGAATATTGGGGATGGCTTTCCTCATGTCCTCGAGCCTCTCCCACGGGCACTCGTGGAGGAATCTTAGCGCAACGTCGAAGGTGGCACCGCCCCAATTCTCCAGGGCATAGAGGTTGCTGAATTTATGCGCGACGAAAGGAGCGATCGTGAGGAGATCATGGGAGCGCACGCGGGTCGCTAATAGGGACTGATGGGCATCACGGAAAGTCGTGTCCATGAGGAGGAGACCTTTGTGGTTCCTGATCGCTTTTGCAAAGGCCTCTGGTCCCTGCTCCTTGAAGATATGTCTGAATCCCTTTGGAGGATCCAACACACCTAAAAAATTGCAGAAGTAAACCTTGTTAGAACGAATTACAGTGCCAATTGGTAAGAAGCTGGATCTCGTGCTTTGTTAGTGAGCCGGTGCACTGAGTGAAGAAGCGGTTCATTGCATTCTCTTGTTACGTTTCGAGAATGGATGTAAAAGTGCCCGGAAGATTGTTGTGCGTGAATGTATACCAAGTGTGAAGCTGATATTTCCGAATGCATTTTGCACTAGTTATGAGAGTATCATCTATCAACACTACCGTAAAAACTACGAAAGTATCAGCCACTAAGTTACAACGTATAATTAATGGTATTAATGGAATCTGCTTTAGTCTGATTTTTGTTAAATTAAATACCCTCGACAAAGAAGGGGAAAGCGAAGGGCGAAAAAATCTGTAAAACAAGGATCAAGTAAAAAAATATAAATAACAATCGACCAAGTGAAACATTTCGTACCGTCTCCGCCCGCGGCACAACATCGTAATTATCCTGGTCTTGCGAGAGTCTCTCTCTCGCAGTATATCAATCAAGCATATAAAGTAAGGAAACTTGTTGCGGAAAAACGAGAGATAATGCTGTAAGCGTACCTGGTGCGTCCGGATCATTGCTCTCTTCGGCAGCTGCAAGCTTAGCAAAGTCTAAAAAAATCGGCAAACAAAAAAATCAAAGCATGCGATAAACAACAGATGTGATAGATTAGGGCAAGGGGGTCGTGAACGAGTTTCAGAGGGGAGAAAGCCACTCGTTCAGAATCAAGTGAAAGAAAAGAACGAGGCTGAAACATCGTTTCAAGACCGAAGAACCAGAGTGCCATTTCCTTAGCACGAATGTGTCTCGTATGATGTGCTACGTTAATCCTTAGTCGTTCTAATTGCCACCAATGGATATAGTTCTTACTGCGGTAAGAAATGATATCGAAATTTTGTGCGAGTTAACAGCCGAGCGACAGCATGTTGCGAATCTTGGTTAATTACCGGTACAAGTAGATTGTGTTCTTTTGAGTGAGACATTTAAATGAAAAGTGCTGAATGAACGCGCGTGCCAATTTTAGCCGGTGCAATGGCCAATCGTGTCTCATGGGGTGCAAGATTTTTGTCGTATTCCAACCCCCCGCTGCGTGTCTTATGTCGATTTCGTAGCGCTTCATCGCTCCCTGTAAAGAAGAGTGTTCGCTTTCCAGCGAGATTAGTAAGGGTGTCTACCACGGACGTTCCTGAATCATTTTCATTAATTTTCACCACGATTACCTTATGAGCTGCCAATTGTGCGTGGGTGATTTTGGAGATTTTGAGAGAGTTAACCGAATATTAGTAAAAATAAAACCCGTTAGTTCCTGCTTTTTGCTGATGGGTTAACAAAAAAGATCACACTAAAATGTCTTTGCCATTTGTGAATGAGCCTACCTTTAGTATCAGAAAACGCAATACCCAGTAGACACCCTCAACTGTTCGATCATTCAATTTTCCATTTCGAAAGACGCAAAAAGTACTGTCAAAGAATACGAATACTACGCACAATGTCATACAACAACAAATATCTAAGAATCAACAGAAGTGACACGAAGAAAAACTGAATGTACAATACATCTCCGATCAAACGAACTTCTACTCTTACGTCTGAGATTTTGTCCACTTCGTCAGAATTTATGGAAAGCGTAAAAGTCATTTTCGAAGCAAGCAGGGATAGCATACCTAGTGCGATTTGAGGGACAGACGGTTTGATATCCGCAGGTTTCAGCGAAGTGGCCAGCGGTGTGCTCGGTCCGTTCACTAGAACCGAGCCAAGATAGTTGAGCAATTTCTGTGCTCTGTTCTGACTTGGCTGGAACTGGAATAGCTGTGGGTTCTCGTCGATGAAGTAGGTGTCGACATTCCCGTTGAGGAACTTCTGGTTCTCCAGCACGTTCAGGAGGAAGGGGATGTTCGTCTTGACGCCACGAACACGGAATTCACGGAGGGCGCGGTTCATCTTGGCGCAGGACGATTGGAGATCTCCAGAGTGAGCGATTACCTAATTCGTCGAGATAGAGTTAGTAACCTTCGTTGTAGAATGTTTCTGATTTTATGAGTGTCATTTCACCTTAACAAGAAGAGAGTCGTAGTAAGGCGAAATGATGGCACCGGCGAATGCCGAAGCACCATCAAGGCGAATGCCCATACCCTCGCCCGATCGGAACACTTCAATTCTTCCAGTGTCAGGCTGGAAGCTCTTGGCTGGATCTTCCGTGGTAACACGACACTGGATGGCGAATCCTTGAGGAATGATTTTCTCCTGGGTCATCCCTAACTCCGGCAGTGTGATACCTTCCGCGATGCGGATTTGAGATTGCACAAGATCAATTCTGTAATCAATTTCCAAATCATTATAAAGAATGTAGTATAGTATTTAAATAAATTAGATATCTTTTCTTGTGACTTGGAAGTAATGAAAGAAACTGTTCATCGGATGCCAAAAGTCCCAATTACCCAGTGATTTCTTCCGTAACAGTGTGCTCCACTTGTAGCCTGGCATTGACTTCGATGAAATAGAAATTTCCGGACTCGTCTGCCAGAAATTCGACGGTACCGGCATTCGAATAGCCGACGTGTTTTGCCAGCCTTACCGCATGCTCTGTCATCTTGTCCCTGACCTTATGATCTAATCGTGGTGCGGGCGCAATTTCCACCACCTGAACATTGTTGCATTCGTAAAATTAGTAGAACGTTGTAAACAGTGGAGGGAAAAATTATAGTTGCCAAAATGTTAAGTGGTCGGAAAGTTTCTGGTACCTTTTGATGACGACGTTGTACCGAGCAATCTCTTTCGAAAAGATGTACAACATTGCCCGCCTTGTCTCCGAGCAACTGGACCTCAATGTGCCTTGGTCTTTCAATGAACTTTTCGATGAACATAGCTCCATTACCGAAGGCAGCTTTCGCCTCCGAAGAAGCACGTTCGAACATCTCCCTCACCTCTTCCATCTGTTTGACCACTCTCATACCTGAGGAAGTCCCGAAATGATAGTTTAAAGAAGTGTAAATAATTGATTTGCTGGTTAATACAGTGGTATTGATAATGAAAGTATACTGAGTTCCCAAATTTCTGGGATACCTCAAATTTTGATGAGTAACCGTAAAGTATTCTAAATCAAAATAATAGTAATTGAAAACTAAGATATGTATGCGTTTTCGATGTCCTTGGGACTCGCGAGAGCACTCGTGCCAGAGTGTTTAAAGTGGCTATATGATGGATTACTCATTCGTAATGAGGCTTGCTACTATAAATCTTACTGAAATGCGATACCTCTATGAACCAGTCATTGTTAGCGTTGCGTACTTTTACAAACGCTGTCTACATTTAGCGCCCATATTGTTCCGAACCCAACTTCATTTCTCTTTTGTTTTTATACTACATCATTGGTAAAAAATGGTATTATTAAATTGCCAACATATTACTGGAATTATACGCGCATAAAATATACTGGCACTGACTGCAGTTTACGATTTCCATCCACGGATTCGGGCAGCCTCGCTTGCAAAGAAAAAGGGAACAAAAGGCGGACGGGCAGCACAGCGAAGAATAGCGCATCTACTTCCAGTAATAACTACTCCAGTTTTCCAGCTCAACTGCATTTTGCTTTCTGACACTAATACTACAAACGCCGAGGTGAATCGGTCTGACTGAACAATGTAATGTTTGAGGCCAAACTTGAAGACGTAAGGCCGAACACCTCCCGTGAGGTGCACCTGAGCTACACCTGCTGTATGAGTAATTGCTACGGATAACAATTTCAAATAATTATGGGATAATTATGAATGATTCATGAAATCGGGCTGAAGTGAGTACGAGTGAATGAATGTTGGTAGTATGGGAAACATACCTCTTCCTCCACCACCGAAGGCGGCCTTGAAGATGACAGGGAGTCCGTGTTTCATGCAGAACTCCATAGCTTCGTCGGACGTGGTCACTGGTCCATCTGTCCCCGGTACGATCGGCACTCCAGCCTCTATGGCGGCTTGTCTGGCAGCCACCTAATTATCAAAGATAAATAGATTATTATTATACATCCACCATATAGTGGAAAAAAGAACCAAACTGCATTTGATAAGAAATTCAAAGATTTCAATTAAATGCCAGTTATTTCGATGAAATATTGTGGTATTCTAACGAGAACATTTTCTTCACCTTGTCACCCATTTGCTGAACAACTTTCGGGCTGGGACCGATGAACCGAATGCCAGCATCGATCACAGCCTGAGCGAAGTCCGATCGCTCTGAAAGGAACCCGTATCCCGGATGAATGGCATCGACGTCGTTCTCTTTGGCCACTTTGATGATTTCCGGAATGTTTAGGTATGCTTGAACAGGTGGTAAACCTCTGCCGACCATGTAACCCTCGTCGGCTTTCTGACGATGCATCTGCATCTTGTCCTGCTCCGAGTAAATAGCCACCGAGCGTATGCCGAGCTCGGTACATGCCCGAAACACACGAATGGCAATTTCTCCTGTAAACGCAGAAGGGAGATGTGTTTTCGCAGGTAGACGGCAAGCATTTGTTAAATGAAAGTCGCACAAGTGCAAGAGTCATAACAGGCGGAGTTGAAGACAGCCGCTATGAAATACGAAGTCATTAAGCGAAGTGCTTAATTACGGGGAGAGTCTAGTCCAAATTGGGAAAGGCTGAGCTTTCGCATCGCAATTAATCACGCGGCCTCGCTCCAGAAAGGATTCTTTACGGCGACGGATCTCGAGTGAAGTGATTATGAAGCCGGAGGCAAATCAATGTCCGAGATATTAAGTCAGCCGTTTGCGAGAAATGAATGTTCATCGACTCGGAGTGGATTACGTGACACGTAATTCATGCGGAATCTAGAAATTTTCAATTAATCGACGTTAATAGTTTAATTTTAATTAAAATGGAAAAAAAGAAATATGAGTATGATAAAATAAGATTGAAGAAAGTTGTGCAATCAAAGGAATCGATTGATACCGTTCAAATCTCATAAATGGAGAGGCCTGTCAATTGATTCCGGGTGGAATATTGAAGTGCACAATTGGACGACAAGTGCACCGGCTTATCGTACGCGAGCGTGCATTCGGGCACGTGGTGCATCGTGCGCTATCGCTTATCTCGCCGAGTTTTCGCGACGTCTCGCGGCTCTCACTCGCGTTCACAGACCGCGTTGCCAAAGGTCGTGGACTCAATAACTGCAGCGGGGTCAAGGCCGATCCCTTCACACCAGCGCACTGTATTTTCGGCGACTCGCTTGCGAAATCTAACCAGCCACCTCGTCACGAGAACCCGAACCTCGGCTTCGAACCTCTGACGATTTACACGTAGCAAAGGTCTTTAAGTCCGAGAGATGATATTTTTACTTGCGCGTGCAAATGAAAGACGAGTCGTAAACCTCCAAACGTTTTTCTTTTTGACGAACGTAAAAGAATGACTCACCTCGATTGGCCACGAGTACACTCCGGATCGGTTTATACTGGACATCGGTGCCGAAGAGTCTGGTGTTTGCCAACTTGAACACCTGCAGCACACTCCTGTGTCGCACCAGAGCGAACCTCACGCGCGGCGAATTCATCTTCACGGCTGATTTTTCACAGTTACCAAAGGCCTGGAGAAATGTTACTCGGCTTTATGTCGCCGGAGTGGTTGCACTCGTATATCGACAGCTCTGAGGGCGAATTATCCCGTTGAATCGGAGCTAGCGGGCACTTTTTCCCACTGCCACTCGCTCTGCTCTCTCAATTGTACTTAAGTGACTCTTCTCTCTTCTCTTGAGACGATTATATTGCACGTTTCCAGAGGGCGTTAAGGCGATTTCGTATTTTCGTTGGAAACTTGTGCTCGACTCCTTTCAATCCCTCTTGCGTATCCTGGATTCCGTTTAGTGGAGCGGCGTAGAGCGATCGTTCGACTTCTGGAATAAAGATATTTCTAGTTCAATGTTTGCAGCAGAGATTAGTCATATTTTAAAGCTTCTGTTACTTGAATTCAACTCTGTGTCAAGTTCATGCCAATGGAATACAATTGGAATAACTAAATATGGTCCCCAAAAGCAAGCCTGTATAAATGAAATCACACGCTGGATCTTTTGATAGTTGCGTAATACGCAGATTTGCCCGAAATCAGTTGTCAAAAACAGACGTGGGCACGCGATTTGCGTAAGACCTGATTCGGGCGAAGGTTTACACAACATACCTAATCGAGGATTTACTTGAACTCCGGAGAAATCGTGCGTACGCAAAAGGCATGTTGAAAACAGGCGATTAGATATCGATCAACTTATGCAAGAATTTTCTCCTCCGACGACAAACGACACCTCGAAGAAATCAACATTCAGTAAATTATACGAGAAACTTTTTTTCTTTTTTCGTATTTTGAATAGCAACGATCTTTGGCCCTTGGTAGACTACTCGAGCCAAGAGCTTTTAAGCTCACCGAGCTTATTATCCAATGAAAAGCCGATAGTTCGTGTAACTAGCGATTGCACAGCTGGGTTCTTGGTTCTTGCGATCACTAAAGAGACTCTTGAGCGACAAGAGTCGCTTCGGTGAACATTGAACCCGCCGGAAATGGAAACCCCCGAAATCCAACTGAGTCGGCGTTACGCATACACCGACCCTGTTTTCGTAAAGTCTTATCGGCAAATCGCTATGGAGCCAATCACGGCCAATTATTTTAGAGGCGCGACACTGCTGATGCAACTGCTTAATCCCGACGAACTCTCCCACGTGGTTCCTTCGCCGACTTACAATTAATGATAATAGGAACGGGACATTGAAACGGAAGTTGATAAAAGGTGGCTTATTGCGATCCAACATTTCCGCGCGGATATCAATAAGACATACTTTGGACCGCCAGACGTCCCCTGTCACCTGTCACTCGGGATTTCGCAGTCTCGACTTTAAAGTCCGGTGATAAGAATATCGCCACGCGTGCGTCTGTGATTCAGACCTCCGTCTTTAATCTTCTTCATTTTAGATTACCCATATTTTAAGCTCGCCAAATCTCCAGTATGTCCGAAATCTCAATATTAAACCAATATTGAAACATCAATCTCAATATTAAAATAAATATTATTATACAGATAAAACAATTACTTTGCCAAGTTCGACAAATAAGAGGAATTCGAGGTCGCTGCTTGAGGCCGTTGCCAGTTATCAATGGCGACTTCCGAGCCGTTGCTTTATTCTGCGCACACGTACCCGCACATTCTGCATTTCTCTTGCACAACCACAATACCCTTTGAACCTGCGTCTAGACTATGGGTAATTAGCAATTTTATCGTCCTCTCTCCGAGACGAATGACCGCGTTATCATTACGAGTTGTGAATACAAGAAAGAACTTGCACTCGCTTCTCAATAGCCGGCTGCGCACGGTTCGATCCAACTGGACTACTTTCTGCCTGAGTGCTAGCTACGAACTAAGCAAACAAACTGCTTCCACGCGGTACATATGTTACGCCCCGCCTGAAACTGTCAAGTACCGGCGATTACCAGCCATTTCTCAAAATGAGTAGCCGACAGATGCCGTGGATTATACCTCAAGGGAGTCATCGTACCGGCTAGGGATTACTGCTTATCTTTATTGCATGTAGATCTTATCCTATTGATCCTAACCGAACCAAAGTATCTGAATAAAATTAAACTCGTGTTTTTTCATTCGAAAATCAGTAATTTACTTAAATTGACAAATGTATATTTCATGTTATGGTTCCATCGATCGTAGCTATCGACTATCTCAGAATCAGTTCTAGAACGTCGTGAAACGTTTAACTGCAACCGGAGTATGTAATAGGTTCCGCCTGGTTTTTATGGGCGACAAACTTCGATGTGGATGATTTATGTGTTCTATGCATATTAGGAAACGCCGAGGGACGAGTCAGCATGGAATTAGCCGGAAAAATCGGAACTTTTCATTTGCGCCGATGGCGCAGAGGAGATACTGCGGCCTCGCGTAGTACAGTGACAATGACAGAGTGGCAGAAATACGACATTATTATGTAATGACCCGACTAATCGCTCTTGAGCGGAATGCGCGTAGACATTTGCCAATTCGCTTCCTGCCGCACTAGAAAACATATCAACTATAATTACTCTCATCCCTGCCGCTGCAATTACTCGAGATATAAATCTCGGCGTACTGTTAACTAATAAACAGATTTATTAAGTAGGAACTAGTAGAAATAGTGGGTTGGAGGTGTCGTTGAATGGGTGGGTGTCTCAAATGGGATAATGTGTCGTTAAACGGTCGGGGGAGCGATTTCATATTGTTAAATAAACCAAGTCATTGAAACGTGTCGTTAGCCGGCCTTGACTGTAATGCCGCGCTCTACACGGTCAACGAGGTAGTGCGCCTGTGTGCGTGTGTATATGAGCACGTTTCAATAAGCATACGGAGAGAACTGGCTCAATAGGCTCTAACATAGAGTAATATTGACTTCCACTTTTGGGCGAGCGCCCAACTTCCACAATAATATCCTGCCTACATCGAACCAACAAGCTGCCACACAGGCATGCATGCGCGTGTACACGAGTTCTCGGTTGCCAGCACGAAACTGACCTATTCTTTTGTTGCGCAAACCTGCAACTGGGATGCACGCTCGCTCTTGAGAATGACTTACGAAGTGAGATTGATTGCCACTGCTTTTATATCACGAAGAAGGTATTCCGCTCGACTAGGAGAGTTCCTGCTCGCAATCAGACTACAGCGAGAATTCCACGAGAAAACTAGTCCTCGACACGTACTTGGTTTCCAGTACCCATCTCCGATCGCCGGGACTTTGGAAGCAGTCATTACTAGCCGATTTTTCCTCTCCATTCGGTCACCGCTGATGCGACCGAATGAAACTCCGCACGGGATGATCCTGGATCGCAGCTTCTCTCTAGTTTCCAAGTGGAACACTTTCATCGAGTGCTTCGAAAAGTCACGATGACACAGGAATGAAGTTAGGCGTCCCATGTTCACTGGCTCGAATAGAGGCAACCAGCGCGAACGTGTCGATAGTAACCGGAGTCACGAGTGCGCGGGCGCGTAAGAAAGTAGTTGGAAAAATCAGGATACATTGGCCGCGAACTATATCCCGTGGAGACCGGAATACGCTTTTGCAATCGGAATGCTGGTAAGTGAAAGGGGTTGGAGGAGAAAAAGAAGTGTCCCAGCGCGTTGGGGCGTCCAATGTAAAGGGGGCTCGTCGCGATGACCGTGCGCATTGTGCAACTAAATGTACGTGTTTATCGGTCAACGACCAGTCGACAACTGGTCAATTTAACTTACGTGCATCGCGTCCTGATATACACTTACATATTGATTGCACTCTATTCTTTCAATCAACTCGATCCAATTGAAACTTCATAACAGAAAGGGATGTTTTCACTTAGTTAAGACTATGAGTGCACTTGAAAAGTGGGTTTTGAAAATATCCACGAATTCATTCTGGCACGTAATGGAAAGTTAATGATATCAGAGAATTGCGATCTTTCTTATTGCTCGTCGGCACGAAACAAGCTCCTATGAGTAGACACTGATTTAATCTCGGCTTTCTCTTTATCTGTAGTATTGAACACATCGATAAGAATCGATAGGGAACTCCATGTTTACTCGGCGTGCTTCCATGCTTTTACACGAGATTTCCCGGCTAGGAGGAGAGAAAGCCTGGGTAAACATAGAGGAAATTCACCAAACAAGATAAGCTGAAACTTTAATGGAAGACCCCTCCGGCATTATTGCAATACGTAGAGGAAAAGTGAAATCCCGTTTCCTAATTTTCAGGAAGAAAGCTCTGGGAACCTTAGCGAACAACTTCGTGACAAGTTTCAACTGTATTTTCTTACAACATGGAAAAACCTTTGGTTGCTGATAACTCCTGTACATACATTATCGTGCGACTGTACATATCAACAGACTGTTGAGTTGGCGGCTAGTGAAGCCGGCGATATCGTAGACGAGAGGAAACATTTCCAGCCGAGTCGAAAGATACCGATTTCCGATTACATAAGAAGCGGCAGGTTCTACTAGATCAGTGCCTTCAAAGAAAGACAGTCATTATATTCGTTCGTTCACTCTCAAGCTAAAGAGTCATCTTTATGAATAGACGGGAATTAATTCATCAGCTCGGACTTTCATTTAGAAGAACTTAATCAACACGAAAATTCAGTATAATTACAATCTTTTGCAAGGACGTTTTAGTCATGCGACTTTAATTATGAGAATTGTTCGCGCAATTCTACGAGCGCTATTTACAGTTCATCAATAAAGATGAAACTTGGTTGAAAAAGCGCCTTGAACATTTATAATGTCGTCTTCGCGTCACTCGAGCGAGAATATTTCGCGACAGTGTGGAAACTTGGATTGTACGGAAGTGATTGAGGGATTTACTAGTGTTACCGAATTTCTCCGCCAGGCGATAGACATTCATCGCGGAATATTGTGTTAATATAACGCAATTGCTGTGCGTGCCATTACGTAATGCTGTCTCGTCTGCGGTAGTAGTCCTCGGGCGAGACAGTGGACGATTGTCATTAACATTGACATGTGCGCAACCTTTCGTCTACTATTTTCTGGAAACGAATGGAAAAAGCTTCGAGAACCCTTAGGTCGATTCTACAGAGGAATAACGAAATGAAGAGATAGAAATGAAATGTTTCTAATGGAAAATGAAAAGAAAAACAATGTGAAAATTGGAGAAATCCAAAGGCAACTCGGTGAGAAGTCTCGATTGGCCTGTGAGGTACAGCACGCTGCCAAGATTACGCAATCCTGAAAGATCCACAGGCTAATCTCTCGAACTATTGACTCCTGACTCCGACTGCACAGCCGATATACTTCCCCCGGTGGCAGCAGCTACCTCGGACTGAAAACAAAATGCACGATCTCGCGAGAACGCTCGTCCCGACTCCATTAAATCCGTACACTTTGGATCGTATTTCCCAGCCACTCGTTTTCCTTCTGCTCCGAGGACTTTGGAACTCCGAACAATTCCTTTCACGGGAGGCATAAATCTCGTGTGCAAATGGGCGTCGCATTCTGCATGCGGCACCGGCCGTTGTGTGCTTGCGAAACTCGAGTAACAGAGAATACCGAAGTGTCCCACAAAGATAAACTTGGATGAGCAATAATGAAAATAAAGCTCGTTATTAAGTTATGGAGAGGCTCGGAAGCGGTTGATATAAATCTTCCCTCATAAATCTCGAGGATTGAGGACCCTTTCATTGGACTCGACGTTTCCTAGTGAAAGTCACCACTGAACGCTGCTCGAATTTCGACAATGATTGTCGGACGAGCGATGCGCAATTGACACCAATCGGCGGATTCGTCTAGCGCCCGCTGTAACATTTGTTGTGCTCGTCGCGCGCGAATGCGACCTTGTGCTTTAATCTCGGGACGGTGATGGATGAAATTTAAACGAGAGTTTCTGCGTCAGGCATTGATAACCCGGTTCACTCACTAGGAAATTAGCCTATGAGGCGTAGGCTTATTCTTCCGTTTGGAATTCTACTGATACCCCACAATGCCCTAGATCGAACGTGAATAATACACTAATAATTGAAATTCCAAAGTCCTCGTAGGAACTTAATTAGACGAAGGTAGAGTATCAGAGATTCTCCGTTTAAAGAAGCCAGCTTAGAACACTATTCCGTCATAGAAAAAGTTTAATTAAATCTTTCCCTGCGGTTCCATGGAAATTAGGTCAAATTAGTGAAGACTGTCTAAGACCTGACCCTAACAGCGGGTGGTGTTGAATTGTGTCGGCTCAAACAATTTCAAATATTGATCGCTTGCAACTCGGTAGCTCTAACGTGGCGTCGGGAGAACAACCGCCTCGAGACAGATTAGAGCCCCTTTGTGGCAGACACATCTGATGATAGTGACTCTTTCCGACCGAGAAAAAGTAAACTTTTCCCAGCCGCAATGCAGAAAGCCATTGCGGTGAAAATGGCCAACAACAATACGTCATATAGTGCGGACTTCTTGTCGACGAGCCTCGGCAAAACTTTGACATGCACAGTAAAATCAACGATAAAAAAAGCGCGCGATCCGAGCCGGCAAAAACTAGGAGGTGGTCGCGTGAGCGATGCATGAATGTTCATACTGAGCCAACGCACGCATTAGCACAGCATGCTTCAGGAAGAGAAAAAAGTAAGCACGGTGAAAAGTTTAGTGGGTCATGCACCCCTCCATTCGTCCTATTCCGCATCGTATTTCCGCTAATAAACTCAAAAACATTGCTCCGAACTTCCAAAAGGATATATTCATCTACTATTTTATAAATCCATTAAGTTTCTGTCAAAGATAAAAATTCAATTAAGCTCATATGTGGGCCAAAAAAGTTGCACTCCAAAGCCACTTGGACAGAGAGGCTAAAGTGGAATCGATCGCTAAAAGCATCGTTGAGATAGAAAAGGCTGATGTGTCATTTTCCCATGCAACTGAGAGGAAAAGTGGGGCTGCCAACGCCCCCGTTAAAGATCGCAGGAACGCAACTTCAGCATCCACCCCAAACCGAGCCTAAGCACAATCGATACCCCCTAACGTGACACACTGCTCATTGCCACAATTCTCTCTGCCAAAAAATTGTCTAGCAAACTGCTGATGTTGTGGAACAGTAAAAAGCATCTGAAAATCTACTTGCAGAAGAATACCGAGGTTTAACCCTTTGTCCGCCATGGGCAATCTTAACCGCAGACAGCCGAGTGCTCTCCAAGGAACTCGATACAGTAGTGTGAGTTATACAAGAGGACTAATCGACACGTCAGCGGCTAGGAAAACAGTGCGAGATCTAACGATGAAAAATCATTAGGAAAGGAATGCGTCAGGCGTGATCGCCGGCGAGCACGTGCTTCTAACGGATGACGATGTGTCGGATGAGGACGCGTCGATAATTTTACACACCGATTACCCTCGAATTTATCAGGATGGAATCCTAGATGAAGACAAGCACGATCAGCAGTCCATGGAATTAGAACTCGAACTATCTCATTCGATTTCGATAAGACGAAAAATGACGATGCCATTCGGCACAAGGCGAATCTCGGGGCCATCGGAGTCGCGGCTGATTTAATAATTGTACTTCGATTAATAATGAACTGTGATCCTTTTAATTAGCGCGACAAAGTCCGCGCGCCAAGTGAAATCGAAACGCCAAAGTCCAAATGGTACGAAAAACCGCACTCTTAGTGATAACAATAGTTTTTCAATTTCATATCAATCGCCAATTCTCTTCGGCCGCATTACTGCATTGATCTCGATCTGCCGTCCCAACCAACGAACAGGTATTTCCACGGAATGAGAAGGATGAGCATGACATAAAGAGGTCTCAGTGACCGGACGGAACGAGTTATGTAAATAATGCGCATTAAATCCATGCCCCATTGATTACATTGACTGCCAAAGCGAACGCGTTCTAGTAATGTTCCAACTATAAGGAGAGATTAGCTCGAGCGCGTACCATTAATCGGCTAAGATCGTGGGCCGTTGCGTGTGGTGTGGTGTGGACGTGCCAATGATTATTTCGAGAGGTCTTTGAACGTGTGAGGACGGAAGCGGCGGCGCTTTCGGAAAGATTGTCACGATCGAAGACCCGATTGCGAAGATCGTCGCGGCGATCTTATGTAAACGAGTGAAACGTCAGCCGGCCAGCAGTCGTTCGACGTGTACTATGTAGGCTAAGGCGCGTGGTCGCACTTATTTTCGCAGCAATCGCTCGCCGCTCAAATGTTCACGGAAATAGATCATAAAACCTAGGAACGCTAACGAATCATTCCCGCCTTATTTTTAGCGCGACGTAATTAATATCGATTTCGATAAAGCGCGAGTAAAAGTCCGGCAGACACTCGAATCGGCAGTCGGCACATTTGCCGCGGCGCTAGGCGATAATCATTTGACGCACGAGTTAATTACGTGAATGAAGATAAGATGCGGCAAAGCGCTAATTGCGGAAAATCCAGGATATCAGAGAGCTGGAGGAAAAGTGTTATAAATAATTAAGAAACCCGAGGTGTATGGACTCGTCGTGTCGAAATCAATAAACATACAAAATTAAACAATAATGCGGAAAAGTTCACTGCGTTCTCGAATAAAATGTCAATGAGGTGGATGAAGTAGGGCGAGATATTGGTTGTTGGAATAAAACGAAAAATTTCGAGTAACCCTAGGGGTTGCGACAGACCCGAGCACGTCATTCAAACCAACCCCTCCGTCCACCCCATTCTCACAGAACAGGACCCCATGCCCCAATCGTCACTACCGCGGCGCACAGCAATCACAATACTAGACAAGCAACTAGACAAGCGTGCGAATCCAAAAATCACTGCATCCGCAGGCTCAAGGTGTCCTCGCTGGGCACAGCTCTGCCAGCCAAAACTCCTCTCTAAACGGATTCGGCACGCGTGAGTTACGTGTGTCGACGCTTCTCCTCTCGCGTGTAATTCTACGTCCAAGCGGGGACTATCGGACGCGCGAGGATGAGTCTGGTGAGTCTGTCGCGTTGACTTTCAGTCAGCAGGTTGAGTACTTACGATGTCGTTCGCCGGGGACAAGGTAGGCCAGACCCCGTCCGGCTGAAGTCTGAGCCGCACTAAAATCACCGTGCACACGCGCCGCGCCTTCGACCTCCTCTACGGAAATAGAGGCCTCCTCGATTCTGCCAAGCCGGAGGAAGGGATTGCCACCTAGTGGCTCCCTCGATATCACTCGCCTTATCAGCCTTCCGTTTCCCTGTTATCATCCTCGCGTGCCGACCCCTCGTCGATAATCTAGTGGTGGCGTCCAGTGGTATGGAGGGTTTGCCGCGGCTCTTACTCACCGGGGAACATCTGGAAAAAGGGTCTATAGACCACCAGCAGGTAGTAAGGATGGTGGGAGAATGTTTTTCGAAATACGACGTTAGTCGACAGATTTGTCATTGCTGAGTGAGGAAAATGACTCGTTAGTCTTTAGCCCATGCTGTCCTCTGTTGTTCAATATCCACACATAGAACAAGGGACGTGATATCTTTTATCAGTATTCCAAATAATTTTCTCAGATTATTTATACACGATTTTAGCCTGATCTTGGATGAGAGGTTTTAAAGTTAATCAAAACTAAGGAGTGGAATGTTAAAACCATGATAGATATCCCTAATTGCTGGTTCTCAGAGTTCCTACTAACGGTAAACTATCAACGGAAGGTTCAAACGGTATCTGACTATCGCACAACAGGCATTTGATTGGTAAATAGAAAAACAAGACATGTCTGAGGAATTATCCGGTTAGAGAAAAGTGGAGGAAGATGGAACGTTGGGGAATCAGAGGAGGGCGTACTCTCAACATTTTATTTCGTCTGTATACACTCATAGGCCCTAATTAGGCGGGAGATATCCCAGTGTCCAACTTCAATTAACAATTCGACTCTCAATTATAATAAACGACGCGCGCCCGAGCAGCGCTCAGCCCGGCGCGGCCTTATTACCGAGGACATAGATATACAGGTGTATATTAATCATGTGTCGTATAATATTTATATGTACACAGAATTGTTTGTCGCCTACCTAAAGCCCTAGCTAAGTACGAGCAAGCCGTGTAACGGGAAATCGAGTGTGCGCGGGTGCGTCCATTGATACACGAGATTCCAATTTGAAGTGGCTGGGTGCTCGAGAAGTCAAAACCGCCGATCAAGTGTGCAGATCCCAGTAACATTGAACGATGACTTCTATAACTTTAGCCTTAAGTTATAGAAAAATTCTGGATTCACAGGTATAGACACTTACGAGCAGTAGTTGCTTTTAAAGCGGGAACCTCGTGGTTGACATCGTAGGGGAATTATTGGCCCCTATGATGTAGCAAGGCCGTTTCTAGTCCTGATTGTATTGTGAATTCCGACATGGCTGTGCTGTCAGATCGCATACCATCCGGGTGATTTCGTGCGTTACACGGTCTCGTATTGAGTATCGCACGTGTCGTTACTTATATACAGTAGTTTACTTTAATATTTATAATTCTTTACGTTTTATATATATATATATTTATATGTATATATGTACGTGAATACGTATATACAGTTATATGTATATATATAAATATATGTATGTGGAAGTCGAAAAATTAATAAAGTTAAGAAAATATAATCTTCAAAATAGAAACTATAACCGTCTTTCTCTTTCAGCTACAGCACTATTGTGTGTGTGTTTCTCTCTCTCTATCACTCTCTCTCTCGCTCTCGCTCTGTCTTTTTCTGTCCTGTGTATCTCGTTCTATCCATCTGTGAGTGTCCTTGGTTTCGTTTCGCTTGAGCCGGTACTTTTGTTTTTCTCTATTATTACACCGAAAAAGCGTCAATCCAATTCTCTCGTTCTTTGTACGGAATTACATATTGTAGTCCGCGGTCTAGCTGCGATTGGTTTTACACGTGTTGCGGTTCACCGGCTCGTAGACCTGCTAATTCGCGTGAGCCAACAGTGGAAACGAAGCGTCAGCCATCAACGAAAGCCTATTTGTAAACGTCTCTCAAAAATATCCCTGCAGAGCCGCTCAGTGAAAGTGTCCAGCAGTGTCGAGTTGGAATTTCTCCCTAAATTTGGTTGCTTCTTGTACGTTCTGGCTAATACGGTGCTCAATACGCGAGGACACCTTGTCTCTCGATGCGCAAGCTTGCGATCGATCAACCGAAAAGGTACAAACTTGTAAATACGATGTAAACTTCTCTACTTAAGCGTATAATTGATTTCGAAACTGGTGCCTGTAACTTCTTAGGCGAATGGTCGAGTGAGAATGATTGTTTGGATTTTCCACAGTGGAGAGACTAGACTTTCCCGACTCTCTGAGAGACTCTGCGTGCACCCGCTTGAGCTGACAGATGAGCGCGATGACTCCTAAGAAATGAGGCGATCTCACTCATAACGACATAACGAGACTAATGGAAAAAGACGTGCGACAGAAGACTCGCCAGCGAGCGAGCAATGCTCACTCCCCCCGTCCGGCCGCATATAACTGCAGCCCTTAATTAAATCGAATACATTTAAGCAGTACTTAGCGTGACTCGTCAGTTTCATAATAATACCTCGGAGATACAATTAGCGAGGGTTTCGCGTCCTCTCCTTCTCCCCCACGAATAATGTACAACTAGCGCTGTACAGCCTTCGCCTTTACGCTCAAGTACAGCCTTCGCCCTTCGTCCTCCCGTTTAAGGGCGAGAACTTGCCGAGTTCCTTCCCGCCGATTGCCCTTAAACAAACACTAGCTCCCAATTTAAACAGGATTGCATTTCTAATAGTAGATCATTATCGAAGCTAATACTCTCTCCCGCGGGGCCAAGTCTACCGACAATGATTACAACCGGCAATCTAAAGTTCTCCCTGCACCGAGACTCGCGAATATTCGTAGAAATATCAACTCCCTTCCTATTACCCAAATCCATTGGATAATACGCGAAATGAATAATTACCGAGGCTCCGGGTGAGTTTATACTTTAATTCCTAATGATTCCCAACACCTGGTCGCTTCGGAAGCAGCGTGCGGCGGCGTAGGGCGTAATCCCTTATCGACTCCAATTGAAAAGGGTCTCTCGGCGCGGTAAACAAACAACGTGCAAAGATGGGTCAAGTCGTTATCGCGGTTGCGCAAGCGTATTTGTGCGAGCGCACTCAAACCACCTCCCGACATTGCACAAGAATCGCGAGGATTTATCGGCCACGATTATCCCGGCGATTCTCAATCTCCGTTGCATATGTACACGCCCCCGTAATCTCCCTCCTCGTATTACGCGCTTTGCCAACGAGCGCTCACGAGCGCCGAGAGCTACGAGCGTTTCCATCCGGCAACTGCGAGCACGAAAGGACTCGGCCTTATTTGGTAACTTACTACCGCGAATCAACTACGCTTGCAAAGGTAGAAACACTGTACGAATCGAGTGAGTTTAGCGGATTCGAGATTCGAGGAATTCAATCGAAAGACGACTGGATCGGAACCGATCAATGTTCCTGTTGCGAGGTTGATTCGCCACTCTTTCGCTCTCGAGTGTCGCAACTGCGTTCGGAAATTGCGCGAGAGAGCAATGCGGCTTGGAAACAAGGCGAGTTGAAAGGAAAGGCGCCAAACAAGTCTGAGGAATGTCAACTACTCCGGCCGCTTCGGGTGATCCTGAGTTCCTCGCGAGACTAACTGCCAACTACCTGTGGCGGTATCTTTATATGTATGTACAGCACAAGTTCGATGGGTCGCCGACGATCCCGGGGCAGCCGTTCCGCGAGAGTTCACGGGATGATTATCGATGAGACGTATATGCTTATGCGGCACCGATACGGAGGAACTTCCTGTGTACGAGTGACCGAGCTAAAGGTGACGGCTCCCGTCAAATCCATCGCGCGCGTCGGGGGCTCATTAGGGCAGCAGACTCAAATTCCCTTTAAGTAAGCTCCAAGTAACCCTTTGACCGGCGCGTTAATCCCAGTGAATCTGGGCTGCCTGGGCTCCTGACTGCTGCCGGTGACAGTTGGAAAAGCAATGGAAAACTTTTGTCATTAGTGACAGCGGTCGAGTTCAGGATCTGCTCGATGGGCTTCGTATTTTTTCCCTCTATCTCTCTGGCCCTCGTTCTCTCTCTCGCTGACTCTTATAATATCAAAAGGGTCGGCTGTACAAAATTACCTTGAAACTAGTATCGCGCGACTGTCTCCACTTCTCGCTAAAATTGTGGTCGTAGACACTGCTGGCTATTTAATAGTTCGTCGAAACTCAACAAGACAGAGACTAATAAAATCGTGGTAGAAAAATGCAACAGTTTGAACGTGGCGGTCGGAACACGTGATACACACAACTCTAACTACTAGTACATATGCATCGTCTCCTTAACGACTGATCGACCTCGACGACGCAGGGCTCGCGAAGCTGCGAGGGAACTTCGATCTATGTGCAGCGACCAGACGCTTATTACAGTATAATCGACAGTACTCCGATTGTTGGCTTAATTATAGTCAAGCACATCTTTACAGTTTTCTCGTTAGTTCCAGGCTCGATCGCAGCTTCATGCGATGAAGAACACCTCGGAATTCCACCCAATCCTTCCACGGCCAAAAGAATGTGCCAGTATTTCCTCGGCTAATTGGAAGTAGATTACTAATGAATTCGATGACTTTGTACTGGTGGATTGAGATATTGAATTTTCGAGGAATTCTCGGGCCTTATGCCTGCCCGTAATTGAAGAAAGTCGTTTGAAAGTGAAAGGGTTCAGGGAATGTCGTATTCTTCTCCGCCGAAATTGCAGTCGGTGCGAAACTTCGGCGAGTATCTTCGAAGCGATCTATATAATAGTTTATCTTGGGAGATGGGCGTCGATTGAATATCCGAGGAGCATACACGCGATTCCGAGAGTCGCTAGGATCGACTTAAAGTACGTACACGCTACATACATACGAAAGCTCCTGCGGCCTCTGTTGCGCCCGATCGCGTCGCCGCCAAAGTCACACTCATAGATAGCACCGATTTAAATTAGATTAAATCACAGAAAGACCTCAAAGTCAGACTTTACTTTCTAGTGATTGCGGTTCGTCGTCTTCCACTCTTTCATCGCGATTCAAATGCAAGGTTGCCTAGACTCCTCTTGAAAAAAGCTCCAAATCAATCGGGAAAAATCAATCTAAACCACTCGAAATAACTGGGCAAAAGTAATATTCGAAAGCGGGTCATTGAACAAATTCATATTGAACAAGTTGACGGGGGAAAACTACATACTCATCGGAATACACGGAAAGTGACTCACCGATTTGAGCGCTGACTTACAATGCCCGAGCACTTCGGAAGTCTCTTTAAAGGGGTGTGTGTATACTTTGTGAACTTGAAGGGTCGCAAACACTTTTGCGCTGAAGTCGCCCCGGTTGTCGCAGACTGCCGCTCTTTGCCCGGAGTATAAAAATAAAACTTTCGCTCGGTACAGAGTCGCCGAGAGTATTTAAACTTCGCCGGAAGTTAAGGGCCGCTAGTCCACCCCGTTTGTAGTCAATACCCAGCCTAGGTGCCAAAAGATCAAGTCCACTCATAGCGCGAAAGGCGCCTTCGCGCACTAAACGAAAGAATGGCACGCGAGAAAGAAGAATTTCGAAGTAGTCGACGCAGCTCTCTGCCCTCCGTGGTAAGTCAGTACTGAAGTGGTCGGGCAAAGGAAAGGCAAAAGAAAATCGAAAAGGAACTAAAGTTCACGCTTGCAAAAATCCGAAGGGCATAAACCTAATGGCAACTCTGGCACACGTCTTGTAAGAATAGGCGAGTCTCGCACGAGATGTGCTTTGCCGCACTTTCATCTTAATGACGCGCGTACTTGATTACTCTTTCTCCTCGATTTCTTGGCTCTCGCCGCCGAGAAGGGTTGAGGTGTCCTCCTCTTGGTTACCTGACTCGGGTTCCTCCACACTCTGACGCTGCTTCCGCGACGCTTTTCGCTGCACGTACAGCGTCAGAATGATACTGACAATCGCCAGGCAGGCTAGGCCGGTCAGGACCACGTAAATTGTCAGCGGCATCTGAGCTGTCCCCTGAAACAGAAGGGGCTCCACGATCAGCGCCATTCTCGTCCCAGTCAAGTCCACCTGACATACTCTGACACTGAGTGACAACCGTAATTGTATATTCCAGCCATCCAATTAGAGTTTCCACATTCTAAGTGCGTCCCACTATTTCCAGTGTTACCCGCTAAATACTTAATCGGTTTACTCTTCCTTTAATCGGCCACTACCTTCAAATGATTAATTTGGCATATGTATTGATCTTTATTTGTTATAATGGTCGAGTCTCTTCTCGACGCTGGAATGAAATTCGCGATGACCATTAATCCGATTTGATTTTAATTCCAACCCTCTCAAAGCCTATTGACGTTGAATTTTTAATACTGATTTACGATTGCTTTCGAGCGCCAGCTTTGTGCACTATTGTCCGTCGATAGAATGGCAGCAGATCCCACATAATTCTGCATCCTGCGTTTACCGGCCGCAAGCTTAAAATACCCGCGTCCAATAAATTCGATTGAATTACTCCCTCACTCTCTCTGTCTCCCTCTCTCTCTCCTCACGCTTTAATCTGGTTGGCGTGCGAGGGAGTGTTATTCGGAAATAAATGCCATTAAATCTGAGTTCTACGTGCGCGGCGTCATTTACCTTCTTTCAACTTGAATTAATCTTTATTTCTGAAACTGGTTCACTCCTGCAGTGGAGTTAATCTGCGACGGGTGCGACGGCTGAATGCGTTATATATGCGAGTGGCGCACGAAGGGGTCCCCCTTTATTGGACGAAGGGTCGCTTTAAAAACATTTACGGCACCGACTTAATTAGACTGTCCGCTGATATAAAACGGAATATTGGAATCTCTGACCCAGTTGACTATCCCGGCTTCCATCGTAACTACGTTAAGCATGGCATCCATTAAACACATTAACCCCCCTCGCCCACACCCCCACTCTCATAAATACATCGCGGGCCTCGTAATTATCGCCAGTGAAAATCCCAATTGGATGTACCGATCTATCACTATCAGTAATTACTGATATTACTCCGACATTTCGCTTGTATTGCTGATATATCCTACTGACATTTCCCTGTCGCTTTCCCCAAGGAATTTCCGGAAATTTTAATTACTCAGACACACACTCGCGGCACTCACTAGAGACATGTGTGTCGGTGATATCGAAGTGCTCCTGACTAAAAAACCAAGAAAGCAATCACATTTCGAATGTACTCGAATTTTCTTTTCAGTTTTCTAAAGAACAATTCGAAAAAATCACTCCATTGTGTAACAGCACTCTTTACGAGCATATTGATTTTATCGAAAACAAATGGAAACGGAAACCAGCACGATTCTTTGTTAATACGCTGCAGGGCAGTGGAAAACAAAGCCCTTTGGAAATATTGACAACAATAGGCATTCTAATTACTCATTTTCCACGACGTCAATAAGAGCGGAATAATGACGGTGGGGCTTTTAGCGAGTGATGTGAGCCATCGACTTTTGTTTCTTAAGTGCTCGCGGCCAAGTATCAATAGCGGCAGCCTCATTAAAAATTGAAACCAGCTACTGCAACAATTCACACCTACTGTACTGTCGTCAAACTTGCGACGCCGGCCCCAGTTTATTGAGAGGGTTAGTTTAGCAATCTTAAAGTCCACACGCGGCAGTGGGCACGAACAGAATGAAGTAGACTGGAAAGAGGTGTGGGTACCCGGTGAAGTTAGAGTATGGCGTTTCCCTGTTCCTATTGAGAATTCAGGGTAGCGGGCGATTTCCAAGGGCGTCGCGATAAACAGGCGGCAAAAGGTGGGAGGTGCAAGTAGGTCTTAAAGGAATAAAGTGGGATAAGGAACAGGAACAAGGGAAATAAAGGTGGCGGACGGGTACTACTATTGGCGCGCTCGGCTCCTTTTAGACCCGCGAGCGTGCCTTCTCCTTATCGATCCCAGCACCCAATGTGCTTTCGGTTTGGCCACATCTCTGCTGCAACGCGATCAATATTTATGCAGAATACAAATCGACCCCTCCGTCGACTCCAAGCGTTTTCCGAAGGTTGCGCTCCGGAACGCCCTCGATCTCTTTGTAAGCGAACCTCCCAGGAAATCCCCCAAGAACAAAGCCGCCCACTGTTTTCTGTCGTCAATATTTCGGATCTTTACTTCTCTTTATGATATCAGTCCACGTTTGTTGGGTGAATCGTATGCAAAAGTGGGTTTGAAAAGGGTTAATTTGCAAGGGTAGGGAAATGGGGGAACCCTCGATCGCAACTGACCCCAAACAACTTGTGAAAAGTCTTCTACCTTCGCCAGGCCGCGATCTCATCGCGCATTGCATAAATACGCAAACGGCATCAATTGGAAACTCGTGGCACGCGAGCTTAATACCATGAATTCAATGCAGTTATTTTAAGCATCGGACGGGAATTCTATAAATTCAATCGGCACGCGCGGAATCTGACGCGCGCTATAATAACATTGGGGTCGAACGCGCCAACGCACGCTTCGAATGGTAAACTCAAATGAAAACCGAACCCCTTTTTCCATCGATCAAAAATATGCCGCTGCTGCGAAAGACGCACACGACGTACTCTCTCCGCAAAAATATGGAACTTGTTTCTCATCCTCCACGAAAATATGACATTTTTTTAAAATATCCTCAGCACCAGGCGAATGGAAACCAACGGGAAATGAGTTCCGCTAATTTCGCCTCGTCGAGGTTTCCGGTGACTTTTTAATGTTTAATCCGAGTGCATCGGAGCAGAGGTAGCTTTCGGGGCTTCTATAACTACGTTCGCGAATATCGAGAAGAAAAGTTATACTCCGATACTTCATTCCATTTTACTCGACTGCCATACTATACGCGGAACTCCTTCGTGGATGAAAAATGCTTGCTGCATGGAAAACTTGTACTTCCATACATTCGATTGTAACAGGATTTAAAAATCTAGTTTCTCCTATTCGACGAAAGCGCCATTGGGGAAAGGCCCTTCCAAACCGACTTAACTACCTTCCATCAGCCAGTGATGGATAAATTGATTAAATAAAAATGAAACAAAATTAGTGAAACCATAATATGAATATGTCAAGCGATGGAAAAGGTTGGAGAGAAAAGATGTGAATGTGCGGTCTGAATGACTCACTCACCTTCCACTGGAACTCGGAGGCCTGGTCGGTGAAGTACCATGGTTTTATCGTCCCCTCGGGCGTCTTGATGACCAAGCCCTCCAGGCTCAAATTGTGCGCGACGACGCTCGTCGTGATGTTGCCCTTCTTGTACGACGTCATGCCCGCGTTCATATACATCTGCGGTATCGTCTCGTTCTCTCGCAACTTGAGCGTCACCCTTGGCATCTTCGCCTTCGCCCTCGGCGAAGACGCCGTGCTTGTTCTCGCGTTCTCACCCTCCGCACTGCCGCGCACAGTGATTCGTAATGACGCCGGCGTCGGGCTACCGGTGCTCGTCGGGACGCTGCTGGAAGATGTCGACGGCAATTGCCGGCTCTTCGTAGACGCGTCTATGGAGTCCATGGGACGCTGCGTCGTGCTCAATGACGGCTCTAGAAGAGAAGGTTATTGCAGGACCTCTAAAGAATGGTATATGTAACCTCGTCTTCAGTACGTCTACCGCAAATATCTTGCGAAATTTGAAAATCGTAGGACTAATTACAAGCAATCAAGTAGTATGTACTACCACCAAGGCGAAAGCTAATTGCCATCTTTTTGCATCCTTTCAATTATAGGAAACCCTTTAACCATCTTTAAAAGTTCGTTCCATGACTGTGTAATGAGCACTAAACAAATTCCAGGACTAATTAAAATGTAGGTATACATAGAGGCTGAATAATGTTCCAATTAAAAAGAAGCCTTCCCTTGATCCCGCTTCCTCTTTCTGTTGAAACAGCAAATAATTAAAAAGCTATCTCCGCCGATTTCAAAGTGAAACACTAGCGAATGATTGACGCGCGTAAACTGTACCCTGAGAGGAAGCGGCGTGGCGGAAGCGATACCAGCACCACCCTTTTACTACCGGAGGAATAAAACGAGAGGCAAGATCTTCGACATGTGTGCCTCTCCATCTCGATTTGCCGTATTACACGCTTGCCATACAAGGTTCCCCTTTAATAGACAAATATTGGATACTATCGATCAAACTGCATATACATACGGCTCTCAAGAACGACGCTATCTATGTACCTTGAAGAAGCCGACGGGGAGATCAAGAGAGTAGCATACGTGCGCACACACCAATTCTTGCGCGAGGATTCCGAAAGCTTTTACATGTTCAAACGCAAACCACTGCAGCTCTGATGCCAAACACACGCTCCCCACAAGTCTAACAATTTTCGGGACATTTCAAAGAAGTTCTTGCCAAACTCTAGACTTGAGCCGTGCTAAGCAAACAACAAGAGAATACAAAGTTACGTTAAATCCTCCACCGATCGATTGGAACAGTTCAACATTCTAAAACTTAGATCTCTGTTGAAAACCGCGCAAATCTGTTTAAAAGAAAATTCGAATTGTATCTGCACCTGCTGGGACCACCTGATTCGATTCTGAGAGGTGTAGTAATTCACTGCGGGCAAACTAGATGCAAACAGACGTACGAGTGGCGTCATCGCGTCATTATCCGAGGTAATGACAGGATAGACAAAGGCTCGTGGATGTTTGTCGTCCCGGCTGGGACGCCTAGTCGATGACTAGCGGCGCCGCCGAGAATATTGCATAGCGTCGAGCACCGTAGGAGATTGTGTCTCGAGGAGAGAAAGGAAGATGGAGATAAGGACATTGCCCGAAGAAAGGCCGACGATCAATCAATCGTCCTTCGAAATGAAATTCCTCCCTTACACAGCCCACCAGATAATCTAAGCGTCTATCACACATGCTTTCCCGCTCTGTCCCGACGCCCGCGCACACCAATTATCCGCCTCTCGTCCGCTTAATCGGCCCGACGATTCGCTCGATAAATATTAGGCGCGAGCCATAAATTCGATTTCAATTATCGCGGGACTGTCGCGTCGACAATTAACGGGAACGCTCGGCCGAGATTTGTGTATTTATAATGAATTTCATCGCCGCTCGCGCAGAGTACGCGTGTTGCCGCGCACTCGGCCCTTTGATTTTGCCGGGTTACCTAATCGCCCGTGGGATCGCGCGCGTGTTAGCGCGTCCCTTCATTTATTGGGAGTTATGGCTTTTAACGAGGCTACCGGGGCAAAATGCAATTCGCGATTATGTCGTCGCCATTGATTACGTCGACCGGCTTTTCCCAGATGAGATACTGCCGACTCGCTTGCAAACATTCTCACGGAATTCACCCTTTTCTCTTGAATAATCCCGGAAGCTCGACATTTCCATGACGAAAGTTTGTTGGCGGCGGTGAAAAAAGTTCGGGATTTCCCACGAGTGAAGGAACTGCGATTTTCTATGGTTTTCACAGGTTTTCGGAAAATCATTCCTGCGCCAATGAGAAGCGCTTGATCGCATTATGTATTCCTCGGAATTACTCAACACCCATTAGACTAGTGGGCGAAGGCAGAATTCAACTGAAATCTCATTTCGCGGGGGAGGAACCGGCACCATGAAACATACTTCATGCCTAAGCCCGATCGATGGACCCGGCAAGCTCCAGAGTTTAATGACTCCTCTCATAAATCATGAGCCAGAGGCCGAAACCGAAATACCAAAATGATGAACCCAGCCCCAACCGCAACGAGCTCTGGCAGGGCCAGTTGTAAATCACTGCCCAACTGTCTACACATTAACCCCTTCGCCGAGCAAAACAGGCGAAACGTATCAAAATTTCAAGTGTAACTTGGCTCGCTGTGCGGGGGATGATGAATAAACAGGAAAACTTGGGACATAAATTCCAGCACAATGTGGCGGGCTATAATAAGGAAGGCCTTAATGAGGAAACGATTCAAGGGACTGTTATATCACGTTCTACTTAATCCTCATCTATTTCCCAAAGTTCTATTTAACCCAATCAGAATCATCATCGTACTAAAGAGCCCATATACATATATTCTCATATATTTCTCGAACGAATAATCAAAAGTACACCATAATCATTCCTCTGCATTCAAGTCTCTCGATTCGCTCTTCCTATCAGATAAAATAGCTACATAAGACATTTCCAACTGATAGGAAAGTGATTCATACCTGGCGACGCGAGTTCCTGAAGGGCGTCCTGCCTGAAGAAGGCCGTCGTCGTCGAGGCAGCGTCCTGGTACTCTTTTTCCCTCGCTGTCTCCGTCGTTGACGCCGTGGCGATCGTTATCCTGCTCCTGGCTTTCCCAGCCGCTATGTCCTTCGGCTGACTCCTCGTGGTGTTCCTCGGGAGGTTGTTGTGCCCGACGCGGCCCATCGCGAACACCGTGCTCGCGAAGAGATTGTGGTCGTTTTGATTCATGAGGAAGGGCGTCGCGACGCACGAGAGTATGATCAGGACCATCAGGGCGGCCATCGTGTACTTGATGATCCGCGGCCGCGGTTTACTCGACGCTTGGGGAAATCCGCTCGACGGGCACTGGTCCGTTTGCGGGAGGATCGTGTACTGGAGGCTGGCATCGCCCTTCCGAACTGTTTTGTACATCCTTTGCTGACCTGTCCACATGTAAATACACCGAGAGCTTATTAGCTAAGACGAAATATTTCCAAGTATTCCCGGGAGTTTCGTGGAAAATACCGGGTACTTGTTCGCCACGATTGGGAGTAATATAAAAACCGAGGATCTATTCGATACAGTTAACTGACATTATCCGACAATTTCCGGCCTATAAAGGATGTAGAACTCTTGAATTAATTGGTACTGAAATATCGGTGATGGAAGTAAAAGTAATACTAACTGTGGACCCAAAGTTACAATTACACCTATTACCACAGGCCAACTAGCAGAGGGAATGTCTCATGACACGGTGGCCCGTAAAAGTGTGCGATTTCTTTCCCAGCGCGAATAATTCACGTTCAAAGTCCGGGAGCCGCTCGTAACACTTAACGTAATAACCGTTTCATCTGTAAACGTGGCCGTCGCGGTGGAAAATGAATTTGCGCCCGAGGACATTACACCGAATCTCTTGCGGCAATAATAGTGGCGGTGAAATGCCATTATGCTCGCCGGCTCCTATTTGAAACGTCCAATTTTTTCATTTGAAACCGTCGAAATACGATGTTTCCGGAACCCACCAACTCCTTTAATGCCACTTTGCATACTTGCCGGCTTTAATAGTACTTGAACAAATGCGAGCACGCACTTGAATTCAATTCGAGTTACTTGGAATTGAATTTGTGCGGTTGGAACTCAAGTACCTCGAGCAATCCGAGCGAGGCTTAAAAGTGGAGCATACAGAACCGCAAGTTTAACATTGAGTGGACACTTGTGAAACAGCAAGATAACATAATAAATTCAAAGCAATCAAGTTCCACTAACATTCTCTACCAGCTTGGAATTAGAATCACACACAATAGAGACTAGACTATCCGTAGTTTGGGGAGAAATAAGAATATACAGTGAACCGGATGTGTCGCACCAATTACGGATTACTTGCGAGCAGTCCGTCGACAATCGCCCGGGGATTTCAATTTGGCGAATGCAACGAAGCAACAAATGGGCAGAGCGCCGAGTTATAGATTTTTCCATAATCTTTTTTTTCCTGCCAGCCGGCGGGTTACTGTTCCGGACGGTATGTATCGCTTTGGAAAAGTAAAGGGTGGATGGCAGGAAGGGGGAGTTGTAAGCTCGGCTTATCAGAAACCAGCCGAGTTATCCGGTAATAATAACGATCTCCACGGGCAAGGGTGAGATGGGGGAAAAAAGGGGAGGAGAATAAAAGTCCTGCATTATTCAACCTGTTGAAGCGAATTTGTTATCCTACACTCCAGCACGTGCCGGGCTCGCACCCCCTCGATAAAACGATACTCCCGCGAACGATTGTCGCGGAAAATAGTCCTCCGTCTCGAAATCGAATAGCACCGAGGAAACATGAGATTATCGGGAACACAGGCTCGAATGCGGCGTTGCTGATAGTGGGCCCGATGGGAATACATATCCGGAGCGGCCGAGAGGAAAAGCATCGCTACCCATCATTGCACTTGCCAGCCGGTTTTTCTCTAGGTGTTTAATAATCGCGCACAACCTGTTGGAGGGTCCTCGAAGGCTAAACGGACTCGAGTTCCAACTGACGCCCCGTCGAAACCAAAACCGCTTAATTATGCCCGCTTCATTAATGAAGGAGCACTTGACCCCTGCTACTTTTTGCCGATATTCCAGCAATTGGACGCCAGCACACCTACTCGATCGGCTGCCGCCAACAACACTTGGGATACTTCTTGAGAGAAGAGCTATGCAAAGTCGCTCGGAAATTAGATTGCTTCGGGGAAACTAAAGATGGAAGAGGTTTACGAAAATAGCGCATCTCTCGACGGCTGAGGACAAAGATCCCATCAATTTCAGTAATAGCACGTACGACGGCACGACCGGTGCACCACTAACCGGGAACCTCATAGAAAATCAATCGGCATATTATCCAAAGCGTCCCCCTTCTATTAATACCCCAACAACCGCTCCGAGTGCAATCTATTTTCAAGAAGCCTCGGCGATCACTTAATCCGCAAGACAACAGAGCTACCTCAATCCACAGGAATAGATTACAACATATTCGAATCTGGTCGATCTGACACTTGCCGTGAGAGAAATTGTAGCCCGAGCGTGGACGAGGGTGCTTTTCTCCCCAAACATGCCCAATCGTTATCGGGCTATATCTAACCCTGACATGCACCGAAAACAGAAGGCATCTGGGGATATTGGAGTTGGTGTGTGGACGCGTGTTGCGCTCATGGGGTTGGTTGCAAGGACGCGCAGCAGCAGGTCGGTCGGCCAAGACACCGAGAGATTTGGAAGACGGGGGTGAAAAGGACTGTCAAGCTACTCACGATATGTGATCCGTGTGGTATGAGAGCTGTTCCTGGCGTCGGGATCCGGCAGGTTGGTGCGCTCTCGAACGAAGCGACGATCAGGGCCAGGCAGAGCCTCGCCTGTGAGGGAAAATCCAGCTGGAAAAGTGCGCAAGTGCACTCAACTCCGTCTCGGGGGGGTTGGAAGCTCGCACATGCGCCGGCCGTCACTTCCGGAGAGCCTCGGGGAAGCGACCAGCGCGTCCCCTTCCGCGATCCTCGCGAGATGACGCCAACTGATGACCCTGGGTTCAAGGACGTCGATGGTGCCTGCGACCTTGAACTTACCGCCCCACTATTCATACAGTGGACACCTCGCCCATTTGAATACCTCTGACAAGTTTGGTCGGCTGGCTTGTGTTGGCCGCGCTTTTCGGTACACCAATCTCACTATCCATGGAAAGCAGCTCGAGAGCATCGATAAGCGGGAGGGGGAGTGACTGACGATTATTTCGGAACCCTTTCAACACCACACTCTTCCCTCGATGTATCGACCCTGACGGAATCATGCTTTCCAATGAGAATTATCTGTTTTCCAAGTATATCGGTGATCCCAAGTGAGGCTTGCGGGATGATGGAGGGAAAGTAAGGGGGCGACGACCTTATGTACAGTGTTTTATTTTGCAATAAAAAAATATACCTATACTTGGAGAGATATAACAGAGGTGTTGGAAGCCATTTAGGAACAGACTCGCATCGCAAGCAGACTTAAATGCGAATGGAAGACTATTAATCACATCTGATCATCGAATTCCACCTTCACTTGGTTGGAATAAGATAGTCTTAACACTAGCGCTCTCTCCAGAATTCGAGAACCTCTTTGCAGCTCAATGATAGGAGATGGAGTTTTAATATTGTAAACAAGGATCACAGTCTTTATTGCATGGTTGGCATAGCTGTAGATGAGTCTATGTCCGTGGCATCGCTAGCTCTCCAGAGTTGCGTGATTGTCTTAGTTTGCGTGTAGAAGTTTACACCCTGAAACAATAAGAGCTCGTAAATTGTAATTTGATGCCGCTTAGATCAATAGGATGCACTTAGAGAGACGAGAGACGATTGCTTACGTATTTGCCGTAGAAGTGGTTGTCGCCCAAGAAGGATCCCTTGTTGCCGGTGAAGCTGAACATGGGAAGAGGGACGGGGATCGGGACGTTCACGCCAATCTGGCCGGCTTCGATCCGGTTGGTGAATGTCCTCGCGGTCGCGCCGTTTGTCGTGAAAACGGCGGTACCGTTTCCATAGGGACTGCTATTGACAAGATCGATCGCCTGGTCCAGGCTGTCCACAAAGATGCACGAGAGGACTGGCCCGAATATTTCTTCCGTGTAGCACTTCATGTTGCTCTGGAATCCGAACAAAGCCAATGCCGAATCCTCTTTGTAAACAGAGCCGCCACTCGGCCGGCCACTTCTCTCGCTCCATCTCTCACGCAGACAATCGCTCGACACAATTTCCCTAGACTGCCGATCGAACTGATTGGCGGGATATACATATATTGTACAGGTACCTTGACATCAGTGAGAATGGTCGGTCCGACGAAGTTGCCCTTCTCGAATCCGGGCACGACGAGTCCTCTACCATCGAGGGCCAGAGTAGCGCCATCCTTCACGCCGGATTCCACCAGTTCACAGATCCTCTGCTTGGACTGTGGGGAGATGACTGGCCCAAGGTCGGCGCCGGGCACATGTCCAGCATTCACCTTCAGCCTTTTCGCGGTCTCCACTAATTCTGGTATCCATTCCTTGGCTTTGCCGACGAATACGGCCACTGAGAGGGCCATGCACCTTTGGCCAGCAGCTCCGAAAGCGGCGCCAGCGATTTGCGAGAGAGTTTTGTTCTTATTGGCGTCCGGCAGGATGATGCAGTGGTTCTTCGCCCCCATGTTACACTGCACGCGCTTTCCATTGGCGCTACTTTGTTTGTAGATGTATTTCCCCTGGTGAAACGATCAGATTTAAAGTGTGAAAGCAACCTCAAGACAATTTTTCTACAGAAAAGCTTAGATCGGTCAAAGAGTATTGATTAATGAAGCAATAAGCGGCAACCATTTATGGTGATTCGAGAGCACGGACTTCGGCATGCAAGTTCCTCCCAATAGGCACGGAGTTCCCAAACTCATTTACATTCATTGACCCCCGATTGCATAACTCTGCGAAGGCAAACAAGTACAAGGACTGCTAGATGCAGAAGGTCAAAAGAGTTTAGCTCGTCGCGCGGCATCGACGCCTCGCTTTTAAAGCAGGTCAGAATTCAATCTTCCGACGAAATGTCGGGACGGCAAAACAATCCCGTCAAAGCTTCCTTTCACCCGACATCTTTCCCGATGGGATTCCACTTTTCTGTGTCATCAATAGGACGAGTTACACGTACTGCCTGGTCAGATCCAACAAAGGAGACGGCCTTGATATCAGGATGCTCGCAGATGAAATCTACGGCGGAATGCTGGCCGTGAATAATGTTGAGGAGACCCGGTGGCGCACCGGCCTTGGTGAAGAGGTCAGCCAGCATCATCGAGGCGCCGGGCACGCGTTCCGAGGGCTTGAGAATCGAGGCGTTTCCGCAGGCGGCTGCCACCGGGAACGTCCACAGGGGAATCATGGCCGGAAAGTTGAAGGGACAAATGGCACCGGTGACACCCAGTGGCACTCTGAACGAGAACAGATCCATATCTGTCGCGATGTTCGAGCTGGTTTCGCCCATCAGGAGCGATGGGATCGATGTGCAGAAATCGACCACCTCTGCGCAAAGTAACCGAGAAATACTTCAAATCTTTATCACCGTGTCACATCACCTTCCACATCAACTTTCGCATTTAATAAAGTAAGCAATCGTGATATTATCCTATTTCATGCTGATTTAGTAGGAGATTTCTATTAATCTAGATGAGTTACTTACGAAGTCCACGAAGAACGTCTCCCTCGGCGTCAGCCATCGTCTTTCCATTCTCCTTTACCAAATTGGCCGCGATCTCTTTCTGCAATTAGGGCGGAGAGTGAGCCGTTGGTTATTAATGATTTTAATGCGTGCGGGACAGTCGTAGGAAGAGGGTGGCGATCCAGAGAGTACGAGGGTAATGTAATGAGGGACTAACCGAGTGTTCCCGGATGAGTGCCTGGTACTTGAGCATTAAAGTCTGCCTGGTGAGCACACTCGTGTTCTTCCACTTGGCGAAGGCGTTTTTCGCACTTTCCACCGCACCCTCCATCTCCTGCTTGGTGCATTTTGGAGTGCGACAGAGCACCTCGTTCGTCGCCGGGTTGTGGACGTCCGTGAATTCGGTGGCTTTCGAATCTGCAACAAATAGGTTTTGTTTCGATCCTCTCGACTTACGAATGAACCCCATTCCCTTTGCGTATAAAACTAACAAAGCCAAAAGCACGTAAAATGTTTGAAATATTATACTATTAAACATAATGAAAGAGCAACGCCGGTGGGAGCGTGAACAGTCGAAAGTAATAATTTAATCAGTCCAATCGACTTTATCAAGACGGCCAACCTTGCGCTCACTCGCTTCACTCTCTTCACTCGCTAATTATAATTGAGCTTCTTCGCGCAGGCCCTACTTTCGAAAAAAGACAAGAGGACTTAATTACAGTCTCACTTGATGATAAAAGGGTCTTTTGCCGGCAGCCGCAGCGGAGCCCTCGGCGGCACTCGTGAGTCACGATTCCGTATTATAAATGCCGCGCTGCAAGTGCACTCTAAATATTCATAACGGGCGGCATCCTACGGGAGACCGACTGGCGAGCACTTGAAGAGCGGCAAGTATCTATTTTACTGAGTGCTCTGGCCTACTATGTACCGGCTTTCAGTCGGTCGCCGATAGTCTCGTGTACATAGTATGCCCAGCCAAGTCAGCTGTCTTTCCCCGCCGCATTTTGGGCTTAAGTCATCCTCTTTTAAATGTCAGCCGCCGCTCCAATGAAAAGCTCTTGATTAGTCGCTCCTCTCATTAAGAATACTGGTCCCGAGTAACTTATAATTAGCGTGAAAGGAATTGTCCGCAAAGCCTCTTCATTTTGTCAGTCATAAAACTCTAATTCACATGAAACGAAATCGATACTTAATCAAAATGAATTTTCATCGTAAGAGCAATTACCTACGAACTGTCCATCAATGAACATCTTCACAGCGGGTGCGCTGTAACACCTGGCGGCGAACCGCGCCTGAAATGATAATTTCATTGTGTTAAACTATTGACTTTCATTAATTAATCTGCGAATCGGGAGCAAGGAAGAATGTTTCAATGCGACCTATCGATCCGACTTATATCTACAGAGATAATATAAACAGCGCATGAATAGTCATTCTGATCCAGTGACCCACTTTCGAATTCGACAGGGTTTGATAACAGTCGCAGAGATAGATCTCATCACTTTCGCGCGGCATTCACTCGGACTAATTAAACACTTACTTTCGCCGCTTGACATTGCATGGATTGAAAAATATTTACGGGTGCAAGTGCGATTCTCAAATTAATCTAGCGGTTTACTGAATTGGTGTAAACATTGTTAATGGCAAGAAGGTTTACGATCTTTTACAATGGAGTCAAGTACGTAGTTCGTTACGTAAAATCGCGCTCTGGCCTTTGTTACTAGAGATTGTTATGGACATTGCGCCGGTTTACAAGCGCCATTGACCGCATAGATGTTGTATCGGAGTCAATTGGTGCCGTAGACACGTGCCTTCCCCAGAAAACGCTTCTATCTAGGTCACGCCACACGCATGCCACGATGCGGGCGACTTAACTCCACTCTTCCGTTCCCAACTGCTTTAAATCCGACCTTGAATGCCGCTCTTGTTCGAATTTACACCACTCGAAAGTGACAGAGTGATTTTCCGACCCCCAGAAATTGCGCTCGTTATTCAAAACCGGTTATTAAATCTAGAGAGTAAGATGTTATATTTGACTGGAAGATTTTTTAGTAATACCCGTCGCGGGGATTAACGTCAGTGTAATTTGCGTATGATACGAAGGTCTAATTTTACATCAGATTCGATCGAGATTGATGTTACCTAATAGTGTTTTTCTTTTGATATCGAAGCGAACCACGTAAGCGCATGTTACGAATTTCGGGTGATAACTTAGTGTACCCTGATAACATCTGCGATAGTCGTATCTGGTTGCGCATGCTTCAAGAATCATCAGAAAAAGTTCAATTAACTAAGATAATATCTATGAAAATTATAATAAGTCTGCCAAGGTAAACATTCAGATATCATATGAACTATATGTATGTAAATTCGTGTACAGCAATGCTATTTTTAAGTCACCCAGCAGATGCGCAATGTTAAAGAGAAATAATGAATTCACTATGTCAATGATGAATTTTACATTGCGAAACCCGAACGTCGTCGCGCAGAATTGGTAACTATCTGTTTACGAAAGCACGGCCGATAACTGAGATAAATCCACCAACACAATCCGAAGTGCAAGGCAATCTAGCCCCTAATAGATGATAATGTTACTCTAACTCGGGTGCACGCGAGAACTCAATTTGCAACCCAAACTCCCACCTACAAAAATAGTACACAACACTTTATATAAGAAACACAGTTGCTAGAATAATCTTTCCCCTAATCAATTAGCGCAAGCAATAAATCTAACAATGTTCATTCACTCGAAGACTAAATAACGAAAAGAAAAGTGCACATGAAAATCTACTGGTTGAATGAAAAAGAGCTACAGGGTAGATATGTCAAACGGTTACACAGTCGAGACACTCGAGGCAATTGCCGGCACAATCGATATTCGCGCTGGTAACTGAGACTTCCGGCGAGGAGTTTCCACTGCAACTCACGGTCACCCAGGTGATCGAGTCATCAGGAAAGCGAACGCGTATTACAGGTAACACCTCGCACAGGACAGGATAAGTGGTTTGGAAAGGAGCAGGGCCACAGAAAAACACGAGAATCTGGATTTCGTACCTCGCACTTGCTAATTTTCACGAGGAGCGCCATGCCGTACCAACACTGTCGAGGCTGTCTCTACTAGAACTGCCGGAATCCAATGAAAAAGCGCCTTCCCTCGAATCGAACTTGTTACCCGGCCGATAGTCGACCTGCAACACCACACTCTCTGCAACATAACCAACATTCTCACTCAACTCTAAACCGCATCTCTTAATGAACATCTTAAGGAATAAAGCTCATCTTCCACGAAGAACAATCCCACTTTCCGAGTTTCATTCAGACGTTCTTTATACAAAATTTATTAAAAAAACGTGGTCAAACTAAAGTTAATGATAATAGAGATTCGAAATGGATTCTAGGCTCGGAGAGATGGCAGTAGTTGTATCGAAAGTGGAATTACCACATCTAAGCTGAGTATCTGCTGATGGAAAGAGTATGGTTCATGGTTCAATGGGAGTACGCAAGATACCGCCACAAACCGGATTTTCCATTTTGAATTTGTGCGTTTTCGAGCCATGATTAACTCGAATATAGTTCTTCTAATAACAATATAACAAACGACAAATAAATTATTAACAATATTACGACCGATTGTATTCTGTAGTCTATTAATAACAATCTTCTACCGCGAATGAAACTTTGTAGTCTTAAGAAATACTGCTACTTGCTTTCTTATTATTAAGTATTGAAATCCAGAATTAAAGTCTTACCGATGTAGATTTAATAGTCACAGAGTAATCACAAGTTATGAAAAGATGAACGAAAGTATTTGAAAACAATTTAGAGAAAGTAAGTTAATAATGGTTGAGTACGCGTACGCGTATGCGTTTGCGGAAGAGGATTGGCCAGAATCGCTAGAGTCTATCGATAGTTCCGCTTGCCGAGTCGAGTGCGAGCGCTACCGAAAGAGACCGCCGATTTGTGTATGCATGTACGCGGCCGCATGATTATGTATGGCGAAGAAAGTGAAACGCGATGGAAATCCGTACAGGTCAGGCTAACAAAACGTGTATCTCATTAGGCGCCTCATTGAAAGTAAGTAGTATTAGGAACCGATCAGCCATGAGTCTAACGCGTAACCCCTTTTGATTGTGACGAATTTGGAGCCCTCGAACCCGACAGGTTTCCACCCCAAAGCGGCGGAATTAATACCCCGCAATCAATAAAATTCAAGTATAAAATAGAGTTTTCCAACTTTCCGATTTCTCCTTTGACTGACACGCACTTTTCTAATTGTCGATGCTAATGAAAGCGGGATTTTCGTTAAGAGTTGGACAACTTTTACTGTGGAACATGAGCTGAGGCAATAGCGAGTGCCCCATTGGAGCTGTCGATGCGATATTAGAAAACGAGTTGCGCTAGGACCTAGCAGTCAGGTGAAAGCAACGCACGAGCTCGGCCACGGGTCACCAGGAAAAATTTCGTTTAAGTAGCTTTGTCTGTGTACTGTCCTCTGTCCCGTCATTGTCCGGTGGCCGTAAGTGCCCGGTGCGAATGCATACAATCACTGGAACCAGTCGTAGCAGCTCTTGTCGTGTTCGGTTAATTAACTTGCAATGAGTCACCTATCGATATCTAACATTGCCTGCACGCTACCACTGCCTAGCCGCTAACTCTACCTCATACCAGGCACACTTCTTACAACTCCTCTATAAGTTTCTTGCGACTTCCGTTCTTTGCTCGCCGGTAAACTGAACATGGACAGACGCGCATTAAAACACGTCCAACATCAATTTCCGCTCACAAAATTCAGACTTACCAAAAGTTAGCACGAAAAAATGACAAATGTTCCTGCTAAGTGAACTGTACTCTGAGATAAGTATCGAAACGAGTATTTTTCGCTTGCAACAAAGGTCGTAAGCGACTGGTGGAAGTATCGAAAGTAAGCCAGCGTCGAGAAGCAACTGGATAAAAGTGAAAAGGAAACGCATTACGGCTCTACCGTAAGCAGGCCGGGCATCTGTCCTCTCCCGGGTGTATTAACCAACGGCTCTGACATAACGGTGACATTAATGTCTTCGACACTAATCGGCGCCCGCGCGCCCCGGTGGAAATGAGTTACAGGCTCCGGGCGATTAGCCTCGGCGCTCGCGCTCTTCGTGGAAAGCCCGAGCTCGTAATTAGCAATCCCTCGGATTTCCAGGCTTTTCCGCGTCCCCGCTCAAAATTGGACCAGTTGGCACGCCAATTAATTAGAGATTGCGCGAGTGTAAATGGGAAGCGAGGGAAATGGAAAGAGGGCACGTGCCTGTCGCGCTAGTAACGAATGAGTTCAAACTGGAAGCTCGGGCTGACGTTCTAATGGGAGACGGAAGAGAGTGCGTTCCTCGAATTTCTATTCCAGCGAAAGAAATCGGTCTCACTTGTCGGCGATTGGCCCCGATCGTGTCATTTACGTGCGCAAGAAGAGTTTCTTCGGCGACAGCGTTGTGTAAAGATTATGTTATCGCCTGGTGCCAGGGATATCGTAACGTGTTTTGTAACTCGTTGCTCGCCGCGCAGAATATTAAGCCGGCGAACTAGGCGAGTCAGGTAGAACTTCGCTTATTCTACTGCGAAAGAACGAGGCATCTTTGCACTCTTCTTCGCTTCGGGTCTTTCTTAATCGATCATTCATCATAAATAATGCAATACGAATCTTGAAGGGATATCGGAGAGATGTGTACGTTGGACATTTCTCAGTCCAAATCTTGCCAATGACAGAGTTTGGGATTTACAGGAATATATCTTCTTCACCGGTAATTAATTCCAGGGGGAAACCTGTACTGACAGTGAAACTCTAGTGGCAGGACTTTCAGATCCAACCAGCGGTCTAAATCTATTTTAACTGACTTCACGCTCTTTTCGTGCGTGCTCAAGCCTCGAGGCGGTAAGTAGGAATCGGTGGAAAGTAAATAGAGCGCCAGCGTGACTTTGTGTATCGAATTAGAAAGAGAAAATCGGAGTGGCGTTTTTGTGGAGCGGCGAACTATCCGAGCTATCTGGAAGAATGAAGTCACGTTCCACCGGCGAGGACGATCGTCAAAGAGAGAAAAAATGAAGGTTACGGGACCGTGTGTGGCGCGTCGGTGTACCTCTCTCTCGGCGTGTGCGCCGACGCAATTCGATTCCGGAACAATTCCGTAAGGAGATAGCTCGTGAAAGCTCGTCACCAATCCTAGACAGAGTAGAAAGTCTTTTTCATCTCCTTTTTTCCCAGCCAGTTTTGGAGCCGGCTGGCACTCTTCCTCCTCTTCTGACTCCTATCTTTCTACTCTTGGCTATGTATGTTGCTGAATCAATCATGGGAATCAGTCGACCGCTGCAATTCTGCACATGCACTTTGCGGGATGTGTGCAGAATGCAATCACTCAGTACTGATTTTCAATTGTGGTTCTCCGAATTTCGAAATATAACTGCAATTTAAAAATGAAACCGAACGTCTGTTTTAGCTACACTATTTAATTTGCCACGGAGCCACAATTTCACAGAAATTGCAACGATACCTTAACGACTAAGAATGAATGAAATCTCGAGGACAGGAAAAATGAGAAACAGAATGGCGTAGCTAACGGAAGACATTAGGTGCGGGAGTATTTCAGCAGGGATTGTTTCGCCAATAGAGTCGAAGAAATCTATAACTCGTTAGCTAAATAGGCTAAAGAAATACTCTGACGAATAAGAGAAGCCGGAGGCAGCTGCGTTGACAGGAATCGGTCAACTGTTTCCGGTTAAGCAAACACGCGCGCATTCGAGTTCGAAGTCGACTGATTTCCAATTGGGCAAGAATCGTCGTCTAACCTAACTTTCGAGACGATTTCTAGCGCGGGCACCTTGTGCAACTGATCCTCCGAATTTTTCGTCCGATGAGTCATGAGCCTCAAAGGAGCGTTTCACACTTCACGCCGCGACCTGCTTTAATTCATGAAACCGATCCCCTTAATGACTCGTAATACCACAGTACACATGCTTTCTCATTCAGCCCCGCACTTGAACTAACAAAACGCGACGTAGCTGATTTTTTTATTCACAGGATCAATTTAAACACTGTTGATCAAAATAACATTTTAGTTCTAGTCTAACTATTTCATGCCAAGCTCAACCGTCAATTCAGGAAAAGCCTCGACTTGTCGCTGTATCGCATTTAATCGTTATCTTGTTTGCCCGACTGCTCGATACAGTTATGTCACGCGATTAACTCAATATTTGCGAAAACTTTAGAATTCCTTTTTATCAGATCCCGAAATACCACCAGGCTGGTGACAGAGCTCCAAGATTGAGACCTGCCGGGGCGAAAATTAGCGCTTTATAGTGTGAATACGCGCGATATAGGAGGTGTTGAGGTTAAGAATGCCATTCGCGTCGCCATTTGCATGGTGGCCGATGATGGCGCGTGCGGGCGCGCAATGCCGGCTTAATATTCCGCGCGACGAAACGGCCCGATTACGAAAGCGCACTGCAAGACACCTGGTAATTCGGTAATAATGCGTGTACGCGCGCATACATGTATGCAATGCTCCGGTGAATCGCATGTGACAACAACGAGGACGAGGTAGACAGTTTCGAAATTCGAGTATCGCAGCTGCCGCGAACCAGTCTGCCTTTATCTTTTCGTCTTACCTTTATTGCTTTGTCACCAGAGCTAATTTAGGATTCATTACCGCACCGGAGATAGAGCCTCTCGAAATTACGTGGGACTAATCAAATCTATTTACAGCTTTATGCAACAAAGGAAAAGAGTTACGCTGGAAAATACCTGGCAGATTCCGGCGAGGTTAAAATATAAGTTTTCGAAATTGGAATCGATTAGCAATTACTGCAAGCCACACAGTCATAACACAGAATAATTATGATATGACTTACTAAATCTGTCGTCTGTAAAGATAATTGCTCGCAATTTCCTCGCGAACCAGAGCATATTAACACGTTAACCCAGAGGTGCTCGTCATCGCAGCAGAGGGGCAGGTGAAAAAATCATCGAGTGACGTAGAAAAGAAAGGGTGACGGAATTCTGGCGTGACGTACACAGGACGTTGTACAAGGCGGCCAGCCGCGAGAACAGAGCACGAGTTTACACGGGGCCACAGAAGTAGATTCCCAAGATTCTTGGCGCTCGTCCAGGGACAATGAGAGGAGTAAAAGTCGCCTCTTTCTCCCGGCAGCATCACCGTGGAACACAGAGGAATTTGCAAATCGGGTCCTCCTCCTTTTGCAGTTCGGCCGGGTTTAAACCTGGCTCCACTCCCTTCGCGCCCATAATTTCCCGTGCAAGCCCCAAACCATCGTTCGCCCAACCGAAATCTTCTGGGACAATGATCTTTGCATCTCCAAAAGTAGCTCTCATTGTCAGTAAAACTCAATAATGTTAAATCTTTTTCATTATTCCATAAAAAGTTGCACGTTTTGCTCTTCCTCCGTCGGGGGGCACGTCGAGTGTGAAGTTAACGTGCAAGAAATACGCCTGTTCACGGATTAAAGGGTTAAAAAGGGTTAAAACTCTTCTTGTGCAGTTTTCGAGGCGCTTTTCCCCCGAGGCATATTTATGCCGGCCGTAAAGTATCAGTGGTTACAGCGCAGCCAGCTTCCAAGTAAAGCTCCGTTAATACTGCGAGGAAGACACTGAGGAACGACTGTACGTCCACGTCACTTATAAATTAAAAGGATAGCCTGCTCAAGTTCTGCCCGCTTGTGCACCGAGCAGATTGTGTGAACTTATGCCTACCACACGCGCTACCTCCGATTACAGCGAGAAAACAGTTTCATTTTGAACAATAAATTCATAGTACCATGTAATAGGGTTGACTCTAGAAAATTCCAAGTTTAAAACAAGAAATAAATCTCCCTTGCAACACTTTAACCGTTTGCAGTAATATTTTCTTCTCGCTACATTCCCTTAAAATGTCATACACTGAAAACTCGTGAAGAAACAACTAAATGAAACCTTATCACTACTAGAAGAACAGGATTCCTAATAAAAGCGGCGGCCTTCAAAGATTATCAGTATGTGAAGCGTCAATCCTTTATCAGTCAGAGTATCAGCGACGCAACTCCCGTAATCCCGATTTACGCGATAGCACTAATTACAGACGTTCGTGTTATGTTGCAGGAGGATTCTTGGCCGGAGGATTGCGCCCTAGGAAGTAGTAAATCTCATCTTTCGCCGAGCGAAATCGGCTTTGCCGTGCTCTCGCTGCCGCCCAGACCCCGGAAGAACGTCGTCCCGCAAGAGGGGATTAAGGCGAGGTCGCGAAGACACGAGCAACATAATAAGAGTTGTGAGAAGGACGTTCTTCCTCGATCGTTCTCCAAATGCTACTACATACATATACCGCTGGAATGGTCGAACCGACAGCAAGCTGCGGCTGTCCTTCTTTCTGACCTTGCTGCCACCGCACTTCCCCCTTCCGCATTCTAAAATTGGTTCACCCGCTGATTGATCGCCTTTTTCCCATTTTCGAAATCCCCGGGATACCACGTGGATTGACGGCTCCGCGGCTGTCAGGGCTAATTATGACTTGCTCGCTTACTCACTTGTTATTGAACACGCGTGATGGCAACACTTCGCAACTAACGCACTGCAGGCGGCCGAATACTGTCCTCGCTAAATTGCGGAATCGGACTGAATTTACGGGGTTTGTAAACATGTCGGATTAAACGACATCCTGGAGCGCGAATTGAATATCGAATTCGAAAAGAATCGAATCAATATCCATGTAAATTGAACAGTACAAGGCGAAGGGGAGTTTACGCGAAATAAAAGGTGTCTGTAAAAGACTAATTAATAGAATAATTGATTCCTTTTTTGCATCTGAGAAATAATTACTCAGCTGAATTTCTCTGCATCGGGTCATCGATCAAGGCCAGCAGGATTTTTTGCAGGCACCAAATGCGGCATGTAACTCCTTGGTTCCTGTTCGCTGGGAAAAAGTGTAATTTTGATAAATGGCTGACAATCCCCGTCGAATCGAGTCCCGAGCCAGTGTGTACCAATGCGGAAGAGATTGCACTACGATTGTAGACACACCCGTCCACTTAAATACTGTCGCGGCTTACCAGCCAATCCCTTCGAATCAAACTCTCTTTCTTTATCACTCACTATCATTATTAAGACCTGTCGAAACTGTCGCTCTGTGTTTGAAGCCTGCGCCATATCGGGAAGCCGGCGTTTCAACTTGCACTTCAATCCGAGCCAAAGATTCACGCCTACCAAAACCAACTAAATTACAACTAAACAACGACTACCATTGCACATTTACACAGCAAAGTGAGGAACTATCTTGCATTCGGAGAATCGCTCGAGATAAAAAAGCCTGGACGGCGAAGCCCATTCGAAAGAAGCCGACCTATTTATAGGATTCTACGAGTGCGTACGCGTACGATCTATTTTTTTCTGACGCAGCCGGGGAAGATGCCCGCCACCCACGCGAACGAGGCTTTCGACTTTCGGTGAAAACGCTCGCCCGTGTGTGGGTGTCTGTATCTGCGCAGAAAGTTGCCCGGCCACAATGTTGATTTAGTTACTTCGGGTTTCGACACTTTCTTTCGCCGATTCTCCTCGCCGCTGAACTTTCGGGGATCGGGTACTGCTCTTTCGGATGCATGTAGTGAAAAGATCTGATCGCATTACCATTATGGAAATATTTTTATGAATGACCGGCTGCTCTTCGGATGGCTCCCCTCGGACAGCATTCTGTGTGCAAGTTAATAATTGATTCAAATTAAAAAATGCTAAAATAATCCAGCGTTTGTGTCGGACATATTTCCGCCATGTTTATCACCGTGTAAAATCATATTTCATATTTCTCGGATAATTGGTGGGTACAAAGGATAAAATTGGTTTGACCCATTCAACCCGAGGAGTTACCGCATCCATAGCTCAGAATCGATTACAGCGTCGGTCAATTGGATTCATCGAGTGGACCGAGTTCCTGCAACGTGAGGAGAGCGACCATCCAGCTTTCCACGGCGAGAGAGTGAAAGTGAACCATAATAGAGCGCGTATACGTGACAACACCTCGGTGTAATTGAGTGCTTAGCCTGCATTCGAATCGAGCCGCGCAGAGTCACAAGAGCCACTCAAAGAGAGCCCTGGTGTCATTAACAATGGCGAAAATTCGAGGTCTCACTGTTACGTTAATGCGGCAAAAGTCAATTACACTGTGTTACGCGATTGTTCATTACCCCGGCCGGACGAGGGGCCTAATGAAGATTTCTTTGGGACGCGCTCCTCACCGCCAAAGGTTAAACACAGAGCGTTTCATCTTACGCTTCTCTAGAATTATGACGGGCGAGAGTACTGTAACGTGCCAGAGGACTTCCGGTGAGCGCATGGGGAGGCCATCTCCTAACCCCGGCTAAGAAAGAGAAAATCCTACCGAGCGATTTTCTCCCCGCTTTAGGAAAGTTATAACTGGACGCGAAATCACTATTTATTGTTCCGCAGCTAAATCCCACTGAATTACAGCTTCATCCGAAGGATGCGCTGCTCGAATCACTGAGTCATCGTAGTTCGAAAATGGTACAACCAGCGGAAAATCAGCGGCGCGTTTCATGGCCGCGGGCAGAAGAGATTAGCAGCAATGCACTAACCAAAAATAGAAGACCCTTTAAGTACTGGCACACACCTTTACCGAAGGGAATTCCTGGATGCTCGTTTCCTCATAGTTCGCAAGACAATTACGTAATGGCATTCTAAATAATGCCGTGAAGAGTTCCTTGAACGTATCTCTCTCCCTCCCTCTCTTTGCGCGCAGCGCTCGCGAGCGCTCTGCTCGTAAATGCGCGCACGGTACATCGGTTGCACGCTGTAATTTACGTGCCTCCTCTTCCTGAACAATGTAATCTGACGGCGCGAGGAGCGACGCTCGTATTTCCAACTGGAAAAATCGCCGCCTTGACTGGCGCGCAGTGATTGAGCCTCCAAAGTACTGCCGGCACTTTCTTTTCCGTCCGTAGCAATCCCGGTAACCTCTTGGACTGAAAGTACGTACTCTACATTCGAGACTGATTGCGTCATTTATAATTCCGGGGTTTATCTCACGCTCATTCAAATCATTTCGACAGAAGTAATAGGTACTGGTTTTTAACTGCATTTACTCCACTCCAAAAGAGGATCCATTCTCCAAGATTTTCAGACCGCGCACTTTACTATCAGATTTAATTTACATCGATAGTAAATTTGTAGAGGATAATTGTGCGAGATTTATGGTGGTTATTGCCTTTAAATCAGTCAGTGGGGGTATTGAAATTTGAGTTATTACTTAGCAGATAGTTAAAAGTGATTGTCAAGAGCTCGGACTTTTCCAGCTGTTAATCCATCTTGAGGAAGATGGGAGGAGCGCGGCATAGTGGAATTGGCGAAGGAAGTCTGCGTGTCGATGGATTTCATACGCCAGTCATTAAAGGAGTCAAGTGAAGCGACTTTCTACGCGAACACTCGGCTAATTCGCGTCTCGCGAGGACTTTCGTACCATCTCCAGGAAATGAGAAGCAGAATCAAGGGGGGGAAAAAGAGGATGAAAGTAATTCAAGAGATCCATGTAATTTCGTATCCAACTACGATGTGTCCGTGCGCACGTAGAGAGTGGAGCTGGTGTTAGCCCATACGCGTTACAGCTTTTCTTTACGATGACGTCAGGCAGGATGGGAATTCTTGTTTTAAAATCGAGCGGAACAAGGACGATTCCCTGACAAAACCAAGAAAAGTGTCGCGTCCTCCTTCGACTTGTTCTTAAGCACCGTAAAATAATGAATACAAAAATGCGAGGTGTGTACTCTCTAAATTGGACGAGGAAAAAGTTAAATCTGAACACGCGAGTCTTTTTCCATTTGCACTAAGACTGGTTGCTCGCTTTCGGCGAAGCGGGCGACTGGTCTGCTGGAGATGGCCGGAAAAGAAACTCGAAAAGAGCGTACAGCTCTCACTGTCTCGCGGCGATGTCGTGTGTGGGTTCGAGAGGCGCTCGGAGCCGACTTTCGCGCACTGCAAACGTGTCTCCTCTCTCGCAGAGTCGTGAAGGGGATTACACTGAAAGTTGCTTTGTAAAGCGGGAACTCTGCCCACTTTCAATTGTAACAGCGAATCTCGCGTCTTACGCGACTTTCCATCTCGATCTGGTTACCGGACTTCCCGAGGCTTTCTTCTTAATTCGTCGGTTTCTTCATTAAAGCCTGATTAACTTGGGCGAACGGAAGTCGTTCATTCTCGACGTGCTTGCAACTCAAAGACTATTAGCGTGTTGCATTAATTTCACACAGAATTCCTTCCCCGCAAATTACGAGCAAAAAAATAAAATTAAAAAATCAGCTTGCAGTATAGTTGAAAGTATAAAGTTCTTTTTGGCCGTCGGGTAGAATCAGCAGGGAATCCCTGACAGACGAATGATCTCACTTAAGAAAGTTTGGAAGGCAGACGTAAAATCGTGGTTAATGGAGCGGCTGCTAGAAAACGACCGACATCGTGCCAGCGGAACAAAGCGAGGATCAAGAAAGAGGGCTGAGAGAGGAGGGTGAAAAAATTCGCCTACGGGCTGAAGGTGCAGAGCGCGATCCTTCGCTTGCGAGCTCCGAGCGCGCAATGGGCACACTTGAAAATAGAATCGAGTGCTCGAAACCTCGTCAAGGCCTCGGGCAGGAGGCCGAGGAGGTGGTCGTTGGGATTTTCGTGGCCAGGGCTACGGCATCCGGTTGCCCAATGTTTTTATCGCAACGAGGACTTTTGCTTTCGAAAGCAGCCCGCTCGCGCGCGCCACTTATCGCCCGCTGACTTTCTTTCTTTCCCTCACCTACTATCTTCCTCTCGCTATCGGACATTTCCATTTCTTCTTACACTTTCTTCCCCTCCCCCTGCCCAATCGCCTCTTACGAGTACCAGTTGTGAGGCTGATATGAAGCGAGATTTATTTTATAGGCTGCTTGGATCCCGTCGGATCAATTGGTTTTTTTGGAATTGTTTCGCTTGAATTATGACACACTTATTGTGATTAAGGTAGTCCCGACTTACGGTGTATTTTGAGCCAGGATGAATTAATTTCTTAATAGATAATTTGAAGATTAACTATTGTTAATGTAAAGTTTTGATTATTCAATACGATTGAAACTATTTTGGAATTACTAAAAGAACGAGTTTCACGAATGAGACTGCTGAACTCGTGTCACCATGGCATCGGTTGACTACTAAAATAATACCATCCGAATCAGAGTCTGTTTAAAGTTTCACCGCGCATGCTGGAGAGATATTCTTTGCTCTCGCTAGTTCCGGTTTCATATTACACGTTCTCGATGTACAAAAACACCATCATCGATCGAGGACGAGCCAACTTCTGCTCCCTATGCACCGCATCGTGAAAGTGAAGCGTCTATTTACTCATATGCTAAGTGAAACGAAAGAGATCGCCGCCTCCCACTCGAATTCTTGTTATAAGGCGTTCGAGTTATTCCCAAACTATCGATTACCAAATATTTAATATCGCTGGGATTAACATTGGTACAAGCTTATCATTGGGGCCATCGAACGTGTAACGAAATGATGCGAAATGAACTGAACTGTTTGCTGAACTTACACGATTTGCGAAGCGACAATTGCGTCGCCTTGATTAATAACGCAGGCGACGTTAAACAATGCGTGATTTATGCCGCCCGATAAAGTAATGCACGCACGAAATCGCAACACCGAAACGCAATCGCCGCGTGCGTGTTGACGCAATATTGTCACGCGTAAACCCAAGGTGTAAGCACGCATTCTGGCGAAACGAAAAGTGTAAATCATTCAATTCTGCGAAATCGAATCTGACAAAGGTCAATACAAAAGCTGTGTAGCGAATGTATCCAACAATTATAACAATGATTAACTCAAAGTTTCTTTTTAAATGATTGATAATAACAGACAATCGACATACTTCTTCTCCTATTATTCCACGCTCGGCCTGGAAAGTCACTGCAGCAGATTCAAAAACAAGCTACAAGTCGAAATTTCGGTCGTGACGTCAAGCGAATCATTCGGAAACCAAAATTGAATAGCATCTCATTTGAAATGCAAACTTCGCGCACGCTACGTGATAAAAAATGGGTGTTTCAAGTAAATATTGAAAAAGTTGAATAACATAAACCGGTTTCCCGCCTGGCAATTTGAGAAAACATCGGGAGAGTTAATCGACCGAAGTAATCCAAAGTGCAGCGCTTTCTGTCTCTTCAATATAAATGTAAAAGATCATAATCGAAGTGCGACTGAGGGACCCAAAGCTGAAAGGAAATACATACTGTCGACCATCCGTTTGCCTTTGGGGGCGAAGGAATTCTTGTTTGAGATATTAATGAACTGCTTTGTTGAACAAGTGGATGTGAGAATTGACACCAAGCGTCAAGAGATATAAATAAAGTGCAGAAAGCAATGTTTATGATACTAAAATATGTGGCGACTCTTGCAATATCTGTTGAAAAGAGCTGCCGAATTCACATTCACGAGTCTATAATAACCAAGTTTACGATTGTAAATCTGCTTCCATAGGACAGAGTAATTTTAGCTTATCCGCTCGACTCTTTTCGACAGACGGCGTCGCTCGTACTTCATCTCGGACGAAATGCCACGCGCGGCAATCACGTCGCACGTATGTACACTATGAATATCAATGGGAGGAGACACGTCTGTCACGCGGCAATATCCCGCATTTAAAAGTCTAATTCCCGTCGCACCGCTACGCCCAACGAAAACTCGCCTTGGACTAATTGTATTCGCCGGCTGAGCCGAGCGTCGCTGCACCTAACGATAAGGATTATGTCAGAAAACCGCCTATCGGCAGACCCGGGGGAAAACTGGTTTACCAATGCATTTACAATGCGACTAGTGGGTGGTGAACGAAAGACAAAAGGAACACAGGAACGTTAACGAACCATCGACAGACATGTATTCTCTACTCATATGTCCTCTTTCCATAATTACTCTCTACAAATTAACTCCCAGGCCGTCTGCAACAGTGCGTTATGTCTTTCACCAACTAAAAAAGCGAATAAATCGAGTAAAATTCGCTTACAGAATTGGAGCCTTTCCCTTGCTCGTTCTCCCGCAGACCGATAAATAATTTACAGCGTCGACACCTGTCAACCGTGTAATAAGTACACGCTCTACTTTGCAGATATGTATGCGCCAACTCCGGGCTCCCGGGGCCAATGCCGAATCCGGCAGAAATGGCGATAGGCTTTCTCGGGAGCCCTCGCCGCTGAAAATGCGACTGCCAGTCGATTATGCGGGTTTCGAAGGTGTACGTAATGCACGCTTGCGGACAGGCCGCGCCGTGTGCCGGGGACACCTGCGCGCCTGTATTTTCGAGCTTTTACATTTACGTCGGTGCAGGTGACAGGAGCAATTTGCTTGCGGGGGTGTGCTATAGCTGCGCGCACAGCTGCGCCGAACTAATTTCGCCGGGACACGAAGCGTAGGCGAGCAAACGGAAAGGAAAGTCCACCACCTTCGAAACTTTGGACGATTATATGCTCGGAGTTCGGCCAAGTCAAACTCGCGCGTGCCGCGATAACTTTAACTAGAAATCGTCTGAAAATATCAAAGCAAAGTTATAGGAAAATTCGTGGCGTAGAGAAGAAGAGGGCGAAAAATGCGAAAGCTCTGATCTCCGAAAAAAAGCTCCCCGTCACGAGCCAGGCCACTAGGTCCCGAAGGTTGGCGCTCGGGGAGTGGTGGGCTCGTCTCTTTGTATCACGCGATCATATTCCCGATTGTTAGCCGTTAATTTGCATACAACAAAAGCAAGGCGGCCGCGAGGAGACCTTGGCGGGTCAATGAAAGCAACTGCGGCGGCGGCGGCGGCAACGGCGCTCGGCACAAGTTGTATTTCGAGCCGCACGAGCTTGTCTCCTCCCGTGGAAAATGCCGCGCGTGTATGCACGAGGCACTAGCTCTCGAGATCCGAGTGTACGTGCACACGCGTATCCTCCTGACTAGCAGCAGCTGACAGAATATTGTGACAGTGAAGCCGGCAGGTTTTATCGACGGTGAAAGTGTCGTGGCCCGAAAGTCGAATGACTATGCTCTCCAATTAAGGGAATTGATGCCGGCAAACTGTGCTCTTTCAGACTCTTTTGGACTCTTTTCGGCCGCTTTTACCTCACTCTACGGATTTGACTAGGAAGAGCAGAGTTAATGAAACTTGAACGCAAAAGATGTCGTATGCCTTAGTGATATATGGTAGACCTTTCGCGGGCTTCGCCGGCGACACAGTTGCGGCGAAACCGGAACAGTTAGAGGCCGACGTCGATAGCAAATCTCAAATCTTGCGGAACTGTCCATTTATTTCCAAGTTATTCCACTATTTAGCGGAAATGTGAAAAGATTACTAGGAAAGACACACACCGCTTCAGGCCAACTGTACACGTACAAACTGAGAACCCAAACTCCAAACTCTGCCTGATCACCTTGAATGTCCATTAAACCAGCGCGTTGATTAAACAGAGGAAAATTGAAAAGTTCAACAAGGGAAAACGAGAAAAAAGAATAACGACAAAAGTACACACGATATTCCAACGCAAGTGTATGCAGATACAAACTGAGAAACTAAACGTTAAACTCGGCGCCCGATCGCCTTGAAGATCAATCAAGCTTACACGTCATTCGAGCGGAGAGAAAAATCGCTGTTGGTATAATTAAGCGGCGGTTATCATTTGCTAGAAATGTAACTGGCAGTCTGACTAAGGTCTGTTGTATAGTAAGTAAAAGTAGCCGGTAGCTTTTTGACCCTCGGCTTACACGAGGCACTGAATGATATCAATTACTCTCTCCCCTGTCATTCAGCGACTATAGCTCGCTGTCCTCCCGCTCGAGGGAGGACAATAAAAATCATAAAGGATGCGTGAGTCAACGAGCAAAGAATAGCGGCAAACACGGAGACGGCTGTTTCGCGTCGACTCGAATCAGCCTCTCAAGGCCTTTGTGCCTCATCCGCATGGTGCGCGCGCGCGGGGGAACCGGTAGGCTCGCTAATGATTTCAGAAAATATGTATGTTAGTCGACTGGTAAGCACTGCAATCCTTCCCCATACGATAACCAGCACGAATGCCGTTCTGCGCGTTAGCGCACTCATTTTAGCAAGGAATTCGGTAATTCCGAACAACCTCTCTTCGTCTTCGTAGAACCCACACAATTTCTATGAGTCTTCAGAGCAGCAAATCATTTTTAATTCGACGAATTTTTCGAGTTATATATCACCTCACACTCTTTGTGGTAGAAGCATCTTGCTTATTTCATAAGCGGGTTGTTTTGATTGTATCTGGAAAGGTAGGCCGTGAGGGGCGCGCTGCAACGACAAGAAGAAATAAAGGTAAATAGGGGGCGGCAAATAACGCCGGGATTATAAAGCAGCCACACCGACAGAAATATCTTGGTGCGGCTCGAATTTGCTCGTGCAAAGACTTTGTTCGCCCCGAAACGCAAACAAAACAACGTCCTGCGCCAACGAGTCGGATTTCCGCCGACTCCAAACAAACAGCGGACCTAGCGATTCCCGGTGAAACCGAGATCGACGGAATTTCACGACGCCTGCACCACGACACCGAATACTCTGTTACGGTTTCGCAGTGAGGAAGTATTAATTTCCCTCCCATTTCTACATACATATGTATAATAGTCGCTTTTCTATGTCCTACTATCCACAACCGGAATAATGAAAACTCTTTGGAAAAGCGCATCTATCGGACGGACTTGTTATTAAAAAAGATAATCCATGAACTGTTATACCATCCCTAAAATCCCACACTCTCAGGATTCCATTACGATTCCCCACCTCTCGATCGGCATCGGCTGTCAATTACTTCCAACCACTAAACCGGGGTTTTTCTCTGGTACGACACTATCAGACTATTAAAAGCGGTAGAGCCTATTGCGAAACGCCGGCTAATGGTACATCAATTGCAGTAGAGTATTACGAAGCGGCGAGAGAGTAGCAAGCTGAATAAGTGGCAGCACGTGAACCGGCCGGTGAAGGAAGACCAATACTACTGCGCTGACTCCCGTATTCATTCTAGTTAAAGGAAGATGGACGTATCACTGAGTGCTCGCTGGCACCGTCGAATTAATGAAAGAGAATGGCGCCAGCCAGCCAGAGCGAACGAGAGAGATAGAGAGGGCGAGAGAGAGGGTATCTGCGAATCGGCCTGTCAAGGTCTACCATTCCGCTGCACATAAATCCGCGAGGTACGTGCGCCAGCCACTAGTAAACAAGGTGTCACGTGTGTAATCCGCAAGGCAGAGTGTGCGAATCGTGCAGACGCAGCCTGTCCTTGTGGGTTTTCGCACGTTTTTATACTACACCTTGCCCCTGGTCCGACCTCACCGCCCTACTGCTCTCCCCGCGAGCAACGACTCATCGCTCGGAAGGACTTGGAACCGACGGACGCCTCTCACGCCGAATGTAGTCTCCTCATTATGTATTCGAACGCCTATTGTGACCTGCCACTTTTACGGCGCGACCCGACGCTCGCTTTCACTTTTCTAAACATTACTGCCGTCCGAAAAGGACTGAAGGGAATATGGAGAAAAGGAAACGCGTGGCGACTATTTAAAGCGTGACCAGGCGCGGGGTAGTGAAGTCGAATTAACAAGCTCACGAATTTTGAATTATTTAAATTGAATATTATTTTCTCACTTATTGTTATTACTGATTGTAGCCGGAGGAGGCTAGTAGATGAAAAAGTTGGAATCGACTTGAAAGTAAACTGCTTTCTACCCACAAGCGATATGAGTCATGAGAGTGTCAAGACTGAACGCAGAGGAAGTATCAGGTACACTGACACCGTCAGTAGAATTCTCATTTGACAGAAATAAGCCACTGGCAGTTTGCGAGTCTGTCTGCGGCCGAATGTACAGCACACACGCGAAAGACGTTCGCAGTTATCGAGTGGTCTTATCGCCGGCGTTATCGCCTGTTGTTTAATATGGCAAGGCTCATTATCTCATTATTATGCCCGCGAATGCGAGACGGCCCAGTCAAGTCGATGATGACTCGTCCCGTGCCCCATTGTCATTCCCGTTCCACAGACTCGAGTACCATTGCTATTCCAACTGTACAGGCTCTGCGTATTCTATATCCACACTTGTGATTGCCAGCTTGCAAATACAAGATTCCCGATAGTTTATAGATAGAATATTGAAAAGCTTGCGGATCCCAGGTTTACTCGAGCCGGGGGATTTCGGGCAAAACTTTGTTTGTTCGTCGAGTGCGATATCTCGCTGGGTAATATGATAATAATGGGTGCACGATAACAATCGGGATTCCTGGAAATCACTGTTAACCCACTCGGCGATAACTCTTTCCATTATAATTGTTTAAATGTTTGCCGCGCACTTTCCGTCCGATTTTCAAGTGTCGGCGCAAACAATATCGAGCACACGTGTGTGTATATGGAGCTCCAAGAGGAATCTGGCGAATTCTGTCGGGTGACTGAACTAATTGAGTACTATTGCGCTGGCTAATCAGGTGTTCGTCAATTGAGTTGGCGAGTTTCGCTGGATTTCACGCGGTGGAAAAGGAGAATTCCTGATTCTTTACTGTTCAATGGATATCGGGTGGTTTAAAAGCATTGCTTTGATATCTGCTGTGTACACTGCTGTACTTGCGATTAGTTTGGCAGTTAATTCATCGAGAAATGTGCGACCTTCCTGAGTACGACGAACTCGTACGGTGACCTGATTCCACTTCCATATCAATAAATCTGTTGCCCTATTGCAAACACTCTATTCTTACGGCGAGCGCCTACTCCAACACGCCTAATTCCCATCAGGGACGCCTAAGCGGGCTTACCATTTGATTAGATACCGTCGTCTATTTGCCTGCCATCTTGTTCTATCGCTATCCTATCCACGATAATTTATTAGCGGCGTCGCCTTGTTTGTCGATTTCAATTACTCGCCAGTACTCCAGTGCTAATCGAAAACGGCAGATTACTGTAATTCCAGTTCCTCCGAAATGCCCGTCATTCGAGCGACCAGCCAATTTCTTCCGTGAAGGAAATGGAGAATATTATTGTATTCGAAAAATTCAACTTAATTAAAGATTCACCTCTCGAACTACCAGGCTCCAAGTATTGATTGAAAGATAAATTACCAGTGGAATTAATATCGAAATTCCCCGGACTATTGGTGTCAGTTTAAATCTGACTTTCCGCAAAAGGAAACATTTCGAGAAGACACGAAATGCATTCGACACTTGGAGAATTGCAGAAGTAATGTGCTGACGGGGAATTCAGCATACACGCGGGCGCAGTATAAACCAGTCATTTAATCGGCGTCGTTACCGCGGCACGCAAGCCGGCCAGATTTTTCGCCGCCGGTTTTACCTATGTCCCGCGGACGTTCGTTTCTATCGGAATCTTAATGACTTTTAGCCAAGATTTATCGGCGCCTTTATGAGAAATCCGTTATGTCAATTGTCGTACCTACGCCCGCGGTGCATTACGCCTACTACGCGCATCTCTCACGGAAAACGACCGTCACACAAGACGGAAAGCCCCTTTGACAATTTATCAGGCTACTCACTGACAGCGCTACGCGTATTCAATATGACTATTAATACTAAAAATAACTAAAAACTATAATTTATAGCGGTATTTCTCTTTTTCGCCGACACTTCTCCAATTGAAACTCTCCCGAATCAAATCAGACAGATTCGACCAGTCAACAAGTAAATCAGCGAAACATTCCAACGATAAACGATCTACAGAAAATTGGTCGATTACGTTTTTCAGCGATGATAGATTCCTTCCTCCGCGTACCACTTTCACGGCTCGATTGGATATATTCGGCAGTTGCAATTAGAATAAGAGAAAGCAACCGGCCCAACTTTGTTACAATTCGGCTGATCGCTGATAAATCATGGCAATTAATTATACGCAGGGCGGATAGTTAGAGTAGAAAGTTAGCTAGTGCACGAGAGAGCCCCGGCGATAACTTATATTCATCCTGTACCATTAGTCTTGCTGCCCGTCAAACGCCTCGCCGTCAAATGACGACGCCACTTCTCGGTGATCGTGTTCACCCAATCTCCACGCATTAACTCACTACGTACATCCCACAATTACGTCATTTTTAGTGGTAGAATCAGCCAAGCTTTCCTATGTCAGTCTCGTCCCTGAATCTGCCCAAAGACATTGAAAGGCACTTTAATTGACAGCTATATTATTCTTACATGGATTGCTTTTAACAAGCGTTTAGTACCAAGCCAGACTACAACTATCCTATAACTTTCACTCCGATTGATTCCCACAACTAATATTGAATTCTGCATCCCACTATTCCTTCAGCATATCCTATTCCTTAAAACCTTTATTCATTAATGAATCTTTGTCGAATCAAGTGACTCTCACTTTCCTATTCATCTCAGGATTCAAGCTTCCCCTTGGCCGGCCTGTGGCCAACTAAGAAAACATCCCCTTCCCGCATTTTTCACGACTCACGCATTCGGGGCACGCGTGTACGCATGCGCACGCATCTCGGAGAGTTCTCCCTTTGTCCCTCGGGTGCGGCAACTCCGTCGGCCCTCTTTCATCCTCCTGCACCCTCGTGCTCTTTTTAGCCCACTCCTCCACCTTCCATTCTCCTCGGGAGCCCTCGCGCATGTATGCGCCCCCTCGTCCTCTTCTCTTTTCTGTTTTCACCCTCCTCGTCCTCCTCGTCCTCCTCGCGGGCCGCCAGTGGGGTTCCCGCCCGGCGCATAAGCGCGTTGCGGCACGTATGTGGGTGCATCGGGATGCAGTAACCTTGCACCGCGGAGTCGAGTGTTGCCAACCACGGTAACTTACCCCGTAACCTAGAGCGCTGAAAAATATACACACCACCTCGCTCCGCTGAGCTATCCTCCCGAGAACGATCCCCCAGGCCTATTCCCCTCTCCCTCGCCGGCACCCGCGCCAGGATAAGCAGCCTGTCCTCCTCGCTGCTTCCTCCTCCTCTCTTTCCCCCGTTCTGCGGCGTGAAACAGGATTCCGCCGGGATTCGAGGACCTACGCGGTTCGCTCTCCCCTCGGGCGGCACCCGGTTCCGCAGGATCGAGCGCCAATGTTCCAAGCGTTTAAATAGCCATTCTTATGATACCAACGCCACGCTCTGGGCTCCGATGAAAAGTTAGGGGCCTCGGGTGTCCGGGGAATCTTCTATTTTTATTCCACTCACGGGGACAGGCTTCACTCGGAATTAATGGTGTCCAAGTCCGAAGTCTGGGAAATCCCATGGCCAGGTGGAATAGTTGATGAGATTGAGGGAATTGATATCGAAGGATTGGTAGTAGGCGCACGATGAAGAAGATACGATGACATTTATCGAAAGTGCAAGTTCTCTAGTGGGATCCTGTGACTTGGTTTCATCTGTTGTTTCATCTACCAAGGCAGAACCGCGAGGACTTCTGCAGAACAAAGCCGACGAGGTAATCCCGTCGCGATCCTCGCGGCAAAAGCAATGATTAGTTTTATCGGCTTTTTCTATCACCGAGAATAGAGGATCTATGAAACTCAACATTTCCACCGACACGTGGACGCACTTGGCTGCACGTAGCCACACGTGCGCACTCGTAGGTACTGGCAAGAGGCTTCAACTCGACTGACCTAAATTATCCGTGATCAAAGTGATGTCATTAAGCGATTAGATACTTTATGCTCACGTACCAACTCCGGCTCTAAGAAACTGTTTTCAGCTGGAAGCTGGAAGCGCGGGGGTTAATTACATCCACGCGGACAGTTAATGACAGTGAGTCCCGTGCACGTGCAGAGGAGCCGCGCACCGACACAAGCGCGTGTCGCAGGATAGGGAAAGGGGCCGTGGAAATCTTTCTCGCTTGGCTCTCGATTACGAAACAAGGCGTTGGGAAAACGTCTCTCATGCAAATATACGACACTCTCGTGCATGATGCAAACGCAGAGACGGCCGGGCGGACACGTACACTGCGCCGCTTTCGTTATATCACTCGTTCGTTCACCCCTTTCGTGACGTCTTATCAGCGGCTCCTTATCCTATCACTCGCCTCCTTCTTTTTCCCCGCCGAACTAGCTCGCGCTCGCATACGCACTTATTATCGCGCGGAACGGCCACAACTCGTCGCTCGCTTTTCACGCGCGATGCTCCCGTTTTTTTTTTTTGTGAGTGTAATCCCGATTACATTTTTTTAACGGGCTAATCTCGGAGCTGGGGGTATTAGGAAACCGAGCACGGTTCGACGGGCGAAAGGAGACGGAGTGGAGTTTGCCGTGCTAGAAAAGGCGAATTTCAACTTTCGTCTGGGACGAGGCAAACTAAAACGAAAGCGGCATGCGAGCGTGGAACTGGGGCCAGTATGCAAAGTGCCATCACCGAACATTCAAAACCAATGATCCAATGCCCAATTAACCCCAACCTCGCCCCACTCAATGTCTCTTTCTCCCTTCTACACACTCACACACACACACTCGACACGAGATAAGTCTCACTCGCTCACGGCGAATTCGCGATGAATCGTGAATTGCATTCGCCACACGTATCTCGGAGTCAGTGCAAGTCGGAGGAGGAGGAATAGTTGCGGGGAAGTTGTAGCGAGAAGGAGAGAAGAGTCGCTGAGGAGGAACCGGAGCGAACCAAGTAGAGGGAAGCAGAGTACTCAACGACGACCAAGTCGAAGGAGGAGCTGCGATGGAAGCGAGTCCCCCAGTTGGCCCGAGAGAGAGAAATACCATTCAGGATGAGTTTGAAAATGGTGCGAGCGAGAGATCGCGTGTCGGGCAAGGAAGACGGTGCGCACTGTTGGGATGAGAGGGCCGAGGCGGCAGGGGTGGTAGAGCTCGAGAAGAGGAGAAAGAAGGTGAGTGTGCAAGGAGTAAGCAGGCACGGCGGGAAAAATTGATGGGACGAGAGAGAGCGAGAGGCTCCCAGTCGGAATGAGCCAGCGAGTGAGCCAGTGAGTCGAAGGAAGCTCGAGAAGTTGGCCGCTCGGCCCAACAGAGATGGAAGTCGATGCTCCGCCGGCAAGGGTGAAGGAGAGAAGGAGAGGTCGCCGAGAAGGCGAGTCAAATGCTAGCGCGCGAGTGCACGGCCGATGGAACGTCTTTAAGAGGCAAGGAGGGACTTATATAAGAAAGCAAGATGGCAACCGGTTGTCCCTGAGCCGCGCGACCGCCGTTTATTTGCGCATTTTTATCTATTTTTCGAGCCGACCAAAAAACCCCATCGCGCGCAGCCAACCAGTTCGACCGACCATGCCATCCCGAGAGCCGCACAACCGTGATTTTTCTCTCCGTCGCTCCGCCACCCCACCTGCAACCCTTCCTTTTTTCACAGTCAACGATCCGGCGACTTTCGGACAGATTTCCCATTTTGAGTGCAGCCAAAACTTTAGACAATATCAAAACGTCCGTTTAACTATCAAGAAAACCCTTCGGGCAATTCAAAGCTAATTGATATTAGAAACAAAAGTCTTATCAAGGTCAACTGAAATGATTTAATTCAATTACACGGACTTCCTAGTGTTATAAAAAATATAGATTTATAGAATTCTAATAAACTGGAAAAGTTAATCGATAACAGATTGACAATAGAATTCTGGAAAATCGATGATCTAACTTTGCCTCAATAGAGGCAAAGTGCGCCTGGGTCAAATCACACAGCCTCCAATTAGTACTGACTAACAAACAGACTTCTTGCATCAGGGAATAAAAAGCAGTGTCGGATTGCGCGTGCATGTTCGATGGTGGGCACATCGACCATATTTATTCGCGGCAGATGCCGAAGACCGCTTGGTTCGTTCGATATCACGGGGTATCGAGTAACCCTTCGTAAATTTTGTTCAAACACACCGAGTCACTCGTCAGTGGCGTGTTGCTCTATTGGAACAAGTCATTTCGCCCGGGGCCTCCCCCTCCAGGTTTACTCACTTTTTCAGCAGTTATACCCTCAGGAGCATACGCCCAATCGTTTGCTCATCGTGTTTGCTCACATGCGAGTACATTCACTACCGATCTGTCTTGCGTTATACGCTGTGCCTGTCATTCCTCAATCGAACAAGAGAGAGAGAGAGCCACTCAAAGTTTATTACAGGCTTTTGCTAGCCTTTAAATTTACCTTGCTAGTCCTGACGGTTCAGAGTATACTCGTCTGACGAGACGAAATAAAGTCGGGAGATTAATGTAAATAAAAAATGAAATAAAATTTTAAACCTCGGCTCGAGTGTGTCGAGTGCAAAAACTTGAGTTGGGAAATAAAAACCCGAATAGCGGAATTAAAATTTTAAGATATTGTAGTGTTATTAAATAGAGGAAATAGAAAGTTGCTTGGTATATGAAAGTCTGATACTTTAATGATACTATGAATACCATGCATTGCACGACAAAAAAACTACGCATTCTATAATTAATGGGTGAAGTAATTGAATGAGTTTCACATGGCTGAATGGACGCCTCACACATCCAATTGAACCGGCACGCACGCAATTCTGTTACTGTCACACCGTCGATAATTTATTGCAGCGAGTTTCCCTTTTAAAATTACACGCCGCGACAATACACCCAGTATCCATACTGATTATATTTTTTTTTCTTCATCACCAGAGATAATTTTCGATGCCAAGTTTACGTAAGAGCGCGAATCCTTAAATCGGCATCGGGCCGAATTCTCCTGTTACATGCGAACTCATCATTGGACGCATGAAATCATCATTCCACGTTGCGTTCGACATCGGCCGAGAGAGCCGGCAATTTGTCGCGGATTAACGTTCCTTACGTGCAGTTTACTCAGGAAGCGCAATCCCCTTTGCGTAACTGCGACTAACCTGGCCCTCCACCAGGCCCCCTTAACACCGAGGCCCAAATTGCAGGCTACAATAAGACGATTGCAGATTGCGTATTATTGAACTGAGAGCTCTCGGCGAGTAGCGGGCGGCACTCGAGGAGCGTATGTACACTGCATTTTCAGCGAGGACAGATTGCCAACGGAAATGACCGTGTAACTTACTCGTCCAACGTCCACTTGATCCCCCCCACTTTGGCTCCTCGAGTGGCGCGCTACGAGACTCATTAAATTTATCAGACATCACGGCATCTCTGATTCCGTCTAAGTTCACTTCAACTTCGATGGTGCGAAACGCGTCTATTGCAAGGAGAATTCACTTTATGGTGAATATTCGAAAATTAATAAATTAGATACTATTGATGGATAAATCTTTTCGAGCGCTTGTAAAATCTTCAACCGAGACAAGTTTTATTAAGAGTTGATATAACATTTCCGGAGGGAGGGTTTTGATATTTTTTTAAGTAAATGAAAAATGTGATGGGCACGTGTTGGATTTTTGTTCGCCAATTTTGGGGCTATTGTTCGGGGCACCCTTTACGTCCCTTTTTATGAGGGCTCCGGGCCGAATCGCACCCAAGCCACACCAGGGGAACAACAAATTTTGCGTCATTTAGGAAGTGCGTCGTAAATCTCGAGCAGGTCAAGCTATAAGTTAAATCTCCGGCCTCCTCTCCTGTTTCACGGCGTTGTCGAAGCCGAAACAACTTCGACCACTGCTTACTTATACCGCTTATGGCGAAATAAGGTATGGCTTCGAAAGACCGAAAGTCCCCCACTCGCCACTGGCCGCCGAGCGGGAAGGGAAACGTCGTAAATATCTTCGCACAGGTATACTCGGGTTACAAACTCATATTTCGGGAAACCTAAACCCTTAAAAATGTTATTCCCTTTGATAATCTCGAGGCAAGATAGACAATCCGAGAATGGTCTTTATAAATTTCCCCAGAGTCAGTAATTATTCAACTTTCCCGACTATCGACTTATTAAATTCGTAACAATTAATTCCACAATTGGTTCATCGCGATAAAATCCGATAGAATTTCAGGGCACACCGCCACCGAGGAATTCAGCTGTTTGTATTTTGATGTGAGGCGACCTCGAAGGGTGGAGTGCATCCTTGCGCAAGAGACGTGACCACATCGCGCCAGGATATCTGCATATCCGTAGGACCTCGGGTCCTTTTTCCAGCAGGCACCTCGGTAACCGAGTAACCAAGTAACCAAGCGACCAAGTAACCACGTCCGCCGTGGAATCGCAAGATGAACGAGGGGGAGAAGAGGTCAGATAAGCGAGAGCCTCCATAGTGCAGAGGCCCGACCGAGAAAGAGAGCCAACCGGCAGGCGACTAGAGCAAGTAGAGGAGAGCCAGCATCACCGACAGCACGAAGAAAGAGAGGCGAGGCTGCGGCGCACGAGGGACCAGCTCCGCCGAGATGAAGAAGAAGAAGATGAGGCGGATGCTAAAGAAGAGGCAGCAGAGGAGCAACGGAGGTTAATGGCCTCTGACACAGTGGTGATAAAGAGCCAAAGTAGCGGAGGCGAAACCGCAGAGAATCCGAAGCGACTGCGTATTATGCCGGATGACGACTGACTCGGCCACGGAATGAAGCCACCTGGGAGATGAGCCTAGCACGGATCTCACCTAACAAACCTTCCCATAAACCAAACATACTCCACCCAATTCATCCCATCAAATTGCTTATTTCTTGACCTTCGCGCGAATATCAATACTAGTCATTTCCAAGAGCATTATCTATAATACGTAATTTTGATGTAACATCATTCACAACATCATCCCTTCTCAAACTCATACAAATTATACAAAAAGAAATTCCAGTCAGCTTGAACAATTATATTATTATATTTCCTTGCGTCAGTTTCTCACGAATCAGAGCAGGAAAAATATGTACGCGAGATTTATGAATGACGTAAACTAAATTGAAGTAACACCCTGAAATCTCGGAGGAAAGAATCATCCGCAATAAAGCTGTTTGAAAACAAAGACTGGCATTCAGTGTATCCCCTTGGTTTAACAGCCGTTGGCCCCGAGAGTCGTCGAAAGAAGAGATACATAAACGTAGAGAAAGAAAGAGGTGTGTGCGCGCCGAAACCGGAAACGCTCGTAAAAATCCTAGGGGAACTGCGACGCGGCAGGCGTAGATCGTGCCGATCGTGCCGCTGCCAAATTTCTTTACGGCATATACTCCCTCGCTAATTTTAGGCCTCACTCTGAATGATGCTCCGGGATAGAGAGCCGAGGCAACGTGACGAAATGGACGGAGAAGCCGGAGAGGAGGCCGGAGCAAACCAACACCGAGAACCAACTCGATAGGCAGAAGCGACGGTGGAGAGACGACGGTCAGAGACTAAAGTCCCTCTCAAACTAGACCCACATATGTATTTTGCTCCCACAAATCATTGAGTACTCAGTACGAATTAACAATAATTTATTACATCCTTCGTGAGTTTCTTTTTTAAAATAAAATTGTCAATAATAGCATATTTTCAAAGTTGTGTATCAGAACCAAAGAGTAGCGGTGTAAGAAACAGTACAAAGGTAGCTTTTATACATTGCCAATGAAGTTTAATTGGCATTAATCCGATTGGCCCTAGTCTGAAGTATGAAATGTCAACTTGAAAGAGGAATAAGCACAAAGTAATAATTGCATAAAGACGAAAACTAATGAGGCGACAGGGAAGAGGGTAAGGTGCAAGTGAGTTCAGTATGAAGAGGCCTTAACAAAGAGGCGAGATCGTCTTCTCTCGTTCTCCTCGGGCACTCGCCCTCGCCAATCTTGCCCGCAGCCTTTTCGAATGTCCACAATCAGCCTCCGACCGAGGTCACTGACCTTCTCGGAGATGCACGCGACAGAGAAAGACAAGCACGGGGAAAGAGATGGACGAATGGGTAGCCAGAGGACATCGGACTCAAGGAAACCGAGAAATTGATAGCTTCGATACTTTTTTTTTAAGAAACGTCCAACAAAATAGAATGTCAGGGACACACTGAAACATTATCTTGAATATTTTTCGAAAAAAGAACAGCAGGTGATAAATAATCCCACAAAAATAGCAAATTCCTCGATACTTGCTTATCAGGTGTTTTGGTCGCAGCCAGGAAGAGTATTGAAAGTTGGAAAAATTGTGAGTTATTATTAAAACTCTGGGTGGTACGTTTTTGTGGAAAGATCAGAGCGAGATTTTCCAAGTCACAATGAGGCATAGCTTCGAGAACATAGGATGGTTGGTTCATTCGTTCTATAATTAGTCAGCAGGCACTCCCGTGCGAAGAATGGAAGGTGTTATGGAGAGAACGATCATTGCACCGCAAACTGACCCCATGCACTTCGGCTAAATTTAGCGCTGGGCCTCGGCCAGCTCCAATTTATTTTTTGACGCCTTCAGTAATGCGTGTCATTGAAAAAGTGAATGCAACACCGTCCGCAGCCAGAGCCACTATCTCCGGCCCTAACGAACCTTTGTGCGCGCCGGCGCTGATATTCAATCAAGTTCGACTTGAAAACTCAAGGCGCTCGCGGCATTAATCTTACTGCGCTTCTGGATAATGCTCTCTGTAACGAGCACCTTTCTCCAGCCGACTCGACACAGTACAATAATTTTACTATTTCTCCCATAAACATAATTTCCCTTTTCTCCAGTTTCTACGAGCTTTTTACTATTCTTCCCAACTACTCAACCCAACTAAGTTTCTATTCATAGCAGAATTCGAAATGCGAGATTTAAGTAACAGAAATGCAACTTGGGCTCGCGATATACCGCAGTCCATTTCACGGAAGCCGACGATATTTTTAAGCTTATTTGAATTTCAGATGTATCATTGTAAAAGTAGGATGCATTAAGGTGCGGCCCTCGAAATACTTCTATTCCTAGAGATATGAATGAATGCCAGGCAGCGGCGCTCTCGGAAAAAGCACGCGGAAAGATGCTATCGTGCACGACTTACTTCGAGCGATCACGAACCACTACTGTGTGTGTGTGTGTCGAGCGCGCTGTGCTCGAAGGGTCAAGGATTCATTTATGGTAATAAAGGGAACGAAGGAAAAGCTGTGTTCGGCCGATAGCTGGGAAGAGGTGAAGCAGTGGCGTATGCGCGGGAGGAGGTTCTAATAGAGATCTACCGCACTCCAATTCGTTCTAGGCTGATGCACGTCTCTCTCCTCGCCCACGTCCCGCTCCAACCGGATGTGTCGAGTGCACCCGCAGAACGTGACTCGTCCCGCGCGCTTCTTCTTGTTTCGAGGACTCCGCGCCTCTGTTCTTATCGTTGATTGGACTGGGATTAGCCCGCCCCTCTTTCAATGTCAGTTATGAATCGTCCGCATCAAGTTTCAAGCCGATTTCTCCCATGCGTTTCTCTGAAAGTGGTTCGCGCAGTTTTGCAGCCTTCGGGAGAAGATCAATCTGACATTATTACAACAATTATCCCAAACTATGCTTTTCTCCCCAAGTCCCTCGTAGATTCCATTAACTTTAGTTTCCTTTCTAACCGATCACTAGATGAAAATGAAATATTTGTCTTTCGAGCATAAGAAATGGTCCCTCACGAGATGAAATAGATACACGGACAATGGATACGTCTATTTCTCTAGGTATAAAGCAGCAGACTCGCATATCAGCGCCGCAGAATCTCGCCAGGACTATCGCGTTTAAAGAGGCATAGTTTTGTTGCGCGTCCTTTCCGCTCTATCGCGCTCTTTCGCTGCGATCGCGCGGCACAAATCATCACTAGCGTAACATAGTGGCATAATGCACGTAACGCATTGCACTGAGCCCTCGGTGGCTTCCTGAATATGTATGGGAGGCGGCGGGGCCGGCAGACGTGTGCGCGATAACCTTGGCGGGAAATGTGTGCGATCGCGTGATAGGCCCTCGAATTAGGCTCCTTTCTGCATAATCGTCACTCGAAGGAACAACGAGACCGGAACGGTCAGGGCCGGTGAGCAAGGACCCGATATCATCGAGGATAACCCGTTATTACTTGTAATCATTCGATAGGATAACACGCTGACAGTACGTGGTGTAACGTTCTCTCGCGGTCCAATGAATAATTGTTAGCGCGCCATTTCTCTCGCTAAACACAGGTAGCTCGTGACGAAACAACTTGTCAATGACTGTGCCAGGAGGTCTAGAGCTCCGCTCTACCTCGATTATACTGATTTTATGATCCTATAAATTCCTTCACATTAAAATTGAAATTAAATTCACAAAGCTCTCTCGAGGAAAGGGGAATTCAATGAACAAAAGAACGCGATCTAAATTCGAATCAATGTACCTCGAATCAAGTCGGCAGTGGATAAATCATGCGCCAGCGTCATTGTTGCATTAGTCGAGGGCTTGTCACTAGGATGGATTTTTGTGCGTAGCAAGGCGGATAGCGGCGCAGTAGGGAAGTAGCCGGCTTGAAAAGATCGGCGAGTTTTCTAGATGGCGTGGGCACGAGCCGCTGCCGCGTGTATATATTCGCGTATGGCCGCTCGCTGCTAGTTCTCCTGTTGTTGGTGGCCTGCTTGGCCGAGGGGCGAAAAATCCCGAGGAGGAATGCGGTTTGCGATGCAGTTTATTACAAAGAGCTGAGATATCGGCCAGAAAGCCAGGCAGCAGCAGCCCGAGTTCCGTTTCGCTGGCAATCTTATCGCGAACGAGACCTGGCCAATCTCAGCGCGCAGGGGCCCCTCAATGGGCGGCTCGACTCTGACGGATGACCGTAGCGCACGCTCGATTAAAAATGCCACGCGAATCGCCAACGAGATCAACTCTTCTTTCTCTTTCTAGTGCTAATGATAGTCCCGGCTAGTTAGTGCCACTCTGCATTCCGTAAGTCCCGGCTTCACCTTTGATATTTTAGCGCGTGAAACCCAATCGCTCGTCGATCTCTGTGCGAATAATCCCTTACCAAAGTACGTGTCTGGCTCTGCCGATTTTTCATACTTTTACTATTATCTGCTTTTGATTACATGACTAATAAATTAGAGCTTTCCAATCTATTGGTGTGGTTGATTTAGAGTAGGTAGGAGATGAGGTGTCTCTGCTCCGGAAGCTGGGAGTTAATTACAATTGGCTCGAATGAAAATATCACGGGAGGTCCAAAAGTGACGTGCCTAAAAGCGGCTGTAATTATGAAAGAACTCGGCTGGATACAAGAATACATCGGAAAGACCAGGCCGTACTTCCGAGCGTGTGCTGGTCCATCGTCAAGAAGTAAATTGTGAGACTGAAACAGCTTCCCGGTCTATTAATAAGGAGCGGACGACATGAAAGAGGACGGAAGTCTTTTAAAAAAGCGTTCCGAGAACGTACATCTTCAAGGTGCTCGGTCGTTTCGATCTGAAATCGACCATACTCGATATTTCCAATGTATTCCGAATATTCTAATAGTATATCCAATTCTCCCTAGTATATTACTGGCTCCAAGATTATATTCCACCGGAAAGTAAACCATGTTCCTCACTGCCCACGCCTGTTTCATCGAAAAAATAAATCAGCGCGTCCTTGCTGTCGTGTAATCGACATGCGCGGCTATTGAAAGCTCCGGAAAGTATATTTTATCTAGAGCGAGCGTAATCCAACAAAAGCGCGTCCAGATTTTTTTAGAACAACGCGCGCCACATTTATTTTCGTCCGCGTGTTTTGTAAATATCTGTAATAACCGTGCGCGGAACGCACTGCTAGCCTAGCACTTTTACTTCATAAGATTTTCAAAATGCATTCAACATTCGGTGATCCAAATATCACGTGAAAACTTTGACATATGAAATTACTTAGAGGATAATAATATTGCGGAACACACTTACCTCGTCTGACAGTTATTGCACTCGAAGAAATGACAGTAGTATTCTTTCTGACATGTAAGTATCTAATATCACTTTCACTGGCTTCCTGGTTAATGACGTTTGCACGGACGGTAGGAAGGAAAGGAATGACGCGTGTATGGACTTCTAACACGTTCGATTTCCTGAACGCCAATGACGTTTCCTTCGAACACTATATCGCATGAAGGATATCTGGCCTCGTGCGTCTTGTACGGAGGCTGCTTTACGACTGACTCACAGAATCGAGTAGGTAAGAGGTAGAATTTCCTGGAAAAGGAAACAATGGAGATAAGCTCTTTACAGGTATAAGTTTTGCTTCCGATCCATAAATAATGCCACCTGTCAAGTTCCAATAACTTGAAGTATATATTACCCAAGGAAAAAGTGGTATTCCGACACCTCTCTCATCGATTATCCAATCTTAATCAGTATATTTTTAATAAGCTTAAAATTAGTATGGAGCTGCAGGAAAACTGGAGAAGGATAGGAGTACGCTGGAACGAGAAATAAAATCAGACAGGCGGGTATTTTGTAATAATAAAATGTATTAAATAGATAGTGTATTGTTTGCAATACTTATTAAACTACATTGTTTTGTTTCCTGGTACATGAGACTTGCAAAATCGGTCTGCCTGTGTGGATATGTGTCTGTGCGTGTGTCTTCGTTCGCATCTGTCAAGTATGGATCCAGTGAATTTTGCAGGGTAATGAAACAAAAAGTGGCTCACACAGCGGCCTGCCATCATCGTTCGCTTTGCGAGCCTGCGACAAACACTCGGCCAAAAAAAAACTACCAAAACAAAAATCAACCTCGAGCCATTCGTCGGGCGCAATAAATTTTCGAAAAAGAACAATCTCTTCCTCTACTGCTGTTATCCACTCTCTCTCCTTTCTGTCTTTCACAGTTCTCCTACTCACTCGGCGAACGAGGTTGGTCCCGCTGTGCGAATTTCTCTGTCGTTCATCTAAGACTCGCCATTTCTCTAATAACGAAACTATGTGTATTTATCACTTTTGTGGTCCCATTGTGGATTAGACCGAAGTCGTTCGAGCCCGTAACACTGACGATCGTCCAGAAATAATCGGTAAATTGTGTGCGCGATCGCCGACAGTCGCGCTGATCCGTCATTCCATTGGCATTTCGAAATAGAACGAAAGGAAAAAATCTAAGCACTCAGAACTCTCTACATAAATAACGTGTTTCCAACAAAAGCGTGGTTATAAGACAACTGAAACGAGGCACGATTGTGTGGCAAAAAGAATGTGAACAAGAAAAAAATAGTTTAGCGGTCGGTCCGACTGTAGTGAACGACTGACGGGCGATCTTGGCGACTTCTTAAGGCACTGACTTCCGGCTCGAACGACTTCCGCCAGCCTATCAATTGGCTCCCATTGCGCTCGCTATTGCTCTTCCTCTCGCTTTCTCGCTTTTAGTACGCTTTGTCGCCCTCTCTCTCTCTGCTGCTCTGCTCGCTCGCTCACACACACACACTCTCTTTCTATTCCTCCGTCTTTCCATTGAGGAGAGCAAAGTAATTTCTCGCGCAAATCGCTCTCGGGTCTCCGCTGCGTCGGGCACCGAGTATCACAAGGAGAAATTAAGTATACGCATTTTTCGCATCGCGCGCTGCTTGGTTTGTGTAACATAGATGTATATGTGTTCGTTCTGCTAGGTGGTGCGAGCCACGGCTCGCCGATAAAATCGTGGAGGAGGAAACTTACAACGAAACGAAACGAATCGGACTACGGAGATAGTCGGGGCGCCTAGTGCGGTGCCCCGATCAATCGGCGCAAAGCAAAAGAGAGTTACAGTTTAACCAACAAGGTAAAATCGAAGGACAATCGGTGCAAGAACAAAGCTGTCTATGCCTGTCTGCCTAGAGAAATTATGTCGGTGTCTGCAAAGAGTCAGAACGGTCGGGTTTCCTCTGAGAGCCAAGAGATCGACTTCGTCACATTACTCTGTAACGCGCAATTACATACTTCAAGTAAATCTGTTTGAAGAACGCAGTATAAAATATTGTATAAATATATAAATACTTGATTGAAAAAATAAATATATTAAATTAAAAAAGAGACGTAACGTAAAGTATATTATTATTTTATTATTAATTATTATTTTTATATGCATAGAGTTGTCAAGTCTATAACAGGAGGGTACGAGCGGCGTCGCGGCGTCGCGGCGCCCCTAAGTCGCGGCCCAGTTGCCCCCTTTCTTCGGCGCGCCTCTTTCTACCATCTACCACTAACCCTTCTTCCAGCCACGCGCACCCTCCAGGAGGAGGAGAGGCATCGTGACAAGTCGGAGAGATTGCGCGATGATGCATGCATTGAAAAATCGCTGAGGGAAAGGCAATTCGTAGACCTTCGGACCCCCGAGGTGTTTGCTCCAAATCGACTTAAACCAAACTAAAAAGCATTCGACAATTTCGATCCCAAGGCGATCCCTTGATCGCCCGAGTACATCATATATTCCTCGGCAACCTCAAGCGGGGTTCTCGTCGGGTGCGCTTCTCATTAGAATAAATAAATTAAATAGATTCGATACTTGGTATAATATGTATATGATACAGTGCAAAGTGCGCGAGGCGTGCACAGGCGCCGACGCGGCGCGTGCGCCGCTCGAAACGTAAGGAAACGTGCAGTGGCCCCTGCTTTAGGCGCCTCAACTCAAACGACGGGCCCGATAGCTTCCCGGGCGAGAGGAACGGGGAAACGGCCAGGGAAAAAAACAAGAGAACCAGTTGAGATTTGGAGCAAAAGGGTCCAGCGGAGTGCACGAGCACGGCGGGTGGGTGGTGGTTCTCCTTCCTCTACTCTCCTCCACCCAGCCACCGGCAAGGCACATTAGTCAACGTCAAAGTGGATTGCTGCCCGCGACACGCGTGCACCGGGTTAATTACGAAAATACCAATCGTAGAAAAGTCATTCTCCCGACGAGGGACAACTCTGTACGCGACGCGGAGAGCGTCGCGACGCCCGTGCGCGGCAGGGTGTGCCACTGCCGGCCCGCGCTCCCGCAACTTCTCCCGTCGCCGTACCTCTGTATCTACGTCTTTCTGCGATCTTGGCTTACTATGTGCGTGTGCCGGGATTCGTCGGGTCGGTGCGCGGCCCGCCTACCTCGCCCGGAAATCAAGAAGATTCGCGACTCAAACCCTAACATCCGGCTCGTCCGCGGAGTGGCCCCCATGCTCACACCCTAAAAACCTTGCAAACAAACGCGCATCCCATTTTTGGCAAAGCTTCGCATAAGTGTCTCGTGTACAATCACTAAAGGTCAGCTGCGTGCAAATAAATAAACAAGCTTAAATTATACAATTTCTCACTGATAAATATATATATGTATATATACATATACTCAGTTGCTCCTGTTATAAGAGAAAAGGAACAAAGTCGGGGGCAGACCTCGGACGAAAAGCCGAATGCCGAACGGCGGATGTACCGCGATCGCGTTCGAGCCGAATTTTCCGAAATCTAAACGGAGCGAACCCATACCTATTTCCCATGGAACCCGTGCGATGACTCATGACTTATGAATTATTAACAGTGTGCGCTCTGCCTCGGCGTGCACGCGATTCTGCGTGGCGAGCAACCGGAATTCCGTCTGTGTGTCTCTCTCTCACCCCTCGTCGCCCGAGTCCTCAAGACTTTCAGGTCCTCTACTCTGCGCGAGCCTGTCTCTCTTTCCGGCGCTCTTCCTCGCCGAGCCCGCCGAGAACAAAACTCTCGCGCGGACTTTCACTCTCTGGCACTCGTAAGGTCTCCGATACATCTTTCTACGGTGCCGTGGGGATCGAGCCATCTCCCGAGAGTTTCTCGAGAGATCGTGCTCCCCGAGCTGCTTCCGATCTCACGTCGCGGAGAAGAGGCCGGTTTCTAATCGACGGACGCCTCGTGGAACTACGAAGCCCAGCTATGGGCGTCTACTCGAGCATCTCCCTCTCAGCGACTCTAGTCTGCTCAAGGATCCGATTTCTAAAAGCGCACGTGCCCAAAACTACCTTGTAATATGTCTATAATCCTGCATCGGGCGACCTTGCCCCGTTTCTAGGGTTCCGGGCTCGCCCGAGTTCGAGCAACACCCGATCTATCGACCGATGCACGAGCAAGACACTCTCGATTGCAATTTCAAATCCGATCGACCAGGCCGTCAAGGCCTCGACCTTAAAACGCTCTATCAAAATATTCCTCTCTGATATGGATACTTCCCTCCCAGTCACCGATTGACCAGCAAATATGGGCGTGCGCCTTCGGATAGCAGAAGCGATAGCGATAGTTTTGTGTGTTAAATTCAGAGGAGGGAGACACCAGTGTGTTCCAGGCGCGTTCGTCAATAGTCGAAAGTCCGCGAGGACCGTTCGAAAGGGGTTCGAGAGCACATGTGTTAAATAAGTCGCTTAAATAATAATAAAGGTGGCGGGCGAAGGGTCGCGCGTGTCGAAAGGTGACCTGCCGAATTAACGTCGGTGATAATGAACAATATAAACGGGTGATATGTTTGTCGATGATGGCCCGCTAGAAAAGCAGCGCGCTATCTAGCGTCGGCGCGATAGTTGCGGTCGCGGCTTTGTAGCGGTATAGAATAATTATTAATAGTAGGGTAGTAGTATATAGTATGTATACGTCTAGCCATTAACAGCGATAATATTACTTTATATATTTATATATAAGACACAGGATTAATTGACTTTAGCTCGGAGTTCAAAACGACGCGATCGTCGACGAGCGACCGACCGGCCACCACCCGGCGCGCGGGTGCAGCAGCCGCCCTATATCAGCTACGAGAGAAAAGAAGAAGGCACGAACTCGGAACAAGTGGGAAGATGAGACACGCCCTGTCAATCGAGAAGACGAAGGAAACTAAAGGCAAACGGTCGCGACCGGATAAATAATGGAGAAGAAACACTGAAATAATGGACAGCGTGCTACTCTAACTCTCGCTCTCTCTCACTCTCATTCACTCATACACTCTGTTTCCCACTCTTTCAATCGGGGAGGCCTGTACTGTATGTTCCGTGTGAATACGATAATAACCATAAAAATAATAGTTAATAATTAATAATAAAAAATAATTAGAATATAATAATAATAATAGATAATAATAGATAATAAACTAAATCTATAATAACATCTTCCTTTCAAGTATAAATTAAACGAAAACATTTCTCGTGCATTTTTTCCCTTAGTGTAAGACGTGTGCGGGTAGTGTCTGTGTGTGTTTGTGTGTGACAGTCTGTCGTGTATTTGTCGTACGTGTGCATATATACAAAATGTCGATTCGATTCTCGAAAACCACGTCATTTAGGCACTTTCTTTCCAAGCTCTCTCAATCTTTCACTCCGGTTCGCTCTCTCCCCTCTCCCCAAGTTCCCCGTGTCCCTCCTGTCGAGGCGGACGTGGAAGCGTTCCACGTCAAGAAGACCGTTTCCCGAGCAAGCAAGTCCGCCACCTCCCGACCCCCCAAACCGAGGTACCTGTCCAAACGCCATTCCCATCGATCGCGAGTTCAAGTCAATGGTAGGACGAATTTAAAAGAAAAAAAACTGGGAAAACTCGCGCCCGACTAAAAGTCACCCTTAGGTACCCCGTAATTGTTTGTTTTCATCTGAAACTGACTCACTGTCGCTCGGTCCATCCTCCTTTCCCTCCTTTCCCTCTGCTGTTCGATCTGTCTGGCCCATTCACACGCTCGCACTCTCTCGCACCCCCTATAATAGAATATCCTTTAATAATAGTAAATATTTCCATTGCAATAGTTACATATCACATTTTTTTACGGGAAAGAACAATGTATGTGTGTGTATATATTAAATATACCACGAAATCGGTGACCATTCGAACCCGCTCTATTCCTCGAGAACTACACCACCACTCCCTTCCGTTTCTGTCCCCTGTTGTATATATATATATATATTTATAATACGTTACTTTCTCATTCGCGCTATTCGCAATCACACAGCACTTATACACGCGCACTATACTCTCTCTCTCCCTCTCTTTCACTCCCTTTCTCTCTTACTCCCTGTCACGCCGAAATTTCGTCTCAAGAGGCACTCTTCGGTTTTAAGGCGAAGGAAACCGTGCTCGTTTCCCCCGTTATATAAAATATATATCTATATTTATATATATATATATTTATATATATATGTGTGTGTTATGTATATGTATATAGACGTATCTCTATGCTAAGCTATCGTCGTTAAACACGAGCACTCGCTCTCGGCAGGCAGGCAGGCCAGCAGGCTGGCGCGGCCTCGCACATCCGTTTCCCATGCGTACTCTTCACATACACACTGAGAGGCTCTCTCGCATATTCACACTGTCAGATAGAGCCGACACCATAATGTGCGCGCACCACTTTCCCTCATTATCTGCCTTTTGCTCATTGCCACGTCGGCTTGCTCTCACCGTCCACATTCACCCACTCGGATACACACTCTCATTCAAGCTCGACATTCACGCTGCTCCTCGCATTCGCGCCACCATACACTCGAGCGCCCGCTCGCGCTAACATTGGAAGACAATCGGAGTTCTATCCTTTTAAAAGCCATATTCGCCAAGCGTATGATCGCTTTGACCGCCATCACGCCGGATCGCCAGTCAGAGATACATGGCTGGCTCACCGCGCGCGCGCGCTCTCTCTATCTTTATCCCGCGAGGGCTCTTCCCCTCTGGCGCGCCCGCTCTTTCTTTCCCGCCGCGATGACCCATCGTCCATCATTCTGTTGGCCGAAAAGCCACCGGAGAGCAAGGCGGCACACACGCGCGTTGCGCCGAGGACGCGTGGAAGCTCTCGAAAAACGTGTTTCTCTCATCGCGGTGACGCGCGCGCGCGAGCACGCGCGTCTCGCCTCCTTTCACTCTCGAGACAACTTTCCCCGTTAGCCCCCTTTACTTCCCCGCCGCTCCTGCGGCTACCCCCCCCCCCCCTCCCTGGGCGCGAATCCAAATCCGAAGAAACGTACGTAACGCGTACCTAAGTATGTTTTGGAATATTGCAACGTTTCACCTGCCCCGGATGATTGCAAGGCGCACACTGCGTGCGCGCGTGCTCTCTCGCTCGCTCTCCCGCGGGCCGAATAATCCTTACGCCTCTCCGCGAGAGCATCGATGAGAGAATGGCTGTGGGATCGACGAGGAAACACTCGCGGGTGGGGGAGCTGTCGGCTTCCGACCCAAGAGAGATCAAAGAATTCGCACTAGGAGAGTCGCGATTTTAAAAGAAACTTGGGCCGAACAGCCCTCCTTCTCCCCGCCGATTATTCCCCGAGCTATTCCGCCTTCCCGCCACCCTCTCGCCGGCTCGTTGGCGGCGGCCGCCGGTTGCGCTGAATAATATTGCCGAGATTCCCACGGGAGCAGGACGAGACATCCGGGCTGATACAATCTCTCGACCTTCTCCGCTAAACGTGAGCGTGTTAACCTAGAGTTAAAAAGAATAGAAAGAAGAGAACGCGTGTCCCTGGTGGTCGAAGTCATCGGGGGGGTGACTGACGCCCGGCAATCCGGCGAGAGATTGATTCGATCCCGGCCGCCATCGCCGTCGCGACAGCGATCGCGGCCGCCCACCGATGGTAGTGTGTTACGATCTCGTTATTAACAGTATTAATAATAGCTATGATAGAATAATATAATGATAATATAGTGCGACGAGTAGTAGGATTAAAAAACAAGAAGAGACGATTCGTTGAAAAACGAGAATAAGAATGATGCCGCGGCGGCATCCACGGAGAACAGAAGGAGAAATGCTTAAATAAAAAAAGCCGAGAGTGCCGACGGAAAAAGGGGGGCAATGATCCAGCCGCCTCGTGCGCGCGCAAGAAATGCAACTCAAATATTAAAAAAACCTTTTCTCCAACGAAAGATGTGCGGGAGAGTCCGTTCACTCTCTCTCCCTCCCTCCTACTTCCCTCCCCTCCCTCTCTTACTCTCTGCCCCATTCACAAAGTTGTCTTTTCAGTGGATATGCGTCATTACGGTCAAGTCCTGCGCGAGTGTTTCTCTGCACTGCGCTTCCCCGATGCATACGTTCCACATCCCAATGTCCCGGCCCCGGAGCTGAGTTCAGCCTGTGGGCCCAGCGCGGCCGGGTCAACAAGGAACCGGCATTCCTTAGATCTTAAGATTCTCGAAGTCACTAAGGGTGCTGCTGATCCTGTTGAATACAGGGAGCCTGGACTCCGCACTGGGCGAGAGGGGTGAGGGCGTCCTGGGTGATAGATCGTCGGAGCCGAGTGGGCTGCACACACTGTTCGTCCTGGGGCTCGGGCTCTGCCTGGTGGCGAGGAGGCCGAAATCCTGGCCGAAGCTGAACGGCGTGGTGGGTAGGCTAGTGATGGATGCCTGCTGGTTGCAGTCGTCGCTGAAGAAGCTGGCCATCGAGTTGGTGGGTGACTGGCTCAAGCTGCTGGAGGGCGAGATCGAGTCGCCTGTGCTCCCCAGGGAGAAGGTCGGGCTGAGATTGAGCGGCTTCGGCCTGGTCGCTCCGATCACCGAGCTCACGGCTGATATCGAGCCGTTCTGTTGATGATGGTGGTGGTGATGATGCTGCATGCTGTGATGGTGGTGCTGGTGGCTGCTCGCCATGCTCAACGAGTTGGTTCTGAGCAGGGGCGGCGGGTTGTAACCGTTAGCGGCGCTACTGCACAGGCTGAGGGAGTTTGCTCTCATAAGGCTGGGGCTGGCGGCGGCCGCAGCTGCGGCTACTACCTGCTGGGGCGAGACTGCGATTTGCTCGAGCAGACTGATACTGGCAGAGGCGGCGTTGACCGCGCCATTGCAGCCCGCGCCACCCACCGCAGCTGCGGTCGCGGCGGCCGCGGCGCTCAGCAGCGGACTCAGGCCCATGATGTTCGGCTGGGTCGATCCCAATTGGGCGCTCACTTTCTGATTGTGGATGCGCGCCTCCTCGAAATTGTGAATGAAGTGGCAGCGCGGACCGTACGGGCAGAAGCCGATCGTGTGGAAGGTGCGGCAGAGCTCGGTCTTGTACTTGGGGTGGCGCGCCAGGTTGCGCAGCTCGGTATAGCCGTGCGCGAACTGGCACTTGTCGCCGTACTTGCAGGTGCCACTCTCCTCGAACGGGCGGCAGAGCTCGGTCTTGTAGCGAGAGGTCGGCTCGCTCGCGCTCCGATCCAACTTCCGGTGCTGCTCGATCAGAGTTGTCATCAGGGACGTGTAGCTGCGACGGAGAGGCGCGTGACCGCCGTTTCCGCCGTTCCCGCCGTTCCCGGAGCCGCCGGTTGACGTCGGCGACGATGACTCCTTCGCCTTTGCGTTCTGCAACAAAAATTACGATGCTACTTAGTCATTCATTCCGACGATGGGAGTCCTTATCGACGGTAATAAAAATAGAACCCGATTAATCGCACCCAGACGGGGAAAGACCAAAGGAAGACCGCACATGACTTCTGTCAGTGATCAGAGTCCAATAGACTCAGACAGAGGTTATGGAAGATGCCATGCACGTTTTAATCCAATCAAACATATTTAAATATAGTCTCCAATCTGACTTCATTCTCTCCTCACTTTCTATCGTATTCACCAATTCCTCTTGTCCAAATTCAACATTTGCCATTGGCCCATTCTGTAATATTACGCCTGACACTCATAACATTTAGTGCGGAGGTGCAGGACTGGCCATTTTGTCTCCGAAAAATCAATCGATCAAATCGCCGCTGGTTTCGCTCGGCGAACGAGGCCGAGTAAATACAGGGATCCGCCACACGGGCATATGGCAAGTATGCCCCGGGCAAATATTATTTCGGCCAGTGTGAATGATGGCCGGCCATTCAAAATACAAATGGGAGTCAGTTAAGTCGATTAAACTTGCTCGAAATTGGCGGCGATCGGGCTCACAGCCCGAAAGAGCAATCGCTCGAGATAACACGTGCTATCGAGCCCGTTGACGAAGTCAAGATGGCAGAGACGACTCGCTGTTTTCGCAATCTCATCGCTGCCACTTGATAACGCGCTCGAAGACCGCGACTGCGGTCGATTCCCGACGTTTTCATCGCGCCAGTCGGCCGAGGATACACTTCGTCATCGGATTGCCGCGGATCAACGATCACGCGCATGACTATCATCGGCTCAGAAAAAATGAGGTTTATGATTCTAAAGTTCTAGGCGGACGAGCATTCTGCAATAACTTTGTCTTCCAGCAATGCTAACAGAGTAGCTGCATCAATATCGTTCTCGCTCAACAGAGTTCGGAAATCTTCCAAGAAATCTCGCTTGCATAATTCGGCAAAGGCGGATTCGAGCGATTCAGACACACAGACAATGAGCAAGTAGTATTTGTTTTGAGTGGAGCCCATTCACGATAACGCGAGCGCCCGGCTCTATTTTCGCCAATCCCACACGTCAAACTCGGCTGGGAATCGAATTATTTTCATAACCCGAGACAGCGCGAAGTACACTTTGCCTCGTAAATACATATATCGCTGCCGGATTTTTACAGTTGCAGATAAGAGACGAAGGCGGTGCAGTGGTTCGATAAAGTGATAAGCAATCGGGTGTTTCACTGGTTGGATGCTCTCGTCAATAGAAATAGGTCAATGGAAACTATACGTCCGAGGGTGGATCAAGTTGATAATTGAGATTAACAGTTTATAGAGCAATCATAGTCTTCTAAGAGACTATGTATGTAGAAGTTCGACCTTTTCCAAGAAATGTGCTGAGCTTAGCAACAAAGTTGATATGTGCTGTTCTTCAATCATTCTGCATTTCATGCTGACTTTATTCTTTCAATTTTAGTGCAATTACTTCAAATATCCTCTTCGTCTTCCTTGATTGCCGAGGCTCCCATTAAGTGGTAGGGGAGAGAAATGTCTTGATCTTTGTTCTAGCCAGAGGATCGAGCGAGGCTTAAAGGGACCTTGCTAAGGGCAGTCCATTAGTCGAGATTCACGAGGAACCTTTGTTATCTACGACCTCGGCATTGTACTCAAAGTCCCTCGGGAAAATGGCGGGGGCGCGCGCTTAATTACCACGATATTCCTCGAGGAAATCGATGTTGGTGCGATGGGGGATGAAGAGAGACTGGCGGGAGAGTCGGTATGTGCTTCAGGTACAAGGTCCCGAAGACAAAGGGACGCCGGCCGTTGGCCGACGGTCGCTGAAAAGGAGAAAATTCGTGGAACGCGGAGATACCTGGCCGAAGGGACAAGGATACCCCGGGAAACTAACCCCCGAAACAATGGGCTCCCCGGGAAACCGTTAAACGCCGGGGGAATACTGGCAGGAAATCTTTCTCGATCGTAAAACCATAGACCCGGCACTTTCCCGAAAGCGGGATTTCTCTACGCTTTTCAAATTCCAGGACCACCGAGACGCCGCCCAGCCACTTTCCAAGGATCCTCACGTCCTACTGAGATGCCAATCTCCTACCTCTGTGCTAACTCACCTCGAGCCTGATGCAAGTCTCGTTAAGTGTTGTTGTCAATATGAACTCGACAAAATTTGATTGGCCAATAAATCGTGGCGATAAGTACCAAGCATTTCAGGAGCACTCGTGTGAGAAGGAACTGCGTAACGCCGTATCGTGGGGTTCCGGCGAGATTAGCGAGCAAATCGCTCCTGTATCGATCCATCTAATCGATCGAGATCTACGCTTGAAATTAGTCCAGGCTGTCTCGCGTGTTAATTACAAGCTCGATTATCATAATTGCCCGCGCACAGCAAGTAGCGACTCTATTAACCCAAAAAGCCGGGACAAAAACTATCCAGGAATCCAGCAAAGAAACTTCGCACTTCCGCCGATTGGCGAATGATGAAAATGATAGATGAAGCCTTTCTCAATATCAAAAGTCGAGAGGCTGATCTCCCGTCATTAATAACAACACTGGCTGCAATCTCGATAAATGTCTAGAGTGCGATGTCGACTCCACAATTGTCTTTGCTCGAAAATGCCTTATCGATGGCTCGATGGCTATATCGTCGGGACGAAAAATCGATCGGCGCTCGCGTAATTGCACATGTGCCTGGAAATTTCCACGGACACGCGCGCGCGCCGATGCGTGCCTCGCCATCACGCGAGTACATTCGGGCGTTTCCTCTTCTCATCAGCGAGGGAAGGGAGCACGCATGCACACACACGCCCTCGCTCCTGCCTACGTACGAGGAGAGAGGAAAAGACACTGAGCGATCTCATACAGATGCATGTATTCTCATAATTAGTTCCCGTAGCCTCGGCACATAAGCGATCGGTGGAAGCGTTGATCGAGTGTTGTTTTGCTCGTGCCAAGATTCTAATAGTCCTCGCTTCTACCAAGCTGCTAGTCTAAAAACCAATTTCTCGAGGTAAACCGGCTTGCAACATTAAATTACCATCGAAAATGTTGCTTTGTATCTGTTTCCAAGCTTCGCGTCTCGTCAGGGGGATTTATCGTGCACTTTGCCTGAATGAGGTTTCTGCTGTTCGGTATTCAATTTCGCTCAACGTCTATTCTGATTAAGGGGTTTCGGGGATTTGGATATTGCACTCTAGAGGAATTCAGTGTGCATGGACGCATATTGAGATCGACGTAACGCAAGTCGCCGCGCGTGAACTTAATAGCGGCGTTTACAGGTAAAAATCCTCCGAGGAAACTCGACACTGCCAGACCTATCCTCACATATGAATTACTACCGACTCCGTATCCTTCGTACGTAAGTATACTTGGCCGGCCAGCAACGCTCGCTGGCAATACGTCACGTGTGCACGCGTAATATCGCGTTAATGAGCATGAAACGCGCGAGTGGCGAGCACATGCGATCGGCCACGTACGTTCCCTACGGACGTTATTGAGGAACACACGCGAATATCAGCAGGTATGTCCTCTTCGAGTCTATTACTTTTTGCCAACATCCCAACAGATCAGATAGCTTTGATATGTAAATGAAAATGTATCCAAATTACTTTATCATCGGTACAAAAGAATATAGTAATTAATTCGAACCAGTGCAAATTAATTGCAGGTAATCTTCGCCTCTAATGACTTGACACTCGTGTTGCGAAGGCAGCAACGCGTTCCCGCCACGATTTTTCCGAATGCCTTGATGAGAAAACGTCCGGCCTGGCAAACGAAGCATGTAATGATCAGTTGGCGCAGGACATTCCAGGAAAATTCCAGTCCCGGCGACGAACACCTGCGCAACCTGCGCGATGGCACTGCTAGCCTCCGAGATTGAGTGTGTCTGGCCGCGGCAAGGAAAGTCGTCTTACTCATTTCCGTCGAAAGCCCACCGACACTTTCCAAATCGACGTGCGAGTGCGTCAACGCCGATCCACTAATCGCAGGACCGAGATTTTGAGAGCCGCGATGTCTTGACGAACGCGTAGATTCGCAGGATTTGCGTCATCTTTGACGTCCGCTCTGTGAGTCTTTGCAGTTGGAGCGATGACAAATAAATAACAAGTCCGGAATTACCGTGTAGATTAAACTGGCAGATCGAGCGAAAATTGTTCTCGGCTTCTGTCAAAAAACAAGTTGAGTGATGCGATGCTAAAAAGGTCTAATGGAGCAACTGCTATTTAAATCGAGGACAGAGAGTCGAGGGCAAGTTTTGCTCGTAGAACATGATGCAAGTTGGCCGGTAAGCTTTCAATTTCAATCGGAGCGTTTCCTGCAAGACGATGACTCAGTGGCTCATCGTTCTTCCTTATTACTAAAGATTTGCGCCGAGTTCTCCTTAAACTCGAAAGGGCCGAGTCATCGGCGGTGATTCAACGAATCACAGCCGCATCTCCGCTTCCAAAAAGGTGTTTCCAACCGTTCGAATTACTCCTGCCCCCTCTCGCGCCGGCACAATCGGGCCCCACTCGCCCTCGGATTTATCGCTAGACGAATCTGGCCTTCCTAGAAAGGGGTTGGTTTCCCCGAACCCGCCGCGAGAATAGACCCTCCTCCCTTCATTCATTCCCGTTTAGATTGGCGAGCGAGACGAGATGGGAGACACGGCCGAGGCCGTGATCGGCTCCGCCGGGAGGGGCAAGGGCCGAGCGCGAGTGCACTTGCCGTTCCCGGTGAATGTGCCCCGTCTGAATGACGTGATTTATAGTATTTAAGGCGGATGTACTTGTACTTTGATTGAATTAATGCTGTATTGAATTATATACTTGAATTAATTGCTCGACCGGGCGGACCCCGCAGCAACTTTTATTTATCGTACGCGTGGGAACACGTCCGCCGTCATCCTAGTTTCCAACACAACTCCTGCCGGGTTATTAACAAGACTCGCTAACATACAATTATATAATTACGGGAAATCAATAAAATACAATGAAGATAATTACAAATTCTGCTCTAAAAATAGAGAAGACAAGCGGAAACGATACTTGTGCCTATTGCGTCGCAATCAACATCGAAGGTAAGAACGTGAAAATTCCGCTGCAAGTTATCCCAGCTAGATAGAAAACTCTCATTGTTTCGAAACCAATCATGTCGACTGATTGCACAAGACATAATCGCACACATGCTCGCGCGCATTCTTAGATTCATAGTCGATCGAGTACAATGTGACGCGCAAACGAACAGCGAAGTGGCATCGCTTCTCAATGAAAATATCTAATATGCTGAAAAATCTCAAGTTTGAATGGGGTGAAACGTTGCGAATAAAGAGATGCTTTCTGGCAGGGAAGACTGTGGCGCACAAATCGTGCCGAGTGATTCACAGATGCGCAACAGAGGAGCGAGTCGATTATTTTTACGAATGACACACATTCCTATCGCCGGCGAAGACAATGCCGAGCGAGAGTTGCTCGTCACGCTTTTCCATTTGAAGCCGAAGCCAAAGAAACCCCACTGTCATTATTTCATGCATACATAAATGAAGTTTAAACAAAAACGAGATTTGCCTTTCCTGCTATTTTCATCGTCTTATCTCTCTTATCACCTGCTAGTATTCTAGAAACTTTCTAAGGATAACACATCCTTGCACGAGTCGCGTTAATTAATGAAGTTTCAATAACAAAGAGCGGCGGATTAATGGCATGTCGAAAGTCGAGAAGAATAAAAGAAGGCACATACATACATCACGTCGAGCTCCAGAATTCCCGATGGAATGCGCGATAAGCCTGGCGATCGAGGAGGGTCAGAGGTGAAAGTGAGGTGCGCAGAAACGAGAAGAAAAGTGCAGACGGTATGTTTGCTCTCCGGCGCACGTTCCCTCTCTTTTCTTCCTCCCCGGCCGAGCGGAGTACAAGTCAAGAGCGGAGAAAACGAGCGTGCTCTCTCAGGCGCCAGTTGAATGGAATGGAACGGCGCTTCACGCACTGATTCTTACGTAATCAACGGCCTCCTAATTACCCTAATTGGCCGCTTGTCCGCTCTTAGGAGCGATTCGGTCGCCACTCACGTATCTTAGATATTCAGCCCGATTGCCAGCTGCCCTGCCACCGCAATTCCACCCCGCCCCACCTCCGATTCCCTTTCGTCCTTTCTGCGCAGAAACTGCGCTCGAATCGAAATCGTTGCTCTAATCTAGTCTCCAGCCAGCGGGGAACAAAGCGACCAAGCCGCCATCTGCACTCTAAATTATATAATGGAATAATGGCGAGGTGCGTGATTGCACGGCCGATTCTCTCGGCAGAGTTCTCTCGCCGGCGAAAGACTTTAACCTGTGTCCAAGACGATGATTGCCCGAAGGTATTAGTACATAAATGGATGGCCAGTGTCTCTAGAAAGGATTCGTCAATTGGTCGGAGGATATGTCCAATTAATTTGACGCAGTGATAGACGGAAAGTAGTGTGGCTCGAAGGCACACCTCGCCACCTGCTTCTTATCGTGTAAAGAATAGGCCGCGACATAATTCGAGCGCGATATCAGTTAACGATTGCTAGAAATACTTGACTAGCACCAACGACTAATCCGCATTTATCGACGTTCCTCCATTCAGACTTCGAATTTCGCGATAAAGAAACTCGTAATGGTAATCCGCTGATAATGTACTACCGCTGCTACTTAAAAGACAGCAGGTTTTCTAAAATAAGAATGTCTGTAAACGATTTCTTAACGCCTCCAACTTTATGTCTGCGGAGACGGCCAATCGTGATATTCAAGCAAAATTTGTAGCAGAGAATTGGAGTTTGCGTGCGCTAGTGAAAAAGGCCCGTGAACCCATGTTGACCTATAATAAAACTCGAAACGTTCGTAGAGCGCTTTCTGTAACGAGGACTCGGTCGGAATTGACCTCTACAAAGTGTCTATGACAAGTGACGCGTAGACATCTCCTTGCAGGCTCGCACGTAGCACAAGCTACATCAAGAAACCAAGACAAGTAATGCACAAGTTGCCCGGCCACGTTTCCGTCAAACTCCACTCACGTTCTGACTTTGTATCGAGACGAATAAAAAGTCAATCTTCCGACATTGCCGGGCGAATTTGCATTTCCCGCTGGAATTGGGTAACACTTGTATTAGCCGGGATGATAGAACAGCTGGCGCGGCGTGTGCATTGCTGATAATGGGAGGCTTAAGTGAATACAAATTGGACGTATTACATCCTCTGCCTGGCAATTACACCGAGAGCGAGGAAACTGGTATTCGCTTTCGCAGAAACATTCCGATAGCATCGGCATTTTTCGCTGTTTATCGAGTAGCTCGAGACTTTTTGCGGGCGAGTCCGCGCTTGACGTAACTCGCTGGATCAGTGATGGATCACTTTAATGAGATATTACTGCGATCCATCGTCTCGGTGACATCTCACAGGCATATAAGTCTCGAGTCTCGAATAATACTCCCGCAACACTCGGGCGGAAAATGAACCTCGCCTTTCATTTGAGGAGAAACTAAAATAAACAACACATCCGAGCAAAAACATATGAACTTTAGCCGAGGCTCTGCTTCAGTTGCTCACTCGGTGAATCAGATATCCAAAATCGAGTGTAGACAGGTAGATTTAATGAGATTGATCGGCCGAGTTTCTTTCCATTAGGAGGGAGGGGGGAAAAGCGTCAACACGAAGGGATTAAGAGGCGTCGTGGAGGAAAGTCAAGTGGAAGGAAAGGGGGAAGGGGCTAATGGTCATCGATAGCAGCGGCCGATCGATTTGGCCCCGGCTCTAAGGGAGATTTATCAGGCCAGATCGATCAGCAGCGATTGAGAAAGGAGCGAGCGTTGCTCTGGAAACCGGAACCCGGCTTGGTAAGTCGCTGAACAAAAGCGACTGGAAGAAAGGAGAGCCCAACGGACGGACGTTTCGCTTTCCGGCGCAGAAGAGCGTGTCGCCCCTTTCGTAGCACGGTTTTTCCTTCGAGCCGCTCTCCGCGCCGGCTTCGTGCGTGTGCATAAGAACGTGAAGCTCGACGATGACTAAGAGTACAACATGATTCAACCAACTGGAGGAATGGTTACCCGCTTAAAGAGGCCGTGCTTTATGACCGGAATTCACTTTTGATCGCTCCTCACTCACTCACTCACTTAGTCGATCGATTGAATGCCAACGGCAGAATCGACCATGCTACATATTTCCCTTTGCCATCAGACGGACGACCAATGCACAACAGTCCAACCTCGATTCAACTTTACATCGCATCAATATCGATCCCATTCAATTACTCCAATAATGAATTCATCAAAGCTGCAATTTCGTTTCAAGCCTCTATGACGGACTGGTTGGTTAGTAGTTCTTTCCAAGTATCTCGCATTAAAGATCACATTCAGTACAATCCGTTCGCAAGTGAGAAGCAACAGGTGCCCCAGGCATTAAAGCAGGCTGCTCTTCAATGTCACGCATAAGCCTGACGGCGAAGCTTAACAGAAACCCCACACCGTTTAAACGTTAGAAAATTGATAAAAAGATTGTATAGGGGACTTGTCACTCGAAGGTAAAGTCATTGACTCTGCTTTCAACTGAAAGAATCGGCGTCTCGAATTGACGGGCGGGGTCTCTCGATTCCCGGCAAGTGTGCAATTTTCGCGATTTACGAGCGAGCAGTTTCGCCGGCATTATTCATCGTCGATCGAGGGTAAGTCACGGTTCACTCGCGCTCGTTGCGTATGCGCACGATTTACGTGTTGTTGGCGGGCATACGGGCTTTGCGCGCCAAATCAATGCGCGCCGCTCGGTCTAGCGGAGCTTGTATATTTCACGAGCGGCTCTCTGCGCGGAGTAAGCGAGCACTGGCCAGTGCACTCATTATCGACAGTGCAAGTTGGAAATTACTATGCAAGAGTGAAGGTGGAATATCCGAAAGAGAATCGGAGAGCGGATCAAGGATCTTAAAATACCATCAGAAATAATTGATTATCAATCAAACTGACTACATTATAGGAAAGGAATAGAGTTTCAAATAGTTTCATCGTCAATTTCACTGCAACATTGTGCAAATGTTGAAAGACTACATTTGTATAGTCTGCAAAGCGACCAGTAATTATCGCTTTTTTCTGTTTCCTGTCGGCGAATAAAAGAAAAGGCACTTTCACACCACGCGCCTGCTTCCACGAAAGGGCTCGAGAGAGTGCGAGGACGAAAAAGACGGCGGATGATTCAAGGGAGGACATTTCCGTGCGTAAGCGAGCACGTGTTTCTCGCGCGGCCAGAGAGGAAGCAAGTGCTGGCCACATGTTCGTTTTCGCGCACATATCGGCGGTCCGGTTTCTGCTTTGTCTCCTGCGCGTACCACCGGCCTCGGTTCCGTCGAGAGAGCCACTTTTCACCGGCACCCCTTTTCCATGGAAAACAACCTTTCCCACTAGTGGAGCCGCGTGTGCTGCTCTCGAAAGCAGTAGCGGAGGGCTGCTGGGCATATTCCGAGATTCGAGTGGCTTTTCTCCTGCCGCCGTCAACACACACCTTTGTTGTTTGGCGGTAATTATCGCATGGGGGATTTTCCGTGAATCGGCATGAGAGCGCGCCTTCACGGAAGGGGACCGCGTGTTTCTCTGAAAGGATTTGCCAGCAGCATCGAGTGCTGACTCGCTTGAATTCGATGTCAAGTGTGAGTCTCCTCGTACTAATTCCAGCACCGAGACTGCATGCGCTAATCTACAGGCTTAAGTTAATTGCCGGAGCTGTAACTGCGACTCAAAAGAAATCTTGGAAATGAGAGAACTTTTTTTCTGAAGACCTTGTATCTTTAAGTGACACGCTCTTTTGGGAAATTCTGTTTACCGTTCTCTCTTAATGGGAAGTTCGAAATTATGATAATGAAGGAAGGCAATAAACAGGACTGTAATTAAATGGCAAGCGATTTTCTCCGCACGAGCAACGTGAACTCTTCTCGCTGGAAAATCACCCACGCTGATAGAGCGAACAATGGGAGTTGGGCGCGGAAGAAAGGCCGAGGAGCGACTGACGACCTGAATACGCATAATGAGGTAAAACTACTGAGCCAGTAATCAGGGTGCACGACGACGAATTGCTCCGGAAGGCCACAACACCGCTGAAAAGATAATAACAGACGCGCAGTTGATTTGCCTAATGCAACTAGCGGAATCAGCGGAGCAGAAACACAGCTCCTGTGACAATCCGGATTCGCTTTGCTTCGAGAAGTACAATATTCCGAGTCTCACTCCACTCGGAGGAGAGAATACGCCGTTAAATAATAAACCGTATAATTTCTGTGCCACTGCCACAAGTATCACAAGTCGGCTCATTCCCTCTAGAGAACGATGTTCGGTGACAATTTTTCTATTCTACTTGTGATGAATTCCAAGTAAAATATAACTGAATAAGAGTGAAATGTATGCTTAATAATAGAATGGTGAAAAAGGTGAAAGGATGTGGTCTGGCAGTTTTTCATGGAAATTCGTGAGAGCCCGATCACCATGTGAGTGGCAGTGGCAGTCAAGTCGATTCGAAATTCAGCCGGGGTGAGAATATCGTGGACGTTTAAAAGCAGATAAAAGGAGGCTGACATTCCGAGCGCGTATGCATCTGCGTGGAATATCGAGTGTCTTCTAAGCAATGGGGCTCTACACGCGGAATACTCTATGCGCTCGAGTGGCATACGCCCGCGCGCACACCTTCCCTAAGCTTCATTCATATGCTGACTGCGGCTCTCTGGCCGGTAATGCAACAATTGCACGCTCGATCGCCGCGAACCTTTCCTCGAGGCCTGTGTATCACTGTCGACGACTTTCCTCCGCGCGGTGCAGTGAATGGCTCGCTTTTGCTGCACCTTCTTTCCTCTCCCTCCATTAAAGTTTCTTACCGGCAGGAACCTCCAGCGATTTTACGATACACCAAGAAGCGTGATTCAAGGCAGTGCCGGCACGACTTTCACCCTCGAAATCCTGACAAACAGAGGATCACGAAAGTGAAGCAGCCGACTAAAACCAGCCGGCTTTCTACTCGAAATCCCGATAGACGGTGGAATCAATCACGAAAACTAGAATGCGTGAGCGGACGCTGAGGAGAGAGTTAGATCAGTGGAATATCTGATGAGGAACTGATCCCTACGGCCGAGCCCATAAAGCATCATTCTACTTGGCCGACTAGCAGGGGCTTCGCGGCGGGCATCTCAGATCTCCACCTGGCCGCCATTATATAATCATTATATCCTGCCCAAAGTTTCGCCGTCGGAATCACGTGGCTGGATTCCAGGAAGGGCCCGCGCGCCGCCGGACCCATCTCAATGACGGCGAGGCCCCGATGGAAAGTCCACGGGTTTTTGATTGGAAAGGCGTCCTCGCAGATACGCCGGCAAATCAAGCGTGAAAGTGGAAGTCTAGAGACGAGAGGCAGAAACGTGGCGAGGAGAGACCTCTGAGGAGACACGATGTGGCGGTCGGGAAGGAGATGGGCCTCACACATACTCATCAACACGAGTTACACGTATTTCCGCGCGCGGCTCCGCTACCACTCTCGCTTTCTCGCTGGCGAGCCAAGTTTTAGGCCCGAGACGTGAGATCACGTGAAAAAGCGAGAAAGAGGGCCCTGCTATGTGTCGGGGCAGCAAGGTGCACCAGAGAACACTGGGCCCCGCTCCTCACCCTCTCGCTCGCTCCCACCGGCCGCATAGCCGCTGCTCGCTACTCTTTGTGTATCCAGTTTCTTTTCAGAAATATGGGAACGAGCCGACGACCACGCCGCCCGACTACTCTTTAGTCCCGGACGAAGACCCGAATATATCGGCGCCTTATGAAAAAAAGAGAGCAGGAGAGCCGGTGTGTGAGAGGGAGAGGGAGACGGAGAGAGAGGACGCTGTGAACCGGACTGATTTTTCAGCACCGGCTGTACGGTACTTTTAGCGCGAAGAATGCACCCTCTAATGTCGTGTCCAACAACGTGCCCAAGCCTGCTCCACCTTCCCGATGAATCCCCAAATTCGGAAGGTCGAGGATCATTTGAAGAATCGTTTCTATGATTCTCTATGGATCAGGGTTGGTGGGTTCGCTTGATTCGATATTCGAGATGGCTGACGCTTGATGCTTTCGACTGACAGTTGAAAGTGGCACATTCGAAAAACCCAGAGCGCGTCTGAATTCGATATAACTGCGAGATGAGCGAATGGTAATTAAACGCCTTCCACGATCTGTCTTTCTCAGAAGCGTATTATTGCGTCGAATCGCTGGGAATCGAGTTATCCGATGGTAAACCGGCTGTTGTTACGAGGAAATTGTACGTCTTCCGTCAAGCCTTTTCGGGTGCCGCATGCCTGGCAATTCTCTCCTTCGCTCTTTCAAGACCAGAGTCCAGAGATTTTCGAGCGGTTACGGGGAAGACCGCAAAGTGTGTGCGGCGAAATCTGCCCCGATAAATGAACAAAAACGTCCACGCTACCGGCAGCCGACACTCGCAGAGAAACCCAATCGGTGTAAGCCAGCTATGTGTACAAGTGTACAGATCGTCGATCGTTTTATAGTAAGAATGCATTTTGAAGATTGTAAGAAAACAAGTGGCTGTCTGGCAGTATTTAAAGTCTTCTGGCGAGCTGCTTTCACGAGTACGAGAAATACGTCCAGCAGAATCCCGCAAGCGTGAAAAAAATACACCCCGATGTTCCGGTGGCCGGAACATCGTCGGCTCCTACGGTTACTGTTACAGTTCGCTTGATTCCCGCACTTTGCCCCAAAAGCAACCGGTTGGAACTCCAAACGGACGCGCGGTGAAAACGGATAAAAATGGTAATGACTCGCTATGCTCCCTTTCTACTAGAACCGTTTCCACCCTCGACAATTAATGGCAGTTCGAGGGAAACCATCACAAGCGATGCAAATGATAAAACCAACACATTCTATCAAATAAAACCGTAGCAAACTATGGATTAAAATCTAACGATTTAATTCTAATTAAATAGAACCGGCAATCGGCAAAAAATGTCTATCGACAACTCCAACATCACCGTTAGCAGTAACCTGCGGGGCAAGCCAACCAAACATACCGGAAATCGCCAGAGTGGCGAGTAATTTCACCCTCGGCAGGACGAGTAGCAAGGTGCGCAAGGTGTCGGGAGCTGGAGAGAGGGAGAGACGTTGAGTCGCCCGAGGGATCATCTCCATTCCAGTCGCACCTTCTTTTGTGCGGCAGGCTTCTTTTCAGGAATATGGGAAATTCGGCGGGGTTACCATAAAAGGTAGCACGTCGAGACAGGCATCCAGAAAGCGCGCGCGCGCGCGAGAGAGAGAGGTGAGACGAGAGAGGTAGGTAACTTGGATGACCGGTGTCCGCAGAGTGCATTGCAGTGTGCAGTGTGCAGAGCACTACGGTTCTGGGCTTGGCTCCGCCGGCACAAAGAGAGTGCCACTGCTCTCCCTTTCTTCCTCTCGCTCGCTCCTCGGTCCAGCACCCTCTTCCCACCACAGAGAGGCGCGCACGCACACACCGACTGCGCGGCATAATGCACGCATGGGTATTTCCGTTGCAGTCACTCTCGCCCGACGCGTGCATCTCCGTCGTGCGCGGCTAGCTTTCCTTGGCGATCCTTCTCTCCGCCGCGCCGGCTTCGAACCGCCCGATGCAACAGGTTCCTCCGTGCTCGCTCCTTCCTTCGCTCGCTCCCTCGCTCCCTCGCTCGGACGCCCGTTCGTTGCCGGCTTGCATTTACCGAACCGCTTTTTGTTGCTGCAGTAAGGCGACGCGCTCGCTCACCTCTGCCTATGCGTACACACCACCACCTACTGCACACCGCCAGACCGAACACGTTCCCGAGCGCGATCTCTCGTGGGGCGAGGTTTCCACTTTCAGAAAAATCACGGCAACGAGCTTGCTTGAGAGAAAGAGAGAGAGAGAGAGGCTGGGTTGTGCTGAGCTGCCGGAGAGTCTTGCGTGCATTGTGTTTTCACGGTGTCCCCTCCGAGTCTTGGAGAACTTTGAGATCGCAACAGACTTTGTAGCGTTGCTACTGTGTTAACGGGAATGCATACAGGAAAAATGTCAGACTCTCCGGGTTTTGATTGGATTCGTTTCAATAATATTGAAGAGGCTCGCTCTCGGGAAGAATAATAAAGAAGCGAAACAATGCCTGCCAATGATAACGAAGCTCAAGTTATAATGAGACGTCGCGTCACTTTTTCTCCAGAGGGACTGCATATTCACCAGGCCAGCCGGCGATATGCGCAACTGTGACTCAACTATTTGCGAAGGCAACCTCGAGCGACTAACTGCACACGACCGCACAATAAAAAAGCGGCAGCGGTAAATAAAGGGGTCATACGGACGATCGACGATAAGCGCAACGCAAAATCGATGACAACCTTGGCGACCCGGCTACACGAGAGGCTTTGACGCACAAGCCAATCGGTCATTTGCTTCTGCCAAGAAACCTCAAACCACGCTTCTAAATATGTAACGCACTTCTAAATCCAGCAAACCGTTACCATCAACGAATCAAAAGCATCCGACCAATCTAGAACCGAATCAAGAGAAATCAATCTCCCATTTAAATACACCACTTTCGAGACTCAACATCTACCCGTCATTGTTACGCGCCGCGCGCGAGATTCCTCACGGTTCCTCCGACGAAATAAAAGTCGGAATTGGCCCGGGGCGTCGAGCGGCGCCAAGGAAGAAGCCCATCGACAACGAAAGTCGAAAGGCCGGGCGGGCGGGCGCGCGCGCGGCATCGGACGAGTTTCGAAATCGCCGAGGAGAAATTGCCGAGGAAAGTTACGAGAGCCGCCGTCGCCGCTCTTCTCGCGCGGTCGTGAGAGAGGAAGAAAGGCGCTGTCCTAAACGAAGAGGGACGGAAGAAGGCCACGATAAAAGCCGATCCTCCTATATTGAAGTCTGCCGCGCTCGCTTCGCTCCGTGACAATGGAGCCTGGACTTTGACTCTGGTTACAGTTGATAATACGGAATAATTGCTCGCGAGCACCGAGCGTAGCAATTCTCTGTTCTATGAGCGGTTGTGTATTGGACTTGGTTAATCGGCCGTCTAGAGACGGATAAATGAACGGGCATTTCATTGAGCTGGCCACCAGTCGACCAAGCGAACCTCGCTTTTGGCTACTTAGTAATTTTGGATTAATACAAATAGATGGCTGTAATATTATATAAAAGATATAGTGAAGGAAGATATACTCTTTCTAAGCAACGGCTGATGTTTAGTAGGTTGTGTAGCTTGTTGTACTTGGTAATTGTCACGGAATAACTGATGAGGCTAGCTCGCCCGATAGAGTATACTGACTGAATAACAAGGCGCGGGGAAATGACGAGTGTCTCTAGTGTCCTATTCATTGACCTCCGGTCTACACCGGAAACCGTAGAATACCCGCGTGCTTTATGAAGCTTTACGTGATTTTCATTCGGCACCAGTCGCACTCAGGAAGTCCAACAGCGGAACCGTAGATTTCGTGTGGCGATACAGGAGGAAAGCCGACCAAGCAATCCAATCGAGAGAGCTATTTTCGTTTCAAAACTCAAAGGCTTCGTATATTAAATGTAAGAACACTGAGAGGAAAACCTGAATGTTGTACCACTCGCTAATTAGATATAAAGGAACAGAGTGAACGTGACTCCGTAGTCATGGCTGAGATCACTTTAAAGGCTAATTTACAAATAAACGAACAATTATTCTAAACTCGCCTTTCCCTTGACAGGCCAGCGGAGCCGGGAATATTGTAAATCACGCGTAACATTACACCGTCTCACGTATCCTGAAATATACGAGGAGCAAAAGCCTCAAGGCTCTACCTCGCGCCGGATGTTTTCAAAACATCAGCGGGTTTCCGAAGCAATATCCTGAGGGGGAGAAGTTCAAGAAGTACCAAGCGTGAAGATTGCAGGACTTAACGAGGGGCTGAAGTTTCACGGATGTACGAGGGGCCTATTTTCGAAACTTCCCAAACGAGAAGAACCTGCTTTCCTTTCGCTCCAGGATTTCCAAATCCAAAAATAGGATCCTATTAAAAAAGCAAAGCATTTCCAGATTGTTTGAAATACACTTGATGGTTGGCTTTTAAGTGCAAACCTCTCTTATTTCTAGTGAATAATCGATTCGTTTAATAATTATTGACTGGAAATGGTCGAGCTGCGAAATCCACTTCTCCAAGCTATCGCTTCAACGTTATCTCGATAGGCTCGGAATTAAGTGTGGCCGGCTGCTCGGCACGTTCTCCCTATTCATTCACTTTCAGTCACGAATTAGGAAGGCAGGATATGTTTAATGCCCGATGACGGAAACGTGGCGAAACCGGGTCAGCCGCGGGAATAATACCGAAAGTCATTACATGCGAAACGAGCCGCTCATGATAATCCATATTTTCCGCTTCGTCCCTGGGACCTTGCTGTTACGAAGTCAAAAATATTGCGATTACAATCGGCCGCGCAACGAGCCGCTCTGATAGCACCGTTCTCCTTTCAGGACGACCAGCTCCTCTATTCCAAATCGGATCTACGACCAGACTGCGTTACGTAAGCGCATCGTTTATCGGAAAAACTGCTTGCCAACGTCAAAACAGTGGGGTTTTATCGCCGCGAGCGCACTGCGCCGATCAATCGAGTTTCTCTCGATTTTATGAGACCTGGAAATCCGGGAAAGTTCACGTTTATTATGTAAGAGCGAAAGATAAATGAGATGGAGGAATAAACAACGAGATCAATATAATAGCATTGACAGGCTCACATCATAACTTCTCAGTCTAAAGGCTACAAGCCGGCCAATGGAAGGGGAAAGATTTTCCATTGAGGAAATCGAAAGGGAGAACCGCGTAGCCATAAATACGTCCGACCGGCGGGAAATTTATACAAAACGAAATTCACTTTCCAACTGCAACACAACAGCGGCTCTGTTACTTTGTAACTTGAATTGCATTACCCTCTGAATATTTCAGCAGGCACGCCGGACAACCAACTCTAAGTCTCGATGCTTTCACTTCAAATTCACGTCCATCAGTTTGCGCGCGAAACATCTTCTAGAAAAACCACCTTCGAAAGCAGATCCCTCGGCAAGGCAAACAGTAAGAAGTGTCACAACAATTTCCAGCTATTTATTACTACAGTCGCCGACACTGACCAGATATGACTCGTGTGGCCAGCGCACGTATCCCCCCTTGAAAAACACACGCTCCCTCAACAAGCGAGTTTGAAAAACACGGCGGAAAAACTGTCCCACCAAACACGTCCTTTCGCTTAGCAGGTCGAAGACGACGAGTGTGTAAACAGACGGGCGCGAGTTTTTCGGAGGATAGAAAAATAAAGTCTCTATCGTCAAAGATTTCCTAGAGTTCCGATCGAGCAGAGCTGGCGGCTCGATCGGCTCGTCGGCGGGAGAAATATAAATACGCAAAAACGATGCAAGTAAATTAGTAAAGCGAGGCCGCGGGAGGGTCATCGCAAGTTCAAGCGAATCACCGGCCGCGGATAACAATGTCGCCTGTTTAACAAGCAACGATCCATCTTTCTCTCTTCCTCTGTCCTCCTCACTCTCACTCTCGCTCTCACTCTGGCTCCATCTCCCTTCGTCTTTCAGCGTGCTCGGCACACCGAGACAAAACCCACCACTGCATATCGCTACAATGTTATCGCGTGCCGTTTCCGCACGGAGAATGGCCAACTGGCACGTTGCGATGCAGATTTACAGTACAAAATTGCCAGAATGTGCAAATCACTTCTCAATTCAGTGATTCACTTGTATAATTTTCGAGTACGTAAACTGTTGGTTGCGAGACTTTGCTAAGTCATGCGATGCTACTCTAATCAGCTGTTCGAATTCTGAGATATGTACCACGGCTTTTACATCAGTATTTTAACGGGCAAGAAAAGGTCACGATCGTCCAACAGTTATCGAATTAACTTCTACGGCAAATGACGCGCATAATGCGCGGGAAAAATTCACGTGCGATCGGCCTCACCGTGGAAGCCGAGTGGGCCGAGCGCAAACATATGAAAATAAATACGACGCAACTCAAGACTGACGGGCCAACTGAAAAGAAGAGAGAAACGTGGCATCGGCACACTACTCAGCACGTTTCGAGCGGACATTTTGTCCTGGTGACAAGATCGCTCTCTCGCAACTAGGAGAGAATATCTCCTCGACGGCGAGCTGCCTACACGCCCGAGAGCGCAACGACCACCACCACACACAACACTCTCGGCTAGAGCACTTTCACGATATCACTGGACCCCCGAGACGTGACTTTCGACCAATTCCCCGGGATAAAGTTGAGAATAAAACCCATCTAAAAACCGATCCTCTTTCTTTCCCGCATTTTTCCCTGGTTTCGATTGCCGATAGCATTGAATGGTCTCGTTACCAGCATTGACTGATTCAGTCACCGGAAATTCTTGAACATCACTAAGAATCAAGGTAGACCGGCGCAAGGTCCCAGAGCCTTCACTAACTGCAACCTACTATCTCCAAACGCTTCGAGACTCGACTAGCAATCGCGACAGCGAGGAAAAGCCGATGTCAATCGCAATCCAAGCGGAAATGCAACGTTAAACTACACCGAAACGGAGTTATCGGTGCGATCAGTCTTCGTATCCCTCGACACCGATCTCCAATTACTCCAAGGCGCAGAGACGCCCGCTCTCTGTCGACGATCGTCGTTGACATCAGCTTTTCCATCGGCGAAATTCCTCGCTGGCCACGCTAACCGGCTGGCAGGATCGATCCTCCATTTCTCCTCGTTCCATTCCATATTTGTCCGCCGGTGCAATAGACCGTGGCGGTAAACCCGGCGCACACAACCTCCAAGGTACATAGGTGGACGCGTGCACCAACACACGGCGCCGGTCGCCGAGAAGCAGAGTCAGAGGACACAGAGAGGCCTCGAGCGTAAGAGAGTGCGAACGAGAGGATAGTGGGAGATCGAAGTCTGGCGTGGTGTGTTTGCGCCACGGTACCACGTAGTACCAAGCCGAGTATAGATCGGCTGTTGGAGCGAAATGCGAGAACTCCCTGGGCTGCGAGAGAACCTGTGTGCGCCGGCCGACTGAAATGTCCGGCGACGAGCCGACGAGCGCGCAGTTTCCTAGACATAAACTCTCCAGGCAAATGGCGAAAGCCGCCAAACGCGCAACCAGCCACACCACGTGTTGCCAGTACCGCGCGCGCGCGATCTCCTCTTCTAGGCACCGCCATGTTTCTCTCGCAGCCGCCACCGCTAGATAAGATTACCCGCCTCGATTCCCGATACTCGGAGGATCCACCTCGTAAACATTCCCGCTCGGTAACGTCGCCTTAATCCCTGCCTCAATACTCCCGGAACCCTTTCGACTACGACTCTACCGCAACAAGTCCCTGCATTCCGCTGGCCCTCCGCCCCCCAGACTCCCGACGATCCAACACCCAGAGTTATTGGCTTCGATACACTAGACTATATGTAATCATAATATCCAAGTGTTCATGGGACTAGAAGTCCGACGCGAGCACTCGAGATTGTTAGGTTATGTGCGGCGATTATTCGGACCACGCCAGAGTACGGTAAAGAGAGTGGCTGTATGGCCTGTTCTCCGAGTCAATTAGTATGGTAGCTTTCGTGTACCGGTGTCGCGCGGTACATATTAGCAAACGTGAGTGAAACGATGGGAGTGAGAAGAGGGGAAAGGGGTGGAGGAGAAGAGGTTGACCGGTACATAGAAGGTAGCGGCAACAAAAGGGTTAGCGTGGACGGAGGCTGCTTACCTTGAAGAGATGCTCGCTGCACTCGAACATAGGGGTGCTCATGACGGCGGTCGACATGTTCCCTGAGTTTCGCACAAAAAAATCAAACACACAGTCGTCGGTACTCTGGGCGTTCTACCCTCTTCCTCCTCTCGGCTTCCTTCCGTTTCGGAGTTGGCGTCTCGCTCGCTCCTTCAGGCTGCCCGTGGGTATGCTCGCGACGACCCTCTTCTTCTTGCACCCTTCGCCAGCACTTTGGACAAAGGCGTCGACGTGAAGCGGCGGCGCGTCGTGGGTTTACGTGGTGAACCTCCCTTTTAATCTTTGGTCTCTCTTTCTCTCTCTCTCCCTTTCTCTCCTTCCGGCTGATTTTCCCTCGTTCTCCGCGTTTCGGCACAAAACAACCACACCACTTCCGTAGCGCGGGAGACAGCTTACATTGGTCGGACGACGGGCGATGAGAGCGTAGGACACAGCACGACGCGGTGGGGGCCGGCGGGGGAGTCGAGAGTGCGTGTGCGTGCGTTTGTGGAGGAAAGAAGCGGCGACCGGATGTGTCTCTTCTCGTTGGCTCTGTCTCGCGTCACGTGGTAGCTAGCTGCGTGCACTCGCGATAGAGAGAGCCTTGCAAAACTCGCGGTGCGGCGTGTGTCCGTGGGTATGACACGCTCTTCGACCAACAACTCTCCAAGGATTCGAGAGAAGAAACGCGCGCGCTCTCGCGACTGCAACGGCGGCACTCGGCGTACTTCTGCGGCGAGAATTCGAGTGAGAGATTGCGGCACCGGCGCGGTTTCGAGTCTCGCTGGGTGAGTTTGGTGCGCGCGTGTTTATCTCGGTAGGTAGGTAACAGCGCGGCGTGCCTTGTGCGTGTCGTAGCGAAACCCGAGGAAGCTCACTCTCCAAGTAACTCTTGCTCTCGCTCACACTCTCGCTCGTGTACTGGCGCGTGTTTCTCTTTCTCTCTTGCGTCGCTCTCGAGGAGATGTAGCTCGCAGGGCCTCCGAATGCGAACTGAGGATGCGCGCCTTCTGCCCGCCGCTCCGTGCCTCGGCTCCCTCGGCACCGACAACTCGTACACTCCTGACCAATAAGCGAATGGCGCCCGCTCCCTCTCTCTCGCTCTCTCGCTACTCCAAGCCCCACTCCTCTCCCGGTTTCTCTTTCTTCCTTGCGCGCTCAGTCGCTCGCTCGCTCCCTCACTCGACCGACTACGCTGCCTCGAGAAGCGAATCGAGCTCTGTCTGCCTCTATGCTGCGATATATGTAACCGAGCGTCGAGCATTGGCAACCGCGCACGCACCCGATCACACCACCACAGACACACACGGGGATCCTCGCTGGAAAGAACAACCCCCTTCCAAGAGGCCTGTTTTTGGTACCCCTGCCCTCCCATTGGTCGAGATCTCCACGCCACTTGCGCTTTTCAATCGCACTTGCAACCCCCTGCCACGTCCTCTTATTGGATAGTCGGTTTAAGGGTGATTTGGGGTGGTGGTGAAGCGTATGCTTAGGGATGCTGTTCTATGACTCGGACCGTTCACCGAAATTCATGTCCTCAGATCTTTATACGCTTGTATGATTTGTACAAACTCTGATCGAATTGTCTAATATATGTAAAAGTGTAGATTCGGCATAATTTTAAACCCTTGGCTTACGTACTCCTATAAGAAGGATGGGAAAAAGAGAAACTTGGAAGGAGAAGAGATTCGGAGAAACTTGGCCCCCTAATTTTCGCTCTCCCGAGCCATGTGAAAGGCTGTATTTCCGTTGTCGCGTCGTTACCATCAACCCCCTTCTGTGAACGTCTTCACGCTCGTTACATCTGAGCCGTCTTATTGGCGGAAACCCAGGGTAGTTTCGAGTTATTTCTGTTTACGCCTTCTCACCCTCTCGAATGCCCAATTTCACAGGCGTAGCCTCGCTCTTGGGAATACGAAACTTGCATTACGCTCCAGCGTTTTCCCTCTTTCTCCGTGGAGTTGGGACGAAGGGCGTGTGAGTCTGTTAGTATTGGAAGAGTTGCAAACGATAATCCAATCGCGCTTGGTTCGATCGATGACAATGTTGGAGGGATAAGGTGTCCGCCGCTTTGCGATCCGATAACAAGAGCCGGAGAGTCTTGCACGTGAGGAGTCGAACGCAGACCGGTGTGGACGCATCGCATGAATGAAATTGAGCTTCTATTCATACGCGATCTAAGCCGCAGATCGCAAATGGCAACCACGAGCCGTCCATTGTCGCTCCACGATCCTATATTCGACTCGGCCGTGCCGTAATAAGATGGCAGAAATTCACTCTCTATTCATACTCTAGCGAGCAACTCCAATAAATGCCCGACCAATCCAACGCGAACGACGCTGAGATGTTTCGTAGTCAGAAATCCTCCAGGCAAACTTCGCCCACTTCCGGAATTCGATTTCCGAGAATCGGCAAAGACTAATCCATCATTTTATGGAGCATTAACCAACCCAACAGACTATGAATTGCAGTCAGTTGGAACATCCTTAGGATTACCTCTCGATAATCCCACCGCAAATTAAATGAACCTGAACAATCCCAGCGATTCCTCGATTTCATAAATCCCTTAAAACTAGAGTATTCTCGCAAGTACATAACATACACGTCATGCGTCCCATATCAGATCAGTGCGATGAGATATCTTCTTACTAGAACAGTAATCTCCAAATCCGAACTTATCAGATTGGGCGGCGGTGTCTCTATTTCGCCGTAGTAGCAGTGCTTCCTCAAATCGAGGTAAATCATCGCACGATTTAGCAGGCTCTCGGCTCTCGGTCGCGTGTGAAACGATTCCGAGCGAGTATATATGCCAGATAGGACCCAGTGGGAAGTTAAAATCCGAGTGGAACCCATGGCGCGGTGGATCACTCGAGAAGAAGAAGCAGGGCTTTGCGTAGTGGGTGCGCACAAGGAGCCCGCATGGGGCGGCCTGCTACTATCTCTACACGGCAGAGCTCCGGCCACCATGACGAAAACTGACTCCCATTAGCCGCCATATATAGCCACATCGGCTCTACATACCAGCCTGAGAATCTGTTCGGGGGTTGAAAACATTAACCCTCCGCTCTATTAGAGCAGCCGCCAACACGATAGGCCCTCATCTGCCCGTATGTCACTGGAAAAGCCATAACAACCCCCTAATTCAACCACTTCTCCCCTTCGAGCCTCGTGTCATTATCGCTTGTCATTGACCACCCCCTCCCACTCCCCCTGCCTCCCCCGGCAATCAAACGCGGCCGCGATACTAGGCTTAATATTGGGACGATAATTCCCTATCTCTCTTCCTACTGATAACTCGAATTGCCCGAATTAAACGGGACACATCGGCGACGATAATTTTAAAGAGTTGTTGCTCGATGATCGGCCCAAGGAGCTTCCAGGCCCGCGGGGTTAAATGCCTGGTCAGGCTGCAATGCGGAAACTCGGCTCCTCTAATTGGGCCACCTCGTTAAGGTGGCTGGTTTCTGGTAGACCAGTGGAATGCCCCGCTCTTGCACTCACTGCAACCGTCCCAATTGATATTGCTGTCTTTGCGCAATCTTCCGAGCAATTAGTCATCGGCTGCAAAAGAAAACTTGTCCTCCCATCTGATTGGAGTATCGCGGTGGGAAGATGGTGTCAGAATAATTACTCTGTTTAATGATGAAAGGTATTCGGAAGGAGGATGTCGCGACACCTTATTCGAAAAGCGAGCCAACCAGATCATTAATCGTGTAAGTACTCGTTACCTATCTCGGTTTACGTGATAACATGTCCCCGCGTCATTCGCGACGATACATTTGATGAAACACCGGATGATAAGTCGCGCTTCGAGATATTGGAGTCTTTTAAACTTAAACAGGTAACACGAGGAAGAATGTCGAAGCTCCGCGGCAAAGAGGAAAATCTGATGTGAAGAGGCAATCAATTTGAGAGCGAGTTGTCTGATGATGCTCGTGACGAGTGTGGGTTTAATAGTGGTTCGATACGATGATAGGTTTATGGTGTAAAGCCATCCGCGAAGGCAGCGCGACCTTTTCGTTGGCACTTGACATTGCGCCTCCACAAAACGAGCCTCGAGCTCTTCCTACTCGCAGCATCTCTTCCGGCTTTCCCTCTGCGAAATGTCACTTCCTGCTTCGGCGACGCTGCCAATGACGCTCCGCAGGAGACGAGCGATGCAGCCGAATCGCTCGATGAATCGCTGCTCAATTAAAATTCTTTCGGATCCAATTTATATTGGCGCCTTATATCGCCGATTTTAATGCCAACTGGAATCATTTACTCACTTGGAGTAAATGGCGAATTAAAGAAATGGAAGCGGAAGAGTCTTGAGAAACATATAACAGAGAAGCCGAATAAGAAAAAGAAAGTATTCATTTAGTAAACGGGCGTCGGTGCCGCCTGCTCGGCGGCGCCTTTCCCAATACCAATAAATATCGGGTATATACTTTCTCCAAACAGTCATCAGCAGTGTTGGCGGGGAATTTTGCATCGGGCGAATTTCGCGCGTCTTACGTAAAGCCGCTGAGGTAATTCGTATTTGTCCTCTTACTTAATCGGAATTCGCGCGTGCGGGAGCCTCGATTATTTGTTCGCAGGCTACTGATTTATGCGCTCGCGGCGATGACGATTTAAAAATACCGTACACGTCAGCCGGACGTGCATCGGGAATTCGCCATGGGAGTTGCGCGAGCGCGCGGATCGCGATTGAATTAGTTGTCGCATTAACTTGGCATTAACTTGCAAATGCGCGATAAGTGGAGGGTAATTGTAGCGAGCGCTCCGCTCATTAGTTTCCCGGGATTATCTCGCTATGGGACATTCGAAGTGGCATGGCAACCCCGTCGAAGGCCGTCGGGGGAAACATATGGAGCGGCTTGTTTTGACTGGTGGTGGAGGAGCACGAAAGGGGAACTTTTCGGAGGAGCGTATGATGTCGGGGGCCTCGCTCCGACTCTCCCGCTCAGCGTGTGACATTTTGAGCGTGGCATTTTCTTATTAGCCATCGCTCTCCGCTCGGCCTCCGCCTCTCGTCTCCCATGCTGGTCGGCGCTGCTGGTGGGTCCTGATGCTGGCCAGAGGCTGGAAACTTGAAAGGCACGCGGAGAGGTTGGGCCCCGGCGAAAAACGTGGGCTCCGAAGAGAGAGCAGGCCTCCGCACCAGTGCATGGGGTTCTGCTCGACACGTGTACGCCCGTGCCCCTCACTCTCTCTCTCTCTCTCTCTTTCTCTCTCTCCCTTCGTGTACTCCCATAATAATGAGCGCGAGCAGCCCACCGTCTCTAAGTACGTACATCTGCTGGACACTTGGCCCTCACTTTTCCACGCATATTGCCGTTTCCCAAGTCCCGGCCGTGTGACTTGCCGATCGGCTTGCGAACTCTGACTCTGCCCTTCTCAGCCCAATTACATACACTTCTGTTCCAGTCCTTCGAGAAGTGCATTGTACATTTCATATCCACAGCTTTGCCCTACTCAGAATTACCATTCTCTATTTCATTGAATCACAATTGAGAGAATAATTATTGTATACTCAAGTCGACTTTTATATCAGGCTCCTAAACCCAACATCATTATCGCCGGCTTGATTCGTGGACATTGGCCGTGCAACAAGTCTGGCTCATCCGGCCAGTACTTTATCTATTTATTTTCTGCCCGCTTTCTTGGTACCGAGTTTTTATTAGCTCGCATAAAGATTGCTCTCGCATGTCGATCCGCTCCGGCTCACCTATCGCCCGGATTACACAATGTATTTTTATTACGATTAACTCATTGAACTCGATTATCGGCACCCCTCGACTCTTATTATACAGATACATAGGCAGGTTACTGAGCAGCTCGTTTATGAGCTGACCCGATGCAATCGGCACGTATTACTTCAGCTGTGGACTTTCTTTGGGAGGACGCGGGAAAAAGGGCGGCAGTGTCTCAGAAAAAGCTGCGGCTCTGCCGAATGCGCACGATCGGGGGTGAAACGTTCGCAAAGGCCATCTGGAAACTCTCGGACATTCGATGAAACGAAGAAGCTTTATGGACCACACGAAGGCAAGAGACACGTGTTGAGTGTTGAGTCGGATCGGCAAGTATAACTCGGCTTTAAAAGGCGGAACCACCCACTGAAGCCTCTTCCTTTCCGGTAATGGGCCGTAAAGTGTCGCCGGGCATTGGGACACCCACTTTCTCTCCAAGAACACACCCAATTCACTTAATTTTTGCTCTTCTTAACTAGTTACGCAATTAGCCGATAGTGCTTAAAGATACTTATTACGTGATACCAGAAGTTATTGACTGGTGTTACTTTAAGTGCGCAATGCCACAAGCATCTTAATGAAATCTACACTTGAAGGGCAAACCTACCGACCACCAAGTCCTTCACCAATAAACCAAGACTTTCCCATTGCGATGAAATATTTAAATGAATTCACTATTAATATATCCACTCAAATTGAGAATTCATACGTTTGAATGACTCCTCTAATTACTAGTTTGAACGGCAGACTGGTCCATTAGAGTAAAGGCGATAGCGGCGAGTGGAAGTTTGCGGCCGTAAAGAGGCGTGCTCGCAGCGGTTATGGTGATTGCGGAGGAACATATTCGATTTTCGAGTGGCTCGTGGAGCAAGGTGGATAATAAGGAGGTCGCGAGGACAGAAATTAGCAGGAGGCTGGGAGAGCACGTCCGAGGCAGGTAGTGGTCGGCTCATATCGGGGATCAGAAATCGATAGATCCGAGGCGGAGATCGTTCCTGGAATCGTAAAGGCCAAGGCAACGACATGCAGCCAGCCAGCCAGCCAGCCAGCCGGAGAGCCAGGTATATAGCGATACAGGTAAATGCACGCAGGTAAACCGGACGGACGGAGCCCGGGGGTAACGGAGACATAAGGTAGTTCCGTGGCCTCGCATTCGAAAAAGTCATCGTTATCGCGAGAGTACTTCTTCCATGCGTACTTCCATGCGTACGAGAGTACTTCTTCGCTCAAGGAGATATTAGCCGAGGCTCAATTGTCTCCCGCGGAAGCTCGAAATCATATTTCATTTCAAGATAGAAAGTCTAAAAGTGCAAGGAAGTCTGGGTCTCGTATTTTGGAGGAGGCACTCCAAGAATGGAATGACAAATTAAATCGAGTATAATCGATTGAGCAATCGGCCTGGTAAGTTGGATGTACAGTACAGTACGAAATGACCAGGGAAGATTGTGCTATCGACGGGCGCAAAGTGGAGTGCGCGTTGATGCGGCGATGAGTGAGTTATCGCAAGAAATTTTCGCGGAATCGTCATCTCATTAGTAAGAGCAGGGCTGCCAAGCCGTGAGTACATCAGGTTCTTAGTCGATGGTGCATCAATTTTTTATTCCCTCCCTCTTCTTGCCCGACTGTGCCGGTGACGCACACGGCATTGCCGATCGTTACGCGTAAGTGGCCTGTACACAAGGGACTATCACTTTCTTTCCTCCTCCTCTCTCCGTCTCTCTTTCTCCTTCTGACCAGCATTTCTTTCAGCGTCCGGCGCCACGTCGATCACACAACTTTCACATTTCGCATTAATTTCGTATTAACCGCGCGGCCGCCCGTTACATAAGCCACTCGCCACTTTTTTCCAGGGAACTCGAGGAACGGGAGAGATCTTCCTTTACGACTTCCTTGGAAATCTTTCGATCAGTTTGCTGATTGCCGATGTAATCAAAATAAATGATACGTCGAATAGTCGGCAAGTCAAAATTAGCCTTCCGCAGAAAAACTTGACGGATTCATATTTTCATCTAATAACTCTAAATTCGATCCCATGTGCAATACGATGAGTTTGTACACATTATCAAAATCATTATAAACTGATAAAGCTAATTAACTCACTCTTCGAATTTATAGTCGCCCAATATAAAAGCCCTGTCGACCAAACGAGACTCCAAAAAGTCAGTCTAATTGGAAAGAAGTGGCAGGTTTGAAAAATGACTCAGGCATCGCACGGTGGCTCTAGGACAAGTTTGCCTGACGAGGTGGCTAGGCGTCCGAACTCGAGGAGCAACAGGATCGCATTGTGTGCTCATGGCGTGGCGGCCTGTGCACCGAAAGGGTCACGCACATGCGTGGATAACGCAATGATAGTCGCGCCGGCACGTTCAAAGTGCAATGACTCGCGCCCGTTCGGAGTCAAGACGGGACGGGGCTCGACAGTGTGCATACACTATTCGCTGGATCATCGTCATGCCAGTTTTCCATGCGTTATACGCACATCGACCTCTCTTTCTCTCTCCCTCTCTCTCTCGCAGCTTCTGTTTACCCCGCACCTTATCTCCCAGTGCTCACACCACGCCGAGATTTTCCACCAGTCGAACGTGAATCATTTAGTGCCGCGGGAGATCGATCCTATCGAGAATCACGCCAGATACTCATTAGCGCGGAGTTGATTTGTGCTAATTATTGAATGTGAAATCTAATTTTGTTGGAAGGCCAGTACCATACATTGTTTCCGCTTTTGTAAAGAGGCGGCACTTTAAATAATGCCTGTTTTCAATGATTATCGGCGAGTCGTGCCGGTTTCGCTTGTTTAAAAGCTCGTTCGTCAGAAGCTGGCGGGGAATCTTGCTAAGATAGCACGAGTGTACCTGGTAAAGTGCGACTATGTTTCTTCGCCTTTATCGAGCGCGTACGTGCAAGGGGATACATTCTTTGGCTATTAATGAGACACTTGCGGTTATTGCCACTCGCACTAGTTAGCTTATCGCGCCAGCGCATGAAGCAAGTGCCGTCGCAGTGAAAAATGTCGCACAACACATTTGCTACTGCGAAGGGACGTGCAACATTATAATCCTCTTGGCAAACCCGTCTGACGTTCGTTGCTACTTACGGCCGAATAATTGAATTCAAATCGATACATTCACCGGAGATTACCCGGCGGTTTGCGAATCCGTCGAAGGAATCCCGTGAAAGGGATTCCACGCTTGTTACGTAAAAGCGGCAACATATCTCAGCGGACGCACGTTTTCACATTTTCAAAATTTAATGAGCCAGCGTGTAATTTGCTCCAAGTACACGTGTTCGTGTATCATAAACGGAGGTAAAAGACCGCGTGGAGCGGGAAACTTTCACCGATTGACTTTCCCTGATACCAAATGATTTTGCTCCTGTCAGCGGGACATCTCGAGAGCACCTGGTCCATATATTCTTAAATCATTTACTACTCTTTAAAGCACCAACACAAATTCCTCACGATCCACGTAACCGAACAAAACTATTCTATTGCATTTCTCGCTTGAGGGAATGGGAAATTCGATGACATTAGCATTATGCTATATGCGCTCTATGCTGATATGCGAACCGTTACTGCATACATCGAGATCGCACTGGAAAACCGTGGCCAGCAGAATCCGAGAGAGTTCAGATCTCGGATAAATCGACGGCTGACGTCAAGCGTGTGAGTTGACGCGTTGCGAAGGAGGCTGCTCATGAATTATGCCCTTGCAAATCGTGAGGAAGGTTTGAGACGTATGTTACATGCGTCCAGCGACATGATCCAAACACATATGTATCAGCGTTCCCTCGAACCCCGTCACTTCCCCGGCGAAATTACAAAAACCCAAACCATAAGAAATGTATTACACTCGAGGTCCAGGAACTTGGCGCATTTGACGAAGCAATTGGACTTGGAAGAAATGTCTCGCTCTCCAGGATTTCGTTGCCGCCCGACGTAACTTCCGAGCGCGTTCCCGAGGTCTGGCAGAGTTTCCTGGAAATTTCCACGGCTATCACTCGCGCTCTGTGACAGCATTTATCGCCGGCAGTATATCTATACGACTTGAAGAAGCCACGCCAGGCTTGGTTGACGATGCGAGCAAGTCGGAAACACGGAGTCATCGGCCCAGGTTCAGCCTGTCTGCGGTTCGGTCTAATTAAGTCGGTGATAAGCCACTAATTGTACGAAGCCTTCTTTGCGCGTAGACCTCCTCCAGTCGAGCACTTACATCCGGTAAAATTCCCATTCTCATATCTCAATCCCAGTAATATTGTAGCAATTATTGCCCAACCTCCGACTAGCTATTGTTAATTCCTTTCTTTCCGGCTTCAAATAAAACTATCATCTCAACTATGCTGTTCACTACTTCCACTCCCGCAGCCGTTAGATGATTAAAATACATCGAACTCCACTCGGCCGCCAGCTAATCCCGAGATTATCTATTCCTGATTCGAGAGAGGCGAGCGAGCGGCGAAGTGCGAAGCGGAAATACCGAAAATTGGACGCGTCGCCGGCGAGGGATCATCGTCACCTCAGACAATGACAATAGAAGGGGCGCGTGTACACACGGGCGTGTCCGGTCTTTCCGCAGGCTAAAAACAGTCGCGAACCCAAATGGGAGGGAATATAATAGGAAGGAAGGATTAGAATGAGCAGTTGGAGCGACGCGCTAATTATTAATACAAAGGATCGGCTAGTCGGGCGGTTATGGCGGCCTATTTTAATCCGGGAGGTCTGTTTTCGCCGCTGCTTTTCGGCCACTTCCGCTCCTGAATTAGAAGCGCCAATAAACGAGGGCCCTCCACAGAGGCCTTGTTGTTTGACCAAGTGCACGCCAGCCTCCCGGTGCGGCCACCACTTCCAAATACCGGGAACTACGCCATGAAAAACTCGAGAACGAGAGCCTACCCTATCATGTAAATTAGGAATTCCTTTCAGCTCTCGCACCAATTTTTCTAACCATCGCTCCATTCACTACTAAATTCCCGCTGGGTCTCGCTTATTCGGCGGTTGCTTACTAAAAATAGAACTCAAGAAAATGCAAAGCCTCGAGTTATTAATGATTGTGTTCCTCGCCTTGCCATTGATCGACTTCGAGTTCTCCACCAAAAGAAATACATACTTACCGCCGAACTTCTTCTGAGTCATTCTGCTCATTTATACCTCTCCTCAACTTCGTATTGCAAACAAAACATCTTTCCCTATGTTTGTACTATTACGCTCTAACAGTAATTATAAAGGTTTGATTCCGAGAGCTTTAAAGAAATAAACTCGGCTAAACGCTAACTCTTAGTTCTTGTTCGATCTCCATCGGAACCCGCGAGACTGAATCCTCGCTCCATCCACAATTAACACCAGAACAACCAAACTCATCGGAATGATCGATTCCAGATTTCTGCTTGGTCGAAATGGCAGAGCACCTTTTATCGGATTTTCCTTTCTCAATGTTCTCTACACGATATCTCAATACAGGAAATCAATATTGTTTATTTGACTCTTGTTGCAATTTCGATATGACTAACAGAGTGCTTAGGGAGCGAGAACGCGTCATTTGCTGGCGGTTTCTCGAGGAGAGCGTGCTTTTTACGGAAGAAAGACGCAGGTCGCTACGGGTGCCAAGACAAATTGGAAAGGTGGGGCAGCATCCGGTGGAACTCGGTCCAGCGGGGGAGCAGCGGCTCCGCGGCTCGCAGCTGCAAGTGCATCTAAGCAAACGACTGCACGTATGCGCGGCTACACCCGCTCGATTTAATACTGAACTCATGCGAGAGTCCGTGCACACGCAGTCATTGTTTTGCGGTCTCGCTCGGGAGATTAATGAGTTGGGCGATATCGAAGCCCGCCTTCGTAGCATACAAGCCAATCGGGACTTTTTTCATCGGCGCCGGGCAATCGCTCGCTCGCCCGCCTAACGACACTGCGCTCCAAAGAATCCTCTTTCAATCGCTCGTACCGATTATTACTGACCCACTCGTAAATCCGGGCACGCGTTAACAGAGCCAACTGGTAATTAAGCTTGACTCTCGCTATGCTCCATTATGACGGCCGAGCCATTCCTGTTCCCGTGTTAAGTATAACGGCGATAATGAGCGCATTATCTTCAATGATTAGTCCTTGATGAAAGCGTTCTTTCACATCGAGCGCGCTGTATTCTATATCGCTTGGCTTCGTGCCGGCTACTTTTACTCGCGTATCCATTAGCTCTTACTCGTCAAGACTTTATGGTAAACGGTTTGTTTTTATTGGGAATCCTCCATGTCTAATGCTCTAGTCCAGAGTACCTGATCAACTTGAATGAATTCTTGTAACTCCTTTCGATTGAGAGTGTCGAGTAGGAGCTGTTGCGTCCTCCGTGCGAGTTTTGTCCGGCCAAAGATGACATTGACCTAAAGACTGCGAGTGCTAATTGCACGGTGATGCTAGCGCGCTAGACGTTCCTTGTTAACGCAAATCGTTTCTCAGGCCTTCGAGCGATTTTATCGCCGTCCGTTTTGCAATAACATTCTCTACATTGCAGAACTCGAGGGGCAGCGTATGTGTGCGTGTGGATACGTGGCGGCCGTTTACCTGGTTTCGTGCGGGGATGCAATCATCATGACACTATTATATCTCGCTTTATTAGGTTCCCGTGCGAGGAGACGCGGGATCTAAAGGTCTCGGGGATAATGCCAGCCAGAGGCATTCAGCTTGCGATGAAGTCATATTCTTGCGAGTCCGTGCGACTCTCCATTGAAACTTGCGCACACACTTTGTGTTTCACTGACTCTGCCCGTGCGTGCCTCGGCGCTCAAGCGAGCGCGACGCAAAGAACGACGCCTTTGAGAGCCGGCGTCCTGCACGGCTAGTTGACTTTCGGGCAAATGTTTTCGAGCGGCTTTCCACGGCCTGGCTTTTCCGCACACGCATTCGCGTCGTCATCGTATATGTTGCCGCGGCGAAGAAAAGAGTGGCTGGAAACGCCGTGCAGGTTCGTATGCCGGTGTCTCGAGCGATACCAATCTCGCGGAGCTCGCGCACCGATATATTCCTGCCTTCGCTCCAATTCTCAGCGGCCGCACTCAAGCATAGCAAATTTTAATCGCTCTCTGTCTCGGCATTCGTAATTCACTTCGGCTTCCACTCCGCTTAACACGCTGACTGGCAAGCGACTTTTCTGCGCGCCCCACTCGTCCGGTGCTTTTTTCAAACGGCATTTTCTACTGCCGCTACTTGTTTCGCTGACTATTCACTCGTTCTTCTACTATTTAGAGTAACAGGAATCTTCGCTCGAGGTCCGGGTCGAAGAGTGAGCTGCTAGGTCAAGAATGACAATTTCAGCTGGGACGGAAGAATTGAAGAGTGAAGTGGTGCAATTTTGTGACGAAGGAGGATGGATGGATGGATATAGTGGGATCGTGAAAGCAAGGAGGCTTGGGTCCTTGAGGAAGGTTAAGACCCTTATGGTTGTGACTGTTGAATGTTATGGTTGGCGGTGCATGCCTCGGAGGTACAATGTCCACTCACGCGTACTTTCTGGGCACGGCCGATGAAGAAAGCCTGCAGAACGAGATCGGCGAGGGGAGGGGGGCCTTGTTCTTATGCGACATTCAAGTCGAGAAGACCCTTGGTATCGGGCCCGATCGTTCTCCTCTCGACCTCTTTTTTTACTCCTCTCCTTCGCGAGCTTCACCTTGCATACATCCTCCGCAACGCTCTGACTTCAATTACAACGGCGAGACCAGTCCTCCGCTAGCTATCATTTTATCCCAGTCTTCGACCTCGAAATCCGATGCCGATAGTTCAACCTGCGAGCCTTCTTGCTCGGGGAAGAGCCAATTTCGCCGTCACACCTTCCACCTCAGGGTTCGTGGGGTGGAAAAGTGAAGAGGAAGATCCTTTTGTAATTCATTACAACTATTATTATCAAGTACTTAGTCATCTGCTCCTTGTTAACAATAGGAGGTGGAACATCGAAATTGGCGTAAAATAAAATGCGGACGAAAGTGCCTTGTGGATCTTTGCAAGGTTCTAGGTTCATTTAACGAGATCCGCAAGCTTTGACAATAAAATACTGTCACTGACATATTTCTCGTATCGTACAATTCAAAGTATCACCGAGTTTCAGTGGATGTTACGCCACTGCACTCTCTGCATGGGATTACAATAAACTTATACCGTCGATGGCGTCTGTTATCGGGTGGATACTGACGGGACCTCCGTCACCGGGCAGGCCCGTTCCTTCCGTTCCTTCATTCGAAGCCCTCGCCGCTCCTCCACCGCGCTTCACACGCGAGCCAGCACCGGTGCGTGTGCAAGGCGACTTTCGCTCTTTAAAAAGTCAAATGTGTGCCACGAATTTGGAGTAGAAAAAGCCGAGGAGCGCGCCTTTATACAAAGCTTGAATGATGCGTGCTCGAAGGATATGGGTTAACGCCGCGGCAATTACATATGGATGAAAGCCGGGGGGTAAACGACCGATCGATCCAACGGATTTCATTGATCGTTTATCCCAGCATTCATACTCTCTTGCCCCTGAGGAATTCCTCTTGGGTATATGTATGTATTCCCTTGCCATTCAACCGACTTTTAACTCGTTGATCCTTCGCAATTCAAGATATGTATTGAGAGTGCTTAGACTTGTATGAGAAAATAAGACTTATTTTGACGCGAGAGAGACAAGAAATGAATTGGAATACTTGTTGCTGTTAAGACGAGGGTGCGTGATAGCGCGCCCGATTATTTTGCCGAGGCGAGTATTGCTCGCTTATTTGCGGTGATCTTCTCAGAAGGAATAAATATCGTGGTAAGTTGACGTCACTGTAAATCAATCCGTCACCGTGCCTCCCGGCTGATATTGAAGTTATCGCGAGGCGAAAATATAAACAGCCGAGACTACGTGCTGCTAGGCATATATTGCCTGCATATCAGAGTGCAAGGGGTCACCAAACAACATCAACAGTCAGAAGAAAACGACGCCTTCCGAAATGCACGTATTACACCGGAGCTCGTAATCGGCTCGTATCGTGTCACGTAACATAAATCTCCATTCCCAATCAAATACAAGTCAAGGAAGAACAACGGCTGCCGGAAAGTAAACCTCGCCAATAAAAACACGTTGCCAAAAGTGACGATCTTTCCTGCAACGTGTCCATAATAAAATTCGCGATCAAGAGCAACTCTGTAAAGAACTGACGAGTCGGTTAATAGCGAAAACCAAATGTCTAATTTGTCTCATTAGAGGATAGAAGGATACGCTGCGGTATGGCGATAAGAGTGGCGGAGTGCAGCGCAATAATGAGTGCCGAGTGCCGACAAGGATGCCGAAGGAAATCCTTTTCGATGGAGGCCGATAGGACTTCCTCAGCGAGCCGGAAAACTGCGGCCGCCTTAGAGGTGGAAATGAATGGGAAACTAAGGCCCGCTGCGCGGAAAAGAAACAGCCGGCTATAAAAGGCCGACGGGTAATTACTGTCTGTGAGTGTGTGTACTTGCCTTCTGTTCATCCTCCGTTTTGTAATAGCGTAACGTCTCGATTGTCAGCGAGCACATCCGGGTGTAGTCTGAAACAGTTGGCAAAATGCAAATTTCATATAATAATATCTTTCATGACAAACCCAAAATCTATCATTATTTCTCCTTGATTAAATTCTACTTTATCATATCTTTACTCCAAAACGTCCACAGAACTATTTCGCATAGTCTCCTTCAATTCAAAACTGAAAAATATTGTTCGATCGAAACAATGGAACGCAAGGGGTCGAGCGTGGAATTCCGGGGCGATTACACCTCCTCACCTTCGAGTAAGGTCCACCTGACCTGCTTCCTCGCTAATTTCACACTCCCGTAATAAGATCTTTATCGGGGGGCCGTTCGAACACCCCATTATCTCGGATCGATCGTTCACGATTAACCATAGCTAGTTTCCTCCGGATAAACTGCGCTCGAGCAGCGGAGCAGCGAGCTCCAAAAGATCCTGCGCCACAATAGATTAGACTTGTGGGAGCATTAGCATGTAGGTATTAAAGTGTTATATTATCGGGCGGACTCTAATGGTGCCCTAAAGTTTTTCCTGCTCACTGGAGCAGCGAGTCGAGCTCTCGTCTTCGAGTGGCCCGCGCGGGCCCCGGTGTGTAAAGTGAATCCAGTTGGAAACACGAGGCCCAACTGTTTTCCCGTTAGCCAGGCCCGAAACTCGGATTTCCCGGGGACGGCAATTAACGAGGGTTTTCGGGGCCGAAATTGTCACGCATCAGTTGCCGGCGCAATCGAGCCCTTCTTCCAAATGCCCGCCAGGGTCGCTAGGCTTTTGATTTTATGAGGCTCTCGTTTCACGAACTGTCAGCCGGCGAACACTGATATTTACTGCTTCAAGACCGTAAGAATAATAGGACTACTGATTCGATTACTGCGCCCCATTAGATGGAAGGCACCATTGTCTCAGAAGAGAGTGTACCAAAGTTAATTGCTAATTGGGGAGTCGTCCAAGAGTAATAATGATCGCTTAAGTTCTCAGCCTCACGGGAAATTTAGTACTCATTAAGAAGTTGATGTTGGGAAACCAGTAACCATGTGGATTAATTTTCAACATCATTTTATAGTATATATATGTTTATGGTTAAGTCCTACTGTAAGAACAGCTAATAGGTATGTATGTACTCCAAACAGTTCGATCTGTCGATGAGCCTCAATCCTAATTGAAGGCGTATTTGACGTACCGCGGCTATAAGTCAGGGATCGCATCGACCTGTGACCCCGTAACGGCCTTCCGAGGGTCCTTTTTTTCGCGAGCCACATGTGAAAACAGGCCTGCACACCCCCGTAGACGTTGCAGGTCCTCCAACGGTCGGGGGCAGGGTACGTTGCGGTCGTGGGAAAGACGCTCGGAGCCTTGGAATCTTTTGTAGGGGCAGACGTACACCCGTCACGGGCAAAGGACACTGAATCTCCCAAGATTAATACGATTTTTATACTCCCGAATCGCGCACACTCTACCCATATCTGCTTTCCTCCACTGTACCGTTATTTCCTGGCAGATTCCTACCCAATTTCCCTGGCCCTTCACGGGGAACACGGCGAGGAAGGTTGGTCAATAATTTCCCAGCTAGCTTGTGTACATGTGCGTCGCATCCCCGAGAAGCTTCGGATTCGAACCACCACATGGGCGTAGAAGCCCAGACATTTTTCATGCCTTTTTTCCTGTAGGCGACTCCCTTCGTAGCAAACAGGAGCGACAGGGTTTTTTCTTCTTGACTTTACGCAAGAAGCGACGCACTTGTTTTGAGAGGGTGTGGCGTATCCGAATTTACGTAATCGATTATATCATTATCCATAAACATCAGGAATAATATCAATCGGTACGTCCACTTATTATCTTATCTTCGAGCAATATTTTGGATTTTCTTGGTCACAACGTTTGGATCTAGCGAGGTAAGTACTTGGTAAGAAAGTGGAGCGGGCAGTGATAATTCGTCGGAAGAGATATCATATCTGCCATTATGGAATTGCCTGATAGACGGGTGGATCTTGGAGAACGGTTCCCGAGGGCTGACTCAAGAATAGTCGCTCCGACTGGTACTTCTCCCACAGACTACCCCGAAGGGACAATCGTCTTCTAAATCAGAGTATAGAATTCCGGGACCTTTTACGCCAGTGTGCGGGCCCAGTGAGGGTTCGTAGGAGCCACCACCTGCGTCTTTCGTCCCCGGATCAGGAGCGGGCGGCCGGTCGGGGGTGCGGCCGACGACAAAAAAGTCCGAGAGATAGACGAGAGGGAGAGGAGCCGCTCCATTCGAGAAGAGAGATAGCGCGAGGCACACACACGCCGGCCTCCTCGAGCCCTTGAAAAGGGAGGGTCGCATCCGAGAGGGGGTCAGGACCCCGAGAAAGTCCCATTTCCAAGGGGCTGAACACGCATCGTCGATGACGCGCCTAACACATCTAGTCCCCCGGCTTTCTTTCAGACACCTGTGTGCACGAGACCTGTTCCCCCAACTCCAGCACACACGCGCACACACGCGTCTGTTTATTTATCCTCGGGGGTTGGATCACGCAGTCTACCTGTGTACAACGTTTCTCAGCTCAGAAAAACTACCCTCTCCGAGTCTAGGGTTTTCTTTAAATACAAATATCATTTATAGTCCTAGCTCATTTCTTCCCACGAATAACCCAAATTTTCCTACTAGAAGTCAAAATTTCGAAAGATTGAAAAATCGCCTCTTCGATATCTTTTCTCTTTTCTCTCCCGTGCCAATGTAAATGCTAGATTCCCGACGGTAAATCAGTTTTACTTTCTCGCGGTTTAATGAGTCAACCACGCATGCTCGTGTGAGAACGCATGCACCTCCACTTTTCCGGGGTGGGAATTGATGCGGCCAAACGGCGTGACGAAATTTATGAATGCCCCTTCGAGCGAGGAAAATCGTGGAGCGTGCAGGGGTGAAAACGTCGCTCGGGTGTAGCGACGAGTAACTCTCTCACAAAATCAGCCAGCCGACCAACCAACCAGGCCGTTGCCCCTCGTAATTATTCTTCGGAGATTCTTTCACGGCTCCCTCGACCTGACACTTAACTTATGGCACTTAACAGCCATGCGTTCCTCATATGCTTTTAATGTCACGGAAAGAGCGATTGAAGACCTCGCTTGCTCATGTCGCATCTTGCGATAAGTTCTCATTAGCCTCGCAAGAATCGGACTTGGAATGTCTTCCCGACTCGGGGAAAAAATAACTTTTAATTAGTTCAGACAATTGCACTAATTCCCTGAAAAATTAATTAATTGCACCGTCAATATTAAAGATCGTATGTGAGCTTTGCACTTTGCAAGATATTTGTATTTTAGGTTTGAAGCCTCTTTCGATCCCTGAGAAAAGCAAATACATTTCTAAATGCCGGTGATTTCGCTGCATATGCGTCGTCCTTTGAGCCAAAGCACCGAAAGGACAAGATTCTCCTTTAGAAAGCTAGCTTTGTGATGGAATAAGAGGTGTAGGGGTGATTGAAGAGACCGTTGGCAGGGACAGGTATCAATTTTTCCACCCTTATGGTCCCACACTCTCCCCGTGCACCCTCCCTTTCACCTCAGCGTGCCGCTGAAAAGTTCCGTAATGCCGATCGACCGCGATTTCACCATCACCCCCGAATAACTATGCACACGACCGGTGCACAGGTTGCAGAGGTACACAGGTGTCCCATTGAAATGAATGACAACGCTACGGTGGATTACGTGTGAAATATTACGGCTCCTTCCCGTGCAGCTCGAGTGCCCTGAGAAATGGGGTGTGTTTGTGTCCCCCTATGGAAGGGGGTGCACTGCCCTGAAAATGCTATTTTATAAATCTGGCTGAGTAAAAGTATAATCGTTTCTCATACTTCCCTTATTTGTAATTCTATTAATAAGATCAGAAATTGGTTTAACATATGCTTTTTTAACTTGGTACTCTCAAACCCGAAATATTTGGATTCACTAAACAAAATCTGAAAAATTAATATAGAATTCATTAGATTAACAAGCTTGTCTAAGAAATGGACTTGATGTTACCGTTCGGTATAATTAGAAGAGTGTAATAAGCAAATCTCAACTCATAGTGAGGAAAGCATACAGGAGAGTGTGGAGGATCGAGAAAGTCGATTGGGATTGGTGGGGGGCGCGTATCCCCCTGGTCAGCGGTGGTGTCAAGCAGCCTTATCAATCACGCTCAAACAGCCGGGAGAAATATTGTCGGCGGATAAGATAAAAAGAGCAAAAATAAACGGCAGATAAGCAGCGAGCATTCCCGGCGACCGTTTGAGCCCCGCTTCGTTCCCAGCTCCAATTGAATCGCACACCGCGCGCCCGCCGCGCCGTGCCATTGCGCCCCATCGAAAATCAATCAATGTGCATCATTCGGCCGCCGCACGATCCGGAGTTCACGACCTGTCTGCGATCACGATCTCCAGATGTAAATATCTCTCGACGCCGTGCGCATTGAATCCGGCGACATCCGCCAGATTTTACCAGCCGGCCTTCTCGATTTCGGGGCGTGCAAATGTTTATCAGTAATGTTGGGCCGCGATTGCAAACACGCTTTGGAGGAACAGTTTAAAAAGGAAGGAGAATTATGCTATCGTGATAAGTAAGATGCTTGTCGGGAGTAAGGTAAAGAAGCGTCGAGGGGGGAGGGAGGGATCGAGCCGTAAAAAGGAGTGTATCTCCAATCAGAGATTTAAGTGGAGGATCAACCCGGCTCGGGTTCAGGTAGAGTCGCCCGTTAGAAGATACTTTTTTACAAATCCGAAATTACGTTTCCCCGGCGGCAGTTTGAGCGGGAAATTATGCTCCGAGATCCCCGAGGAACCGGTCTGCGTTTTCGAGGATACGTGCAGGACGCCTTCACTTCCAGGAGAGCCAGTTATATGGTTCCGGAAATTATACGCATTTCATTCTCTCCCAGAATCGGAGAAGGCGAGCGCGCCTTCTCTGCCGCGAGGACTTCGTTTTCCCTTCCCGCTCGACGGCACTCGAGTCATGCCAGCCAAAGGAACACGCGTGCACACACGAAAGGAGCCGGAGCACTTTCTCCACCTTGAATTCTCGCTCGCGATCGCCCGACAACGAAAGTCGGAAGCGAATCGTAGGAGTTTCTAATTTCGACTTGACCTTCGAGAAGTGGGTTAAATCATAACGCGCGACGAGCCTCCCATTCCCTACGCACTACTTCCGCCACTACTCTCACGCTCTTTCGCCGATGACGCCCCAATAACTCAACCCAATCTCATCACTGCCGCCAATTCTTTTCATTTCCATTCCACAACTGTCAACCTAACAAAAACATAACACGTAATACTAATAAAAACATCTCGTACGTGGTCTGAAATTCATTTAATTAATTCTTCGAGGAGCATATTTCCTTGACGATTATTCCTCCGTGGACTGGTCCAAAACTGAGTATAAATTCATTACGACGTATAAACGTGTCCGCGTTAATAGTCGGCTATAAATTAGTCTACAATCAATACAGGAAGAGTCTGATCGCGCGGCGGTCTCAGCGAGAGCCGCGGCTTTCTCAAGCTGGATTCGACAGTGAAATCTACGTCTTCTTCAGCGTAATCTCCCTGGGCAAATGATCCCTCGCACTCGCTTATCCGTGGCGCGCTGTGAGCACACGAGTTGCCAGTATAAAGATAGTGGGGCTTGATAAAAGCCATCTCGGTCCCTCTGCGCCGTCGACACGTGAGTTTCTTAATCGCACGTAGACACCGCCCGTTTGTTTACGGCGCTCGCCTCTTTACGACTCGACTTCGCCAGACTCGCGTGCACTTGCTTTATTCAAACAATGCGCGCCAATCCTAGATTCCAACTGCTTTCGTCGGCCAAACATGAAAAATACACTAACTAATAGACAACTTAATGAATTCATGTGTAATCAAATTACTTCCCTGGCTCTAAAGTAGAGCCATGAGCAACTATGTAGTCAGTGAATCAAAACATAGGGTCCTATTGAGTACGAGAATCTAAGGGAACCTTCTGGGAGTAGATTAAAGGCTGCTGCAGTTACATCCATAATGAATAGCATTCAATTAATAGCGGACGATTTTTTCAATGTCTAGCACTGCGATTTACAGGGTTCCTGTATGCATATGGTGCATATGCTGCCAAGGCCTTGAAAGCTAAAGGAGTAAATAACTACAGCCTTGGTATTACTCCTGTTTTACGTGTAGCAATTAAGGTGCGAGACAGGTGAGGAGATACGTCGTGTCATTAAAGCAAAGGGGCCCTGATTCGCGCAGCAGTAATGATTCCGAGCGCGCTGGCGGCCACGTGAGTCTCTCAATCACGCGTTGTCCGCTTTGTTTACGAGGTCCGCCTTTACGAGTCCGCCAGTGCGGCACGTGAGCCGCCCAACTCTTCTCACAGAGTTGCGTTTAATTCGATGCACACTCCGGTGGCAGAGAGAGCGAGAGAGAGAGAAAGAGAGAAAGAGAGAGCGCGCGCGTGTGCCCACCCCCGGCGAGCGCGACTCTAACGAGGACAGATTTAGGACACAATAAATCTGGCCCATCTTCCCTCCCACTTTTCCGCCGGAAAGCGCCAAGGATTGAAATACAGCCGACGCTGTATTTCAACGCGACGGCGCTGCACCGACGCTCGGCGTCATCCCTTACGCGGAGATTACTCTCGCCTTTACGGCGATCGGCCGACTGAATTATCGCGCTACATTGTCGAGATAAGTGCATCGGTACATTCGTGTTAACGCTTGTCCCCTCGAGCAGGACCTCGCACTCCCTCACTTTATGGTTCAAGGGGTGGAGGCGACATTTCTGCGCCGGAAATTCACCCCCGCGAGACGCGTCGCTTGAGCACCCGGGGAATTTTAAGTATGTGGTGCATAATCGTGTAGTTGAAAGTTGGATTCGACATTCAGGTGGTATTGGAGAGTCCGGAGAACTCCGACGCAACTGCATATAACTGTTGTTGATTTTCGCTGGAAAGAAAGCGTCGGGCATCCCGCTTATGTGCGCAGTGTTCGTTTTATCCTGTATTTATGGCGTGGAGGAAGCCGGTAGAAGCCCCGGAGAATCGAGTGGTCGCCGCGCGAGAACAATCGCGATTTATCGAATTCGGGGCTGCATTCGATATTCCGGGGCGAGAGCCCGATACCCGCGGCAGATATCGGACTCCGGGACGGCGACCGTTAATTCGTGCGGCCTGCACGAACAATACCCCCGCCGGATTCCCAATACACGTGTGCACATACGTGTTGATATTTCTGGTGTCGGGGCGAGCGCGCGCGGTCTGCGACGAATTCAGTCGGGCGACAGTATAATGCGCGTGGAACGGTATACGGAGGGCTGCGGGCCCGTCTTAACACACTTGTACTCCTGCCGGAAGAGAAACTTTATCAAGTACCTATGCCCGTCGTACCTTCTCTCCCGGCCGCGACACGCCGGGACGGACTTGCCGTCTCGCCGTCACCGGGACACGGAATTCGCGCGGCCCTTTTGCGGAGTTACACGCGCGCACCTACGCTCTCTGCGCCAAAGCACACGTGCTGACCAGGGCTCTCGCGTCGAGGCCCCGTCGCGAGTAAAATTCGAGATTCGAGCTCCAAGGGAGATTCGGGTTTCGACATCTTTGACGGAGGAAATTGGACGAGGCAATGCAATCCGTCTGGAATCCCCCGCGGAAATCTGACTTTTCGATCGGGACGGCTCGAAGCATCGTCGCCGAGAAATCCGAGTAGCGAATGCAGCGGAAATGAGAACCAGTTAATGTTACGCGCGTACACCCTGCACATTCGATTACACGCGCTGAGAGGCAAAGTGAAAAAGGAAGCGGCAGAGGATTGACGGTCAATTGAGAGCTGGGGCTAGGAATCGATCGAGAACAATTAATGGGCTGTTTCTCACTCCATAAGGGAAACCCGCGCGAACCAGTGAAAAGAATCCCTGGTTGCGAGCTGTAATCGTTGCTAGTGACCGCGAACAGCACTCGAGTCGTTCAACCAAAATAGACTACAGGCAATAAAGGCGAAAAAAGAAATAGGACACTTAAAGCGTCGGCGGCTCTCGAAGAGTCCTGGATGCCGATATGTCGAGTGACCGGCGCGTCTCCTATTTCAAGGATCAATAAATGCTCGATCGCCGCTGCCTATCCGATTACTTGGACATTTACTCCAATACGCCTCGCGTTCCATTGATCAGGATCAATAAAAAGCGACGATTCTCCGATAACAGTAGCTGAGTGAGCTTCACGTCCTATTGATCAGTGTCAATAGAGAGCAAAGAGCAACCGCAGAGAGAGAGAGAGAGAGAGAGAGAGAGAGAGAGAGGGGGGACCGGTGGTGTCACCGTGTGTCCTGGATGTTCTTGACTCTCGATTCAAGTCCCCCTCCCCCCTGCCGCAGCCCCCTACTACTTTGCTCGAGCGAAGAGAAACAGAGGAGAAGAGCGAGAGCGTGGTCCAGCGTCGGCCATATTGAAGGCCTGACCTTGAAGGGATAAAAAATCTTCCCTGAGATGTCTCGAGGGCCTCCAAGCCACTTTCCCTCTTCGTCGGGCGCGCTGGCCGGCGACCAATTCGATCCTCTCGCCATCCTCCTTCCTTTCGAGGCTTTCCACTCCCTCAATTAGTCACTTCCTTCTCCTCCAGCTTCTTTTTCGACGTCTCAACCTCCTCCGACTCCCTCCTTCGCCACCTTCCGATGTACACACTCGCTCCCTCGTCCTTCCACTCTTCTAGGACTGGGCCCGCCGCGCAGCGTCCTCTCCACTCTGCGCCCCGAGCGACCGAATCTTTCTTGCTCCTCTTGTGCCTCTTGTTACTCCCTTCGACGAATGTTGCCTTCCACGGCCCGCACTTTCTTCCTTCCACCACTCGGGCCCCGGGCCCCCCCTCTCGTTCCCGCTCTCGCTCCGTCCTCCTCGCATATGAAGAAGGAGTGCCGGCCTCGCTTGAACCTCGGCCGAACCCCGACTTGTTCCTCTCTTTCTCTCGCTCCCGCTGGCATTAAGTTCGGTCCACACATGCCCGGCTCACTCGGCGCACAATTTGTCAAGGGTACAGGCGCAGCTCTTCTGTAGACGCTTTACTCGCCTCCTCGCTCTCTTCTCTCGAGATCGACAGCGCTTTTCGAGGGCTCGCATTGTGTGTCAACAATGTGCCTTCCTGATTGTTGCATAGTTGGCGGGAAGGGGGGAGGGGGCACGTATGTTCGGGCAATTGTAAGGAGCAATTAGGGATAATGTTATACTAGCTGCCAGCTTTTCATGCGAGGGCCTTTGTCTCAGAGGTCGTACGAGTATCTATACGCTTGGGGAGTATGATTAACTTAATTCCTGTGGGGAGCGGAGTCAGACTACGGCCTTTCCTTTCGTTTCCTTCGGATTGAAGAAGAGGCAGAGCCGGTTCACTCCTATCTGATGTGGCTTTCTGCCTGCACTGATTCCTTCTTTCGTTCACATTTACACAATAGATGCCCCCTCCCCCTTTCCCTCTCGTTCCCGAGTGTCCCGTTATCTTTCTACCTCAATCTCCTCCTTAAAACTTGCTATCCGGAACCTTATCGTCTGGCAAGTACTCTTCCCTTTCGTCGACCAGGCCTTTCCCAACTTGTTCCTGAGAATGTAGATATAGCATTTGGAACAGTCGTCTCTCCGACTGGGGAATATTACGTTTATAGAAGGGAACACCTGATCAACTATCATCGAGGCATGTGTGCATCTGGCCTAACGATTTTTATTCTCCTCTCTCCTTCAGGCTTCTCTCTTCATCTCGGGCTAGCCTCTGGCCCCCCTATCTCTCTCTCCCTCTCTCGCTCGCTCGCTCTCTGGAAGTCCTTCTCGTAGAACCTCTGTTTTCTTCCTTCGTGGTTCCTCAAGTGTGTTCACGATGGTCCCCTGTCTTCCTTAGTAGGATGGATAGTCCGGTCTCCCTCGGTCGCCGAGAGAGCGAGATATCCCCTCTCTCTCTCTCTCCTCGTCGACGGGCGAAGCCAGCCGGACGAGGAGAAGCACACACACGGGCGACAGGCGCTCTTTCTCGCAGCAGCCACCACCAGCAGCAGCAGCAACATGCGTGAGCGCCGGTGGCTCGGTGTGCGTAGGATTATATCAATTTCTCTGCAATAACAGAACGATACGAGCGGGTACAGCTGGCTCCAAAATTACAGCGGCGAGTACGAGGACTGGCCGAGCCGAGCGTCCGCTCTCCGAGCTGGCTCTCTTCGAAACTGGTTTCTCGAGCGGCGAGCGTAGGAAATGGGGAATGGGCTTTGCCATTCATTTTTTCAAACTGATGGCGTCGCGTGAAAAATAGCCGCCTCCCCTCGCTCCCCTCGGTGTAAGGACGCTTCCGTCACCGCTCGGAGAATACTCGTGATTTTCGACTGGATTTATAAGATTTGTTCTTTAATGATCGGAGACCGATCATTAAGGGATTCCTTGCCAGAGTTGAATTCCTTGAATTCGTAATCGCCCGGAAAGATGGACTTCGGTTATACCAAGAGCGGATTCTACCTTGGATTGGATTTACCCTCGGAATTGGGAGGTTTCATTTCGGCGGAGATACAGCGGCTAATTAAGGACACTGTTCGGTAATTAACGACAGGCGGCGATTATTAATCGCAGCGCACGATCGCGCAATCGAGGAAACGGGGGAAAAAGTGGGATAGTTGGTTCGAGGGAGACGAGAGTGCAGGGGAGACAGAGTGTACGTTAAGCTTGTAATTAAGGTCGACAGAGGACAAGGTGGATTGGCAAAGAGTTGTTTGCACGAGCTATTAACTTGCTGCGGGCGCAGTGCCACACACGACATTGATCTCGCCAATGGTTCGCTATTGGCAATGCGCCGACTATGTAGTCCGAATTAATTTTCCCGCTCTCGAGGAATCACCTTCGCACCTGGCGCGCCTTCTCGAATTCATAACAATCCTGCTCCGCACATGCAAAGGGCGACGGCGGCACACTACGTGCGATTCTAGCCGAGCAGAACCAGTTGTTGATATTGTGGACTAACGATCGCCAATTAAAACTCACACTCTCCGAGCGAGCGGGCGAGCACGTGCAGTGACTTTCCGGCGGGTGTTTTGCAGTTCTTGCTGCGTGATGCAGTTCTAGTATCTCGCGGGGCCGCTCGTGATTAACTTGTAATTGGCGGGCGAGCGCATGAAATATCGAATGTTAATACTACAGTCGAGCGATGAAAGGAATAAAGCGAGCGGAAGACCGCAGCCACTTGTCCCCTTTGTCGCTGGATGTCCAGGGACGTCAGTGAGTTATTAACGCGCCAATGATAAGCGAGTGCGCAGACTTTCTCCAGTTCACTTTCGTTAAATGTCACTTACGGCGCGCGCGCTCGCCGATTAGCCGATTCTTTCGCGCGGTAATAAACGTGCCCCCCATGGCGGCCGAGAGATTTCTCGCGATTGATCTTCGCGGAATCGTCAGGTTAACGTGCGGCCCGGGAGAGTCATTAATACTACAAAGTTTGCCGGCTGGTCTATAATTTCGCTGCACCGAGTATCATTATGGCACGCGAGATAGTGCAAGCTCGATGGGAGCTTGCCGGAGACAGGAAGTGGCACTTTCTCCCAGTGAAAACACGCCAATAGCCCTAACGCACGTTCGTTAGAGGTAAAAGTCGCGATCTATGAGTATGATTGATATTCGCCTCTCGTACGAGCGTCGATTCATGCGAGTTTGAGTGCGCCATTCGCCTTTGCGGGCTTTGCGTAAGAAGCCGACGCGCCGTCGAGTGTCATTGACGATTAAAGTCGTTAACTTGTTAACCCTTTGGACTTTAATGATTTTCCCGATGTGTTGACTTTCGCAAACCTCCCAGTCTTGCGTCGCAGGATAGATTTATAGAATTTGCCAGCTAGTTAAAGATTTCAACGTGGTGAACACTGAAAGTCATTTTATGCTACCAACAGGCATATGCATGATTCGTGCATCTACATAAGTACACTTGTACATCTGTACAACTGTACAAATATGTGTGTGTAGACATATGAACATCTTTCCATAACTCTTATGGATAAAGACCGGGCAAAATGAGACTTGGACTCGAGAGGAATAAACGTCCCAGTATATTTCGGAGCAAAGATAAAGCTACTTGATCCGACTACGAGTCGGCCGAGAATTCTAACTCGTTACGCGTTTCTTTCACAAACGAGCTCCTGCCAGTATTGAAATTGCCCGTCGCCGAGTTTGAGTCACCACGAAGTTCATGAGTCTTTCCAGTCCCTGATCAGCCTACCACACACCGTGTCCGTCGCTGCTCGCGCGTGCGCGCGTGTGTGTGCACGAGTATCCTGGACTAGTGTACACTTCACGTTTCCAGTTTCGTTGGTCTAGGTCAGTAAACGTAAGTCCAACGAACCAGTTGCAGCAACAGCGGCACGAAATGCTTCATTAGCCTGAGCACAGAATCGAAGGAAAAGTCGACGTCTGTCGCACTCGTGTTGCTCGGCGTGCGCGCGCGCGCACACAGTACACGTGCACGTGCAACACGAGTGCTCGTAGATCCGGTAAATCGGACTTCCAGTTTCTCACGATGTCCTTTCCATGCCAATTATTTCCCGGGCCCGATTGGACGCCCGCCCGCCCGCCCGGCCTTTTCCCTCCCCGGCGAACCGACCGGGCAGAGTCACAGCCGACGTCCCACCAGATACGCACCGAGAGAGTTTGTCTCGCTGCCGAGGAAACGGTTATCTCCCGACACTTCCGTCCATTCTTATGATAAAAGGTGGAATGACGCGGGGGTTGGCTGACTTCGATCGAATATCGCTAATTAGGACGACGAGACCACTGCGCGGTCAATGGACTAGCGATTGTTACCGGGTGGAATTATTTCAGAAGGGTTGAGTTAGATGCCATATTAAAATTCGACTACTTTGTTATTATGAATGAGAGGAATACGGACTTAACCAAGCGTGACAATATTTTCTCTCCTTTCGAAACCGTTCATGGAAAGAGGCGCATAATGAAGCTGCAACGAGGACACACAATGGCGGCCTTGTCGGCGTCTCTCTCACAAGCGTTGCATGCGTTTCGAAATTCCGGTAATCCAATTTCTCATTCTCACGATGCACGCCTGCCATTCTACTCCTGCGCGCGGCAGACAACTTTCCGAAACCCAGCTGCCTGCGCACCGAGCGCCTATATCGGCGGTGACACAAGTGCCATTCCTGCGCTTTTTCTCGAGAGATGAAAGAAGAGAGACAAAGTACACTGTACACTATAACCAAGTAAACCGAGTGCCTCCCCCCCGCCAGCGCTACAATGACACTTCTCATGTAGGATCAGTCAAGTGTGATGCTCGGTAATGGATTTCCCTGGTCGTTGAAGCCGAGGGCCGAATCAGCCGACCCAAGCATGGTTACGTACCATTGAGAGCGCGGCGGGCGAATTTGCTCAGGAACTTTCGAACTCAAGCCCAATCTCCCGCACGGCACTCACGTTGCACTCGGACTGATTTCGCGTTACCTGACTTCCCAGTATGTTCGAGATAGCCGACATATACGATGCCAGACGAGGCCGGGGGTGCGATATTAAATTATAGATAATGGTCACGTATCACTCGGCCCGCCACGGTAGTTAACGTTGACCTCTCGGAAATGGAAACCCCGCCGGCCGCACCATTGTCTCTCTGCCTTCCTTTCTGCCTCCAATCTCGGCGCACTCGTGCACTCGCTGAATTACGGTGCGCAGTACCTCGCCGAAATTGATTAAACCCCGCCGAGAGCGTCATCGATGGAAAACTGTACAAGTTATTGGATCGGTCATTTGAAGGGGTGCATGTTGGGGAAGCCTGTCATTAAAAGGATATAAGTGGCGTTTTCGAGCGTGGATTCTAGCACCAGGCATTACTCTGCTCTTTAGTACGCGGTATTTATCATGCCGGGCTCGTGTGTAGATTTACCACGAAAAGCAGCAATTAAAAGCCAAGCGATGCTGTTTATCGCTGATCCCAATGACCCGCCCTGTGTGTTAAGGGTTCAAGAGTCATTGGTCTATGGTGAAATCTAGGCGATATGAATGATCGGGCGAGTAGTAGCGCGGAATGCCAAAAGTGGCTCGCGGCTTTCTGGAATTGCTTCATCATTGCAATTGCCGCGAGTTACGTCAGCAAGACGAACGAACGTGCGAAGAGAGCCGGTATGTGTGTCACGAAAAACTCGTTTCTTCGAGTCCGAGGGGGCAGTCGGGGCAGAGCCAGAGAGATCCTCCCCAAAGTTCGACGAGTCTAGGAGCGTGGCGCGTCCGATCGGCCTCTCCGAGCGCGCGAAACCGTGGCGACGTCGATGACGATGGCGAAAGAGCCACTCGAGACAAGGGGCCAGCGTCGCGCGAGTGAGCGGCGCTCGCGCGGTGCGTCGCATGTATTTTTCTCGTCGCGGATGTCAGTTATCGGCGCGGCGCGGCGGCCAATTGCGAAATCCCTCTGTTTGCCGGCGTAATAGTGTCATTGACTTTTCGCATCGCGCCGCGCGCACTCGATGGAAAACAGACGCCCCCGAAACGCTCGCACGAGCGAACCGCTGCGAGATAGGACGGCAGGCCTGTTTTGGAAAGCGCTTATCAGCATCCTGCACGCTCCCGATTACCAAGGAGCAATGTTTATAATGAGCCGCGTATCGAGACGGTTTATCAATGAGCACTGTAAAGCTTGCCGGAACGCCGACTGCTGGTACCTTCAATCCAATCGAATCGTCTCCTCTCTTTTTAATTCCAATCGATATTCGCTCGCGTTACGATCCCAGAGTGCAGCCAGTAATCTACCGACTAATTATGATGGATCATTTAATGAGAAGGAGCGGAATTTACCCACCCAGCATTTCCGTCCAAGCCCCGATGACTGTTCCGGCAACGCGTATCTCGTAAATACCAGTAGCAAATTGTGAGTAAGAGGACGACTTTACGAGGAGGCTTTTAAGCCAGGAGGCATCGGCTTACCCTATCTCGAGACGTTAAAAGGGATACACGTCATATTTCTTAGATCGGTATCGAGGTAGGTTCGGAGGTACCATTTACCAAACCAAAAATCTGCCCCACTCCACTAGTTTTGACGCAGGTTAGGGATGGTTTTTGGTTGGGGGGGCCGACCGAAAATGGCCCTGAACCTGTGGGAGATTCATTTTTCAAGGGATCTAAGGACCTGCTCGTCCACTCTCCCCTACCTCACTCCTTCCCTCATGGGGAATGGCTTCTCGGGCGACGGGCCCTCTCGAGCCTCGAGACTCGAGAGCCGACAATCTCGTAGGGTCTCTTTCTTCTCGTATTTCTTTCTTCGTCGTTTGCTCTCCTCTCCTGGCGGGGCCTCGACCAAACCGCCTTTATTACTGTTGCCCGCTCGCAGCATCCCAGAAATATATTATGCTCTTTCATATGTATACCTGTCTCTCCTCTCCCGGCTGATCCACCTTAGCCCGACCTTGAACGAGATATTCTAGGCAAAGATGGCGAGAGGCCGCCGCTGGAAACTCGGACATTTCCCATTTAACATCTCGGGAGGATCGAGGCTCGTAATGCCGCGAGGAATAAAGGGGGGCTCTCATCACTCATCCACCCTGGGTTAATTCGTCGAGCTGGGGGAAGAATATAATCGGGCCAGAGATCCATTACCGCGAGGAGGATGTGGGTAAGTTTTAAGGATGACGTGTTCGCTGCAGTTTTAGGCGAATGCGAACTTGAAGATCGGCCGCTGGTGCACTGCCGGGTGTAACTGAAGGTAAGAAGAGGGCGACGATGATCGACGCGCGGAAGAAGCGGATGAAGAGGAGCAGTCTTCTTATTAGGCAACAAGAAGCCGAGGAAGAGCGTGCATTCAAATTAGAAAATCATCCAGGGTACCTCGCTCCCCGTCGATCAAGATTCAATTTCAAGATAGCCGAGTCCGCGAGCGAAAAGTCGCTTCCACGAGCGATCTCTGCCGGGATTCGACTTCTCCTCCCGTCTGTACCGCGCTCTCTCGGACTTGTTTACATTTTAACGAACGGCGACGTTGCCGGATCCACGAACCTGTTGGCTGCGCCAGCCCCCCATCAATTAACTCTTTCAGGACGCCTTTGCCAATTTCTCGTCTAAGCAATTTCGAGCGGGCTCAGACACCATCGACCGGAGCGCGAGGTGTCTCCTCCAAATCAATATTGCAAATAGTTGTTCCGCTGAATCGACCAGGTTTGCAAAAGCTCTTCTAATGGAAAAGGGAGAGAATTATAAATATTTTTAAAACCAATTTCTCGAATTTTAACGAACAATGAACTTCGATTATATGATCCAAATCGAAAGTACTTTAATCTCGCGAAGCACACGTGCTTTGCGGGGAGCATCTGTGCAAATTTGCCAAGAACAGTGTGATCGCGGAGTGTCAGATGGCAGGAATTCTTTCTGATTCGTCGTAATTCAAATATTACAAAGCTGGGACCGGTTGCGTGACGAAAAAGCACCGTCAGCATTTTGTACCGAGAGATGCAGTAACAGATTCCAAAAGTCCGTGAGCTTAACTCTCTCTGGGGTCATTCAAGTCGAAGCGCGGTTTCTAAATCGATCTCGAGATGGTTAGTTGAAGTAGCACCTTCCGTGCTCGACTATGAAGTTTAGCTTGAACTATTTCGGTAGTCGGAGCAGCGGAGCAAGTCGCAAGTTCTCATCGGTAAAAAGCGCGTCGCCCTTGCGGCTTGTTTATTATCGCCCACAAGATTTCCCTGGCGCAAGGGCGCATTACGAGCTTTTTATCGTCGCTGCCTTACTGTTTTACGGTGCGGGCTTCCCTTGATCCCATCATCTCTCGCTCCCTCTCCTTCTTATTCCCTCTCGGGCGTCCCTGCTTTTTGTCTGCCCCTCGAAAGCAACCGGGCGCTCCCGCGCTCGGCTGCGCTTCTCTCTCCTCTCCTCTCCTCTCTTCCCGGTGGAAACATTTTCGCCGGGGCCGAAAATATCCTGCCGGCCGCAAACACTTTCTAACTTGCAAAGATATTTTAACGCTCGCACGCGCCCCAGCAACAAAACCGAAAAACCGCCACGAAAATACCCACCAAAGCCCCGCTCGCGGCTCGCCCGTGAAAAAGTGCACTCCTCGCCCATTGTGCCAGCCGCTCCTGCATGTTCTTTCGACATACAATCGCGGCAGAGTCTCGTTGCGTCATTTTCACCACGAGGCTTCCTCCGTGTATTCGAGAAGAGTTCGCGAAAACCTCGGGAATCGAGTCTCCGCAAATCAAAATATACTTTCTCAATTTCGAAAATACTCTTGCGTATTATTCCGTAATTGCGAGTAGCGTTTACTTTGAAAGCACACTCGAAAGAACCGGCCGAGCGGCTTTTGCAAAACAACCATTATCACCGATGGCTATCATCAACGAGCCCCGCCCGCGTAATGAGTATGGAACATGAAAGCTGCATGATTTATTTTACAGAGGACAAGCGATGAGCAATTTGTGTACAAGGTTCCCGCCGTTGAGACACTGTAGCTCTGTGCGTAGACGCGTTCGTGCAGAACGATGAGAAAAAGTTTGATAAAATTCTTATCAGTATTGCTGCCGCATGATGAGGGCAGGAAAATTTCTTACTTTCAGAGAGATCGCCTGGAAAGTTTGACACGTTTCACAATCGACTAACTATTACCTTGGGATGTGTGAGTGAATTATTTTGAGAGGATAAAACGAGCCAATCACTTTTTGTGTAGAATGTTTGCTTCCCATGGAATGAATTGTTTAATGTGGGCGTAATATATCTGTGAAGGTTGAGTATTTCTAAATGGAGCCGGGTTTCCTCCGGTCGACCGGAGACTTTCCCAAGTGTATCGCTGCTGTCTCGAGATATATTAGTCTAGAGGGGGCGATAAAGGGCCCCCTGTGTGGGCCCGTCATCCGTGCCCCCGAGTGATAACTCCTTATCGTATCCGGCTCCCCTTACGAGCGCTGTCACTTGCTGGAAGAGAAACCCTTAACCCGAAACGCCGAGGCTTCGGAGCCAGCGATATCGCCAGAACACGACGACAAGCTAACACGGCAACTGGAGCTCAGCGTTTCCAGCTAATGATTTTCAAAGGATCCTCGCTTTCGTAGCAGATTTCAAATTAAGCGTCTCCTTTCCAGCTAGACTTCACTTTCGGAGCACTCGGTTGATGGTTCACTCCGAGATCTATGCTGCTAATAAACTTGAAAGTGGAGGCGCGGTAATCGGCGTGTAAAATCGGGGGGACCTGGTAACGATGCAATTATGCGTTCGCCTGGGCTTAGCGCAGTCATCTCGATGTCCGCGTCAACGATGTTCAAGGATTTCCGGCGTTCAGTGCTCAAGATCCGTGAATCCGCGGCTGTTAAAATGCAAGCGAAACGCAAATCCAGCCGAACCTGGATTTCCTGGACGCCCAGCTCCACCTTGCTACGGCCAATCCCCCCTGCCGTGCATTAGGTGTTAATTGCTTGAAATGAAATTCTCCTTTAATTGAAATTTCTATCAGTAATCGCGAGTACAGTCTCACTGTTAGTGGGATTTATTTATCGGCTCAGCCAACGAAACTCGCTTGGATTTCGCTGGGAGTTCTGCTTGCAAAATCACGTGGCGATGCAAAAGGATCTTAACATAGATTGCAACTAAACAATGTTCAAAGCAGCCACAAGAGCGAGGCTCTCAATGAATAATCCATATCACGCCAGCCATATTTCCTTCGACTATGCGAGTCCTACGCTCGTTCGGGTGGGTTCGAGCGAGTAAGAAATCACGCAGTGTAAAGTTAATTCTCCGATCACGAAGCGTAACCAACAAGTGGAATAAGGAACGACGCAAATGCACGAGGAAAATGCTGGCATTAAACTAAGTGCACCACGCGAGCCACGCTCGGTCATGGTTGGTTAAGGTCCTTCGAAAATGGGTGAACAGGACACGGGCTGCACAGCAGCCTCGTGATTATGCCTATGTATATATAACCGAGCCAACAACGAAAACCGGCAGCCATAGATCGCGCAAGATTCACTTGTTTCTTTCTCCAATCGAAAGCGTCACTGCGGGAAATCCTCTGCCATTTTCAAGAGTGAGTGAATCAGAATGACAAAATTGATCAGCATTTGAAGTTATTCTGCCAGAAGCTCGACTATAACATTACCGAAGTTATAAGATTCACAGTGCGAGGATCCGCCGGTGTTAGTGTGAAATGTTGAACCGAAGGATCGTTTGGTTTGCGAGTTGGAAATTAGAAAGAGGTTCTAACACGTTCGAGTGCGATATCGCTTTCAAGGATATTGGGAGGCTGTTAAACGGCTGGTAGATATCCTTACGCACTGTGGGCCCTTTTGTGCGGAGGGATCAGGTTTTATTCATCGAGCGTAACACACACGTACTCCCAGAGAAGGAGAGAGCGAGTGTTTTTCTTTCGAATGTTAAAAAGACAAGGCAGCGCGACGGTGGCGGCGGTGGCGGCGGCCCAGGGCAAAACGAACCCAGAGAGAAGACGCGGGGGATTTTTAACACAGCGCAGAGCCGACTGCATTTCGCTTTATGCACCTCACAGTGGCGCATAAAACGCTCGTAAATGCATGCACCGTGTGCTTCTTCGTCGCTGCTGGTCTGCATAAGCACGATGCTATTGCTATTGCCGGCGCTGCTGCTGTTGCTGCTGGTGCCCTCCGCTCGTTCGAGACCGAGCTTCTTCCAACCCTCTCCGCCCCGGGGTTTTATGCCCGCGCGTGCTCTTTCCTTTGCGCTCGTACAACGGAAACCCCTCGCCGCACACTGCGGCTTCGCATTTTTCCAGAAAGATTGACCTTTCGAGCACCTCCCTAGGAGATTTGTCACGTCGCGGAAAACGACTGACACCTCGAGAAAACCATTGACTCTAGGGTGCTCTTTCTCCTGCTAGTTTCACGTCAATTTCATCCACGTGTTTCGGTTGATCCAGTTGTGTAGTGATCTACTTGCATTTTGAGAGGTTTCGATCATTTATCATTGATAAAAACTGCGGGCCAGAGAGAGAGGAAGAAGGAATTCGGAATTTCATCTCGTTAATGATAATGATCTATCGAGTACCGTTTTTCCCTATCTGATATTGACTCGTAATTCTGACGCAACGAACTGTTATGGCACCGGCGTTGTGCGAGCACCCGCGCTACCATGGAAGAAGTACATACATATCGCCAAATAAGAAAAGCGTATAATAAGAGAAAGCTAATATGCGCCCGAGCGAGTTTTCATTTTTCGACTTTCTACTTATCGACCGCCGAGTCTCGGTTTCTCGGAGTCGAGTCTATCTACACGCATGTAGAACTGCTAAAACAAAAGGATCTGGTAAACAACACTCGTGTAGTGAGTGTACAAGACTATTTCCATCCTAGCCCATCACTTTTTCGCGGGATTTGACCAGTTCTTCTAGAAAGGTTCCGAGCGGCGCGGCGCCCTCTTATCTGCCGACAAATATTCTAATTCCTTATCTACCTTTTGAGGAAAATTCTCGAGCAAAGATCATACCTAGGATTTATCGGGAAAATATCTCTCGGTTGTCGCTTTATCTCGCCGGCAACACCGACGTAATCCTTGCGCGCTGTTTACCATTTTCTATTTTCGATATTGTCGGGCAAACAACGATAAACCTATCAATAGCTTCTCTTATCCTCGCTCGCGTTTTGCGCGAGGTCTCACTCGACGCTTCCTCCAGTTTCCCCGCGAGAACGTAAATCCTGGCGGCGCGGCGAGTGGGAAAGGTTCCTTTGTAGAAAAGTATAATAATAAAGATGTTCAAGTATGTAATTCGGTTTCGCTCTGGCACAGCGGCATTTACCTTTCGCCAAGCGCAACATTAGACTTCCAAGTTTCAATCCTGCTGGGATTCCGGTAAACATTTTCGCCTTATGTAATTGTTTCTAGTGAATGTACCGGGCTGCCGTACACTGTAATAGTAACTCCGCGAAGCCTGATAGGTTTCGTTCCGAGATTTCCATCGGGATATGCGTTCACGTTATGCCGGAACGGATTATATAATTTCGACAGGCTGCAGTCCAAGTGCAGTTCCAACGGAAACCGAGCGCAGTTCCACTAGCTGGAAGCATGTGACAGTTGGAGAACTGTTAATATTAATCCAAGAATAAAAAATAATATTAAACTAGTTTGCTTCGGAAGAGTTAAATATTTCTACCGATCTGTAATTACTGTCGTAGAAGAAAGTCTGAAATTTCCTGAGAGAAGTTGGTTTCACCGAAGCAGGAAAGCGAGAGGGGACATTAGTGTAATTGTCGTCGAAGAAAAGAGCGGAACGTGTTCTCTTCTTTGCCGATTTTTTCGTGTCCCGCGAGAGAGGAACTGCTGGGACTTAATGTCAGCCACTGCCATTTCGCTTGGCAATCGGCTCGACCTACCACCATCCTTACCCAACACGCGCCAGACAACACTCTCGAGGCGATTGCGACACATTTTCCTTCTTTTTCCCGCGGAGGATTCCTCGCTCATTTCGATATGATTCCGCCTCGCGCTTTCTCCTTCGGCGATCGGCAGGCTTCCACGCAAATCGCTTGCCATTCGAAGAGAGACGCATTCTTCCGACGAGATTCATTCGATTATTCATTCAATCCATTTATGCTCTCGGCCGACGTCTCATCTCGCCGTTCACAATATGCCATTTGACAATACCGCTTTGTTTAAACAGAGTCACGGCGCTCCTTGGTGGAATTTAATGATTAGAGACACAAGAGCGCAGATACACAAAACGATAAAGAGTCTCTCCGCTTTATCTCGGCCCGTCTCGTTTCTCCCGGCGAGAAACATGCAAACGTGACTGAGTGATTTTTTCCCGATCGCACTATATTCAGGCTTGTATATCCACGTCACTTGTAATCATAGAGTGGATCGGAGCTAATTGCGCTCATCCGCTTGGCGAGACTGCGGTAAACTAAACGTTAACTCAGACCAACAATATTCAACACAAAACTCAATGATAATTGTAAGAAAATGGACGATTCAGATGCTGGCACAGGTCATCAAAGTGTGTGGTTCGGTGAAACAAGGTCGAACAGTGGAGAATCCACCTGTCTCAGCAGCTATCACACTCGAAAGCTCCGGGAAATGAAAAGTACGGCACAGAGGGGGTCCACGGGGTGACAAAGGCCGATTCCAAAGTCAGCCGTCACTCCCCGAAAACACGGCGGGCGCAGCGAGATGCATCGCGCTGCCACAAGGATTATGTATCTTTTCAGAGGGCTCAGGTCTCGCCCGGATATATATTGTCCTTATGGAAAATTCACAGGACCTCTTCGATGCCGCAGCCACTATTGTCCCGACCCCCTTGGAAAGTCGTTATTCCGGCTCATTGTCGTCGAAATTTCGGCTCACCTGCGCGCCATTGGGGAAAAAGGTCGGCGGCAAGGTGCGCCATTCATCCCGAACAATCGGCTAGAGCTCTCGCCTATTCTCTCGGCGCTCTTTTAGCCCTTCTCACTTTCTATTCTCTTGGCCGCTCGATCGAGCCGCGCGACGCCCGGCGCCGATCGCAGGTGGATTTGGCCGTGAAACCGCCATGGACAGCTCGGCGATGCTGTTGTGACTCGGGTGATTCGGGTGGAGGCTCCTTGGTGAGAGCCGACTACAAAGGGCCTTTCATTCGATTGGCACTTGGTAATTAAGGGATGTTCCATTTAATTGGGTCGATTCTTCACTGTGGGAGACATTTTGAGCTCTGTTTTTCTCTCTTATTAAATTAAGTCTATGAAGAAAGAGAGGGAGAGTAGGAAAACTAGATCGATCAAAGACCAGAAAAGAGGAAGAAGCTGGAAAAATTGGATACCACACGGACCGAAAAACCAGCCGATACCAGCAGGGCGAGTTTTCGCAGAGCTGTTAGCTTAGAACAGGCAGGGAAAGGATGAAGGGACAGACTTCTCGGCGCGGCAGGGCCGAGTGTGTTCGCCTAAACAAACATCTCGCTCTCCCGTAGGTTGGGCCGCTTTGTTTTCTTCTTCCACCCTCGCACCAGCCGCATATAACCCAATGGAAAGTGATAGGTGCGCGAGCTTAGGACTCGAGGATTTCGAGGCCTCTCTCGGAGTCTGCACACTAAGGAGCAGTCACGGCTAGACACTGGCCTCTTCTCCGCTTCGAAAACACACCGACGCGACATGCTAATTCCCTGCGCGTTAACGTTAACTCCCTCTTCCGCCTGTCTAACAGCTTTTGCCAACAATCGGGCGACCTCTTGCTCCGCGGTCGAGCCGCTCTTACTGCCGCGCGCGCACGCGGTTTTAACGGACTCCTGCCACTGACACAATGCTACCATGCCGCCCCCTGCCACTCGCTTTGGCATGGTTTGCGCCAATAATTAGATCGTTAACGGAACGCACCAGCCCCGTCCAACGCCTCTATGTGCCTCGGGAATTAGAATGCGAGATTGTGGATATTCCAGATCGAACCAGCCGCTAAGAGGCCGCGCTCCCTTCTTATAGTTTGTACGTGTGGTGGAGAGGAGCGTCAAGGAGAGCCCAAGTTCTACGTCTACGTCCGAGAGATCAACATTTTTACCAGCCCCATGCTGAGCGGCAAGTGCACGCCGCGCAGCATGCCGGCTGTGTTAATAAAAAAAAAAGCCAGCCCGAGACGGATATTCTATTTACGTCTACTCGCCCACTCGAAAAGAGATGAATTATTCGACAATGCTTTGAAGCTTTTTTACTCCCCTCCTTTAACACACAGCGTGTGTGCGTGTGGCTTGCAAACACCGTCCAACGCGACGCACGAGTTTGAGGGCGAAAATTAATGTTAATTCATTCGTAGACATGTGTCGACATTTGTTCGATGCGATAGTTGCTCGTTACGTGTTGGATAATCGTGGACTAGAATTTGAAATTGGAGCTCGTTCGGAATTGCCCGAGTAATTGACAAGTTGTGAGAGCGAGAAAGTAATGGATGTAATTAATACTTGGATAATTGCAGCGAACGACCATCGATCCATATTGGTACTTTTGGCACGATCGACTCGAGACCCATTATCTGATAAGCGAAAGCATCGGCTCGTGATGCGAATATCGCGAGTGTAATTATAAGAACAATCCGATTGGATTTACGATCGAATCGGTGAGGTGTCCATACTAATGTTCCCTCGGATTTACAGCCGCGATATAATTTATATTGAGATTGCATGCAGATTGGGGAAAAGCGGGGAGACTCGGTCAACGATTGATTGTAATTGTGAGTGAAAGGCGGGACAGATTCGCTCGACTTGATTCCTCAAGATTTATCTGGCGTGGAAATTTCACACGATATCGTAAAGTTCGGGCCCTTAATTCGCAATTGCAGCGACGTTGCATATTCATGCGGAGCACAAGTGAATACTGAATTCGGTTACTCAATCTGTAATATATTGATGAAGTCGATGCGATACGTGACGAGAATCACGGATGACGATCCAATTGGAACGATCCGGTAACGCCGCGAGCACACCACTACCTACTTACCCATTAATGGAGCGTCAAAATACAAACAAGAGATTTCGATAACAGGCGATTAACATTGCCGTCACGAGCAGACCCCGAATACGCGCACGCGCTCCCCAAACAACGGTAACTTGGTGCGATAAGTGCTCCAATTCTCGTGGGAACTGTATCATCTACATACACCACCCGACGACCCAGCTACCAACTATTCAAATCCTCGGCTTCATTAACGAGAAACCGAATACATATATCTACTTTCGGAGGCAACTTGGTTATCATTCCGTAATGAGGCCAGTTCGCGCACTCAAAACTATTGGCAAATGTGTCGCCTCTGACGTTTTATTGAAGAGATTATTTGGCCGCTGTTACGGGTGAATTTATTCTGGGAATGGAAAGTTTCTAGTGAGAGGAGTCTACGCGTTCCTTTTAGATATGTGGATCTTTGCGTGCGGTTCCGAGCGAAGGACAATATTTTTGGGCGTAAAACAGGCTAATCGAGCGCATCCCGAGACGACTGGCTTAGCCGGGGACTAAGACAACACGGTGGGGGTGGCCGGTTCGCTTGGTGCGAGATAGGCACGCTTGGTCCTGGATAAGAACCGGCCCCCAGAGATAGGTCCGAACCGGGATTTGTTTTAGCAGGTCAGAAACTACCTCGACCTGTCACTGGGGACTGCACTACCTGATCATTGAATTCAAACTACACTACGCTCCGCTCTCCTCGTATCGACTGCTTCGAAATTTCTTCCTGAATAATACATGAGATGCAGATATTTATGGATTGTTTGTCACCTGTCCGGCGAGCCGAGTTATTGTCCGCCTGCTTCTACACTTGCGGACCGTCACCTCTCGATATCTTCCATCTCTACCGGAGGAAGATCGATTTATCATTCATTCGTGCGATTTCCAATTCAGCGAGTTTCCTATTACCAAAAACACTCCGCGAGTTCAATGTTATTTTTGCGAGAGGCATTTTCGACTAGAATTATTGAGTAAATTATAAATATGCATGGGTTTTAGCTGAAACAGCTGTGGCTATGATTAAGTCTTTGATTTCGGACTCGCAACTATCCGACACACGTGCAGTTCCAATCCAGTGGCTGGGAAACTGGAAAGTCCCCTGTCAAAAGTAACGAATGAACGGTAGATGAGATTTTTCCAGTCACGCCTCGTCGAACTTCTTCATTCACCCTACACTCACACACAGACTATCTGCAGGTTCTCGTTCGCTCCTTTGCGGGAAACAGGAGAGCCTCGAGTCCCGAGAGGAACCAGATCCTCGAGGACGCCCTCGAAATGTTTTTTTCAGTCATTAAGGATTCCACTCCTAACAGGGTACAACCCACCCGAAATAAGAAAATTTCTCGGCCGATCAGCTCAATGAGTTTTTCGAAGAAACTGCCCCCTTTATTAGCATATTAATGATTACAATCTCGGCGCTACAATGAAATATAGCTCCGCCCTTAAAACACTCCCTTTCCATAAACACCGACACTTTAAGCAGACCCTCTATTAGTACAATAGAAAACAAAAAAGGGATCGCAGTATTCGAGGAGTAGCAAGAATTTATTCAGCAAAGCTGATGATACTTCGCAACTGCACCGTAAACTACGAATGGAAACGGCTGGGACAATCAGACTCGCTGGGGAACTGCATTTATAAACGTCTCGAAGAAAGTAATGACTGCTAGACCGAACGTAATAAGGTTTCATTCATGAGACAATGGAACAATAGTTGGGCGACAGTGGAACTATTACAATGAGACAAATACTTTAGCGCGGCCAGCTGTAATTCGGAATTGTTTTATGGTATGACGATGGTAATGGTTCTCACTGGATGGCTGGGACTTTTGGGAATGTCGGCCGAGGGTTGAACAAGTAACAAAGAACTGGCTTCGAGGACTATCAATGATCGTTTTGTTCTTTTGTCTGATCATAAACTATGGTTTCATTATTGACTACATGTATTTAGTAAAAGTTGAGAACTGCTGAGCCTGAGAAAAGCTGAACTATAGAATTCAAGTTTTTATTACTCGCGAGTCTTTTGCTTCTTTTAAACAACATAAATGTCAGAGGGCGAGAATTCGGAACTATTGACAATTCCAAAGTGTGAACCAAGTTTTGGTGCTAAAAATGACTTCCCGGGATGCCAGAGAGCGATTTAAAAAGGTCGATGCCGTAATTGCTGCACAAACTCGGGCTCGAAAACTTAACAGAGGGAACAAGGCGGGCACGGCCGCATCCGCACGGCTTCTGAAGTCGTTTCCTTTTTTCCTCCACTCTGTCCAAACAAAAGTCTTTTACCTTGGCTCGCCTTCCTTTTACGTTCGTGACTTCCACCGATCTCAGATCGGTGTTCTCAACCTTAATCCCAAGTCGCCATTTCATGGCGCGATTCTAACCTCTTTCCTTTTTACTTTATCATATTTAATGTGACACGCTTTTACCAATCCCATTTCGGCACCGGCGATTTTCCAGATTCAGCAAGTAATAAAATGCCAGTTAAATCGAATTAGTTACACGTATTCGAACTGCAATTCCACGAAATGGACTGTTACTTGTTCAGAATGGCTGCTTGACATAATATCGCATTAGAATAGCTGAATGGAATAGATTGCGACACGTAACATCGATTGATTGGAATGAGAATTGACGATGGCAGATTGAAATTCCAACTTCACTCTTATTATCCAGTTCAGGCGATACACGTCGCGGGAAGTGTAAAATAAAAGACTGGTGCTAAGTGAGAACGAGGCACGACTACCATGTTAGTCTTCGTGGCGCGGCGTGTTATGAAAGAGGATAAACAAAAGGTAACATATTTCGCGAAACGTGGCCAAGGTGAGACGTAAAACCGGCAGTGTTTCGCACTTGTAATTTGTTCATACTCGTAATTTACCCCCGCGATGGAGATCGCTCGAGTGAGACCGGTTTTACTAAAATCGAGCCTGCTCTAACTAGTAGGTTAATTAGCAGAAAGTTAAAAAATCGGCTCCGATCCGCAACCGCTTGTCAAGAATCTACTTAGTTGCCAGCTATTTCGAAATTGAAAGTCTGCAATCAAGTTCAGCACTGCTCACTCAGCCGTAATTTGTGGTTCTACGTAATCATGAATTGGATTGCGTAATAGATATTCCGGAACTGGTGCAACAATGTTGACCCTAAACATACTCGACAAATTAGTGACAGAGGATGTGGGGACTACAGGTCGGCTTACATCGTTAGCTTTGCCTGGAAACCTGCGGGGAACTCGGCTCTAGAAAATTGTCAGCTGCAAAACATCGGTGCTCCGCGTGTTACTTCATCTCTCGCAAAAAGTCGAGAGAACGACTACAAAACGACTTATTTCCACTGTGCGTCGGCATCGTCGCTCGCAACATCGCACTGCCTAAAGTCATTTTTTCCTCGGCGTCGACAACACACGTGTGGCGCCCCGGCAATTATAAGCCCAATCTGTTTTTGTTGCTACACCGGTCGCCCGGCCTTCGCCCGGTGGCAACATTTATCTGCCCGCGAGATTGTCAATCTTTATCTAAATCTTTTATCGCTCGCGCGAGATCGAGGATTCGCAGGTAGAGTGCCGGCTGCGTACGAGCGGAGTCGCTACGAGAGAACGCGTTTGGGCAAAAAGTCGATTTGCATTAATTGTATAATTGTAGGTCGGAGTTACGACCGGCAAGCTTCCATTGCAATTGGGTGCGAGGATGCGGAATAGACGGGGAAAAAGAGAGGCGAAAAAATTATTATCTCGCCGCGCCTATTTTAGCGCGCCAGCTTTTGGCTTCCTGTCAAGTTGGCCTCCGATTCGTCTGCGGGTTACTGATGTCGAATGTGTTTTTCCCGGGCCGAGTCATCGGAAATAAAGCCGGCCTTCCGACATTCATCCGGCCAGATGCAATTATAGCATAGGTTCGCCGCACGCGCAACTCACGGCCACACGACTTTTCATATTTCGTACATTTTACTGGGAGCGTGAGCTGTAAATTCACACGATCCCTTAAACTTGAATGATTGTCTGTTCTTTACGTCCGAGGGTTACGACTTGCATTGATTTAATTGATTAAATGAATATATAATTTGAAACCGAACGGCTCCAATGCACAAAATGTCCCGTATCGCATTTAGCAGGGAGAGCTACCCGGGAGAGCTGGTGTCACACGTTGCTCGAGCGCGTTTCTTCCACTCTCGTTACAGCTCTTATTTATGGGAAGGCTGCTCGCTCGCTCGCGAATCAATCCGTTGGTCACGGATTCTCCCACTAACAACGGCAGCTCTCGACTCTTCGCTCGCGGCTACACAGGCCACACGGCGCCCTCCGCCGTGTAATTTTAGTTGTAACTATTTGTCAAGCACACGCAAAAGACAGCCGAAGGACATCTAAACTAGTGAGGAGAGTGCGAACGCCACGGAAACCTACTTCGTGAATGGACGGTTCTATTAATTCCGATTTTCAATCTTTCAGTTATCGCACGAAATATTCGGCCAAATTTCCACCCGGATAACTCCCCGGCCCTGAGCCTCGCATTCGACTTGGCAAGGAAGGAGACTCGTGCGCGATCCTTGTATTTGCGCCAAGCTGTCGACCACTCTATGAGAGGTGTCATAGCACGTAGATCGAATATTGATTGTATATCAAACAGGAACACCTTTATCTTTGCCTCACCTTGGCCAACCCGCTGCTGACTGTGTACAGCGATGTTGTTGTTCAGCAGGGAAAACATGTCGGAAGTTGAGCGAAGGTCGATCCTGTTCCATACACACAGCGCACACTCTTCGGGCCGGCAACAATTCGCCTTGGCTTCGACGCTTCTCTACTATCACAAGTCCCAATGTTACACTTTCGGCCTCTAATTCAAGCTTCCCTTTGCAATCGTTAGTAAAATCTCTCAAATCCAAATTGTAAAAGTCAAAGTCTCAAAAGCCGGAGCAATAATTCACGATCTCCGAATTATCAGCGTTTTAATAACAGTGAAGCTTTGGTCAAGTCTCGCGATCACTCGAAAAATGTCAATAATATAAAGTTCGACTCGATGAGACGTAGAATCTCGAAGACTCACTACCACTCACGATTTAATAATTACAAAATCGCGCAAAAATCGTGAAACTCGATTGAAATTCGGGACCAAAGTTTAACCTCACCGCGCACTCGGCACTAGATTCACTTATCGCGTTGCTGACGACTTACACCAAAGGATAATGGCATATACGATGACTAGTGGCGACGAGGTACGAATCGAGGATTCCCAATGTATTTGCCAAGTGTCGCGTATCCGCAAGAGATTACCTAGCTCGGCTTGTATAGGACGCGGTGGTAGGGGCACTCTCGTTTACGTTCGCACGTGAGCCGATAGCACGTGTTTCCTCGGCGAATCTTGTTGACGAACTGAAGCTCGACGCGAAATTGCCCTGCGCCGAAATAGGCCGCAATAATAACAGTGTAACAATCCTCTGTACCTGGGACAAGGACAGTCTGACCTCACACGCAATACTTCAATCAGCCTATACTTTTACGCTTTCGCTCTATCGATCCGTGACAAGTTCCAAGTCAGATTCGCACAAGTTAGAGCTAGGAAAATGCTACAATTGCGATGTTAATTCTTTAACTATCTCCGCAGCCTTTCTCAAGGAAATTTCTGTTCTACCTGATGGTCCTATCTGTCGTTGGAAATCATCGACAATTTACCCAGAAACTAGATCAACAAGGGACTGTCGGGAGTCGCAAAGGTGACTTATCAAAGGGCAAACAAACTGTAATGACAGCTACGTGGCCGCCCTTCAAGAAGTCGAGCAATCGAAATGCGTCACCAAGAGCACATAAGCGGGCCCTTGTCTCCCTTGCAGCGAACAGAGAAGCCACATAACCCTCTCTCCTTTCCTCCCAGTGGTAGCGGGGGCATAAAAACCTGTCATGAATATCCCTCTTTCATGCGATCGCATCGGGGGAATAAAGCAAAAGGGAGAAAAACGATCGGGACCCACTGGCCAATAGGTGCACAGAGCAAACCGAAGGAAAACGGGCCCCACTTTGGACCACGTCGTGCATCCTTGCTGACTCGTTCGAGATAAGAGGAAAGTTACCGTAAAAAGTATCGCCGAGTTATAATAAAAAGAATCGCCAAGTTATTGTTGAAAGAATCTTGGGATGGTTGTATAAAATATCCAACTATCGCCTCTACCACCAGGTCTTTTATTCGAGATGGAGGTATATACTTTGCCGGAAATGATTTTGCATCATTATTAACACCACTTATCGCCCATTTGGTTGGCGCACGTGTGTCTCGGGGGACTTTATGTAAATCGCGAGCGAATTCGGCGGGATCGTTGAGGAAATGACCTCGAGATACAGCTAGCAACGGGAAGGACGATATAATATGATAAGGCTCCAAGAACATTCGGCACGTCGAATTTAAGGACACGTCTTTCCCGAGGCTGTTGCGCTGAAGGTTTTGAAACACGTATACTCACGGCATCGTTATGGCACGACTGGGTAATCTTGCATTGGGGCTCGGGTATTCTCGATAACTTTTACATCACAACCTCATTGACCAAGTATGTGTTTGATGGAGTAACAAATGATACGTGTTAAATTTTATTAAAAGTGGAAAGTCGTCTCGTTACTTTCAAGTACCACCGAGCCAAATCCAAAGGACTTGAGACTTGCACCAAGAGAGAAATGTAATTTTTAACGCCAAGCCATAGCCCTGAACGATGAGGCAAACGGATAATAAATCGATTGGCTAGAAAAATGGTTAGATTTCTAATGGAAGTCGAGCGGAACTGAGAGAAGCTGAAATGGTCGGATGTGGAAATGATGATGCATGGGGCACTGACAGAAGTCAACGGTTTACAGCTGTAGCCCGCGCCGGGTTACGAGGAGGTCACAAGTCCGGCTGTGTGCAGCGTCGACCTCCGCAAGTCGGTTTGCTCGTTCGTCTACATGGCGGGCGGCGATGTCAAGGAACTTTCATGAATATGCTCGACCGGTAATGCGCACATTTCCAGCGACCTCCTGCTTTCTGCTCGGGGAACCGGCCAACCCTCCACTTCTTCGGACGACTGTACTCTTCTCGGAATTACGTGGAGCCCTCTGTGTATGAGAATCTTCTCCTCTCGTCTCCTTTCCTTTTCACTGGATCGCTCCATCTCCAACGCGCAACTGCACTCGAGCGTCCTCCTCTTAGTTGCTCTCTCGCTTTTGCTCCCTCAGCCATCCTTGCTCCTCGCTCTCTTCTCTTTCCGCAGGCTGACTTCGCCGACGCGACGCTACTTCATCCTTGCCGGCCGCTCTTCTCCTCCACCAACTGCGATCTCGCGTCTCTGACGCGCCGTTTCTCCTTGCATCTCGTTGCGTCCTCCTCGAGCCTCGACGGCGACGATATTCCGCCTCGCTTCTCTCTTTCTCTCTCTCGCTCGCCACTGCTCCACTGTGCGTGCGTGCGTGCGTGCGTGCGTCCAGCTCCTCGCGTGCGTGCACGGCGTGCATCGCCAGCAGTGGATCATCGCTTATCCTCGACAGTGGTTCCCAAGAGGCTCCCGAGGACGCCGAGAATTATTGCCCTCCTCTCGTCACGGCCAATATATCAACGATATTCGGCCACATTTCCTCCGGTAATTGACAGATTTGTGCGCCGGCGTCCCCCGCGGCCAAGGGAAATGACCGAGATAAGTGGGAGGGAAAAGGTTTTTCGAGCGAATTTCGAGAGGCGCGCGCTCTCTGCGCTCTCTGCGCTCGGATTTATCTGGGCAATTCGGATGATAAGAGCATTGCCACAGAGGAATCCGGTTATACTTAATCGCAGCATTCGAACACTAGTTCGGTCAAAGGTTTCGACGCTCACTGCCGACAAAGATAATCTCGCCTCTTGACTTTTAGACTCACGTCACGAAGAGAGTTTCCGTGGGGCCGACTCGATAACGATCCAACATTTGAATTTCCATGCTGTGCTCTGCGCTGCTCTCCAACTATTACGCTAGTTCGAGGGAAATTTCCATGGCGCGCCGGCCCGAGCGCACTAGAAACGAAATGGGCTTTGAATGGGATTCTAAAGTTCGTTTAGAATCGCCGCTAGTGCCAGAACGATTATATAAATGGCAGATCATTCGCAGATCGTTGTACCTAGTTGGCGCAAAGATATTCCATCGGCAATCTTATTGGCATTAAAAGGCTAATTGACAGGAGGCATGCGCGGTATCTGTCGTGATCTCGTAAAGTGGAGAGCACGAGAGAAAACTCTATTGTCTCGAGTGCACGAACAGCCCCAAGAGCGGAAGCCGGCACTCGAAGGGAAATGAAGGTTTCACTTGTCGGGAGAATAGAGAAAAATAAGGAAGTTGAAGGAGAAACTTGAGCTCACAAGTGCAGAGGTCTGCGTCCGAGGTGGTTTTCACAGATAACCGGCTGATTGACGCTAGTCCGCGCGAGCCGAGTGCGCGCGACTTAATGAATTTTCGCCCGGAAAAAGGCGTGCGACCTCATGGACTCGTTTTCCGAAAGGTCGGTCGTTTTCCCACGATTCTTGGCGCACTTCCAGCGTCCTGCGCCGCGATAATTGCAAAGTAGACGTATTAATGCTTTCCCATTTCCTAAAACCCCGCGTGAATACTGATTAGCCTGGAAGCAGTCTCGCTTCAATGAATAGCTATCTAAATAATTAGCCACTTTGATAGCCAATTTATAGACATTTTCATGAGAAGGTAAGAACATAATTGGGCCCCGGAGCATAAACTAATAATATTATAAAATAATTCCAAGCTCATCAGGAGTGTACAAAACTCTCGATGTTGGTGGAGGTGAGTTTCATTTTCTGTGCCAGAGATTGCTAGGCGGATTAGAAAAGTCGTAAAATGGAGTACGCATGGCGCGGGAAGGATTCGGAGCAGTGTGAAAGTCGGGGTCCAGCGAGGATCGCTGGAGGCTCGTATTAGAGCAATCGACTTTAATCTTCCCGCGCTCGAGAGCGTCTGAAAACTTTGCGGTTCGGCAATTAGTAGGTTAATCGCTCGGTTAAACGAGCGGAATGGCTCCCGACACACTCTCTCCTCTACCAATGTCTCCGCACTATAAACCAAACAGATCAATTTAACCAACCTCCTTATTGGACATAAATCGTCCAGTTGCATCTCGTGGGACTCTGCTCTTTCACTTCCACATGTTCTATTGTCCTAGCGTAAACTGTAGGTGATGCGGTTGATTTTAATTGGCAGTTTAGTCTTCTCCTTATTATAGTAGTACATTTTCTATACTCTAATTTGTAAACTTTTCGGTTTTAAATGTGATTTGTGGTAAGAACTGCGAGCATTTGAAATCGGTCACGGCTAGCTGAAGCGGACTGACTCGAGTCGAGGAGAAGGAGCGAAGGGAATCCAGAAGCAGCGTAGCTTCACACGGCGAAAGCAGAGCAGGTCGCGAAGGGCGCGCGTCTCGTAAAAGGGAAAGGTTAACGGTGTTCCGCCGTTTCACCGGCTCCTCCGATTTGAAATTCAAACTTCCGCCCGGCGATGCCCAATGTCAATTAAGTCGATGCGATACGCACGATTCGTTGAACCCACCGCTGCGCTCTGGCTCGGCCACATGAATTGTGGGAGCCCGCAGTGAGACAAAGAGAGAGGAAATGGAACTCGAAGCCCGAGAAAGAGAACAAGCGACACGCGCTTATGCAGAATAGTTTTGCATTTCGAGCAGGCTGCATATAGTTGACTCAATTCTCGTGTCTTTTAACTGAATTTCGTAACGGCCCTGCCGCCTTGCCAGTCATCGATATGCCACGATAAAGAGAGCTATAAAAGTCTCCGTGACCGGAAACGGAGATGAGACAAAGAAAGTTTATATTCGGTCACTTTTAAGTTGGTGTTCGTACCAATGGATTGTTGTATTTTTGGAGAAACTAAGAATTACAGGAAAGAATAGTGAACAAAAAAATATAAACTCCTCATCGGGAATCGGTTGAGGAAACATCAAGTTGTAAACGACGAAGTTGAGTGATTTTCCAGAGAGAAACTCGACAATCTGGTTCCCACCGCGGGCAGAAGAGGTGGCAGGGGGATTAATGCCGAGAAATTAGTTTGAAAGATTTAGTACATCCAAACAGCTGACGAAACGTTGAGAGGGACTGTGTACGCGCTCGCGGCGCACACAGGAGTTATCTTTATAACTCGCTATCAGCGGTAAGAAAAAGCGGGGAAGATAATTCCTTCCGAGTGGCTGTGTTTGACAAGTGGAGCGGAATACGCGCGGATGCTGTAAGAAAAGCGGGAGAAGTCACACCGCTCTCGACGCCCGCTGCCTCTGACCTACGCTGGCTGTCCGATAACTTTTAACTGAGTCGACGGAAAAAATCGCCGCCCCCTTATCAGTGGCTCGGCCTCTTCAATCCCGTTATCTCTGCCATGCAGATAGACCACGAGGGATCTAGGAGGGAGGGAAAGGGAGAAAGACGCACGACGTGTTGTCGCTCGAATCCCAACGCTCGCATTCATAAAACACAACAGACAGCCCATTATCAGGGAGCAGATTACAGCCATCAGATCGATTCCACTCTCGATCTCTCATTCTATGAATGACTTGGTTTGTCTCCGCACTATTTCGGAAGTCCTGCGAGCGCCACCCCCGGGACTCGGACTTGCGATTGCAAAAATAAGACCAGTGGCCGAATGCGGGATGGAAGTCGTCCCACTAAAACTGAGATCGCACGTGAAAGTCTAGTGAGAAGTCGAGCCGAGAATGGAAATGTGCTGTACTAATTAAAACTAGTACGAGCCTAAACTGGGGGTGAGGGCAATCAGTGGGGAAGAACATCGGCTCGGCAGGAGAGAGCTTCAAATCGGCTCTTGCCAGGGTGACAGGTGTCCGAAGACTGGCACTAATTACCATCCAGCGTTCCTTAATGCCTCTTTCGGATGGAGTCCCAAGCGGCTGATCCATGGGAGACCTTCGTAATTCATTCCTTTCTACAGGCACTGAGGAGAATCTTGTGAAACTAAGGTATAAATTTGCGCCCCTTTAAATTAACTATTGAAGGTTTCACCAAATGTTAATTAACATCAATCGCTTCGAAACACTGGGCCACAGCGATTGAAATTATAAACTAATTTGCGTACCTCAAAAATGGATCATATCGTTTTGCATGCTGATAATCTGCAGAATGATTTGATGCTCTCATTGAAACGAGAAAGTGCAACGGATTATTCTCTCTCATTTGCGTTTTTAATTCGCCGCCCAGTCAAAGTGCGATGAGTTCATTGAAACGTGGGTCTGAAACAACACCAATCAGCAAAACACGAAGTCTGCTTAGGGCGAGCGATTATCGATAAACTGATCTACCAAAGCAAATCCATGATATCGACTTTATCGGGCTGGCTGAACGAAACGCTATTGTACAAGAACGGTAGGCTCGATTTGTAAAAAGGGTATTAGCGTTGGAATTGATTAGCCGTCCCGATAAATTGATTAATCAGAAGAAGTGGCATGACTTCTTCCGATATCTTAATGACTGTTATTACGCTCTATTGCTACCTTCGATTCTCCTCTCTGGGCCAAGATAGGTCCACGCGCTTGCAGAAAAAGCCGGAGGCTCAAAGCTGCCTCAAACAAGACACGCTCTAAGCCGCCGGGACATTACGCGTTTACTACCTCAAAACAGTCTGTGACCAAGCGGTAATTACGCCGCGGCAAAAACCCACGTGACCAACTTGACGCCGCGTACCATTAGATTGGGACACATGTCAATCAAAGCCTAGCTCTGCTGGCCACTCCAACTCACGGTTTCTTCATTTCAAATCCATCAATTTCATGATAGAGAAGTCTAGTTCGTGTTAGGGCATACTAATAACAGCAAATTGAACAAGAAAATACAATAATCTTCAAACAATTAAACGAGTAATAGGCTATCGAAATTGAAGTACAATTAGGCGTATTTTCCGAGATACTGAAACCAAGAGGGAGGATTCCTTTCGTTCGTGAAAGGAGCATCGGAAAGAAATGTGAAGATATCATTCTGTGGGTTGGATATATGCTCGAAGTGGAATCGAGTCATCGTGAGTCTTGCGAATTGTAAACAGTGACTGGACATTTCCTCCTCGAATTAAACGGGGAGATGCTGGTAGCGGAGGGACGAGAAAAAAAGACGAATGGACGCCTGATAATTTCGGTTCATACGCCGGAGTGACGCCACGGTAGACGCCAACGAGGCAGGAGGGTAGCTACATTATGACGAGAAGGGACCATTTGACCCCACTCATTGTTTCTAATCCCACAATAAATTGAAGCAGCTGTACTGGCAATTGATACAAATTTACGTACAGTCCGTCGCATAAGGCACTCTGTCTCTTTCTCAGCTTCATTGCTCGACATTCTCATAAGCCTCTGCTTAAACGCGACCAAATTCCACACAATTTCCCACAAACTTTCTTTACTTCTCTATGTTCAATTATAAATGATATTACGTAATGGCTATTGTAAGGACCTTCACACTTTCTGCTATTCCATATCTTCGAATCAAATTCCGAATATTGGAAGCCTAAAAAGTTTTGAAAATCTGTATGCAGTTCTCCTTCGACGAAAGTCATTCCGCCTTGTACTAACATGACAGAAGTAACGTGTTCGACAGAGGAACTGAATCCTCTCGAGCAATGTAACCCTAGATCGTCCGACAATGGCGTTGTCGCTGGTCAGTAAAAAGGCGAAAGGAGCAAGGTCTATCCTGTCCTGAAAGAAAAGGATGGGAGTGACTGGGTGCTCGCGACAAAGCGTGCGATTAACTCATCAAGCACGCTCGGGAATTAATGCGGCAGGAGCGCCGACGAGAAAGAATTTCCTTCCCGTGGAAATTACGCGAGACTGGACAAGAGAGTGAGAGAAAGAGAGAGAAAGAGAGAGAGAGAGTGAGGGAAGCATGGGACACATGTAACAACAATGGTCATTACATATGCGAAAGGCGAAGCGTCGAGCCACTCGTTTATACTCTCTCCGTCCAGCTTTGTTCTCCTCTCTTTCCCCTACTATCTTCAGAGGGGCTCCTGCTCGTTTTTATTATCGTGCCTCGTCTCTTTGGTCCACGTTGACATCGCCGTCACGTAGCAGACTTCCTACGGAGGCCCCTGTGTGCTTTCTTGAATACCTAAAGCCCCCACCACACTCGCCAGCCAGCCTATCCACCCCTTTCTAACTGATCGGTATCCTCAGATACCACCATTTCTGAATCGGACTCACTCCTTTTCCTCATTTTTCCCCATGGACACTGATCTTCCTTCGTGGAAAGACTGCTTGATTCGATTGGAAAACTTGGGGACATGCTCAGTCGATATCTTACATTACAACAATACGATGACCACTGTTCAAAGTCTTTATGCTTTTAATAAATGATACACTCTCTTTTAAAGTACTAGAGTGGAAACCATTGTTTGAAAAGTTTGTGAAATTAATTAATCTTTCTAGTCGCTTTAATAGGTGATCGAAATCCTCGCGTAGTCAGTCCAAGTAAAGGATTCTGCGTAGTCTGAGCATATTACGCAACCACCTCATAAGTTGCGTAATTAACAATAAAAGCCCGTCTCCCGAGAGGAACAACAAAAACTGAGCAATCAAAAAACTAGTGGGCGACAGAAGCGTATTAAAAATATTGCTTTCAATTACAGGAAAGAATCGATAAATATTTTTCCATAGATTGTTGCGACTACTTCCCTTTTTTTCGTGGCTGCCAATTGGCAATGCATCACTAATGAAAGTCTGTTAACAAATAATCTGTTTGCGCCGGCGGGATCAGATCACTGCGAAAATACTACTGATAACCCCTTATCGAGGAAAAACAGCCACCTCGCAAATACTAATTTATCAGTAGTTAGACATCCAGCCGTCACAAACTTCGCCAAGATAGCATGTCACGTTTTCACGTTGACGCACTGCGGAAAACAACTGTTGGATTCGAGGAATTATTCAGAGGTCCGTGAGAATTGTCGGCAAGAGTTCATCATCGAATGGCTTAGGAAGCCGAAATCCTTTGCTGAAAGGTTTTTATTTGTTTTGGTACTCGAGCGCGTATCTGATGGCATGTATGTGTACATATATGCATACTGACGAGAGCGGCACTGACCAGACGATGACTTTCGCACGTGTTGAGCTCCGTACGCCGACCGGGTACATGACAAGGTGACCCCTGGTAAATTCTTCCGCCGAATTCGATGATGGAGACATAAATCTGTGGCTTCATTGTCAAAGTGGCCTTATCATGCGCATCACCGGAAATGATAAGCGCGCCGAGCGAGAATTGCAATAATGATCTCGGCGAGCCAACCCTGTTCTCCGACCTTTTACAATGTACTTTTGTGAAAAAGAAAATCGCTGTCCTATTTTTAGTTGTTATACAATATCTGCTTTCACTTGGCGACTTTGAGTTATTCTTAAGTTAGTCCTCGCTTATCGCGAGAAATGTTTCGAGGGAAAGTCGAGGCATTAGCTCATCGATTGATTCTATCAGTCTTGATGAATCTGGCACTTGCCCGAAATAAATTGGAGAAGACGCGAGGTTCCTTACTGATAGCCCGATGCCAGAATAACTCTCGCACGGACTATAGAGACTTACTAGGATGATCATATTTATGGCCGGTGATTGGTCGATTCAGTTTGTGCGTGATGGCCTTAAGTGGGCGAGAGTGACGCTGACGCTTAATGACAAGCGCCTGCTCCTGCTACGGCTGCTGAAAATTGCCGGACAACAACTGCCTGATGCTTACAAAGTTCACCTCGGCGCATTATATACATCAATCACTTGGCCAATAGAGAACAAGTACGCTCTCTTTCGCGAGACCGCAAACACCGACCTATCACCCACCATTTTTCACAATTTCCCCTAACTATCATTTCCAGTATACGCAACTGACATTGTTTGCCTGTCAACATTCAAGCGTCAACATATAGTCGAATCTCGAAATATTCCATCGGATGATAATCCGCCGTTGAATATCCTCCAGATCTCATTAAATAAAGAGTATTACTTAAAATTGTCAACAACTCGAAGATTTTCTCCGCCCCGAACACAAACTATCCAATGACTTTAAGTTATCGAGAAAACCGACCGGAAACCCTGTAATTCTCGAGGCAAAACGTCCATCTCTTTTCTAGAAATTCGTGCGGTAGAATGAAAGAGAATGAAAAGGACTCGCAGGCTGGATCCAAGGCGAGCGAGCGAGGAGTTCGCTCGCTGAACGAGCTACGAAACGCTTATTAAAGCACGAGGCTGTTTACTCAATCATTCTTACGAGAGTACGACAGCACTATCTGATCGCGCCACCGTAATGATATGCAGGCCTCCGATAAGTCTAAATGAATAACAGGATCCGATTAAACGAACCAGTCCTACGAGCCCTGCACCTGATCGTTAAGGGCTCCTCCCTTCCCAGCCGCGAAAGCAGAGCGAGCTATATCGAAGGAGCAATTATGACTTCAAGACACACTCTCGTTCTCCTTCGCTCTTTCTCACTCTCTCTCTTCCTCTCGTTCCCTCGCCCAGCATATGTATCCTGATACGCTTAAGTACTTAATTTAAGCGCTCGCTTTGTTACGATAGTTTCTTTTGTACCGATTCGAGGGCTGCATGTTCCTCCAACTACCATCTACAACTGCAGTTGGTGCCTTGTTAAACGTGGAACTGTCGAACGCGCCGGGCCATTGAGGCTCCCCCTAATCCGACGAATTATGAATCGTAGACACGCTCTGCAGTTTGGTGGTATGCGCCTGACAAATGCGCCTTATGAATAGTAATTAACAAGTCGCCGATTAAGCGAAACCGGTTCCATAAGGGGAGCCGCGATTACTAAGTGGCGGGCACACCGCACCGCGCGCACCGAGGATCGCTGCTCGGATAAACGCGACGATATTCTGGATCCGGATTTAATTGTTATATTTAGAACGCCACTTTACTTGCACACCCACCCGTCTGAGCGGCTCTCAGCTAGTAGAAGTAGATAGTAGACACTCTACTCACTATTAGTTCGAGCGATTATAGATACCTTCCCAGAGTAGTATATGTATGTATGTATTGGCAATCTGATGGGTAGGAAATACATGGTATTGGAAGCCGATACCATTTTCAGAGCGACTCCTTGGACCGGGCTAATAAGCCGAGGATCGGAATCGCAAAATTTCAGAGGGGACTCAAGAATTCTGTGTTGATTGGTCTTGGAATTAGTCATTAGTTTAATCTTAATAGCAGGATTTCAAGGGGCACTCTTTTACGACTGGTGTCCTCTTGTCGAACGCCCGGTGGAAATGAGAGCATACACGAGACCGATTCAAGGTTCCGCGTGCAGAGACCGCCGCTTACAGAGTGCGCGTATGCGTGTCACTCTGGCTTTGCTGAATGAAACTTCATTTTCCCGGAAAGTGTGTCAGCGAAGCGAACTCGCTCTGCTCTCGCGCCGCCGGGAAAAAAGGAGGAATGCAATGAAAACCGCACGGCTTTTTCCCCGGGAGTTTTCACGTTTGCCCGCTTGCGGAGCGAGCGTCCCCCCAAGCGGCCGCACGTCTCGTCTCGGTATAATAAGAATACTGGCGGACTTTTCCCTTTTTAACGGTGACCTCATTAGCTAGGCGGTACATTAGCCGGCCAAGGCCTCCATTATTTTCACGGTGCGCCACGCGCACTTAACCTTGCCGGCGCGAATAATAAGGATTCCGGCGCGGCCTCTTAATTATTTGTCCAGCAAGACGCCGGGAAAGAAGGGGCATCTTGTACTCGGTGGAATCTTTCGAGAGGATCGTATGACTCGTCGATCGAGCATGCTTCACAGTCGATGATTAATCAACGAAAACTGATTTTGCAGCATATCATTAATTACCCCGGCCGACTCAAGCAGCGCCTGCATATGGGAAAGTTCGACGTTCGATCTTTCGCGTGTGCAGGCTTCTTCGTGAGTGTTCTGGCGCTCGCTGCGAGCAATGCACTGTGACGCTTCGTTGGATAATCAATCAAGGTCTTTCGTTGCTTTTAATCAACGACATGCGAACCTTTTAGCCGCACAAAATGTTCGCCCCGGAATTCCACTCGACCCGAGGTGGATGGAGCCGCTCGCCCTCCACTTCGCACCTGTGCAACAAAGTTCTGCTTCACCCTGACACCTTATCGAGATTAATTAATTTACCAGCATGAGGTGTGCGTGCGTTATGCGTGCGTTATGCGTTGGGAAATGGTTTCTCGGTTAAGTGAATCGGGTGAAGTCCGAGTATGATTTTTTTGGTGCGAACCAAGTCGAGTGTATCGAGAGTACTGCAAATGTCAGGAATAAAGATCATTTTTCCTGTCAGAAATGCGTGTCATGTATTATGGATTCACTTTGTATAATCGAGGAGCCTTGAATCGACGTCCTGCCATTCATTCGCACTCGTTTATTCACCACGCTTTTGAGATGTGCAATGGAATTTTACTTTGAAAGGTGAAAATTTAGGAATGCGCATTCCTACGAAGACGTTTTGGTATTCTTTATTTACCATTGAATAAATCCCATCCAGCAGCTAGATTCCCGGGAATAATGAGATTAAAAATCTGTTGCGCTGCAAATGACAAGCTTGCAATTTCTCGGTGCGAGGGCTTTTGCGAGCATTCACCGCATGAATTTCCTGGACACGTGTTTAAAACTCACCTGTAGACCTTGAGGGGCGGCCGACAGTGTATGTATTAAAAATGCGGAGCGCGCTGTTACTCGCGGTGGTGAGGGTTAAAACGTTGCGCGGCGTTTAACGCGAAAGATCGAAGCACCGGCGTGTCCCAAAAGGAGGAAGAAGAAGTGACCCCCGGGGCCACCGGGAACCCGTTTTACGGCTTTTAAGTCGAGCTCATACCGAATACAAAATGCAATTCCCACTGTTTAATTACTCGTTAAAGAGAATTCCTCGGCGCACGATAATCTGGGCATGAAATTAAAATGTGATGGCCCGTCCAACCATCTGAAATCTGGTCAAAAAGTCTCGATATTATGGCTTGTAAGCTGCTTGTTACTGCGCGATAAAGATATAAAAACTTATAAAATATTGCCGTCCAAAGAGATTTTTCAATTTATATTTCTCGAGTGCCTTATCATTTTGCATGTCTCGCGATTAAGTGTTTCTTCGGATTTACAGGCTGGCTTCGAGAAACAAAAGGGGCCTGTTCTGTGTGGGATGAGCCTTATACGGTTCTGCACTGCGGTCGAGGCTGCCCCCCTGCTTTTTCTCCTCTTTCTTTATTTCGGCTTTCGTTACGGCCGGACATTTTCGATGGTGGACCGGTCGGGAATTCGCTACTGCAATTTCGAGCAAGCCGCCCGGCGAGCCGGACCTTCTTCTTGCATAACAGCCCGCCTCTGTTTGTGTGCACGAGCTCGCGCGATTATAAAGCCACGTCGCCCAGAAATGATTGAGAATCGTGGAGCACCTGATCACCTGGGACCGCGGGGCTCCTTTTATGAGCTTTGCCACGAGCGCATTGCTATTATGTACCCGGAACCCTTTTCTCTCTCACTGTCGATTTTAGTTGCCATTCCCACTGACACTTTTAACTCCTACGTCAAGAGAAAAACTGTATATCTATATCGTATTCCGTGGAAGTAAAATAGTACATTTAAAAAAGATTTTAGTCCTATCGAATCGAATCAGCTCTCGAGAATGATTGTAAATATCGGACTAGGTGATTGAGACTGGCGTGGGAATGAGAAAAAGGGAAAATCTATTTCACGCGAGATAGAAGTCCCAGTTCTGTGCGGATGTGGGACACGCGGCGGTCTGATTGAAAAAGGCAGGATCCTTTGTTGTTATTGGGAGGCTCCTACAATTGGAGCCCGCATCCATTCCAAACGAGCTGGAAGTTAGTTCACGGGAAGAAGAAGGGGAGCGGACACTCTGCCACCCTCGTCCATTAGGTCAAGCTGGCCAGACCGAGTGTGGGGAAGATACGGGCACTTAAATTGCCGCCGGCCGAACAATTTAATCATACAGTTCTGCTTTTACTTTTGAATCCAGCACATACGTGTACTAGTACTGCGATACACACAGGCTGCCAGTTACGGCAAGCGGAAGAAGCAACGAAGAATATGAGGATTGGCCGATTCTCAAAGTTATTGAATAAAGAATTCTAAATAGAGATTGGCGAACGTAAAATAAAGAGTTTATTGGAATAAGGGAAGCCCGCCGTCTAAATCCCGGCGAAGGAACGGCCAATCTAGAATTGCAATGACGGGGATGGAGAAGAAGTTGAATAAAGTTTATGGCTAAGCTTCTTAAAATTCGAGAGAACTCTCTGGGCACACGAGCGATGAACTTAAGAGCCATTGAGCTACGCCTTTCGCGACGGGACTTAACATTCGCGTCGGAGAGCCGTGCAGCAATGCGACTCCTTAAGTATTCCCATCGTGAGTCCTATGCACCCGTCTGAGTTTCCTTCCAGCCAGTGTTTTCTAAACGAATCCCCGTGGATCCTGGGGGTCATCGATCCTTGAAGAAGCATCGGTCACCTTGGACACCTCCGCGCCAATGAAATCACTCTTCCAAACAACTTTTAACATAAATAGTTGACTGGCCCAACTTAATAAATCCGATGCTTCACGTACTACCTAGTGCTTAGTATTCCCAAGGCCCGATACATATTCAGCCGGTCGATTAAGAAGACAATCTGATAAAAGGATTTCTGGACAAATTCCTCGGAAATGTTCGGGGCCCCAGACTGCTGGGCGTAAAGTGTTAAGGTAAAATATACGGAGAAGACGGGAGGGAGAGGAGGCTGTTTGGCAATCGGGCGCAGGACAACGACGCAGGGGTCGGGAATCAAGGAGATATTTGGCCGGGCCTCGTACACCTGCGAGTATCTCGGCACAGGACGAAAAGAGGGTCTGAAAGGCGGTAAAGGAGAAGCGGGGTGGAGAGCGGGCGGGCCAGCATGAAAAAGGAAGGCTCCTGCCGGTGGAAAAAAGGGACGGTGAAAAAAATTGGACGCATCTCGCCTTCCCTCTTTTTCTCTTTCTCTCTCTCGCTCTCTGGCCCGGGTGCGGAGGGGTAGACCGGTTCGTATGGTCCTTGATTCGAAGCCAAGAGTGTCCTTTTTCCTTTTCTTCCATTTTTATCCACCACCAGGCCCTCCCTAACTCCCCTTACCGCCTTTTCTCTCTCTCTCTCGCCCTTTCTCCGCCTCGGCTCCATCTCGGCGATCCTGCACGCCCTATCCTCTCGTCCTCCCTTAACCCTTTGTACTGCGATTCACTCCTCGATAAGTTTCCTCGCTCGATCTGAACCTATAGGACCGCTCTCCTCTTCTTCTTTGCCCCCCTCTCTTTCTCTCTCACTCCTCCTGGAGAGCTGTTATGAAAGAGGCGGAGGACCAAGCGCGCACACCGAAAAATACTATCGCTTTTGTGCGGCCTGGATGCGGTGTGCATTGTTCTGAGCACGCCTTTAACTATAATCCTGAGTGGGCCGGCAGAGATTTAAATCCTCGACTGATAACCAGTTTTGAAGCAATGGGTGACACTACTAAGACGACCTTTATATTCCATCAGTTAGAATCGTGTGATTACTGGGCGCGTTTTAGGCCGAAGCTGAGATTAACAGCCGACAGTCATTGACTGTTTCATTAAAAAGAATCCGCGACTTGGCTGAATGAGTATCGGCGGCTCTCGACGGCGTAGACTCGAAATTCAGTCGGCGACCTTGCAAGATAACTTCCACATTCTCGTGGCGACTTATTCAGTCAAATAGGATGCTACGTGTGACGTCAGCGACTGCTGACGCTACGCTCGTCGCCATAAATCGCCCGACACATTCGACTTTCTGGCGACCTTACGTAAGCGGAGAGTGCGCTTGGCTCCGTCGTCCTCCGGAGAATGTACGCTGCTGCCCAGAAGAAAGTAGCCGGGATGAAAGTGCATCGCAATCATGGCTCATTTTCTCGAGGGAAATGTTGATGGCCTCGCCTGGCAAATTAATGGCTTTGCGTTCCGGCAATCTCCCATGCACATGCTGGATGTCGCGCGGGTTCGCGCGCCCTCATCTATGCTGTACCCGAGTCACTCGGAGCCATCGAGCATCTTTTCTGCAATTTATGCGCCAATGTTTCCGCGTTCGATATTGCAATAAATAATGCTGCAATGTTGCGAGATCCATTGCTTCGATAGCCCATTATCGCCGGGCTACGGTGATCCTCTCGACCGCAACTAACAATTTCACAGCCGACAGTAATTTTGATAGCTGGCGATAATTCGGTTCCTCGTGTACTTCGGGCTCTGTTCGCCGAGGGATGTCCAAGTGATTTCCTAGTGTAGCTTCATTACAACTTCACGCGACGAAGATTTAGTAGCATTTCTGAGTATGTACGACGCGTGTCCTTGGGGGTTGATTATGGTTGACGGAGTAGTTACATGTAATTGACGTAGCAATTCACTAAGCAATTCAATTGCACGGTGCCGCGCACGTCGGGACCATCGCGGCCAACTGTTGTAGAATGATTTGGTGGCGCACGAAAATGTACTATTGATCGGGGATCCCTGTCACGCGCGTCGCAGTCATCCTTAATGATCATTAGGCGATGTAATTGACGGAGGTGCTCCTTGAAGGAGACAGGCGATTTCTCTATTACAAAGTGCGCGGCCCCTTCGACGGTCAGGGTTCAATGATTATCGCGGCTCTAATCGTAGCTGACTCTGACTCATGTAATCTCTCTCCAATCGAGCGGTCTGCAAAAAATACTTTTTATGAATTAATGCATGAGCCAAGTTCGCCGGGAGTAATGAATGCGCATTCACCCGCCACCGCCGCCGCCACCGCCGCCGGCTCGTTTCAACTGGCGTAAGCTTAATTTTGAACCGACTGACTTGCGAAAGCCACTGCGCATCGATCCTTCTTGCTCGCGACTTTGCCGTACGTCCTCGCGACCTTTCCTCTTTAACTCACTTTACTGTATTAACTGTGACACGAATAATCTCTTCGATTGTGGATATGTTTAATTATGAAACAAGGATTCAACAAATTCAAACCCTAACGTTATTCTCTCATTAGATTAAAACACTCATGCTATTTCGCACAATTTCTCTTGTTAAACGTTTCCCGAGAAAGGTGAGGGGGTTTTGTTTTGGGATTTCGTTGGTGAGGACTCATTAGAATCGGCAGTCTAGCCGGCAATAAAACTTTCTTTCCAGGAATCGTAGCCTTTACGGGCCAAGCATCAATCGGTTTCGAGGACACGGAGAGACAGAAAAAGAGGGAGAAGGAGGCCGACGCGCGGTGAGATTCATTCATGAATGGTTGCGACATGCTCGATTACATAAATGCGAGCCTCCAGCGTATAGTAGTCTCTCGCCGCGATGGTCTCGGCATTGCTAATGCCTTGATCCCTTTGCGGTACACGCCACTTTCTTTCTTCCAAGCATTCGTGCCCATTTAACTATGATTTTTAATGATTCCCAACTTAATCTCTTGTACTTCGAATGTTACAGTAGTTTAAGCCGAGTGAACGTTTGATTAGTAAATTGGGAGATCACTACTTTATCTATTCTATATCTATTCTGCAAATTGTTATCACGAAAATGTTAAATTATGAAGAACATACTAGTAATTTTCTCGTACACTATGTCATGTCTACTGGCACTTAAGGAAAGGAGATATCCATAATGCGGGACTCATAACACATAGCATGCAATATGAAAAATAGACGTTGATGCTCGAAAGTGAGAATTTATTCCAAGTGGTTTACCTTGGTCTCGAATTTTAAATTGCACACTACTGCTCAATGTTTGCATCTAATTCGATAAAGAATGGCGAGCACAATGGGACGTTCTTTGCACGATGGCGATCTATGAGTAAGTAGGTTACGACTTTCCCTGGTGCGCAATCACTACCGTTTTTCGTCTAATTTCTTTCGCCACTAGAAAATGGACTCAGTACGAGCACACAGTGGCAGATCGAAACAGGGAAGTCGCGAAGACCAGAGTACAACATGAGCGTTAACAAACTCATGATAAAATTGTCAATTACCAATGACAATAAACTATAATCGATGTATCGACCAATCGTACGAGGATTGGCAAGTGGCCGGAGAATTTTAACTGCTCGGTCAGACCGTAATATGTTTGCAGTTTCTCCGACCTGTTCCAATTGTCGCGAATGAACCTCACACACCACGCGAACCCGTCGTGTTCCAACTAATTCGTTCGATTGGGATCTATTTGTTAATGCCATTTTACTTACGATTCCTGATGCGAAAGCGACGGCTCGATGTTTCGCCCGATCACTCCTTTAATTGGCAGCTGGAAGAACACGGGAACAAATAGAGAAAACATTGTGAAATGAAAGTTGACATCTGACACTGATTTCAAGTCATCCGACCGTTGCAACGCGCTCGCGCTTAGATTTACTGCGAAAATGATTGACAGATTCTCCCTCTTGGTAGCTACGCTTGCATCGAGTTAATTCACATTTAAAGCACAATCTTCTCGAGTGCTTACGACCTTGAATTTAATGAGCCTCCAGTGCGCGCGCGGGCAGCACTTTCTCCGCTTTCGATTCCAAGCCCGCGCGCGCGCGCTCAGCACGTTTCTTACCGTTTTTTTTCTAACGCCTTGGCTCCGAAACGTGCCTCATTCACTTTCTTCCGTGCTCGGTGCCCTCGAAATTCCGCTCGAGCTCCAACACTTCCGAAACTCTGAGCTCCTCTATCGCCGTGACATCATTACCGCTCCTTTCAAAAACCCGTGTTTACTACATAGTAAACTCTTTATTTCCACCTGCAGAAGAAATTGGCGGGAACGAAACATTAACGGTGACATCGCGGTAATATTGAATTATTCATTTAGTTCGTCCACAATTTCCTATAAACTTTAGATTGACGGATACATTTATAAACAACCCAGGCTCTATCATGAGATTGGTTGTAAGGTGCATACAGTGAATCTGCAAGTTAAGTCTGCGGAGTTTATCATAAATACGTCACAGCTATAAAAGATCACAAAAAATGTTTTTATATACCTATGCGATGTATTCCGTGTTCCCCAATAATTAAAAAAATCCCAAGGGCAGCATATAATGCAATTTAAGTGGATACACTGATACCTTCTCTCGAGTTTCACCGGATCAGAAAACGGGGAGCTCCTGACAAAGACAAATTTATTAAACGTTCAAGATACATCTATGCGTGGACGTTCATCGGCGTGACATAAATAAAATATATACGTACTGTATGCCTATATGTATATTGTATGTATTTATATATATATATATACTTATATTTAAACTTTACACGGTGACGACACAAGTGGAAATAGACGGATCATCCTTGCTCTCGTGTTAGACTTTGGTAAAAGACAGTTCAATACCAAAATGAATAGACAGGAAGAGATATTGGCAGGCAGAGAATGTGTGTCGAAAGACAGAGATAGGGAGAATAGAGAAGATATGAAATGCCACGGGGAAAGCTTTACTTCGGCACTGAAAGCCTTCCTGTATTTACACACACTATGTAAACTCTATGTAAACGCTCGAAAAGATTCCTCCAGTCGCGCCTTAAGTTAGAGCTGATTTCTTACAATCAGATCGGCCAGTTAATCAGTCCTCCGTGCACCGCATTGCGAACAGAATCATCGTGCTCTGATTTCTTAAGTGATCTTCAATAATTCAGTAAATAATTATGCTGTATCCGACGGGTACATGACTGTTTTACTGTTAATTGTCTTGGTAATTGGAGCCTGCATGTGATGTTCGCAATAACCGTACACTCTGCTATGTACTTCCTACTGGACGGCATTTTACGGTATGGAGTGTGTCTTGCTTTTCTATTCCGAAAGGAAGAAATCGATCTACTTGATCAATCACCCAATACATACACTTCTCGATATTCGATCGAAAGTTTTCAATTCTAGAGAGTTCGTTTTCAGAAATCATTTCAACGAGACTCCGTAAAATATCTTTTTCACTGAGGCACTCCATTGTTTTTTTAGCTTATTATACCATCGTTCGTCTACACGGTAAACACTGACTAAATATGGCGAATAGTGCGATGAATTGCAAACAACAAACCACTCGCACAATTTCCATCTCTTCTTCTTTAGAGTATCTATCACTACGATTTGTCAAACCAAGAGATTTAGCTATTACCTTCTAATGCACTAGGAGCTCCTTTCTGCCATATTATGAATTATGCAATACTCCATTCTGGAATCGGATTCTGATGATTATGCACTCATGTAGAAATTCAAAAAGCTACTACTCTAAAGCATCGCTCTAGAATACACACACAAACTGAACTTTCGTTGTGTGGTTATCGAGATGTGGACAAGAGAAACGGAAACCCCTTTGTTAAATAAAAGTGATAGTATGAACGAGCACTCTCACACGGATTAATCAACAAGTGAAGCCTAACACTCGAAAAATATCTCTAACATTTGACATCGTGGACACTGATTATACGGTGAAGACACTTTTCTATTACTTGGGTAATTGTAAGTCCAGTCGAGATTTATCGATGTCGTGTATAATAGGCATCGACGTTCTCGTGCATCTTTCGATCACTTCTTCATCGAACTTAAATGCATTGTACATTAAGTCACAAGTACTAGTAGCTTTCAATTTTTGACAGCTTCGAGGATTCTTATACGGCCTTTAAAATAAAGCCTACTTTCCCATGAATTCAGCATTCTCTTATTGGAAATCTACGATTTCTTTCGTCCCTATCTATCATTCGCGAAGGACACTTCGAAGAATTAATAGTTAAATCAGTGCAACAACCTATCTCTAGAGTTCGTGTATACCTTATTTTGATTATTCGATTAACTTTAGAATCTGCATTGCGTCGAAGAGCACTAGTCTCACTTTGTTACGTAGTCCCTTAGAACATCGGGGAATTCGATCCAAGGGTTTTTTTGGCATCGCTTTTCGTGTACCTACTGCCTCTCAGGATATGCTAGAATCCAGACGACCATTTGTTCTGTGACAGTCCTATTGATTATGCCCTGTGTTTGCTTATCGAATCCGCGGTTCGATTCCTAATTAGTAATTAACGATCCACTGGAACACACTAGTATCGGCGCCGCCCGTGGAGATTAGCCTGGTGTCATCTTGGAGGAAGGATACGTTCGTAACGTGACTGGAATGGCCACCATAGGTGTGATACAAAGACTGCAACAAATCAGAAATTACGATGGTTGCCTGCCGAGCCATCTGCACACTGGGACACCTTCTCAATCTTCTCGTGTAGAACTGACAAAAGGAACCAACAGCCAAAGCAGGAACTCACAATCATCAACACTCATAAGAAGTATCGATTTTATAAACTTAGAAACGGGAAACGGCATATAAAGAAGTTGCACAAGGATTAGTGATTGGTTTGTAAGGGTCGAATGAGTTTAGCCAGGCTTACCTTAGGTTGGCACGCAGGATAAGAGAAAAGCTTGACCTTCCCAAAATCATCACCTGTCGCCAGGAGTTTCGAGTCACCACTGCGCGTGCAATTGTTTATGTCTGTGCCATCAGCACCTTCCGGCCACACCCCAATTGTTTCAAAGGAAATGACACAGGTATGACTTGCCCACTCCACGTCCCTGAGAGCTGAGGGTTGTGGTATTTGCCGGCACACGCCAGGATTCCCTAAACACAATTCCTATTTTGTATCCCCGTCTTATGAAAACTTGGACATCAAGTAGAGCACTATTAGTCACTTACAATATAGGACCTCGTAGTCGCCGCTATTACTTCGCAAGTACTGTCCACCCACTGCCCAATCCAAGTGTGTTATGAAACTGGAGTGTCCCTAGACATAATCAATACAACTATTATTAATTATTTTTCCTTTTTAATATCAACTTCCCTCTTTGAGGGAGACCACCTCCATACAAAGTGAGATTCTTTTTTCACTAGCTTTCCAATCGATTTTGCAAATGATGATTTACTATGTAAGCTGCCAGAGCTTTCGTGCAAGTTAGGTTGCTACTGAAATTGATATGTGCGTGCTGGTGATAATCTACACTAAGTCTTTGGACATTTCTGTTCTACGTCGTCTACTATGCATGGCTGAGAGAGACATTACGTCCTCAAGTAAGCTGTCGATAAGCAATAGCCATAAGGTTTTTGTAAAATTAGGAAGACTTGAATACAAGTCAAATTAGGAATGCAACATAATGTCTCTGCTTGCGTTCGACTGACTGAAACACTTGTCTTACTCTATGCCTTCGAATCCGCTTTGGCTGGGAATGGATAAAAGAGAGCCATTATAACATCTAAATATATTTTTCTAATTCACTATTCCTCGAGTGAAAATTGCCACTTTTCAATCTAATTGAATATCTATTGCAACTTTCAACTAAAGCTGAACATATTATGCAAAAATCTATAAAACCAATACTATTGCTTCTCCTTTTAATGGAGTATAATTATTCTACCAATCTGCCAATGACTTATTTACAATGATGAATCATTCCTTCATGGGTCATGAAATGCTAATGATAATGTACATTCAACAAGAAATAGTAAATGTCTCCAAATGAAAAGGTTTGTATCTAACAATGGAAACATTTGATTTACAAAATCAAACCTGTACAGTTTAACAATATTCTGTGAGAGATGATTATCTCCATAACACATTTCTATACAAGTATATGTATAACAACTTGAATTATGACTCAAGATATTCAGCTAATTGAACTTACCATGCACCTGCCAACCCGACTGTATTTAGTTGCATCTGCATTCACTTGATAAATATAAATATAATTATCCCTTGAACCAAGAGCAAGAAGGCCACTATCTCGTGAAAACTCAACCACCTAGAAACAAATCAGATACAAACTAATAAACAAAGAACTATGGCAATCGATTTGGTAAAATCTACAAATATACCTGGATTGCTTCGGATCCATCAGTGTGATGTGTGTACAGCTCCCTTGTTTCACTGTCAATGGCCAACCATTTTCCAGAGCTACATCCAACAACTATTACATTACCATCTGGTGAAAAGGCAATGCTCTGTGCTTGTTCCTAATCAATGAAATAATCATGTATAATAATAACCTAATATTTGTACTTTTTCCTTTAGTTATGATATATTAATGTACATGCACAAATGCAGTTGCAACTTACACCAATGTCTTTGCTCCAAACGACAGTGTGACTAAGGCTATCCCACATTTGCAATAGTCTGTCATGACCAGCGGTTGCAAACTGTGGCAGGGTAGGATGAGCAGCTAGGCCCCAAACTTCCTCGGCATGGCCCAGCATCGCTGGATTGAAGCCCATACCAACATCTCCTACCAATATACAATTTCTTGTTGTCCCTATTAGCAATTGGGAGCCTCTGCCTTCAGCAAGGGTTCGGATTCCACCAAAATGATCCTCGATCTAGAAATACCATACCAAAATATTCAATCATGTCAAACTATATTCATTATTTGCTCAATGGGATTATTATCTCAGTCTCACTTGTGCTTCCTCTCCAGTGGGATTCAGGCTCTCGTCGAAATACAATATCCTGCCATCTTTGCCACCACCAGTGACGATATAGCCATCTTTCAAGGCACATATGGCGAAGATCGAGCCCTCATGCACATTCTTGATCAGCCTTGAGATAGTATTCTTACCTGTGCATTGTTAAAGTGTCAACTCATATCAATTGAGAATGAGTAATTCGCTGTAGACCTTGATGAACTTGAATCTACAGCTTGCTGACTAGGAATGGCAGGGAGAAAATAAAGAGGAGTAATCCGATTTTCTTACCCTTTCCCCAGACAATGACGTTTCCATTACTGTCACCGGTGAGAACGTCGCCATCCTGATTGAACGCCACGCAAGTGACGTATCTCGGCTTGTCTCTACTTTCAAAGATAGCCATTCGCTTGTATAGCATGCCGCCGTTGTCCAGGGACCAGAAGGACACGTGCCCTTTGCCGCAGGACACAATCTGATTCTGTTCCAGCGGATGCCACTCGGCACAAACCACCGTGTCCACCGAGCACTATAATTCACGTTTGAACACATTACGCCTACCGCACGCGACATATTATCGACGCCCGACACTTTTCTATCTCCTATCTACTCGACACACGATTCTACCCACAACCAACAGCTTGTCAAACGCGAAGGCCAGCGCGTCCTTAACACGCGAGCAATAATCAATTTATTGATACCTGCGCTGGCCCTTGAACTTCAACGAGTCCCTTTAGCTTTATACACAACTGGAATCCTCGGTTCCTTTACGAAGAGTAGGTTGCGCGCCAATTTCTTTTTTGGAATCCGAATAAGGAGTGGCGCCACCTTCGCAAGCGTGGGGTGTGTGGGCCAATCACAGTCAACGATTTTTAAAGCCCGGCGTTCGCACGTATGAGCCAATAGAATCTTTTGTTGCAAGTGCTTGACAAATTCATGACTTTCAGTCGTGTACGGATTGTTGAATCGAATCGCTAGTGTTTTGTGTGCGAGTGCGCGAGTGTGTGTTGAGTGTGGAGACTTCCGTTCGAGGTACTCTTCCATAAGATTGGTAAGTTATGTTGATAATTACTTTTGTCTCGGTGATTTTTGTGCCTCTCTCCCCCTTTTGCCAGTCCCATATCGATATATTGTGATCGGAGGTTCCGTCGATCGCACACAAGAAGTTCCCACCATCGGCTTTCGAGAAGGATAGGCAGCAGATTGATCCGTCGAATTCGCCATTACCAATAACCGAGAGTGTTGTTAGGCTCACTGAATTCCATATCCTTATGTGAGGCTAGGAAAATACATGAGAGTAAATGTGTTTGTCGCTGAGTTCGCTATGGCGTACTAGACGATATTGCAGCTTTTTTCATTCTCTCACCATAGCATCTCGCCTATCCGTTCCACAGCACTGGCCCGTGGCGACGATCAACTTGTTCGGATGGATGGCTATGCTAAAACAAAGATTCAATTATTCTCCCTCGCTTCTTCCGACTTTCTTAATCTCTTCTTTACTATCAACCAACGGTAGTTTCGCCATCAACAAACTGATCTACCTTCTAATATAATGTTAAGGAATTTGGAGACAGCTCGTATTTCCGAGGGAATATTTCCGGCGATAAAAAGCAAGGAATAGAATAGGAGTGTCGCAGGCTCACCATTTGATGTCGTCGGTGTGTCCCAAGTAGTGCCTTTGACTGTGCTCCTCGGTGTTGTAAAGGACAACCACCGCCGCGACAAAGTAGACAATTTCGCCGGTTGGCAGCAGGTGGAGATTGCTCCTGCAATCTCTGCCGCGGTATCCGTAAACCCAGTCGAGCTTGAGCTTGCTCTGCGGCGGTGTGTTAACTTTATGAAGATCGTAGGAATCGGCGAGGGGCGTCGGGACATAGAGGACAACCGGTCGTCCTCGCAGGTACATGCGAACACTGCTCTCCTCTTCGTTGTACTGCATGTCTCTGGTACTGGGGCAGAAAAGTGCAAATATCCACGTGTAATTGAAATTCGGGCAGGCTCGCGCCATGTATGATGGACGGAACAATAGTTGCAGAAACGTAGACACAAGCACCGAGTGGTGTTAGTATGTTAGCACGATGATTTACGGGTCGCAAATCGATTTATTCTTAAGTTATATTCTCTCCTTCGGGAGATAGTATTTCGTCGGGTAGAATTGACGCGTTTTGCCAAGTTTTTCTTGGCGCACCAGGTATCCATGTTAACTAGCAAATACGGAAGAGTGCGTGTACTGTTGATCCCATAAAGTTAATAGAGCATTAACATCTTTCTTGGGGCAAGTCTTACTCCTAATATCTTAAGGTCGTTACGGGAATATTCTCTTGCGACGCAGAAATCGTCAAACGAACCTTTCGTTCCCCATTTTACAGAAATGTTTAAGAAATTGCGATTAAAAAGTCAATGAAATCAATACAGACTTGAGCGATGCGGTCGTGGGCTTTTAGTATGATTGGTACTCTTCTTGAGAACAGGGCGAGCCTTAAGAATCCGACTAGTAAATCGCACTGTTTGTCGATAACTGGTCTCACTTTGATCTCGTTTCTTCTCCTTCGGCCAGAGCGTAATTCTTGGTGGGTTAGGTTGCGGTGCAATCTCGCAAATGGAGCTGCACCCAGAGGTACGAGGCGATGCAATCGGCGCTCGACAGATCGAACCAGTAGAACTTTCCGCGAGGATGTCGGGCTGGAAGGCAGCGAGTGACTCACGCGAGCGCACGAGCCTGAGCAGCTTTATTACTCGGCGGAGCGTGCACCGCGCGATGCTATTACGTCACTCGAGCACACTCCTTTTTGCGCTCGAGCCTCCAGTCTGGATCAAGGCCTGCGACGTCCGCTCCTTCTGGCACACTCTCCAGAGATGCAGTGCCACGAAAAAGCGGCTCTTGGAAAAAGGTCAGACTGCCCATAGAACTCACTGCCAACTCCCCCACTCGCCTTTTTTTTCTCCCACAGGATTCACCTTGTGACGTGCTCGCCACCAGTTAACCGAGAATTGAGATGTCGAGACTGCATTCTCTCTTGGCTCAAATCTTCTTCAAGGACCTTCGATATTTCGAGACTCTTTCTATTTTAATCAGGAGGGTCGAATATGCATGCGAAATCCAATAAAAGTCTCGAATCCGAGAATTGCTCGTATGTCAGGAGTAATTAAAGTCCGAGGGGCTTCATTTGGAATCTGAGTTATATCTGCGTTGTTTTCGTTGATTGCAAGTGTAGCTCCTTTTGGGTCAATCGGGAGAAGCAACGAGATCAGAGCTTATCCTTGAAATCCTTGTAACGTTGGAGATGATGGCTTTCATGTTTAATAATTCGCGCAGCGTCCGAGATGCCTTATTTGCCACTTTGTGTCTGCGCCTTGTCCGCGGCCTCGTAAGCCTGGCAGGAAATTCGCGGTTGTGCAACGGCAGGAACGGCGGCGATTCACTTTCTTCGGCTACGGAAAGGTACGCTTTACACGTCCGCCAGTTAATTCAAGCGTTAATCCGCCTCTCACATGCCATGGGAACTAAAAACCTGTGTAAACTCTATCTTTCCACAAAGAGTCGCGCGTGAAATACTTTACATTGTGCACAAGGCAGAAAATAATCAAGAAAATACAGTTAAAGTTTTAGTAGTTGTAAGGTTTCGGAGTTGAGTTAATAGCAGAGGATCGATTCCAAAATGTCCAAAAAGGGGAAAGTTGTGTACGTGCGGAAATTCCGAAATAAACAGGCGGAAGAGTCGTTCCGCCTGTAGGAACCGCACGAGGAATCCTTCACGCTCGATGCACTCGCGTATTATGCATGTACGCCTTTCCTGATTTCAGTGCGACGTGGCTTCCAGCACTGGGTTCATCAGACCCCGGAATCCCACTGCTGGAACTCGAGACATTTGCATGCCAGGTCGAAGGTCGAAGGTAAGTCGTATTAGGATAATTAACAGCATGCTAGTCGGCGTTCGTGTCAGCACGCTCGGAATTAGCGCGATTCCTGACCGCCAAGCACGCTTCCTTCCGACCGACACGTTTAATCGATTATTCTCTCGTGTTAGTCTAATTGCACGCACTGTCAGTGCCAACCCTATCTTTCCCACTGAGCGGCTCTTTCCTGCCGACTATTGCGCAGACAAATTGCAAACTGATTTACAGAAACATATTTTTACAAACTCCTCTTTTTTCATCAGTAGATATTCGTGATGACGATGCTCTGGTATATTACAAGCGGAATAGGAGACTACAATTAAGCAACGAAGTGTTACGTTTCCATGAGAGAAAAACTCCAAAGGTATGTACTGGGGAGAAATGAACTTTAACTCAATTTAACTTTGGCGAGAGAGCGGGTTGCGGTTGGGGGATTTCCTAAATGCTCGAAAACAGAGGGAAAAGTGGAAATATCATTAAAGTAGGAACGCTATTTAAAACCTCATAGGCGTGTTTCGCTTCTACGTGAGTTTGTCGGCGTCTGACCGCATGCGGTCTCCTACTACTTACGCCCAGGCGGGACGCTCGTCCCAACAGAAGCTGAAGCTACTCACTCCCGCAGCGAGCGGGGAGCCGCTGGCCGCTTTTCTCGCGAGGCAAGGCGAACTTTGCACAGCACACACGAGACACGAAACACTGCGTGTCACCTCGAGTGTAGGAAAGCCAGTGAGTGCAGAGGAGGAAGTGTGTGGCCGGGCGAGCGCTCACCTGCGTGCCTCGAAAGTGCATCTCAAAGCTGGCTGCACACGTGCGGGCTTCACGTGGCCGGTGTGCACGTGGCGTCACGTGTGCGCCTCTGCGTGTATGCCACACGTGCGAAACGGCGGAAAAACATATACCAACGACACACAGACACACAGAGAGAGGCACATAATGAGAAGCGGGCGAAGACGGGATGAGATCTTGTGAGATATAAAGCGCGCCGGGGTGAAGAGACGGAAGAGAGAAAGGCCGGGGGAGAAAGGGTCAAGCGGGGAGAAGTGTCGTAAGTCTATTTACCCGTGTTTCACGTTGTTCAGCGCCGGTGGCTTGAAGAGGTTGAACAGAGACTTGGTCGACGCTGACAATCTATAATGAACGAAAATGCAAACGAAAAACCAGGTGCGGTGCGTGAACAAAAATCAAACTCAGCAGCTCTAGATTCGGCTGGTAGACGGGGTTAGCGATACGTAATGGACAAGAGAGAGAGAGAAGGAAAAAAGTGGAGAGAACGTATTTTCCATGCGACTTGAACTAACTGCGATACGCGCGGACGAACACTGCCCGCTTCCGACAGTGTTATCTCGATTCAGTTGGTTTTCAAAGGACACTACCCTCGGGGCAAACGACCCCTTTGTCGATTAATGAGCTGTGAATTCAAAAAGATGCACCGCGTGGACCAACCCCTGCGCTTGCTCTCCTGATACTTCCGCGAATCCACGTGGCTCCGAGCCGTTCGATCAATCATTCAACCACTGTATCGCAACTAGTCCAACAAGAGAGTAGCAAATTGAAAAGATTCATTCGGACTCGGCTTGAATTAAAATTGAATCACTTTGAATTACCGTTGTGGCATATAGGGAAAATCAAGATCAAGGCATGGAAAACACTTCCTCGTAGCGGTTCAATGAGTTTTCCCGATAAAGCAAAGTTGGCGATCGAAAGGGTTCAATCGACGCGAGAAAAAGTGGGAAGGGATAAAAATGAATGAAGCAAGCGAAAGTTGGAGACTCCAGACGGCTGTGGAGTGCTTACCTGGTACCAACGAGCTGTGTATTATTAGTCTGACTTTGGGGAGAATTCGTAAAGTCTCCTGTCGAAGACCACCTCTTTGCTCTTCTTAAGCTGCTTTGGGGTGGCCCGTTAGACCTCGCCGTCGGTGATCTGTCGCGTAAGAGGATTACTGTATAACCACCGTGGAGGCGTCTACTTACGTGTTGCTTTGTTTCCTTCGTCGGAGGATTAATCGGTTACGGATACACTTTCGCGTTACGAACTGCGCATGCATGGAGACTCAGTCTCGCTAATGCTATTACACGACACTATACCATGGGGATTAATTGGCCGACTATTGGAAGTTTTAATGGCAAGTTGCACTATCTCTACTCCTAGCTCTAATAATGAATTGCTCTCTGTAATATCTTACTCATCTCAATACTGAATAATCCTCGGTGTAAACCTTCATATTGCAAATGGAAAGAATCGAAAACCTTGGGGGCACATTGTCTTTTCAAAAGAATAACTCGGATGAGTGTATAAGTTAATTCACAATACCAGACAGGAATCATATTTCATTCACAGTTGTGTCAACACTGAGACATGACATCGAGTTTTCCGTGCACTAATATTGAATTGTACATTCGCAGAATAATTGGACTATCGAACAATACCTGGTTACCGGGAGTGGTGTTGCCCTAGGACTTGGCGATGGCACCGGAGAAACGCTACTACTACTAGGGCTGTCCGAATGAAGGGAACCAGTCGATTGGTAATGTACGGACCTCCTGAAAAAACAGTTCTCTCTCATCTCGCAATTCATCAGCCGCCAACAAAGATTTCTCTAACTGGATGAATAGAGAAAAAATTGGAAAGCTGACGTGAGTTCTCTCCCCTCGGAGAGTCGGAAGGTGGATCGGGGAAAATGCTGGTATGATCGCGTATACGGGTTCAGTCCGTGTGTAATGATCTATTGTCATGCACACAGAGCTTCTTTATAGAAGACTCGATCGATACCTTTGAGGAAGTTGCGACGAGTGATTGTAACTGACCGGCCTCCTCGGACTGGAGACCGCGTCCCGGACGTCCTGAGATGAACCCGAGGATGAGGAGTTCCTCAGGCAGGAACTGCTCGTCTGGCGGGCTCGCACGTCCTTCTGAGGCACCGAGTTCTGATTACCTGCGCAATTTGTAGACGAAATTAGTGCCCATTCAAGTTGACTTCCTTAGGAGGAACATTTCGATATACTACACGTCAAACAGAGTCTAAATATCATCTAATAATAATAGTTCTCTAGTTGCGAGGCGAGTGAGAAATCGATTGATTGGGTTTCGTTGGTAATGTTAAAAGTGGAAGTCGATCCCAGTGGAATGTATGGGACCTACTCGCACTCGAGTGATTTCAGATGCGTACAGGTAACTCGAGAAATTCGATCTGTCTCACTGTTGCTCCTGTTGCAATCGGATTATGCAGAAATCCTGTTCTTCCGCAAATAGAATACGACTCTCGTTTCAATCCAGATGGGATATCGGTCTCCTCGCCCCTTCAAATTGGATGCTTAACTTTCTAACTTAATTGAATGCCGTTTCATTCGGTCCGATCGAACCGATAGCGGATTGAACCGTCTAGCACGTTTCCAGATTGAACAAAGCCCGGCGCTCGCGCTATTTATTCGACGGCTTAGTCAAGTTATAAGTATTGTGCAAATTCTATCTTGTCAAGATCACTCCGGCAACCTTCCGCCGCTGGTCTGTCTCTCCAGCGAAGCGAATTGCGCCTGAAACGCTCGAGCCGTTCACCGGAGCGTGTTTGAACATCGCGAACATCGAACTTTCATTATCGGCTACGGGTCATCGCGGCAGAGGGTCTCACGAGACGGTCCAGTCCTCCTGGTGTTCACTAGGCTCTCTACTCATTGAGCATGACTCATTTCAAAGGATACCTACAAAGACCGAGTGCCCATCGATCCAATCGCAATTACACTACAGTTTTACCGGGTGATGTTCAAAAGGCAATTCACCACTGAATACACGCTTTGTATAGAAGAGAATAGTGCATCTTTTTGCGCGATCGGAAAAGAAAGGATGACTTATTGACACTGACTTCTGAGTGGCACATGCCCGTTCCTTAAGGGCGAGGACACCATCCTGTCGTTCCTCCTCTCGCCCCTCTCGTCCTCCCGACGCTCTCGTCCTTCGAGTTGGGCGATCCGGCGCAGGGCGTCCGCAAGAGTAGCGCGAAGGCAAACTATCTCGTCCCGCTGTGCCAACGATTGCCTCTCCAGGTCCGCCACTCGGCCGAGCATCGAGCTTGTCTCGCACTCCAACATCTCATCTGCAACACGCAATACGTCCCCATTCGTTAGTTTGATCACTTCTTTTAATGAGCTAATTCCCTAGAAAAAATATAGTATTTTAATATTGCATTACGCGATAATATCTATTATACAACTCCTTCTCTGATTGGCGATAGAGGTTTCCGAAGCTTCTCATAGAAAGGACTAACTCTGGATTGATCTCTCGCAGGGGAAAAATGCGGATCGCCGATTCGAGGAGTGCGAGCCTGGGAAACTGGGTCACAATGCACGCAGTGTCGGAGAAACGCGTGCGCGCGATAAGCATTGAATTATTCACCCATTTCGCTGCAGTTTCCCGCTAGGCAAACGTCAAGCTACGCTCTCGAGCTCCCCTTGTATTCAAATGCATAGGAAAGCAAACGTGAGAATCGGCCGCACGCCAGTAAGAAAGCGAGCCTCGTGTAATCCACAAATATTGTATCGGGAACTATTGATTCGGTAGTATTGCTTGTCCTCTACGGCCAGTAGCCGTTCTCCTTGGTCTACTTGCAAACTAATTCCACTACCTCCTCTTCAACAGCAATTTCAATCTCGCAACGTAGACGCACGAATTCTGATGACTTTCTAATTACTCTAATTCCGAACAACCTTGAAAATTGCTCGCAAACTCCGATAACACTATTTGCAGCTTTAGTGCTTTGGTTTGATTCTTTATTTGTAGTGTTACTGGCACTGAACTTGTGAGATAGGCTTGCCAGCAATTAGATATTGAGAAGAAGCTTAAAACTATAGTTGATGCGTCGACTGTCTTTTTGATCAGGATTAGGATGATTTTGAAATAGATGAAAGTACTCACGCCACGCCTGCTCGGCCTCGTCAATGGTATCCATCGTGTCCGGCGTGGACATTGCGATTAACCCCTCGCGATGACCCCAGAGTATTAATACGTTATTCAATTCAACTGATTAAGCAGCGCAAACAGAGAGACACTGCACTCTCTCTCCTGCGCGCACACATGTCTATCACAGAATGGACGCCTGGATTTTTTCCAGTTCACGGAACAAACACGTGCACCCTTGCTCGTGACGAGTGTCAATTAACACCACTGATCGTCCACACCGTTACTTATGGGAATCGAGGCACTGTGTTTCCTTATCGTTAGCTCGCACTTATGTTTGCTGGGCATGTCGTCGCGTGAGAATCTGACGAGTCGAATCACTGCCGGCTTAGACTGGTAGTCTCCGTTCCAATCAAGTGGAATGATGGTTCTGTGTCAGTCTCTGAGAATCGAAGTAATTTAGAGTTTTATTGGAAATTGGATCGATGAAATTCCAACACCCTTTTGAGGATTAAACGAGATACCTAGGATTAGTCTCAGGTTTACCCATTTAAAGCCTATCCTATACGGCGATTATTAATAATTACTACTGATTTCCTCTAGTTAGGAAATCATTTATCGTCGATTGAAATCTGCCGAGTCGGGAATTCCAGTGCGAAGCATAAACATTTCTGCGTATTTCCCAGTGGTACTCGACAACAGCATCGGTAGGTCGTAGGTACACGGTGCGAAGTAACAAGTACAATATCGATCAATTCCGGCCAATTAGCGGGCGAGCAGCAATTAGCGTGGCGAAAGTTCCGCGTCACTGAATCAAGAAGAGCGAGCCGCGCGCGTGTGTGTGTGTGTGAGAAAGAAGGGGTGAGAGTTACGACGAATGCTGAGAACACCGAGGGGAATTTGAGATGGTGAACGTGCGAGGACCATCGACACGCTCCTCGAGAAAGGAGGCGAAGGGGTTCGCTCGTTCGTGCGCGCGAGCCTCGCTGCGAATGCATCCATCGAAAGTGAAACGTGCCCGAACTCTCCACGGCGATATATGCGATAAACAACAATCGACCTGGTGCACGCGACCAACCTGGCTTCCGAACCGGAACACGAGCAACGAGTGCCGCCGACGTTCGAATTTCCGCCGGTATAATTTCGAAGAGGGCTCTCCCGCTTTCTCGCGCCGCGAGAAATTGGCAAGTTTCAAAAGCTCCTCACGCAATTCACTTAATCGTCTGTAATTGCTCGAAATCCACTTGAATCGGGAGAGAGCGAGTGGAGTGGATGGGTTTACTCTTCCTTCGCTTGCGTGCAAATCGATATCTTCCACGCGGATAAACCCATGCAAGTTCCATCGAGAGTCTGTCAAACGCACGATTCGAAAGGAGTTCGGATTCCCTAATTCAATTGAGACAAGATTAAATAAATAAGAGTCCAATAAAAGCCAGGGCGAAATGGGATTGGAGTAAGTCCAAGGCCTCTTGGCCTCGGCAAGTTGAAGAGGCACTAATGAGAAATCGTCGATGGAATGGAGTTAAAAGGATAAAGCGAGACGAGTGTGGTATAATTGTGGCTGGTTGTCGAGACGATTGAGAGCGCGCGTTTTTCTAAGCGCGCCGCTCGTCAAGAAGCAAAGTCGGAACTTGTGTTATGTAAGTGCGCATATCTCGGATTCCGAAAACCATGTCAATTCTCCTTTACCGCAAAGCGGCATAGATAACGCAGTGCTAGGGCACAGATAAACACTCGCCATTCGACCTCAGGATTTCGGTATTCTATGTGACCTCTTAGAGAGACAGATCGTTGCTTTCCAAACGTCAGCGACGTTGAAAAAACCTGTCGGATCAGTCAGCCCAAACAGTCAACATGTCGATACATTGCCTCACATTCGTCTTAAAAGCAAACTACACTTTCTACGTCGCCAGCGCTGGGCTTTAAAACGCGACACGTCATAAAAATGGGGACCCTATTAAAAATTGAAAACAGGGAAAGAACAGATATCCGGAACTTGAAGCTGAGCGAGCATTACACCAAGGGGACTTCCGGGCGGCTGGTCTTTAATTTTAATTACACTTTTCAGCGAGCGGACTCCACGAGCGAGTACTTCCATTTCATCGAGACGGAAACTGCGCCGCCTTTCACGAGGGGGTCGCTTCAAAAGCGTTCGTTTAGCGTGAGTGAAGAATTTAATTGAATCCCCTTGTCCGAGAGGCCGGACAATCAGTCGAGCGGTTCCATTAGAAAGCCCTGCAGATTCTCCGCGATCCTATTCAAAAATCATTGGGGATTCCTTATCGAGTCAAGTTACTATGTAATACGTGTCAACAAGGTGGGAAAGTGGTTTCCATTAAAAGAATGGTGAGTGGAGTAGCGCGTGCGGAATGTGCGGGCCGAAAATAACGTCGCGAAAAGGCCTCTTCTTCCGCATTGTTTTTGAGCGCGCTCGGTGCGTGTGCGCGCGTTTCCCGTTTAACCCGTTGAAAGCAATACCCAGGAATGAGATCGGCCTCCTCCGTCACGTGGAGTTCGAATTCCACTTCGATATCCATTATTCCGTATTGCCCGGGCAATCGATAGCCCGTGGCTCGACCACGAAATCAAAGAGCTCTCGCCCTCCCCGTGTCCCGATCGGCTCTGCCGGCACGGAAATTGCGATTTACCCGCTCGAGCAAGCCGCGCGCACCCACCGAAAGCGCCCGGCACATTCGGGACACGCGTGTGCGTCAGTGGCTGCGTGCGTGTACGTATACGCGAGCGTATCGAGGACACATCGGCTATCGTCAGCGTGAATTCGATGACAGCTGCAAAGCACGACGAAAACATCTGCTCGCCGATACTGGCGGCAGAACCGATTTCGCCTCGCACTCCATTCCGTAGACGCAGCAGACTTTTTCAATCGTTTCACACCACATCACTAACAACACCCTCAATATTCCAAATCATTATTGGTATCACAAATATGTACACTGATTTTTTTCTTTTTACGCCCTTTCAGTATCTCCAGCTACGCTATGAGAACCGCGTTGGGGGAGGATTTTTGAAGGGGTGGCTTAGCAAATTTTACCGGGGAGAATGTTTTAGAAATTGCAGGTAGACTGATGCACACTGTGGAGAGTTGGCTGGGAATTGTAAGGTGTTCGTTGAGCTCTGGGTTCGCGTTGTCGGGACAGTTTCACTCGGGAGAGCGTGTGACACGTGTGTTTTCAGTGCGGCCGCCCCGACGTTACTGTCAGTGCGAGCGCACAGCTGCTTAGCCGCGCGATCAATACGTTCTAGATAGTCGAGATGATCCAGATACTCGCGCAAGTACACACAGCCATTGACTGGGTGCACCGATCATGTCTGTTGCTCGTATATATAAGTATTGGAGTCATCAATTTTGACATTTCGTCGGTAATATGCATAGTTTATTGCTTGAGAAGCCATTTTGCGCTTGGCGGCAGTAAAGTTTATCTCTTCCAAAAACTCAAGGATAACGTGAGATTTGAAAAGTTAATGGACCGAGACAATAAAATCTACCATCCTCATTGTGTGCGGAACTTTTCGAATACTAAACATTTCTGGGAAATTCCGCTTATTAAATAAAATTGTCGGTTTTTAACCAGAAATAAAATGAAAAGCTCAAGTGTGTATTAATTACCGAACTTAGCAATGAACAAGGAAATCGAGTACATTAGATTTGAATAAAATGGAGCTTGAACTACCAATTTGCATTCGTTGTTTAACGATAGCCGATTTCAAGGTGTACGCTAATGGAATCCAATGGGAATGATCCAGTAATTCTTGCTTATTGGAGCGTCGAAAGGCGACGGAAAATTGCAGGGGGCTGAAGGCCCAGACTTTATCGGGCCGTGAATGCGAATTGCAGTGTTAACGAGTCGAATGCGAAATGTCAGAGTGCGATAAAAGTCGGCTGGGGAAGATAGGAGGATTAAAAGAGGTGGCGCGGAAAGGTGGCCCGTTAATTGGCGGAAGTTCGGATTAGAGTCGCGTTTGACTTGGCCTTTTCGATCAGTCGTAGGAAACGGCAATTTGTTGCCAGGATATCGGCACACCCTCGCAATTCTGCGAAATCGCCCTCCCCACCCTGGCGTCGTTCGGTTCCCCGTCCATTAAAATCGGCCCTATTATGTCATCTATCGGCATGATTCCAGCCGAGAGCGCGAAACAAGGCCAGTCGGAATCGCTGACGGCACTAATGGCTCCAACTCAACTTGAAATTCCTACACGAAATCGCCTTTTATTGCCAAATCCTCGCGTTAATGCTAGCTCCTCCGTTATGAGGACTTTCTTATTGAACTTCCTTCGAAAAGTAGAGATCTTCAGATAGCAGTTACCCTTCAACAAGGGTTCCAACATTTTCGAAGAACCTCGGATTTGGAACACAGATATTATTGACCGAGGAATAGTAGAAATAATGGGAGTGGAATAACATGGATATTAAAATACATCTTTTCTATCGATATTTTACTAACACTATGTTCCATTGCTGTAATAGATAAGTTAATATTGAGTAGATAAAGAAAATTCCCAAAGGGTGGCGCAGTGTGCATTAAGCCAATTTTATCGACCACTTTATCAACAGCGTTATGTATTTCTGATAAAGCATAACATTGATTTCGTGCCGCGAAACTGCTATGGGGATTAGTGATGAAACTGGCGCGGCCTAGCCAACGATTACGTGTCATCGTAGTGGTGTCTGAGACACGATAGTGGAAGATACAGTTTGTCTGCAAAAGTAGGCGACATCAGGCTTCACGACAGGCTCGAGCATTATAATGGTAAAGCACTCGAGCCTCTGCGGATGACCATTGACGGTATTTTTAGCGAGCTTTCGTCGCCCTATATGTAGGCGGCGCCCGGTCAGTGTGGGTGTCGCTTAATTATGTACGCAATGTTATTAATAGCAGACACGAAAGAAAAACGTCGCGAATAGATAGCTCGGCCTTGACTGCTGGCGCTTCCTCCAAGCGAGCGATGAACTTTAACGATAGAAAAACGAACCCGTGGCATTTCTGTTGAAAAATTTGAACGTCAAATAAAATCAGTAATGAATTAAATTCATTACCAATTTCAACCAACTTTCAAAGGAGTCAGCCATCCAAATAATTTTCTTTAGCTGAAATATTGCTTGACAAGAATCCAACTGTATAGTCAGAAAACAATTTCTTCTTTCTGTCACACGCAATGACTGCAGAGTTAAATTTAACAATGTTGACATTTTTGATTATTCGTGCTGATTTTGCGGCTGGCGTCGATTTCACGTCGACTTTAAAGTACATAGAGGATGTTTAATGGCAGGATAGAATGAAACGCGGCGCACCTTCGCGTAACGCGTCATCGTGCCACCTTGAATGGCTTATGTAACAAGTGCCACTGTGTATCATCAAGCACGCTATTCCACTCTGCAGATTTGCAAGCGACGCTGCTTCGGGTGCCGATGATGCGTCGCCACGCCGAATTCGGACTCCGGACATTTGTAATTCAAACCAATTGAGAATTTCGACTGCTACTCCTTGATAGCGCGCTACTAGCGAAAAAGGTTCGCGTAGCCGACTTCATTGACTTTTAAATTTCGTGTTTGCATGCTATTGTGCGGTGCGTAATGTGCCGTTGCTTGCTACTTTTTAATCGAATACACCTAAGAACGATAAATGACTCACAAACGCAGCCATTGTTTAAAAGAATATTTAAAGTCGACTTTATTCTTACCAACACGACTTTATAGTTATTCTACTTTTTATTTTACTATGTAGGACTTTTCCCACTCGTTTTAGTAATTGGAATTCTTCGTGCCAGTAATATGGTACGAAGAAGTTTGTCTGGCAGTTAGAGAGTTTGATTGACAAGACCCCCTTTTGGTCTAGCATCATTATATACCAGCAATGATCACCCAGTGTCCCTATTAACAAGATACAGTCGGTAGAAATCTCGGGGATCCCCGAGAAGCCACCCACCTACGGTATCAGAAGAACAGGATTCATAAAGGCGAATTAAGTCCAATTAAAGTGACTAGCCAAGAATCTATTTTTGTTGTCGGTCCAACGAGACTGACACTCAGCACTTTACTAAGTCTTCGTGGCACATAGAATGTAACCGAGGGAGCAACGACTTCGTGAGAAAGATGCGCGGCTCCTCGCGCGAGCAAGGTTTTACGCTGGTTTTCTCCTAATTAAGAGTAAAATCTCTTTCCATGGGATTGCAGGCATTCGCCGCGCTCCTCTCGTCAGGTAGACTGCTGCCGTACTGCGAAAGTATATATTCGTAGGATTCCTATCAGGTTATTACTGCTCGGGATATGCTAATAAGCAGCCGAGCTAAGTGCCGCTTTAACGCGGATTACTATAATTCTGGGGAACTCTCTATTTAATTTTGATTGATATGCAGTTGGTAATCGACACGTTCTTACCCATTTCTTGCGCCGATCCGTGTGCCAAGTGACCGTTCACGCGCATCGTGCCGATCGGGTTCTTCTTTTCATCTTGACACCCCTTCGTGCTGGAAAATCCCGTTCCTGGAACAGAAGTCGTCTCATTGTTAGTCAACTAATGGGAACTCGGGTTCTGATGTTAGTGCGTATAATGACAGGCATTGCCGATAATTTTGCAAAGATTGCTCACGGTAATTGCAAGTGTTGGGAGATGCGCTGTCGAGCACGCGGTAATAAAGTTTACACTGGTTGTAACGACTCAATGAAAAGGTGCAGCTGGGAGAAAAAGAAAACCATGGCCGTCCCAGCCGTATGAGTACCATGGTGACCGCTAAGATGCGATAAATGAGCATCGTTTCCATACAAATCTTTCATCTCCGTTTCATTAATTTACTTTAAAAATTCACGGCCTCGAATTCAATTTGAATTAAACTAAAAACAAAGTAAAATAGCACCGAAATTTGAATCATTTATTCCGGAAGAATTGGTACATATTCCGAGCACAGAAATTCAAATAATTTAGCACTCATTGTCGACAAGAAGTTTCCTCCAAGCACTCCGACTTCAGAAACAGCATGACAGCCATGACTAAAAGTGTCTGACCGCACGGGCTCACCTCGATAAAGCGAGAGGGAGAGAGCGAATCAAGATCGCGAATTGGAAGTCGGGCAGCTACAAAAGAGGATCGAGGGTCCTTGGCGATGAGGAGCGATCGCGTGCGATCCCGAGTGGCCGAGTGCGATTTGCAAGGTGGCAGGAGAAAAAAGGCCTGGGAGCGAGAAAGAGAGCGAGTCGATTGCTGGGGGAAGCGAGCGAGAGGAAACGCAAAACCAGTAAGCATTGACCTGGGCAGAATGCTACCTTATTGGTGCATAAGATCTCTAGTAAGTCCACGGGGCTTATTTTACGATAACGCAATGCTGGCACTGTCACGCTCGCACCACTCTCTGTCCATGTATGTTTGCGTGGCTGGGTTATATATGTGTGTATGAAATGCGAGGAGAGACGGGGTAATTGCTTGGGCCAAGTGAGCCTCGTCGGCCAACCTCGATATTAAGTCAGCCTTAAACCTCTGCTTCCAGGGTGTACCATTCCGCTGTGACACTACGAGGATCTAGTTATCTGGCACGGTATGCATTTTTCCCCGCCTTTCGGCCCTGCCCCTATCTTGCCAGATATCGTTTCACTCCTACCGTCTATGTTGCAATCGGACTGTCAGCGAGAAGGAATCCCGACAATGGCTTTGGCCGTAGTACATGAATGCTCAAAAATTCATAAGGTAAGAGATGCTTGAAATGCTTTCTGAATGAGAGTTGCGTACTGTATTCACAACCATACTTTAATGCGGCTGATAGTTAATGTGCGAGTGCCACTTTTATGAGAGTGGGAAAAGCCTCCACTTTTCACACGTGTATGCGGAAGAGTAAATCAAAGTCGAGCGTTAATGCATGAATTAAAGTACTCCCAGCATTGTCCTCTCTTTCCTAGATATCTTTATTGTAAGCTATAACAGAGATTACAACTGAGATCTTCTATTAGAATGCGTATCAGATTTATTTCATTGCGAGCTTCACGTTTATTGAGTTTGGCTGGGCAAGTTAAATTAAACATATACTGCGTGAATTCGTAGAGGTGGCATGAAATTTTATCGTTTTTTACAGTGAGCCACGCACGTGCGCCTTCCTCTGACAGGAATGCGGAAGTGTATGCACGTTTGAGTGTAAGGCTGCATCGAGGGAAGAGGAGATCCCACTCTCAACTGGGTACTGCTAGCACCCATGGCTTCTAGGTATGTACTGTTCAATATCCGTGGTGCACGATCTAACACTTTTCGCCTCTCGCTTAAACGACTCTTACATCTTTAAAACGCTCCTACATTTCAACCTAATGTTTCACAAGAACCTCTCGTCTATAACAGAGTTCAATCTAATTGTTGTCTAGTGTACTGGTCGAAGGAAACCACGACGAATAATTAATTCCCGCATCGATTTACTTACCACCGACAAGACCCTTCACGTTTCTATGGGAGCTTTGATAACAGGTGTCGGCGCATCGGTTAATTAACACCTCGGCCACGTATGTACATATATCAATTTCTCGCTGTTCCATTAAACGGGATGATATGGCGTCGGCTCGGTGCCATTGCGTCGGGGAAAGCCGCCAATTAATGACTCACACTAGTTAGTGAAACGATGGGCTTTGGAATGCAAACGGTTCAACGAGCACTGGACCATTAAATAATTCACTTAGAGCGGGCGGGCGCGTACGCTATCCCGGACATGCGAGTGAGATTTGCCGTGGATACAGGGGCTGGCCGCGTTTATGCATCATTTCGCTGGCAGTGCCGTTCGATTGATCGCTTGGCTCGCGGCGCACTTATCGGGAGATTTCGCAAAGTGGATGACACGCCTCGCCGGATGCTAATTTGCCGACGAGTATTGATGACCGGGCGGCGGTAGAGTGGGCCGGGAGAGCTCTTCGATCCTTGCGGTAACCGTTCGCTAGTCAAATGAAGGATGCGGTCGCCGACGGTCAAGTGGCAATGACATTTTTGCGTGAGGAAACTCTGCTCGGATCATCGCGACGCCGACGCAGAATTACGCAATATTCTCGCCCCGCTCGATGAGCCAACTGGTAGAATCGATTAGGTGCTGCGGCTGATACTAATACGGAGCTCACTTTTTTCCCAGTCTGCCGGCGAATGCTAATCAGCTGATTAGCACTCGCTCGCGCGTCCAACCATGGAAAGTGTTCAGCAGCTTTTGCCGTTTAATGTTTGCTGAGAATGTATGCGAATCTTTCTCGCTAATTAAAACCACCAACAGCTGCGCGTTGGTGTCGCGCTGATAGCAACCAATATATCCGATGAAACTGCAGTAATTTGATTGTAACTGGATTTTAAGTCTCTTGGAAATGAGTTGACTCAGAGGGAGTTTCGTCCTAGACACAGCGGAATTGTGATAGACTTTTATATCTACTATAAGAGGATGCATGATTGATCGTGCGGAGGCGCGAGCACGAGTGTCCACGGAAAGTTCAGCCCGTTATCGTGTCGTCGCCTATTCATGGCACGTCGGTGGAAGGGCGTGATTAGAAACGAGAGAACCGCTGACTGGTAAACTGCGGGCTCGTTTTATTTAGCGCTGACAGCAACGCGTACCTGGCCGCGCTTCCCTCCCATTAGCACGGCCGATGCGACGCCAACATTTGCATCTACGCGTCCTCAGCGCCGTCATCGTCATCCTACTGCAATTGTTACGCTGCGCCGGCAATCGCTCATTAATCCTTTCCTGCGTTATTATACAATGCGCTTTGTAATGGTTTCATTACCGCAGAAGTGGATATTATCGAGATAGTATCGCCGACGATTATATGCTTTCGAGACGAGTTATTCTCGAGAGAAGGTCGCGAAAATTCTATCGGAAGCTTATATGGCTTAAACATCCGGTGCGGGCGATCTTGGAATGCAGGTCAGCTGTAGTCCAGTACCACTTGAAACGAGAGGCTCAGTCACTTCTAAGAAACTATCTGGTTCGATTTAACAATTATTTGCAGGATCGAACCGTTCAATTCCGTGAAGCATGTGCCAGGAAAGGAAGCGTCCGATATCGAAAATCGAAAGCACATATACTCCTCCCTCGGTGTTCGAGAAGCATGAAATATCTCGGGCTCGACGAAACTTCGGAAAATGGGGCCTCTTCCGTTATCGGTGTGGTGTGTGCGGCCTGAAAATACCGGGGATTCCGATCGGCCGGTTTCCTCTCCGGCTACTCTCTCTGTCGCCGGCGGATACCTGAGTTGCTGCTGCACTCGCCAAAGCGCACAGTGGACTTCGAGGTCACTCAACTGCAACGCGATGCAAACTATGCGTTTGCGCGCTCGCGCGCTCCTGCATGGCGGAATTAATGCGCGAGCCTCTCCTACGAGCACTCGCAATTTATGACTTTCCTATCCTAGATCCCCCGCCGGAATCTATTACCATTTCCGACACTAGCCACCTCAACTATTATTCCAACCACTTTCTGCCTTGTTTCTATAATATGAGTTTGGCACCATCATTGCAGGAAAATTACAATAGAAAGATGATCGTAAGACTAACATTCCAACTTTAAATCTTTACACAATGTCTGATTTTCAAAGCAAAGTTCAATTAACACACTCACTTTTCAAATCAAAATAGAATCCATTACTTCGTAGGATATACCTTTCACAAAAGATCGTAATTACGAATTCTCGTATAAACACGACAGAAAGTATTTTTGCGGCCTTGACACTTATCGCCGCAACAGATAACGAGTCTCGTCACGAGAACAGTGCTCTCTTGTCTCTCTCTCTCTCTCTCCCCCGCAGCTACTATCCCTTGAGGCAAAGATAACGAAGCACAATACAGTCGGCTTAATAACTGCGAGCGCGTCTGCCGAAATCAATTGCGAATTCACGCGAGCCTTTCCGCCCGAATTGCAGAAACAATTCCGCCTGTGTTCATAAAACCGCTGCTGCACGTGAGACAGTAGTTAGTTTGCGCATTATTCGCTCATCGATTTAATTGGAGAGAATCGAGTGGTTTATTCAGCGATTGCTGATTCGACCTCAGCGCGATTTTATAGTCACGCTGTAGCGATTCTCCAGGAAAGCAGGAGAATGTGTTTGAATAGGGAGTGAAAAATGGGGAAATTAATCGCGGCAAAAGTGGAGCACCGCCCAATGCCCACGGCAATTACGCTGATAGGGCGGGCGTCGCTTGATTAATGACTCTGCCAATGCAAGAGCGAGCATGACTCTCCGTTCAATTTGTTCAGTGGCCACATAATATTAAGTGGCTATTAATCGGTCGGCAACCGATGTAAATTTCACTCCAAAACTCTATGGTTATTGCTGCGCGGTTGTCTTTACTAATTGCAGTCACTATATCGCATTGCGTGTAATTAAACAGCTGATTGGCAGCGACCCAGATGCGACTGGACTTTGGGCCCAATACTGCAAAAACAAGAGAGTCGCAAAGAAATCTTTGATACGCTGCTTTCACTGATAGTTATGGAGCATACACACAAGAATGAACTAGCCATCGGTTCAAGGCTGTGTAATTATTAATTGCATCTTATTAAGGACGCGGCAAGCATCAATCTCAGGACTTTCATCTCGCTTATCGTGTATCATGTGCATCTTGCAACTCGCATCAACAAAATAGGATTTGCAAGTATATCGTTTCATATTAAATATATGAGATTGAAGTATGTAAAGGAGAAAGCAAAATTACAGTTTTCGTGATGCCTTTGAACGAATGAATACTAGTTACAAGAGGCTCAATTTGCATGAAGCAAATCCCAGAGGAGAATGTGTTCTGGCATATTTTCACACACAAACGCTTTACAGTTAGCAGAGGAGAAGAAATCCAGTTCCACACAGCGTGAATCAGGATTAAAGTCACGCGTGGAAAGAGTCTGCAAAATGACAATCGAAACAACGATTTTACGAGATACGAAAAAAGCGAGTTCCGACAGTCGAGACAAACCTGGGAGATTTCTTACGTAAAGTAAAATTGGCACGGTTTAACCCGCGCCGTGTGACAAGCATTTTAAATCGATTGGTGTAGGAGGAATCGATTAGAAGCCAGTGCTTTTTCCCGATTGTTTGCATGCATTGCATGCTATCGATCCTTTATGGGGGACTGCTGGCGTCCCACTGAATTCGCAGAGCAAACTAACTGAATTTTGTTCTACTTGTTTTTCAGCATACTCGAAAAACAGCGATGAAGAAATCTTAATGATGCCGGCGTCCTATCGAGAATTGAATTTTCCATGATTAATAAAAGGAGGCGCGCTCTAGAAATATTTTTCTTAATCGACTCGGCAAAAAACATAAGGTAAGACAAACCGTAACCTAAAGCAATCTGATTCTGCTTCGGTCCCAACGGGAAGGGCACGTTGTTAGGCGGAGACACACACGTACTACGGTATTTGGCGCGGAGTGAGACCAAAAAAGAAGGGTAGCGCACACACAGTCGCGTTGCCAATTACGCGATTCAGCTGCTGACAATGAGCCAACACTGTACTGCGGTGCGGGCGGTGAGTTTCTCACGACATTCAGCGCCGTAATTTCTTTTCCCGGCTATCATTCTGCTTCTCTCTCTTTCTCTCTCACTCGCTCTCTCGCTAGCGGTCCCCTTGGCAATCTTGGCCTCTCTTTCTCTTTCTCTCTGGCCCCCCGACGCCGGCACCCTTTCTTTCCGTCTTTCATTCCTCGTAGCCGGCCTATTGTCTAAGAAGGCGCAGATAGTGGCGTACACCGGCGAGTCGTGACGCCCGGTGAGTGCGCTGGGAGAGACTTCTCCCATCGCAGGGAGACAGACAAAAGCGGAAGGTAACGGTGTGCCGATACACCGAAAATCTCGCATTGTTGCACGCGGCGATCTCCACGCTTTCCGCGTCTCTGCTTCCTGCTCTCGAGCCATCGGAATCGACCATTGTTCTTGGCTGGGCTAATTGCCACGGGGCTACCGCTGTATTTTCCACCTTCGCCCATACCGCGATTTCGGACGGCGCCTTTACTACTGGAATTCCCAACTTTCCTTTAGTTTTCGACACTTCTCTTGACCACTAGTAAAAGCTGTTAGCAATAGCAAGTTCTTGGACACGTGTGAATGCATGAATTCATTCTTAGTTTCAGTTATAGTTCTCCGGTAACAGGACTCGCATTTCTTTCAGAAAATCTAGCAACTGATGCACGTTGTAAAAACAGATATCGTCATCAAAACACAGCAATCGTTATCGACGGCGATGCCAAACGATTATGGTAATGGCGCCCAAAAATAACACCGCCGTCACGACCACTGATACCGGTTTTTATCGAGCACTTCGATTCCAGGCATTTTCGCTGAGATATACTGTCATTCCTAAACGGGTGGCTCTGAATTTTTGGCAACTATTCACCCAATAAGGTAAAAGATCACAAACATCATTCGGACAGTGCCGCTATCACGGCCTAAACCCCTGACGATGTTAATATGCGAAATCAGTCAGGCAATTAGTCAAAGGAAGCAGAGATTAATTGACGTCTTCACGGCCAGCAAAAAGTCAACGAGCATCATGTAGGAACTCGAATGTTTTTGTGCACATGTCGAAAGGATAATCGTAGCAATTTATATGAGACGTGTCTGGCTCAGCCCGTCCGGCTTATTAAAATGGGTCGGATTTTTAGGCTGCTCTATCGTTACGAACTACTTTTGTGCGACCATTCGCCTCGATTACTAATGGGCCACGCTTCCGCACAGACACGATTCCCGAGCAAATTAATATTCGGACTTGGCGAGGCGGCATTGGCAGTGGGCGAAAAAAAACCATGAGAGTTTTTCGACGGCTAAGGAAGCGGATAATACACTTTTTAGCCTCGGTTCTAGATAACAAAATGATACAGCGTATCCGGGCGAAATCATTGCCGCCTGTACAAGACGACTAATTGGTACAACACATGGGAGAGAGAAGTCTTTTCTGCGCGAAAGAAGCGTGAAGTTACAATTGGGATAATACTACTATAATGCTACCCCATTCCCGTGCTTGATGCTCGTCGAAACCGAGATTACTTGCGGCATTATCTCCTCTATTACATAATCGGCTATAGCCAGGTATCCGAGAGCTCTGTAAAACCGTGTGATTCAATGAAGCTGCCAGACGATGCCAAGGTCGCTACTTACAGTTTCGTTCGGTGACTATGGTCAGAATTCGAAATTCCCATTCAAGTCTGCTGGGAAAAATGACGTGCGTCTTTCAGAGCATCGATATCGATTCTGCGATAATATCCCCAGGTGTGAACTATAGCAATCAGCAAGCCAATTTGTGCTTATCGCGAAAGCTTTAATATTACAAAAACTAAGTATGTCAGTTTCTGAAATACGCGTGTTATCTTCTCGAGTGCGAGAGGTTTATTGCTCTACTAGCTGGTCTCGAAAGTTGCTCGAAGGTCCGCTTGGAATTACGTAAGCGAATACACTTGATTTCACTGCAATTCGGATCGGTAAGAGGAGACAGAATCGATTAGGTGGAAATACTTAGACGGTCGGTGGTTATAGTTATTGGCAAGTATGTGTAGCAAGAGTGAGCGCGCCAAGAAAGGAGATAACTCTCGGCGCGGCGCGGCGCACCGTTCAAGTAGAGGACGAAGATCATGGTCAGCAGACCACAATATCTATCCTCGGGACGATTATCATACCTTTCACTTGCTAACGTGCGCCAGGCAAAAAACGCCAATTGAAGCCGCGATAAGTGGAGAACAAGTTTCTATACGCGCTCGCGCGGGCGCGCGCGTCCTCGGTGGCGGAGAATTTCTGAAAAGAGCCACTCGCAAGACCGGGGGGACGAGCGTGTGCTTCCTATATATCGTGAGCGCGACACGAGTTTCCTTTCTTTCACTCTCAAACGTTCCCTTGAGAGAACTCTCTACTCAAACCGCAGGGGATTTTTCTTCTGCGGCATAGTCATCCGCATAGCGCGACTCCCTGGTGCCGCCGCGAGATGTTCGTTTGCTTTCGTTAGCGTATTGCCGTGTGCGGTTTGCGCAGAGCCAACGGAGCTTCTGCGTTATATTATACATTATATTATCGGGCCAGATTAGGTGTTATGTTACGCTCGATTCTCCGTCGACTGCCTGAGAAACGTAGCTAGCGAATGCTGTCAAACAATCCTGCTCGGCCGGCCGCGCTTGGTATGCCGGTTCTTCCATCTACATACATATATGTATATCTAATACTTGGCCGGGGGGTCACGTTATTCGGCGGTGATTCAGACGTCCGAGCGCTGCGCCAAATCCCAACGAGTAAACAAGGTACATACACTTAACTCGCATTCTCCGAGATCGTTCTATCCCAGGATACACGACAAACTGTTAACACCACTGTAACATTACATTGCCCATTTGAACGATTCTACTTGGAAGCAGCTAAAAATTGCTCTAACACGAACCTCATTAGAAAGAACGTTATTCAAGTCGTCCCTTTCTCATTAGAATGCCGTGACACCTCATCTACGAATACAAAAGCGAGCGCTCGTCAAAGGGATTGAAACGTGACTCCACTGCTTAAAATTTTCGGCGAGTCCTCTCGATCACTTAGCTTTTCCGAGAGGCACAGACACTCTAGCCGAGCAAAGTCGAATGATAGTCGCGTCTACGAAGCTCGGCGCACACGCATTCCTGTCACGAGGAATACCGGGCTATGGCAGGGCTGCGAAAAGGTGTAGTCGGGCACATACCTGTCGGCGAAATGATGGTGCGCGCCCGAAGCGCTGGGCTGGCTCCCTGGTTTCGTCCTGGCTGGCGACGAGAGAGGACCCACGTAGGAGACAGACACGCAGGAGAGCGTGTAAAATCGTGGAGGTGGCCGGAGCGCGTGGATCGCACCGAGTTCGCAGAGTATCACTCTCACAGGTATATGTTCACCTCAGAGCCCGGGGAGAGAGAGAGAGAGAGCGAGAGAGCGAGCGGCTCTGGCAGCCAAGGAATTCCGCGAAAACCCGCCGCTTCCCTCTTCCAGCCGAGGCGGCGAGTGCGCTCACTGCCAGGCGGTTTCCGCTTCGTGGGCGTCGCTCAAGGGCCTCGTGCACCCTTTGCTCACCGGCGTCCGCCGCCCAGGACCAATTGCCAGCCTGATAAAGCGCAGGGCAGAGCCGATTTTGCCGAGGGACCCCGGGAGAATGGGATCGATCGCGCTCGCGCCGAAGGTGCTTGTGCCGAGCGGATCGAGAGTTCGATAACGAGCGAGCGAGCGAGCGAGCTAGTGGCGAGTGGTACCGCGCGCTCGAGAATCCAGCCAGGTACTGCTGAGGCCAACAGGTGAGCCGTGCCAGCAGTTTACTGCCAGTGACGTACCACTCTTGGCCTCACCGGCAGGGCAACAGGTGTGGGTAACGACATTCCTACTCGCTGCACTGCGAAAACCCAGTTTTTTTTCGGACCCTCACGGGGGTGAAGCGGACCCGGGCCGCGACGGGCCTGGCACCCCCCTTCTAGGGTTACCGCCAGTCCTACTCGACCTTCGTTTGTCTAAATATAGCGGCTCACAGGATCGCCTGAAAAAGTATGCGTAACGCTCCCAGTCTCGGAAATATTGGCCCCTCTTGACACAACCATTGCGCCCATACAATATTTTCATAATTTCCTAAATAATATTAGACCTCATGGCGTTGGTCTCGAAATTTCATAGGACATTTTCTTCCATACAGAAATTTGTATTCCTGGTGCGTGAAGTAAGACGAATCGTTTGCTCAATGTCTGAGTTCTGTTTTGCAATTTAATTACAGCTCTCTGTATTGAGGGCTTGCAGTCGAGACATATAATTTGTCCGGCTGGAGATCGAACAGAGAGGAATAGAAGACTGTGGGTAGCGGGTCAATATGTATGCGGTCTTTAGTATTCAGGCGACTGAAATGTGCCAGCGAAAGCCTTTCAAAAGTGAATTCGAAGGGTGAGTTCGTGTGAACGAAACTGTCTATTATACCAGAGAGCCTCTTGTGCTCCCGGAACTGTGAACAACAGGTGCGTTGCAGCACACTGTATTGTGCCATATGCAAAGAAACGGGGTGACTCTTCTTCAACTGGTTTTCACGGGGAATTTTTCTCTCCTTTCCAACCCTCGGGCAAATGCTTTCAGCAAATTAATCGATCGAGAATGTATATTCCATATCTATTTGGTTCTTCTGAACAATGGATTACCGATACCTTTTATTCGAGATACCCACACTCCACTTTCCGAGGAAAGTAATACCATTTTAATGTCTGCTTTCACGGCGTTCACCGCACTGAAAGGAGGCCTTAAAAATCCATGGGAATGAAGGAGGCCCGCTTCCTCTGGGCCCCTTTTTTGACAAATGAATTCGCCCGCAACAACTACCGCACGCTCTGTGATAATCATCTTCTTCCGTTCGATTTATAAAGGCGAGAGAGAAATTGGTGCAGAAGAACCGGTTAGAATTCGTCGGGAATTCACGCACGAATTAATGCTCTTCATAGGATGGCAAATTTACAATCATTAGCATATTCGTCTAATAACAGAGCCAGCTTCCCGAATTCTCGTTTTCCAATCGATAAGAGAGCCATTGATCAAAGGGAAGGATTACAGAAGGAGCGTCCGGCCTTCCATTCTCCCTCTCGTTGTAGGAATGCAAATCCCAATTGACGTAAGGTGATAACGGTCTCGCGAAAAAAGTCAGCCGCCATCGACGGAATCATCGGTTCGTGTCGAATGTGGGTTACGTACATGCGGGAGCCCTCGACTTCCTTTCGAGGATCTCGACTTTCTTTCACCTGCTAGAAGTACGTGCGCCAGTGTAAGAATTGCGCGTGCGAGGTTCATGTGTCCGTTCGGAGCAGCCGCGTTCGGCCCTTGTGCCTGGCCACTCGATTTTGCAATTCTCATTGAAATCCCCTCCAGCCACGATTTTGCATTCCGAGACCATTCTCTCTCGTCTGCCAACCTTATCTGCCCTCGGGCCATTCTCCCATCGATACATCTGTATCTACGTACATGTGTACGCCTACTCCCACTCGTCACCACGCAACAATGTCTGCTTTCGAGACCGAAACCGCTTGACCACTCGATTATTAGTAAATGTCGAGCTACCATTCGCGATATCGGCCAAGCATTAACTACTCCTACGAGGAGTTGTTTATTGCTCGCGCTTGCGGTTTATTGGTCCTGAGCCGGTCAGCGTTAGTTCACCCTTGCCAAAAGGAGTCAGAAACGATCCAAGTGAACGCAGAGTCCGACTGGATTAGCTTATTGCGGAGGTGGATTATCACGGGGCTCCAATTTATCGATACTTCTTCTTCAGGAATTGGCTTTCTCCGGCTATTCCAATTCCCCGATGACCTTTCTGTTTTGCTTCAATTTGAAAAATTGTATACTTTATCGTATAATTCATTACAAACACAATTAATGCAAGGAATTTCTTCTATAGATTCGATACAGGATTCAAAAAGGGAATGGAAGAGATTTTGCTGTGTGACAGGAAGGTGTGCTATGACCAGCGTAGACAAAAAGTAGAGGGAATGTTGAATTTTGAATGATTTATCAGCAAATGGAAAGCCAGCTCTCGAATATTATGTTACAGGGGCTCCGGTGTAGATGTCACCGCTTACCCTTTCTAAAAGGCAGGGAACTTTACTCGCCATTCTAGACATTACTTAATACCTTTTTGCTACTTTTGGCATGGCTAACTGTGACTCTACTTTAATAGTGCGTCATCTGAATGTTTACATTTCCAAAGGTGTCCTGCGTTTATTTTGGTATCAATGATCTTCTATATGCTATATGTTTCTTCAATGCGAATTTATTTGTTTGTGAGTATAAGTCTATATTTAGTTTCTCCGTTCTGACCAGAAATAAGTGAGTAGAAGTTTTGAACCTTGATTAACCTACCAGGAGGAGAATAGTCGTCACAGTGAAACAGTCCTTGCTTTCTGTAATCGAACTTTGCAATAATAACGGCAGAAAATCACACACGTTGAATATATTTACTGCAATATTTAACATGAACACGAGCAACCGGATTGAACATTATATCTATTCTAGTCCATATGGAAGTAGCTTGAAGAGGTAGCTGCATTGATGTACTTTATAGCATGCTCTTTATCACACGAGCTGCGGTGTCCGAGTGGTTAAGGAGTTGGACTCGAAATCCAATGGGCTTTGCCCGCACAGGTTCGAATCCTGTCCGCAGCGTTTCTTTTTTGCCTTTTTACTTAACAGAAAATCAGGATTTCGCTGCCTAGAGGCCAATGTATGATTGAACATCGCCGGTGTTTCGATGAATGTGACGTTTCTGGCCGCTCTACAGCATTTTTATTGATCTCTTTTCGAAAAGAGAATTCTTATGTTCTACTGGAGAATTCTTTATCAAACCTAACATATGTATAGAAAAGTTCCAATCTACTCTTTTGTAAATGAATAATTTCTCAGATGAATGCAGTATTGCGGATCTAAAGAATTAATAGTCACTGCTCTAATAGCGAGCGAACGATTTTCTAAAGGAACTATACTCCAAGTTACATTCAACCAATGAACTATTTTTGTCGAGTTTAACGAAATTAGTTATAGTATTTACTTCGTACTGTTTTTATTATCGATAGCGCATCGTGTTGCATTTAACCGAGCGGAAGGTTAAGAAAGGTCGGTCATGGGTGGCTGGTGGTAGCGAAATAAAGGAAATAAAATTGATACAATGGTCTGTTTATTCGATTAAGTTATCGAATCGCGAAATTGTAATTAATAGCGAGTGGCGGGGACGGCGAGGAGCTTATCAAGTTAGCTTCACTTGTGTAACTTAATCTGGAACAAGAAACAACACTCCTGCGCCTCCTGGTTCCACAATCTCCACTTGAGGTCGTACATTCTCTGAAAATAATAAATTCGTTCAGTAGGAGCTCTGCTTTGCGAGTTCTTCTTCACGACTAAAGAGAAATTGAATGAAAAAGAATTATTTTCAGTCTACTCACGACAGGGAATTTCTTTGAGATGGGGATTTCCACGCTGTATGTTCTCCTCACTCCAGGTTCAGCAGGACACTCGGTGGCCGCGCAGGTAGTAGTGTTCATCCCCAGGAAAGGCAGATCTGCTATCGGGCTGGCCCAATAGACTTTAGATTCGAGATTATCTCCGGCGAAGTCTAAAAGAAAAGAACCCTTGTCATTTCCAATGCCGCTTCTTCCGACAGCTGACAATTACAGTTACGATAACTGAAGATGAGATCTTTCTTTTTAACTGCTTATCTTCTGAACAAGCGTCACCCCTCGAGAGATGCCTTTTTAATATTTTAAATAATTGGAAGCAGATGCTTAATAAAGGTGAAATTAAGTGAGTGTAGTGCTTTCTATACTAACTCGTGGTGTAGTCGAAACTGATACGAGCCGGCTGGCCCTTCTTCAATCTGCAGGGCTTGTCTTCGGCAGCCTCCCTGCATGGATCCACTCGAACCTCATGTACCGTACAATTGGAGGGAGTGTCAGCAGGAACTGAAAAAATACATTTTAGATTTTCAACCGAAACGATCTGCATAGAAAAGCGTACCAATTGCTGAAGAGGAGTATGTCCACACTTGGAAATTCAAACTAATTCATCTCGAATGTAATAAAAATACGTTTCATGCTTCTAAAGTTGAGTGGGGAATTAATTGAATTAATATAATACTTGAACAACATTCATGGTTTGCAATTGAATCACTGTTCAGCCACGTGTCAAGCGACACGAGGAAGTAAATATTACTCTCGAATAGTCCACTTCCATTTCGCACTGTCAAAGTTCAAACGGTTCAAAGATTACGTAGCTGCTCTCAATCGGTGATAACTGAGAACAGAGAAATTGCTCGCTCTCTAAACAATATATTAGCAACTTAACCCATCACACTTTACATTCAATCGAATCCGACATTCTTACGTTAATATTTGATACTGGTTATTTTCATTTGGAGAATAGACTTTTTTGTTGTTGTGTATAATACGAGGTATCGTAAACAAGAGGCAGGCCATGTGTCTTCAGAGCACAATTCTTATATATCTTAATGGTGATATTTTTGTGGAATGACTTGCATGAAACTTTGGTTGCATTTTGCAGTCGATAATTGAGAATGTGTCGTGGTAGAGCTTTTTTAAACATTTTACTATTTTGTTGCACGTGCTAGACGATCGGAGAGTTGCAGGGAACCAAGTGGCAATTGTTTGGGGAAATTCGTAAAACTACTAGGATGATAGTAATCGATATCAGATACTCACGATCGGGGTAGGAACAATGTTCGAACTGGACGACTTCCGCGTAGGCCGTGGCGGTGACCAGCAGCAGGAGGGCACAGACGAGTCCACAGTTCCGATTCATGTTCGGTCGACGTTTCGTTGCAGAGTGAAAGAAAGACGGGCCCAGGTCTCGGCGAGGAGCTCGGCGATGATGCTTCTCCAGAGAACCGAGGGTGGGGCATAGGTCAATTGAGATAGTATCTCTGGGCTGCTCCTAAGGAAACTCAGCGAGCTTCTTGCAACTCTGGCCTACAGCTTTTAAAACCCCCACCCTCAAATATCCCACAGTTCTCTTCTGCCCGACTGAACCCTCGACACTTCTGGCCCACCAGATGCGGAATAACTATCCTTAGTCGTCAGCAATTGGCTAGTTGCAGTCAGCTGCATTGCACTGTCGTGATCATGTCCTTTGAGCAAATCGAGTGACCAAACTAGAAATGCACGTCACTGATTTGCAGAAAACCGAATGGCCGACAGGTTTGGTACTTGGTAGAGGAGGTTCTAAATTCATGTAAATTTCCTTGTCCTTTATCTGGAAAAATATTGTCGGAGTGTCAGGCTTCGAGGGAGCCTCTTCGGTGGTTCCCCAACTGTCAAGATAATGGTATCGACGCTGAGATAAGATGCTGTCGTGCTTAAGCGACACCGTTTTGGAGAAAGAGGACTAAGACCAATAAGAATGTGCTTATCCGTATTGTGACCAATCCTCTGTTTTGTATACATACATCCCTCTCTTCTAATGCGACATATCTAGAATTCTTCACTTGATTTGAATACATTCTTTCGAGACTGCTTCAAAATATGATGAATCTCTAGTAAACTTTATCGCCTTCATCAAATGCAGATTTTTTTTACTATTGAGATAGCAATGATAAAAAGGAAAAGGAGCCTCGCGAGATTAGCCGTACTATGAGTGACAGTCGCAATGGAGATTGTTCCACAATTAGATCACCACTATTACATCTACTACAATCCAAGGTTTACTGCTATTTATATCCCAGTTTGGCTATAGATACTTGGCTCACTCACGTGCTTCCAATTCAACATTCTCGCTCGCGAAAACTCAATCCCAGTAAGGATATACAGCAATAAATCATTACTACCATTTCCCCGGGTTTCTTGTATCTCGAGAATTATAGCAACCCGATGATTTGCAGACTGCCAAGAAGTTTGGGCGTTAACCGAACTCCCGCCGGAGTTCCGCAACCAAAAGCCGGAAAAGACGGGCCAGTATTTAATGGACGAAATTCAGCATAGATTTGTCATCGAGTTCGTCGTCGATTCCCAGACGCTATGTTAATCAGAGGAAACTCGAAGGTTCCCCGTAAGGAAAAGTTTTATGCGTTTTGCTGGCCGCCAGTGTGGGCATGACGAATATCTGCGGGAGGAACTAAATTTTTTTATCGCCCCGGTAAAGCTGCGCAACTTTTGCATTAAAGTTCGCCGGGTGAAAGCTAGCCGCACCGGCGAGGCATTATTCCACGAGTAAGCGGATTAATTTCTGATTGTTCCAAGTTTCCCGCTACCGTGATATGAAAGCGCTAACGAAGGCGCGATTCGAGGCCTTGTTGGCAAAGTATCTTGCACGATCTCGTAAGAGGAACGCAAAGAGTGACAAAATTAATCGCCTGAATTATAGAGCAGGACAAAGTTCAAGCGAGACTGAACCGAGGCTAAATATGTTATTAGAATATCATATTATCGAACACGAAGTTATAGCTGTGTTATCGAACAGTTCATTAACGTGTTTAGAGTGACATGGCGAGAGTGTGGGAATGAAATCATGGAAAGGTGAGAGACCGAGTGACGTGTCGCACCGAAAAGAGTCTCCCACGCGTCCCATGCGCACACAAACACAGGCACAATCACTGCCAGTCTAATCAGCGAGCGAAATAAGAGTTCGTCGATCGTTCGAGTGTGCCGGGCTCGGATCTCCGAGCGAATCGCTTGGCCAACGTGGTGGCGTGGCCTCAGATGGCCAATCAAAGACGAGCCCGCTAGAAAAATAATTGGACACAATTGTTAAATTGTGCATTTCCTGTTAAAACTGGCCCGCCCGGTCCGGAAGACAGTCTCGCCGACGATTCTGTCGAAATTTAAAATTTGTCCCGTTGCTTCCTGTGGGAACGCCCTCATCGCTGCCGCCGGCTCAATCTATCCTTCTTAGCCCTCGTAGTCTCATAGTACATATCTTGTCTCATGCTCTGGACAAAGACTAGACTCGTTCTATCTAGTCTTCTTGAACTTTCGAGAAAACTCGATTCCCCAAACTTTACAACCATTTTCAAAGCACGAACTACATCTAAACGCTAGATGATCTTATAAACCATTGTAATAATTATTCCAAAATATCTTTCTGGAAAAAGATATGAAGAAAAAACGAATGTATATTATTTTGAATTTCGACCACATCGAAGTACACAGTTGTGAGACGCGAGCTTGGAAGTAGTAAAACTTGAGAATTCGCGTTGGAATCGAATCGATCCGAACGCCGATTGTAGGTAGATTTGAAAAACTACGGGCTGTTCCTAATTCGCTTATGAGATATATTGTAATTATCGTGGCTAGCGCGTCGATTAGAAGCGGCCCGAGGTCAGGGGCCATAATAACAGATCACTTGGAAGCCCATACGCCGTACGTTATAGCAGTTAATGCGCGATTATTCAATTGAGCCTGCGGTTGATTCACGAGGAACTAGCCGGCAGAAAGTGTAGAAAACGCCCTCGGTTGTCCGATTTTCCTACTGGCTTACTCACCGCATCATTCTTCTTTCACGCAACCACCTCGAAATTAGATGTTGCAAACTTGGCCGCATTATTTGCAAAACTCAAAAAGTTAGCCGACGGAATCGAATGGTAAGCGTAATGAAACCAAAAGGGAGACCTTGTCACTTGAGATTCCCCACGCATTTCATTAGAGAACTATATGATTGGAATTGGAAAAGTGGAATACAAGAACTCGATATATCTCGGATCTATTTTCCAATCACTCGTTCGCATAGTCGTGCTGGAACTAATGAAGAAATTGTTTGTTTACAAGAGTCATTAGCCCATGCTCTGAGCCTGCGATAGTCGTGCTCGACTGATCACGATGCCTCCTATCTGTCACGTGATTTCCCCGAATGCTTACGGAAAGCAGTGAATGGCAGAAAAAGTTTCGACTCTCCCAAGAGATGTTCTGCGGGTCACAATACTGCATCTGCTAAGCTAGCAATTTGGCGGAATCATTGGTCAATATTTAATGTAATCGGCGATTCAAATGGATAGTTTAAGCAAGAGCGGAAGTGAGTCGACGGAGCATGAATCACATGCTGCGTGTCGGCAAATAAATTTCGAGGCGAAATGACTTGGGAGGAGAAATGACCGCGATCATTTATTAAATACACAACTTAACAACGCGATACTCGCATAATCCTAACGGTACAAAGTATCAAAAATCCATAAAAAATATTGGTGTGTGGATCGTGATCGAGTAGAAAGAAATTCTCTGTACAACGTAGCAGTGATCGAGGCAGTGTTCGATAGCACCAGCCGAACCTTACTCCAGTAATGAAGGGGGAGGGTGTCATTAGGCCGCTCTTAAATTAAGAATAATATAGAAAATGGTCTTAGCATGGAACGAGTAATACTAGCGCCAATGATAGTCGGCCTATCTTTAATGCACATTCAGCGATGGATCACGTCGCCCTGTAAATTTGGCTTGCACGATCGATGGGCTCACGAGATTCGTTATTAATCGACAGCTGAAGTAACCTGCTCCTCGCAATCTTTCGAGGAATTAATGATTGCGCGGGTTACAAAGTAAGGAGCAGTTCCATCCATTCTTTGGTATCGACGTTCCATCTCACACTGAAATCCAACTACTCTGTATACCCAAGACAGAAGGTTTTCAACTGTAACCCCAAGAATTCAACATCTTTCCCTTTAAATCGACAATGAGGCATCTTGGCAAGGATATAGTGTATGGGCTGGGAAGATTGCAGTGTGAGTCCAGCGGAATTCGGGCACAAGCCGAAACCGAAATTCGCGTGCCTCCAGTCGCCACGATGAAAGAACGTCTCGTGCCACACATCGCCGAAGCTCTTTGGCAAACTCGCATTTTTTCGTCGGCTCCCGTGGGATACATACCCGCTTCTCAAATCTCCCTGCGTGCGTGACGCGCGTTCCTCAAGCCCTCTGCGCTGATCATTCTCGGATTGTCGCCGGAGGCAAAGCCGCGATTGCAAATGCCAGGCCGATTTTTCCACTGTCTTCTCTGCTTCGAGGCGACAATTCTTAGTATTGCCGGTTTACCGTAAACCTACCAACTATTAACTTAAATGCATCATGCGAGACCTACTGTCCATGAATGATATCGGGGTGTGTCATTAAATAATGCTGATGAGATAAATAGCTGCATCGACTAAACCTAAGAACAATACCGTGCACGGTGCTCGACTTTTGATTGACCTTCTTTTCCTTCGTAATGTCGTTCGAAATAATAATGCACGTACCATTTAGAAGACAGTCTCCGCACTCGTCGTGCGTCAGTCCGATTAATTCTGTTAACCAGAGGAAATCGCTTAAAAAGTAACTATAAGTGTTGATACGATTTTGTACAAGATTCTTCAATCAACAACTTTCCCTGCCGAGGAAAGGAGAACGGGACAAGCAGCACTAGCACTTCACACCACGTACACGGGATCCTTGCATACCGAGATTCTGGCCTCCTGAAGGATTCTCAGTCTGGGGCCCATGGGAACTCCCATTTTCTGTAGCCTCTCCTCGCTCATATACGGCAGCTCAACCATCCCCACCTTCTCTTTCTCAAAGGCTGTTGCGTATTTCTATGGAAAGGGAGAAACCAAGCTCTTTCATGGATATCAAGCACTCGAATAACGGATGAAGAAAGGATGTACGAGAATTCTCGATTCGGTAAGATTAAGTTGCCCGGCATACCTCATACCCAAGTTCCCTCAGGAAGAGTCTGATAAGCGGGGGTTCCGTGCCGAAGAACTTGGTGAGTTTCTTCACTCTCGATGGATTGGACAATGCCGGTAATTCTGAGTCCTTGATCATGGCCTGGGACTGCGACCTCACCATCGCCATGTTTGTCTGGGTTCTTAATGCCGCGATTTCGCCTCTTATGTTCTCCATTTCCTGCGAAAACCTGGTAGTAGTAGAGTCTTGGAAGTTCCAGCTTCCTTGTATCGGACCTTACGAGGATTCAATCTCCCTCACCTGTATCATTAAGTGTTGCGTTCGCATCTCCGAGCTGAGATGAGCCACCGATCGTGCCAGGGTCACTACGTGCGACTCCAAACGCTGGAATCTCTTGTTAATGCTCTAGATTCGTGAGAAAGAAAGCATTTATATATCATTAGTTTTTAATTTGAAGGATCAAGAAGGTAGGAAACGAGATAGGATTGTATGAGAATGTTGTAATGAGATTCTTAGTCTGTGGACGAAAAGTATAATGAACCTTGATGTCTTTGGCTTTCTTCATCCTATCATCGATCGCGTGTGATCGACGTTTATCATGATGCCTGGTTACTGGTCGTGAAGAAACGGAGGAAGTTGGTAATGACGAAACCGAGCCGTAACTTGTCAGCCCTCTAGCCTTCCTTCTTTTCTTTATACTTCCACCGAGTAGCTTCAGCACCTACCAATTATTCAGCGCATGGAATCCAATTTATTCGCGCCTCGCCCTTGGGAGCATCGACCTACCTCGCTATACATATTTTCCAGGCCCTCCAACTGCTTCCTTATGGTCCTCGCGTCGTTCGTGCTCAAATCCGAGTCACTTCGATCGAGCATCGAGTCCAAATCGAGGCCAGTAGTGGTAGACGTAAGATCGGCTGCTTCCACACCGAAAACTGAATGATTCGAGAGCCGATTAAATCCAAGATTTCCTATCGCGCCAATCCGAGCTCAACTGTACGTATATACTACTCACGATGGGTGAATTTCTTGGCAGCATCCTTCTTCGAGGAAATCGCGCCTCGGTGCTTCGAACTGCTCGAGAAACCACGCTTATCTACAGCTTTGTTGTAATCGCTGTAATTCGGTTTCGATCCGTAAGGTAAACTAAACATTTTCCAAAGAGATTTACGTCGCAACGCCCATTGTTTTTGCCAATTGGTGGAAACAATAGATTGTAGTGAAAGAAATGGGAGTTGATTCAAATATGATTGAATTTGGTTTGAATTTTGTGCTTTTTCGTTGGACTGGGATCCTTTTAAAGGGAAGTGGGAAATTTGAAAGTTTTTTTACGAGAGCTTTTTGGTGGAAGATTTAAAAGGGTGGATTACCTAGCGGAGTATCGATTCCTGGGTGTTCGCGGGCTCTCATGGGGCGAGAGTGGCGGTAAGGGGGGTGTCACCGATGACACACTCTCCGAGAGTGTGGAGTGTGCCATCGCAGGTACGTCTCTCGGCTCTAAAATGCTCCGCAGCTCCGACTCCACGATGTCGACCCATTCCGAATCTTGCACTGAACGTGACGAGAGAGATTCTGACTCCTCTGATTGATTTATCATTCTGCGCAAGTTGGGATAAGAGAGTGATTCTAACAAACCTTGGGGATGAGCCTGATCTTCCGGCGGGGGTCTCCTCCCGCTCGAATAAATGGCCGAGCCTCGTCCCGAATCGACATTCGAGGAACTCTGCCCAGCCCTGTCGTAATCGGAGCCGGAGCCCTGATTCTGTATCTTCAATCTAGCCATCCCGTGCTCCACGTCTTCTTTCCTACCCTCCGACTTGGACGCAGCATCCTTTGCGAACTGCGTGACGTCGATTCTCTTGGAAGCCTCGCCGTTTCCGAGCTTCGCGTTCGAAGTGGCTCTCGCACCCTCGGACTCGGCCGACTCCTTGGACGACTTCTGATAGTGGTTGTCCTGCTCGGCCCTCTTCTGCAACTCCTCGATCCTCTTCTGCACGGAATTGCCCTCGGGGATCTCGTGGCTCTCCTGATTCTCCTGTTCCCTCTTGGAACTTCTGGCAACTTCGTCCCGGCGAATGACGAAGCTCGTTTCCGGCCGGTACTCGTCCAGTCTCTGGGAGTCGGTGCGCCCGAATTCACCAGGAGTCCGATCCTCCACGGTGATCTCGTATCGCTCTTTGTCAAGGGGGTCGACGGTCAGAGTCTTGATAGTGTCGACGGGGTTCCTCGCTTGCTCGCTCCCGTGGCGTTCATCTTCATAGCAAAGTTGCGGCTGAGAGGCTGCCTTCTCGATGCCTTTCGCCGAGTTTCGCCGCTGGAACTCGGCCTCCTGGTTCCCGTCCGTCTTCATGTAAACCTGCGGCACTCCGTACCTCGGTCGGCCCTGCGCGTAATGGTAATAGACCTCCTGCCCGGAGACGCGCAGCTCCTGCGTCTGCCTGGAGGTGCTCGGCAGGTCGATTTGCGACCGCGACATCGCCTGTCTCGCTTGCTGATATTGCTGATAGGACACGTTGTTGCTGAAGTAGCTCTGTTGCTGTTGCGCGTTTCGCACGACCGTGCCGGCTTGCGGGCTCTGCTGACTGCTTAGCTGTTGCTGGTGCAGTTGCTGGATCAATTGGCGCTGGTGGATGTTCTGGGCGTGTTGCTGGGCGAATCGTGGACTCTGGTGATGTTGATTTTGGTGCATCAATTGCTGGTTGCTCTGGAAGGCTGGATTCGAGGCTTGCATCCCATTGGCGACCTGGTGTTGCTGGAGACCAGCCATGCCGTGTGCCTTCTGGACTTGGCTAGGTTGCGCCTGTCATTCGACAATTGAGATAGTCAGTCATCCAGCTTTATTTCGTTCGATCAATATTTCAAGTCGATTCATTCTCGTGAAATTTCGAGATGAGTGAAACGAGTTCGCTCGCCGGATGCGAGGGAAACAATATTTCCAGGCTCCTGACTGCGGAAAGCTGGCGCACGGCCGTTTCACTCGACGTGTGTGTCCCGGGCAACATTTCAATCCGTGTAATATGCGAAATGGTCTTTCCACGTGAACGCTCTATGAGCTTCGATACCGCGAGCGAAACCCGACGCATTTTCAATGGAATTTTCCTCCCTTTAGACGCGACGTGTATTCCCCTCTGCGGTAGCACGCCCGTTATAAAATCGGCCGGGGCATCAATTTCCACGGCGCAGGTCGTCACAATTATTATTTTAATGGCTCTCCATTATCCTCGCGGAGCCTATCGATAATTCGGCCTTAAAACAATTCTACCCATCAACCCAATTGATTCCATTCCAAATCCCTCGAAAAGTGAATAAATCTCGCACTAGAAGAACCAACATTAATAAATTATTCGTTCCATAATTCCCATTCGCATGAAAGGGTTTAGGGAACTTTCCAATTCCCCAACAACAGCAGTGATTCGCGCTTCCGACGGGCTCGGCTGTTCTAGTGTGAATGGAGGTTCGAGCGGCGCTCGAGTATACCTGTCCTTGTTGGGGATTCTGATGGAGTGCCTGATGCATCTGCTGGCCGGATAAGCCGGCGGGGCCCTGCACCACGTACTCCCTTGGAATATTTTGCACCTGCTGGCCCGCAGATGCGCCGGACTGGCCGAAGTTTGTGGATAGCTGAGTTTGATGGACTGTCTGCACGCCGGCGGGAGGTGTGTGATGCGTTACGTGGAGCTGGGCACTTTGACCCGGTAAGCTCGGCTGAAGCTGCGCTGGCGACGGCTGCAACTGACCAGGCAGCGGCACGTTTTGCTGATTACCCATGTAGCTGTACGTGTGGCCGTACTGACCTGTGGAAAGCATCATTGTGGCAGGACTTATTCGATCATAGCTTACGTGACGTAAATAATACATTCCTCTAAAAAGAACTGGCCGCCCCGTTAGCATTTCTGACGAATTTTCCCTTCTAGAGTTTATACTATAATTCTCAGACACACTAATTGTTGCTGCAATTAGAGTTTAGTCGTGTACCAAGCGGAAATGGTGCAATATGAAACTGTGTTCTAATAGAAACGGAAAGGCGGTGGGAGTTCTTTATGTCTATAGTTAACAACTGTACATAAAATTACACTCTTTTCGCGCTGACCACGGTAAGAAATAATTGCCCTTCCGAGTAGAACGGCCATTGCACTGATTGTGAGCGAGTCCATCGTTCTGCACGCACGACGGCACCACGAGGAATAACAGATCACGGCCGGGCAAGGAAAATGTTAATTAACTAGGAAGTGAAGCCGTTGACCAGCATGTTACGGCAGCTGCGCCTGCTTAATATTTATACTCCGATCTACGCTTTTCCGTCGGCCGCGTGTCAATAAAGCCGAAAAAGCGTCCAGTAGTTGGTTAGCCCGTTGGACGTGGAATTTTCTTGGAAGTTGAATGAGGGACTGCTCACCACAAGAATTCTTTGGGAACTGCTGCATATTGGCGGAGCCGTCTTGAATACGAGGTTTCCCATAGATCGCCTCCTTCTTCTTGACCTCCTCGTCATCGACACTCCGACTGGACTTTCGCAGCTCGTCCGTCACGTTGTTCAAACTAGCTTCTGGCTCGGGATCGACGTCCTTGCGACTAGGCCCGAAGCGACTCGATATCATGTCCTTGATCGTGTGATACGTCCTCGATAAGGACTTGCTCTTCTCCTCGTCGATCTTCGTCGTCCGCGAGGCCGAGGGAGCGCTAGACACAGACCTTCGTATTAGTTCGCCATTTTATCGTGCAAAACCCTTTTGGGTACAATGTGCATTTCCTCCGAGTGGCTAGTCGAAATGCCCGGTAAAAAGGGGTAATCTTTTTGTAATCGATTTCTCGAGTGTCACTTACGCGTAGGATTCCGGGGGTTGGTAGGTTCGAGTCGGAACGTCCTGCCTCACTTCCTGCAGCTGAGTCCCCTGGAAAGCGATATTATCATTCCCTTCTTAATAAATAATAATCCTAAGGATGAAAGGTCTCTACGTGAGGTCCATTATAGTGGAGTGAAAAATGTCAGAATAAAATGCTTGGAATGCAATTAGAGAGAATGCCAAAAGTGTTGGATGTCCAGTAGTTAACGGATCGCCAATATCAAGGGATAAAGCAGCGCCAATTCTCCCGAGTCCGCCAGGCGAATCACGTGGCGGGCGGGCGGACTTTATTACATTAATTGAAAGAATCCCGGCAAGTTGGGGGCCGCCGCTCCGAGAGTTCAAAGTTCCAGCCACGTGGCGAGATGATACACGGCCGTTAAGAGAAAGGGAGTAAGTTAAGGGTCGAAGAAAATTTCGTTAAGGAAGTAGGAGGAGGCGAAAAACTCTTGGCCGCTGCAGGAGGGACAGTGGACGGCTAATGGCCGCGTGGCCGCTCGAGCTGCGAAGGGAATGACAAAGTTCTCGGCTCCGAATCCTCCCGTTCTTAGGAAGAGACGCGCCGGGAATAGCAAGTGACAACTCGCCCAGGTGAAACGGGGAGACGGACAACACGCGAAGGAAGAGAGCATGTGGCAGTAGGCGGACGAAGGGGAAGGGACAATTCGAATAGGGCTGGCTGGCGTGCGTCATGCATACGAACTGAGCTCCGACTGACTGATAGGCCCTTCGCGGATTCTCCCCAGTGCCGTAGGATTTGCAAGTCAAATCGAAAAAAATAAATTTTCTCTCCCGCAAGGAAACTATACTCCCGAGCGAACCATTTTTCCCCTGGACTCCCTAGATCGACAAATCCCCTTGTAACTGTCCCACCACCCTTTCGAACTGTCCTGCCAATGTGAATGGATGTCCAGCGGCAAGATTCCGATTCTGCTTTGGCGTTCTGGCGAAATGACCGCGAAAATGGCTACCTGATAAACGACCAGCCCTCGGCAACACCTGTCAGGTGTGAGAGAGATTGATGCCTCCATGAAATATGTATAAAAACTACATTGTCAGAAGGAAGTGCTTTGAGATTGCGATGTTTATCATTTCCTGAATGCAGCCATACAAATTACCAGATGTATAATGAACTCGAGGCCTGAAATTGATTGCGAGAGGATTCCCGCTAGATTTAAAGTCTTGTTTAATTATCCTGCACATTTGCATTCAGGGCGCAAAGTGAAATTAATCCTCGGCGGCGTACCTTCTATTTCGCTTATTCAGCCCCGCCTTACTGCTGAAAGAGCTCTCACATAAATATATACCTCGCATCCTCAAATCCCGGCGAGGTTACGCCATTACATTTTGTACTCCCGACTTAATGAATTCGCTAATCCCGCGGGCTGAAAATTAATTCCGTCCCTGCGGGAATTTCGTTTGTTAGAAATACCGAGGTACGAGAGAGAACTTTAGGAAGGGAGAACAACAACAAGAAGTTACGGGCAGAAATCCCGCTTATCATTATTGGCTACTAAGCGCGATGACCTCTGTACATCCGTACTCTAATATTCGAGCTGAAGCTGCAACTGATCCTGATCCAAGGGAAACTGGAAGGGCCGAGAGGAGGACGAGGCAGAGCGAAAGAAGCACGTTCCAAGTGCCGAGATGAAAGATAATTATTCCAAGATAGTTCTCTGCCCCGAAGCGTTCGCGTGTACATATAATGCACGAGACGCGATTATAGAATAGTTGCAGTAGGCACGTGCATATCCGACACCTACTGACGCCCCAAGCGATTCACGTAGGTGTCATGTACGTGCCGGCGAACCCAACGCAGCCAATAAAAGATTTTGCAACGATTTCCCGCCTGGCATTAGCCCTTTGCGACACTACTCTTTAACCTTTCACTTTGACTTCTGTCGAGATATCTGGAACTCCCAGTTTCTCAGTGCTCTATGAAAGGATTTCTCCCTTCCCACTGCTTCGAAACTTTTCTCGTAATTCTACCGTAATTTCTACCAACCAAAGTACTCGCGAAACAGCATAAAAAAAGCAACGGTTAATGTGCGAGTGAGAAAGCAAGCGGATGAAATTAAGTCGGCAGTTTAATTAAAGTTCAAACTTGCGGGATATATCGTCGGAATATCCCCTTAATTTAAGGGGAGATTCAATTTTGTTGAATGATTCGGTTTCTTTCGTTGGGACTTATCAGGCCAAGTAATCTCACCTCTTGAACCCAGGCTTGCTGCTTGATCGGCGCATCCGGCGCGATCGCCACCCTTCCGGCAGTCCTCTGTTTGTACTCGTGGAGAATGGGGATCTTCGAGTTCTTATCTCCCGAGGATAGAATGACCTCGCGTTCTATCTGCAATCGTGGAAACCTTTAATTACTAGTCGATTAAATTAAATCTAGATGGGTCTTTCCATTTGCCAGATAGCCTTGCAAGTAGAATCAGGTAATACGTGACGCCACAGACAGACTTTAATCGTCCGTAACATCCTTCAGAACGACTTAGAAGCATCGCGTGCGCCGCAATTAAACAATTCTTTTTATTAGTATACATAATTGTATCATTTCGTACAAAATTACACTCCAAGCTAATGTTGATTTAATGCTTGTGTTTTCTAGACGGCGCCGGGGCTTTGTGAGAGTTATCTTTCACATGTCACCCAGAGTTTCATGCCATACTTATTACCATTACACCGTTTCATTTCACAGTTACATGCGCGAGAAAGCTGCGAAAACCATAAATCATCCACGGAATTACGCGCGCACACACCCGTCTTTGCGTCGCGTCGAGTCGTCCTTGCGATTCGTTCACGTCACGGCCTGACGGGATAACTATTTGTTAATGGATACCCACGAACACTGCACCCTTCAATTAATAAGCGACACGAGGAATTCGAGATCCGAATAGATTGCGACGAATTTGATCGGCTATCTCCAAAGCACCGCACAGTCAACCTCTAATTGAGTAGCATTCGTTTATTTATCTGTCAAGGTGAGATTCAGTTTGACTGCATTTCGAAGCTAGAGGCATTGATTCACTGATCTTTCGAGTTCATTAGTTCAGGTTGGTTTAAGCAAAGTTTGTACTACTTGTCGCAGATATGAGGGAATGGTGATCAGGCTTGGCTGATGGTAGCGGCCGGAGAAACCCGTTAGAGCACTGTAGTTTATGCGATTGATTCATCACACGCAGCGTTTTAATGAGAAGTAGGTACTACTGATAAATTATGGAAAGCGTAAACTTCGCGTTCACTTTGCTGACCATTTACAGCATCTCGCACATCTTTTATGAATGCAAAAATCAACTACAATTATAGAATTGGAATTATGCCATATAGGACCATATGATTGGGTGAAATCTGTAGGTGAAATTGCTCGATTTAACTATGTAACGGGGGAACTTTTCGCTTGAGATATTTGCTTTCTGTTTCTACCATTCTAATTTCCCTTTTCCATCGTCCTATCGATGGAAACCTACTTCAAGTTGGTGCGTCACTTTAATCTCGCTGGGAAAAGAGGGGCGGAAGCTCAATTTTATGCGTGCGTATGAATGTCCAAGCAGGCTTCCCAGAGATAAAAGTTTTTCCTCCATCGTCAAATGGCAGAGAACCACCAGCAGAACTTCTCTCTAATGGAGGCCGGCGTCATTCTCCCACCGCAGGGTCTTGCCGGCAATCCACTCTCGGCTTAGCAATTCATCTTATATCACCTGCATTCGAACAATGACCGTAGAGACTCGGTGAGCGCAAGAAACTCGGCGCTCATCGGCTTCCTCGCAGTGAAATCTGTCAGTCACGAGAGTTCCCAGTTCTGAGATTCTCTTCGAAGATTCCGTGTCTCCATTATCGCGCCCAGAACAAAGCCTGATTCCCGGCACGACGACGAAATACCAGTGTCTCCGGGCCGAGTATTGTTACAATTTGTTCTCGCCATTTACAATGGGCGTCCGCGGTGTGTTGCAGTGGAAATGCGTGATGTATCGAGCGCCGATTGTTATGCAAATCAGACACGCGTGTATACACCGGAGAAATTGGCGACTTCCAATGCACGACTAATAATCTATCACTCGGCCGGCATTGGGCAAGCCTTTCACGAGCTTGCCCCTTGGTAAAGAATAGAAACAAATTCTACTAGCTGCGCAACACGCCAGATAAATTAACTAACTTTACGCTGCTTTCTGCTTTCTCGTCAACTTTCTCCCGAGTCACTTATTGACTTTGCATTATACTCAACAAGGTAAAGAATTTCTGAAAGTCACGAACATTAATGATCCCGTTTTAATTCAAGATCTGCACGAATAATGGAATTCCAAAACTTCCTTTGTATTAGAATTACCGTTAGAGTATTAAATTTATCGGGGATCTGCCAAAATTTAGTCACAGCTTCGCTAAAGTCTAGAAGCTATCTGGCCGGCTATCACAAATCCCTTCGCGCGGCTTCCGGCAAACGGTATACTCGAGAGTATGATGCCCCCCTTTGTCCGCAAGTATACCTTCCACCTTCCATAGATTCGCGCACACCTCCGTAAACACGCACACATCGCGCCGCCCGCTCGCAATAGCCGTGCACGCACGAGGGTAGCCGTTCCCGCTGGCGCTGAGAATTTTCCCAAGCGCGTAATGTAAACGCGCCGGCCACACTCGCAAAACAACGGACTGTTATACCGCGGCCAAGATTTCACCGCTCAGGTGCTCGCCACCTACATACTCACATCCTCCGTCTAACTTTTGTACGGGAAAGTCTGATTATCCCCGACCCTATTCGATTTTCCAGACACATATATCTCGCGTCTCTGACATTTTGCAAAGTGGAAACCGAGCAGGCTTTTCGTACGTTTTCTGCATTGTTCCATGAATCAAAGTGTCATTAAAAAAGTAAATACGTAATTTGCACCAAGTTTTCTTAATGCGCGCTGAAGATTGGAGTGAACATCTTCTCAACTCGAATCAGAGCTCGACTTAACTGTATCCTGTATTGTATGTAATAAGCAGACAAATTGAGTGGTAAGTGTGTAGTAATTTCTAGTGCGCGGGATAGCCTCATATTTTCTGCACACCCTGGCATTTGGGATAATTGAATTTCGATCTCGCGTTCGATGCAAATTGAAGCGAACTGCACTATTTCCCATGATAATACGCGAAAGAGCACATATCAATTACCCTGTGTTTGATACCGGTAATAGAGAGGCGAATTAATTAAAAATGGGGTCAAGAACAATGGTAATCAGCATACTAGGCGTTAGGCGAATGAGAGCAGAATACATTTAATTAGCGATTTCCCGGATCTATTCATCCCCATAAAAGAACAACCTGTGCGACAGAATTTAATAATCCGTGTGAATGTCTAGCCCATAATTTATAATCAAGGTTGCAAAGGACATTTTCGATTTGGATAAAAGAAAGAATGGAGACTGTTGCGAGGAAAGGTGAGAGGAAGGATTGGGCAGACACATTGGCCAGTGTTTGTTCGACGAGCCGAGAGAAAACAGCAATTAAAGGGAATCGGGGGGAAGGGGTGATCCTAGAAAGCCGAGTAGGCCATACCGAATAAAGCGACGTACCTTGACTTTACCGCAACCTTTTTCTCGCTCGGGATAAAACCTGTGTACGGTATTGCCACCATATAGGTGGCTCGTGGAAAGACTGCCTTAAAAAATCTAATAATTCACAAATAGCACCAACAGAGTTGGAACTGACTCCAACGAGTAGAAAGCACATAACAAAGATGAACAGTAAGTTTACGAATTTTAAAATTGAATGAACAAACTATTATTCACTGATCACTAAAGAATACTATTGGGAAGTGCAGCATCACGAGCGAAGGAATAAAGGCACTGAATCGCAACTTTGCCAGGAGCCAGAGCACTCCTTACGTAACAAAGATCCACGGTCCAAACAATGCCCGCAACTTTCTTGCCACTTCTCAAGGAGAGAAGAATGGCCGCTACAAAAACCGGGCAGCTTTCCGTCTTTATGAACGAAGAATTGATTTCGAAAAGAGCGCCGTCAAGAGCACCGGCAACACCGAATAAAGCCGGCGAGAGTCGTGCCCTCCTCGGAGGTTCAAGGGACATCAAAGTCTGCGTAAAGGGAATCGCCATATTGAGCAGGTTACTCGCTGGAAACCCGTCGCATTATCGGCAGCAGTAAAATTTACCGACACGCCTGCGTGAGACCGGGCAAATAAAAGACTCGGCTATATTCTCCTATATGGCCAGACTACCGTCGATACTGCCTTGGCATCGCAGCCTGAGGTGCAAAGTGATCGGTGATAGGTCAGTTACATCCTCGAGCACTTTGCGGAGATGAGTATGAAAAAAGATGTCCTAAAGCTGTAAATTTCGACTTCCACGCGCAACAATGTGTCCAAACCTCGACACGGTGGCGAGAGCAAAAACAACCTGATTTCTTAAAGCGTTTAATTGATTCTAAGAGTACGTGAAAGCAATTAATTTGGAATTCAATCGGAATTAGTGATTGGTAAGTTCCGCGACATTTCGGGCCTATGGAAAGCGGTAAAACGTGTTTGGACTTTTCCTTAGAAATACCCCGGGCATACATTAAATCGACATTCCGCCGGCGCTAGGAAGGCCGGGTTTTAGTTACCAATTAACACTCGGAGAGAATCGAAATTAACGTCGACGCCGGGAAGATTTAATTGTCGAGAGGAGTCTCGGTGGTAGTAATCAATGTCTACGTTAAGTACCGGAAATTTGCTGCTGTGCGTTTGCAGATTGGCGGCCTGCGGAGTCTGACCGGAGCTCTGGTCGTCCCCGTAAAGTGGTGGCATCCTGTAATCCGGTGCAAGGATCGGCCCGGAACCGCGAATTTGCGCGTCCTCTTGATCGGCTACCTGGCCCTTCTGGTTGTTCGACACCGGCTTCGGCGGTGGCACTGGCTTGTAAAGCCCTTCCTCATCTGCAAACACAATAACCCTCTCATGTAATACCTGTCGATCCACTATATCATCTACGAAAAACCACAACAATACTAGTTAGCACAATACTTTTGGCAAACTCTTCCCAAAAGAGTTTACTAAATACTCTGTGGAAAAGCTTGTTGATATCTGAAAGCGATTCATTCATTTGGGCTGAAAGATTGCTAAGAGGACTAGTCCAGCAGTCAGAACCAAGGATCCTCGAATGTCTGTACCTTGATTCTGGTTCTGTCGCCTGAGACGATTCTCCTGCTTAACTTTGCGAACGGTGGTGGCCATCGCGTGTTGGCTGACCATCTCTGAAGTATCCTCTTAAGATCACGCGAGTGTCTCTCCCCCTATCTCTTGGCCGGCTTCCTCAGTGGCTGCCAGCCGTCGCACGCTCGCCAGGCTCTCGCACACGCAGCGCGCAAGAGCACTGACTCCGCGTGGAAACGCAACTTTCCGCTGGAAAACGCGGGCCGACAAAGTGAAAGTCTTGGCCGGCTCGTCGACACTTCCACAAATCCTCGCCAAGCTTTCAATATACCACCGATAAGTTCGCCCTTCGACGCCCTCTCAGGTATTCCAGTCACGCCTGCATTCAAACGAAACACACAGCCAACGAGCTTCCCCGGCGACAGCGCCCTTTTTCGTCACTATTCTTATCGTCGCGAGAGAGAGCGAGCGAGAGTGACTCGCTGCGAGGAATCGACTCCTTACGATTCCCTGGACTGAATCGAATTACCGGCCGGCGCTTCGCTATGAATGCGCTATTAGATTTATTGAGAAATCCTGCTCGACCGGCGCGAGGCAGCGCTCGATGATACTCCGCGGACACTTGGGCGAAGGGAACGCGTTCCCGGGGCGAAGAAATGGAACTCCAATTATCGGAGGAAAGCTGGCTCAGCTAAGAACAAGACTGTAATGACTTGTCTGTGGTGAGGCCGACCATCCCGGCAAGCCGCAGCTCCAACTTGCGCAGCGCGAGCGCTTCGACACGCGACTTCGAGAAACAACCTAATCAGGCCTCACTGTTCCATTTTCAACACACTTTTCCGCAACGGCGACCACCTTGCCGCTGAATTCCGCGCGAGCGCCGCGCTTTCAGGAGTCGCCCTCGGAAATCCAGGCATCCTTTCACTTAATCACACTGGGACCGCTCTCGGCGCTGGCGCGCGCGCGCTCCCCTTTCCTGCCAACTCTTCGATATATTCAGATTGAGAATAGACACAGTAACAGCAACACTGGTACCAAGCATGGAAATCGGCAGAAATCCTCACAGGAAACTCAAGTCCATCGTTCACGACCCGGCCGGGTCGGTGCGAATAATAGGAGCATCGATCTCCAGGCTTAATACGCGATAAATAAACGTCGCGAGGGAAGAGTCGATATAAATCGAGGGCTCTTTTCGCGGGTGATTCGCGCGCGCGCGCGACCCGCTGGAGAACTCGGAGCGAGAGTTGCTGCTGGTGCGCGCGAGTCGAGTCGAATGCGAGCGGGGCGGCACGCGCGGCTGGATTTTCCTCGGTGGCGTGCACGCACGCCAGAGATCTCTAGACTCTCGGAGTATAAGCAGCCGCGGAGGAGGCCGCAGTCGCTCTGGCTTAGAAGAACGGGGAACGGGGGCCCGAAAGAAGCCGAACTTTCCATTGAGTGAACGTCTGGTTCCGCCGTTCTGACTCGGCTTCCGGTATCGTCCCACCAGGCTGCGAGAAATCATTACACACGACTCGCCTCGAGTGAGGCACACTTCGAGCGCAGCGCGCACGAGGGAACGGGACAGGAAGAGATGGGGAGAGAGAGAGAGAGAGAGAGGGAGAGAGAGCGAGGGAGAGAGGAGCGGTTCCAAGGAAGAAAACTCCTACAGGTAGAATGGAAGAGGGACGGCCGAGGGTGTGCACTGCAGAGGAAAGGGAGAGACCGGGGATAATTTATTCCGCGTTCATACGCGGCCCATCCTCTCGGGAATATCAACCTACTCCACCACCAGCAATGGTCAAGAGATCTCTTGATCTCTTCCGTGGATGATCCTCCGCCTCTCTGCTTTCACGCACTCGCTCCTTTCTTGCTGGCGGCGATCGACTCGCCGCAGATATACTCCCCTCCTTTCTTTAATTACTACTTTTCGAATCGCCAACATTTCTCTCCCCGCCGATTAAAAAGGACGGGGAGCGCGCGCGCGCACCACCTGTTGCTGTCCTATTGTCTCGTACAGCTTAATAAAGAATGTGTCGAGCATTTCGTTCGGCGAGAGAGGCCCCCGTGATTTTTCGTTCGCCGCCTTTTGGTATGCAGGCTAGAAAGAAGGGTTTCGGTGTCAGGCATCGATTTCCTGATTCCACCGGTATGCAAACAAGCGACTGGTCTGCTCTCTCTGTCCCTCGATTTTCAGGCCGTTTATTTCCTCCTGCCGCACCGTGCCCGCCGCTGATTGCGGTCTTCTAGCATCTTGATAACGCTGCTAATTTAAATTCTTCTTTCCACGCCACCGTCCTCCTCGGCCTTTTTTTATCTTTTCCATTTGTCAGCGGGCAATCCTGCTTATTCTAGGCTTCTTTCCTTGAATGTGATTTTTCTGAGAGAGTCGCGTATCGCGGTGAGCGCAGTGTTGATTTAGAGGGAAGAGCTTCTGATTTGATTTGAAGATTGGTGGCAATTTTTGGCGAACCAACGGATCTTGTCTAGTGTAACTATCGCATCTAGTGTTTTGCAATCGGCGCTATGCTACGTTACGACGAACCCATTCTACTTAACTTTATTACCGGCACCGCTTCTCACGACTATATTTTGCTGTTTATTGTTCCCTACGTCCTGGCTCTCTGCGCGGATCACTTCGCGTAACGGTCTCTCCTCTCATCTGATTTCTCGGCTGGCTCTTGTGCTGGATATTGCTTCACAGGACGGGCAGGATTCGCTTAAAAGCCCCACGTTATTAACTCTCTTCTTTTTCAATTGAAAATGGAGCAAGTAATACGAGTAAGAATATCTCAGAGTTACTTCCGGGAGCTTCGAAAAATGATTGTCAGAAAGAAATGGAAGAGCTGGGAAAGCAAATTTTAAGCTTCATTTTACTAGAATTATTCACCAGCTTTCCCGAGCAGTGGAAAATGACGAGGGTCAGGATGCCAGTTAATAGTTAGGTTGCAAAGCGTAGCATTTTCGTGAGACTCATTACCAAACTAGAACGTTCGATACTCATGAAAGGACTTATGCCGTCAGGACGTTACGAGCGAAATTAATCCCCATAATTCCCGCGAAAATGTCGGAGGCTCGTCGAGGAAGCCGTTTGCTTTACGAGCGATCGATTTTCCGCAGTCGTTAACATCCTGGTACGATCTTGCTAGTAGAAGCAAGCTGTCGCTGCCAGTCAGCTATCAGGACATACTAATCGGTGGATATGGGCCACGTGAGCCGCAGGGCGTCCAGGACACGAGATGCGCCCTTCCTTCCAAGTTGAAGATCGATCTACGTGCGTCTATTTTTCCGGGGTCCTTCCGCTCGCCGAGAGCGGAGAAACCGCTGGAGAACGAGTCACTGTATTATCGAAGAGGCGTCAATGACGCATCGCCCTTTCTTATTTTATCCTGTCTACCTGCGGGCCACCGCCGCCGTCACACGCCTCCTTTTTCTCTGCTGCTTGCCGTTCCAAGCGGTTCAAGTGGTAATGCGAAAAGTCAATGCACTCGCGATTCCGTTTCAGATATGCACGAAACCGAGTTCTACTGTACTGTACGACATCGCTCGGCACCATTTTTCCAGTCGTTTACCTCTACTGCAAGTGATTCTGAAAAACCTTAAACAGTATTCCTTTCTAGATTCTTGTTTACCAAGTTATTACAGTTTTCCCATTATTATAATGATCCTCGAGATCTCTCTCCGTTTTACGATTGGCATAAGGCGTGTTGGGACCACTAAAATGAATATACCTTGAGTAGAATGTCTTTGCGCCTAGGTAGCTGGTCTTTACAAGCCATAAGGGAACATTGTTCGCAGTTACGCGCGCACCTAATGCCATTTCGCGCCTAGCACTTTCCTCTAATTAGTCATCATAAAGGGAAGGGGAGTAGGCCTCGAGCGAGACGCAAGAAATTGCATGGATAATCACTATGCGTCGCGCACGTGCGCAATTAAGTTAAAATTATACAATAAGTCATCGGTCGGCTTATGAACTGACGACTGTAATTCCTCTTAGAACGTTCATCTATCACAGGCGGTGGCGCCGGTACGGGTGCATTGACATTGGAAAGCTGGCGGGAAAAAAGGGAGATGTATCTGCCAGAGCGATCGATTAGGATTCAATTAATTCATCGGGAGTTGATTAACGAGGAGAGTAGCGATGCAGTATTGGCTGATGGGTAGAACTGGTCTAAACCGATTTTCTCTTTTCCCTCTGTTCCCCGACCGGTGACCGTGGGCTCTATCTCTCGAACTGGATCGACCGGTGCCCGAACGCCGCTACGAAGAAGAGGACTCATAAAACTAGTACTTTCCTTTTAAATCCGCAAATCGATTACACGCTCCCTTCCGGTGCATTAACCGCTCCCTTAATCTCAACACGGGGGGACTGTTTCCGGACTGTTATTTTGAATTAATGTTTTCCTTGTCAGGATTCAACGCAATTGATATTTAACTTAAGTCCGAGTGAGGACTGAATCAAGTTCCGTTGCTTCGTGGGGAATCCCAGCTGAAGAGTAAGAAATTTTTCAAAAGCATTCCTCGTAGAGACTAAACAAGTCAGGGGTGAAAACTACCCCCCGGCGAGTCTTCTATCTGGCGGCGCTCGCCTTATACAATATTCCGGCGAAAGTCATTTCAAAGTCCAAGTCCGAGGCGCCAACTTTCGCAATCGCACTCCCAGCGTGCGTCAATAAAACATTCATTTAACTTTTCCCGCTTATCTGCTCGCTTATCTGCTGCGTGCCGCGATACCCGATAAATCTGCTATGAAGGGGAACCAGGAACGGACGGCTGGCAATGCTACTTGCCACTCTCTGCTCCTGCAGGACTATCTGGAATGGGCGTCGCAGCTCGAAATGGCATCCCCGGGCGAGTCTCGAGTTTACACGACACTATCGACGACCCTCATCGACTCCCAATGCCGCGTGCCTCTACGTTCACGACATCGACCGCTTAAGAAGAGTCTCTATGAGCCGAGCTCCGCCACAAATACACGACATCCGAGGTGTCTAACCCTCGACTCTCGTTACGCCGGATCTCTGCCTCTCACGTTGTTTCCCGAGGAATGTAACCACGGGAATTGCTCCTTTCTTACCGTGGATTGCGGAAAACGACAGTTTCACTCACTTCAATTCGCGACAACGAAGCGGCAGTAATGACTTTTAATGGAAAACTGTATAGGAGTCTTTCGGGAAAGCTCTTTTAATGCGAATATTAAATACGTCGTTACAGGATTCAATATATTCGGATCGAGAAATTGCTAATTGGCAGCGAATGAGAATCGCTACGATCTGAAACGGCAGCACAGGAGTCGCGTTATTCCGAGCGGAGAGACTTCGACCTGAAAACCTTGTAATGATAAATTCATTTAATGCGAAGCTCCTCAATGGTAATATCGGATGAGAGACGAGAGACAATAGTGCGACTCCATATAATCAGTGGGAACCTAAGGACTTCCGGCGAGCGCGCCGCCGAAAATCGTGTTCCTTTTGGACGAGACGGGACTATACGTATAGTGCTCGATTCATGGGGGCAGGTTTCTGTGGATGACGTGGCGCAGCGACACATATGCAAACTCTCCGTGAGAAAATACGTTGGGCACAAGGTGGAGAAGGAGGAGGAGGAGGAGGACAGTATTGCTCACGGCGGATGGCTCGAAAGCGAGCGACGACCAGAGGCCCAACTTCACCAGGAGAACACTTAAGCAATTCAACCATGCGTGCTTCCCTATACTAGCGTTACAGGTGAGCCCGAGGGAGGGAGAGAGCCCACAGGACGGAGACGGAGGTGGAAGAAAAAGAGAGCGGGAAAGAAGATTGATTTAATATGCACGCCCTGATTACCTAGTTAAGGTCTGCAACCCTTGATTTTGTCATTAATACCCTTTTATTATTTTACGTTCCTTACATAGTATCCTGCAAAGCCTACAAATTCAAGTGATTATAAAAATGTGTGGATCGCGCTCAACTTTACGAATTAATGATTTGAGACGGAAAAAAGAGTCTCGACGATAACGAGGGAGGTCTGGGGAAACCATACTATGAATCATTAGCAGCGCACGGCGCATTATCGTTAATTACTCCTGTGGTTAGGAAGCAGCACCGAAAACACGGGCCAAGCGTAGCCGAGCATCTCTACTTATTTTCTGCCCATGTTGCACCTCAACTTCTTTTTTCCCTCGAGGCGCACGCGATCAAAGCTTCGTTCATCTTCGTTTGTGGCAAGTGCTCCGGCGTATACATGAATTGAATTAACGTCGTGCACCACGCGAAGCGGCATTTTTCCCCGTGAACCGAAGTTCCGCGGCGCTCGACGCAGGCGATGATGACTGGCTGGCATAGATAATATAATTAATAATGTTGAAGGGCGCAGCGGCGCACGACCACCCTAATCATCGTTAATTGCTTTGTTATTAGGCGCGTATATGGTTTTAGAGTGGCTCGGCCGTAACAGCTTCTCCATATTCACGCAGCCAGCGCAGCCAGAACGAATTCTGGAAGAGGTAGCGCCGGAACCTGCACTCAGAACGCAACGAACCTTCGCCTATGCGCCAACTTTCCTAATTGCTTACTCAAATTCGCCAAGTATCTTTTTTCATGTCCTGCGTAGTTTCCTCATAGTAGGGACATGCTTTGCGACTGGAACCTTTCAGACTCGACGGTACCGCGAAAAAAGGAAGCTCCATCCTCATCCTCGAACACGGCAAGGTCGCGTAAAGCAGGGTCGCTGCACTTGTCAGAGTAACGAGTTCATAATGGACGGTCTAAATATTTCACCTGTTCATTTTCTAAAGGAACTTCCTACTCCTGTCATCAGGAAGGACTCGCAGCATGTTTTATGAGAAAACCAGTTACATAATTCCTAGTCCTTCATTGCACTCTGAAAAGTGCAAATTCCTTGCTAATAATGAATTACCCCAGTTTTCCATGAACTGGTGGGGCAACGAAAATGATTCGATTTAAGTAATGATTGATGATTGAACTGGTAATACTAGTTTCTGCATGTGAAGGATTCCCGGCGATATAAAGGGTAGTCAGAAAGGAATTAAAGCGGAATCGATCGTACCTCGAGTGGTTGGGAGTTTGTCCCAGAGAGTGATGTTGAGAAAGTACAAGTCGTTTCGGACTAGCCGTGATCATTAATGTAAGAGGAAGCCCCGTAAGGCCGTTTAAGAAAGCGAGAGGAAACTCGACGAGGAATCCTAGCGAGTCGATGTCGCGCGGATGGCGAACAAACCATCGGAAGACTTTCCTGCTCTCCTCGGACATCGTCCTTTTATCTTAGTAAACCGGTTAAATAGCTCTCGCGCTTATTCCAGCGGTGCGGCTCGCGGGGCAGCTCCGATCTCGGTACATCCTCCTACATGAGGGAACGAGAGAGGGAAAGGGAGAGACTGAGATCAATTGGCCGCGGCTTACTTTCCTACCTTACATTCGTCCTCCTCTCGCCAAGAGGTTCCCTTGGCCCTCTCCTCGTACGCTCTGCTAATCAGACTGAACCACTCTGCACCAGAACCATTCCTTATTGAAAGCAGCTCTTCCATAAGTCAAACTACCAACGGTTCCAGGTAACACACGCGGCCCTTGCCATGCAACATGTTGCAGGCATGTAGTGTATTTCAGAATACCTCGCAACATGAAATTTCTGATAAATTGAGAGGTTGGAGAGAATTTCGAGTGATTGGAAAGAGAGTCCGAGCGGCGAATTGAAAGGAAGAGATCCCACGTGTGCCGAGAGCTAATCGGTTAATTACCATACACGAATCTCTGTGCTACGCGAGTACTGCGACAGGACTGCTCGAGTACACTAAGCAAATGATTCAGTCGGATCGTCTCTTTACGCTCCTTTCAGTGCTCTCCCGCCACTTCCGTCTCATTTTGCTCCTGTCTGTCAAGTAGCAAGCCGATCCCCCTCCTTCGGGCGCACGCACGCACGCACGCACGCCGGCTCTTTCTCTCCTGACAGATCGCCCTCGTCCCTCGCACTATAGCCGCGCTGCCTTTGAATAGCGACTAGTTTTTGCCGGATAACTAGTTTTACCGAGGGTTTTCATTCTACGACGCCCGGCAGCCCTGACTCCCTCCATCTCTTCGGATTACTCCTTTCTCCCTCTCTCGCTCGCTCTCGCTCTTGAGCGAGCAAACTGCTCCCGTTTCGCCGGCACCGTGAGAATGAACGTCACGGAGAACATCGATGTAAAATTGCACAGGCCGTCATTACCGGCCCTTTTGCTCGAGATTATCTCGAGACTTTCCTCGTTTTTCGCCGATCTCGCGATAGCGATGCCGGGCAAGATTATGATTGACGAAATATAACATTGAAAACCATTTCTGAGACTTTAATGATCGAGCAAGCTGGTGCTTGGATATAAATGCAATATCATCAAGATTTCTATGGATTGTGTATGGCTTTTTAGAATAATACGCTTTAGAAGCGACGGTGCATGGAGGCACTGGCGAGGTGGAGCATCCAAGTACATTTCCCCGTAATATCCGCTGTCCCGGGCATTCAGGCCTTGATGATTAATAGTCGCGAACATTTGCGTAACTGTGTCACCTGGCCCGACATCCTAGCAGCGATATGAAATATTTCCAATTTAATGATGAAGCGTGCAATCGGACGAGTTAGATTGCGGGCGGGGGGAGACCGTCTGGAGAGAATCGGAAAGAGCTTAATACTACTGCGTACGAGGAGGCATGCGACCATCTGCCTACTATAACGATTCCGAGGCTCGGCACGAAAAGACCTGACACCTCAAGTACACGGCCACCGGGCTCGAGAGCGACCGGCTTCGCGCTATTAAATTATAAATCAGATGCACGTCGTTCCCCCGAGTTTGGAAGAAACTTGGGCCAAAAGTTCAGCCTGCCACTACGCTGAGAGTTGCAAACTTGGATGATGTGAAGCATGTAAAAATAACAGCCGCGTGTCCGAGTTATTCTGGCACGAGATATATTGAATTCTCGAGAATTTTAAACTTTTCCTGCCAACACCTTTTCATTTTGCCTGGAAAGTCTGGAAACTAGTATTGTCCTAATAGTCCTAAACTAGTTGTTTGTATTAATGGTTCTTGGTGGAAGTTTCCTGCGAGAAATTTATAAAATAATTTATCTGAGTTTCCTTGAAATCTGCGAATCCTGGAAGTACATACAGGCTCGTGTGGAAGTTGGCTAGGGAGAAATGTTGGTCGAGACGGGAAATGCTCGCTCTACTGTAAGGTCCGCTTGTTTTCGAACGGGAAATGCTCGGCCGATCCTTTTTACTTCAATCGCGAATCATACATCACTACCTAGCGAGCACGAAAGCTAACTGTACAGAGCACACGTCGGATCTTCTATCGGGGCTGAGAGAATGGAGCCACGCAACTGGTGTCCACTGTGTGTCCCGCTAGTTTCTGAATCACCGGGCGCAAGATAAATGCATCCAGTACACGAGTTATTGCTCCACAATCGAACTGAAGGCAGCACCCACCATGCGATTCCTTCTGCGTATCCGACTTGTAACCTGGAGAAACTCCAACAGAACTGCCAAGGAACTTGGCCAGAAACAACTCTAAGAATCTTCCCTTGTCATTCTACAAATACCAAATCTAAGGATAAGTTATAAGAATCCTTTCTGCTATGTATTTTCATCTCAACTATTCTTTACGTCTCTCTGAAAACATACGCAATCCAGAGTCTTTATGATTAACTCCAACGAGTCCTTCATGTATCTTCGCCAGTTTACATGGCACAAGAAACCCTGTGTACTCTACGAGTTACTCAGTAGTTTCTTTTACACCATCTAGCTGTTCCGAGTATAATAACCAGAGGTTAATTCGATGCGAGGGAGACGAAACTCGGTCGGCGTCCCGCTAATTTGTACCAGCAATCAGCGGGAAAGCAGACGCAGCGTGCCATGTGAAATCGGTCGGAATCGGAAAAAATAATGTGGCAGACATTCGCGATACCTTTTCATTCTCCAGTCAGTCAGTGCAGAGAGTGCGTCGGGCCATCATGTTAACTGCCGCATTACAAACATAACGAGAGACGTGAGAAATCGGTCAGAAAACGGTTACGGCTACTGTATGGAGATTCGCCTCGCATCAAGCGTATGCTCGATCCAGCAATCTCTAATCACAACTCAATCCTGTAACTTTACTCATGTTTTCCATTATCTCTCGAGGACCAAGGGAAATTCAGTCCAGGAACTCTTTTTTCTAGGGTCTCATATTTTTTTAATTTTATATTAGACTGATTATGCTGTAAAGCTGTTTTATTACTGGTAGACCAATAACAGACACTTTTCTATCGCATGTTCCACGAAGCCTGTTAAAAGTTTTTTGCCGGCGAATCAGCGAGCAACTAATAAGGTTTGGGTGCACGATACGGGAGCTAAATTGTAATAAAGTTTGCCGCCCTAATGAAAAACTCGATTATGCAACACTACACGCCGCGCAGGCACAAGAGTCGGAATCACGATCAAGACATGAAAACATTGGGAGACAGGGACGTTAATTCATTTTTCACGAAAATCTGTAAACTGAATTTCTTATATCTTTATCTTTACTCGTGGGTGTACAAAAGATTCTAATGGTGCCAACTAGAAATTTAATATTTCTAATAACGAAAATATCAAGTTTATAATCACACCACTTGACGCTCGACATTTTCAAGACTAATTGTCGCACAAAACTGCCAGTAATTAATTATAGAGACGAAAACTGCGAACCATATTAAATCCATTTAATTCGTCCAAAATGCGGGAACAAGGGGAAAGGCGCAAATGCGCTGGTAACCATTTGTTCGCAAATTATCGTTTCGTTCCTTTCACGTCGCTCTGACAAAATGCCACGGGCGCAGAGGAGCGCGCGCGAATGTATGCACACACGAGGCAGAGGGAACGAGAGAGCGCGCGGCAAAGGCGAAGCGTGTGGAGCCACGTCGCGCGCACACGCCGCTTCATAACGAAGCGTATTATGGAGTTCGGCAACTAAACGGAAGAGTGTGTCGGCTAACAATTTACAGGGGCCGTCGGGAAACACCGAGAGCAATTTAACACGCCGGTGCCGGGCGTGTTTCGGCCGCGGCCGCGGCCGCAAAGCGAAAGTCCATCGCGAAAAACGTGCACGCACACAGACGCCTCGGCGCTCGCAAGGATGAATACGTGAAGGCGCACAGGTGCGCCGAGACCGAGAGCTAGGACGGAAAAGTGGTACGGCGAGAGAGCGCGCGCGCGCGCACCAACAACCAGCGCAGCCGAGCAAAGTTTTGTCCTCGGCGGCCAGGCGTCCTGCTGTTAAACGCGCTCCTACATGCGAGCAACTGGCAGCGCCACCCCAATTAATTACGGAGAGCTTGTTGCTAATGTGGGAATCGGCGGCGAGGGCCTCGGAAATAGCCGAAACTCCAGCACGAGTGTGGCTTATGCCAGTTCGACACATTTCTAGTAGAAATGTCGAAAGGCCAATGCAGTTTCCCACGCGTCGCTTATTTATGAAAATTGTCGCCAGCTTTCCCGATCGATGCGTAGGAAGTGTGCAGTCTTTACTAGAATTTAGCAAAAGAGTCTCAAGGGAATTCTACGCGCGAAAATCCAATGTCGTGCGCTTAGGAAATGTTACTACGACCTTTGGAAAAGTGGATTGACCGCTTCCTCGGAAAGCGGAACAAGACACGGGGCCTCAGAAATACTACAATCACGCGATGGCACGGCATCGATGACGATGCGTGGCACAGCTTTCGCAGAACGGAATAGGACTGGCAGTTCGAAAAATGCAAAACTGGGCTATCTGGCATCGGGCACGTAACGCTCCTCGCTCCGAGATAACTGTTCCGCCGAGTCAATCGAGCGTATTCTCTAAAAAACCGGTTGGCCAATGATTTTCTTCCGAGATGACACTATTTCTCTCGACCCAGGGAGCAGACGTCTACGCGGCGCCGCTCGCTCTCCTCGACCACTAAACCATTTACACTTCCTTCCTTTAACCAAAACCAACATTGACATACTGATGGAAGAAAAATCCCGGGAAGAGATAGGCTCTTGCGACTAGCATCATTTAATGACTCCACGCGCTCCTGACCCATCCAATGATGCAAAGGTAATCGCCGTGCGTAAGCCTGCAATCCTGCTGGAAAAACGTCCCCAATTATCGGCCGGAGCGCGGGCCGCGCCGAGCACCAAGGGAACCCCGTGTCCCTTTCGCGCGCGGAATATCATTCTAATTCACCGCAAATTGCCACCAGCTGTAACTTGTAAGACACGAAGGCGCTAGGAAGCGAGGGGCGAGCGAGTGCCAGAAGAAATGGACTCGACCGCAAATTGCATCTGAGCAAGAGGTGTGTTCAATGTATAGCTGGGTTCGGTGAGCGTTGCGTGTGAGTGTCTGGCTACGGCTACAGGGCGAAAAATAATCGGACGCCAGGCCAGTTTCCAAATAAATCGACCTCTGCTGTAAATATTTATGAAGGGAATTCGTCCCTTTTTTTCTTTCAATGTATCGCACACTGTAGGCACGGCAAATAGTACATGCATTGGTCCAATGGGTACTCGTTGCAATTGTAATTGGGTCACACCGTACTATTTACGAAGTGCGTGTATCGTAGATTCAGAGCCGTATTTGATTTTATGTTTTTTTGCCGGTATTATCTGACATCGTGTATACGCGTTGGGGTTATTTGAATGTTTCCCCATAAATTATATGCCAATGTACTGTCCGTGTATTTGGTATATGCTCGGGCACACTTTCCCCGATGGCTTTAAGATGCCATCTTTGCGACACTGATGGACGTCGCTAATTAAGCCGCTTTTTAATTATCCAGAAATTCTTGTCCACGTTGGGAAAATAATGAACTCTTGTGTCCAAGAATCGCATTCTACATAATCGCTTTCGCTTACGACATGGTGTAAGTGGGAATTATTCATGAACTCGAGATCGCGTGATAAATGGCACTTAATATCATCGGTGATCGCATTAATCAGAGCTTTTGGTATTTAATTTATTATCGGGGGAAAACATTGAGGACCTGATATGCGAATAACTGGAGTAATTAAATAAATAGGACCACTGCGATCTTTGCTCCAATATTCAACGTTTAAAGCAATTCCACCCATTATGAAAAATTACAGTACCACTTCAATTACAGAGGAGAGAATTCTATTTTTTCGTTGGAATCTGATGAAATTTAAGCCGACTGGAATTCCAACCATTAAATCTGAAAATACACTGGCGGTCGCTCGGCAGTTAGATGGACTTCTCGCTATGATGGGCCCGCAATTAATATAATTAGGGGATTCCTAAAGGCGGGTAACCTTCGTACTCTCCTTAAACTATCAAACGGTAATAAGCTGATCGCGTACCAATTTCGCAAGAGCGGAATCGAACCTTCGTACTGAAATACTTTTCTTCAAATAGCACGTTTTGCTTTGTTCAGCTATTCTTATTATGTCCTCAACCTCAGAACAGTTCTCAACACCCAAAAATAGCCGACGAGCCAAAGAATAACGTGTCATTAAAACGCTTAGTTTCTTGTCAGTGCGAGAAATGGAACTATTAATATTGAGAAGTGGACAAGCAGTGATGAAGAGTATGGCGTTAACTTGATATCCAAGCGGCGCGGCGTGCAATGGCATGATTTCGCCTAAAGTGCTATTCGAATTTTAAGCCTGTCAAGAGCCAATTCACTTGGGAATGTTAAATCACTCGAATGGAGGACACATGCAAATTACTATAGCGGAATGACTAACCACACCAACACGACATAAAAACCGCCGGCCATCGGGCGTCGAGTGTCATCGTGAAATCTTAATCCGTATTTTCTTGCAAAACATGTAACCAACATCTGCTGCCTACGTATTGTGACACCGGTAACCCATTAATTCGTATAATTATATTACCGAAAAAAGTATATCTCCGAATTCGCTTGTCCATTTGGCTAATCACAAGTGTATTGACCGACCGACGCGACCATGTCTTGCACCGAACCAGCTATGTTTACGCAACTCTTGTGATCGTACTCGTGTAAAGTATATGCGCCAGTGGATATTAAGTTACTCGAATGTCAGGTATAACCTCATGTGTATCTGATACCACAATCTCCGCATGTCAAAATACCTCGCCGATGATTGACGAGTGGCGAATAGCGGGGAAAAGGAAGCAATTATTTTTTATAACTTCAATTTAACGACCCGAATCTCTTCAGCGAGAAATCTTTAACGGGTCCAATTATCCGCCCCCAATTCAGTTATTCGCTCAATGAAAATCCCTCCAAGCAATTCGAGCTGAGGCTTCGAAGCGCACTCATTATCAGAAGTTATTCCAACTTATTTTAATCACTTATTACGGGGTACTTTATCGAGGATCGAAACTTGTTTATCAATTGGAAGGAAAGTGCTTCGAGGAAAATTAGGGAGAGTTGGGTTTAACATGAAAATGCGAAATATTGGAAATATATTTCATCAAAGAGACTTGGGAAGAAACTTGAATCTCGAAACTCTTACTCTTTGATTTTACTTTCAACGGAGTTTCATCAGTGAAGTCTCTCCCCGTCGGAGATTTCCTGTGCCCGTCAAGGTCAGCGCGTCCCATCCCAATCTCATCAAGGGCCACTCGAACGAATTCCCTTTTCGTTCCAGCAGATGCGCGCAAGGAAAAGCGAGGGCTCCTCGAGGTGACGATGCGAGGTTGCGTGTCGCGACTTCTAGTTCTCGCGGAAATGATCGTTTGCTGAAAGGTCCCTTACCTCTCAGGTATCCCACGAGGCGCTCACCAAGGAGCCCCGGTGCCCCTGGTATTTTCCAGCAGCAGGTGGACTCCCCTGGCCCCTCTCACTCTTTCTAACTGCCTCTCCCTCTTTCTCTCTCTCCTCGCCACTCCGAGAACCCGCTCTAGCCAAGAGAGCGCAGGCACCGAACACGCGAGAAAAAGACCGGGTTACTCCGGGATATCTTTCCAGGGAAAACTCTCCGTCGAACGATTACTGGCTGCACCAGCCTACCGAGACTATTTCGCACTTGCTCGATCAAGATCGAATACTACTGGCACCGTTCCCGCCACACGCGATCATCCCACATACCTGTCGAACCCTTTCTCCCCACTCGAAATTCTCCAGTCCAATCCCACCTCGAAAACTGCTACTCTTCGTATCTGCTATCGCTCGGCTCAAAACACTCTCTTCTCATTTTTCTTCTTGAATATCCCGGCGGCTGATTTCTCTCTCTTCCTCGACAGGTCTTCTTCCCCCCTCTCTCTCTCTCTCCCTCTTTGTATCTTCAATCTTCCCCTGATTCCCTCCTGATGGAGCAGGTTCCTTGAGAGATTCGGACGAAACTGAGAGTGCACGACTGCGGCCTGGACGTGGGAAAAGATGGGTTTTCGAAGGGGAAAAGAGCGATTTGGAGAGTGAAGACGGAGCTCGATCGCGGAGCGACGCGGCACTTGGCGTGAAGGTGCTTCGAACGAGACGCCAGGTGGGAACCCAGGAGAGAGGACCGTCTGTGGGTCCCTCCTTCTTCCCGTGCGCCGCTCCTGCCCCCCCACCACCGCCACAGGGGCCTTGCACCGGGTTTACGGAGGACTCGGGGTCCTCCAGGTGAGAGGCGCCTCTACCTGCCTCCAGAGTCTTCGAGACGGTTCCCTACTTTATCGGTGGCGAGATGTCGTATCTACAGCCTTATCTAGTGAAATCTCAAGGATTTTAATAATCCTCGAATATTTTCAATCGAATTTTTGTATAAGTGAGCCTTGAAGTTTCAACGGTGAATTGGGTGTAAGGTAAACTGGCAGAAAGAAAGAAATGCTGCTTACTTCGAGTAGAGCAATCGGCTCGACGCTTCTGAAACAGACAAGTGTACAACAGGTGGGTTAAGACTCGAGCGCGAATGACGTAGGATGTTACTGGCAGTCGCTCGCGATCGCGCATGCTTTGGACAGAGACGTTTTGTGTGTCAATTGGTCCGAGGAGAACTCAATTGAATAATTGCGTTTGCAAAGCGGCGGCGGGTAAAGTCGTGTGGAAAGGCAGATGATTAATGCGACAGCACTTTCGAGTATTCTCTAATGAGTTCCTCACCTCGCTGTTGTATGCAATCTGATTGACGTTCTTGGTCTGCATCGTCTGCAAGCACAAAAGGGGGAATTCAAATTACACAAACATATAAGAACACTAAGTAGGGGACTAAAATGATAAAACCTAAATTCAAAGTTGACATAAAGCTCGCCCAGTAAGAACCAGAGCGAAATAATTTCTAGATACTCGACTAGATCGATAAATACTACCATCGGCGAATGCAGCGCACGTCCGAAGCTAACAATAAGTTAACAAAAAAGCCGTCCCGCTCGAAACAAAATTACCAACTGCACCGAGAATCCCGCGATCAAAAAGTCTGCAAGAATGTTGAAGCGTCAGTCGGTTCGACGTGTAAACAAGACTACTGTCTACGGCGGCGTCCGGGGAGAGGATCGCCGGGTTCCGTTCGTGATTCGCAGTCATTACACGGCCGAAGCATCTTCTCACGAGATAGCCGGCTCTAATTATATGTCTAGGTTGCTCCTGAAACCTTAGAGTTTTATTACTAAATATACTTTCTCCCTCTCTCCGACGGTCCGTTGTTGGCCTGGCTCCGAGAAAAAATCTAATTTCTCCTGTCCATGGCTGGCACTTAGGGCCGGGCGCGCTCGGTCCAGCGGCATCCCGTGAATCTGGAGCGAATAGCCTGGTAAAGACCACTTCCTCTCGCTCACGTGCAACCCTGCCGTTTCACGAAAAAGCCCAGTCGAGCTTCCCTCCTATTGAGTTAAGCCCACTTCATTTTAGTCCCGCGCTCTAGCCCAGTTCGTGTTCAAGACCTCTTGTGACGGCTCGGAGATCACCTAAACCGGACATTTAACTTGCCGAGAGCTCTGTCATTATATTGTTTTGAGCCCCGACTCACTTGAATTGCAGGACCTTTTAGACCTTTCTTTTGCCAGTTCCTCTATCGCTCGTCCTCCAGCCCACATATGTATGCGACCTGGCAGTCGGCCTTTCCGCTCGCGATAATTGCAACTTTATAAATTACTAATGAACGGCTAACCGGCAGACTGACGTGCCTAATTACTGGCGTCGTGGAGATGATACAGTGTACAATGTGTGCGTGGAGGTTTAACCACACGCCGAGGGATACTTGCTGCATTCGATCGTAAATCGTTTGTGCCTGTGATTTCCGAGGAATGTCGATTGCCATCTACCTCGGAGCAACCCCCCCGGGGGAGATCCTAAATCTCCCGGAATTGCACCCTTACCACACGAATGATCCTTTCGTAACTCTGAATGGACCACCGAAACTCTCGGCTGCCACGATGCAAATCAGAATTTGCCCCGCTAGTTTCAGTGCCTATGCGGGGAAACTCCTGCCGCGACTTTGGGGACTGTGGGTAAGAAACTCCATATTGTATACATATTGGTATATTGGACTTATTGTAAGGGATATTGTAACATACTGAATAAAAGTGCTCTGAGAACTGAACGGCAAACTAGGCCAATATAATGGAAACAAAGTGATTTGACAAATGCAAGGAATTCAAAGGGGGATATTCATGAGAGAATGACAACCCGCTGTCTAAATAGTAAACCAAGAGGAAGCGACTGAAAAATCCTTTCTGCACTAGGAGATGAACGAGTGGACTAGAAAGGTTGGGGGTGGGGCAAGTGGAGCAGGGGATGTCACGAGAAATCAGTTGAAAAATGCGAGATCCCAGAGGTTGTAGCCGTCGTGTGCTTTCGGTTTAGCAGCGCGGCTCTCTAGTCCACCGAGTTTCGACCTCTTCAGGCCAGGACTGTGCCTGGAATCATAATTTCCACGAGAACGAAAATTCCTGGAAGAAACCCCGAGGCATTCCGAGCCTCCTCAATCGCAAAGAGGATATGCGATACGCCCGACGATAACGAGAGAGGGAGGGAGAACCAGCGACTCGAATCCGCCAATCTTATTTTTCCATCGACATCGAATGCCCGACGACCGTACCGGAATCGTACGTTGTAGAATGACTCGAAAGCCGTAGAAAATAATTGCTTCACTCAAATAAGAATCACTATTGCACCAGAACCGCGCAGGCAACATTAAATTGTCATGTACAGATGAATTTCTTCCTGCTTTTGTACACTCGAATGATATTCTATTGCAGCTCGTACAGTGAAACGCGTTCTTCGAAAATTAAGGAACGAAAGCTTCCTAAGACTATACCGGCATAAATATTAATGCCTGCGGTGACTCGGTGAAGAGACGGAAACCCTTAAACAAGGCTGGCTAGGACACGCAACCAGGATTAGGGATCCTTAAGTCTGGCCGATAGACAGGAAGTAGGAGGAGTCAAGCTTCGGAAACGAAAACGAAAAACACCGCAGTCTCGACAATACGTCTAACACATGACTTCCACTAACACATGTATTATATAGTAACGCAGTGATTGAAAGTCATCTTTTGAGTATCTTATTCGTCAAAGATTTTCCAGTTAACATGAACGTAAACTCTTTATGGAGAAGGCAATTTCATGTAAGGAACCGGGAGATATGAATGAGTCCTTGGTTAAATAAGATTATCTGCAGGTTTAATGAGCAAAAATGCTGCTCTAGTTACAAATAGTAAAATGGACCACCGGTTTTGTTAAGAGCGAATTTGCGCCATGAATTTATCGACTGGAATGGCGGAGCTGCAATTATTATGATCCAGCCGCGAGTAACGTGACCACAGCTAAATTACAACAATTACAGAGACTAATTAAAGCAATCCTGCCAGTAATCGCAGACATTATATCCCTGCTCCGCAATATCGGATTTTCGCCGAGTGGCTTTATGTACATATATTGCATAATTAAATTTCCTACTTGTCGACGTTGCGACTTTTTCGCCAGAGCTCCGATAAAACAAGAAAATACCGACGATGATTGTTTCACTAAAAATTAAAATCACCCAGGCCGTGCAAACTCGTTTTACGACTTTCTTTACTTTTGTGATAGAAATAAACGGAAAACTGTAATTCTGCCCCACATATATTCGTGTATCTCAATTAAACGCTTAACGCTGAGAAGTCACGTTCCTTTAAATTGGCTACTGTGATGTCTGTCAGAGATCGTGAAAGTCGTGGAGTGGCGTTCTAGTAAGAGAAAATCGAAATGTGATGCGTTGAAGGTTGCGTTACCTGGCCGAGAGAGGAAGCTGATTATTCTCTTCCAGGATATGCTTCACTTCGCCAATGCCACGGGAGTTCCGCACTCGTGCAGCCTCATCCTTCCACCGTACACCACCCTCTCAGCACGAGATCCAATTTAATTTCGCCGTGAGTACACTTCTCCCACGGAGCGCGAACATATCGATCGCCGCCACTTAATAGTTTTAGTGCCGCCGATTTATTAACGCGCAATTAGGATTACGAGTCGACGCTGAGCCCACTAGTGTACGAGTGATTAATTCGAAGCGGCTCTAAGCGACAAGAACAGTTATGAAATACAGTTGATATTGATGAGATGAAGCGCTCGAGATTAAAGCATTTAGAGTGGAAAGCGTCAGTAATGATTAATGGAATGACTCCAACAACTGAGAGATAAACAAATAACAGTTGTGTGATACGCAAATATTCTTCCAACTGCGTTTCTATCTCAATTTGAACGACACTTTGGAGGAAACTTGGCACAATATCAATAAATGCTTAACTTGCAAAGGATCGTTTAAAGAGACGGTCTTAGGCTTTGAAATTGCATGGAGCTAAATATCGACTATGTTTGCGATTTAATTATAATTTAAATTCCGTAGAAGCCCCAGTGTTTGTAGTTATGTCAAGCACTCCGAAGGCGACTGTTTGAGTTAGGAATTTCGGAACACTAATGCGCGTCTGAGTCTGAAGGCCTCGCAGTGTACATGCCGCGCTACGTGCGGCTTTGCACCGTGTGTATTTGCAATTTCGCGTTAATACATGATCGGCTTATTAAGCCAGCGAACTCGATCTACCGAGAGTGATGGCGAGGCACGTCGAGTCAAAGGCGCGTTCCGTAGCGAACTGACTTTAAGGTGCCGTTCGCTCGACCGTGGCATCTGCTGCGTTCGGCCGCCCCGACAGGATATACCTTACTGTTTACTTAGCTACTCGTATCCTTTGCCTCAAAGGGACCCTCGCTTCCTTTTCCGCCCGCCACCAAATACACGACAGCTTCACACGGCCCGAGCGAACGCAAGCGAATCGAACGATACAACCAAGCGAATTCAATTAACCGGACAAGATTTCTCAAAGGAAAATCACCCTATTTTCGAATGGATCTGTCCGCTCTACTTTCCATCCAACACTCAATAGACGTATTCCCGATAAAGAAATTGGAATTCGTAGTCGAAGGGCGCAAAGTTAATTCAATGACTCGGATTCTTTGGATTGATTTCATTCCAAGCATGTGGTGCTCGGAATATTAAAATTATATGGAATGTTTTGAGGAAAATATGATTTTCCTCGCTTTGAGTTTCTTGGGAAGATTTGGAGGGAATTTCAGCGGAGATTCATGGGAGGGGTCTAAGCGATGGGGAAATAGGTCATAGTAAAAAGGCAATTAGAACGTCCGTTGATGCTCCGTCAGCGATACGTGCGTGGAACGCAGATTTCTGACAACTGTCAGAGCGTGCGTCGGTGATTCCAGGGCGCGCGCAATAGGAGGTCATGAAAAATTGCGAGGGGATCGATAGCAGATGCCACAGATTATTAAAGATTCCTTTGTCCGACAGGCTCCAGGCATCCGACATATCGCACTGGAGTGCTTCAAATATTCGATGCAATGTTAAGGGGAACTCTCTCATCGAAATACTCTCGTTACTCTCGCTATTTCCATTGGCCGAGCAGAGTATCCCTGCGATTGGTAGGAGTCGCGCACACATCGGCGGGCTTTAAATTTCCAAAGCAATGAACACATTGATCGCATCGGCTCACGCTCGCCGCCGCCGCGCCGCGCCGGATCGCACGCGTTTATTTATAGGTAAACGCGCGGTCTGCGTGTAATCCGTTACCACCATTTCGACAGATCTACGCTGGATAGCAGTTGGCGTCATTCCCTCCCGATTGTTTCGCCAAATCAGTTTGACGCAGGGCAGCCGAAAGAAGGCTCGAGCCCGAGCTCGATATGTACGTGCGCGAGGATCCGTCGCAATTTCGGGTTTGGCAAGGACGATTTGTTGTACGTTTATTGGGATATCGCATATGCGATACGCCTCGAGTGCCTGGTTACTTTGCTATACGTGTATCAGCCCTTCGAGATTGAACATCTCTTACCGCCTCGGTAGGGTTTCATCTTGGCTCGGTATCGGTTTTGCCCTCTCCTCCTCCCCCTACCTTCCCCTCTGTGTACATGCATGCCCGGGATACCGATTTGGCAGCAACTAGTTACGCGTTACACTCGAGTTCCCCTAGAAGTTACTATCGCGCGATCTACTAACGTGTCGCCTCCGATTTCTCCTGAGAATATATATTCCCTCCGCACACTTTCGGTGATTGGAAAGTTCACTCCGGCGAATTAAAATATTACCGATTACAAACAGAAAGGCGATGTCGCAGTTCTTTTTTAAGTTTCTTAATTTTTTGTGAAATGGTAAATGTCGATAAAATATGCGCCGATGAATTACGTTGGTAGGAGCCTTCTCGTGTCAGGTTGCAGAACGGCCCGGCAATCAATTGACGTCCTGCCGTACTCCCCACCGACGTTACTAATGAATATCAAGCGATTAGTGCCTCTATCGCGGCAATCCAGAATGGCGTGAAGACATCGAAGGCTGACAGGCGAACACGGTTTAGTAGGCGATACACGTGAGCCTCGTAAAACGTAACAGCCGCTACGTGGTCTCGGCGAATTTGCTGGCGATATGTGGAGCGACGGGAGTGCTGAGTCCACGGAAACGGCCTGATGTACACACGTATCTCGCCACTTGGTAATAAAATCGAGAGAGGGAGAGAGTAACTCTTTCCCCCGGAAGTGTCGATAGCAAAGATTTCTCATTAACTTGAACGCAACTATAAACCAAAATTAATCCAACAACTACAAACCAGAAGCTGATGGATATCCTTCTACTACAACTAAATACGTGTACATACATCGAAAAGCAGTACTCGTATAATCAGTAATGAATTCTCAAGTATTCCCCAAGTATTGGAACACGGCCATACCGGAGCGTGAAACTTGCAAGTACGAGAATCCCAGCAAGTTGCGCGATACTCTGCACCGGAAACTTCCGCCGTCCATAATAGCCAATATTATAGGGAAATTACATTAAGCAAACTTATAAAAGAGCCCGCGCATTCGCCCGACGAAACTGATAAACTGCTCGCCTATAATAAAACGCGGCGACCCAGAAACCCTGTAGCCGTAACCCTGCAGTGGCCTCGCCAGCGCGCAACCCTTTCCCCCGAAAGAGCACTGATCACAGCGAGAAGTTGGGGGGTGGTGGCGCGGCGTGGGACGACTGGTGGAAGGTGGGCAAGAAAAAATGCAAAGTGCCCGATTAATTAGGCTCAGGTGGTCCACTCGGTGGGTGGCGGAGAGAGGGTGGCTGCAGGAGAGGGAGGAAGAGAGGGAGGGAGCGTCGGAGGCCGAGGGCGGCAGGGGCAAAGGGATGAAAAGACAAGGGGGAGAGGGTGGGTTGCGCATGTGCGCGCTTGCCAGAGCACTTGTTACGGGTGCCTCAGTCTCGGCTCGCCTGGGCTGTAGACACGACGATCGAGGGAAATCAGTACACAAGCTCGCCGGAAGCTTGCCGAAAATCCAGAGCAGCCCCGGCAGCCATTCGAAAGAGAGGAAGCCTCGAGCGGGCCAATCGACGCTTCGACACCCTGGCAGTCTAATTCGTGCCTCGCAGTGTCAACCTCTGGCATGCTGGTCCTCTCGCGGTACACCTGGCTCCGCACTCGGCCAGGCGGACCGAGCTCAGCCTAATCACGCCGGGAGTATGTGCGTAATTGTCTCGCGCGCGAAGTGTATCGGCTGCTGCTGCTGGTGCCAGTGCAGGAAGAGGAGCTAGCTGCCTCGTGGAAGAGGAGCAGCGTGGTTGGATCAGTGTCCGCGCTCCACTTGGCCTGGCCTCCTTCGGAGAACGTTCCCCCACTCGAGAGGGGCTGGTGGGCCAAACAGCGAGAATCGCGTTGACACGGCAAAATCACCGCGAGAATGATTCGGTAAAGTCAGCGGCGAACACTCGAACACCTCAAACCGACCTCTGGAGGAAGAGTTGCATGGGGGAGTGAACGGGTGACAGAGAGAAAGAGAGAGAGAGATCGGCGCGCAGGGATGAACGTGTGTCGGGCTATGGAATAGAATCGGTGGATCGACGGACGGCCGGGTTTCTTTCGGGCACTGGGGACAATGCGGGGAAAGGAAAGGCTGGGCACGACGTCGACGTCGACGGGTGCACGCTCCATCAGGGTGAGAGTGGAGCGAGGAAACGTGGACGGGAGCGAATAAAGCGCGCGAATCGATCCGACCAGAGGTCCACGCGACGAGCGGCTACAAAAAGCGCGCTGACACTCGATGCACCAGGTGGTATACGCTGCCTTCTTGTTTTAACTCACTCTGATCTTTTCATCTTTCCCTCGTACGCAATCCACCGCCACTTGCTATTCTATTAGAATTGTAACACCTTTCTCTCAACATTCCACTGACATTCAAATAACTCTCCACAACAATACACATATCTCACACTATAGTACGGCTTTCCATATAGAATATAGAACTTTCGCTGGGAGAAAAAGCACACAGTGTTTGATACTAGAGGGACATAAATAGTACTTGAAAGAAGGTGCAAAAAGGCCCCTCGAAATCAACCGGAAACGTAGGACCAACGTAGATCTGTCAAGTATTTGATATACGTAGGTATCCCTTCATTTAGATAGCTTCCCGAGCAAACACCCCTCACATATCAACCTTGTCCACTCTCTTTCTTTTCGGCGCTGAGTTGTTTGTCCGAGGAATTGGACCTTCAAACTATTGACACAAGTAATTTAGCAGGACTACCTTTATGTATGAATACCGCACATACTCTACCGCAAGTAAATAGCTCGCAAAACTTGGACGCATAGACAAAATTGATTGAACTTTTCGAACTTGCGAGTCAAGAAAAAGTTGTAAAATTTAATGGAAAATGCCCTTAAGGGAAATAACGCAAGTTCGACAGAGTCGCGCAGTAGTAGTCGAAGCAGAGAAAGTTCTCGCGACGAAGACGGTGGAAAATCGGTGCGGGGGGGTTCGCCTTTTACTTTGACGAGAATTACATCCAACAGGAATCAAAGTCGAGCTGGTGTACCGCGCGGGCGCGTGAAGCGAGTCCTTCTATTATCTGTCGAGAGTAATACCGTCGCATTTGTAATGCGGCAAGAGAGCCGCTGTTTGTTCAGGCTGACACGTAGCCGCTTGTATAGCGAGCATCTCCCGCGCGCGCCTTTCGTTTTACCTACTCTAGTTTGCCCGCTCGTTGTTTCTCATCAACGCCGACACCTCGGACCACCGGCAGGGCGAGCATCTCGTTCTCCAGGGGTGGCGGGGCCGCCCGAATATCAAAGGGACGGCAAAGTAGGATTTTCATTGGCGTGCGAATGAGCTCTATCGCCGCGCTATCGCCCGCCGCTATTTTTACGATAAATCAATCGTTATCGCTGCAAACCTCCAAGTGTGCGCGAGCACGAGACCCTTCCCCGGTGTATGTGACCAACGATAGATAGCCTTATCGATAAGAGGCGACCGAGCACGGGAAATCGTACGCTCCCAATTTTCCCGATCGCCCCTTTTACGACGGTCCCGAGCCCCCAATAACCTCAGACCTGCCTCAGACCTATACCTCGCCGCGTCGCGCCGCGCCGTTCCCCTTTTACTCTCGTGATCGAGGACACTTACTTCGAGTCACCCTTCTACCCCCCTCTTACTTCAACTAGCCTAGAATTCACCTAGCCACTCGTCCACTATACGACTCGTCGATGGAAAAAGCTCGAGCAGCGATTGTTGGGTGAAATTCAAGAATCTCTCAGCCTGCGAAAGCAAAGCGTTCAATACGCTGGAAAAAGAAAATTCGTCTTTCAGAGAGCAAGACGTATATTTGTCGGATTTTGTTGAGATACGTAACGGAATCTAGATCGATTTTCTTCTTAGGCTTGCTTGCAAGAAACTGGCAAAGGGTTCGGGATTTAAGGGACAGAGATAAATCTTAGTTCCTATTGACGCGCTGGGCACCCCCAAGCTGGCGGGCGCAGGAAATATATTCGTAGTCACGTAATGATGAATGTGTAGCTTGGTAAGGGGTCGCGGTCGAATATAAACAATTGGGTTTCGCGGGATTCCCAACAGCTGTCGATTCCCTTCAATCACCCACAAATAATACGCAGTTCACGGTGCTCTTAACATCATGATACTTAAGTCTCGCAAATATGAAAACAACAGTAAATATAGGAACTAGTTTAACAAATCTAATGATTCCCTTTGACCTCCAGGCGAGACGCGAGCGAAACATGAGCTTTAAACTGAAAAGGCTTAAGTGAAAGCCAGTAACGAGAGGTACACTAGTATCGAACTAATTCAATAGAGAGTGCAATGTACCCTACAATCAACGTGTAAATTACTTGGGGATTTGTCCAACTACGGTGAAACATTGCCGGGAAATCAAATGACTCGTGAGTGACTTGATGATTGATTGGTGACTGGACAAACGGTTTTCGTGGTGGGTACATTTGGACGTGAAGACAGTGCGGCGAGATTAATCCGCCAAGATGGGCTGTGATCTTAGTAAAGTGGTGGCCGCGAAGTCGCAAAATCAGACTACTACGCAGGACGCGCGGCTTCCACTCACCACCAAACAGAAGTTCACAATTATGGCCAGCTGGAAAGGTGTCGCCAGAGCACTCGAACCAACTGGAGTTTACATGTTTATCAGGTCAGTACTTCGTGCGATCTAACAATTACTAATCGAGTTATCAGTTTTGCGATACAGAAGGACGAGAATCGACAAGAGACAAGGAACAGTCAGAAAACTTGGTGTTTTTTTTTTAACAGGTCCTGTTTTTTTTTTTAACGTTTCTAAGAGTTGAGAGTATTTTCTAGTGGTAAATGGAAGAAAACGAGCGTCGAAGATAACGACTACGCCCACTGCAACGGCACTATCGAGATTAATTATCAGCCCCCGGGGGGTAAACTGTAATCTACCCCTTTAATCAATTAAGATACCCGGGTAGATACATAACATCATTGCGGCCAAATCGAGCAGCGTCCCGGGCAAATTAACGGTCGTCCTCAAAAAGAGGGGCACGTGCGGCGAATCAGATAGTGTCAACACAATTTCACTTATTAAGTCCTCCCTGTCCGGGACTTTCCTACAACCGTCAAATCCACTACGAGTCTTCGCCATACTAGATAACTAGACACTCGATTTATTTTCACCTTATTCCAGCCAGTTAGAATGCAACTGTCAGCAAATAGTATTCAAACTTTTATAGAATTTTGTCCTAGATGAATTTTGATTTTTTCTGAAATATTAATTTTGCTGAGTGATGCTTCCCAGTTTCATGATTCAGATGCCTGCCTATTAACTAACTAACTAGTTAATAGGCAAAATTTCATTGCTGACGTGAAGATTGTTTGCACTCCAGAATTAAAACCGGTTCAGTGTAATCCAGCGATTATTGGCCCGCCACGGGTGTGATAACGCCGACTAATATACTCTCTTTGGGCGAGAACCTAGTGGCATTTCGTTATAAAGCATGCTATTACCCGATTAAGTGAGTGTTTGGCTCGCCCAAGGCTACTGTGAACGTCAGACGGTACTTTGAAAGGGGTGGAAAGGATATTTGAGAATCCTTACCCTCCTCCCTCTATCCCACTCCTTTCACACAGTCTAGCAATATCCTCTCAACTTCCTGAGTGAGCTCAAATTTTCGGACGTTCAAAGGCACCGATTTAGTAGGAGATTGTGTGTATAATTTATCGCGCAACTATTACCGCGGTACCTCAATAATTCTCCAAATCCTCGAGAGCCGAGCACTAAACTATTAATAAACGCTTCAAAAACTTATTATTTTCGTCGGGAAATTCAGTAATAGTTTTGCTACACAGTTTTGTAGTTGGATATCAGCCAGATTTCGAGTGGAGAGAACTGCGAACGGAATTCCAAAAATTGCGGCGACAAGTGGATGAGCATCCGGCATGAAATATTTCGGGACGCGGGTGAAGGAGAGGCATCAATCCACCGATCAGACAATCGGACCTCGTTCAACCCTATGTTTGTCCGCGGGCCGCCGTGCATTATTGCATTCCAGCCGACCGTTTTCTCATATTTCCCGTGTGCTGGAATACCATTTCCTCGGTTGTCAAAGCACCCACCTCAGCGGCTGCGATAAAAATTGCATTCGATCGCTGAAGGATTTCGCCGATCAGCGAGGTTAAATCGATTGCACTGCGTCAATTGCTCTGACACAACCATTTGACGTGAAAAATTATTGCGGACGACGAGAAGATTCTGTCCTGTTCGACAGATGAAACTGACGACACGGAAAGTCCGAGTCTCAATAATACTGGCGAACGCGCTGGGAATTCCTTTTGGCCGAACCGAGGGGGCGTGCGTGTTTGGTATCAATTAATCTAGCGGACAATTTCCATCGGTTTAAGCTGCCTGTCGACGGACTAATTGAGTATAGATGGTGTGTTAAATGAAGCGTCCTGTTACTGCGAGAGTTGCAATAAATTTTGAGATAAACATTCTCGCGCTAACAAACTCAAACTTTTCCCACGCTGTGCACAGCGCGCACTGACACAGCTGTGTACTCATTACCGATTACGGTTTTAATCCCGGACAATCTTGTCAGCTCACTAATTACCGAGCGGAGAAAGCTTTTATTTGGCAAGCAGATGCGGAAATCTCTCTACATACAGAGCTAATCGTGCGGGAACAATTTATTCCGAGATTTCTTCAGGCGAACACTTGGTTGTTCGCATTTGTTTCGCCCAACAAAACGCGCGGAATAATGAACGGGCGGTTGATCGAACGAAATCAGTTTAAAAGGGCGAATTCGCTGCGAATCAACGGAGACTGTCGGCGAGAAAATGCGAGGTAACCGCGTGGAAACGAATTATATTCGGGGAGATTAAATCGGCTGGCGTGGAGCTTTCGAGATATGAATTCATTCCAGGCGTCTGGGAAAAAGCAGGGAAAACTGGATAAAACGCCGTCAGAACTTAAGATGACTCTGCTCTTCGAGTTCATTTTCCCTAAATGCGCATTTGTCTGCTAACTAGATCTTTCCAAGATGCTCCTAAAATACGCATTCACTGAAACATTACCTTCACGGTATTTTGACTTTCACCTAATTCATTTAATTAGCTAGCTAAACAGCACGAGTTTTTCCTTGTTTTCGAAGCTAATAAGCCTCTGGGGAAGCAGGGACAAAGTGTTTCTCATCGTTAAGAAGGACGGAAGTAAATGGGCGATATCCTCTTGTCAACAGCATGTTTCCTCTGGTGGCTATCTTTCGAGCAGCTAGCCTCTTTCCCGTCCTTGCAACTGACGGACCCACTCCACTCGCTTTGTTTACGTAACAACCGCGTAACAATCCCACTTGCTTCGGCCAGCGAGAGCTTCTAAATTTGCTCCGATTGCTAGTGGCCCCCGGCATAATGAACTGTCGTTGTTTATCCAGCCAACAAGCTTCGAGCTCAACTTCCACCAGCTTTCGAGCAACCCCATTCTCGTCCCGATGGCCGCTTCTACACTCGCAAGTTTTCCGGCGATATTAGAGCCCCGCTGACATTAGAGCGCCGGCGATAATAGAGTCTCAAAAAATAGCTCGGCCTGGGGAAATGAAGTTAATGCTCGAAGTTTCGGCTCAAACTCGTGCTCCCCTTGACGAAGTGGGCCGTCGGATTAAAAGTTTCTCTCGTAGAGAGAGAGAATATATTACCAGGGCTTTCAACGAATCTTTCCGAAATCTTTCAAGCGCTCCTTAAAAAGGGAGCCTGATTACTCAAAGGAATTCTCCGAGTCAAGATTATTAAATGAAACTGAACGTAGGACGGTTTCAATGGTTGAAGACGCACGAGCGATCGAATGTCAAGTAAGAATTTTTGTTTAAGTCTGCGAGTATGGAAATTTGAAAGTTTAATGGATTCGTATACTGGGGAATGGGTACTTCGTCGACGCGTAAAAATGACTGCCGGTCTTCAACTCGATCGGTAGTACGGAAGTTCTAGTTTTAGAATGCAACCAGTAAGATATTGATCGGTTTTCCAGCCACTCGAATCGCAGTGTTCTCCGCACTTTTGACCTCTTTCGGAAAAATCGATATAATTTCACACGATCGGGGGAATGGCTCTCGTTAGAATGACATTTTATCTGAACATTGACGGGAACTCTTTCATGGTATCTGCTTTATTACAACTGCTGTAATCCCGACGGTTTTTACAATGCAGACGAAGCTTTGTATGTCGCCTATTAAAAACTCGGCTTTATCGGTGGCCTCTTTTAAAGAAGTATTAAATATCGGACTTTTTCTATTCGCCAGCGAATAACAGTTGCGTGCTCTCTGTGAAGCGTGCACTCGCTGCAGTCTTTAATCGAACACTTGCATCGACGCCCGTTGAACCGATAATTTTGCTGATGCCGGGGCGCTTTAAATATTTGAAAGCAACAGATTAGCCGCGATTCCCCACTGAAAGCACACCGCCTTCCATTTTAACAGGGCGAGGGAGCCCTCTCTCGCCCACTCCCCTACCGTGAAACTGTGTCACTCTGTTTTCACGGGAAATATTATTGCAGCGCGCGCGCGACAAAGTTAATAACTGTATTCCCAAGTCTCCAGAGCCGGTTTAGAATTTGCTTGTCGTGGAACGACAATAGCGAAGCAGCCAGTTACAATGGTTGCCACCCAGTTAGAGGCTGAAAGCGATATAGGACAACGATAGAAATAAGGGCGAGTGTGCCGTACTTCTGTATTACGGTGCGCCGAGCAACTTTCCACCAACTTGTACGCCCATCCACGTCTTAGATCCGACAATCGAAACTTTTCTAGTAGACTTACCTGTGTGTTTGCTCTAGTTCTTCTCGCCGCGAGACTGATTTTACAAAATTCCTATCTACACTCTTCCTTTGTATCGGATGCATTATACCCATGATGGGAGTTGCATTTCCCTGCGGGGAGTCTCTCTTAGCCGTAAAGTCGACAGGGCGTTTCGCCTGGGCGCCAAAAGCCCCGAAATCGATGTGCCCGAAAAGCGGCAGGCGAGTAATCGCTCCCGAGGGACAAGTGCAGGTACGGCCGCTCACCCCGAGAATGATGCGACGAGCGGGGAGATGGAGGGGCGACGGGAGCTGCCTTCTTTGCCCGGTGAAAAGTGCGAAAGGGCTGAAAAGGGTGGGACACGCGGTGAAAGAGGGGAAAGAAACTAAAACGACCGGACCGGCAGAGTGATTATTCACCCGTTGTCTTTCCGCACTCTCGTATCAAGCCGAATTCTTCCGAGAATAGCTTGCTTCCTCTTGAACGCTCGTTCACTCATTCGCTGTGTTATTTTCAATGCATCATTTCAATAACACTTAATTGTAAATTCGAAGCCGCGTTTACCCCCGCTGCTTAATGACTCTTCTCTCTCTCGCGCGCGCGCTCCTCCAATGGAGAATGTGCGAGTGGTTGGTAAGAGCTTCTCGTGATTTTAATGGCTCCATTACGGATTTTCATGCAAACATATAAACTTTCTTTGATAAATACATCATAATTTCAAGCTGGAAATTATGCAACTCTCGTGACGAATCTTGCAGTATAACGTGAGTTAATATTTGGTAAATATTTTTGAGGAGTGGGGAACAAGTTCTAGTAGATAGATTGAATATTAAAACGGTTGGGTAGACAGATATTACCGGACGGAAGGAGGTAGAAATATACATTGCTCTGTAATGCAGAGATTAACTTGGTTCTCGGGACAGATGATACTCGGGGAAACGAGGTAACCCCGGGGAATGATGGCGAATTGCAGTAAGGCGAACCGGCGACCTCGCTAAACTCCGTTTCCCCCTACTATTGCAACTCGTAACTGGACACTTTTTACCAGGGCGTTTCTAATTCGTGATTCGAGAAATTCCAGTGACCCGCTTACGCAGGCTGATCCTGTAATCCCACAATCTCCAAGTTTCACTGTCCGAAGTCAACAGTGCAAGAGGAATTTTCGTTTTTAACACCCGATCGCCGCTCTCTCGTTCTGTGTACGTTATGGCTCAGGCAATAGTAGGAATGTTTTCTCCTCAAACTGGCAGGCTCTCGTGCACGTTTTTCCAGCAGGCCGGATTGACGGGCGAGTGTCCTTCTCGGTTAACATCCTTCCGCGGCGAGAGTATTTCCTGATCCTGCGTTATCATATTGCCGGGAAATATGAATTTAAGAGGGCGCACTCGCCCTCCGACGCGTCACTCGACTCGCAGAAATTGCCGGCGGGTCCTGTGATTGTTGGCCTCGCTGACAAAATCCGGGACATAGATAAAGCTTGACCTTTTTTCTCGTAATTAATGCTTTTCTGCCCTGTCCCGTGTTGTTTGGGTCCGACTTACGAGACCACCGCGGAAATTAAATATCCCTGGATTAAGGATCCCTCCGCAGAGTATCCTCTCGTGCAGCGATAAGGCACATTGGATAATGGAAATACTAAATGAGGCATCTGACAAATGAAACTCGAAACTTCATGTTTTTCTTACTAAGAAAATCAATGGTAGTTAGTTAAAATTACAATTGCAATGCAAGTCCTGCTATAAAGTGCAGGTGCTAAATTGACTCGGAGGACGGATAATTCTCCATTATTTAATTATTAATACATTTGTCCCCCGACTCTTCGCCGTGAATTTACGTAAGGGATCGGCTGCGCTTGTAATTAGTTACCAGAATTAATTTTGGAAATCGACTGCTACATTGGGTAGCGTCGTAAACCCACGGGGTTTGCCTTGTACAGTTTACGGTCTGTATTGGTCAAACAAACTTGCTTTAACTAATACACGCGATGGTGGCTTTGCAATAACCTGAACTACAAATGTTAAGCGTTGCAATTAAACTATTATATAAATTACAATGAAACGCAAACATGAAACAGAATTATTTTCCATGACCAAATTCGGTTTTCTGCCGGGATAGTAAAAACCAACAGCGCAGTAACATGATGCAAACGAGAAATTATGAGAACCATCGACCGACAGACACACAGGTTCATTGGTACATACAGCCTCCAATTTGCAACGATGCCGTGCGCGCAGATTGTACCGCTGCAAGTCAAATAATAGAGCTAAAATACTGCAGTGCTTTTTAGGATGGCGAGTCGAGTGGCATCCGTTTCCCAAATCCTGTAACTGGATTTTCTGTTCGAATGTGAAAAGCTGCATCGTGTCGTTCGCGCGCTCTTCCTCTCGAAAAAAATAAAGCTCAGTTTGCCCCGGGTGACTATCGCTCAATAGTATTCACGAGAACGATATTACATCGGATCACGAAGCAACGTATATAGTCATCTATTCAACTTATTCTTCCAAACTCGAGCAATTTTCAAAATTATATCCAATATGAAGAAATATTGACTTCCCATCCCGCGCACTTGCCAATATTTTCATCTTCCCTATTACTTCTACTTCCAACTGCACAGACTGCAGCCTTCGTGACTGAGCACAATTGTCACTTTTACTTGTTGCGCGAAAAAGCACTCGTGCAGAGCCGCCTAGGTAGAAAAAGGACTTTTTTAAGTGTATCATACAGCCTGATCTATCAGAGATGACGAACTACCAGACGGTCAGAACAGAGCGGATGAGTTCTCGGGATCGATGCCTGCCTGAAAAGGCGCGTGCGGAAAAGAGTGCGCTCTGCGCGCGGGGGTCAAACAAGAGAAAGGTGAACAACTCTCAGGTTGAACAGTGGACTGTGTCAGTGGATGGTCCAGCTTTAAGGTAACTCGATCAAGCTTGATCGGTGATGCTATGGGTGACATCCCCGCCGGAGATGAGAGCGGAGCAGGGCCGTTTAGGCCGACTAGAGTCTCCGGAATCGATAAACGCGCTCGTACGCGCACGTTACGTTCGGGAGATTGGTCGCCTACGTTGTACCACCTCTCTCTCTCTCTCCCTCACACACACACACACATTCTCTCTCTTTCTTTTACTCCACCTCTCTCTACTCCCACCTACACTCACTCATCTTCTTCAGAGGTAAATTTAATCCCTCAGCATCACTCTCGTGCAGAACCCCCCTCTATCTTGACACTTCTTTCTTAGAACAGTTTGCTGCAGCTCTTTACGAGCTTTTACCCTGCTTGGAGTCTGCTTTGAGCATTGATTTAAGACGTTAAGACAATCGATTAAATGTATAACCGCTTAAATCATACACTTCTGAGAGAGAAAAACTTGCAGGAAAAAAGGCTAGACGAGTGAACTTGGTGATTATTTCTAGAAGTGGCAGTCTCGTTTATATCCTCCGCTATACCAGTTTTGCGGAAAGTCAACGGCGAATTACACCAAAGCATTTCCCTTGGAGAGTGGAGGATGGCCTAATGGCAACAAGATGCAGATGTAATTAAGCATGAAGTGTAAAGGCTAACCGAAAGGAGGCTCGCCGTGAAAATATGTACTTTGCATTATACAAGATAGAGGGAGAGCTGGATTAATTGACCTCTGAAGGAGGCCGACGAGGCTAGCAGAGGGTGAGGGAGGGGAAGCGATCGAGAGCGACCGGAGAGGACTGGAGAGGATGTGAAAAGGAGAGATCGACCGGTGCTAATTGGGATAAGCTAATATTAGTAGCCTCGAGATTAACCAGTGGTCGCGCTAGCTAATAGTCATACTATGTCTTAAATATTATATAAACTGCGCTAAGCACAGCTAGCGGAGACGCTGCCAAGGATTAAAGGATTAACCCAGCAGGCGATAGGATTGAACAAAATTGAACAGGAATACCTTATTAGCATAGATCCACTCTTAACAATCTAACCAAACGGTTCTTAGCAATGACATTAGCATACTTCCAGCCCCGGTTTCCTTAATTGAACGAAATCGTGTTGCAGTACATTTCTATATCCGGGAAGCTTGAATTTTAATTATAAAATAGGGAGTACAGTAGAAACAACCTATGCGTTGCTATGTACGAACGACCTTATTAGGGATAGGGTTCACTGAAAGTTTGCACATTCGGCCGAGAGGCTTGATACTGGGAGCTCGTTGTATTTACTGTGGCTGCCGTGGCAGCATTTAATGAATTCTCTCTGGGCAGGCTGCCCTCGGTAGCCCAAAGTAAGAGAACGATTGCCTCTCGTTGTTTCTGCCGACAAAAGGACTCGAAAAGTTAATTACGATGGTCTCTGGGCGAGCGTCTTGTCACGCTCCCTTTCGCCCATTCTTTCACTTTATTACGTGCGACTCGCGCCACTCGATCAATGTGACCACCTCGCACACTAACGGAATATAAACGGCAGGATACCTAATCCGGGATAACTGAAGAATTATGCTGCCGAGGCGTTCGTGCCTTAACAAGTCTCCTCGCAAGAGCCGCCATTTCCTCCAATTTTAGTTTCCAGCTATTTCTGGAATTCCAGTTCTCGTTTGAAATTTAAAATACTGAAAGGGATATTGTGTAGTGAAGCTTTCCCACTTGGAGGTGTTATTGTTTTATTGTGTTTTTCCACTCAGTCAGACCTTAAAAGGCCAACCGTGTTTTTTCCTCCGGTGCATACCTATACATTTCACAGGATATTTTTGAATGCGGGAACTTTTAGACTGAAGATCAGCACGGCGTGGATGAAAAAGCGGTACGCATATGCAACTATACATTCTGCCCGGCAACAAAGTTAACTTAGCCTGCGTCGCAACTTTGCATCGCGGGAGAATTATGACTTTATCGGGCTAGCCTCGTTGCGCCGGGCATAGTTGCAGCTAAAATCCCTTGTTTCCCGAGGTGCTTGAAATATTTCAGCTATCCAGACGAGAGAATGGTTGGAATATCGCGCTTTATTGCTTGGAAAGAAGAACTGAAGATGCAGCTTAGTGCAACCCGGATAGTCGTTCAGGGCCTCTCAGAGGCTTGAAACTTTATGTTGCAAGAATATTCGTCGTTTATAGTCATCGTTACATGCCTTGGTTCTTAGCGGGTTAAGGGCGAGAGTGCCTTTATTATAGTTGAATTCATGCAAAATTAAAGATATTGAAATCAAAATTGCGAATCTTGACACTAATTTTGCGAATACTAGTAGAATAAGCAAGATAAATTGTATGTTCGTTAGGCTGAGAGGGCGAAAGGATTCACGTGCAAGTCTGGCGTTCACTTATCTTTCGGCTGTCAGGCGATATGAGGGCAGCATTGTTTCAATCTTTCACGGGGAAACTGTAACGAGGGCGGAGGGAGCGACGTTGGCAAACGGGGGCTTTTCCCGTGGCGTCCCTTAAACCCCACCGCAAACCACCAAGCCCGCCGGATACATAATGTATTCAGCGGGAAGACAATTTTCTCCGGCGAGCAGACAATAGGGAGCGAGCCGTTGCTCCAATTTCTCGCCGTTTCCATCCTGGCCGCGTCCTCCTCTGCGCGTCCTCCTGAAATAATGCGATAAATTTCGAAGATGCGTCCCGTCCCAGGCCATTTAAAGTTCCGCACGATATTCCCATTGCAGGCTGAAGGGCGTTAATTTCACATTCGGGGGGAATTACGAGCGATTTGGATTACGGTGAGATTCTCCTTGGAGGTAAGGCGAGGATATCCCGGAATATATCTAGTTTTATCGGGCACTCACTGGCTTCTCTGATGTCTTGCAGTATACATTATCCCGGCGCCGGGATAATGGCTAATTATGATTGTTAGGATCGCTCGCTCCTGTCGTGATCACAATTCAGCGGCGAGCCGAGCGTTCATTAATCTGACATTCTGTCAAGGCCTGCGCGAGGGTCTGCTCATCAATAGTTTCCGTGCAGCGTGCGATCGCGCACAGACCTACCTTCACCGTTTAATAAGCAATCACCCATCGAGCATAATTCTACCAAAATACAGCGCGCGCCGCCCTTTGAGACAACAGACCAGTTCCACTCATTAAAACATGAAAGTGCCGAATAATCCCTACTAATGATATTTATCGGGAATTTCGCCAATTTTGCATAATGCTGCTGCACACTCGTTCTATGGAAATTGATGATTTATCACGAATTCGAATACCAGGCCCGAGAGAAATTAGCTGCACCGTTGCGGAGAGAATCTAGCTTGGAAAGAAAGACACGAGAGAAGCTGGAATTGCAGTGAAAAGATGAGGGATAAGTTGGTTTTCTTATAATTGAAATAGGTATCGCAGCAGGGCGTGTAATAGTACGAGGATAAAAAGGAATTCTCGGGATAGGGGTGCTATAAAAGTGCGGAGAATGAAGTCGTACTTCTTGTCGCGTGGCACCTCGAGATAGTCCAAGTATCGTGCTCGGAGCCACTGCCGCTCTTATAACATCCCAGCGCGGGTAGAAACGCATGAGTACACGAACGCGTATTGATCCGGGCAAAGATACGAGATTATTTTTAAATGTCTCGTTCTACTCCTTTCCAGGAGCAAGCCCCACTGATTTGCTATACCCGGGCCGATAGTCGAGCGTTTCCTATCGGTCTCATTCCCCTTAAACCACTGGTCAGCCATAAAACCTCCCGCAAAAATACTCGGAATTCATAGATATTCACAGTACGGAATTATAGAACTTGAGAAATCGCGTATGGAAGCTGAAATATTTATGAAAAGCAGAATCCATCGGGGATGCAATGTATTAGGGTTGTGTACGGGGCCTGTTTTGCGCCCTAAGCGGAAGTAGAGAGAACGCGCGGAGGCCGAGTTCCCGGAAGTAGAAAGGAGGGAATCAGGGCGCGTCGTGAGAGCCTGGGTTCTCCCACGAGAGGAACTTTTAGATTTATGACGCACGAAAAATCCGCCCGAGACAGGCACACCCTCCCACTGTCTACCGCCCCGAGCCTCGAATATTCCTCCCCGATATTCCCCCCTTCTTTCCGCTCTAATGAAGAGGAGACAAACTTCGAGAGCAACTTCATTCTTGTCTTCGAAGAAAGATAAGCTGTTTCCCCTCGGACGCTTCGCCCTCGTAGAGACTTCCCTGCATGATACTTTCCGATATGAATTTCGTGAGTTGAGTTAAGTCGAACCTTCCCGTCGGGATGAATCTTCGCACGCTTCGCGGATTAGGAAGGAAAAAGGGGTTGTGATGTTGGACTAAGTTTGGTCGAATTCTTTGTACAGGTTGTTCGAGGAGAACGCGGAACTGCTGGAGATGTTCAAGCAGTTCCGCGAGCTGAAGACCAAGGAACAACAGTCGTCGAGCATGGAACTTGCGAATCACGCGCAGAAAGTTATGACCGTGCTTGATGAGGGCATCAAGGGCATCGATGACATGGACGTTTTCCTGACGTGCCTCCATCAAGTCGGAGCAACGCATACAAAAATCCCTGGATTTAATCCTCAGTATTTTTGGGTGAGAATTACTTTTTATCTTCTTCCTTGAAATGCCTTTCAACGAAACGTGAAATGGAGAAAAATTCTTCGCATTAAAACATTCTATTAATTAAACCATCCGCAAATGCTAGGTAAAAGCTAAATTTCTCACTGGAAATTCTCACTGGAGATATCAAAACATCAACAAAGATCCAAGAACAATACGCGGGAATAAAATGACCGGTGGAAGAATGCGCTGAGCAAGCATGTCGTACCCGGAACGAAATGCAGGCATAAGAAAATTGCCATGGAGAAGCCGGGGTAATGTTCATTTACCCGAGGATTCTCCTTCAGAGCCAGAGAAAGGGAAATAAGACTTCTCGGGAAATACAACTGCGGGATGTATTGCAGGGCTTTACGTGTCGTTTTTCTCAAGTTAAATAAAGCAGCATTAAAAATACTTACCTGCCTAATGTACTCTGTAGAACAGAGCCGAGGGGAAACATTTGCATTTATCATCAGCTCTCTGCTGTGAGTATTTTTGAAGTGTAACGTCATTATTAATCGATTAGCTTGATCGTTGATTAACACAAAACCGGGTCGTTTATAATAACAAAAGCAAAGTGCCAGTAACGCTGAGAGACATTATTAATTCATCGAACATATTCGATTCACCATTAATTATTCGAAAGCGCGCTATTACATACATATTTAATGACTTTAATTGGGAGTATGATTAAACCGGATAAATTACGGCCTGAGAATTAGAAAAAACGAATAAATTAAATGCAAGAAAAATTCCTGTTCAAAATCGACGACGTGTTTTCGTGAATTTTCCGGCTACGCCAGCTCGCTTTTCTCGCCTTGCACGAATGCACAAACCCCTTTTTGGATCGCCAGTGCGGTGCCTTTGATGTTCCTCTGGAATGATGTGGTCTCTCTCCCTCCCTCCCTCACTCTCTTCGGCGCCTTAGCGACAGCCAGTCCCAAGGGAATAGAACGCTCTCCGAAGCCGATGAAACCAACCATGGCCTTTGTCTCTCGTTCGTCGAGACTGCAGAATGTCGTGTCTCCTCTTGAACGCCGTTTCTACTTTCAACGAGACCATTTGGCACCGACTACATACACTGTAAATCTACTTGCACGCTTTGCCTTAATTAAAATGGAATTGGCACTGGCATCACCGAGCTTGACAGTACACACTCACACTAAAGCACTAAAGCTTGATGCGTCACAATGAATAATATTTGATTAAAATCTAAAAGTTGAATTTAGGTCGATTCCTTTGTACAGAGACTTTGCGAAGAAAGCATTCCCAGTTTAATTTCGCTGGTCAAAGTTCAAGTAGGACATAAGGATGGTCGCGTTGACAACTATTGGCTCTTGAACGTTCTATTTCCAGCATTTCTGCCCGAGGTTAAAGAGAGAGACGGTTAAACGATTTCTCCTAGTAAATTGAAACGTGGGAAAGCGGATAATGCAGACCACTATAAATGTGCACATGGGGGGCAGGGCCGCGGCAAAGAAACGCACTGAATATCTATTCGTCCTTCTCCCTGAAGTGCATTCGGGCGAACGATTTACCAGGATACTTTTCCAGAGTGACATCGAGCTGTCTCGAATATGCATTTGCTCCGAGCGCAATATCACTACTGTGGGGTAGCTTCTATCGTACGAGAAATTTCACAGAGGAAACCGTAAACCGCAGTGAATTTGCAATGGAGCAAAATTAAATAAAGAATCAGTGGCGTTACCAGATGGAAAGAGCCGCTGGATGAAAATGTTTAATTTAAATTGAAACTGTAAAAAAGGTGTTCTATGGCGTATGTGATGAGAGAAATGTTTCAACTTCTGTTCGCAGAAAATAGAAAAGCCATTCCTGGACGCAGTGCAACGGACACTCGAAGACCGATACTCAGCAAACGTAGAGAACATCTACAAATTGACGATCAAGTTCATAATCGAGACGTTAATCGAGGGGTTCGACAATGCGCAGAGCGAGAAGGCGGCGCAGAGTGGAAATGCCAAGTCCTAGTCGTCCTAGTTGTAAATGCCTTGTGTATGAAATTTCAGTTAAAGGAGACTCTGATCGCCCGATCATTTCCTTCCTTTGCGAGCAAGGTCGGTTGAATCGACATTAACGTTTGGGACGATCGAAAGGCCCATTTCCATCTGAGCTGGTTTATTGGTAGTACTTGAATGTAAAGTATTAATTATGTAAGAAGCTTCGGTCCCTTCGATGTCAAGACGTGATGGATGTTGTAAAGTACAAATTATACTTTTTCCTTCGATGTCATTGAAGCAGGAAGACATCATTTACAGTTGTTTTTTTGTTGTTGAATAATCATACTGTTTTCTCGAATGAGTTTTCCTTTAGCATTGGGTTGAATTTGCATGTGCGACATTGAACTATGCTCAGTGAAGAGTATGGGTCTTACGGGTCATAAAATCGTTCCACAGTTCGGTCTAGCGGCCGGCCGACTCTCCCCGGAAGCTGAGAGACCGGGAGGAAAATTCGCCAGGCGACTTCCGAATCCGTAGATATATGGGACAGAATTGGGTTGAGTTCGGCGAGTGTGCTCCTTCCGTTCAAGAATGTACACAGGCATTCTGTGTGTCGCTTGAACCGAGAAACGCCAGTTTGCCGAAGACTTACGTGTGTCCTTTTCCTCGTGTCAAGGTGAATGCGTGCTTGAGGTTTCTACTGGTTTTTCGTATGAAAACACCGGGCCGCGTTGCCGCCTGAGTCCGCAAACGCGTTGTCCGGCTATTCCTGCGGTGAAATTCTGATTTTTCTACCAAGTGATGATGGCAGAGTTTGTACTTGTCGCATTGCGGGTCACTTTATATTTAATACTTGTGCGGGCATATGCCGCTCTTTTTACCGCGCACCGCCATTCCCCCCGGACTCAACCCTTGACGGACTTCACGCTCAACGTGGTCCCTTTATATACCCCTATCAGGAGGGTTGATTAGTTTGAGATGTCTCACTCGAGCGGGTTCTCGACATGCAGCATATGATCGATTCCACGCGCTTTATGGAAAATAAGATTCCCACTCTCTCGTGCTCCTTTCATCTCCCGCGCCTCACCAACTATATCTACCTTCCACTCGGTATCGTATCTCTACATGTGTGTGTGTCACTTTGTCGATCTGGTATTTTCGAGAATACAAGAGAGTCTTTCGAGTTACGCGCCATCGAAACTTTCCGTCGTCCGATCGCAAACATATGAGAATAATAATCCCCGAAGCTGAATACATGCATGGAAAAGGATTCTATCGGAACTTTCGGTGATTACAAAACTGATTTGCAGTTTGTTACCGTGTTAAAATCGAGCCTCTAAAGGAAACTCCCAGTTTTCATTGGAATGCCGTAACAATTTGATGCTGGGTAATCGGATTTGTTTCGGCGTACATGCTAAGTACACAGGATACCTGTGCGCCAGCACAGTAGCAAGGATCGCCCGTCGAATGTAGAGAATGCAAGCGTGCATTGTTCGAAAAACGGGGGCAACACGGGGCACGTTTCCGACGCGTACGAAAAAAAAGGAATGTAAGCGAGTATTTCCATCGTTGTTTCACGGCGAAATTAGAATTCCTCCCGCTTTCCCAGCGCCCGCCGTGTCGTTGCACTTGAAACGAGCGCGTGCGCGTGCCCTTCGAAAAGGGAGAAGAACAATCACGGTCGTTGTGCAAAAGTTCATTATGCGCATTCGGTTTATTAAATAGACCGCTTTGCAGGGAACTGAAGCCCTGTTCTTACAAAGAGAACCTGGAAAAGTGGTAATACCAGAAACTGCGGCTCGCGATTATGCCAGTGATTCCGAACATTGCCAGTTTAATCACAATCGGGTCGGCGGCACAATCTTTCAGAGTGACTCGCAAAGCTAAAGAAATTTTCTAGAATACCATGTCAGCTAATTGGCCAGTGTACGTTCGAGGAAAAATGCTCACAGGATATTCAAGCATGAGTTGGCTATTATCACCAAGCGATAAGTTGGCCCATGAAGAAGAGGCAAAGTAAAGGACGTCGAGTGAAAAGGGGCACGAAATTAGCTGGATAAGTTGTTGTAGGTAGAGGCATAAAGGCCGGCCGTGAGTAGAGGGCGAAAAGGGAGAGGAGTAGCGCGTAGCCAGGCCTTTCTGTACAAATCTCTACATATACATAGAAGGGCGAGCACACGACAGCGTGTCTCGCTCGGGGCTAGGAACAGAGTGATCAAGAAGCGAGTACGAGCAAGCGAGAGATTACTGTCTCGCAGCACCAGCTGCTGCGAGCGGCGAAGAAAGAGAGGCAGACAGAGGGACACGCGGGAGAGTCGAGACTATTCAGCGAACTGTGAGAGAGCAGAGACTTCGCATGGGCGATCGAATTTTTTATAGTCCGTAATCAAAAGGCTCGCAGGTGTGAAGGGTGTCAGGGTCGAGCTTCGGACGCCGACGGGCAGTTATAGCCGGACACTGCGGATGTTCACGCGAACACCTACTTAAACCTGGACACTCAAACGATTTACAATTAGTGGAGCAGTCTGCGCATATACCTGCCTTCTTTTTTTCTTTTTGGTTTATCAGTCGGCCAATTTTATTGCGTGTACCGAATGTTCGCTTACTCAAAAGGGTCAATCATGCCGCTTTCCAGACTACTGAATAGCAAAGCCGAATTAAATGTCGTCAGTGGAACTGGGTCATTCTCAATAAATGGTGGGATTCATTTTTCCTCGATGGAATGGACGTCGCACCGCTTCGCGTTTTATTTACTTGGGGCTTTTCACCAAACAAATCCGACAGAATTCCGGCAAATCCATTGGGCATTCTAGTGAATGCCCGAGGGAGATTGTTGCCATTGTTGGCCCGATTAAGAAGGGGTGCGTGAACATTGGCGGGACGGTTCAAAAGTAAACGTAAGAATTTTTACATGTGATTAAGGAAAGCGGGCGCGAGAGGCACTCGAGATAGTGTTACGCCCCAGCACGCAATGTCAATTTCCTAGGAGGCCCTGCTGACGAGATACACCGGGCCTCTCCTATTTCTGTATCTTCCTCGCCGTGTATTTATCTATCTCTACTTCTCTCTAGGCTCGATTTATTCCCGCTCGCTCTTCGTCGCTGAGACGTGGCTTCGTATGTGTACAGGTGTGTGCTAGCGCGGCCACCCTTTAAAAGGCGGACCGCCGCCCTCGACAACTCGATCGTTCCAGGGCGTGCAGTGCGAGATTGGATCGCACGAAAAATATGTGTGCACTAGAGAGTGGCGCCGCGCGTGCGGACCTCGCCTCGCGCCCCATGAGCCATTCCGGCGAAATTGCAATTCAATATTTTTCTGGACATCCCGCAGAGTTTGTCGGCCGCGCGCTTCGTCCTCCGACGGCAAATATTACTCGCGCGACCGGAAAATCAAGCTCTCTTTATCTCGCCCGCCCCTATGACCACTGATCTCAGGGCCGATTATTGTTTCCAGCCTGGTTGCGCTTTCTATCGCGAGAAATACTCTCTTCAATAGCCGACACGAAGAATTCGACAGGCCTATTCCTTAGTCCGCCCGACAGAAACTAGTGTGATTTCTTTAAAACGACGATTTCCCTTGAAATTTTATATTTACGGGGTCAGCGGACTTTGATTGTAATAGTGGAAGGATGATTGCATTGCAATTCGGTCGAGTGGTTCCCTCGAATTCCACGGTCTCTCCGGCGAAGTGTAAAGAAGCCTGAATATCTCGGCCCAGGGAGAATGCGTGTTCAATACTAAAGGAGAGAATAAAATCGAGTATAAATGCGCCCGCATGGCGATAGGACGATCACGAGACTTCTCGGGGAATCCGGGCTTTCTGGCCGAAAGGAAATACCTTACTCCTGAGGGAATATCGTAGTATGTATGTAATAGTTTAATTTCGGCGATATGGGGAGAGCGATTGGTGAGAGCAATTCCTTTCGGGGATTTTAGCCTTCGAAATCCCGGAGTTCGAGAGTCAACTATGTGCACTTGAGCAGCCAACTAGGTCGGCTCGGCGCTTTCCGACTGTCATACTCGGATGGGCAACTTGCTGCGCCATCGCGTTCCTCGTCCGCACGGCCAAGCCACGATCATTTTTTGGCCGTCGTGCACAGCGCGCATTCTCGTGAACCCGGAGCATTATGCATTGAATCTGAAGTGCCGCGTTTTCTCGTCCTTTCATCCCCTCGTTCTCTCTCTCCCTCTCTCTCTCTCTGTTTGGCCAGATCGTTAAATTCGGGCGCACAGTGCACACTGCACGCACACCCGTCCCGCACGGCCTCGCCAACGAAATGTTCGTTTCAGCTCGTTTCAGCTTCAGCATCGAAAAGCGTTGACAAGTAAACTCGACCATGTTCCCTAACGTTCATATAATGAAACTTTTTTTCGCCGTTCTAAAGTTTTAATTGATTAAACTCGCCACTGCTATTCCATTATTTATCTTTGGAATAAGGCTTTCTCCGCTGTTGCTTCTCCTACCCGGCGGAAGAACCATTTAACCCGTAATTGAAAACCGAGCTTAATGTGTTAGGGAACATCGTCTAGTTAGGGAACATTGCCACGAACATTCTACTCTGAACTAGGAGATGTATTATGCGGCCCGTTCCATCCGAGAGATAAAGTGACAATGGGAAGTTGCGAGAGGCGAAACGGCAGCCAGAAGACGAGTTGTTTCCGTGATCGTGCTTCGCTGCGAACGCAACTTTATTAACCGAGGCTAAGATCGATCGACAAATTAGGTAAGGGTTAGAAAAAAATGTGCAGCGCCTTCGCGGCTTCAGAGCACGTCGACCATAAAGGCGCATGCATCAATTGTCACACGAGGAACCAGCGATGCGAGTCTTTTTTCCCGGACCCGCAAGTTTTCTATGAATATCGCACTCCGTAGCCCCGACAGTGGCCAGCCAATCGAACGGTTTTCGTTGGCCAAATGCGTGATTCCGGAAAACGAACGTCGATCGGGATTAGTCGGGCGAGCCGCGACGGCGCGGCCGTGATAAATGTTGCATGAAAATGAATATTAAGCGAATCCGTACGAAGCCGCGGCGAAACGCAGGAAGAATCTGGTATTTTCCAGAGCACTTGTACTGTTCATCGTTTTATGAAACCCTCGATCGGACGTGTATTGTGAGAAGTTGTTTAAACGAATCATCAAACTAACAAGCGAACTATATATGTCCACAGTAATATCGAATAGTTTAATGTTCAATTTACATTTGTAATATTAATTTTTCTCATCGTCAAAACATTATCAGTTTATAATTTGACTAAGCTTTATTCTGATACACCTGTAATTGATGCCTGTAAGCCCCGAATTCTCACTGTACACGTTTTGCAAGATACAGACAGCCGTAAGGAAAGGGTGGAATGCAATTTTACACGTGAAAAACAGTCACGAAAAACTGCGAGTCGTACCTTCCTCTCTTGCGAGCGGAGACCTATTTAACCGAAAGTCTTCATGGAATACAGAAAGCACATAAAGCAGAAGATGATATATATTATATACATTAATTCCTAGTATACTACACGGTTATGCGAATGTTGCATTATCTGTCTGTTTGTTCTATACAGGTCCAAATGTACCATTGTATCCGATGGAGTATTATATATCGAAATATACAATATATATATATATATATGTATATGTATATATATGTACAATCGTCTGTAAGTTTTTATCGAACTACTATATATTTCATATATTGCAGTTTGATGAATCTACGTTTTCTATTGTCAATCAATCCATTCGCAATCTGAATCGTATAACTAGTATTGTAAGTGATTGATACATGAATTCAATTAAGCTTACGCAAATTGTATTACCCAACAAATCACTCCACGCCAGCGACTTACCTTAAATTCCTTCATTCAACCCTATCACTTTCTTTAATCCACTTAATAAGATGAAGTGACAATTTCTATGAAAGGCAATCTCTTAAAAGTTATCTATTATTGCTGAAAAAATACTTTGAATGAGATCTCTGTTTTGCAACATTCGAATTGCAGGAGTTTAATCCAAAACTCAATTTTCTGCATTTGCATGCACATAATCGAAACACAGCAATCAAATTATCGAATTTCAAAGGGATTAGCAAAGTTACGCTTTCACATTTCATGCATGCATTCATTGTAAAGTGGAATAACAAATATTTTTCACTCACCGAAATATCGCAAACGAAAGACGCAGGAAACTCGAAAATGTGTCCATTCCCAACCATGATCCACTCGTCCAAGTACAGTTTTGCACGTATACTTCACTTATCACTTGCCTTTATTACTCATGATGAATTAATTCGGCACACAATTTAAATTACTACCGGCACAAACTTCTTGATGCTTCACACGACGCGCTTGATTGCTTTAATCTTTTCCCTCGCCGATGGTGGCGCTGTAGAACAGTGTCATGTTGGAAGGCGATGGTGGCGACGCGCAAGATAGTTCCCTACAGTTCTTAATGGCAACTTTCGTGTGCGTGTGGTGACAGGCGTCATACTCGAGGAAAAGGCGGAATATCCTCCGGAATTCAGTATATTCATCCAGTATTCCCGCACAGTGAGTAACCATTTAGCAATAGCTTACTTTACGAACCAATTTTCATTCGAGGAATCCGCTTCAACCATTCGAAATGAAAAATTCCGCCGGAAGCTTCTCGAATTCTGTTTTGTTTCTCCAAATATTCCACTTATTGCTTTTAATCAGAATGAAATTACATTTTTCGTCAACGTTTTTCATAACTGATTGCCATTTACTACAATGCTTGGTTGAGAATACTAGTATTTTCACTCTTATGCTATCGTTTACGCCTTCGATCTCAGGTTATGTTTTGGTTTGTTATTGAACTAATATCTCCTGAATTTTCAATGGGTTGGTCCTTTTGCGATTGAGTTTATTGATCCAATTTACGAAATTGATTTTCTTGTTGGCATTTTAAGCAAATCCCGATTTATTTGATGGGTTTGCGAAGCATCTCATATAACGATTTTCAAATTGCACTTTTCATTGTTAACCACTTACATTTTCTACTAATTTTTTAAATTTCCGAATACTTTTCTATTATAGTTTTTGTGTTGAATGTGATTTTAACTTGTTTGACACTTGTAACTTGTAGCTCATTTGTAATACATTGTATATCAAAATGTAATTTATGAACATAATTGTATTATGCTACCTTGTAATATTTGTTTTGTGCATTGCTTGGATTTAACAATATATTCTATTGGTTTGTATTTACTTTTTCCTGGACTTCTTCCGTATGAAGAACTGCTTTTCGCTTGTAAGTGTTCTTACTATAATTCTTGTTATATACAAATTGTTATGAATACTTTCACATTCCTTTTCCTATACTGGGATCAGTAAGCTTTAATGTCCAGACAGATGCCCAGTGTCAAAGATGAATCTGAGCCGGAAGGAGAAGAGATGTCCCATGACAGTAATGATAGTAACCAGAGCTCTGCATCATGTGACAGCAGTGCGGAACACAGCGACAGCGATGACTCGTCTGAGATGGATGAAGATGAATGTGAAAGAAGGAGGAATGAATGCATGGACAATTTAGTGGATTTAGAGAGACAATTTACCCTCCTCAAGGAGCAGTAAGTAATCCAGTGAGAACTTGACAATTCAAGTGTAACAATTCACTTGTAACAATATTTCATTTGCAGACTTTATCGTGAGAGAATCACACAAGTAGACAGTAAACTGGGTGAGGTACGAGTGGGAAAGTCTGAAGAATACTTAATACCGTTGGAACGATTAAAGGAGAACATGAAAACGAAGACAGAAGTAGCTGGAATCCTCAAGCAATATAGATTACAGAACATACAGAACAAGTTCCTAGCCGAGGAGCAGGCAGCCCTGCAGAACTTCGAGAGTGAGAAGGAATTAATCTGGGACTGCATACACAGCGACCTACAAGAGAAGATTCGCAGATTGGAAGAGGACAGGAATAACGTGGATATCAATGCCGACCTATGGTTCAATTCGAGCGGAAGGCGACGCACAAAGCATACAGAAAGGAGGCGAGCTGTTTCCGTCGCCGGGCCTTATATCGTCTACATGCTTAACGACGCGGACATTCTCGAAGATTGGGCACTAATAAAGAAAAGTCTGAGTAGTCGTAAAGCTGAGATACTTTAACGATGTCGAGGCAGCTTGAAGCTCGCGCGGGCGAGCGACGGTACTTCAATCGATGATGTTATGTATCGCTAATTCGCAGCAACGAGTCAGTCGAACAAAGTCTTGCGGGCGTAAGAGCGATCATTGCATACATTCAAGAGAGATTGCAGCGCTTCCTTCGATAACCAATAGTACTTGCATCGGGTGCCTTCACGTTCAAGAACATGCCGACCTTTGTACAGCCGCCTTTTCTCGGTGGGTCGAATGACGATATCTCATGGAAAATTCCACGTACAAATTCCACGCGAACTTAGACGATACGTCGCGCTAAGTATTATTAGCTGTACCGATCTCGCAGTCTCATCGCACTCTTGGTGACACTGGGATTATCTACGGCAATAACTTAGTCCTACTTGGAAAATTATACTGTGTTAGTATAGGCAATGAGTTTCTCGTGTTGAAGGATGCAGTTTCGTTTCGCAGGGATATTGAAACAGTTGCATATCCTTTCGAATTTACAAGCAACAGATCTCTTAAGCTTCATTCGAGGGGTATACTTGTTATATCTCTGCACATTTCATTTCGAACGATACGTCGTTATGTGTAAAAATGTATCATACTAGTTATACATATTTCATATTTTTGAATAAACTTTCGATCCAAGTCGATTGTGATAGTTGGATGTTGGATTTTACAAGCCCTGGTGTCCTATCAATTCCCCTTTCTATTCAACTTCAGCCCATCTTATCATTTCTATTGAAACAAGTCGTTTTCTTTTCCTTCGTTACAGATAGATGCGCCTATACGTAGACGTAGACTAAGTTAGTACCTGCCAAGGCCTGTGGTAATCTCCCGCCTACGCACAACGAGCTATCCATTATGGCGGCTGACAATGCGATCGGGAAGGAGAAGGTGAGTCTGCGCATCGGGAATGGGAGAAAAGGGGGATAAGCAAAGTGTGCGTGGCGGCACGTACGCCGCCTCTGCTCACTTCACACGGTTCCCCCGACGCAAACCAATGTGCACGATCGTTATGAACCCATTTATTCATTTGAATTAACTATGTCGCACATTCTAATTACTATGATACTTGTCATTTGATGTTGATATCTACCGCAAAATCAGGATGTAATCTTTATTTTCGTTATTGAACTGCCATAGAGTTCAATACCGAGATTAAGTAAATAATGAAACAATCGAAAGGCAGCCCCTCATTGAAATCAATGGATAGAGCTAGCTTTAAATGTAATTTTTATTTAGGCTATGTACAACACATACGTACAATACGTGACCCTTGCTTAAAACTATATTACGCTCACCCGGTATGCATTTCCACTTAATTTTTAACCGTTTTGCTCTTCTTTTTTCTCGCCTTCTGTCTTCTTCACTTACGTGGTACGCTTGTTCGCGTAGATGTGTGCGTGTGTCTTCCGTGTATCTGTCTCTCGTCCTTTTCTCTATATATTTATATATAACTCGCGTGTGTGAATACCTTGCGCGACAGTGGCGCGTGTACGTGTTTAACGTGTCCCTTCCCCTCTGTGTATCGTGTGTGATATGTTACAAACTCTTTAGGAACATTTCGCGTGGAACACCGCGAGCGATATTAGTAAAGGTCGCAGCAAAACTACATGACAAAACAATGCAGTTTTGTCTCTGCAGCTTCGATTCTCGAGTCGATATATTGATTAGACAGTTATCGAAAAATGACACCAATATAGACGATTGTTGATTGGACAGACTCCATATATCACGAATGAAGGGCGCCAGGGAGACGTTGTTGTGTGCTTCCTTTCTATCATTTCGAATCCTACTTAATATACTTGCCACCGATATGATTAATTTCTTAATGCAAAAACGTATCGATACTCTTACTAAGATTAATTTTACTAGTATTAATAGAATTAAACTAATTTCTTAACAGGTCTTAGGTTTAAAATAACAGCGTTCGAACGGAAACTATCACTCGTGGAAATTGCAGTGGCTGCTCAAGTGGGATACTGCTTGGATACAACAGTATTTCTAATTTGTTGATTCTCTATACTGTTCTTTCTATTGTATCTATGGTGTGTCGCCCTGGCACCCCTCAAATTTCGAACGCAAGACACCCTCGGACAGTGGCGCCCTAACGCGCGACACTGTCGCCCTGCCAACCCACGGTTATTGAAAATCCCCGGTTCAACATAAGCACACAAATCAATGCCTAATATTTTCCTCACTAAGGGTATGCTTACATTCGTAAAAGGACATTGAAAAATCGCATACGCTAGAATACCTGCTGATTACACTATGTCTCTGTGTCTCTCGTTCTTTCTATCCCCTCTGCCCTTATTTACAAGCCACCAATCCCTGTCGCTTGGCTGCCTCCCTCCAACGAAACTTGATGCCATCATTTCTGATGATCGTTGTTGAGAACTTCAACGGAATAGTGCGTGAACCGTGCGCCTTCATCGCGCCCCCCAATCCTTCTCGATTCCCTCCCCCCCTCTCTCTCACTCTCTCTCTCTCTCGGTTTCATTGAGCCGCTTGAAGTAAAGTTGGGAGAGCTTTAATGACTCGTCGAGTCCACTAACGAGCTTTCGAAAGACCCCCCGCCCCCCAATTTTTGCGAAGTGCGCCGGTTAGTGTGACTTCAGAAACTCTCTCGCAGCACTGTAGGTCTGAATACCTGGAACGCAATGCTCACGAAACTCGTGGCAAGGGGAGACCGGCCAGAGTTTACGCCAAGTCAGTAACGAATGTCTGGTTTTGTTTAGTCATTTCGCGAGTTTGAAGCGTAGCTTGCCCAGGAACAAAATCTGACGTGCAAAGGAACCGATGGTGTGATAGAATTTAGTACGCGTCACGGACGTCAGAAATCCAACCAGACCTTGGTAGAACCTCGACAAAAGCACAGTGTACCTTGGCGAAGAGAAGTGTCTGGGTTTGTTTGAGACTTGGTGTGATCGGCTGATGCTTCGTCTCCCAAAGTAGCTTTCCCTCTCCCTTTCTCGATATAACAGGCTACCTATACTGAAGTACCCTCGGAAAATTGATATAATCCTGCGGCGCTTCGCTCTCCTTCACTGCTGCTTGGAGATACTTTGGGTTAGTCTCGCGAAATAGGATTACAATTATGTTTGATATTGGAGCATGGGCGCGGCGAGGTTGGGATGGTGGGCCGTATTCATTCTTAGGGCTGAGATGCTCTTGTTGTACCACTCGTCCTCGGCTGACATTCCTACAAGTGAAGCAATGCAATAGTTAATTGTTTAGTGATAAGAACAGTCATCTCGTAGTTACAACTTACAAAAAGGTCTAACTACTAGGACAAATCCTCGCAAAACTTAAATTTATTTTCCGAGTATTTTGACCGTACTATCATTAATTCGAGAAGATGGGAATTGAATCACAGTTCCCACTTAACTAGGCTCTAACGAGTGATGATTAAATGGTCGCATTATCTTGAGAATCCTGTTGTCTCTCTATCAGATTGGAGCGTCGGGAAAGAAAGAAATTAATTTCCAGTGATTACTCGGATCACCGGAGATCCTGCGACTAAATTCCGAGAAAGTACGAGTCGAGAGGGATTTCTTTTCTCCTGTCGAAAATCAATGGGACGATTCGATTTAACGACTTTCGGAGGAGCTTCATCGGGACGTCCGCTAATCGGCCGATTTGCCGGTGGCATTAACGCGTTAAATCGGTACGAGGAGCGCGGAGAATATTGGCGAAAGGCGTGGGCTTCTCTCTCTGACTCTCAGTTCCTCTAGGGAGGCAGGCAAGACGCCGTGTGCGCGGCAAGGACTTCTGGGAGGCAATTCGCGAATAGTCTTGATTCGATTTAAAAGCGATATTCCATCTCGCGCCGGAAATGATGTAAGACGGCGCTCAGGCGGAAATCGAGAGAACGTCTTGGCCGTCCTGCCACTCGCCCGCCCGCCCACTTGCTCCTCTTCCACAAGCTGCGACGTCGAAAGCACGCTATTTCCGGTCCACCTTTTTACCGAATCATTCGATAATCGTGGGTCAGCGCCTGCTACCCCTCGCAACAGCCGGGAAAGAAACTCACGAGATGCCGGCCGTGAATGTTTAGGCAAATAAATGTACTCGGCGAAACTTATTCGTACTCTTATCATTTCACAGCAGGTAGTGTGAAGAGTGGAAAGTCATTAATAATTCAAGTTCTAAATAATAGTCAGGGGCTGACGGATTAATACTACCAGTAATAAAGAAGGATTCGCACCGATTACCAAGTAAGACAGATTAATTATACTTATTATTAGAATTTTGTTAAACTCACCCATTGCATCTTGTCTCATTCCGGTGACAGCCGACATGTTCGACGCCGAATGCGACATGGAGAAGGGTTGTGTCATACTCGGGTAGGACGTCGTGCCCATCTGCAGAAAACACATGCACAGTGTCAACGGGTTTGCATTAATACTTTTTCCTGCTTCGATTTTTGCAGTGTGTGCCGTATCCGGCTTGGACCTCTCCCGCTTGATTAATGTCAGTTTTGGGATGATTGAAGCGGCAGGAAAGGAAGGAGAAGCTGGCGGAAGGGAGAAGGGCGAGGCGTGAAGTCACGGGAGTTTTTCAATCGGTAAGCCAGCAGGCTGGTCCAGTGATTGGCTTAATTAAACCGGTAGGCATTCGGGTAATCCGGCCGGGCCAACTAATCAGTCGAAATGCAATTTAGCTACATCGACCGATAGCGATGCGCGCTGGCCGGACGTACGTACGCTCAGGTGCACTTCAATTTAATACCTCGGTTAAAATCATTAACGAGAAACGCATCGAATTCATTCGCATGGCCGCGACATATACCCGGCCGCTCTCTCACGTACGGCATGGCCGAGGCCGACCGGATTCGGTGCATCGATTCCTCCCCGTTCCTACCAGCTAGCCATTAGGTCGCCAGTAGGTGTATTAAAATCCCTCGCTATATCACAGATTGTTTCGACTTCAATTTCATTCCTTGTCCGAAACACTGTTTTACCTCATTTAAAAATGCTTGGCAATTTTTTCCCGGGAGATTTTCTATAGGTTTGAAAGGGGTCTTGTTTAGAGAAGCGCCATTTGATAATAGGTTCTTACCTGTGGATAACGATTAATTCCGTTTATACTGTTGTGGGGGTGCGGGTATGGCTGATAACCTCTACTGGCACCTGGGTAGATGTTCCTCATCATGGCTCCCTGGCATGCTGGGATCGGCGTCAATGCCTTTTGCAATTGCTTCTCTTGCTTCCGGTACTTTGCCCTTCTATTTTGGAACCAGACCTGTGCCAATGAAGTAATGCTATTAGATACCTCTGTCCATTGGATGCAAGTTGTGTACTCAAAGTTCTGTACACGTTGTGTATGCAAGTTGTGTAGCCATTAAAACCGAGCGCCGCATTGATTGGCGAGTTCTCGTTAGAATGGTAATGTTACTAATAGTTAAAAACCACAATTACTCGAATTACTAGGAGTATTACAATTATTATATTCTCCCAATCTGACTGTAGCCCCTGCAGACCGCATGTAGACGGGAAGGCTCGTGAATAGGTTGATAGGCAGTTGCAGTAAACGGCAAGCAAATGGGATCAATGTTAATGAGTAGTAGGCCCAGTAGCCGGGATCCGAGGTGAGGAAAGAAAAAGCGTATTTACGGGGTGAGGATCGGCTTCATTAGCCAAAGACACGAGCCAAGGGAGAGAGGGTGGCGTCCTTTTTCCCGCGGGCCGAAGTTTTCCCAAGCTCCCCAAGGCGAACGGGGGTGGTTTACCTATCGCCATTTTGCATCGGGCAATTTCCATTGTTTCGCGGGATTAGCAAACCCATATTGGGGGTTGCCTCAACCGCCGCTGCCGCTGGCAGCAGCAGCGGCTCCACAGTACATCCACCGGCCCCTCCGGCAAGCACACCCTCATCCTCTCACTTTGTTCGATCCCTCCCCTGTGCTTTATCTCTCGCGCGGCGAGAGTGTCGCGCTCGAGTGAGAGAGAGAGAGAGAGAGGATTTGGAGGAAGCCCGGAAAGAGAGGAGCCTCTCCCGCGCCGAGGGGGTGGTTTCCACCCTCGCGGTGACGTTGGCGCGCCCCAGCGATTGGTCGATCTCGCAGCCCTGACGTCACCGCTGCCTCCCTCATTGGCCGACACGTTTTATCGACATTTCTACTCGCTTCACCCTCGTCGCCTCTCGCGCTCGCCGCTTCACCCTCGCTTCGCTCCCAGTATCTCTCTCTCTCTCTCCCTCTCGCACTCTCACACTCTCCTCTAGAGCCGGTGTTCTCTCTGTGTTGCTCGCTCGGCGGCTGGAGGGTGATGCGCGAGGAGGGTGGCTTGCACGTCCACCCACAGCCGCGCCACCCCTTGATCGTGTTCGTCTATCTCGACCGCGCGTCGCTCTCTTTTGCCGCCCTCTGAAAGCATGGCGCGCTCGCGGAGCACCCTCTCTCCTCCTACCACCACCACCACCCACTCATCCACCCCCTCTGTATCTCCGCGAAATATCCGCAGCGATGCAACCCCCGACCCACATCCCCCCGGGCGGAACTGGGTGCCGTGCGCCCCCGCTCCCTCACTCCGCGCCCGCCGTGGAAAAAATGTATATATGTCTGTGTACATGCAATCTGTGTGCGCCCTGCTATCTGTATTGCCGCGGAGCTGGAAGATGGGAATCGGGGGAGGTAAAATTGAGATGGAGATGATACAGCTCTTTCTGAATACGCGGCAATATGAAGAGATGGCGATCGGTACGCGAAAGAATGAGACTTCTTGGATTAGGAGACGAGCGACTGGCAACTCTCCTCCGATGCCATTTCAAGTAGCTGTGATGATGGGAAATGTGTTTGTATTTATTCGATTTCGTGTGGCATGGCCGTCCATATTGACGGCTGTGTTTAGAAGAGGCTCTTGCATTTGGAAGAGATTTGTGAAATATTTGATAATACACTTTGTCTAACTGTAACAGTGGAGATCTCGGTTACGTAATCCCTGGAGAGGCGATAGTACTGCGAGGACCTCGGAGTTGATAAATTCCGACTATTCGTGAGGAACAAATCACGCGTTAAGAAAAATCGTGAAAGAAAATGGACGCGAAAGCCTGTAACCGGTTTATCGGTGGGTGAGGCAAGACAAGCTCGGCTCCATACGCCTGGGAGGAGGAGTAGGTGGAAGAGGGTGACCTTACACTTATATCCGCGTACACGTAGTCGCATTTACGTGGCCGAGGGCAGCAAGAGGAGCAGCCAGTGCATCGAGGCCACGCTCCGGCTCTAAGAGAACCAGTAAAAGGATGACTCCTTTTATTTGCTGCTTCTCTCCGGAAGAGCTTTTTGAGAACATAGTTGCGCGCTTCCGGCGGGCGTCCCTTAAGGCGCGCGCGAGCGCTCGTACCATGCAAGAACTGGAAAGCTAAGAGTTCGTAATTCAATCAGCGTGCTCTCCGGCCCTCCCTTTCTCCGCTCCGTGCCTCTCTCCCATCGAGAAAGATAGAGTCGCCTGGACCGACTGGGCTCCAGCCACGGAAGACACAGAGCTTTCTCTCCCATCTCCGAGGGGAGAGCAGCTCAAAATGTCTGCTACTTTGAGGACCCTGCCACTGAGAAAACTACTATCCTCCACCTCCTCGCTCTCCCGCTTCCTCCTGCCTCTCCGCTCGAGATAGCTCCTCCTGTGTACCTCGGAGAATACTCGCCTTCTCCTCGATAGCCACATACACAGAGACTCCCGCGCGGAAAGTGGATCCCACGGATAATGGATTACTCTCCGGAAAAGCACTCGTACGTTTCTTCCTCGCGGCTTTGAACCCACCGTGCTTCTTAGGCTCTTGGAGATGCTACCAACCACCGCCCTCCATTCAGACTCGTTGGAAATAATTGCCTTTTTACTCGAGAACCTCCGAATTACAAGTTGGCGTTCGCATCAGGGTTGTAGAAATAATAATCGACGGAATCAGCCATTTTTTATTGTCGTCACTAATTGGTTCTTTCCTTACACAAATACTAGGAGCACGTCCTCCGCGTAGTATTCTCTTGTATGCTGTTTATTTGCCAGTCGCGGCCGAGCGGTGTCCCCAGACAAGATTTTCCCGTTCCTTGCGAATTTCCTTATTTCCTGGCGGATAGGAAGCCGATTTTCCCGTGAAACGCGCGCCCCGACAGGGTAGGGTAGGCCGGCTTTTGATCGGAAGTCGAATCGAAGTAAAAAGGTCGAATGAAAACTCGGCTAACTCAATATCGGGGGCTCGGGTTCACCTTTCTTTTTCCACGGCGTAATAGGATTTCTTGTGCGGTGATTCGAGAATTATTCTCTTACCGCGCGCACTCTCTCTTGCGCCAGCAAGCACTGCTAGAATGCTCTTCTTCTTTTTTATTATTATCATTAGCACAGCTCGCCCGACTCGTTGTCATCACCTCGCTTACGCGTTGCCCCTTACACGCTTCCATTAATAATTCCATCGTCCTCAACCCCACGAAACCTCGTTTCACTTTGCTCTCAGTTATCCCAACTTGGTGATTACTCTAGTTTTCATTGATGACGTGTCGCATGCATGTTATTCGCGAGGCTTGTATGCCGAGATTGTTTCATGGACTTTCGGTAATAACTTCAGTCATTTGCACTTCTATCGTCAATGTGTAGTGTTCATCTCGTCCTACAGTGCCGTTTTCATTGTTTCATTCTTTTTCCCTGTTATTAATAGTGCGGAACATTTTTTATATTTCGTATAGTTAGATCTTCGAATGAATTAATTGACTCGCGTACGCGGAAGGTAGCTCTACCTGCTACTAATTAGATGGGTTCGTTTGGAGTCATCCGTTCTTTGTTCTTTGGCGGACGATACATTTAGCTCGCAGAGGTTACTGCAATTAGAATATACCTTTGCCATCAACGCAGCCCCTCTGCCGAAGAGAGGCAATTTGCCGTCATACAGAGTCTTAGTAAACAGGCGGCTTTGTGCGCGGACTGTAATTGGAATACCGAATAATTATAATATTGGCAGAGCATCGGCATGAAAGTACGAGTATAATATCGTAACGCTATTACTGGATATTAGTAGATATTCCACCGGCGAACTCAATTACCTAAATTTTAATGGTAATGCATTAGCGCAGTGGCATTTTATCAGCGTTTATAGATGGAGATTTAAAGGTAAATAGAGGCCGCAATCGAACTCGACGCTTTTTAACTTGACGTGCATTGCATTCGACAATTCCTCCCGCAAACAAGTAATGAAAAATTGACTACGGTCAATACAGTCGATACTCTCAGTTTGAAAATAGAAAGGTGCATTTTTTTCTGGCCGATTTATTACTTATTTATGAATTTGTGTTGAAAGGACTAGCGGCCAGAGGAGGAGTAGGTGCAGATAAAAATGGGAAAAGAAGAGTTTGGTTTCTGGGTATAGAAAAAAGGGGGCTTCGAAGGGGAGCGGCCGTGGTTCGGCCTGATACACTTTCCCCCGGAATGATCCGCAGGCCTGTTCTCGCACTCGCTAGCTCGGCGATGGGGTGGCGGTCTCGCGTGCTCGAAGGAAGAACGTTCCCGGCAAGACCGAGACGTTTCAGATCTATCTAGGGTGGAGAAAATTCAATTTAAAATGGCGGCTCAGATATAATGGCAGCCTCCGGTACAGCGTCACCACCCCGGTACACCCTTCCACCCCCAACTCATCTCAACTTTGCCACCGAGGCTCTCGCTATCTACTTCTCTAGCCGCCACCGACCACCCCTCGGGCTCCCCCTCGACTCCTGCTTACTCCTACTGCTACTTGCTGCTCCTCTCGCCTTCTTCTTCTTCTCCTTCTTCTCTTCACCCTCTACTTCGAGATAGTCCGTCGCCATTTTACACGCCAAATTCCTCGCTACTACTTATTACGAGCTCGTGCACCCCCTCGCCGAGTCGCGTACCCGAGTCTCAAACGAAACCAGCCTCATTTGTGCAACAGTGGAGAAAACGATCCATAGTGACAACGAGCACCTTTGAAAATCGACTAGATTCGAGGTCCTAGTAATTCTGAAATCTTGAGATCGATCGATCGTAGCTGACTCAGCAACAGCGCGAAAGATACGAGAGAGAAAATGTCCGTGCGGTCGAGCGGCGCATTTCATTTGCAGAAAGGTTGGCGAACATGTTGAGGCTTTCGAGAGCGCACTCTTTTTGCCACCGCAATCTATTAGGTGGTTTGGTGAGTTGGCTCGAAAGAGTCGAAATATCGTGCCACGGGCGTACTGCTCAGGCATTCGAGGGCGAAGGGATCGCGCGCGTTCGAAAGTCTCTGGGCGAAGCGACGAAGCCGCTGCCGCCGCCGCCACTCCGACGTCGACGTCGGCGAGCGGCTGCCGGACACTTTGTGCATGGATTATAAGCAGCGAGTAAAAGCAAACCGCGTTTCACTTGGCATCGCAGTTTAACAGGATTAAGTCGCGGCGGTTCCCGGGCTTTTAACTCAAACAACGCCGCGCTGCATTATATATCAAAAGCGCGAAACGCACCGGTGACTGTTTTAATATGTACCGCTCACTCTCTCTCTCTCTCCCTCTTTCCCTCTCGAATTCCGGCCAAGCCCCGAGTGCCGAGCCTCCACACGCTCTCTCCACGCTCATCCACTTCGCTCTAATGTCGTCAAAAACCGCATGCCAGCTCGCTCGAATTCGCCCGGACCGCCGCTACCCCCAACCCCCCGCACTCCATCCAAATCATTTTTCCAGACGAGGTTTTTCCCAGGAACCGCTGAGAGTGGCACCGGCAATTTCGGCGGTTTTCACCTACCGCTACTCCCAAAGTCTGAAAGCTCCTCCTCAGCAAATGGTACTTTCTCCACCATGAAATGTTAAACTCCTGATTTTTCATGTGGCACTGATGCTGGTGAGGTATATTTCGTTTTCCGTGTACTGCTCTGTTAATATTATGGTTATTTAAGCTTGCCGGGCGGAATGTTTATAATGGAGTGTGTGTTGTGACAGTAGTTTTGTTGCACTGCGAAATGTCGCTGGAGCCATCGCTAGGGCCACCTCCTCCTCCCACTCCATCGATTTCGCCACCCTCGAAGAACACGGGGAGTCTTGGATCGACATTTGCGCTGGTAATTTCATTTCATCCACCCCACATGCGTCTTTGATTCAATTACTGCGTGAGTCATGGTCAAAAAGATCGAGGCGTGATAAGCACTCCTATGAATTTTTATCATTGCCACTGGCGACAGTTTCTAAACAAGAATTTCGCGTAGAGAATGAAGCACGAAAGCTTGAAAAAAGTGGTTTTGAAGAAATGGATTCTTTTCGCGCGGTCCGATTCGAATTATTTGAATAAAAGTTAATATTTTGCAGCATTGCTTTTGTCGGATGATTATTCTTTTTGGTAGGCAGTAGATCGTTATGCCACTCACTTTCTCTTAATGAAGGAGTGCATTTCACCCACCTGAATTCTGGCCTCGTTCAATTTGGTGGTCCTCGCCAACTCCTCTCGGCAGTATATGTCCGGATAATGAGATTTCGCAAATGCCGATTCCAATTCCGCCAGCTGCTCCTGCGAAACAATTGCAAGCCCGTGGTAAAGCCAAAGCCTCGAACAATCCGTCAGGAAATTCGTGCGCTGTTCACATAATCCAAAACGATCGAGACTCTTACGAGTTTTCAGCACAGAGTTTTCTATTCGGTGTTTAGAATTATTTTGGTTATATTCATCGAATTGCAAACCTGTGTAAATGTAGTCCTATGTCGTCGCCGGGCAGGTGTTGGACAGCTGGCAGTGGTTGGGGTGTGACCGATGTGAGGACTCGAAGCGCAGGGGTCAGGCTTAAGCTTTTTGAAAGCTCCCTCCGCACCTGAAACCCAAAAAATCTCATCAGCATTATTCACATTTCACTTGCACCCAAATCATCCGTGCGCTTAAATATCCCGATAAGTCCGACGAAGCCCTGCCAAGTTATATTCAATTTCCATCCCACTCAAGTCAATACTCTTCCATTTCATACAATCGCACTGTTGAACAATATAAAACAACGTCGTGTGATTAGCAAAATAGTCGGAGGGTTAACATAACATTCATAGAATAGCTTTTATTCGGATATCCTGAAATTTCATCCTGAGCTTGTGATATTTTGTGCAAAATCCTATATCTGAACAAGTTATTGGAGAATTCTGTGTTAAAGTAAATCATTGAGATCTATTTGGAATATTAATTGGAAAAGGGAGGATCAATAATCTATGTTGCACGTTACGGGGGATAAAGTGGCAGGAGGATATAGTGTGCGTAATTGGCTGGCCGATCCTCGGTATCAAAGTCTGCATGATCGTCTTGGTTGTTTCACGGTATCGGCTTTATGAACGAACGTACGAACGTACACGGTGTCCGGGGTAAGCGTGGCGAGAGCGAAGTCCCTCGCACTATGCTAACTTGGTTAGGGCGTTAATGACCTAATCATGTTACATGCTGATTCAATGTTCAAGGATGAATGCTGTCCACTTTACATACCTTGCCCCGTTACCCGGTGAACGGCGAAACTCGGTCAAGTTCACCGGGAAAGACGAAGAGCCCCCCCTTGCGATCCCGATTCTTCAATCGCACTTGTCGATCACGATTGATCGTCAAATCGATTTTCTTTCAATCATTATACGACTATGTACTCGGAAATTCTATGGACTTCTGCGCTGGTCGAACCACCCTAAGCCAACTTTGTACTTTATACAGATCTTCTGAATTTTTCAATAGCGAACTCGACAATGGAGCCACCAGTATTTAACCCAGATTTTTTGAGAGATTTAACATCTCACAGTGAAAAAAAGATTAATAATGACAGCATTCAATCGCGAGCAGAAAAACACAACAGCCTCCCATCCCTATTCGAAATGATAACACCCCCGCAAGTTAAATTTTGTCATAGAAATCGTCGCGTGCCACTTGAGTTATCCGCCAAGTATAAATTCCATTCGAGTCCCCGCCAGGTCTCTGATGCAGTGGAAGTCTATTAGGCGTTTGTGTGGGCGGATTATGTCCGTCGCTGCGTTGAGTACCAGGGAATAAGTGGTGGCTCCCGCCCGGTGTCAAGAGAACACGATAATCCCACTATGTTTGCTGGACAAGAAAGATTCGGGGCAGCGAATCGTAAGAGCGACGGGCAGGAAGCGGTACACTGGTGGACCATCTGTCGAAGGGTCAGAATCCGGGCGAGCTCGTGCGCGATAATTAGCGACAATTTTAACGAGGTGACACGCGCCCGCACAGCCGGAGGAATCATCACTGGATCTGGCGGGCTCGTCAATAATGCGGAATCCAGTGGCATATCCAGCTGTCCTTCATCGGCATCTGCCGTCAAATTACAATTACCATTAAAACCTCGTGCACCCGCCTCCAGTGCTAACCCTATCCGCAGACTTTTCTTTCGCCTCCAACTGTCAGGCCTCCGTCACTCCTTTCCTAGAGATATTCTAGTCGTAGAGGCAGACACACGGTATGATGGTAATGACGACTGATGCAGATGTATATGACTGTCGTTTACCATCGCAGTTGCCTAATTAGAACATTCATTGGTACCCGGAGATTGCTGCTGTTATTGCATACTGGTGTAATAAGTGGTACATATCGTATTTACTGTAACTGCAAGGAAATGTCAAGTCATACTGACGTAAAACCAGAGTTATTAGTATTCGAATTAAGTTTCACGTAAAACGTACAATGCGTTTGGTAAATAAACGATTAGTCTTAATTGCCATTCTGTCCTAATAGGACAAAGTGCATCAACTTCCAAGAGGTTCTCTGTAAAAGGAGATGACCGCGCACCGTCAAGCTCGCAAGTTTTCAGCTCAAGTTAACGGGGAATCCTGGCGTGAAACTTAACTCAAGCCTTGATAAAGTAGAGAAAGAATAGAAATGGCAGAACAAGGCGGAATATTAGATCATCCCTCACAAAACAGAAAGTAGTGGCGGAGTTCGGTTTTGTGGGCAGGGAATTTTTGCGGGAACTCGCGTTTTAAAAAGGGGGGGCGAGGATGGGAGGAGCCGGGGGTGGCCATCGCTTAAGTACTTTTAATGCTCCGTAGAACGCGAGGGGGTTAACGACATTAATTTTTCCCCAGCCTCTGGACGCGGCACTCTTCTTTCTTTTCCTTCTCGCTTTCTCTCGCCGCCGCTGCCAGCCGTCTCTTCCCTTTTCAGCCTCATTTTTCCGTCGACCGCGACGAGTTCCCCAGGCGAGATTTGCATGAGAATACTACTCACCCTCTTCGCCTCTTCATTCCTCCGAGCCCTGACCTTGAAGGGCTACCAATTGAGAGTATCCCGTGATATTCATCATTCAGGAGCGAGAGCGCGACGGGTGACGCGGCTTGGCCTACTCTCCACTGGACCAGCCAACGCTTCGAGAGACCCACAGACTTTGAAGCACCCAATAATTATGCAACTTCTTTCTACTTGGCCAATACAAATATCCCCTATTTCAGGTACTTCGCTGAATATTTGCCGATGAGTAAAACCGATTCTAGTTCAATCGGTGGTTTCTGTTTCGCGACTAACTAGTTTGGTAAATAAAATAGCCGGCAAGGTGTCGGCGAACAAAGGGTACTATTTGCTGAAGTAGGCAGAGCAAACAGCGAGAAGATAGTGTGGAAAGTCAGGACAAATCTGTGAGGGCGGAAAGAGAGAAAGGGGGACGAGAGTGTGTAAGGCTCAGTGTTTCGATTGTAGGAAAGGCACCCTTGGTACAGTGCCCCGTACCCCATTAGCACGCCCGCGGCGCTAAGCCCCCTTAAACCCCACGAGCATATAATAATAGCCCATAGAACAGGTAGCACCATATGTCCGCTCCTCGTGCCCCATTGTCGTCACTTTGACAGATCGTGTTGCCGGGCTGCTGCGCGCCTCAGCTCAACAAGCGGAAAATTCGCCTATCTCGAGACACGCGGATTCAGTTGTACTTTTCTATATCGCCGTCGCTTCTCTCCAACATATCGTGGCAACCCCCCAGAGACTAAATACCAATTGCTATCTATAAAATGGTATTAAACTCGACTCCAAAAACTCAAATGCTTCATTGCCGTCCATTTCAAGTTTAAAATTCGTGAAACTTAGATAGAACGAAAGAGTTGGACTCGTCTCTTGCGATTGTATTGACTACTTTGTATAATTGAGATGGATTTTCCATGGACTGGCGGTTCCGATAAAAAGAAGGTTCAGAAATTGTAAGTAAAATCGAGTGAGCCGACTACTCACCGACAGTACTAGTGGCCCCGACGCTGCTCCTGCCGGGGGTCGCAGCGGGTGTCGGCGGGCTAGCTTCGAGGCCCTGGTGTACCCCGTAGAGGCCGAAGTCCTGCTCGTTGGAGCTGGCGCTACTGCATTTCCGCTTCTCCTGGTTGTGATTGAGGTGGAAGCTGTCGTTCTCGACGAGGCCGACGCCGAGGAGGCCGAGATTCGGCCTGAGCTCGTCCATGAGTTTGTTCTGGCCGCAGTTGGCCGCCGCCGCCGCGGAGAAGTTGAGCTGCCGGCTGAAGATGGCTGGGAAAATGTTGAACTGCTGGTGGTCGAGGCTGAGGGCAGTGGTTGGCAGGGAGGAGCCCGTTCCACCGGAGGCTCCGCCACCGCCGACTCCGCCGCCGACGGACGTCCCGCCGACGGAGCCGACGCCGCCTGCACCGGGGCCCCCGCCGGATAAGTCGTTAGCCAGGATGAAGCCGGGGTGACCTTGTTGAGGTCGCGCGATCTTAATGCCTGCGGTTAACCGAGTCCTGATCTATGAGCTCATCCTTCGACGCACTTAGGGTTGCAACACTCGGCCGGAATTCTAGCTGATCGATCTTCTTCTCGGGGGATTCTCTCCCTCGAATCTTCTTTCGACTTGAGAGGAAAACGGAGAAACGGCTCTGGTTCTGTCCCCTCAAGTTTAATTCACTCTCTTATTATTGGGTACTCTTTTCTCTCTTCTTGGTACTCGATTACCTCGATTTAATCAGATCACTTGCGCAGAGAAATCTGATTTGGAAGATTCGTCTTTGAATGCGAAGATTTGTGAGTAAGCCGGTTCGCCAAGATCTCGGTGACTTCAACGAGGGATACTTTCCAATCAGATTCTCATGAAACCTCGAAGCGCTCAATCTTCAAGAGACTTGCTATGATACTTTTTACTCTAGCTTAAGAATGTAGCTTAAAGTGTACCTTAGGTCGACTTAGCGACAGTGCTCGTGAGATCCTCGATACTTCTCGGCATGTGCACATAGACATTCACTATCCGACACAATCCTGGCAACACTCGTTATAGTCCGCCCGATCCTTCTCACTTTTATCGTCGGGTAAACAAGTGTATCCTCTTCTCCCAGCAATACCGGACGCAGCTTCCAGCGATCACTGTGCGTCAGCGATATCTCGCACAGATCTCAGTTAGTCCTTGCAACTTGCTGTCCCAGTTGCGAGCTGGTCCCCAGCAGCTGTGCCACTGTCTTCTCCAATTAGTCCTCGGATTCCTCGCCGAGTTAATATCAGTTCACGAGGCGAAGCCAGCCGAGAGGAAACATGTCGAGCGCGCGAGAGAGGGCCGCGACGGAAAGGGCTCGGCGGTGAGTCGATGGTGCGTTGTCAGGGTGGCAAAGTGTCCGGCGGCCGATGGTTCGAACTGGGTCTCGGCGCGAGTCCACGCAGAGAGGCGGCCGCGTCTCTTAGTGCCGATTCGAAATTCAAATCTGATTATGCGAGCGATCCAATTAGGGGAGTCGCGCGGCGCGGGGGGCGTCCTTGGTCCGCGGCTGGCTGGAGGGGTAGTAGTTGTCGCGGGCGGCGGGTGTCCTTGAAAGTGGAAATATCGTAATAATTGGCGCGAGCCGCTCGCAAGGAAATGGCGCGATCGCGAGAGGAGTATATACCGTGGCCGACGGACGCTGAGTACGCGGACGTAGAGGAGTTGACGTGGAGGCGCGGGCTTGGTTCGCTGGGCTCCTCGTCGGGGGCCAAGATAATCCAGCGGGCACGTTACGATCCGTTACGCTTACGCCTCGGTGGAGAGAGTGGAGTCGCCGTGCCAGTTTAGCGATGGGATGTGCGTGTACGAGAGGGATTGTTACGGAGAGAGAGCCGGCCGTGTTAGAGGGGCGACCGCTCGCCGTGGGTTCTTGTGGGATTCTGTCCGCGAAATGCAGTTATCCCGGCGAGTCGAGGGTGCGGGGGCCGTGGGGGCCGAGGGGTGGGTTTTGCGGGGGGGTTGCTTGCTAGCTGTGCCACGCCGCCAGTTGGTGCCGGAGCCTGGTAGGCACTGCTGCGCGCCGCTCGCTCGCTCTCTCGCCGAGGACCGAGCCGCCGGGGGTAGGGGATGCCGCTCGTCGGCGACGAGATCTCACGAGCCCCGGCTCTGCCAGGGGTTGCACGAGAGCCCGAGCAACGGACGCACGAGGCACCGCTGCGTCGAGCCCCATTGGATCGTCAGGGGGTGCGTTGCCCGGGCGACCGCCAATCGCCAGCCTCTCACAGCCCCGCGCGCGCTCACCCCCCGACACCCCTGCGCCCCCGGCAAGATGGCGGGCATGGGTACCCAATAAAAATTCCTCCGGAAAATAGCCTGCCAGCGATTTTCTTTCCGCCCTGCTATCCAGCTTTTCCAGGACACACACACCACCGCGTCCTCCCGGCTCTCGCCCTCCGCGAGCCCCCTGCGCGCCCTCTGCCTCTCTACGTGTGTGCCTCGCGCTCACCAGTCCAACCCAAGTCGAACTTGTACGTTCGTGTATATTTCCACTGGCTTCTCCCTCGCTCCCTCGCTCGCTAGTGGCGTGGACCGGCAGCATCCGCCTCTCCTCGCGCTCCTCGTCACTGCTCATCATCAGCAGTCCTCCTTCCTGGAATACTCCCGGCACAAGCTATCCTACGCTCGTTCTTCTTCCCCTCGTCTTGTTCTTCTTGGTGCCGCTTCCCTCTGGCCTTGTTCATCCCGCTTTCGCCGGACGCGCGCCCGCGCGCAACTCTACGCTCGTGAGGGACCAGCAACCCTCCGGCTCCGCTTCCTTTTCCATCCTAAGCCGCACCGCGCGCTCCAGCACGCTCTCCTCTCTCCAGTCCTTTTTATTATCCGGCGGCCAAAGAGCTTTTCTAATTCTTCGCCGCTTTTTTTCGGTGTTTGATTGCAACGCACACCGAACTTCTCGGGCTCTGGGATGCTTACTTGTCGAGGGGTGTATGTAGGTAGTTTTGGTCGAAGTACATGTACAGGGTGTACAGAGAAAGATGCCGAGATAGTAATGAAGGATTTAGCTTCTATTTAGCTGTTTCATTTAAAGGATTACTAGTAGTTAGGGTAATTTTGCGGTCCAGCTGGAGACATCGCTGGCCAGTATAATCGTGTTGAGGATCCATTTTCCACTGGGTATATGTACTGTAGAGCTGCCATTGATCTTCGGCCCTAAACTACGTCCTTGCCCCCATTCCGGCATTCGTACGGCTTCCCGTTTACACAATCCCGTGGAAGATATTAGATTATGACCGCTATTTTGGCCATCTAATTGAAACCCATCTGGCTGACTTGGAAGGGTGAAACCAAGTAGAATTGAATCAAGTGAAATACACCGTTGCCTAATGAGCTTAACTTTCGCCGGCGATGATCTACGTAAACTGCGCCCGAGCGTGTATCAGCGAGGAACGAGCCGCCGAATGAACTCTTGGCCATAGGAATTTTCGGTAGCCTTTGTAATTCGGCGGCAGGGCAAGCGGGGCTGGACGGGTGGGCGAGGGTGGGCGAAGGGGGTGGCGGTGGTGGCGGCTTTCGGTGATTTGTAATTCAGTAAGAGGAGGACAGACGTGGTGTGCGCCCTCGTCGCCGGCTACACCCGCACCCGCCGAATCTACATACCGCAGACACGGCCATTCTTGCCGTGCCCTTTTCCCTTGGCACCACGTGTCCCCCTTTGTGATCCACCGTTCTGTCACCCCTTTTGCACCGCCCGCTGGTTTCACGTTGCCTTTTTGTTCCGGCGCTGTAACTCGCGCGCCTCCTCATGCATTCTGCATTCGGTACTGATAGCACGGTGATACTCGCTCGCGTTATACCTTGTTTCTCGGCGCGATCGCGCCCTCCGGCCGAACTTGCATCTACTTCTACTCCTCATCTACAATCTAATGTAACACAGTCTTTAAATTACTACTGCGTTCTCGATTTCCGCGTTTCTGCTATCTTACAGTTTCCTGTTATTTAGATTTAATTCTGTTTGAACCCTCGGTAATTCGTATGTTGAAAATGTGTGAGAAAGATTGGCAGAAGTGTGTAAGAAAATTTGGTAAACCCTTGATATATTTCTAGGCTGTCGAGACACTTTCTTGGAAATTCCGCAAGGCAGATCTCAGAGACGCGTGTACTGGGAAGGTGAGGCTGGTCTCGGTGCTCCTCGACGATCTCCACCCTTCGAACCCTTCGAGCACTCGTCTACCGTGCACACCCTCCACTCCACCTGCTCATTTTCCACCCTCGTTTCCCGCAAGGCGCGAGGGCTTCGTCGAAATAACAACATGGTGTTCTGCTGACGGAGCGATTATTCGCGACGGGCCAATATGTACGGAATGGTATCACATTATCCTAGATTAAATAGCGACTCTATTAAAGGAGTAGATTGGTCGAGTTAAAAGCGGTTACATGTTTTATTGCTATACAAAGAGTAGTACCCGAGCTTATCTCTTTTATTATGATAATCCCTTGCATTACCAATGTTTCACATTGGAAGCTCGGAATGCTACACCGACCTCTGCTACCAGTAATAAATACAATTTCCATTCTTTATCGCGCGGCATTCAACAATTATCTCCCAATATTATTCATTCACTAAGATTGGTTTTACGTTCTCCTCTCGAATATATAAAGTTCTTAAATATCCTTTCCCGAGTGTTTCCGAGATTTCTCTCAGGTTTTTAATGTTCCATAATGCCCGGCGGAGCGCAGACACAGTTTATTACAAGTACAAGCGGTTGAATTATCGAAGTGCAAATAGTTTGGACTAGGCGAAGATTGTGTAGTGTTGGTTAGGCGAGTCTGGGATAAGGTAGTCGAGGATCTCAGGCGTGTCTAGTGCGAAGGCAGCCGCCAGCATCGAGCTCCTCGACGATTTCTTCCCCTCGAGCCCTTCGATTCGTCTACGTTATACGCCCTCGCCTCGTATCCAACCCTCCGTAGTCACTTGGAACGAGCCGACAGGGCGAGAGACGAGCGAGCGAGAGGGGCAGAGGTTCTTGGTTGCCTGAGGGGCGAGAGCGAAGGGGGGTGGGTGTATGGCGAGCGGAACATTGGAGAAAAGGACGAGAGCAGGAGGGGCCGAAAGTTTCAACCCTCCGCCAGGATGTCTTCGAACTTCGCTCTCGCTGCCGGGAGAAAGAACTTGGTCACCGCTTCCTCTTTCTGCCGCTTGTTCGGCCGCCAGAAATCAATTCGTTAGTCCTCCCTCTGCCATAACTGGGTCGTACGCGACACTCGAGCCTCCCTTCGCGCGAATCCCGATAGACATTTGCCTTGCCTTGCCTCGCCGTGCCCTGGTTCGTGGTTCAGTCGCGCGGGTTATTACGCGCGGAAACATAAGCGGGAACAAAGTGGCTCGGTCATCCCGTGGAATTAATAGGAGCAACAAATGTTGCACGCTAATATCGGAAATATCGAGAACGTCGAAAGAATGGCATCGAATAACGGGGAATAATATCAAGCTGGCGGTTGAATTTTGCAGCGGAACACAATTAATCACTCTTCATACAGCGAAATCTTCATAATCAGACGTATTTAACATACGATTAAAATAATGCGCGTTACGCCCGGGAATTGGCATCGCTCGGATCGTAAACGGGGGAATAGGTTAATGAGTGCGGTAATGAGCGAGTATTTACGCGGCTCGATTCGTGTTTTAACTGCCGGGGCGTTTCGATGAGTCAATTTTGCATTACTTTCGGTAAAGTATCGCTGCTTCGTGGAGAGAAGCTTCCTCAAAGCATCAGCCCCGCCGCCGCCTGGAGTGCCTTTTAATTTTCGGGCCACCAACATGTCGCGCGAGTTTGCCGCTCGCTCGCCGAAACGATAAAATTCAGTCCACCGGAAGGAACCAGCAACCCCGCAACACACTAAACTGTTTCCCGCCTTAAAACTCATTAAAAACATTAAAAGTTACCGGTTTATTTACGTTTAATGCGATACCGAGGCACGTTGGAGTGCAACTATATACTGCATTAAGCTCTGGGTAACGCAGTTACATAGTTACAGAGAATATTTTCCTGCCCATGTACTCCCCCCACCCCCCGGCATATCCGGCGCACCGCCTATCACTATCGGCATTGTTTTATTGCCCAAAACTGGCTTGATGGCCATCGGGAATTTCTGCGAAAAAGTGCCCGTTTTAGCCGAATCAATATCACCATTGCATCCTGCCGGCCTGTATCGTGGAATGGAGAAAGCCGACTCCACTTACGGAACAGAGAAAGAGAGAGAGAGAGGGCGCATTTTTTATATTCCAGGCCGGGTGCGTAGAATTGGGTGATTCGTCTTTTATCTTGCGCGTCAAGCGAAAGGTGGATGGTAGGAGAGCGTCGCGCGTGATAAAAGGGTGGGCGCGGAGAGAGAGAGGGAGAAGCCAACAGGCATGGAAAGGAAAGAGGGAGAATAATTCGGTCTCTTTGAGAGCAGGGCGAAAACAGAACGCCCAGGCACGCGTGCCGTGCTGTCGCGGGGCCCGCAATTTCGGCGTCCAAAAAACTGGCCGCCTCTCTTTCTACCGCCGACCTACGTACGTACGCTGAAAGCCGGCCAATTCGAGGTCGGAAACCTCCCCACTGAGGTTTCCTCTGGGCGCCCGCTCCTTTATACGCGACCGGTAATTACGCGTTTCGGCGACCGTTCCCATGACCCGCCGCGATTCTATAACTCTACGCTCAATACTAGTTTCCACTAGTACTCCAAATCATTTCCACTCGGCGCGCTAGAATAAATGAAGATTCATCTTTGTTGAAAATAAAAACAACATTCCAGTACATTTAACAGAATAATAATAAATATCCGAATAAGCACCGGATAAAACTCCGATTCTACCTCCAATCAAGTATAATACAATTCGTCTCTAATTAAAAACAACTAGAATACGCGTACTATCGCACTCTTATATTGTCGTATTCCGTGCTACTACTTTTATTACCCATTTCATACGTAACAACCTAATAAACCGGCAATTCGGCAGACAAAAACATGACAAGCGGCCCAAAGAAGCGAATTCCGAATACACTCTGGCCGCACAATGCGCGGGAGTTTTTTGCCAAATTCCTCTCCGCAATGCAAGCAGCGTGGCGAGAGCGGCGAGTGGAATTCACGGTAGACGAATATATCTGCCGGCGATTAAAAGCACAATAGCTAATGGCTCGAGCAGCCAACGCACAAGGGGGCGGGGGGTGGAAGCGGTAGGACAATGGGAGCGCGGCCAGCGAAAGGGACAATTCGATAAAGCGATATCTTTTTATAATGCATGCATACACGTCTCAGTGCACCGGGAATTCCAAGCGGACGTCGCCGAGTGTAACGTCAAACCGCTGTTTGTGCGGGGCTTCCATCCAGCCTCTCGTATCTAATTCGTCGATATCGTGCGTCGTTCTGGGGGGTGAAAGGGGGTAGATCGTGCGGCGGATTAGATTAATATCTTACGGCGACTGCCGTGACCCGACTTGGCCGATGTATCCGTTGCGCACCATATGCAGCGGAGGCCTCTCTTTGATTTCACTCGAGGGCACTTTGACCGCCCCATCTAGTTGGCATCGATAACGCGTCAGGTTGAAAGTCCACCTGAATCGACCCCCTGCATCTTGACGCCGGTGATGTGTTGACTTTGAGCCGGCTAGTTTCACGGGATTCCTGATATACTCGACGGGAAAGCGAATCCTCTCGTTATTCCACCGAATTCGGTTAGTTTTTTTTATTAAGTCCATGTTTTTCGGGTATCTGACTTATAAGGAAAGATAGTTTAATCTTTGTTGTTTGCAACTGGAAGCATTGTACTTTGTCGACGCTCCAGTTTGTTCTTTAAATAAATGTATGGTTTACAGTAAAATAGCTAGAACGATTTTGGAGTATTATTACCCAGGCGGGCCGGCATAACGCGGGCCGAAATATCGGCACCGATCGAAAGTACAGCACATGGTTTTGCGCGTCGACCATTCTTCGCCCATATGGGAAATCCGCCCACTAATTTCCTAATCCGGCACATGCGCGTCCACAGACACACTCACATCAGTCTACACGTATGGTGGTGTTGATTTCCGATGGCATGCAGGAGGTCAAAAGTCCGGGCGCTGTCAGTCTCTTTAGCATTCTGCAAATAACACACTCAACCAAATAATCTGTAACATTCTATTCTTATGACTTTTCTCCTATGTTTAATCTAGTTAGCCGAGTATTATTTAATCGATACAAATTCCTGGCAAAAAATAAAAAATCTGATCAATGTTTACTTAAGTCACAGTTCAACTGTAATTTTAATAATTTCTTCACTAGAATTTTATGTGTAGACGTAGGAGCCAATAAAGTTGGCAGATTCTCGGAGATCTCTATTAGAAACGAGTCGGCGAAGCCTGGTGGAAAAGAGGTGCTATATCACTGGCAACAGGGAGAACAGTTTATTCGTGGCTAGTGTGACAGATTTCGACCACGCCCCGCCGATATGGTGTGCAGCCCGCTTTTCAGATCGACCCTGCAACCCTCGACTAGTGCATCGAAAATTCGCCGGCTTTGATCTACCCCCGCCACTCCGCAGCTCCGTCTCTGGCTCACCGCCTCGATTGCCCCTGGACGTCTTCCTTCTCCACCCCCGACAAAGCCTACTCAAAGACGCACGCTTCGCCAGCGACAGTAATGCCAGCCTGCACGCGCAGATTTCTTCCCTCTTTATCTCGATTCCTCGCCGACAAGCTAGAAGTAAGCGAGCCCGAAACGCGTCAGTCTGCTTTCTGCCGCTCGATCCGCTTGATTCCAAGGGAAACGGAGATATTGCGTTACCGAGACACCGTGTAGAAAGAGCGAACGCGATTTCCTCGCCAAATGATCTTATCCTTGCAAAAGCTCTCTTGATTTCTCTTCTTAAGCTGATCCTGGGAAAATTAACCATCAAGAAAAAGTATTCGAAATAACTTCATTTCATATTGTCGATTTCGCAAAATATTCCAACTTTGACTCTTCGATCCCTTACAGTTATTATGTTAAAATCTTCTAATCATGCTGAGCATTTTGAATGTTTATATCTATTTTCAAGAGGTCGCTACCAGTCGAAATAGAGTTGGGGGATCGTTTGAGAAGCGAGTCCTTCGAAATCGAGGCGAGATTCGCTAGAGAGTCGAGCGCACGTTCTCGCCTACGTAGCACAATGGCGGGCCGTTAAAGCGATGCCCACTTGAATCAATCGGACCTTTTTTCCGGCGCTGAAGAGGTGGGCGTATTGTAGGCGGTAGTTGGACCAATTGGCCTATTCAAATTGCGAGCAATATTTTGACGCGGTTTTATCGACGACACGTGTCGCGAATACACTGAGTACGGGCTGCCACGTGCCGTCCTCCTGCTGTCGCCGTTGACTTTTCGGCCGCACCGCCGGGCACTTTTGTTCGGCTTAAACGCTCCCCGCCATTGCTCGGCCAAGGTGTAATCAGTAAATTGACGGTATTCCAGTGGTTGTTCGAACCGCGACCTACACCGGTCAATCAGAGCACTTTGATATTTCAAGGGAAAAAAGGGCGCGCTAATAACTCTGTTAGGGAACAGTGTTCACGTGCCGGCGGTGCGTGTTGCTCCCCGGAAACTGAAAGCCTAAGGGACAATGTCGACTCTGCGCTGCGCGTTCCTAAATTTGCAGCTTCCCACTGAGCTAGTTCCCAGTTAAGTAAATCACTATTCCCGCTCGAGCGATCGCAATTATAATTGGAATCCGCAATTAGATAGCACAATATGATATTCGCACTTCGTCAGAATAATTCATATTTTGACATTTTCTCCATGCGCACTTGTTATAAGGATAAGGATTACTCTCCATTTCGAGTAATTTTCTTCTATTCCCATGCTCCCTTTCACAGTGCTCGATATTCTCTTCCACGCTAAAGCTTGATTCATAACTGCTAAGCTCTCATTCTAGCGTAGTTTCGTGCTAAATAAAACGCACGAAGCGAGGTGCCCAGTGCGGAGGAGAAAATCGCTGACACGGGTCCGGGAGGAAAGAGCTTTTCTAAGTGTCCGATAGAGCAAATGGCTTCTCTAACATCTCAGTAGCCATCATACACCTCTCAATCACTATATATCATTATGTGCGTTTGTGTGTGTGTGTGTGGGAGCGTATGTCGAGGTCCTCTCCCATTTTAACGCAGCGCTCGTCACCGTCGGCGGCACCTTCGTTTTTCCCGAGCCGCGTGTTTTGCCAGGGCGAGAGCGTCGCGTCGCCGTCGAGCGGGCATCTCGTTCGTGTTCTCGGCGGCAGCGTCACGTAGCCGCTCTCTGAAACAAAAACGTAGCGACGTCAAATGCGATTACGAGAGCTGCGAGAGCAGAGCGGCCTGGGCGAAAGAGAAGACGCGGAGAGAGCGGCCGCGCTCGCGCGCTATCTCTCCCTGCCAGCAGCTAGGCGAGCACGCTCTCGTGGAGAATGCGAGCGAGGAAACGGGATGACGGAGGGTGAAGCGTGAAATGCCGAGCGAGGGAAAGCCACCAAGGCGAACGAGAGAACAGGGGCTGCGGAGATGAAGGAGGCGCACGGTTCATCGAACGAGTGTCAGCGCGTGGCCGGCGAAATTCCACGGGTTTCAGCCGATTCAAGAAACGAGCCGACATGCACGCCCAATAAAGCGCAGAAAACCTATACAACTATATTTCTAAACAATATCAATATTCCCTGTCAACGGGAGAATTTTAGTAAAAAAGAAACGATCAACTATCAACAATAGCCAAGAAATTCATTAGAGACTAAAGAATGACGCGTCAGCATTGAGATTATACCGGGCTCAAGCAATCAAGCAGCCTCTTAATTATGAAACAGTAAAACTACGGAAATCTCCAAGCTCCCGCTCAGGTAAAGAGAAATGCGATCCACAGAGAGACCCCGAAACTGGGGCAAAGCAAAAGCGAAGTAAAAGATGAGGAGGAAGATAGTTTTCGAAGCGGCAGGGAATCCAACAGCTTTCGCGATATTCCGACTAGAAGGAATCGAGTAAAAAAAGGAAGCAGCGAGAGGCAAGGAGCCGTGATGAGCCGCGGTATGTAGGAGCAAAAAGAAGGGAGGTTCGTGCGGGGATGAAGAACAAAGGGAATATTAGAGGAAAACGAGGCGAACGAAGGAGAAACGGCAGAGGACACGGAAGAATGGTGACTAAAAAGAAGGCAGAGTAGTCCAGAGTGGTCGCCAGGATATCTCTGGACAGCAGGATCAACGGGAACACCGCCACTTATCAGGGATAGTAAATCCTGTGCCTCGTATATGAGTTTCTCTATCATCTCTTTGTGCAACTCTCCCGCTTTCCTATTCGCACTCTGTCTGTCTCTATCCTTCATATTCTTTCTCTCTCCATTTCTATCAATCTCTTTCGAGTTTTCTCTCCCCAGTGTATGTGTCTGCGTGTGGGTGGCTGGTCCCCCATTTCACTCGGGCAATTCTGCCTTGGCTTCTCTCTCTCCCTCTCTCTGCGTATTGCAACTCTATCGATATCGAGACGGAGCGTCTCCCTCCTTTGGCAACGAATTTCGGCTCTGTCATCTCGAATCCTCTCGCTTTATCGCCCGAGCTGTTTCTCGTGGCCGCTGCCGTGTCGAGTGCGTGCATGTGTGTCTGTGGGGAATGGCACACGCGTGCGATTCGTGGGCGGATGTATCCGGGAACGTGGTCCAGTGCGCGCGGAAAGAATCGATCGGCACGTTCGACAGGACAGGCCGAACACTGGCGGCCGAGCGAACAGCAGGGCCGCTATGATTCCGGGGATGTAAATGGGATCGGTGGACGTCGCGCGGAGCAGAGGTCCTTGTTGTGATCCGCTCTCGACTCGTCACTCGATTAAGGTCACATTTTATTTCCAATTTCATTCGGGGCCCGCCCGCCCTCATCGTCCCCTCGCACTCTAGAACGCTTGTCGAGCTCTGCCTTGCCTTTCTACAAGTCACAGAGCAATCCCTGTTGCTCGGTTCAGAGGAAATTGTCCAAATCCTAATTGTAACCGGGGATTTTCTTTATCAAAGTTTCGATAGATAAAGTAAAACTGGTCGAAAAGTGGAGCCGCTGAGATTTTGACAAGAATCCTGAAAGTTCCTTAATCTTTTTAAATTTTCATTTGGCCGAGAAGTGGCATTCACCCTTTAGATGGTCGACTATACAGACTGCATAAGTGAGAAGCGGACTATACAGGATGGTTCAAAGTGAACTGATTCGAAAAGTGTTACAGAGACCTTACGTAGTTGGGAGTAAAAATAGAAGGGGCTTAGTAAGAGTAAGGAGATTCATTAGAGGAGCAAGTAGTGCTAATTTGCCGGGGCAGGCTTGATGGGTTATTTTGAGGACGACACCCGTTAGAATAAACGTTTCAACGTTGGCGGCGGGGGCTGACGATGGTCGCCAAGCCTCCATTAAAAAGTTGTTAAACGCAGCCTGACGGCGCCCCGCGGCAAATTGGAACCCCATCATAAGTCCTCCTTGTATATAATGTACATGGCTGTTACAGCAGCCAGCCATCTACAAGATCGTGATATCCAAGTAATTAACTATTCGACGGGGATGTATTTTGATCGAGCTTAAGGATCCCCTTCCTATACACTCCCATACACGCGCACAACTCCCGAAGAATTTCCATCTCAATTCCAAAACCTATTACAGATTCTTCCCACCCCTATTTCCCATTTCACTATTATCAACAAATATACCACCAACTTATGCCAGAGTTGAAAATCCTTTCTAACCATTTCAGCATTTACTTCTGACCGAAGTAACACACTAATGTGGCCCCCGATGATCAAAGTGTGCTTGCTCGAAATTTATTTCCCCAGGAACCCAATAAATTCGTTGGACATTTTCCCTGCCATTCCGCTCGGTGGGCGCCGCGCTGCGCCGCGATGGCGACGGCGAGCGTGCTTTTTTCTCGAAAAAGCTCTCGAGCAAGTTCAACATTTTCTACGTAACGCTGACTGGAAACTCTTGGCCGGAGCAACGGCGAGGGTTCAAAATAAGAGAAAAGAGCACCGTAAAAAGCATCGAAGTGGGTTGAGGCGGTGGGCTGAGAGAGGGCGGCGGGGCCGCGGGGAGGAGAGCGATGGGGATGAGGATGGGGTAGGTGGGTGGGTTCGTGTGCACGCTTTAAAAGTACGTGCGATGGAGGAGGTGTGTAAAGGCCGTGGAGGTAATACCCTGAAATATAAAGCACTGCGGAGCTCGAGAACCCATCGAAATCTGTTGCTCGCCTTAATCGAAAAATCGCTGTTTACGCAAAAACTGACCGGCCTGCACGAGGAATCTACAGATCATTTTCGACACGCGATATCACCACGGGGTGTTTAGTTTCGAGGGTGACGCGGGATTGCCTCGTAATCCGATAGAAAAAGTCTTTGTAGACTGGGGGTATCAGCGAAGAATGAACAATCTGCGATTTTTGCGATCATCGTCATATACATAGAAACCCTCAAAGCTGTTGCCTCATTCACTACAATAACAATTCTTTAACCAAAATGAAATCCATATCAAATATACCATTTTGGTATATTGGCCACTCACTCGGCCAAAGGGATCAAGTAATGTTCGAAATTCATTAATATAAATTGGCTGTAGAAAAAGTCGTAAATCAAATTGGGGCACAGTGGATTAAAGTGCATCGTGGAAACACTCTAGGTTCCGGCATATAGTATGCTTTAAATTGAGCCGAGATACGGTAAGCATAAGATCGCAGACGGTTGGAAGTTTGTTAACAGCATACCCCAGCCACACGATTATAAACTGCTGGGCAGCAGAGGTTTAGCCGAAGATTGGTGGTCATCCGTCGAAGTGTTATCCCATAGAGCAAACTCGGCCGGATCCTAGGCCAGCCCCGCTGGCAGTCTTCAGCCGGTGGAAAAGAGGTTCGCTGAAAAAGTGTGGCAAGTCAGGAAACCGCGCTGTGGCATCTCCAATTCTTTTTGCTGGCACTCGACTACCCTTTCGGGACCACCCGCTCTCGTTAGCTATCCCAACTCTCTCTCTCTCTCTCTCTCTCTCTCTCTCTCTCTCTCTCTCTCTCTCTCTCATCCTCTCCCACTCTCGCACTCTTTTTCTTCGACGGCCACCGCTCCCTCTCTCTTTCTCTCCTCTCCTTTGGAAACCCTTTCCTCCATCCACCTACGCAGCGGCGTCGGCTCCGGGGTCAGCTTTCAGGTTAACGCGGTTAAGAAAATATTTTTAAAATAATTTTGCACTTAGCGTGCGCCGTGCGCGACATGCTGCGCTGTGATGCCGAACGTGAATCGAGTCCAAGGAGGAAGCGTCCTGGTGGTAAATGCCTTTGCTCTTGTGGTGAGATAGCTACTAGTCTCTTCTTCGACACTTGCCATTCTTACCATTTAAAACTCGATATCGGGAAGGTTCTTCTGTCGTCGACTCGTGCCATTCTGGATTAACTTATTTCTTGTAGCAGATGGCAAGTTAAGTTAATACGGTGAGTTAAAAATCCAAAATGTGGCAGATCGTTCAGCAAAGCTTAACTATCATAGTCAGGATGGAATAAATCGAACGTCCCGAAAATTTTGCTAATTATTCGTCGGCGGATTCCCGCGCTCGAGCGAAGCGAATAAAAGGGGGATCGAAGAAGAGAAGGAGGGAAAGAGAAAAAAGGAGAGGGATGGAGCGAGACATCAAGCGGGTAGATGAAGCGGGGGATTTCGAGAGTCGCGCTCAACCATCCGGAAGCTATGAATATATTATTTGACGGGCAGTTTCGGTAGACTCCGATCGGATGGAGCATCGATCATGGCTGGCGCATCCCTTTGGGCCATTTTCATGCGTCAGAATGCGACACGCCTCGATCGAGCCGGTGCCACACGTGAGGAATGATGACAAAAAAAGCCCCAACGCTAACTGGCAAACTGCGCTCTTCTCAAAATAGCGGCGACCTGATTTCACGCGAGGCCTCTGTCCAGGCGAAAGCCTGTTGGCTAATGCGTAAACCGTGTTTTCCAACCTGATTGCATCATTTGCTTTCGGAGCCTAGTCTCAATCCCCTTTACTCCCACTATGATTTCACCCTTTGGATTGCGAATCCTTTTCTAACCAACAGCCAACAGGTAAAACATAGTTTTTGGAATCTACGCGAAAGGATAGAAATACAATTTCAATAAAACAGAGCAACTAAACATTAGGAAATAAGTAGGAAGGAATGAACGTTTGAAATGAAAGAAGGACTCTGGAGCACGAAGCCGCTCGTTCCACCCAGACCGAAGTCATTAGCGGGAGACCATTTCAGGTGGATCTCTGTGATGCCGAATGGAGAGCGGCGCGTGTCCCTAAAAGACTAAAAACGTGCAGACGTGCAAAAGTAATTAGGAGGGCGGCCCTTGAAACACAAGAGCATCCTTCGAGCCGCGGTTACTTGGATTAGTAGAAACAACCGGTAGCCCCGGCCCCGGCAAAGCACACTGCCAGAGTCATTCATTTCTTAGTTATCTTCAAAGCTCTTCGCAGTTCGCACTGCGGCGCCGAGCGACCCTACCAAAGGGAATCTTACTGACCAGGAAAGGACGGGAATAATGAGCACTTGAGATTACTCTGCAAGGGAATTACACCGTTCGTTCCTCCACCCTGCTATGCAAAACGGAGCCTCCAGCCTTCTGGAGAATGGCAGTAGTTTGACAATTTAGTTGAGTAGATATTCTGCCAGTGAGTTTTTCACGCGTAGCCGTAAATGAGTACTTGGTTCCGAGTGTTCTCGTGTAATTTTTACTGAAATTACGTCAAGTCATCGGTATGTGAAACAGAAAACGTCGAAAACTCTTAGTTAATGAACTCTCATTTCCTAATTCGACAAATTTCCGACTATTTGTAGAGTTTATTATTGAAAACAGCAACGATGACGACTGACTTTCTATCGATCCCACTGTACACGATATTCCAAGTCGGAGGAAAGTAGAATTGGTACGGTTGGCGTGCGCCATATGAATGGACGGCCGGCATTCCCTAGGCGGTAAAGCGTTCATCGAGAGATCTCGCTGGGCGGTCCCGTTTCGCCGTAATCGGGCAGAAAACTCAATCGCGATCTAACTTTCGCATCGATAGTTCCGTTCATTGTTATTGATTCGATTGCGAATAGGCCCGCTCGGGGCACGACAGAGAAAGGAAGCGGGACTTATCAGTGAGGCTGCACGTGGCTTCGTCGGCCTCCCGCAAGTTTGCCAGCGCGACAGATTGTCGACCTTAGCCCTCGTACACAGCCCTTTACTTTCGCGTTTCTTTCATCATGATACGAGAGGGAGCCTCATCAATTTAAGCCAGAAATAATCGGCGGTAATTTAGTTTTGGGATGTGCACTTATTGGCAGTAGGTTAAGAAACAAACAGCTTTGAGTGTAGACGAATAGTACTAGATTAATTAACAGCATAACAAATTCCGATATAAATAGCTCTTCATTTGCTAATGAATCCTTAGTTATTAGGTATTGTTTAGAGTTATATGTATATATCAGTAATAATTATACTTTTATGAGTTTAGCTAATTGGTCAGATCATGTCTAAACTTTTCTCACTCAAAACCCCATTTAGTTTGATTTCCCTAATATAGTTACTAGTAGATCGATGAATTATTAGAAGCGAATCAAGAGATATCTGAACGAGGAAACCGCGCATAATTCCTCGGTAGATTGAACTCGGGCAGAGCTTGCCGGCCGAAATCTCATTGGTTCGAATTTATACTTTACATATCAATGACACCGAAATGGCACCGCTACCGCCGGGAGTCGAGTCGGCGGAAACAGATCAAAATTATGCCGCGCAATTTTCCGCGAAATGCGGCAATTTCGCCGTCGCTCGAATTATTGCGAGTCACGTAGGAACGTGCAAATATATGAATTTACTTCCCACTATTGCGATGCGTCTTGAAATCTCGCCAAGCTTCTCGCAACATCCGATTTCTCGCGCTATATGAACCTCTGATCTTTAATCGTGTAAGAATGATCTTTGAGTTTTGTGGAACTTACATTAAAACAGATTCCCATGATAACTTCATGTGTCATTTATAGCTAATGTTTCAAACGTTATTAACGTTAACGAACTACATTACGGTGAAGAATTCAGTGCTCACCTAAGTAGTATAGTTGAACAATGATCAACCGCTACACTGGGTCTCCCTTACCAATCTACTTACCAATCCATCATTAACTACATAATAGCGATCCTTCAAATATTTTTCGTCAGAAGTAATACACGAGCGGCATGCTCTCGATTAGAAGTGCTTTCCTCCGCACCTTAGAATTCGATTGTTAGAAATTCGAAAATATGTTACTCTTTAATCATCATAAATATTATAACTGGAATTGGTATTAGAATAAAAGTATGGTTGTTGGGTCAATTTTAATATGGATCGTCTCGATTAGCATAAGTGGGAGAATGTCGAGGGCGAGGAATCAGTGGGATTCCTGGCAAAGAGGACTACCGGGGTAGTCGCTAATAGAGAATGAAGTGGAGTAGGAGAGGGTACCCTAGGAATTAATGGAAGGTCTTGTCATGTAGTGGCCCCGCTTTTCTGGGGCACGTGCCCATGGGTATCGGTATTTCGGGGTGCGTTAATACCTCACTGTATCCAGACGAACGAGAGAGGCCGAGTGAGAGAAAGATAGGACAGAGCGAAACATCCACTCCTGTACATTGTTTGCGGCTTGGAATCAATAAAAGCATAGCTTTAGGCTACGCTGGTCGTCATGGCAACCGGAGACCCATCCGTCCTCGCTCTCTATCCGTGCTAGTCGCACCACTCCAGCCTCCAACTCATCTTTCTCTCGCTCGATCCCATTTACTCTTTCTCCTTCTCTCACTTTCTCTCTCCCTCTCCCCCTCCCTCTTCCTCACTCTCGCTCGGCGGATCTCGCCCTCGAACACGCACACACAACCCCTCCACCCTCTCTCGGAGCTAGCTCTCTTTCGTTCTCTTTCGCAGCTCGAAAACCTCTCTCGTTTCGACTCCGCGCTTCTCCTGCTCACTCCGCTTCGCTCACCCGCCTGACGCGGGCGTCCTACTTCCACTTGCAGCCTGCTAGATCGGCCCGAGCGAGAGAGCCTCGCTTGTTACATCCCTCTGCGCGAGGGATGAACCCGAGAGGTTTTCTCTCGCGCGCGCTCCTCAACTCCCGCTGTATCCTGGATATCTGTATCTCTCCTATTCTCCCGGGAGAGTTTCCTCTCTTTTTTTAACGCGTGTCCCTCTGTTTCTCCAGCGGCCAGGTTCCTCAAAAATTCGGCAGCGTGGATTGCCGGGCGGTAAAAACGGGCACGGATCATCGGCATCAAACTCCCTTAAACACGGCTTCGTTAGCTTTGCCTGGAGAACATTTTCTCTTTAGTTCGCGGGCCAGCTGGAACCACGATATGACAATCGTTCATATCAAGATTCTTCTCAAAGTAGCGACGAATCTTCCAGTGTAACCCTGTTATTTGGGCAATTTACATTTGAAATATGAAATGATATGCAGGACTTACTAGTAAAGTAGTGAATATCACTTAATCAAGTAGTTCAATCCATTTTTCGCTTCAGTCAAATGAAATTGGTTTTCGTGTTGCCACGGAGCCATCTATTATCAAAGTAAAGGTTGTACTGTATGAAAAATGTACAGTACCAGATAATAATTTATCAGATCATGGAAACCGAGTTATTAAACGAGTTTAACATTAACATGGACATTTATCCTATTATTCACCGTTGCAACTATCCAACTCACATCTAATTGTTTCGCCGACTCCATTGCTATACGATTATGACCAGCTTATGTACTTGAAAATTAATAAGAATAATTGACGCGAAGTGAGACGGTCCGTTTGTAAAAAGTAAAAACTGAAAAATGACTGAGGGTCCGTCTCGTTTGTCTTGGGATTAGAGAGGAATAGGGCAGGAAAAACGAAGTCTCCCGCTCAAATTTCAGGATGGTTAAGGGAGCAACTCGGGGACCACGCAGGCCCCGTGCGGGAAAACGTCGATAAGAGTCGCGCGAGCTAAACAGCCGACTCGAAAAGACCGGGCAAGTGATCGAGAGTGTGAAATCGAGAGAAAGATCGAGCTACTCGTCTACCAAGGGCTACATTCGAAGCGCAGGAGGATGGGGTTGAGCGAGGCCAGGTAAAGGGGAGCTTCAATCCTTTCACCCTAGATTTTTCGGCGTACATTTGAGAATACTAGTAGCGTATCAGCAGGGCTGCGAGTACGCGAGGGAGTTGGTAGGTTATGCCGAGTGACGCCGAGTGCTCCGTTGGAGGGGGTGGAACGCACCCCTGGCGGAGATTGCGCTACGATAGCTACGGATACACGATTTCGCGGGACGTTCGAATGCCTCTCTACAAAGTGACAGCGTGTCGGATTTCCCGTTTCAATAGGACAGTGTTGTTTGTGCACTGACAGCTCGGCCAAAGTTTCATCTCTTGATAACATCACTAAAGAATTTAAACCAGTACTTTCACCAAATTCGCCCGACTCCCATGGAAAATTGTAGTCTACCGATTTTAGTTGTCTTCATTGATCGAATCTTTGTTAGTTTGTCTTTGTAGGTGATTCATTGGTATTCCTTACCGATAAACGAGGAGTATTCTTTTGTTGGAGGAAGTAGCAATTTCTATGGGGTGTTATTAGGGCTGAAATAATGGCCGGTTGCTGCACAAGCACTTGCCGAGTTCGACGTCCAATTTCGAACCGCGTTATCGGCAACATCGAACAACAACATATAATTTGAGATTCTTAGCGAGCCCTAAGCGCGCAGTACCCCTGCAAGTGAAATCTGGAGCTCGTGATCGTAGGTCCCCTGTAAGTCGACACAGGTACATATGGGCTCTCTCTCTCGTTGAATGGACCAAATGATATAAATTATTTATAGATTTCGACACCAGTCCGGGGAAAGGGGGTCGAGCGGAGGGTGCACTTGGTTCTGGGGAGGGTGCCGGTACACCCGTGGGGGGTCCACTTGCATCGAAAACCCCTCGGGAATCCCCTCAACATATGCATTCGCACTCGACCGCCGTAAGCCCATATAAAATTGATTCCTAAGTACCTCGGATTCCTGTCTGCCTGTCTGTCTCTCGCCTCTCTTTTAACACCTACATCCGTTTGCTCCGCACACACTTATACCCTGTTGTTTGCTCGACAAGAAATATGCTTTCATTATTCCAGTTTCCGTTCCAACTTCGTGATATAGCTTTTACTGCAGACCGAGTTACAGATTCTATTCCACTGTTTCTGCACGTCGATTTTGTCTGTCATTTTCCTATTCGGTACAGACCATTGCTCCTCATACAATTCCGTCATCATTCATCTGATTAAATTATTAAAAATCGCGGTTGTAGAAATACTTGAATTCCGATTGTTTTTGAATCTTGGAGATGGAAGTAAATAATGAGAGGAGCAGTAAAGCAGAAAGAGAGAATGGTTCGAGACGACAGAACGTCAGGAGTAGCAGTCTCTAGCAAGTGGTGTGTAGCAAATTCTGAGATGGGCCCCGGCTCGTGGGCTATGCCCCCCGGGGTCCAATCTAAATCAATGGGCTTGTGGGTAATCGCATAATAATTACCGGGACCCCCTCTACCACGCATCTGTCGCTAGCCAAGGGGGTGTTGCGACCCCCAGAAGAGAGACAGCGAACACCCGATGCTACATGGAGAGTGTGTCCCAGCAGGTCCTATTGTCGCCCGGCGACGCGAAGAATTCCTCCTAGTGCCGCGCTCGACATTTGCATCCCACTCCACTCTTTCTCTCCTTGCTTTCCTACATTTTTAGTCATCCGCAACGCGCTCCACCTTCGCAGACGAAAAATCCATCCCCTCGCGACATATTTATCAGATATTGCGCGTTCAATTTTGCACATCACGTGGGATGAAAGTGTCATTTGTGCAAGTTCGAAGTAAGAAGGAAGCAAGTAGATTGGACTGAGGGTATAACAGTATGGTGGTGTTGTGTGTTCCAGTACACGGATGTTGTCGATATTTTTGCTGACTTTATGCCTCGCACTGACGAGCGGGCTTCGTGGACCTCACCATCCAAGGAGTCCAGCCTCCCATCATCACTACTCGCCACAGAAGGATGTTAAGATCACCCAGGACTCCGACCTCCTACAAGATGCGACGTAAGTCTGTCCTCCCATTCTCCGAAATCACCCTTAACAAATGGTTTTGACAAAGACGACTTTCCCGATAGAGTAATTCTAGAGTAATTTTATTGGGTGTTATTAGTCGTGTTTAATCGCCCTCGGATTTTTCGGCCAATTGCTTTAAAGCGAGCTTCGTTTACCCGAACTGGATACGGATTGGTGTCCCTGCAGCTCGCGGTGCAACAAAGATCGTATCACATTCGCGGGCAACGAGTTTAATGCGCGTCGCGCTCAGCACTCATAATAGAGATAAATTATTCTTACCGCGATTTACTCATCGGATTTCCCGTGTAATCCCATAGAATTCGCCGGGCGCAATGCCGCTCCGCCCGCGCCCGTGTATGTATAGGATAACTCATTAAATTTCCATCCTAATGAGCGATGCAAAACATTACACGTTCGCCGGGCAGTCATTGTGCAAATTGCACGTGGCGTTTTTCGCAGCCGGCCACCGGGACATAAATTATTCTTATCATAATTTACGCGCTAAATGGCTTGTGAAAATTCGCCCATTACGCGCGCGCTCTCTCTCTCTCTCACTCTCCGGCCGCTTATACATAGCGGAGCGGGGCCCGATTAGATTTGCATTATTATGATCAGCGTCATAGAATTTCACATTTATTGCGCAAACCGTGCGTGACACTTTTTGCCCGCTTGTGCGAATTATTCTTATTACAGGCGGCTATTTATCGGGCTACCAGCCACCGCCTTCCACTCCCGCGAAATTTCACGCTCCCGGGAGCGTTGCTAGTTCGATTCATTAATTCTCGATATAATGCCTGACTTCGATATGAACGCTTATTGACAGCCCCTGCGATACTTGAAATGCTTTTCTGATCGCTCGATAGTTTACATGATTTTAAGTCAAACTAAATGAATAAGATGATCGGCTGTAGTGTTGTTCTGCAAGCTTTCTGTATAATATATGAGACTGTTTTAATAACGCAAAGAAATGTAATGGTATCATTACAGTCACTTGAAAGAGGATATGGGACCGATGGCTGACCAACTCGATTTCTCGAAGATGACCGAGCAGGAGATCGAATTCTATTATTTCAAGTGCGTTTCCTTCCAAATGTATAGATAAGGCTGCAGATATTCAACTTTGAAAAGTAACAATCGGTGTATCAATTGCTAATTGCAGAGTACACGACCATGACAATAATACGAAACTAGACGGGCTAGAACTTTTGAACGCGCTACAGCATACGTTGCATGACAATATGCGCGCCGAAGCAGAGCAAGACGAGAATCAAGAGCACCCGAAAGACCCTAAGGACCAGTACGACCTGTCGTGGATTGTGGGTATGTGGAAATTTGAGATAGACCTTTTACCATATCTATTTTTCGATCAACTTACATGTTGAGAATCGTGTTTTCGACATATTTAATACCTCACAGTATTATGTCCATTCCTATAACTTCTTCTAACAGTTAACTTCTATTGACTAATTGATAAGGAGATTGTCATGTATTGCTTTTAAAGAATTAATAGACCGGGTACTGGAGGAGGATGACTTGGACCATGACGGCTATCTCGGCTACGTCGAGTACGTGTTGGGCCGGCAACGAGATCATATCGCAATGTCGAGAAGGGGCGCTAGTAAATTAAAGGTGAAAAAGTAATCTTCCCCGCTCGTTGTTCGTGGGTACCTCACTAACAAAGTGTCTTAAGGAAAATGTTCGATGATATTTTCGTGTAACTCTGTACTTTTGTATATAATTGACTGATCCGGAGGCAGCCGTGAATTTAATGATGTGACTAACACTTCCCCGGCCAATTAAAAAACGACAGTTTTGTTCGAGAGCTTGTTGAGTCAACTGATGCAGACTGGTAGAGTGAATTATTTTATTAAAAACGCTACAAAGTTACTCGCAACTCATAATCTCTTAGTTCGTGTGCGATAACATTAATATTCAGTTGATGGCGATCTAATTAAAGCATTATGTGGTACACTTGAAGACAGGAAGATCCTAACATAGATCTTCATCAGAAACTGGGTCTCATATTGAAATTATCGTTGTGTTGAACTTATTCTTGTCGTTTATGCACACTTGAAGTCTTTATCCATAAGAATACCATATCATTCTGATAAAGGTACTCTATTTCGAGGACATTTACACATCTTTCGTATGTTCTCTCTTTTTATACAATGAGAACAAACCTAACTATCATCGCCTTTTCTGGTGCACTCGTGACATGTACAAATCTCTCTTCTTCAAACTAGAATTGATTTTATTCCAACTGAAAATCGACAGGGATCTCGTCTACGCTATGTTCGATAAAATATATATTTGTGAAATCGACAAGTCTCGATGTGAATTGTAAAGGAGTGTGACAATAAAAAGTCAGGAGTGATCTGATAACAAATGTATGTGTGTAAGTAACGATGTTGTGACGAATGAACGAATAAGTCGTGGAATGTTGACTTCGACTATTTGTTGGTTTATTTATCATTAAAAATATAAAATCAGTCCAGTACGCACAGAGGATTTTCGGTGACTAAGATACACTTCTCCCAGAGGTCCTTCGTAATTTGTATCTGTAAAACGTAGGAAATAGTATCCATGTTTCTTTTAAGCAGGACTTTTAGTTCATTCTGGCTTACCTTGTCATCCTCCCTCTCGATCGGCAAGTCTTCTACCCGAATATACTCTGGATATCGTAGTATCAGTTCTTTAACCGCGGATACGGACGCCCCGCCAAGTTCCAAGAATTGGGGTTCGTACTCATGATACTCTTTGGAGTTCTCCGTCGAGTAGTAAATCCTGTGTGTGTCGTCTTCCTCCACCAATCTAAGAAACAAATTTCCTCAAAATACGCCTTACGAGATGCTTTGTTTTCATTCGGTACAAGTTTACCTTATGGTGTGCGACCTAAGCAACCGTATCTTTGTGTCGGGTTCTATCTCCACGCGGTTCTGCACGATCCCGTTGCCAGTCATTTGCTCGCCGTCTTCGAGCACGGAGCACTCTTTCTCTCCATCAGTAAGAATCGGCGGCAGAAAATCATGCATCTGTTGCTGCGCCATGCAATCTGCAGCTTTGTCGATATCTATATGATCTATTATCTTAGAGAACAAGTTTTTCACGTGCTCCTTGAATGCCGTTTTCAAGTAACTCGAATTTTCCGAGTGCACAAAGCCACACTGCCTCAAGTAACCTATGGGCAAACCCTCGCGGAATTCAACGTCCGAGTCGATGGCAGTTTGCAAAGCTTGCGGCACCAATTTCTCGAGAAAATCGCCCCAACTGTTTCTCTGGTAGACACTCAGTGTTATGTGGAGACTGTGCGTATCGTCGATCGTCTCTCCTTGGTGAATGGTGCCTCGAGGGAAGTATAGGAGGTCTCCGGCGCTCACCACCGTGTCCAAAATTGGCTCGCCGATCTCGGACTGATCGAAATTCTTTGACGAAAACCTTGATAGGTACTCGTTCTCGGTGCGTGGTTTATAGAGCCTCCAGCGTTTCTTACCCTCGATTTGTAGTATAAATGCTTCGATGTCGTCGTAGTGGGGTGCGAAGCCCTGGCTGTCGGGCGGTGTTAAATAAGAGTTGGCACCAACAAAGCAGCCGAAGAACTCTTGCAGGGTTGCTATAAATATTGCCATATTTTTTTGTCAAAGCTCTGAAGAGCTTAGGAGTGAAGATTTCATACGTAGTAAATAACATTAATAATTACCATTTAGAGTGTGGAGCTTCGGTATATATGTTTGTGGATTCAGCATTCTCACAGAACATCCATTCAGATAATAATCCCAAACAACACTTGGCAGGGCACGGCCAGGTGGATTATGTGTTTCTCGCACTCCATTTGAGAATGATGTGATATCAATATTCTTGGTGAATGCGATATGCGATTCACGGAGTAACTTATCTAACAATTGTGTAGACATTAAAAATTTGAAGTAGCTGGGTCTTCCCCTCTTGATATGCACCGGTGTTTTTTCCCAGTTTTGCCTTTGAACAAATGAATTGCAATAGAATTATAAATTGCAGGAGACCAATTATTAATGAATAATAATGATGGTATATGCTTACTGGAAGAAGTCATCAACTTGCAGAGGATGTATCAACCATTGGAACATGTTGCGGCTGGTGTCCAATGGATTTTCACCTTCATTACCATTGGAAACCTGACTATCTAAGGGAGAAACCAGCACAGTTGCTGCATTGGAAGTAGTAGCAACTTGTTTCTGTTTCTTTTCAGACTTTTGCTTCTTTGAGGCAATATGTTTTACTGGGATTACGTTAACTTTGCTTTTAGTCACAGGATTATTATTATTATTGATTGTCTCAACAGGCAAGCTAGTGCTTGGCAAATTGTTGTTTTGTTGAATCTGCGTTGTTGCAGAACTTGCCTTTCGGTTCACCTGCTTCTTAATTTTCTTCTTCTTAATAGCAATAGATGCAGGAGCTTTCTTGAATATTATGTTCTTCTTCATGATCTGTATACCAGTTGCCACTGACACTTTGTTAGGTTTAGAATTACTCTTCTTGTCAGTGGTAAATTTCACTACTGGCACTATGTTACTTTGTTGCACCGGCGTCTTCGCTACTGGCACATGTTTGTTTTTCAGTTTCTTTGGATTCGTTGGAGTCTTTTGACCCTTTCGTTTATGTGCGTACACAGCGAACGCCGATACAGGTCCAGCGCCGTCCATTTTCGAGTATTTTCGGAGAAATTAAATGATGGAAACTGGATATGACGCCGAATCTTACGATCAGTCAGAGAAATCTTACAAAATAAGGTAGACTTTTCAGTCGCCGATGCTTAGAAATAGGTTATCGTTAAAGAGTATATAAAGATCTATATTGTCCACAAACTTTAGTGGCATCAGAATCACAATGTCACATACCTATCACGACAGGCAATATAATATTTATTGTACACACTTAAATCGGATCGTTTAAAATATAATGAATACTCGGAAAGTAACAGAGCTGGTCGCATGAAGGTTATACAGTATGTGTCCTGAGATCTTTATTTAGTTATCACTTTTGGAGGTCAACGACTCCGCGCGATGAAAGTATATGTCGGAGTATTTCACGTGGAAGGCTTGTTTCTGGTCGTTGGAGAATAATTTGCCGACTGCTCGCACATTTATATGTTTGTATTTTGATCGGAGCACGTGGGCATGATGGTCCCCACTCGGGCAGGTATGGAATCGAGAGGCCACGTTATCGACTTGTGGCAGTGGAAAGCAGCAGAGGTCGCCACAGACCTTTTCCCGGTTTACCGGCGAAGACTAGAGAGCGCGTCAGTTGCGGCGAGAACGGTCACGTGATATGAGTGTCCATTGTGAATCTTCTGTGATATTTACAACCGGTTATTCACACCGACGTGTCAAGGGTTTTGCATATTTTACTGAAAGAACCGGCCAACCAATACGATCGGAGTACTGCCCGCGATGATAGCTGGTCGGGAATTGAAGAAGTGTGCCCTATGCTAAGTATCAAGTCGAAACTCCTGCCGGCCGGTTTTATTTCCATCGACCGCACCAATGCACTGTTGTTCGCATGGTGCGAGAGGCCGATTAAAATTAACAGAAAATCCTCGAGTATGTACAGAGAAGGGCTCTGATTACTTTTACAAAGTGTACAGATCAGTGAAAGTGATCGCAAACTACTTTCTCCGTGCGCCGACTGGGAAGACAAGTACAAGGCAACTTGTCTTTTTACAGATATTTGACGCGCAAAGTAACTAGTAGAATAATCATGTCGAATGTATGGAACAAGGAGCACTACCGACTCCAGCAGGAAGCGTTTGTCTCGAATCACGGGGGCACCACATCGCGGGAGGTGATATACGCGCTGTTACCAAATGTCTGCAGCATCCTCCTCACAACAACGACACTCGGCCTGATAAGCAAACACCTCCACAATAACGTCAGAGTCCTAATAGAATTTATTCTAATTGTAATCCCGTGCATACTATGTTGCACTGTCCTCTCCGAACATGTGATTGTCGTCTGTTTATCAATGATGCTCGTTTCCCTTGTAAATATCGCGCTAATGGGCAGTAGACTGCAAGCCTTCTCGAATAACGACGTGAAACCTGTTCAGGGTAAACGGCCTTTCATCACCAATTTCCGAGCACTAACCAATATCGTTACTGGTGTCTGCATATTGGCAATCGACTTTCGCATATTTCCCCGGAAAAACGCGAAAACCGAGGTCTTCGGCTATAGTCTCATGGACACGGGAGTAGGATTGTTCGTGCTAGCGAATGCTCTGGTTGCCCCAGAAGCTCGGGACTTTGGTTATCGCGCGAAAGGCACCTTTTTCTATACTTTAGTTAAGAACATGAAGCAGGCCACTAAGAGCAGTATACCCCTTCTGTTATTGGGCTTTGGTAGGTCCATAGCGATTGAGTTCACTGGATACCAGAAGCATGTCACTGAGTATGGTATACATTGGAACTTCTTTATAACTCTGGCCTTTGTTAGATTGTTCACGAGCTCAATCACTAGTACTATCAACTCAAAGTACTCTTTACTATCTGGTATATGGATCTTGGCAATGCATGAGTATATTTTGAGCACAAAAGGCTTGAAGGAGTGGGTGTTGAGCAATGAAGCTAGAGATGATTTTGTCTCTGCTAATAGGGAAGGTGTTGTTTCAGTACCAGGATATGTCGGCCTGTATCTAATTGGTGTAGCAATTGGCAGATTAATCCACTCCACATATGTCCATTTAAATAGGCCCTATGCAGTTCAGTCTAAGCACAAAAGCTTTCACATGGAAATCTATGGATACAAGCTAGATGCTAGTTACAATGAGTCTATGGTACTTTGTGTGAAACTTTCATTGATAGCAGCACAGACTTGTGCAGCGACTTTGTTCTGTGATGCATACTTCAGGGTGTCCAGGCGACTGGCAAATGCAGGATATTGCATGTGGATACTTACACTAGGAGTAATGATGCTGACACTTTTGTTACTTGTGGAAATAGTGATCGACATGTTAGCTTGTGCCAGCACACCACCAGAAAAAGGGAATGAATACAGGTATGGCAGGTACCTGAGAGCAGTTCCAAAGATTAAACGTGAGAAGGTAGAAACTGATGAGACCAAAGTGCAAACAATCACAAGAACACTTGAAATTTTTGAGGCTGTGAACTATAACGGACTATTTTTCTTCCTCCTCTCAAATCTGCTGACTGGTAGTGTGAACATGGCAATATTAACTCTGTATGTGAAAGAGCTCAAAGCATTACAAATCTTGATTGGTTACATGGCCGTGACAATCATATCCGCACTCTTACTCTACAAAAGTAAGATCCAGATAAAGTTGTAAGTTGTGTGACTCTTTATACAAGTGATGCGTCGTTTGTGTTTACTGTGTTTAGTATTAGCTTTTATATAAAGACACTAGAGTGGTCTGAGTATTACAACATCACCAGTCGAGTGAGAGAGAGTGTACCCTCTTAGTTTATTCCTCTTTTCTTACCAAACAATGAACACATGTATATGTATGTACATTAGTATAAAAATAAGTGGGAGACTTCATTCGGTAACAATTCGATACTATTTATAAGAGAAAATTGTAACTATAATATACGTTGATCCATTTCCTATTAAATTCATTGTTGAAATAGTTCCTCCTAAGAATTCGTCATAATTCGTCTTTGGGTTTAGAATCCACTTTCTGTTGCGTCTTTCCTGACTCCTTTCTTTGGGCTACTTCCATTTGATCATGCTTGTTTAATGATGTATCACTTTGCAATTCCAAGTTCTTTTGTGGTTTTCCCGTATTGATGAATTCTTTAAACGCGTTGTGATTCTTGACATGATTGCGCGCTAGCGAGACAATCCTCAGGAATTCCTCGACATCGAAACTGTAGTTCGTGAACTTGGCGTGGGCTCCTCCATCAGGATGGGTACCCTGTGTCCGTATATCAAGGTTGTTAGGATTAACAATTACAGGATAATATACAAGGTACATGGTCGGAATGACTTACAGGATCTTGTTGCACTAATTTCGATGTGTCTTCCCAAGTAAAGTATTTAACCCCGCGTAATCGCGCGAGATCTCTATAGCAGAACGGATCTTCACAGTTGTATCTGCAACACAGTAAGCCCACAGTTGTGATACAATTGTTGAAAGCTGAATACTTATTAGGATTCGAAAGTTCTTTACATCTCAAACACAGCTGCCCAATCGGGTAGGAACATGAGATGCGTTAATCCTGCACCATGTATTCCGATGAAAATATCCGAATTTCGTGTGATCTCGAGTTGTTTCTTAAATGGAACCTTCTTATTGTAAACCACCTGTAAGTCAGATAATGTGCTAGTGATTTATTGATATTATTTCAGTCAGAGTTTCTTTTGCGTGATGTTCAGACCTTTCGGACTTTGTATTCAGGATTCTCCTTTAGAGCATCCATCAAAGCGTCTTCGTTCAAAATCTTCCTATATTGTGTATCGCGACTTAATAGCGTAACTCTAATCTTTTGGTTCTTTCTCTCACGAAGGGGGATATGCAGTCTGTGTGAGACGTGATCACCAAAGGCCTTAAACAGTCCGCTCTTCTCACAGCCATATATCTGTAAGTGTAAACAACAGGTATTAGCTGGAATTCAACTCTTAAGCGTTAGAAACAAGAGTCGTGAAGAGTACCAGAGGTGTATTGTAATAGAGACCGAAAATCATGCGCGGCAGTAACGGGAAGACGAGATTCTTGAAGCAGACCGTCTGTCCACGGAACGTTTTCAGATCCCAGAGTGGGTTTCGCGTGAAAGCCTCGAAGGTATCTTGAAAGGCTGATCGGTAGCTGAAAGTAAGAGCGGTCAGTGTCGGTATCGGTGTATCTAGTAACCCATGTGCTTCCTTTTGCACCGGTGCCAATTACCTGTAGCTTTCCCAGATCATTACGTGCGTATCCGTACTGAAGGTGGCGGGGTGCGAGAGGTTCACGTGCAACGACGCGTACAGATTAAAAAAATCGCAAAAATGATGATACATATTTACTACTGAAACAGAGTAACTCTAGCAAATCAATCGAAACTGTAGGTGCACGTTCTTCTGATAGAACTGACACCCGATTCATTAATATCAGACTTACTGGCATCGATTTTCATGATGTACGTGGGCTTCTCGATGACGATGTCACAGTCACCCTCGACGATCGGCCGCCGCGGTAACTTTCGAAAATTTCGTAACTCTGGCCCCCATGATTGTAGCGGACTGATATGGTCCGCATTTTCTTGCAGTCTTTTTTCATTGAGCCTGCACTCAGGAGAGAGTAGTACGGTACTTTCGAATTGCAGGTAAGATGTAAATTAAACGGCTGCTCGATGGAGATTGTGTTGCTTACGTGCAATAGCCGCCGATTTGGCCCTCCTTGAGGACATCCATTTTGTACCTTATCGGATCCTTCCTGCGCGCAAGGTCCGTGAAATTTACCATAATGTTCCTCGCTCGGCAAAACCTCATGTGTTCCGAACACTCGAGGGACGAGTCATCCTTCGTTCAACAAACAGATTCGCTTTCCTTATCCCGTTCCATTCAATATGCATCGCTTCGAATCATTATAAAGACCTACCAGGAACAGCGGCTCGCACAGAACAGACATTTCTTTCCGTTGATCTCGCACGTACCCGAAGTCGCCTTCGGTGTAGAAGGTGTCGAGTTGTGCTTTCTTGGTCGTTACCCATCCCTTGTGATCCCCCGGGCAATGTGGAATTGAAAACGAATTCTCCGCCTTGCACTCTAGCTCGTAACCCCAGCAGGCTTTCGAATCAAGACTATCCTAGGGAGAGAGACAATTAATTTTCTTAAACTCGATATCTTTAATTTACACATATTAGAATATCAATTTACCTTGTATGGACAAGCGGGATTCTTGCGGCATTCTTCGGCGAGCGTGGGAAAGGAGTTGAAGTAGTATTTGAGGTGATCAGCCGGCAGATTAATCTCGGTGTAATTGCCGCAAGTAGCACTGACCGCCAACAGGATGAGCAGTGACAGCGAATGTCGCGCGACGAAGGTCCTACCGGTCATGGTCACCCGTTGAATCGTGCGGAGAGCTTTCGGCTCGCTTGTACCGCACGGCAGTAACGGTATGAATGAGCCAGGCAAACCACCTGTATAGGTGGTGGGTGTATGACCTCACCTATATACCCTACTTACTCCACGCTTCACGGCCACGCTAGGCCTCTCACCCACACACTCGCGGCCGCACTATCCCCTTAAAAGAAGAAAGGACTACTCGGATATATCATCCTTCGTAGAAACGCGCGTGGAGTCGACTATCCTTGAAAATCTCTTCGCGCAACGAATACTTATGGGGGTATCCCCTCTCCGGGGTTTATTTTTAAAAGCCGCCGGCATTCACTCTCCCTCTCTCTCCCCCCACCCCTCCCCATCGATAACACGTGTCAGGACGAACGGCATAACAGAAATCACAGACAATCTTCGATACCTACTCACCTGACTCTTTCTCAAGTATGAGCGAAAATTATTCTCTTTCACTTTACACCAAGGAAATCCGATATTTTTCAGCTTGACGAGGTTTCTTGGGAAACTTCGACAGCCCACAACATGGCCGACCCCATGTTTGTAACACGAAGATGAATTTCTGCAGGTCCACCTTCAACACCGAGTGAATAAACTGGGTTGATCGGACACTGTATCGAACACTGGTGCGGACATGATTGGAGAAATGGTAGAATTTGCAAAGATCGCCGATAATCCTGGAGCCGGCGGCGGACATGTTGTAAACAGAGAGTTGAGTAAGTTTGGTGAGTAAAGAATCATCATATTATCAACTGCAGGCGGAGTCAGTAACTAACTCGTGGCACCAGGACCACTGACAGATGGTATTCGCCTGTCGAACCAGTGGCGGGTACTGGCAGCACAAGTAATTTCCTTGAACGAATCCAAGTTATCGGTGATCGGTAGGATTGAGTCCAGGAGTAGAAACCGAGTTCGGAATACAGAGGGCTTTTCTCCCTTGTTACTGCAGCCGAGAAAATTGAGCGGCAGGTTTTTGAAACTATACGTCAAAAGTAGATATCATAACAAATAATCGCTCGGTTCAATTGGATCATTGGCTAGCAATACATCAATACTGTAGATACGCGATTGCGTGGGAAGGGGATGCCTGAGAACCGGAAGAACATTGGTTTTCTTGTTAATCGGGGATCTGCATAAAGTAAAAGAGAGAACTGAGTAGGGATCGATGGCCAGTGGGATAAATGGGAGGGACGCGGTCCATAAGGGATCATCCTGGGCGGACGAGGACTATTGTCTAACGTCAGCCGGAGAGTGATGGCTTCCGTTATTCGCCATGTCCTTACGTAAAATAACTGCAGTCCTGACTCCCGATAAGCCCTCTCGCGGTTACGGGACGCACCTTATGCTAATTCGAGGCGCGCAGGACACGTCAAAAACGGTTTGTACGTATACGGGAATAGAGCTAAGGGAGTTCGATCCTCCGTCGTCAGCCGAGGCGTGGTCTCTCCATCCCGGCTGATTCTATCTCGGCGGTTTATACGATTTTGCTGGTCCGCGACGCTCGAGCGAGAAAGAGAGATTCGCATCTAAGGGCTTGCAGGTTTCGCTGCGGGTTAAAACGCGCGGCAAGAGAGTCCCACACTCGGTTAGGCATGAGTCCTTACGTAATCTGGAAGACGCGGATTGCCGTTGCCGTGACTGCTGCCGCGCGGCGACTCTCATTCCTCTCGCGCAGGTGTCCCTCTCTCGGCACTCGACGAGAAATCCTTTCCGCGCAATTAAAGTCCGCGTTTGGAACAGGTTTCATTGTGCCGGCAACAAAAGGCGCACGTACTAAACCTGCGGGAGCCACTCATTTAATACATTATCCCTTTCCAATATCTGCGCCTCGCGCACTCGCATCGAGCGCTATTGGGACGCCGCCGCCGCGACGGTAGTCTCTGTGGGAACGTGGTACACTTGGCGGAAGCAAGTGCTCTCTTCTCCGCTGACGTGTTGCAAGACCTATACGATCTTAATGCCACGTGCACTCGCTCGATCGGACGTCGTTTATTAAGACCACCGTGCAAGGGGTGTTCGATATGCTTATCGCGAAATTAGAGATACGTAGGTATCAATCACCATCGACTCCCCACGATTCCATTAAAGCATGACTGAGCAGACAGATCGGTGGGTTGCGTGCCGGCCGCGGAACCAGTGTATCCCGGAATCTGTATTTATCCTGTTCACATTGGTATTATCGTGGCGGCCGCGGGCCAATCACGATCATCCACAAATCAATGCTAATCGATGCAAGGGGATCGAGGGATATCGAGAGCACGAGAGACAATAGCAGCACATAGGTACCTCCGGCGTCAACCTGCCGTCGCGTGACCCGGAAACAGATCTCGTCGGACAAGCTTCTATAGTCGCATACAGGCTCTGACTTCTATGTACATACACCAGGTATGGGGACACTGGTCAGCCTGGGCATGGATTGCCGCGAATAGATGGAGGCAATGATCTACATCGATCACGATCACATCACCCTTCCTCGGAGCCCGCCATCAGCCGGACTAGAACGGTATCTCTATCGTATTCAAATCAATCTAACCGCGGTCATATTTCCGCTTGATAATCCACCCTTTCCGCCGCGACGCCGCGACGCCACTCATAACCGGTAGCCGACGCTTTTAATAACTGATTGTGCGAGACTTAGGAATTGCCATACTTACGACACTCTCAGCGATTGATTATTTCTAAAGCGAGTGGAGAAAAAGTGGGAAATAGATTGGGATCAACATCATCGACGCCGCGTGTCGTAAACTCGCATTGTGGAAGCTTTAATGCGTCCGAGGGGACACATGGGACTGTCGAGGCTGTGGGCCGACAATGACGAAGGCAATAGGAGACAAGCCCGGGTGACTCGGCGGCGCTGTTGCGCAACGATTGATAAGTGAGCTTTCGGATTCCCGTGGAAATGTAACACGCAACGTGTAATACAAGCGCGTGACATCGGCTATAACGCGGATTGTCCCGACTCCGTGGCGCCACGTGTCACAGGCCGACGCGGGTTTGGCCGGCCTACGCGAAATTCAGCACTATAATGTGCTCTCTCCTCTCATAGAGCTCGCCGTCGCGTCGTGCGGGACTCTCTGCCCCGAGAGAAAATCGTGGGGGCGGCGCGTCACCCAGCTTGCAATTGCAGCGGCTCTGCCGCCTTGCGAAACCAGACCGCGGGCTTCACCCACGCGGCCGACCGAGGGTCCGAGAGCCGGCATCAATTTCCCCCGATCGCTTTCATTAATTCCTTATCAAGACAAAAGCGAGAGAGACTTTCGGCGAGCGGCGCGCATCGGCGCTGCCGTAAGACTGGATTCGAGGCTGAAGCCGCTCGCTGCAAAGCGGCCGCGAAAGCTGGAAACGCGCGAGCGCATATGATTATTCATAAGAGGGCAAGGTAACCGGGGATGATTTATCGCCGTTTATAATTAGCGAAATTCAGACTCGGCCGCCGAGAGTCCTCGAAACCGGTGTTCCCGCGCGAGCGGGAGAGCGTGGAGGGGCGAACCAGCGGCGAAAGAAACTCCGTCAGACACTAGCTGCTCGTTAGTGACGCCGGACTAATCGCTTAATTAATAGATGATAAATGTTTGCAATTCCCGCCGGTTCGCCCGCGGACCTGCGCACGCAGCTCGTTACCCGGGTCAATTAATTACAGAGCGAGCAACCGATTCGATGCTTGGCCCTGGACGTCGAGAGTCCTGCGCAAGCTGCGCACTCCGGTGACACCGTCTGTGTGTGTACTTGTGGCGAGGATTCGAGGTCCTCCTCGAATTTTCTTGGCGGTTCCGACTGATTTATCCTGACGTATCGGTGGGGCGAGAGTGTTACGGGATTCCTGATGCCTGCTCGAAGAAGGAGGACCCGTGAAACTTAAAATATCGCATGGGGGTAGGTGAAGTGGGTTTAAGGTTTCCGTGGAATGCGCAAGGATCGTTAAATTGGGGGCCCACTGGTTTCGCAAGCGCGGTGCAGCCCGTTTCGAATATCCCTCATTGGAATCATGGGAATATTAGTTACTCGAAGCGAGTGGAGTGACCCTCATAGAAAGTGGTCATCCTGTTCGAGGCGATAGCAGTTTGTCACGACGAGGCAATCGTCCCCCGTGATTATCCGCCGCTCTGAAAGACATTATTCAGGCCACCTCGGCCGATTGAGATCGACACGAATGTTCGACTCGAGCGTCCACTTCTGCCGTGCTGGACCTAGGAGATGCCGGTATCTACTATGGGGCCCCAGTGTTTTTGCCACGAGCGACAACTTGTCTGGTGGTGTTCACGATTCGACCTGGAGCGCGACCTCGCCGCCGTAAATTTCGCGTCCCGCCGCTTGTCACCGGGTTCGGCTTTTCACGAGCGCGCACCATGACGCATATTCGCGCGCACGATACTAAGCCATGTGTGACGACGGTGTACGGCGTGCGTTGTAGGTCTGTAGGAGGAGACGCGTACGTGTATGGAGACGCGCTGGCATAGCTCGGCCCCCTGTTAAAAGGAGCGCCTGGCAGTGCGCGTCCGATGTAACGCCTTTCAGGGATTTAACGCGCGCCAGCCGTTTCGCGCGGCCAGAGAGTATTTCCTGGGAAGATAAGCCCGGCCTGACGCCCGGTGATAGTACACGGGATAGCCGGTGATAAAACAGGAAGTTAACGTCGCGAATAAGTCTCGGCTGTATTAGACGATCACGATAGCGGCGACAGGCCATTACGAGTCAAAAGTCGCCTTAACGTCTCTATAGGGATCCTATTAGGCTGCCTTGTGCCAACGGAGAATCGTCGTAATCAATTTACTGCCGAACCCCCGGGATATGTCCGCGCGACCACGAGAGGCCTCCGCGCGATATTTTTCACCGGCACGCCACTTGCTTCAGATAACCCCAACTCGAGGAGATGAAGGAGAGCTGCTTATGGGCAGGACAGCTTTTACACCGGGATCGCCCTTCCACCGTAGGGTCCGCGCTATTCCGCATACGTTCCCCGTTCGACGGCCATCGAGGAAAATCCGCACAATGTGCTCGTATATCTCCCGGCTTCGGGGACCGGCGGAAATTTCTCCGGCTTGTGGCCGCGCTTATCCCCCGACACAATTATTTTATCTGGGCTTTCCTTCCATTGGAGCACGCGCCCGCGCGCGCTGTTGTGTGTACGGTACCAGGGAACGTGATGAGGTGCTCTCCGCGGCTCGCTATCCCCGGCTGGATAGGAGCTAGGTAGAGGCGCGCAATCACAGCTGCTGATACCATATGCAAGGAATAGGAATGGTGCAGGTGCGGTGCGAGCCCGAGCAAACAGTACGCATATCCTGCACGAGAAGGAGAATTCGCCCGCTCCCTCTCTCCTTCCTTCCACCTTTCTCTCGCGGCGAGGACTGGCGCGCGCGCAGAAAACCGATTCGCACACTTCTCGCGTTTCCATAAAGAGACGAAGAAAGTGGCATGCATTCCTGGTGCCGTGTGGTCTGCACGGCCGAGGGAAAGAGCGGTGTGTGTCGCAAGTGTGTGCATACGCGGCACCGAGCGCGCGCAGCCGAGCGAGGGAGAAGGAGAGAAATCGTGCGAAAAGAAACGGAAGGACACACCTGCGCTGGCCGTATCGGCGAGAGTGGGTGTCGCGCAATTGCAAATGTCACTGGGGTGTATCCTTCGACGGCGTATCCCCTTTGCTAGAGCGCGTGCTCGCGCACCGCTCATCACACTTCCAGAGATACGAGTTGCGTCCAAGTGCACTCGTGTCCACGCTCGATGCGCGAGTAATAAACTCCCGCGATATGGCCTTATAATTGTCTGATAATTCAGGGGAATTCTTTCGGTACGCGCACATACTGCCTACCCAAAATCTCTCCCTCTCTCTCCGATCCTTTTTTCGCTCGCTCGTCGCGCACCGTGCGCGAAAGAGGGTTTCGAGTGTAGGAGCGGAATCGAGATGCCCGTTTGTCCATGGGGGTTACCGCTCGAGAAATCGGTGGCTCAGCGGGTCGCCCGGTACATTCCGGCGGGGAGCCGGGGGGGCCCGGGCGGATTGGGGGCCCCGACATCGAAAACAATTCGAGCGCGGCGAAAAGTGCTCGCGCGCCCGGAGTAGTCCCCGTGCACCAAGTGCCCCCGTTATCGGGGCAGATCGAGAGAACAAGGGCGGCCCGGGCCATAATCGTGGATCAACTTCTGCCGCGCTGGGCCACTTGGTACATCAGCGCGCGCGCGGCCGCTCCGGGGGAACACACGCTCCGCGCGGCTCTATCTCCCTACTCCGGCTGCGCCCGCTGTCTTTTTCGCTGACAGCCGACAATACCTTCCCCAAAGAAAACAGGCACAATCATTCTTCCGATAACTGCATGCTCGCCTTTTTGTTTAGAGGCCGAGGAATGCCGGCCGGCTTGTCAGTCACCGGCGAAATTGTACCATTGGTCCTGGAGCGCACCGGAATAGGAAGGACGCGGAGCGGCAGGAGTGTGGACTGTTTCGGCGGGCTGTTGTGCCAGGCGCCTATTGTCGAGGCTATTGGAAAGTGTCACGGATAATTAGGCGGGTCGTGTTTGACCGCGCTATCTTAAGTATCATCCTCCGCGCGGATAAGTGTGCATTTGATGTTGGCTTTAATGGCCATCGGGACATAGGGATTATATCGCTTAATTAGCTCTGCCCTGCGCCTCTATCTCCTTTATGAAATCGTTAAGCGGCGGCCGCGCGCTGCATCTGCGCACTCCCTCGCTCGTTCGCTACCGCGCGCTCGCGCTCGCGCGCGTGCTTCTTATCGGATGTTTTAAGCCACCGCGTCTCTGTCCCGCGTTATCTCCCGGCGACTGTTACTCAGTTAACTACTCGTGTATATATATACCGGCCTCCTACTTATACACACACCCACCCGGTGGCTTGGGTCCACGCCGCAGCGCAGCCACCTTCGGAGCGAGCTCGGTCCAGTCGTGCAGAGCGAGGATGCTCTTAACCCTAACGGTATCCCCTAGAGAGTAATTGACTGTCCGACTATCCGGAAAGTGTGCGCATTCGAAATCGTGCGTTCTAATGATCGCCCGGCACGATATACCCTCAGCTACCCCCAGATCTTTCGTCGGGAAACTTTATCCTCGGCGAGCCGATGCCGATGGCCACGCGGAGTCTCTTCGCATCGAGAAGTCACTTTCAAATCGACGATGGGCCCGGCAAACTCCTAACTCCTCCGCCGACTGCCACGGCCAAGCCCGTCCACTTCTTATCTGCGCCTGCCAATCCTCAATTTGCGTAATCGGAGAGCGAGAAAGTGCGAAGAAGTGAACGCTGTCATCGGGTGTACTCTCGCGCAGCCTTGATATTTCGCCCGCTCTCGACAGAGCCTGCCACGGCGGAGAGTCGCTCAGAGGCAGAGTGCGCTCTCGGGGATGACCAAGCTGAATTTCCGCGTGAGCACGCGATCCAGTGCCACGCTGTGCCCGACTGGATCCTCTCGGGCGCGCGGGCGCCCTCGCTCGATTGAGAGTCCCATTGTTGCGAATGCCGTGACAAATTTCGAATGCGCCGATCCTGTCATCACCGCTCAATCAAACGGCCTCGCCATGTAACACGAGCCCACGTACGGGACTAGCGGGTGATCGATCGCCTACCGGCGAATCGGGGGATCCAGGAATACGAGGCCGATAAACAGGCCGGTAATGACGGACGCAAATAAGCCTCTGCTACGTGGAGGAGGAGCAATCCTCTCGGTCTCTTTCTCCGCCATTCGACTGGGATCCTCGCTCTCTGCGGGCTAATCCCAGCGTGATCCAAGAAGAGCAGCTCGAGTGAGGAAAGGAGAGTGGGAGAGAGAGAGAGAGAGAGAGACTAGTGCGGCAGAGGGTACCGAGCGTGGCAGCAGCTCTACACGCGGGTGTAGATCCTTTCTGGCAAGTCTATGAATCACATAGGCGTAAGAAAGGAAGAAGCGACCGGAGAGAGAGAGAGGGGCGGTGGGGTTGGTACGAGGGGAATGCATATGCGCGAGGAAGAGGGACACGGGAGACACGGAGGTCGGTGCACCAAGCTGCAGCCAAGCGCCGAAGGAGAGACAGTGCCCGGCAACCCGAGCAAACCGGGGTGGTCCCAGCTTCACCGTTGACTAACTGCGACACGACAGGCTGCCATAGCCGCTTAAACTCGTCGAGGGTTCGATTGCATTCGACGGGGAACAAATTAATGTTTGCTCGCCGCGATCTGGGTCGCGCACTCTCCTGCTCGGGCCAGGCCAGGCCTCCTTGCTCACGGAACTCCGAAATATCCGAGTTGTCGCGCGTTCCGCCGCGCCGGCAGACGACCGAGCCGACGAAACAAAATACGTCCGGCGATGAGGAGGCGACGCGCGCGAGCGTCCGGGCTGGACAGGTTCTGCCACGAGGTCCTGCACTCCTGCGCCGGAATACTCCTCCAGTGGCAGGTGGTGTCACTCCTCACCATCACCACCCTTCCAGACTCGATTGCTCTTGGTCCAGTGGGCAGGTTTCTCTCCGGCGGACTGCACTCCGCCGCCGGAGAAAGACGCAGACTTTCGGTCGAGAAAGCAACCGCGTCGGATTAGAAAGTTGAATTTACAGCCGATTATCAGCCGGACTAATGCAATCGGCATTCGAGACCGTTCATTGTCCTCGAAAGCATCCTGCGCGGGAATTGCGCAACCCGGCGCGCGTTACATCAGCCCGCCAGGATTAATTGGCGCAATTTGTTTCGTCCAGTTTAATGTATGTCGGGAGTAATCACTGTCATTTGTTCCTTTCCCGGGCACAACAGCCGCGCCCGAATTCGTCCTCCCGGGGCTCGCTCGCTCGCACGTACTACCTCATAGGCCATAGACGTACGGCCACACATACATACCGTGCGCGGGGGATCGATCGACGCGTCGATCTCGGGAGAGTGCATTCGCCGGAGTGTAGGAGAGCCAGTCGGGGGAATGTTCGTTAAGCCTATCCAGCGCAATAATTACGATCGCGCGATACTTTTCCAGCCGATCCCGATAAGATCCGGTGTGCGCGCGCCGCTCGTGCAGAGACACAATCTATAATTACATCGGGCGCCGCACGCTACAGACACCCGTACGTGGAAAGAGCCGCGCGGAGGTGTAGCTTTCGCTGGATTAGCGGAGCACAGGGCTCATTACACGCGCGGCTCTCCGGAATGGCGAAATGACGCGGCCGAAATATGATGATCCTTACGGGAAAGGATCTTCTGCCGCGAGGGCGCTTGAGTTACGGCCTCAATTATTTTATACCGGACCCGCGGACTCGGGTAAGAGTTGTCTCGGCGGTAGGCGATGGATACGTTTCATTGGCGAGGCTCTCTTGAAGGGTAGCTGGCCTAATCAAGTTGATCCGACGAATAGGCCGGATAAGCGTCGGCCGGGCCGAGGGAACATTCGCAGGCGGCTTCTCCAAAGAGAAGCGGCCGTACTTACGTCGTTTAGATAAGAGCGACGATCGCCGATATGCATAACATGTTGGCCCATATTGGGACAGCCGGCCACTGCACCGCTTCTGGATGCAAGACGGCGCGCTCTTCTCCTCGCCCCCTCACCGAGGCGGAGAAAGAAAGGACGCCGACAACGCGTGGAACATCGCGCCACGGATCGCCCTGTTATTTGGCTGTCAGTAATTCAGTAGCCGCTCCGGGACCTCTTAAGGCCCTGCCAGTGATGCCGCCCCTTGGAAGCTCGTAACCTGTCTGCCAAATCGATCAACCTGTATATCTCGCGGTACCCTCCCTTTTCTTTCACTCCCGGCCCTCTCTCGTGGCCGCGTTCCTCCCGGCATCCCGGCACCACCACCTACACGCCGTACACACTTTCTCCCTCCCTCGATCGCGTCCACTCCTCCTTTTGCCATTGACTTTCCACCCTGGCGCCTCGGGCCGCGGCATGCCAGGGGGGCAGAAGAATTTCACGCTAAATATTCCCGCAGGTTGTCGCCGAGTAGGAAGGCGCCCCTCGACGGCAAGTGGCTCCTTCCGCCGGAGGTCGTAAACCCACCGCGATAATTATATTCGCCTGGGAGTCGCGTCGCTGGAGTAAGATGTAGCCATACATTGGCGAGGACTTTCCATCAGGTTGCGCGTTTCCCATGTACCAGTCTCTCTCTCTCACTCTCTCTCTCGCGGCGAGTGGCCCGAGTATGTGTACTCTCCCGGCAACATTGGAATCCGAGGCTCCGTCTTCGTCCGGAGTGAGGATATGGCGCGGGATCGGCTACAAGCTCGCGTACCGCCAGGTGCAAATTCTTCTGACATCATCGTCGATGTACGTGATGCGGAGTCTGCACTTGCGAGGCAAGCGCGAGCGCGCGCGCACCGGTGTGCCAAGCCTGCGCCGCGGCGAGTGATGGAGCGGCTCCGAGCCACCGAGAGGGAGAGAGAGAGCGAAAAGCAGGAGTGGAGAGTGTGTACACATACGCGCGCAGCCTCTTTTGCTGGCCGAGTGCACCTTGGTGTGGGTGGGAGTGCGTGGCGCCACGGTGGCGGCGTCCAGCCGAGTATCCTACCGGGAAAGATCATGCACCGCAGAAGAAGGAACCCGGCGAACGCACAGGGAGAGATAACGTTCGCGAAGGATGCGGAAGGGAGAAGACAGATATCGGAGAAGCATCATCCTCCCTCTCTCTCTCTCCCTCTCTCTCTCTCTCTGGGTCGGAGCGCCGAGGCGAGCGTGCTGGGAAGAGAGAAAGAGGAAGAGCAACCACTTATTAAATCACTGTTAAATCGTATTACTACTCTTCCGCTCGGGAGACACGTCGCCGTAATTCCTAGCTCTACAACGCGAGACTCCTCGGCGAGGGCTCGGAGCTACGAAATTCCGGGGATTCTGTTCGTAGCTCGTACCTCGTGGACCTGCCTCCCCCGTCGGGCCATTAGTCGCGGGAAAATAGCACCGGCGTTGTGCTTTACTTGCGAGCCGGGATCAAGCCGGCGAATGAAGGCCCTCGCGGTAATTATAGCCGTGGACCGATTGTTCGTGCACTGATCGTCGCTTCCCTTGGAGGAGAGCGGCGAGTGCGGCGCGGGCCCGTGTATAATCCGTCGGCGATTTTGTTGAGCTAGGCCACGGATAAAAGGGCCGCGGGCCCCACTTGACATGCAGATTGCACCGGGGACTCGATCTTTATTTCCACGGTACCCACGAGAGCCCAAATAACTGGAGTAGGATAGAAGCTGAGGGAACGAGGAGACGCTGCCAGTTGGAGAGGACCTTGGTTTGATTTGTCAAATCAGTCGGAATCATCGTCCCGGTGATTCATCGATCACGAGTGGGCCCGGGCAAAGTCGAATTGAGCGCTCGGGCCGATAAATCGCGCATTCGAGGTCAGCTCGAATTGAAGAAAGGCTTGCAGTGCACGGTGGTACCGGTCCTGTCGGATTAGCCAATTCCTCATGCAATCGCTTGTCAAGGCATTCGCGACAGCCAGTCACACCGCTCTCGATTAAGTTTGATCGAAGAGCCCGCGCAGGCACCGTTACTCCCGATCCTATCGTCGCACGAGTTCCCCCTCGCCCGAGAAAGTTCTCCATTCCGCGCGCGCCCAACAATTCTCCCATCTTCCTGAAACGTACCGCCCGAACCACTACCTACCTACGATTCTTTGCAGGAGTGCGCGCCAATCGGATAACATCTTCAATTAACACCGGGAAATGAGGAGTTACCCGAGTCGAGAAAGAAGCAGACTGCCCGTTCCCGTAGCAGGTCGTTCCTGTGCTCTACTGAGGGGTCGGCGGGATTAGCTACAGGCCTCAGCGGCGACTATCGACGCGCACTTTTCCCCCGGGTTAATAGCCCGAGAAACGGACTTCTCCGCAGTTTTACGAGACGCCTTTCCAGCGGAGGGACATTCGAATTCTTACCAACGACTTTGCCAGCGAGTACCTACAGCCACACCCGCTGATTTTATTGAGCCACGAGCGCGCGGCACCGACGCGTGCTCCGCATCCCGCACGGACCTCCTCAAACTGAAACACGTCCCCCCCCTCGCCTCGCGCTGCTCAGAAAAAGATTTCACCTCGCTGCTTTATCGTTATGTTCGAGGATACAGCGGGCCACGAGAGGCACGTGCGATCCGGGCTTTCGCCGTGTACACCGCCGTTTCCTGAAATAATGTTCTTCCTTTTGAGGAGCGGCCAGTCGCAGCACCGCCGCGCGCCGCTTTCGGTAGCGCGCTCGCTATAATTTCGCGAATCCACCACTCGCGCATGTCCGCGCCCGCCTCTACCAGCCCCGCCAACTCGCTTATCTGTTAATCGGCGCCAATTAGCTCGGCAACGAATTACTGGCTTGGCGTGCTTTTTACCGGCGCGACGGAAAAAGGCAACGGGAGCTGGCGCAATTGGATGTAAGAGGGCAGGCTTGCGGGTATAGGAGCGGTAGAACGGCCTGGCTAATAAAGAGACCTATCAATGCGCCTGTGTAATTTCGAGTCGTAGAAATCCACTTAGCATTCAGCAATGCTGAACTCGTCCGTGCTGTGATCCGCTAGAGCGAGGCGCGAGAGCGAGCGAGAAGGAGATCTCGTGGCCGAGAACAAATATCGCGTCGGTGTATTAATAGTTGCCGGTGATTACCATGCCATTACCGTACAACGTCATTATGCTGAGCAGTACACGAAGCAACATATTCACCGGGACACGGTACTATATCAATCGCCCGGGTAATATTGCCCGCTGCAGCAGGTTGAAGCAGATACACCTTATCGCTAATATCTCTCGGCGAGCGAGCACGTTACAATCCGCTCGGGCGATCGGCAGGTTTCTCGAGCATCGCTAAATTACACCACCCGCAACAGTTCCTAGCGTCCATTTCGTACATACTTCACTACTCCCCTGCGAGCTTCCATCCACTCGAACAGTTAGCCGCGCGCGCTCTTTCTCATTTCCAATCTTAGCCGCACGACGCCCCCAGACTCTTGCGGTTGAGATAAATCCAAGAAATTCAGAGATATCGGCACCTGCCGCGGGAAATTTGTTATGGATTCTCCGGTACAAACAAGGCTTCCGGCGATACAAGTTAGAGGGGAATCGAGGGGGTTGGGGGACTCGGTCCAGCGGGGTAGGTGGGTCGCTGGTTGCGCGCTAAAAGTCAACCCCGAGGAGACAGGGAGTGCGTTGATCGAGCGAGATCGGGAGGCGGTATCGTAAATCATGTAACCCAATTCAATAAAGCACTATGCCCTTTCCCTCTTACCAGCGCCAGCAGGTACAACCTGAAGAAATCCCGAATGTGTCCATAACTCAGCGGCTCCCTCTCGGTCTCTCTCTCTCTCGGCGCGGAGAGCCGCCAGCGAGCGAGCCGAGGAGACTCTCCACGATCCTCGGGATCCTACGTGTATACGCCTATAAAGCATACACACGGCCACTTTCTTCCATCGCTCGCTCCTCCGCCCTGGCTTTCCTCTCTTTCTCTCTCTCTCCTCCTGGTACTTGCTCCCCGAGCCGCCGTCGCCGTCGCCGTCGCGTACGGCTGTATACCCACTCGACGTCTATCTGGCCGCAGGTATATACGATATGAGCGGCGCTCGCAGCACGCGGCCTCATGAGAGAGTCGCTCTACGAGCGCGTGCTGTCGGATTTGTAGAACAATATTATCGGCGGCGAGCAGCGCCGCGTGGGCCGGTTCGGTCACTGCACCCGCGCGGTGCGTGATGTTGGGAGCCCGGCTACAAATTCCCCGCTGCCCCGAAATCGAACCCCCTCGATTTATCGGCGATCACTGTCATTGGGCCGGTGCGCGCGCGAGAGTCCGCCGGCCTCTCCACACTCGATCGCGTTACAACGACGGATCGACGGCCGAAAAGCTGTCGGACACGATTCCATATAGCCATCAGTTACGGATAGTGGAAGCCTGTGCGAGAGGTGGAGGGAGGGCTCTCGCGTTGGCGGTGATGTTGCGCGGGCCATTGTAACTCATGCAAATGGAAAGAAAAGTCGCGGGCAAGTAAAGAGGGAGGAGGAAGCGCGGACGAAGCGAGAGGGTGGCGGAGCCAGGGCGAGTAAAGTGGGAACGGCGTCGGAGCGGCCCTGACAGCAGGAGTCTCGGGCTAGGAGCTTAAATCATCGGGTAACAACGACGGTATCGACGACGGTGACGATCAACGAGACCATAGACTTGGATCTCGGCATCGATCACTCGCGAGGAGAGATCGATACACGGACGGCACACGGGACACGGGCCGCGCGCCCAGAGACGTTCTGCCCGGCTGTAAAATATATGGCTGCGTGGTATAGTGACATACAAGGGAGCGAGACGAGCGAGACACGTCCGGGTCCCTTTTTACCCTCTCGGGCCAACGAGGCCGCGGCGACCACAGCGTACACGCTACTCGAGCTTCAACAGCTCGGATCAAGTAGAATCATCTCGCCGGAAAGTCCGCTCGCATCCAGCCGGAGAGGCGTCGAGCTATGAGGAGGGCGTAGCAGAGGCAGAGGAAGGAGGTCTTATCGGAGGAGAACGGCGTCGCTCGCCGCGAGCCGTGGCCGATCGCGATCGGCGCCAATAAATAAACGGCGGGGAGGAAGGCGAGCAATTAAGAGAGACATCAGGCGACTAATGAGGTTACGCCGAGCGACGAGAACGCCGGTCGAGCAGCAGCGCCTCGGCTGGTGTGTGCCTTGCTGCGGGCAGAAGGAGTCGGGAGGAAGAGAGCGAGAGAGGGCGGCCGGTCACGCGTAGAGGAGGCCGGGTTCTTGGGAGTCGGCGAGCGGCGGAGAAGAGTGCGATGGAGCGAGGCGCAGGCAGGAGATATCGAGAGCGGGTGGTGATCCCGTGGCCGGGCCGACAGGGCGGAGGAAGCCACGAAGGCGACGAGGTGGACTTTACAAGTGGAGGAAGAGGCCGAGGCCCCGGCCGAGGAGGGAGAGATGTATGAGCATAAGCGACGGATGGATCGAAGCGGTCGATGCTGTACGACCGCTGCCGTGGGCCAGAAGACAATGCGGCATAAATCACCAACGGCAGCAGGACGCCGGTCCGGCGGCGCGCGGCGCGGAGCCGCTCGGCTCGGCTCGGCGGACGCGCCGTGCCGATCGCTCGATACACTCCGATACACGCTCCGCCAACTAATTGCCCGTTGTGTCTATGGGAGGGCAGAAATCGCGGTCTGATTGCCACGGGAATTGAGGAAGGAAGTCGTGTGCCTCTCTCGATGGCCTGACGATCCTCGCCAGGAACGGATGATCATCTGGCACGGAGGTGCGGCCTTCTCGCTCGCCGGCCACGCTCTGCCCTCGCCTCCCTATCGATCGGACTAGCCGGCCATACGTGCTCGATCGACCGAAGGATATCGCTTAATTGACTTTGTTACCTGTTACGTCAGATTCCTCCGCGAACCCACCGGCATTCCCATACTACCGCTCTTACTCCCTCGGAACTCGGCCGACAGACTTCCCAAAGTATACTACGTATGCCTGTAATCATAAAGCCTGTAATATTCATTTTATGTCGAATGTCGAATCAGGGGAGAGAATGGGGAGCAAGTCTTGTTAAATGCACTAACAAGGAAAGGCTCGAGTTAATCGTGGCATTGAATCGGGAGTGGGATTTTTCCGGCTGGCCAGGAGAAAAGCACGGAGCACGCATTGATGGGCTATGCCTGGGGGGTAAGGTGGCCATAAAAGGCTGATGAGTGATCGTAACCGGAAAGCGAAGAAGTGTACGCGAAACGAAAGAGCGAGGATGGTTTGGCCTAGGATCGAAAGGGGGGTGGGTAGGGCAAGGGGCCTGATGGAAACGGTTTCCGGGTAGAAGGATCCACCGCGCAGCGGTGTGGTTAGCACGATGCCCCAAAGCGGCTTGACCTCGAGAGACCGCGGAGAGTCCGTAGGTCCAGGACGCGAACCTGGCTGAGAGACGATCGTCCCTCTAATCTCGCTCGTTCCTGTATGTGTCTCTCGGTGTGTATGTGTCGCCGCGCGGTGCGCTACACGAGTCCCTATGAAGAAGAGGGCCCGACTTCTCCGAGAGGACTGGCAAGCGGAGCCGAGGGCAAAGACTAGGTGGGAGCGAGAGGAGTAATAGGACCAAGAAGAGCCGAGTATCTAGATCGCAGCTTGGTCCAGCTCTCTGTTGGCGGAGGCCTCGAAAAATGGCTGTGGGGGTCGGTTTCCGGGTCACGCGTTCCTCGGGGACGCCGGAGTATCAGGTGTCATTACCATTGCCTCGACACGGCGAGCATTCTCGGGGTCCGAGTGTGCTCTCGATATGCTCGGCTCTCGGGGGACGTCTTAACCCGGAGCGGGATCCGCCGCTGAGAAAACGACGAGTACCGTATGTTCTACGGCCACTGGGGCACGAAGCGAATCTAGATGTAGAGCGTCCAAGTGTTTCCAGTCACGCCCTCGCACCGTTCTCTACGTCTCCTTAGAATATTTCTTGGATAAAGTGCTGTTACACCGGTGAGCTCCTCGCGGCCCTCTGCCTTCCACCGATATCATATACTAGTATATGTAGCTGGCGGAGGACTGGAAGATCCCTGGGAATCATACGATCCTCGGAAATTCCGCCCCACACAGCCTCGGAGCCAGCAGCCCACTTAATGAGAGCGTTTGCATCGCCATAATCGTTTAATTTATCGCTCGAATGGAGCCATGAGAACAATGAGTAATCGATCGAGGAGAGCTACACGCGAAATCTTGGAGGTTGCCTCGCTCCAATCGAAGATCGCTCGATGACCGATCAGGGGTCACGTCATTCCGTGGCGATCGAAGAGATGTCATTGGCTGGCTGGCCCGTTATTCCTGAATACACCGAGGAAGAGCTCCTCACGATCCAAGTATCACCTGCGCAAAGTGTACGTAGCCAGCGGGCCTCCTCTCTCGCTTTCGTCTCTTAACCTTTTGCTTAGCTGCCCTTTGTTCCCCGTGTTTCTCGCTGGACCGAAAGCCTGCCATTATTCCGCCGCCACCTCCCGCAAAACACGCCACTTGTAAACAATCTGTCGGGTGTGTCGAGGCTAATCGAGGTGACAAGTGTATAATCCGCGCGCACTTACCGCGCCAATTTAGCAAAAAACACGCCTGTCTTAATTAATACTTGACCGCGGTGCTCGGCCGTTCTGAATGATCACTAAGGCGCCGTCGACCGTCGTGTCTTTTTCAATCTATGGCGGATTTACATTTTATCTGCGAGCATTTATCAAAGAGCGAACGTGCATTAGTGGCGGGGGCGCGGGGCCTCACTTAGGAAGGTAGAAAGGGATATTACGAAAAAATTAATGAGAGAGCACAAGTATTAGGCGCGAGAATTTCTTTGGAGTCGGACGTATGAGATGCGGACGTAAGAGCACGCGCTGAGGGACCGGTTCGATGTGAGTCCGGCTGTCACCTCTATTGAGTGATTAACATCATTAGAGGGATCGTCGTGGCCAGGCAACAGAGCGCGAATGGGATCTTGATCGAAGGAGGAGTCACGGTGGTCGGCGGTGACACGGTGCTTAAAATGTTAATGGGGTCCCTGTTCTAATGATATTCGGTAGCGCGAACGAGGCAAATAACTCGCTCTCCTCGGAACCTGTCTCTCGCGCCTTCCTCCCCCTACCGCCCCCCGGGCCCCCGGCCCTCCTCCCTCTCGCCCTTCGAAATGGGGCCTTAATGCCCCTCCGTGCTTTCGATAAGAGGCCGCGATTGTTGACATCACTGTCTCCCCGTTGCCGGTTGCCCGTTGCTATAATAAAGGAGACGCGCTCGCGCGATAGCATCTAACAGGCCGAGGACCTTCGCCAACGAATCAACCGGATTCTTTTACCTCGGCTGGACACGCACACCGGGCAAGTTTCGGAGCGGATTCGGAGGAATTCCTGGTGCCTGTTGCGACTCCTGTATATCTGGGAGCCTGGATATCTCCTGGAAGCCCAGTGGCAGGTTCACACGGAGGTCACTCGATATCCGCGCGCCACTCGAGTGGGATAGGTGTCAGGAGAAAATTGGAAAATCTGGAGCATTGTGGCGGCCCGCCGGCTCGCGTGACGCTCATTCATTGACATCATAAAAGATCACTTTACAAGTTCCACCCACTTTATGGCGGGGCTTTGTGCCCGGGAGATTTAGCCGGCACGCTCGAGTGCGCCGGCACGAAAACAGGACTGGGATCCGAGATTTATGGGAGGGAATCCTTGAAGCGAGTTCACACAATATATATCCATATATCGGCCGGCCGTAATCATTTGATGCCGGCTTACCTTTTTACACTTGATTTTGGATCACTCTCGATCGAGGCCAGTTCTCGGAAGTTTTTATGAACCTTCGGGCGCGATTCATTGGAGTGATGAGAGCGCGTCCATTCGGAAGTATTCAAATAGAAGGGCCATAAATGGACAGAGAATCGAGAGTCTCTCGAGTGTTCCTCGGACTATCTCATGGCTGACGCTTGAAAACGCGCCATTAAAGGATTAATAGCTCCTCAAAGCGATAGCATGCCGGTGTACCTGTGCGCCCGAGAGCCGGGAAGAATGCGCCGAAGAAGACGAAGAAGCGGACGCCGATGAGAAAAGTAGGTGGAGGAAAGGTCCAGGTACGTCGCGGGTTAGGCTTAAGGTACTCCAGAAACTCCATAAAGTAATCCGACTTTGGCAGCCGGTCGCATACACACGATCTACTCTCGCAAACCCTCTGGCAGTAAGGAGCGAATAATAGTCTTATTCATCCGAGTAACGAAACCCCCCGGCAGAGAGAGAGAGAAGAGAGAGAGCAGAGCGCGTCTCCTACCTGGTGCTCCGCCGTTCCTACAAGCATTGTGGCCATCTCAATATGTATCCGCCCGCGAGCTAACTGCATTCCCAGCACGCACAAAGACCCCTCGGACAAACCCGACATTTTCCCCGTCAGGTGAATTTCCCAAATTGAACACTCACCTTCGCAAACTACATAGACCAGCCAACCAACTATGTAGTAGATGAAAATGTCCCGTTTCGTTATAGGGACGGGCGTAATAAACGAAATACGAGGCAATCAGTAAGTGGCAAGTGGGACCATCTTACGAGGCTCGTTTCTCGTTACGAGAACGTATAACTCATGAACAATGGGCAGGAGAATCTCTCTCGAAGCGAATGAATAGCGTGCTGCCCGCGGCTGGATTTGGACATTCGTATTCCGAATCCCGCTAGGTGTATACGGTGCGACGGCGCGGCACACTGGTAGAGAGTAGAGAGAGGGAGAAGGTGGACGAGCGCGTGAATTAACGAATTACGATTTATGAATGTTGGCGGTATCGGTAATTGGCAAAGCGAGCCGAGAGAAGGAAGGAAGCCAGTGGCGGGCGGCGGTGTAGGCGTCGGCGTCGGCCGATTCGTTCAGCATCGCCCTTCGAGCGTCGATGCGCGGTGCTGCTCCGCTCGCGGAGAGGCTGACTCCATAAATCACAGTGGATTCCTCGCATTCCGAGCATTGTGGGTCGGTACACTTGTTCCCAGATCTCCATTCTTTCGTCCATTCATGCCGGCGCGACAATGCCCTGCACCTTACGTTTCCATGCAGGCCTCTCTCTGCTAGGATCTCGTGTACCCACACATGCGTGGACGGTAGTCGAAGCCTGTGTACCGCTGGCATAGGCCACCATCGCCGGGCTCCGTGCGGGACCCGGTCGGGCGGACTCCATTCAAAGTAAAAATAGGCAGCCGCAATAGAAAGGAAAACCTCACGGCTCTCTTCTCTCTCATTCTCGAGCGTGTCGTCACGGTATATCGGGGATATTACCTCGGTCTCCTTACGCGCGTTGCGAGCGGCCTGCGTTCCGCGCTCTCCTCTCTTCGAGGGCCTTGTTGATTTTATCGTGTTTATATTTCGAAGAATGTCTTTTTCTCTCACGGACCCTCCCGCGCTTTCCCTCGGATTTACCTCTTACTTGGCCAGCGCGCTCCACTATTCTCACGAAAGAACGCCCCCACACTGTGCACCCGAGCACAGTCTCCGTCCGATCTTTCTTCCAATCCACCGTTTGTCAACCGGATCGAATAATGGACCCGGGCCGTTCTCTCTCTCTTCTTAAAATGAACCTGCCACCATGCCACTCTGTAAAGACTCCCGGGAAAACGACCGGGCTTGTCACTAGCCTCGTCTAATGGAATTGTCCGAGGCTTCGATCTCCCGAGCAGACCCAATCTCCTTCAATTTGACACGAGAATTTACGTTCTCTTTAAAAGTCTTTTAATTAATTCGGAATCTCGACTCTCCGCTAGTGTTCGGCCTTGTAATTCGAGGGTCTCGAGCGCGGTGCCCGCTTTTTCGCCGCATTAGGGCAAATTTGTACGAGGATTTGGAGCGACACGTTGGGGACAGAAGCATCTCGCATTCCTGGCGAGGAGTCCCGCGTATCCGAACATTATTCAGCCGGTGTACTGCTTTTTTTAGCGGGCCGGCCCCGCTGCTAATCTCTCGTGTCTCCGGGAGTTGGCCTCCCTCTCTCACTCTCTCTCTCTCTCTCTCCCCCCGGCGCTCCCTCGCTCCCGTTCCTCCGTACAATGCGCTTTTTCTCCGGAGACTCGTTGTTGACAAGTTTTTTTCCCGCCGCTTGCGAGGAGCCGCGGCCCGACGCGAGACTTGCACCATGAGTGACGATGGGACAGCTCTCGGTCCCGGGGCCGCACCGGCCCCCGGACCAGCGCCGTGTTCACTCGGCCCGAATCGTGGCTTCCTCTGAAGTTTCGCCGCCGTCGCCGTCGCCGCCGCCGCGCTGTCTATCCTGCGACAAGTTCGCTTTTACGCGGATTCGGGCCCTTTGTCGCAACCCGTGTCTCCAAGGAGTCGCCGCGGCACCTATGCACACCGGCACCCGAGAGATTCGACCACACCTGATTCCCATCCTCTTTCCCGTCATCGGAATCGCAACTTGCCGGACATTCCCTTGGAACTCGGCTGGAAAAAGAGCGCGCGCCCTTTTACATCGTGATCTTCATCCTGCTTCTCAGAGGATATCGTCGCAACGGCCCTGACAAAGTAAGTCGTGATTTTTCACGGATATCGCCAATGGTTATTCTCTAGGGGGAGATGGTTCCCTCGGGATCGAGACACGTTTATTTCCACAAAGTTGTGAAAGGGTGAGCGCGACCCCCTTTTTTAATTTGTCCGATTACAGCGCGCTCTTACCGGGGAGAAGGGCCCGATGTACCTTGCTCTTTGAAATAAGATGCCCTCGAGACACGGGCCATTGTCCGCCGGGAATAATACTGGAGCACTGCAGGACACCGGTGCGCGCCGGTGGTTCATTCATTCTTTTCCCACAGAGAGTTGCCCGAATCCTGGAAACCTTTTTCTATTCTCCCTGCTTTTTTCCGCCCTCGGCCTTCCTGTCCCGAGCGACGGAGCCGCAGAGCCCGTGCATGGGAATGTCCTCGGAACAAGAGCACACACAGCGCTCCTCTCGTGGTTTTCTTCTGGCCCCTCCCCTCTCTTGATCCCCGAGAGTTGGAGAGATCATCTTTGTCGCCCAGCGTCCGGCAGAAGCAAAAGGGAATCCCTCTCGCAATCCTTTCAGATTTTCACGTAAGATTCTCCGGAGCTTTTTCACACCCGAGCTACTCCTTTTGCCCGATTCTCGCCATCTCTTTCGATCTATCAAGCGACTCGGGATCGGGATCTTTCTCATCACTCGAGGGACACATAGACTGCGATCTTTACTGATACATGAACGAAGGCCAGACCTTTGAGGCGCTCGCTGCTAAGCCACCGAGCTCTATGTAACCATTCGGAGATTTCAAGTTCTCGCAGGTACACTTACGTACTGTACGTACGTAGAGCTCTCGATCCTTCTCAGTTCGCTGGGAGGAAGGCGCGCTACCACGGCATGGCGTGTACGCGTGATTTAAGGGATTTGTGCGGCAGTTTACCTGGGAAATTACTTATAAGTGGCTCGGTACCATTCACCTCGCTCGGGCACGGCGCGGCGCGGCGCGAAATTCGCGGTGAGGCTAACGGTAGGAAGATAAAGGACGCAAGACGGGCTCCTCCCGCGGGAGTCGTTGGCACAGAAACGCAGAAATTATTCTAACCGCCGTGCCCCGGAGCCACGCGATCAGAGTTAACGGTCTTTACGCGCGGAAATGGTTTTAAGATCTCCACCATCGTTCGCCCTTCGTTCGCCGAAAGGTCAATCCTTTCTTCCTCAGCCGGAATTTCCATGCGAGATCCCCGCTCACGATATCCCGCCGAATATATGTATGTGCTGCTCACACACCGCTCGCAGGAGCGCGCGAGCGCGCGAGTCCCTCGCAATGCGAACGCGCGCGCCTCTCACACAGGAAGTGTTGCTTAAAATTTTATTTTGGGAACCGGTCAAAGGTCCTCGTCGTCGCCGCTGTTCGAACACGCAGCGGCATTTCCCCTCCCCGCCGCGCCGATAGAATTGATAATGGTAAAAATAATATTCTCACGATATCCCGCGGCTTTTGCACGGCTCTGCGAACACTGCGCCGCGTGGAAATCAAGTCTCACCATTAAATCTTCTCTTCCTGATGTCTGTTTCTCAAAGCAATCGGACTTGGCTACTGTTCCCTTGGATCCCTTCCACTTGACGATGTGGTCCTCAGAAAAATCATTCAAGTCGACCGCGGGGCGGCCACTTAGTTTATCTAGCATGGTGTTCCCCGAGCGGGGGAGGACCAAAGAGGGTGCCGAAGAGCCATATGGCACTCTCGGGACGCGTGGCACAAAGAGAGTCGGCGCCGTTTTTAATTGCACCATGTGGCCCAGAGAGCCGGGGAAAGCCGCCGCTGTACTATGAAGGTACCAGCTCATTTGTGGCAGCAACTGTCAGGTCCAAGGAGTGCTAGTGTTGGAGCGGGCGCCCCTCTCATTTCACTCCTACCGACCGGGACACCGTCACCGATCCGATGCATCAGGTTAGTGTCAGCTGCGCGTGCTGCGCTCCCATATCACCATGACTCGGTGGATTCGTGCAATTTCGGCTCCCAATCCTCCGATCACTTCCTCCGATTTCTTCTCGTCTTTCATTCGAGCAGTCACATCCTGCTTTTTCAAAGGACCTGCCGCTTGGTCCTGCCATTCCCCCGAGTACGTAACATGCCACCATTGAATGTGTACCGGCGCCATGGCAGGTATCGGCTCGAATTTTCCAGCGATATTCCCGAGAAGACACCCCGCAATACATCAAATCCCGATCCCACATGGCGCGTGGCTAGTGTTGCTTATGGACCATTATGGGGAGGTGGAAACGAGCTATCTGCCACCTTGCCAAATAATAAATCGATTCCCGTGGACGGTTCGAGTAGAGACCCACCCCCGAGGGTTCGACCACCTTGCTCTCGTTCACTCGGGGGTCAGTGACGAGGGTCCACGGGGAGGAGGATCACTCGGCTGGCTCTTGGCCATCGAGGCCGTGGCCCACCTGTCGCGAAGACTGCCCCCAATGTTTTCCTAATGTCTGGAAAACATCGGACTTCTCGCAAACGTTCACTTAATTCTAGCTTGTCGGCCGCGCGTCTCTCCACTGACCATCTTTCGGATCTCTCAATCTTCTTTAATCTTACGTTACCATTCTCATCCCACTGTCTCCGCATTCCGAGAACTCGTGCGAGTTACTGTGATTGATTGCTGATAGCAGCTTTATTAAAATGGCCCCAACAAAGCTCGCGTCAGCGCTCGCGCTCTTTTCCACTGCCCGGCCACTAAGCTTGGCCGACTTTCGTCGGCTGTGACAAAAGCTGGCTGCCACGCCCAATAACACAGAGCGCCGAGGCATCCTCTCTTCCAGGATGTTGATCCCGTTGCAAGAGCCGGCACGGATTGCGTGGGACTCCGGCGCGAGTGCGATGAATTTCGTTAGGAGCATAGCTGATGGTGACCCGTGTGCGGTGCAGTGTGACACGTCCACCGAGGACCACACACGTCGGCCCGGGCGCGCAGGTTCTCCCGGCGAAGGATTTGCCATGAAACGAGCGAGATTGTAAGCCGGCCGCGCACAGTGTACAATGAAATGCGCGCGCGGCCGCGGCAGAGAGAGAGAGAGAGAGTGGTCGGCGGGGGGATTTACAGCCTTTTCTTCGGCGTACTCTATGCTCTCTCGGAGCGTAGAGCCCGGCCGCGAACGCACAATAGCACGTGTTCCGCGAGAGTAGCGCGGGTGCACGCCACTTGTTTCGCCCCTCGTGCATGCGCGACGTGTACGGCGAAACCAATGTCTCAGCAGTTCGCCGGTTTGATTACACGCGATATGAACTGGCCGAGACATTGTTCGCCGTGCGGCCATTCCACGCACATTGACCACTGATTTACAGGGCTCTGTCCTCAAATTCATGTGACCAGTGACGCCCTACTATATACGTACTTTCCGCAAACCCCGCGATAGATCATTGCGCCCGTGTTCCCGTAGATCGTGCTGTCTCCGTGGCTGAGGTACGCTCGCTCGGGCGACAGTCCTGCGCGGAATATATCCCAATGCAGCGCTACCGCGAGGAGAGGTCATTGCCTCTTACGACTTCTAATAGCTAGCACTCGCCGCCATTGTGTCCGGGAGGTTTTTATTCGACCTTCTCGTTCTTGGTGAAAAAGCGGGGTCGCTAAGGGAATCCGTGTCTAAGTGATCGTTTCAATAGTAGTTATACACGCACGCGAATGAAAGTGTGAGAGAGAGAGAGAGAGATTTGACGGGGCGCTGGTTGGGCAGAAACGAAAGGGGAAAGATAGACGTGAGGGTTGGCGTCGTCAGGTCGGAGGTGTCCGAGAGAGTCTTTGTCGTATCATAGAGTTTGGCCTGGGTGTATAGTCTTGCTCCTCCTGCGCACAATGGCCGGCGGACGATGCAGTCGGAGGATACTGAATACGAATAAATGACCTCCATTCACACCGGATCGCCCACCATTCCATTGAAGAAAACGGGGCCCGCAGCCGCAGTCGAGAACCGCCGAGAGAGATTCTAGCTCCTCTAACGTGAACTTCCAAGTGTCGCGCCGTGTCGAGATCGGAGCCCCGAGAGTCTCGCCGGCCGGCGATTTCGTGTTTTATTATCGCATTCAGGAAACGGTCCTTTGTCTCTCTCTCCTGCATCTAGTTCACAGCCCGCACCCTCGTCCGACGCCGAGAGAACGAGCGAGAGCGCGCTCGCGCGCGCTGGCCTTTGTGTCCGGCGAGAGCCGTAAAAGCTTAGAAAGCAGTTTGTTAGTGCTGACTTTATTTGGTCGCTTTAAACGTGTCGAAATGATATCGTCGTGGGCGAGTGCGTCCAGCGCTAAAGGCAAAGGGGGATTCCTGGCGACGACGACCACGGCGGGAACTGGATTAAAAATCCACCGAGCTCACTCGCGCGCGCGCGCGGCGGGTATAAAGAAAATGCGCGCGAGTGCGCGGCCTCGTTCTAATGAACAAGTGCAGCTGCCTCGGCCGCAAAGGATCCTTGCCTTGTCGATCGGCGTGGCGACTTGCAGCCGGTGCAACGATACATGCCACCGCCGTCGCCGAGGAGCCGGCGTTCCGCCGACGTTCTCTTCGTCTGCTGTCTTGTACCTGACGCGCGCCGACAGCCTGAAAACTGTTAAATAGCTTAACTCCGGATAGTTTGTACTAGAGAGGAAAGGCGCCGCCGTCTACCCGATGCGTGCCGTCCGCCGCGGTTGAGGTACACGTCGGCTGGCTGGCTCCCCTGCCTCTCCTGCCACTGACTTCCAGTCACCGGCCTCGCGGTAACAACGTTTCGTTTCGTTAATTAACGTTGAGCCGAGCCGAGCCGAGCCGATCGGCTAATGTTAATTGCGCCGCCGCATGACCAACCTGCACCGCTTTCTGGGTAGGCGTGCCACCACGCCGCGTCTTCTTAATACCTATCCTTCCATATAATTCCCGAGCGTATAAATACCTCGGCTCTCGGGGCCGCCAAAAATTATGCATCTCCCTCTGGGAGGCCGCTCGTCGCTCGTGAAATGACTCTTTCTTTCGCCGTGGAGGAAGGCAAAGGTTGGACGGAGGCTGCTGGCGGAGTGCGTTGGGCGGCACCGAGAGGCGTCCCGTTATAATTGGTCCGAGTTAATGCGCAAAGCGTTGTCGAGGGGCCATTTTTCCCTGACCCCCCGGCTACCGGCAGGGTGTCTCGATGAAAATCAAGGATCACGGTGGTTTTTTTTCGAGCGGGGCGAGCGAGTGCGGCCGGCTGGCTGGTTGGCTGGGGGCCGCGTGCACATTCACCGGCTCCAGGGACGAAGGGCATCGCCGAGGTTGCCGTACCCCGTGCGCCGGGAGCGCGAGGAGAGCGAGGAGCGGCCATGGCCGATCGGCTATCTGCGACTAATTAACACGGCCCGTTAATGAAGCCCACGTATGAGCCGCGCACGTACCTAGTCGTTCTCGCTCACCCCCGCGCCTTCTCTCGCCGTCACTCTTTCTCGCGTCGGCCTCTCTCCCTCCCTCGCACGAGGTACACCAGGCTTCGAGCGGGGCCGTAATCACGGCGCCCGATATATACCGACACGGTATTCGCGCGCGGCGCCTAATTAGCAGTCCTCGTCTCTCCCTCCCCCGCCCGCCGCCGCTCTCCCTGCAACCTCTCGGCCAACCCCCTCTGCATCGCGCTTTCTTCGCCTCTTCTTTTGCCACGACTTCTCGCTGTGTGCCCAGAGCGAGCGCGTGCTCTCCTATCGAGTTAACTGGCCGAGCATACGCCTCACTTGGTCCCATCAAACTGGGTAAGCTGCTTCCAGCCAATTCGAAGTTAGCTCGCAATTGGACGGAATTGCACGAGGAAACGCAGCCGGGGGATATATGTGTGTAGTTTGGACGAGAGTGGACAGCTGCGAGGGCAAGTCGCCTCGCGTGATTTGTACAGGCCTGACTGGAATTCAAATTTCCCGATATTGAGATCGATAGGATGTTTTTATTCCCGCTGGAAGGATAACTTGGACCGCGCGCGATCGCGATAGGACAATGGAATGCCGGAGCCTTGAAGGATTCGCGTGAAAAGTCCGCGTTATCTTCCATCGAGCATGCAGAAATGCGGGCTAATGAAATAAGTCGTTGCGCGCGATCTCGTCATATAGGCCGAGAGTGAGTTAATGCAGTTGGCAGTTATCGAGATCGAATTTGCTCCAATTTGTGTGGAAAGCCCGCCGGCGTTTGCCTGGTAGGATTTACCGGCAGGACACGGCTTGGGGTAATTCGTGAAATCGGCTAACTCGTGGGAAGCCGGATGACCGCCGGATGATCCCTGCGCAAGCAGTTTCGGATCCGGAAGGGCATCGGGAAATCCGCCGGGATACATAGACGCTCGCCACCATGACGAAAGGCTGGCTGGCCGGCAGTAGTGTTAGTCTCCGAGGTCGGCCTTAATCCAATTCGAGGAGTATTCAGAGCGAGCCGCTTCCTGTCCATTCGCAGGCCCCGCCGACAAAATGGAGGGTGGACGTGGAGGTGCGTGTGCGTATAGGTGCGGGCATATATATCCGCGCGTCCACGGTTTCATAAACTGGATTACGAGCGGCATGAAGCAGGAGCGAGCGGAGCCAGCGTCCACCCGAGACGAGAGAGCATCCGGCTCTCCGAAAGGAGACAGGCCATTCAAAACGGCTCTCCTCGCCCTCGCTTCTCTCTTCCCTCTGCAGTCTGCGCCCGGTGAGCCAGGCCCAGCCGCCCGGCCGCGCTCTCCAGCATCCTCCTTACACGATCTCGCTTCTTTCGCGGAGACAGGATATGTCGAGTGACGGACGGGAATCACGATCCCCTTTGTCCGGCCCGCGGGCTGCGCGCGGCTCATTTCACCCGGGCATTCCTCTCACGTCTCGAATCTCGGGTTAAAACACTTGGCCCGCGAGATAAATCACCGTCACCCCCAGCATCCGCGCGCAACAGCCTCGTCGAAGTGCGAGAGCCCACTCGACTCTTCTACAGTATATCCTCGCTAGACTTCCGTCAAGTTGGCCGATATCTCCCGAAAAGTGTGTGTCCGCGCTCAGGCTCTCTCGCCGGAGGAGCATGTAGGACCGGAAAGCTGGCTGTGTAGCAGGAGTGGTCATTTTGGAGGGATCAGTGTCGGGTAGCCTGCTTACATGACACTCGTGTCACGCGATCTCTCGAGCGGTACAAATTTCCCCTTTGTCGCGAGCGCGCGTGCGCGCCCGATTAATTGTGGGTCTTTCGCACCGCTGGCTCGCCGGAGGTGGACCGCGTCAAGTATACGCGGCGCTCGATGGCTTCGTTTTGTCTCGTTAGGAAACACGACGGAGGGACACGCGTCGTGGCGACCTGTTCCCCGATCGACGTGCCTGACACCTCCGGCCGCCGCTGCCGCCACCGCCGTGTGCATCTTCCAGGCGAGGACCGAGCGAACGTGTCCGGTGACATTGGCCCCTAATAAATGCGATTGGCCCGCTTGGCGCGCTCCTCCTCCTCCCGCAGGATTCCTCGCGTCCGAGAGAGAGAGAGAGAAGAAAGGGAAGAAAAAAATAATAAGATCGTTGGAGGAGCGCGAGGGAGAGGCTCCGCTGGAGGGAAAGGGAGAAGGTTGTTTTGACACTTCATTGAGTGACGTTCACCGATGTCGCGTGACAGTTTCTCTCGTGTTCTCCTGGTACTCGCGCCGGAGAGAACTGGCTCGGCGACGCTCCTCGAGCCGTGTTCCCCTTTTTCTCCGGCTGGTCTCCTCTCCTGCTCGCCCTTATCATTGTCCCCGAAGGTGGAGCGGGCGATCGAGCGAGACGGGATTACCGCACGGCCGGCTAAGAAGAGGAGAAAGAAGTAGGTGGATCCATCATTGATGCCACGTCGCAGTGCGGCCGCGGCTGGAATTTTAAGCAGCAACATCTTGTCGAGCGCTGGATATCGGGGCCCTTTTTGCTCGATGCAGGCCCTAATTTCGCGCGCTGGGTGGCGCGTCGGCTTGTCAAAGGCCACTGCCAGTAGTAGAAAACCTTCGACGCGTGGTCCTCCTTTCAAAGGGCCGACCGAGAGCCTCGCGACGCGACGTTCCGCTGCGGAGGTCCGGCTCGCTCGGTCTCCACCCCCGGCCGAGGAATTGAGGACAGTTTTGGTCATTAAACGCTTGACCCCTAACTTTCCACTGGATGCCCGCCGAGCACAGTCCTCCGAGCAATTATAGCTAACTGCCACCTTCGAGAGCAGTCGGACCCTCGAGCGCGCGCTCGCATTGTATTTCTCTCATCTCTCAATCAATCAGCAGCTCGTCGAGAGTGTCTTGCTCGGTCGGGAGGCAGGTACAAGTGCATGGTAGGTAGGAAGAGGATTGACCGTCCGGTTGCTTCATTCCCGCGGCCTCCTCTCGTCTGCTTCTCCATTTCGGGGCGAGCGGGAGATGAGTGAAGATAGCTCGGCACGGTAGCTCGTGAGAGGGCTGCTGCGAACCTTCCGTGCGCCGTAGCACGTGCGTGTACCGGCGATAGGATCGCTCGTAACTCGATATTGTTTCGCTCAAACAAATTAGGGGAATCCTGGCGCACGGGGGTAGAGGACCGCGCGCGGGTTTCCAGGGTTCAAGTCCAGTTGGCTTTCTTCTTGGAAGAGACGCGCTCGACTCTCGCATTCTTGGGCCGGTGCGCGCGGTGGCTGCTCTGTTCCTGTTGGTCGGAGCGCGCGCACCGCGCGCTACAGGAAAGAGTCCGCGCCAAGTTACAGCCACCGCGGACTCGTTTATCCTCTCTTTAAACCCTCCATCTTGATCCCGCGCTTCTCTCTTACTCGGCGCTCTTTGCATGATGTCCTCCGTCCATCCGTCTGTCGCGCTGCCCGGAGACACTTATTTCCAGGAGCTCCCGTTCCCTTGTACTTCCCGGCCGAACACTGATCGATCGCGATCGATGTCCTTAAATTACCGCGGCTGGTCTGGTATGTAGGTACACCTGCGAGGATTATCATAACACGTTGTGTCAGCCCGGCCGCACATACTTATGATAATCAGTGGCATAAGGGCCGCCAGGCACTCGTCGTCGGCCGGATTCGCCGCAGCTCGAAACCACCTCGTCCTTTTGGACCGCGGATTTCTCGGAAGCTTCTGTTTTATATTTCGCCAAGGAGCCGGCCGAGAGGAGAGCGACAGAGGTCCGCACGTGTTGCGCCTCGGTCACATCTGCCTCCTCCGAGCCAACAACGTTCGGGGCCGACTCCCCTTTTAAATCACACCTAGCCGCCGCCGCCGTCGGTATAATTGTCGCCGTTAATAAACCGGCGATGTCGGCGCCGGCTCTCTTACGCAGCTTTACGAGCGCGCGCGCGCGCGCGAGGGTCCAGTTCCGCCGCAGGTTTTCGAGCGAGGCCGGTTCGCCGCGTTAACGCGAAACCACGCGTTCAACCCGGGTTGCCGACGCCACCGCCACTCCTACCACGTCCAACCTGCCGCTCGTTAAGTTAATTGATCCGTAAGCTGAGACGGATTTCCGAGCCAACACTGTTGCATAGCCCAGCCAGCGAATCGGAACGAGCTGTAATCCGAGCCGATCCATAAGCTCGCCTCAAAAATTCTAGTGGTTTCCGAGTCCCTGCCACACACCCTTCCCTGATCGCCAATCGCCGATCTAGGTTCTATACGCGGCCGCCTTTTCAACGAGTTTAATCGGAGAGTCGCTTCGTTGAGCCAGTGCATCGACTGGTTTGAGAGGGGACTAGAGAGTGCGAATGGTTCCGCGGGATTGGCGCACAGAAGTATATACTGCACTGGCAGAGCGAGCTTGTCGATTCATCGTTTCTGATCGGTTGCACGTGACGAGTACGGCACCCCGGGATCGCCCGGTGATGAGATTCGAAGCGTGCTTGCCACCCAAGTTGCCGCGACTCGCCGCACTCCAGCCGACCTCTTCCAGTATGTGTTTGGACAAGTTTGCCTCTTCGGACATGATATTGAATGCCTGCTATCGCCGAGATTGATATTGCCGCTAATCGGGACGAACTTCCCGCGATGATTAGCGAGATTGCACGGGGCACTAATTACTAATCCTCGTTAAAGGTACACGCGCATATCTTGGGGGAGTAAATGCGTCGGGTGTGTAAGGGAAGCGCGCGAGCCGAGCAAGGTAAAGTCACTTGGACCTGTAACGAGTATATAAATCGTAATAACTTATCATTCTTTCCGCCACCATCGGCGGACACTGTTTCTTTTAACTAATTATTTGATGTCGGGACAAGAACATTAATTCTTGATTCCGCCGTGCTTTTCGCTGGATTGCCGCTTTCCCCGGGCGAAATGCATAAATTACGACGCGCGGCGACTCTAGCGCCATCCTTAAAACGCGGCGGGGCCACTGCACACTCCGCTCGCCGCCGATGACAAATTAGTACTGGATCCCGAGCTATTGATCGTTGGTTGCATTACAACGCGGCTAATTAGCCAAGTTCGATGTAGCAAGGTCCAGTGAGGTTTGGAGGCTGCGTGCTACACCGCGGCTGCGGCACCTTCGCTCTCCGCGTAATCGAACCCCGGCGTACACGAGCTCTATAAATTCATGCTCTGATTGCCCGTAAAAACGGCAATTACCAGGGTCCATCGTGCGTGAAGATATCGCACGCTGAATTACGCCCGTTATGCTCATTTTCCCGCGGTACTTTGCCGCCTCTTTGCCACGGCCGGCGGGTTCGCCCGAAAAATTGCCCTCCCGACGCGCCGCCGCTCAGCCACCTTTCTACGAGTTCGGTGTATACCTGCTCCGAGGCGTCCGACGATCTTATCGGAGAACGAGTTTCATCCTGGAAAAGTCATTGCCGGCTGACAGAGCAGTAACGCCGAGCAGTCATTGACTCCTTGATTCGAAGAGCCTGAGCTTTCCCACTCGGACCATTCGCCTATTAGCATTGGTGCAAAGTGTACTGCAAAAGTTGGGCCGGGAGGAGTTTGTTTACGATGCCAGAGCTATGAATACCAATAGATCGGAGCCGAGGGGCATTGAAAGGTGGAGGGAATCGATCTGGCAAGAGGTGCAGCCGGTGAAATGGTCGCGAGTGCGGCGAGCGGAAAAGGAAAAGGGTGAGACGATTCACGTATGCTCGGTGCCGATCGCGATAATGGTGACGGGGATCGCCGACAGGAAGGCAGTTTGATTGGACGTGCACCGATCGCGTAATTAGACACGGCTCATATCTCGTGGCCGGCACTGCCCGGTCACGGTGTCCGGGCCGAAGGTGGAGCGCGAAGGCGAGGAGACGCTCTCCGCTCGGGCTAAAGAGCTACGACCCAGACACACATAGGTTGTAGTACGCGCGAAACGTACACATCCGGGGCAGCGCGTAGGTAGCCGCTCCGCTCGAACGTCCGTGTGTGTCTTCATTACGGACAGCCGTGAGAGCATTTAGATGATATCGTAATGGCAATTACCCGGCACTGATCCCTCGCTGCTCCCTCGCTGCTCCCTCGCCAACTCCTTTGCCGGACGCTGGCCACACCGACTAATATTGGTTCCGCTCATTATAGCGATCTCTTGCCGATCGTAGCTGCGCGCCATCCTCCGCGCCACGTATCTACGTAGCTACACCAGTGCTCCCCTCTCGGTAATAGCCCTTGTCGTCCTGAGCCACCTCGCTCGCACTCTCCTCGCCTGACCACCGGCCGAGACGTCTCCGGGACACGCCGCTCCTTCCGGCACCCCGTAAACTCTGCCTTTCGTTAACGAGCCGGACCCACCTCCGCCAATAAGACCACCGCTACCCTCGCGACCGACACCTCGGATCTCTCAGATTCCCATCGGTCCTCTGATACAGGCGCGCGCACGACGCATACCACCCGCTATAATCGAGGAATCGAGCGAGCGCCACTATATGTAGTTCGATCTGGCCGTTCGAGGAACGCACGGTCGAGATTCATCGAGCCGGTGGCCAGCAGGAGCGCAGGTGTCTCGCGGCACGTTGATCGGCCACGCTCTCTCCCTCGTGCACGTAGATACCCATACATACCTGTGCGCATAAGTGCAAGTAGGGAGGTTTTATCGGTAGAACGCGATGGGAAGGAGAGGAGTACCTAATTGAGTGTCCTCGCCCTGGGTGTCCGATGTTGTCCGGCGTTGTCGCCGCTACCTGAGGGCGTGGGCGCTCTGATATGAGTTACGAGTCTGTCGTATTACACGCCGGAGACCACCAAGCGGCCACGGTGGTCCTGCCCGTCCCAAGATTACGGACCATTTATACAGAGCTATGCCATCCAGCGAGAGCGGTAGAGAAAGAGAGAGGGAGAGAGAGAGAGAAAACACACGGCGCCCGGATTACCCTACCCATTTTATCTACTTTGTACGTGTCTGATCAGGGATTATCGGGATCCCAGTGCTAGCTAGCCACCGAGAACTCGCTGTACGACATTCTCTACCATTGTGCAGGAACTCCGCGAACATCAGCAAGTTTTACTCAGACTGATACACGGACAGCCGTCCTCCTATGGCCGACTACTGTTGGACTCAGCTATGAGAAGACTTGGTGAAACGTATAGGCTGAAATGCCGCGTGCAATTGGTATACTGAGGGCGAATACTGGTCGTTGCGAGACGGGTTAAATGATTCTCTGGAAAGAATGCTTTCGAGGGGGGTAGCTCCGAGTCAAAACGGACGTCCGCGCACTTAATAACCGATAATTTATTAATACTGCGCGGCCGGCATTAGCTTGGCGAGTAAATCAAAGGATCCTTGTTTTACGGCGTGCATTCATTACCGGGCAGGTTGCATTCGCTCGTATATCTCTCGGGAGTTCCGGGGCTGCGAGGGAGAAAAGTCGTGGCGCGGGAGTGCGCGCGGAGAAAAAGTCGTGGAGCGAGAGTCTGCCAGTCTGCGCGGCGAGGGAGGACGGAAAGAGTCGAGTCGAGTCCGCTCGCGCGGATCGGGACGAAAGACTCTCCTCGTCACTCGGTTTTAGAGCCGGCCGAGTGCATACATTGTTAGTGCTCGCTTTACGAGCCACGCTTTAAACTCTTTACGCTCTTTACGCCTCTCTACTTTTACGATCGTTAGGGATGGCCCTTGCGGCCCCCTCGCGCGACAACTCTTGAGGTCCTCCTTCACTGACACCGAGGATCAGCAGGTTTTGCAAGGGTTAACAGCGCTCTCCACCTCCTTTCGCTCCTCTTACCTCGTGAATCCATCCGGCGCATCTCTAAATTCTCGTTATCCTCGGGGCGAGACTCCTCGGCGATTTATCGCCCTACCCCCGCGACATCCACTGCTCTGGAAGCCTAATGACCCCTCGGCTCACAGGGAAAGTCCTGGATCCGTTTATGAGGGAATCTGCCCTCCTAAGTAGCGTGCGATCTCGGCCTACCTGTTCCTTGAACTCTCCGCACGTGATAGGAGGAGGAGCCGCGCGGAAGCCCCACGCGAAATGATAGAGACACGCTCTCTCTTCGAAGAAGTCCTGCGCTCCCGTCCTTCCTGTTCTCGGCCGGCGTCCTATCTGCCCTATCGCGTGTACCGATCCTCCCGGAAGCCGGTCCACCGGCTCTATCGCCAATCTGCCACCACCTGCGCGGAATCGAGAGCACGTGATCGCGCGTCCCCCTCGAGGGAGGATTTTTCCCGGCGCTCTTCCTCGAGTCCGCGCTCCGCTCATTGTGTCGTCCTGGCGCACCGCCGCGATGTATGAGAGATCGTCCCGGCGCACCGCCTTTGGCGCAAGAGCGCGCATAATGAGAGTGATATAATAACGACGGACACCAGCGGCCGCTCGTCGGCGATACAACTCATCCCGACAAAAGGACACCGCTGCCCTCGCTCGCGGTCGCGGCGGGGGAGGAGGGGGCGGAGGGGGGCCGAGGGGGCAGAAGAGAATGGAAGGTCGGGATGCGAGCAAGAAGATAGGCACCCGGAGGAGTCGAGGACGCACGGAGGAGCATCACCACGGGAACGGACACGCGGAGGAAGTACACGCGGAATGTCCGCCGAGAGGAGGAACGATGTAAGCAGTCGAGTTAATTAAGAGGATCCAACCTTGACGGACGTGGCCATTGTGAACGCGCGGTACCCCCTTGCTCGGGACTGGAGAGCGCTCTCTTTACTCCCCGGCACTTGTAGAGCGCGGCGCTGCCCTCCTAAACGCCCTGGCACATACGTACACGTCGCCGGGACACCGTCGCCCTTCGTCCTTGTCGTCCGCCATTTATGGGCCCTATCCTCGACCCCTCTTTATCGTAGATAATCCCATCTACTTCTGCCGCCTTCGTTTTCTCGGAAATTATTTATGTTTTCTCGGCCCCCCCCCCGTCTTACAGGAGAGAACACGGGCCATGTGTCCACCTACCTACTTGCGGCCTTGTTCTCGAAGCGCAATGTCTTAATTGGAAAAATCTCCCCGGGAGATTCAGAGCAATCCACCCGCGGCGTTCGAGGGGATGTAGGGGATGCAGAGTGCGCGCGAGCCTCTTATAGAGCCATTGGGAGGATAAGCTCTTGACGAAGCGTGTACGCGATCCTACCGCTGGGGATTGTATGCGCTGACCTTCCAGCGACGATTTAGTCACCGCGTGTCCAAGCATCCAGCTCGTAAAGTACCGGCCTATGCGGAGTTCTCGCTATTGAATGCCATTACCCTTGCCCGATCCAGCCACTCGCGCACCATAGAAAATAAAGCGCGAGCGCGAGCGCGCGGCTCCGGCTGATAGTGCATTAGACGGCGAGCATAAAAGGTGGCTCGCCGGCGAAGCGGCGTGCACGCGAGTCTCGGGTATAAAAGTGAGGGGGCGTCCGCTGGTGACAATTAACAGACTCGCACGCTCACAAATCACCGGGCGGCGAGCTCTAATCACAGTCGCGACTATTTTCTCCTCCCGTTGCCCGCGGGCTTCTACCTGTCTGGCTCCGGCCGGCTAAGAGCCCTTCCACCTCCTCACCTCGCTCTCTCGCTTGCTTGTTCTCACGAACCTACGCTCCATCACCCTTTTCCAGCGACGCAAGCGAGCGCGCGCGCTAAAGACGCCGACTGCGGCTCTTTCTCAGGTGCGAAGACTCGAATCAATTAATGCAATTCTCATTTTCCACGTCTCCCGTCGCGAGGGGCCGGTCGACGTCGAGACGCCGGCGTGAAAATGACGGCGAATCTTGGGAATCGTGACAGCTTGACAAAGCACAGTCGTCAGGTGTCCGCGTTCCTCGGTGGCTTATCGTAATTCAGCGCCAACTCGCCGGCAATTATCGCGCTCTAATGAGCAATCGTTGGAGAATATTAAAGGCCTTTTGGCTGGCTGGCTGGCTGGAGGCGTGTGTGTAGGAGAGTCGAGCGCCGGGAAAAACTTATGGAGTCACGCACCACTTAGCTCGCGCTGGCACGCGGGAAGAGCGACACGCGAGGCCAGCCGAGGGAGACACGGGGCCGCGGCGCGTTCGTTTTCAGTGGAGCAGAGAGCACTGCGCCGGAGAAAAACGGGGTTGCGCCGCGGTGGATGCGTCATGGACCAGCCGGCACTAAAGCTGGACAGGCCGGCCGAGTGAAGGGTGGATGTATATATTGCCCACCCAGCCAGATTGCTATGCTAATTCCGTTAATGTCGCATGACTTATGAGGCTCCGGGCGAGCGCTCGACGCGTGCACGCAGACCTCGGAGATACGTCGAGTTCTTTGCCGCGCGGGCGCGCGCTCCGCGATCCTGCGGGTCCGTTACGGAGGCGGAAGAGACGTCGTCGTCTGGTGTAAGTAGCCGCGCGGCCCGGGAATGATATTCTCGTGCTCGCCTCGCCGCCGCTGCCGCATATCTTGGAAACCGATAAATCGACAGCGCACCTCGCCAGAGAGAAAGAGAGAGGGAGAGAGAGGAACTCGTGGCGGAGAAGTCGCAGGGACGCCGGACCCATAGGCATTCCTCTAGTGAGCATCATACGTGCCTTATCAAGCCGACCTTTCTCGAGGCCGTGCGCGCCGCCGCCGAGCGAAAACCCGATGATTGAGACCCTTCCATCGTCGGTAATTGAGATTCGATAGCAATTAAAAGGGAGAGCGCGCGCTGATAGAGCACTGTCGGACAAGACTCTGGCAGGAGTGCGCGCTTGGAACGCTCGCGGAGGTTGGTGCTCTCGGGCCTCGCCAATTGCTGAATCATTGCGATATATCGCGCTTGGGAAATGCCTGACTGGTAATAGGTATAGGTCAGCTATTTCTGTGTCAAGGTTCGCCGCCTTCTCGTAATGCCACTAATCTTCTGCCTGACTATGTATCCCCGTGCTCCTGCATGCACATTCCGAGGGTTCGCGCGCAGAAATTTCCTGAAGGCCCGGCTTTCTCTCTCTCTTTCTCTCTCTCTTTCCCTCTCGCTTTGTGTATCAACGGCTCTTCTCACCTGCGAGATGACGGGGGATTCCTATCGTAAAGTATCGGATCCGAAAGAATTCCGTCCGGGTGAATGGATCCCGTGAAATTTATTACGCCCGCTCGCCTAATTCACACTCATGTCTGATCATTAGCGTCGATCCCCAGGCTGGCTCGATACCGCGCATTATGCACTCTCAATCATTCCTAGGCCGCTTTCCAGCATTCACCGCTCGACGAGCTCGCCCCGCTTTCCCCGAGCGATTCCTTGGCTATCAGTGTCGTTTTCCACGGACGATAAATAAAGTCTGTCGTCGATAATTGTATTAGATGAGAACCTGTCACCTGTTCCGTGTCAAGGTCTAGGAGGGACAAACTTGAGACCAGGAGAAAGACAGTGGAACGAGATCGCGACTGTCCAGACTGACTGGTCGATAAATCAAAGGCACAAGACTGGAGGGTGAGAGGCTCCGAGTAAGAAAAGTGACGGATCGAAGCGCAGGAATGAGAGAGAGAAGATGCAAAAGTGGGAAGGGTTAAATCATCGATGATTGCTGCGTGGCTCGCCCACTCTCGCATCGGCCTCCTCTTCCTGTCGCTGGAGAGCGCGCGCGCTCGTTCCTCGCCGCTTAACCAAGTGGTTTACCCTCAGGTGCGCTCGTGGATATATCTCGGCTTTCCTCGGGAGCGCACGTGCGTATCTGCACTCCTGTCGAACCCTGAAAGCGCAAGGCGCACGCGAGGGACCTTCGGAAAGGTGGTGCGCTTTTATGGCGGCGAGAGCGTCGCGCATTCGTCGTCGCGCCAAGCTCATTCTCCGTATCGGGCTGGCCCGAGGCCCTAGAGCAGGAGGGTTAGAGTCAACCAGGCCGGATAAAATGTACCTAGCAAATCCTCCGTGTCCACCCAAGCCAATGAATCCTTGGGTTTGTGGTTGGCTTCCTCGAGAATAAATTAATCTAGGAATAAAGTGCTGCGGAGGATGCAACAAGCTATTGTCGAGGCGCATGCGCGCACACCCACGAAAAAGGGGTCAATGGAAAGCAGGGAGCAGCAGCGCTCGGGCCCAAGGAAGTTCAATTCCATCGAGCTAATCGCGTTGTCCGAGCGAGAGGACTGTAATTTATTTCCTGCGCGTCTCGCCGATAAGATGAATCTCCGGGTGTGCGCTTATGGGTCCGAGCCGGTGGTACCGGCTGGCCGGCTCGCTCCTACGAGTCTATTTATAATAAGCCGATCCTGCGACGCTACCGATCGCGGAGACCGCTACCGCCCGACGCTATTTACGCCGGGGGCCAGGCTAGCACGTCCTCTCATCAGCGGAGATCCATTAGTCAACGGTTGACACGCTGACGGCTACCGTACACTACTACCGTTCGCCTGACAGTCCGAAGATTCCCCCTCGGCCGGATCGCCGCCGCCGCCGCCGCCGTCGCCGCGCTCGATCGCCGACGTGGAAGTCGCCCGAGAGCGAGCAACGACCAGTTAATGCTATGCCTCCTCTGGGATCGTGGCCAGTGACACTAGCGGAGAAAAGCGTGCATTATCGCCAACCCCGCGCGGCCGCCCGCCACACCATAAAGTACTTGGCCACTGCGCGCTCGAGATCGGCCACGCAAGATGACCGTGACACGCGGACGTTTATTACGACGATACGTGGAAGCCCCCTGCGATTCGTTGCCGCGCGACAGATAGACGCTATCGCGAACAATGCATGGTAAATAGTTTGGAAGGCTGAAGGCCGGATAATGCGGGATCATTTTTCCGAGAGAGCTCCACTCGCCGGGATGGAGAAGGATAGATTTCCCGAGCCGGCGAAGAGGGTAAGGGAAGGCAGGGGGTGCGTAGGTGCACGCGTTCGGCACCGGGCACGCAACTCTCCGCCAGCATTACTGCGCCCGAGGGCGAGCAAAGACTCCGAGGAGTTATGTTGGCAAGCGTGCGCGCCGCCATGGTATTTATAATGGTATGGTTAATTGTTGTCCGTAGATCAGCGGTGTATCGTAAGTTCTCGGGAAACTCGTGGCGCCCACGTGGGGCAGAGCGCGCGTCCTCGCATAATTCCTAGGATTGCCGAGGGATACTACTTTCCGCGAGGAAACCTAAACTTGGCCGGCCGGGAAAAGGTCTAATTGCACCTGGGGATTTTTGAGCGGCGCGTGAATTATTGGCAACAGTCGCGCTCGTCGACGCTGAGTTACGGCTCGATAGGCCGCGGCAAAACTATGCCATTTGCATTCGGGGCCGAAGAAAGCAATGCGTTCCTGAGCGAGAACATACGTCTGGTGCGTAACTGCCCTTACCTAGAAACATGCGCATTTATTGCAATATATAGCGGATTGAATTAATTAGCTCGGGCGGAACCGCGCGCCGTGAATATTAAGCAGAGCCGCGCGGTCCGAGCAGGGACGGGGACATTCTACTTCGCAGACCTTTCCACACTCGGGTCGCCCGCTACTCTTAATCCTCCAACCAGACCACGCTATGTATTCCTTGGGTCGATTTGACTCGAGAAAAAGAGCAAGCTCCTCTCTGATTTCACTTATTGGCAAAGGAGGAATACAGTAGCCCCACTGGCAGACGTCGACTTTCGTTCTCGAGCTGTGGCATATTCGATGGCGTATAAATCTGTCGGGCCTCTCGGCAGCATCGAATGCGCCGCGCTAGCCGAGGCAAGGTTATAGGTGGCTACCGCGGAGAGTGTCGGCAGGAACCTTAACCCCGAGGATCTCGGATCCGGCCAGAAAAGCTCGCTCCTCCATCGCTCTCGGTGCTCTCTCGCGCCTACCAACCGGATATATATTCCTTAAGTGTGATTCTATGTACCAGGGAGGAGAGGGCCGGTGCCGGTGCCGAAGTTATGTCTCGCGTCAATTGGTGGCCCAAGTGCGCGCGCGCTCTCCAAGAATGAGCTCTCGGGTGAACAAGGCTAAGGTCGGCTTCGCCTTCAAGTGACAAAGAGACACGTCGATACCTTCCGCACCACGCGGCTGGCCGTGCTATGCTATAAATTTCATTACGTAACTTCTCCCTGAGAGCCGGCCACGCGGGGAAATTGTTTACGGACTCTTTAGATCTTTCTCCGTTCGACTTTACCCGACTCTGGCTCTCTCGCTCTTTCTTCGGGGGAGCTCGCTCCGCGACTCTGCCGGAGCGCGCTCGTAATTCCAGCGGTCCCTTTTAGCCGTCCGTTGATTCGTTGTATATGGAGCACAAAGGATCCGCCCTTGATCGGCGTATAACCGCGATCGGGCAACCTGCACTTAACACGAGAGCCTGGTGCGCGCGCCCCCAGGAAGAGCGCACGCCCAGTCCAACTGCGCCGGGCCTCTTTTCGACACACGCGTGTGTCGCGCGCGGAATTCACTTAAGCGGGGAATGCGTGCCTCGTGTCTTCTTCCTATTCTCTTCTTCGGCCCTCGTTCACCTCGACTCCCACCTCCAACCTGCCGGAGGTGGCACAGGTGCGATCCAAGGAACATCGCGCGCGCGCGCGAAGGATAAGAGGACGCAAGCTTCCCTAATAGTCCAAGGCTCGCACGGCGAAGGAACGCGCGTTAAACTATGCGAACCGTTCTCTCTCTCTCTCTCTCCATCGAGCAATGCATATGGCAATGTTAAAGGCAATCGGAATTAGGGCGGAATAAACGAGCCACCTTCCTCAATCGATAGGCGAGATTGAGTCTCCAATAGGCCGCGGCGCGGTGTCTATCGAGATACGAACACAGCCGCGCACATTATTCTCCTTTGTCTCTCGGGAGCGCGAAGAATGGCTCGATAAACATGCAAATGTTATCAGGTGTGGTTGCGGAAAGGTCGCCGGCTAATAACAATTATCGTTAATACCTCTTTATCGGGAGAAACCGGCGAGCTCGCAGCCGGGAAAGCACCTCCCTCGTAAAGTGGAGTGCGCGCGCGGGCGCGCGGGGGGAGCCGGGCGAAAAGATAGCAGGGGGAAGTTTAGAAAAGTGCGAGCGCGGCTCGATTGCCCCTGGTGCGGAAAGCGTACAATTAAGAAACTGGGCCGCGCGATTATCATTGGCGGCGGGCGCGCCCGATGGAAAAAATTAATTGTTAGCCGCGGCGCGGGCAGCTAGATTTTGATCTGACATCGTGAAAGTACAATGCTCGTTGCGCGATACTGTTACACGTCCTGTACTCCGCGGCGGCACGTGTCATAGTTGGGCAACGAGTCGAATCGGCCAGTTCCAGCCGGAGCCGGTCAAAAGTGCCGGCAACTTTGCCACTTTGCCACCGAGCTCGTGTGCGTGTGTGGGTGTGTGGGTGCCGCGAGTGATGTTGCCTCGGCACCGGTCCACGGCTGATATCGCTGCCACCGCGGCAGATAGCGGTTTTCTTAGCGAGCGTAGAAACCCGGCCTGCCGAGGTCCACCTATCGACGCCGCTACACGAGTACCGCATTACACTCCTTTCGGCTAAGTCGCCCGAGCCCGCCGAATCGCACTCTTTTTCCAACCCGATAACTAATGATCGGAAGGCAAAGCCGATACGATTATCAAGGGAACTATCTCATTGTCAGTGTAACTACCGGAATGCTCGCCAATTGAAATGTTGAGCCACCAATGAGCGTACGGTTGTGATTGAAGTGTGGATTCATTAGTGTTAGATTAAAGGGGGCGCCCTTTCGAAGATCGTATACTCGAGGAGGCTTTTGTTCGCTGTGGCAATAGTATCGCGCTATGCTTTATTATCCGGCTCTCGCGCTTGGATACGCTCTTTCTTTCACTCTCGGGCTCACTCTCGCTCGCGCTCAACAGCGCGCGCGCACTGCTTTTCTCTCCTTTTCTCGGGCCCATGCAAATGGGATAATGGTCCAGTGAAACGGCGCGCACCCGTTGACTCACGACGGCGCGGCGGCGGCTGCTGCTGCTGCTGCTGCCTTCCTACTGCACTTGTTTTCTCTGTAAGGCACCGCAATCGGCCTCCTCGAGCCGGAAAGTGCAATTATAAGTTCGCCGCGGCACCCGCTGCAATTCGTCCATTTTTCCCTGCTGCTCTCTTATGCTCTCGAGCCTGACGCCCGTACACCTCGAATAAAGGATTTCCAGTGCTTTCTAATAAACCTAGATGGAGATACAGGTGGGCTCGTTGGGACTTTTTCCAATGGCGTGTTCTCGTGCATCGCTTATCACGGCGGGTAGAGATATGCTCGTTGGCGATCCGCCGGAATGAGAGTCGCGCTGGAACGCGGCCGCCAAGGGTAACCGCGTGACTTTTCTTCTCGAGCGAAGGACATTCGGCGCGAGGAGCGTCAATCTCGTGGCTCCGTGAGCAGCCGGGGCGCGGAGGGGGTTGGGAGGGGGCGAGGAGAAAAAAGGTCCGCTCGAGGAGAGGACGACGTAGGCGTTCCGAGGATACAGGTGCGACGGCACCGAGCGGCGCGGATAACATCGCTTAATCACACGTGACTCGAGCATACGCGCTCCACCCACATCTCGTTCGGTATCTCGGCTGGATTATCTATGCAAAAATAAATAAGCTACTAAGTAACGAGCGCTCTACTCTCCTCACTCGCTCGCTGGCTCGCTCGCTGCTTCGCTCTCTGCTCGTCTATACCAGCTCGAGAAAAGATCGGCAGCGGAGCCGGAGTGGTTCTGTGTGCGCCCGAGCGGTTTCGAGGTCTCGCGCAGTATGTCTTTGGCCGATCTGCCACCGGCGAAAGGGGGAGGCGGCGCTCTCCCCGTGGAGTATCGCTTATTGATTTACAGTCGCAGATATCTTCTTCCCCGATTAACATCAGACTGGCACATTGTGCCCCGCGTGGAAGCTGAGCCGCGCCGGGCGCGACTGCTGTATTCCTTATTACCGGACGCTTTACAGCCGGCCGATCCAATCGCGCCGGCTGATTAATCGTCCCTAATTAAATGGTACCGAAGCCATCATCTCTCGCTGCCGCGGCAAACTAGTTCTATCGTTGGAAAGGATCAGCAGTACGAACCGCGCGGCTCGCGAGCTTTTGCAACTCCTACAATGCATATATCGACGCGAAATTCGATTTTATTTCAGTGACTCCCCGAGGCAGCCGCGCCGGTATGACCAGGTTTCCACTGGTTTGTTTGTCCATCCGGGGAGAATGATGGGGATGCTATTGGTTGCTTTGTCGAGGACGGTGACACCCGTGGCACACGCGGCAGGAACACAAGCCGTCACCGAAGGGAATACCTGACACGGAGTACAGTGGAGAAGTACGCCCGCTTGTTCCCTCTCTCTCTCTCTCTCTCTCCCTCTACTTCTCCCCTTCTGTATTATGGAGGCTTAAATCAGCTGCGAGGAATCTCGGGAGACATGGGTGTTCAATTACCTGGCCATAAACCTTTACTAGCCCACGTCCAAAGGCGACGTACGACGAGTTCGTTGGAGCAAGCGGGCGCGCGCGCGCACTCACCGAACAATCTGCCTCGTACGATTCCACCGTGGACACCGTGACGATCCAATAGGGCCTTACTTTACGATCTCGTACAGGTCTCCACCTTGTCTCCGGTCGCGTTAAAGAGCCGCGCGGCGAGAAAATACCGGCACATTTTACCGTATTTCATACATTTTAGCGTTAGCCGCTAAAACGACCGCCCAGCCTCTCGCTCACTTGACCGGCGCGCGGTTCGCGGCTCGCGGCTCGCACTCGGATCGGAGGAGTCGAGAGTCGAGCCACCGGCGGCCTGACCACTTCTCTCCCTGACTTTGAGAATTCAATGCGCTCCCTCGTGAGGGATCGTGGAATCCTGGGAGGAATCGCATTTGGATTAATACGATATGCGCGTGTAATCTGTTGTTTTAATTGCATCGGCGAGGTGAGGAGGAATCTCAGGCTTGTAAATTCCGTCGGGCGGCATCGCCTCCTCTCTTATTAGTATCTCGGGAATGCGGCGATTATTAAAGAGCGCGCCGCCTGGCCAGGATCAAGACATATTTCCCCTTAAATCTTAACACGTTTATTACCGAGGCTTTCTCTCTCCCTCGGCTTCTTTTCGACGCCGCTTTCTACCGTCGATATACTATCCTCCCGAAAATATTTTACACTCATCCTCGAGTATTTCAGGCTCGTGGAACCGCTAGGTTCCTGAAAGCAATGCCAGCCGCGCGCTATCTTAGAATTCAGATTATCCGGGAAGACCATAGGATTGGATATCGTGGTATCTCCGCTTTCACGTCTGTTGCCCCGGTGTCCGCTGGGAATTCCGTGGCCGTGTAAGATAGACTAAAGGAGCGATTAGGGCAGGGAGCGGGGGGGATGGAAGGGAAATCTGGAAGCGTCCAGATTTCAATGAATCATCGCGGATGCTGGCTCCTTTCACACCTGTTTACACGAGCGAGCCCTCGAGCGCCACCCACGGCCTCTCGCGATGGACAGTCTGGAAGTCTGGATCGAGGAGAAGCGTGCAAGGGAAGCGCCAGTGGTAGGCTGGGAAGACAGAGTCGATCGGGTTGGATAGGGAGATCCTTGCCGAAGGATCAACGGAGACAGATGCCGGGGGAAAGCAAGTGAGACGGGCCCTCCTGTTAACGGTCGCTTCGGACTCGGCAGCTTCGTGTGAGGTAACGACATAAAATCCCGAGATCTTACTTATACCGCGGGCGTGCGAGCTTGCGCGCGGTAATCTCGGGCCCCGTCTTATTTAAGCGCCACATTTCTTTCCGCCGCCGACGCCGACGCCGCCGCCGCGCCGAGGGAGGAGGAGGCGGCCCACCGCGCGCGGGGAAAGTGGCCACCTAACTGTCACCGGAACGGGCCCATAGCGCGTCGCCGCGACGACGTTTATTGCATTTCCGAGCCGGCGGATTCGCCTTGGTCCGGCCATCCCGCCGGCTGCTTTATATCGACACCATATTCTCCCCGCGACCGCGAGGACCCGAGCCCGTCGCAGCCTCCAGCGCAGCCTCCAGCGCAGCCTCCAGCGCGCCAGATCGATCGGGGATTCCATACCGGCGACATTCACTGCCTCGCCGCCTCTCCGCGGCATAACCAGTTGAATCTCATCGGCGGAAAGCGACGCCGGGGATTGCTCCCGACGACGTGGCGGGTCCGTCCGCTCCGTGAGCCTCGAATAAATTCTTCCTCCAACGAGTGGCGGCGGGACGGCGCGCATGATAAAACGATTCGATTCAATATGAGCGGCCCTTCACTAAATTCATAAACATCTTAACAGTGCCGCGCGGCGAGCGCGGACCCTTGGAAATCGAGTCGGCAGTCTCGAGCGCGATATTTTCGGCTTTGCTCCGATAAGTCGCGCCGCGCACTCCTGATATCCTCCTGGAAAGTTAAGCACTCGAGGGAATAAGAGGAATGCGGAGGATATCGGGCGTAACTCTTATTTCGCCCACGTGTCCGTGATCCTCGGGAGCGTGGGCTTGCTCGCTCAAGTTGACCGAATTTTATGCGAGCCTACCTGCTGCCGAGATGTATCGGGTGGGCACGGACTTAGCAGTGGATTCGTGGGGTGGATGATGGATTAGGAACACAGGAGACAGCGACTCTCGCCGAAGGAGTTGTCGCCGCCCGGACATTTTTGACGTCTCTCTCCTCCGCCGAAAGCGACACTTGTTGATTCGCCGAGAAAAATCTTAATCAAATCGGGGACCGTTCAATCGCGCGAGGTGGGAGGTCAAGCTTTCTGTATGTACTCGGCTATCCAGCGCTCGCCCTCGACTCCTTGGGCCCTGGTATCGCAACACTGCGTACCTACAAGCTTCCCTACGAGATACTGTGTTTGTTTAATCGAATAGAATACATTAGCCCACGCCAGGAAAGGCGAGCTACGGAGAAACGGCTGGTGCGTGCCGCGCACACTCCCCGCCGCAGACGAGGAAAACGTTATTGTCCGCTGAATACTGCCCGCCGCTTCTAGACAGAGCGAGCTATAGAGTTGTCTCGAAAAGTGGAGAGCCTTTCGAAACGCATCCGGCCACTTCCTAAAGGAAATCGAGCCGCACCATCGATCCCCAAGATCCCTGATACAAAATCGATAACATTGACCAGTCCAATACGTGCTCGGATCTCGGAGATAGTTGGGCGATGCCACTTTCTTCTGAAAGTCGACTTTCGTTAATGGGAGGAATTGGAGAGCAGGTCATTCGTTGCCGGAGCAGTAATCGAGAGAGTCGAGGGAGATTCAATGTCGCGATCGTCACTATTTCGCAGGTATTGTATCGCTAGTGGGAAGAAAGGCGCGAGTCGCCGGCGTCCACCATTTATCTCGTCACCGTGCTTGGATCCGTGCCCGGTGACATCGATAAATCAGCGCTATCGGGCCCCTCCATCAGCATTAATCACTATAATGATCCCCGCGCGCACTCCCGACAACCAACCAAATAGCGCCGCGGGCTCGAGCCCCGAGATGTTCGGTGTCGTTCGGTTATCTCGCAGGACCTTGGGTCACCGGTCATTATCAAGTTGTTATCTCCCCACGAAAAGTCCCGGACACAGTCGAGCGACCCTCCTCTCGAGCGGCTTCGCCTCCTAGTCGAAGGCTTCGGAGCACGCCTTGTCCTTGAACCTCCTTATCTTCCAGTGACCCGACGCCACCTGATTCCTCTTTCGGTGCCGACAACCTGTCGCTAACGCGAGTCCTCCTCCTGTCTGCTGCTCTACGTGCTCCGACTCCTAGCCACTGGCGAGACTCTATCTCGATGAGATAGATCCTCCCTTCCTCGCGGTCTACAGTGATATCCTCGTGAAACAAGATCCCAGGAAAAATCTGCTTCGCTGTTTATCAATATGGGCGGATTGGGTGGGATCCACTTGTGGATTCTTCCTGCATCGATTACCAAAAGGAGATATCTTGGCCGAGCGAGATAGGTCGAGAAATGCGAGCGCATCCAGCGGGGTCTTATCGCCCCTGGCGGCCAGCATCCACTGCATTAACGCCGTGCCTCCATGGCAAAGCTAACCGAACGAGACGGTGATAAGCAAGTTCGTCTCCTGACAGGAGACACCATTTATATCCAGGCTTCCAACCCACTAAATTTCACTGAGCACCATCGGTCACTCGTTAGCACTCGAAATGGACATAAGGAAAGGGAATGTGTGAATGAGGACGAAGGTCTCTGTCGAATCAACGAGTCCCTTCAATCGGCAATCACCGCTAGGTAGCAATCAGCCGGTGCTGCCGTTGGCGAGCAGAGTTGCGGAAGAAGGTAACGCGCGACCACACAGGGATCGCTGCTAACTAGGATATCCCGACGATGACCACGGGAGCTCGCGCGCTCGTAGATGTAGGAAAGTGCGAGCACCGCCCTGGCAACGACCGAGCCGGTGATCGCTCAATCATGCGTGCTGGCTGCCGACGATAATTCGTGCCCCGATGGATGCAATCGAGCGCGAGGTCGCAAAGGTGGCTCGAACAGGTTGCGCAAGACTACCGTTGTCGTGTACACGCTCGATTGAGGAGCCGATAGCCGGGGCAGCGGGAGGTTCGCGCCGCGAAACATTTCGCTGATAGCTCCTCCGAGCGGGTGAAACGAGCGATCTTCCTATCACCTGGACATCCTGTACATTGATCTATCGATTACCACGGACGAGAGGCCGCATCCTCTCTTCCTCGTTCCCACGCGACAACCTTCCTGCTCCTCCAAATATTAATTCCATCCCCGTACGCGCTATATCGCTCGCGTGCAATTCTCCCAAGGAGTCTCTGTAATTATTGATTAGCAGCGGGCTTAATGGCGAAACCGCGTTTTATTCCACCTCGGGGATTGCTCGCGGTAATCTCGATCGGAAGATCGGACAGAGGATCGAGGCGCGTTGCGCACACCGGTTTCGTTGAGGCTTCGCGTAGCGCAGGGAGCAGGTTCCGCGACATGCACCATTGCCCCGGCTGCAAGGATCATTAGCCGCGTGACGTCCGGCAGACCCATTGGAAAAGGCGCAGATTTTCGTCGGCCATTTATTTTTCCTTCCCGCCCGCCGCCGTGGCCGTCGCGGCGGCAGCGGCGGCGCACCCCGGCGAGGGAGTCGCAGAAAAAGTGGCGATCGGCCGGTGCGGCGCGGCCGAGATCGACAGATAGCCGCGACACACATAGTTTCTCGGTAACGACGCGCTACGTCGCTACGGAGTCCGGCCGACTGGACCCGACCGGCCGGCCTCTCGATCCTGGCGGTAGCGTCGATTATCTTGTAAATTAGTTCGTACCGCTCGATAGGAGACGCGGGTCAGCCGTGGTTTATGTACCGGTTCGGGGCCTTCGGGATTCGCTGAGCGGCCGAGGACAGAAGCGCCGATAAAGTCGGCTGATGTTACCCGGTGAGTGGGACGAAGAGAGAGAGAGAGAGAGAGAGAGGGGGTGGGGGAGGGGGGCAAGTGTGTGCTCTCCTGTTATCGGGGCCGCTGCAAATTATAGAAGCTATAAGGCCCCCGCCGTATCAAGGGCCACGCACGCTCTCCGCTCGACGTTGCATATTCAACGGACCCCCTGGGCCCAGCGGCCCCGAGCTGCCGCTCACGCTCCTCCCTGTGCTTGCACGCGGAGAGAGCCTCGCCTCTCCGCCGGCGGCGCCCTCCGCTGCGCGCACCGCGATGCGACAACAATCAGCGAAACAAACCCACTTATGATCAACAAGGGTATACGTCAGCCGCTAGAGAGAGCCGCCAGCCTCTCGCGGACAACTTGTCCGCTGAATATTCATGAAGGCGCGCGAGCGCGCGCGCATCTGCGGGGCCCCGCTCACTCTCTCTCTCTCTCTCTCTCTCTCTGTTTGAAGCGAAGAGGGAGCGAGCGGCTCGGAATCCTTTGGAAAAGGAGGAGAGCGCGGAGGAGTTTATTGCGATCCGCGCATTGATCTACCTTGTAGGTAGAGTGGGCAGAGAGAACCGAGTGCTCGCCCGATGGAGATGTATTTTTGCGCGCCGGGGCGGACGCGCTGGTTCCACGTCGCGCGCGCGACCATGTCCGCGTGTACTTACCCTCGGCTCCGTTTTATTTGCTCTCGGGAGCAATGAACACTCGGCCGCGCGCGAGAGTGCCCCCGCGGAGTCCGCTCTGGTTTCCCTTCATTAATTAGGTAGTGCCACAAGCGAACGGTACATTTGATCTTGGCAGAGTTCACCTTGATTGCGATCGTTCGCAGCGGGGCTAAAAAAATGGGGATGGTGGAGAAGAGCGTTGGAGGTGAGATGCGATGTCCTATCGGGAAAGGTGGAATCTATCTCGGCTGCTAAAGGCCTCGGGCTCCGACCGTAAATCGCCACTTTCTGTCAATTAATTAGAGGGAGCACGTCAGCGAGGCTGTAGATGTCGACGATTGGATGCACGATTATCGCCGGTTTTGAGGCTGCCCCTTGAATCGCCCCGGGGGCTTTTGCGCGCACACCGTGTACGACATAATCGGGAAGGGATAATCGAGCCGAGCGCCGGCGGAATCGAGGGGAATCTCGCCGGGATTCCCGCGGACTCGGACCGAATGCCGCTGATTTATCGCCTGGAAGCCGCTATCACGCCGTTCTCTAATCGAAAGCCATTGATAATGCCGCGATATCGAGTCGCAATCACGTAAACCCGGCGCCAGGGCAGCGCACGCTACTCGCCACTTGGCGCCGATTCCCGTGAAATCCCTCCTTCCCTCCTTCCTCGGTTTCTCCTAGGCATTTCTCACGGCCAATTGTCGCCAGCGCGCTCAGCCCCGTCAATGTAGGGAATTACGCCTCTAATCACTATTATTATTGCCAGCCGGAAGTCTTTACGATTTAACGCGCCGTCCAATCTCCGTCTGGCCAAGTTCAAGGAACTCGACCGCGACTCCAATTCAAGGGAATCCTGTTTGCCGCTCTGAGTTGTAGCACGTAATCTCCGGCTTGTTATTAAACGTTATCATCGCTTCGACTAACTGCTACAACGTGTCCCGAGTGCTACCGTGTGCGCGCGGCCCCAGCGTAGCGGAGAAATGAGATTAATCGCGAGGAGCATTAGGGCCAATTAAACATTTGACAAGGCGGCGAGGCGATAGGCGATTTGGTTTGCTAGCGATGTGGCGGTCGAGCCTAATAAGGCGGAGGACTAATCCAATTTAGCTCGTGTTGTGTCTCGTGCAACAAATCGATCGAGCCGGCCGATTCGTGAATCGAAGGGATCGGTGGTTCGCCCGTGGACCGAATCACGAAGGCAGAGGCGCGATGTATGACCGTCGGTCACGCCAGGCTCTGACTCTCCAGCACTTAATTACCCGCTGCCCGATCAAGTCAGGGTGGTCCACGATCTCCCCGAGTGAATCCCGATCACCGGCTCGTCTCTTGATTATATTGATCTCGCCGTGTGGTATCTGGCCGCTTGATCGATTGAGCCGAAGCGACTCGCGCCGAGGGATCGCTACTCCAGTAGAGCTCGCGCGGCCGCGCACTCGTCCACCTCTGCCACTCTGGCTTCCCTCGTTTCTGTTCCACGGCCTCTCCGCACTCACGTGCAAACGAGTCATTCGCCGAGCTTTCGTTTCGGAGCACGGATCCCGGGGCGTCGCTCACTTTGGAATTTCACCGGCCAAACGACTTCACCGTACGCCAGATCGCATGCGAAGATGCGCGCGGCCGGCCGCGAGTGTCGCTCGGCGATCACGTTCCGAAAGCATTTCCAGGTGATTTCATAAAACTCCCGGCCGTGGGAGAAAAGGGGAAGAGCGTACGGCCAATTAAGATCACCGCTATCTTTGCTCTCGTTGCGGAGTTTATGGATGACACGTGCCACTGAGAGGAGAGAAGCATCATAAACTCCTTGATATCAGGCGCATCTGGCTTCGGGCGAACCTGCGCCGAGAAGTAACTTGCCAAGTTTCTCTCGGCACTCTCGACTTCATCGAACTGGCAATCGGGACACGGGATCGCGCTGATAGGGAATCGACGGGCCCAATAAAGGATTAATAACCGTCATAAAGTCCATTATTCTTGGGGACATACTCCCGCGCATACAAGCGGACAATTGCGACAATAGGATCCTGTGCCTCGTCTACCAAGCGTGTCCGGCGGATCGTTTCCACGCTCTCTCTCTCTCTCTCTCTCTCTCTCTTTCTCTCTCTCCTTATGAGAGCGCAGAAGCCGCTGGATCCCGGCAGGCTTCCGGGGCGTGTGGGTTCACCTCACCGTTGGCTCGGTCTTCACTGCGAGAGAGTGAACGAGAGAGAAAGAGAGAAAGAGAGAGGCGAGTCGATAAGGAAAAGCGGAAAGAGGGAAGAATCGGGGGCGCAGCGCGGCGACGTATCCGTGACTAATCCTTGACGGGCGAGGAGAGGAGCGCGGCGTCCTCGATATCATGAACTTCTTGAATTATTACCGTGGTATCTCGGCTGGGCGCAGATCGTGGGAGGGGCGAGATCCAGTTTCATGAAAGGCGCCGTCCACTCTTCTCACGGGGTAGAGACGGGGACGCGCGGCCGCGCGCGCTCCGTCTCTAGTTCTAATCTGTCGGCCATTTGTTAGGGCCCGCGCGCTATGACGCTGCCCACGAGGGATGGAAGCGGCGCACCGGCGGAGGAGAGGAATCGCTGCTGCGACAGGCAGAAGGGGTACACATGATGCGAAGCACGCCGCCCGTGTCGCCGTTTGTCCCGTGCCGAGGACTCCAGGACCACCCTGGAAGCCGGCAGCACGCTCCCGAGCGAGCGGCAACCTGCGCGAAACCTGTGCTCGACCTACCGATACTCTCCCAGACAAATCCCCTCGTTTCCCACCGCTGAATTATTGAACGACTCCCTCCTCCCCTCCTACCCTCCTCTCCCAGGCCGCGCGGCCCAACGTTTGACTTATCACAGCACACCGAGGTACACCCGGAAGACGCGCGCCGCTGATTGCGTTGCTCCTTGAAACTGAGCAACTCTCGAGCGGCCGGTAATCACTCAGCGGCGGCGTGAACTCGTGCGAACTAAAGGGGCATATTTGTCAGGACGCGGAGGCCCTTCTTACAAATGATGCCGAAGCCTTCGCGCTTCGGAGATCCTGACGGCGATACAATGGGAGATATCAGTCAATCGGGGGCGCGCCAGGAAATCCGATATTTGTTCGCCGATTGCCGACTGATGGCGATTAATGATCCAAGACTACCGCTGCAAAACTACGGCCCCCGTATAAGTCCGGCTCTTCGACGTGTTTGCACTTCCGAGCGGTTCGCCCTCTGCTTTAAACCCTGGGAAACACTAGACGCGTCGGGCAGGTTTTAAGGATTTTCAATTGAACGAGCCATTAGCCTAAGGCTGAATGTTGTAAGTGATTCTATTAGTCGCTGAACGACCAGGTCCTGGATGTGCCAATGACGCAAGGTGCAGAGTCCGGCGCCCCGGTTATTTGCCCACGGAAGGGTCTATTAATTTGGCGCCAATAATAACTCGGGCGCCTCGTACTAATTAATACCGGAACGCGCTCGGCCCCTAAGAACCGTGCAGGTTCGTCCCAACGAAACGATCCTACACTGGCTGCTCCCGCACGCTCCCGAGGCTAACCCTCTCTCTCCCCCCGTACGAAGCGGCACTCGTCCTTTCCCGCGTTCTCTCTTCTTTCTCCCGATCGAGAGTCCACCCTCTTTCGCTCGGAGTTTCCCTGGCTGGTATATCGGCACGCCGATGATGGAGAACCGGCCCCGCCGACAAAGATGCCGCGACATGAGCCATGCGCTCTCGTTCCACAGAACTCGGCCGACTCTCCCAATCCTCCCTCGCATCCCGATCGAGTGCTTCTCCCCGAGAACTTTATAGGCGTGTCCCCCGCCGCAAAAAAGTCACGCTCCCTCCTGCCAAAAATCGTCAATCACAGCTGCTCCCGAGAGTATGTGGGATACCGGCGCCTCAAAGACTCGAAAGACTCGGCTCGGATGGCAACATTTCCGCGGGCAATCGCCGGTGAATTAATCAGTGGCCGACATTTTATTCGAGAGGCGCTTACACTCCTCTGTAAAAGGGGGCGGGGGATTGGAAGCGGAGTTGGACTCTATTTGTGGAGGACACCGGGGGAGCTTGATGGAGGTCCAGGGTGGCGAGTCCCGCGGCGTGACCTCGCCGCCGGCTATCGGGTTCTATGGAAGAAGCTCGCGCTGAATATGTAAGAAGGTCAGGATAAAAGGAGAAGCCGGAGAACGAAGAGGGCGCGTACTTCCTCCGTAGGAGTGGCAGTGTCATGGGCCGGTGGCACGAGCGAGCGCGCGCGGTCGCGAAGTACGCCGCGAAGTTACTTAGTTAGCCCGGCGGCCACGGTAGGTGCACCGGATGCCCTTTCTGTCACGCCAGGGACACCAGGGTCGTAGAGGTGCAAGACACGTGTGCGCCACCTTGGAGAGCACCTACCGAACGCCGGCGTGCTTGCAACTATGACACGTTTCCATGGGCACGAGTCGCTTGCTCCGCTGAGGCCGAAGGTATCATTGCCGGTAATATACCAAGCTAATTCAGGGCGTAGTCCTGGCCATTGTCCCGTGACAGACGCTCGATTGTCCCGATTAATAAAGCGAGGGGGTCGACACGGTGTCCTCACTGATATCCTCGACTGCCCTCGTTTCCTGACTTGCCCACGTATGCACGGGACCCTCTCTACCTATAACGCATCATTTAAACTCTCGCCTCCTCGACCCCCTTCCAGCTTGCTTCCTGCGACCTCCTTCGCCGGGTAAATAAACGCAAGCAAGCGCGCCGCGCCGCGCTCTGGCACCGGAAAGGCGCGGAGTTCTGGAAGACGAGGCGCAGATAGCCGGCGAAAATAAGTGGCTCGTTTGACACGCTCCGATCCGACCACACCCGCCCTAACGAGCGCAATTAGTTTACACGGCTGAGCGTGGAGCGGCTTGAACTTGATTGTACGGGCTTGTCAATAGGAGGCTCTTTATCATCGTCGGTTTTCTCCGGCGAACCGGAGGTTCCAGGGGAACGTGGAAAGGCCGAGGTTGTTTGATTTCGCAGACAGCCGGAGGTCAATGTTCCAAGGATCATTCTTCGTACGAGATGTATTGTAATGCGGCGTTATGGCCTGGCTGGCATTTCGGCACGGGATGGTGCACTGTGTATGTATATAGGAAACTTGGCACGGTCGATCCGCCTACGTTTCCCTCGGTAACAAAGAGTCGCGCGTTTCTTTCCTCGTCCACCCACGTCCGGGCGTAAAAATAGCCGGTGCAGGTGGCACCCAGTGGACTCCTGGTCGACTTTTTCAATTTTCATCGGACTTCACTGCTCGTCCGGCCACTCCGATTCTTTCCCGGACGATATTAGCATTTACTGTTATTTTATTAACTGTACACGGGGCACGTGAGTCGCATCGGGTTGGCGACTGGTCATTTGTCTTGGTGAAGTTGAAGTATATTGCGCTTTCCCCCCGGCGATCTTCTCCTCTCGCATGTATACTTCATTGGAGCGCGCTTCGGTCATACTGGATTTCATGGATCATAAATCCGGCGGCGACGCAGCCCCTCCGCGGCGGGTATCTTAATCGATTCGGGGAATACCGCGGGGCGAATATCGAGGTCGAGCTTGCAGCTTGCCGGATTCGCAGAGAGGAAAGGTGCGGGAAGAAAAGTCGCCCGTATCGAGAAGAGGAGGGCGATATCGCGGGGCCCGAACTCTCCCTTCTGTTTAGCATTCGCGATGATATCTGGACGGAGGCCGGAGTGGGCTTAACGGGCTGTCGCTTGATATGGGTGCGGTCGCCTCTTCAGGGTTACGACTCGGTCGTCCTCCTCGTCATTACAAATCGTATTGTTCCCGCAGCCTCCGTTCCGGCCATGCTAATCGGGGGCAGGTGTCCTCCCCCCCGTCGCGCGACGTCTCGACTCCTCGCAGATTAATTAGCCCGCCCCCAGCCGGCAATAAAGCCTTTATGATCCGCGAGGAATGACCCCGGTGAACCAGGGATCCATCCAGATAGTGCTACCAGAACGATTCTATTTCGACTCTGATGTCGTCGTTCTCGTACGTGCGAGTACTTTCCACCCAGGGGATCGGGTCGCTTCGCCCCACGAGGTATCTCTTTCCCAAGATACACCTGGCTGATAGAGCTACGAAAACATAAGGATCGCGGGCCCTGTTACATTTCAGAGTCGAGATCCAACGTATCACGAGTACCCCATTGCCGACTCTGGCTCTGTCTCTCTCTCTAACTGGGTCTGCAATGACGCGGTCCTTCCGTCGAGATTTTCTTTTTAATACGAATCCGTGTATCATCCCCCCTTTCCTACGACGAGTCGCAGTAGAGGAATGATAACTCAATTATTCTCTGCCAAATGAAAGGCGAGGAGTGGGTGTTTAATTGAATGATTAAGCTACCCTAAAGTGGGTTCTGCGCTTTGAATTGGCCGAGTAGTATACAGGTTTGAGTTTGAAATGGATATAGCTGGAGTGGCGACTCGATTAATTTGGGAGCGTGGGATCCTGAGGGTGATCTCGTCACCGTTACGCTGGCGAGGTGGGATCGCGTCAAAGGACGATATACTTATTCAAATCGGATTCTAGCTGCTCGGAGAGAGAGCCGGGCGAGCGGTGCATAATATCTACGATCACCAGCCGTGAATAGGAGGCTCGGTGCTGGGGCTGCGCTGGCGCGAGAGAGCCGAGGAAGCCGAGGAAGGAAGGAGCTGTGGAGCGGAGGGCAGAGCCCGCGCGCGGTTCTACATAGGATGATCGAGCCGGTCAGATAAGGGGGAGTCGCTCTCTCGCTCCGTCTCGCGGGGGTCAATCGTTAATTTCTACGGAATTCCACGTGCTGACAATACGGGGAATACAGGTGGACGGGAGATGAGAGATAGGAGAGGAGCGTGGGGCCGGCCAGCAGCGCACACGGGCTCTCCTCTCACGACGTGAACGACGACACGACTCGAAACGAGGAACAAACGAGAGCACCTTGAGACTGCTCCCCCGAAGCGAGGCGAAACGAGCCACAACCTGGACGCACGTGGTGCTGCCGATCCCATTCCTCCTGCTTTTCTTGCTCACCTATCCTCATCCTTTACCCTCGCCCTGCCCTCCACGGAGCGCTCGCGCGCCCGCGCACTCCGAGTTAGTCGTTTCTCTCTGCGGCCCGTTGAGATCCATCCATTCGGATCCTGGCCCCCGGAGCTCTCGCCGGAGCCCGGCTCTCCGCGTGCGGCTGCCGCCGCCGCCGCCGTCGCCGCCGTCGCTGCTAGGTCGATCGTGGCATACGGCAAAAGACGTGGACTCTACGAGTCCCAGACGTGATAGCTCGCTTCTCGGAATGAGTGGAAGAGTCCCTGCACCCGCTGCAACCGGCGCCCGTGAACCCTCCGGGCCGCCTCCGGCACCCATGCAACCCCGCTCCTACATACATACATCTGTTTCTCTTTCTCGAGGGCTCCGTGTGTCTGGGTGCGCGCGAGTTGGCTGCGTGTGGGTTCGTGTGCCCGTTGGCCAGCTCGTGCTGCGCATCGTGCAGAACACGAGGAATAATTTGTGGACAGGGCACGACGACGATTGGAACATTTACTCCGCACGCTATGCCCGGTGTACCTTATGCGATGGGATCTTGGAGACCGGCGGCGTTCCGGCCACCGCTCGGGCGTTGCAGTCGCTTTACTTCAAACACCCAGCTTCCCTCCTTCCTTCTCTCTCTCTCGCTCTCTCGCACTCTTCGCCCTCGCACGGACGACTCTCTTCATTATACCGTTCATTATACCGGTTATACGGTGTCACTGGTACCGTCCGCTCGGACTAATCTTGTTCCTAATATTTCCACCGAGTCCTAATTAAAGCCGATCACGCGACTCTTGCTTTTACCTGTGCTCCGACACCTTCCGCCGAGGTGAACTCGCCGGACTAGGATCCTCCTGGTACATGGTGTGAGGGAATTGGCACTGGCCCCGGAGCAAGATAGTGGCGGAGGCTTAACAGTTGGGTGAGATTGAAATATGCGATCGGTTTCGGGCGGCTCCGAGCGCGAGTGGTCCGACAGGGTCATTATGCGTGGAGAGAGAAAGGGAGAGAGAGAGAGAGAGAGAGCTTCCTGCAGGTAGGGGAAGGCCAGGAGGATCCACGGGCTGCTTCTTTGCGGCCGCGGCCCCTCGTATGTCCTGCACGCGAGACGACGGCTATCGACAGCCGATGGCGTCGATTTAATTTCCGCGATTTATCGGCCGTTTCCACCGACGCGAAACAACCTGTCCCATTTGCGGCCTGAGCCACGGCCCACGGGGCAATAATTCCGACACCCCGAGGTAATACGTATTCCGCCGCTCGACCTGCGCAACGTACCTACATATATACGTGCTCGCCGCACTAGTCCTCTCTCTCTCTCTCTCCCTACAATCTCTCGTCCCTCACCCGGCGGCTTCTTCGTTTTACCTCCACGTTGGCACACCGGCTGCGCTAAATTTCCCGCACCGCATAACGGACGTGTATATATAATCTCTCTCGCGCCGGGACCTTTCTAGCACGCCCACCCTCGAGGCCTCTCCGCGAGAAGAGAGCGAGAGAGACTCGACGAGCAAAGGGTGGCGTCAAAGGGCGCCGCGAGGGCGTACGTTATACTCAATTATCATTGCTGGCAAAATCAGGCGGACCCTCTTTGTCTTATCGTTCGGCGGGAGAGTGCTCGTTGAAATTCAGCACGACCAACGCTTTCCATTTTTCTCCGGGCCGACGCGACCTCGCGCGGTGATTTATCGCGGTATACAGATGTAAGGCCCGGAGAATAGGCCTCTAATGTGTCTGCTCCAGCGTGACACCGGCCACCCTGACATTTGTCGCACATCGTGTAATTCATAGGGCCCGAGTGCGCGGCCGGAGATAGCAGTAGGAAGATAGTAGAAACTTCGAAAGGCTATGCATCGCGAGTGCGTCAGAATTGTGAGGGGAAAAAAGATCGGGGAAACGAGTGGACTTGACATCGGAGCCCGGAAGGAATACCGAGTTAGGAGTTGGATAGGTGGAGTAAAGCCAGGCGTCCGGGTAACGAGCGATCATGTGTATTCCGTCAGATGTGCTTTTTTCTCTAGGACGCGGCACGTGCTCGATGTCATGGGGCTCGAGCTGCAGGGGTGTGCCTGCTGGTGGCAAGAGGGGTAGATAGCGATCGCGAGTCATCTGGTCTAGACGGGGCGCATCATTAAAACGTTACATGCGAGACCCGGTAGCAGAGAGCGAGGGACTGATTCACTCATTGAATTAATTGGACATGCACCATACTGGGGTGGGGCCGCCCGGATCGAAGCCAACCCGGCGTATCCATCCTCGATAGACTTCTGGCTCAGTGAGCCCAGCTTTCCATCGCCTTCTATCTTCGCCAATATCTTGTTTATTATCCGCCCAAGTACCACACCATTGAAATCCCGAGTTTCGCAGGAGCAGCAGCGAGAAGGTGTGGGACCAATGCGTCAAATCATTAAGTAATGGTGGCTAAGGACAAGAGCGTCGGGCAGCCCGTAAACGACTAATTAATCGCAATCAGTCGCAGATGACGCCCAAGCCGGCGAAAGCGATTGCGAGAGCAAGATAAGTGCCGCCGAGAATGGTAGCTCCTCAGGCTCCTCTCGCTCCCTTCGCCACCGCCTCGGCTCGTTCCGCTAATTCTTGTCGACTCGTTCTCATTAGTGACTCATCTATCTCGCGCCGCGCGGGGACAAGTGACACCGAGTGTACAACGCTGGAAAGTGGGTGCGGAGTCGATAGCCCGATAAGCATTTTTACCTGAGCCATCTCGAGCCAAAAGCGGCGCACTGGTGTCCACCCGGGTTTCTGTGTGTGTGAATGCGTGTGTGTCCGGCTCGAGGGCGAGGTGTCATCTGCCTCGAAAGTCAGGTGGAGCCGATCGTGAGGAGATAAGGCGGACTCGTCACGATTACGGGGAACGGGCACGTTCAGCAGTAGCTGGTGTGTCTAACGCACAACACGCGTCTCTTAATGATGCTGGAGGCAGGTAAAGGTGGAATTATGGTGGCCGGACCCCCTGTCGGGTGAGCGCGATCGAGCAGGTAGACTTCCATCTCTCTTACTCCCTCTCTCACTTGACCAGGCCATACGGCACTGGTACATGCGCGCCAGTGCTATAGTACGTCGGGCGTGTACGCCAAACTGCTCCTTACACTTGGAAAATTATAGTGTCGCCGAAAAGTGGGCGTCGAGATATTAATTGCACTTCTTTCCCTCGTAGAAACGCTCGTATGCTCCGATCCGGCCAACCTAGCTCAAAGGTATCGTTATGGTAGTCATAAGAGAGACGTTACGAGCGATTAAATAGTTAGCCGGACGCGCAAAAAAGGCGGTCGGTGACAAAATACCTCCGAGCGTAATAAATACGACTCTTTTACGAGTGCATAAAATACATAAGCAGTCTTTCTCCCTGGCGCGCAAGTGTTACGAGGGCCTTTTCAGAGCGTTCCATATTTCCCGTATGATCCGGGATCACGGAGCCGGAAGGCCGGCGAAAACGAGAGCCGCTGGCCCGGGCGTCGTTAATCCGCGAGAAAAGCTATAAAAAAGTCCTCGCTGCTCTATATTTTATGTGTGCGTGCGGGGGCCCAGCGGACGCGCGCGGCTGGCCCCGTGAGACGTGGCTATCGAAAGTCGAGCGACTTGCAGAGGCCGTGCGTCGTGTGGACACTTGGCCTTCCGGTGCTTTGACAGCCGAGTCCCGGCTGAAAGAAGGAAACCAGAGGGAAAAAGGGAAACACGCCGGAGTTGGCAACAGCTTAGGGAGGGAGGAGGGTGGACGGACGGGGCTTCCACGAGAGAAGACGGGAGGGCATTTCATTCTGGCAGTCTCTCATTGTGAGTTCATGGCTATTCTCTATGGCTCAACGCCTACAATAATCTCGTTACGATTGGAATCGGGGCCCCCGTGGCTCTCGGGCTTTGACAGCGCAACAATGCAAGGTGCTTTGTCCGCGATCTGTTGTGGACCAATACCAATCACGAGCATAATGTCTGGTGCATCTCGAGGCGGTGGGATTTTTTCCCTACTTCCCCGAGGCCGAAGGCACCGTGCGAGCTTGAGCCTTTCTTCCCTCTATGCTTCCCAACGCCGCCGACGCAACCCCGTCAATCGGGGCTTGTTTGGAAGTGTTTCGGCCTTGCTGGGAAAATATGGAGATGTCTCGGGGCCCAGTCCCGTCGAGCACACCACCCTCCGGCTCCAATCTCTCGTTTTCTCAAGCTTCCTCTCATTCTTGTAGTTCCCTGGGAGAGCGAGCTTAACTCATTTCACCATGGCTCCCAATTCCAGCGGACGAGTCTATCGCGGGAAAAAGGTAGCCTTCGTGGAATGGTAGATCACTGTCGATTTCCTTGCGCTTTCCTCGCTGGCCAATTCCATCGTCTTAGATGAGGATCTTGCAGCTTGCGAGGTTTACCATGGGAACCAAACCAATATTCTCGTATTCTGAAAGTATTGGGGAACCTCTTACGAAACTCTCTAAAAATAGTCCGAGTTAATGAGACCATTCGTATTTCTGCCATTGGAGGGATGTGCACCGGGTCATCGGTAGTTTCGCACTCCCCTCGCCCTGAACATCTAATGTTATTCTCGGGGGGAGCGGGCAACATGTTTTAACTCGTTAAGGGCGATAATTCGTGGCAGGATGGCGGACATTACTCCGGGGCAAAATATATGCCGTAGGACGCGCAGCTTTTAACGAACGGAAGTGCACTGTCGTCGCAGGGTACCGTCAGGTCGTGACTTCTGTCGCAACATGTTGCGCGATCATAGCCAACTGGCGCGACAAAGCCCCCGTGCGTTAGTCGATTCCTCTAACGCGGTAATTGCGGCTCGATTAATTTGACAAAAACAAGAGACAGACGGTCCGCTCGTTTTGCCGCATTGGGCATGAAATTGATTGTAATGAATCGACCGGCGCAACTTTCCTCCACTCTCTCTCTCTCCCCTTCGCGTCCCATCTCTCAATCTCCTTGTTCGGAGGCCAGTATTACGCGCGAAGGATGACGACACGTGCCCTCGGCGATTCATCGATCAACCGGTTCCCCGTAGGCTGGCTCGTAGCAAAAACTCCCTTAATTCACCTAATGAAGATGTACCACTGCCAGCTCATCGCCGAGTCATTACGGCTCGCTTAAATACCAATCGAGCCAAGACAATGCCCCGTCCGGGACGAGACTGCCGGCGCAGAAGAACCGGCGACTTTCTCGACGGACGAAAAAGGCCGAAAGCCGCGCGGGTGAAATGGCAGCTCGTTAGGGAACGGATTCCGATAATCCTCGTACCTCCGCCGCCGGGACGGCAGATCCTAGATTACGCTCGTCAGCGAGCGAACAATCACTCGTTCGAGAGGGTGATTTGATTTTCCATCGAACCACCGGCGATAACGGATCTAGCGTCAATTGCAGGCTCTCGTTACGCGAAAATTCCCGGCGAGGTTGGGCGCGCGCGAGGGCCCTTTCGCTCGGCAGCGGTGGTTGGTAGCGGCCGATAGCCAGCGGAGCGCAAGAATCCCCGCGAGTTAATATCTAACCCCCATGATTGCAGTCAATTGAAGAGGCCGACCTTATCAGATCTTGGGCGCGTGCCCATATGCCGTGTCTCCCACCACATGCTGCCGCGTTCGTCGGCGCCCTTGCGGCATGCCACGGCGAGTGCACCGCTGCCGAGAGAGCGCGCACCAGAGAGAGAGAGAGAGAGAGAAGGAATGAGCCATGGGCCCCCAAGGTACAGAGCGGTGAACCTGGCTCTCAACCTACATCAGGCCCCGCGGCCGTCGATGGACTCGGTGGTGGTGTGGTCCCTCGATGCTACCCGGCCGCCAGCCGACGAGGCCGCCGCGGTCTCTGCCACCAGCGTGCCGGTATCACGCCGATCTACAAATATATTACGTGCATTATGCGTGCGCTCGCGCTCGCGCGAGCTGCGCTTCTATTTATGCGTGCTCGTGCTCGCTCGGCCGGGTTATAGTATGCACGTAGGCACCGGCGCGCGCGTCGCGCTAGCACATGTCGCGAGAGAGAGAGAGAGAGAGAGAGAGAGAGAGAGCACGATAGCTCCTATGCAAATTCCCGGGCGAACATTCTACCCCGAACTCTCTCCTTCCTTGGCGCTTTCGGGAGAGCGAGAGCGTGTCCGCGGAGTGATATAGCTGACGGAGCAGCCGCCGCTCGCTCGCTGCCGGCAGTAAGTTTCCCGGTGCAACGGAATCCCCGGGTGCGCGGCCCTAGAAGAAGTCATTAATTATTTCGCCGCGCATGGAAGCGCGCCGGCGGCCTCCCGTTATTGGATAATATACGCCGATTATTTATCGAGCAATAAAAGTCGCGATGACGAAGTAGGAAGCGCTCCTCGGAGGGCAGAGGTTGCCTCCCCTGGTCTTTCGCGTCAGCTTGACGCGAGCCACCATGCCCGCCTCCTTCCTCTCCTGTTTTACCAAGCCTTTTTACCTGGACACATCGAGTCCGGGACTCGAGTCCACTCGGCTCTAGCTCTCTCTCTGTGTATGTATAATGCAGCAGCGAGCGCTCCGGACGGTGGGGGGAGTACTTTTTACGGCTAAATCGGTGGATGGTGAGTTGCAGCCGAGTCGCGGCTCTAAAGACACGAATCTCCAGCCGGGTGCACACCTAACTCGGTGGTATCGGGGGACTCGGGGCAAAAAGCCGAGTCCCCGGGCGCGATGTATCGAGGGGGCATCGATGCCGGGAAGCACGTACCTGACACTCGAACGCGCCAGGACGCGCGGGGGGAGAGCTCGCCTCAAGAGGATGAAGGTAGCCACCACGAAGAATTCCGCGGCTCCCACGTGAAGCTATCAAATGTCTGACGAATGGGCAAGAATGCCGTGCTATCAAAGGATCTGGCCCCCCTCCTGCACCCCCCACCCAACCTTGCCGCCGGTATCCCCCGGGCCCGCCGGCCACGGGGCCCGTCTTCCTCTCGGTAAATCCGCGCGCGTGCAAGGAAAAAGAAGGAGATGAGGATGTGGAAGAGGCTCGGGGAGGCAGCGAACGATGTCTTAAGACAGGTAGCAGACACAAAGGGAACCGGACACTCGCCTACGCCTGGCTATTTTATTCCTCCGCTACCCGAGCGCTCTCCTACCTCTACCCCTAGGATCGCCTTGGCAGGATCTCTCCTCCTTCCTCACAGGTGCACCCAAATACCCACTAAATATCTTCTAATTATATGCCACGCTCCGACAGGGCCCATTCATCCCGTCGAATCTCTCCTAGACTAAGAGCGAACAAGTGCGTAGGCCTGGTTAACGATGCTTTCTATGGCGCATCGCTCACTATGCACGAAGATCGATTCTTCCAGTAGGTCGAGAAGAAATGGTAGGAGCGAGCGAAATGTCAGAAGACAAGGGCGAGAGCGCGGCGCGGCGCCAGCCGATCGCAGTTGGAAAGAGTGCGGCGAGCCTTAACTCGATTGCGAATTGGCACATAAAGGCTGGCGGCAATAATCCTCCAGATTTTGCAGGGCGTGCTCCGTTTAACGAGCACTTGGCTCAGCTGGTCCGCGCCAAAAGTGGCCGGGTAGTGGCAGCTCCGGTGCTCCGGTTCCAGGGGCGCAGGGGGTTGCTCGGTCCCCTCGGCGAGTGTAATGCCGCGGCGCAGTGGGTACTTAGGCGAGAAAAAGGCGAGCGTAAGTACACGTCGTGCACGCGGTTACGTGTCCGCTTCGGCATTTACTACTTACTGGCCGAGTGGGCCACCCACGGCGCCATCTTATCCCAGGATCTCTCTCTCCCCAGCAGCGGGCGCGCGCTCGTCGGGGAAGAAACGCGCGAGCGTTATGAGTCGGTACTCATCCTTTGGCCGAGTGCGCCAAGAGTTTAGCTTTGAGTCTCTATCTCTCTCGGGCCCTCTGTCTCTCTCTCCCTCTCTCTCTCTCCGCGAGGGGCCAGTCGACTTCTCAAGTTCCATATCCTGCTCGAGGCTCCGAGAATCCCTGGCATCGCATTGTTTATCTTCGTTCAGGGGGGCCTGGCGCGGGGGAGGCTACCTTCTCCGGGGCCGCGCGCGCTACGATACGCGCTTTAAGTGTTGCGCAACAGCAGCGTCCCGCGGAATCGCCGCTGCCCTTAACATCGCCGTTTTATACCGGCTGTAAGACCCCGTGATCGCCGATCCCCGGGACCATCGGCCAACCTTCCTAAGCCCTCTCTACGACTACAGCTTGATCGCGCGCGCACACCGAGAGACCGAGCACGCTCGAATTGTCTCGGAACGCGAGCTTCTTCGCGCGGTCCTTGATTCTACTGTTCTACCTGGCGGCGGAGATAGTGCAGGAATGCCGAGAGTCCCCTTCCAAAAGAACTCCAGCTATCGCTTCCTATTGCCAACTGATCCCAGCTACTTGACAGGAAATAGGAATAGCAGTTGATAACGTGGCAACTATACACGAGCGGGGTTTCATTCGTTATCTAATGATTGCGGTGTTTATTAGTATGCGAGCGGTGGGACGTTGTCACCTTTGTAGAGGCGGAACGCGAGATGCAACTGAAGAGGAAGGGGAGCGCTAACAAGTCGGTGGATATGGTTGAGGAGAAATTTACGAGGAAAGTGGCGGGGGCCGAGGGCCCTCGAGAGGGGAAAGGGGCACCGACGGAGGCGCTCTGAGTTAAGAGGAGCGAGAGAACCGCGCGAGAGGAAGGCGTTTCCATTCGCGGGGAATTAAAATATTTCGACGCGCCGACAGAAGGGTTATCTGGCGTGCTGCGAGGTCTTACCGGAGGCTGCCGGCCGGCCGGGCGGCGTTGGCGCGAGCCGATGGCTAATGGAACGAGGAGATGCGCCCGCGGAGGATGCTGCGGTGGCGTTCAGGAACGTGTACCGGTGGTCTAGCGAGCCCGAGGGAGATCTCTATCGCACCTGCAGCGAGCCAGCGCCGCCGAGTCCAAGCCAGTACGTCTACCTAGCGGGGCTCGTAAAAATTAATAATTACGATGAAACTTACGAGCCGCTCGCCCGATGATGATCCACTCGGCTACGTGGAAAGCCGGGGATACGGTGGGCTTTATTAACGCCTCGTCACGACGACGAGCCCCGAGATAGCCCTGCAAACCAGCCGAGCAGAATCACGCTCCTACCGCGCGCCCGCGCGCACTACCTTTAATCTTTGTAACTGAATATCATTAGAATATCCGCCGCGGAGCGAGAGAGACGGGGAGGCAGACTTCCCCCTCGAAAGCCGGGAATAAATGACTTGGAGAATAACCTCGTCAAATAGTAATCTATCCCGCACGCGTTTTCACTAGGCATCTGCTGCATTTTTCCTCAAGATACATCCGAGTTTGGTGCGTGGTGTGATCTTACGGTGAGCGACAACATATGGGCTTCGCGTTCCCCCGCTCGATTGGTTGGAAGCAGGCCGCTGCCATTATGCCCCGGGGCTGCGGAGGGAGGGTGTAAATTAATGACTAATTTTTTGGTAAACCGTGAAATGCGGACCACGCGCCCGCCTTTCTTTTATGGGGTGCGCTTCGAGAGGTGGACTCTCGACTCTCGACCCCCGACAGACGGTCCACGCGCTCCGGCGTGCGTGTAGAACCAATCCATTAGCACCGTGTCTGATATTACCCGGCATTCTTTCCCCTCGGCCTATAATTGCCCTGGTGTTCTTTCTCCAGGTATTAATCATTGTTCGAAATTCGGCGGGGAGGTGCGCCGAGTATCACGGGAAAAGCGCACCGCGTGGCGAGAGCCAGGTATAGGTCTCTCCAGGGGAATGGGAAGAAAGGACTGGCTTTTCCTCCGAAACTCTTGCCCGGCCGCTCTCTGTGTCGCGCGAAATAGGCGCAGTGTCGTTCCCGGCGATATTTGTGCGACAAGAATTTCACGGAAAGTCCTATTTATCCTCTCGTTTCCCCTGTCGCCGAGATGCGACAATGAGTCGTCGATCTTGCCGGCTGTCTAGGCGCAACTAAACTCTATTTAGAGTCTCGTTGAGCGAGAGCGCGCGGCACGGTACCGCCCACGGTATTGGACAATGGTCAATGGAACATCCGGTTCGCTCGCACAGGTGGCCTGGCGTGCACACGCTGTTGCGTCTTGCTTCCCGTCCAACGGGAGCGGGTCCTTTGGGATTCGAGTGCGTTAATTTTGCGCCAAACAAGATTCTTTCCTCGCTGCCAGCGTTCCACGAAACTCTTTGCACGACGAGTCGCATTCAGGTAGCGCATGCCTTCACACGCAACGGCCCGACTATTCTATCAAGCTTCCAGGAGCCCAGAGCTACCAGCATCCCGAGGGCGCGTTAACATCTCAATGATACTGGCAAATGAAATGCAAATGCCAGCGTGCCCGCCAGCGCGATATCGTTGGCGACTTAATAATTGAATTAACGGAACGCGACTTATCAATCCAATTGTTCCAAGAGAGCGTGAGCGCGCGAGGGCTAGGTTGCGCACTTGATCTCGGAGATGCGAGTGAGTCTAGGAAGGCCTAGGCAACCTGGGCTGCTGTTGCTCTCGGCCGTCATGAGTGGTAGAGTAAGTGCGCGAGAGTGTTAAACCGAGTTTTCACGCCCCTTGATAGGCAGATCGCTCTAGGATAGTACGTCCACGTGTGGGTGTCTGGTGGTAAAGATACCGGTTTACGATCCCACTAAACTCGCACTCGCAGCGTAATCTGGAACTTTTCCCGACACGCCTTCCTGCGTCTGCCGGCAGACTCGCCCTGCCAGACGATGCACTTGGTTCCTTCGGGATCGGAGCCGCCAGACTTTTCCTTGCACTTGACACCGACACTCTCAATCTCTCCATCCTCAATTCTATTTCCATTCGCAATTCCACTCTATTACTCGAGTCGAGAACTCGCACTCGGCGATCGCACAGACTCTTTCTATCGGCGATTTCCAAACGAGGTGAATTGGTGCGCGCGAGCTTGCAGGTAGTGGAGAGATTAGAGGAGAAGCGGAACAAGGGCGAGTGGAATTGACCGGACGTTAGAGCCGTGGCTTTAGCAAAGATATCTTTATCGGAATGAAACGCTCGGAGCGAAGCCTGGTTACGACTTGATCGGGGCCGGCTCTCCGGCGAGGTTTCCCCGCGTTTCGATAACCCTGAAGGTGCGCTGTAAAAGCGCTGGCCGATGAGGCGAGCGGCTATAGTGCACCAATGGGATGCCGGGCGCGGAGCACTCTAGGCAAATACTCACCTGCGTGCACGTAATACGTGCACGCATGCGAGGAGTCTTGTGAGGGATTCCGAGCGAGAGACGATGGACTGGCGAGGGAAGGCGAACCAGAACCAGGTATACACAGCGAGATGGAAAGAGGCTGGAAAAGAGGAGAGCAAGAGGCGAGGGGTAGTCGGGTGTGCATTACCTTCTGAAGAAGGCGCGACTCCGAACGACTCTATATAACTGCTTTAGATAAGGATTGAGTAGACACCACCAAGTGGAATGCCGTTTTACATAAACCCCTATACTGCCGACCTCGCGCCTTCGTACTCCTTTATGCCCGTTTCACTCTTGCCCATTCTTTCGTCCTCGCTAGCCTTCCGATCGCATCCTTGGGGACCACCATTGAGACGTATTCCCGCCCGGCTCCGCCGTAGCCAAAGAAAGAGGGTGGGAGATCCTTTATCGAATTATCTCTACTCAAAAGGCACGTGCGCCTAAGTGCAGCTCGCGTTAAATCTCCAAGTGCACCGGAGCACACCAGAACAGCCTCGCTCTCTGCCGTTCCGTGTAAAGGAACCCAGTGAGAGAGAGTGCAAGAGCGCAAGCTGCTAAAAGCACGGTGGGAGGTTGAATCATTCGCGCGAGGGTAAATCGGCCCAAGCCGAGGATTCTCCGATCGCTGAAACCCGTAATCGTTGGCTGCCCTCGACGGATAAGATCGAGCCTTTTTGCCATCGCGGACCGTACGTCGATGCCAAGTTATTACGCGCGATAATCCCGCCCGGCGATCCTCCCTCTCTCTTTCACCTAACTGCTTAACTATACTGTTAGCGACGCCACTTTCGGGACTCGGGAGGTCGAGTAAGAAGTGCGTTTTGTTGCCTGTACAACTCTATAAAGTTATACTACTCTCTGCTAGCAGCCCTTCCAGAGTACACACGTGCCAAGTGCTAGTGGTGATTTTCCATCTTGAGTCCTGATTCCACTAAACAGTACGTCATCGATCGTGATCATTGATCTACGTTCGTTAAAGTTCTGGGCTCTTTTTCGCAGCTCCGGCGATGTGCACCTTAAGGGACCCGCGATTGCGATCTCATGCATTTCGCAATTTATTTGTCAGCCAAACTGCGGAGGAGGAGGACATTGAAAAAATGGGGGGTAAGGATGCGAGGCGGCCGCTTCCTAGTTTCCCAAGACCCGGGCGTAACGAAGTCGGGTCAAACGAGGGAGGAGACTTTACATTTTAGATGAAGTCTAAGCATCGAGCATACACGGCCGAGCGCGGCGGAGGCCTCCGATCGTAATCGTCCGTGCGATCGGCCTCCGTAGATCGCTCAGGATCACGACAGCCCTCTAATTGCGCCATTATAATTACAAATCGACGGTTATATGCGACGTGTTGCAATAATCGTGGGCATGGTCGGCGCGCAATTTATTTGCATTGTCGAATCAGTTAGGAGCAGCAGTGAGAGTGAGAGAGGGAGAGGGGGAGAGTGAGAGGAGGGACGACGACACACGCGAATCCGGCGCCGGCGATAGCATCTCCACGCCCCAGCTCTACAAGAAGCCCCGAGCGAAAAAGGAGGCACGGAAATCGAGGGAGAGAAAGTGAGGGAGAAACCAGATAAATCCCGGAGATCGCTTTATTTCCCGGGGGATAAATCGCGCGAGGTGCTAAGTGCGTTGGCAGATCTGTTTATGCCCGGCGAGCTGCGCGCGCGCTCTCGCCAGAATTAAGTACTGCGAGGTCGGAATCGCAACTCTGCACTGCTTAGAATAATTATGGTGGCCGCGATCCGAAGCCCTGCGGAAAGAAAGCCGGGCGCATCGTGCGCGCCGGGGACCACTGTGCAGGATCCTTGGCCCTCGCGCGCTCTTCCTTTTCGTGTACTTGGAGGTTTATGTCCTGCTTGAAGGTACGGCCCCGAGGAATTCTCGTTCCTGGCCGGGCCTACCCTGCCAAGGCGGACGCGCGTTACCGTGTTAGCCGATGGAACGCCGGGATTTCGGGGCAACAATATCATTTGGTGGCCCCGGCTTGATGTAGGGGATCGGGAATTCTGGGCGTGGGCCCGCTACATGCACCAGGACTCACGTCGACCAGGCCGAACATCGCGCTCATTTGTGCTCGAGCGCGAGGATCCTGCGCTGCTTCATCCCGAGGCTGCTGTCCAGAAACTAGCTTCAACATCGGACAGACTGAGACAGCATAATCGTATTATTTATTCAGTGCGAGTATGACCTTCTCCTCCGATTTAATTTTACTTGAATTTGACGCCGCGACGGGTATCGGATTTTATCCGACTGGAACTTAAGCGATGTCCTAAGATCTGGCTCGGATCCGTTCGACCTAATAAATCCTGTCTTCTCCCCCTCGTTCTCGAGATGCATTGCGGGTACCACGTCTGGCAGGACACGTGTCGAATTGGGAAGCGGATGCTGAGGATGCGGCGCAGCCTCGTACATAATGTCTAAATCCTGCCGAAGAGGGTGGCTCCCTATGACAGCGCGTGCCACAGGGAGTTCTCCATTGGCGCCGCCACCTTTCCTCCTGGCTCCCTAGCCCTACTGGTCTCTTTGCTCGTTTATTAAGATCCTCGCTCGAACCTCACGCACTCAGAGACTCTTGATGCGAGCCAGGCCTTGGAATTTCCACTGGTCGACAATTAAGGGGAGAATCGCTTCGTCAGGATTCGAGTTGTACCTTGTGCTGGAAGGTGAGTCTTGGATGCAGCTTCCTCCCTCGCAACACGAACGTGCCTCTCGACAGTCCTCGGCGAAGGAACGAACTGATTTACATACTGGCTACGCCACTGCTGTGCCTCTGCTGCGGGGGAGAGAGCGTCTGTGTGCGTGTGTGAGGTCCTCCATACGGCGGACAACACATGGGTGCTCGTATGGGTCCTACCCGGAAGGTGCGGCAGCAGAGGTTCAAGGACTTTACGCCAGGTGCCGCTCGAGGGAACTTAACTTACAGGATGTGCTGCGAGAGCAGGTCCTTTGACTGGCTTCCTCAAGGACTGGCCGCGGCTACTGCCGTGATTTTCCGCTCTTCTTTTCTTCTCTTAGGAGAAGGTTACTTCGCTTCCATGTTACCTGACAGCTCGAGGCCCGCAATGATACGCTTGTTCCTGTTTCGCTCGGAGTCCTGTCGACTTTTCCTTAAGCAGCGGAGTGCCAACCTCATTGATCTATCCTCTGACAAGTCGGGAACAGAGCGAGTATCTATTTGTCCTGGCGCGAGAGCGTGGTCCCGGCAGTGATCCTATCGTAGGAGGTGAGAAGGTTCCGTTAGTAGTACGATCGGCCGGTGAGGAGACAGGTCTACTGCTCGCCGAGCAAGAGCCACTTCCTACGTCACTAGCTCTCGGCCGCGGATACTTTATTCGATCGGGCATGTACCGGACACGATGTCGTACGTATTTGTCAGGAGGGCCCTGATAATCCAGCTGCAAGTGTACCGGCCTCCTGATAAGGACACGGGTATATCGGCGCCTGGTACACTTGGTTCTCGCCACGATCCGATCACCGGGCACCCAGTGCAGGGAGAGTCCTTGCCGGATTATATGAGCTCTTTTCACCTACGTCCCGGACACACACAGACACGCGGCCGCGCGCGCGCGGAACTTTCTCCGCGCGCGAGCCGCGCGAGGCGAGGGGAACGCGAGAGGGTGTTCGGGGCAAAAATGCCCGGTCGATCCTCCTTCGCTCGCTCCTCGCACCCACACACGCTGGAAAGCCGGGGCCCCGAGTATCGAGCCTCGATCTTGCCAATCTCCGACATCGACACACGCTTATATACTTATCCGACTCCTTCGCCCGCGAGGATGATTCATCTCCCGCCCGGCATAAATCACCGGCCGCGTCCCAATCCATCCCGCCAAGCATTCGCGATTTATTGCAGCCGCGGCCGCCGCGCTATTCCGCCACTTCCGATTTCGTAGATATCGCGCGCGTCAGGTGTGCCGGGGTTTAGAGGCTTTCTTCGAAATTCCAGACGGGGAGGAGCACTTTGCTCGCGTGCCGGTGTAGATAAGTGCAGGGCTGACACGTTGGAGATATAAATCGGGGGTTACACCTAGCGCGGGTGCAGAGGGTGCCTGGCGGAGATCAGAGCCGGAACGATGCTTAAAAATAGTGGAGGTCGTAAAAGCGGCACGCTTCCGAGCAACTGGCGCGAGTCCTTCGGGAAAGGATCTGTCAGTACGACAGATGCGTCTGTATCTTGGAGTCTGTCGAGTCGCGTCGGGCGCCGCAGTCTTCCTTAATTCATCCTGGGGGAGCGTAAACTTTTCCGCCCTTAGGCCGAAAAAAGTTCAGGGCGCGCAAGGGTCCATTGTCGCACCTGCTGCTGCTGGAACGCGACTTTCCCTCTAAAAATATCTCGCCACCGCAGCAATGGAGAGAGTACGTGCTTAATCCTCCAGAAATAGAGCCGAGGCGCATTCGTCGGAGGTTTAGCGGGATTTAAGAGAAACGCGGGATAGTTGGAGTACCTTTCCCGGGCAATAGTGCACTGTTGCAATCACTGTTTTGTAATAATCTAGTGCCGTTCGTTATCGTGTTTCTCATTTAACAGTCTGCTTCAATTAGCCGTCAATTAGATACCACCACCGCAACGGGCGCGCGCAGCGCGCGCTCTGATTAACGACTGTCGGAAAACCGGTCAAATCGTTAAGTCGACATCAAAGCTCGGCCCCGTAGCCCATACTCGCTGACCCCGCTGAACCCTCGGCGCAGTTACACCGCATATATTTACCTGCGCCTACCCATTTTATAATAACATAGCTTACCGGCCCACCACCGGCGTGTCCCCATTACGGGAAATTTCAATTGGCGATCGGGTATCCGCGCCAGCCGCTCGCTCGCTATTGCCTTCCACCGAACCGCGCCGAGGTAACTTCTTTTTCCTCCACACTAATTATGACACACGTTCCCACACGCGAGACTTTTGCCTAGTTACGCTCCGTGCGGCCGTCCCTCACGCTCACGCACTCGAGTTTCACGGAAGAAGCCCGACATGGCGCAATTGCCCCTCAGCGCAATCAGCGAGGTTTGATTTCGAGAGTGATCAGCTCGCAACTGCCCACGCCGGACATTCTAATTGCACCCTTGACTGGGATAACGGACGGCCATTAAAAGTCATCGGCTTCCGCGGGATCAAAGGTGCGCGAGGCTCGTGTCAAAAGTTTGAGGGATTTCGTTCCGGTGGGGAGGTGGGATTTGGCGAGTCGAGCTGGGACGTTGCAAGAGCGAAGGTTCCATCGGAGAGCAGAACGGAGGATGAAAAGGGTTGCGCATGGAAGCTCACTAGCGTTTGGCAGGTAATTCCGGCAGTAAAGCCGTAATTGCATTTGCGTAAAATTACCCTTTACAGCTTTGTTACTGTCTCTGGGCAGAGCACGCGAGCGGCTTTTTGTCGCTGGGAAATTACGGATCGCTCTTTACATCTGGCAGAGGGGTATCGTTAGCCGGGGCGTAGGATCGATGTTCGACTGGTCTTTGACTGCCGTGCGCTCGCAACGTTACAATCGTTAATAGCAGTCATTTCTCCGGGCATTACCGGGCACCGACTGTCGACGGCCACGTTACCGCACGCGAATGACGGGCGCGTATAATAAAAAAAGAGTTTATGGCGCGCGCGAGCCTCCCCGGCTCCTCGTTCGCCGGGAATAAACGTCATCGGCGGGATGCGCCGCTGACTTTTTGACGTGGTGCATATTACCGGTGTGTTGTACCGATTATATTTCCGCAAAGTGGCCTCGCGTGATTTTTAAGACCGCCGGCGGCGCCGCGCCGCTGCCTCGCCCCTCTGGCCAGAGCAGCCTGGCGATCAAACCAAATGGAATGTCGAATAAGTGGCTGCATTCAACAAGGATTTAAGCCTTCCAGCCGCCAGACAGCCGCTCTCGGATATATCTACGTGCAACGGGCGCTAATTACAATTAGAAGGCAAAGAGCATATCAATTGGCGAGACAGCGCGCTGGAATTGCGATTAGTCAAAATCGACGGTTTGAATTTATCGAGGCGTAGCCTCTACTGCCGGCGAGAATTCGAGCGGCTAAATCTCACCTGCTTCCCGCCGCTAAATTACGTGTTCCGATAATAAGGCTACTTTGGGTCAAGAGTCATGCAGAACCGGACATAATTGCTGGCGGCGATGAATTATTCTTGCCGCCGTCGCGGATGATGAGGAGGCTGCTGGTTCACCCTTGGAAGGGGGTGTGGGAAAGGTGGATTTTTCTGATCTCCGCTTCCCTCTCGCCTCGCTGTTACGTATTCGTGGAGCGTTCGCAGGCAAGGTCTGGAAGAAGCCTCGGGCAGCGGCTCGGTTTCTGTTCTAAACTTCGTTTCGTGACCGGCTTCGGTGTCCTACAAGACGTTTCACTCGAGCTAGCAGCGCACGTTGACAGCGAAACTGTTGTCCGACCGGCGAGCGGCCGGCGCCGACGCGCCGCACGACAATAATTGCGCGTTGACGCAACCGGTATCCTTTCACATGTGAAACGGTGCCTGCTCCAGATTCTGAAAGATCAGTCGCGGGAGGGGTCAGCCCCGTAATGATACACCTATGCAGCCTCCGTCTGACCCCACCCCTTTAACCTCACCTCGCCCCCTTTCTTGCCGGGCTCCTTCCTCTAATATATTCAGGATCACGACTTTATGAATCCTTATTGCGGATAGTTTACGTGCCACTGCCCCGTTTGCGCCCGACATTACCAGCCCGGCTAATCATAGCCTTCGCGCCGACCTGCCCTCTCTCGACCTGCCCTCTCGCGCTACCTATCGCCCGCTGGACTTTCGATATCACTGGCCACTATCACTCGAAGCGATAGTTTTCGAGTCTCCTTTTCCACTGCAACCGGGACCGATTCTACGATTGTGACGTAAGTCCATTCCTGTTTAGCCGGCGCCCGTCGCGGAGAATCGATCCCATTATGCAAGGCAATTGGTCCTGATTTTAAGGGGCCGGCATAAAAGCACTCGTTTCACCACCTGCCCGCGCGCGCTGCCGCGCTCGCTTTCACACGCGGCGATTCGTAAATGGTGATGATCCTTCTGCTCGATCGCGCTCTTGGTAACGACGCTTTATCCGCCAATAATCTCTCTACTCCGCGCGTCTCTCCTTTGAAACCTTGTAAATTCTCCTCTGACACGTTTACTGCCCGCGTCGAGAGTGATACCACGTGTGAGCATGTGGTAGCGCGCGGATACTCTCACGCGAACGGTCCCGTCGAGCAGCGCCGACATCTAACAAGATTGCGCAAATTTTCCTCGTTAAATCTGCACATTTTGCCGAGCGCAGTCGCCGATAAAATGGGAAATGGATTTTTCGCCCGGGTGAAAGTGAAGACTGGCGGTGTATCTCGCCGGGGTTCCATTTGTAGTCTTAATGGCGGTAGTGCCTTAGCGTGACGTAGGTGGCTCCCCGTGTATGCACACACACACACACACACCCGCTAACACAAAGAGAGACTGGTTGTATCCTCGCGAAAAGGAGCCGGGATATGTCGGGCGCGCGGAACACCTGCGGAGAAATCGGCCCGATCGACCGAGTGATCGCCCGGCGAATTTCTTGTATCTACGCGATCGGATCCCACGGATAAAAGCACGCGCCCGTTACACCACCGGGGGTACGGGGACCAGCCAGCGGCGTCGAAACTAGAACTGGGATGTCGCAACTTTTTTGTCGCCGCCGACGCCGCCGACGCCGCCGCCGTCGAGCCAGAATCCCCCTTGATCGGCCAATCGATGACCCCACCTGATCTCGCTGGCTAGATCACCGAATTAAACATCAGGCGTTCCTGTGATGCAACCGAATGCGTTTTGCCCGACTCCGATCGTGTCGCGGTGACAGTGCGATACTAGATAAAGCGGCGGCCGAGAAAGTTGCTCGAGACAATCGCGCCCGGGAGATTCTTGTTCCTGAGATACGTGTTAAGGAATTCATTTGGTTCCTCTTGGGAGTAAGAAAAACTTTCTTCACTTTTATGTACATACTTATAAAGTGCAACTAGTAAATCGATTTAGTGGGGACCAAACATTCCTAACAGAAAGTGGGATCTACTTTATAAAGGTAACCATTGAAATTGCACTCGGGCAATTTCGTGGCACGTACGACACCCGCACTCGCAGTGCACCTTTGGCTGGGAGGCGATGGCACATAGGAAGAAACAGGTTTGACAACCTAGAGGTGGGCTCACCTGGGCCACGTGCTGCGGCGCGTTACTTATAATCCCATCACCATCTCTCTGTCTAGTGCTTGTACTCGCCTTCTCCTCCTTCTCTCTCCCTCTCTCTCTCTCTTACAATTAGTTTACGTCCTCTGGTCCTAGGCAGTCGCTCTTTTCCCCTTATCAGTCTATACTCGCCTTCAGCCAGGCTGTTTCGGGGTACCATCCACTGGGAATGGACGCAATCTTAATTGCGCGCTTACTCATACACCAGTCCGCTTATTTATTCAATCGGCGAGTAATTGGCCGGCTTATCTCACTCGGGGAGATTGAATAAAATTCCGGCTGATTAAAATGTAGCGCAGTATTTATTTAGCCGGGAGTCGAAGCGCGCGCGCGTCGAGGTAGGCTCGCTCTGGTATCACGCGACTTGGCTCAATGCTACACGTAGTGTGAAGTAAAGCACCGGGCTCCGCTGGTATTGGCCGGGCTATACCTGTGTATCGGCGCATGCTAAACGGCGAGCGCGCGGAGTGCTTGTTAATTTAACGAGTCCGGCGCCGTGGAAAAATCGAGTGAAAGTACAAGCGCAGCGGCGCTGCCGCGCCGCGCACATTCGGTCTCCGAGCGCTCGGAGATGTCCTTGTGCATATTGACCGGAGACGGAAAACGGAGGACGGAACCTGTTTGTTCTCGCAGTCGGCACACCGGCCGATTTTATTCCCAATGCATCGTGCGAGAATTCGCTTTCACGCTCGAAGTAACCCGACTTTGATTGACGCGGGCGGATTAATCTATTACATTACAATGTTCGGTTAAGCAGGTTATCATTTTCCATTTTTCCAGCCAATTAACGTTATTACGATCTGCCAATATGTACAGCATTGTGTCGAGGACTGTGGCGTGTAGAGGATCGGCCAAAGGCTCGGGCAAAAAGAAAAGGCAGTAAGTGCGCTCACGCGATGGCATGTGTCATCTTCGACCTTCCGCGTATTGACTCGGAGTCTGACGAAAAGCGAACCTGTTCTACCCGGCCTGATCTAACTGGTCGCCGATATTTTTGGATGCGCGAGGACGCATCTGCCTCGATTTTCCACTGGCGGCTGGGAGTCGCGGCGGACACCGATTTGCCACGTTGCTCGGCGTATTGGGATAATTTCAATTACGCGGGAGGTAGCAGAGCGGTGGCGTGCAATTAGCTGAAATAAATGATCTCTCGACTGGCGAGTCGACTGGCGAGGACTGTGTTTACGGAGTTGCCAGGAGTACCGTGTGCCACTGGTAATAATTAGCCGGGGAAGAAGAAGATGAAGACGAGGGCAGTGCATTACCAAGGCCGCGGCGCAAGAAAACGAGGAAGGTGGAATCGAGCTGGATCCGGGACTTAAATAATTAAAGCGTTCGCATGGCATCATGCTCACCGTTTTCTTGCGCAATACGATCCGACTCACCCTCTCTCGCTCGCTCGCTCTCTCAGCCTCGATCCGATCTAACCGATCCTTTTTTACCTTCCACGAATTACAGCGGACTCCGGACTCCGCCGGCCGTATATCCCGGCGCTGTGGGAAAAACGGCGAAACAGGTGGTTTTGCCAGCGGATACACACGATGCATTACGGCCGCTCAATTTTCTTTACATAACGCCGAGGAATGCGCGCGATTCCCCTTACCGGCCGACATACTCCCCTTCGTCCCCCGCGCGTGTCAACCAATTTCCGCTGATTAAAGGGATCGCGCGAATTCCCCGAGAATATCGCCCGAGCACTTCCGAGCGAGGCGAGTAGGTCGCCGTACCGTTAAAGCCCTATGAAAGAACTCAAAGAAATGAAGCAGTCGAGAGAGAGAGAGGGAGTGGACCCCTTTCCTCTTTCGCAATGCCATCCGAACGGAACAAAAGGATTTATTACTCCCCGCTGGCAAATGTGGCGTTAATACACGTGTCCCGGCCGATTCGAATTTACATAGTTACGTATATCTTCGAGGCTGCTCCTTGGAATCACGTTTCCGCTTTCGGATATTCAGTATTCCTACGCCCGGCGATACTGTTGGCTCGCGGCGAATTCGACTTGTTCGAAAAAGGCCCTGTTGGGAATCCGATTTATTGGAATAGGATCATTGGAAGCTTGGCTGTAATTGGTAGAATTGCGATTGATGACTTCCTATCGGTGGATGCGAGTGGGACGACTGGAAATTAACCAGCACTAACTTGTCTCCATTATAACACATCTCCTCGGCAATAACTCTTGCTTAACTCGGCGCGCATGAAAGGAGCCAAGGCGTACACAAGCCGCGGTTTCCCCGAGAGCCCGCGCGCGCGCGGGCGCCGGTCGATTCTCCTTTCTCTGCGCCGGCGGAAGTGGCGAATCATAGTCTCCTAAGAACAAGAGAGCAGCTTCTCCCGACTGTCACCGGCCCCTTGCCTCCTCCGCCGATTTTTCCCTTCCGGAAAGCAATACAATCAGTTAGACGAGCGCGCACGCGTGCGTCGCTTCGCTCCCTCGTAATATAGAACCCTGACAGAAGCAAGCGCCTCTGTCCACTGGGCGCTCGCTGCACTTTGTACCAACTGCCATTCCCAGCTGGTACTGAATCTCCTTTTTTCACAGAGTGCAGAGTTCAATTAATGGGACTATTTGCGGTAAAAAATTTAATGAAATTCCTGCCGCAGGTAACCTCGAATTACTCGGTTCGAGTGGTAGTTCTTTTTGCCGGTGCGTTGGGATGGGTTTCTGGTTCTTTCTTGTCGGGAAGATCGGCGTTCCCGAGGCATGCTTGCCGAGTAGTTACGTACACCTTGGTAAGAGAACGTGCCAATATCGATAAGTCAGCGGGAACAAAAACGAGCGGAGGATCGCTCGGACTGGGCTGCTCCGTTCTTACGGTACAGCGGGCGGGCCATATGTCTCCGGCCGCGGCCGTGCCGATCTCGTTACACGCGCGTGTACAGGTCCGATCGGGGACGCCGGGAAAGAAGAAGAAAAAGAAGAAGAGCCCCCTCGCGCGACAACCTCTTTTTACGTGTTCCCTCTCAATTCGGATTTTATGCGGCCCCGATATCGGCGTGCCGATCTAAGAACAAACCACGCGTACACGACCGATAACACGTGCTATCAACAGGTATCCCTCGGCCGGAGAACAGGAATCCAGGATAGCCGGCGATTATAAGCTCGGTTAAATGGCAACTTTCCGCAACTCCGTCCCATTTTATCGAGATTCTCTCCCGGCCCCCTCCCCCTCCCAGGATACACCGGTAGCCGGCCTGTCACACGCACCTAATTATCCTTCCTGTTGCGTGCACCGAGTACCTCGCACCAGTGAGTTCCCGAGTGTGCGGATTCACGAGCGAGCGGGAAGTCTTCCAAGTGGAGTCGCGCGCGGCTTTCTGCCAGCGAATCGGGAGATATCTCAATAAATCGTGGGCTCTCGGCGTTGGCCAATTTTTCCGAGGTAAAAGACGAGGGGGAGCGGCAACAAAGAGCCGAGGACCAAGTCAATAATATCCACGTAAACACCCACATGCTGGACACGTATCCCGTATAGCGGAGTCGCGCCGATTGAGCCGCACTCCGAGTCCCCGCTCGGGCATAAAGCAATCCTGAAAGGAGAACGCGATGCACCGGGGTATCCATTTCACGAGCGATGGAGACATCGAGGGTACCTCGTTCGATTCCAGCCATATGCTAATTCCCTGTTCAGGCTGGTCCGCTCTTCGAGTCCTGCGACGCCGCGTGCGCGCGCGCACTCTCCTGGAAATAGGAGGAGGACCCCGCTGGATACGTCCTCCGCCGAGTATCACATTAAATCTTAGCCAGTTTCACTTGGGCTTGAAATCTCTCTTAGCGGCTGGACTCGCGCGAGCCTTGGATTAAGTTAGCAGTTAGCCGGTGTTAGCTGCGCGGTAGAGAACTGGGAGTCCGCCGCGCGGACGAATTCATCAGGAGCATCTTGCCCGAGCGACACCACCCAAGCCTTTTTCACCTGCTCCGCAGCCCGCATCTTTTCCTGCCAGGACGTCTCTGGCAGTTGTCTCCTTTTATATTCATAGAGAGATAGGCGTTGGGTCGGTGCACTGTGTTGGGGCTCCCGTTGGCGCGGCGCGGCGAGGCGGTTCAAACGGTTCCCCGGGGTACACCTGATCGGCGGGCAGGGAAAGGTTGCAGGACTCGGCGGATGGTTGGCTCGAATTGCGTGCTTTCCGCGCGCGGTGCCCGGTCCCCGCGCATTCGTTCGTCGTAAGGCCGGGATAATTTATGTAATTCATTCGGCTAATATCGGCGCGCCGTGTCGTAAAGCGTGCGCATAACCAATTTGGCACTAAAGACCGCGGCACGAGGGCCCTTTAAGGCCGCTCTCGCGGTGGGCAGTGCCATAACATTACGGGTTACGAGTCCCTCCGTGCTGTGCCGCGCGGTCCTCCTCCAACTTGTTCGTCTATTTCGTCCCCAGAGCGCGTCGGTCGGTCGTCCCGGCTTCTTTTTCTTCTGGCGCAGAGTCCGGCCGGGCCCTCTGCGGTCCTCCCTCCAACCTCGGGGGCCACCTTTTCCACTCTTCCTCTTTTTCTCGCCGCGCGATGAGAGAGTCAGGTGGAGGAGAAGAAGCTGTGTGTGCGCCCCGGCCGATATGCTGGATGATATTAGCATGGTAACTGGAGGGCCCCAGCGGGCGCCTTATTAAATTTGTACCATAAGCAATATCGCGATGCGGCGTCCGGGCCCGTTTCAATTTGCCAGCCTGGAAATTTAAGGCCCCGAGCGACGCGGACCCCTGCGACTCACTCCCTTGCTCTCCGGCTACCGCGTCACTCTCTCGCGCGCGCGCGACCGCGCGATACCTTACTCTAATTGCCAATCCATCGATGTATAGCTGTGAATGCCGGCATGCATCGCGTGTACACCCGGCAATCCGTGACCCCTCGTAACCAAGCGAACTTGGTTACAGCAACGACCTTCGTTACCGAGGCTCGCCGCGCTACAGGTGTACCGCGTGAAAGCTATATGACTAGGATGCGCCAGAGATATGCCCGGGATGCGCACTCGGCGGAGGTGCCGCGCGCCAGATGAGCCTTCTCGGCGAGCTCGCGCGCGGCGCAGGAAAATACTACTTTATCTCGTCACAAATTCGAGGCCGGTGACCGTTCGCAACGGCCAGTGCGCGCGCGAGGTGCGAAAGGGCCTTTTTCCCCCGAGCGCGTCACAGTTAGGCCTCCGCGCGAGACATGTGAATTCAGGGGCTACGGGAGATTGTAATTCCAACCTCGCGCCTGGGGTTCGCCGCTCCACGTATCCCGCCATTTTACCGCATTCCCTGAATTAAATATCTTCCACGGCGCACTATACTGTAAGCTAGTTTACTACCGTAACGAGCGTGCGCGCGCCCCTTTAACGCCTATGTATACTGCACTATGTGTACGGAGGAAGGTGGCGGAGAGGCAGTATCTGCTCTTGCCTGGCACTGCCGCGATTAGGGGCGTCACATAGTTATGAAAGGTAATCGCGGAGTCCGGCATAATAATGACATAAATTAAGATGGTTAACGCGAGCTAATTGAGCGGCGCGCACTCGGGCTCCTCTTTCCTGTGCTAGGACAGAGGGAGAGAGAGAAAGGGGGAGAGAGAGAGAGACTCCCGAGCGCGACACGGAGGCGTCCGCCAGGACTGACCGGTTCCTTACCGTCGACTTCACAATCAATGATCAGTTCTAATGACACGCACAACGGCAATCGGCGCGGCCCACGCGGCGCGACGCGCATTTCGGGGTCGAGAAGGCAGAAAGAAGGGGCCACCAACTCAAATGACATAATGAGACGCCGGAGTCGCGCTGCCAAACGGCACCATCGCGCTAATGATTACAAATGGCTGGAGATGGATGCTCGCCCGCCGACCCAAAGGACAAGCAGCATCGGTGATCGATCGGTTCCTCCCCCTTCCCCTTCACCCTCACGCCGAAAAAGTATCCCGTGATTCGTTTTTCGAGTGGCCCCAAATCGCCCGGGCAGACACTTTCTGCGGTACAAATTTGGTGGACACTCTCGGCGACATCAAAGTGCCCCGACCGATAGGCCCAGCCGACTTTCCTTTATGAGTTAAGTTCCCGAGGTCGGAGTGCAGAGGTGTTTGGACTTCGATCCCCATTGGAAAGTGAGGCTTCCACGCAATCATCGTAAAATAAATGAACGACGCGGCGGCTATCGACTTGCCCGTGGGAGATGACTGACCGAACTGAACCAGGATATGTGTACAGTGCGCGAGATTTACGATGGGAAGTACAACACATAGGTAGTAGTACTACAGGTCGTAGAGGGCCGCTCGATATCCGGAAGTATCGAGAGGAGCGACACCGCGACCTTCACTCTGAGCTAAGTCCGTTAGAGCTTGATTGTCAATGTCATATAATAACCATAAAAGAGAAGATATCCTTCCACTTATAATAATGTGAGCACGACCACAATTAAACTCTCAAGTCGCAACTCGAAACTTTATTATTTATACTCAATAAACCGGTGTGAGTATGGGAAATCAATTGCCACGCTACCACGTGATATTTCCTCGTGCATTTTAGCAACTCTATGTACTCCGAAGTGAATCAAGACGAAGAAGGCAGGAGTACTCACTAACACAGGCCAGCAGCCATTAAAATGACTCACGAATCACGCTTGCCCACTTACCAGAAGAAGGTGAAAATATCACTGCCGAGAAGCTTGAGTATAAAGAGTGCCTGGCAGATTGCCGGGCCTATGGTCGTCGAAAAGATCAGTGGCGTCGAGTACTCGCCCATACCGCACTGCTTCGACACAAAGGCCTACAAAATCGGGCATATATTCGTCCAAACCGCCTCCCAAGTAATCCCACCCTCATAAATTCACCGATTCCGCCTATCGTACACCAATTACTTCGCAGGTAAAGTGTTTCTGTTCGCCAATTCCAATTCTGAAAGTCCTCGGTCCGATCTGTGACTTTGTAGTGCGTTCGCGCACCAGCGCCAAATGGCTGGACAAGGAGATCCACACGATCAAAACGAGCGGCGACCAGGTGGATTTTCGCGTAGGTTTCCGTTCCGTTAGTTTTGGAAGGTAAGGTATGCCTGGGAGCCAATCGCTCTCATTCGATCTCTGATATTCGTCCAGGTCGTCGCGGACGGTGGCAAGAACACGGTGACTTTTTCATGCTACGATTCCTACTTTCTCACCAAGGCTCCGGGCACCGAGCTGGAAAGGGGAGTGACGATAAATCGCTCGACCCACGAAGGTATAGTATGAGATTTTCGTACAAATAAACCTGTGAGAGAGCTCGGGAGAGATGAAGCTTTCTCCAAATCGGAGGGATTGGAGATAATAGCACGTTTGCCGCTCGACAGTTAGCATCGATTGACATCTGCCAGCGCGGAGGAAAACGTGTTATTAGGGGGAACGGCGTTTTTACCCGCCGCGCGCATTGAAATCCTCGATGTTACTCTCTTCAGACCTGGCTTATGCGAGGTGGTTCGGCATGATTACCGGTGTGCTAATCGTCAAGGTATTCGAATTCAACATCGTCAAGGACCTGTCTGCGAGGACCCTCTACATTGGCGGCGGACCGCACACCATTCTCCTCAAATACGAGATCTGCGAGATGGATGATTACGGGACCGTAATTAAGAGCGTTAGTCATCACCAAGCTTTCAGCGGACTCCTCGTCTTTCCATTCATTAAAGCGTTGTTTCTCTTGGTAATCACAGACTGAGAAGAAGATTCCTTGCAAGTGGCAATCATTGCAAGGCAATCGTTTCGACTCCCTTCCCATGCCAGACTTTAAGTCCCAAGCTTCCAGGCTAAATGTAATAGGCCAGCAATGATAATTGCGTGTAGACGAGATAAGAGAATAAGAAATAAGTCCTTTCAGACTCTTTCAATTACCATTCTCTACTTTCGAGCAGCCTCGGGATGGGAGGCTCCCATCACCGGTGGGAGTGATGGTGACTCTACCGAGATATCGGATGATTTATCCAGATTTTCGAGGCGGGCGCGCGTTTCTGCGTGCGAGCCCTCCGACTTTCGTTGTCAGTGAATTCAGCCTGGCAGATCGTGGCCCGCGATATCCGCCAGCATCGGGGCGACCCGCGCATGAATTATTGCGAGATCGGCGGGCCGCGCGAAATTCAATAAAGTTATTTCGTTCCCGGCGAGGCGACGGCGACAACCCGGCACCGGCAGAAGAAGCGGACACTCCGCCGAGGAGAGGATGCGGGGCGAGAAAGAGAAGGAGAGGAAAAGCGGGGGCGGCGCAGAAATCCGGCAGATTGAATTATCGGCGGTGAATTTCGCGTTTTATGTGCGGTGCGCTCCGGCCACTCTCTGTCAGCGACGCGGCGTCCGATGGAGACATTATAAATGTTAATTGCTCGAATTGCACAGTTATCGGGGACTCGGGCCCGCTCGCGCTCCTCACTCACTCGGTGCCCTTTTCCCCCTTAACCTCCGTAACATCCTTTCGTCCTTGCCTCGCTCTTTCCCCGCGAGGAACTTTCTCCGTGCTCGGGGTGGCGCGAGTACTCGCATTTGCATCTCAATCTCGGCGTTGATTTAGCAGTGGTGCGTGGCCGTCGTTCCTCTGACCTCGGCGGACTCTTAGTATTTTTCGATTATCCGCTCGGGAGGTGTAGCGAGGCGACCACTTGGGCGAGCGGCGATCGCTTCCTCCTTCTCTCGCTCTCCGTCATCTCGGGAGTGCGGTGGCTCCGAGGACGACGACGCGCGCGGCCAGGCGGATTCCCGGTCGGAGAAAAGAAGGTCGCAGGACCGCCGGCTTTAAATTAAAGCGGCGAAACGCCGCTGAGAGATGCGACTCGCAGGGACCAGGAAAGGATCGCGAAGGAGGTCGACTTTTGTCCTTGAAACGTACGACCGCGCGGGGTGGTGCGTCACGGGTTATCGAACTTTTTTCCCCCCCGAGAGAGAGATCCTTTTACCCGTGTGTGTGCCGGTGTAGTTTATGCGCTCGGATCGGGGACAAATCTTGTATCGTAAATACGGAGCCGCATGCGGAATGCATGCGCCGCGGCTCGCCGATATTACAGTATTCGGCAGACACCCGCCGCTGCCGGCAATAAACTCCGGGCTCCCTTAACCGAGATGAGCGCGCACCGTACATCCTCCTGCCCGGCGACGGGCCTTGCATCCTGAATAATTGAGAAGTAAATCCGATGATGGGGAATTCCTAACAAGCGCCCTCGAGAACGTAATGTATGTTGGAAGGGAGGTGGGGGCCGTGCGGCTGGGTCCAGTGAATCGGGTTCAGAGCGAAAAGGGCACGGGATAACGGGTCAGCTGGCAAAAGGGCGTCGTCTACGGTGACGCGGCTCCCACATTCAGAGGCCACGGTGCATCGGCTCGGCATTATATCATCGCGCAAGTTAACTCTTGCTGCGACCCACCTGCTGCCATTTCAAAATACGTAAATAAATGCTATCTTGATCTTAATGCACCCGTTGCTCGCTGTATCTGTCTAGCTCGGGCTGGGATAACGATCGCTGCTATTATCGCATCTCGAAAGGGATATCTTTGTTTCGCGTGGAACCATTTCGAAACCTTGCTCGCTGCACGCCGTAAAGTACACAACTGACATGCTCACGTGAGAAGGAAAAAATTAATGTTCCAGGGCCAACTAGGCTATAAAGGTGCCTACGCTTGGCGTAGTTACTGGGCTTGAGACTCTGATTAACACATTAGCAGTCGCTGCTCTTTGCCCGTTAACATTCATGAGAAGGAGTGTAGGAACGGGTGGATCCCGGATAGGGCAAGCTGCACTCGGCCTTCCACACGTAGCGCGACTTCCGGCACGAGGGGCGGAAGTTGTCATTGGCGGTCGCGTGGCTGGCACGCGACCGAGCCGAGCCCCGCAAACTACGCCCGGAGACTCCGGCCGAGGACTCATCACCGCCGTCGCCAATTGACGTTAACGAGAGCCAGAGGCCGCGCCCAGTAATTGCGCGCGATCATTCCCGATCGGCGGCCAGCTCACGTGCCCGATGACTCCATCGCGCCAACTAACAATGTCCCAATGACTCCATCGCGCCAACTAACAATGTCCCAATGACAAACGCAATTGTTGCTTTCATGCCTGACAAGTCACCGCGTCTCCACCATTCTGGGCTTCCTGTCGAATTACTCGCCCCATTCCCGACGCCGAGCGAGTGTGTTGTGTGTTTCATATTCGATGGTGCCGGTGCTAGGTCTCCCGGCGGTTCGACACCCGGTGGGTGTCGTTCCGAGTGGACATAAAAATGCATATCTGTCCTGGGCGGGATAATTGCACGAGTCGGCTGGTTATCTTGGAAATCGTGCGGGTAGTGGCCTGCACTGGAACGACGCCCGAAACACCTGCAGGACACGCGCGTGCCTCCGCACGCACTCGCCGGCCAGCAACGCCCGATTGCCGTGACGAGCAGCGGCGAAACCCCCGTTCTTCCCAGTAGACGTATGTGCTGCGGTTTCCTGGCGGAACGAACTCCGCTCGCCGGGCCAGTACTGCTCTGCGTTCTTTGAAACAATAGTTGCCAGGGAGAAAGCTAAAGACGGTAACGGGCGCGACACCTGATTTCAATAGTCCACATGGGCCTGGAGTCGCCTCAAAGGAACCAAGGAACAATGCTCCTCGGACTTTTTGACCCCGTGCACGTGAAAAGGAAGTTGCTCCACTTTTCACTGCTCTCCGCCTTCTTTGTAATGTGTCGTGTCAACTGCGATGAAAGTTGTTTCGCTTTATGGGTTGCTGTTTTCAAGGGAAAATTGGAGCAGCGCTTTGGGCGGGTTATGAGATGACCTCGCTAAAATTGCCACGATTTTCTGATTATGTTACGAAAATGATGAGTAACAAGTTATGAGCTTAGCATGTTTTACAGGGGCGATACACAATTTGGCTGTTTGACCCTCGCCCGACGTGGTTGACTTTTGTATGCTTATCCCACGGGCTTGCCGGTTAACTGTTTGAGTTGAGGTTCTTCCTGCTGGCGACACCGGTGGTTCAACGTGTCGCGTTACGTTTCTGCTTTTTTCCCCATTCGAACGATACGGGTAGCCATTACCCATCCTTCTTGAATACGTTAAAGTACACTTCCGCTCTTCGGCTTGAAGAATTACGAACGCTTAGCGACTGAGAAGTGTTGTTCAGGAAAAATCCACACTCTCAAAGATTACTTGTGTTTTGATATGTTTCTTGGCTCTTCTGATTTCTGGCGTTTCTTCAAAATACGTTAAAATTGGGCAAGTCCTCCAAGACAGGAGGGTGGCAACTCTAAGAAACGGTTTCTTAAACCTGCCACGAGGGATGTGACGGTTTAAGGTGCACTACCACCTGCGGCCGAGTGCCAAGAGGCATTGGTGGTGTCTGCGGGGTAGCAAGTCGAGCCATCCGAGCATGATTCCTCCGCACATGTTCCACCTTCGTGCGGAACAAGCGGCAACTGGAAGCGCGTGCCAGGAGGACTCGCTGGTGTCGGCCCCTTGCTGGAGGACCTGCCAGGAGCTGGAATCACGCAAGCATGAATCCGCCAAAGGAGGTCCTCCTGCACCTGCAACCCCCAAGAAGCCAGGGTGCCCCACCATGGACTGACCACCCGTGCGTGATTCCTTCGCACATGTCGCGCCGAATGCCTCCACTCCAGGGACCAGCACCCCTAATTAGCCACGGTATTCGCGATCCTGGCAGGACGATAGACGACCCTGCCAGAGCGCATCCACCCCTTGTTAGCTACGACCCACTCCGCCCCTCGGCCTCACTCATTATGCCAGAGGATAATTATCCCCTTAATTTTCACCTCCGCCCGCCGAACAGAACAGTCCTCGAGTCTAGTTCACGGGCGGCGTGCGCGGCACGCGCACGCCTCATTGTCGGCGAATAAATTTGTCCGCCAGCTATTGTCTGTTGCATATGGAAATTCAGCGTTGCTGCTGTAATGAGCGGTGCGTGGCAGGACGCGAGGGGGTGCTCGGCGCTGGCCTCCAGCAGCAGGTCTCGGGAGCCAGTCGGCCATGTCTCCTCCCCTGAGGGCCGTGTCCAGGAAAACTGGCGGGCACTCACGAAACCGTGGCGGACAGGTGACACGCGCCGGCCACGCGCTCGTTACACGCTCCTGGCCTCCTTGCGCGAGCGCTAGTACGCGCGGACACTGGGTTAATGCGAGGATAAACAGTTGGAAAATGGACAAACATTGGCAGGGCACTTATCCCCTGACATTCTCGAGTCCTCCTCCCCCGGTAATTCTTCTTCCTTGGTCAATTTATTCCGTGCACGGCAGAGTGCGATGTAGAGTCGCTGTCGAGCGAGAACCCACTGCCAGAAGGTGGTTTAGTTCTATTTTATAGATGAACTAATTAAAGTGTCTTCCGGCAGTAAATTTTCACCGACGAATGATTCTCGAGTGGAAGCTCGCAGAGATGAGAGGGAGTTGGTGTAATTTATGAACAGGTTTATGCACTTTTCTGGTGGAAATAGCGGAGGAGCGAATGGTGGGGCGATCGGGGCCAGGATTACGCCCTCGAGCGAACGGAAGTATCGCGATCGCCGAGCAGGATAGCAGGGCGCGCTCTATATCGCCTCTCGATAGGGTCTCGAATCTCAGCCGGTTTATCCGGATAGGAGATAATCGCGGACACGCGGCTCATTGGACAGGTGACTTATCTCTCGCACATTCAAAGTCCTCGCTCTTCCCCGGCTGACAAGAGCGAGCCAACTGGCGCGATATGTACGCACGATTGATGAATTACGGAATCGAGCACGCTCGGCCAGTAGCAATCCGATACTTGTTCCGTTCGTGAAACACGCTCGCTCTCCTTCCTGACAAGTTGCCTTACAGATATCCCTTTCGAAGCAGCCCTGATGGATCTCCGATGAATCATTTTGAAATATGTGCAGTCCAAAAGCTTTTCTTCGCGTCCAACTCGAAACGGTTAAAGTAGCGCGCTCGATGCGGGCCGCCGCATTGACAAATGCCCGGTGCTCGAGGCCTTTTATTGGACCAACGATTGGTATGGTCGAATTCGTTGATGAAAGGGTCAAAGAGCTCGATAGAGAGTGGTGCCGCGATGCCGCGGCGCGCACTCGAAACAAATGTGGCGTGTGTAACGGTGTAGGAGCGAGCGGGCGCGGGCGCGGGCGCGGGCAGCTCTCTTCTCGACGATGAATCGTGAGTTAGAATTAGATGATAGGTATCGTTGTTCTCCGCTCTCGTTCGAAACGAGAGTTAAGTGCCCTTCTGTCGAGTCATCCACGTGAATAATTGTCCGGGCGATTCTGGAGCCGGGGCGGAGGGAGGCGCCCGGGGATGCGACAGTACACGAAAACTATTGATCATCGTCGGATTAAAGCCGGCCCGGCCATCTCGATGACCCCTCGCCACAAACTCCAATATCCAGCACTCGCGGGCCCATTGTTCTCGCGCACTAATCCGTCATTTGGCGAGGCTCTAGGTACGTCATAATTCAAGAAGCTGGAACCCTACGATTCCGCGCCGGCAACGAGTCTGCGAGTGCGAATGGGAGGGTCTCTGTATGTGTGTGTATCTATCGCGGGATCTCGCCTTGGCAGATCGCGGCCTCCTATGAAATACTATCCAAACACTAGGAAATCCGTACTTTCTCGCGGCTAGCCGCATCAATTCACTTCTACGGGATCCCGCGCCGGGGGATAAACATATTTGCCTCTCTCGAGCCGGCCATATCGCCGGGAGACGTCTACGGTTAACAGTGGATAAAGCACGACACGCGGTGCTCTCGGCCGCGCGAGCGCACGCCTCTATGGGCCTCGGTAGTAGGTACGCGGCTGGATATCCATAAATCTATTTGATAGTAGAAAGTCCTTCCATTATTCTCTCCACTCCACGGACTTATCCGCCTTTAGTCCACCTTTAGTCTCCGACGCGCGGACCAGACCTGATACCCGGCCAACTCCCGCCGGCCAGTCAAGCCGGACTAACTCTCCCGGCCGCCCGGACCTCGCCACTTTTGGTCCTACCTTCAACCTCTATTCTACGCAACTGCGGTACATGCATACTTAAGTCGTTCCCGCAAGCATTGCACCTGAAACACCGCGTACCAGTGAACTCCTCCGCCCTTGGATCCAGTACTAGTTAACGAATCTTGAAACCGCGGTGACTGGGATAAGAGAAAGTGAGGGCTAACAATGAGGAGAGCGTAATACGTGACAGCGTGGCCGTTCACGGGGGGGCAGCGTTACTGAAACGACGGGAAGGGAATGATCGTCCTGTGTGGCTGGCCACGTCTCCCGGCCGACATAAAACTAGGCCATTTATGGGATTCATAACTCACAACTTTGTCCGTCCGCGTTATTTACAGTCGGCTTGGTTGTCTTGCTCGCTGCAACCCCTTTCGCGTGACTCGTCTTCGTTCTCATGGATCCCTGTGGCCCCGCGCGGTACCTTCTCTCCACCTCCAAGTGGACCCGCAACCGCATTACGCGTCCTCTTTTACCAAAAGGGGAGATTTACGATTTTCCAAAGTTCGTGACGATCTCGAAGCGAGGACCCTCGCGAGACCTCGCGATCTAAGTCGTCTCATGCACAGCCTCTGCATTGCGAGATGAAAGGGGAGGAATAGAGGGGGACAGCTTCATGCAGGAAATATCGAGTTTCCTAGGCGGCTGCTGGCTGGCGGTGCACGACGTGTTTGTTATACGTCGAACAATACGGAATGACACTGCTGGCGCAACGATCGCTTGAGACTGCTGGTGATCAGTGTAATTTAGGTTCCGCCTGATCCAGACGTTGGAAACTCTGCGAACCTTGTAAGCCAGACGTAAAGCGTGTGGACTGGAGTGTCGCAGTGCTGAAAGATACGTTGTCAACAAGACATTTGCACTGCCTTGACTCAAGCAGCATACTCTAACGACAAACGAACCATCCAATCACGATGATACATAGAAGTAATCGACTCGAGGATCTTCGGCCATCTCGCGAGGAGATTTCCGGCAAACTACGTAACAAATGAACTTCCCGTTGGAAAACCCACGCAGGCGAAAGTAATCGGTCAAGCGGCGTATTCACCGGGAGAAGTGGGATCAGATATTGGCTCTGCTCCAATTTTTCGCCAAGTCCGTTTATCAGGGGCGACAGTCGCGCGATAGAGAAAGGCGGATAAATACGGGGAATTAGAGAAATAAATAGAGCCGTCGAGTGAGCGGTTGGACGTGCGGCGGCGGCAGCGAGAAACAGTGGCGATGGAGCGTGAGGCGAAGAAGGCAAGGAGGAAAGGATAAGAAAGGGGGCGGCGGAAAGACGCATTCAGGATGCCGAGAGGGCGAGTGGTAGAGAGCGCGTGGGCGAGGGATCGAATGTCATACAAATCGCAGGTAACCTAAGCCAAAAGCAGCTCGTTCTCGCGTGCGCGCCCGAGCGCTCGCGCGAGCCAGTCCCGGCACACCGGGTTATCAATAACCAGCCTCTGCATCGGTATCGGGGATCGAACCTCCTTAAACAATCGGCCGATACCGCTGTCGGCAAAAAGTCCTCGGCCGACGATCCTTTTCGGGGAGTAAAGAATGCAGAGGAGGCGCTACAATGCGCCTCCGCCGGGAGATGCTGCAGCTTATCGTATATCAACGCCCAGAAGGCTACCGCGCTCGGCAATAATATTATTGCGCCTATCGCCAGCCCTGTTGGTTTAACGGTGTCGGATATCGGCGGCCATGCCGAGCAAGAACAACAAATTGAAGGTGCGCGCGCGCTCAAGGAGAGCAGGAACGACGAAGGCGACGAAGACGAGTCTCCTGGAGGATGGAAGGAAGGAACTGTTGCGATCGAAGGAATCCGATGAATGAGAGCTCGAGCACCGACCTACTCAACCTGTGAGAACTGAAACTAAAGTCGCACTGGAGTGCGGTTCCCATGCAATTCTATGAATACAAAATACGAGGTCGCCGAGTCGGAGCGGCCTGGCGCGGCATGGCGTACGTCTCGTTCAATCATCTTAGACACGCCTTTAGTGGCTTTGCACGAGGCCGGCTGCGAGCCCTCTGCACCTCTTCAATGATGTGTTGGCTGACGTCTGCGAGCGCTAGGCTCTCGGTACATGCACTCCTCTACATACCACACCTCTCGAGGAAAGAAACGGTGGATTTGTTGACGCGAGTGTCAGGCTCATTGTGAGCGGGCACTGTAACGCGGCCTAAGGAGAGATCCGGCATGATCGGCGAATAAAAGCGGCCATTGGAAATCGATGTCGATCGCGACTGGTTACATCAGTCAGGGTCGGGGATATGCCGATTCGGCGAAGAGAGCTGTCTTGATAGGTATGTCATCGGGTCCCGGGGCGATCGAACCTCGGCGCACTCCTACGTGTCCTTCTTTCGCAGCGCGAGCCGAGGAAGACGTTACGAAAGAAGCGGTTGGCGCATGAATCGGCAGGGTGAAGAGGGTACCTACGATTTCGCCGCGGCTGTTACAAGGAATCGCTGTCGGCGGTGAAGGCGCTGCGTGTGCGCGTCCAGTCAGGTGTGACGGAGCGCATACTAACGGGGGGGCATAGGCTAACGACTACTGCCTGTTGTAATTGTCCCTGCGAAAGCAGCGAATCACGATTGATACATCCTGACCGCCATAAACTGCGGAACGAATCCTCCGGCGGTCCCCCTAATTCTCCCTCTTATTAGATTGCAACGGTCTCCTCGGACCCCCCTCGCGCACCAGGCTCGCCGAGCCACCTATTGACTCGTATCTCAGCCGATCAGGGCTCGGCGAGGCCTCGCTGACCTTAGCAAAAGTTGACCGGAAGCTCGAGGAGGCTAGTCCGCCGCTCCATTTGGTGGAAACCGAATACATATAACGTACTACTCTGCGCCCCGCGGCTACTGTGCACGCGATGGCCCGAGCGGGTTCTCATGGGGCCGGCTAGAGGCCTAGAGAACTCGGAGACGGACGTGCTAACACGGGGTTTCCATTACTCGGCTCTAGCAGCGAGCCATCGCCAAGGGAAAAGGGCTGGCTGCTGCTCCTCGAAACTAAGTTAAGATTACCGGGGACTCGGTGGCCCCTGTTAGAGAGGAGATTACAGGCCGGGGCAGCACACCTCATCTGGCCGGGGTCAAAAGTCCCATACCTGTCCGGAAACACATTCTCCTCGCGGGTATCGCGGCCCTGTCCCCATCCTGCATTTGCACGAACCCCGGCCCGACTATCGTTCCCGCATTATCCGCCATGTATTGCGATATTAGCCTTGCGAGCTAGTTACCGTCCTGGCGCCAGACAGCCACCGAACATCCCTGCCCTTAATCACCGCAGCGCTGTACCGTTACGGAGCAAGGTGAATCAAACGAGAGTCACGTAGCGCTAAGCGCTCCAGAGAGAGAAATGGATGTTGGCCGGATGGAAAGCCGACTTTCCCGAGTCCACGCAAAATGCTTTGACACCGTTCGCAAAAATGGGAAGAAAGCAGGACGTTTAACAGGCCGCGGAAAATGTCGGCGGCGTCGGGGCCTCGAGGCGGAGAAGATGTGGAAGGTACTTATCTAATGGGGCCTATTACTCTGACGCGAATGGACGTACGCTTAACCCTCGTGAGGGCGGAAGGCGTGTTTCAAAGCCCCGGGCGCATTTCTCACCATTCGCGGAAACAATATTAACGCTGACTACGTGTCAAGGGAGCTCGGCCTTCACTGCATTAGCTGTGATCTATGACCAAGGGCCCTCGCACCATTCTATTGAGCCATTACAGTACGCACGCATACCAGCCTCCCGAGGGAGGTTCGGCAGAGCTCATCCCGTTCTCTCGGAGCATTGCGTGCTGCATGGAGATTACCCGTAATAACCGAGCCATATTTTAGCTCGGCCGGCTCTCGGTGCCGGCATCGCGCACCCTGCTTGCCGGGGTATTTCGTAAAATGATTTAATCTCGCTCTTGAATAATTCAAACGATGGCGCATTCATTGGACGTAACTGTAACCGGCGATTCTATTGGTATTTGGCGATGAGGAGGTTGCCGGGAGGCTCGAGCGGATACTCGGGGCGGGGAGGCCGCGGCCCTCGCGAGAGCTCTGCGCCGAGTGAAAGCAGGTGATGCGGTGGCAAGTGATTTGGTGCGTTCATCCGGGGACAGGGATCTCGTTCTTTGACGATGCTTAACGGAGCATAGAAAAGTACGTTAGGTAGTGAAGCCGAGAGCCACCCCTCGGTCCACGGGGGTAAGAAGTCACGTGGGAACGGGGGTTAATTAAGACTGGATGGAAGGTATACCCCCCTCGTCGAGCACAAATCACGACACTTGACTATTGTTGGCCCTCCTTTTTACGAGCGCCGCGAGCGCACGCTTTTTCTCCTTTAACCATCATCCTGCGGGAGAGCGAGAGGAGTAGGAAGGCGGGCGCGCGCGCGAGCGCGCTCTCTATGCCGAGCACTCATGCGCCTGCGACCGTTGAGATGTTATCGTGTCTCGTACACGACTTGGATTGACATTATGCGCGCGGCAGGGGTTGTGTGCGCCGTCGAATCCGGAATACGATTAAGGGGAGCTTTCATCGGAATACACTTATTACGGCTGGTATACGTCGCTCGACGACTTCGACTTCCACCGCGATCCTTCCACAGGATAAGGACCCTCCTGGCCCCTCGAGTACAATATAACCACGTTCGCCATACAGATGTCCGCGACAAATCATTAAAAAGAATGTCACTGTCAACGCGACGTGTTCCCGCACGACTGCCACCGCTGCTAAAACTGGCGCTGCCCGGACGAGATACCTGTCAATCGGGTTCACCGGGCCACCGAAACGCTCTGTATCTCTTTATCTAGGCAGGTCCGATGAGAGCGCGGGGACCACACCGCGTTCAATCTCGATTTAGCCAGGTGGTTGGAGTCGCGCTGGAGCCGAATCGAGATGCGTCGCCGAGTGCCAATTAGGTGGCCGTTGACGAGGAGAGCGGGGCCTCTTGGAGAGAGAGCAAAGCGCGCGCGGTAGGGGATGCGAGCCACTTGTCCGGCAGTGTTCCAGGCAGCGCGCGCGCGCGCTTTGTCCTTTGATCCTGGCGCAGCCTCCGTGCACCGAGCACACACCGCGGGCGCCCCCCCTATATGCGACACGACCACCCCAAAGTCCTCGAGCCGATCGCGATCTCCGTCCTTGGTGAGCGCAGCACGCACGCACGTCCGGAACCGAAAAATAATGAACCCGCATTAGGGGTTGTTGCGAAGCGGCGGGCGCGCTCGTGGATCGGCGCATAAAGGAGAGCAGAGTCGAAGAAGCGGGAACACCGGAGGGGAAAGGCAGTGGCAGCCTCTGCCGACTCCGAGTAGGAAAGGCACCGTGAGCACCGAGAAGCCCGGGAGTCAAGTGGTGCGCGCCTCAAAGGAAAACCGGCACACGGGCTTTTTCGCAACGTACCTCCACGCGCGCACACACACATGGCGCATACTGCGCGTACGCACGCACGCCTTGAAATGTCAGCACGGCTAGTTCGCCAATGCACACACACTCGATGTCACTCGGTGCAATGGAAAACGGACGCATCCAAGTGCGCTCAAATGTCAGGACGACTTTACGCCGCGCGGCGTTGAAGGATACGTCGGTTACGAAATCATTAGACGCGTTAAGAAAAAAAACCCAGAGAGAAATAAGAAAAGGAGGAGAACAGTCTCGCCGGTAACTGGCAGGGTGCGTGTCTCCCAATGAGTCTGAATCACGGTATCGCGTCTTGCTTTTTCAAATGTCAGCGTTGGTCAAGGGCGAGCTGGGAGAGAAGAGTGGCGCTCGCTCCACGGCTCTACGGGAGTCTGGGACAAAGCGGCCGGGCGGCACAACTCCAATAAACATTCATGTATGCCGGGGATGCATCCGGGCGTTACCCCACCCTCACCCACATGATAGCACGAACCTGTCGTTGAGCGTGGCGAGGAGTCGCGCAGGACGAAGGCGAAGCCGAAGAAGAAGAAGAAGTAATTCCGACAAAAGGATCGCGCCTCCATTCATCCCCCGGGCACAAGAGTTTTTCATATGTTAAGCGTCTTGTGGCCCCGTGAAAGGGCACAGTGAAGAGTCTCTCGCGGCCGAGGCGTGATACTGAATCAAAGCTCGGGTAATAAAGGAAGGCTGCCATCTCAAAGGACCGTGGGATCATTTTTGTGTGTTGGCCGATGTCGCTCTCTTGTCGCGCGAGATGAAAAGGTGATCGAACGGGGCGAGGGTGAGGCGGGGGGAGGGGGCAAGGAGAGCAGAGCCCGGGGAGCTGCCACGGGAAGGTGCACGGCGTCATCGTAAAACACTAGCGAGTGGTAATGCACACTCCGGAGACGAGAGGCTAACCCGGTGACTCGGTACCCTTTCGATTGTCCGCGCCGCGTCTGAGCACCGGCTCTCGCCGGTGATAGTTGCAGGTGTAATTTATTAGGGCACCGTCCCATAGGTAAACCACGCCAGTCATAATAGCGGGCACCGAAGCCAACGAAATACGATAATGCAAAGATTAGTCAACGTCGCGGTCCTTAGCATTGTGCATTTCCCGGGGAACTGGCTGGACCGCTGGGAACACCATGTTCGGAAGACAAGTAATCCCAGCTCGGTTTTAACTTAACAAGGTACAAAGGCTCGATTTGGCGTTCGAGTAACTTAACCCGCATAGCACAAAGCGCGTGCTGACCCCGTATCTACGACCTAAAACAGGGCCCACGGTAGATCTGGTGTACCAGCGTGTACCTACCACGGGAACCCAGCCTATCTTGCCTCCCGCCCCCCTTTTCTCTCATTCTCTCTCTCTCTCTCTCTCTCGCACGGTTAGCATGGCTCTCGCCTAGTTTAACAGCGGTAGCAACGAAAAACTCGCGGCGGCTTCTTCAAACGGCCACCACGTGTAAATAGACAAGGAAGAAGCCGAAGACAATGGGACCTGAAACGGATAGTACCGCAAAGGATCTCCTCGCTCCGATCGAAGAAAGAGGGAGTCCCGATCCCAACTCCACCTTATTCGCGCTTCGTTTCATCCGAGCGCTGTCGTCCACCCAAGCGAGAGAGTACCTCTGGGTTTTCGCCTGTTTTCACTCTCTTTTGAGCTAAACCGCCGAAAAGATCTCGAGAGCACACGGCCCACTGAAGGATCTCCTCGACGCCACAACCCGTTCCTTCACCCGGGACTAACCACACGTGTCAACTTCACATTGGTAGCCTCCTCGGCACTGCCGCCCGTTCGTTGCGCTCCTGCTCATTTTTGCGAGGAAAAAATCTTGTAGGCTCAGCATGCGATTGGCCGGAATTTATAGGATTCGCAAGGCGTTTAGGTACATCGGGGAATGGGGAGTGGATGCGTGCGTGGCTGGGTTGCGTGCGTGCACGCCACCGCAGGGTAGCTAGGTAGCAGGACTCTCCGTCATCCCCGGCGTGCATCGCGTGTGTTTGCGTGCGTGCGCTTAACGCGCATTAGCGCGGACATTACAATTAACATTTTTCCCTCTCGCCGCGGCGGCGCGTACGTCAGGCGCTTTATCGGGCGTATAAAGTCCCGGAGAATATAGACCTTAAAAAATCCCTTAATTATTCCGGGAACGGCGCTTAGCCGCGGCGAGCATCGCTCAAGCGAGCGTGCTCGAAAAGAGAGAATGTAGAAAAAGGGAGGCAGAGGGACCGGGCGCACAAGGATACGCGGAGGGGACTCGCAGTGAGGAAGAACGAAGGTAAGGAGCTGGCGCTGCCGAGAGCGAGCCAAGAGACAGGACCTTCGGTCAAGACAGTATTTTTGGATTAATCGGTCGTTTATGCACCGGCCGGATGAAACTGCGGCCGCGTATAATCTACCTTACGAGGCGCATTACCGGTAAATCTCGCGCCACGGCCGTGAACGACGATGGCACTTTGATTGCTGGAATCCCGAAGATTAACCTGTTTCAGGCGTTGCTCCCTCTACACCCCATCCACGCCTCCCATTGCATCGAAAGGGCTGCGGCCTCACCTGCGAGCGATATATACGAGCGCTTATGCTCGAACCAAATAAAATTGATGAGACTGATACCGAACGACTTTCGAGACTTAACCTGGAGCTTTAGTCGCCGTGGATGGAAAGTTGTCTTTTTCATTTCACCATATGTAGTATGTACTTGGGCTCGTGCATGCGCGCCTACTATGCCGTAGTTTCTCGGGCAAAGGAGCCTTTTACGCGACGGAATACCAAGCTGGGATTAAATTTCCCCCGATGCGATCTTCGGGATAGCTGTTGGGCGCATTAGGCTATTTGTTACTTCGCATTGGACCGGCGATCCGAGTCGATCGCACGTGAACGATGATGCTATCTGGCATCGTCGAGTAAAGCTTCCCTCGGGCGTGGAATAATAATCAAGTACCGGCCGGAGAAACAGGCGGCGCTCTTCACTCTCTTTCTCTCAGTGTCTCCTCCCGGAACCTCATTAACACAAAGCTGCTTAGCTGGTCTTAACCCCGTTCCCGGCCGGAATAGCTACGCGGATAGACACCGAGAGAGGTAGCAGGTCGACCGGCGTCGGCGCCGCGCGGCCAGCGGCGATAAGCTAATCCAAAAAATTAATTCCCCGCCGTGGAGTGCCAGGTGTCGAAGCTACCTACCCATCCGGCGGGGCCTACCTACTTTGCGTACGTGTGGGTACGTACGTGCGCGAACAAGCGGAGAAGCTCCGGTGACTGTGGGCCGCTCACGTAATTAAAACAAGCGTGACGAGGCCTAAACGTTTCCGGTGGCCCGACACCGTGCGCGTCTGAGGGATCTCCAGCCGGAAGCTGGATAAAAAGTGGCCGCCTGTGGGAGAAGCCTCCGCACACAGGACCAGTCTGGTCGCTGACCCTTCCCTGGCCCCCGAGCTCCCTCTCTTCCTCCCACCATCCAATGAACAATTTTTCAGAGCGCTAAAAGAAATCGGGAGAATAAAATGTAACCCATTCCTCCGGTCGAAGCAGCAGACCCATTTCTTTCGCAGCTGAGTATATCCTCGAACCTAATGACTTTTCTCACGAATGCCTGCTCATGGAAGGAGGCGCCCGACGGCTCCGTTGCACGTGGTCATGGCTGCACTAAGGAGAAGCTGCCGCGATACACCAACGCCGCGCCAGGGGAGTACTATCAATTAGAATGAAATTGCGCGTTCCTCGTAGCGAGTGCGGTAGGCGTAGGTGGTGCAAGAGGCGCGTCGCGCCGTGGCACTGGAGAAGGCGAGGAGTAGGAATGCAAGGTAACTATCGGGAGGATCCATTATCCAGCTTGGCGGCAATCATCGGCGATTGTCTCGGTGTCAGCCGGTATCAAGAGGGAGTCTCCGAGTGTTCGGATTTTATTAGGGCCTGTTGGCTGGCTAGGGAGTCGTGTCGGTGAAGGTCCTCGATTAACATCTTCACTGATTTTCGCAACGACCACGACATTATCCCCGTCCGCAGCCGGCTGGAGTGGTCAGCCTCGGACTACTTCTCCAGGAAAACGAGAAGGGACCGCCGCGCGCTGTCCTCCTCTCTTTTCACAGGGTGTCAATCGCCAGTGAGAAAAGTCGCTTTTCAATGGATCGCGCAACAGCGCTGTCGAAGCATCCGCGGTGAAAAGTTCACAGGGGTGCTGCTGACACATCTGCTCGCGCGGGAGATGCCTCCCGTCGAAGAGAAGTCACCACGGCGGGAGATTGTTGCGAGTCGAGCAACGATTTCTCTCTCTCTCTCACTTGTCCTTCCTCTCCTTCTCGGTTCGACGAATAATACTGGCGGCGGTCGATTAAGGAGCGCGCACATGTCAGTTTTAAGTCGGAGGCCTCTTTCTGTGCTCCTCACCTCTCTCGCCTCTCTCGCCTCTCTCGCCCAGCCGTGGGCTTTCCGCTTCCGTGGGAAGTGCAGGTTGCACTTCCCTCTTGAAGGGGGAGATGCGGAGAGGCTGGGGCGGTGTGTGTGAGAGAGCAGGGGTCGGTAGAGATGCAGCTTTGTCGGGCGACAGGTCTTGCACGACCTGGGACAAGCTCTCTCCCCTGAAAGATTTCACCTTTCCTGCGCGGATCGCCCGGCTGCTCGCTGAAGGTATCGACGTTCCCGCGTCTCTACAGGTGAACGCCGATTATTTCTCTGGGTCGTGCGAAAGTGATTTGGATGTTTTCATAAGCGCGCTCGAACGTCGCTGCTTCGGCCCGATAAATCGTTATTGCCGTGAAATCGGTAATTACTGAAAATCCGCCACTCGTACGAGTGGAGACGAGCCGGGGGTTCACTTCCTCGAGTCGGGCATTGTTGTTACCTGTAACACTCGAGGTGGCATTAAGGCCCTGCTTTGGGTGAATAGGGTCGTGTTTAAAGTGGTACAGCGTGCGAACCACTTTTCGACTAGTCGGAGAGCTTGGCAGCCTCGACACTTTGTTCTACATCGGCTGCTTCCTCGAAGGATCGACGAGTTCCGACAAGTAGTGCGTGCCTCATAAAGAAGTCATTGAGGGCCCCGTAGGAAGTAGACTCGACATTCGAAGAAACGTCGTCCTCATAATGGATCCATGGGGTTGCATTTCCCATGGAGAGTGACCGCAAGGTGGTCCATCAAGTTTCTCAGCCCCCCTTCGCCGGGACCTCCGTCCAAACGAGACTCCCATGGGGTCCCGTGAGTCGAAGCAGCACCTGCCCGCGGTCACCGCCCTGCAGGAAAGCTTTGCTTCCTCTAAGCAGCCTCGCATTTAAACTTAGAAGGATCCATTGAGAAAAAAGAGCCCACTGAGAAGAGGTTTCACGGGAGAGCCGGGAGAGCCGGCCGATCGATAAATCCCTGCTAATTAATTCGTGTTCCTCCTACGATAATTAGAGCGGCTATCCGACGATCGAGAACCTTTTTCACTTTCCCACGTGCAAGGCGGCGACGAGCGTGCGCGCGCTCCTAGTTATTCAGTCACCTACTTGACACTGTTTGGTACTTGGATACTCGCTCGTCGGGTAAACGTTACAAGTGTAATTGTATAATAACTTTCTCACGTGTCACCCAGACGCTCGAGTGGTTGGCGCCAATTGGGATTACCGAGACACCATGTGAAACTTTGGCATTTAAACGTAGTCGCATGCGGACGATATGATAATCTCGGTATTAGAATTACGAATTGATAGGAACCAGTATATAGCGATCCTAGCGCGGAGGGTCGCAGCCGGCTGGCTCGTTGGGTAAAAATATGAACACACGTCTGGGATAGGATGGGATACAGGAAAGACACTGCATCAGCATTGCCAACGAGGGACTGCGCCTGCACTGTCTCTAGTTCTCACGGGGTTACGAGAAAGTTACTCCCTCTCTCTCTCTCTCTCTCTCTCTCTCTCTCTCTTTCTCCTCTTCCCGGCTCCCTTTCCTTCCTAGCAGAGATTTGTCTTCCGGCTTGCTCTCTCGCCTGGCCGTACGGTCTTTCCCCAAATGGACAGAGCGCACATGTTTAAGTAGCTTAGCCTGCCCGATGTAATTGCATACTAAATACTCGGTTCCTATTCGAGCATAGAATGGAGTAAAACATTGAGCGGGCATCGGCGCGCGATCGGGGAAAATCGGTATTGTCGGAGGAGGTCCAGTTCTCAGCGGTCTCATCCTGGGAAAGTATCCGCCGGGAATCTCACAGGGAGGAAGGGAACGATCGGCGAGGGATGCGAGGACAGGGCTCCACAGGTGAAGCCAATGGAATCGCTTCACTTGTTCCGGTGGGAAAAATCGTCGATACCTGGGACTTTTGCATATATTAATCTATTTTCGGGGCCCATCCTTTCCTTCCTAGCCCCTTTCACGGATCGCTTCGAGCCGGCTATTGACAGCCGCTGCACCGACGAAGGACTCTACCTGTCGCTCAATGGGAACAGGATACCTACCTGTTACTTTTTGTGGGAAGATTTCCTCGGCTCCTGCTCCTGCTGCTCCTTATGCGTCCGCTCGTGAGAGCCTGCGGGAGCCACGGGAAGGATTCGCTCGCCCAGTTCCGGCGTGTCTGCTCCTCCTGTATCAGATTTCAAAGAACATCGATCAACTCTCACTCGGAACCTTCGCTTTCGATCCCAACATAGCTACCCGCCTTTTTTTCCTCGCCACCCAATGTCCTATCCTCTTATTATTAAATTAAACAATTCGACCACACGTAATTAACAATCGATCGAATCTCGGAGAGAATCTCGAGCAGGTGAGCCTCGTAATGCAGGTGATCCTTTAGAGCAGTAAGAACCGATCGAGAAATTTTGAAGGTTCGCCCGGGGCTGAGATACCGACAGAAATATACAATAAATATCTGATGCACTGGATCGAGGAAGTGAAGTGATTACCGACACTCAATTCCCCCGATCTAATCACCCAGCTACATCGAGGGTGCACCTGCTCACTTGACGAGTGTTCACCGCGTCTTTCCTCTTCCTTCTCGTTGAAGAGAGCTCGCGCCCGAAGGATCGTATCTCCAGCGAGGCTTCCACCGGAGATTATAAACCGGGAGGATTTATGTCGATTCCTGGAAACGGGCAGCGAAAGAAAGGAGAGAGGAGCCCACGGATGGCCGGTCTTTCGGCTCGATTTTGCCGTTTTTTGCGCCGGTGGCTCCGGCCCCCGCACCCTAAGGCCCGCGGCGCTGCTATATCGCGAGAACCCGATAAATCAAGTTCGCGCGAGCGCCGCTGTACGAGATGGATATCGGTGGGCGCCTTAACGCTTCACAACAACAACCACCGCTGCCGTACAGGTCCCCCAACCGATATATGTGGGTAGGATACGCACGCACGCACGCACGCACTTTATGCCGGCACGTCGCCCGGCGAAACAAACTCCGAACTTTATTCCCGTGGCAATTGAAGCGACGCGAGAATGATCGGGCGCAAACGAGCCTACAGGGAAAAAAGGGGGAGAGAATGACTGCCGCCCGCACCCGGCGCAAATTTATAATGATTACAAAGGAACGCGCTACTGATTTACAGCGGGCCGATGGAAGCGCCGCTAAATTTGGGTGGTCGGCCTGATAGGAGCGTGTGGGACCAATCGGCTTCACATCCCCCAATCGTAACCGGGTATGCAATGAACGAGGAGCTTTGCCGGGGTTACATTCCGTCGGTGCTACCATTGCGCACTCGAGTTCGTAAATCGTAGTGCGCTGCCTCGGTGTAGAGATCGGCCGCTTGTACCTCGGAGGCCATCCGAGCCAAAGAGGGTAAATTGAGCGAGCCGAATGGAGCATCTTCCGCGAGTGAATTTCCCAGAAGAGTATGTGGTCCGAGTAGAGTAGGTGGTGGCGGTGAGCGCGCGCGATATTAGCCGAGGGAAAGAGAGGACTTCTTCTGGTCGAATGAGCGCTCGGTAGAGCCGAGCCGAAACCGGCAGGCAGACCGGCGCGGCGTTGCTGCTTTATTTTATGGTTTTTCGAGACAATGTTCTCGCCGGCCGTTCCTGCTGGCAAGAGGCCTCCCATATGGGCCGTACGCGCGCCGGGCCCCATTGTCTTCGCTGGGCCGCGGCGGACTGCGACCCCATCGACCCGGACGTTACTTTATTCCCGCATTAAAACCGGCCCCGGTGAGCGGCCGCGGAAATTTCGTCCCGAAATTCATTACGCAGTCTCCTGGCCCACCACTGAGGCCCACCGACGCGCTACGAACTCTCGCCACGTAGATCCACCCTTCAGGAGGCTGCACCTTCTTTTTTTCCTTTCCACTAACTTATCAGACTTTATTGCGCTGTCTTCCTATGTGGGTATTTATGCAATAAGTGCGAATGTCTCCCGAGCGCTTCGGTGATTGGGGAAGCCAAGTTGGAGAAAATCCTGGGATTACTCCTTTTCTGGTATTAGTGATTATTCGAAATCATAACACTTTTATATTTGGATTCATCGGAGAATAGGACTAGCACGTCCTTATAGAGGCTCATCGGGGCTGAGGGTGAGATTGGCCGGATAAAGCCGGACACCCGGCGACACCGCACGTTCTCCGAAAAATATAACCGAAGTCCGGCGCGAGTACGCGCCAGTCGTTCGGCATCCGCGCGATAAAATCTAGCGTTACTTTATGAACTGCGGGTGATTTTTTATGGCACGCGAAATCTCTCGCCGGCGAATCGGCACGGGGTACGCGGGCGCGCTCGCGCGGATTTTTGGCCATTTCTCTTGGGAGCTTCTCGCTTGCGGGCGCTGACAAGCGAACTTCCTCGCTTGGTCCCCTGGCCGTGGCCCCCTCAAGGAGGAGCGAGGCCTCTGGAACGCGGAATTCCACTGCGGGGTAACCGATACGCGTTGTAAAGAAATAATCTGCGGGCAAGATTTCGGCAGACCTACTTGAATGTCCTCTCACCTTTCTCCCCGAATGCGCGCGGAGAGTCGGTCTCGTTTCAGCGAGGTGCCGCTGCTCGCCGCCGATCTCGCTCCGCAGACGCAGTAAGAAGATACTGTCGCTCGGGCTTTCTTCTATTACACGAGAGCGGGCGCGCGCTTTTTGCGTTTTCTCCCCGGTTGTTGACGCTGCTTGTCAGGCCGCCCGGCAAAAATCCGGCCGCTCACGCTCGCCGCGTGGGAGTGACGATCGTAGGTGGAGCCTTTCCTACTCGCTCACGTACGTGTGCATGTGCACGGGAGTGCATTGTCTCCGGCGAGACCACCGAATACGTAGGTATTCGCTTTCCGAAAGTCGCCGGCCTGTCTCGACCTAGCTTTCATTAACTCCTGGCACAAGCTTCCGTGTCCCACGGATCAAGCGGGGGGGCCTGATCTCCCGATGGATGTCACACTGATTCACCGCTCGGGGCTCGGACGTCGTCATCTCGCCAAGTGCGCGCGTCATTTTTGCGCGCTTCTCCTAACGACAGTATAACTTACACCCTGCCATAAGGAAGTCCTGGAAGCGCTGGATCATCCCGGCGCAGGATTGCGCGCAGCTGTTTATTTCAATCAAGCACTCGCAAATCTGCCCCGTGTCCCGACTGCCGTCACGCCGATTCGCGCGCTCCTCTCCGAACGAGGCCTCCCTCCGATCTTTTCATCCCGCCAATTTTACAGCGCCGCGATATATAGCCTCGTAAAGCCGATCGAGATCGCCAGGAGCGCGCGGTGTAATCACGAGCAGTTAAGAAAGTCAAGCGGCCACTTGTGGCTAGATCGAAAGTTATATTTACCGATCTTGCGCGGACAATAACAATCTCGACGAGCTTATATGGTGGCTCGCCGCCTACTAGAGGGACCTAGGGTGAGGGGGAGAGGGGGAGAGGGGGAGAGCAGCGCAGAGGCTTTCTCGCGAAATGGAGTAACGATCGAATAGTAATTTTATTCGATCAAAAGGCCCGTGAGAGAGCTGTCGCGCGTGGCAGTGGTAACGGGGTTCGGTCGGCCGGGCCGCATGGTAATAAGATCGCATGAGAGCGTCGCGGCGCGCACACAGCAGCACCCGGCGCATTTAGCGCTCCGTGCTGATTTTCTATTGAAGTTTCTAGTCGGTCCGTCGATCTTTACCGGTGTACCGTGTCGACGACCGTTAGCGTCGTGTTCGAGGCGTCGCTTAACGCGAGAGGTCCTCGAAGAGGAGACCGGGCACCGAGGACACGAGGAAGCGATACCTTCCCTGATCCAGGTCGCTCGGTCCACCGTTAATTATTCCACGGCACCGCGAGCTAGCTAGCGAGCGAGCAACCGGCGAGGCGGCGATGGCTCTCTCGCCGCTCCGCATTTTTCTTCCTCCCTTCTTCCGAGAGACTGATAGAGGCCGAGCGAGCGAGAGAGAGTCTTCCTCTTCCCGTCGCTTTTGCCGGACGATTGAGAGGTTATCGGAATCACTTAACAACTAGCTCACGACTTGGCGCCTCGCCCTCAGCCTCTCCTCTCTTCCTCTCTTCTTTCTCTTCACCGATAATTGCCCTTTTCTGGATCGAATCCTATCGGCCCGGCGAATCGCTCGGTCGTTAACGTTAACCGTCACGAGGTGTGTGGCATTCCCCACCGCGCCGCGGTGTCAACGTTGTTAAGATACCAGCCCGCGATATATAACTCAATCTTGCGCCCGGCTCTCTGATTGGCAGAGAGCAATATCGCCGGACGGCGCAACCTCTCGGGTCGCGCGCACTGTCTTTTCGCATTCGCAAAAAGAGAGCGCACCTGAGAGCGTGGTGCGCCCTGGGTAATGAGACACGACGGGAGAATAAAGCGCGGGGAAGCGTGCGGAAGGTTGTGTCGCGCGTGTCATGGCGAGGCCCGAGATCTTGGCAGTACAAATCAAAGTCAAGGTGAGCGCACCGCCGGCTTCAATCCGAATGCACGAATTCCCAGTGGCACAGAGCGGCCACCGCTCGCTGCTCCCCACGATGCCAGACGAGGACGGGGAGCACCGAGGGACCACGGGAGGAACTGATACACACGTGCAACTATGTACTTTCTGATGCGAGAGATAGCGGGCGCGCGCGCTCCAGCTTCGCTTCTAATGGATTCAGAGATGGATGATCGGAGCCAGCCTCCGCCGGAGGAAGGAAACCGGCGAGAGACGGAAAGACCGTGCCAGCGGCGCTCCGCTAGGAAAAAGTCGCTTGCACCCGCGCTCTGCATCCTGAGAAACTAGAAAGCACCACCCGCGCGCCTACACGATGGGAAAATCCGTGCCCCGGCCAGTCAGGCCTGCCCCCAAAAACCACTCAGCTTCTACCACCTCGACACGCTACGCTGCTCTCACCGCCTCGTTCAATGATCGCTACTCAAAATTATTTAATCAGTGGTTTCGACTTAGACTAAAATTTTTAATTTCTATCGAGAATCAGGGAAGAAGTGGGTGGAGAGGAATATGTAGTTGTGCAGTGTCGACGGCCGAAAGAGCGAGGGGGGCAAACTTTCAAGCCCGGCACGGAGTAATACCAAGGACACGAGACAGCGGAGAGAGAAAAAAATGAGAGATGCTCTCTCGGCACTCTCGGCGAAGTGCATAATACACCGGGCGGGTTAAGAGTTCCCCGTGCGCTCGCGATTGTGGATCCAGATTGCCGGGCCCTGTTACTTTCGGCACGTAATCTCGGTCGCGATTCACGGAATAACAAGTACTCGTAATCGCGCGATGAATTTCCACGCGGGACGGCCGAGCGACGATAAATCTCGCGCTCCGGGCGCATTACGTTGTACATTTTTCAACGCACGCCGCCGCCGCTCGCATTCGTCCGTTGGCCGCGCGCGCGCGCCGCAGAAAAGAACAAACGGAAAGTAGAAACAAGTTGCGCCGAGGTGTGTACATACGCATTCGGGATACGTGTGCGCCATACGCGCGCTGTCTCTTTAAGATTCAGCGTATCGGAGTGCGCGCCGGGCGGAGAGTCCGGGGGGCGGCGGCGGCGGTAAATTTCGCGAGAGAGCCGGAGAGAGAGAGAGAGAAGGAGAGAGCGAGTAAGCACGTCACAATTCAAGATTAGCCGGCGGCGAAACGGAGCAGCGAGTGCCGGGCGAGAATCGGGCCCGTATTCGCGAGGGCACCTTGTCTGTTATCTGTCGCGCGGGGCCTCCCCGTAAAGAAGGCACAAAGGACGCCAAGGGACAATTCGCTGCCCTCGCTCAGAACGAATGGTCACGATAGTAACAATCCGAAACCTCGGACCTACCCCCACCCTGTCCACCGCCACCCCCTACGTATGCCCCTCTTTCGATAGCCAGTAGGAAGTTAAACAGGAAAGAAGCCTGTTCAATTGGACCGTAGGTGTTGATCATTCTAGGATGTCTGGAATGTCAGGCTTTAATAGCTTCCTAAATTGATAAGCATCGGAACTGGATTCTTTGGGGGGCTTTGCCTTGTTAGTTGGAAGGACGAGGCGGCAAGGACATTGACAATTAATTCGCAGTCGACATTGAAGAGCGCGGCGGCGGCTGTTGGTGGTACGCGTCGGAGAGCCTGGGTTCCTTTGGCTCTGCGGAGTCGGACACTCGCACAAACAGGACGGAGCCGCGAGCTGTCGAGTGTTTGATTACGGCTGCACTCACTTTACGAGCGGCGCGTATACACACTTGCGCGCGTACCTACATACGTCGGCGCCTGGAAGCGAAACTCTCGAGTTACCGATCTCCTCGGCTGGCCGGGAGAGGCTGGAGAGGCTGCTGCCCCCACAACGATCGGGTAAAAACAATTAAAACGAGGCGAGCCATTAAAAATGTGATTTCGGAGTTCACCGAATCCTCTTACGCCTCCTGCGCGCGAAGGATCTCTCTCGGCACTCCTTTCTCCCGGACACAGATACGATGAATCGGGGGGAAGGTGATACTTTTTCTCAGTGGTTCCAAGTAGTACGAGGTTGAAAACGATATTATCCAAGTCGGGTGCCTCGGCACTGGAATTATTGAAAGCGCAGTTTTATTATTTATAAAAATCAATGTGATTCAACATGCTACTTGGAGAACTCGCGCACCGGCTATCTTGTAATTAATTTACGAGGCTTGGTGGTGCGTTTCGTTAATGCACCGACTCAACCTCAAGTGCGCCGGCGAATATGGATGATAAATCACGCGCCAAAGGCGCTAAACGGTACATTAAGGCGAAATTGCGCCAAGCGATAAATTCTCTTAATAACAACCACCGAGCGCCGAATTCTCGGGCCCCCGCTTCCGCTTGGCGTTTCCCGCGCGGCAGATAAAAGTGGAACAGCGGGTCAAACGAGCAGAGTTAGAGGAAGAGGTCGTGAGACGTTGCGATAGAGCGTGAAGCGAGGTAGCGATTAGTAGGCGGATCCAATCGGAATTCCTTGCAATCCTTTCGCTACCGTTTCGTGCCGGCTGGCCGCCCGGCCGGCTCTCCTTTAATCGATCTTCCCATCCCAAATGCCAGCATCATCGTGATTAATACCACCGCCCCAATATCTCCGACTAATACGCTTCGATTAGAAGGAGGAGCAGCGCCGCTCCAGAGATTCTTTGTCACACTTTCGAAAAAGAATTGCTCGGGCCAACTTATTGCAGTGGGCCCGCGGGCCCCCCTTTCTCCCGGAGTGCCGGTGGCGTTGTTGCCTAAAAAAAAGTCTCTTGCCTCGAAACGCACTACTTGACTTTTAGAGGCTGCCGGACGAAAGTTACTGCCCGGTCCGCATGGTTCTTCTTTAACTCCGGGCTCTTTTTTACGCGGCGATTCGTCAGCCGGCTCTCTCGGCCGACTGCCGAGAAGGAAACACAATCTGGTAGCAATGTTAATGTGCGGTCGCAGCACTAAATGTCCCCCGGCTTCTGTGACCCGACCTTCCGTCGGCCTCTTCGTGTTTTGTTGCTGCCCGGCGAGACCGACACGGAATAGGTGTCCGACTCTGCCGTTTCATTGGGACTCCTGTAACGGCCACTCCCATCTAGGATGTCGCTTTTAATTATTACATAGAACATAGAAGTTGCCGCTTCATACTCGCCTCCACGATTTTACGGAGTACATGCGTCGTGGCTGCGCCAAGTAAACGTGATGGGGTTCGGCCAGCACGATCCACGGATTCCCGGCTGGACTCTCGAGGAGAGTGCTGGGCCTCACGACGAGTGTTTGGGTTCCAGAGCACGAAATCGAGAGTGCCCGGTGATCCGGTGGCGCGCGCTGGAACGCCGCCTTGGAATTCCAAGAAGCCGCGTGCACTGATAAAAAAGGAGGATGCAGGGGCCAGCAGGACCTCGCCAGGGAGGAGAGCAGGATCCTCTCTCCCTCTCTCTCTCTGAGGAATAAGAGGATCCGCACTAAGAGAGGCTCGGCTCGGCTCGGCTCGGCCCAACTGGCGCGGTGGTCTACCACCCCCGGTGCGCGCGCTGCTCGCTGCTTTATTAATTCAAATCGATTCGGATTTGAGAGCGGAAAAAAGGTACAGCTATCCCCCCAGCGATCCGAGCGGGCCTTACGTGTGTCAACACTCGAGGCCACGCAGCGGGCATGACGTAGAGTGGACCCACCGCGTTTATGATACGTTTACATACCGCGCGAATTATGTCCGCTATTTCACCCGAACGCTGCTTATGCCCGCGCGCCGCTTTATGATTGCGCTCGCCATATTTGCGTTGAATGGACCGATAAATACGCTACGCGAGACAATAGACTTATAGTTATTGTCACCGCGTGTGTACACACACGCGCGTGCCGCGCGGACCCAAGCGACCGCCGCGGTGGCCGCGTTGGCGCGCATACTCTAATTTAGTGGCTGAATTTCCGCCCGGCGGGCCCACGGAAAAAAAGGAGGCCCACTACCGGTTCGTTACTCGCTGTTGTAATGGAAATCGGGAGGCGATCGTAATCAGTATCGGATAATTTCCGTGACCCCGTTCTCGCGGCGACCAGTCTTCCGGCTTTCCTAATGCCGATGATTAATCGAGTAATGAAAGAGATAACGAGGAATTCAATCGCGCCAGCCTGCCTTTCTGACCCGAATGAGACTTGGTGTATATCGGAGGGACTCGATCATCGGGAACTTTCTTCCTGGAGAGCCGCGCGTCGATCGATTCGCAATTCCCATGGCTGATTTGGGAGTGAAGAATTTCACTGGGAGGCTCTCGGACGTGGCGATCAACCGGTCGGGCATACCATCTTCATGATGGAAGCGCCGCGCCGGGGATACAAGCGTCAGCGAGAGACGCAAAGGGTTATCGACAGACGGCGACCAGCGGCCCGATAATTAACTGTTAATTAATAGCCAGCGTAAAACGACGCCCACGATTCCCCTCTCGGCCCCGCGCCTACCCCTCGCGGCGGAGCCCTCGATCGAGTGCCCTTGAGGGCCGGCGGCCCCGCAGTTCGGTTCCTGCGAGCCGCGAACCCATCGATAAGATCGGGCCCGAGTGACTCGAGCGCGGCCTGCTCGAGTTCCAGATCGACGCGAGATGCTTTTATCGAACGTATCCAGATTGTTATCGGGGGTGGGGGGGATTTCGCCCGGCACGAAGGTGCACCGGTGCGCCGTATAAGGTCATTTGTAAGAGCGACGGTAGCCCGATGGCGTCGCCAGATTTGGTAGCTCGACGTCCTGACGGCCGCGGCGCGCGTATTTATACCTGCACCTGTGCCTATCTAGATAAAAAGCGCCGGGCAGTTTCGCTCATTTGCATGCGCCGCGCTGGCACACTGCTTTCAAAAAGCGCGCACCGACGACTCCTCGCTCCTCACTTAGTTTTCTGACGTTGATAGAGGTCCCCGGATAGCACGGCCGATGACGTTCGCCGAGTTACTCCCGCTCGAGCAAATGGATGATCGAGCGGTATACTGGTCCACCTATTTAGCAGTGGGACGTAGAAAGAGTTATTTAAACGCTGACAGCCGCTCGCTCGGTACCAGCAGTGTAATGAGTTTGTACGCGAAAGATAATTATATATGGGCATCCATAAAACTTTCAAGACGATCTTATCTGCCGGCCCGATCGCACGCTCGCCCGCTATGAAAGCACGAGCATCTCTCGGGCCCGGGCGCAGCATTAACTTATAAGAGAAAGAGCCACTAATAAAGCGAGTCACGGAGAATTCCCCAAAAATGCGTGCATCCCGAGGGTATACAAGTGGACTCTGGCAAATCCATAACTCAATCTCGCCGCGCAGGAGGACGTTAAAAGTGGCGTGGCCCGGCGTGGGCCCAAGTCCCAGGAATACGGGATACTCTGCCAATTTGTTTGGTCCCGCAGAGTGAAGGGGAGCGAGTGAGATTCGCCGGGTCCGCTTCTCTCGCTTTTGATTTGTGCCCTCGTTATATGTACAGCAGCAGCAGCAGCAGCGAGGAAGGAAGGAAGGCGCGCGCACAGCTTCGCCTAATTTCGTATTCCCGTGCGCGGCGGGCCAGGAGAGGAGCGCGCGCGTAATTCCACCTTAACGAATCTGGGTGCATCGAGGAGTGCATCAGTGGCAGGTAGCCAGGAGTGGATTCGCGGCCGGCTGCCGGCGCGTATCGAAGGCCGGAATAACGAGAACGAGAGATATAGCCGGGGCAGAAAAGAGTCGAAAAAAGAGAGCCGGCCAAAGGGAGTCGAGGCGAAATCGGAGAAGGACGCGTTGCGGAGGCGGCGTTGGCGTTGGCGGTGCTCGCTCGCGGTCTTGCTCGCTCTTTCGGGGAGAGCAGAAGGGTAGAGGGGAGGCTGAGTAAAAGGGAGCTTCCTGTTCGGGGGCTCGTTAAATCCCGTCCCGGGCATCCCGAGAGAGCTGAGCGTTAACTCTGGCCCAATTAGCATACACAACGCAGGCTACATCGCGGAATACACCTGCTTCTTGGCCGCTCTCGCGATCTCCTTCTCGCTCGCTCGAAAGCGGCCAGCGCCGATCGTAGTCTGCCGGCGCGCAGGTGCCCCACCTGTTTCGCGTCCTGCCACGTATGCATGCGCTCCGAGCGACCGAGAGCCACCGATTTACGTCCTTTCGGCGACAAGAGCGCGCACCCGGGGCACCCGCACGCTCTTACTCGCAGCGAGAGGATCCTCGGGCCCCGTACATCCTGTCATCATTATATGCAGATATCAAGAGGGCCGGGAAAAAGTTTATGAAGTCATTGGGCCCGCTCGCTCCTGCGCCCGGGAATCGAGAGTCGCGGGCGGCACTATTACACCAGTGCGTAAAGGACCCTCGAGACAGTTTATGGACTCGGCGATGGACGCAGGTGAATATAGGGAGCGAGGCGAAAAACGAAGAGGCCGACGTCAACCGTAGCAGCAGGTGAACGTGAAGGTCGCTCGTGTACTGCTCAGCCGAATTAAATTGGAGCAAAGCAGGTTGCTACCGCGAACAGGTTACTATGGTTTCAGCAGGTGCTTCACCTGTTTCGCCCAGCAATTTATGTATGTGGGACGCAAGGGAGGAGCCCGCTTACGCAATCGGCCCGAGAAAATCTCGAGCGCGGCGCCAGCACTTTTCTCCCCGGCACCTTGGCCTGTCCGATCGAGTGATCGGGCCCCGCTCGCCAAGGGCTGACGATCCATCGTGGCATTCGTGGCAGCCGGGCCCGGGGTAGCCGATCGTTTTCACGGACGAACATAGTTCACGACAGAACCGCGTCGAGATCCCCTCTTGATGCTGGCGCGCGGTCCTCGCTTGAACTCCGTTGACCCCGGCTGTGCTCACCCACACCGTTGGGCCCAGTTCGAGTTCTCCCGGTCTCTCCTCTTCCCTTCGACTTTCTTCTTTCATCCTGGCCACTCTCCTCCTCCGTCCGCTGCTCCGCGTCGCCGTTGTCTCGAGCGCGCGGTCCCGGCTCCTCCCGGGCCTCTTTTTCTCGGGCGCGTTTTAAGGCCCCGTTTATTTGCTCCCTTTGATTCTCTAATTCTTCCTTTTCTCCCTTTCTCGTCTCGCCGGTGACCGCGCCACCAGCTCTCTACAGGTGTCTGCCGCGCCTACCAGTCGCAGCGAGCGAGCGACCGGCCAAGGAAACCCACCGGGAGAGAAGGAGAGAGGGAGAGACGGGGCCCCAGGAAAGTCGGCCGCGCCAGAGAGAGAAGAGGACGGAGAAGAAGAGGGCGACGGCAGCGCGCGCGGGGGAGGTTGAAAAAGGGGGTGAAGCGGACGCGGAGAACCGGACTGCCCACAAAGGGGCCTAATAATGAATCATAATGAGCGGGCGCGAGCACGCTCTCGGGGCCCGCACGGGGACCTCTCTCGGGATTTCGCGCTCGCGGGGAGGAGCCGTTACTTTCATATGTAAAGTGTACAGCCGCTCGCCGACTTAGGCTCATTACACAATGGGAAAATGCCCGGCCACCCTGCGACTACATGCGCTCTCCCGGCGCACATTGTCCCGTCCCGGTGTTAGCTCATATTAATGGTGGCGCGCGGTAATTTCCTTGGCTACCGAACGCCTCTCTCGATCCTCGCTTCCTGGTTATCGTGCGTCAGATCGATATCGAGAAAGTACGGGGCAGATGATCTCGTAGATAGCGCCGCTCGTAGAAAGTGTCCCGCGATACCATCTACAAATAAGTTTCGGCCTTTCTACGGCCGTGATTTTTCGCCGGCCGGCAACGAGGAAGTGTACTCCCGATTGTTGTTGTAGACCGGGCCCAAGGAGCGGGTGTCGCGACGCGCCTCGCCGCTGACTTCGCCGTCTTGTTCGAACGAGGTTTATGCGCTGATGAGAACTGCTGAAAATTGTATGGAGCATTGTACCCGCCCGGGCAACAGCAATTTCGATGATGCATGGATTAATGCGCATTCGGGCCGATTATCAATTGGCCACGCGCGTCGATACCAATAGCCGTGGGCCCAGCGGGAAGGCGAAATGCCTGCATACGACCTGGTAATAACCACCTGAAGTGAAGAGTTCGCACCAGCATACCCCGTTTTATTTTACTTATCTTCCGATCGATTCATCGGACACGTAAGTTACATCAATAGTTAGGGAAAATTGATCGCAGTACATATCCGAGATGAACAGCTTCTGATAGGAACGACTTACTCGGAGTGTGAATTGGAAACATCTGCTACCCCTATCCTCGGGTAACACGAAAATCTACACGAGAGTACAGCAGGCATTTCCGCGTCCGGTGCGCGCGGCTCATGTACAGGTGACGGACAAACAGGTGACAGTAAGATGTACGTGCGCGTACGAGCTGCTACAGCGGCGAACCACTATGTAGTTATGCACATACATAGAGACTGGGCGCACATAGTCGAGCGGCTCCGACGGTGTAACTTGACGCGGGTTCGCTACTAAAATTCCCGCGAGACACCTTTTCCACTTTTTCCAGCGAGGGGATTCCAGGAGATCGGATTCTCTCTAATCTGCATACTCCACACTTACGCGCGGCAGCGTGGCGTTGCGCAGCGTAGCGCGCGCATAAAGTGCGAGAGTTGGCCTCGCACGTGCTCCTCGAAGCCCTTATTATCCCCCCGAACAAATTTATATAATTACGCGTGATGCATATAAGGAAATGGAAAATGGATGGGTGAGCGGTAGTGAGAGAAGAAGAAGGTAGAGTTGGCTCGAAAAAGCGTGTAAGCGCGTCGCTTTCCCTCTTTTACGGCGAGCAAGCCTGGTAATTGGGCCCCGGCCGCCTGCTCGGCGATGCCTCCCCGGTCTCTTCGCTTGGCCGTGCCAGGCAGCGTTACAGGTAACCCGCACCGAACTCTACCTCCGGGCCACACTTAGCACCTTATCCACTTAGCCGCTTCTCACGGCTGTTCCTCCTCATCTCCTTGCACTTCTCCACGGCGTGTCTCGTTTTATAAGGATTTTTGCCCCGGGCGACGTGACACTGTCATGCCCGCTGCCTGGACGAGAGACTCCACGGAGCACTGCTGAACCCGCCTGGGCCCGACGGAGAAAGAGGGCCCAGCCTCTGGCCAGGGGAGAGAGACGCCTCTCCACCAGATCCGTGATGTCCATCGTGCTCCCTCGAGCGTCTCGGCGGCCAGCAAGCCGGGAAAGAGAGCCGACCAACAAAAATCCCCGGAATTAATTCTCTGCCCACTTACTTGCTTACTTACCCGCGGCAAATAACTCGGCACGGGCGGCGGCGCCTTCCTTCTCGCACCCGCGCGAGCGCGGGCGCGTGACCTTCTCTCTCCGACGCCCTCCAACGTCGACTAATCGATTTTCATACTCTCCCACTCTTGAGGTAGGATCCTCGGTGCTCGGTGCTTTCACCCTCGCGAGAGTCGGAGTTCAATGAGGGCTGCGTTGTGCTCTCGAGCGTAACGTGTCAGGTGATGTCGACGCAAGGTGGCAAGTCAGTTCGACGAGACGTCATCGCTAACGAGCCACAAAGCAGTCTTCCGTCGGGTCTACGAGGCTCGCGGGAATAAATTTCCATGATATTTGGCAGGTTGACACGCCTCGCGGAGGAGAGTGAGCCTGGTATTCGGGCGAGAGTCATCCTCGCGTTTCGCAGCGTCCCACAACAATGCTCGCAATCGACACCCACCGATCGCTATCGAGCGGAGAGGAACTTTCTCCTGCTCAGGCATGTCGATAATAACAAATCGATCGGCGCATTGACAATCTACTTGGGAAAGAAAGCTAGTTGGGGGGTCGCTGGTACCCTTAATTATCGAGGTGCGCTGCTTGTTCGCACTGCGGAGGGGCCTTAATGGGCCGGATGGAGAGGGGGGCATCGGAGAGTTGGCGAGAGTGCGAGAGGAGCTCGCGTGGGCCGGACGTGCCGGGCATACGGCCCGCTTCCCGGCTCCGTCCGTTGTGCTCAGATGTTAATAATGTTAATGGGCCGGAGGTTAAGCTTATCAGTCATGCGGGGCCTCAATAGAGGAACGCAGTGCGTTCCGCTCTTTTTCTTCCTACCGCGGCGCCCTCCCTCGCCCTTCTTCGCTCTCTGCCCTCGAAGGCGCCCCTTGAGCGCGAGCGCGAGCGCGCGCGAGGGCCGAAGGGCCCATTCCGCTCCAAACACCGGGTGGACGGTATTAATCTTGGCGAGAATCCGCGATCCGCCCCACCACCGGCCATTAAGTGGACACGCAACTGGCGAATAAAAAGGCCCTCGCCACGAAATCCTTGGCTTTCTTCCTTTTCGGGTGATAGATAGGACGATGGACGGCGGGGGAGGAGGGTGGACGCAAGGGCGCGCCTCTCTCCCGCGCGGGCGCGGGCGCGCGTTTTCGCATTAATTGCGATAAAATCGTGCCGTTAAAATTCCCGTACTTGGCAGTGCGCCGCCGGTAATGGCCGTTTATTACTTAGCGAAATATCGATGTTTTCTTATTAGCCTGAGGCGGGTGGTCATCGTCGATCGACGAGTTCCGGCGATTCGGCGATGGGCTCTTTGATCGTGCGTACCTCTCTCGAGCGGGACGCCCGAGGCACCGTCGCAACCTCCGAGACCTCTCGGGCCCATCAAGCCTCTCCGCTAAAGGGTTGCTCGACCCGTCCAATCGTTTAAGGTCGACGAAAACGACGCGGCCGCACCGCTCGCTCTTTTACTTATCTCGATTCCTCCCGGCCGGGAGATACAGAGCCGGGCGCGTACGCTCGCCGAGATCGAAAAATCTCGCGGGCGACCTTGGGCCCCGCAACTTGTATAAATCTACGCCCTCGTCAGGTCGCGCCGACAAATAACCGACGAGGCCTCTTAGCGTCTGAAAGGGCGAGCGCGCCCGATATAATGCCGAAGACGTATCGGTCGCTGAGCTGCATCGGGATCCTCTAATAGCGGCCATTATTTATCGCGCGATGCGCTAATATCATAGCGGGAACTGCCTCGCGAGAACACTCGCAGTTTACAAGTCGCGATTCCAATTACAGTCGCGCCGCGCCGCGCCGCGCTCGCCTCGAACACGAGCTCTCTGTTACGTCAAGAATCCTCCCTCTCGCTCTTTAGTCGAGCGGTGCACCCATGTACGCCGATTAATGTAATAACAGGAGTGCTATGCCCGGTAATATTGTTATCGCGGTATTATGTAAGCCGCGATTGCGTGCGAAAGATAGAGCCGCGCGCTTGTGCTTCGGCGCAATGCCGGCCGCGGCTAACGTTACGCCGCCGCCGCCGCCGCCGCCGCCGCAGTGCCGCGCCGTTAGTCCGATTTATGTACTGCGGCGCTCGCGCTAACCGTCCGATTATACGCGAGGCCGCTCGAACTCTCGAGAGCGGGTCACACCGAGACACACGCCGAGACTAATGCACCGGTTAACCACTGCCGGATTCGGGGAGAGATCGCCAATCGGCGCCGCCCCCTCCTCTTATCAGCGCGACGGAATCGCTTCGTTTCGGGCCAAGGAAGAGAGAAGCGAAAAAGCCCGCTCGACTACAACCATCTCTCGCAGGTGCTCCGCGGCGGTAGCCTGCCTCTCTCTCTCCTCCGCATCTGCTAGATAGTACGCGCGTCTATTTGCTCGCTCGCCCGGTACATTCACCCAACGCTTCTGTGAGAAATGATATTAACCCCTTTCCCCAACCAGTCCATATGTTCTCGGGAAAAGTGCTCTATTGCTCGGCGGCTCGCGATCTTTAAGGAGTCCCTTTAGCACGTTATTACGTATAATCGTATCAGGTTTCTCGGGGCAGCTAGGTCCCCGGCGCAATTTGCTTCTATAAGGACTAAGTGTCCTAGGCAATAAATCAAACACCCTCTCGCTCCCTCTCTGCGACCTCTCCCTCTCTCTCTCTCTCGGGCCAAGTAAGTAGGGACCGTGAGCACCCAGGTCTGCTAAAGGACTGGTAAAGGAGTGTATGCTCACCGGGCTCTCCTCACCCAGGCGCAATCAGCACATGCTAATACGAATAATCCCTGACCGCATGCTGGCAGGTAATTAGAACTGTGAGCGATGTCCCCGACCTGGTCAGAGTTGCTAATCGCCATCAGCATGGAGAACGGTGGGATCTATCCGGAAATTGCGGAATCCAGAGCAGCCGGGTAGATATGCATAGAGTGGAGGGGACTCGACTCTATACCGAGGAATATTCAAGAATCGTGTGTCGGGAACCGACGGAACCCGGTGAAATCCTGGCAAGGAACGGATGGGGGTGACGCTAACAACGTTGCTAAAAGGTTTGCCACGTTGTAACAGGACCCCACTCGAGGCCTTTCTACTTGGTCCGGCACATTTTTCACGCGCGGCCGTGCTCCCACAATTCCTCACTCGCTGATTATGCAGCAGCAGTGAGTTTTCGGCTGGCGAGCGGACTCGGTGCAGGCAGTGGGCGCATAAAATGCCGAGGGGGAGAACGGAGAAGGCCGCGCGACTGGTGGCAGTCAATCGGCGGCGGTGGCGGCGAGGTGCGAGAGCTCGATGTTTACGCGATCGTAAATAATACCGGGGGCCGAAATAATTGATAAAGTATCAAGTGTCCGGCGAGGGCCGTTGGAGCTCGAGCGCGCATTCGGCCGGTTTAAGCAGCGCTCGCGCGCGCGCGCGCGCGCACTCCTGGCTTATCCGACTTTTTACACCTGCATTTAGCGCCGTATATCAGGGGAACAGGATACTCCTCGCAATTGATTATTTATTCGACGCGGGGCGAAAAAGAAGGCGCGGGGATAAGGTAACGACGCTAACAACGCTGCTAAAAGCTCAGCGGATTCCTGGCTACGTACGGCAGGAGGTGGAGGAGGTGGAGGAGCCGGAGGAGGCGAGGCGGGCTTTCGACGGTGGAGCGAGAGCTCGCGCGCACCAGGTTTTATCGAAAAATATTCCGTTCGCCTTTTTTCCCCGGCGCGGCCGCCCCCGACTCCTCGAAACTTGTTCGGGGCCCCGCGACAGGGCCTTTAGGTGTGAACACTCAGCGCCGTACATCAAAGCGACAGCTTAAAGGACATCCGCGGCGATCGATTATCTTGGTGGCTCGCGAGGAGGACGAGCACAGGAAGGACACCGCCGTCGCACTGCCAGGAGATGAGAGGAGAGGAGAGGAGAGAGAGAGCTGCGCGGGGAGGCGGCCGAGGAGCGAAGGTGAAACACGGGGAAGCGGAGACCCCGTGGCCGTCATCCGTGGAATGTATAATCAAGATTCCGCGGGGCAAAGCACACACTTGTTCTCCGGCTGCCTGTTTTGTCTCGTGCCCCGATGATTTTAAATTACGCCGGTATCGCCGGACGATCAGTGCCACGGCCACGGAGGTACCTGCTGGACCGGGCTAAGAACCCTGGCTACGGCTCTTTCCAGCCGAGATACCACGACCCGCGATACCAGCGACGTGCTTACACCACCCAGCACCCTACGGATTTCCTCTTTCACTCTTCCCTACCCCGATTTCCTCCGCCAACCCCTTTCTTCACTCATTAATATCATCATAACACAGATTACCAATGAATAGGATTACATTTTCATTCTGCCCCTTCGCCACCCTATCACTAAGCGGAGTAAAACTTTCTCCCTGACAGGATCCATAAATGGCATTTTAGTCATTAAAAATAGAGAGGTGATAGATCCGGATAATTAAGTAGAATTGACTAGTGGTAGCGAGATGGACTAGTGATGCGGAGAGGGTAATCTGTTTTGGAGAATTATAGGGCGCATCCTGCAAGAGTAGGTACGTCCCTGAAAAAGGATGCCGGGTACTCCCGGTTACGGTGGTGGGAGGCGGGGGAGTCGCGAGTAAGAGAGGCGAGCGAGTTAGGTATGTTGTTTAAATAAGAGCAACGCGAGTCGCCCAAGGGCGAAAGTTGTTGCAGCTCGCCTGGCCGGTGCACACCGCGTGGCACACTCGCACGGGCTGGACCGTAGCAAATATAAATGTGCCTGCTATCGGGGACAAGTGGAACAGCATTTTGGCCATCGGAGAATGGCTGGACAATGCGGTGGAATCGCGGCTGGGGGAGGGGGGTTGGGGGCTTGTTGGTTGGATCTGCCATAAAACACTCGGACACGCACTACTCTCCTCGTCGAATCGGCATCCCCGGGCTTCCTGACTTCTTGCGATGAGTCAGCCAGTTGGCCGAAGCCGCTAAAAATGCAACCCGCTAACCCCTGCCAAGGTGGTCGACCTGAATTATCGATGCCCGATCGTTTCTGCTACCTGCAGCCCACGTCGCTGAATCTTCTCGTCACGCTCTTCATCACGGACGTCGTCGGGCCGCGTGGGCTGATAACTGAAGGCTATCGGCGATCGAACTCGAAAAATCGGCCGCTCCTCTCCGCGGCGGCGCCCCTCCACTCTGCCTACTTGTAGCATCCGTGTTCCTGGCGAAGGGACCCAGTGGAGAGCTCGCACCACCGGACTCGCCGTCGCGAAATAAATACGATCGTTTCCCGGGGAGACATGCCCGCTGCGGACCAAGCTCGCCCTTAAAACCGCCTGCGAGCCATGTATCCGCGAGTCCCCGGGTCCCTCATCGTAAATGCGGTCAGTTTTACCGAAGATCGCACTTTTCCACTTCTTCCCCCCCTTCGGACGAACACGGCGCACTCGTAACTGCAAGTACTGTATAAACGAATGAATTATGGGGTACTGGGAGGATGTGTTTGCCCGAGCGGGTTGAAAGACGCGGCGATAGACATAGCTGTCCCTTAGACCTTATCGACCAAACCTTATCTCGAACCAACCCACCCTGCCGATCTTTATCCGAAAATAGAAATTCAACCAGAAACTTCCGCCAACGCCGATCAAGGGTCTCAAGGGATCGCTGGTATTATTTTCAAGAAGCATCCCGAAAGGCTCTCTCGCCCAATAAGAAAGTAAGATCCTATTATTCGTTACACAGGGGGGTGGTGGCAGCGATGGGCGAGCAGTGCGCGAGTCAGGTCGTTTCCGTGTCTGGTCCGGGATGATAAAACATTATGACCGTTTTATAGGCGAGCGCGACAGTACGGTAAATCATTGGCGCAAGTAACACGAGGCACGGGGAGAGCTTAACGACCGTGTCACAGTCCCGCTCGCAGCGAGACTGAGAGACGTCCCGATGCGTCTCGAGTTCTCGCCGCTTTGTTTCTATGCCGGGCGGAAAGTGAGTCGGCCGCCATGTATGCAGCTGGCGCGGACGCGCGGCCTCGCTCGTCCGCGGACGGCGTCCACCTCGGAATATTCGGTGCGCGATCCTGGCGTGCTCGGTAGCCGCGAGTTCTCACGCCGCGGCGCCCGCTAGTCCCGGCGGACTAGGGCCCGAGAGGACGACGGGGCACAGGAGAGCGAGCGCGCCGGCGAGCGTAATTGCCGGTGGATTGGAGTGCAGCACCGGCCCGAGCGCCCGGCAACGAGCCAATCCTCCGCGTAACTATGTCCGAGCGACGGCGTAATAGAGTGGGTAGGTCTTCCTCGGACTTTATCGGGCATACCTCGCGTGGTTGGATCATTATACGTCACAAGGCTCCGCGTACGGGGCTTCGAATTACCGCGCGTACGTCGGATAATTAGCGTGCACGCTCAATCAGGCCCCGCCGTTACCGAGATACTAATGACTTTATCGATAGCCGTTCGCCAACTCCCGCTTCCCGCGCTCTTACGCGCTCTCCTCCTCCCTCCCTCGGGCTACGTGCTCCTCTTCCTCTCTCTCTCTCTCTCCCTTTCGGGCTTAATTGGTACGATGAAATTTCTATAATATGGCACTGCCGGGTTGGCAGGTTGGTAGGCTACAGGTATGTATGTATACGCTTGCTCCGGCGGGACTCCCGGAGCATATCCGTCGCCCTTAAGTGGCCGTTTCTCATCGATATTCTTTATGGATCCTCGAGTCATTACGCGCCTCACCAGCGCGCCGTAATCTCCGCGTTTATAAGGCCACTTCTTGCCGGTAGCCGGTAGCGACGGGGGTGAGAGCTGATCTTCTCCCTTCTCTCTTCCCCCTCAAATGTATCCCACTGGTTTGACCGCCTATCAACAATATCGCGCGGCTGCATTCCGAATCGCTTTATCGGACGATCCACCCCGACGATAGCGGCCTGGCTACCGTGCGAGGGAACATCGGCCGCGACTACTGGACCACGGCGCGCACACCAGATAACACACTCCCTCGGCTCTTTACTTCCGGCGTATCTGCTTATATCTCCGAGAGCTATTAATTCCTTCCTCCACCTCGTATCGGCGGACTAATGCCCGCGCTCTCGATTACCTTAAGCGAGAGCGCGGACGGTAAGAATGCCGCGAAAGGGCGGAGCCCGGCGATTAATACGAGATTCATGATCTGAGAGAGTGGCCGAATGATGTGCCGACGCGCACATCTTGCTCCAGTTATCTCCGGCCGGGGCGAGATGGAGAGCAGGCTCTATCTGACCCAGCCGTATAAATCAAGGGTAATCTTTCTGGTAAGCGAGGGAAGTAACGCGAGAAGGTGGAGGCGCCTTCGCCTCGCGGTTCGCCCAGCTCCTTCTTGTTCCTCCTGGTGCGGGAGGAGGTTGGAGGAGGTTGGCGCGGCTCGGGGCTCGGGGCCCGGGGCCCGGGCCAGCACCCTCGCTCCGCCGCCGCCCGGTTATGATCGCGGGGCGACCATTGTTCGAGAGCGAGGGAACGCGCGAGGTCGGTTCGTCTCGTTATATGAGTGCAATGCTGGTGCATAGTGCGCGAGATAAACAGCAGTATATGGAGAGAGGAGCGCGAAAGATATCCCATAGAGCGGGGCGCACCGTGAGAGGTGCATCTAATGGGGCGACAATCGCATATCGTTAGGCATACAGTCCCCCGGCAAAATCTCGGCCACGGCTACGTCGGAGGTCCGATCGTCGTGTGCACAACTACGCTCCCCGATCTGGATCTCCTTGGTTCGCGCGCGAGAGCGCGTCCGCGAGAGCGCCCGCGAGATGCTGCAACCAACCCCCTCCCGAGAGCGTTAGCTTCCACTACCTTTTCCAGATAGCTCGCGTCTCTTTCTCCCAGCGCCCTTTAATCTGCGCCCGCGTGATCGCCCGCGAAATACGAGACAGAGAGCGAGAACTATTGAGATTCCTCGGGCGCGGCATAAATCTGCCTGATATTATTCACCGGGCACCGGGTGTTATCTATGATTTATTAGGTGTTGTATATTGTATATCACGCGGGGGCCCCGGTGAAGAGGACCCCTCAGCGCTGCTCGTGATCTTGGCGAAGATCAGCCAAAGCCACGGCGTGCACCCTCCTTCGCCGTCGTGGAACAAGTGCGAAGCCTTCGTATTCTTCCTCTTATTCTTGACCTTAGCCAACCAGCCAGTTCGCAGCGGTGCCTCATCAATCTCTCGCCTCGCTCGCCGCGAGTCTACCCCCGCAACCAAGTCGGGGCCCGGCACACTCAACTTCGACCCGCCCGAGCCACTTTCGATTGACTTCGACGCTGGATGCCTACCCTCATCGCCAAGTGCCGACTTTATTTCTTAAGCCTCCCGCGCCTAAGTACACTTCGATCCAATGGAAGACCGCGCGTGGATCATCAGCTTGCTGGCAATCGTTTCCTAAGGGACGGGGGGAGTTTGATTTGCAAATGCATCGAGCCAGCCGATATGCCACTCGATTAACAACTCCTCGAGTAGGTGTGCGTGCATGGACATATTAAAACGTTGAGTATTTCAGCGATGTTGCCTGTCCCTCCTCAGCCCTGAGCCCTCAGCCCCATCCCACCCCCCTCGTTAAATCACTTGTGCATGATGCGCCGGCGGAGAGAGTTTACATAAGTCAGCCAAAGTGGCTCCGCTAACGATCCGGAAGAAGGACCGCATCAGCGAAATTGCAGTTAATGGCACGGTTCAACGCCCACCGTGCGCGCGCGAGCACCTTTTTGCCCCGGCCAAGGTGAAAAGAAGAGCGGAGAAATATGAGACTTTATTTCGCCGCGTGTAACTTACAATTTAATGAACGCACCACGATATAAAAGGCATCGCTACGCTAATAGAGAATATATACCGCACGTTATTAAATCCACTTTCCATGTAGATACGACTGCACCTACCAGATATAATTGATACAAAATCCCGGAGAAAAAGCACCGGCTGTCTAAGCCGCGAGGCAAGGACGGCGAAGGTGAAAAATTGCTGGGACAGCCGGGGGGAATCGGGGGAATAAAATGGTCGGTTGATCGTTAATCAGCCGGCTTATCGATGCACACACGCGTGTCGGGAGAATAAGGCGGCTATCGAGGGCCTTTTCTCGATCTACCGATGCCTCCCAAGGTGGGAACAATGGCGTTGTCCAATTATTAAGAGAAACGAGAGCCCCGTCGGGCCGCAAAAAGGCCGATGCCGTGGCTCGATCAACTTTTGATAAAGCGTGTAATTTCCGATGTATCGCGGGGTATCGGCTGCGAGAACGTGCACTTATCTTCACCAAGAAGGAAACTTGGGCTTCGCTCTCGCCTGCCGCCGCCGCCACCCCGAAACCGTTCTCGCCTTATTTATAATGGCGTCATGCGGCCCTCAGGCCCATATTGAAACGTCCCGGCACGACCTTTTGCACGGGGAACCGTCGAAATTCGAGGTGGCGAGTCATCGCGAAGGACGCACGAGTTAAGGGCCGCTCTCGAGTTGACCCCTCGAGAGAGAGAGAGAGAGATATGAAGCGCGCACCGGAGGAAGAGGAGGTAAGCAGCCAGGGAAGGATATATGGGCAGTAGTGTGTAGAAGGATCGACCAAAAGCAGCGATCACGAGCAACTAATGATCGCCGTAATCGTGCATCTCGCCGCTAGTCTCGGACCGGGGAACGGCGGCCGGGCCGGCAACGGACACTTTCTATTATCACATCGACAAATCCAGAGTACAACGGGCCACGTTTACGGGGGATGTAGCTCCGGTGTAAACGTAACATTAGATAAGTTACGAGCCGTACATGCTTTCGGTGCCACGGGAGCAGCAGCAGCAGCAGCAGCGGGAGCGGGAGCGGGAGCAGGAGGAAGCTCACCAGGGGCAGAGCCCGTAGGTGCGCAGAGCGCACTCGAGAATAAGCGAGCTGCGGCCTAAAGAGCCCCTGCGGAAACCATGTACGGAATATCTGTATGGCAAGCGAGCACTTACGTTCTTCCTCGTTCGGAGAGAGGACACGTGGGAAAAAATGTCACATTATTCTCCTATATGGTGATGCAGCACGCCGCTCACTTAGAAATTTATCCTCTTATACCGTGGAGCCAGGCCTCCGACGACGACGTGGTGCGCGCACCACGCAGCTCTCTCCCCTGGAGAGGAGCGGTGTCTCTCGCTTATACGGACTTGTGGGAGTCATGGAACTCGCTACCAATCTCACGGATGGATCAACAATCTCCCACTGCTTCACTCTGTCTCGCAAACATATTTATTCGGGTCACGCAACGCGCTTGCTTCCGTCTCTACCTGTCTCGCGCTGGACCACGCTGGACCAGATATTCTAGACACACTTCCTCATGGGAGTTTCGAGATTCGGGACATATACGGTTATTCGGTAGAACAGTGTGTTTAACGGACTTTAAGGCCAGATTGTTCGGCGAGCGCGCTCCATTTTTCAGCCGGCGATCTTTTTGTCTTTGGCCGCGCGAACCCCGAAAGGCGGCGGCGATCGAATCTCTCGGATAGGTTGGATGCCGAACTCTCGAAGGCTGCGCATACCGTGAATGTGTATCGTGGGGGGTTAAGAGGAAATGATCGGCGGACTCTTTATAGGTGGGGGCCCGGCCGAGGCGGCGTTCGAGGGCCGAAATATTCGATTGGACGTTCGATTTCGTGGCGGAGACTTCCCTCGAGTGCCGCGGAGATACGATCCAAGGATGCGATCCGGGATGAGGGGTCCCGTGGCCCTCGAAGGCGCATCGCATCGCGTCTTTGTCGAGATCCCGTCGACAGACGGACGTACGGACGTACGGACGTGGGAGATAATTGTCGAGTCGAGTGCGCGAGCGCGTGCGGCTGCGATCGTGCGAATAGATTGTCTTTGCGTGGAAGGACGGAATCGAGAGCGACAGCCCGCTCGATGGAAGGTGTCGGCGATGATTCGCCTCGTCCTCGGCGGCCGGCGTGATGCAATCGAGGGCAGCAGTCGGTGGATCGCGAGGGACGAAACGAGGGTCAGATCGCTTGATCCATCGGGCAACCGATCGATCTCCCCGATATGGCATTACCGCTCCAAGCGCGCCGGTTACGCAACACGACCGCTCACTCCTACAGATTGACACGTTCGGTGTGACTTTTAATTACCTGTCTGACGAATGTCATCATCGCATCCAATGAAAATTATCTCTCCCCTTTAAAGATCGCTCTTAAAAGATCTATCGGACTGATCGCCCGCTCACCCGCTCACCCGCTCACCCGCTCGCTCGCCACTCAATCCTCCCGAGGTAGTGAACGCGCCGCGGCAACCTCTGCTCTCGCTCACACCTTTTTTCCCAGCTTAATCCCCGCGTAGCGCCGCTCCGCCGTAAATCGACGAGTTATATCAATAAGTTGCTATTATCGCGGCAATGGCCGTAAGTCGGGAATGAATCGCCCGCCACCAATTTCACCGGCGATTAACATTCCTCGTAACACGCTCGCGCCCGGCGATACATCACTCGGCTGCAATGCGATACTTTACGAGTATCGAGCGGGCGAAAACGGCGCGTTTCTGCCCGCTCTTTCTTCCAACTTCCACACTTTCCTCCCGAGCTGTGACTTATCACGCATTCCCGACAACCACCTCAATAGAGCACCGCAAACTCAATCCTTAAGCTCATTACCATATGATCGATGAGCCCATATAATCCCCGAGTATTATTCCCGAGAAAATCTCTTGCTCGAGAGCGTGTTGGATCAAGAAAAGTTTGGCCGAATTAAAATGCTCTCGGCAAGCGGCGGCGAGTGCGAATGCATATACGCGTGAACGTGGAGATTTCCGTGGACCACCCAGGCGCGTGCGAGCGCTCGCGAGCCCAACAAAATCTGGCCGGTGTCATAATAGGGGAAGGGGCATTTCGGGAAGGCTGAGAGCGAGTATCGAGTGTGGCATCGCGGCACCCTCGATGAGCAGACCTCGAGGTGGTCTAGCGCGCGCTGCAGGATATATCGAGGCGATCTCGCCCATGTAGCCGCACTACTCGGCAGTCCAGTGCCGTTTTGCATAATACGACGAGACGTACCTTTGCACCGAGAGCGTGTCACAGACCCGCCGGCACTCGGCGACGTCTCACGACGCGAGGCCAATCGAAATGCATTCCCCAGGCCACTGCCGATCACCCGGAGCCGATTCCCTCGTTAGCACTCGCGCACTTAACGCCCCCTATAAGTACCGCAATTGTTATCCGGACATATGTCGAGCGATCGTCACATTTCCTGAGAATTTATAGTATAATATTCCTGCGGCTTTTCCCTTTTTTCCCGAGGGTACCTCTAACCCTTGGCTCGCGCGAGATATTTATTAAAGGCCTATCAGCCTCGAAGGGTTGCCGCACCGTTATAGAGTGAGAAACAGATCGTAGCGTGCACGGTCGAGATAGATCGGTCTATTACCACCCGGAGAGCTCTCTCTCTCTCCCTCATGTGTTAAGTCTCGCGGATTCCCTCAACTGGCACCGCTTGAAGTCTTATTTATTGTGCCGCGAGGCCGAGCCCTGTGCGCTCTGTACTATGTCGGCCGTGGTCCGATTTTTTGCGCGGCCGTTTATTCCCGCGGCCGATTATCGCCGCGAGTTATTACGTCGGTTCTTTCAGCGCGCTGGACGGCGCGCGCGCCCTCTTGCCGGTGAAAGGTCGCGCTCATGTTCGATAAGGGTCACCCGCGATGCCGAGCGTACGGCGTGCCGCGCTAACAGCGAGATACGGCCGCAATATTTCAGATAACGCGGCACCTCCGATGCGCTGGACCACTCGCTCGCTCTCGTGCGCGCTCAAGATCGCCGGCCGCATGCGCGCGCGCGCGCGCGAGCGAGCTCTCAGGTCGGCCACGATCCGTGTAAAGTCACGGACTTGACACGGGCTTAACTCCGAGCCGAGCCCACCGAGAGCGACGCCGGCCGATCATTTCCTGATCGACGTATTCTCTTGTCCGGCGCGACCTCCGAGTATATGCTCACCCGCCAAAGTAGTCTAGACGGATTTCACTCATCGCTGGAACAAGTTTCCCACCCTCGCGGTTACAGTTGTCCCTGGGATTGAATAAATGTTGCTGCTGGCTGACAGATTCATATGTGATGGGGGGGAGAGAGGGGGCTCTAATGATCGCGATTCGATCAGTATGGGGGCCTAGCGCAGGAGCGGATCTATCGACGATTCGTGGGTCGGGCAGGGTTTATCTCGAGGCCGGACAATTTCAGGCCGGCTGGAAGAAGATTTCCGTGCCATTACCGTTAATACGATCCAGAGATTACTGATGTTTCGCTCGATGCCAGGGACTAAGGACTAAGGGGATAAGGGGTGGACTCCGGTTCGCAGAGTGAACTGCGCCCTGGATATGATGCGCCTCGATAGAAAGCCGGCTCTCCGCACGACGTGTGCGTGATACTAGTTAGAGAAATCATAACGTACTTATCCGGCCAATACGAGCGCCATTAAAGTGAACCGAGCACGGAATCGATTCCGGGGGCTTTTATCCGGCCCGATCAGCAGATATACACCGTGCAACCATTTCAGCATACGCTTCATCGAGAAACGCTCGCTTCACGGGCCTCTCGTTCCTTCTCCCGTGTGTTTTTTTATCAGATCACCGACCGGGAGAAAATCAAGCGCAGAGGCACTGGCTGTCCGACTATAAACCTGTGTGTCCGACCACCATCGACACTATCCACTTAGGCCAGCAGCCTCCACGTCCAAACGTTCGTCCTTATCGTTTTCTCGCGAGATCTTACTCGATTATTGCGTGGTCTTATTTCTCGATCAGTAATTTGCCCACTCGCGTCCCAGGCGCTGCCAGAGTTGGGCTTGACTGGCCGGAATTTTTTGACAGCGACAGTCGGACACAAATGGACTCAAGGTGATAGCGGCGAGGCTAGTTTCGAATACATTCCATAGCCGATGACTGACGGAGAGATATATTATCGCGACGACACTTATTCTCTTCGACGACGTATACGCTCATAATTATTAATTTACGACACGAGTGGCTTCGGGGACTGGCCAGTGAAACGAGTCAATCGACGTGGCCGGCGATCCTGTCGAAGGCGCCCTTGGCGCGTTAAAGCTCCGCGGGCCTTGAACAAAATCTGCCCGGGCGTCGACGCATTTCTTCGAGTGCGCGATTCCTTTTTTTCCTCCGCCCAGAGCGGGGCTTTCGAAGGAAGGCGGCGGCACGATGACGGATGGCTGTCGCTTACAGGCCCCTCCGTCAGGCCCCCCATCGTCGCCGGGCCCATTACAATTCATTGCCGCGTGATAGATGTCCTCGTTTGGCCTCGATGTCTGATTGAGTTTAACCCGCACCTCGCCCGAGAGACACACTTCGATTTCCAACGATCGTACTCAACAAACCTCCTATACACACGCCGCTCGCTCTTCACCCTCTCTGCTTTCCCTGCGAGCAGCCAAGCCGAGCTCGACGCAGGGCCGATGCTCCTCAACGTCTTCATCCCGCGTTTATAGCTCATCTTTAGAGAAACGTATAGAGAGGCTCCGGGCCAACAATAGCCCTGGTGGCGCGCGGTCGTTTCCACCAGAAATAGTCAGACGGCTCAAACGCAATACCTTATCGTGCCCGGAGACGACGGCCGTCTGGGAGATTCGATATCTCGGCAATAAAGATCTCGAAAATAGCCGTAATATTTGACCGGATCGGTGGTTACAACCCTGAAGTGCTTGCTGGAGGGCAGGAACGCCTTTACGGCGAAATTATGGTCGAACCGGAGAAACTTATCTGTTCAGGCTCAGGCGTCCCCTTATGAGTCTCTCCGACCACTTTCAGGACTCGGCCGGGCAAGATGTGGGCGCGGTGGGAGTATCGACAGGCATTAAGGCCCATATTGTAAGAATCACCTGTGCGCGCTCGGGCACCGGCGTCCAGCCGCACCAAGATTCATTTGGACGGACACCTCGCCGCTGACTGATGCTCGTCGCTTATCAAGGCGACGTTCTTCACCGATTGAAATATGTCCACGTTCCCGTTCCTCGGTTATTGAACCAGAGCCCTCCCTCCCTTCCTCCCTCTCACTCTCCCTCGCTCCCCCCTTTCTGCCGGCATTCGAATTCCTAATGTTCGGTTATGATAGTCGGCACAAGTTACGGGGCCGCGCGCAGCGGGAAGTCACCACGGGTGGAGGCGAACAGCAGCCATCATCGGGAATTAGTGCTGTTCCTAGAAGCTGCACGGAGCTCATATATCCGCCGATACATCGTAGAGGTACACGTATCATCGAGCGTCAAGCACTCTCCTAAGGGATTCCTGGGACACGTTTATACGAGGAGGAGTGAACGATTGAAGCGAACTCGTCAGTAGTCGCCGGCCGGGAGAGTAAGGTGCGCTTCGGCGTGAACCGGTCGCGATGGAATGACAGGAACGTCCTTTCACAGCGAGTGCGCGCGCTCGAGAGGGAGAGGGAGAGGGAGAGAGAGAGAGAGGAGAGATACCTGTTGTTATCGAAGGGCAACTCACGGGAGGGCGTAGTCCCGATATCTCATTCGGGCGGGCAGGAGCGCCGAGGCTTAATTCACCGATGGCTCCCATGCGAGCCGGTACGCCGGCCATGCAAATACAAGTGTGGCGAAACCGCAGGGGTCCTTACACGCCCGGGGACAAGTCCGCCGGGGATACAAATGGATCCGCAGGCCGAAAACCGGCGGCCGGCGAGAGCGCCGCGCGCAAAGTCCACTCTCGGCCGGGGCCCCCGCTCGGGGCTCCGGGCGACTTACGGCTGATAATGCCCGCTGAAAAATCGTCTCATTATTCATTGCATCTGTATTGCGCCGGGGTCTTAGCCGCGGCTAAGCCCGCTGCGGCCTCTCTCGCCCGCCAATGAGCCCGCGCACAAAGGCGCCATTACGCCGCGACGATTATCTTACACGTATTAAACTCGAATATTTCCTGCGACCCCGAATAAATTATCCGAATAATGCCGGGGGGATTCCGCGTAAGGATCAAGTAAAGTCGGGCAGGTATAAGAGAGCGGGCTATCGGGATTGAGGATGCTGGCGGGAGCGCGCGCGACGGCGGCGACGGCGACGGCGTCGTTGCGCCACGAGGGGACGAGGGGTTTTTCGCGCAGCTCCTTGTAGTCGGCGTCGAAGATCCTGAGTCCTGTCGTGACCGGTGCCACGCGTTGTATCTGATGTCTACATGTGTACGAGCGCTTGCCCGAGACTCACGCGATCCCAGTCCGCCTTTATACGTCTGGCTTGGCAACCCCAGCCACCTGTGCGCCCGAGCGCCTCTCCTCTCCGCTCCTCCCTCCTGCACGGACAGCGTTTCTTCTGGCAAAGGAGAAGATAGCCCGATCCTCGTGCAACGCTATCCCATGCGGCTAGTTGCACGGCCGGAGAAGGCCGAGGGAGAGAGGGAGAGAGAGAGGGCCAGAGGCGAGCCGTACAGCTCCCATTGCCAAAGAGGGGAAGATCTATCGCTGAGAGTTTTCAAAGGGATCACGAGGAATCGCATGTCCTAAACCATTTATCAGCGTGTCCGGCGAGGTGCGCCCTTCTCGCGCACCCGCAGCGGTCTCTCACTTTCTCGGCTCGATAAGGTCTCGTGCCGACATAATGAAGAGGCAACCGCTTCTGGAAAACCGGCGTACGACCACGCGACGTTTCAATTTCCAGCCATCGGCCACTCGCCACGCACTCTCGACACAGTGATTATTCCTCTCGAGGCGTTCGCCCATTTTTCCCACTCTCTATATCCGCGGCGACTATTGCCGCATCCTCGGGAACCTCGCTCCCGCGTGTCGAGCTCTGAAAAGAAGAAATTGATTTTCCCTCCGGGAAGATTGGCGATCGAGGGCCCACTGCTTTACGATATCGCTCGCGGTGATATAGATTTGAAGGGGACGGGATTAATTGTCCTCGCTCCGGCGGATCTTCCTTTTTCGTAGCGCGACGATTACGCGCGCTCACGTACGATCGCCGAGAGTGCTTGTGCAATTGGTGCTCGCCGCGAGTGGGATCGCACCTACCACTTGCGCGCATTGGCAGATTTTTTCGCCTGCTTTCTTCCGAGCATCTGCGCTCGATTCATTATGATCAGGATTCTTATCGTCTACGCTCGATCTTCTTTTCTCCTGATCGGCTGCTCTTAAATCAGGGCTTCCTTTACGCGCGAGCCTCTCGCTCCCGACGCAAAAGGCGCGCGCGCAGGTATTCTCCTTTCACCGCGGCCGATCGCGCCTGGCCAAGTTTCCCCGGGAGCTCTCGGGGAAATTTCGAAATTAAATGTTCCTCGTAAATAACGAGGGATTTAAGAATCGGGAAGGATGCGGATTTGTGAGGAGATCGAAACCGGCCGTGTGTACTGCGGCCAAGTCCTTCGCGCGAATCGCCCGCCAGATTATGACCCAGTTCCGGCGACACCGGGAGCTAACCCAGATTACAAATGGCCAGGAACAAAGACCACACCTGTGCCGATCGGCAATGTGGAATGCGTGCCACTGTGAAACTTGTGCTCTCCGGAGGTTCTACACCTGGCATCGCAGAATGTCTGATCGACCTTTCCGAGATGGAATATTCTGCTGTCTGCAAGGTGACGGTGGATATGGTAGAGGCGAGCGCTTGCTCTTCGCAGAAATGCTACGATTATTCGATGCAAATGAGAGTCCGCCGACAGATTTTCCGCGCGAGCGTCGCCTTGGACGATTTTCTGAAAGTTCGAGCTCCGACTGCTAGGATCGACGGCGAGCTAGACAAAACACAAGTGGCCCGTGGCTCAGTTGTGCAGTGCGTCATCTCTGCTTACGATCTCTAACGATTGCTTAGTCAACCTTAAGGAGCCATTGGTATCGACGTAAACGTGTCACGGGATTTTTACCTGCCGCATCCCTGATCACGTTGCGGTACCTACGATGGTTGTCGCGAGCGCGAGAGAGAGAGAGAGACCCGTACACATCATACTCCATCGGGTTTCCAGACACGACCCGGAGAAATTATCCGCCAGAGATCGTAGCCGGCACCGGCACCGGGAAAACAAGACTAAGAGCGCCGACTCGCCGGGGCTTCCCATTTTTCCGAGCCCGGCGATATTGGTCAATCTCGCGTTTCACCGGCTGCCTCCGTCCACTCAGCACGCGCCGATCGCTTCCGCTCCAATTTTCACTCATCCTGAAAACTCCAGCTAGATCCCAGCCGAAGCCCCGCTCGACGCTGATTCACCGCAGAGAGACTCGAGAGATATCTCTGGAGGCGCTCGCCTCGGAGAAATTGCTTTTGTCTCCGGAGACTCGCCGAGGTAACTCAAAACCGAGAGAGCCAGTTCGCAGGAGTGGAGAGTCGTACGTTTTCGAACGTGGAGACGTTTCCTCCGTGTTCTCCACCCACGTGTTGCACGGCTGTCAGGAGGATTACGCAAGAGTCGAATGGTAGATGGCCTGGAGATGCGAATGCGTCCAAGGGGGATGGGAGTCGAGGATTCGATCGGCATCGATATTCCTGGTGGCGGTGGTGGCGGTGGTGGCACGAGGGGTAGAGTTCGCTGGCCGATTAGGACGCAAATCATTCAGGTGCCCCGCTGGTTAGGTAAGCCAAGACACTCTGTCGGGATGTGGGATGGGCCGCAGTCACGTGTGGCGACGTAGCTTCGCGTTAGGCCGCCTCGGTCGAGGCGAAGGCAGAATGGTGCTGACATGGGGACAATCCACCGAAGAGAGAACCAGCTCCATCGGCCGCACGCAGAACCCGCCGGGAAAAATAGAGGAGGAGAGAGAAAGGGAAAAATGGCTTTGGTGCTATACGGCTAGACGTCAGCCGTCGCAACGCATTTGCGTTAGCGTGGCAGTTCTCGTGCGAAACTGCGTCTTCGGTACTTCCTTCATTGGCGAGCACGCCGGGCACCGGCCTCTCTCGCTCGGCCATCTAGCTCATGCAGCGCGCACCCGAGGGATAACGAGCGCCGGCCAACAAATCGAGAAGAGCGACCGACTAATCGGATGAAGGAATTCGGGAGGAAAGTGCGCAAGCCCAACAGCCGAAAGTTGGCTCGCGGCGAGGATGCACCGGCTAGCTCTCTTCTTCCAGGGTCCAGGGTCCTCGCGCCGCTTATCCCCGTCATCGGCGCGGAAAGGTAAAGAGGCGGCGGTGCGAAAAAGGAAGAGGAGGATTGGGAATAACAGACCGGGGGCGAGTAGAAGAGCGACGAGAGGCGAGGAAGACGAGAGGCGGGAGGAAGGCGAGAGGAAGGCGAGAGGAAGGCGAGAGGAAGGCGATGAAGAAGAAGGCGAAGAAGGAGCCAGAGGCCTCTTTCCGGCCCATGAATCACGCCCACGCGACGCGCGCCTGCCCGATAATTAATGCTCATTTAATTCGGCGTTCATCATCCGCGCTGGAAATATTTACAAAAGTCCGGACAACGCCTGGGCCCGGTACGCCGAGCGCCGAGCGCCGAGCGCCGAGCGCCGAGCGCCGAGCGGAAACGGAGGACCTTACAACCGAAGGGGATACCTGTCCATGCTCAAGGAAGAGGAATGGCCGCCGTACGATTCGCCATTCATCCTGATTGTCACCGAACGTGGCGCGCTGCTTTTATGCCCGCTCTCCCCCTGAATCAACGATCGTCGGATGATCTATGTCCTCTCGTAGTGGCGGCTGCTCATCGACGACCGGCCCCGGTAATACCTGGTAGCACCGGCGACACCATCCCGACGACGCGGCGACCGGTCCACCGGCACTCCGCGGCGGCACGGCGGCACGGCGGCCTCCCAGAGAAATCGGCTGCATTCCTTCTATCAGAGAAATCCTCGGGACCGCGATTAATCATCCCGCACGTGCGTACACTCCTCCACAATCGGGCCTTCATCGATGCTGATCGGTATTTATTGCCGGGGTCGGCCACCCCGCTCGAATTAATAACCACGAATCGCACCAACGAGTCCTCCTTCTTATCCCCCCACACCCACCCCCCCTCACTAGTCCCTGAATCCAATTTCACTGAAGCCGTCGCGCGGCCCTCAAGGTGGATATCTTACACGCACATACGTGCGTATACCGATAATAAGTTTCAAGAGAATCCTGCGCATTCCTTCACGCCGGGAAGACGAGAGGGAGCGGGGGCCCCGAGAGCGGAGAGAAAAAATTCCATGGGCGATAAGGGCCGAGAGAGCGAGAGTCTCTCGACCCGGCGGAGAAGGAAAGAGGAACTCTCGGCCGGATGATCCACGTCCGCGTGGACGATGAACCTGCCGAGGAAATGACAAGTGGAGCACGCATTTACGATTCCGAGCGCGTCGCGTCCGCACCGGGGGAGAATGCGGCTCTTAGCGGCGAGCTCCAGCGGCGTACACGTCCACTTGGCTCCATGAATCTCCTAGGCCGAGGTGAGGTCCTATCTTTAACGAGAGCAGACTGGTTCTCGGAGGACGTCGACCACGCCAATGAGAGTGGTTCATCGGCTCTCTGATAACAATGGCTCACTGTGCGTCCGATGCCCTAGTCAAGCTCCGAGTGACTGGACGCACTGTCTACCGGCGGCCTGTCATCTCCGTCTCGAATATGCATTAAATCTCGTCGCGGGTGTCCACCTACCCGCTGATTCGACGGCCCATCAAAATCGATCACCGGGCGACATCCTCCTTACTAGCGCATTATGTCATGAATCCCCTTTATGGTGGCATGTTTCCCAGCAGACATAAAGACTCGCTCGTAAAAAGCGGACTCCGATTTATCCGTCGCCTCCCCCTCTCCCTCCTTCGCCCGCCAGAAGGCATCTTCTCTCTCCTAGCGCAGGAGAAAAATTAGCATCCTATTGACGAGGACACCGCTCTAACGCTCTGGCTGGCCGGCGTTGCTCCTTCATTCGAGAGTAGAAGAGAGCAACGGATCGCGGCTTCGAGAGAGTGAATGCATTTATGCAGCCTGCTCGGTATGCGGTATGCGCCGCTGCTGCTGCGTTCCGAACAGATTCGAGATAGCGCTCTTTGTCAACGTTCGCCCGTCGTTATCACCGGCGATGAATTTCGATCTTAGCCGGAGATGTCTTTCACACCGCGCATGATCCCGCGTGGCCGGCGAGCGCGAGCGCGCGCCCTGACGCTACGGAGAAGCCGGTCATTGAGCCTCGCCGGACAGGAATTAGCATAGTTCGCCCGATACGCGGCGCATCTAGAGGATACTTATGTAAATTGCGACGAACATGCAGATATAGGCCCCGATCGGGCACGAGAGGGATTGTCGAAATCGGTGTGGTTTCGGTCACACGCTCCGAAACACAGTGGGTAGTCCCCGCTTGGCCCTCTATGTGCAGAGTGCGATGATCGAGCACGGCTCGTTGGACCAAGTAAAATCGGCAGTATTTCGTGCGGAATGGAGCGAGCGCGAATGAAAGTTGAGCCGCGCTCGCAGAATGAATGTTGGAAAGTGTATCGGGCGATAACGAAAGATCTGTTCCGGTCGGCACGCTGCAGGTTAGCCACGTCGATCTTTCTTAGAAAGTGACGGGCGATCGTGTGGCTATGAGCCGAGCGAGATGGCTTTAACTTGGAGATAGAGATGGAGAGTGTGCGAGGGGGAGAGAGAGAGAGAGAGGGAGAGAGATTGCGAGCGGCACCGCGCTCTGAAATCAATGGATTGGGACCACCAGCCGCGAGAGAAGCGCAAGTTTTGCCGAGACCCGACCTTACGACCTCCTCGCCTTGACGTCCTGTCTTTCGATTATACTTCCTTCGGCTCTCATTGTGCTACACATCTGGTTTCATCGAGGCGGCCACATAACTAGCCGGCCACGATTCCCCCGTCCGGCGATGATGTACGCAGATCATCAAGGGATCCTTGTTCGCCTCGCGTTCATTATTAATTATGGATGAGCTAGTGGGACAGTACATTACGATCTCGCATCCTGTTGTCCCTCGGGCCAGCGCGACGGCGGCGACGGCGGCGACGGCGGCGTCGTAATCCCTGGCACCCGCTCTCGATATTGCCAGCACTTGTCTCAACACTGCCAGTTTTTCCCCCGTGAGAAACAATGATCCGGCGAGCGCAGGCGGAGTTTATTAATCCAGAAGGGTAGAAACGTGACACCGGCAGGCGGAAGTCGCGGGTGCAGCCGTTTCCGTAGTGACAGATGGGATCTGGTACTCGGGCCTTGATACATCTCTACCTACGCGTCCCGGCGACGTCTCTAAAAGGGTGCTACTGTCAACATGAAGGAACTACTGTTGGCCGAGCGCACGGAAGCCCACGCAAAAAAGGCCGCGCCGGGGGTTGAAGTCGCGCGGCGCTAGACGGGACAGGGAAGATTAGAGGCGCAGAGTGGTGCTCGGTGGTAAATGGCCCCGCGCAGTAAAACGATTGTCGTCCGACAATATTTGGCTGACTCGCGGTGAATGGGCCCCGGCGCTGTCCCTGGGACACAGGGCCCGCTGTCGTAAAATAATATTTAAGGCAAACAGCGCGGGGGGAGAGAAAAAAAACTCGAGAGCGCCACTACATGCTAGGACGTCTCTCTACTGATCTCCGACAACTTCTTCTTCATTCAGCCCCCTCCACCCATTCAATCTTGCCGAGCGATCGAGTGCTATATCGCCGGGCATTTCCCAGGGCCGAGCGCGGGCTTCTCACAGTTAATTAAAATGCAATATGAGAATTGCATTTCCGAACGATCACCGCCGGGATGAGGCGGAGGAAGAAGAGCCGAGGGAATCGGCGCTATCGCCGCGGCTAACGAGAGCGATAAGGGGAAAGCGAATTCTTGATGTCGGAGTTATCGATGCTTTCTCTCTCGCTCCCATGGGTTCATAACGGGCCAGGCTCCTTACACGAGCGAGCGCATTAGTACGTGTCGGTGTGCTAGGCGAGTGTTTGCGGAAGGGGGTCTCTCTTTTTTGTGGGGTGTCGTTTCCAAGTGGTCGACATATAGCCTGTGTACTGGGTGCAGCGGCCGAGAGCGGTTCCCACAGCTCGTTCGTGTGAAAACGGCCGGGAAAGTGGACGCGACAAGTGCAGCAGCAGCAGCAGCCGCCGGGCCGCCGCTGCTGCCACGGGAGGATCTATCGGAAGTGGATCGTCGACGAAAAAGCACGATCCTGCATCCTGGCCGGAGGATCGACCGGGCGAGTCTCGGGCTCCCTCGGCTCCGGGCGTTACCGATCTAGAGGCCGCTCGTAGAGAGCAGGGCCGATTAAGCGCGATTACGCAAGCCGATCTCCCTCGTCTCTCTATATACGTAAGGGTACACCGTTTTATCGGAATCGCCGCGATCCACTTGGCCGCCACGCATACATCGACATTCTAGCAGTGCGATTATGGCCGAGAGCCTCGGCCCCCGGCTCTATCATACTTAGCTCTGTCCACACAGTAAATTCCGCAATAACGTTCACTCCGGCCCTCTCTCGCTCGCATTCGCCTCTACCAATATCCCCCTGGATTCCGTACAGTTATAAGATACTAAAGGGAAAATTATGCACATTTAGCTTTACACCTGGGATACATGCTCCGGATTATTAGGCCTTACATTATCGACACGGTTCCCGCGTTATTCGCCGGGGATTTACAACGCGCCTACCATGAATAATTCATCGCCGATTAATTGTAATTTCGACGAGGATGCTCGCGCGACTTATCAGCTCGGCGCTTCCCGACCTTACACTCGCGCGCACCATATGTACATACGACATACGTGCTCCGCGGATCCCTTGATTCTATCTCACGCGGGGACTTTTTCCTTGGTCCCGCGCAATGATTAATTCCCCGGTGGAAACACGAGCGACTCCTCGTTACCAGAAAATCACACTCGGCCTGGCTCTATCGCGGGATCTCTCTCTCCTCGGCGATTTAATTCAGCGGGCGCTCGAGAGCGGGTTAGGTACCACTGGCAAATCCGGAGGTACGAGGTGCCGCATGTACGCAGGACGAATAAACCTGTCGTTCGAGCGGAGAGGCAGGCGTGCGGAGGCCTCCGCTCGGAAAAGTTAAAACCTTGTGGGGCGAGAGAGAGAGAGAGGGAGAAAGAGAGCGCGAGGGAGGGAACTAGCGGCAAGTACATACGCCGAGAGCCGAGAGCCGAGAGCCGAGAGCCGACGTCTCTCGCTCTCGGGCTCCTGTCGTATTCGCAGCGGTTCGCGATCGGCGTGGCTAAAACGCAAAGCCGAACATAAAACCGCAGATAAGAGCCACCGTGCAGCGCGAGGGCGCGTGAGAGAAGGTGCGCGAGAGGGAGCGAGACGGCGGGAAGGACGCTCGAGCAGAAGGGTCCACAGGACCGAGGGAGGAAGCACCGGCTGCAGACAGAGTTGAGCGAGAGGGAAGGAGGAGAGCACGCCGGAGCTGAATTACGAGCGGCCGACGGGCATTAACATTTTTGCTGGACGCGCAACAAATTAAAGCAATCTGGTTCGCTCGTGTCCCTCGTCTCTTGCTTGCGCTCTGGCTACCTGGTGGAGCGCGTGAGTGAGCGAGCAAGCCAACGCTCACCCGCGCTTCTTCCTCCTTTTTTCGCCGCCTTGCATGCGATTTAACCGCGCTCCCTCTCCCTCTCTCTCTCTCTCTCTTATTCACCCCCGGCCCGCACTCGCGCGGGAGAAGAGAGACTCACACCTTGGTCGGATAGCAGCGCACCTCAGGTGGACTCTCGCACTCTTGACAAGAAGACCTGGATCTTTTACTCCGCGGATACACAAAGGATGCTTGAGCCTGCCTCCTTTCCCCGAGGGCGTCGAATCAATGTTCAGGGAGCATTAAGGAGACGATGCACGGAATAATAGGGTTCATCCGTAGATCGAAGTGGAAGTTAGGGGAATCAGTTATGCATCGGCGCGGGAGGATGGACAACCAGTTTACTGGGAGGCATTTCGTTACTGGAACGTATAGGGTACGTACGGGCACGGCGCGGTGCGCTCGCTCGCCCGGCCACCGTAACAGGAGCGAAGGATCTCCCGAAGGGGAAAAAGTCTCTCGGCGAGGCGAGGCAAAGTAGAGCGGAGCGAGGCGAAGCCGTGGAGAGAGAGAGAGAGGGGGGGAGAGGGAGAGAGAGAAGTCGGGATGGGATGTGGTATATCGGTCTGTCGCCTCTGTAAATCCTTGGTGCCCGGCTAACGCCGCCACCGTCGTGCTACGGCCTTATCATCGTCAGGGCCGCAGGACTTGCATGAGATTCCAGGAAAGCTCGCTCACTCCTACATACGCCCTTACTCAAGCGCGCCATTAGCATTCGCAGTCCGAGTGTCGCGCCGGCACGAAAGAAACTCGCTCGAAAGAAGTGAGCCCTCGTTAGTCCTCGGTGCAGCGAGCCAAGACCTTTCGATATGACCGAGCCAAAATAAAGGAGTCCGCGCCGCATTAAACTCGTGGATGCCGCGGTAAGGAAAAATGGGCGAGGGCGTAACTGGCCTAGAAGGAGTACGAGTGGCTCGAGTCAGTGGTACACACTGACTGGGAGCACTTGTGGCGTACGCTCGAGGAGCGAGAGCCCTCCAAGAGTCGCGCGGCGGGGGTTGCTTCCCTGGTTGGCAGGAGCACGGTACCGGAGCGCGGCGGTCGTCTCCCTGTATCGTTTGATCTCGTTAATAGGACCGCATTGTCCTGAATCTACATACTCCTCTACATACCCTTTCCCCCGCCGTGTCCTCTTCGCCGTGAACGACGGAAAAAAGGACGACGCCGAGCGGCAGAGCGAAGAAGAAGAAGAGGCGCGCGCGCCCGCGCGCTCCCTGCAGAAAAGGAGCAGAGGGATACGGTACGCGAACGCGTGGTACACCCAGCCCGAGAGGGAGTACCGCGCGCTATCGGTGAATTATTTGCGAAAATATCGCTCCACTGTTATAACCACAAATAAGTCAGACAAAGCCCCCTGGCACCCCCGCGCTTTACGCGCGCGTATCCGTTCCGGCGCGGCGACTCATTTTCTTATCGGCGAAGGTGCATCTTGCCGAGAGAGCGACGATATGCAAACGAGTCGCCTTTTAAATACGATGCTTTTTTCGGTGACGTGGCAAAAAGTCTTTTGTCAAAGGGGGCGCGCGAGGACAACGGGCTGACTGTGTACCGGCTCTGCCCCCCTTTGTCGAGAGGACTTCTTTTTTCCGGGCCATTCCACCTCTCGCGCTCGCGCGCGTCTCTCTCATCCTGGCAGCAGCATCGAGTCTGTTACAAGCCACGGACTGCACTCATCATCCTATTGTTCTCTAATGAATCCGTAGATGCTGACGGAAGCGCCCCTACCCACAAGATGCATGGGACAGGTTGCGCCTCTCCTCCCGTCTGCCTCGCGCTCGTCTCCTGCCGCCACTCCGCCGCCCGCACCCTTCCGCGCCACCTTTCGTTCCTGGTAGGAGGAAAAAAATTATTTAGACACAACCAGCGGAACTCTAACTCTCCCGGCCTTTGTGGAATCGCTGGGCCGCACTATATCAACCTTAAGAATTGTGGCTGACTCTCCCCTTGGTCCTAATGAAGAATGTCTCGTGATGAAGCGCGATATAGGGCTCCTCTCCCCCGAGGGCCTCCGGTGTCCTAGAAAGTGGCGCACAGTCCATCTTCCCTGAGAAGTGTGTCGCGCGGAAAAGAGTTGCTCGTACCAGCCTCATTATTCCGTGATTTCTGGCCAAGGATTCCCCCATACGGACTTTACGTACACCAAGACCGTGAACCAGTTTCTCATAGTTCGGATGCGCTCGAATCCATTATTTACGTCGATACGAATTTAGTTAGGTAGGAATGCCGATCTTGATGCCGGGCGAGGTTGAGGGATGGCACGACGAGCGCTGCCGGACAATACCGTATATCTCCCGCGGCCGTTTTATGGAAATCCATTCGGGACGACCCTCTCGATACAATGATCGGTGGTCTCGATACGATCGGTCGTAGCACCTGTGCCCTACGTGTCGCTCCTACCACCTCGGGCCCGCGCTGATGCTCGATGCAGAAGGAGCACGTACGTCCGCGAAGGAGGTGGGTGAGGGTAGAGAGAGAGAGAGAGAGCGGGTCACTGGCCGAGGCTCCTTTAAATATGGAAGAATCGGAGGAGATCACGATAAGGAGGGTCAGAAGCGGGTTACCAACGAGAATTTCGTTGTCATGTAAATTACTGTCTCTACGCCGTCTCGGCCTCTAACTAACCGGGAGAACCCGGCGCGGATTCGATCTCCAACGGGATTGGAAAGAACCCGCACGCACGCATCCACTCTGCTCTCTTTCGGTCAAACCACCGCTCGCCAGATCTCACCTCAATCCTCTATCAAATAATCATGTCCCCACACTGTCTCGTCCATCTCCACAACGATCGCATTGTCCTGCTCGGTGCCAGTAAAAGCCTAGCCAGCAACTTGTATCATCGGGGGACACCGGGTAATAACCGATTCTATTACAGGGGACTTTCCAAGATCGAAGGAGAGAGGAGAGACGCGGAGGATGCGGTGGAGCTCGGATAGCCGTGGCACGGGGCCCAGCAAGCACCGGGCCAGTAAACCTGGACCACCTTCGCGTCTCCATAAAGACAGTATCTCGTCGGAGCCGGTGGGAGGAAATAGAACGGTACGTCGATTTCCCTTTTAATCCGGCGGACGCCGGGCAAGAAGCCGTAATAGCTCGCACGCGTCGCCCTGTCCCGACTGAGCGACGGGCCCCCTATAAAACGCGCGTTTTGTGCCCGGTTTTCTCGGGCTAAAGGATCGTTTTGGTGGGCCAAGGTGTGGCCGCGCTGATCCACCTAGGTGGCCCTCGCCGTAACTTACGCCCGGCCATCAGCAGAGCTATCCGAATAATGCCGGGCTATCTTAAATATCCACCAATTTATGCGTTTACACGGATTATCCCGCGACGGCGGCGCCTTTACTCTCGGTAGTTACTTAATCACGTTAGGCGTCGGTCGCGCGCGCGCGCGTATATTCCGACACTTTTGCATAAGTCGCGTTCCAGGGATAGTTTTGGTCAATTGATTTTTGGCCGAACTACATTCTTTGCATAATCAATGAGTTCTGAAGGATGCTCGGTTGTACATACTCGAAGTCACTCGAGATTTCCGGATCGATGCGACACTCAGTCGCCACTAAGTGTTTCGCGTTCTTTTTATCTCTCGATGAAATCTTGTGGAATGTAGTCTAGCGCAGAGCGACGTGCAGGCTTAACAGTACCCGCGTGAGTGTGTGGGACACAGAGTTGCAGGAAGATACAGGTTGCTAGCCGCACCTGTAAAGCCGTGCTCTCGGCCGTCTCGGGCGTCTCGGCCGCGTGGGCGTCCGAGATCGTGGACGGACATCGGGAGGGTGACGCGTTTCTGCTGATTTGAATATAATGTTAAAAATATTCGAGGAACATACACGTGTGGCCAAGGAACACGTGCCGTTGACGGGCGGCCGGAAACAATAAAAATGTCGAAGGCATTCCAAAGCAAACATTGCTGCGGGCGATCGCCGGCCTCATTCGGCCGTCGCCTTATATATCCCCGTTCGAAACTCGTCTAACTTAATTGATCCGCATGAGGAGTATCATCCGGCTAATTGGATATGTGTAGATAATTAAATGATTGAGATTGTATGTACGTGTCGGCGTGTGCATATGCGGGCAGCAGGAGGATCCGGCGGCGCTTGTATGCGCCCAGTCGATAGTTGAAGAAATTCCCTCTCGCTTTCGCGATGGTATAAAAGGAAGGTGGACCGGACTCGATTTTTTCCCCAACTTTAAACCCGTTTCCGCCGCTTCGTACTCGTTGAGTATATTAAAGGATAAAGCGAGTCCGCCCGGAGAATACGTGGCCCCAATGCCTCCCGCTCGCCGGGCATTAAAAATCACTTGCTTTATTTGCGATCCCGTAAAAATCGCTTCTACACTTTGAACTCGCTTTTAGCACCATTCACTGACCAGTAATTGGCGACGGTAGCGGGCCTGGATTCCCCACAAAGTAGCCGAAAGTTTCTCGGATGCCAATCGAGCCGGCTGGCGAATCTGTTGTCCAAACTCGCCGCTTTCTACGGTCGCGGCCGGTGTCCAATAATTCCTCGGGCGGAGCAACGGTGCAGTGGACGGGATAATGGTCGGCATAAGTTAAAATTTCGGCCGATACACGCGAAAACAGGTGACTTACGAACGGTATTACGTGAGTTAAGAGCTGCCTCGTGCGTGTCGCTCCACGGCAGGAATTCCAATTTTATTGGCAATTTGTCCGGGCCGATTGAATTTATCGTGAGTGGTCTCTCGCATTTACCTACCCTTTCTCTCCCTTTCTCCTTCTCCCTCTCTCTTTTTCTCTCTCTCGCTCTCGACGGAGGAGGACTGTAATACCTATCTGTATTTCTCAATTAGTCGTCGAGCGCTTTATGGTAATCCTTGGAGAAGATTTACTGTTGTCTTTCTATGCTACTCTATCGTTTATATTTTGTAATGAAAAGGGAGGGAGTGTTGCACCGCGTCGAGCAGAGGGAGAAGAAAAATCTATTACTGCGGCAGTTAGTAATAACTTTCTGTGGTATGTAAATCTCGCGGGGTATAAAATTTAAGGTAATGCACATCGACGAGTGAGCGATTCTGCGTCCGAGAGAGCTCGTCCCAATGCCACTCGCGCGGCAATTTGCTCGAGATGGGTCATTACAGACTTAAGATGCTCGCACTTCACTCTTCTCGGCTTCTCAGCTTCTTAGTGAGGTGAGGCCCGTAAAGAGGTGGTCCCTCGCGAGAAAGCGCGACTCCCTGACCCTTTCGCGAACCACCGCCGTCAAAACACACGCGTCCCCCGTGCAGGGAAGGGGCCCGGGCCCGGCTTCAGATCCGGCAATTTCTTTCGGCCGAGAAACAAGAATAAGTAGACATAAAACACGCCGGGGAAGAAGAGTGGCACGGTAGACAGATATGCGCTCGGCAGCGACGAGCTTCCAAAAAGAGTGGACGTGCGTGTTCGGTGTACGCACACTTGGTCTGTCCGATTCAGGCCCGAACGAACAATCGGGGCCCAGTCCCTTAGTCGAGCGCGTGATCACTATCACAAAACGTTTAGCACATGGGTGCTAATCATCCGTACATTATATCGAGCTACGACGATTACGTTCTAAAGTATCAAACAATGCTATCATAACTTTCATCCCGAAGATGGACAGGATAAGGGGCCTCGGATCAGATAGGACGGGCCCTTATACAGCCGAGCAATTTTAAATGCCCGTTAACCATCGAGACAGCTCTCGTCATTGGCCCCACGCAGGAAGAACGAGCGCGCTTATTACAATACGACACACTGTTTGCAAAGTCGTCAGTGAGGCTTACAACCTCTTCGATGGTGAGCTCAGATATTAAGGCCCGCTTGACAGTCATTGGGCCCCAGCCCCAAAGGGCAGCGAGATTCTCGAGGGTGGATGGAGGCCTCCGAAAAGAGGTGCCCGGGAGGATCGCCCGGTGAGAGTGGGGCTCGCTTTTTAAACGAGTTTCAATGCCGAGACAAGGCCCCGCTTGGGCCCGCATCCTCTACTGGCGCGAGAATTACGGCGCCGCATGTCTCTCGTAATCCTGGTTTATACGCTGCGGCAGAATCCTGCGCACGGATTCTGCGCTCGTTGGCGGCAGCGCGCACCGCGCGACGCGACGCCGATCCACGCCAGTAGACCGACGTGCCCCTTGGAAGCCGACGTGCGTGCTGTGATGCACTCGGGAGGCGCATCGGGCCCACAAGTGTGCGGAACGAGTTTCAGCAGGTTGTGATGCGGCCAGGCGGTCTGCGCCCACGCCACTTAGCCATTGTGCAGGTACCATAGGGCCCCGAGTCCTTCTCCCGTCCCTTGCATCTCTGCATCTTGTCGTCGCGCTCTTCCTCCTCGTCTCCGCGCTTCGACCCCAATCTGGCCCACTTTGACAGTCTGCCTCTTATTGTTTCAGGTCACCTAACCCCCATGGATCCTCCGGAACATTCCACGGAAGTCGATTCGAATGGCCACAGTCAAAGAAACAGGCTTCAGCCGGAATTTCTCTCCTACGAAACGAGACTGGGAGAAAGATCTCCCGATTTCCGGGATAATTAGACGGCTCATTATATTTTAATTAGCGTGAAGCTCTGACGGCTCTGGTCGCTCTCTCGTAAATATTGTTCACGAGCCTCCCATTAAATTCAAATATTATTGAATAACCCTCGTTAACGGGAGACGCATAATCGTGCGTGCCAACCCACACGCAATCGAGGAGCTATCCCCGGCGGAACCCGGGAATTCGTGTGCGCCGTTCGTGTGGGGCCCGACGCGGCAGGTTGATGCAGACGTAGGACGTAATGCGTTTTGACATTAATATATTTCCTGTAATAAGACAAACATGAGAAGAGCTCGACCAGCATGGGAAACTCATTATTCTCTCTCTCTCCCTTTCTTGACACATCCAGAAAATTGTCTGGCTTGTCCGGGCGATGGTGCGGGGCCCTTCCGTGGTCATTCCAGCCGGACACACTTCCCTGAACGATGGGAGTCATTCAGTCATCGCGTGAGTGCCTCGGAGGCCTTCAATCATTTCAGTTTGATGGGGCGTGTACCCCCTACATATCATACAAATCTGCTGCTGCTGGAAAACGCTTGTCTGTCTCTAATAGAGACGGCAGGGCCCATTCCTCGTGAACGGATTTCCTTGGCTGAGTCCACACCCACGCGTCCCTTCCTCTTCTCTGTATTCCGCCTCGACTAATGAATTCCGGAACGCATGTACAAGTTTTAATCGGGCCCTTCGAGTTAGCGATGGGGCGCGATCAATATTCCGCGAATTAATGAAATTTATGTGGCGAACGCCCACCGCTCTGAGCCCGCGGCGGCAATCGTCAGGGGGATAAAGGGAAGAATAATCCGCTCGACTCACACGCGACGTCCAGTATGTAAATCCAGCGAGAATCTTCTCGAAATTAAGGCGCGCGCGCGCGTCTCGGAACTTTGTGGGTGTAGAAACACTTATCTAACGCGTAGGTAAACGCGCTCTCCTCTCTCTCTCTCTCTCTCTCTCTCTCTCTCCCACTAGAGAGTAGTTCGCACTGACTAAATCCAAGGGACTAGAGCGGATGTTGGCCAACTAGCTGGCAGGTGCCGCGACGTGGGCGTCGCTTTGCGCCAAACTCGAGATGAAACGCGCCTCTCTTTATAACCGTTTCCTCTCACAGATATTTTTCCCGCCGACGTGTGGCGAAAAGAGCTCCTCGAAGGCTGTGCTTGTGTGTAGGTGCATGCGGGTTAGCAGCCTCCATCGATGTAAGTGATTCATTAATGGAATCGATGAGCGGGAACTAATATGTCCCGACTACCATTAGTGGAACTTTAGGAAGCTGTGTTCCCCGAAGAGCGAGAGAGAGAGAGCAAGAGCGAGGCGAGTTCGGAGATCACATCACGTACGCGCGCATATGGAAAGGGCACGAAGCGGATGAGGGGTCAGGGTACTTCCTACACACGCAGTGCCCATGGGGTACACCCATGTGCGCGCGCGCTTACGTGGGCACGCCGTGTGGGACACCATAGAAGACCACGAGGTAATGCACCACCTGTTGAATCCCGAGGGAGGATCACGGGGAATGCGCCCGGAGGGGACGCGGCGAGAGCCACGACACGCGGAGAGGAGAAAGGGACGGCGGAGGATGATGCGATGATAGAAACGAACCAAGAGGAGGACGAGGAGAGAGTGGGCTTGGAGTAGGTTTCATCCGTTCGACGTGTTCTCTCCACCTTTGTCTCTACCTTTCTCCTCGTCATTTTGTCTCGTGTCGAGGATCTCTTTCTTCCCCCCTCGCCCCCCTCCCCTCCCCCCTCTCGCACTCTCCACGTATTCTCGCTTCCTTTTGCGTTAGTCATCCCCGTGGCAGTGAGCGGCTCTTTCGCAATTCTTATTATCTCCTCAAATGAAGCTCGGCTCGGCCGCGGCTCGGCCGACGCCGACGCCGGCAGAGGGCAGCCTCCGCTACGTGGTAATTGGGCACGATTCAATCTTCGCCATGGGCGCCGGCCGCGCCAATGAGTGAGAGGGAGTGCGAGCCTCCGCCTAATGAAAACAATAATACCTCGATGTTTTTACTCGGCGGGGCCGACGTGAAAATGAGCCTGTCCTCTTGGCCCGTGGGGCCCCAAGTGTGCGTCTCAAGGTTCCCTTGTCTGCCGGTGTGCCCCCGTCCTCTCCTTCGGAGTAAGAACCTGTTCGGATGTTGGTGCGCTCCCTCGATGAAACCGAGCCACGGATACCCACTCTTCTCTCTCGCTTTCTGCTTGGATTCACGCTCTCGGCGCACGTGTTGCACGCATTAATGCCTCACGCACACGTGTTCGCGCGAGTGAGTGACAAGGGGCTCGTTTTCGTGCGAGGCGTACGCGCGAGGCCGGCCCGGGCGGCTTCCTCTTCCGGTCCTCGACGACAGGTCAGGTGTCGCCGATCTTAATCCCTATGGATGCAGCCCTGGGTGGTACAGGATGCGACAGCGCCACCGCCACGGCTAGAAAAAAGTCCTCGCCGATCATCCTTCGAGAAAAGAGCGATATATGATACTCGCTGGATGCTCGACGCGCTGTGGCATTCGCGCGAGGGGAAAAGTACTTTCGGGGCACCGCGCACTTAACGTTCTCTGATTTATCGCCGGCGGGGCGAGCTCGCGAGAAAAAGCGCGCGTTCACGGATCACAGTTTAAGAAAAGTTATGGGCAATCGGTGCGCGGCCGACTCGAGCGATCCGCTTCTCTTTGTAGCGGCGCGGGTCATAGATCATCCTACTAGAAACGATCTCGGCGGTCTAATGACCGCGAAGAGAAGCGGGAAAGAACGTGCTCGCCTCGCGATGACAGGTACCATTGTGCCGGCGGAGCAAGCGCATTTTTTAAGCCACGGGGCCAACAAAGCTCTCGAGGAGTCTATGAAGCGCGATTACAAGTAATGCCGGCGGGAGAGGGAGAAAAAGAAACGTGAAGAATCGGGGGCCCCCGATAGTAGCGCTCGGGGCAGTAAGGTTCCTTTCAGAAAAGAGAGACATTCACGGGCAGTACAAGTGCCGAGGCGTGATATCTCCCGGAATGGAGCGCACGATTTTCAGTGGAATCCGAGGACTCGATATAAATCGATTATCCCCCGGTACCCGTGATATATCGTGACGGGGCCTGGTTCGTGACAGGTGGGAGGACCGGGCACCGAACGATTTCGAATTCCTCCCGTTGTCTCGTGATATCTACGCTCTCTCGCACACTCTCGCACGGTCCCCCGGCTTCACCTACGTACCTACGTGCCGGCAGCCACCACGGGACTAACGAAAACTCGCCCACGACAGATCGGGAACAGATCTCCGATTCGATTTGGAACGCCACGAATCCGGTCGAGCGTACAGCACATACCACGATGTATCGCGTGAAACGCTAAGGTCGATCTGTAAATTTCGTTGTTTCATTGACACGCGAGAAGCGATAGTCGCTCCGCGTTCGGCCGTCGAGCACGGGGGCCCCGCACCTGGGACCCGTTAGACCCTCTTCCACCGTGGCGATTAATAACTGACAGCCAGTGCCTTTTTGTCATTTGCATGCGGTAATGAATTTCCCCTCATTTCGGCTAATGACCCATTGATACGGTCACTCTCCGAGAACACTATCTAATTTCGTCGGCTCACCTTGGCACCCCACTTTATCACGGGCACGTGACGACGGCGGGAGGTCGTCGGGTTCGAGTCCACCTTGTTGCGTGATCTGTGAGGTTGACCCTTCGACGAACAGGTTGTTCTCCGGTAAGGAGCACCGCCAACCGAGATTCAGCCGCAAGTTTACGAGGCTACGAACGATAGGATGACTCTATCCACACGGAATAGGAACCGATGGGGCAAAGATAGGGCGCAGGGGGGGCGCCGCTCCAAAGGGCAATCGAATTGTGCAACGTGGATTTTAATAGCGGCAACAAGGTGCAAGTTCAAAGCGATTAAGGGGAGAGTCGGGTGATCGTTAAGTAGATTTTTCCACCGACACCTTCCGTGGGCGCATCGACCCACGGCGGCGGCGGCGGCTGCGGCGGCGGCGGCTCCTCTTCCATCGGATCTCGTGCTGCTCTTTCTCTTCCTCGTACAGTGATGCAGCCGCCAGACGCGCGGCCTCCTTTCTCCTCTTTTCTTTCATCCACCCCCACGAGAGCGCCGGCTGGTAATAGCTCACTTCGCTCACTGTTACTGTTATGCAAGATATAATAGGGTAATAATGGCACGGTCTGGCCTCTCGTGGACGGTAACGTAGGGTGGAGCCAGTCACGATCAGAAAACTGACGTAAGCATCTCTCTACTATTCGTTTTTCTCCTGCGCCAAGGCGTGCACGTCTTCCGGGCGACTTCTTCGCCGGCTTCTTCTACTGCCGGGCGAATTGCGCACCACAACTATCGGCCTCGAACTCGCCGAGATCGAGAAAGATTGCCCGGTGAAATGGGCTTCGACTTCCGCACTGATTGCGACGACCTATCGTAGCCCCGCGGCCTATTATGTACCCTCCAAATAAACCCGAGGATTTCATTTGATACCTTCCCATTTTATTTCCCAAGCACGATGTTGCAAGCTCGCCGGGCGATGGAGGAAAAATTGCGATCTGCATTTCATCGTTTTCGAGGGACGGCGTAATCGCTGTCCCGGTGCCATAGCGGCAATTTCAAATGGGCGTAAACTGCCATTCGCTCGACGGACAATTTCCAAACATTGCGGTCGTTTCGTTCGGCAATATCGCGGGTGGAGCCGGTCACGAGCGCTCCCTGTTGACGCAAGCCGAGCCGTTTTCGACATTGATTCGTCCCATCGATCGCGAAAACTCCGCTACCAAGCTTTTGCCTTTTAATTAACCACTTGCCCGGTTGGCCCATACTGCCGTTCCCTCCAACATGGGCATTCGCATAATTCGGTTGGCGCAATCGGCAGTCGATTTATCTTCACCTCGCGATAGAAGAGGGAATAGTAAAACAATGCGAAATTGATCGTCTTCGAATGAACTATTAATGAATCGCTGACGCAACGCCGGCAACTGTAACGCGCCACTAAACATCGAACAAGAATATATACCAGGCCAGTGGACGGATAATTAAATAAGTTTACATAATTAAGGCGCGTGCACATTGTGCCCGGTGACTCGACACCTATTCACCGAGGGCGCACAAGGTGCTGGCGATAAGGTGCACTCTGCGGAACGAAAGGAACCGGGTGCCTGCTGTCGTACAAGGCCCAGGACCGCGATCGGGGCCACTTTATTTTCTCCAAACAGGATCGATTTCTTCCTTTGTCGATGGCATGTCGGTTCTAATGGTTCTAGCAATTGGTAGGATCGCCTGGAGCACTCTCATCCCGCAATCGGCTGCCTCGAGTGCTCTTGACGTGGGTGGTTCCATGATGATTCGGCAAGTCCTTTTCTCCGCGAGCCAAATACTTGAGGATTTCATTTTCTCCCGATGGCCGTGCCCCGCTATTCTCTCTCTCTCCCCTCTCGCCCTCTCTCTCTCTGTCGCTTTCGTTTCGATCATCTCAATTGGAATGGGTGTTCAGTGATTTCTTGATCGGCCGAAGAAATGGATAGCGAAGTATGTGGGCCTCGGGAGGCAGGGGCCGGGACGTCATAGTGCGAGGAAGAAGGATTGCCGTACAAGAGGTGCGCGCCGCTGGTGTACTGACCTTGAGTGACCAGCCTGTTCGAGGCAGAATGATGATGATGATAATGACGATCATAACCAGGCACACCAGCTCGCACTCGCTCCTTCCTTTATCCGTCTCTGCTATCGAGTTCCTCTCTCGTTTGCCTCGGTAGCGAGCAAAGTGATGAGGCGTGGTCGATCACCTGGTAGCCACCGGGTTCAATCCGGTCCTCGGTGCAGGGTTACGACCCGCACGACCTTCGATCGCCTCTCGATAGAGCTATTTCGAAGGCGTAGAGAAGGCACTCATGGATCACCAGCCTTGCCTTTAAAGGCTTCCAGCGTCCGCCACCTCCGCCACCTCCGCCACCTCCGTCTACCCGGTCGCGCGCAGCCCAGAAAGCGAGTATCAGCCAGAGAGCTCGTAAGATCGTTCGGAGAAGATCAGTCTCTCGTTTCGCGGCGCGATTCCCTTGGGCCCTTCGAGGGGAAAGGGATAAATGGAGTGCACGGGAGCCCCCGCCGGTAGCTCATCCGGGGCACGCGCGGGCCCCGGCACGCACAGTCCTCTCATGTGTGTATACTCTTAACGTGTATCCTTACCAACGCAAACATACATCGGGTTCCGGGTACCAGGGGATTATATCATCAGAGTTGCTACCGCATTGCTGGCCATTATCTCCCCACCGCCGATGGGAATCTCATTCAATTTATACTGCGGTATTCTCCTACATTGACTCAAACTGTTTCACAGATGATTGCGCCAACTTTTTTCCAGCGGACCAAACCTTTCTAATACAATGTCGAGGTTCGGCATGTCTTCGGGGAATTGATCGTGCAACTCCAAGGTTCACCATACGAGAACTATCGAGCGTGTGCATATTAGCCTGTATCGTCGACTCCCCACGCTCGTTTATCTGCACCTGCTGCACTCGGTGGCCAAGGTGGGCCAAGGTCCGGTGACCTCACTTCCTTCCTACTCAGCTAGGCCCCCAAGTCACTCAGAGCCCGGTATCGATTAAGTCCCGTCACCTGCGAGTCGCCGGCTCTACTTCCTTGCAGCCCTTTTTCCGGGCACCCTGCGAACCCCGCCAACCCAAGTTTACGCGCACCACACGCGTTTCTTATCTGGCTGCACCCAGGCTGCCGTCACACCTCAGTGGGCCATACCACTTCCAGAACAGGTGACGTCGTGGTTTCCCCGCTACGGAAACGGATACTCGGCCACTTCGCTTCGACTACACCACCACCACCCGATACACATATTCCGCCCTCGAAACCGAAACCGCATCGCCGCGGCAGGAGAAACCGCACGCTCCCCGTAATTGGTTGTTGGTTGTTCCTCAGTTGTTGGCCTAACGAGCGTTTGATGCGATAATGTAGCGGAGATCCCATTGGAATAAAATCGAGGAGGGCTTTTAATTAAAGTATCTCGATTGAAATAGCGGGGAAAAATGTGGGCTCGATTAAAATCTCGAGAAATCTCGATATAAATTTGCCCCCCGGCCCCTTGTCCGCCCGCCGTTTTAAAGAAGTAATGTGCTCATCGAGCGAGCTCGAGTACGGCGAGGCAGTGAACGTGGCAGGTTGCGGTTACCTTAGGTTACCAGTTTTTGTGTCGAATATGTGGGCCATGCACCTGCCACATGCAACGCCGGGCGCGACGTATGCACCGGCGGCGATTGAAGAGAGTACCTTACGTGCTGCGGAAGCCGGGACGACGCCCGGCGCTCTCGGGTTTCATGGATCTGGTTTTTAGCGAGTGCTGCTTCCTCGGCGATTATTTGGCCGAGCTCCGGAGAGCGTCAAGTGCGAGGGGGACGATTTAACTCAGGGTTGCAGGCGAGGCGAGGCGTGGCGACGGAGGAGTGAAAAAAAGGAGCGATCCGATCGATGCAGCTGCAATTGCGGGAATCTTTACGACGACGCGTTAAACCGCTCAATTAAAAGGACGTCCGGGCCGAGAAAGGCGAACATAGATATCTGCAGCGAGGCGAACTGGCCCGCCGCCGCCGCCGAAGAAAGTATGCGCGCGTATTACTTACAGGAGGCCGAGTGCCCAACTGGTCAATCGTAAGTTACCCGCTTATTTTTGCCAGTGCATCTCCTGGAAAGAGAGGAGCACAAAGAGCGCATCGAGTGCAGGCTGCATTTGCGACACGCACGCGACATTAAGGCGATACTTTACGAGTTGGCGAAACGAAAATTCTTCTTATTAACGACGGCCTTATTCGCCAGCGAGCCCAGTGTAAATCAGCGGGGTCCGCTCGGCCGAGAGCTTCCAGGAAAATTTTGTCACGCCGAACGGCAATGCCGAGTATATACTTGCCGACTCGGTCCTCCGGCCGAGTAAGACCGAGGTGCTTGTTAGCAAACAGCGACATACATTTCCAGCTAATGCACTTCGTGATATGTCGACGATAATTAAACCGAACGGACTTATCCTCGAGGCGAGCTAAGGACAATCCCACGGGCGTCAAGGATACCGAGGCGCACCGGGCCAACCTGCATTTCGGCCCGAGAAACCACTCTAATCCGAGAAAGGGAGCTAATGTGCATAGGCAACTAGATCGACCAAGGCCAATGATGCGTAATGACTAATTGAGACAAATTATGATAGACAGTCAGTGAGATTCGTACACGCGTGTTCAATTTTGGGCAGATAGGCGCCGATTACCTTTCCCTGTGTAGGTGCGAACCTCGTGTCTCTCGAGAGTATGTGGCAGCGGCAGCCGCATTTCGAGTCGGCCCCGTAAACGAGCACGGCGATCATTTAGAGACCCCCAGCCCGGCCGGCCGGCCGGCCGAGCGGCGACTTCTCCCGACCCAGGTCGCACTTTCTTTCGGTGCTGGCGCCAGGCGTAGGCGCCGTTCGTTTGTTCGCTCGCTCGCACACACGCGCCAGCGCGCGGAGAGTGGATCGCTCGCTCGCGATCGGGAAAGAGAGTGAGCGAGAGAGCGAGAGAGAGAGGGAGAGAGGGGGCGTCTCGCGAGCCAAGAGGCAGATGGAGATCGTGGAGATCGACATTATTCGTGGTACCCGGAGCGCGGTACCGCTACGCGACCGAAATCCCCGGCGAAGGTCGTCCACGAAGAAAGTAATAGTAAAAGTAGTGATAACGACGCGGCCGCCGATCGCGGGTGTCCCCGCCACGATTTTTCTCTCTCGGCCCACACAGCCCATTGCGAAACACCCCCCGCTCGGCCCTCCGGACGCTCGCGACGGCCGAGCATAATTTGTGCCCGCTCTTTCCCATAATTTATCCGATATTTATGTTGTTCATCGAGGGATTCGTATGGAGATACACGCATATACGCGTAGCCAGCGGAGGCTCGCAATCGAGCGCGGAAGTCGTTGGAATGGACACTTCTGATTTAAGATACTGGCAGGATACTTCCCTTTATACTTCTCTTTACGCTCGATGACAGTCGTAAATTGAAGACATAATGGGGATAATAATGCAATCATTATCCAGTTAGACTTTGTACCTGGTACTCTACTGGCCGATATACATCGCGGCCATTGCCAGAAGCGGGGCCTTTAACTGGGCCCGATACGATATCTACCGATCGGCGGAATACGGCGAAAAGCAGCCGAGAGCCCGAGGTCAGAGGTCTCGACGCGGTCTCGATCCTGGCTAATCCTGCGATCTCAACCGCCCGATTCATAAGCCGGCGTCCAACATTTCCCATTAATATACACATGACGCATTGAAACTTGCAATCATCCTACCTCGCAATATACTAAATTATGATTCCTTCCTGATGCCAGCAGTATCTTTTTATCGGCGAGCGTACGATTGTTCAATAGCCTATGAGATCTGGCGAAGCGCGGTAGTTCCCGGGAAAGGTTTCGCGGGCGATCCTCCTTGGCAGATAGCCTTTTCGTTTAAGGCCAATAGACGTCGGCGCCGGCTTGTAATTTCTCTCTCCCAGGGAGCCTCTTTCGCTCTCGCTCTCCGCGATGTACGTATCCAGTTTACCTTAACACAGAGAGCGAGCGGGAGCGCGCGAATCGCCGGTGACGCGCACGGCGCGGCGCCACGATCACCTCGGGAGATTTATGGACCGAAGCGCAGCCGGAGCCAGGGAAGGCGCGCGCGCGCCCGCTGCTTCACGAGAGTTTCGTACGATTTCGGTGAAACGGAGAGAGAAGCGTGTGCGTGCCGGGATCGACGTCGGTATATATACGAACGTCCTGGATTTCAGCGGAGGAGGACCGAGCCGCGTGACGCACGCTTCGTACTTGTGTACCGGAGATTTTTCACGGGGAGACCCGACACGAAGAGAGACCAACCAGACGGAGGAGCTTTCGCTTTATATGAAAAGGAGTCTCGGCATATACCGGCCGCCCGGATCTCGCGCATTGTTCGCAGCCAATTACAAAGACGGATCGACGGCTCTCGTCGCAGGAACGAGGGCAGGTGTGCGAGCGCCCTGCCGGCTGATCTATCGATATTGGTAATTGGCAGTGACCGATGCAAATGCATGATAATGGCAATCCGTTATCAGGTCGATAGCGCGCGCCCGGCCGTGCCGTGCGCGCACTTCCTACCCGGCCAGATATAATGGCATTCGCTCTCACTGCTGAACAATGGCAGGGCCATCGGGGGCCCCGTAGGTGATCCGCCAGGTCGACAGGTAGCCGCAACATTCCCATCGCTCCTCGCACAAAACTCACCTGCTACCGGTCCGCTCGGCTCGGCTCGGCTCGCCCGCTCTCACCATATGCCGCGCCGCGCCGCAATCCTAACTTTCCCAAGAGCTGACCATGGGGGTCGGGGCCTTTCCACCGGCAGGCTGCCGCGGCTGTTTGGCAAACATGTGGATCGACTACATATACTCTCAGCGGATATTGCCCGGGACAATGAGTACGCTCTCGCGAGACAAACGGCTTCACGCTTTAGCAATGGGTGTCCCGCAAACTGGTCCCAATGAGTCGAGACCATTTTTCACCTCTCGTTATCAGTATGCCTATTTAAGCGGGACTTATGCCCCGCCGGTGAAAAGGGTTGTACAGTTATGAATGCGAGCTAGATGCCTGCGGAGCCGCGGTACGTATTGCGAGATCGCGTACAATTTACTTAATGCACGAAATAATGGGCCGACTGTGCTCCGGCTAACTGGTAACCCAATATACGGCAGGGTTATTAAAAGCTCTAGGTTACCATTAAGGCGGGCAGGGCCGGAAAAATGTGTACGTGACTTTTGTGCGATCGTGCGACATTCCGGAGGAAAGAAGTGACCCCGCCACTTCCTGAAACGTGTCCAACCCGGTCACGAAAGCGATTTCGCCCTTTTATGGCACCATCAATCGATTAGCTAGCAACCTCATTTATGTGTACCGGGTAGTTACAATCAGTGCAGGCTTTCCGGGCCCGAGCGCTAGAGCAGCTCACCGGAATTCCCCGTGTCCCTCGAGCCCATATGGGGGCCCTTTGTAAAACTGGCCCGGATACCTCGTCATTTTCACCATCGCATTCCACGCGATATGTATATTGTTTCACGTGTCGCACCATCGGCTTATTCCCATGGGGGATTGGAGGGCCCAGTTGCAATTGCTCCCCTAATCGGAGAGCGTATCTCTGTCTCGAGGGGAGGGACAAATGAGAACATCGTGGCTGAAACATGAGAGGCGAGGCGTCGGCATGGGCTCGCGCCCCGAGAGGAATTCCCAGGGGACTTTACGAGGACTGAAAGAACGCCGAGACACTAAACATATTGGGCACTTGTTGCTAAATTAGAGGACCTGCCCCGAAGTGGTGGTGTGGCCCCAAGGATTCCCTCGGCTTCTAGGAGAGAGATCCCGGCAGGCCGCTCGAAGGGCCACTTGAAAAAACCCAGGAAACCACTGGTGACCATAGGCGGCCTGTGCCGGCAGAAACAATCGGCAGGGAAAGCTCCGAGGCAGGCCATCATCGCCGGGCCACCCATAAGGTGCGAACAATGCCGCCCGGCACGTTTGGGGCGTAGCACGTGGTCCGACTTTGCTGGTGGCGCATTCAGCTACCTTTACAGGATAGCTGGTGGCGCATTTTATTCGGCCGGCATCTTGCTGGTGGCCGTACTGTCCGTTAATCCGGTATTACACCGTAATCACGGGGAAACCCAAATTACGAACGTGCTTCTACCCCGGTGGAAGTCTATCCCCGCCGGATTTCCCCGGGGGCCCGGCCCACCACAATCGTCCGCCGCCGTCGCCGGCCAAATGTGTGCGACACTCGTCGCAAATCTGGCCCCGCTACTAAAACAACACCTGACCTGCTTCTACTCCAGGAAACAATGCCCGCTCGACAAAGCTACACGGCTCGATTCCGCGGAGCAGCTAGTCCACGAAGGGAGCGGGGCCCGGCGGGGCCCGGCGGGGCCAAGTCGGCGGGGCCGAAAGTTGAAAATTGAGCGGGCCCGATGGCTTTAAACGCATTTTAATTCAATCGTCGAGGCGGAGAGTCGCGCAGGGTCACGGCGCAGGGTCAATCGTATGCTAATTGCCAGCCAAAAGACGAGGAGAGCTACGCCGAGGCGGCGCGCGCGGAGGAGGAGGAGGCAGAGGCGAACGACGCGCATGGTACCTGCGTGGAGAGGAGTCCTCTTGATCGAGGTGTATCACAGCGGTGAGCGCGAGGTCTTTGAACCTGCTCGCCGTTGGCCCCGTAATGCAGCGTTCTCGTTGAATTGTTCTGCATAAATTGATGATGAGCGAATGTGAGACGAGCGAGCGAGCGAGGGAGCATGCGAGCGCGCGAGGCCACGCACCGTGGGACGAAGACGAATCGTCCTGGAGAGCAGCGAGCCCCCGGGGGCCACGCCTCCGGTCGACGTTAATTATATCGCCGATTCGAGCACTCGGAGCATCGCGGCTTCGAACTCGCGAACCCGCTTGATCCAGCCGTCTTGGCCTCTCGCATCCACTCTCGCCTTCCTTCTCCTGTCGCTCATTCTCTAACACCTGAACGCGTACCCCCGAGCGGCTCCCAAGCGCGAGCGCCCGCGCGACAGTATAATTAGCCACCTCATTTATCGGAGAAACTCCGAGCCACGATGTTTTAATAGGAATGAATCAAGCGTATTTGGAGAATAGCCGAGTGGAGAGAGAGAGGGTCGGGTGGAGCGGAGAGTCGTCCACTGGTCTTCGAATATCGCCGAGGCAAGGTGGACCTGTGGCGAGCGAAGGCGAGGCCGTCATGCCAGCGCCGTGTTATTCGGCGTGTCGATTTTTTTCTCACTGAAATGGTACCTCGCGACATGTGCAGCACGATCACCTTCCGCGCGGCCTTGGTGGTACGTGCCCGAACACAAATCCCGCTCGGAGCGGAGCCGGAGGCTGGCCGTCACATGTTTTCGGGCCCTTACCTGTTGGTCCGTGGTACCTGCGGCACACATGGCGCGCACACCGCTCGATCCTACGAGCGTGAGTGCGCGCGGGCGCCGCTTGCGTCCCTGCACCTGCATTAATGAACCAGATGAACATTCATAAAGCGGGTGGCCGGCGCGCAATGCCACGTGTACGGCATGTGTAGCCCGACGCGGCGCCGACCGCCGACCGCTCTCCGTCCGTCGAGGTGTCCTCTCGGATTTTACGGGAGCGGGTCCTCCTCGAAAGTTTTCGCCGCCCGGCTAATGAGATCACCGGGCGGCGCGCACCTGTGCCCGATGCGCACATTGCCGCGGAGAAACTCTACTTACGTGTAAGCGGTACAGTTTACATGGGCGGACACGTCCCGGGCGGAACTCTCTGGCCCGGAATCACGGCGGGCACGCTTCGGGGAAACGCTCGCCGAGCGATTCCGCATCGAGGTATTGACTCAGAGAATGAGGTCACCCGGCGATTTCGTTGCAGCAGCCGCGCGGCCCGCTGGTACACGGACACCTGATAAGAATCGAAGACGTGAGCTTGCGCTGACAGCCACATTGAAATTCCCCGTACACGGCCGTGGCTCGTGAACGCTGCTGATACGTGGTAGCACGTGCCGCGAGCGGTTCGCTCGCTCGGGCAGCCAGGCCGAGCGCGTCCACCTTCCGGGGCTCGATGCGCGACGCTGCTCTCCGATTCGACGTATTAATTATACAAGCTCGGAGTAAGCTGAACATGATTTAAACAGCGGCTCTTTCGGCGAACGATGAAATCAGCTGTGTCATAATCAGCCGAGATGCGCGTCTGCACTCGGCAGACTCGAGAGAGATACATGTCGATTTAATCGACGTGTGCTCTCGGAGCCGACGACTGATCTCCGAGAGTAAACTCCGCGGCGCGTCGGGGCGGGCGGCCTCTTCATTGGATGAGACCGTTTTATCGATGCGTGTAACACTAAAATTCTCCCGCGCGCGGTATCGCCGGGCCACCTCTCCCGAGGCTGGCCCGTTATCGGCACCAGCGGGCCTCGCAGCCTTTCGATGTTAATATTATTCAAATATCTTAATAGCTCGTGTCCACCTCGCAGTCGCCGGGACGCGGACTCCTCCTCCTCCTCCTCCTTCGCCTCGGAACTCTCTCGACTCCTCCGATTGTACCATGCTCGTAACCACGTACTTTATACACCTCGAATCGTGAATACATTGCCGAGTATATGCGAGAGCCCCGGTCAGTACACGTCCCAGTGCATTTCCGATGTCGAGGATCCTCGCCGCCTTTCCATGTTCTACTTGGAACCTCGCGCGGTCGCGTCCTTGCGGGCAATTAGGATTCGCCTCGGAATCGTTTTCGAATTGCATCTCGTTACGGCCGGGACGCGCAGAAGGCTCTCATCTGCCGCTCTCTCTCTCTTTCTCCCTGGCTTTGGTCGTTTAAACCGGAGAGGAGGCATAAAAGAAACGAAATTGGACGGCTATGTAATGCAGTGTCCTCGCCAGTTATAAAAATCCGAGCGCCGTGGCGCGTACGCAGCACTCTCGGCGCGTCCAGGGTTGCGTGAAAGTGAGCGGGGTCCGATTTTCGTTGGTACATACTTCGCGCAGCAGGTGAAGCCCCCACCGGGGCCGGCGACGGCCGGCTATTAAACTTCCGAAAGTTGTTTCCACGCTTTCGAGTATGTATATCCGAGGGGCTCGATTCGATTGACAAATGAAATTTAGATGGGGCGTGCAGCGGATTCCGGGAAGGCATGCATGTACCGAGCGAGGCGCGGAGAAAGTGCAGGACGAGTTACTCACTCGTTCTGTCTCCTCTCCCACGTACGGATGTACGTGCGCCGGGCTCATCCCGAGCGGGGCACAATTCATCGATTCGACCGCGCGCTTTGCTTTCGTAACACATCGACGGATTGTTTTCACTCGGCCGATTCTGCAAAGGGGAATAGCGAGGAAGGAGCGCGCGCGCTCTCGGGCCACCAGCCACTTCCTCCGCGCTCGGCGAACAATACTCCTCATAATTAGCTCCATAATACTCTCTCGCTCGATTACGCGGGGCCCACGGCGGCCTGGCGGCGCGTCAGACTTTCACGTGGCACTCCAATTGCGCCGGGAACGCCGGGATTGATTTTTTCCCCTAGAAAGAGGACTAGGAGATGGTACGGGTGAGTAGTGTACCTGAGCACCGCTGATTCGAGAACGTTGAATGGCGGGCGCGCGAGAGCGCGCGGGTGGGCCCGATGGGCCCCAAGTCCCACGCGCTCGCCTCGCTCTCGCACCACACACGCACCGGCATTAACACCTGACCTTACGCTATCTACGGCCTGTAGATTCATTATCGGGCATAAATTAGCCGAGGAAAAACCTGCGCGCGGCCCTCGACGTACTGCCGAGGCTCGGTTTCGCATTTTATTATGCGGCGAGACGCAGTCGTTCTGCGCTCCTCGGTGGTGCAGGGTTTCCTCGGGATCGGGCCCCTGTTAGCTTCGCCTTGCGACATTTATCCCCGGCCCTCGCCCCCCCCCCCCTCTCCCGCCCCGCCATATTCCCACCTATGGACGATTTGCATACACACGCCCCGGCAGTCCCCGGCACTCGTCAGTGGCGGTGCGCTCTAATCTCCATTGAAATCGAGCGTGCGACTCTCGTGGCTGCTCGTCTGTATTTACAAGTGGCGGTAAGTGTAAAATTGGAGAAGGCACAATTAGCGTTGCCGCGAGTTAGCCGCGCTCTCGTGCGGGCCTTTAACGGGCCGATAAACAATGGCGGGCTTAGCGCGCGGGGGACTAGGCGAAGAAGTATTTCGTGGTAGGAAAAGTGAGTGTATAAGCGCGCGCGTGAGCTTGGATAGGTCGGCTCGTGAAAACGGGCGAATTATGCGAGCCACTAAACAATTGGACGTATCGCGTATAAGCGCCTTTAATGTCAGTCCGAAAGGAACAACTTAATCTCGAAGAGATATCGCGACAAGCCGCTTCTCCCCTTCTGTCCCCCTTCCCCCGTGGATCCCGATATCCTCGGCTTCGACGTTTATATCGGCCGGGGGGCCCGGCGGTGCGGCGAGGTCGCAGCGCCTCGTCGTCTCCAGAATTCCCCGGTGGACGAGAGGCTCGAGCCCCGATGGGATTGAAATTCAACCATAAACGAGAATGATCTCGCTTGTAAAGGCACGATCGGCCGTCCATAGGGCCGACGTCGCCCATCAAAGTAATAAAACTGACGGTATAAACACCCACGCCTTAAGCTGCGTGCCCGGAGAAATCGTATTTGAAGACTTCGGGGCACCTTCTTCCTCGATATCCTATGGTTTTTCGTAGACCAGGAAACCCTTGAATTACGGGGATTCCCAAAGGCCTCTCTCGCTCGTCCTTCACCATTCTAGAGGTCCCCTCCTCACATAAATATTGCCGGTACTCGGAAATGCATCCTGTCATAACGCCTCGCAGATCTCTTAGCCGATTATCCACGCTGCGATTGAAAGAATTACTCATCACCGGTGGCTGCGCGTCTCGCTTTCCACTAATTACCGCTCTCCAATAAATCCTCCATTTTCAAGGGGGCGACTTCCGAAGGTCTGTGTAATCGGCCGAATATTTCATCGGGCAAACGCCTCCAAGAATGGATGGTGTCGACGGTGCTCGATGCGCTCGCCGCGGGATTCTCTCTCTCTCTCTCTCTTTCTCTCTCCCTCATAAAAAATGGTTCCCCGTGTACTTGGCAATGCGTCGCGTTGTTTCTCGCGGGGGTTTGGAGGGCCGCGTGCTTTCGCAAAATCCTGCGAGCAGTAAATCCTCGCGTGTAAATCACCTGTCGAGCGTTAAGAGGGAAAGGACGGCGCGGGGGGAAGGGCAGTAAGGCGGAGGATGCGGCCGGGGGGAAGGAGAGTCAGTGAAATCGTAGAGGTGCGTGACTGTCGCCGGGTGTATCTGGAGGTAGGTACATTTCGAAAGTGGCGGCCTCGGCCAGAAAAATCGCACCTCGTGCCTCATGGTTACCCCGTATGGCGAACACTCCTCCGAGTCATTCTCGCGCACCTTCGAAAAACGTGGGCCCTCGGCGGCCAGTTTTCCCACCGAGCCTCGGAATTACACGTAAATCCCATTATTCTCCTACATATCTGGAGAACACATGGTTCCCGGCGGCGGCGGCGGCGGCCTGCCGCTCTAAACCATAAAACCCCCGGACCCCAAGAATTGTACGTGCCTCGGCCGCTGCTCCTGTCCTGAGTCCTCTCGGTCCTCTCCCAGGGCCTAGGTAGATCCTCCACTTTTCTTGCGAACTTGCACCGCTGCCCCGTGCGTTTCCTGCGAACACATTTCCTTCGGTAAATAACTCGTGAAGGCATTATTCCCCTCCACCCCGCCGGCGCCGCTCAATTACAGCCCTAGCAGCGAACCTTTTTGCCGGCGATACGGCTGTCTTTCCGTAAAAAGTACGAAGCAACATGAAGGGAGTACCGATGATACCGAGATATCCTTACACGCCGGCACACTTAACGCTATGGTAGATTCTGAATGATCGGGCGATCGCGCGCGGCCACTTTGGCAGGGCCTCTCGTCTTGAGGAAGTCGAGCCGGGGGGGTCACGACCCCGAGTGCGTTCGCCGAAATTCGCACGCTGCGGACTACGGGCGGATCTAAGGAGTCTCTCCGAAATCGGAGAAGGATCGCGCACGATGCGAGAGGGGGGTGGAGGGGAAGGGGTTGGGAAGGTGTAGCGGGAACGCGGCCGCACGATGATACGCCGAAGATCGATATCGATATTATCGCGGTACCTTCGCCGGAGGAATCCCCGGTTGGCCGGGACTGGGAGGCAGGACCTGTCAGCGCCGTAACGCGCTCGCCCGCCCGATAAGATCTCGGCTTTTAGCATAAATTGGTGTTTGACGTGGGCGCCAATTAACATAGTAAATAACCCTTGATGCTTATGGACTCGCGGGAGAGCAGCATCCGATAAAAGCGACAGCTTCCATGCTCTCGTCGCGCCTCCTGATGACGACTCTCAATGAGTATGGCCGGCTCGATGAGAGACTCTCCTTACTCGCTGCCGCATTCTAATGGAACGCACCGATTATCTTTACGAGCGAGCGCGGAATCAAGACGTCTCGGGCCTTGATTCCTTGATACCTACCCCCCGTGAGAGCCGGGAAAAAAGGAGAATTCTCGTCGGCCGGGCCCGAATTAATGCCGCGAAAGATCTACAGTGTCGATAGCGCGGGAACACGTCCCGACGCGGTCGGGAGGCCGATTTAAAAAATCCGCTCCCCAGGATCCGTGGCCCAGTGGAGGCCGGCGATAACAGTCGATTTGCAGATTACAATCAACGAGTCAATCGTGCCGCGATCGTGAGAGCGGCCAATCAGGAAGTCAATGGTGAAAAATCGATGTTTCCACCTAGCGGGAAACAGGAAGTCGGTTTTCGGGGGGTTAAAAGCCTCGCCGGCAAAGTGAAGATCGGTGCTTCGTTAACCGAGCTGTCCACCTCCCACATTTCCACGCATGTATACAGGTAAAAGAGCCTAATGACACTACTCGATCCTAGTATTACCAGTGTGGACAGTGCACTGACCCATACGCGTTATGGGAACTGTCGTTGCGCGCCCGGAGCAGGTGAGCCGAGTCGATGTTTCATGGGGGGTTGCTGTTTGGCGCACGAGTCCCACCGATGTGTCGGTGCTCGCAGGTGTCGCGCGCTCGTCTCTATGGCGATTTGTCAAAACTTTGGAATTAAACGCGGAAGCGTCGGACGTCCGACGGACTTGAGGAATTGGCGACTCATCGTCCCGTTGTATTCCCATGGCTTCGGCAATGCCACCAGTCCCACAGACATTCCCGGGATTCCGCGGCGGATTTCTTGGCCTCGGCGGCGCGGCCGAGGCGACTTTTCCGTGGTAGCTTGTAAATTTGCGATTATACGTGTACACGGAGCGCGCACGGGCTAATTAGCGGCCGTGAAATCGGCCCGAGCTGATGCGGTCGATCTTGCGTGGCTTCGTGCGAGCGTCTGCGGTCGAGGCGCGTCACAGTTGTTAGCCTTAACCACCTTAACCGCCGTGGTACCAGGGACGGTTTTACCGTGTGCACCGGCTTACCCCTTTGCCCCGCCATGAATCAATAAGATCAACCACACCGGCGATTTTACCATTCCCTCGATCCACCTTACGTGCAAACCACCCCTTAAGCGACCTTCCTCCAAAAGGCAGCGAATCGCTCGCCGTATGTTAATTAGTAGAAATCGAGGCTGCGTCCACTCGAAATCTCGCGCTTCCAAGTGAAAAGTGCTTTCGACCATTAATCTCATCGGCCGGCCGTGTTAAACAAACGCGTACAAGGAGCAGCGCTGGCTCTCCGCATCCCTGGGAGCGGCGAGCGGCGAGCGGCGAACCGTCCGCACTCGAAGGGTACCGTAAACTCTAATCCCCCGGGACATTGACTGATTTACACCGGCGACACATTCCCGCGAACACATGCGTGCGAGGCGAGGAATGAAAAAAAGGGGTTCGCCGGTGCCCTCGAAGAGTGGAAAGTGCGAAGAGGAGAGCAGCAGCACACGGAGTGACCGCGTAAAAAGAACGTGTTCGGGCTGAGGTGGATCGGTTGTAACGCCCGCTCTCTCACTCCCCGACGGGGCCTGGAAACTGGGCAGGGGCCTCGAGACACGAGACGAGACAGGAGGGAGAGCGGGAGCGAGTGCAGGTCGGCGAAAAAAATGAAATTTAGCGGTAAATCACCCCGCTTTTACACGAACAGTCTGGACAGACGGACGAGCCGGGCGAAGGCATAACGGGCGTAGGAACCAACCAAAGGTCCAGCTTGTCGTTAAATGTCCAGTGCGACAGGACAGTGGTGGTGAAGGTTGATGCCGGTGGTTGCGCGGCCCGAAACCGCAGAGCGAGAAGGGGTACCTGGTTAATTTTTATTGGGCATAAATTTGCCAAAATATTTGAGCATGACGTGGATGGTCCGTAACTCTCGAGGATCTCCCTCTCCCCCTCGCGCCCGGCTCCGTCCACTTCGCTCCCTTCTTTCCGCGCTTGGGCCCCAGCGCGGGCCCTCTCCCTCTCTCGCACGCTTCCGTCTCGCGTGCTGCGGGCCAGCCCCCTATATCCCCGGGCCCGCCGCTGTATTAAGCATCTTTCGATTCCTGGAATAGCCGTGGAATTCGCCGTCAACGTCCCGCACTTCGGCCACCTTCGACCCCGGGGCCCGGGACTCTCGACCTGCGAGAGATCGGCCGCTCGTGCCTCTCAATCTCTCACCTTGCACCTGGGCCTCCTTTATTTCAAATTAAACGACCGCGCCTCCCGCCATTCAGCCTCCAAATTGAACTTTACTAATTTAATATTCGCCAAGGATTTATGCGACGCCCTTAAACGTCTTTGTTGGCAGATAGCGAGACTCCTTTGTCACGGGGGAATCGGGACGGGCTAGGATTACTCGGTTAACGAGGAGGCCAGGGGGATCGAAGCCACCCCCGTGGCCAAGTGGGTAGGTGGCGAAAACAATGGGAATCAATGAGGACAGGAATTAACACACCCCCGGCACCTATAATTTCGGCAGCGGTAACGTTGCCGGCCCGTTAATACCAACATTATTACCACGGGCGGCGCGCTGCGGCCGCATTATGGGTGGCCAGGCACTGTAATTTGGCAGCAGTATAACCCCCACCGAGGCCGCTGGGCCGCCGCGGCCCTCGAGAGCGTGGCCCGACGCGCATGCATGCACTTTCGAGTGTACATCGGTATAACATACACGCGACGCCCGAGCACCTCCTTTCCTCCTTGGCCCGGCTCACGCCGCTTGTCACGCGTACCTGGATACGCTTGTAATAATGTGCCAGGGGATACTTGCCGCGAATATTTATGCTCTCCGCGATTTCGCGGACGCGGCACCTCAGAGACAAGCCGAGTTCTCTCGCGCCCATACGAGACTTCCCGCACGAGTTCCCTTCCACCGGCCCGGCCTGATAAGCCCGTGGAGGCTTTTTCAGTCGGCCTGTCAAAGCCCCGAGAATTATGCCCGCTGCCACTCGCCGGGGTCAGCCGGATCACCGAGCTTGTAGATAATCATGTTATAATAATTGCGATCCGGCTTTTTGCGGTACCTGGACACTCGTGTGCGGCACACGTGGCAACGAGAACGCGCTTGTTTATGGGCACGAGTCGCCGACAGATATCGACCTTTACGGGCATCGCAGTTGCGGCCAGTCTGCGAAAAATGGAGGCACCCCCGACTGCTAAATTACTCTCGGTTAAGTGGGCTGATTTATGCGCGCGTTTTACAGCGACAAACGAGGTGAGAGAACGTGCCTTAATGACCCGAGGAGCGGGGAAACAAAGGGATTCCTTGCTAGCTGCGCTTTACTGGTGTCCTTAATTGCCGGTATTAGTATCCCCCGGAACGCTGTCGCGAACGAGCGTAGCTGTCCGAGGCTCGCGGGGCTGTTTTACGGGACACTTAACTCCGCCACTTTCGACACCTAAGGGTGCTAAACATTTAAGAAATCGCTAGCTAGTTTCCGTTGCCGAAACCAGGCCCATTTTCGCTTCATAAACGGACCCCGGAATGTCGAGGGCAATGCCGCACGCCCAATTACCAATGTTTCATTAGGGCTTGGCAAGGTATTCTTGTGCACTCGGGTCAAGAGAAGCTGCAATAGTTAAGAGCGGCGTGAGACAGCTCGTAAACTATAGAGAGTAAATATAAGTGTTACGAGCGCGAGCAGCGTGGAATGAAGATAAGCGTCGTGACTGCGGTGCGCCGATATCGTGGAACTTTTGGGGGGCGAGCGCGCTGAGAAGCCGAAGAATCGGCCAGTCGGAGAGTGCTCTATACCGAAAGAATGCGCAGACCGCGCGCGGACGGTTTACCTCCGATCGTAAAATACGTATCGTTACAACCGTTCGCGCCGACCCTTGTAGCGGAATGGAGCTTGTCGTTTGTACGCTCGTTCCTGCAACGACAGGCTTGCGCTGCTACGCTCGTACCGTTGCCACGACGAATTCCCTCGCGTGCACCGCCGGCCGCTCCGAGAAATGGGGAAAACCTAGTTGCTCGCGGGGTTTCGACATTTCAGCTGGGAAGGCGATCGAATAAAGTCGAACTGTGTTTGGAGTAGCGGTGATACGCCGAGTGGTAAGTCTCGGCATGGCCGTTTTCAACAGCATCCCAATCAGGGAGTAGAATTCGTGTAGGAGAATGGTTGGGGTGTTTAGGTCGAGGGGTAACATATACGTGTATTACGTATACGGGTGGGCATTATCTTATCAGCTAATCGGCTGAGAATCCCGAGAGGGCAGAGGCTCCTTCTGCGAGAGCGCAACGAACTTACCGTTGCGATCGCATTAAAACGAGCGTGCCTCGCCGGGGTGAGATGTATGTACGACCCGGCGATCCTGCCGCCCCGGGCACCAGTGATCTACATCGGTAGTGATCTACCGATCTTGTGTATAACTCGCGCGCGAATCGTGATCGGCCTTTGGGCATCAGAAGTGCAATCGTCCGGAATGGCCGTGGTCGGTGCTCGTTCCAGGGCCAGGATATACCGTTTTCTTCGTGTACGAGTTCGTTCCTTGGTTCGTTGGGCCTATTCCGCGTGGATGGCAAGCCGAGATCCACGATTCATATTCCCACAGCATCGAGAGATGCCCTATCGTCCCGGGATGGGACCGCCGCTCTGCCGTCCCGAGCGCGCGCGCGAGCGCGCCATCGAGTCTTTTCCAGCGAAAAAACATAATTGCCCGAGCCCCCTTGCGAGCTCCCTTCCCCCCAGTTTTAAGAGGTCACCGTTCCTAAGATCGAGTGAGCAGCCCTCGAGATATACACACCAACTTATCGTGCATCGCCGGAGAAATCCACTTTCCCGATTCGTGCATGTCACTGAGAACGGCTCTACTCGCTTTCTGGAGAAATGGCGACGCGTGCTAGAAAATGGGCCTTCCTCTAGAAGATTCGAGAAGAGTCGAGCCTCGGTAAGCAGTGGTCTTTGCTGGGATCGAAGGGCTCCTTGAACTTGGGAAGACACGGTCCGGTAGGACGCTGCTGGCCCCGGGCGGACCGATGCGAAGAGTGATTTAACGATCCTATCGATCGATCGATCGTGACGTTCCTCGGCCGCAATGACGTTTAACAAATCGCCGAAGGAACTGGCGCCATCGGGGATCCAAGCGATACCGAAAAATGAGGCCCCTCAAGGGACAATTAGCCACGTCCGAACTTTTCCGTGGCGCAACCTTCTCGTGAAGGTGGTGGTGGCTGCAGCCTTCGTCCTCTCCTCCTCTCTCGCATCGCATCCTCCCGAGCCGTGGAAGCCCGGGAAGCCGAGGTGATGAGCGAGACCCGGGGGTAGAGAGCGAAAAGAGGATCGTCCGAGGATGGTAACAAATGACACTCATCAATATGGAATTAGCATGCGGACTCGTGGACAGCCCCGGCCCGATGTGGGAAGTGGACGGCGATGCGGCTCCTATCGACAGACAAATCAACGCACGTTTGTCCGAAACAAATGGCCGGGGATGCGCTCACGGCGCTTCGCTAACGAGTGCGCGTACATTAAAAATCGGCAGCCGATCGCTAGCGCGTTTTGCTCTACGACCCACTTTTCACAACTTTCGCTAATCCAGGATTAGACAAAAAGAGCGCGCCACTGTAAAATCAGGCATAATAGAAAGGCCCCTCTGCAAACAGGTCTGCGCATAAAATATCGATCCATCATTCGGAAGCTGGATTTTAAGGAAGCTTAGCCATAGGTGTTCAATGGGCAGGGCAACAAGGGTATCCAAGTCCAAGAGTAGAAATTACTTGTTTATCCTCGAATAGTCACATTCTCAAGCTGAGTCAGACTCTCCCCTTTGTGTCGGGCAACTATATGTCCACCCAAGAATTCCACGCGCCTCGAGCGAGAAAGAGAGAGAAAGAGTGAGATGCCAAACACCTGACTCTCCAAGTCGGGCCGAATTCAGGCGGCATCCTAAACAGGATTACCTCGCTAGATCGTCGCACTCCTTACACATTGTCGCACACAGGAGCGGCGGCGGCGGCTGAGAAAAAGATTGTTTATTACGTATTCTTTTCACGAGGCTGACATTAGGCCGTCCGGTACCAGCAATAACTCGCCCGGCGGACCACCGTGGCGCGATGCGAGAGGAATGGTACGAGGTGGTAATCCCTTCGGTCTGAATGCCTCCCCCCTCGTGCGGCGCGCGCACGCAAGATAATCAAATGTCGGTTTATTCTGGCTCGTGCCCACGCTCCGGCTGGCCCGGCACCATGTTGGGCTCCATTGCACCAGGAGCACCAGCACCACCAGCGGGCCCCGAGAGCGCTCCTCCGCGCCTCTCTCAACGGCACGCTGATTTAATGGACCGGTAAGGCGCGCGCAGCACGTGATACAGAAGCCCCCAAACTCGGCCGAGCCAATGTCGCCCGGAGCTTTCGCCACTCACGCGATCTTCATTCCCTCCCGCTCCCAACCCCTACCGCCCTCCTAGGGACAATATTCTGAGTGATACGTATACCCCCCGGCACTGATGAATATTCAGACGAACCGATCGCGGCTAATAGAAACGTCCAGTCCCTTCGCGGTATACCTTGGCCCCCCGCGCATTTGAATGCTAAGTGATTTTGAGGGCGGCGGCGCTGCATCCACGTGAACGAATCGCACCGTTAGCCGGGCCACCAATTAGGACGCATACCGCGGCTCCTCGCTCTGACTGATCGGTTATCATCAGTCAGCGAAGAGAGCAGTTTTCATATTTCCTCTGCGCGCGTGGGGCTGGTCGTCCTTTGGAGTTGGCCTCGCCGATACACGCCAGCGCCAACCTGATACGAGACAGCCACCTCGAGTATCCTCTCCACGGGCATTAGTAGGCCCGCGGTGCATGTAAATCGCACGTGTGTGCCGGTTCGAGCGCATGTCGGGCGTACGGGTTCACTGTTACGGAAGGTTCCGGGCTGGCCGGCTCTGCCCGCGAGGTGCAAAACAATTCATTACCGCGTGCCCCTTGACCCCGCAGCGCGAGCCGCTCATTATGCTGCACTTTGATGATCTCGAGCCCCGGTACCCCTCCGGTCGAGGCAACCCTCGTATTGTAAGTGACTGCGAAAGAATCCACCGAGCGATTGTGGGAACGTGTGTGTCCTCGTTGATTGATTGCACCCGATTGGGACTGACATGTCCAATCACGCGGTTCGCACAGTTTATTGTATTTCAGCGAGTGCACGGGGCTCCGTGAAATGCGGGAGCGGAATTGGTGGTGGTGGTGGAGGACTATTGAGTGGCGAGTTGGTTTAATTGCGTGAAATAAATGGGAGATATAGGTAGGGAAAGGAGCGGAGCGGAGGGCGATAGGAGGAGCAGATAGGACTCGGTGGTAGGACCGATTCCTCGAAACATAATGCGCCAAAGGAGGCGGGAGGTCGCCCGATCCTGCTGGTACTTGCCTATATACAACGAGCGCAATAACGGTACCGACTCTTAAACGCCACGTTATTCCGTCAAATGAAATCCTCGTGACCCCTTGGCTCCCGCATTCTTTATCCTTCGCCCGGACTTCTCCATCCTCCTCCACCTCCCACCCCCCTTGCTCGGCCGAACCCCCGTTCTCTGCCTTCGGGTACTTTCCACCTATATTTCTTTCCTCCTCACTTTCTTCACTCGTGTCTTATAACATTACAATTGCTAATTCAGCCGGAGTTGCGGTCGCCCTCGGCCGCAGTAAAGTTCGGACACGTCGTAAAAGCAAGGGCAACTTCTCCGTGGCTGCAACGAACGCGCTGACACGGATGCGCCCGGAGAACTTGTGTCGCAGCGAGGTCTGCTCCTCAAAAGTCGGCTGCCTATCTTGTCGGCTTGTTCTCGTCGCTCGTCCGCCCCGCTCGCTCTCCAATCGATCATCTCGTCGAACGACGGTCGATCGAGCGGCGAGCTCGCCTTTCCGCCAAATTGACTTTCACACTTGGACACATGTCCGATAATGGAGCGTCTTGTTTTACTGGTAGTAGTTTGATGTAGTGGGCTGTTGCTCGATTTTCCTCGAAGCGTGCTCTACATGTGCGCGAGCGCGGCTTTTCATGGGCCGACACGTTATATGACCGAGTGACGTGCCGGCGTTATTTCACGGCGTACAGAGGGGACCGCAGACTTTGGAAGTGTCCCGAATGGGACCTTAAAAGACGACGCGCTCTTCCTGGTGCGGCGATAGTGGGTCAAGTTAATATGCCGCATTGTGATTTTTAATATCGTCCCGCTGTCGGTCGTGCGCTCCCTCCGCCTTCTCGTCCCTTTTACCGCCTCCTCTTCTCCTCCGGCTCGCAGTCCTCCTCCTCCTCCTCCGCAAAAAAGGAACAGGAAGGGACTCGAGTACCGGTGGAACGACTCGTTTCACAGCGAGGACCGGCGCGCCGAAAAAAGCATTGTTCAGCTTACAATCGTCGCGCTTAATGCGCTCTTTCATTACCGTTGTAATAATCGGCGGCGGCTGCGGCGGCGGCGGTGGCGGAAAATGTCAGTGGATCCTGGAATGCGAAATCGAGGGAGAGCCATGCCCAGTCTCATTATTCATTTTATTGCAATAATCAGAAATGACGGTTCCATTATTTCTGACATTAAATCTGCAATAGTTGCTCTTGCCGAGGAAAACGTGCAGACCTTTCGTTCGGTAGTTGACTGTTGCTCTATCGAGTGTAGCCGCTGTAGCGCGCATACAGCGGCAATCTGGCAGCATCTTACCGCACAAGGGGAATTAACGAGAGCTCTCTCGGGGACTGTATATTGGTAATTTATCCGACTAGGTCGAGGCGGAGAGAGAGAACGTTCGATCGTGATCGACGAAACGATTCGTTGGCCAGATTTCTCGAGGGAGCGATCGGGGGCGGCAGGCCCGCCTAACTCCGAAGACACGTCTCTCCTCGACAGGTACTCACGGTGGAGAGGAAGCTTATTAGACGGTACAGTTGCATAACCGGGGGCGTTTAAGTGGACCTATCAAAGCCGACGACGGTTAACCCGGCAAGGCCCCATAGCGCCGTGGGGCCCGCTCGTGACCCAACCTGTCCGATCTACCATGAGCTTAGGCCTTCTCCACGAACCGTGCCATATTTCGCGCGCCCTCCCCCCTCGAGATTACCGATCGTCAGCCGCACTTCCTCACGCCCCGCGTCCCTCGGCCCCCTATCACACGATAGTGCAATTAAGATCGTGGTGGCTATCGATGGCCCCACGATCACGCCGCCACCGCGCAGACCTTATCGGAATATTAAGGAGCGCTCGCGAGCGCGCCCGCTACTACTTCCCGGTAGCACTGCCTCGGTGAATTCATCGTCGAGCCGGAGCCGCGGATTTTTACCCCGCGGCTGACATCGCTCGCCACACTCTCCTTATGGAAGTGTACGCGTGATTAGGGCGGCTTATCTCGCCGGCGGATCTCGCCGCTTTCTAGCATTCACACTGTTAATCCGTGTTCCTTGTTCGCGTCGGCGCCGCCGACACCCTGTGAAAACGGTAGCGCGGCAACGTGGGTGCAGCATTAGCGGCCCTGTCAGGTCAATGAATCATTAGAGGCACGGACAGGTCGCCAAGGCGCCTGTATCGACGACGTGAATAAATGCTCCGATCGCCATAATTCTCGGCGCGCTCTACCGCGAGAGCGAGCGGATAAGACCCGCGCGCTATATGTCGCCTCCCTCCAATCACCGGCACTCTAGTCCGCCGCCCTTGCAACGGGGCGCTCGATTCATGACTTTTCACTCGACTTGACATGCATGCTCTAAGTGGGACGTCCTGCCACAATGAGAGAGTGGGCACCATAAATCAGCTAACGGCGTCGCGATCCTGTTACGACGATGGCGCTTGCCGCTTTACGCAAAAACTTGCGAGTCCGCCATCTCCCACCCTTGCCGCACCAATGCCAACTGGTTTTCAGGCCCCTCTTTTTCCTCCTCCTTTACACTCCTCCCTTCTGTATTATCCTGCCACTTCCTCTCGCGCACACCCGTTTCCTGGTTACGCTCGATTCGTCGCGATCTCAACACCGAGCGAATTAACTCTCGATTAATCAGATCTCCTCGCCCCGTTACCCCTTCCACCTCGACTCTCCACCTTTCCACGTGCACACGAGCTATGAATCAATCGTCAAGAGGTAATGCCCCGTGAATTATCATCTCTGATTTATCGGCCGGAAACGTCCGTGGGCGGGGGCGATAGATCGAGAGCAGGATGACAATTAGCTCGACACCGCTCCTAGATCGTAGGTGTGAAGCCGATCGCGAAGCGGAATAGACTTCCAGGTGAATTTGTCAGCGGGCCCCGGCCGATCTGCTTGCTCGCCGATCGATCAACGCGCGCTCGATTGATGCATCGGGATCTCGAGGGGACAGGGGCGAAGCTGCGCCGAGCGGAATACTTGGGAGATACACGTATGTCTCGGCGGACATATCGAGGGAGTTAATGATAGGCTGTCCGGGGGGTACTAGTGCGGGCGCGGAAGTAGTGACGGTAAGTGTCTGGCCAGACAGCGGCGTCAAGGTAAATTGGCGCGCATGGGCGGACGCGCGCGCGCGTAATTGTCGGCATTAAAGGCGCGCTTGGGCGTCTCCGCCGCACGCGCACCGAGACCCGAGAGCGCGCGCCCGGGAGAGACGCATGCGGACGGACGCGTTCGCACCAGAGGCCAACACGGCGAGGTGGGCTCCGGACCAATGGTGAGCCGTTCCTTTCGTCCTACGGCGAGCGAACCCACCGCGAATCCACATGCCGAGAAGAGGGGAATCGCGCAGCGGCTCAACCGCTTCCCTGACAGCGCGCCGCCACTCGCGTATCGTCGCCCGCGCCGCCCCGCAGTCCCAAATTCTCACTATCCTGCGACGCGCATTTTTGGGACTCAAAACTTTTGCTTTCTAGCTTCTGGTTTCACAGTTTGTCGCAGACTCTGTGTTTGTAGGCATTCATGAAGACATCCGGCAGGTCACGCATAAGTAGCGCGTACCAGCGAACATGTTAATTGGCGAGGGCGTGTTAATTGATTATCGTCATCGACGACTGCCGTAAGCAGACGGCAATCAGGCGGATCGAGTAGGCTCGCTCCAGGATATAACGCAGCTGGTTGCGGCGTGCTCGGTAAAAATGAGAGCGCTATCGAAAAGCTCTATCAGGTCGTGCTGTATTCGCGGCACGCAAACTCGCTGGGTAACAGGTGTTGCGATAGAGGGGCCTCGGCGACACGCGTGCCAGCATGCATACAAAGCGAGCGGGAGATCGCGCGCGCGCGCGCGCGCCGGGTAGATGTAAACAGCGGCCGAAGCGAGGAAATTGAAGAACTTTTCCAATCGGCACTGCCGCGCCGCGCGCTCGCCTTTTATCGTGCGATCGTATGCCGCAATTGATAAATTCCAAGGGGGTCAGTGGAGCCGAGGACTCCGACCGCGAGGCATAATCTCTAATATCAGTGGCAGTGCGAGCAGCACAAAAATCCTGGCAATAAAATAGCCCCGCGTCCTATCGACCGGCAATAAATCCTCAACAAGCACGAGCATAGTCTGCTCCCTCTCTCTCTCTCTCTCTCTCTCTTTCTCTGTCTCTCTCTGTGCCGGCGCATTTACAGTCACACGAGGCGATCGTTATTCGATCGGCAATTAGCAGCCGCGCGTTGATCGATGACTGTAACCCTGAGAATTCTCATTACCTCGATTCTTCTCACGTTCGCCACGGCGTTGGTCGCGAGAGAGTAATTAATCACATTACAATGGTCTCCGCGAGAGCAGAGCTCGTCCGCCGTGGGCTGCGAAAGAATGCGTTTCTTCGATCGAACCGTCCGAGAATCACACGTTGCCCCTCGAGCCGAAGGTGCATCGTTCTTGAGCCACAATTACTTCCTACATGAAAAGCACGTGTCCCGGCGAAAGGTATGGACCAGATATTCCCCCGAGATATTCGGTGCTATCGTTATATGATCGATCTCGGTGATTGCACGTTGTCGAAAATAGTACGTTGCTCGCAGTACTGGCAGCAGCAACTCTTCCGGCAGTAACAGCTGGTTCCTGCGGGATAAAGGGACGGCGAGAGAGTGGCTCGCAGGTGCAAAATCCTTCGCAGTGGCATTGCACCCAAGGTCAAACAAGGCGCACCACGAAGGAGCCTCTGGCTTCCTCGCTACCCCGCTCGCGATCGCCGGAGATATCATCGAAGATTAGAGGAGCATTGTCTTAATTGCTGGCCAGGAAGCTGCACCGGGTGCAGAGGTGGCGCGTGAGGTAGAGGGATGGGGGCGGCGGGATGGAAGAGAATGAGGGGGGGGGACGAGAGGGGGAGAAGCGGAGACTCGGGACGGATAGATCGAACGGAGTCCGTGGCGATTCGATCGATGACAAGATCAGGCACGAACAATCACCGTGACTCGCTTTAATTACCGATGGCGGGGGCCATCGGCTCTCCCATAGAGAGTCCGAGAGGTGATCGGCTGCCGGAGGCCGGGCTCCCGGCTGGACCACCGGGCGCACAGTATGCCAGCTATGCCTCTCCAACTATGCGATGTGTACGGGCGATGATGCCGCCTCGTTAAGAAACGAAATGCCGCTCGTACCCCGGCGACACGATCGCTCGATCGGCACGATAATTAAAATCGGATTCTTCGATTCCGCTCGCCGGACCCCAGCCGTACACCAAACGCTCTTCGCCCTCCGTCCGGCTTACGTAATGCCGGCCGGACGGTATGGTATTACGGTGTCACGGCTACACGGGTACACGGCTTGCTTCCATTCCCACTCAAAGTCCTTCTCCAATGATATTGTAGCAGCGATGTTCCGGTGTCGTGACACTCCTAACCGATGTCCGCTTGCTGCCCAAGTCGTTAGAAACCTGGTTATGTGCTTATCCAGACGGCGGGCACACGGGACATTCTTCCCTCGGATTTTCGTAATGTCGAGCCGCTGCGCGCTCCTACGAACGCGTTAATTAATTCGGAATCGGTCACCACGGTATCCGGTGGGATCGGCTTCCAGAATGTAAATGGTGAACTCTCTCGGATTAGAGGAGCGTATTCCGGCCTCCTCCGGCCTACTCCGGCGGAGAGCGCGGCTCGAGTGGAATTTTGGGAGGATGTCACGTGAAGTCCAGAATGCCTGGAATGCACGGGAAATGGATGGCGCGGTGCGACACTTGTTCGTACCATGTGCTGCACGCGGTCTTCGTAATGAAGGGCGTGAAAGCAACACTTTCCAGGTTGCCCGCCACGCAACTCCCCGCTTTTCGGGTTTCTGTATTCTTCGAGAGGCTTTAGCCTGCGCGTCGCGCCAGGATATCTTTGGATCTGTCGCGGAAAGGGTTTCCGGCCACGCACTCCGGGAGTGAAACGCAGGAAAAAGGAGGGCGAGGGAGGAGAAAGGGGGCCGTGGTGTTCGCGACGAATCCCAAACGGAGGTGTGACCGTCCAACGGCGATTTCCTGTCGTTATTATGCGAACCAGTCATCAGCTGGGAATCAGCAAACTCGAGTGATTCGCCGCGCATCATTATTCGAGGTGTGGCACACCGTCGAACCCTCTCATGCGCTGGGTGGTCCCCGGGTCACAAGTCCCCCCCGCCTCCCAGCACACACTTTGCCGGCGACGATTGTCCTGCGCGGATTCAGCGTCCTCTCGCTCGAGCTGAGAAACCAACGAAATCGTGAATAATTGTGCGCCGTGTCTCGAATGATGAGGAACGACGCCGCGCTGCGCCGCGTCGGCCCCCGTGCCAGGAACGAATCCTTTCAGGGAATCGCTCCCTCGGGGCCCATATGGCCCCGATGAAAGATTTACTTCCTGCCTGCCTTGAGGAACTCCCGCCCTCTCCACTCACCCTCTCCACCGAGCAATTGCCAGCGCACTATACTCCTTAGCGTAATCACAGCCTTCTCTCACCTCCCACTCAACCACTCTCTTAGCAGAAGGTGCGCGCATACGCGTCCACTCTAAGTGGTGAATTATAGATTTTAACCTCCACCACGAAATTAGCCCGACACCTAGGCCGAGAGCTTCCGAAAAAGCCCGGCGGCTACCATCTGACGCGCTACGAGAGGACTAAAAAAGCGTTACTGATACGGGAAACTGGCCAGGCTCGGAAAGGGTGTGTCAGGCTCTACCTGTCGCCATAAGGGACCAACAGACGAGAAAGAACCGCGTCATGTAATTTCCACCGGCGAACCCGGCGATTCTCGGGGATCAATCAGCGTCGAAATTAATTAGGTCTCTCCGCTCATAAGTAGACCTCCGCTTCAAATGATATATATACGCGGGAATCTATTACGAACATGGTCTACACGTGTTACTCTCTCATCTGCCTCTCTCCCTTTCGAGAGCCGCTAGTTCGGCCTGTCCCTAGAACAGAGTTCCCACAATACATCTCGGAGTGAAAAAAATTTGTCACCGCGCGATCGGGGCAAAAAGCGCTCGGCACCTTGAATGCCGGTGGGGAGAATGAATAGTTTAAATCGAAAGGAACGAGGCGGTAAAGAGGAGACGGTGGTAAAGATGGGGCCCTGGGAGATGGTAGGTTGATAGTAGATTCTGGCGAGCGGTATTAAATATAAATAAGGGAGAATAGGTTTAACGTAGCTTGTTTCGCGTTAAAGATCGTGGCGAGCTGATGCCACGATAATCTCCAGCAGCCCTTTGCTCCTCCCGGGCTGCTGGGCGCTGCTGCTGCTGCTGATGGAGCATACGATACGATCACAGTCCGAGGCCCAGGACGATTGTTAAAGGGCCATTAAAGGACGGCTTACTCCTCACCAATTTCGCCTCGCAAATAAATTCGGGCCTTCGATAGGGCTTTGCGAGATAGTGCTGACTTAAGACTCGCCCTGATCGCAGCATCTCTTTACCTCCGGGATAAACACTTAGACGCTCGCTGGCGATCGTAGAGGAGATCTGCGGAGGTGGACTTCGTCCTCGAGTGCCGATGCAGCAGGTGGAATATGCGTTCTTTAACGCGCGACCAACATATGGCGCGTTAAAGAACGAAGAAAATGTGCGCGGGTAGCAGGTTGCCGCTGCCAGTTTACGCCGTCGAGATTGTTTTGTTCGGCTGGTTAAAGAGCGATCGCCGCCTAATGAGCCGTTTCCACATGGGATATTGGATGCTGACCGAACCTTTCCTTTGATGTTACGTCTGTCGGGCCGAACGGTCTGCGCGCGCACTCTAGCTCCTCCGAGCAGGACAAACTTTGCCATCGAGATACTCGTGTCGACAGGAGTGTGATTGAAAAGCGAATCATTCGAGGAGCAGGAGCAACCGATTATGAGTAATGAAGAAGCAACGAGATGTGAGGACACCTGGTGCAAAAGCGGCCCGGCGATCAGCGCTCCCCGACACAATGGGACACGTTCCACCGTGGCGTAAAGGGTTGTAAGAAGATGAGAGTCTTCCGGGAAGCGATGAAAGAAGCCCGCGCGGTACTCGACGCTCAGGTGTGCCCAGCATCCTGCGCCAGGGAGTCTCTAGTCTCATTTTTTCTGTTGCACCATTTGAGAGTTGGCGGGCCGAGGAAATCGGCCTAGTAAAGATATCATTTTCGTAGGAAGAGAGAGATTGGACATTGGAGATCATGGTCTCCTAAATCATCATCAATGGGCTCAATGTTCCTGGTGGAGTAAGTTGGCCAGTGAATGCGATACAGTGTGACTGAAAAGGTCCACGGCGGAGTCTGTGAAAGAGTCCGAATTCCAGAGTCGTCGACCTGCGGGAGTCTTGCGAGTAAGAAGAAGGGAATTTTCGTGAAGGAAGGAAGGACGGCCTCGACCCCCTTCCCTTTGTCCTGAAAAAGCTCGTGGCTCTGAGGTCTCATTCTTCGATTCACGGGCGAGGCTACGACGTTACGACCTTTTGTCGCCGCTCGGCTTCATTCTCTCCGCGTCGTTCTCCCTCTCGGCCACCCTCGCTCCCTCTCGCGCTCTCGCAACTTGCTATACTCTCGCTTTTCTTTTGCAAGTCTCGCTTTGCACGCTATATTCTGAGGTATATACAGTGCCGCGGAATAATGGAACCTTTTACCCGGCTGTATATACGCACCGGCGCACCTGTTCGATCGGCCCGCTCGCCATAAAAGCCCAGGGGCCAAGGTAGCTTTTGCTTCCACACTTTCTTACTCTCCACGCCACTCCACGGCCGCCTCCCTCGCTAGGTCTGCGCGTCTGTATGCGCGCGTCCTCCACACAATCACCGCTACCAAGGGCTCGGTGCTTGAAAATAGCGAGCACCTGTCCGCCCGAGCGAGATCTTTCCTGCTGAATGGCCCGCCATCCGGTAGGTATTCCAGTGATCCTGATACCCCAGGAATTCCGCCGGCCTCTCGCCACCAGACTTCCAAGCTCACTTCCGCCCGATTAACTCACTCAAGACGATCGCCGGCCCGCATTCTCCGACAGATAAATTCGAGCGGTATTCTCCGCCGCAATAATTCATAAGTGACCGAGCGGCGGCCGGTCGGTTATATCAGCAAAGCAACATTGTTTCTCTATAGCGATTTCCGCCGGAGCGGCTAGTTCTTTTAACATGAGCGTAACGCGACAAAGTACGATCGATCGATAGACGAACATTCGGGGCACGCTCTTCCGGGCTAATGCCCGTTTAACGAGAGAACGAATCCAAATATTTAGCGGCGGGGAGCGGCAAGTGAGGGGAGCGAATTAGATCGTTTCACGATTTGTGACAGCCAGATGGCCGAGTGAGCGGCGGCACAGAGCGCACGATCGCAGCGGCCGCTCTGCCGATTCAATTGGCGGAGTAAGTAAGTGTACGTGTCAGAAGGCGCGTGGGGCCCTCTCGCTTGGAAACGGGATGCAGGTAGCCCATTGCGCGGCCAATGAATTGAGTGCGCCGCGTTTCGAACACGCGTTTACTCGCCATATGTTGTTTGCCCCGCTAAAACGACCATTGTGTCGCGCCGCGCACTGCAGACGTGTGAATAAGCCTGTCGGAAAGAGAGGGCCCTCTGATATGCCGTGAACGCGAGCTTCTCTCCTGGCGCATTGTGTTGTTCGAAAAACAGTCATTGGCCAGATGACTACAAGGGATTTAACGATAATGCTTCCAGTCGAATTCATTAAAGAGAACTTGCAATATATAAGTTGGTCAACTTGAAAATAGTGAACTGCTTGAATGTTTGATTAAGTCTTAGGTTCTATAGCGCAGTGGAATTGGAATGATGGGGAAGATTGGTTGGTAGGTGTCAAGGTGTATTCGAGTCAAGAAGAATCATGTAAATTTAAAACTCCAAGTAATTTATTTCGTATAAAATATCTCTATATATAGGTGATATCTGTATCTCATAGTAGTTTACTTTCTTTACAAAACTAGAAAGAGTGGTACTCGCCCTGAGCGCCGCGCTGTCCTAAGCACAGTGGTGGAACAGGCGAACGGCTGGCTCAACATAATCTATATCCTTTTTTCGAGTGTGACTTCTCCGCGGAGAACACCAAAAGACTGGTCGGAGAAATCCCCTCGCGGCGAGTCTCTCGTTTCCTCCTCGCATTATTTACTTTATACAATGACTAGTTTCATCGAGTAACTTACAGTGATTTACAAAAACGCAAAAGTACAAAACGAAAAGGCAAAAATCGGGGAAAGTAAAATAGTGAACACACTCGCCCTCTCTCGTACTCGCATCTACACACACATGAGATATTCGCGTACTTTTGTCGGTCGAACGGCTGCGCGCTCGGCAGTCCAATTGGCGCGCCAACTGTAAAGGAGGAGCATCGAGTGCTTTGTCGTCTCCACGCTGCGTCCACGCGAGAGTCGGGCGAATTCTTTTTTAATACTTTCCTTTCGTGCGTGCCCCCCACTTACGAGCTAACTGCTAAACGCTAGAGATATTTACAAGATCGTACGAGTCACATGCGTACGTACACGTGGCACAATGTCGAATGGCACTTTGGTGCACGGCGCGCACGCTTTCCCGAGAGTAGGTACAACACGGCGCAAACAAGTCAAAGAAACGAGAGAGAGAGAGAGAGAGAGAGATGGAAAGAGAGCAATATGAAAATGGCACGGCAGCTTCACGGGACCGCGTCTAGCGGTGACTTTGACTCAAATGTTCCGCGCGTGTCCCTGAGAACGAAGCGACAGGACTCCATGGAACCCTTAAGTACAAGGAACACGCGAATTACCATTCTCGCCCCCTAATCTTCACACACTCACACGCACCGGTATTTACAGCGAAGGGACCAAGGGGGGCACGCGGCGAATCTTACGGGAATGCACAACCATCGATTTCAACAACCCCAGCAACCCTTCGAGGCAGGAAGTCCAGCCTCTCGGCAAGAAAGCACACCGATTTCCCTCGAGAGCGCGGCAAGCGAATCTCAATGGAAACCTATCGACTCGAATCCTGTTCGCCGAGAAGCTGGACCCCGGCGGGACTTTGTCCTGGTCTATGTTACAGTATCGTTTGTACTCCGAGCGATAAGGCACTTCTTTTTTCGTAAACCGGAACGAGAAGCAAGGAACGTGCGGAGGAAGAGCCGATATCCCGAACGAGCACAATCGCGGGGCGCACGGTGAGAGAGACTCTTCTTCCTTGGGATGGAGAGTTTACTTGTGCAGGCTTAGCAGGCGTATCCCATTGGCACGGGCACGCCGGGGCAGCCGCCTTCCTGGTGTTTCGTCAGGAGGGACATCCTGCTGAAGGTCTTGCTGCAGGAGGAGCACGAGTACTTCTTCACGTCACTGTGCGTCTGCAGATGCGCCCGGAGGTTACTCCTATCGGCGAAGGCACGATTGCAGTGCTGACAGCTGAAGGGCTTCTCGCCGGTGTGCGTTCGGATGTGTCCCTGGAGGAGCCACGGCCTGGAGAAAGCCTTGCCGCAGAGATGGCACTTGCACGGGAGCGTGTGTGTCCTGATGTGCATCTTGAGGGCGCCCAAGCTCACGTACACCTTTTCGCAGTACTTGCAGGAGAACGACTTCTTGGTTTGACCCTCGGCGGCCGCGCAGTGGAACTGCTGGTGCTTCGAGAGGCCGGAATACGTAGAGTACGATTTACCGCAGTCGGGGCATTGGTACCTCGGCGACGTCGAAGACGCTGAGGACGTGGACGAGAGGGAGGCGCTCGAGCCGTTCGAAACCACGCTTTTCTCGATCTTCGGATTCACAATCGTAGGCCCTGCGGACGTACTTCCCGCGGATGATCTTCCACTGTCACTCCCAGGGGAGGAAAGGTCTTCCGGTGTTACTGGTGGCGGCGACCTCAGGGAACCCGAGCCCAAAGAACTCGTTGGCGAGAGGCCGCAATGGTCCGGACTGGCCCAATGAGCGTAGCTCCTTGCGATCGGTCGTTGGATTGTTGGGCAAGTGAGAGCACCATGAGGTGGCGGCGAGACCGAAGTGTGGTGCTCGGGCGAGGAATGTGGGTACGCCGGGATCGGATAGGACGGATAGAGTTCTGCACCGGGATGGTGATATCTGTGATATGCTGCTGGGTATGGAAGGTAGTGTGGCGGGTAGAGTGGAGCGGTTCTGGCCCACGCAGGGGTTGCGTAGTGGGCGAGTGGTTCCACTGGAGTATTGAGATTCAATGGTTCCAAGGGGGCCTTGCTTGCCATGAAGTGCAAGGGCGCCGAGGTTGCTGTCACCGCGGCGGTAGAGACACTCGATGAGGAACTCTCGTGTTGGATCACTTCGACACGCGCCTTCTTCGCAACTGGGTGGATCGGCGCGATGCCTGCGGGTGGCGTAATCGCCTTTGTGGGGTAGTGATGATGCATCTGATGAACAGGGTGGACGTGGTGGACCGCCGATGGCGAGGACGGCCTGGTCGCCAACGGAGGCGAGGACGAGACTTTGATAACTGGAGATGGCGATCTCGAGAGTCGGGTGCGCTGTTCTTGCTGTTGTTGGCGCTCGGCGGTTCTGCTGAGATCTTCTGGTTTTGTACTGAGGTTCTCTGGCTCTGGGATATCGTCCATCACGACATCGATTATCTCTTCTGTAAAAGAAATGGGGAAATCGAATTTAATAAATTGCTCGGTAGATTTGACTTTGAGGAAATCGTGAAAAAAGGAAGAGAGGTTTCGACTTTGGGAAAGAGTGTTGCAAGTTCCGATCCTTACCTTTAATGACTTCAGGAACTTCTTCGGATGGCATGACAGGCACTGGTCGCTTTTTGAGCGGACAGTGGCTGTAGCTGTTGTTCTTCTTGACGAAGCTGCGGGGCATCTCCTCGACCAGCATTTTCGTCGGTTTTGCGAGTTACTTCACTTAATGAAGACTGAGACTCGGCTCTTCGCAAGCTTGGCACGCTGCGAAGGCACTACCGCGGTAATAATCCAATTGTTGCGGTTAAAGAATCAGTCCGTTACTCTCCGGTCGCACTGATCACTGGTTTCTTCAGCGAGATTGGTGAAACTGCCAATAGTAATCCAGGGTACAGCCGGGTAATGTCACTGCACTTGTGCACACATGTATCGAAATGTCCGAAACAGTCTCTCTGTGACGACTGTGCAACGAGCACTATGTTCGAGTATGCACACTGTCTGCGAGAGAGATCGACACCCTCGTAAAAACGATGTTCACGGTACGCTTGTCGGGACCGAACTGAGTTCGAGTGTTCTCGGTGTCAGAACGGCAAAGGCGGAGAGGCGCGTGAACGCGGTGAGGATGGAGAAGGAACTGTCTGGGATCTCGCGTTGGAATCGGTTCGGCTGCAAGCCGGTTTCTGGCTAGCAGGGGGGTGCATCAGGTTCTTATATAAGCGGTAGCCCCACTAGCCAGGTGCAGGTGGCCCGCACGTGCTCCCCGACCAATCCCAGGCTACGGGCCCCGCGCTACCCACCAATAGAGGCAGCGCGGTCGCGGGCCGTCGGCCAATCAGGAGGCAGGCATCTGTTCCGCGTGCTGGCGCGTTCCCCTCCGCTTCTGCTTCGTCGACGGGAGGTGCAGGATGTTCATGAGTGCAACGCGATTGTCCTGCTGCGCTCCTCTTTGCACCTCGCTCTCCCTCTCTCTCCTACTCTCGCTGTCTCCTGGGCCCCCCTTAGCTCCCCCCTTACTCCCTTTTCGCCGGTGCCCCTGCTTTCGCGGTCCCTTTCTTTTTCTCTCTCGCGCCAGGCATTGCTACTCTCTGTACTCTGTCGTTCCGTGCGTTTGTTCGTGCGGAGCAGATGCTGGGCCCCTCTGCGCGCTCTGCCCCTGGAACCTTCCCCTCCCCCAGCCAAAACGGGCCCCAACGACCCACCAAGCCGTCACCTCGACGTGCTGCTGTCGTCAGTGTACATGCACTACCGGCGCACCTTCGAACCTTCCCAATATGTGTGTGTGGGGTTCAGCCACCCCTCCGGTGCCCCATCCGTTCGCATTTTTCCATTCAAATTTCCGTTCATCTTACCTGAGCGTTTTTACTCTCTTTCTCTAGCACATCGGCGCTCTCCCTCCCTCCGAGGCAGATCGTCGCGAGCATGTGTGCGTTCGAGTGTCACATTGACTGCCGTTCTGCCGTACTTTTTTGTGTGTCAGCCTGGTGCGCCGCGCTGCCTTTTCACGTACGCATCAACGCACGTGCAGCCGTGTAAGGCGGTGTGCGTGTATGGGTGCGCGCCAGTGAGCACTGCAATCCGCCTTGTTCCCCTTCTGAAACTCACCCCTCTTCCCTTTCCCGGCACTCCACGCTGCCAGTTTCGAACGTAACGGTCGTGTCGCGTGCCACAGCATCGCCCACGCGTGCTCGAACCCACACAAGCACGTGCCCCCTGCGCCTGCACGGGCGGACGCTGCTGTGTGCACGATGGACCCCCCATTCGCGCGCGATATCCACCAGCGCAGCCTGCCATTTTTGCGCGGGCCACGATGAGCGCTGCTGCACCCTTAATGACCTCAGCACGTGCCTCCTGTCAGAGAGCTCGAGGATAAGCGACGATTACTCTGACTTTCTGTCGATGCCACGACCAGTGCCATTCTTCATGATTACTTCAGTATGTGTAACAGGCACAAGTACCATTTCATCGAGGGGCGACGGGGGGGGCTGGGAAAATCTCATTCATACACGCCGTAATTCCCAACTAGTTGTACAAATACCCCGAATTTAAGCAGGTAGCTCTTCGGCCAAGCAATTACGGTTGGAGATTCCATATTGTTTTGGAGCATTCTCCTCGTAATTAAATGCACCCTAAGCCATTAAATTCCAAGCCACGAAGCAACGTTAATGGGGAATACCTGGTCGGGGGGTACGCGCTCGACCATCGCTCTCCCCTCAAATTTATGGTGATAGTCCGAGCGGCCAAATGCTGTTCCAATTTCTCTCGGACTTTACATTTGATAAGCTCGAGGCACCTTGACGTCTCTCGGACAGGCGGTTCAAGGGCGCAGGAGGGCGCTAAGGATATTTGTCAAATTAATTCAGTGCGACGGATGGTCAGCCGGCGAAGGAGCGCCGCTCGGAAATCGCTGATTTACAAGCGAGACAAAGGAGCGCGGGCATTCCATTCGATTGATTTTCCATTTCGTTTGCCAGCGTGTGTCACCGGCGTTAAATCAGACTATCAAGGCGCAACGGGATCATTTGAATCGGCCGATCGAGAAGCGATAACCCAGGCTCGAGACCGGTATGGCATAAGAAGAAAGCGAGAGCGAAAAGATTTTTGACGAAGGACCCCTTGTACTTGTCGTCGTAAACAGCTCGTGGCTCGCGCAACACTTTATTCTTCGGACTAGTTTCCCGTGCGTGTGCGCGCTCGCGAGCGCGCCAGTCCGACATCATTTCTTCGGATTATTTCGTAATAAAGAGAAACACTGGTAGCTGCGGGGGAGGGAGCGGATCTCGGGCTGCGCCCGCAACCAGAATTTTGCGATACAATCTCTGAAACACGATATTCCTCGCAGAGCCACTATTAACTCTGTCTTCCTCCTGGCGATTCGCGATAGCCGCCGCCCATTAACAAGTAATAATATATTGACATCATACAGATAGCATCGGCGCCTCGAAACGGCCTATCAAAGTAAAGGAGCACCGTACATATTACAATACCAGAATCTTTCTTATACAATCGCACACGTTACATAATTTGTAACGAGTCATAGGATATAATATCGTTCGGCCGAGGCTTCCGAAGGCGAAGCCTCCCCGGAGCAACGATTCCCGGAGAAAGGTAACGAGAAGCCGAATCATTCTCTGTTTCTGCAGTCCGCTCTTGTCTCAAGCGGAGAACCACTTTGCTCCATTTTCTCGCGTCTCGGCTGCTCCCTCGCCGGGCAGCCTCGGCTTATCTCATCGACACCCACGAACCGGAGTATGTACAAGCGGGCGCGCGTACACGCAAAGTGTGTACGCGATAGAAGGGACACGCCCGACAAGCGCGGCAATCAAAGGGTGCATTTGATCGAGCCGTGCCGAATGAGCGGGCCCCGATAAACGGACAATCTTCCGGCAGCTTTAGCATGCGCCGCTGATACAACGGACTCGGCTCTCTCTCTCACCCAGCTGACTCAGAGTTCGCTTATAGAAACATCCGACAATTGAAATCGCGCGGTCGCCGCCGCCGCCGCGACCGCGCCGCTAAAACAAGCGGCGGGAGCGAGGGACAGATACGATGACGGTATGTCGGGCGGACAAGCGGCAGGTTGTACGAACGCCAGTACGCCGACTTCTGACAAGTGAACTGTGGCAATGGACGTCTACGCGCCGGGGTACGCGGCTATCTCGGCGAGGCCGAGCGAAATCGCAGGCTTCCTTTTCTTCCGCCGCGCCGCGCGCACTCCACTCTCGCCGCTTATCTCATCGACACCCACAAGTGTCCGGGGCTCGCGAGGGGAAGAGAGCGGCGTGGCGCGGCAGACAAGAGGGACGATCAAAGGGACGACAAACAAGAGAGCGAGCGCTGCTGCTCGTCCAGCCTGAGCCGACACGTTGATCGTTGAGTCAGCGCGGCGCACGAGTCATGCGACCATCATTCAAAAACAATTTGCACTTTACTCTAAGCAGGCTCGTACGACCTCTTGACGCACGAGTAATCAGCTTGGAGAGCGGCGATCTCTCAACGAGTCTCCGGGATGTTCGGGGAAGATAAGCTCGCCGAAGGGAGAAGGGTAGGTTGAATGAAAGCGAGCGCTTGGAATTCCCCGAAATAAACTCGAGACTCGATCGAGCCCCGGCGGGTATACCTGCCGGCAATGGGTGCCCCACATTTTATTAAAGCCGCAATCCCATTTTGCTCCTTTTAAGCATATGCGCGCGGCCGCCGTGCACTTCTTTCTCTTTCTTTCGGGCCCGCGTCTGTGTACGGAAGGGTGCATCGATCACAAGCGGCGGCGGCGACCGAGAGAGAGACGAGTAATCGGCGCCGAGTCGATAGCGGCCCCGAGTCTTCGGTTACACGCACGCACACGCGCGATTCTAGTCTTTGTGTTTTCGCGTCGCGAACCCGCCGAGGGGATGAATCGTGCACCGGTCGTCCTGGCAAATGATCTACCTGCGCGGATAAAAGTGCGTGTCTCTAAAAAGGTAGGCAATATATACCGGCGGCTATCTGTCTCTCCCCGCACGCAACCCTTCATCGCAAGCGAGCCGAGCCGAGGCGAGAGACGGAAAAGAAGCACGTACGAGCGAGGACCTGCACCTCATCCGGTTAATCCGGTAGCTACCGGTGGTTCCGGTATGCCATTCCGCTTCTTTCCTTCTTACCCCCGGGAGGAACGACAACATCCACGGGACGAGGAGCCTCCCCGCGCACGGTGCGCGCGCTTTTAAATTATATAAAATACTAGGCGACTTGCCTCGGCTTTCTTTGCCGTTACGCGCTCTCTCCTCCTCCTGCTCGGCGCGTATATACGTGCGAACCGGGGGGGACGACGCGCCCGAGGGAAACTCTCGAGAGGCCCGAGTTCCTGTATTTCGAGTATTCGCGCAGGTTGTACCAAAAATGTATTTTTTCGGGGCACTCGTTTTCGGAGCAGGTCCCACAGGATCCTTGCGGACTGGGAATCGAGGCGGTTCTTGCCTCGCCGGCTTGCACCCGAGCGTACTCATATAGGTAAAATAACGGTGCCGGCTTAAGCATCCCTCTCAACTTGCGCGCCACATGTACGGACCCCAAAGACAATGGAGGGCCGGTGAGCCGGGGCGGCAAAAAGTCGGGTGGAAAATTGGTAAATACCCAGATAATAAATCCGTCAGGCGAGTATATGACCAGCGAGTGCGGGCCGGTGGTGCGCCCGTGCGATTTCGACAAATTCCCCGGGCGATCCCCAGAAAGTAGTAAATTACACGGTGAGGCGCAGGCAACGAAAGGTGTGACTCTTCGACCCCTAGAGGCAACCAGGGCCAATACAGCGAATACACTACGACACACACGTTACGTTCCAGGCTCGAAACTCTTGAGCAAGAAAGCCCCGCGTATATCTATATATGTGTTCAACCCGTTTCTGATTTGGGCCGGCCGAATAAATCTGTATAATTATTACGAGAGGTAGCGTGTACCGGGTGGCCGAGCCGCCGCTCACCGAAAGTAGCCCCATCGGAAGGAAGCTGGTTTATTTTTTTGTCCCGCCGCCGAGGAACGAGGGGCGCCCCACGGCCTCACCTTTGAAACACCTGGCTATTACCGCTGGATGTTTTATACATATAGTATGTGTGCCACCATATGCGACTGGCCCCACCGAGACTAGCTCGGCCGCGGACCCATTTTCGGGGCCTCGGCGATCCCTAGACATGTGCAAGGTATATAGCCCCCCGACTCGAGGGGAGGAAAGGATCCGCTTCCCTTTTCTCTCTGTCTCTCGTGTGTCCGCAAGAACTGGTCGCTGCCGCCGCCGCCTCTCTCTCTCCCTCGCTCTCTTTCTCCCTCTTGGCGGAAGCCTGGATTTTCCAGCGGCCATTCTCGAACCCTGACTCGTTCTACGAATTTACCTTGGCAAAAGGTAGAGACAGAGAGACGGAGAGACTCTCTGCCTGTATGGACCCACTCAATTTCGCACCTAGCCTCATGAATTTGTTTGCAAGCCCGGCCGCCGCCAGACACTTTGCAGTCTCGCCCTAGTCTATCGGCGGCGTTCCACTGCATACATAAGTCTGTCGTGTGATTCAATGCCTCGTTATCTCAATCTAAACTGACTGTTGGTAGTTTTACAAGCGCATCAATATTGACTTTGCCCGCCGGCATTGGCGACCGTGTTTGGCGACGGAGTTACAGGCAGATCTCATTCTGAGTCAGAGGCGATCGCACTGAATCGGCCGGGGGATGACCTTTGCCGCTGGTTACTCACAATTTGCGATAAACAATGCACCGCGATTCATACTCGGGAATAGAATAGTTCGGAATCGCACGTGCGGTCATTGATAAGCGGCAGCTTTCGATCGCTCGCCGTTCGATATACCTGCGCCGTTGCAGGTATACGACTCGGCTCATACGAGCCCTCATACCGTCCGGGGATTTCCAGACGGTTACATTTCTACCTACCTCGTGGCTGCGAAGTGAGTGTCGGAGCCTAGCACTGTGTTTCATCGGCCAGGTTTTGATTTGGCCTCAAAGTATTTGAGTCACGTGTTTGGGTGCTGAGTCGAGTATTACTCGAGCAGTGCAGGATGGTTTTATCGTGGCAAAGGTTGACGTGTTTGTCACCTTACCCTTGAAACATTCGGACAAGTTACTGGGCCCGACTTATCTCCCATGACGCGTTATGGATTTGTTATTCTTCTAACGCTTATCTGCATACCGTTATACCTGGCGTAGCCTCTGGGATGCGTCATTCTCCCTTCTCCTGTTTACCAGCGAAATTTCGAAGTTTTCCACCGATGACCACGTCTGTTATTCCTCGGGGTCGAGATATCGGCCGATACGCCAAACAAATCGGGACTTACTCACGTGTTTGCCGGTAATAATGCTCCTCATGTTTTCATAATATTAGGATTCAATAGTATATACATAATATCAGAAAAGGATCTCGGACTCCTGTCAATTCCGGCCAAGCCAACTCGAACTTTACGCCGTTCACTTTCTGCCCGCTGCTCACGTAGCGCCGCGCGCCTCTCAGTTTTGTTTTCCTCAGGTTGTTTACAAGGTTATTAACAACTGAGATAATCAGGTTGCAAACAGAGTACCTGAGTTCCAAGCCGGCGGCCAGTGATGCCTCTCAGGGAACCTCTGGAATCCCCGCAGGTCCATTGTCCCGCATTGCGTACCTGGCCCATGAATCCTTTTGTCCCGTGCGCCTCGGACCAACTGTTTCGAGAGCTCTTCCAGCGCTTATACTTTTTTTCCTCTCTTTTCCCGAACCATTTTCTTTCCAATCCAAAAGTCTCGTGACAATCTTACCATGTGCACATTGCTTTCTCTGATAAATGATGTCTCGACGAATCCAGTAGTGCGTGTCAGTGTTGGGTAAACACGGTAAAATTCTTTTACCTCGTAATTGTTCATTCTGCTTTTACGGAAGTTGATAGATATACATTTTGTTGTAATGTTCCGGGATCTTGTAGAACAAAGAACTGCGTCTCGAAGGCACTTGGTCATAGATCTCATGATGGCCCTCTCGATGTTCCTCCAAGAACTTCACGTCCAAAGCGAGACTTTCGCCGCGCGTAACAATTGCGGCCGGAGAATGGATCCTTTTTGAGAATGGTCTGCTCCGGAAGAATGAACCGAAGACGTTCATTGAAAGAGTACCATTGCGAGGTGCACCGAGACTGTCCATGACGAATGACCAAGAGACTTCGTCGCAGGGGTCCACCCGGGTGTCGTCTTGCAGATAGTCCTTAAAGAGTCTTTAAAGTGCAGTTTCGGCCCGGCGTTTCCCTGCCCACTCATTCATTGTAGAAACGGATACTTTTGTGGCACAGGTGCAGACTTTACCAAGTTCGAGAGCTCAAAGGTTCCTCGACAACTTTGGCCAAAGAAGTGCCCAAGCATTTAGGGCTGGTAACTGGCCGAGTGCCCTGAAGAATTGGCTTATTTTGAGAGTTCTCTATTTTTCACTAGATCAGACTATTTTACAAAGATGCGGAGAAATGTTGAGTAAGAAATGTTCTTATTTCGGAAAGCAGTTGGTTGATTCTCAATGTGCCGGGGGTTTTCTCTCCGAGTTTTTTCCTTCGCTGGGAATAACCGTCGTAGCATATAAGCCCGCACCTTTGTACTGAAATTTCAAAGAATCACTGGCTTCCCTTAAGACCTCTTGCCCGAACTGGCAAAGCCTGATATTGGTTCTTTATGCTATCGTACCACGAACCTGTTCTAATAAAATTCCTAAAAATGCAGCTTCGAATATTTACAGACTCCGTGCACACGAGTTCCTCCGAGTCCATCCTCCCCGAGTTAGGGTGCAGTTCTCGCCGGTAAAAACTATCGATTTGAAAGCTCTCGCAAGTTGATACCTGCTTGGAAAGCAGGGGAGCGCGCGCGAGCGGCGAACTTCACCTGCATGCGATATAGGAAAAATCGAGACTTGAAAGGGCAGGGCAGGGCAGAAAGGACAGGGTGCGAATCCCTGGAGCAACGAACGCGAGCGAACAGAGCCGCGGCTAACATCTGTCCCGAGGCCTGGACAGCTGATCCCGGGCGGGCGCGTGGCATCTTTCCGTTTTCCAGAAACTCGAGGGGGTCCCCCTGCCTTCCTAAACGGAGTTCCGACCGGACGTTTCCTCGGCTCCCGTCTATTATTAGATCCGTAAATAAAACGTTCTGGCGAGCGTGTCCGGAAAATCGTGTAATGACTGTATCTCGTTAGATAGTCTCGGCTGGCAAGGGCTTCCGCGCGAAAGTGGAACCTTCGCCGCGCAGCCGGTCTGGATCTCGGGCTGCGCACAAATACATATAGTCAAGATGGAAGACGTCGGAGGAGGATCAGTCGGCGCTCTGGATCCGGATCGATAAGGATACCGCAGATCGTTTTTCCAGGAACGCAGCATATGGTCAGTTTGCCAGGCGATTTTCCTTTAAGAGGGCGACGCGTGCCCATCGGGGGTCCGTTTTCAGGGGCGGGCAGGTGACGGGATGGACCAGATGACCGAAGCACCGCCGGACTTTCTGCCCCCGCAACCACTCCACCGCAAACCGATCAGCTCAGACAGTGAAACCTTGTTATTAGCGGAAGAATTAATGGCTTTTCGGAGCGAGCCCGGTGTAAAAATGGCCAGGAATCCTCAAAGATATTCCTGCTCATTTGTCTCATAAGTTTCTCTGCCGAATTGGATAATTCGCGTTGGAGGGATAGTCTGCTGTCCCCAATTGAGTCGCGCCTCATCTGCTGTCTTTCGTGGAAAGGTTTCGCCGGGGTGAGCTCTCACTCAGCCCGAGCGCTGCCATAAAACGTCCAGCCTCATAATGACATTACCGAAGACACGCCGGGGTGTGAGAGCGTGCGAATGCGATATGATCTCTCGAGGACCACCGGACAAGAGCAACCTTATCTGATGGACCATTAGGGTGAGACACTAACCAGTCGCGATGCATCACCAACTCCTTGACTTTTATATTTTTCGTCCGCCACCCCCCTTCGTGTGTTTCCCTCGGGCCACGCACTATCCACGGGGGACAAAAGGCTGCTTCATTATTGTCCGGCGGCCATCGATGAACTAGTTCTCGTCCATTTTGACAGGACCTCACGCGCCTCCGCTCTTATCTGATGGTGCAAAGTGTCCACCGCTCGGACAAGCTGCCCGGTGCCCCGAAAGCGGAACAATTCCTGACGGCCGTAAAATCGATCCCGACGCACGGACGCGCCGGGATTTATGATATACCAGCCGGCCGCCGCCGGCAGGACGATCTACATAACGATTAGAGAGGAGGAAGTCGAATTCTCGAGTACGTTAATGATTAGAGGAGTGCAGATGGAGCCGTCCGATTGATCGGGGAGCGGTGCTCGCTAACGGATGTATAGCGTCGCTCCGATTAAGCGCTGTCGCGATCATCGCGTGCACTCATCGTCCCGTAAATAAGAAACACAATCCTCGTTGGTTGGTTCGTCCTCGGTATCAAACCAACCACTCGGCAATGATTTACCGTCGCTATCGCCGGTAGAATCGGAGAGCTCGAGCATTATTAGCCTCACGAGGAGCAGCAGCCCAGTCGAGAGAAGGCTTTACCTTAAATTATGTCAAATCACGACGAGCTCGTCAGTAGTTTTCGTAATGGCTCGATCTCGTGATATCGCCCGGTCTCTACCGTGGGCCCAGTTGGCCACGGGTTCGCCGGAGCAGTCTCGATTCACGGTGTGCTTGCTTAATTAAATTAATTTCAATTGGCCTCTTGTATCGGGCCCTGGTACACTTTCACCAGGGTTGCGACAGTACTGCCGGGCGGGATCGACTATCTCAATCTGATACAGGTACACCGTTCTTGATAACAATATCTCCGGGCCCCGGGCACTCGTGGGTGCACCGCGCGCGCGCTCAGTGTACGTGCGTATTACACGCGCGTTCACATAAAGCTTGGAGGTGCGTGTGTTACACGGAGGCTTGCCATTGTCTGCGAAACGGCGCGCGCTCTCGGTTACGAGGCCGCGGCCGATTTCGGCCTCGACTTATCGATTCGGAATGATACTACTGTGACTAATACCCCCTGGATCGTGTCCGCCCTCGGGAGCCATTGGAGAAATTCGAGTGGGGCCCCGCACGCTCCAAATTTTGTAAGCAATTATCTCTGATTAGAGTCTCACAGCGGGCACGTGGAAAGCGACGGCGGGCGGCGACGGGCGGCGATCGGATTGGCCGATAAATCGGAGGGAGTCTGCTGCCACCTTCCACTCGAAACGATGGGGCTACAGTTGGAAGATTAATTGAACGAATGGCTAGGAGTAGCCGGGCCGGCGTATTAGGGCAGCTTGTTGCAACTGCTTTCAGTGGCCGATAAGAAGGATGCGGCCTGCTCGCCCATTCAACCCCAGGCGGAAAAGAGTCCCCGGGCCCTTTAGGGTTGAACGACCCTCGCGCACTGGCTTCGAGTCCGCGGCGTGTTAGAACGCGGCCGGTGAAGCTTACGAGCGCGTTCATAATCAGCGTCGACAAGGCGTACACAGGCACCTCTCTCAGCCGGAGGACACAATGAGACGAGCGCGTCCAGAGGAGGAAGAGGCAGAGGCGTCCGTGGAAGGAGGAGCGCGCGCGCGTCCCGCCAAGGAGGAGAAGCGGGAGAGAAGAGGCCAAGTCCGCGGCGGGTAACGCAGGAGAGGACATTCAGGATGGCGAGCTCCGACCACAAGGATTCCGAGGTAGAAGAGAAGAAGGAAACCGGACCTGTTCCGATTCAAGGAGAAGGCCCCCGAGAGCCGGCTAGGAATCTCGGTTAATGCTCCGAAAGAAAGGGGGCCACCTTCCGCCCTCGGAGAGTTCGCCCTAAAGACGCGCCGCGCCGCGCCGCGCCGTTCTCTCACATAGTCGCGAGTCTAAGACGAGCTCGCCTCTCACGGGCACGTACCAGCCCGACTCAAATCCGTTCGTGCCCGCCACTGAAATGGCCCCGAAATAAAAACCGATGGATCGAGCCGCGACCATCTCGGGGAGGGCGACGATCGCACACACGCTCGTCGGCGGCACAAAGGGGGTGGACTCGTGGACTGCTAGGCGGGCGATGCTCGTCATTGTCGGGAGTGTTTAGACGGAAAATAGAGAGGGCCTATTTCTAAACCTGGCAGAAAGACGCCGCCAGTTTTCCTTTCCTCCCTCTCTCCCGCCGACAGCTCTCACCACGCCATATTCAACGCTTAAAACGTAAAACATGTTATTAAGCAGAAAACCTCATCACCAAGTGGCCATAGAATGGAAGTATCCTCCCGAGAGTGTTGAGTCCGATACTAAGTTCCCAAGGATAGGGTCAATTATACGACATAGCGTTTTATCGCAGGTCGAGCAACCTGCAGCTGGCCGCTGCTCGCAGGATAGGTGGATGCTGCCCTGGAGGCGGGTGTGTGCAGCGAAGTGGAGCAACATCAGTGCAGTCGTAAACGGCGGTTAATATTTTATCGCGCGTTGCCGGGGCGAACACTTATCTCTTCGATTGGAGGGCCCAGTAGAAAGTAAATCTCGCGGCTCGTTCCCTCGGACGAAGTTGGGGCCCGGTCTTCACGGGGCCTCAAGCAGCCAGAGCGAGCAAGCGAGCAAGCGAGTGCGCGAGGTCGCGGCCGAGCATAAACATCCTTACGTGTACGACCTGGAATTCCCGTTTGATTTACTGCCGCTATCTCGACGCATTAGTCTTTGGTCCCCCGGGGGCCGATATCATCTGCCTTAAAAAATGCTGCCGTCAACGCGTCCCGCCAACTACCGTGCTACCCATCCTCCGTGGATCGAGCCATCGCCTTCGCCTGGTCCAGCGCCGTTTATGGGCTACCTCCGTTCCACCTTCTCCCTTTCGCCCGATCATCTCGGCCGATCCTCTTTCCTCGGCCATGCAACGCCACACTCCTTCCTTCCACTCCCTACGCCTTAAGCCTGATTCACATTGTTCCAATCCACTTGTTATATTCACTCTTCAGTTCCCTTCGGGTTCTCACCAACTTTTCTCCGCCCTGCCAATTGACCACGAGCTGTGTTTTACGATAAATGTGAGTGTTTCGGTTGAAATCAATGCATTCACTCCTTTCCTCCGCGAGAGATTGGCTATAATGTGAACGACCTTTAATCTTTACCCTTGCATCGTTCAGGTCTATCTCTCTCCCTCTAGGCTCCGTTCTCGAAGATCGCCCTTCGGCCCCGGTGAGAGATCGGCTTACCGCACTGCGCACAGTGCAAATCGACCTCTCCTGCCAAGGCAACAGGTAGCCGATGCGTGCTCGATCCGCCCTTCGCTCCCGCTGATTCTCTCATTTTGTAACTGCCGCTTTATCGAGCGGCATAATGAATCGCGTTCACCGACATCGGATGCATCATCGGGTGCTCCGGAGGAGAGTCGACTCTCTCTCTCTCTTTCTCTCTCTCGGATGAATTGGCAAGTGCGCAGTGTTGGGCTAGGTCCGGGCGAGCACGCGCGGTGATTAATTAACTGGGATTCTTTTCGGAGTATGTCGGCGACGGTGTTTTCGAGGGAGAATCGAGGAGACGCGGCCTGGTTCTCGGGTTTAATTAATCGCGAAGGAGGCGTCCCCCGGCGATGCGCGTCCGAAAATGAAATTAGTGCGCGTGCACGCGGGTGGGTAGCCGTGCGCCCCACTGCTTTGCCGGTCGGTGGTCCCTGTCGGGCATACATTAAATAAATAATCTCGATCCTCTCTCGATATAACCTGACCGCTTAGAACACCGACGAGATGCTACTGCGCTCTGCCCTCCCCCTTGCGCAACTGTCGGCCGCTCGTTTCAATTAATTAGCATCGCGGTATAAAGGACGAGTTCCATCATCTCTGCCTTCTCTCGGCCTCCTCTCTATCTCCCTCGGACTGGCTCGCTCTCGGGCGACCGCACGCCTAGATTATTCAAAACGACTCGCAGCCAGCGCGCGGAGCATGGGATTCGCCCGGCGAGCGTTATTCACCCGCGCATCTCGTGCGTGCTTTATGTCCTGGATTACTTATTAGTAATTCATACGTTATCCAGTTCGTAGATTTTGCCGGCGCGCAACAGCGCCCGGCAGCATCGTGTATATCTCTCTGGCGAATGACCGGCTCGTTGACTCCTGCAGCCGGCGATTCGTGTGCTGCTCGCCTCGCCTCGCACGACTCGCACAACTCGCACGACTCGCAGCCCAAAGAGAAGGATGATCCGCGCGGGGGCCAGTTGAATCCTCGTTAGGACTCCCGGCGATCTTGACACGGCGATATTGCGTGTATGGAAATGCTAACACGGGAGAGCACGGAATGCGAGGGGGACTCGCGGCAAGTCAAGGCGTTACTTATATGAAAGGCCCTCTAATGAGAATTGGATAGTCCGGATTCTAATCGGCGCGTGGTTTTAGAGAAAGGAATCGGGGTACCGCGAGCGGAGTGGGTGCGACGGCCGGGCTCGGGCCGATCGGGGCAGCGCGATTCCTCTAATCATTCTCCGGCTATTAGGGTCACACTTTCTCCGGTCGGCCAGAGACAATGGCACTCCGCTCGAGAGGCTCGATCATGCGAGTGCCCGCCGCTCGAGTTGCGTACGACGCGCGCGGCTCGTGCGTCCACCGGTGAAATTGTTGTTGCGAAAATCTCGCCGGCCCGGACAAAAAGCCCGGCCAGCGCCTGTGCGGGGCCCCAGTGACTAACGGCCCCGCCGCCATTCCTCCATCGGAGATTCGAATCTGGAATCTCGAGTGGCTGCCTGGACGCTCGAGACGCGCTCGCGCGCGCGCGCTCCGCAGAGACGCAAGAGTCGACGTGAGAAACGAGGGCCGGTTTGCGTCATCGCGCCTGTCGACGCGATGGCTTCGTCGACGTCGTCGTCGCCGCCGCGTCGACTCGACTCGACTCGACTCGCCTTCCGAGCAACCTCGAGAGCCCTCGTCTTCGACACTAGTCACTCAGGCTCAGGCTGCCTTCGAGCCAACGATCACACTCTTCGGAGACAAGTATGTAGACGCTTTTTGAGATTGATCCCACTTACGCGGCTTACTCGACGAGCCTTATCGATGGGAATGTTTTTTCCTCGAGGGCGAGGTCCCGACCGATGCCTATGAACGGTACGGCAATTATTATCAGGTGACCGGAAACACGTGATTCTATCTCGTAACAGATCGTGGCTGCACACTGTATATTAGCCATGCAAGGAGGGGGGGCGTGTGTCTCATTTCATTGCACGGGACAGTGCGGCGCCTCGAGAGAGTGGTTATGGCGAGATAAGTACTCCAAGAGACACGCCGGGGACGGCGGGGACACCCCGGAATGCATTCTTAATGAACCTAACGTGTCCGCCACTTGCCAACTAGCACAACACTCTGTGTACACAATGATCGTGGGAGCCTCGTCGTCGGCGCGTCCACTTCTTCGATCGCCGATCGCACTTGCCTGTGAGAAAGAAGTCGATTTCGACTCCTTTCATCGGACGCCCGGTACTTCTCGGAAGTATATACATACATATAGAGAGGTTGACGTTTCTCGAGATTCGTTCCCAGAGAAATTCAACTCGCGCTCCTCTTGGAGCGAAGCGAGGAGGATGTAATATCTTGGACAAACTGGCGCCTGGCCTGGTACCCTGCGGCCGAGGCGCAGCAAAGTCGCATAATTTATAGGTGACAATATTCCTGTGGCTCCTGTTCGCTTGAAATACCGGTCGACATATCTTTAATTGATGTTTCACCTTGTAATACTCAGTTCCTGTTCATTGAAGCGCACGTTCCGCCTCACTAATTACTTCCCCGAGCTTATCGAATATAATTACTTTTTAATACACCTTTCCGGAAAACCATCGAGTTTTTCGTTAATACGGAAGCCGGCTTCACGCGTGGTGAGGTTTCTAACGAGGACGAAGAAATCCCTGGAGCCAGCCGAGGGATACGAGTGGTCGATTTATCGAGTCACATCCGTTGGAAGATGGTTGGCTCGAGCCTGGGGTGCCCGGGGCACCACGAGGCGCCGCATCCTTTTTAAAGAGCGATTGCCGGCGAGACCGATCAATTAGCTCGCCATTGATCTTAGCCGTGGCGATCGTGCGGCACGATGATCGCTCGGAAAAGCTCGTGCCACCTGGCCCGACCCCCGCGGCACGTCGGCACGAGCAGATGCATGTACAGCCCCCCTTGCTCTCCCGTCCTCCTCTCGACGCATCCCGACGTCACTCGAAGAAGCGGCCGAACAAGCTCCGCCGCAAGTAACACATTCCATTTTTTCCAGTCTTTCCCTCGAAAATCCCGGCGGCGTCCTGCGCGCATAATTATACGTCCACTCGTGAAAGGGGAGGAGGAGAAGCTGCAAGCGGCGACAGGAAGATTGCTGGAGGATCGAGAGGGATAACCGGGAGCGGTTGCAACTGGTTGCGACTTAAACGAAGAAAAACCTGGCTGCGAGAGCTTTTATTAATCTGCCGGTCGGTGGGATTCCTCGCGTCGGGAGTGAAGAGCGCGTGGAGGTCCCTGGCGGGAAAAAGCGATCTCCCCGATGGCGAGAGGAGGTTTTCAGCGCGGCCGATCGGGCCATCGAGTTTTCACACGTCTCTGCCAACGGTCCAAACCGGGGGACCAAGGAGGAGGGCGCAACCTGTCCGGGCCTCAACGGTCATTCCCACAGTCACCTGTGCCGGCGAAGACACTCACCGGCCCATTGTGACGTTCCCTAATACGCGTTATCCCTTCGGCTCCCCGTTAGTGCTTACCGGTCCTCTCTCACTCTCTCCTCTCTTGCGCAGTGATTCCTCTCGCGACGACACCTTGCCCGCATCGGAGACAAAGCGGGCCCGGCTCGCGCGGTCGCGAGTGAGTGAGCCTGAAATGCTAATGCCGCTCTCGGAGGGAGCGCGCGCTCGCGTTGATGATCAGACCGGAAAGGATGAGGAAGATCTACGGTGCCAGCGGTAAGGTAAGTGTACCGGCCGAGTGCGAGCCACTCTACTCGGGCGCCTTCGGGGTGAGCTCGAGTCGCGAGAGTTACGGGACAGTGTTAATTTTGTCATTGATCTCGAGGCCGGAATTCGCCCGGAGGGAATCCGACGGCGAATCCTGGCGAGGAGGCGGCGATGACACGAGCTGCTCGGAGGCCGCGGAGGAAAGCGCGGCGACGGTTGTGTTGACACGCAAGGGCGGCGACTGGTTGCACCCTGCAACCAGTTCCCCCCCGGGCGATTCGATACGAGCCATCGAGACGCAAAAACGCGTCCGACCTGATATCGCCAGTGACGCGAGGCTGCTGCTCCTTCCTGCACGCGAGATCGGGCCCGCGGCAACGGTGTGAAATTGTTGTTTACTCAAGGTACAGCGAGCGCGCGAGCGCGCGCGCCTCTATTAGCATACCACCGCGCGTCGACGTTGATTTATACCGAGCTGGCAGGTTATGAAAAATAGCTGCTTTCTACCCCGAACCCACCCGAACCCGTACTGCGATCTCTCTTTCCCCCCCGGCTCTGTGTCTTGGCTCTTTGTGCTACGGCTTAATAGTCATCATTCTGCATAGATCGGAATGCCGCAGAGAGCGGGCGCTCTCTCACCTAGGAATTCGTTGGTTGCATGAACCCGGGAGGGCGAGAGCGATGTAAGGAATCACCGATGCAGAAGGTACCTTGTTCTACACAGTGCTCATCCGGAAGTCATTGGCCGTCATAATGGCCGGTGTGCGTACACCGGGCGTGTGTACCAGTAACATCGTTTCGCTCGTTTTGCGCATAGAGTGCGCCGGGCTGAATGGCGCTATTAAGTCGCGCCCCGTGTACACCGGGGCCTTGGGCCGACATTCTCATGAAAGACCACCGTCCTACCTAATGCCGGCGATCCATCATCCTCCTTTGCCGAGCTGCGCTACCGACCTCGGCTAACTTGCGCCTTCCTCTCAATAACCTAACAAGCACACCCCGTCCTCTTTCCTCGGATTATCTGCGCGCGCGCGCGCGTTCTCGCGCTCTCTCCACTGCGGTCCGCGAACAAATGGCTTCTAATTAAAGGAACGAGCCTCTGTTTTCGGGGCCAGCCTGCCGATCGCAATCGCGTCCCAGCGCGTAACACGCCGCCATACTTTGGCGCGATTCCATCGGCGTACATACATCCCGTCGCATTTTTACACGGACATCGTTTGGAGATTGAATCAGCGGATAAGTGGCTGCAGAGGCTTTTTTCTTTCTCTCGCTGGCTGGCGACGTCGGTCGGAAGAGGCGACGGGAGAAATGGACGGACGGATATACAGACAGGGGAGAGGGTTGTTGGTCGATGGAGACAAGTACGAGGTGATTCGATCGGCGGACAACAGTGCCGCTCTTATGTCCTGCTCGGACGCGGACGCGGAACAGTAGTATTTTTGTGTCCCCGCAGGCGCGCGCCACGCATCCTGATAAATACGAGCTATTGAATTCCTCTGGCTTGGCCCGTTATCGCCGGATCGATAAATACCGACACAATGAGTCCTGGGAAATATTGGAAGCGCGAGCGCCGATAAATAGCGCACCCCAACTGTTTCGTTGCTTGCCGAGTGTACGGTGGAGTGAACGGCACCTTGTGCCTCGGATAACGACCCCTTTTATGTCGTTATCCGGCCCCACTGAATTCTCACACCTCAAATTTCGAGCGATCCTGACCCACTTGGCCGGGCCCCGAAAACGGTGACACGTGCTACCACCTCCGTGGACCTCCTCTATCCGAGCGACGGGGATCATGTAGATTGCCGATAATTCGGGCCTTCCGCTGCGAACCGGCCAATTTACGTGGGGTTAACTGTGCGCGAATCATAGGGATTCTCGCGAATCCCGAGTATCCGAATGACATAACACCCCGGCAGGCGGCGATGTGATTGGAAGAGAGACGCCCCCGACGGAGAAGTTCGGTCTCTTGTATTCCTGGAGGCCGATTAGCGAAATTAAATAGTTTACGGTGGCCGGTGTGATGAGCGGCCGTAAAAAGGAGCCGGGGGGTAAATATTGGGCGTGCGGTTTTGCGGGCAAACGAGCTTGTTTCGAGAGAGGCTTTCTATCCCGTACCTGCATCCGGCAGGGATCGGGATTAGCATTTGCAAGGCTGAGACCGCAACGAGGAGTGCGTCTCGCTCAATTTTTTCCTCCGCCGCCTCTTTTACTTGTCGGGAGAAAGAGAGATAGAGGGAGAGAGGGAGAAGGGCGGAGAGTCGGAGAGGGAGAGAGGTGCGCGTTCTATCGTGGTGTGCTCGCAAAACGAGGTGTGTCCACCGATAGAACACGAAAGGTGGCCAGGGATTAACGTGTTTAATCTTGCGGTTAGAGAGCAAACACTGAGACAGTGAGTGTGAGAGAGAGAGAGGGGGAGAGGCGCAGCCCTCGCGAGGAGACGAGTAAGGCCGGTTGCGCGGTTAAAATCACAAAGCTCCGAGTTGTAATACCTTGTGGTCTCGCTTGTCTCCTTTGCCGGAGATTCCGCTGACAATGCCAGCCTAACTATATCGGTAATAAAACCACCGGCGGCGACGACGGCGGTGGCGTCGGTGGCGGCGGCACACTCCGAAAAACCAGCAGCCTCGACTGGCCGCCTGCCCGCTCTCACATTGCCAACCTCTGATCATAATTCTGAATGCGATACAATCGAGGTGGCATTAGCAATTGATTTATCAGAGACTTTTAAGGCGTCCGGAACTTATTAAAGGGAGCACAATGGGCTCCTTGGGGATTAATACTCGAAAGAGAGGGAAGGGAAGGCTAGATTCAGATTGAGGAAGCTTTTTTCCATCGAGGGGGTTCGAAGGCTTCCGATAAATCAACGGCAGCGGGTAGACGCCGGGTCCTAATGAAGCTTGCGAAACGATCTTATTGTCCCAGGTACGGTCGGAATAAGACGGAAGTGGGCTCGATAAAATGGATGTTGGATTCAAAGAGAGTTCCATTTACTGATCGGATAATCACGAGTGTATACCTCGAGGGACAGTCTTATCCAAAGCTCGATCGTCTAATACTCGCATTAGTTGGAACGCCCGGAACCGGTTATTAGCAACATTTGTCCATTAAACACCCTGCTCTAACGGGCGGTGGTGTCTCGCCGCTCGTATAACCCGGGATTATTAGACTTTTTTCTAGCCGACTGCCAATAGACACCGTCACGGAGTCCCACGTAACGATATCCCACGGTCTTTCGCATGTAATTCTCGGGACAGGCCAATTTTACGGCATTTATATCACCAGCCATCTACTGCTAATCGATATTTCCAAGCTTTGCATCTTATTAATCGCATTAGATCCGCTCGGGACTGTCGGAAGTCTCGCATCAAAGAAACGTCCTGCGCGCGGACGACTATCGGCCGGGAGAAAAGATACAGGAGGTGATTTTCTTGCGAGAATAAAGAGCGGAGATACTCGTCGGGCCGAGGTGAGTTGGAGGTGAATTTCATACGTGAAAGCGCGTTCGGGCTGCTTATCTGTCGCCTTCCAATATCCAGCCGATCCTTGGTGCGATATCGCTCGAAGGTAAAGATCGCAGGCGGCGGCAGAGCAGCACATACACGTACGCTTCGGCGTGTATGCACAGAGTTTCCTTTTCTATCTATGGTGATTCCCTGGGATCCGCTCCATATTTGCGTTTGCCACAAGGTGCGTCGTCAACCGTGCGCACGATTGTCACGGACGCGCTTCATCGGCTGTCACCTGCCAAATTGGCAAACACTCTTATCGTCCGGCCGATACCGAAACTGTCACTCTTCCAGCCGGTCAACTGCCCGATTCCTTAACAGTGCATTTCCTTCATCGGGGCCAAGCGGATTCCTATTAATTTCTCCGGCCAACGACCAGCTCTTTTCGAGGCTGATCGGATTCCCTCGGACAATTGAACGATAACGGTACCAATTAAAATTCTCGCCCGGGCATTTATTTACGAGGCTCCCGGGGTGGTACGCGCATGACGCTTCTCCATACAGTCGCACGGGGGCCACCGCTTGAATCCGAATCTGCGATGGCATCGATCTCAGGGAGATCTTCTCTTTCAGAGTCCTGCCGGAAGGCAGTGCGCGCTCCCGCTCGCGCGCCCGGCGCTGCATTGTGTTTGCCGAGGATTCCACCGACCTGTCGCGACCCGGTTTATCGCGACTCAGTTTCCCCCGACCGTGTTATCATCAGCCTCATCCGTGAAGGACGATGAGCCGCATTCCACGGAACCGTGAGGACGCGCTGCTTTATCGGCTCGTTTGTCGTGCCTTCGGATTAGTCGCTGTTTAAAGGTGATACGGGACACGGAGATCCCCCTGAGAGGATGATTCGTAAGCGCAGGTCCCGCTCCTTCCTCCACAACTTCTCAGCGCTCTGTCTTCCTTGGTTCCTTCCTTCCTTTCTTTTTTATCTGAGCTGCACGTGTTGCCCCGGAGACACACGGTGCAACACGAGCACCGCTCTGTTTTTCCACATCTTCGCCATCTGTGTCTGCTGCGATCGACCTGCTTCCTTTCGCCGCAAATCCGGGGAAATCTCTACACATTATGTATACAGGGAGTTTTCTTGGAATAGTTTAAGCGAAGGTCGTCAGGCAAGACTAGTTGTATGTACTGGCTTCTTCAACTTCCTCGTTTCCGAGGGACGTAGTTTTACATACTGGGCCGTGGTATAAACGATTCGCAGAGGGGAATTGCGGAGCTCCCTTAAAACGATTACGAAACCGGTCTTTAGTCTCACAGTCTTTGCTCGGCAGGAGCGCGGCAAAAGGGGCCATAAAGTCCTCCAGGGCAGCGAAGGTGTCGGTTACGTCGGTGTCAATTAGACCCGATGCTTAGGGGCGTGATCGACCGTGAAAGATGCCTGCGGTCACTTTTTTGGATCTTGTAAATCAAATCTTATTGATTCTACGCCTCCATTCTCCGACACCTTTTACCCCGGAGCTGTTACCGCAGAGAATGGGGAATCCTGGAGCGATCAGCAGCTGATGGACTCTCGGGCCCCGGACTAAATCTGCTGGCCCCTTTCTACCTGATCCGCCCGGGCCACCGAGCTGGACCAGCTTCCGCAGAATTCCTCTCCGCAATTTTTCGCCTGCATTACAAGCTCCTACAAGGTCCTCGGGTCGTCGGGGTATCTCCGAGGTGTGGATCGTCGGAGATAATTCGCCGGGGGTGAATGAAGGGTGGTTGATCGTTGGAGGGGGGTGCACCTTGATGAGGCATCTTAAAATAGTTGAGCGAGTGCTGCGGCCACCACCTGCCCCGGCGACCCACGCAATGCCGCGCCGAGGAGGCCAAAATAATCAGGTAGGAGTCCATCGGGCCATTAGGGTGCATGATACATCGTATTAGCTCGTGGCGAGGAACACGATGCCATTAGGGAGATTGAATCGGTTTTGCCTCGTGCGCGCCGGAGAGCAGCGAGCGCTCACAGGGGATAGATAGAGAGGCCAGAACCACGAAGGAAGGGCGAATGTGTTTATCTACGTCATATAAGCATACGTAAGATGGGGTAGAGCCGTGACCATGGGTGTAACCAAAAGCACCACGTGGCTAAGAGCATGTGTTTTCTGAGTGAGTAGGTACTTTCGTGCCATCTGCTTCGGAAGCTTTGGACCGATAGGTGCGGTGCAGTCCGGCCTGCCTCTCTGTCTGCGTGTGTGTCTGTGTATGTGTTGATAAATACTTTAGGGGAAGTGGATCGTGAAAAAAACGGGCCACTAAGAAATTAATGGTATCGATGCTACTCGAATCACGATCCAATAATACACACCACCGACCCGCCCAAATGACGCGTGCCCCTAAAGATTATCGAATTTGAAATGTCATGTATTTTTGGAGCCGGTAACGCAGGCGGCAGGAAGTCGCCGAGAGCATTTCGGGCATTTTCCTCCGTTTCGGCGAGGGTTTCCTCTATTTTCGAACGGCGCGCTGAATTACGTGTCCCCCGAGTGTCGGCGCCTTAGCGCGGCGTTAAAAGAAAACATCGGTTGTTGATGTTTTGTCGAAATTCCCCCGATTCCTCGCGTCGAAGGTCGAAATGCATGGTGACACCCTGAGACGCGCAACCGAAAAGGGGTGTAACGGGGGTTCCGAAAATACCTTAAAGGAGTCTCTCGCGCCGTCTTGGTATGAATAGCCGGTATCGTCGTAATAGATCTGCCCTTAACTCGCCGCGCAGCGAGCCAATGACTGATCTCCGATCTACTTCAATACTCGTTCGACCAGCTGCCTCCTCTCAGTCAAGCGACGATCAAATTACGATTCCTCAAGTCGCTACAGCGATCAGATTCTACGCGCGGCAGCGTCTCGCCGGAGGGAGTGGTTCGCGCAAGGACAGCAGGGTGGGGTGCGGAAACAAAAGGGCGATCTCTGCGCCGCCCATGAATCCCGGAAGAGCGTTTTACCGCTCGCTCGCAGTCAGTTTTCGCGCGGCATTGTTCGCGGAGGGCCGGGGCCAGAGAGAGAGGGTGAAAGAGGGTGACGGGGTGGAGAGCGCGAAGCCGGCGGGAGAGGGTGTTTAGAATTTCATTTCCGGGCATTTGAAGGAGCCAGCTCTTGGCCAAGTGAGTGGGCCCCGGCGCGGCGCGTCTCTCCACACGGGAGAAGACCGGCAGAGACGCATCTGTCCGCAGATGCCGAGCAGATGCACGGCCCGCTGGCAAACGGGGCCCGAGCAATGCGCGTGCGGTCTAATTGCAACCCTTCCCCGAGGGTGAATTTGCATTGTCGCCAAAGTTCATTCATGCCCTCGGCTCCGAATGGACCGGAGGAATGGAAGTTCGAAGACCTGACCGGCACACCGCGCTCCGGAAACGGCCCAGCACGAGGCACTGCTAAATCCTCCGATCTACCAACCACGAGAGGGCGACTCTCCGCCGAGGATGAGACTCCACATGATTTCGGAGATGAGATTTTTCCGGGCCACGGCACCGGGGAAATTGTGCCTCGGGCGCTATTGTAACGCGGCCGAACCGCAAGCTATGTACACGGCTAGACGCCCCAGCAGAGAGGAAGAGATGTTAAGAAGCGTGAAGGGGAGGCTGGCCGGGGCATACTTCTCGGAAACTAGCTCCTAAGATCAACCTCCCGACAGATGCAAAAATCCATAGGAGGAATCAATGCCCGTGCGCTCCCTCACCTGTCTACACACTTCTTCTTCATCCTCCGTTGCTTGCGCCCTCGGACGAGGGAGCTGCGCGCTCTCCTCAGCAGCGCATTCCGCAGGTTCACGAAAATCGGTGCGGCCCGCAGCCGGGATTCGTGTAAGTCCCCGGTGCCCACTCGCGACTCCGTGCCTGTGTCACCTCGACTGCTGGGCCCTCGGACAAAAGAAGTCCCGGGCACCTTTGTCGGTTCCTTTGCCCGGTTCTTTGTGAAATCCTCTCTATTCAAGGCCATGGACCATTCATAGTGCGCGCGCCGTCTAAGAAGCGGGCGCGCGGCAAGTGCGCTCGCTCGCTTCCTTGCGTAAACGGCAAGCACAAGTGTACCCGAGAGGACCCTGGTCCTACTGCCGATCCTTGCGGCGGTACGGCGGCGGGGGACTTTTAAACTCCAAGCCGCGCGTCGTTCGGTCCAACTTTTTTGCCCACCTTTAAATTCACCTGGCCCTTCTTCTTCCACGGTGACCGTTATTCTCTAAATAGGAACTCTCAGCTGTTTAATCGACTACTTTCCGACACATCCCTCTATCGCCACGTCTATTGGTTGGAGATGTGGGTGAGTGTGCGCGAGCCCTTGAGGATGTTACTTCGAAGGGTTGTGCTTGACGAAGTAGCGAGGCGCGTGCGTTTACGGGGGAGCATCTGACAGCCTCGAAAGACACTTCCTACTTGGTGTTTAGAGACGGGGGCCCTTGGGCTAGATGGGCCCTAATTTCAGTGGGCTCTTAGAGGAAAATACTCCCCCCAACGAAGAGAAGGGGCTAGCGCCGTGAAGGAGCGAGAGAGAGAGGGTGCAGAGGGCAAGCGAGGCCACGTGTCTCAGCGCGTGCCGGAAGTGACCAACCGGATGCAGACATCCGAGACTCCCTCTCGCCGTAAAAACGACTGTGCCTCCAGTCCGGCTTTGTTCTTTCCACGGATTACAATGCTGATCTCCTTTCCGCGAGGGAGGAAGGGAGAGGGAAAGCCCCGGCTCGTCGGGAATGTCTTTCAAGCCGTAGAAGGGGTTAGCTACCCCCGAGATGCACCGCTCGATAAAAAGACATCTGTTCTTGCCTGGCGAGCTGTTACAAAAAATCACGTCGATTAGCAACTGGATCTCTCGGGGCGTCGCTGTTGGAAGTGATTCTTGGGTGGTTAGATCGTTGGAGGGTCAGAGGAAAGTTCCCTCGAGCGTTTCGGACCGACGAAATAGCCTTCCTGCCGCTTGGCTGCCGATGGGCAAATCTCCGTGAAAGCGGGAAAGGAAGAAACAGTTGTTTAAAAAGGCGAAGCACTTCTGGGCCTCTCCGCGCACCGCTGTAACACGATACGGAGCACCGGCTGCCGGAGGTTTCGGCGGATGCTTATTAGCAAAGTACTCGAGGGCGGCTGCACTTGACCGCAGGAAGCGGACATCTTTTGTTTTTCTACTCTGGACAAATACGTCTGTGCCCTACAATAGCAATCGTTCGGCGAAGCCTGGCTACCTGTCTTGGTCTTTTTTCCATATTACTCAAAACGGCCAGATTCTTCTTGGCTCGAAAGAAATCTCGCCGACTCGAGAGATATTCGATCGCAAGCAGTCGATACCCAATCTCTCTCCCCAACTCTGACGGTGAAAAGCAGCGTCCAGCGGGAAATGAGAAGCAAGGGTTAACAATGAACCCATTGAAATGCCGGCGCGCAGGCTGCAGCCGGGAAAGGGAATCCTTTCATGGGCGAGAAGTGAACTATTTTGGTTTGAATTTGGCCCTTGTGCATATCGTTTGCCCGGCTCTCCTCCAACCCGTGGCCGAAACGACTTTCTCCGATGGCACGCGTCCGTTTTTGAAATCCCGGCTGAAAAGGGAGCGTACACGCACGCCCCGCGGAAGCACATGCGCCCTTTGCCCTTATTATTCTTCGCACACATGCCACCACCCCTCTCGAGGGTGACCGTTGCAACTGAAAAGAGTGATCGCGGAGGATGCAGGATGCCCCACGCCACTCACGCGTGCATGTGGGGCCAACGTCTATTAACACTTTCAATCGCTGTCGAGAGATACCTAAACCGTTATGTGCCATTGGCGTCCCCGAAAGAAAGAGCAGTGATCGACGCGCAAAGAATAAGACGAAATCCGAACCGAATCCTCCCCCACGCGAGCCTGCCAACGAGAAGCGGTAAACCTTATCAAGTCGACGGCTGCAGATCAGAGAGGATCTCACTCCGGAAAGGGAGTTGTCGATTGATCGCGAGAAGAAGCCCCTCCGAAGCAAGAAGTCTCGCTCGGCTTCCATTCAGCTCTGGTAATCGGATGCAAGTCCCGCACGTGACCTCTGCCAGCGGTTTTCCGGTCGTGAAGAAAGCGGAGCAGAGAGCAGAGAGCACCGGCATCCATCCACCCCTGTGTCTGAAGGGGCGTCTCAAGACGCTCGCGTGGCTCTCCAGGAGGAAAAATAAAGGAGTGCCGAGGGTGAGGGAAGACGTGCCTTCCTCCGCTCGAAGATGCGGATGCAAGCGTCGCGCGCAGGGGGAACCGAGAGCAGAGAGAACACGACGAGCAAAGAGCACCCCGCCCCCGCTCGTGTGGGGCACGCGCCCGCCGCACCAACTGAGGGGAGTCCACACCTGCCCCTGCGGCTCATTGTACGCCAAAAGCCCGGCAGCCAACCCCTCTCCTAGACAAAACTAGACCCCTCCGAGCAGGGGCTGCGCGACGATCCAGCAGCCGAGAGCAGCATCTGCTGGAATCTGCGCGAGGGATGCGACGAGGGCGATAGGTTATTATTGGCATTGTGCCTCGAGTGAACCACCACCACCACCACCACAGGCCTACGTGCGTGCGTGCATACACGCATCGAAGGCTCGAGAGCACGGGATGCCGGCGTGCCAGTGGCTCGAGGCACATGTGTTGGCCCTGGCTGCCGATGGACCCGAGGCAAAAGGTGCACATGCATCTGTCCGCATTTTGCGTGCATCGGCACCCAGCGAACATGCCCCCCCTCATACTCTCTTCGGCTACCCTCTAAAAGCCACCCTCTCCTACGTGCAGGCGTATGTCCCCGCACACTTCTTTAACGGTCCCGATGTACTACTCTCTGGGCCAGCCGGTGGCGATGATCCAGTGGAGCGTGCTCGCAGCATCCCCCCAGCCAGGAGCCCAGTAAGTGTGGCAATGCGTGAAGTAGCCTTTGGCGAGGTTCGAGCGCTCGCGAGAGGCCGCCGGCCCTGCCAACATGTACGCCAGTAATTATGACACGTGATGTATGATCTCGAGGCCACGATTCACCGGGAGGAAGACTGTGTCGGTAGGTAGTTCGGGAGAGGCCCCTAATGAATTCGTAGCTAGCCAGAGAATAAGTAGCCCCCTGCGGTGTTGTCGGCAGTGGAGTGCAGCCGAGTAATTTAATTCTGCATTTCGATTCTCACGGGCCCGTTACTCCCGGCCTGAGAACACCGAGCAATAGTCATCAACGCGAAACACTGTGCCGCGCGAGCCTCTCCCCTTTTCCTCCTGGTTGACGAGCCTTCCTGGCAGGTAAGCAAGGAGCATAGAGCGCTCAAGGAGAAAGAGAGCTTCTCGATTCTATTAGCGGGGCCGCGATGATTGGCGTGAGTGAGTGCTCGAGATGGATTCTTCAATTGACCGGGGTGGGGGGGCTGCCCTCGGGTTCCTTCTGAGTAGCAGTCGCTCGCGGCTGGCGAGCGGGCGAAAAATACACGAGGGGGCCCGTATGTGCATAAATCGCGCCGGAACTCTAAAGTATCTAGATCGTACTCGGTACGCGGACGCGCTGCCATTATTCATCGTGCACCTGGGCGCACTCGAGAGCAAGGAAGAGAGGGCGCACCGTGAAGATTTGCAATCACCTCTGGCCGTTTACACCGGTCCGCTACCTTTTGTGACCGCGACCACCCTTCCACGGGGTCAGCCCGCAGCCGAAAGGAATCGAGATTTCCGTTGCGGGCCCCGCGCGCCTTTGTTTCACCTGACCGAGCGAATACCGGACATGGGCCTCAAAAGAAATTAGCCGGCCATTTGCCCACCACTAATTCCCAGTGCAAGCGGGAGCGGGCGACAGGAACTGATATTTCAATCTCGACGCAGCCCCGGCGATCGAGCCGGCGCGTTCAATACCAGAAGTCACCGGGGACGCAGAAAACATTAGTAGCACTCGACAAGGAACTCGATCGCGTTTAAGGTGCAGTCCCTCTTATCGAATCTCCTGATTGAATTGTTCACTCCGGCCGGCGCTATCTCCGCCACGGAGAAATTCTCGCCTTTGTCGCATTATGCAAGGAACAACGCGCTCACTCCCACTGCCATCCGCTGCCAGTGGCCATGTATGCGTGTGTCGGTGCGTGTGTGTATGATTGATCGCCGCGAAGTATATTAGGTCGCCGAGCAACGGCGGCAGCGGCGGCGGCGGCAACGGCCCACGTGTGTCGCGTCCAGAAACTCTCTTTGTCCGGTGACACATCGCGAATGATGCGGATACGATTCGCCGCCGCTACAAACACAATTAGGTAGATTCCGACGGGATAGAGATTTTTCGCGGCGGCCGATCTCCGCCGGGCGCGCTTATCAGGGAGCAGCCGTCTCAATTGAGCGGCTCGGCGTCCGGGCGCTTACACGAAACGCACCTTTGTCGCATTATGCAAGAAAGTCGCCGGCGAGCCGTCGATGTCTGCGCAGGTATGATTGATAGTCGGGAAACGTATTAGGTCAGGCCGTGCTACCATAGTAGCCCTTTCGAGCGAACGGCCGGGCCGGCCACGAGTGAAACGAGTGCCACGAGTGCGCCGTGCGCTCTGTCGGCCCCTGCAGACGGAGAAAGCAATCCTGCAAATCTGGAGCCAGTCACTGTCTGCCTCCGTTGTGTCCGGCGTTAAGCACTGTGCACACGTGTCCGGCTGAACAGCGATCGTTTGATCGCTTCATTATCCCGCTAGTGTCAGCATCGGCTTGGTGTACGCTCTTCCAACGGCCCGCTCTCTCGTCTCTCCTCTAATGCTCTCTTTTCAACTGGGCAAATCAAAACTAAAACGTCCGCGGGTTTGTTGTTCTTCCGTCATGCGAATCTCCCGTGACGGATTCCTTGTTTTCTTTGGATCGGTCGGGCCGCGCAGGGGCACATTCGCGTTTGGCAATGCTCGCGGCCATTTATGGGGGAAGCTTAAGGCGGTTTGTCAGGTAGACGTAGGTATGCGATCGTACTACATACACGGAGTACGTTGCTTGTCGAGGAAGGAGCTTAGCTCGGTTGCCCACGCCACCGCCAGGGGAGAAAGAGACAGAGCCGACAAGCAATTGTCCTTAGCGGCTGGCTGACTGCCCGTCTGGCTATTACGCCGGCGCTGATAGAAGGATTGTCTTACGCCTTGTTGCCTAGGTGTTTAAGAGCGAGCACTATTATGTTTCGCCCGTGGGAGGAAAGGAGAGAGGGCTCCAAGTAGAAGAGGGATAGACGCCAGAGCCGAATCAAGTGAGATCGCAGTGCTGCGAAGGCAAAGGAGAGCAGGATATATAGTTTCGGAGTAAGTAGAATGAGTCGCAGAACCGCAGACGCCGCGAGAGCGGGCCATTAGGAGCGCAGCAGGAAGAATGGAGATAGCTAGCGTCGGCTAATGAGGATCAAGCTCTCTTAAACAACATTTCTTTCATAATACCCTCGCCGTTCGTTTCCCGGAGAATGTATGCAGAGACACGCGCTTAATATACGCTGTAGCCGCCGGTACCAGTCGGTAGCCCGGCGATCGTTCATCAAGCGCAATCAATTGCGAGTCCTGCTCTAAGATTCCGAGTGCCGCTGCTCCACCACTTCCTCTTCCGCGTGAAACCCCTTTCGATGATCGGCAGGAATCGGCGGGCGCGACAGGTTCTCTCTCGTACGGGGTTGGTGCGTGTTGTGTCTCTCGGGAGTGCGTCGCGCGTCGACGACCACAACAAGCGGAACCGCGCGCACTCTCCTTCTCGGCGTCTCGGACCAGTTAGGCGAGAGTGCGGAGCGCGAGCGAGTGGAGTCCGGCTCTCGTACCAGAAGAACGTAATCGCATTGGCCACGCCGAGACGGCGGTCCCACTGATCCGTGCTCCGATCGGCCCGCTTCCGACACGTAGCCGCATTGTCCACGGGTGCAGGATTTACTGCGCTTTTTTCCGGATTTACCATTTTTCGACTCGGCCGCCGCGCGAGCTCCTCGTAAGTCCGAGCGCTCGCCGGCGTCGCCACCCCCGAGCCCCCGCGACTACGAGGTTTCGAGGGGCTGGGGCGTCCTTTCGTCGCCCTGCCCCTTTGTCCGCCTCATCCAACCCCTGGAAACACTCTCGACGACTCCGACGGGAGACAGTAGTATTTATCGCTCTTGTAGCTGGTGACACAGTTTTAGACCTCGGGCGATACCGTTGCATATTCATGCGCCTACGGACAAAGCGGCGGGGATTGCGTCAGGAAATTGGGGGATACTGGTTGGTTGGTTGCGTAGAGGAGATAGTCTTGATGCTGATGAGCTTTATATCCTCGGCTTTCGTTACGGTTGGAGCTCGCTGAATGCGGCGTTCGGTTGGGCTTTTGGAGACGCGACGCCGACACCAAAATGTGCTGCCGGACCTATTGTCCCTGCGCGCACCTCCTCCGCCTTCAGCTGTGGTCCAGCGGAGACAGCTGATGGCACGTGCTCTTCTCGAGTATCGATGCCGGGTGGGGGAAAAGCTTTTGCACACTGCAGTCTGTGGTGCAATGGTGCAATACTGGCTCGTACCCCTCAATCGGGGATGGTTCTCAACGGTTTCTACTCTTCCCTCGGTTAACTACGAAATAGCTAATAATCTTCAAGTTAATAAACAAGGTTTTCAAGTCATTTGATGCTGGTGAATGAATTCTTTTATCAAATCTCTCTTCTGTGAATTTCGTCCCGAATTTGTATTAACTTAATTATTTACGACCGTCATTTTTAATACATAAGAGATTTAAATGAGTTTCTTTATTAGGATATACACTATGACTTCTAATAACGATGATGTTGAGAAACATGATGATTTCTAGTGAGGAAGAAGCATACGCGAGCTTTCGCAATTTTTGAGTTGAGAACCAGTGTTCGGAGTCGCGTGGTACCGACCGTTCTCATCACCTGCCTTTTCTCGGTACAATAGAGCAAGAGTACGCTCGTTCGGCTAGGTGAGCGGAGGTACGCCATCCCCATTGCCATCCCGAGAGGCCGGCACCCCTCCTCGGCCGCATACATCCTCATTATGTTTTAGCTGCACCCTCCGAAAGCCCCGCAGCGGGCCGTTGGTGTGCGTGCGCCCCGCGTATACACACCGGTACAGACACCTTTCGCAGCAACAGGCCACCCTTCGACCAGAACGCGCGCACACACACACACGCGCGCACGCTTCTACACACGTGCATTCTTCAAGGCACGGGGTACAGAAAGGCAGAGATTGACAATGCGCAGGGGGCCCACCTGCCCCCTACCCCAATCTGGACACGCGCCCCGTTCTAGCACCTGGTTTCTTCTCGGCGTCAGGGTCGTGCGCTACCGGCACCGCCTGCCATTCTCTCTCCGTCAACTCTCTCTCCACTGGGCCTATCATCCTCTCCTCCCGACGCCGGCGGATCCCTCTAAATTCCAATCGGCGAGCGATCCTTCAACAGATTAGTACGCGGGATTTATCGGCGCCGGGGTAGTGCGACGGGAATGAGGAGTTATTGGGTGGCTGCGAGCTGCGAGAAGCCGGCTCGTCGTTCCGCGTGCCACCGGGGTTTCCTTGCAATTTGGCTCTCGCACTTCCAACGAGCGACGCTACGAGAAGCGGCAGAGCCGAGGAGAGGAAGAGAGAGAGAGGAGGAAAGAGGAGGAGATCGGAATCAAGGACGATGTGCCTCGGTGCCTTTCCGTACTAGTGTCGGTCATCCTCTCTTCCGCGGCTGTTCATAAGACCCCGGCGTTGCCGGTCGGTATCAGGTTCCCGAGGCCGACACACGGGCGGCCGCCTCTTCTTCTTCGTCCTGGTCGCCTTCTTCTTCCTCGTTGCTCGCTCGCTGCGCACCGACGTCAGGTTGCGACAGGAGCGGCGAGCGCCATGACGCTAATACTATCACGACGTCCATCAGGATTATCAATCCTCGGCAACGAAGATGAAGAAGCCACGGACGAGGAAGAGGAGGCCTGGAAATCGACGCGCCATCCATCCCTCTCCAGCGCAGCCCTCGCTCACTCGAGAGCTCTCCTCGATCGGGAGAACTTACTGCGCGTCGCGCGCAAAACGCGATCGGAAGCATTCGCGTGGACAGCAGCGCCCCTCCCGATCCCAATGCCGGAGGCTCCGGCCGCTTCCGAGAAAATGCCGGCCTTACATGCACCATTAACCCGTCAACGCGCAACCAGCGCGACCAGCGCGACCAGCGCAACAGCCAGCAGGAGGAAAAACTCGAGCGGAATTGACTGAGTGCGCGACGCTCGCGGTCCATCGCGATCGCCAATTGCGTAACTGTGAAAATGCGTGGTCGGCGCTCGCCCAGCGATGCAGCAGCCTTTTCTGGACCACCTTGATCTTTGTCGCGGCGCAGGGAGGGAGGAGGTTCAGGGCCGATCTGCATTCTTCGCGGCAGTGTTACCTCTCATTATGCGGAGATCGCGACCTCGCGCCGATATCGACCGACCGCACAGGTACACGTGTCGCGTAATTACGATTCTCCTACGGCGTCACTGCAGTTCGCCTTTTCCAGCAGGGGGACGCACTGATTGCAGGAATATTGACGAAAGAACGCGGAGTTTAAGAGATGGCTGGGCAGGGGAATGGGCTCGTGTAAGAGAGACATCAAGGGGAATTAACGATGCGAGTGGTTTGCCAGTCATTAGAAGTTACTCCGTTACAGAGTGCATTTCACGACACATGATCCTTAAAGGAGAGGCGCCCGAGAAACAGTGGTTTCGACCGCGAGTACCCCTGTCTAACTGTACGCGGCCGCCTCTTAGGATATCAGGTTCGTTTTCGATCGCAGCCTCACTCCGTATATATCCATCCGCCGTCGGATCATAGGCAGAGCGTGTACGCGTTTCATTGAGGGGCCTGATGTACCGTTCCCGGGTCTCATTCGGTTTTTATTTTCAGCCGCAATATCCGAGAGGGTCGACCTCTCGGGGGGGATGCAGGGCTGCAGCCCCTGTTTAGACTCGACCAGCTGGTCCCCGAGCAGGAGCCGAGGACTTGGGACTTGGTGTGCGACGGGGCCCGAGAGAGGGAAAACGCAAGGCCCACTGTTTGTTCAGATTTGGTTAATGTCGACGCACATACGACGCTCTACCTTCGTCACGGGGCCTTGCCGCTGGGACTTATTATGGCGTGGTGCGACCTCACCTGCATGCCGAGTCCCCAAACCTTCACCCTTTACTGCATCGCGTGCCTCGTACCATTGACTTTCGCCGCGCATCCCCCTGGGGTTTAGACGCTTGCCAAATCGCGGCAAGTATCGTATTCGTTAATCGTCGCTTCATCCTTTTCAATTCACCCACCCGAATTACAAAGATATATCGGGACGCCCCTGAATTGTCGCCAAGCCTCTCGTAAGTCGGAGTGAAAGACTGTGTTTAAGAGTCGGATGTTGGCGTACCAGTTTGTCGCGCCGGCAGCACCGAGCGGATATTAAGATCAGGTGGGCATTAGAATAAAGGAGGAAGGAGCCGAGCAGTGGTGAAATGGCATTCAGCGGGCACCGGGGCTATTTCGACGCTGGATGAATGACAAATTTGCCAAGGTGCAGCGGTAGGAGAGAAATCAAAAGTCTCCTTGCGCAGGTGTCCAGGAGCTCTAAGGTATATACACGAGCTGCAGGTACCCTTCGGCTCGGCTGGCTTCATTGTACTCTGGGCTCACAAAGTGCCTGCACGAGGAACGATCTTGAATGGATCGAGTTAAGGCCTACGAGGTTGCGTCTTTGACGAGAGCAAAGTATGTGCCGGGCGACCCCGAAGGCACATACACACAGCAGACTGTGTACCAGCCGTCTTTAAAGTTTAAAAGGAACAAGGGAACTGGGGAACATACCCGCAGAGATTTCAGTCTGACGCTTGCTAGGTCGCCAAGATCTTTCTCGCTCCTTGAAATCCTGCTACCTGCTCCACCAACTCTTAAGCCAAAGCTTCATAAACATTCAATTTCTTTACTGCACAGCCAACTCGCAGAAAATTCAATTTTCTCATTTCTCCAAGCGTCATTTCCAGAGTTTCGAGGTGTCTGTTATTAAATTTAAAAAATCACATCTGTTCCAGGTTACAGTGGACGTAGAGAAATGTAATTCCTAAAGAGTGGGATTTCACGATTCCAAGAAGGAATGAGGGAATTTCGATTTAAAGAGCGTGTCGCCGGCATTTCCGCCGTTGGAGCAATCTCAGGTGCAAGAATCACATGTCGCCAGGGACAATAGATCCGGCGCACAATACCAGGACCCGGCTTCCTTGGAGGAGGTCGTCTGCTCTTGGAAGCGTGCCACCCTCCATCAGCTGGTGTACCCCTGGAGGACCTGGTGGAGCGGAGTGCGGCTGAAAACCGCGTGCCCGAGGCCAGGTATGTGCGCGTATTGATTGTAAAATATCCGTCCCGGACGTCGGGAAGCGAGAGATCTCAAAAGATTGATTCCAACGTCACGAATACCCGCCAAGGACACGCCACCGAGATAGATTGCCAGGGAATATCGCCATTAATCGAGAGCGAGCTGTTATCGGTAGATTCATTAAACAAGCCTTGTCAATTTGTTCCGACGATCGTACTGCACTGATTATTCCCCGGGCAATTTCACGAGCGCGAGACTCGAGACTCGCCTCGCTGAAGAAGTAATGGGCGTACGTTAAGGAAAACGGTTGGCACAGGTGAGAGGGCAGCCTCGGAATCACGGCGTTTCTTTTTACGATCGCTCTCCCCTTGGTGAGTTCCTGCTCGGAGACACCGCGGAGACATCGGGGTGAATTTATAGCGGGACTTTTACGAGCGACCTATTTCGACCCGCTCGACGAACAGATTCATTCTTCCGAATATGAGACCGAGAGAGAGACAAGGATAGAAAGGAAGCGAGATGGCGTAGCGGGCGCGGGCCAACATTGTGCATCATTTTGTATCCTGCGAGGCATTGTTGCGAGCCTCCTCTCTGCCACATAGTTCCAAGAAAATCCTGGAACACCTTTCTCCGGACCAGTCGGAGACGCACCGGTGGCGAAGGACTGCCAGGGGGACTGCGCTCGCTCCAGCGGCAGGATGTTTAATCGAGATTGAGCCGCGCTCTGCAACTCCCTGCCACCGATAAAGGATCCCCGAGAGTGCACTTGGTATATTTTTCCCGCGGGTACGTACGCATAAAAGAGTAGTAACCTTGGGTAGAGTAACGCATAGCAAATGGCTGGCCGCGGCTGTCTTTCGCTCGGAGCTGACGAGACGCATTGGCTACCGATAGAGCGACGTACAGAAGCATCGATAAATCGAGGCTGGTGCGCCGAGGCAGCGATCGCTCGCTCGAGTGTACACCGCGGTGTACCAGCGATATCGTGACATTAGAATAATTCGAAGGCAAAGCCGGGAGAGCACGCGCGAGGCCCCTGGCACCTCGGTAGCCTCCATTAATACCGTTCTGGCTCGCTGCGGCAAAATAATTGTCCGAGCCCGACATGATCCGGCGTCGACTCGCGATTGGACTGTTGTTTCGCCGCGCGCTCTCCACCGGTGTGCCCTGTAGCCGCCGATAAGATCTGTAATCCGCAGCTTCCAAATGGCCACTCCTCGAGTGCTCGATTTTCGGTCTTTCGGAACGCCAGCCAGCCAGCGCGTACCCTTCCATTCCATCCTTCCGGGCGAGCTCGCCAACTCTCCCCGTCCAATTTCGACACTCGCCGCACTCGGGGACGTGGTGCGATTATGTAGCGATAAATCGCCTCCCGACATGGAATTCGATCGTCTAATTCGGGCCGGCCGGCCCTTGAAAAATCGCCGGGAGACCCAGCATGCCAGCGCCCGAAAGAGGAGTTGCGGTCCAACTTGAAAAGGTTCGTGTCGATAGCAGCGAATACTCCGGCTGTCGGAGCAGATATGATCTCGAAATACTTGGCATCGGTGATAACGATTAGCTGATGTGTCCGGAGTACCAGTTACCGGATAGCTGCGGCAACCGTGCGCGCGCGGGAGTAGTGAGAGGAGCCATTGTCGGGGCGATACATCGGAGTCGAAGGCGCACACCCTGGCCGCAGCCAGGCAAGATAAAGCACGGAAATTCGAAGTGGAAATAGCCTCTCATCGCACTGCTATAAGAACAAAAGGAGGAAGGGAGGGAAGATGAACATCGACGAAAACACACCAGGGCCGAGGATCTCCCGGGAGTGGAGATGAATGCGCCGATTATCACGGCCAGTAATGTTCTCGGAAGCATGAAGCGGCGATGCTTCTGGGCCCGTTTGACGTCGCCTAAGGCAGCCCTCACATCGGACTAATGATTATTTCTCACCTGGCGGCACCCAGTTAACATCCCCGTCGCTCCTCCACTACCTCAACTGCGAGCCTCGATTAATCACCGATCAATAGGATCTTGGAACTAATTTTTCACACTTCTTCCCCGCGCGCTAATACCTCGCATCCTTTTCACGCGCGCTATAGCGATTTCGCAGTGGGCTATGGCGAAAGTTGGGCCGAATCGAGGGGCAAGGGGTGAGCAGACGCGTTTCTCGGGGGTGTTTTTCGAGAAGGTCCAATGGAGGCTTGTCGTTGTGAGGACGGGTTAACGGTGTTCAGCATTCACCGAGTCGGGTTAAGTCCGGTCCAGGTGCCGCCTGCTATGCCAGCCGGTGAGATGTTGCTCCTGGTGGACCTGATCGAGCACGCTCGTGCCATTGACCGCCATTGACTCCCCCACGTACGACACATTGCTCGACGTGTCCGCCATCCGGACTCGCTCCTCCAGCCACCTTTACTCTCCTCCCGACTCTGCCTCTCCTCGCTTCAGGGACAATTCTCCAAAGCATCGCGAACCGCAGCCGCTCCCGATTTTCCCCCTGGATCCGCGCAGTCAACAGCGAGCGAGCGAGCGAGCGAGGTTCTGCAGCTATACGTGTCGAAATGCGGCAGGCCGTCGAAAGGATGCGGTAACAGGGTTGGTAAACGAGATTAATGGATGCAAAGGGAGCGAGCGCGCCGCTCGACTTATGGACTGCTAATAACTCCGGGGGACCCCATTACGGACACTTGGGGATCGATGGATCATTCGTCATTGCTCAATCGTCCGATCGATCCAATTACGGCGTGCGTGTGCGGCGCCGATGATCCCGACGGTCCGATCGCTTGATCTATGGGCCCCCATATATTGTGATCGGCTAATCGAGAGGCGCGCACGCTGACGGCCGGTGGAGGCGAGTTAAAAAATTAGTATCCACCTCGCCGCACCGACGGGATCACGCACACGCCGCGCCACGCCGCGCGCTTCATTCCTCCGGAGATTACAGGCGTGCGGGCCCGCTCTCGCGGCATTCGCGCGCTCCTTAATATTCAATCAGGCACGGAGAATACGGGCCCAAATTATAGGCCGCTTACAGTAATGGCCGGGCGAACGACACCCTCATCAATTATTGTCAACGAAACAATCACCGATAATTATCGCCATTAAGGGGAGTTTGTACGACGAGGCATCATCGCCGCATGAGGTGCGCACCAGGTTGCACGGAGGAACCCCTGATCGCCGCGGGAAGAAAGTTGCCGGGGAATTTCGGTGATTTCTCCCGGCGCGGAAATACGAGACTTCCGGAAAGCCGGGCGACTTATCGACGTCGTCTTTCACGGCGATTGCACCCGCGTGGGCGTGAACTCTGGCCGGTCCATATCGCACGAGTAACGTGCCGGGAAGTTTAAACGTGTGCGTTAGCGAATATAAGCATAAGCCTGGTTATTGGAGGTCTCCCTTGCGAAATGAATGTACAAGCAGCAGTTCCCTCTACCCATTTCGACAATATCGCGCGCCTATAAATTACACGAAGAAGAGGCTCTCCCGATCTCTAAGGGGAGAATAAGACTTCAAGAGAGTCGGTGCAGCTCGTTAAAGGGGAAACGAGCTTACGCTCTTCTCCGCGGCGACGCTCGCTGGAATCTCCGCTCGCCGCAATAGGCAGTGCTCGGCTGTCACCCAAATTTGGATGATTTCAAGCTCGAACTCGCTCCTCGATCTAGCGCTCGCGGGCGCGCGAGCGCGTCGCCGCCTCCGCGGCATTGATTTATCGGTAATTTAGCTGGTGCAACTAACTCTCGGGGGGAAACATAAATCGTGTATCAGCGGCTTACATCGCGCCAGGTCGCGCGCGACGCGTGTCGCAAGAGAGCGGGCGGCGACGGCGGCGGCGGCGGAGCTCTCTCGTGTCTCCCGAGCGGAGCGGACAGGTTTCAGGGCGGCGGTGGCGCGATGCGATCTGGCGATTTGGCGCAATAATATCGGCGCTCGGCCGGCCGGCCGGCTGGCTTTTCGCCGAGGCGAGAGCCCGCTAAATTGACTTTCTAGGGAGGCGTTGTCGCGATAAGCGAAAACCGCAGAACTAATTGGCGGCTGCGGACGAAAAATGATCTCACGACCTAAACCCGCGAGCTCGCTCGCTCCTCCGTCTCCCTCGAGTCCGCCTGAAACTCGGAGCGCCGGCTTACGGAAAACACGACTGGTAATGGGATTTTCTGAGCGTGGAAAGATTTGTGTGTACATGTATGCATGTGCGGCAGCGCGGAGTGAGCGTCAGGTACGGGGGGCGGGTGTGCGCGCACGAGATCCTTTATTAAGGTCCCCCCGGTCACGAGGCGACCGCTCCTAGATCGCATCGGCACTAGGTTAGGGCGATCCTTGAGCGTACAAGGTGAGCTCATTAATTCAAATAAATCGCTTATGCATCGCCGCGATCTCGAGGAGACGGAGAAAGAACGGGCGGGCGGGCGGCTCTTAACGCTCGCCATGACCAAGATGAATGGAATAGCTCGTGTGCCTCTCTTCCTTATCTCCGATGCATTCCTCTCGAACCTTGCCCTTCAGCTACCGCCTTCCATATTCGTGCCTTACCGTACAAGACACCAGCCTACCTACCTACCTACCTCTATCTCCTCACTGAAATCCTCCAAAAATCGGTGAAAGATTGCCCGCAGCTCCCGCTGCAATTGCGGGAACACCGTAGATCTCCGCCTTTCGATCTTTCCAGCCTCCTTTCGACACTCGGAGAACTTGGATTGCGGACGATACTCCCCGGCAAATGGATACTTTCCTCCCAATTGCGGTATCTTGCGCTTACAATACAAACACTCTCTTAACTACTCCTTCATTAACAGTTTGATTAAATGACGCAACCAACTGGATTACTCCTGCAATCCGCAGGGAGATGAAATCTTATTTTCCTCCAAGGTAGTACACTATAAGAAGAGTGTCCGCTTTCTTTTTAATTAGACTGTTTCCAGAGGCAGTAACACCTGATTCACACTCGTCCCTCATTCGAGCTCGCCAGTGTAAGCCTATCCAGTACATACAAGTGAGCGCGCGGAGAGCGCACAATGCGATATCAATTAACAAGGATCTGTTTTCGCTTACAATCACTTTTTCCAGCGGGTACAGGCTACCCGGGCTCATTAAAACCTCTCTACCTTCCCGGTGCGAGGCGCACATAAATCCTCCTCTCTGTTCTCCGCTCCTCTCTCTCCCGCACACGCTTCCTCTTTCCTCCCTCGGTTTGTTCTGCTCTCTGCTCGGGGGCTCTCGGTCTGCCGCGGGCGGCCGCCGAGCAGGCAAAGCAAAGTCGCGCACGCGGTGTGTAAGTGACTCTATTCAAGCAGGGACATCGCTCGCGGGGTGGCTCGCGCGACTGATTTAAATAACATCTCCGTTATGGTAATCGGCCGCGGTAATAATGGTAATAACCGCGGTTGTAACAGGCCCGAAAATGGGCCACCGTGGCCGGCTGACGTCGGGGGCGAGAGCGCCCGCTCGAGTCGGGCCCTTTTGCAGGCACCGACTCCCTTTGGTGGTACCCGCTTCTCGTAATATCTCCCCCCCTCCCCCCTCGCCCTCCCTACGATACTCCACCGCAGGCCCTCACGCGGACCGACATTACGCGCTACACGCATCCTACACGCTCCAAACCAGCCACTATTCATCGGCCACTCGGCACCGTGTACCGCCTATGTCTACCGACAGCGAGATCCGCTATCGAGCTTGACTAATTACTTTGATTGGCAGTCACAGAACTCGCCCGATCTTAGCAACGTGTCTAAAAAGCAGCTCTTAATAATATTCCGAGCCGCGGACTACTTACAATTCAGCATTTTAACCAAGAAACTTGGTTGGTCGAGTGGTAATTATTTCGACTGGAACTAGATGCATAAGGATATTGACGCTCGTTGTATCTGAGATATCGGTGATTACTGTCACCGCGGAGGTACAGTAAATCACATCTTCATTACGCCCGGTCTAATGTCGTGTTCGGCTTGATTTGCTCGGGCTGAAACGCGGCTGTAGTGGTTCTTCGCTCGCGGCCGATCGAATGAATGGGACGTTCCGCTATTCTCCCGATGACTAACAGCCACGCTCCATTACGGGGGATTCGAGCTAGACGGAGTCTAGCTCGGCCACTTGCGAAACGCGCGCGCGCGCGCGCATAGTGTACTGGCTGACACACGAGCTACGCGTGCGACCTGCTCACGCCTATGCACCAACGAGCACCCATGCCTGCTTGAGTACACCTTCAATACCCACTCGGGGAATTGTTGCTCTCGGTACGTCGCAATACGCGTGGCAAGGGATCTCGCGGTGGAATGCCGACAGAGACAGTCCAACGGCCAACAAAGCGATTCAGATAGGCGGACAAGTGTAAAAGTCGACACGGGTAGTCAACAAACGGCAGACACTACCGAATGAAAGGTTCAGGGTACATTCGACAACAAAAACCTCGGAAGTCTAAGCCATGTCTCGTGTAAATTGACAATTATACATGTAGAGATCGGTCATGAATTCTAATGAGAGGGAATAAGATAAACAGTTGTCGAACAATTGGGTTGGCGGGTTTGGGTTGTTTCCATGAGAGTGGGTGAGTGGAACTATGTACGCAGTGGTTATGGTGGCACTATCGCCGGGCGTCCCAAGTGTATTGTTCGATAGGGCACCGCCGTCTAAATCGCGGAGCCCGATTCCATCGGGGGGACGCATTCCCAGACAGTCGGTGGTCTTGGCGCCCGCCTATCACCGGCCAGTAAACCGTGGCGAATAACTTATCTCTCCGGGCGAAACCTTGCGCTCCCGGTACGCGCTCTCCGGGTGCGAGCAAGCACCGGGAGCCGAGAGGCTCTCGGGGGCGAGTGGCAGGACTGGCAGGGCACCCTTGCAAAAGTCTCTTGAACCCCGATACCTCTATCTCGGGACAGGGACACTCCGGGGCTGCTGGCGGCCGGCGAGATTTGCGATATGAGCCGGCGACAGCGATACCGAGCACTCGCCGCTCGCGCACCCAGAGAGAGACGCGCGAGGATTTGCCAGGGGGATAGCGCGTGGCAATCATTACGATATCGTTTCATTGATTTGTCCGCGGGAGAAATATCGATCGGTTCTCCTCTGGGAATAATACCGCGGCGCGTCGGCGGTTCGATAGCAGGGGGCACCTTGGGTAGAAAGTATGTGCAACTATGCGCTCCGGGGAGAGAGTGCGAGTGCGGACTCCTCTCTCCGGTCCGGCGGCGGCCCGGTGGCTCCTCCACGCGCGCGCGCGCGCGATCTCGGGAGACGCACTTGAAGCCGGTTCTTGCGCCACGTACAATGGACACGCGTTGCGACACGCGCGATTATACGCGCCGCGCGGATACGTTTAACTGCCAGGTTAATTTATTCGTGCTGCTGGCTATCGAGGGCGGCCACGCGAGCCCGCCGGCATCGGCGAAAAATCCTCCCGATCGGACGACACAATGGCCCATTCAGCAGGAGCACCGAGAGCCGATACCGACGAGAGTGTCGCGCGCTCTCTCGCCAAGGGCCGACGCAACTCCCCAGCTCCGCCATCGCCGGCCAGCCATCCGGCCACTACTCTGCCTCCCGGCCGCCACTGCGCGCCGTCCCATCATTTTTTCAGACACCACTCGCTCGCGGAGGTGTAAAACGCGCAGTAAGGTATTAACCGGATAGCCTTGGGCTAATCTGCCGCCGGGCGCAATTTATTCGGATGATTCTCCGAACAAAGTGCCTCCGCACACACGGCCAGTGGAAAAGCCTCGCGTCGAGACACTGCGCTGCTCGCTCCAGCCACCGTTCTTGGAAGAGTGGGTGAAGCCCATTTGCGAAAGAGACAATCTACTCTACCCGTTGATCGAATCCTAGTCGACGCAGGTTGCGTGGAAAGGAAATGATTAGGAGCGCGCGGCTTGGGGAATAATAATAAGTGGAGGAAAAATTGACGGCGACAATTCGCCGGAGAATTTGCAACTGCGAAACGAGGCGGTCGGGGGCGTGATACATTCCGGCAAAGGTTTCACCGATGCTGGCAGCATTTTTCAACGTGGCGCGGCCCTCGCGCCACCAGTCGGGTCAGCAGCGAGTGGCTTTTTAAGGAGCGTTTTATTTTTACGCTGGACGCGACCACCGTTAATCCCGACCTTCTTACCTCGGAGATGATCCGACCGATAAATTCCGCGGGTCTCCTGCGAAAACGACTCTGCCTCCCCCACTCGCACGACACACACACGTCCTCCCACAGACACAGAGAGGCAGAGAGGCAGAGAGGCAGAGAGGCAGAGGCAGAACCGGGTGAGAGCGGTCCAGCATTTATTATCGTTCGCATACACTTTAACCCGAGAGCGATAGCGCTCCTCTCCTCCGCGCCGAATTTCTCGTACTTTCCTTCGATTAGCATACAAATAGTGTGCGCGTATGCGCGAAATCCCGGTCCACATTGGGAAGCCGACTCGATAGATAAGGGTGTAAAAGGAGAGCGCAGAGGTGACTGGTCGCCGGGATTTCGTAAGCCGGCATTGTACTAAAACGCTCGAACAGGATAATAGACACTCCAGTCCAGCGGGCACATACAGTTTATAATCGCTGCTTCGTTAAACGGTGCGCGACGTGCATGGTAATTAAGCGTGCGCGCCCGCTGTGTGCGTGTGACGTAATCCACCTTTAAAATCACGATAAATCTCGCGCGCGCCACTCCCCCTCTTGTCGCCGCGGCCGGCGAGAGCACGAGAGCGCGAGAGCGCGCGGTACAATTGCTCGTAACAATTATTTTCTATCGCTGGAAATTCAGGGGGGATATCGGTTCCCTTGTGCTCTCAGCGGCAGGCCGAGAGATTGAGATTGAGATGCCTGTTCCAAGTGTATCGCGGGCCCCGGCCCTCCACCTCTATCACTGCGCGCCAACTCTCCCGCCGGCCTCAGATAATAGATCGCGATACAGCGCCAGATGAAGAGATGCTCCCCGAAGATTTCCTCGTTTGCTTAGGATCGCGGTGTGTAACGGTTCCTATCACCGGCGGATCCTATTTCACCAGGCGCTCGTCACTCTCGCTCCACCGGCCTCATCCCAGTTCCTACCGCATTTTTCCGCCACTCGCAGTCCGCTCTCATTAAACTGACGTATTCCTCATGATGCTCTCGCAAGTTGCCGGCCAATGTCGGAAGTGCGGCGATTCGACTCCTTCGAGAGGAAGAGAGGGAGAGAAGAATTTGGCTAAGTAGCTGTCAGGCTCGCTCGCAAGAAAGAACCGTAGATCCGCGTGTCCCCGTGCTAAATTCGTACGATTTATCAATTATCCGGCTGGGTGATTAATGGTCGTCGCGCTGAAGGAGAATAGTAGATATGACGCGCAAGTAGAACGGGAAGGAGCGAAACGGTCCCCGGTGAAAAGAGGAGAGGACATCGTGGACGCGTCCCCCGATCTAACAGACATACATATATACAATTCGTTTCCAGTCCGGGCGTTACAGATTCGTGCGTGTAGACGCGTTCGATCGATCGAGCGACGGACGCGAGGATATCGGCGATCGGACGAGAATGTACATGCGATCTATGCCGGCGGATATCGACTATGCCGCGCGGCGGCGCGCTAGACAGATGGATAACGTGCCGCGATTAAATCTATCGGTTTCGCCCGCAACGACTTCCTCTCGCCGGGGCAGACTTTGTTTTATACCGAAGAAACCTCCAATCAACGGAGACATCCTGCGCCGATTGATTGGAAAATGACGGTTAATTTTGCGGAGATAACGCTACCCGCTGAATACGGATTGATAGCGGATCGAAAGCAGTTTAATTGAACGCTCGCCGCGGCCTGGAGCGCATAAGACCCAGAGACATTAGTCTGTTGATACAGTGATTACCGCGAGTGTTCGCAGGCCTGACGGACGCGTTACGTGATTAGAAAGTATTAGTGTTAGGACCATTAGTCTTTCGGGATAAAGGCTCGACGGACTTTCTCCCGTAGGGCAATGAGGGCCAAGTGACAAGGCTCGCTTCACCGATCGGCAGCGCGCGCGCGCGCGCGCGAGCACCGCGTTCGATTTCACGCAACTATAAGCGCGCGCGGCCGGGAAATTATGAAACATAACAGAGCGAGAAGACAGGGTTCAGCGGGGATAACAGGCGCCCGGGCTCAATCCGCTGTCCGACCAGTCACAGTCCGGCGAGCAGTGATATATGAATCACAGACGAGCGGCTAAGTCCTATCCAATAATTGCACAGCCGCGATCGGCACCGGAATGCGTAAGCCGTAAGTAGTCGTTCGAGAGCTCATTCCGGTTATCAGAGGGGGACAATCGGCGAGAGAGTCGATCCTACGGCGATCGCCATGGGAGCTGAAAGAAATCGCATGCTCCGACTCCGGCTGACTGTGAGAAATGTGGCCGTCGATTGGAGGAGAGCCGATAACCACCTGATCGTTCGACTCGTAGTTAAGCCTGTTCGACATTATTCACTCCCATTCTACTCGGCTCTTTCCTAGACCTAGACTCTAGACTCGTGTCGACCATAAAGTTGAGCGCGAACTGAGCGTCGGTCGCGTCTCAGATGTGAACGTTCCCGTTCGGCTCAATCGCTTCTTTATTCAGCGCAGCCATAATGTGAATCGGGCTTTATACCTACGTGGAGGGACACGTACGCTTTCTTTAATTCGCCGGGCTGGTGCGCCGGGTTGCGTGCACGCGCGTGCCTCGGGCGCGGGTGTGCCCTCTCGACGCGTTAACGCTCACGCAACCACTCCAACTGCCCGGACTTACCTCTCTCGAGGAACGACGTGCAAACGCTAACGCGCGGCTATCCGGTCTCGCGCGCGCACTCCAGCCTCCCGGTCACCCACGTACGCGCCTAGCCACTCCAATCGAACCTACACCACCACCTCGTGCACCGCACCCTCCGCAACTCATCCGCCGGGATATGCTGCCAGAAAAGATGCGCTTGCTATAATAATTTCCATCGGCTCTCTTGGAGGTGCTCTCTCCCGACGGCTGCCGCTGGCACTGATCATCGTTTTAGACTTGAGAATTGTAAGAATAATTCAAGATATTTTTATGAGTTGTGTTATTAAGGTGGATTTTGGGGGTTTCTAAGATTGTTGGAGATTGTGGAGAGTTTTTGGTAGAATGGAGAAGGTGATGGAGTAAGTTTGGAAGATAGTAATTGGAGAAGTTGTCCGAGGAAGGATGAGGGTCTAGTTGGTATGGATCGGTGTATATTGGCGAGATGGTCTGCCCGTTTCTGTAGCTGTCTCGCCGGTGCATTTGTACTGCTAGTACTAGTCCCATTAGTAGTCGGTCGGGGGATCTCCGCGGGCTCATAAGTTAGCAACGAGCTGCCGCTGTTGACTTGCTCTTTGAGTAAGTACCACTCGAGTACTCCCCCGCGAGATAGCGGGTCCCGTGTTCACCGGTCGCTCCCTCTTCCACGATCGGACCCTCTCGCTTCGTCTCCTTGGCTTCCATCCCGTTTCCCCCAAGGTCCGCGAAGCGTCGCAGCCGACGCCGCCGCCTTCGTACGCCGGACTCTTTCCCGGAGCCGGTGCTTCGCCGAGCACGCGTTAATGTCCGTTCCAGCAATTTATTAGATTCTTTGATTCCACTGATTTCTAAATATAGGAGTGCGCGCGCGCGCCTGAAAAGCCGGTGCCGCGTATCAGTGGTCCTTTTTGCTGGATGTATACCGGATTGCAAGGACGCGATAGCGGCGAGGCGCGATCCGCTTATTTCCAGCATCCGGACCCGTTTAATTGTCGCGACGAATCGAGAGAGCGGCCCTTGCTCGGGATCCTGGGGCTACTGTTAGGCACCCGATGAGCGCCCCGGCCAGGATATTCGATCGCCTCGATGAATGGTAACGAGGGATCGCCGCGTGAAATCGATGAAATTTTCATGACTCTTTATTGTCGCCGCTGATACTTGATCGTCCCGGGCGACAGTTTATTATAACCGGCGCGCGCGAGAGGCATATACAGCTGGTACATACGACGGCGCCGGCCTGCAATTAAACGGACCGCATCCCTCGAGACGCATTGCACGCGACTTCATGCGCGCCAACTTGTCCGGCTAGACACTAGACACTAATTATTATAATTAATTGCGCGCCACTCTCGAGACTATCTCGCCCCGTGTTCCACCCACCCTCTCGCCGGCATCGGCGCGTATTGTTTGCGCTAACATGAATAACCGTGGCTCCACGCTCCAGCGGACAGACAATGAAGAGCACGCTCGGCTCTGCTCGGCTCGCCCGCCCGCTCGTGACTCATTTTTCGCCGGCCTCCACTTCCTAATGTGCATTGTTAATTATGTGCACTCTCGTGATCTCGCTCGGGCGCAACGCGCCCAGATTTTCCCGGGGCTAATTAGCCACGCAGTCTAACCCTCCCACTGATATAGACTCGGTTGCGTCGCTCACTTTCGCTCGATGATGCCAACTCATAATAATCGTACCAATGAGATAAATACACGCTGGTAGATTGATCGTTGGGGAATAGAGAGAGTGCACGTGTGCCCGACAGTTGACGCGCGTTTCTCCGATATATCGCCGGGCCACCTATCCTGCGATCGATCCTTTCGGCAGCCGATCGATCGCCGATCGATCGGCTGCCTCCGGTAATTACGTCGATTACATTCCAATTACGTGCCCGGGCGCCATGGATCGTGCAAAAAAAGCTGCCACTCCTATGGAGTGCCAGTATAGACCGGGACATGTTAATCTGTCGACTGCCACGTGCTCTCCGGTTCCAGTGCTTGCGGCACCGCCCGTTCGACGGAGGTCATAGGCGATCTCGTTGCAATTGACACAAAAATATCTATCCAATTTAAAACCTCGCGGAGATTCTATCTCTCGCTTTCCCGCCCGCTATCGAGAGACACACGAAACTTATTGCGAACATAAGAAAAATATCTCGGATACATGTGTAATTACGGGGTGGGAGAAGTAATTATTAAGCTGGAACGATTTCATACTGGTAGGTGGAGGGCGTGTGTGCTCGAACTTACGCAGATAGCTATCGGAATCATCGTGCAATCACCACTGCCCCCCCTTTTTCCCTGATCGTTCGGAGTCCCGGAGAGCGCGCGAGATTTAATTACCAGTGGAAAGAGTCGGCGCTTATTACTTGTGAATAATTGGCGCTGAACGGCGTTAGATCGAAAATCAATCTTGACCAGGAGATCGATTAACCCGGCAAAAGCAAGTGATCGCTAAGCGAGCGCGAGACCGTTCTCCCTTTTTATCTAGGTCCGAGTGTCGATACCGGCGAAAACTTGTCCGCTCGCTTATTACCGCGGTAAGACTAATTATCGGTGGCTCGCGATAAAAATCAGTGGAGCCGCGGAGATGCAGGTAGAACGTTCGGAGCGCGCGCGCTGCCCGGAAAAGCGTCGGTCGAAAACAAGATCGTATCGGGTGTCAGGGCCGGCATCGCGGCTTGTTAATTAAGTCACTGATTTATCGTCGTGTCCGGCTGCTTTTCGCGGCGCGATCGCTCGAAATCGTAGGCAAACCCTCCCAGAGTGGCGAACTCGATCCGGAGTATAATCAACCGACAGTCCGAGCATCCGCAACAGAAACCCCGGACACTCGACCGGCAGTGATTACACTTCAATTAATGTTATACAATCAGTACTACTCCCCTCGATTGCGAGCATAATCGTCCAACAACATTTTTCCCAGAGATCAGGTCTCGCCGCGCGTTGAACCTGTGCGCGCGAGAATTCACAGCTCCATCGAGGTGACGTCAAGAGGTGGTAGGTGGTATTGGCCTGGATACCGATCGGCCGATCGGCCGATAGAGTGCGCCGGGGAATCAAAGTGCGCGCGGTCGAGAGGACGATTGAAATATAAGGGCGGAAACGCGGCCAATTAATAGCATTATAAATTCAAGCTGGCCGACCGGTCCGGCGAACAATGGGCCGAAGGGGGTCCAACGCGGCGAGAGGTAATGCTCTCTCGGATCGGCATCTGGCCGATCCTCGGAGCGAGCGAGAACTCGCGGCTCCTTCGAGGAGGAGAGCCGCCAGCCAGCCAGCCTGGCTGGGATCGGGCAGCCAGCTCTCAAAGAGGCTCGTGCTATCAATGAGAAGTGTTTTACAATGTAGAAACCAGTAATGGCGCGTCGAGCGAGCTCCGCTCTGCGGGCGATACGCAACAAAACAATTACTAAATCCGCTTCGTTAGCCACCGCTTCGGCGCGGCGGCGTTTCTCGTTCGCACGCCACCATAAGTTACTCGGCCGTTCGCTAGCAGGCTGACTAGCCTGCCGGATAGCTAAGCCGAGCCGCGCGCCGTTTCTACCGGCAGAGAGCGGAGACGACGCCCGGGAGAGAGCAAACGGAGAAGCGAAGCCTCCAGTCTGTGTCCGCGTAGAGGTTCTTACGGCTATCGACACTGCTCCCTGCCTTGCCGGAGCTAATAGGCTGCCTGTAATTTTAATTAGATCGACACCCGGCCTCCTGCTCTTCGCCTCGTCCTCCCGCGCGCTGCGTCTGTGTTACACGATTTTTCTTGCTTCGCCTAGCTGCCCCTCGCACTCGCCGCACTCCGACAGCATCCTTTTTCCTGGAGTACACCGCGCTGAGTAGCCTAATCGTACCGCCGCGCGGAAGGATCACTCGTTGAGAGAGTGGACTCTCGAGAGTTCTCTCTCTCTCTCTCTCTCCGGGAGTGCGCGACTCTTGGTGCCAATTAAAATGTTGATGAGGTGCTTGTCAGAATGGATACATTGGATCGGGTATCCGTGAGTTATTGTCTACTTATCTTGGCGGCGATCGCCTTTTCTAGCAGGCGGACAGGTATACATGGATAGATCGCGGGCGCACACGTACGGTGGTACACAGCGTTCGGGGTTCGTTCAAGTCGAACGCAGAGCTATCGACATTCCCGATTGGGCAAAAATTGAGAGAGCGAGCCGGGCCCCGTGACTCAGAACTGGAAGCACTTTACAAGACGGCCTCCCCGGCGTCACGTTTCGCGAATGGGGAGCAATAAATTACGCGGTATCGGTAATCGGCGGGCGCGGGCACCGCGCGGCAGCCGCACACACAAAACCCCGCTCTGCAACCGGCAGCGATCGCGCGGCCGCGCGTGCTCGCCTCTCTGTGCCCGCGGAGGCCGCGGCTCTTTATTCCCATATCCACGTGTGTACCCTCGCCCGAGACTATCTCTCTTCGCTCCGGTTTCCCCGCAATATCGCCCCGAGGAAAGCGCCCACCACGCTCCATTTCCCGCGGAAGACAGTTATTGGCAAGGTACACCAAATCGGGCGGCGCTCGCTCTCTCCGCTACATGGCTCCACTCAATGAACGCACTCCGCCAAAGATTCAATTACACTCGGACCGAGAGGCCGCAATGTCGCTATTATTGTGCGCCGACAGCCTGAGAGCTATCGCGACGCACGACAGTTAGACGTGGCAATAAGGAAGGAAAGGAGGCTTGGATTATGCGATTATTTCGCGAAAGCAACCGCGGCGGACCTCTGGACGGAGTCGCGGAGGCAGTCTGCAGTCTTTTGGGCACACACCCCTCGGTGGTTTGGATTTATTCACTACTCCGTCGCACCTCCAATTATCCCCTTATATTTATATCCGAATTCCCCCGTAAATCTCGGGGCCGGTTGCGGCCGTGGCGCGCGCGAGCAACGGTAACAGTTCGGGCCCCGTTATCGATGGCGAGAGCCCGTCGAAATCGCTCGCTATCAATTATCAGTGGCCAGTACCGGGCGCGAGCGGCTCTCCGCCGGCGCACTGGTCCCCCCGTAAAGCATCGGGGCGCGCACGTGGTCTGTGTACGCCGCATCTCATCGGGCGATCCTCGTCCCACCCTCTCCGGCCTTTTCGTCTCGGTTTCCTCGCTCGGGGCCGATTGCCGCCCTCATGATTCACCGGCGGGGGCCGGGGCGGCCCTCGCAGGTTCATTTCAATAATTTCTTGCGACCCGGCTGGAGGAAGCCGGGCAGAGACGCGGGCGTGGACGGCGGGGCTCGTGGTTGCGCGCACCAGTATATATCCGGTGAGTTATCGGTGCCGGGATATAGAGGCAGGAGTGACCGAGGAAACGGCGCGGCGCCAGGGCGAGCACGTGTGGGCACGCTGGAGAACGCGCGCGAGGTGGCCAACACTTGGCGCCACGGGGACCATCGATCGGCTCGCCGAACCGATAATTTACCCCCGCGGGAACGCGCGCCGCCAATATGGACAATGATATTGCATTGTAACAGTAGGGACTACTTGACTCCAGACGTATTGTGGGCTGCAGGGTGAACAGTAGTTTCTCAATCCTCCTCTTATCGAGGCTCCTATTGACGCCGGGCGCACGTCGATCTCGCCTCGAGACTGATTCCAGCCAGTCGGCCAATCGACTCTCTCCCAGAATAGGTCGAGACAGCTCGGAAGATAGATATACCCGTGATTGGTCCGAGCCGCAGCTTCAACTTGTACGTGACGCCGGCTTTGTTTGGAGCTTGTTTCCCCGGTCCCTCGTTATTTCCTCGCGCTCAGGGGAGAGATTTAGTGAGCGCGCCGAGTGACTCGTGCAAGGAGGCACAGAAATGATTAATTTCCCCGTAATTACCAGTTACTCGGTTAAAATTAGTCGCGACGACCACGGCGACGACGACATGCGCGTGGAAACGCGCCAGAGGGCTTTCCGCTTGCGGCGCGAGATTTGTGTGTCTGAGGAGTGCGACGTATAACTCAAGAGTCGTGGAGCCGCAGAACGCGCCTAAACGCCGAGCGGGGAAGAGAGACGGACAAGCGTCTAGTACACCAGTGGAAAAAGTCCATTGGATCGTATCATTAATAATGTAACAGACACTTTATGTCCGCGCCGAGGGAGACAAGACCGATGCAATAATTAATAGTAGAATAATGCCGGCTTTCATCGACTCGAGAGCTCCGATGGAAAACAAGCGCACGCGCGCGCGCCTCGGAAGCGTAATTTATATTTTCAGCGGACTGCTTCGACTAATGTTCAGCACGGACTTCCCAACAGCAGTGCTCTCGGCCGGCAGCCAGTGAAGGAAGGGCGGTTACGAAAAATCACGGAAACCGTAAACTTGACCAAGTGGGCAGCATAAAGCTGTGGACAGAGAGGCCGGGCGAGAGTGGGCAGCTTTCCCCCCCTCTCTCTCGCTCTCTCGCTTGTAGTATCAGAGGCTGGGCGAGTGGGTGCGATTCATCACGCGGCCACGAACACGGTAATGCGTTATAAGTCTCTCTTCGCAATGACATTCATCACGGGGAGCCACTCGCTCTGCCCACTTTTCCTTCTCCGCTTCCACTCCCCAATCCTGCCCGAGTTATTTATGCAAATTCTATCGCGAACGCTAATTCCCCGCCGCCCGATACTAATTACACAGGCGACGATTCCCTCCATTTTCTCGGAGCCTCGGAGTCTCTAATTAGAGTTAGCTTCGCGTGGGAGTGTGCTAGCGCACTTCACCTTTCGAACATTGGAGGGGTGGGTTGGTTGATGGGGCGTTTTTATATCGAGAATCCCAAGGAAAATCAACGAGGCTAGTTTTCCCACAATGCCCGCTGGCGAGTGCTTTCCCACAGGTGTGTGAATCGATGAATATATCCCGCTCCCCCATGGACCAAAAACATATGCTGCACCCCGCGTGCGCCTCGACCCCCTAGTGTCCGCCCCATTGAAACCGTGAATTGCGAACCACCGTGCTCTGCGTGAGAGTTGAGTGCGAACATATCGAGGGCGCACACACGCTCGCCCGGCACCGAGAAGCAAATTTCGCACGAGACGTCCCCGTGCGCATTACGCGCCGCTTTTTTCTTTCTCTTTTTTTCTTTTTTTTTCGGTCACCGAGGGCTGAGCGCGTGCAATTTTCTGCCGCATTATCGCCCGGTAATTTATCCGCAGGTAGTGCACTGCGCGTACGAGAGCGGTGATGGATAGATAGCAATCAGTGCGAGAACCGTATCATTACATTTTATTACAACATTTGACGAGACGAGGTAATAAATAACCGGCCGTTTCATTGAATTCGGAACAATATAATTATGCCGGCGAGTCTCGACTAGGCTTGGCGCTCGAGTGCCTTTCTCGAGAGCGCGCATTCAGCTGGTCTCGTTGCGAAGGTTGTCTCTCCTCACCGGCATCCACTGGCAACAGTTCCAACGCAAGTACCTTTACTTAATTCCCATTAAGGAACTCTGCATGGCCCTTCAATGTTAAAGCCTCGAGCGCGTACTGTAAGTGGGCCGAAGGAGAAATTGCCGCCGGAATATTGCGTTAACTAAACGTTGGGAGGTAATGGGTCCATGTGCGAGGGATCGTTTAACGAGTGCTTCTCTTTAATCGGAAGAGGCCGGCGTGGCCCGCGGCTCCGCGCTCTTCTGCCTCCACGAAAGCTCCGATCGCGGCACTGATTTGCAGACAATGCCCCCGGCAAGGGTACGCACGGCATTGCCGCGTGCCGCAACAATAGCCACGTGACTGTCGTGTGCTGCGGATGACAGTTGACTCCGCGCGCGACACACGTGACGGAAGAGAACGTGCAGCGAGCATCTCCGGTTGCGAATTGTATCAGCGAGATACGCCGGCATCACATCTCACGAACTTCCAGAAACCATAAGTCATTCGGTTCCTCGAATAAAAATAAGTATTTTAGAGAAAAATCTTTAGAAATCCAAAGTAGAGAGATTTAACGAGAGAGCCTTTCCCGACGCTAGTGACCGGTTCCAGGCGGAAAGGCTCGAGCCTCTCGGTTATCTCGTTTCCACCGGCGACCAAGAAAGAAAAGCGGCCGTGTGTCCTGTCAGCGTTAACATCGTAGAACGTCGTGTTCGCGAGGACAAGACACCGCGGGGCCGGACAGCGAGCATCAATTTTTAATTAACTACGGCTTCATTAGCGCCGGGCGCGTCGATATCAGCAACTTGCGCGCGCGCCCTCGACCGACACCGCTAGTGTTACAACGTCCGGCTAATGATATCTGCCGAGATTTCCTGATTGTCTATCGATAGCCCATTAGCCGCGTGTTATAAGATTGCCGCCGCGCGACAGGGAACCGGCTCTAATTAATCCCCCGATATGACCCAGTTTAATTCAGCGGCGGCCGATGAAAAAAAAAAGGGGGGGAAAAGTCGCGCGCCGGACGTGTGTCACGTGTGTCCGCCGAGATTACGTGGTAGGGTACGGCGGTGCTCGCCGCAATTTCGTGTGGAAGGTATCGCCCGGCATCCCACGGATCTCGCCGGACTTAATGAAGCGGTGGGCAATCAAAGAAACCCCTATTATCTTCGGACGTGTAGGTAATTTACAGCTTATGGCCGCTGCTAGCCGTGCGGCGAAGGTGCGTGTCCGACATCGGTGCATTTAGTGTTCGGATATCGAGGAGCGCGCTGTGTTCCGAGGCCGCTGGTCGTCGTACGGTTTCTAATTAGAGCGGCTCTGTATCCGAGCGGCGAAAGAGTGTCCAGTTGACCAGGCGTATGTGCTCGGTAATCTCGCTCGCGTGTCCGGCTGCACCGGCTCTTAATGGTATCCCTCTCTCTCTCTCTCTCTCTCTCGCTCTCTCTCTCGCCCGCCTCTCCTCCGACCCCCCGAGATTTCACGATCTCCTGTATCAATGCACGCGCGCGCTCTTGCTGGCCGCCGATCGTTATACGATCGATCGTAACCCGGCGTAAGCGGGGCTAATTAATCCGCTAATATGACCCACTTACCGCTCGACCCTTTTCCACCGCACCGACTGCGCGCCCCACTCCCTTTACTTTACTCCACTTTACGCGCCTTCTCTCGCGCCATTGTATCGGCCCCGACTGCGCCTTACAGACCCGCATCGGTTACTTTCCCGATAGAGCCGCAATACCTATACGCTGATATCTCTTGCTCCGGTAATGAGCCCGATTAATTTGTACTCGCGCGCGCGTACGCTGCGCATTCTTTCCCGCGCGATCTTGTTTACCAAGTGCGAACACCTCGCTGGAAGCCGGACGGAGGTGAGCGCTGTGTCATAACAAGTCGACGTGTACACGCGCACTCGCTTTCGAGGATAGAATGTTATGCTTGGCGTACTCTCGAGACAGGTAAGAGTCGACCGCTGACCAGACCCGGGAGATAGAAAGTAGAGTCCTGCGGGAGAGGAGAGCGCAGCGTCGATTCTAACAATAAGCCCGATTTCTCATGGACGCACAAACCACTTGACGAAAACATGTGTCGAGTCTATTCGTGCGAAGGAGTCTCGACTTGGAATAAAGCAGAGATCATGGGGGAGAGAGGGGGAGAGAGAGAGAGAAAGTTCAGTTCCCACAGGTCCGCCCGGTCATAGATGGTCGTTTATAGAGCGGTAGCATATTGCCGCTGTTGACAAAGGCTGCAGGGGGTCCTGCGGGCCCGTATCATCCCCGGAGGGAGACGAGCAGGCGCGTACCCGCCGGCAGAATCATTGGAATACCAGGCCCCCCCTCAACGCCCCTGTACCAGTGCCTGCCACCTTCGCAGGGTGGGAAACCGTGACCACCATCTCATTACCGGTTCCCATGGGTGCGCGTGCATCCGACGGGACCCCGCGTGTGCCGCAGGTCCTCGATACTCGAGGGTGCATCGAATTATGTAATTGTCATGGGGTACGTGCACCCGCTGACCGACGCACTCATCATCCCGCGTGTGAACTCATTCTTGCCCCGGCAGAATCCACTCGTATGCGGACGCCCCCCAATCGCCGCTTGAAAAATTGCTCACTGTTAACCATCAGATTAAGAGACTAGACATCAGGGACCATTGGAATTGCTGATGTTTCTATTTTCATGGGATTTTAAGACTTTTTTTCTGGGGCTTGTAACTGTAAAACAAGACGTTCGGAAGATTATTGGAGCGGTTAAACGGAAGATTGTTTTTATGGGAAAGGACTTGGGACACCGTGGGTGGAAGTGTTGGATGTTTTGCCGTCGGATTCGTTCCGACGTTGTCGGCGTTTAGGTTTGTAGTCAAACTTCCTCGCAATCTGACCTCGCGATCCCGATCTATCAGGTAGCGATCGACCTATCCCGCGATTCGACACAGTGTCGAGGTGGTCGTGGGAAGCTCCCACGTGAAATCGGTAAGACAGTCATTAAAGCAGTGGCCGAAAAAAACTTGGCCGCCGATAATATACACGCTCGGGCATAGACAAAAACCTAATTCGTAGCAGAGATTGATTTTCGTAAGCCGGCGAGGCTGGGTGGATAATAGATTGGTGGAAGTGCATCGCACCGCACGTGCAAATAGAATCCGTTTCGTTCGGGATCCTCGAGCGCGCCGCAGCCACTCTCTTCCTTATCCTCGAGGCATTGTTCCCTGATAGAGCGTAGATACGCGGCGGAAAGCAACCACGTGCAGGTCAGCACGTGGCGAGAAGTGGCTGGATTCGTATAATTCAATTCCGAGCGTACGCAACTCGCAATCCGAGATCGACGAGAGAAAGAGAGAGGAAGAGAGAGAGACTCTCGATGGGGTAAGCCACCCTCTGAGAACCATATTTCGCAGGCATTGTTTGCTCTTATCTCGGCGGCGCCGCCCGGCTAGAATATGACGGAAACGAGAGCGGCACATCCGTTCGCGATCTCCCGGCACGTGCACTGATTCGACATCCGGCTGGATGATCCCGCACTATCCCCGTCATTGAGATCAGCCTCCATCTCTCCTCGGGAAATGGGACGCGTGACCTTCCACCGAGGTTCCCCGCAAGCCTATAAGGGATTGCTTTTTCTATATTCATCGGGGTATCTCCATCGTTCAATTAATGCATACACGTTTACCGTGTACACAGTGCGTGCGGGAGTCATGAAACAGAGGTCGAACTCGACGAGGGGTGGAAGCGAGCAGGTTCCATTGACTCATCCATTGCCGAGGCCGGCTGTAGCCTGGCGGAGCCCTTTCGATCTCTCCGAAAGTGCTCATCAGCCCTGAGCTGTTTGAGGAAGGCCCGCGGACAACACGATACCGCCGAGCACATCTCCCTCTGGTAACACGAGCTATCTGCCAGCTAATAAAGTTTGGCAGTCGGTCAAACCACCGGCCGCCCCAATGGGAGTACGCGATCGACGCGTGTATACCTTTCCCACACGCGACTCTCGATGCCACTCGGTGCGACTCATTATTGCTCTCGAGGTTGCCGCACGAGGGCTGGTGCATATGCTCGCTGACACCGATCTCTCTCCTTCTAGCTATCGATAAACTGCGCCTGACATCTCGTAACCTAACCAGGCCCTCGGGGACACTGGCCTCCCTCAATTTGGAGGCCGCAGTTACTGGTAACGAGCGCCAGCAGCCTTTTGTCCGGAGCACCCCGTGACAAAAAAGCAGCGCTCACCCCCCTCGGCGTGTGCGATATTCCACGATATGTAACTCGACACCATGTTGAGTTACAGCGGGGAGCACCAGAGCACCAGCTTCCTCCTGGGAATCATCGGGATTTCGTATTAGTACTGATTAGAGCGACTAATCATTTAAATTGGAGCCCGCGCGCCCAGTGCCGCCTCGTGAAATTGATTCTCGGCCGAGAAATATACGAGCGGGACAAATGGCGCGCGATAAATTCGGAAAAGGGCGGCGGAGCCCCGGGGTGGATGAGTGCATTGCGTGTACTGGCACTTAGCTCAATCGTCTAGAAATCCTCCATGACGCACATCCGCCGGTGAATCAGATGACACGACGCGCCGGGACACTCGTGCGATTCCAGCGGCGGAGTCTCTCGGCGAGGGTGACACCGGGGAAGGAGAGCGAGGGAGAAAGAATCGGGCACTCGGGCCAATCGGAAGTCCTCACGCGACACGTCTATGGTCTGATGGATTAACTGCAATTCACTTGACACTCGGGCCGGAAGTCACCACTGGTCGCGCGCTCACTTTCGTCAATTCTTTCGCTCTCGCCGAGCTGACGACGCTCGAGCCGGAATATTCCGAGATGGTCTCGAGAATTGAAAAAGAAGCGGGCCTGATTTGTCCGTAATAAATTCGAGTGTTAGCCGGGTTAGAGATGGGGGGCCAAAACAAATCTCACGGAATGAAGGGGTGGCCCGGGATCGAGGGAGGGTGGTGGCCGCTGGTGGAAAGCATTTCTCGGAGATTCGCACACGGACCAGCGCGGCACGCAGGTTCCAAAGCCGGCACGTGACACGTGAAAGCGTGGGACTCTGCAGTGCATCATTCTAGTTGGTCGTTAAGGCCCGCTACGAGAGGGAGAACAGCGATAATATTGGCACGAGGCATATTGCCGGGAAGCTCCCCTCGAGCCCCACCACGCTACTGTTTCCACCCCAGTGACCATTCAGGGAGGGTGGCGGATTTGCGCGAAACCGGTCCACAAGTATTATCGAGTCGGCTTTTTCAGCAATGCCGCTCGCGCGGGCCATGGGAAAAATCACGGGTCAAATGCTCCTCGATCCTACAGACACAACCTTTTTTTCACGCTCCTCCTGGCATTCATCATCGGGACTCGTCCCGGCGTTCGCACACACTTGTCGAATTATTTGGACAAACCTTGTGAACTACAGCCAGGACAGATGGGCGTGGGTAGCTTAATGGATGCCTTGAATGTCACTACGAGAAAGAGTCCGACTAATGATAATCTCTGCCGATCGTGTGAAGAGAAATTGGAGAGGAATTCGGGGGGTAACGAGCTCGACCAAGTCCATGAGTAAGGAATTCGAAAAAAAGAGAGGAATTCGGGAGTAAGCCTACCTGCATAGTTACCTGCGGGTCCGAGATGGACAGATGAATTAATTCGCTCTCGGGCAACGGGGTCTGATGTGGTCGACCCGCATCGGTCCAGGTGTGGTCCACCGGGGCCCGAGTTGGACGGATTAGGAGATAACGATCGAGGTGGACCCGTATCGTTTGATTGGACGAAATTGAGCGGGACAGTCCCCCTTCCAATAAAAGGTGAACGGAACGAGCTCGCGCGCGCGCGCGCGCAATTATGTGGGAGATAAGGTACTTTCCCGGAACGCGAGTGGAGCGGGCAATTGATATTAATGGCTAATCAGCCAGTTTAAGACTTTATGGCCCGAAACTATCCAAACGAGCGCGGCCCCGCTCGACCTCTCACGGAATTTATGTGCGCTCGGCGATAATCGTCCGGCATTAGAGTCCCATACTACTCCATGCCTCCAGACGCGCAGCTATTTCTTTTATGTAACTCGAACGCGAACTTCCAGAGGTGGAAAGTAGAAATCGGACTTGCCCGTTAGATCACCGCGGGACAATTAATTAGAGCGGACAGCCGCGATGCACTAATGACGCGTGAACGATTCCGGGGCTAATCAGGACTCCTGGAACACATCGCAGCTTCTTTTCATCCGATGATTGATAGCTCGCAATGCGGAAAGAGTTCCACTCGCCAAGTGCATTGCGGGCCACCAGTGTACTTCCTGTATCTCGGATGGAAGAGAATAGCTACGCTTTGTTCTATTTCTATTAATCCAATAATTCTAACACGCACTTGGTCAACTCGTGTCGCGTTAATCGGACTCCTCAGCGTTAAGTGGGCGCTCTCGCCTTAATTTACCGCTTCTTATCTACGACGCGGACGAACTCGAGTTCTCGAGTTCACAGCATTCCCCAGTGAAACTCGTGGAGACAGCTGGCCGCGAGTGCGGCCCCGCCGGTAATTCATTTCATCCGAGGGATTTAATTGATCCTGCATACCCGAAATGGTACTTGTAGCCGGCGCAGCCGTCGGAGATGAGCTGGCAAGATCCCCCCCAGGGGGAGCGTGGAAATTTCCACCTGACGTCGAGCTCGTGATGACTCGCACCTTTCTCGCAGTGTAATGAAAGGCCTATAATGCCCGCCGAGTGCCAGCCGGGCACGGAGCCACCAAGCATTTTTCTGATGCAGCCCACTCCCACGCGCGCACCCGGGAGGAGTAGCATGTGAGCTCGATTCGTCAGTGTCGAGGGCCACGAGATGAGGAGAGGCAGCGCGCACCTCGCCTCGTCGAGGCCGATCACGATGCCACCAGGACGAATTTATTCGAAACGCCTGATTCGATTTCACGGCTCGGAACGCGGCCTCTCGTGACAGGCGGAGTCAGCCATTACAACAACACGAGAGACAGATAGACTAGACAGCTTCGAAAATCAAACTAGTCAACTAGATCCGACAGAAGCACCTTACAGATAATCACTCTTTTACAAACACCAGATAAGCCTCAATATATCCTCGTAACTATATTTCATCGGAAATAAATGAAGCGCAAGGGAAATTATTCCAATTTCTATGGACGGAGAAAAGTTGTTGATCGAATGGGTGGCAGTGTGCGAGGAGAGCGTATTAACGTTAATAGTACAGTGACCCAGTTCACCGGGCACCCCCGTGGCACGTGGGGCAGCCCTGCATTGTATTAAAGGAGCGTGCACCGACGTGCGATGCACAATGGTGTGTCGTCGGCTCTAATAAGTCGGTGGTGCAACTGCCAGCCGAGCACATTGGCGCGCGCGCGTGCACGCTCGCCACTCTTAATTACGTGTTTCAGCAGCGGGTTATACTGCCGGTGGTGATATACGGTGGCCGCACCGCGTGGCGGGGGCCCTCGCAGTAATATTCGAGAAAAATATCGGTTGTCGCGGCAGTAAAGCACTTCCCCCTCCACGCCGGCTTCACCCGAAACACTTAATTGCAACGATAATTATTGACCGAGTGAGCGGGCGGCCTCGGCCGGGAACATTCTGGGTTAAGAGGCGTATTAAAAAATATATCACCGGCGACACGGGCCGTTCGAGCTGGAGGATGGTTGTGTCTGTGTATGTTATTACCGAAATTCCCCTTTGTCGTCGCGAGCGATCGTAATTACCCGGCTAGCGGTAAGGGAGAAATAATGAACAAGTGTGCTGTCTCTATCGCTGACTCCGCGCTCGGACGAATAAAGGGCGGGTTGCGCTCTTATGAGCTATTCCCGGGGGATAATTAATTTTTAATCGATTGTCGCGCCCGGACGAGTTGTACCTCGGTAGCTCCTCATTCCGCGTCTTCTTCCGGGATAAACGGACCTTTCAGCGAACCCTCCGCTATTCTCTCTCTCTCTCTCTCTTGGTGATAGGCGAAGGTGTCGCGGGCATAGTGGCCGTTACAGAGTATAATACCGGGTGCGATTGTTACGGGGCGCGCAAGGTGTACTATTGAAGGCTTCGCAAACGAGGTCTATGATCGATCACCGGGACAAGCGCAGCGGACTCCGGCATTTTTCTCGGCGACACACTCGCGCACCAGATACACGTCCTGGATGGCCGATTCCATATCCATCGGCGATCTTGGCCGGGGCGACGCTCACAATGGAACGGTTTAATCGGCGTCCGGGCGAAAGTAGCACCGCGCGTACTTGTCCGTACTGGCCGATCGGATCGCGCGCGGCCCATGTCGCGGAGAATGACGCTTGATTTTTATCATCGATCAAGGATGATCTCCATATCGCTTATTTGTAATCGAGACCGACGCTCGCCGCGCCGCGCGCCGCTCGGCGAGCCGCTCGCAGGAATAACGGGTTCGCGGGACATTGATTTATCTATTATGCGGCACAATAAGAGCGCGTAACGAGGAAATATTATGGCCGGCCGCGAAACTCGATCGCACTAAAGCGTACAGCAGGAAGCGCGATTTATTTCTTCTTAATTGTGTCGAGACAATCCCCTTCTCAATCGATCGAGTGCGATCTCGCCGCTCTATACGAGCAGCCAACGACGAGGCCCCGAGGAGGAGGAGGAGGAGGAGGAGAGGCGCGTAAGGATATAAAGGAGGTCGAAGGTGTGGAGTCGGTGTAATCCGGCACCGACTCCCATTGGATGCCGCGGCTGCAGGTGGATTAGAGAAGTAACAAGCGCGATCTTAGGTGCCAATGCGTTCGAACCGAGAGCGCGCGCGAGTATCGATTTCACTCGACTACCGGAGCCACGGCCGGAGCCACGGCCGGAGCCTAGTCCTCCTTTAATAGGATTAACGGTACACTCACGGGTGTCACTTGTCGGCTCCCCATAAGAGCCGAGAGCGCCTTCCGTCCGATCCAAGGATATATGCTGGCCATTCGTTACACGGCGGACTGGGCGTCAAAATTAACGATTGGAAAACTCAGGCTTAGCGCCACTTATCTGGCAATTGCCCGGACAGACCTGCTGGCTTACTCCATGCCCTATTCGAGAACTGTCCTATTCCCAGAGCCAATTGCCTTCCTGCCATTCTTACTGTCCAATCCCGTTAGCCTCGCGGCAAATCTATGTACATACTTGATTCAAGCAGAGCACCTACCTGCACTCATCATTCCTCTAATTAACCCGTTAAGGACGAACCGCCGGCCCTTTTACGCCCGCAGCTCGGGGGCAAGAAATTGGAGGAGAGAGTTGGCCGGCTTGGCAGCGATAGATACTTAATTAGCAGATCGCCTCTGCCCCTCGCCTGCTTAATTGATTTACAAACGTCGTCGACATGATCCGGCGGGCTGCGCCGCCTCACGATCATCGCGATCTCGATCTTCGCCGGCCCGATGGGATCACGCGCCGACGATTTGTCTTGCTCCTCTCGTGCCCGGGATGCCCGAGCCCTACACGTATAACCAGATCATGCCGAGACACGCTCACCTTCCAACGTTTAGTCAACGTGTACGCTCGCTCGACGACTCCGAGTCTCCTGGAATCGAATTCATATCGAATCGGGGAGAAAAGTGCGGCTCGACGGATGAAAAGCGCGTCGGTTGGCAACATTAATTGGCTTAGAGTTGAAAGATTGGCGTGACGAAACCCGGTTGGATTTCTCTCTCGTCATAGTCGGCTCTCCTCCCTTGCAGATCTCTATTCCGATCTCACGAGCGCGCCGGCAGGTTGATCCAGTGGTTTGAGGCGGTCGGTATGTGCTCGTTACTCTCGCGGTCTCGTGTCGGCGACGTGTAAACGGCGCCTTCGGTTAAGGGTCACTTATACCGAGGGTCACTTATACCCGACGTCAACACCTCTACCGAACCGTCCGACTCACATACTCACGCACGCAGCCGCGACATTTCCGCGATAGCGTGCGATTTCTTTCGCCAGGAATTTCTATCGCCGCCGTATCGTAAACGCCTGACGCAATCTCCTATCGGTGATTTGCGCTCCTGACGCAAGCCGGGACTTTCCTCGCGGGCCCGTAATGACAGAATCAGTGATAGGACCGCGGAGGTCCTGGGAAATGGTGGAGGTGACGAGCGCCGCGGCCGGAATCAGGAGGAATTAAAGGCCGTACGATCGCGAGAGGCTGCAAATGGCATGGAAACAATAAATGGAAAATCGTGCGATCAACTTTCGTAATCCTGTCGGGCCGCGGCCACGCGAGATGTTTTACGGTCGGTTAATACGCCGGGTAATTACTCGCGGCCTATTGTACCGTTACTGACACTTACACGTATGAGCGGCAAGTGTAATTAGAGGGCGATAATAATTTAGAGAGTGAGAGGGTAAAGTATATCGCGCGGCACGAGCCATTGTGCTAGATCGTCTAGCATTACACGCGAGCCGCTTTCTTTACGAGCCCTTTCAAAACAAATATCGGGTCACAGGGTCCCAACACACACAGACATACAGATATAGATTTCGGGCGCAGCGCGCACTCGCATCCGAGGTGAAGTTGCATGTCGCAACGATGCTCGTAGCGGCACGTAAATAGAAAATGGCTTTCTCATGGCGCTCGGATATCATTACGCGTATCCACGAGCCTGGCAATTTATTCGATGGCCGATCGGCTTTTCAGATAGCCGATACCACCGTGGAACGTGATTTACACGTGATAGCAATAAGAGCGCCGCACCGCGCGCTCTCGTACGCCCTCGTGCGCTGCTCCGCTAGACACATAGTCACGGCCGTGCGCGCCAACACACGCGCGCGCGCCTCCGATCAATTTGACACAATCTGTTAAGCGGTGCGCTAAACCATTGTGATTTGCTGCTCGGCGGGGATTGTTAGTGTGTTTACGGGTGTGCAAACAGAAAGCGAGCCGCAACCGGGTCACCGGGTGAGGCTCCTACGAGCAGCCACCCGCAGATGGGATAACTGGAGCAGGGCGATCCGCCGGAATAAGATATCATCGGAACTACCAGTGACCACTACCCGACTCTCCTATAAATCATTTAAGGGGACATAAAAAAAATTAGCTCTACAGTCCTAGCTGTTATTTCAATTTAAAAAAAAAAGAATGAGACACCGCGCGTTCTTAAAAGTGTCCGGTCAATTTTTCACTGGACGGACAAAGCTCCTGGAGACAAAGTGCGCCGGGTGACATTCGTCACGATGAAACTCGCCCCGAAATGACACCCTGTCCAGTTAGCTCTTCATTGGCTGTAACTGCGGTGGCTCCAGCGGCTCAGTTCACCGTTAGACAGTCTCTTTTTTTCTTTTGCTTTGTTTTTTTGTTTGTTAATTTGGTGTGTGCCGCTTTTGTCGAGGGCGAGCGATCGTTTTTCGAAGTCAGTTAGCGTGAAGCACGCTCGCTCTCGCGGGCCATGCGGCGGAACGTATCGCCGGTGTGTTCTCCCCACTGCCGGATATGTGCCGGAGATAAATCAATCGGAATTCCCTATTATAAGCGCGGCGCACGGGCTGATTGTTCCATAATGTTTTTCATCGCGCTGGCAACGCGGACACGAGGCTATTTACCTGTGCGGCCGACACGCCGGGGGTATAATACTGGCGAGCCACCGGCGGCTCCGGCAACACGTGTCCGCCCGTGCGCCAAACCAACACGACGTCCAACCGTCCGACCACTTTCTCCCCCTCCCCCCCAGCGCCCTCGAATTAATTTATTCCGCGCGCCCTCGCTGCTGCGCGCTGCTCCATTAAGCATCGCGATCGAAACGGCCAAACCGCGATTGTCCGTAACTCACGTGCGATTTTATCGATCGACCCGATCGATCCGATTCACCGGTGGAAGAGCCGCGCGCGCGCGAGCCCGCCGATTATTATGCGAGAGCGATCGCGCTGCCGAGCGCGCGCGCGCGAGAAACAGTAGGTGGAAACGCGCGCGATCGATCTACCAGCGGAAGACGGCGACCGGTGGATTCGAGAGATGTATGAGAGGAGTCCGGTGTATGAAAGGATCTCCTCGCCTACCGCGCGCTTGACTTATTCGAGAGCGAGCGCGTTCTATCGATAGCCGATCTTCCAGACAAAAGAATGATTTTGCTCGGCTCGTTGCCACCAGCGCGAGAGCCCGTTCTCCCATCGGTCGATGATCCTGCCCTGTCGCGAGTGCGCCGTCTCGCTAATGTCACTCAACCGATACATTGTCACGCGCTCCGCCACTCTCTTCCGCGTGTCGCTGACTCATACGGCTGAGAGCCGTCTGAGCGAGACATGTCCGATTCCACTTGCGAGCCAAGACCAATGAGACCAATTTAGAATATATTTTACACGCGCTCGCCGGCACTCTTTCCCCCGCGGATTTAACAAGCTTCAATCAGGGAAAGAGCGATCGGGTAGATAGCTGGATATCGGCATCACAAATCGCTCGATTCAACAGTATCTCGGCATCAAAAGGTGTCTGGTGTCTCCTTCTTTCTCTGGTCAGCTGAAAAGGCCTCGAGATTCCCGGCTATCTATCCGGCGAGGAGTTTTCTTCCTGGGCGCAGTTATCGGCGCGGGCGCGTGTACGGAATAATTTATCGATACGGGGGGAAAATGGTCATCGGGGGAACCGCGCTGGCCGGTAGAAGGGAACGAGCGGCAGCGCTCGCGCTCTCGCCCTCTTGCTCTGCCTCTTTCGCCGATCGCGGAGCGCGCGCGTGTAACGAGCGGACGTCGATACGATATAAATTTAATTACCGGCCAGTTCATGCTCGAGGGAGCAGACCCCGGTGGCCCGAGCCAAACAATCACTTTACGTGAAAGTATGAAAATAATTCCAGCACTCGGCCGAGGAAGCGGACAGTAGGCGGCACCGGCGGGCGCATTTACTGCCGGCTGCGTTTACGTCTCCCTACGTGTAAGTACATACGCCGGATTGTGCGGCATCGCGTCGATCCTCTCTCCCCCGGCCTGTCTCCCTCACCTGCTACGAATTCCAATCCGGCAATTTCACGGCAATCTTTCCCCTCGGCCGTACTCGCCATTCTGTCATTAGATCAGTACGTGTCGCGGCCGTTTCTCTTATTACGTTAATTAATGGCCGGGGCCCGCAGCAGGGATGCTGTCCTTTCGTCTCGGCATTAAATCACGAGCTCCTTAAACACAGACCTTCGCTCCGATCGAACTCCCACGGAGTGGAAATTAGCCGGGCGAAAAAATCCCCGGCTCTCTCGAGCCCCCGAGGAATTTTATGATCGGACGTCTCGCGCCTTAAAGGCTCCACGCGCGCGCGCGCGCGATCGGAAATATGTGTTCGTCTCGCGAAAGCGCGCTCTCTTGCCAAAGTATGCGTAATTGCCGACACCAGAATTCGCCGGGATTTATGGTCACCAGGATCGAGCAAAGAGTTTCTTTTTGGAGGAGGCGTGAGAGGGAGTGCGTGGCGTGGAATGCCCTCGAATTCTTCGCGCCACCTCTCGCATGCCTGCGGCGCGCGCTCGCGCAGAGTGCGAGAGACACGACAACCTGGAAAAAAGGCCGAGTGGGAAGTGAGAAATCCTCTAATTCGTACTCGCGGCTCTTACACGCCGATAGGGGAATATCTCGGGCTCATTAGGCAGCGTGGGTAACGATATTCCGACGATGATTTACATCGGCACTCGACGCGGATAGTATTTCACGCCGCGCAATTGATAATCCTCGCGCACGGGCCCCGCAGATTACCGGTATCCGGGAGCATACTAATTGATTGCGCTTCGATCATTATAGGGCCGCACTTAATTTCGCAACTAGCTGCTCGCCCCCCCTGCCCGATCCGACTTACACAGCCAGATAAACTCGCCCACGAGCGACGCTCTCCAGTCGATTTTTCACGTCGAACTTGAATTCGCGGGTGGCTCCGCGCCGGCGAGAGCCACCAATCGCTTTTCCCCTTGTTGAGTGGATCGCCATCACCTAAGAGCAGGAGATTCCCTATCGGCTTTTATCGTGCCGGTTAATTGCGAGGGTCCCGGCCCTCCGGTGATTTACGGTGTCCCGTGCAATGTTATCGTCGCGTCCCTCTCGGACCGACGCCCTCCTAGATCATCGATTCTTACCAGGGAACCAGTTAGTTACGGGAGTTATGGCCGAGCGCGATGGACCACTTTGCACTCGCCCGCGGTGAGACACGAGCACTAAGAGCGACAAGTGCGCCCAGTCGATCCTCCCGCAGCGGAGCCCGCTAATGATGAAAATGATATGCTTCGCCCTTGGGAGTAGGAGAGAAAGTCACGAAAGCTCCAAGCGCGCGCCCGTGTAACCGGCCTCTCTCCGATACATACTAGGCAGCTGATTCGTCGAAAAGGCTCATTACGCGCACTCGGCGCGCGTCCCATCATCAATAGCGCTCTCCACTCCACTCCCGACTCTCTTTACTACTTGGCGAGCCACTGATGCCCCGAGCACATGCAGGCCCGAATGCCCCATGAATGGACCCATTTCACTCGGCAGGGGTTCGCCGGTAATACGTGATCGTCTTAACGGTCGCGCGAGCACCGACGCATATAATCATCGCGAGATATACCTCGTGCGTTAAGTATCGTGAGAGCATGAACCACTGCTATCCAACATCTCCAGAGGCGAAGTAGCCGTCGAACGGCCCGGCCGAGTATACATATTCCCCAGCTAGAATCAGAGCCGAGGGACACGCAATGGGAATGGTGGCAGAAGACTCTAATTGAAAAAGTCACTATATAGCACCAGAGGCGGGCGCGCGCAAAACCAGCAGGTTTCCGCAATCCCGTGGGGCCGTGAGGCCGTGAAGCAAGCTATCTAGCGCGAGAGTCGGAGGGCCCGGAGCACGCTGTTTAACGCTAGCCACGTCATTGAACAAGATAATTGGAAGGTCTATGATTTCTACTACGGCGGAGCGCACCGCCCGGGGAATATAGGGGCGGGCACCGGGGGAATTTGCACGTTTCAATGGGGACACTCGAACCGCGGGTGGGCCCATGTTTCTCATTGTCCGCATGTCGTTGGCAAGCGAGGCAGAATAATGGGCGCTATCTGCAGCAGCGCGCGCGCGCGCCCAAAGAGAAAAAGAAAGAAAGAAGGGATAAGGTCGCGGTCGGCCGCGATACCACACACTGCGCCCTCCTTTTTCTTGGCTAGTTTCTCCCTTTTAATCGTCTCCCTCTTCCCGCCCTGTAGCCGCGCGCGCGGCGAAAGCGCCCGGCACTCTCCCTCGCGAAGGAGACTGTGTCTACTCGCGGCGGATACGCAATCGACGCGCGGCCGCGCCGGTGTCGCAAGAGATCCCGAGAATAATGCCGGCTATCCGGCAGCGGCGCGGGCGCACTTTAATATGACGGGAAAATATAAGGTTGCCGCTCGCGCGCGCTCGATATCGTACCGCACGCTGGGTAACGCCGCGATTTTTCTATCCCGACCGCCTGCAAGCGCGCGCGACTAGCCGTCACCCGATACCGCGAGCGGGCGCTTGGAAAAATCTCTGATTACCCGGTTCTGTGCTTCGCGGGAGGGCCGCGCATTAATAGAGACAAACTCTGGTGCTATATTCATCCGGCGATTGGTCCTAGTTTACTTTCGCGCCTTCGAGAACTCTTACTGTGGCGCAGAGCGAAAGCGCGAGCGCTGCGAATCTTTTGAGATTCCCGGATGATCGTTTGCGGTCTTTCTAATCTTTCGCCGGGAAGGCGCACGCATGGTACGCGTGTATAGGACGGCACACGTACATGGGATCTATGTCAGTGGCAGTTAGCCGCGTAGCCCCGGAGCTTGATGTTATCGGGCGCGCTGTAATTAAGCCGATATTTACGGGCGAATAAAGTCTCGCCGCGGCACGCGGCGTTAATCGATTCCTGCGTAGCGCCATCGGCGCCGTAATCTCGAAAAGCCCCGGCCGCCGTCTCGTAAGATCCGAGGAATAATGCCCGCGCCCGGCTGCAGGTGCTCTAGGTGCGCTCCCACTGCCTCCCCGGGCGCAGGGAATATACGAGCGTTGTCACGAGCTCGCCGCAACACCCTGACGACTTTTCCACTGCCGCCGGCGCTAGCCAGCTAACCGAGAACGAGAGAATACCGGCACCTTGCAATTCCGACTTTGTTATGTCTGGCACTGGGTGGCTTAACTTTGAGCGGGATATTTTTCCCGACACCTGCTTAGCATATCGGCGAGGCTGTCGCCTAATGCTATCATCGGTCGGAACTGGCCTTAGCTATTTTAATGCTCGCGCCGAGCTCTCTAATCCGAGCGCGAGACCAGGTGCAGGGATTTTTCGACTTGAATACTCGCACTGGCCGAAAGGGGCGCGCGGACAACGAATAGAGCTATAGAGACATTAGGTAGATTACCCATAGGCAAAGTGTGCGCTAACCTCGCGGTTCTACTCGCGAGGCGTGACGTACGGGCGCCCCGCGCCTCGATATATCGAACGAGGTGTCGCTAGGGATGAATAATAACGATCATAATAGTCGCCGAGGCCGATACCGCATGCTGAGCAGAGCTCGCTCGACTCTCGCGTTCGGCAACTCACCGGCATAACTCATTAACGGTGATAATCGGCCGAAAAGAACTATGTCCACTCGGGATCACAGTTTCCCTCTCGCTCCCTCTCTTTCCGCTTGACTCTACGACACTGTCGACTTTTCCCCCCCACGATGCCACAGAAAAACAAAGTGACACTGTGCAATTTAACGGCTGACATTTCGCGGTGGTACTTTTGCCAGGGTGCGCGCTCGCTCGCGACCTGTTGCCGGCGCTGTCGGTCCATGATCTCTTTCGCTCTGTCTCCGTCTGGCCGTCGCGGGCGCTTGCATCTCGCGCGATTCGTGGAATATTGGCGCTCGATTAGCCGGGCGAGCGCGCCCGGCTCCCATAAATCCTCGAGCCCACACCACGCAATGCGTGCGGGTTTACGCAACGCGCAGTGCAGAGCACGCGGGCCACGCAGTACACGAGTGCACGCACTCTCTATGCATGCGCGGTCCTCGCGAGAGTGAGGGAGAGAGAAAGAGAGAGAAAGAGAGAACACGGGTGCGGGGCCCATTGAAAGGAGCGGGCTCGACAAATCGACCGATAATACGATTAGAGCGATAATTAATCTGATCGCGATCGCGATTGTAAGCGAGTGCACCGCCCACAGGGAGCCTCGGGACACACGGCGTGACGAAACGGCGATGATTCAATAATTATCTCAACACCCTGCGGACTGACTGACCCCCTTTTTCGCCCGGCTGGGAACTCGGCCACTGGATACATACACAGATATACTCGCCTGCGAGCGCTAATCTCGCTATCCACCGGATACTGGCGAGCATAGGCGCATTCTTTCCCCAATCCCGGGGATAATTCAACGCGAACGGCATGCGCACGCCGCCACGAAAGCCAGTCTTATTAATGGGACTTGACGTGCCGGGCGGCAGTGAGTAAATAAACGTCCGAGCCCGGCGATATTTAAGCCAGGCCACAGTGTTATTCTCCGGGCGGCGCCGATTCCAGAATGCGGCTTGCCAGCCGTACGTGTGTTATAATTGATTTGTCACGCTCCGAGGGCCTATTGGTTAAAGTTAATCGACGATGAAAAGAGCACGCGTTTGCGGCCGCGCTAGATCTCAGCTTCCCGGGTGGATGTGGATGTGGATACTTGGCGCGGTGTTGTGTTTTCGAGCCGAGACTCCTGGCTCCACGGATCTATGAACTGGAGTGGCAAAGGTGCCCCGGACACATTATTGGCCGTGTTTCGCAAAAGATCGATCGGCAGCGGCAGCGCGCGCGCGCGTGTGGGTTAATCTGGGGAACCCGTTTCGCCAGGAGGCAATATTTTCCGCCTCCGCATGGCGCCTCCCTCCTTTATTCTTCGATCTGACTCCGCTCGCCTGGCGAACTCAATGCCCGCATAAACGCGATCTCTTAGTTGGCTCTTCTCTCTTTCTCACCCCCAACGCACCATCCCCTTCATCTCCGACCAATAAATTCGAGCTCGTCGTTACAGTGATTGTGTAAGAAATTAATTAATGCCCGTGACAGGTTTGCCAATACAATCGATCGACATTGATCCAAAGAAACATTATTGAAAATTATATTTCACCGTCGAGATTCATCGAGATACCACAGAGAAAGAATTACACGCGCACTGTCGGCCTAGATGACTCATACGTATTGAGATTACCGTATTGTAGGTGCTAGGTGGTCGATCAGTACGCGCCCGATCCTATTCCCGCGGCGAGGAGATCATTATTCCCGAGTGCGCGCCGTACGAAACTGGGCGTAGAGCGGGCGCGCTCCTTTCGCGATATTAAAGTCACTTATCGCTGGAAATCGCTGGTGCAATCGGCCGTCTAATACCAGTAGATCGTATCGAGGGCGGGGGAGGCGGCGTGGAATTTCACGGAGCGTACTCGCGAATTCTGGCGAAAATTGGCGCCGACGGTGGCGTCGGCGGGACGCAGAACCTGCCTCTGCCTACCTGCCGATCATCAAACGGTAATGTATGTCGCTGGCCTCGCCACTAAATTTCACTTCGACAGAAGTGCGCCGGTCGTTTTCCACCCGCTCGTAATCCTGCTTCGCCCGGCCACGACTGCAGCGGCGCAAATCGCCACTTTTTCCCTGGCAAAGCGGAATGATAGATATTCCCGTGGCACGAGCGGCTAGTTATTATTCGCAATTGTCGATCTCCCCATGTGTGTGAGTGTGTGTGTTGGTATCGGAGGGTAGGTGTGTGCCGGCGCTTTTCACGGCGCATAAAGGCGATTGTTAAAGCGGCGCGGCCGACTGGCGCGCGCGGGCGCGTAGGTACCTAACGAGCGCGCGCGCCGATGATAAAAGTAATCCCGATCTAGATTGCGGGAGCAGCGGACCGCGCGAGCACAATGGGAACCTCCGGGCGTCTTTCCACACGGCACGAGCGCGTTCGAGCGTACGCACCGGCCGGCACCTTTTCCGCGCGGTGCTCGACACGCGCCGCCGAGACGCCAATGAAAACGTGAGAAAAAGCCGACGCGCGCTCGCACGCGCGCGGAAACCCCGGAGATCTGGGTCGAGAATCACCGGATGTACTCTCCGCCGGGGATAATGGGAGGGTTCGCAGCTCGAGCGGCAACCAGAGAGATAACTCTACGAAAGCCACACACGAGCGTGACCAATCTCCGAGCAAGGGGAGCCTGGAAAGCACCGATCCACTGATCTCAATGCACACGTGGCCAGGCTAATTATTCCTCTCCGATCGCATCGCGAGACTAATTGAGTCGCGCCCCGCTGAATACGGGAATCCCGATAGCGCATACCTTCCCTTAATCATCTCGAGGCCCCGCAGATCCTATCCAGATCGTTTATCATGAATCGCCTATATCAACCTATACAGTGGGTTCGTCGTCGAGTCGCCGAGTCGTCAGAGTCGAGTTCCTTCCTCCCATCGACGAGCCCTCTGCTCTCGTTGGCGTCCTGCGCCGCGAGGTTACTTCCTACGTGCCGGACCACTCTGCCTTTTTCCAGCCTCGTGTACGCCGCGCGCTCGTGCGGAACGACGGCCAAACCGAGAACGCGCGCTTCAACAGAGGATTACGAACGTAGGAGTTCCGGAGAGGCTGCTCGGAAGAGGCCCTCGCGATTCTCTTAGTTCGTGGAAGCAGGCTAACATCGGCGGGGATTACGCGCGATCTCCTTGTCGCGGATATTCCAAGAGGTATTTATCCTCCGTGGCCGCGCGAGAGCGACACAATAGCGTGAGCGGGCGAGATCGATTGGCCACGGCTCTTTCACCTTTGGCGCCAGACTGGCAGTCAGCATCGAAGAGGCGAGCTCGGATCGTGGCTAGGAAATGCGCAAACTAGACGAAGAACCGCGCGAAGGTCGCCAAGCCACTCGGTAACGAGAGACCGGTGGTCCAGAGGCGTTCACTTTTTCAGTGCGCCTTTGGTGGCTGGTAATTAGCCTCTGACCCTTTAATTATTACGTGGGAGGTCGCCGAGGTATAGGCCGGGCCATTATCATACATATCGTTCGCCACGCTCGAGCGATGCCTGCAACCTAACTGGCCGCCGAGAACGATCGGCCATCAGCCGCGCGCGGTTCTCCTCGACGATAGATCTACCGATTGTCTCCCTATCGGCTCGAGATTGCCCCCGCCATTGCCGGTGACGGGCGAGCCTCGCCGATCGGGTTAAGCAAACGATACTCTCGCCACTTAATGACACGCTAATCACTTGATAAGCACCCTCTCGTCGCGATCCGCTCTTTCGGCAATAAAAGCCCACTATTTCCAACAACCAGCCAGACTTAAGTGGCAATTCCACTGGCAAAAATCGTCCGGCTTGCTCCACGCCCGCTTAGACATCAGAGCGAGAGCCCACTGCCAATTATCCCTCGAGGGATAATTACTCTCTCGGCGCTGATTCCTCGAGTTCTCCTCTTGATTCTGATGGAATCGTCGACAGCGAGCTCTGGATCCTGTTTCTGGAGGCTGTCGAAAGATGTGCAGGTGGCGTTGCAGACATTTCTCTAGTAATATAAATCAGTCAAGAAGAGCTGGAGGTGCAATCTCCGAATTTCATGGTAGTAGAGCTGCAACGAAGTAGAACAGAGTTTCCTCTTAGTTCGCACCCTTCTTAGTTGGTCGATCGCTCTCTATAATTAACTAATTCAATAAACACCGTAGCGGAGACAACGCGAGGGCCAGTGCGGTGGCCGTAGCCTGTCATTAGCCAAGCGATTACGTCGTTAACCCGCGGAGGATCATGAAGCGTGCAATTAGCGAAAATCACCACAACGACACTGCAAGGGCCACCTTCTCTCTCTTTCTATCGTAAAATCGGCAATAAAGATGTCGCCGTTGACAACTCACTGGCAGTAATTATCGCGCGAAGCCTCCGTGCCATATGCCCGACGCCTCGGATTCGTGACCAGTCTCACTCTACTGACGTCTTACTCCACTAACCCCACCGGCCGTTACATCCTCGCTCGAACCATCAGCTTGCAAAGCGAGCTTTCTCGTAAAACGGCTACAAGTATAATCGGCCGTAGAATTAAATACATATACGCTCGGGGCGAAAGTCGATCTATTGTCATGGAGAGTTTCGTGATCGGTGTGTGTCGTGAGAGGAAACCTTCAATCAGGCTTTTAAGCGGAGAGATGCGAGAAGTGGTAGGTCGGATTGGAGAGGCTGGTATCAACCCACGAGAGACTCATTGAGGAGAGTGCGCCGACACTGTGTCTATTACGGTACTCCGGTGGAAACGCGCGCCGACGATGACGACGACGGCGGCGGCACGTATTGTCTTAAAGGCGTCTCCCAGTGTGTCTGGGCGGTCAACTTTTACCCCGGCGATATATATCATCGTTCGCGAGTTACCTTTGCGGGCGAGCGCCGCGACGGTACGTGACCCAGCTCTATCGCCTCGTCTACGAGCCTCTATGTGTGAGTATATTGTGCGTCCCGGGCGCTGGGAAGTCTGCGTAAAGGCTGCTGCTCCGGGCCACGTGTGTCCCGCGCACTCCCACTCGAGGGCGCGTGGCGCCAGAGGATTGAACTTTTCCACGGGATGCCGATCGAGCCGATCGATGACTTTCTCGATCACACACCTGCGCGCCAATCGACTCGTCGCCGCCCGACGAGCCCACTCCAAGCCGCGAGTTCGCACTCTCACGGAATAATCGAGCCGCCGCGCGCCTCTCGATCCTATGTTAATTGGTCGAAAAGTGCGAGCGCGCTCGCCGCCCTCCGAGCCGCCGCCGGCATTTGAATTGGTAAAATATTGTAATAGACGAGCGGGCGATCCGCCTAACGAGCTGATAGCGATCGCCGCCGAGTTTAGGCGCCACCGAGGAATAGAGGAAGTCGCCGGAGGAACTCGAGGACAGAGGGTGTACCAGTCGTAGCTCTGTGTCTGCGGCTACAAATGGGACACGCGTCTTACTTTCATCTCGCAGCGCGGAGGAGTCGCGTCATTGTCTTAGACGATCCCCCCTGGTACCTAACATGTCTTTCGCATATACGCAACTAATGGGAGTAGCTGGGTTCCGTTATGATACTGGTCGACTAGGACTGCGCGTACGACTCGTCGATGTACCATCGAGCCACGTGGGTCGGCGCAGTTCGCCCGAGGAAATCGACTGGTTTATTAAATTCATTGGACCTAATGATCTCTGTATCACACCTGTTGGCAAGATCGTTCGGTCCTGAGGGATAGCTCGCACTTGTACCCGCCGGCACTGGCTCCTCGAGCACATGGTACCAATGGCCAATGGACCAACTGCGAATTAACATTAACGAGCGACCTACCAGCGTCGGCGATATCGAGCGGAGCGATGTACACGGGATATCACGGCAGTCGCGCACCACGCACCGAGGGGCCGAGATCCACCATAACTTAATCCGGCGTGAGTCGCCTACACGCCGATGTTGCCGATGCCTAGGCCCGCTAAGATCGTTTATTTCGCGTATCCACGCGTACCTCGATGTAACGTGTATTACCAGCCTGTCTCGTTTATTCCGAGTTGCTCTCTGCCTCGATTTATCGGGCCCCGCCAGATAAGAAAACCCTCGGCGAGCCAACGTGCGATCGCGAGTCCGCGCTCCATTCAGAGTCTGCTGAACGTTTCCTTCCTGCGGGCGAGCCTCGTCCATGCCGATCATCCCTATCGAATTTCCCCGATACCGATAATCTAATTACAGCCCCGGGACACGGGCTATCGCGATCCTCCGTCGGATCGACTCGGGATTTATCCGCTAATCAACCCCCTACAAATTGGAGTGACGGATTACCATGTGTACGCCGAGTTGAGAGCAGCCCGGAAGGAAGATAGCCGGTTGCGCCGCCGCGTCCAATGGAGATAGAGAGTTGGCCCACGCGCGTGTAGCGCCGATAGTCTATGGTGTATGTCCTAGTGGGAATGGAGCGAGGGTCCCTGCCGAGCATGGTAATGACGTGACATACACGCACGCGCCGCGGCCCGCGATGGATACGCGTGTACGCATTATTAAAGTCAGCCGGAGAGCGCGCGCGAGGGCAACTCGATGTCACCTGTGGATTATGCAACGCGGCAGACGTCGGATCGCTTGACCCCCCTCGCGGTACCCGGCTAAATGTCGCCCAGCTCTAAATGCATGCCTCGAATAATTGCACGTGGGCCGCGCGGCGATCCTTTCGAAAGAGGAAATCTCACCCACAGCCCCGAGCGAACGCTCCGAGCCGCGTGACTCACTCTCGGACCGCGCGCGATCCCCCGAGCCAGTGCAGAAAAACATAACGAGGCCGAGGAACGGAGGCGAGAAATGGGATCGCGATCTAGTTGAACTCGAGGTTCACTCTCACGTTTGGTAGTGGCTCGCTCGGAGACGCGTGGAGAGAAGCACGCGAGATTGGTTTCTCTCCAAAGTGGCCGAAAATCCGTCGACAACTCCGCCGGATTTCGTCTACTTGAGTGCCAGCCTCTTTATGCAAACTCATTGGCCGCTCGTTTCTCTCCTGGCTCTCGGGCGCTTTGAAACTGCAGCCAAGTGGGTAAGAAGAAGAGGACGAAGAAGAAGAAGAAGATGGAGAGGACGAGGAGGAATCGTACCTGATGAAAGTCGAACGAGAAAAAGAGAGCGTTGCCATTAATAAGCGCAACACCTTCGCCGGCTCGACCCACGTCTTCATTAGCGGTCCGGGCGAGCGGCGGACCATTAGTTTCCTCGGCGCGACACGGCTCGTCATTAAGGGCGATATTTAATTAAGCGGCGAATAATTGGAAATATCCCGAGCGCGCGCGGCTGGCCCCGTTGCGTCGCCGAACGCGACGGGGGCACACAGGCACACCGGGCAGCGGGTCGTCCTAATTAAAAGTGTGGGACCCCCGAGGACCATTAACATCACTTTTCCGCTTTGCACGTAATCGATAGGTTTCCCGATCGAAGCCTGGGAGCGGCGCAGGTGCACCTAGCGCGGGCGAGCCAGGCCGAGCGAGGGCGCGGGCTCGAAATTAGAGCGGCGGCGACGGCGGCGAAAATGAGTATGTGCGCGATGGCCGCGTTAAACAGGATCGGCTTAATAACAGGCCGGGTAATAACGCTGGCGCGGCCCGTTATACTTAGAGAACACGATTTACTTCGGAATCCCCGTGCGGAGCCGATAGGCCCCCGCGAGCGGGATAAATCACGGCGCGCATAAACGTCACCGCGCGCCAGCTTTCTCCTCTGGAAGCTTTTTCCACCGGGGGAGAGAGAGCCTGTAAAAAGAGGAAGCTGCTGGGAGCGTCTGCGGGGATAGAAAGTAGTTCAGCCCTCAAAGAGTGCAGGGGAACCTCACCTCGGCTCCTCTTCTTCTCCCTTTCTCTCTCGCTCGTCCTTGCGGTTACGTGTCTTTCAACCACCGGGCCGTTTGAACCACCGTTAATAATTATTGGTTCTGGGGCCTCGTTCTCTCCGTCTCTGGCGCGCGCGCGCGCGCGCCGCGTCTTCCGCGGCGGGACCCAGATTCGAGCAGGGGGTGTCGGCGTGAGGCCGCGAGTTCGGGTTATCGGCGCATCTGTCCCGTAAATGGGCCCAGAATTTATGGCCCGGCCAACACGCGCCCGGAATCATTACCTCTCTTCCCGGCTCGCAGCCGGATATTTATACGTACACGACCTTGCCAGTGTTCTCCACACCCTGTCATTACCCGTGCGCGCTCGGACACGAGCGAACGGGCCCCGAGAAAGAAGTGGATACGCCGCTTCGCTTCGGGACCGATTCGACCAACTAATTACATTTCGGAAAATATTTCCTTTTATTTTCGCTTCTTACGTGAATTCTAGATTAATATTCTCGGCATTCTTCGCCCGCAATATACATTGTAGGAGAATATCATCACCGAGATTCCGCCGGCAAATTGAAAGGGGTCGGGATGAAAGGGGCCTGATAGTAAACGGCGTTGATAGCCGGCGATTAGGCTCGCCGCTTACCGTGAAAGCGTGGTCTGCCCCCCCAGTGGAAGCAGTGGCGAGAGCATAGAGCGCGACTCCGGGACCGTTACCTCGTGTTTTCGGCGTGTTTTGCAAACTCTCCGGCCCAGCGGTATTACACGGTTCAGATGGGCGAGCGCGCGGCGGCGCGTTAATTATTTCCCGCGCGGCGCGACCGAGAGCGAGGCTCCATCGGGGACTACGAGCCGGAGGCTGAATAATGAAGCCGGTAATGCACCGTGCGATCCTGGACAAAGCGGGGCCCAACAAGTGTAACGCGTTTACTCTCGAAAGCCCGAGAGAGCTCCTTCTTCTCTGGGGCTCGGTCCGAGCGGCGTGTCCGGCCAGAGGCCGTGCAGTGACTCCTCGAAAAAATAGTCCTCCCGTCGGCGGCGTCGGTGCTTTCGAGAAAGAGAGAAGAGCTGGCATAATAGCCGGTTAATGATCACCGCTGAATACACACGCGGTGAATCGCCGTGCGATCGACGTCTCTGCTCGCTTCCTCTTTCTCTCTCGCGCGCAGTAGAGTCAGCCTTCAGGGTGCAAGAGCGAGTGCGAGAGGGAATCCTTTTTCTCTGGTTGCTCACCCTTGCGTTTGCGGACTCTGCCACGATTAGTTAGTCCCGTCCCCGTTCGACCGCCTCGAGACCAACCATCCTCTCCATTATCCGCACGCAGCTCGCGCGCGCTCTATCCCGACTAACTATCCACGTACACTGAACTCGAGTGTGGGTCCCCTTTAAAAAGCGCGTGATTTATTATCCGATCCGAGGCGCCGGACAGGTGGACCATTTCTAGGCCCGGCGTGCTCGCCGGTAATGGACACCTTGCGCAGCATCAAACGTGAGAGACTCCTCTCGGGAGATTAGCGTCGTTTACCGCGCCGCTAATCGACCGACAATGAGGCCGGCTCGGAAGTCCGACGGACCGTGCGAATTGACTCCGAGAGCGCGCTCTTCCTCCCGGGATCATTCGGAGCGACTGCTACCCAGGATCCATAGATCCTGACGATCCATAGATCCTGACGGCTTGAAAAGACTCGGGTTTTGACGCGGCCACTATACCTCGCAGCGCTCGAATAAAGAAGGGCTTGTTTCGTGAAATTAATCGTCGTTTACTCCGCCGGACAAATGACCACTTCCTACGCGAGGATTGATGGTCCCGGTTTACAGGTGTCTGCGATCCTGAGAAACTATGTTCCATGACCGCGGAGCATCGCTCCTCTTCCTACGACTGCCTCCGTTGCGTAAATCCCCCGCCGCCACTCCTCTTTGCTCACCTTCGCCGGAGACAATATTCTCCGAGGGGTTAATTAATTCATTGGAGAGCAAGTCGAAAGTTTAACCAGGCCGTTCGGCCGCGCGGATGAGTTAATTACGGGCGCGTACTAATGCAGTAAAACCCGGTTGTTCGCCCGCGCGGCCTAATGAGAAGCATTTCTTACGCGAGAGGAGCGCGAGGGAGCTCGCTTTGTCCGTGCCGCCGCTCACGACGTCGCCGGGTATAATTATTACAAAGTTGAAGGAAAGCCGAGAGACGCCGACAATGAGACACGCCGGACGGGGGAGAGTACACGGTACCGCGACTCGTTGCACTGATTGAGACATTAGTCGGCTGTCAAGCGTCAGCATGCCAAGGCTAGCTGGCTCCACCGGCTTTTCAGTCTTTGGAGAATCAGCCGCGGATCGAACGGCTTCTCAATTCACTTCTGCCTAACCTTTTCACTTCTTTCTCAAATCTCGTCGGAGTCCCAGCGACCCACTCATCTTCCTCGAGAAAAATCCAAACTATTTCCAAGTATTCCTACCGGATCGCGAATATAATCATTAAATGGAAATAAAGAGGTTCCTATTCCCGAAACTCCCGGGGGTTTAGTGGAGCGTTTCGGGGTAGCGAATAGGTGGTCTTCGGAAGGGGAGGGCGCACATTATGATTGACTGTCGGAAGGTGCGAGCGGCCCGAAACCACAAGGCAGCGGAATCAATTTGCATCGTTATAAACAACCCTCGACCGTCATTAGGATAATTCCTGTCCCAAGGCGTGTGGGTGGCAGATGCACGGGCGAGGAGTTACGAAAGGGCGATTGCGTAAATCGTGGATTAACGAGGGCCGAGGGTTTCGCACCGACCGATGACCCCCCCGGATAAGGGCAGGAGCGATTGATTCCGGGAGTAATCGGCCTCGGGACATCCCCACCCCCCTGCGGATCCTTCTCGACTAGAGTAAAAAAGCAAAGGCCTGCCGACACCTCCTACCTCCACGCGGAAGAGCAACCTTCGGATCGATCCGAGAAATCGGCATCTTCCGGGCCAGCCTCGTTCGAAGACCTATCGATGAGAATGGATGACGAGCGGCGAACCAGTGCGGAGGCGGAGTGTCATGTTTTCGTAATGTCCCCGGTGCACTTGTGCGAGAGCTGCGATCCCGCTAAAAATGCCATCACGGCACTGCGGTGACCTTTCGGGATAGAGCAGACAGCCGAGAGCTGGATAATTAAATCGCGGACAGCAATGCGCCGGAGACGCTATCGCGTTCTGGTATCAGCTGCGCAGACACACTCGCATTAAGTGGACCGTTGGAGCGAACAACAATCGAGCCAACACATCCGCATCGTCGCGCCAAAGATCGACTGCTCCCGGACCATTTTCCCGGATCGCCTCTTTTTCCCCGCAGAGATCTGTCCACTCGGGTATAAACCTGTCTCCCGGCGAACGGAACTCTCGACTTTTATTCAAAGTACGAGCGATCGATCGGCGATAAGCGATCGTAAATTACCTCGGCGGAAAAATCGGGGCAAACTTCAGGGCACGGATACAGGTATTATCAGGCTAAATGGAGCGTTCAGAGTGCGAGGAGAGTTGAGGGACTAGAGCGGGACACGCGTTGCCTCTCCCTGGCGTGCATTTCTCGGGACCGGCGTGTACAGTATAGATCGCACTGGCCGCGCTCGCGCTATGCTACAAGCTGCACTGTTGGCCGCACGTGATGGCGAATGATCGATCAATTCTATGGCGCCGCCCCGTACCTGTTTTCCGGCGCACACAAAGAAACCTCGCGGTCTTATCGGCGGCCCGCTCGACACGACACAATGACCCGGTGACAGCGGCCGATTTTAGTGTCTCCCGCGCGCTTTATACGTCTCCTGTGTTACCACTGCATCTGATATACCAGAGCCGACATCGCGCGCGCACCGACTGTCTCCATTAAAGCGCGCGAGCGCCTAGCCGACTCGCCCGTTTAATTATGCGATAACGACGCGCAGATGTTTGACACGCCAGGGATTCTGATCCCATTCCTCCGATCAGGCTGACACGTCCAGATGGATTTAACCGAGCCGCCGCGCCCGGCCGAGAGTCGTCAAGGCACCAGCAGTCCGTCAAGTTTTCGGTCCCCGACATTTCTCGTTACTGGTGAGACGTGCCAGTCAAAGCAGAGACTGACAGGGTTAAGCCGGCTGGGATTAATCTATATTAAGAAGATAATGATATGTAGTGGATCGATCGTTCATTGAAACCCTTCGGCTCATTCTCTCGGGAACCCGTTGCTGCTTTCTCGAGTGTTACTCCTCAGCCTACTATAAACGCATCCTTTTATGAAAGGGCGTACGGTACCCATGCAATTCCGGGACCCGTCCTGGCCCACTTCTTCCGTTTCCTTTCAAACGGAAATTCGTCGTGCCCGTAAGGAGTCCCGCTAGAATGTGCATCCGGCAGTACCAAGGAGGGGTGGGCTCACTTTTAACAGAGAGCGCGCGCGCGGGTCACGGCTCGAGTGGAAACTCGGTCAGATGGAGAGGAGACGATCCGAGGAGGGTGAAAAAATTTATTAATAAAACGCGGGGGTGGGTCCCACTTCCTGGAGGCTGCGGCCCAGGATATCGACAGTTAGGGGTGGCGCCCACCGTTACCCGTCGTTTCCGATAATCGGCATCAAGAGGCTCTACCGGATCGATCCAACTTGGCCTTTATGAATATTGCACAAAGGGCGCGGCAAATGGCGCGTTTAGAAAAGCGGCATCCACCACCCTCTATCGCTCCAGCCGTCACGCTCTTCCCTCCTGTCTGTCGAAGACGTCGTCGCTCGTCCGTCAAGAACCGTAAGATTCAGCACGCCCTCGTCGGAATGTACTTGCTCAGACTGACGGCAGCAAAAATCGGACGAATCGCGCTCGTGTCCCCTGACGTCTACGTGACGCCCAGCGGGCCTCGTACACGCTGACTGCGCGCGTCCGCGCGCCGATTTCAATGCACGCCGCCGAATATATAATACGATCGAGCGAGTCCCACTGTCCCGTTCTACCCACCGCGGAATACATCAGGGATTATTATTGCGCGCGGTATAAAACGGCACACGTTATATGCACCCTGCAAGGCGCACGTGGAGCAGAAAGGCTGACACGCATTTCGATAATAACGGTTAGCCCGCGCGGGTGCCGGGGGAAGAGGCCGTCGCGGACCGGCAGCAGGAAGAGCAGAGGCGCGCACGGTACACGGGCAGCCCTCTTCTAAAATCGTCGCATGAATCAACCAAGTCAATCTTCGAGCGGGGCACCTCTTCCTCGTTCCGCCTGCCTCCAGGCGAGGATTGCATGACGCTTCCTTCTCTCCTCGCTTCCTCGCCTGCAGCGCACACAATCGCATTGTCCCGTTGAAATTGTATGGAAATGCAGGCGCAGCGGCTGCGCGCGGGCGCGCTTTCGCCTTATAACACGCTCGCCGATACCTATCTGCGGATGCTCCTTTCACGGGGTAACAACCACCCCGCGCGCTCGCTCGCTCGCAACCTTTCCACGATGCCAGAAATACTGGGCTCTGGCTCGGGGCTTATCGGTAATTCCAAGATCGATTAACCCGCGATTTATGATTATCCATTGGTTTAGGTGGACTGGTTAGCTCGCGATGCCGGTCGCGCTCGAAAGGATCGGTGATCTATCGGGCTCCCGGCATTTGATTTTCCCTCCTCCGGCGCGGAGGGCCGGCTCTCCGAGCAGCAGCGTCAAAGTAGCTCGCGAAGGTTTAGTTGGCGCGCAGCCAGGCAGAGCGAGGCAGAGCGGAGCGAGGAGCGCGACGCAGTCGGCAGAGAGACGGCTGGGGTCCCCGGTGCGGAGCCGCGACGTTATAAATCGATAAAGTTCAGATCGAGCCGCCACGCACATATCTCGACCGGTTAAAGCCATTGGAGCGCCTCGATTGGTCGCCGCGCGAAATCCCGCGGACCGGGGACAGGTTTCACGCCGATGGGTGACACGCCGGGCTAATTTATCGCGCCGGGATAATTATCTCGCTGTCTACCTGGCTCTGGTGGAGGCTGCCGGCCAATCGGCTACCACTGTTCCGTAGCTCGCTCCTCCCAGGCCGTCGCCAGCGCGGGTCACCGCGCTGTCCGCCGCTCGCGCCACAGGAATGTCCACGCGAAGAGACTCACCTGGCCTGCGCGCCAGACACCATATACACAGAGTGATGTACACACACCTCTCGACCATGTAGACGCATAACCCTCCGCTTGCGTAATCGATTCTCTAGATTTCCCTTTAAACGCCAATACAACCATTAAATCAAATCATCATTAATAACCTATGAATTAATAAAAATCGCATAATCGATTGAAATTATATTTTTCAACGATTAATATCGAGCTGGTTGGCTCATATGGAATGGTATCACCCTGTATAGAGGTAGAAATTGCGACATTCGCTCGGACACGTGCTCGTAAATCGTGAAAGTCTCGCTCGTCCCACGGCGGAGCGAGTGAGGAGCGTGCGAGACGCCTTGATCTATCGGCGGCATCATCATCGCGTGAAGAGCAGGCCGATCCAGCGGGGATTAATCTACTCGAGAGATGGAGACGTCGCCGACAGATGCACGCGACACTACTTGTACTCGAGAGCGACATAAACTTCCAGTGGCTCTTGTAACCCAAGAATTATGCGTGTGCGACTGGGCCGCACGTGCGGCCAGACACTTGCTGTCGGTTCTAATGGAATATCATAGAATCCCGGCGCTTTTGTCCGCGCTCTCCTGGATTACGCGCTTTCTCTCTGCCCCGCGCGCGTACTCGAAAGACACGGTCGAGGCAAGTACCAACTTGGAAGGTTAGTGGCGGAATTCCGAGTGGCATCTCGCGCGTTAGTCGATCGTAGAATTGCGTCAGCGGGCATGCCCGTAAGAGTGAGGGCAGGGATTATCTGGATAGATGCATCGGCCGTGATAGACATATCGGCCATAAATTCCGGCTCGCGCCTAACGAACTGGGGCCAGCGGGGAAAAAGGCGTGTTACTTTCATCGAGCGGAGACTCGTTGGTCAAGCGACACACGTCGCAGCGAGCGGCCCAGGTGGATCCTATCGGGGCCCGGGCGCACGAGAGTCATGACACAACGCATACTTTCAATCACAGTTCAAGGAAGGCATTCGATTCGATCGGGCCTGGGAGATTCTCTCCGCCGGGAGAAATCGATGCTGCGTGCGCTCCTCTTGCCAATGCGAGGGCGAGGGAAGCGTCGCTCGTATTCGCGCAATATTCCCCCCCGAGAGGCCGAGAGTTGGCTCGCCGATAGGGAATCTAGTATGTAAATATCCGGCGGGCTCGGCTTTTCGTGTCGCCCGATCGCCGGAGAGCAATGGGAAATGCCGGCGCTGCTCCACGCGTCGACTCGCATGCGCATGTACCTAGAGACACGTGTGAGCAGACTCGCGCGCGCGCGAATCTATGCAAATAACGACACGTGGGCGGCCGCACGGCCGAGCGAGCGGCGGCCGTACGGCCGCTTGAATGAACCCTTGCGCCACCCGAGGTGAATGGATTTGCCCGGCGTTTAACAGCCACCACGGGATTCGCTGGGATCGCTCGGCCGCTATCGCCGGAAGTCTTCCGTCTCCTTCGTGGTCCACGTACAGGTGTGCGCTGATTAGTCATCGCCACGCTCGCGCGCCCAACCGCCTATCTATCGCGCCCAGTCGATAATCCACACTTTTACGAGCGCCGTCCACCTCTGCAATTACATATCAACCGTCCCGTCGAAGATTCTCCGTCACCGGGAAGATACTCTCGCGGGGAGTTTTCGAACTCCGTCGCCGCGGCCGCACGCTGTGGCCGTGCGGCCGCGGCGAGATCCTCCTCTTTTTTTCCCTCCTGAGAGTCGCCCGGTGGTGAGAGACCGCCGACTGGAGGAGGCCTGGCTCCACTTGCACGGAGCGTATGTTCCCGCGGAGCGATTTACCGTTACGAAAGCACGTGTGACTGCATTAAATCTCGGCAGAGCCTGGCGAGCAAGGGGGCAGCTCTGCGAGAGAGAGAGAGAAAGAGTAGTGGGCCTGCGCTCGCTCTCGAAGGAAGAGAGATCGTAAGGTGCAGCCGTATAGAGAGAGGAGCGGGCTCGCGCTTGCCCACGCCTCGTGATCCTTCAGTGTTCCTCAACGTCGATATTCAAATCAGCGCCTCCTCCACCCTGTCCTTTCTTTTCCCCCCCGGTCGCGCGCCATACGTCCTCTTTTTACCACCTTTTCGTGGCCGTAATTTACCGTTACAAAAGCCCGCGCCCACGCGCCTCCCCCCTGCCGCCGCCTCTGCCGCCTCTGCCGGCGAGCTCGAGCGCCGGCGAGCGAGGAGATCGAGGATCGATCCGTCGATTCACGATGGCCATTGTGCGCTCGCTGGAAAGCGATCGTTCCGCGATCGTCCTGGCTGAAACGATCCCTTCGAGCTAGGATCTGGCAGGTGCCAGTGGGACCGCGAGCCTCGGGGAAAAATCACCTCGTCACGATCGCGCCAGCACGTGGGGGAGAGAGAGAGAGAGAGAGAGAGGTCGCGTCGGACACGCCAGGGTACCGCATCTTCCGCCTCGTGAAGAGACACTGATTAGCACGAGTTCGAACCTGCCCGAAGGATCGGCCGGTTAGCCTTAATCTCGGCTCTTCAGCCGGGAAGAATGAATGCGTAATGCGTGAAAGGATTAAGGGGACTACCTGTTGCCCCATAGCTATTTTGACTTGGACTCGTCTCTTTAGCGTCAGATTAACGGTGTCTCCGAAATAAATGGCCCTCTCGGATTTCTACGCTTTCCTCCTCCTTTCGCTCCCCCCGCGCTCCAAGCTCTCTCGCACTCTCGACTTATCGTAATAAATGTGATCGCGACCGCCGCGCTCATTGTCCGGCCAGGTGCTAACGGCGATTACTTACGAGCACGGAATTCCTGATACCTGCGCCACGGCCAACTGCGGATAGCGCGCCGCACGCGTAGCCTCCTCTCATTTCAATACTGCTTAGAAGGTGATTACGCGCATTAGAGGCCGAGCCGCTCGGGCCCTGCGGGAAAGGAGAGAAAAAGGTATATCTGCGAGGACTAGAGCCCGGACTCTAATCTAATCTAGGTGCGAACATTACCTGGCGGCGTGTTCGGCAGTGCGGCTTACTTGAAGGAAAAAATCGGACGCGTCTCCCTCTGATATTCAATACACCCCGAGGAATCCAGACCCCGTTCAACGAATCAGCACCACGTCGGGCCAGATACGCGCGGATTAATTGGAACGAGGAACTCGTGAGGAGCAGGTATCACCGCACTGCGCCGCGATGGAGCGGAGCGGTAAGCAAATATTTATCTCGATTGACATTAGTCAGAGGCGAGAAGAGAGAGAGAGATAGAAAGAGAGAGAGTGTGTGTTACTGGTAAGGCTCCTCGGAAGCGTAGCGCGCATGTGTGTACGGGCGAGGATCCACTGGCGCGAGGAATTTAATCTCGCCTGATAGGCGTACGTGCCGGCACGATCCCTTCTCGATTTCAATGTCGTCGACATGGACGTCGCCGTCTGGTCGCTGCACGAGCTCGCCATCAGCAGCGGCGCGAAAGAATGTGAGAAAAGCTGATCTAATCGACAGCAATAATTGCACATCGAGAGCGGAGCTTGTATTCCTTGCTCTCTCGAATTCCTCGGTGTACGTATTATCTGAGATTTCATTTTTAACCTCGAACCGCCCCGGGCTCTTTAGGGTTCGAAGGTGGTGGGGGAAGGGGCGAGGAAAATGGGTAAACTAGGCTTAGGTGGAGCCGAGCGCTCCTACGAGGAACGCTGTATCAGCTACATTCGATCCAATCTCCAATGCCCCGGGAGGTGGAGCCGACGTGGTGCCAGAAGGTGGCGATAATCTGCACGTGTTGCGAATATTTCGCGAGCGGGAGCACGCGCGAACGAAACCGGAGACGGTGCGCCAAGGAGCGCGGGCGCGCGCGGACGCGCTCCGCTGTCCTCCAAGCCGACGTGTAAACCTCGCGTGTAAACAGCAGCGCCAATTCCCCGATTGCCGCATGGCTCCGATGACACCTGGACTCTGCTCCGCGTTTAACGCCCAGCACCGCCCGCTTCTATCTCCCGGGCGAATCACCGTGGTATGCGTTATCAGGGGACTTAGCCTCATCCATCTGCTGCGTGGCTGCTAAGTTGCGAACCACGCGAATTATTCAAACTCACCACCGACATTTGGTGACTCAACCAACCCAATCAGCATAATAACTTTCGTGATTGACGTTCTCGGAACTCGCTTCGCTTTTTCACTCCATTTTACTCTCCTATTCTCCATTATATGTATATGTAAATCGGAGCAGTTTTCGACTTCTCGAAAGGCTGCATATAGCACGAGTGCACTGTGACAATTCTCTTATACTCTCAATCATATGTAAATCGACGTAGTTTTCGACTTCTCGAAAGGTTGCACGGAGCAACAGTGTAGAAATCCGATTACGTAGTAGCCGTTTGAGAGATAGAAAGATCTACGCAAGATCGCGCGCGGCTGAAAGCGACTGGTACCGCGCGGCAAGTAATAGCGCGGCATAGTTACCCGGCGAACAACCGAATTGACACCCCGCGCCGCGAGCCGCCTTCTACCGTTAAGGTAGCCGGTGACGGCGGTGACAAGCGCGTAAGGGGCCGGATTACAAAATGCGCAAGTGTATCGGGCCAATTTATTGGACGGCCGAATTCGAATTGTGCGGCGTCGGAGAGCGGGCGGGCGTATCGGGAGCGGATTGCCGGTGTGCGTTATGTGGATGTAGACGCTTTCCGGGCGGCATTGATCGCGAGTGCGCCCATTTATACTTCGGCGCGCGGAATGCAGGCCCGGCCCGGCATAAATTGCACTCTTCATTGCTCGTTTGTTAGAAATTCAACTCCATCCCGGCTGAATTGTTCGCCGGCGGTGCCCACGAGGGAGAAGGAGAGAGCCTCCCGTCCACATAGCTTCTGGAGCCGAAGGCCTATTTATATGCAACGATCTCCAGATAACGAAATGATCTAATAACGGGCGTATCTGCTGCTCGCCACTCGAGCGTATCCTTCGCATTCTTTTGAACGTCGCGCGTATAAATCGGCCGCCGGAGAATTATGAAGGGGGCACTCATTATCGAAAGAGGGCTGCCCTCCACTTGCTGCGTGTACGCAACCGCCGCCGCCGCCTGTCTGGGTCAGCCATTCCTACCGATCTCTTCCTGTTTTCGCGGCTTATCACTGGGAGTCAAGGCTGACACGCAACCCGGAAACCCGAGCCCAGGCTACATACGATCGGCGTGATATCGTCGCGCTCGTATTATTCGGCGAGACAGCTGCCCCGGGGGCGGCCAACCAATCCCCGTTCCAACTAGTTTTGGAGAGAAGCTCCGATACTGATGATCGACTCGAAATCACTTAGATACCTAACAGGATGCCAGAGGGTGGTCCTTGACGAGAGGAATTTCACGGGTGGAGTTGCGTGCCCTAATTATCATCTCCGACTTCCTCGCCGGAAGGAAGTGAAACTGCATCTTCACACGCGCGACTCCCAGTCGATATTTCCAGGTAATATTTACCTGGGAATCACGAAGGTCACAGTGTTAATTCTCATTTCCACTGGCGCAAGAAGCGCATCCGGCGCGGCGATGCTTAGCCGAGAGGATAATCGAGCCAGTCGAGTTTTTCTGGCCGGAGTGCAGGAGATGACATCACCGCGATCGAACCTCTTCCGGTAGCGCGGAGGATCGGCGGTAGGTTCGCGCTCTCCTTGTATGTAAAATCGTAGTCGTCGAGGCTCGGTGAATGAATGCATCATGGCGAATAATGGGCGAGGCTCGCGCGGCATTGCCATAAAGCACGCTCTCGTCCTACACGTCCCCACCTGTCGAGGAGACCTAGTGCCGAGGGCGATCGCACGGCGTCGCTTGCGAAATCGACGATTCCGAGGTGCAACAGGATCCCAGACTCGAGCAACGACACCCTCTCTCCGTCTCCTCGCGCGGCGGCTTCCATCGAGGATCGCCGACTTTTTCCCCCGACTCCCGTCGAATCTCATTGTCCCGCTCGTAAACCGGGCCTCTTTACACCCCCGATTGTTTTAACTGCCGGTTTCTTCGGGCCCCTCTTTCCAATTGCATTCGGAGTCAGGGCCACGTGTATTCCATCAACATATTCAATGCTTTATTAGCCGCTCTCGGCTAGACAGTTGCGCGCCGGGGTCACTCGCCAGAGGAGAAACGGGGTCAGCGGGGCCCGCTCGATTATCGATGTATCGATAAACTTGGAGAGCCGGAGAGAGCGCGGGAGGCCGGAGCCTTTGCTCTCTCGCTCTCGCAAAAACAATGGCCCTGAAAACCGGTCGCAAAGTCATCACCCGAAATTGGCAGGTGCCTCCCTCGCTCTCCCAGTTGGAAGCTCTCCAACTGAGAGTGGTTCGCGCGCGCACCTTCCTCGTTCTCCTCGAGCGGCTTTCTCCTCCCATGGGGGCGAAAAATAAATATTTAACCGGGCTTCTGCGGCGCGGCCGAATAACTGTCGGCAGGTGCTGAGAGAGGCCGGCATTGTTTTACGCATTTCCGCGGTTCGTCCGAGATGATTCCGCGCTACGGGGAATCCCCGGGGTCCCTTTTACGCCGGCGCGGCCGGGGCCTTTCGGGCACGGCGAGCGATAGCGATCGCCGGCTAATAACGAGAGCGCCGATCATTAAGCAGCGTCTATCTCCCCGATGATCTTCGCACCTTTGTCTTAGCCGCCTCCGCCCCCTTTTCACACCTCGGGAAAGGCTCCTTGCCTGGAGAAGAGGTCGCGCATTAGCCGAGGATAACACGTACTCGCGCATTCGGGATTTCTAAGTGGATTGCGTAGAGCGACGCCTCGGCCTGAGCCGGCGCGGTGGCTGAGGCAGGATGCTCGGCTATCGTTTACAGTGACTAATTGTCCGCGACGGGACGCGCTCGCGGCGCACTCGACTCTACATTAGTCAAACAATTAAGGCTTTGTAATGGCACGTCACATAAATAACGGGCCGCCCGGCGTCCGTACGCCGGGAGTCCGTCTTATCCTCTTGACGCAATGGATCGAGCTAATGGAATACGTACGGAGTCGAGCCGTGCACCTATGCACGCGTGTATATACATATAGATATATTCGAATCCACCGGGTCAAGTTTAGAGTACATATTGCCGGCACTGATATCGCGTGGGCGACTCAATATCCTACGAGCTGACCCTCTCGACAAGTCGACGACTTTGACCTGTCACAATTACCGCGGACTTCCGCCGCGCTGCAACACCGACGGCCACCAGCTAACTACACACACACACCCACCTGCACACACGAGGACACTCGTGCTCGAGAGCGAGTTGCGCGAGAGATAAAATAAACTCCTCGAAAAGGATCCGCATACATACAAGGATGAGAACGAGTGCATATATGAGAGCATGTCAGCGTCTCCGGGAGGTGGTTGGGGGTTGCGCGGAGCCGGCAATTATCGCGCGTGAGCGTGCGGTATAAATTGTCAGCGCGAGTAATTAGTGTCGGTTGGCTGGGCCCCTGAGTAATTAGCAATTAAGCTGCGCGTAATTGCCTAATTCCTGCCCGTCATCCGGGCACGGTCCATCGCGGCGATAAGATCGCCGGAGCGGCGCTCGCGCTCCGGCCGCCGGCTATCGTTAAGCGTATACGTATGTACATATACATCCATATATACATGTATGTATCTGGGACGTCGATTTCTCGGGGCAGCGCATCGTCGGGCCCTTCGCCGGGCCTTATCTCGGCCGGCAGGTAGCCAGGAGCCCTTGTTTCTTGGGGCAAGGCGCGATGAGTATGTTGATTTTTCGACGCACCGCAGTTATTTACGGCCGGCTGCCGCCCCGCTCGATCACACACCGCCGCGCGACGTCGGCAGCACCACCGGCACCACCAGCAACGTCCGCCGACACGTGAAAAGTTGGCCGGGGCAAGGAGAGCGCGGCCGCTGTCGACCCATTTGTATCAATGTTCCCGGGCAATTACTGTCAACACTCGGGGAAGATAGCGCGATCCACACCTCACGGCGCGCAGAGCTTAAAGGAAGCCGAGCGGCCGCGATTCCCATGATATTGCGCGCGCTCCTCGGTGAAAAGGGCAGGGTTCGTAAACAAGGGTGGCAACAAGGATCGTCGCCGATAATTAGCTGGCAATCGCTGGGAGCGATGCGTGACAATGAGCCATGAATCAATTTGGTCACGTCACATCAAAGTTGCTCGACCGCTTGCTCGCCGGATACACAGACGGGGAGAGAGAGAGAGAGTGGAGTGGAAACGAATCGCAAGAGAGCGAGAGAAAGAGAGAGGGTACCGGTTGGCATTTCGCCGGCACGAGATATCTCGGCTGTCGCTCCGAGCGATCGCCTATCGCCGTGATTAAGGAGTTACCGAGAGCACGAGCGCCGCTTACTCGCCGATCGAATTTCCCGACGTCCACCGCGCGTACGCGCAATTATTCCGCGCGGCCTTTTTGTCGCCCGGTTCCCTGTATAGACACCCGCGCGAGAGAAAAAAGAAGGTTCGCGGCGACGCGGAGAGGAAACGGGCTATGTACGCCGAGGGAAAGATTCATGCTGGATATTAACCAACATAGATGGCGGTGCGTCGATCAAATGGTCCGCCGGACAAATGGCTAACAAGGGAATCACGCGAGTAAAATCCGCGCGAATTAGTCAGCCGCGGTCGCCTCGCTCGAGTCGAGGGGACCGCGCCGAGGTTCCTGGTTTCCTACGCGGCCGCTCGGTGTCCGGGCAAATGACAGTGCGAGCGGCCAGTTGGAGTCGCGGTTCTGCTCTGCGTAGGCCAGGGCGCACAGACGCACTCCATTCACCTGGCGCCACAATCATTCATAGGTTGATCTAGCTCCGGCAATCCCGGACGCAATTCCGAATCCATCCGCCAGTAGAAACTGGCCGTTGATGTACCTACACAGACATCACGCTCGCAGTTCTTGGTCGATTCCGATGCCTCTTTATTCTCCACTTCCGCCCGCTCAGTTTTCCAGGCGTCATTGTTATCGATAAGTAGCGCGCGAGTCTATCCATCGGAGACTGGGCTCTTCGTGAATCACAGCGAGTCCATCTCCCACGGCATAACTCGCCGGGAATACCTGGTGTTGGCGTCGCGATTTGCATGCGCTTCATTTGACCACCGCCGCGCTCTTTTCCCGCCCAGCGAAACCCGCGGAATTCACCGCCAAGCGACATCCTGTCCTCTGCACGATGTAAATAGATATAATGGCGCGTGCACGTGCGTGCTGAGCACGTTTTTCCCGAGCGAGATCATAGGCAGACGCGAGTGGACTCCCATTTCCGTAAGCGAACTCCTCGTGACATTTCCCTCCTTTTTCCTGTTTCTCAGTGCCAGTCCCGCCGCGGGTATTTAGAACACGCCAACACAGACAGGACCGCCGGCCGATCCGTCGCAAGGATAACCTCCTGCACCCGGACACCGACAGCTATCGACGACCTTTTCTTTCGCGATAGTTATTATTTGAGAGCGCAGGTGTCTCGCGCTGACTCAACAAACAGTGTCTCTCCGAGAGAGAACGTCCTCCTCTCCAGAGTTCCTCCAAGTGCAACTCTCGCCGAGGCTTTTATCATTTCAAGGCGAAACTTAAAAAGCCTCCAACCGAGAACTTTAATCAACATAAGTTGCTCGCTCGCGAGCATAAAGTGCAGAAGCAATCGCGGCTCAACTAAGATTCCAGGATCGTCGGAGACGAGCGCGCGGCGAGGGGCGGAAAGTGAACGCGACTCGAGGGCAGGACGAGGTGCGAGTAGGACGCGCGGGCATTAATTAATTATCCAGCCGCGCTCGCAGTGTGAATCTCCCGGGCCATTTCCCGTGGGGAGGTGAGGGACTCGGACGGACAAATAAATCGCGGGGCGCACGCACCGTCGCCGTTTGCCGCGCGTCACCCACGCGGATGCCTATAATTTAGCGTTATAATAACTAGTTGCCGCTCGGTCTCTCGGGGCGCCGCGAAACGCACGTGCATTGTGCGCGCGGCCCGAGCGGAGAGGGGCCGAGGTAGGGAGGCGAGAAGGAGCGAGACGGCGGCCACGGCTAGCAGGTTTAGAGTCGCAAAGTAGCGCGAAAGAGCGAGCGCGGCCGAGGGGAGGAAAGAGCGGACTCGAGAAAGCCGTACGTGTGTGCAAGTCGGACGATGATTCACGCCGCCGAGGTAGAAGGTGTCACCGGTCGTATGCATAAGCACAAGCTATTACAGGGATCACACTAGCCCACGTGCCCTCGAGATCGCGCCATGCAAATCCCTTCTCGCCGAGAGCCTCCAGCCATCCTCCCAACAGAGAGAGAGAGAGAGCGCGGGAGAGCGAGAGAGGGAGAGATCGACCTCGAAATTCACGAGCGCGCGATAGCATCGAATAAAAATTCAAGTCGAACTTCCTTCCCCCCCGAATGATTTATTGTCCCAATTATTCTGGAGCGGAGCGCGTGCGCGCACGCCAGCCTCCCGAGCGATTGTCTTCTCGAGAGTGGAATTAAGAAAGCGGATGAAAATTTGGGATAAGATCTCTGACGCCTCGGTCCAGCCGACTACGAGGATATAGCTCGGTCGTTGGTGTGTGCTCCCGGGGGAAGGTGTTGGTACGCGCGACTACCACTCTTCGCCGCCCGGACCACGCCGTCATTTTCATAATGACAATGGACCGACGCGTCCCACACAGGCCTATCCATGATGAGTAGTTCAGTGACGGTGCGCGCGCTTTTGTCCCGCGAGTCCCCGCCACCTTCGCAAATCCCAGCTCGCCTGGCAGATTAGATTCTGCTCGATCGCGCTGCCATCGAACCCTCTTGTTAGCCAGGCTTCCCTTTTGACAATTACACCGGTCTTCGAGTTGCACTCGGTTACACTGCGAACGATTGTAGCCTGCTGGGAATTCAACCTGCCTGGGAAACCGCTGGCAATAGAGGAGCGATCTCGAAGTCGACGGCAGCAGCCTCTGTTATTATGCATGTCGGCCGATACAATTGGGAATCGTGGCTCGATCCCAGCCGTACTTGTCACCATTGTTATCCGCTGGATTTCATCGAGGTGTATACGCCGGTATCGCGATCGGTAGCAATTCGTGTTCGACGAGCGGCCGATTACGATAAGCCTGGCATCGATAAGTATCTCCTTTATGATCCTCCCCCGCGGGATCGAGCCGATCTATCTCACCGGGATCCCGAGCGACCTTAGAGAATCGTGGCAGAACCGACTGGCCGCCCTCTCACTCTCGATCCTTCCAATCTAATCTCACGCCAAGACAATTACTTTTTTCGGAATTCCTCCTCAAGTAGATTGCGAGCCGACGAAAGCGACGGGTGGCGGCGGCTGCTCACTTGTCGCCAGCGCCGCTTCGAGATCGGTAATCTTAATGGAGCACCCACGTACGAATTCCGTATGTCTCATTTGCCCGCGACACGATGGGAATCTGCCTTCGAAATGAGTCTTCGCGGAACTAGTCGTAACTGTACGCAAGTCGAGCCGGCCACTGAGAAATTTATCATGTCACGCGGAACAGGATACAAATGGAGACCTTAAACCATGCCAAGTGTATGCAAAAACTAATCCCCGAGGCTCCGGCTCTTATCTTATAATAACAAGTAAATTGATTGTCAATGATTAAAATTTCAATTTCGCCAAATCGTATCAAGACTCAATTAACAATTGTAGGAGAAATCGTAGGAGGAAGAGGGTGCGTGTCTAACCTTCTGCTTGAAGCACACCCCGCAGATGTACATTCGAAGGCAGCCAGCCGGGTCAGAGCCAGCAGCACCAGGTGTTTTTCAAATTGAATGAATGGCCGGTGGTTTCATTTTGTTATTAATCTCGCAGGGAGTTCTAGCGTTACGAGCGCACGCTCGCCCAGTGGTAAATGTCGGCTTCGAAACCCGCTTTACAATATTGCAAGGCGCGTGACTCATTCGACGTCTCCCGCTCGACCACGCGTGATTATTTCACGTTCGAAACACCACCTCCGCCTCTCGGTGGCGCGCGGCCGCACGCCAGCGTCCTCGGTGCACGGTGCACCACGCCGACATTGCCACCACGGATTTCGCATTGTGTCGGCCGCGGCGTTGATCGCATTGACAGCACTCGCTGAAAATTAGTTCGGCCTGCAGAGTCCGCTGCCCACCAGGCCGCGCGCACCTTTCCTCCTGTTCCTTTCGCTCAAATTACAAGGACTCTCTCCCTGCGAATTGGAGCACTCGGATAGATATCTCGAGTCGAGTGGTAGAGAGGGAGTGCAAGGTCTAGGTACAATCGCAGGGCGCACTATGTATCGATTGAAGCTAGAAAATCGACCCTGTACTGCGGATTTTTCGCCGGCTTTTTACCGACTCGAGGCAGCTCGACAGCGCACCTGAGTGGAGAATCGAATCGGACAATTGTAATTGTTAATCAAACCGGCGGAGCCGCTGATAAAGACAATGAGCCATTAGTGTCTCGAGGCATTTGCCCCGTCGTTTTTCGATTTACGAATACCCGCTCGTCGAAAGCCGTGTTGCGTGCAATTAGAAACCCAATGAGCCGAGCATTGGGCGCAACAGCCGCGCGCGGATATTTACACACAATAAAATGCCGCGCGGGGCCCGATCGTTCATGCGGCCTGGAATTCCGCGTAGGAAACCTGCCCCGAGTGATAAAGGCAGACGCGGAGATTGCGCGTTAGATTTCCGCGGTTAAATCAGTCGTCCGCTACGAAAACCAATCATAAAGTGGGGTCTCTGATGTTGCCGAGGGTAGCATTTCTCACTGGAAAGAGTTTCTCTTCTCAGCGGAGATCTACTCCTCGGCTTACATTAACACGTCCCGCTGATATGTATCCCTAGCTGACTCGCGTGTAATTCGAAGCCGGGGATAGGTACCCGTAGTTCGGCATGTGTCAACACCTAAGAGATTCCTATCCCCTCCCTCCGTGCATCTGCTCGCGATGAAAAAAGTCTCAAATTCCCGGGGCAGCACCTCGAGAGGGGGCAAAGGAAAGAAAAGAGCGCGAGAGGAGAAGAAGAAGAGAAGGTGCAAGTGTACATTTGCAGCGATGGCCGCTGCGATGGTGCGATGCCCAGGCCAGGAAGAAATATCCGGCGTTCTTGGATTCGAGATCTCCCTCGATATCGCCGGGAAGAAGAAGCTCGACTGGCGTTCGATCTTCGCTCCACGATTTCACCTCTCTCGCGCGCTCGCCTCGCCGGCCAGCAGAGAAGCACAATGCGCCGCTGGTTGCTGCTGGTTGATCTCCCCGGAGACTCCGGCCATAAAGCAAACGATCGGGAGACAATATCCAATGGCGCGCGCGCGCGAGCTCTCGTGCAAACAATGCCTGACTTACGAGGATCGTAAACAGAGTCTGAACCGGCGATCGTTAGCACCGTATTAGAATTCACGCCAACTCCTTCCTCGCGCCGCCGGAAGGATCGAGAGGGCGTACCACTTAAAAGGTGACTACTTTCCACAGATGCACAAGACAACATTGTATAGATGAGCAGCACACGTATCCTATTCAAAAGCATAATAAAACGTGCTTGAGAAACATATAATCTGCAATAAGCATCCGCGTAAATTCATATCTCTAGAACTAGTGCACTAGTGGATTCCAGAGGCTCTAGGTGAACCTAGCCAAGAGGACGCCGATTGGTCCAGAGTGGGCATGTCGGTTCCGATTTAACTGGAGCATTTCGCGCGTGCCTCGATGTGTCAAGGATAACGTCGGTGCGCGAGCATTGAGTGATACGAGGAACGCGAGGGCAACGAATGAGTTAATCAATCTCGCGTGTGCACAGGTACCCGCGCGAGGTTTTGCGTCGAATGCTAACAATGCACCTCGAAAAAGCGCAATTGGCGAGGGCTTATCTATAATGAGATCGGTGGCATTGGCTTATTCCGGGGCAAAGTCGAAAATCACTTTCGGCGAGCTGCCGGTGCGGGCAGTGCGGGCGGTGCGGCTGTCTCTCGCGCTCGCCCGCGCTCCTGCGGGCTGCGCCCACTCGCTGGGAACGGGCGCGTTGATCTATTTACGAGATCAGGTGTGATCTATCGGCGATCGGTGCCCCCCGTGGGTGGTGGACACCCGATCCCCCCCCTCGGCCGAGAGAGCGGGCGTGTGCTCTCGATATACATACACACACGCACGCACGCCACCGAGTATACTATCCGTGAGAGGTCATTCTGACTCATTTGAGCCACACGCCTGATGGATTAACGACAGCGCACCACTGTTCTCCATTATATAAGCATAAATTCCGGCGGCCAGGAATTTATAATCGGCCCGGCGAATATGCGGGCTCCGGTTATACGCGTTACTCGGCTGGAAGATATTAGCTCGGGTAATAATTGATACCCGAGATCTCCGGGTGGGGGGGAATCGATCGGGGGAAAGCCGCGCGGCTGATAAGACTCTTTAATGACAGTACAACCGGGGGCGACTTAGCGCACCACCGCTAAATCCCGTGAGGAGGCCCATTGCGCGCGCGGCTCGTCCACTCATTAGCGAGGGCCCTGCTTCAAGTGTAATCTTTCGCCCGGCTGTTTGTAAACAGGCTATGCTGCTCTGTACACGTAGAGGTAGCTACTCGAAAGAAACGGCTGCGCGGAGTAGCCGTGGCGCTGAATTGGACCGGGAAGGAGGAGGCGGAGGAGGCGGCGGAGGAGGAGGCCGGCGTGGTAGCCGGAGGTGGCTAGCAATGTGTATCGATGGCGGTGCCGATTGCGTAATTGCAATTAAAGCGATCTTGTAATCGCGCCGTGGGCCCGGGGTATAATTAATGAACTGAGTCGTGCTGACGCTCCGGCGAGCGCCTTCTCTATCGGCGCGGACGATCGTGCTGGCTCGCCGAGAGCCGGTGAGTAAGCGCAATTTGCCATATTGTCTCTAATAATCCTGGCTAATTAGTTTTGTCTCCCGTTTAGATCGCCGGTTAGAGCGGCAGGCTGGCTCGCGCCCGCATCGCTCGCTCCCTCCTGTCGGCCGCGCGCCGTCTGTCTCTCAGGAGTCACTTTATAAACGCGTGTACACGCGCGCGCGCGTACCGAGGGACGTGCAGACGGAAGAGAAAGCATCGCCCACACACTCCCGTGCAACGTAAGTACCTACGGGAAGAGCGCGCGGGCCCGCAAAAAAAGTCCCGCTGCCTGCGCGCCCGTCCCCTCTCTGCGTTTCGGGGGCCCCCGTCCGTCGTGCGCACGCGATTACCCGCAAGCGCGCAGAGAGACTTTTATTTATTTATTTATCCCGCCGGGGCTAACGGTCCACGAGCGCGCGAGAGATTCATCCGCCTCCCCAAATCCTGGTAATCAATTTCGAGATATCGGCAAGATCCGCTGGGGAAATCTATATCTTCTCCGGATGATTTAGAACTCGGGAGGAGATGGCGTCTTGGGCCCTAAGCCGATTCCTTGCGGAGAGATCGCGCGAGCAGCGAGAGAGTCGCGGACGGAGGTTGTAGTCAAACGAAGCTAAATTGAAACGTAAAAGCGGACTAGGAAATAATCAAGGTGGCTTCGCTGAGCTTCTTCTTCTTCCTCTTCTGCAAACAGGACATAAAACCCGGCCGGCCATAAATCCGCGACCTCCGCTCGGCAGCGGCTCGACCGGCTCGACTCTCGGCTTTCCTTTGCTCGCGGCTCGATCCACCACTCGCTCGCATCTCGCATCTCCTTAGCTTGCATTACCTTTGCCTTCCTTACGTGCAGAACTAATTCCGTCCTCTAATAGAGCGTAGATCTCTTCCGCCCGCTCTCCGCGGGACCGCTTCTACATACTATACCCTGGACAAATTCTTTCGCCACCGAATTAGAATCCCGCTGCTCGCCGCTCGGAGTAGTCCGCCACTCCATTACTTATTAACTTCGGCATCGTTACGAATTATGCTTGATGCAAATGAGGTTTAGCATCACAGCAGAGCTCGACTGCTCCACGAGAGCATAGAGCACACCGCGATACTTGTCCGGGGAACTGCGCGCTGGAGGTAAATCGGTTCTACCTCCCGGCTAGAGTGCCAGGCATGGCCTTTATTCTCGAGGAGTTATCCGCGCAAACCACTGTCAATCAACTGCTTTCCCAATAGCCGGCGAGCGCGCGTGAATTTGTAAATCACAGTGAGCCGAGCCACGGTGCGTGAGATCGAAATGTGCCGCGGCGAGCCATTCACGCCCACCGTCGGCTGGCATATACGCTGCCGGGGAACGTAATTGACTTTGCATTGAGATTTATCTGGACTGCGCTGATCTTTTCGCCAGAGACTTCCTCGGCTGTTTACCGGGGGAAAACCGAGGGAGAGAGTGAGAGAGGGCCGTTGCGAGAGATAGTAATCAGGGTGAGCACGTTAGGTAGTGTGTAATTAAATCGGCTCGGTGCTTTATGACCTCGTTGTGCCAATTGGTTTGCAACGATCTGGGTGTTATTAAATGGCTGTCAGCACTTTTCCCAGCTTTGGCACTGTTTACCCCGAGCGCCCTTGCAAGGAGACTTCTATTGTATTCTACTCATTGTCCGCGGTTCTTGAGATTTTTCGCCATTCCCGATACGCCCCACTGGCCAAGGTGATCCGGAGCTGGCAATGCTCGCGTGGCAGTGCGGTACACAATCGGTCATTTCGTAAGTAGCCACGGGACACGTGGAGAGTGGGTAGAGCACCCTCTCGGAGGTGGAGGGCCGATCGCACGGCCCGTCCGGGCCCGTCTGGCCCGCGGATAATAATGTTAATGCTCGAGTAGGAAGAGAACGATGGCGAAACTGGTTCCCAGACGTCGTAGATTCGCCGTGCGGCTCTTGGAATGATACGAGCGCCAGTTACAGCCTGGCATTACCTCAGCCGATCGCGGTAACCGTCCTCTCCTCCCTCTCTCTTCAACTCGGCCGCAACTGCGAGCGCATCCCTCGCGCACTCGGTGCCGAGCGAGCGAAATCCAACTGCGCTCGTTAACTCTAACTGGCAAGTGCATCGGCGCGCTACTTTCCGTTATTAATTCCGGCGATTGGCCAACGACGCAGAGACCGGCGACGAGGGCGGATATTCTGTGGGCCGCGCGACTATCTAGGCCTCCTCTCCTTTGCCAATAGCAATTAGGAGCGCGCGGAGAGCAAGTCCGGGAGGAGAGTCCGAGAGAGAGAAAAAAGGAAGGCGGCCGTAAAAGCGCCCCTTGCGCAATTGTCAATATGCTTTTTTGTTCCTGCCGACGCGCGCGCCCACCGCTGAGAGGAGCCGTGGCCCTCGCGATCTCTCGACTTGTAATGACGCTCGCATAACTTTCGTGCCGGGCAGACTTCTGGCCGGCTCTACGGAGGACAATCAGATAAGCGGCAAACACCCGCACGATCTTACATAACGGGCGCAAGCGGCCGAGCGCGAGCACGCGTGCACGGCCCAACGGACACCCGAGTACGAATTCACTGGCCTCTCCAGCCTCACGGGTTTTCTCTTTCTCGAGGTCCGCTGCGCCCGCGCGAGCGCCTCCTGTGAAAACGTACGGCAGCGCGCCCGCCCGCTCGCCGAGAGAGCCGAGAGAGCCGAAAACTCTCTTGGAGGATTGCGCAATCGAGAGCTCGCCGCGAGTTTTCTGCTTTCAGGCCGTTCCAGTGGGCCCTGGTCACTCGCCGCGTCGCTCGGCTTTCGAGTGGAGCGGGCGATCTTAAAAATCCATTGTTAATGAGAGAGCGAGCGCACGCGCCGCCCATTAGCCGTGCGCCTTACGTAAGCGGAGCATGCAAATGCCCGTGATAACGGGACAATAACATTAACGGTGGCCCCACGTCGACTGGTTTAAGAACAATATCCGCCCGTATTTCTGGCTGACAAAATGTCAGGGGATTAAGAGATTATCGGCCGGCGACAATCGGGCCGGCCACGCAGGATAATTGACGCCTGCTCGTAACACAATGATCACGTGCGATAGCGCCGTGTTAAGACCTGCTGGACACTGGGCGACAACTTGCGCCTCGATCCAATTGCGTCACCGCCCCATTCCCCCCCTGCCGGACTACTGGTCTCGCTCCCAGTTGGTATAATTAATAATATATACGCGTCCGGCCGAAAGCCGCCGAGAGCAACCTTCTCATTGTAGCAGGTAAACGGCGTGTCGCGATTAATTTCGACAGTGTCAATGCGAGTGGCGACCACCTATGGACACCCGGGGAGAGGCTCGATGCTCATGCTCTTACACAATTTCAGACTCACTTACCATATCCAGTGCTGTCCCGATTGCTCTTGCTTCTTTCGACGCTATTCCTCCAATACCCTCGTCCTCCCGACTCTCCCGACTCGCCGATGGAAACTTTCATTCCTGTCTTTCTTCGAGTGTTGCAGCGCTTGATTCCAGACGCGGCGTAAGGTGAATATGATTCGCTTGAGTAGAAGCTCGAGCACTAGGTTAGGTGGGAGCGTAAAGAGGATTTCCCTCCGATCAAGAGTTCGTTTTCTCACAAGCCGCGAGGAGCAGGGCTGATTTTATCTGTGAGCTCGATCGACAGTCTCAGCGACGGGGGTTAAAATTCCTTGGGAAGCGAATGGCGGCTCAAGCGAAAAGTCTTGAGCGAGGGAGTGTGTGTGCGCCCGCTCCAGTTCGTGGATCGGGTGCTGCGGGCGCACGTCGCCTCTTGGGAATCGTTTAGCATTATAATGACGAGCGCACCTACGAGAGCAGCTCGTAACAGGTAGGAGAATACGTGGGGACCGAGAGAGACCTGTTGCGAGAGAGTGGACCCCCCGTAGCCTGCGTTCGCCGAGCAACCTCAGATGTTATCTTCATCTATCGCGGCCTAGAACCACTGGCCAACCGCGCCAATACACACCCGCGTACCACCGCCGAGCACGTAACCCCTCAATTTTTCCTCTACTCTCCCTACGGACATGTTCCGGAACCACCGCACTCGCGCCCGCCACTTTTCACTCACTCGACACTTCCTAGTCACTGTCCGATTTATTTGGGAGGCGTAGAGTAATTCCGGGATATTAATTACGCGCGACGTCGACAATCGTACGGTTCGTTGGGGACGCCGAGATTCAAACTGCTCGACGCCATGCCAGAGCCATCTGGCGTGTCGAATTCACAGTAGAACGGTGGACATTCGAACTACGTCGGTATTTACTCTTATCGACATCGCATAATTACCGACAGCGACTTTAAGGGAACGAATCATGTGCGACCCCTGATGGAGCGTGTTTTGAATTATTATGTTGTCTGTACCATCGAACATTCGCAGTCGCAGGATTAGGTGAACAGCAAGCGCGATAGGATATATCAGTAAATAGTTGGGTTCGTCGAGGTTTTGGACATTACACAGATGTATCTTGATCTCGTGTACTTGATTTATTTGGAGAGAGCATATAAAAATATGCTCGCAAAGGCGGAAGAGGGCGGGTGAACGGCCGTTGGCCATCGTTGGAAGTATCCCGTACAAGGCAGAGTACACATCGCGCGTATGTATATACAGTAAATATAATATATAATTTCATCTGTTCCATTTATAACAAATATAAAATAGTACAATCGTACAATCTGGCGAGAATAATAAATAAAGGCGCGCACCGTGCGTTACAGTATATCATAGGAAAAGCTACTAGGAAGGAATTATACTAGGCTCGAGCCGTATAATACCGCGTGTGGGTGTGTCCGTATGCTTCGCGACATCGTCCTTTCCCTTCTATCTTTCTCTACTAGGCTAACTCTGTACAAGGAAGGAAGAACGTATCTTAGGCCCACGTCAATAGTCGACTAACAATTATACTAGCTATATAAATCCCAGAGTAAAAAAACAAGAAAGCCGAACAACGTTTACGGGTGTCTCTAACTAGGTCTACTAATGGTACAAGCGATCGACCGGCGAACGTGTGACGTCTGACAGATTCGCGAGCGAACAGAGTTCACCGCGCAAACACGCATACGAATTAGAACTATCTCCCCACTAACATGTGCACACGTTGTATCCCTCGGCTTAGCTTACTCTATGTACACGACTACCAACTGGAATTAAAGATGAGGATTGAGAATACTTTACGTCAGGTCTTTTGTGTCTCGTTCACACTATGCTTTCCCCTCTTATGCAGGCTGCGATCCTTCAGTCATTTGAATTCCGCCCACCGCTGTGGACGCGCGCTCATTAGACTTTTTCGCATTGCTATTTGTACAGATTACGTAAAGCCCGGTTCGCATTACGGCTATGCTCGCGCCAAGCCTGGAAGGAAATGTTTTGGACCGAATGAAAGGGGGGACCGGTGCATTTTCGAGGTGGCGCTTGAGTGAGGGGACGTGGACGAGTGTGGCGCGGGCGTCTCTACAATGTGGACCGAGCTTAAGAATGCTAGAAGGTGGACTGGCCACGAGAGATACTAGCCGGTGTCCGGCGCAGCTATCCTCGACGGGACTTGGGGGTTAAGAGGTATGTACAGGGTTTGACTGCATCGTCGAGAGATAAATGAATCGGGCAGCGAACGAGTAGACGAGTATCTCGCGAGGCTCCCCCGGAATATCCGTGCTCTATTTAAACGGTAATAAATATATTTAGTAGGTACGATTAGGTTTTGCTCGCAGTAAGCTAGCAGGTTGTGGTTTGGTGCGAGGACAGGGCGCTACCGAGTGAAGCTGGTAACGCCGCGCAGCTATACATCTACTAGTTCAACTCGCCATCCGACGAGGGCGACTACTTGCTTTTCTTGCCCGTAAAAGGTACAGAATAAAAAAAGACCGCGTCGTAGTATGTCTCTACGTGGAACTAAAAAAGCGCCACGAAAGCACTCGGAATTCGAGAGAGTTTCCCGATGTCGCGCACGTGAGGACTCGCTAGTTGAGATAAAGTGTACGCTGTTAAGATAGTGTCATGGCTTGGTGAACTTGGGCACTGAGTCTTTGTCACGCGCCTCAACAGAACGTCCGGCCTTTTTCTTCGTTTTTTCTATTCTTCAAATGCGATCCGGACTTCTTCTTCTTCCTCTTCTCCGCGTCAGGCCTGGACGTGTGTATGTGTGTGGGTGTGCGCTGCGACGTGCGTTCGTGACAGTCTCACAGTTAGGACAGTGTGTGATTTCCGTGTCTTCTCGAGAATCAGTCTCAACAATTTCTTGAGCAGGGGAGGAGTGCGTGCTGGCATCGTCGCTTGCTCGCCCTCGCATAGGAAAGATCATTGCTCGTGAAAGTTGCTTCGGCGGAAATGTCGAGTTTCTCGCTCTTGGTTTTGTGGCTTGGCTTGATTTTCTTTGGGGGAGAACGCGGAGGGTGGGCTGGGCTGTCTTCTTTAAGTGTGGCCGATTCCATCGTCCACTCCATTTCGAGAGCGACCAGTCGCGTGGATTCAGCCGTTCCTATTGGCCGAGGTCAGATCGAAGAATACGCGCAACTAAAGCTTTCAACGGCAATCAGTCTCAAAACGTGGATTGAGCGGAAGCGTAAGGGACCAGTTTCTTTCAGGGATATGAGAGCCTCAGCGGGTGTTTGGTTTCGCTGAGCTCGCAAGTTGGCGCCTGCTGCTGGCAAATCGCGTCTCGGTCTGTTCTATCTCGGCAATTGTGGCATATCGTAGGTTCATTCCTTCGACCGAAGATCATAGGGACTTGACCGCCCGACTTTACACATCACTTTGACTTGGAAGCGAGCCGAGAGGAAACTTGGTCGCTTCCCCGATTGTTCGGAGAGTCCTTCCACCAGAGTCGCGCACCAACATTTACGAACTCCTTCGACGCGACTTCTCGACGCTCTTCATGCATGGGAGATCGCTGGATCTGTACTCGTAAACCATCGATTTCAGTCGTGAAATCTTGGGCCGCTTCTTCTGTCAGAGAATCGAGACGTCCTCTGCATCGGCAGTCTCTGATAGCATCGATCTCCGCTCCTCCAGCTGAATGGTGCCGGCACTGCTCGGCTTCCTTCCGGGATCGTCGAGGAGCTTGGTCATTCCCGGCTGCAGGTTCACGTACCTGTGCACATGCTCATCTTTCTTGTTGGCGGAATTCATGCTAATGGCAGTAGGCCTCGTCGAGGACGCCGCGTCCGAACCCAGGAGCAGGGGTCGCGTGTGGTCGAGCTCGCAGGAGATGCTGCCCAAGAACGAGTCGAAGTTTTGATTGTCGTCCTGGCCCTGAATGGCCAGGTCGAGGAGGGGTGGGTTTGGCAATTCCAGAGGATTCTCGGACGGAGTGTGCGCGGACGGATTCCGAGTGGGCCACGAGAGAGAGAACTTTCGTATGTTCTCCGTGAGCTGCATCTCAATCTGGCCGGTGTGCTCCAGTTGGACACTCGCTAGGGGAACGTCCAGACAGGGTGCTAAGATACGAGGATTCGTCGCCAAGAAATCGACGATCTCCGGCGCCGTCGGCCTCTTCCCGTGCTCCACGGTCCAGCAAGCGTAGATTAAATTCTCTCTGAGGAAAGTGAGAAAAACTCGCCGTTAGAGCTCTGCTTCCGAGTGATACAGGCCGAGGGGTGCACCTCCTCACTTACAATTGCATCTTGACGCCCTTCGGCACGACTAGAGAGTTGCCAGCCTTGACGTGGGTCAGGACCTCGTTGTTACTCATGCCTTGGAAGGGAAAGCTGCCAAAAGTGATAATCTCGTAGAGCAGCACGCCGTACGACCAGACGTCGGATGCCGGCGTAAATATCCCGAGCCCGAGTGACTCTGGCGCCATCCATCTAACCGGCAACATTCCTAGATGGGAAAACGGGCACATGAGATCACGGATCTTCTGATTCATTAGCATTTATGCCACAAGCTTCTGAGTCATCACCTTTCCGGTTAAATTTGTAGTAATCGTTCTCGTACATCGGCCTAGTCATACCGAAGTCTCCCAACTTGACGATGCGTTGGGCGTTCACCAAACAATTACGGGAAGCAACGTCTCTGCGAGGAAAATGGAATTGATTATAGTTGATGACTCAATGCGTCCACGACAAGATAGGAGAGTTGAGTTTTGCGCTGATCATTTTAGGAGTATTAATACGGTACCTGTGAACGTATTTTAATTGTGCTAAGTAGCTAAGCGCCCTGGCAACATCGAGGGCCATCGCCGTCAGCTTCTTGTTCGAGATCTCGTCGGCGTCCTCGTAGCTATGGTCATTTACTAAATGTCTTCTGGCGAGTAAGTAAGTCTTCAAGTCACCGTAGAGCATGAATTCCATCACCGTTAGCACCGGCTCACACTTTATACAAACACCTAACAATTTTATAATGTTCTTGTGCTCGAATCGTTTCATGACCTCGACCTCGCTAAGGAAGTCCAGTTTCTGATCGGTGGTGCTTCCCACTTTCAGAGTTTTCACGGCGACAGCCAGCCAACCCTTTTCAGGGAAGAAGGCTTCGCCACCGTAGACAGTGCCGAAGGCACCCTCGCCCAATTTTCTGTTAATTACCACCCTGTCTCGAGGTATCTCCCACTTGTCCAACCCAGACATTTCCTGTTGAGACGGATCCAGGCCCAAAGATTTCATATACTTCTCTTGGATCCGTACTTTCTTCTCGTACCTGAATCAAGGAAGAAAATAGCACAATCATTAAAGATAACTTTCCAAAGGGCACATTCGTCAAATGGAAATTGGACTTACTTTCTCTTGTTTATGATGAATCCAATAATGAGAACGATACCGAGTAGGCCGAAACCGATTGCATTGACAATAACTATGGCAGCTTCGCAAGAGACGGACAGCAGTTCGGCTATGCCACCGAGGACACATCTAGGAGGAGGCTCCGATCCATCATCAGGTTTCGATTCGGATAACCAGACAAAAGAAGAGATATTCAGATCCAATCGTCCTCCCACCACTTCGTGCTTCTCCTCGGAGATATTGGGGTAGAAATTTCCCACCACTCGAGTAGTATTGTCGATGAATTGCACGATGTTTATCACGGAATACCTCGAGGGCCCGCCGAGGAACTGTATTCTGCCAGATACCTGTTTGAGGCGCGTTAAAACTGATTTAGATCCTCGAAGAACAATCTGGGAAAGTTGGATTCTCGGTGTAAAAAGTATACCCCGTAAAAGTCCGTTTCGCCGATGATGTCAGTCAATCTGTTGACAGTCCGATCGCTGTGCAGGTCATCGAGGACGTAGCTCTGGTTTTCCCGAATGAGTCGATCCATCGCATAAGCGTAAGTCCACATGGCGTCGTAGGCGTAACCTGCGTAATTCGAGGGTTCCTCACCCTTGCTCCTGCACAACTTCTCGTAGTTATCACGCCACTGTCGAACGGTTATTCCCTCCTGCATGATATCGTCATCGGGCGCGTAGTAGGCGTGTGAGAGACCGAGGTAGCCATTTATCGCCTTGCTCATCTCGTCCGTGGTGCATGGTACCTCTTCGCCCATCTTATTGTAGCGATCGGTGTCGAACCAGCCCGCTTGAAGCCACAACGGTAGAAACCATACGTACCCCTTTGAGAAAAATCAAAGAAACTAGGACTCGCGGTTCTTGTAATTAGTCAGGTAAAAATAACGATCCTCTCTTCTCACCTGGACGGCAGTCATCTCTAGCTTGTACGCCTCGCACATGACCTGTCTCGCGATCTGATCGTACACGTCCGCGATTATGATTCTCGCCCGCTTTTGCTTCAGGTCCTCCAGGTACTGAAAACCAAAGTAGGTCTTGTGTTCGAAAATGACGATTTCAATTGATTTACAGCGGGACCGGTATGAGAAACCTTCAACGAGACCGAGAGGGGATAGAATGTTGGAGGTGCGTTACCTTGGTCATCACGTCAGCCTCACGCTCCCTTGGGAACTTGGCATTCGCTACGAAGATGATGCCATTGTCCCTGAGCATGTCCTGCATGTAGGATATGTACTCGGTATACTTCTGGCCGTCCTCGGTTAATGAGGCGACCCGGTACCAGCCGAGGCGCTGCAGGAGCTGCAGGTACACGTGCTTGTACTGCTTGTTCTCGCCGATCGTCCTGAAGAAGTAAGGATATTTCGTGCGGTCGTTGAAGCTGGAGCCTTCGGCGCTGTAGCTGATGACCACGGTCTTGTAATGCTTGGACACGCCGACCAACGGCTCGACCGTCTCCGAGCAAGCCGGCCCCAGGACTCCGACCAATTTCTTGTAGTAATTCTGCACGATGTAGTCAATGAAGGACTTCATCACCATGTCGGACTTGCACTGGCCGTCGTTGGCCAACAGAGTCAGATTGTAGTCGCGCAGGAGTGTGTTATTGCTGTTGATCGCATCCCTCGCCAATCTGGCGCCGAGCATGATCGTCCGGGCGGTGTAGGAAATCCCGCTCATCGGGAATATCCCGCCCACGTAGAGCTTGTTCTTGTCCGCGTTGTTCGGCATCCACTTGGCCAAGGTGTAGTTCAGATTCTCCTTTAGCCAGCCGCAGGCTATCTCGTCCTCGCTCTGGTTCCCGGAGAACAGGCTGTGCCGATGAATCAGGTCCTCGTACATCGCGCTGGTGAACGTCGCTCTATTTATCGCCTCGAAGGCGAATTTCGCCACGACTTCCAGCCTCGCCCAGACCAGCTTCACCAATCGCCGCGACTCGTACTCGCAGCCGATGTCCGATCCTTTCTCGCCGCAGCGGGGGAAGTTGATGCTGATGAACTCCCGCTCGTTTGGTATCACTGTACTCGGCATATAGTGTAGAATTGCCAGCGACCTTTGGTGCAAGGAAAGAGATGTTTCAATCGGACACGGTCAGGAAGTACACCTGACTATTAACTATAGTGACCAGAGTCAATAATTATCCAGGACATACCTTTCGCGGTCTTGCGAATTCTTGGACTTGTACTCCTCAATTATAGAACTGCTCAGCTGCTCGAGATTCGGGCCGACCCAAGCTACTTTCACGAACAGTCGTAGCTCAAGTATATGGTCTTTAATGAATGTCGTGACATCAGCATCACCAGCCAGCAGAAGTGCGCAGGGCTGCGTCTTCCCTTCGTGAGTCTTGCACTGCTCGGGGATGAACATTCCATTTTCACAAAAGTTCGCCTCGCAATAGTGGTCCGTCGCTCCAGGCCTCAAGGTCGCATTCCTGATTCGCAGCATATTGACATCGTCGACGTCGAATCGGCTGGCTAACTCCGGCTTGGTAAAGATGGCCCAACTATCCTCGGGCTTGTACATGGATTCGTGTACGAACCAGCCGAAATGACCCGGCGGCGCGACCGATCCGCATTCTTTTACGTTGAATGCACTCAAAAGCGGCATTGTGTCCAGCTGCGGTTCTATCCAGACCTCCATGCTCGCCATCGACTGGGGCATCCTATAAAGCCAACAAATATTCAACTCCTCTGGCCGCCAAACGGATCGTTAAGTTCCGATTAAACCACCCTTACACCATGCGGCCGGAATAAGTGGAGGAGTCACCGAGCCTCCTGTAAACGGTCGGCGGGTCGAACTGATCGTCGTCCTCGATGATAGTCACACCCGAGTAGCCGAGTGCCTCCGTGAGGAAGATCCGCATGATCTTCGTGGCGAGCCTGTGCGTGATCCTCCTCGAGACATCGAAATGGATGTTGAGTGCGTGGCCATCTTTCACCTCTAAAAGTTGGAAGACGGTAAATCTCGATCTGAAATAAATCCCCACACCGCGTAATTCCGCGGTAATAATTACTCCAACTTACCATCGAGCATCGTCAAGCAACGAGTCGACATCCCCACCCTCGAGATCGCCAGGAGGACCAGCAGTCCCAGTACGAGTCCAGCTCTCAGCATCTTGATCTTCTCCTCCTGCAAGGAACGAGGTCAATACATGCCTTCCAACACACGAAATACGTGGGGCCGCGTGTACTAATTAACATGCGGAAGTATTAGCCATCCCGAATTCTAAGATAACATTCGCGCTCCATGTTCCCGTCACGCTATCCGAATTACGATCGCGGCCAACGAATTAGAAACAGAAGTTCCGCTACGTCGGGCTCGATGGGTATCTCCTGCCGAAAGTACCTACGTGGCGAAAGAGATAGATGGGGGCGGAGGGGAAGCCAGCAGTCAGAGAAACTAGGGATGATATCGGCAGAATCGTCTAGACAGGGTGGCGGCCGAATGTCGCCAGGGCGTCTAAAAATTACTGATACACTTTGGCTCGACAGACGCCAAGGAAGATCTAAGCCGCAGCGAATGAAACGTGCCATAAAACGAGGGTGATATTAATAATACACCCAAGGGTAATTCGCATTATCCTCTGCTCCCATTAAATGAATGAAATCCCCCGGTATACCTTAAAAGGGACGAATTAAGAACAATTATGATGATAGAACGTGCCCAGGTACAATTGGGGAAATGATTAGCACGAACGCCCGGCGTATCTTCATTCAGCATTAATTGCGTCTCTCAATTTACGAAAGCGCCCGCGGACGAAATTAGATTCTCCCGCCTTTATCTGCCAGTGAAGTTCCGGCACGAGTGATTACTCATAGACTGCTATTTCAAGAAATCGTAGTTGCGGAACAATGGGCGCAAATAATTTAAGGCAGCCCGTGGGTGGCGCGGACTCTCGAGGATTTAGCGGGCGACGATGGTGACAAAAATCTCGAGTTATGGACGATATTGCAATTTAGACAGGTGGTGCGAGTGGCCCGTCCGTGTGCTGGCGCGCTCGCGCGCGCATATCAGTGAGTTGCAACATCTGTTTACAAAAGAGAGCAGCGCCGGAGAGCAAGTGCGATCATCGCGGCGCGGCGGTGTTGGCCGCGGGCATCGTCGCCGCCGTCGACGACGACACGAAGGTGACAAGAAGCAATGATCGCCACGCGATTCTATTATTAGCCTGCGTCTCTTCGACGTCGGCGTCGAGGCAGGGGGAGGGACCGAGGGAGATATACACAGTGCCTTGACTTTTCAACCCGTGTAGTTCTCTTTCGTGGGCGAATGAACTGCTCTCCACTCTGCTATCCCCGATCGACCAGTCATTCTTATTTTCGGTCCGCTCTCTCGCGTCGCCCAGCATCCCATTCTCTAGGAAACCGATACCCTTGCGTCTCGAGGATCCTGCCTATGCCAATCTCATATCCGTCCATTCATTTAACGCCAACCACAGATAAACACATTCCTCATCGACTTCTTTCGAAATGACCCCTCGCAAAAACTATGCGCGACAAAACGGCTGTTCAATAATTAATTAATTAATTAACGAGAGCTATCGCGCTTTATCTCCTCGAGGACGCTTGCGGTATAGGTGGCAAGCAGAAGCGTCCGCGCGATCGGTGCTACCAGGGAAGGGCGCGTTTCGGCGAAGCTGGTGCACGCGGGCTTGCAAGGTATTTCGATCAGTATTGCGTCAAGGCCCCTTTGGCCTTTATGAAGGCAAGAGGACCAGCAGAGTACCGAGTCGGAGATTGTCGCTTTGAAAGGTGGGCGAGCGCACAGTGACGTCGAGAGGCAGAAACGAGACGGTGCCGAGGGACGAGCGCACCGCGAGAATGAAATCGCCGGGCTATTAAAGCCGGCCGACCTACGACCTCCTTTATCGTCGTTGAATAAAACATTATGGGAGAGACAGGTCGCGCCGGTGCATCGTCCAAAACGAATGATTCTTTTAACCTTTGCCACCGAGGGGATCCGACCTTTTTACTTTTTACGCTCTGCTCCTCCGACGACCACGGCTCCAGAACCGACTCGGGAAACGGAAGCTCATCGAGAGTGTGGATCGACGATTTGTATGTATCGAATCGAAGTGCATTTCCTTGCGGAATTCTACTCCGACCCTCGGCTATAGCTCGCTGTCAAGATACAGACTGGGTTAGCATGGAAATTGCATGGGGATCGATTCTGATTTAATCGAGCGAGTGGCGTATATTGACGGGAAAGTGATCCCCGAGGGAAGGTTCGTTTAATCTCGGAGTATCATCCTGAGCCCATTAACGGGATTAGCTCGGAGGAGGTCGGCGCGTGAAGGCGGTCGATAAGGCGCGCGCGGAAATCGGACGAGCACCGGATTACCCCTTTCCGACGAGCAGTCAATAACAATAATCGCTATTGTCATTGAGAGATAATTGCGCGCGCAGTGAATTGTGGGGAGGGCGAGGGGGGCAGAGCTCAACCAGTGGCACAGCATCGCACTGTTTTCCAATTCCTCGCGCGGCGGCCAATGAACGCTGCCGATAAATCATCGGGAACAATCGGCTCCGCAGATGTGCTGGCGAGCGGCGGAGGATGATGCGAGCGAGAGATATTATTGCTATAAAAAAAAAGAAAAGAAATGTGTCGCCCGATCCTGAAATTCGAGGTCGCGCTCTCTCTCTCTCTTTCTCTCCCTCCCTCTCTGTCTTTCTCGCGCTTCACGCCGTCTCTACCGTCTATTTCTGGAGCGAAAACAGATCCCTCTGAGGCGGAGGAGGCGAAAACATTCCGACGCCAGTGCTTACACAGAGCACACACGCACAGACGCGCCGGTGCGTGTAGTAGGCGCGTGTCCACACACGCATATCCGGTAGATAAATGCGCTCATTAAGATTAGTGCGCAAGTGCGCCCGATACCGAGCTAATTGGACCAAGTCAGGGCGAAAGCAGCCTCAAGACCGAGGCGAGCGCACGATTCTCGTAACGAAGTTGACAACTCTGAATGGAGAAGTGAACTTCGACCCCGAGCCACTCGGACGCACCAATCCTAGGAGAACTCGTGGGACACGACTCCAGGAAACCGTCCAACGTCACTCGACGCGCGCAAATTCCGAGAAACGCGTATTGCACCAACGCCGCTCGCGTTACCGGGAAAAGCGCGGGTGCGAAATGAAAAAGCCGCCGCCGCCGTAAATCAAATCGGTCTCGCTCCCACTAAACCGCGATAGCCGAGAGTGACGCTTTACATAGTCGCAGACAAGGAAAATCGCTATTTGGCCGGCTCTTTTCGGCCAAGATCGCGCCGGGTGGAAAAACACCCTTTAAACGCGCGACTACAAACGAAATTGCGCGCGCGCCACACTATCCTCGAGCAGGCGCGCTTCCAAGTGCGTGGATCGCGCGCGCAGCGACACGTGCCTGCGTAGTACTTTGCGGCTGACACGCCAGTGCGAGCAGGAACGCGGAAGATCGCGGAAAATTCGCTCTCGCAATGCGCTCGCCTTAACAATGTTGTCTTTCGCGGCAGGCCAAGCGCGACGGAGCCGCGGACTAGCATTCGCGGCAGAGCGAGAGAGAGAGAGAGAAAAAAGAGAGTGAGAGAGAAAGAGAATGGTTGCTTTATTGCCGCTGATAACCGGGCGAGTATCGGGCCGGTGTATCAGCTGGTGACGAAAATATTTTGAGCAAACTTCTCGGAAGGGGCCTCTCGCGATCACGTCACACATGCCATTCGGCGCTGCCAGTTTTGGAGTGGCAAGTGCCCCTCGATCATCCACACATATATGTCCTGTGAATAATCTATTAAAAGCCTGCGATTCAAAAAGCCTCCCGATTCCCATCCAACCACAATACAACCAGCCCAAAACGCCAGCGACTACTTGTTCATTTCACTGAAAGCATCGCTCGAGAGAAAGAGAGAGAAGACGCAATGCGCGTCGCAATGAGAATCCCGATAACGACCGGCATTCTTTCACGCTCGCGCGCGACTTTCTTCCACTGCAATCAAGAGCGAGGAATTATCGAGCGGACTGGGCCAGATGTATCTGAGAGGCGCGAAAATCAGCGGCCTCCAGCATCGCTAAACGAATTCGGGAGTGGGAAAGGCTGGTGCGCTAGTCACCGAGATCTCTCACTTACTGGACCGCTCGCCGATCGCTCTCGACCGGCGGCGCTGCGAATTATTTACTTACGCGCGATTACCGCGTCGAGCGAGAGAGAGAGAGAGAGACGAAGGGAATCGTCGGCCGGATGTCCCTTGTCTCGACGCGAGAGCGCCGGCGACGCGACAACTAGATAATAGGGACGTCCTGCGAGTGCTCTCGTCTCGTAACACGCGACGTCGCGTCGCAATGGAAAATTGCAGGCACATAAAGAGTCCGCGAGCAGAGCAGCGCGTGCGGCACCGGCGACGAGAGAGGCTCTCGCTCTTGTCACTGGCGCGGCATTGACGTCACGATGACACTTGTTTGCCTCGGCGCAACCACGTGCGCGCTCCGATCGATAACGATAAACAATCGGCCCGCTGCAAAATAGCGCGTACGAGCTGCGATCGCGCGAGCGCCCGCTGCAGACTGTTCGGTGCCGGAATCCTCGCTTTCGAAAGGACGACCACTCTCTGATTACATGACTCCCAGACGCATCGGCCTCGCCCTGGTCCGACCAGTTTTCCCAATTTGCACCAGGCTCGTTTCTCACCTGCCGCCGCCGCAGAGAGAACTGCGCGGAACCTCGCGGCGCATTGACTCGTATTCCCCGCGGGAATCTACTGCCTCGAGCGTCACATAAACATTACAAGCTATGTCCTACGTACTGGAGTATCTCGACTAAGCCGTCGAGAGCCGTGAATAAGTCTGCACCTCGTCGCGCAGTCAATCACTTTGCAATTCGCCCGCTCATTATCCGCGCGAAGCCGCGCGTACTCAAGGTCGCCGGTGATAAAGCGGCGAACGAGAAGACGCGCGGGAATCTGCGAGGCTCGCTTTCGAAAGTGCGCGACGCTTATCGGCGCGCAAGGGGACGCGGATAAGAAAGGACATGTAGTACAAGTTACGAGAGATCGCGAGGGTAAAAGTGCGAGATAGCCACGCGCACCAAAGTGGCTATCGTCGCGGAGAGCTCATTGACCGGTTAACCTTGCCCGTGTGTGCACGCCAGGAAAGTCCCTCGCGCACGCCGCGCGAGAGGCTAGCGAACGAGTTAACGGTCTATCGACAATTGGCCGGCGACGATAGCGAAAAAAGGAACTGGTTCCTCGCGTCGGACTCTCGGCCGGCGCTTCGCGCGCAAAAACGGCCCCGGCGGCTTCTTAGCTCGCCGGGGAAGAATTGCGCGCGGAGCTGACAAACAAGCTTGTTATTGCCGGCGGTGCAGAGGTCCCCGGGGGACCGGAGCGTCGACTGGCGAAATTCAAACAAAGCGACTCCTGCCCTCGCGCGCCACGCGCTTTGTTTCGACCGGCGAGATAAGCGCGGCCATTGGTACCACCTGATCTCGCCGCACTCTCGGCCGCAGCTCTCCAGGCAAACACTTGGAGAGATAGGCGCGAGTTGGTACGTGAGTACGTGCTACTCGCGAGATCCGTCTGGCAAGCGGAGCTTGGCGAGTCTGTTTACTCGCCGGTGACCCTCGGTGCCCGCCGGTGCCGATCGAAGTCTCCCACGGGCCCGAACCAATTTTACCATTAAATAATCGACGAAAAATCGAAACCATGCCACTGACGAGATTCCTCGGAAAGAAACACTGATTTCACAAACTCGTACCACTGTCGATGCTGAACTATTCGCCCGTTGAACAACTACGTCTTGATGATTCGGAACGCGGCTCGGCCATCGCACAGTCTGCACTCGTGTTTACGGCCGGCCGAGAGTACCCGGGGGTTTTCCCCGGAAGGCGAGGAGACTCGCGTCGTCAGCAGCCGACATTCAGCCGACGAATATTCCTGAATTTCCTCCGGTGAAAGAGAGTGGTGGTGCTCCTCGAAGCCAGTGAAAGCCACTGGGGAAAGAGGCAAGAGCGTCGGCTCGACCTTCTACGCACTTGACGCCACTCCCCGAGGAAGGGGAGCGCGGGGCAGCGTCACATTTGCAGGTTTACGCGATGCGTGGCAAGAAATCGATTGCGCGTCTCGGCGCGGATTGCGGCATAATGTATTCGCCGCGACGACTGGTTAATTGAATTCTCGGAGGGATCTCGCTGGAGCGCGCGGCAAAGCGCGTCGCGGCGTCGCTCGATCAGGAAATCGAGCTGGGTAAAGCCCGGCCCGGCCAATTAAGCCTCCTTACGCTCTTCGCAGGGGAGCAAGCCGCATTATTCCCGCGCGCCTTCTCTACGTGTATTGTATGTATATAGACGCGCCTCCTCCAGCAATGAAGTCAAGGTTCCCTGAATAACTGCAGCGTACTCCACGGAATGCGGCTTGCCTGCGCTCCTCGCCGCCGCTGCCCTCGACTCTGTCCCGTAAACAAGTTTCATATTCATGCTGATGTCACGTGGTGGCACTACGCGGCAGCTAAATCTACCTTGTGTACGCTTCGATTTGCAACGCCGTTGCCAGGAAACCGAGGCTCGATCGAGCCCCTCTCGATTCCTCCTCCCGCACTCTGCGCAGTACTCAATCGCCGAGGGCACAGTAGAATGCGTACAATCGTAGAAGGTAGAATCTGCGAAAACCTCGGCTAACTCAACACGAGCCTCGCGCATATAGATATGTGGCGCTCGCGCTCCAAGGTACCCACGTGGGCCTCGCTATCCGCTTCATCTCCCTCCCGGCGTATTATCTGCGCGGCGGTGCGCGGCCGCGTAAAGCCTCGCTTTATCCGCGCGGAGGTATCTGCGCGCATCGTCTCCGCCGCCGGCTAATTTAGCTCGCCGCCAGATATAATTGTGCGCCGCGCGAAAGAGTTGCGAAAGAAGATCGGCGGGAGCGTGGCCGATACTCCCTGTCCCGCCTCGACTCCTCGGATTGCGTAGTTGTTGTTGTCGGTTGGTGAGCCGCCGAGCCCCCGAGTGCCCTGGCCATTTTCACCGACGTGTCAAGGACGAGTCAGCGCGAGCACTGCGCCGCGGGGAACAGGTGGGTGGGTGGGTGGTTCGGTTTCTCGAGGTCGATGACCTCCTCCGGTTCCTCCGGATATTCTACGTGTGCTCGCGCTCTCTTCGTTGCAGGAGTGCACGCACACTATTCCAGTAGAGAGTAGATAGAAGGTAGAATCGCGAGGATCACTGTCTGCGCTCTTGGTCGAGACGGAACCAAGTAGGCAGAGAGAAGCGGGGCCACGTGACGCGACGTGGAAGCGGAATATTTGGCACGTCTGAAAAGCAACTCGGTTATGTGTGTGCTTAGGAGGTAACGGGATGGATAAACAGCTCGGTGCGCTAGTACTGGATATGGTACGCTCGCACCTCCGCCTTTTCTCCAATCCTTCCCCCGAGAAATCGCCGAAAGATCTAGCGCACACATGCCTCGCCTCTCGCTCGACATTTGTCTCTGGCGCGAACAATGCCATTGAGGGCGGCGAACATCGCGGCACGTAGCTCGGCGATGGCGCACCAGTTTGGTAAACACTTATTTGGGAGCTCGAGCCAGAGCGGCGAGCGAGAAATTGTGCCAGCGACACGAGTCATTAAAACCGAGCTTCACTGTATGTATACGTGTGCCAGCCGGTGGGAGGATAGTAGGCAGGTTCCTTCCACAGTTCAGTCGATCACTAGATCAAACCGATAGAAACGAAGACCCGTTCACGATCTACCCCAGCCTGCACCATTAATATCAAGCAGATATCCTGGTTAAAATACCTCAGGCTCAAGGTACCGTAAATCCCGTGCAGGCAATTTTTTAACTCTGACTTAGTTTATTAGTTACAACGTGTCGAAAGCTGTAAACAGTAAAGATTGGCTGGGAAGGAACGCGCTGCGCTTCCAACGCGTCTAATCAGCCAGCTGAAACGCGTGCGCCGTGTCCCTGACACGTAAGCCGCGTGTGTATGCGCGGGGCACGTGGTAGCGAGGGAGTCGAGAGAGAACCAGAGCCAGGCTGCCTCGCTTATTCCTTTCCACGTATAGAAATTGGATCGACGAGCCTGTCGGTGGGGCCCGTTCTTGCACCATCCGCTCGCAGCTTGCACTCTCGTCCTCCGCCAACTCCACTATGTACATAGACGTCGAGCAGCTGATCGCAGGCAATCGCAGAATGACGACGCTCCGGGAACTCGAATGTCGCCTCCCGGGTAAACGGACGTCGCTCACTTCCGACGAACAATACGGAGATTCATGGCAACGCGAGGCTGCCATGCCGCGCTCTAATCTAATCGGAGCGTATGGCGCCTGCCACCCGACACGCACCGCGCGCTCCTCCTACCCTTCCTTCCCCGAGCGCCAATTTATTAGCGAACCTCCGCCACTTGGGATAGTGGATGATCCCGGCGGATCTCGCGAATAAATATCCGCGGCAGACTTACGCAAGCCTGCCGAGAGTTGGTTTACCGATCGAACGACGCGCCCCGCGGAGATCGTGAAGCGGGAAACTAAAAAAACTCCTGGGCAGGTTTCCAGCTGGGGGGCGAAATCTCTTCCTAGGCCACCTACGCGTCGGTGGAACATTTGCGGTGGAGGATTCCTGGAATAAAGCGTCGGTGGTTCATCCTCCCCTTTGGCATCGTGTTGCAGCTGCTTTGCGTTCCTCGAGTAAGGCTCTGGGGGTGGCTATCTGACGCAGACGCAAGATGATAGTAGTAAGACAGTGCTGACGCGCGGACTTGTCTTAATTTCAGTGGGCCACGTGCGCTGGGTGCTTTGGCTGGGGTCTAGGGACGAGCCAGTCTGTCACTACTCGCAATACGCCCGAATCACTTCCGCCGGTGCTCCCAGAAGGATCCGCTCGCGCGTCGAAAAATAGCAGAGTCACCGCCGCCGCAGCCGCACCGCCCCGTCATCGTCATCGCCGCGGATGAATCACTGAACTCGTGCGCGAACGAGGGCGACGTACGCCGCGATTAACATGACATCGATAAATTACTAGAAATAGTCCATTTTGCCCTCGATCGCCCCGATATAAATAGACGAGCGCGCGCGCGCGCGCGTGACTTCACGGCGGCGGCCATGCCTTTGTTGCAGAAAATATGCGAGAGCGCATCGGGCGCATTGGGAGCAATGTCAGCTCTGTTTGCTTTCGGGGAAACCGATTCCTCCGCGCTGAGTCGCGTTCGTCGGGGAGTGAGCGCGCGAGCTCCTCTCGGAGAGGCGAAGCCAGGGGGGAAAAGCCGCTGGAAAAGGAGACCGATCGTGACATAATGATGATACCCCGGAATTCCGTGGGCACCGGCAGGCCCATTATTACGCGCGAGCTGCGTGGGACGGGAAGAGTGCGTGCGGCGAAAAATAGCCCGGGGAACCGGGAGATAGTTGGAGCGCGGCGGGAATGCCGACGCAAGAGAGCGACGGTTTGGTCGGTGGCAGCGACGGTGCACCCGGGAGAGGTCCGAGAAAAACAAAGCGCTGCAATCGCGCCGGGATAGTTTTATCTCGCTGTTTATGAATGAAGCGAACGGCGGCGACGACCACGACGACCTTATAAGGCCGCCGAAAAGGACTTTGCGTGCGCTCGCAATCCAATCTCCGCGGCGCACTCCGTGACGCCCGGTGGCAACACAAGCGGCGCAAGCACAATACCGAGGACTGCCGGCCGTCCCGCCGGCATACATGCACGCATAATGTCAACGCCGGTCGAAGCGAGAGAGGAACGGAGATAGACGCACATATACAAAGGATCGGGACGTGCGTCGCAAGCAGACACGGGCGCCAATATCGCGAATTAAATCCGGTTCACGAGCAAACAAGTTTTTTTCCCTTTGTTGCCGATCATAGACGGCGCAGCGGCTCTAACTCGCTTCGCATCTAGCGAAGTACCGTGACAATGACTATCGTGGGCAAGGTCGGCCCCGATGGCTCAACTGCTCGACACTGGGAGAGCGAGAGAGCCGGCGCGTACCCCGCGGAAAGAGGGGGGCCAGCCGCGGTAAGCGCAAGGCCGATCGAGGAAGAAAAGACCTGCCGATTCTTCACTCTCGAAATTCCCGATGTCCGTCGGGACCGCATTCCATCGGCGAGCGGTCCTGTACCAAGCGGTCTGCGCCCGCTGACGCCACTTGCGCCACCGGACATGCCCCACTGGATCGCCAAAGCGAGAACCTTTCTAGGATTCCCTAGCTCCCGAGAATCCCGCAGCTGGCGTGTTTGCGGCTTTCTCGAGGCGCTCGCCCGATTAATTATGCTTGCACGAATAAATTCGATGACATCGCCGAGATACAGTTGAGGTGAGTCCTTGAACGGCATTGAGCCGCCGAGGATTCACCGAGCGGATATGGATGGAGCAACCTTTCGCAGTTTTTAAAGGCATTACATCGAAAGCAGCGGACTTCGCTGCGACGAGAGCGGGCGAAAATATTTGCTCGCTCGGGAGATGCGCGGGATGACATAAGCGCGCGACGCGGTTCAAAAACACTTTTGTCGCTCCCGTGACGGACGAGCCATCCATTATTTTCTCGAGCCCATAAAATATTATTGATACGACTTTAAGCATCGGCTCTGGTCGCGCGCGCGCACGCGCGATCGTAAAAGCCTCCTTGGCTCTATGACACGAGCACGAGCGCGAACGCGAGTGATTTTTTCACGCTCCTCTCCTGATAGACGCGCACCGTAAAGCGTCCTATAGCCAGAGGGTTTCACGTGCTTCTTAATGAACGGGAGCGTGTGCTGCTCCTCGCGGAATGAGAACACAGCTGTAGTAACCGAGCGCGCGCGTCCTCTCAAGTGCGTCGACAGTGTTCGACGCAAGACGCAAGCAGCGCGAAAGAGAGATAGAGATGTGGGAGGGGGCTGGGGGGCACTGATGCCCGCGCAAGCCATAAATCCTCGTTAGAGCTTCCTACGCCAATTCAAAAAGTTTATTGGCGTCAGAGGCGTCCGTGGCGTGGAAAAAAAGGGGCGAGCGACGCAATCGGCGATGCCGAGCCGAGATTGATAGGGATTGGCAAAAATCTCTCTGACGCGGACGAGTGCGAGAGATCTCGCGCCGGGAGAAAAAGACAGGCTGGCCGCTTCTTGCGCGAGATGGTCAAAGTCTCTGTCTTCCTGTTTATGATAAGGCCGGAGAGCAACGCAGGCCGAACTTACTTCATGACTTGTAAACAAAGCCGGGAGTCTCCTTCACTCAGCCACCCCGCGGTCCCACGGGTTCTCGACGGCCGAGAGCTGGCGTGCAGGTGAGATTCAATCCCGCGCCGGGAACATCCTCTTTCGCGCCGCTCAGTGTCGCCGGCTGTGTGTGTCTCTCTCACTGGTCGGCGCTCGGAGTGCTCGGACGATTCACAGGGAGCAGCTCCGCCTGGAAACGGGACCTCCGTTCTGCGACATAGGCAGGAGGAAGAGAGAAGGAGCCAGCAGCAGCAGCTCGAGATGAGAGGCTCGTTTACTTTCGCTGGCGCGTGGTGGACAATAGTTTCGCGGCGTGCGCCGCCTCATTTGCCGGGCACTTTCGAGATTAGCGCTCTTTCGCGTTTATCTAATCGAGCCACTCCGAGCCCGGCACAACTTTTTCTAGGTCACCGGCGGGCATTATGTAAAACTCTCTCGCGGCACCACACGCGCGTCTGCAGGAGAGGCGGCTCACTTTCGTCGGACAACTTTTTTCCCGGCGGCGCGCGAGCACGCGCTGGTAGCCACAGAGAGCACAAGTCGCGCCTCCGTTGGTGGGAGCTCGAGGTCCGCTGCGAGCCGATCAGCCGCGCGCACTACATCTCCCCTCGGATCTACCGCGTGCACTAACAACTCTGCTCGTGCCGGACGATCGCCTCTCGTCTCGAGCGGCTCTGGGCACTCTGTGAGAGAGTGAGACGAGAGCGCGCGCGCGCGCGGGGGCTTGTTCGATTTCCTCGCTCGATCCGAGAAACAGCGGGAGCTGCCAAGTTGCGAGCTCGCGCCACGCGACGGTCTCTTTCCTCGCTTCCGCGAAGGGGCGCGCGTGCGAATCCCCGGGTATCTGCGATCGGCGCGGCTGCTCGCGCAATACTGAGAATACTGCGTATCGGTCATAACTAACGGCGCCTTGGCGGGCGGGCGGGCGATGAGTCGCGCAGTCGCGTGATCGCCTACACGACAGAAATCGGCCGGCTGTTTACCGCCGGAATTAGACAAAAGCGAGAAGACGTGCTCCATCATTTCAGCGGGATCATCGGGTTAACAGAGCTCCAATTCTTTTTCCATCACCGGCCCCTCACGTATCATACGACTCCTACGAGCCCACTCACGCACCACCGCCCCCCTCCCCCCTGCCCCCTCGAGATCACTCGGCCCGATTGGAAGCTGATTGATCGGCCGATCCACGCGACCACCGACGAGTGATCCTCATTCACGAAAACGTGAACGCGCGGAAAACTGATTATCTCTCGCCCACTATAACGCGCGCCTTCTGTAGTTAATCGTTCGATAGCGCACTTAGCGCGCGAGTATAGATAAAGATCGCGCGCGATGACTTTATGGACCTTCGCCATTGGGATTTCGCTGTTCCTCGAGATACTCCGATTCAAGTACGTCAGCGTGACGAGGGTTTCGATGGAATAATTGTGACGGGAGGGGGGAGTCTTGTCAGAGATTAGAATTGCAAACGGCGGCAGGTATTTGGCCGAAATTAACCTTTACGACCCAATAGGCATTATCACTCGTCGAGATATATTAGCCTTGACGACAATGGATCGACATCGGGCTCCACCCCACGTGCCGACGCTGTCTCCCGATGAAAATGACACTGGAGTCTACGGCGTCTACGCTGCCTCCGTGGGGACATGTCTTATTCTGCGATCCTCGTAACAAACAATTAATCCGCCGGATTATCGTCTTTCAATTAATACCAGCCGCTCTCTTTCCACCCAGGTGTATCACCTGTCAATGTCACTTACTACTGTGCTCCCGCAGTGCGACACTACGTCCTCCATGGAGATACATACGCGCAAGTATACGTGTTACCCAATAAGTATGTATCGGCGGGAGAATTGTACGCAAGCGATTTCGCATTCCCTTGACTCCGGCTCGCTGTGAATGAAGCCCGGTGCCCGCGTGGAATCGGCTTTGTTGAGAAGCGGCGAAGGAAGAGGCGGAGGCGGAGGCGAGGGAGAAAGAAATACATATTCGCAGAGGTCATGTGATCCTTTATCGCATGGCGCCTTGCTGGCGGTAAATGCTACTGCAGTGATAACGGACGTCATGTCTAAAAATTGCGTCGTAGTTCTGAATGACAAGTATCGCGTGCTCGGCTAATGTTTGCCGAGGAACTAGCGCGATATCGGCTCCGATGGCGATACGCTGATGACGACGTACACTCACCCCTCGCCCTCTTCGTACATTGCTCATAGCGGAACGAACCTCTGAGGGTTGTGCCCGCGACAGTGCGAAAGTATTATAGACAAGCAATGGAGAAGATCTGCAGAATATCTCGGATGAAAGGAGTCGGCTTGAAGAAGGTTCTCGTGGGCTATTTTACTTTATGTGACCAGAACCTCGAGCCAAGTAGTATGAGACAATCATTGACCGGATGTAACACGATTTTTTCTTTATTGCAATCTCTTCCTTGACAAATTCCATTGAAATCTTGGAAACACTCGACTGTCTACCCACAGTTAGCGTAGCTGAGTAGAAACTGTATCAATATCAACAGATACGTCGTAATACTCCCAGCCATCTGTAAAGTAAGCTCTTTCGTATTCGAATATCATTGATTTCTCATGCTGGTGTTCAGGCCACAGGGGCTGCCCTACCTTCGTCAGCAAAGTCGCGTCTATATTGAGTCCCTTTGCAGCAAAGACATTATCCCGATGGAGCACTTGGAGCGAGAATATCTCGAGCTAGAGAGAAGCAAGGAAAAGTGATGATTAATACTCGACTGGGAGTCAACAGGTACCGGTCGATGAATCTGATTTACCTCGTCCTTGATCTGCTTGTTGGACGTGATGACTAGGACTTGGTGGATGCTCGATCCAATCTCGAGGGCTTGGTCCTTGCCGGTCTCGCAGGCCCAAACCATGCCGATTAATTTCAGGGAATAAATGGCGACAGAGGTGATGAAGTACGAATACCAGATCTGCTTCTCGAGATTGATCCCTTTGTTACCGTAACTCTGCTGAATGTAGAAGTAGAGGCTGAAGGTGACCTCCTCGAAGGTCAATACCACCGTCGTGATGAGCTGCACGCCGAAAGTCGTGTTGAGGATTTGGACGACGTCGCTTATTAGTAGATGCTGCTTTTTCAGGGCTCGTAACTCGATGAGCAGCAGCGGGTTCTTCTGCTCGTGGTAGACGCGGCGCAGTAGGTGAGGCTCGTCCGTAACGAGGATCTCTTTTAGATTGCGGAGACTCTCGTTGATCCTGGCGAGACAGGCCTTCAGGATGCAGACGCAGTTCATGTAGAGCCAGTCCATCACGAACACCACCATGGTCGTGTAAAGCAAAAGCCCTTTCATCAGGGTCGAGTATGCATTGTGGTCGAAAATGTTCCAAATGTGACTACCCAGGAAGAGGAAGGTCACGATGTCCTTCACGTGCATCCACTTTGCCAACTTATCGAAAGTCTCCGGCGGCAGCCTCGCCGACACTTGGGCTAAACACTGAAAGACTCGTATCCTGAGTCGGCTCAGTGCGAATGTCACGACGGTGATGATGCCGCCGAGGATTAGGTAGAAGTTACTCTGGAGCATCCCGGGGGTGCTCGAGTAAGACAACTTCCCACTCACGTTCAGGTGATAGAAGACCACCAGGAGGCAGCAGATATAGACGATGATCACAGCCGCGGAGAATGCGTAGCGGCCCTTCGCGAAGGTGTAATTGTTGAAGGTGTCTATCCGGCAGGGATACAACCCCAGGATGTAACAGAGGAACATCGAAGGCGCGAGCATGGTGTGCGCGTCCCTGGCCTGGAAGAGGGACCATCTCCCGCCGAATTTCGGCATCTCCAGCTTGAAGCGCATTCTCAGTGGACACTCTTCCCAACGCGGGGAGGCTCGCTCTCATCAATCGGAGGGTACCCTTGCTCTGACACTGGTTTACAAAGGGTCCGGGCGTTAGCTCCGAATTAAATAGACGCCGGATGGGAACTAGCTGGATATATTCGGCCGAGTCGGGAGAGTCCCGCGGCCTGCCGACTCGAGTGCAGACCAATTTGTTAGCGGACAAGTAACCATGGCGCGGTGGCTCCTTCGATCGCCAGTCATCACCCCTGGGAGTAAGAGCGCATAAACTAATGGCATTTAATAACATTTAATCGGCCGCATGACGCATCAGTCTTTGCCAAAGTGTATCAGTCGTCCGAGGCTAGGGCAGTCAAGATGGATTGTGTTCGGCGTGCGTTGCACGTGGCAAGTTCCAGCCGTCGAGGGTCTAGGGCAACCGCGATGCACGTGTATGCCAATGCACAGGGCGCGTCGCATGTTATTCTGATAAAATAGAGCATCCCGGCACATTACTATGATTAACATCGATGCAAAGAGCGAGCCGCGGCTATAATTGAGCGTGATCGATCGCAATCTACTTTATGAAATCATGCCGCCCTCTCCCTTCGAATGGAAAGTCGAGCGTCAGTGGAACTTGAGGAATTCAATTTGTTCCCTCGAGTGACAGCTAGTGATTCATCGACTGCCGATCGATAACATCCCACGAAGCCCGCGAGCTATCGGCGACGGGTGTCGCGCGGCGAAGATGTCGGGAGAGATTTCGGGAGAGAAAGTTATCTCGGGCTCTCGAGTGTTCGCAGTAATATTGACACGGCGCAGTGTTCGCGCAATGGGGCAAGTTCGATGAGGAAACCTATCATTTCCAGAGGATACGTCGATGTCCGCTGTGTAGATTGGCGATTTATCGGCGGCTTCTTCCTACGCACTGGTACGTGCGCGGCTCCATGGAAGATAAGATCCTCTCTTTTCCTACGATATCGTAGTTTGTCGGGCGGAGATTTTATTCGAGCGCCCGTCGCATTGGCCACTTCAGCCATGATTGCCGTGTAGCGCGGAGATTCAATTTCTTAATTGGACAACAGCCCCCTTATCTCCTATAGCCAGCGACGCACAACTCCTCAGCGTGCGGCGTCCGCGTCGCGTTATTTACTGGAAACTCTGATAACGTTATTTTGTTCATTATCGCCGACAATTCCCGAGGAAACACGCTCTATGTGTAAACTCGAGCGAGACCCGGAACCAAGTCTTTCCACTCGTCGAAGCAAACAGTCTCGCTCGCATTTTAATGTCTATATATAGTCCAGTTTATATGGAATCGATCTATAACATACAAGTTCAAATCAAAAGACTTTATTGATTCCAAGCACTGTGTCCTCTTACAGTGCATCGGTAAAAATGCGCAGCTAGCACTCTCCTTGGGAAACAAACGTATCGTTTTACCTTGACACTGGTGTGGAAAAATGGGAAATGCGCAATAGCTACTCTGTGTCGGTGCCGGCGGTCCACTGACCTAGTTAACCCCTTCGCGCTATAGCTATCCCCTGCAGGCGACCTTCTCCAGCATTCCATGCATTCCAATCAAGGACGGGAGATCCTCGGTGCAATGGGAGTCGGCGCACTCAAGTGATTATGAATATATACATATAGAACTGGATCCAATCGTCTCTTCTCGACGGTGCTCGTGGCGCTTCCTAACCTTCCTCGCCGGCAAGTTCAGCCACACCTGCTTTACCGACCGCGCCGACCCAATGCAAATGTAGCGGCGTCCCTCGCGTGTGAGATGCACTTCCGTATCCTTAGCCGTCCTGCCTGATTGTGCCTGTTTGTGCCTGATCGTGCCTGATGGAAGAGAAAGAGGGTGACCGGTGAAGAGTGTTTTCCTGGGAGAAAAACAATGGTTGTAGGGTTGCACCTTCAGTTAGCCACAGTATGGTTGCAAGGAACTCTCGAGAGCCCTTAGAGCCGACTGCTGTAGAGACGAACATTAACAATATCGACACTTACGGTGAGGGAAGTATAACGACTTGGCACCATGATGAGCAAGGACATGCAAGGCATAATCACGTATATGTACATGGAGAACTTTGTGTAAGGTTTCTTTACATTTTAGCAATCCTTTCAATCTTCGCGACCTAAAATCGTTATAAGTTTTGCCCTCCTTTTCAGCACATACGACAAAGTTGAAGTGAAGCCCGATCGACATTTGAATGTCATCATTGGGCCGAATGGCACCGGAAAATCTACGATTGTCTGCGCGATTGTGCTCGGCCTCGGCGGTAAACCGAGCACAATCGGCCGAGCTATCCATATCAAAGAGTATGTAAAGGCAGGCTGTGAGGAGGCGACAATAATTATTCATCTAAAGAGTAACAAGAACAAAGATATAGTTGTAAAGAGATTATTCAACATTCAGGGAAAAACTGTTTGGTACCTGAATGATAATATAACAAATAATGATGCGATAACAAAACTTACAGCTTCTATGAACATTCAGGTATACAAAGCTCGTGTTCTTTAGGATGGTTTCATGCCCAAAGTTAAGTTAATGTACTTGTTTTTGTTATTCAGGTCGATAATCTCTGTCAATTTCTGCCACAAGATAAAGTTCAAGAATTCTCCAAAATGAATCCTCAACAGCTGCTGGAGAACACAGAGAAGTCTGTTGCTGATCCAGAAGTTTTAGAATGCCATAAAAAGCTGATTGAGCTCAGAGGTTCGCACAAAAATATTGATGCAGACATAGCGAATAAGCAGAAGTTATTAGAAGTTAAGACGCAAATCTTTAATGGATTGAAGGATACTGTTAACAATGTCAAGGAGAGAAAGGTGATAAAGAAAAAAATCGTTGCCCTGAAACAAAAGAAGGCATGGATGTTGTACGATCAGACGCGCAGGGATTTATTAAAGGTAGTACAACATTTTCAAGGGATTCTCTTTAGTCAGTTTGTACATGTTGACTTTGTACGCTTTGTCTTCAGTTGAACAATGAACGGCAGAAACTGGTACAAACCGTCACTTCACTACAAAAAGAAGCATCACCGATTAATGATGCTATTAAAAGAATTGACAAAGAAATTGGTATTCTCAACAATGCAATGACTACTAATGTAAGTCTCTTTGCACTCAAAAAATATAGAATATAGTTAGAACTTGAATAAAAGCATCCTTGTGTTTTCCCAGAAAAATAAAGTTGAAAGTGAAAAACAAAAATTGGAAAAGTTACTGGACAACATTGAGGCCTGTCAACTTTCGATACAGGAATGCGGGAATATATGCAAACAGCGTCTACAAGTGGAGAAAGCAAGAGATGAAGATATTAGTCTTGAGAAACAACGAAGAGAGAAGCATGAGAATGATTTGGCAAACATAAAGCTTGAATTAGGCTCAGGTAATTAATTCGAACACTTACGAGGAAACACGATTTTTTCTATGAAATTCTTATTGAAAGAAATGTCTTCCAGATGAAACTTTGTCAAGACGTAAACAAGAACTAACAGATGCTATAGATGAACAGCGAAAAGTGATAAACGCGTTAGTTACTAAGAGTTGTACCGCAAAACAAGAAGTGGATAAGGTAGAAATTAATATTCGATGTAAGTATCAGTATTAAGTCTATTCTTTATTCACTTTTAGATACCAATTCTTCATTTATAATGCATCATCTAATAAAACTTGCAGCCCTGGAGGCAGATATGCAGCTTCTGAATATCGAATCGAAACGGATGCAAATTTTGCGTGAGAGAAGCAGGGATACCTATAAAGCGACACTTTGGTTAAGAGAAAATCGTGATAAATTCAGTGGTACAATTCATGAACCTATGTTCCTGACTATGAATATAAAAAATGCAGCCTACGCTAAGTACTTTGAAAACATCATCAGCTTTAAAGATTTGGTAGCGTTTGTTTGCGAACAGAAACAGGATATGAATTTACTAATGCGATATCTTCGAAATGAGCAGAAGCTGCAAGTTAACGTTATTCATTCTGATCCTGAAAGCCACGTTTCGCTAGAACCGAATACGCCTTTAGACCATTTACGACAACTTGGCTTCACACATTATTTAATATCGTTGCTCGAAGCTCCTATTGCCATTATGAAATATTTAGCGTCTATGTATCACTTAAACAATATCCCTATCGGAACTCAGGCTGTGGACAGCAATGCTGACCGCATTCCTGCCCATTTCCAGTGCTACATGAGCGGTAAGCACCAGTATAACGACATCATCTTGTCTGTGTTCTTTGCCAACATGAAACCCTATTCGTATCGACATAATTGAAATTACAATGTTTTCAGCTGAGAGCATATACAATGTGAGAGTATCAAAATATTCCAAAGATAGATCTACACGAATAAGATATCTGACAAAATCAGGAGTACTCTCCATAGTGGTAGATAAAGCAAAGCTACAGCGGATTGAGAACGAGTTTGTACAATTTTCAGAAAGAATTCTCGCCTTGAAATCCCATTGAGTTGAATATTAAAATAGATGTAATCTACATTTTAGGATAGCACATTTGCAAGAAGAAAAAATCCGGTTAACTTGTCAAGCAAGGAAGTGTGAAGAAGAGATTATCGAAGAAAATAAGAAACTGGATAAATATAGGGCTGATCGAAATACTATTCAACAGGATGTTCAGCAAATTGAAGTTTTGAAAGTCAGGATAAATCTGTCAACGAGAAAGATCGAAGAATTTGAAAAGGGACGCACGAGTGTTGAAAAAATAAAGGAAGCTAGCCAGAAACAAATAGATGTTCACATTAAAACAGTATTAGGACTTTATAATAAGTTCAACAAAAGCCTAGAGGATTTACTTACTTGCGAGGCGGAACACCGACGAACAAACTTAACTCTAGAAGTTAAGAGAAGAGCGTTGTCTCTGAAAACCATCGAATCCCAAGACTTGAAGGAGAAACTCAAAACCGCTGAAGAGCGACTTCACCGAATGAATATGGATATCAAGCCCCTAAAAGATGAGGTGAAAAAATTGTATGACGATGCATTGGAAACCACTGGTGGCATTAATCCTAATGACAAGGATTTCGCTGCTATAAATAATACATTCCAAAAACTGCCACCGACTATGGAGGAGATACTTTCCGAGCTACATATTGCCAAAGCAAAAGTATATTGTATGGGTTACGATGATGCCGAATCGGAGAATGTAAGTTAATTGTGTTGTGAGGTAAAAAAGATTGACATATAAAGGACCATTTGTTGTAGATTTTGCGAGACTACGACCAAGTAAAGGCTGACATAGCGAGCTTGGAGGAATTCATAGCGAAAAACACTGCGCGCTTGGGATCCGCCGAAAATGAAATGGAAGTGCTGCGACAGAAATGGCTCACTCCACTTCGAGGGATTGTGAACAAAATTAATCAAAACTTCAGCACACATTTCTCTGCAATGAATTGTGCGGGTGAAGTTAATTTACATGTTGGAGAGAATGAAGTGAGTGATTTGAAGGTAACTTGTGCAATTAAACATTGCATCGAAGTCCTACGAATTATTGGTCAATTTCTAGCTGGACTTCGAACAATATGGTTTGAAAATCAAGGTAAAATTTCGAGAGGCGGATCAGCTCCAGGAACTAACTAGGCATCATCAAAGTGGCGGCGAAAGAGCGGTTACAACAGCGATTTATATGATCGCATTACAAGAATTGTCTCGCGTCCCATTCCGATGTGTAGACGAAATTAATCAAGTAATTTTCTCTAGCAAGTAACACGATCCGTCTATCGCTCAGTCTTTTAGCTTACATATACTTCCACTTTTCAGGGCATGGACGCGACCAACGAGCGACGAGTCTTCAATTTACTCGTCAAAATTACTGCAAGGACCAACAGCTCCCAGTATTTTTTCTTAACACCAAAAGTTAGTTGAACAATTACAATCAGCTTTTTGAAATCCAGCACTAATACTTGTTTACTAAAAGCTATCATAATTAACTGTTACTGTTTACTTTTTACATAGCTGCTGCCTGATCTTCAGTACGATGAGACAGTAACGGTGCATTGCGTATTCAATGGCCCGTTCGTGATTAGTCACACGGAATTTGATGTCGAGGAGTACTGTAAGCACATTAAGAAAGTGCTGAAACAAGGCGAAAAAGCATGAGTCAATGAACCGCGCAGAATGTTCCTTTTTGCAACGACATAATATGACATGCGTAGTAACATTGTCTTGTTACTACGAATATACGATGTTTCTTTTATACCAAAGGCTTTTCCTATTTCCGATCCTTCCTTTTTTTCTTCTTCTGTCCTTCTGGCCAGGGGAATCCGCGGCACTTTAGAACGTCCATAATATTGTGGCAAGTGTAATAAGCGTTCTCCATCATTTCCTCATTAAATATGTCCATCGTAAATCTTGCTTTCCCTCCGCTTCGTCTTGATTTCTTCGACCCCTTAACTTTCCCTCCATTATTACCATTTTTAGTTCCAGTTTTGCCATTAGTCTTCCCGCTGTTTCCTTTTTTCTTCGGCTTTCCTTTCGTGGGCATTCTTCTTTCGACGAACATGTTTTACTACTTATTAAGCGTTACGTGCCTATACATATGCTGTTTTAATAAGAAACTATAGTTCCTAACTTACATTCGGTCGTTTTAATATTAGCTGCCCCCAATACTGTACGAGCGTCGAGTTAAACTTATACTGCGCCAAAGTTAAAGATGGCTTCCCCGGGAGGGTAAGAAGAAAGTGCGGAGAAAGTAAGCAGCATTGTACGGTCGCGAAGTCACGGTTTTGTTGCTATGTTTATAGTTACATCAATGAATAGTGGTCGTCATGTTACCCGTTGCTTCGATCGAGGTGAAACGATAGTTGGTGGGAAGTCGTAACCAGGCAATTGTAATTAAATGTGATGTTAACAACTCGTTGAAGCAGCCGTACAGTCTTGCTAGCAAGAAATCCAGGGTAAGGGACTTCATCGGGGAATTAAATTAAAGTTCGTAGTCCCGGTTTCTTTCCACTCACCCTCCTAGGTTATTGGGTCGTCGTAACGTATACGTTTCGGCCCGACTTGCTTATACCTATCGTCACAGTAACTCTAGCGGTGCCCCATCGATTTGGTTCAGGGAAGCCTTGCGTCTCCTGGAATCGAGGTCTGGAAATTTTATTCTGTGCCGCGGTGTCCCTACCACCACCATCGTCAGTCCAGCACGCTTTTTCAGAAAGTGTACATGCACCCTTCGAATGTTGGTCGCAAACACATTATATCGACTACAAAATCGGACGACCTTGACCTCGGCGAATGTCGACTGGTCCCAGCGAGACTGGCCGCGCGAAATTCGAGGTCGCTGACGCGGCTCTATGAGAATTCCGTGACTTCCTTCTAGAAACAGCAATGACCCCCAAGGAAAACCGTGGCCGGACGTGCCTAAACTACCGAGGGCAAGCGTGTAATTTGTTTCGCACAATTGGTCGCGGACTCTTTTCTGGAGATAGCCGGTATCACTCGAACGCCTGACGGCCTCGAAATAAATGTAATGCCCACGTGTACTACAGAAAACGATCCGAGGGTTGCGAAAGAACACGCGGACAGTATAGAGCATCGCAAAAGAGAGACTCAAATTTCTAACAAGACTAATGTCAGATTTCATGGACTTCTAAGTTCAACCCAGACCCACCTCCTTTCCAACAATAACCCGGCAATGGCTCGCTTTTCATTTAAATAAAAATACAGCGTGCAAATGTGCAAAAAAGGACGGTGATTCCTCGAATGTATGCCGCGTCGCTAACGATCCGAGTGCAGTCCATTACGAATATCTTCCGGCAAGGAAGGTATAGATTTAACTTTGGAAGACTCTCCATTGGCACGGGTGATCGGTGGGTGTAGTACGGTAATTATCGATGGAAAAAGGGTAAGGAAATGCCGGGGTCCTCGAGGATGGTAATCACCAAGAAATAAACATCAGTGCCGCGCAACTCGGTGTGTCCCGTGTGCGAGGAGGCGAGTTCGGGGCGAGCCGCCTCAGTACGCCAGTCTGCTCGAAGCGGTCGCGCGTGTCAGTGCTAGAGCGTACGTTGCTCGAGCGACTTGAAGTCATACGTTGTTCGCGTGTAAGGGCCCGCCGCCACTCGAAAACAAAAAGCGCACGAGGTTCCCAAGATAACAGTATCTCAGATTGATTGACCCGTGGCTACACGGACGGGCACGACACACAGGGATGTTCAAGTTTCCGCGAGTCGGCGGCCTGGAATCGACCGCTCCAAAGAGCCGGTAAAACTCAAGCGGCGTAGATTGCTCGTGGCACGCGTGATACCGTCGTCAAGGAGGAGGACAGCGAATCCTGTTCTATTCTCGGTTAAAATCACGGCCTGGCCTCAACTCAGTTCTCCGGATCAAAGCAGACAGAAGGGACAGACAGAGCGAGAGAAAGAGAGGAGACGGAGAGGGGAACGCGCACGAGTTCGCCGCAGCTGGTGGCTCCAACGTGAGAGCCCGAGAATTTTTCTGAACGAGACTGTTCAATCGAGGCGAGTAGTCTCCCTACGTAAAGATAGGAAAGGCAGCAGAGAGCTCGGCCGCCTCCTGGCCGGCTTGACGGGCGGGCCCAACCGGCCTCCTCTATTCAACAGACCCAACTACATACATCCATCGCGAGGATTCCGGCGCGAGCGCTCTCTTCTAGCAGGCCCTCGCTCGCCGGCCACCTAAGGGAGAAACATGTCCACGGCATTACTTGCGGTGGTCGCCGTGATCCTCTGCATTATCTTCAGGATCCTGAACGTGAACAGCGCGCCGCAGAAGCCGCTCCTCGTCTGCCAGGACCAGAACTTCCTCACGAACGTCCTCAAGATCGCGCCGGTTCTCGCCGAGCCGTAAGTTTCCCCAGCTCAGCATCCACGCTCAGACCGAGACATACCGAGACATACGTACACACAGAAACACCGAGCCAGCATGGCATCCCCGAAGCCAAGCCGCATTGGCTCTCTCTTCCTCGTAGCCGTGTGTAGCCGTGCTTTTCACGACTTACGAGAGAAGCTGCGCGAAATGACGGCTCGCACTTGGGAAACGTGTCGCTCTGCGCACTCTATTGACAGAAACCTGACGAGGTTAGGTGCATGCGGGACGCCGGATTATTCTCCCAGTAGTTGTGCCCACGCGTTCTCGACCCTGCTCCCCGGTGGGAATCGGCCCGATAATCCTTTCCAGAGAGCGGACTTACACGATCAGTCGAAATTCACCGAGGGCCCGGCCCGTCTCACATGCGTCTGATGGATTGGTATCTCACATGGAAAATTCCCCAAACTCTGTGGAACACGATATGGGTGGCCTGCTCGAAGATGCGACTGCTCTGAGGAGGATTTAGAGGGTTGGAAAGATTTAGATAGATTCCTGTAGGGATTACAGGCTAATGTACTATCCGTGGAAGGTCGTCTAGATGAACCTAGCGTACCCATTGTGATCTACTTTCGAAGTGACGAGGATCAGCAGCCTCTAGGTTCGCAGGGAATCCATGTAGCTCGCAATACCGGTCTAGAAAGTAAATCAACTGCTAGTGTCGGTCTACCCTCGATAGCTGTAATAGCATTCCTCGAATTCCACTCTCCTTCCTTCCGCTCTCCTTATACCGCGATTATGTTACTTCCGCTCTCATCGAGTATGTACACGGGCCGCCTATCTAGTAGTCTCCACTCATCGGCTTTGATCCCGTAAACGAGCACGCTTATGCAATTACCTGAATTCACGTAATGCGGCGTCTCTAAATAGTGTTGGTGTTATAATAAGCAGTAATCCCATTACCCATCCCTCGGGCGATGCCTGTCTCCTTTTTCAAACATCGCAATTCTCTAGTCCGCGTATCATAATTCGCTAGTTATACTCCGCGTTATGTAATTCGCACAAATCAATCTGCTTCTTCAATAGCGGACGCGTTTAGAAAATATGTACCATAGAGACGATAGCGGCGATTCGCCGTCGAGGAAATAACCGCGCTCGGTTCTATGCCCATTAGCATTTCCTCGTACTGGCAAGGTGACTCGCGCTACTCGCGAAATCTCCTTTGATGAACTCGTCTACACCTAAGCCTCGCTGATCCGATTTGGAATCCGAGCGCGTTCCCGTGACGAGTCATACATACATATTTCGCAGGATCATTCACGGCGAGACCGTGAAGACGATGTCTGACCGCGCGCCGGCTGTTTATTTGTTAGTAAGGAGCCGAGACGCTCGATGATGTAATATATGCCCGTACGATCTACCTGTCCTCCTCCACCATTTCGGGCGTATCGCACTCTCCCGGTGAGGCTTGCCTGGTGACGGCGTAGAGATGAGCTCATCGAACGAGGCGCGCGCGTTGTGTAGGCCGGTTTTAGCTTGGGCTTATCGGACGCGGTTAAAGCGTAATTTGCCGTGACACAGTATCAGGAATTGCAACGGTGCCGAGATAAAGCGGCGGCCCATGAGCCGCATGCTAATCCCGCCTCAAGTTCGACTTCCGAATTTTCGCGCGCGTGTACACCGACAGTCCTACACATGCGCGCTACATGGAAATTAACCAGTTCGCGGTGCATGGTAATACGCGAACTTAGCTACTAAAAACTGGTAATGGACTTGACTGGTCGCGACAAATGCTCTACATATTTGCATAAGATGTTGCGTTTACATTGTCGACCCTGAGTGAACGCGATTCCGAAGTTGCGGGTCGATAATTTCATAATGCGTATTAACCGGAAGTTTTAAGAGACTCCTGCGGGGAGTTCGCTTCCTCTGTTAGTGAATAGCTAGTGTTTCCTGGGAGTGACATATAGGCCGCTTTTACTTCCGCGTGAAATTACATCGCGTACGATTGCACGCAGTGCGGAGCATCAATAGCTGGATAAATGTTGTCGCGCGCAATCTATCCGAGCGTCGTTTCGTCGCGAGAGAAATGAGCGGGGCGCTCGATATGCCTTGTTTGCATCCACTTAACCCGACTAAATCATTAGATACCGGCGTATGACGTCAAACTTGTAATCCTTAAACCTCCTTTGGAGCGGCTCGCACGCCAGCAGACGTCTGCCCTTAGAACTTGAGAGCAATGGTATGTTCGAAAGCTGGTGGTCGTGCCGCTTCAAACATCGTTTCCTTCCGCCGAGTTGTACTAGCGCGCTGGCTGAGCTAATTAGACTTAGCATTGCCAAGGAACACGTGGCGGCAGTGTGTCCTGCTCGGCGCGTGAATCATCGGGGCGGCATAGAGAAATGACGCGTGATGCAAAAGGAAACTCGACCAAGTGCGAAGTAGTTGCTCTCTTGATCGATTGCTCGCCCTGACCGTGACTACGGAGACACACTCGCCTCCAGGCGTCTATCGGTGCAGGGACTGGAGCGGCACACGCGCAAAGGCCAAGTGTCCACTTGATCGTGTTTGAAGGAATTCTTAATAATTGAGTAAGATATAGGCGCGTCGCCCCGCGGGAGAATGAAACTTTCCTCGTCCTCGTTGACCTACACGACGCCCTCTTTCCACTCGGAGAATAGAAAATCACTCGGTCGGCCGCGCTAGACCTTTTTTCCCTTGGTCTTCGCGCACTTGGTCGAAAGCGTCTGAAAAAGCGCCAAGTGCTCATCGTCGAAATTAGCTCGAAGCTAATGCCCCTCGGGCGATGTGCTGCGCACGGGCATAGGTTTTCAGGCCGCTCGTATTACCGAGCGCGTTATCCTACTTTTTTGCCGGCGATTCCTCGGGTTAGATCTGCCAGATAACGCGCGGACGACCGAGAGGCCGCTCCGCTCGGATTATATCTCGGCTGCTAACTACTCGTCTATGACCAGCCGTTTCACCTTTCTCGTCCAATTGCTAAGTTAGTCGAGGGGGAATTTCACTCGTTACGAGCGGCACCTAACAATCGGGGAAACGTGTCGCGGAGGATGCTACTTTAACGTGACGCAGACACACACTCGGCTCCGCGCGACTGCCGTAGGAAATTATGACGGGAATTTTGTCGGAGCTCAAACTGACTTGCCACTTTGTCTGGTCCACTTTCTACTGACTTTTTCCTTCTTATTGCCGGTAGCGTTAAGTCACCCAGAAACAGCTCTTTCACTCGCTTAGACCAAGCCTGTAATCAACTATGCTACACTTTGCATTCATATGTGTCTTGCCCTCGCATTTCAGATACAAACCGACGAGATTATGGGGTTTCAGTGGCCACATGCAAACCATCATCCACAGTGTGGTGGGCCGAGTGCGTTGCCCATGGCCCATAGGGGAGCGTGTTTATATGGGACTTCCGGACGACACCACTCTTACCTACGATCTCTATCAACCTCTGAGCAACGACCATGAAGGTCTGTCTTCGTTTTTATCTAGAGAAGCGTTATCGTTCGCTGCGACTTGATTCGCCAGAACTCTACATCGATGGAATCCTTTCCGAAAATTCCCTATCTGAGTCACGCGTATTCCAAGACCTTCTGTAAGCAGATTCCCGTTTTGCGAGAAACATTTCCAGGCAGAGAGGTTCTTAATCTGCCGAGTGAATTGGCGGCTCTAAGGAATGCGTGATGAGTGCGTTGAAAGGAATCCGGCGTGCGATCGATCTTGCTGAGCGCTCGCGGCATTCAATAATTTCTCTGTATTGTTTACACCTGTGTACTTTTGCACAAAGTATCCGACGATCTGCCGGCAATTGTTATCGGGTGGATTCGATAGCTCCTAAGAAAGTCCAGAGTTTCTTGCCGCGCTCATTACTAAACGGGGAATATTTGTTGTTCCACAGATGACATCACCATCGCGATCTGCCCTGGGATTTGCAACAGCTCGGAAAGTGTGTACATCCGCACTTTCGTGCATTTCGTCCAGTGCCACGGTTATCGATGTGCAGTACTCAATCACGTCGGGGCGCTAACCAGTGTGAAGGTCACATCGCCAAGAATCTTCTCTTACGGTAGGTGGCTGCCTCCGTAGGAAGTTCCACCAAGCCAATTGGCAATTACTCGGGAGAGCGTGCGCCTAACGAGCACCTCCCCTTTCAATTGCAACCATAATCCCTAACCGTGGACGTCAATGCGTAGCTGAAGTAGTTGGATACGCAACCACTCGGCGGAAGTACGATTTAATATTCAATTTGGACATGAATCCGGCAGGTCATACCGACGATTACAACGTGATGATACAAAGCCTCGTGGAGAAACATCCGAACACGAGGATCGTTTGTGTTGGATTCAGCCTGGGCGGTAATCTCGTGACGAAATACCTGGGAGAGCGGGGACCGAACAAGCTACCTCATATAATCGGCGGCATATCGATCTGCCAGGGATATAATGCCATCGAGTACGTACCCAGTTCGATCAAATGAAAGAGTGGGCCGATGCGTCCCGCGGTAAGCAGATCGATTCCATCCACGATACTAACGATTGCCGTTCTCTCCAGAGGTACAAAGTTCCTACTTAACTGGCAGAATTTCCGACGCTTCTACCTCTACATAATGACTGAGTCTGTAAAGAGTATCATTCTTAAGCATAAGAGCATACTACTCTCGGAGGACGTCAGACAAAAGTGCACGCTGAATGAACGAGATATCATATCTGCCGCAACGTTACCTGAACTCGATGAGGCGTACACGAGAAGGGTAAGAAAAGGCTTTGCAAGACGTACGCATGGTGTATCCAATTACCCGATGCAATGCATCTGGTTACGCTAACATCTCATTCCGCCCGCAGGTACATAACTTTAGGTCAGTTAAAGAGATGTACAGGTGGAGCAGTTCCGTTTTCTATCTCAACAATCTCTCGGCGCCAATGGTTTTCATTAATGCTCTGGACGATCCGATCGTGCCTGAGTTGTTGTTGCGACCTATTAAGGAACATGCAAGTAAGCGAGAGTTTAAAAACGGAGTTTCGTAGTATGACATAGTTTATTATGTGCATGAATAACGATTCATTCTACTTACAGCTAATAACCCGAACACGCTGTACGTGGAGCTGGCGCATGGGGGACACTTAGGCTTTTACGAGGGCGGACTCTTATATCCGAACCCCATAACTTGGTTGGATCGCACGCTGGTCTCTCTTGTAGGGTCTCTCGCCTTGGTACATGCAGATAAATCGCTGAAAACCTCTTAACCTTATTTAATTTCATCGACGTAATTGTCTAGCAAGCCGTGGCTCGGCAGCTCGCACTTTGTGATCGCGTCTCTATGTAAGATCTCCCAATATTTCGGTCTTGGACTGAGTTCCAAGAACGGCAATGGCGGTACCACCCGCCTTTGGCCGCGGGTGTGGTACGCCGCGCGAAACATTGTTCGGAGATACGCTCATTACATTTTTGCATTTAAAAGCATCGACTTGACGAAGCAGAAAGTTGCTCATTGCCAGTATGGTTTCAGTCGGGGTACTGGAAGGAGGGCGAGTCGCATTTTAGCACATACGCGAAGACTGCTTCAAAATCTACTTAAAGTTCAGGGAACCTATCTATCGTGGAGGCCGCACACACATAGTTACCGCGCGATTCCCAAAGAGTTAGCACAAGATTTTGGAGATCCGGTCTGGCGAGGAAAACGTGTTAGTCCTTCGGTGCGACCCAATCATTGACGCTTCTTACTCAGGGATATGTGGTAAAAAGTTTAGTAAGAAAACGTCGTTTGCCGTACGCTGAAGGGCTCCTCGCCGTCATCATTAGTCTAGGGTGCTTTGAGTGAGATTCTAATCGTATCAAGTGTAGCGGGCCCTGTATCGGTGTCGAGACTTGTTGAACCAATGAATACAATGAATAATGCAGCCTACTACTTGTTATTGGTACTTCAGCCGAACAAAAGACACGCTCTAACCATTTTCCCAGGCTTCTAATTAATTATATAATGCGAACCTTAAGAGATGCGAAAGCCCATTGAATTTCGCGACGAACAAGCAACGAAGGGGGGCTCTAAACCGCCCGACAAACGGACCACGACAGCAAATAAAAAGAGAGACGTGTGCTACTTGTAACATTGATATTAGTTTCGAATAGACCGCATTTGTCTACATGCTAATTGAAGGTGCAGCTCACATGCACCGACTCACATGACACGAGTATATCAATAACCGCATCGACGGGACATCAATTTCACCTTCGTGGGAGTCGGACTGGAATGAATGAATAATCTATTTTTTCTATTGTCCATCTAGCGTAAAGTTTTCATTGTGAAAGATAAAACGCTTTCGTCATTTACTTCTTTTCATATCGCCGTCGTGAGTTCGCGCGACTAGTATTAATTCCGTGGTGATACGGCCCGATACATCGTACGTGTAAAGTTTCCTATGCGATGCACTAAGCCGGGGGCGAACAGTGTTCTTTATGTGAATTGATATTTTATTTATTTCAGAGTAGACGCGACTTTACCACTTAGTCGACGGTATCGTCATACCCTCACAGAGGCAATGTTTTGAATAAATTATTTATATACTAACAATGAGAACTGCGACAGAGATTTATAACTTTAGGACTTTGGATCGTAGATATTTAGTACGTTCGGGCTATTTTGTTACAGAACTAATAAGCGAGAAGACAAAATTACGGTCCAATTACGATATTGCTGTATGTATAATCATGCGACGACTCGGTGGCAAGAAGAGCATATAGCATGCATATATTTATCGATTTCGTATAATCCAAAGCGACTGTCTATAGGCATCATTTATAATGAATATGAGCGCAGCTACGTGAAATAGCGGGAGACAATAACATTTAAAGCACAGGCGTTACACGTGAGCAACAGAATGGGGCAAGTGATTACTTATTTCGAAGGGAATCCAACGGCGACTTAATACACTGTGTACTCTGCTTTATTAAACGATGGACCTATCAGATTGTTTTCTTACACACGTTGTTGTTATCCTTTATTACGTCGATGTACAACGACTGTTTACGATAGTTTTTAAGAATTGTTGAGCCATGCTGTATATGTGTTAGCGTCCAGTGCTCGCAATGAGCCGGACGAGGATGTTCAGTTAGTCAAAAGTCTCTCGTCAATATTAGCACTCACCAGGTATTCAGCGTCCGGTAGTCACTCGGATGATCTTTCGATCTTATTGTCTGTATATCTGGCGAACTAGAAGCAGAACTAGTACTTAAACCGAAGGTGCTTATAACAGCAAGTGCCTTAGATCTGGTGCTACGAGACGGTTGCCTTGACTCCGTTCAACCAATGTACAACTCATTAAAGTGCCGAGGCAACTGTGCGCACATGGGTATTTGTTCTCCCGAAACGACTGGAACGAAACGGCTGGAATCACTCTGGATGCCTTGCTCGCGAGTATTTGCTGTTAGACGCGCGTGCGGCAAACATTACCTGTTTTATCGCGGACACCAAATGGTGCTATCGACGAAGCAGGGTCTTCGATGTCTAGCACCTAGATGCAACACACTTTTGTACTTCCGATTACCGGTTCGTCGTTACACTTAGGTACTTTTGTTAGGCAACAAATAGTTTTCGGACTTTGTTGAGAATAAAGATTGTCCTACGGAAAAAAGAAACACTGCTGGTACTCTGTTACCTCCTTGAGAGTGATCGATCTCTCGTCAATCCCGATTAATCGCACACTTATGTAAGCAGCGCCGTTTTACCACTAATCATCACGTCCCACCAGAGATATTAATATTTATGCTGCGATACTGGTTTCATAGGATGGGATTAAATGCACATGTATGTTGTACATACACGGAGAGCTCAGGATGTGGTGAAATTGTTCTGTTGGCCTCTTAATTGGTGCAATCAGTCGAGCTCTCTCTCCTTTCTGTTAAACATACCGGCGCAACCACCGAATTAAGATAACAAATCTCGAAATCGCGTCAGAAGTCGATCAAATAATTCGGATTGACGCGCAATGCACTCCTTTGTATCACTGACACCTGGATACACTCGATAACAGTAAAAACACCTTGCGATGTTTACGAAATTTGGCGTGCCGGCTTTTACGGGCGGCGGGGGTCACATGTGAGATTTCACGTCGAGTATGTTGAGCCACGAGGCAACCGCGAACAATGAAAGAAGGAACAAGTGGCCTGGCCGGCAGGCAGCCGCGACAACTTATATGATAGCCCTAACAGAAAGAGACTCACCAGTAGAGCGCGAACGTCCGGGACGATCGGATCGCGGTAAACTCTCCTGAGCAGATCTCCGGAGGATCCGAACCGATCGTGCTCTTCACTCGGGATTCCTGCCTCCTCGAGCACGTGTTCTTTAGTGAACGGACGCGGTTCTACTCTACACACTCGCAGCCGCAATCATGAGAGTACAGCTAGTCGCACTGGCTCTCTGCCTCGCTCTAGCGAGTGTCCAAGATGCCGCCGCTAAGAGCTGGTACAAGGAGATCCGACACAACATTCTGGAGTACGAGAAGCAATTGTCCTTTGGCGGCAATCTCACGCTGACCGAGATCGAACAGGCTGCCAATGCAGTCCTTATGGAGGCGAAGAAAGCCGAGCTCGACGCTGGTGCGTACCCAGCAAAGTTCCTTCCTTAGTGCCCGAGATAGAGAAAAGTGTCGTTAAAAATGATAAACCTGTTTAAGTGTCTCGCGCTCCTAGTCACGACCATATCTTCGGTCGTTTCCACTCTGTCCAATTATCGCTTGGTTTTTCCCCTTTGCAAATCATCGCTTGGTTTATCCACCTGGCGAACTGTCGCTTAGCTTTTTCTTCCTGGTGAACAATTGTGTAATTACGAGGAAAATATATGTTGGGGTCGAGGATATGCGTGCCGCGATCACCCGGGAAAATACGAATCGGTCTGTCAAGCATTAACGGGTCTTTACATGTTCTTTGCTCATGTTTTAACAATATCTCTCGTGGGTTTTGCAGCGTTCGAGGAGCCCGCGCTCTTCGCGCCCTCCCGGAACTTCCTCCTGGCGAAGGGTGACATCGAGAAGTCCAAGGTCTTCAAGATGATTCGCCACCTGCCCAAGGGCTCCGTCCTCCATGCCCACGACACGGCGGTCGTCTCCCTCGAGTGGATGTACCATAACATAACATTCCGCGACGACCTTTACGTGTGCGACCTCGGCGACGACTTGTGGCTCAAGTTCTTCAGGCGTCCCGACGACAGCTGCAACAACTGGGAACTCCTGAGCGCAGTCCGCGAGGACCCGATCAGAGCCGAGGATATCAATCAAAGGATCATCAACCGGCTGACCATGGCCGTGAAGAACCCGGGGGAGGTCTACACCGACGTGAACAAATGCTGGCAGAAATTCAACAAGATCTTTGCATTCATCAACCCCATCGTCACGTACAAGCCGGTGTACGAGGACCACTACTGGAGGGGCTTGGAGGAATTCTACGAGGACAACATCATGTACACGGAACTGCGCTCGACGCTTCCGCGATTGTACGATCTCGACGGCCGAATTTATTATCCGAACGAGACAGTCGGCATATATGAGCGTCTCACCGAAAGGCTAGTATGACCTAATCAATCACATCCGATCCCTCCGGGACTCGCTCTCATCGTAACATAATACCAGAATGATTTAAGCGGTTGGTAAGGTACCGTACCCCGCAAAAGTTAATCGCTGACCAATGATAAGTTGCGCCCGATTTCTATACTCCTTGTGAGAGAGAGGATTTCATCAGCGCCTGTCCCTGCGACCCATGCAACCTGCCATCCTCAGATTTCTCATCGCGAATCCTTTCCAATTCACGCACAGGTTCAAGGCAGAGCATCCTGGCTTCATTGGAGCCAAAGTGATTTACGCGCCGGTGCGGTCTGCCGACGTAGCCACCGCGCACCAGTACGTTGAGACGATGATGACGATAAAGAAACTCTACCCGAACTTCGTGGCCGGTTTCGATCTGGTCGGTCAGGAGGACAAGGGCAACACTCTCGAGTATTTCGTCAACGTCCTGCTCGCCATCGATCCCAGCATAGACTTCTTCTTCCACGCCGGAGAGACCAACTGGCTGGGCATGTCAACCGACGAGAATCTCGTCGATGCTCTTCTTCTTAATACCAAACGTATTGGACACGGGTATGTTGCTGTTCTTCAAGATACAGAAATCTCAGACGAAAGGTCGATCTTAGCAGGAATATCGATCAATTGTATGGTACTTTGCAGATACGCCCTGGCCGATCATCCGCTGCTGCTCCAGGTAGTGAAACAACTGGATATCGCCGTGGAGGTGAGCCCAATCTCGAATCAGGTGCTCGGCCTCGTCGGGGACCTTAGAAACCACGCGGCCCGGCGGCTCTTCACCGAGGGATACCCGGTGGTTATTTCGAACGACGACCCAGGACTATGGGGTGCGAGGGCACTCAGCTATGACTTCTATGAAGCCTTCATAGGACTGATGTCCGGACACTCGGATCTCAGGGCCCTGAAACTACTCGCGCTGAACTCCATCAACTACAGCACCCTCCGCGGCGCCGACAGGGAACACGCTCTCAGTGTTTGGCAGATCAAGTGGGACAACTTTGTGCAGAAACTGGCGAATAGAGAATTTTGAGTTTAGGGGAAATATAACTTTGCCATCCATCATGAATCCCCTCTCTCTCTCTCTCTCTCTTAATTATCCCATGACGAGACAGAAGGAAAAGTATCGCCGTGTGTGCACATTCTTGAATTTCGCCGGGGCATATAGGAGGCAGCATGAAACGGGAGGGATCTCTCGCCGCTTGATGCACAGGATCGTAAGCAGCGAGAATTATGATAATGAGCCTCTTGTAAACCGGTTTTTTGTCAAATATATTGCCCGCATTGCCTAAGGGTAACGTGCACGGTATTTGCGATGCATGTGCGACCGCTGGCAATCTATACCGGCGGGATTTTTACAGATGAGTGAAAAGCGATATCTAATCTCAATCCATTTCCATCGGCGTGTCCGCGTCGTGGCGATTCCGGCTTCTTAGTCGGACACTTGCTGCAATAGATTGAAGGCCGAGTAAGACGTCTTGATTACCTTAAACAAGCCATTTCTTTTACGGCTCGCGTGCTGGCAATCTCCTTTTTTATGTAATGGCGAAAGCTCGAGTATCAAGTTATTATCAGCGCGGCAGCGTGCTGCTTTATCGTCAGCAAACATTGAACAATGCGAATGATTAGCTGGGAGAAGTCAGTCGGCCGGGAGCGGATGCTACTCACCCACATGAATGTGTGAACAGCCACGACGATGATTCCGTAATACGAGAGGATCAGGCCTTTCTGACTGATTGTCATGACGATCAGCAAAGTCCGCCGCTCCCGGAGGGTTGCGCTCGTCCAATTACTGAAGTACACGGCTTCGGCGACGCTCTTACTCTGGGCGGATGCGGGCAAAGGCGCGTGAGAATGGCTGGTAAATCGCACAGTATTTGCGCAGCCTGCGTGAAGCAGAGGCCACGTTCAGATATACCTTTAGCTCGAGCTCGTTGCCGTACCAGCAGTAGGAGAAAATTTGGAAGAGCATGCTCATCAGGTAGCCAACCAGCATCACGAACTTCATGCTCAGCACGGGGTACTCCGGAGAACAGGAAAAGTCATATCGGTCAGGCGAGATCGCTCGCTAATTCGCCAAGTAAAAATAGTATACCATCGAGATCTGGAAAATGCTGGTGCAAAGTGCGATCAGGCTGAAAAAGAAGTAGACTGCGACGGTCCACATGAAGAAGGACTGGACCCTCTCGACGATCTCGTGGAGCAGTAGATGATGCCTGATACAATCGCGAGTGAGCAAGTGACGTCGTAATGCTGTTTTGCCGTTCTCTTCGAAATCCGCATTCTCGAAGATCCTGTTAAAGCGATAGGAGAGCAGCTCCATTTGCCCGCAGACCAGCATACTAAACCCATAGACGAGCGAGTCGATTGCGACGTTAAGGGCAACCCCAACAAGCAAAATTATCGCCTGTTGCACGTAAGTGACGGAATAAATCAGATGGTTCGAGGTGGAGTACGGCAAGTAAACCCTTAGAGGCAGTTGGTGCTCGACACTCTTCGAGCTGATAAGTGGCGAAACTGCGATTAGGAAACCAGCTGTCTGGCACAACGTCAAGAAGGCCAAGGTGTACCATTTCACTGTTGAAAATCTCTTTTGAAATCTTTTTCAATCATCTCACAAGTTTTCCCGCCTCTGCTCGATCAATCATACCTTTCTGATCGTACTTGGCGATGATACGCCTCTCCATGCAATCTCTCGGTTGGCAGACACCCGAGCGAAGCAGGGCCAGCAGTTCGGCGAACTCTTTCTTTCGAGCACTGAAATTGCCGAATTTCATGCAGAGTCCGACATAGCTGATAGAAGCAAAGAGTGCCTCGGTGAAGCTGGCGACGTCATCGAGGCAGAACGTTAATTCAATTAACTCGGATACCGTGAAGTGGTATATTAAGAGAGCCATCGCGCATCTGCGGCGAAGAAAACAAAAGCGAGGTCATCTAAAACTTTCGCCACCTTTGCATATTCAAAATTGAAGACGGTGCTCGCTTGCACCGGTACCTGTACGAGAAGAGGAGCGATCGGCGAAGGAAACCGGGTCGCTCGCTTTCCGTCCAGGCGCCGCAGAATTTGAGTATGGCAAAGGTGACGGGCAGCACATCCATCGCTATCGGCTAAGAGCTGCAAGGAAGCGGGGAATGTCGCTTCGGCAGCGGAATGAAAGTCGGCGCCAGCTCTCTCTCTCTCCGCAGCGCTATTTCACCCCTTTTTTCTCTCTCCCGAGGGCGACCCTTCGCCGCGGCCGCGCACACACTGTCTGTGCGCGCCCCGGTGAAATTGCGTATCGCCGGGATATGACAATAATGGGAGCGCGGTGTTCCGAGGGTAGTTTCCGTGCATTAATAATGTCGTGAATACGCGACAGGCACAGCTCATTAAGTTTTAATATCGCGACTGTGAAAAGTAGCAGCGGCTGCGGAGTTCTCTCTCCGGGCGGGTTCCGCCGCGTTAGACATTACATGTCCCCCCGCGCGACGTAGGACGCGGCTCTGTCGCCACCGCTTCTAATAACTATTGTGCCAGCTGATTACAGCCGGCAGGTTGCAAGTTCTCGGCGGCAGCCGAGGCACACGCGGAACCACCCCCTCGGAGGGGTGCGCGGCTAACTGAGCGTAGGTGGGAGCGGCCGAGAGACAGGAGTATCCTCCTCTGGCGCCGAGGGACAGAGAGGAAACCACGCGAGCCATCCGCAGCTACTTTTCACCAGCAGTCATTGTGCCGACGGCGAACGATGTTCCCATTGTGCACGCGGAGTGCAAGATCGTAGCTGCAGTGCGAGAAAAGCGCGCGAACAAGCCCTCGAAAGGCCTCGCGCGAGGTATTCAGGGATATCTCACGCCTGTACTGACCCAGAAACGCATTCGAGAGGGGACGCCTTTTCCAGACGAGATATATCTCTGAATGCGACGCGAATGCATTAGCGCAATGGCCCGTGGCGCACGGCTGAGTCGCCTGCGTCGAATTAACTTTTGTTAACCCCCATTCGTCTTAGCCGCATCGCGCGCTTCAGCCTGTTCTTTTCCGAGATCGGCAGATGATAGATCGACAGAGCGAGAGGAATGACAGGTTCAAAGTGCAGAGTAATTGTACGCCGCGAATTAGTAGTACACTCTCGACTTTATTCGCTCGTGGCATCCCGGGCCAGAGAACTAATCCGACATCTGCTGGAGGAGATTGAACGCGGAGTAAGATGTCTTCAGTATCTAGAAATGGGTATTTTCTCACTATCTTCTATCAAGAGTGATTTTTTGCTGCTTTCTTACCCACGTGAATGTGTTGAGGGAGAGGGCGAAGATCCCGGCGTAAGAAAGATTCAGTCCTTTCTGATTGATTGCCATGATGATCAACAAGCTCTTGCGCTCCCTTGAACTGGCGCTCGTCCAGTTGGTGCAATACGCAGCCTCGACGATCCCTTTACTCTGCGAGGGAAGGAAATTTCACTTGTCAAATTCCATTATTGCTAATATATTATTATAATCGACAGTACCTTTAATTCGAGCTCGTTTCCATACCAGCAGTAAAAGAAGATCTGAAAGAGCATGCTGCCAAGGTACAGCGAGAGAGAGAGGAACTCTACGGTAAGAATGCTTTGCTGCGAAAGGACAATCGCAACTGATTAAGTAATTGTAACGAGCTCTACTGAAAGCTTGTTTTACTGAGTAACAGCATTTGCAACCTTGGACATCCGAAAGATGCTGGTACACAATGTGATCAAGCTGAAGAAGAACAGAATCGTGACGATCCACACGAACAGCGATTGAATCTTCTCTACGGAGTCGTAAATGATCAAATGATGTCGAACACATTTCTCGATCTTGGTGTGTCTGTCTAATTCGACGTCATTTCCGTCTTGCGCTCTTAAACGGTAATAAAGCAATTCGATCTGACCGCAGGTTCGAATGGTAAGTCCGTAGACGAGGGAATCCAAGGCAACGTTGAGCCAAAGGCCGTAGGTCATCGCCAAGATTTGCTCGAAGTACGTGGCCAGATAGGGCAAGGGCTCGGAGACCGAATAGGGTCTGTACATCTTGAAGGGTAAGGGCCTCTCGCTGAATTCGCCGCCGAAAATCGGCGCGACCAATAGCGCCACCCCAGTCATTTGCGAGATCGTCAGGAACGTATAAGTACACCGTTTAGCTACCAATTAAGATCACCAATGAGGAATTGGTTTAACTAGCAGTGCAGCTGCTTAAGGTTCGGACCATTGAAAGGTGGTTGAACCGCGATAACCAGCCCTTCGACGGTCCCGAAAAGATGATCTGTACCTCTAGTGGCATACTCCTCGAGTATCTCCTTCTCCGCGGTGTTTCTCGGCGAGCACATCTCGTGGCGGAAGTTGGCCAGCAGGCTCACGATCTTCGGTTTGCGAATAATGAAGTTGCCGATCTTAAGGCAGAGTGCGATGAACGTGAACGTGAGAAACAGGCCTTCAGTGAGGTCCTCGATATCGTCACGGATACGTGCGAGCTCGATTATTTCGCAAACTGTAAAATGGTATATTATCAGGACGATCGTGTATCTGGAACAATGATTCCTTTGGGAAAGTCGAGCTTCGCATTCTCCTCGCGTGGCGAGGCTTATCGTCCGCTGGCAAGCGGCGTACCACGAATATCGTGCGATAATGCCGGAAAGAAATGTTTCATCGGCACGATCTTACTACATTTTACAATACCGAGTAAACTCATACGACGTATATACCTGTGGAGGAATCGTAATAGCAGCACGACAGAATTATCGCTGTCGCCGCCCTCCTGCCAGACGCCGCAGAATCGGAGGACTTTGAAATTCACTGGCAATATGTCCATACTTCCTCGATAGGAGGGTTCTACGCTCTACGCGAATGTCACCCTCTTAATAGCCAACAATTGTCTTCGGAGGCGAACCACCTGCTTTCCCGGCTAGGCCATAAAAATTCTAGCTTCCCCGTAAAAGCGGTTACGATAATGAACCGGCCTCCCCGGCGATGATTCGCCTCGTGCATTAGTGATATAGCGAATGCACCGGGAAAGCCGCGCTTCATTAACTTTTAACAAGATTCCCCTAAGAGTACCGGCGAGCGTTCACTCGCACAATTATCGCGTACGCCGTCTGCCCCTCATTCTCCTACAGGCTCCCGTCAGCCGATCTTTATTATTTCTACTAACTCCGACATTCACGATAATGATGGAAGGCTAAAGTGATATCTTTCTCCGCGCGAGATATATAGTCGAGATAGAAGACCGCGCGAGCAACAGTGTTGCATCTCCTTGAAAAAGCGACAGGGGCTTTTCCGCCAACAAACCGTTCGAGTACGTGTTGAGATAAACTGTGTGCTTCCTACAATTAGCTGATAGGGGAGAAAGAAAAAGGGGTTGACGATACGAGGAGTAAAAGGCGGGAATGCGTTAATAAGACGGTCGGATTAGTATTTTCACTTGAGAGGCAAAATCCAACTCGTATTTATTCCAAACACCATTAGAATCTCTTATTAAACGTTCGATGTAGAAATCTTTTTCGTCTAATACCAAACAATGTAACAATTAAAACAGTCTAAACATATCTTTATTTGTTCCTTCTTTACAGAAATACTTATGGAATTTGGGTGGACTGCATTATCCGTAAAGAAAAAGGGGGGAATTGTTTGGGCGATTCGAAATGGAGGGATATTTCCGGGCGAGAGTGCGCGAGCCTATGAGAGTAGGCCCGGTTTCCGGGCGAGCCGTGGCAAAGCGAGCCATCTGGCGATCGGCGAGCAGCAATTGAGAGGAGCCGAGCAGAGCGAGAGAGAGAGAGATGAGATAATACAGAGGGAGCAGAAGAGCTGCCGGTGGCTCGACGGGCGGCGCGTGCACCACTGCCACCACTGGGAAGTTGGGAAGGACGTGCGGCGCTCTAGGTATAGTCCCGTTGCCATTTCCTCGAAGGCAGTGCCGGAGCAGCGAGTGTGGCGAGTGTCGTGACTGGAGAGGTGCCTTGGCCGCGGCGCGCGAGTGTGTGTAATGTCGCGGAGAATGTTGACGTTCAATTCGGGAGTCCGGCTGCTCTGAGGGCTGCACTGAGGGCTGTCTGAGGGAGTAAATGGTGACACCGGGCCGATATCTCAGTGAGCGAGCTCGCCAGGGAGGATGTTGCGGGACCGCGAACTAACTTGAGCCGCGCGGCTACATGAGCCTAGAATCACCGCCGTACGCGCCGAGGGCTTTCGCTCGGACTGTGACGCGCCATATTGGTTTAACAGGAGAATTGTTCATGCTGCTTGGCCTCCCTCGGAAAATCGGCCCTCGCCCGCAAATGCGCCTAGCCTCCTAGGGCCACGCACACAGACACCACCACCATCGCCGCAGCCGCAGCCGCCGCCACCACCCCCGCGGTGCAATCGGCCCCGGCCATGGAGGAGACTAAGATCATTTACCACATCGACGACGAGGAGACCCCCTACCTGGTGAAGCTCACCATCTCGCCGGAGAGGGTCACCCTGGCCGATTTTAAAAATGTCTTGAATCGACCGAATTACAAGTATTTCTTCAAATCGATGGACGATGATTTCGGGTGAGTGACACCTTCCATTGTACTCGCGTCCCTCATCCCCCGCCGCCACCTCTCGCCATCGGCAACACCCCCGCCCGACCCCCCTCCAGCCCCGCAGAGAGCGAGAGAGAAAGCATGCCCCCGGAACCCCTCGGGGGAGGCTGGGCCGCGCTTTCGGCGCATCTCAATCGCGATTTAGCCGATTGACATCCGCAGCCCGTTCTCCTATCTCGCTCCCTTTCTCTCCTCCTCCTACTACTCTCGGGCCTGCTCCCTCTCGCTCGCTCTCTCGCTCGCCATCTCCGTGTCCTCTCGCTCGGCCTCTTCCTGGCGAGAGAGAGCGAGAGAGTCATTGCCCTTGCGATTTGCCAGCGTGCCGCGGCCCTGCCGTGCAACAAGGCCTTTTGACAATTGACCCCTTGGCTCCCTCGGTATGGACATGCTGCCCAGTTTTTTATTCCACCCTTCCCTCCCACCCACTTGCGGCCCTCCTCGCTCCTCTTCTCTCTCACTCTCTCTCTTTTTCTCTCTCGCTCGTCTCTCACGCTCGTTTCTTTCCTCCCTCTCGCTCCGCCTCGCGTATCTCCCTCCCCGTCCCCCGACCCTGTGATTTCGTGCGACACTTGTCTCTCGGCCGCACACCTATTTATTGCTGGGCCGCACTCCCTTTCTGGGGAGCAGCCGCCGGCGCGAGAGATGCGTTGCATTTTTCTCCGATCGCACGCAGAATCATCGGCGAGTCCTCGCAATTCTTCTCCCGATGCTCATTCATCCCGGTGGATGATTCTCTGTTTATTGACGGGCCGTGCGCCTTTCGCGTGGCCTGGCTGCCCTCTCTCCCCCTTTTGCTCTCTCTTTCTCTCTCTGGCTCGCTCTCCACCTCGATTTCTGCCGGCCGGAAAAGTGCATCGTCTTTCATTTGGGATGCACAGCTACTCCTACGTACACATACTCGCCGCTCGCTTGCATTTACCTTGGTGCTCGCCCTACCTTCCCACCCACCCTTGTTCCCTTCCCAGATATTCCGGAGCTTTTGTTTACGCCCACGGCCCCGAGCTACGCAAATGCGTCTAAAACTTGTTCATCTTTATTGTCAGCGTGGTGAAGGAGGAAATTGTCGATGATGATGCCCATCTTCCATGTTTCAATGGACGGGTTGTTTCCTGGGTAAGATCATCAATAATATCAGACTCACAGACACCGGCGGGTGGGTAACGCGTATGCTCCGATGATAAACACGATTGGTGTCGCAGAAAGACATTAAAGCTTTAACGTGCTCGACACGAGATTTCACGCTGATTTCTGCGCCGCCAGCTATCAAAGACACGCACACCTTTGCCACCGGCAACTCCTAGCTGAGTAAGTGGGAAATAATATTTGATACTTTGGCGCACAGTTGGTGTCTGCTGAAGGCAGCAACGTGTCGGACGGCGCATCGCAGTGCACGGATTCGGTGGCACACAGCGAGGCAAAGCACGACCGTGTCGATCATGTGACACCCGGTCACACAACCAGGGGACCACCGCCTCTGTCGCACGACGACACATTAACAGAAACCGAAAGTATTATAAGTAGCAGACAGGGGCATCATTTGCACAAGAGTGCGAGACACCACACCGACAAATATGAAAAGTATAATAAGTTTAATGGTAGGTGAATAGAGGCTGGAGCCCAATCCGCCACTGTTTATAGGCATTTACGACGTATATACCAACACGTAGTAAGACACGTGTGTTTCAAAGCTTTTTCTATCTAATGATTCAGGACTTCGCATAAATGGCCACTCAAAGCACAGATCTGGCCATGGTTATGAGACTGCATCTATTTTAAGTTCAGATCTAGAGACGACAACGTTTTTAGAGTCGGACGACGATGCAAGTAGCCGCATCACATCGACCACCGGTAGACATACCAACATGAGCAGCACAGTTGATAGGGCTACTTTGGGTAATTGACAATCACTTCTCGCCCGCATTACATTCAGGATGTAACGCAGTTAGCCGGCTCCCTCACACGAGTTTCTTTTTTTCTTTCTCCACCTACCAGATCGGCGTCGGCCACAACGAAGACGGCGTCATAGATTACCGCCAATGTCAAGGACATCGTCGTTTAGCAGTATCACTGACAGTACAATGTCCCTAAATATCATAACCGTATCGCTAAATATGGACACCGTGAATTTCCTGGGGATTAGTATCGTCGGACAAAGTAACAAGGGCGGCGACGGGGGCATATATGTCGGCTCAATAATGAAGGGGTACGTTACATGACATGCAACAGAACTTTCCTAGTATCTAATAAGTCTTTCCAGTTATGATGAGCATTTGGTCTCTATCTGAGCTCTGTAAGTCAATTATTGGGCACAGAGAGTTTCTCCATCGAAATTTAAGACTGTACTCTATTCTCGATCGAGTATCGAGTATCAAACAAATTCTGATAAATCTAATTTCAATGAATGCAGGGGAGCAGTTGCATTAGATGGGAGAATAGAACCTGGGGACATGATCCTTCAAGTAAATGACATTAATTTCGAGAACATGTCGAATGACGAAGCAGTAAGGGTACTGCGCGAAGTAGTGCAGAAACCAGGGTGTGTATATTTCAGTAACACGATATTTCCATTTCAACTTACGATTTTACTCCCAAAGCCGCCCGCGACTTCCTTGTCAACGGCAGTACAGTCCATCGCATCTGCATCTCGTAATTTGCATTCTAGACCAATAAAATTAGTGGTGGCAAAATGTTGGGACCCCAATCCGAAGGGTTACTTCACAATACCACGCACAGAGCCCGTAAGACCTATAGATCCTGGCGCTTGGGTGGCTCACACGGCAGCCATCCGCGGTGAAGGCTTTCCACCGCGACCACCAAGTGCCACGACCTTAACATCCACATCCAGCAGCCTTGCGAGTACACTGCCAGACACGGAACGTAAGTTCAATTACAGAATCAAGTACGTGAAACGCAGGGTACTGGTCGCGGTTGTACTGAATGGGATATATTTGTTGATTAGGGCCGTTGGAGGAACTTCACCTCACAGTAAATACCGACATGCCGACGGTGGTGCGAGCGATGGCTCGGCCAGACTCAGGGTTGGAGATACGTGATCGTATGTGGCTTAAAATTACAATACCAAACGCATTTATCGGTGCAGATGTTGTGGATTGGCTAAATACTCATGTCGAGGGGTTCCTCGATCGGCGCGATGCCAGGAAATACGCATCGCTCATGCTGAAGGCTGGCTTTATCAGGCACACAGTGAACAAAATCACATTCTCCGAACAGTGCTATTATATCTTTGGCGATTTGTGTTCAGCTATGAGTAGTATGAAACTAGATTGCGATACAGTGGGCCCACTGCCGCCACCGAATGCCTGGGACATGCCTTACTCAGGGACATACGCACCTCAATCCGCCACTGGGTACACCCCAATGCCGTTTAACTTCACCAATGAGCCTACGGTCTACGGCTATCACCGAGAAGAGAGTGTTCATAGCGGTTCAGGTGCGAATCCCCGTGTTCTCGTTATCACTTGTTAGCCTCCGTGCTAGTCTGAATTTTGTGTAGAACTCTCCTCGAACTCTCTACTGTTTGGATAGGTGGAAGTAGCGCGGGCAGCGAGCATATTTGCAAGGAACCTATCCACGACCTGAAGTCATGCTCCTCGGCGTCGGAGTCGGAACTACATATTCCATCGGTGCCAACAATGCCAAGTAAGACTTCCGGGACTGGGACTGGCTCCAATGGGAAAAGGTCCAACGGCAGTCGCAGTCGCTCCAGTGGTTCTGAACAGTCAGTGCAGACAGGGACAGGTTCAGGGAATCAGCAGAACCAGCAAGACTTATCTGGTAGTAGACAGTCATTTCGCATTGCGATGGGAAACCCTTGTGAATTCTTTGTTGATGTTATGTAGATGCCGGTGTTGTAAATAGATGAACTATAAGTTCGCGATGAGCAATGATTCAGTACTTGGATGACCATATTTTTTTTCAATAGTTCGCACGCCTCTCGGGCAGCGATATCGAGAGTTAAATAAGAAATGTGAATGTTAGATACCTCCCTCGTCCCACTCGAAATATTGTGGATCCAGCATCTTTTTGATCATAACTACAACGCCGGACAGAATGCAACACTCTTTTAAATGCATGTTCTCTATCCTTTGCATATGATTTGTCGAAGTATTTATTCGTTATCGCACACTGGTGGAAATTCCGTATTGACATTCATCCCTCGTTTCTCCAGTTATAGAAATCGTGATTGTTGACAATTTTCCACATTCCATTTCTCGTATCATGCAAGCCATATCAATTACATTTTCAATGCTGTCTTTAGTAGGTACATCTTAAATATAATACAGTTAAATGTATTGCACGAAATGCGTATATGTACAGACCAATTTCGAAGTATACCGTGAAGGTACAAGTGCAAAATCGAACAGCCAAGTCAGCCTAGTATATCGTTCCCGTGGCATAATACTAGTACTCGAACTATATCTCATATTGAAAAGAAATTGTCATTCTCCTTATTGAAATAAGGTCGAGAGTACATAGAAACAAATTGCAAGTAACATCCCTTGAGAAACAAGTGACACCAGCACTTTATGCATGGTACATGGTGATTGCTGTGCTAAGATCAGATACGCGTACGACAACGGCTAAGATCACGAAATTTCCTTGAGTCCTCGATGAAGCTAGTTTCGTTTGTATCTAAGAGTCCATTATCATATACGTGTACACAGTAATGCACGCTTCGTTATTCCATGAATTACAGTGTAATTATTGATGTAAAGCACGATCGCACAATATGTAGAGCACAAGCATGGCCATGTAAATAACACAATTTTATTCCGACAATCTGTATGTATTAGGAATTATCGCCAGAAAGAAATCTTGCAGCACAAAATGCATGCGACTCAATTTAATTTAAAGAAAAGAAACGAAAGGTATGTATCCTTATTAATAATTTTCCATTGCTTGCGTTCTAGGATTGTCTACGACAATGGGGCAGCTATTTCTTTAAAATCGAGAGGATATTGTTTCGAAATGCTAAACGATTCGCCAGTCATTGCTCCCGAGGTTAATCGATCTTTGCAAGCGATACTATCTGTAGAAGTCGTGTGTACAAAAAAGGGCGTGCGAAGAGACCACCACAGATTCCTTCTGTGACCGCGCAATCGTTGGTGAATCGTTTAAATTACATGGTCCATGCGCGACGGACATTCTTTCATTGTATTCCTAGTGATTACGTTATTATTTGGATGAAATTGTTTACAATTATGTTATGTGGTACTGCATCACAGGTTCGATAATATGTAAATAGAGACAAATTATGCTCATATTAAATGTGCCATCTTTTATGTCATGTTAAACATTACCGAGGATCAACACTGCGACGCACTTAATTTATAGACATACATCCACACACATACTCATACATACACAGATACACGCTTCCCAGGTGTATGCATTTTTATAGTTTTGTCCATCAATGTCATTGTATCTACCGATACGAGTACCTTCTGCATCTCACGATAAGCTTATTTGATGTTAACGTACTATGTCACATTTCCTTGCGTCTTGCCATTGCGTTGTCATGTGAGCCTTGATTTTGTATACCTTGTGTCAGAATGTACAACACACATCCCCGACCCCCCTAAATTATATGCGAGAAGCGAAACGGTGTTTTCTTTTGGGGCAACACGGCTCACGAATTGTGTCAGAGTACAAGGCGAAATCAACTTCACACATACACACGTTCAGTCCCTGATATCATGTTCATTTCTCATGTGTCACGCAGACTCTTATCGAGTAGCCCGTTGTTAGGTTTCCCTAGCGCTTTTCTTACTTTCGTTCGCGCGACAACGACTAACAATTTGTTTTACCGCTTGCGTGAAGCGTTCACGGTAGAAAAGTAAATCGCCAATTGACTACTTACAAAACATGGGCTCATGTTTGACCACTTTACTTTTGTGCAATTTTCCAAAGCAGGACAATAACTTATTTGCTCTTCCGAACTCTTGGGGGTGTAAAAGCAGCAGCGAGTTCTCTTCCTCTTAGTGTATTCTAGGACAGTCGTAGAAAGTATACTCTCTTTCACTCTCTGTCTCTTCCTCCCCCTCTCTCTAAGTCTTATCATATGGCCTCCGTAGTAGGAGTAACATAGTGGAGCTATTTAAATTAAATACTTAAATTAAATCTGCTGTATGCGCCGACTATTGTATTGGAAAATTGCGCAATAACCACTTAACTATTAATTTAACGAGACGTTCTCATTTCTCACGATGCTATTGTAATTCAGTATTTAAGAGCGTAGCTGTACGAGATGATTTATCGACTATCATTATGGTACCGACATTTATATATTATTATTCTGTAAAATATATACACATTTTACGTTGCAGACAGGTTGTACAGTACGCCTGAGAAGCCGGGAATTCGCCCTTACGCATCCTCGCTGCCAAATCACTTAGAGTGGCATCATTCGTTCTTGGGGTGGCGAATTTTTGGCGTCCCAGGCGTGCTATGGATGTCGTTCCTTTCATTTCTTTGTTTACCGAGCCACTCCGAGAGGACCTGCTGCTTTCTGTCTGACATAGAAAAAGAGCCCGATTTTCTTTGCAAGTTACGTTATGCGCATGTGGATTACACTCTGTCAAAGACCGTAATCGAGTCGTTTCTTGTGCCTTGTGCCGCGCTGACGATTGACGCAGGCCGGCGTTTGCACGAGGAGACTCATACACAGTCTAGCGATTTGGACACCAATAGCAGAGACGAGATCTGTGAGTGTACTTTTACTTTGTCACCACGAGTGACCTATGACTCGCGACTCTTCTTTTTCGCCTTTCTTTTAATCTGACTTACATAGACGAAACTCAGTATCTGATTTTCATCAACTAGGTGGTAGACTAATAATTACAATATTAGTCCCATTACTTCCTTCCTTACTTTGTACTTTTAATAAGACTCTTTTGTTACGTAATGTTGTTCTTTTTTTTTCTATCTCGTTCTGTCCACCTTTGTACCGTCTACAGTCTCCAGGGCTAACTTTTCCCGGGTAGAACTCCAATCGTTGATTTCTTACATCTTGATCACTCATACACTTTCTTTAACCAACTAGCATCACACGATTGTCATCGTGCCTGTATAAAAGGCGAGGGGAATGCTTCCATCTTATTAGTCGTAGAACACCTTTCTCAGTGTCTGTTATGCCCCTGCACGCGATTTGTATAGAACTAGATGGTAGTTTGGTAGTTGGATAAGCAGAACTTTTGATAGGACTTCTCTTTCCTCTGTCTCTCAGTCAAATTGTGTTTCTTTAACTCGTACCCTTGCTCTCTCATAGATGTATCCTCCTTTTCATTCGGGTGTCGGTGAACCAATTCGAGAATCGAGACATAAAGTGTTCTTTCTCTTTTTCCAGATGAAGAGGACATTTTGGAGTACCAGTTTCTGCATAAGTGAGGCTCTTTGTTAACGCATTATGTATACGTAACGATGGTAATAGGAGTTGAACAGGAAGTTAAGGTACATCTCCGCTCGATTCTAATTGGGGTGGACAGAAGTAGCACACGCGAAGCATATATTTATATATTTAATAGGCCAATTTTGATAAAATGTCATAGAAGGTAAAGAATTTAAACTCTCGTAACTATGATTTATAATGGCTATACATAATAGAATTAAGGAGCGTCAAGGTTGATGTGGTGGTATTCAATATCACTCGAGTACGTCGATCGCAATCTGCATAAATTTCTAAATTATACGTACGCCGGCGCGAGGCGCAATTTGCAGTTAAGCGCGTAGTCTTGAGGTAATAATAATAATGATATTAATAATAAAAGAAACCAAGAAACAGGAAACAATGCAGGGTGCATGCAGATTGATACTTCGCACGTTACTCGGAACATGTATTATTTTAGGCGAGTCAATGAATTTACGAGCGGACGCGCGCCTGCTTTGGGGGGGGTTCTTCCTTTTTCACTTTAAGCTCGATCGTCGCGAGGGAAATGCTCGTTCTTCGTGCGTCTGTAGTCGGATAGCTTATTTGGATTTCCAGATGGGAAAGAGAGAACGCGAATCTTTCCGATTGCTCGTAGAAACCCGTCGTCGCTTTGACGACGTTGTCGAGAGAGAGACTTGAAACGCGATCCCTAAACATAGACTCTCCGTTCGTTCAACCTCATCTTCCACCTTGGAATACCGATTACTCTATCGCGACTTGATCATTATCGTTTTAAGGAAACCGTACTGCGAGACAAGGGCACGTGGATGCCCGTCTCGCGAATGTAAAGTCGACAGTTGAGATGCATTTATATGAGCTGCATTTTCGCGCGTAATAATAAAGGAGAATAAGGCAAGCATGTGAGGCGGCGTAGTTATTTATGTGGTTACACAGTATTCACCGAATTCCTGATTTAATGGTACAACTTACTGACTGCGATTACATCCCCATAATCTCGTAACGATGTGGTAATACGTGCTATGCGAACTAATTAGTATGAAGCAGGCCATTCGAATGTAAATGTTGCCGGTTGCCCCAGCGCGAGATGCGCACCACCACCACCCCCGTTCATTGGGTATCGTTCGCGCTGTAGAAAGATTAGCTTTTGTTGTAGTACACTGCTCCATCCGCGTTCCCCTGCGAATCCTTCCATCGGATTAGACCAAGTTCCCGGCTGCTTCATACTAAATACTTTGAGATCCAATGTGTGTATAATTTTAGTTTAAGTACCTCCCCTACCAACTATATGCCACTCGACTGGCGGTGCATAAATAAATTGTAAAAATAGGGTTGATCTACGGGGTTAGCAGCCCCTTTCTCAGCCTCGTTCACGTGCTTCTTCAATGACGATTGTTTTAAGATTCTGCGAAGTCAATAGGATCAGACCGGCAAGTGAATACTCGAGATATCTGACTGACAATGAGATATATTACTGTAATTAGAATGTCATAGTACAAGACTGTAACTAGCCAACCGATAGTATATAACAAGAGTTCATCAACGCAGGTAATTTGTTTCTATTTCTGTCTCGCGGACCTTCTCCGGCCCTTTTAACAGGGACGAGTCCGCCCTGTTGAGTTTCGCCTGTGGGCGGCGACGGGCGTACGATCACATAATTTTGTACATGATATCGACACTTTGTATTAACTTACATACTCGATGCCTTTATTCTATTTATTATATCCGTGACCTAACGCTTTCACCGTACAAACTTGTAAAGAGGCGTATTTACTTCGTCGAACAATAAACGAGTTTACGTGTGTGTTTTATTAAGTTGCCTGTCAACTGTGGCGATAAAAGAACTGGAATACAGCCGACGATCTTTTCTTCCCAAACTTCTTCCTGCGCCGACGCCTGAGCCGAGAGATCTCAGTCGGCCGAAGAACGTTAATGCATGTACCAATGTGTGGATATATATAAGGAAATAGATTATACGGATTTTTATTCATTCTCCGATGTCTTCACTTCTCTTTATTATTCTTTCTCTTGCGATCTTAGTCCGACGAGACTCGAGTAAGATCTTTCGCGTCTCCTACTCTTCATTTCGCGCGGCTCGTATGCATCGCAAGTGTTTCACTACAGCCGCTATCGACGAAGCACAGCCGCAAGTCGTTTCTAGAGCTGTGCCGTCGAGACACGGATTACAATAACAATTCATTGGACTAAACAACAACTTCGTCACCAGACGGAGCATTTCTTCGCGGGATTCATCGGTGTGTCGAGCGGACAGTTGTAGACTCTAGCGAAGTCCTCGGAATTGGTTAGTGTTCCGATAGCGCGAAATCTGCCGGGCGAGTGGACGGCTCCCACCAACTTATTTATCATAGCCGTCGGTCGCATCGAACCGCACCAGATTTGAGCGTAGTTGAGGAAGAAGAGCTGTTCCCCTGTGGCATTCAAGCCCGGTAAGGTTTCGTCGGCGTCCCTGTGCTGACTCAACCACCGCTCGTAAGCCTGTCAAATGACGATCAATCCCCGTCATTCACTAATTCAATACTTCCCCATAGCGAGGCATCGAACTTACCCGAAATGCTTGCTTCAAGCCCCCGTTATCGGCGATGTTCTCACCCCGAGTGTTACTACCGTTGATATGCATGCCTACTTCCTTCACGACGTATCGACTGTACTGACCTGTCGGGAAACGTAATCCATAATCATCGACCGACAGGGACATCTAATTACAGTACCGGGTGAAATGGCACTCACTTTCCAGGCAGAGAGCGTGATAGTAGAATATAAACATCTCCCGGGGCGTCCACCACTGATGCATATTGCCATCCTTGTCGAAGTACCGTCCCTCGTCGTCAAAACCGTGGGTGATCTCGTGGCCGATGACCGTGCCGATCCCACCGTAATTCAAGCTGCGGGGAAAGTGCCGGTGGTAGAACGGCGGCTGCAGTATACCGGCAGGGAACACTAAATCGAGAGAAATCGGTGATTGCCTATCGCCCGATCGCCTCGCACGCTCTAACGATGAAAAACGAACTTATTCGATTTTTACTCCGGCCGTAGTAAGCATTGACATTTGCCGGAGGCGTGAGCCAGAGTGCATTCTTCTCGACGAGCTTTCCCAGCCGGGAGTGCCCCGATTTCGCCAAGTGTTGCAGGATGTTCAGGGTGTTCTCGAAGTACATGTCTGGGTGGATCGTGACCTGTGAATTTAGTTACACTCATTCCAGGCGGTTTGGGGATCGGTGACGAGAAAAGCGTATGAGTTTCCTCACATCCTTGTAGCGTTGGTTGAGTAGATCAGGGTCGAGAATGAAATCGGGGTAGCCGATAGTCAACAACATAGCATCGACCTTCTCGCTTGCCAATTCCTTGGTACCATTGGTAATCCAGGTTGCATTCTGCAGGAGGTCCTTGAATGCCCGTTGTATGCTTCGAGTCATTATCAGAGTCTGTCAAGATAATATTACTATTATTAAAATTACAGGTGTTTGGATAGTCGGAAAGCTGTATTCATATTTAATAACCACTGACGTCGGCTTTGCTTTCCTCATCGAAGTACTTCTTGACGAACATCGAGCCCACTGCCATTCCCATATTGGAGTTCACCTGCTCCACGCAGATTTTCCATCTAGCCGGCACTGCCTCTCTGCCAAAGAGAAAAGAGAACAACTGCTGCTTGGCATCCTGGAAACGATCGTCGAGGTTGCTGACACGCCGCTGAACGAATCGCCACAGGACGTAGTTGGCAATTGTCCTGTTAAGGAAAAGCCAATTGATTGGGGGTGACTAGTCTTGGTAACTCTTTTATTGTAGGAAGCATCTTTACCTCGAGGGTGTCCTCGAGAGCAAATTCACTAGGTCCTGTATGTATTGAACAGCGAAGACCACCACTGGCTCGGAGAGCATCACCGGCTTGTCGAGGACAATCGTCAGATATCGCTGCCAATTGATTTGCGGCACGAGGGTAATTAATTCACCTAGAGTCATCCTCTGGTATGCTTTGGATATGTTTCTCCGATGATCCGCCGGAGCGGTGATCTGCAGAATCGAGGTTCGACGTCTCTAACTGGAAATTCGAGGGAACAGATGGCTGAAAGTGATTTTTCGATTGTACCTTGGCGAGTTCGGTCTCGAATTCGATCAGTTCCGCGGCATCCTCAGTGGCTCGTCGCGGGGCCGCGCCGAGTATAGTCGCGACTTTGACGAGATAGATCTTGTAGGTCGCGAGGATGATCTTATTCCAGGGCTGGAGGAAATGGTCCCTCGTAGGGAGGCCCAGGATCGCCTCATCGAACTGTAATCACGACGTCGCTTCTTCTTTACCGGCCCACCTGTGTCGCGTCCGTTACATGGTGAAAGGAGCTCACTTGTATGACGTATTGATCGCTATTCTTGATATCGACGGCGACGCTCTCGCTTATCAGGACGTCACTGTTGTACTTCCGTAGCTGAGCGATCAGCCAGAGCCAGTCGAAATTCTCCGGGTTCCAGTTAGGCTTCAGGATAGGCCACCCACCAAATTCGTCGAGGATGTCCAGTAAGGGCTGCTCGGTGCGTCGCTCTAAGATCGCTGGTCACATTTCTCGTGTTAAAACTGTTAAGGTATTGGCGATTTGCAGCGGCTAGCAGCTCCCTTCACTCTCTTACCGTAATTCGTACAGCTTCGGTAAAGATTCTTCGCTTTAAGAATTGCGTCGTTGGTAGTGTAAGAAGCGGACGACGGCGTTGGATCCTCGAGAAGTTCCCTGAGCACCAGGTTCAAGGACTCCCTGATGATCTCAAAGGTGTCGTAAGCCGACCTGTCCTTCGGTATCGGATTGTTCTTGGCCCAATTGCCACACGCGTATTGATAGAAATCATCGCAGGGATGGGTCGTCCGGTCCATGTGCTTCAACATGATGTTTGCTGCAGCGAAGGTCTAGTTCTTAAAAAGTGCACGTGATCGAGACTGGTCGGCAGAGGAACTGCGGCAAGTATCGCCCAAAGTACCTTGAGCAGTTCTGATGCTCCTCCGATCCCTTCTGTCTTTCCAGAAGTTGCGAATGTCCGTGTGGGCTGTTCGACGGCTTTCCTCGATCGCGGGTTTCACCTTGCGGAAGACAATCCTGTCCGGAATCTCCTCGGTCTCCTCCTCGGACTCATTCTCGAATCTTTCGAGTGGAATTTTGAGCAAATTACTCATAATGATCCCGAGAAAAAAACAAACTCCTAGCGAGAGAATTGGGACTTTACTAACTCTGAGTCCTCGGCGCTCCCGGGGATGCTGTCCCTTTCCTCCTCGGAAAAGTCGCTCGACGCAGGGAAGTCCTCTACAGCACCGTCGCGCTCGGGCAATGATACCTATACGAACGATCAATCAACTAACATTAAGCACACTCCAATAATATTGCGACGAGCAAAACGAGCAAATCCAGTAGTAGTATACATGTGCAGTGTACGTGAAAGAAAGAGAGTGCGACGCGACTCTAAAGGGGTTCGATTAAACTGTGAAGGTTCCTCAATGGAAAGAACTGTCTTAATAGGCAGATCAAGTCACAATATGCTCACACTGATAGCTGTGAGCGGTGCTACGTTTATTTGCCCGCAAAGAAAGTCGAGCGTAGACAGGATCCACACGCTGACACGCTATTCCGACCCACGGCCGAAACTCCCATCAATCTCAATTGGCCTTATGCGCAGCGATCAACCCGAGTGATACTTATAATCGAGAGTAGATCAGAGTCGAGTTGCATCTATCGGCCAAGCATTAATCGATACTCGTATGTACCGGTGCAGTAACGCGTAAGAGCATCTAACTTATTCTTAATTAACGCCAATCAATGCCCGGGTAGGCGTACGACCGATTAATAGTCCCACTAGTTCTCAAGGATATCTGTGTAACATAACTGAGCCACTTGTAGTACATTGTCCAGTACATAGTTTTATTGAGAAAAAAATGTGCGCTTTCAATCTGAGAATGCGCTCTGATGCATTAGGTCTAATGTAAGTGGTCCTCGCAACTCTTCGGATTCTTCCACTACACACGGGTGTTCCCCCTTGGATTCTCGCCTAAGCGGATGCTATCGAGTGTTACTCCTGGCTGCTGGTATCTTAGTGAAAAGTAAACCCTGTGGGATAGCAAGTTTATCGGAAAGAACAGAGAGAAATGTTGAAAATAGTAGATATAGAGGACAGTCTGGCAATCGTATCGTTTGGGCCAAGTATTTACATATATACCTGGTCGATTTCCCTCTTGCGACGCTTGACTTTCGGTCCTGGGTTCGCCGATTCGACGGGTATGTAGCTCGTTCTCATCCCCTGTAAGAAGAGCTTCTCAGCGTCCTCGGCTTGGTCGGTTCCCTCAGCGACGCTGTAACTGGCCGCTGATAAATACGATCATTTCGGCGCCAATAGAAAAGGAAGCTTCTTGATCGCGGCAGAGACTTACGAGTGAAAAGATCCCCGTTGCTCGGCCCACCGCTCCATTCATTCTGCGCTCGGTTGGCCGGCAGCAAGTACGCGCGTTGCTGCGGTGGCTTGTTAATGACTTGCGATCGTGACAGTGCGATGAAAATGATGGTAATCGGCAGCAGGACCGCGGGGATGAGGAGCATCAGCTTGACGCGAAACCGCCAGGCCTCGTTTCTCGCCGTGCACCACCTGCCGGGGGAAGGGACCAGGAGAAACTTTAATTGAGTATATAGCGTTCAATCCGCGCACTCGAGGGAACTCGATTATCCCCTTCGGAATCGCGACGCACTTTAATCTGCCGGTCTCCTTGTCGATGGCCAATCTGCACGAAGGGCACGGGCCACCGGTTAGGAATTCGTCCTCGTTGAACTGGCTCAAACTATCGGCGCCCCTCATCTTCTCTGCAAAGAGCTCTCCGTGAAGTTTGGATGGATAATCGAGTCACCGATCGCTCGTCATAGTTTGCCCTGAGCAGAAAGCGCGTCCCGAAGAAGAGTCGAGATAGCGACTGGCGGAGAATTTACATGAGACGCGATCGCGCTCGCGAAGGGCCTGTCGAGTCCGTAAGGAAGGGGTCGAAGATGGAAGGCACAGATGGAAGAGCGGGAAGAGTGCGCGGCTCGGCGATCGGGGAGTCGGTCCGGTCCGCGCTCGCGAGGAAGAACGAGGGAGACTGAAGAAGGTAGTGCGCGCACAAGGCTCACCGGGCGAATGTTAATGCAGCAACATTGCGCGCGTACGGGGCAAATCGGTCCGGCAACGATACTCCTGCGAGAGAGTAATTTACATGTGCAACGTCGTCGGTGGCCGTAAACGGTGGCTAGCGGTGTCAGGCCGTGGACTAACACAGAACGCAGAGCCGAAGCCGCGTAGTAACACGCACACCCGCCGCAGCCTTTTTACACGCTCCTTTACGTCGAGTTACTCGTCAATCGACCCTAATAACTTGCAGTTATCATTCAATAACGCGTCGCGCGGTTGTACATTCTACACGTGACCCTTTCGTTAAGTTCTCCTCTCTCATCGCCGCACCGATTGCCGCTAAACTTAGAGGAAATTCAAAAGGCGCCCGTGCGCCCAATTGTCCCGGCCGGGTCGGCATCACGTCATCCCACCGCACATTATCCCATCGCGAATCATCCCGTCGCACATCATCTCAATCGCAGTTTATCTCAACATACTTCATCCCAGTACCATATTTATCCCAACTCCTTTCATCCCAATCACAGTTGAGCCCATTCTCAATTTCATCCCACTACGTTTCATCTCACCGGAGTTCTTTTTTAAAACAAAAAGACAATGCAAACAAAATTGGACCAACCATTCCTATGTTGGGTGCTCAACCAGTCCCCGATTTCACCCCCCACAATTTCGTACTTGGAAAAACCATTATAATATAATATACGACCTCCTGGATGTGCAAAATGGGAAATGGGATGAACTATTAGGATGAACTGCTGAACTGATGATGACGTTGAACTGAACTTGGGATAAAAGATACTGGGGTGAAGTGCAACGGGATGAACCGCGATGGGATAGTGTACGGTCTGATGACATGGGATGATGCCGTCCCGGCCAGTTCCACATTTTCACCCCACGTGCATCCTCAATTGCCATTGACCGTCGCATCCCCCAATCATGCTACTCCGGAATTCCCGGGGCGCATTTATCATTTCAACATTTGGCGCCATATCACAGATAGCACAGGTGAACATTTGGTTTTGATATTCAAACGACTGCCCTTCATTTTCTGACTTAGTATAACGTTACTAATCACTCACTCTTTCTCCTGAATCGCTTTCCAATGATATTATTTTGGTGGTTGGCCAGGAAATTCCGAAAGAACAGGTAATACTCATCTGGCCCGATTTCTTCAGCGGTCATCATCGCTGCAAATACCGCGGACGAGGATCGTCATGCACAGCTTTAAAGCGGAACCATGGTATTCAAGTACGTGATTAACTAATTAAGGCAATTTATGATTTAGTTCCGCGATGCTATAGATTCTAACCAATTCTTAAATCGTAGACATTCATTATCTTTTAAAGCTCACTTCAGAATGTTTTTAATGGAGGACCGTCCGTGGATCATTAGCAAACAATAATCGGAGGATCATTTAACTTATTAAATCGCAGTACTTTTATAAGAATACATTCTTTTATTATCGCAGGGTATGTACAGGTAGGAAAATGATAAAATATATTACAACCTAGTTACAGTCATGTCAAAGGGAAAGCATCTTGTGTCACACCACTGACGGATCGACCGGTTTCTTCATTACATAGTGGGACGGACCCGGAGAAGAAATTTCCCCACCACCCAAACACTCGTCGTCCTTATAAAAGCATGCGAACTGGAATTGAAGTGGACATTTTCCATATTATTTCTTGCAGATTGAACGCCGCCGCATTTTTTATAGCTGATTTTACTCACCTGTCCCCGGGTTACGGCTCGCGTTGGTTGGTGCAAAGAGACTAATAAACTATTCTTACTAGTCTGGAATATTGTACAGGGAATCAATGGTTGGGTGTGCTGGAACCGAAACAGGCAGTCGAAAACATATCCGGTCCGACTCTGATCTTTCACTTCCGGCGAAAACCAGTGAGGATTCCCGACAACTAGGAAATCCGTGAATAAAGCAGAATGCCGACCAAATACCTGCTTTTTCAGAAAATGTATTTTAACAGACGAACTTTGCACAATACTGTTGGATGTGCTAAATTTACTTACGACAAATATATCGTTCGTTGTGAGGTCCTTGTGCAGGACGTAACATTTTTCAGGACATCCACCAATCTTACATCCTTGTCCTATTGTGTATTGATGAATTCCTTTGTGTTCACCTATCACTCGGCCAGTTTCGAAATTTATAAGACGCCCAGGTTTCTCGATAATGTACTGAAATACATTTAATGAACAATCATTTGTAAATTTCTAGGCGAAATCATTCGGGAGAATTAATTTGAATCTAACTATAATACCTCACTGATAAAGTTCGGGAACTCGCGTTTGCCTATGAAGCAGATTCCCATACTCTCCTTCTTTTTTACGATTTTTTCGAGGCCTGCTTCCAGTGCAATTCGCTTCACATCACTTTTCTTATAATCTCCCAGGGGAAACATACAGTATCTTAGAGCGTCAGGAGGAATTTGACTGAGGAAAAATGTTTGGTCTTTCACATGATCTAATCCTCTGAGTAACTTTGGTCCTAATGGAATAAATCATATTAGATATATTGCTTTTCATTATTATTCATTAGGTAAGCATAAGATACTTACTGGAATCATTGTTAAAGTGCTGCAGAAATGGGCCGAAACTGCTCCTTGCGTAATGACCAGTCGCAATAGCATCTGCATTGTACCTTTCACGAGCAACATCAAGAAACTTAGCAAACTTAATGTTTCTGTTGCATAGTATATCAGGGTTTGGTGTGCACCCACTCTGGTATTTCTCTAGGGTGTAGCTGAGACAATAGAAAGAACGTATGATTTATATGTGTCTGCATTTATACATAGATTCATGTCAGTACCTGAAGACATCATTCCAATATTCCTTTACAAAATTGATTTGTACTAGAGGAATATTCAGTTTATGGCAAACCCACTGTGCATCCTCATAATCTTTTTCGCTGCTGCAATGGCCAGTTTCATCCGTGACATCCCAGTTTTTCATGAAGGCACCCAATACATTGTATCCTTTGGTAAATACAGTTTTTTGTGAACATTGGAACTGTAAATGTAGGGTATAGAATAAACAGGTTGTAATTAGTATAAACTTATCATATTCCTGCGATGTTACCTTTGTTCTTCAGAAGCAGCGCAGCTACAGCACTGTCCACACCACCGGATATACCCAACACTACTCTATTAAATATTCTTATTTTATCAATATGTGCTATATTCTGCATTTTGAGCTGTATAAGGCTATTCAGGCTTGTTTCAAATCAAGACACGTTTTGCTTTTCTCTGAAATGGGACAATAATTAGATGTTTGTCAGATTGAAATTCATTATTCATTAATTACAGTGGTAATAATTAAACAAAGCTCGATTTTAAGGAATTATATTGTAAAATATAGAAGATGATTCGTAACATGAATTATACGCCTCGGCGCATTGAACTTTGAGATTGTTTACTCCTCTGATAAATAAACAGGATTTTCCACGTGGAATAACATAAACTAAAGAGCCAGAGGTAGATGCGTGAGATCTGGTGTTAACTCAAGTGGTCGGAAAGAAAAAGGGATTGTTTCAGGTTTCGTTTTAATAAAAGGCTGATACTCGGTGAGTAGATAAAAATATTACAGGTGCAGCGAAGAGTGATGGAGGAAAGCGTGTTTGTGGAAGACGCCCGATGAAAAGTCATGCATGCTATAGGTGGAAGGAAATGTGCATGAATTTGTCGGTAGGGCATACGAGTATTACGTACAGGCATATTGGTTGCGTAGCGGTTGGTGCCGACGAAAATGATTTTTTCTCAAAGATTTGACCAGATTCGACCAATTTCGAGGCGTGAAAGGTTAACGGGAGACGAAATCGATCACGTGGTGTGTACTCTAGCTGCGATGTATATAGGACTCGAGTGGGACTGGCTAAGCTATAACCCGTGATCGCGGCCGTGATCGTCGCGGAGGGATCTCTTTGTATCTGCGTTCCAGCTAGGCGGGCAAAGTAGGCGACGCGATGAGAAACTACCGCTACGGAAGTTTGGCCTGCGAATTTGGTGCGCCAATGGAGAATGGCAGCGGGAAAGTAAAAACGTAGTCGGGCATCTGCCATGACTATCACGTTTCGAGGATCGCGCGTAGGTCGATGTCCGAAAAGCGTCGGCCAATCGACGTGCGGCTCCCTCGACGGGGGCCAGTGAAGCACACTGACAGATATGCAACGGCTAGCCGTACGAGGTTGCACATTTCGAATGGCATTTTCCAGTGAGCACGAGTTTTCACGGCGGCCTGCTCGCGGCGATAGGATAGGGCGAAATTCCCGAGGTGTTTCACGGGTTTTGGGGAGGACGGGTGCTCTCAGTGGAAGTGCAGGCCATTTTGCGCAGTTTCCATGACCCAGATTACGATGGGGAGTTCGCTCGCCTTTCGGAACAGCTGTTGGCCGCGCGAAGATGTCGGCCGCGGGGAAACGCTTGGATATTTCGTGGGGTGCGCGCGCCTCTTGGCGGCTTCGCCGCCACAATTCCCAGGGCCGTACCCACTGTCAATATAGATTAGGCGCCACGCGCGACACTCGGATTTTCTCCGCGAGCCGATGCTACCTTTTTCTCCCCGGGGCAAGCATCCCGCGCTCCCTTGCCCGCCTAATTGACCCCGAGGCTCGCGTGCACGGAGAGTTTTCCTCTCGGGAAAATCGCGACGGCGGCGACGGCGACGGTGACGGCGACGGTGTGCCAAAGTAGAAGAGGAGCGAGGAGCTCTGCCTGAGGAAAAAGAGGGAGCGTGCTGAATGCTGGCGTGTGTCGCGCGCGCGGTACGCTCTGGTGAGATATCGCCTGCACGCTGCCATTCGGGTTTACCTCTTTTTGGTCGTTTTACGCCGTTCCAGTGAAATGTCTCGAGGTATTGTTGTGCTCGGCCCGAATTCTCGTGGGCCTCGTTGCCGCGAGGCGAAGCGCGACCATCCATGGCAGAAATAAAATCCCATATGCTCGTCGCGGCGGTGAGAGGGTTTTCGTGCGGGAAAAACTGGTAGTGGTGGTGCGCGCTTTGGTGGTTATCAGTCGGCTAGCCTGCCGAGTGAGGAAAGTGGAAATAAATGGACTTGGACGTGAAGTTTATTTCGCGAGATGCCGCCTGGCCAGTGCTCCCCGTGGCTCGGCATCCACCTTCGCTCGTGGCCTCCCTCGTCGATGCATTTCTCTAGGCGAAAGCATTCCCTATAGTGAATGCTAATTTCGTGCAACGTGCACGAGCATTATCACGCGTTCCCCCCGTCGGATTTACGTGTGCGGTTGGACAGTGCACGGGCTCGAGATAAAGCAGAAGAAGCGAGAGACGAACGGCAGAGAGGAGAGCATAGAGCAGCTCGCGTTCCCCTAATCCCGCGCGACTCGGCCGCGATTGGCTGCTCGACTAGAAAGCGTGCTCGAATTCGGACTCTAGAAAAACAGGAGAGCCCAAAGAATTCGCGAGTGTAACGATTGTCACGTAACGCGCTTGTGGACGATTTTTCGCGGCCCGCTTCGATTTCGAGTGAGCCCCCAGCCAGGGGATATCTTGACGATCGTAAATCCTAGTCGAGTGAGAAAAAATTGTGGTGCTCTTTTGAGAAGTAGTTTTCGTTGCTCCGCGGGTAGATGCTTGTGCGGGATTTCGTGGAATAATCGATGTAGGTTTAATGAAAGCAGCAGAAGAAGAGCAGGGAAGAGAAGAGTAGTTTGGCGGGGTCCGTGGCACGTAGACTTAGCAGGAGACAACCAGCCAGCCAGCGAGCCAACGAGCCAACCAGCCAGCGAACCAGCGAACCAGCCAGCCAGCGAGCCAGCCAGGCAGCCCGAGGCACCCGAGTGGTTGGTAACAGAGACGCTTGGTAGATGAATACGGTCCTGCAAGATCCCCTCCACCTTCCTCATCCCGCTATACGACCAGTCAGTTCCTTGTTTGCCATACAAAATCCAATAGTTTGCCTTGTACCTCGAGAGTGCGAGTATGCAGTTTGCATTGGGCCGTATCGCGAAAGTGCGGTAATTCAGCGTAGTGTACGCAAAGATGTGCATTCTACGGAGCTTCTTCAGCCACACGACAAGATTCCGATGGTACTGAGAGGGAGAGCAGCCGAGAAAGCACAGTGAATTCCTGCCCGCGGCCAGAGGCGACCGCCGGCCCGTTAAGGCTCCGTCGATTTTTTGGTCGTGAGAAAAACAACGGGGCGAAGCTTTTGTCGCGGAAAGTGAATCGCGCTCGAACAGGAAAGGGACCGATACGGCCGGAAGAGAATTAGCGCGAGTGCTCGTACGGTGGCCGAGGTGGCTCCTTGGCGGTGGGCCCACCGCAGGACACGATTATTTTTCACTGGAGCACTCGGCAAAATGTGTTATGTATTTACGTGGAATATTGCGTAACCCCGAGGGCCGGGAAGTGTTTGGAAACGTGCGCCACTGACAAACTTTGCTACGACGACTTCACGGGACGGCCTCCTAGCGTCCGTGCAGCTGCCTGTGCTGTGTGTGCCGGCTCTATTTCATATGTCGCCCTGCGAAATCGCCCTCGCCAGGCCGATATCGCGATAAATATTCCAAGAAACCCCAGCGACTTCGAGAGAGGAGAGACCTGCCTCGCTGCCAGGCAGGGCCCTGCCTCCTCCTCGTCCTCGTCCTCGTCCTCGGCCTCCTCCTCGAGTCGAGTCGAGAGAGCCGAGTCCTCGTGGAAACGACCGCTCTGCGTTTTGCCGCACTCGCACATCGTTTCACCCAGCCACCGACCACTTGCTTCTTCCTCGGCGGCGATCACCTCCCACAACGCCGTCAAGCTTCTTTTCAGATGGAAATTGGTACGTACCGCACAACACCGACCATTCCTCCTCTGACCCCCCACCCCCCGCCCCCTCGATGATTTTCCTCCCTAGCTTCGTTCGGCGGCACACTGACGTTTCTATATCCATGCAAGGTCATGATAAACTGCTATAAGAACCTAGAGACTACACTGCACTGCCTTGCCACGAGGTTATAATTATTTTTATAATACGCGCTATCTGAATTTCTGGCGCGCCCGCCCGCCCTCCCGCCCGACCGCCAAAGGGCGAACTTTGCATCTACTCTTGCTGGTCTGTTAAACTGCATCCAAGCTCAGGGGTACCTTCCTTTTGTTCTTCCTTTGATAACCCATACCAACAGCCTCTGCGATACCCCCAACCCTCACGTATGGAACAGAGCATAGGGATGGCAAATCATTCCTTAGTTTCTTTCTCAGACGTGTATATTATTCTGCTGGACACTTTTTCAATCTGCCTCTCCAACCAGCAACTACAGTATTCCGCTACGATAGATGAAACGCTGTACTTTTCCTAGGCTGTGACATCCAGCTGCATTGCACTCTGCGTTGAAACTGTAATATGACAGAAGATACTTATCTTTTGGCCAAAGCTATATCTTAAGTGGAATTGGATAGACCTTCTTAATAAATCTTGAGTGGGCATTGAATCTTTACTCATGCATAATGTAACTTGTGAGTATATGACTCAGACCAGCTATTAGTCGGCCGATCCGTATATTTAAAATCGCAATAGCCAAGGATGAATATAATTCTTCATATTATTTGTATATTGGTGGCTTGTGAATGTCTTTCTCACAATAAATAATATCTGTTGGAGTCTCATATTAGAATAGCATTCCGGCTGCAGGAATGAACGCTATTCCAAAAGCAAGATATTATCAAACTTTCTTCTATTATATCACATTTACAAAAAAGTATATTCCGTGATTTAAAATCAGACTTTATAGCCTCGGCTTGGTTAGAATGAAATTGATCATAATCAAAAAGAAGGCTTATCTGAACATTCCACCAAACATGCGAATAAGTAGGTCCACTCAAATACTTACTATTACTTTCTTTTCATCAAACTGATAATGCTCTGTGGTGCAGCTTACATGACTGTCGCATTCATATTTATTGTTCGCGGATTGAAGTGTTTGGGATATTTTTGTTGTTTATTGAAAAGATCAGACTTGTGTATTTGGTGCGGGAAATTGTAGATTTTGTATGGGAGAGGCTTTATTAATAGCTAGGATCAGTAAGAACTGCAAAAGGCGCGTAGTTTTCGAATTTCGATAAGCGAAGCCTGCACTTGGCGCGTCATTCGTATCGCCGTGCAGCACAGCGTAAAGAAGCGCATTGTTTACGAGAGCGCCGGGAGCGAGTAGCAAGCCTCCCAGCGAGGCTCCCTCTCTCGCTCGCTCTCTCACTCGCTCGCTCTCTCGTTCCTCCCTCCCTTCCACTGCGTCTGCCTATCTCCCACCCTGCGATTCTCCCGCTTGCATGCTCGAAAATGCGTGAACCCAGGTAGAGCAGCGCGAACTATGAATCGGCGAAGGAGGCATTTGAACGAACGGACATCTCTTTCTTCTCGATCCCCTAGCATTTCCAATGTGATCTGCGATGAAACGTGTTCGCGGGCTGGACGAGGTAGCATCACCAGCAGCAGCAACGTTAAAGCACTCGTCGGTGAGTGCAGGAAGTGGCTTAGGTGGCGGCGGAGGTGGTTTGGAGTACCATTCAAGCAGTGGGGTAGGCGTTGTTGTACCTGGCCAAGCAGTTCGATCAGTCACTTCGAAAGAAATGCCGGGAAGCATACAATTCGGAACTGCCCAAGCTCAACAGCAATATACTGGAGCAATTGTCGTGCCGACTGCGGCTCCGTCCCCAATCAAGGTGCGTTATCATCAGGAATACTAGCAACTAAGTAATTAATCTTAAGGAATCTACACTGCAACATACAAAGGAACTCTCCTTTTTCATTATCTCGCACTCCGGCTTAGCAAATGCGATCATCTTATCATCATTCATCACTCGATTGTTTATTACTTATAACTATTGCTTTTAACTTTGGGAGAAAATGAGGCAAAGCCTTAGACACCAACCCAGCTGATCAGGCATAAATACACGACGATATTTCATGACTTTACTCAATCTGGATTGTAGAAGATTTAGTTTCTTTTGGATGCTAAAGCTGGATTTGACTCTGTGTGATCAATTTATTGGATATTCTTTTGGAAAAAGCACAGTTGTATTATACTGTAGCAGAAATAAAACCTTAACTCCACATTCATTTTTTTGAACCACCACCGGTTAAGTGCATTAAATGCCAGTAGTTAAGTCCGTGAGATATTTTTGAGGCTTGATAGATGCACGATTCTCGACAACAAGAAGCTCCATGCAACGTGCAAAGCCGGAGGCTCGGATGTTTGCAAATGTAATATATTTTTCAGGGGAGTGGATCCGCAGGACTTAGTTCTACATGTAGTAGTAGCAGTGTAAATACTGGTGGAGGGTTGCATAGTGGGATAGGTGGTGGGAGTAACCATAATATGGGCTCCCAACAGCCTATACCAGGAACTCAAAGTCAAGTTCATACACAGCAGCAGCCAGCAATAAGGCATAAGGTTCATATTGTTTAACATTACTATCATCCGGCATTGATCACACCTAAAATGCAAGAAATCTCGTCTTGCCAAACTGCTAAAAAAAACAACGCTCATATGATAAAAGAGCGTACTTCTTGTACTTTTGGATAGAAATATGTGGTAGAAAGCCAATGGTTTTATTTACAGGTACACTCAGGCAATGTAGCACCTTTAGCGACAACCCCACCAGGTAGTAGCCTGGGGGGTGGAGCGGGATCTCACCAGTTTCAGAGATTAAAAGTAGAAGATGCGTTATCCTATCTCGATCAAGTCAAGTACAAATTCAGCGACCAACCCCAGGTATAGACATGTGAACGAATGCCCTCCAAATTGCTCACAATATGATGCTTATGATATCCCTCCAATTGTTTTAGGTCTACAATGATTTCTTAGACATCATGAAAGAATTCAAATCTCAAAGCATCGATACTCCAGGTGTAATAACTCGGGTCAGCCACTTATTTAAGGGGCATCCGGAACTTATTGTTGGATTCAATACTTTTTTACCACCGGGTTATAAAATCGAAGTGCAGGCCAACGAACAGGGTTACGCGTTTCAAGTATCAGTCAGTATGCCTAGCCCAACAGCTACGCACACTGCCACTTTGTCGCAACACCATTGTACGGTTAATGTGGGTTCTCCACCTGTGGCGAGTCCACCAACGCAACCTGCAAAAGCACCACCTGTCTTGCAAATCATGCAAGGGTGAGTCTTGAATTATATCTCAGACAGGTTTTCATCTGTATTCAAAAAGCAGACAGAAATATAACTTAACTTTGACAATGTCTTGTAGATCGGGGAATATACACCATTCTTTGGCAAATAATATATCTAATAATAGTCTGACGGTTCATGCGCCTTCGCCACCGCCAGTACAAGCGTACAATAATTCCCATGTTAGTGCTGCTCAGGCACAGGCTGTAAGCCAAGCATTGAGTCAGGCTCAAGATGGTGTACCGACCAGTGGTCAGACTCAACAGAGTCAGCCAGTGGAATTCAATCATGCTATTAACTATGTTAATAAAATTAAGGTGCGTTCTTCTACCTGTTATTGTTACCTCAAGTTGGCCATAACTGTTCAGTTTCCATTAGTTGAGTCTATTGCGAATTTTTAGAATCGGTTCCAAGGCCAACCAGACAAATACAAGCGATTCTTAGAGATACTGCATACTTATCAAAAGGAGCAACGTAACTTAAAAGAATCTGGACATATGGGTGGATCGAGTGGGTCCACTGGAACCAGTGGCGCGAAACATTTAACCGAGGCAGAAGTTTACAGTCAAGTCGCTAAGTTGTTCGAGAATCAAGATGATTTGCTGGCTGAGTTTGGTCAATTCCTACCTGATGCAACCAATCAGCAAAGTTCGTTGGTGAGTACAAATATTCTTTCAAACTATGTTGCGGATCGCCGAAGATCTCTCATATGACGAACTTCTTCAGCGTTCCGATGCCAAGAGTACATGACTTCAAATCCTGACTGGTATTAGTCTGCTATGTTTCAGAGTAACAAGACTCCGACTGTTAATGATCATTCGGCAATCGTTAGAAAGCCACTGGGGCTTAAAGCGTCGTACAATAATTCGAGCAATATTTCGAGGGATCTGCGGGATTCGAGCGCTGCACCAGCGGTAGAGCGCGAAAGCCGGGAGCATCGAGAGCGCGAAAGGGAGCGTGATAGACCAGGAGTGCGGGATATCAATAGTGGGCAAAAGTTCGGCCACAACGCTGGACAGCTAAAAAGAAGTCCCTCTTTCCCGCCTTCCGTAACAACCGGAAATTCCCATCATATACAGCATGGTCCACCACCACTGAAGAAACATAAGGTTGCGTCGGTGCGCGATGTTACCATAGCGGAAGCTGGAAAATATGGCAGCTTAAACGATTACGCTTTCTTTGACAAAGTACGTGTGAAGAGAACAAAAGTCATGAAATACTTGATTGTGCATGCATTGTAGTAGAATCGTATATTTGAGGTATTTGTAAAATTGCAGGTTCGCAAAGCACTTAGATCTCAGGAGGTTTATGAAAATTTCTTGAGATGCTTAGTTCTATTCAATCAAGAGATTGTATCGAAATCAGAATTAGTTCAGTTGGTAACACCATTCCTTGGTCGCTTCCCTGAACTCCTGCGTTGGTTCAAAGACTTCTTGGGTCACTTACCTGAATCGTCCACCACTACAACGACTAATACGGCTATTAACATGAATGTCGAAGCCCTTCCTAATAATGTCGTTCGAAGTCACCAAGAGCGGCCTCAAGGAGATCTCGCGATGGAAATTGACTATACAGCCTGTAAACGGCTAGGAGCTTCATATTGTGCACTACCAAAGTCGTATATTCAACCAAAGTGTACAGGAAGAACACAACTATGCAAAGAAGTCCTAAACGACACGTGGGTCTCATTTCCAACTTGGTCTGAAGACAGTACTTTCGTTACATCAAGGTAGATTTCTCCCCTGTTTGAACAAATTACCGACCACCTATCTTAGGAAACCTGAGTAATGATGCGAATATTATGTTACACTTTTCAGAAAAACGCAATACGAAGAGTTCATCTATCGTTGCGAGGATGAGCGATTCGAGCTGGATGGAGTGATTGAAACGAATGCATCTACGATAAGAGTTTTAGAAGGTGTTCATAAAAAGATGAGCAGGATGAGTCAAGAAGAGCTGCAGAAATTCAAGCTCGACGATTGCCTTGGTGGTTGCTCCCCCACAATTCACCAACGTGCTCTAAAAAGGATATACGGTGATAAAGCGGCCGATATCATAGACGGCCTTAAGAAGAACCCCGTAGTTGCCGTTCCAGTGGTACTGCGGCGACTAAAGAGCAAAGAGGAGGAATGGAGAGAAGCCCAGAAGGGGTTCAATAAAATATGGAGAGAACAAAACGAGAAGTACTATTTGAAGTCCTTGGATCACCAGGGCATAAACTTCAAACAGAACGACGTTAAGGCGCTGAGGTCCAAAAGCTTATTCAATGAGATTGAAACTCTTTACGATGAGGTTTGTCCCATAGCAGTCAGAACGCATAAGATACATGTTCGTTTACAGTATTATACATCTGATGGCTTGTTATTACAGAGGCATGAACAGGTTGACGATGGCAGCGGCGACGGGCAAGGAAACAGCGGTCCGCACCTTGTCCTCCCCTACAAAGATAAATCTGTCTTGGACGATGCAGCTAATCTCCTTATTCATCATGTGAAACGACAAACCGCGATTCACAAGGAAGATAAGCAACGAATAAAGCTTTTATTAAAGCATTTCATTCCCGACCTCTTTTTTCACCCTCGGCAAGAGCTCAGTGACGACGAGAGGGACGAAGATGGTAAGTGAAATGGCCAATCGTTTGCAAGCATATCTGAGTAGGATAAGGAGCTACCTACTTTAATTGATATTTTTTATCACAGACGAGAAAGATGATATGGGGGTGGCAACGTGTAGTACCTCGGGAAATGCGTCAAACTCGCCAATTGGTGGTCTTCACGCGAATAGGAACAAGACCCCGGCATCACCTTCTCTGTCTTCCACAACGATTAAGACCGAAAGCGATATTAAACTCCCCGTCCACGCTCTATCCAATGATCCTGACGAAGCATACTCACTCTTTATGGGCAGTAATAATTGGTATCTCTTCTTGAGGTTACACCATATACTGTGCGAAAGATTAACAAAAATGTATGAGCGTGCAGTAGCACTTGCGGATGAAGAGTCCCGATATAAACAGCAACGTAAAGAGAGTACTGCCGTCGCACTTAGGTTAAAACCCAAGGGTATGTATCGGTACAACTTATGAATTTGAGAAAAATGAAGACTCTTAATTATTCTTTTATTCTGACACAGGTGAAATTGAGGTGGATGAGTACTATCCCGCGTTTCTGGATATGGTGAAGAATGTTTTGGACGGCAATATGGAAAGCACCGCATACGAGGATACCTTGCGCGAAATGTTTGGTATACACGCGTATATCGCTTTCACACTGGATAAAGTCGTAACTTACGCTGTACGACAAGTACGTAAATTTTCGTCACCCATCCCCCATAAAATCGATCACCGCCATTTTATGATCAATGCGCACATAAACTCGAATCCTTTCTCCAGTTACAGCACTTGGTTTCTGATCCCATATGTCAACAGTGTATGGAATTGTTCCAACGGGAACAGCGTCAGCCGAAGGAGAGCAGTGGCGCAGGTGGATTATGTGCCACTGCGTACATGAGACTTGGTGCTGAATTATCGTATCAACGAAAAGCTGAGAAAGCGATGGCGGACGAGAATTGTTTCAAAATATATATTGTAAGTATTGATGATTGTTAGTAATTCTGTGCATTTTATATAATACAAACATGCAAATTTCTCATGGTTCCCTTACCCTGGCTGATACATGTTCCCTCAAAAGCAATCACTGTTTTTTTACAGTATAAGAAGGACTGCAAAATGACAATGGAATTGTTGGATACAGAGGGTGATGAGGCGGTGGATAGCAGTTGTAGAGAAAGGGAAAGGGAAGGTGTAACAGTGTCAGAAAAGTGGTCTACGTACGTTGAGAGGTTTTCGGCACCAGCTGGTCAAACTAGCCCGAAAGACACCCCTACCTTAACAGACAATGAGCCATCAGCCAATCATCCTGTGAGTAGCGACCAGGCAGCAAGGGGGGGGAGGGGCAGAAAGCGCAAGAACACTGACATTAGCAAGAAGGTATAGGATCCACATCCCTTTTCATAATCATTGCCAACGTTGAAGTTGACATTCACTCGTAATTTGATGTCTGTGATTGGAGTTGTACCGTTGCCATTCAGTGTACAACTAATGTCCCGGAAGATGAAAGTCTTATGCAGTTTTCTTCAATAGCTCAACGCGATCGGACGGTATTCGTGTTTAATTCGTCGGAGATAATACTCGGGCCGCTTTCTTATAAGTGGCCGTGAGGCGGTGCTCCTTCCTTACGTTCAGAATAAAACGTATTTTGAGAATGCGCGCGCTTCAGTGTGGTCTTGGACCGTTTGCCGACCTACGAAGAAACTACGTAACACTCCATACGATCAATTAGATTATTGTCGACACTTTATGCGCACGGGATCAAGACATCGTTCCATACACGTTTCTATAGTAGCATGGATTGCATACACTGAATGGACTTACTATTCTTTCAAACGCGTCCATGCAAAGGTTACATATATTTATTTTCCTAAGGTCTAAAGATTAAGATAAAATACTATTTCCGTCACATCGCGTCCACATGTGGTATTGTGTACAGTTATGAAGAATTCGGTTTGGAATCGCGTGGAATGTTTGAATCAACCATAATCACACGAATCTCCATTGTTTTATGAAATATTCACCACGTGCAGAGACCGCGCTACAAAGTAGCGCGTGCTTGAACGTTTTGTGGGAAGCTGCAAATGAATTTGCATATTATTGATTTTATTGTGACCATTATTTTATTTACAGCTGAATACTTGATTAGAACGCGCACTGTTCGCGTCTACACTAAGTAGTCTTCTAATGTTTCGATTGTTTCTTGGTTTTACAATTCTTTGATGCATCTGTTTTATATATTGTTATTCGTTGAGGGATTAATAGGAAACCATAATATATTTTGTCCATTGTGTAGTATTGTCTTTTTGTTACGCATCAAAAGTCGTAGGAGGTTTCGGCGGTCTCGAAATTTAGCATGAAGTTTGGTACCTAATTTCATCGTCACTTCTCATCGTTTTATTCTATTTATTGATGTCATGGTTGCAAAATCATCTCTCTGGTTTAGTTGGAAAAGGAGGCAGTTCGGCTGCTTAAAAAGCTCTGAAAGTTGACTACTCGCTGTGCGAAAGAAAGCACGCCTGCCAAACGCTTAATTGGGCCAACGAAATGAACAAGGAACATTTTATTTACAAATTAACGTACTATAAATCACCGTACTGTCATTGCATGAGTTTCATTTCTTTCATTCCCATGGGGTCATGGTATCAGCAGAGAATGTGCATTGGGAGGGGGAAGAGGGAAATCGCGAAAAATAATAATAGTTGAATATGTACAAAAGAAAGAAGGGGGACACGTAATATACAATGAAGTTATCAGAGCAGTGCCATAATGAGTGTAAAATGTTAACTTAAACGTAACGTTTGATATCGGTCAATTCTTAACCATTTATTTCACTTTCTCTACTTACTGTATTACACTAGATAAGGTGATAACTCTAGACTTTATGAATTACTAGACCTTACACAATGTAAATATTTCGTATAAATTTGTACATATGTTTTGATACGCAGCTTAAATCGCCTAGTTCATTAGTGCACCACTAATCTGTAAAATTCACATTCATTATCATATTCGGAGATTTAGTGAAGCCTTTGGAGAGGAAAATCTGGGTATTGGCTCGTGAACACATTAGTTCCACGCCACGTTACACCCGGTGCAATAGCTATATCGTGGATCCTTTGTAAGACAGTCACTGTCCTCCAGCTTCGAAATTCTCATTGCATACCTACCTTAGCACCGGAGTGGCCGAAATTCGGGAAGGATTGCGTGGAAACGATGCGGGCCGGGCATGCTGTTAAATGCATTCCGCTAATTTTTAAACTCCCTGCGGAATAAGTGTCAAGTCACGATGTGGTGAATGCCGAATATGATACGAAGCATGGGGCCCCTTTCGATCTCACGCAAATCACGTTAGGACAGACTTGTGAGACTTTGCCATTGTATACTTCGTAGAGTAGTAGGGCATCCTTTACTCTTGGAAACGCTTGAACTGTCGATCGCTTCTTAGTGAGGAGAGTAGGTAACAGGTGCTTTGATGACGGCGAATGGCACACGTTCACTAATTATTAGGATCAACTAGGGTGCGAGAAGAAAACCTGCGCCGCATCAGATAGATCGAGAGTCTCGAAGGGTTTTGAGGGTGTAGCTTGAAAGGGAGATAAATGTGGGCAAATTTAGTTGAAAAATTCCAGCGTATCACGGCGTGGAGCAACTGTGTTCCTGGGTCATAACTGTTGCGCCTTTACGAAATACCTGTGTACGAGATTCGCTGCCGTGTATATACTAATAATATAAGTAGTGGTGCAAAGATTATGTGGTGTAGCATGTAAATAGAAAGTCACTTGTATCTTCCGGTTAACGTTATGGTTGTTCTCGGAGAGACGTAATAGTACGAAATGCCGGCGATCCTTGACGTGGTATTTCAACGTTTACCAAAGGTTTCACATTCCCAGCTCTCTCGTCTTACTGGTGGTTTGTCTCGCTTAAGTTTCCTTTACGTTTCGAGTTTCGGTCGTCTAGCTGAACTGCTTTCCCCACAAATACCGATCTTTCGGATGTGCTAATGACGATAAGTGTGTTAGTGAAATGTTGGTTCTCGAAGAAGACAGTCCTAGCATTGCTGAGCAATGTTATTGAATGGATTTGAATCATTGTTAGTAGAGGGTTTCAATGAGTTTGTCCGCTGTAAAGCATCAGTTCCACATCCATTTTTTGTTTAAATGTTCTTCTCTGGAACGTCGCAATAGGAGGAGTTCTTGAAGAAAAGATCCAGTAATGTCTTTACTAACTTTACTGCACGCTGTTACTCCGAAAGATACATCTTGTACATTTTATGGGTAACCGGTACTATCTTAGTTTTTCCGTCATGACATATACTACTATACTAGAGACATTTTTGGCAAGAGTGAATATCTGGGGGTGGAATGCTCGCGATACTGTCTCCTCGTAGCAATCTCCTCATACTTTGTACAAAATGTAAAGATGGCATTTCTTGACAACGCTCCACATCACAGAGGTTCTAAGCGCTCTACATATAATTTACACGTATCATGTACGTGTACTTATGTTTTCGTTTTCTTAACAATCTAAAACGTTCTTACTAGATTACCGTGGCACAAATTTTACTAATTTAATGTGTAACTATTGCCACCGACAGCCTCATTTGATCGCTCCTGTGACGTTTGTAATATAGTTTCATGGAGACTATCAGGTCGTACGTACAGACAGATCTTATGTGATTGTTATTAAGCTCATATCTCCGTTTTCACTTTACGCAGTGAATTTTAAACTCTATATATATATAAGACATATATATATATATTTTGTAACTGTAATCTGTATATGAAATGAATATGCATATAATAGATAACAATAATATTGTATAGAAGAGAGATATTGAAATACATGAACAATGCTTTTAAACATTATTGTCTAACATCATTTTGTACCACTAAATTTATTAATTACGTTGATTATCCAGAATGTTCATTTTTTTTGTGTAACAGTTTTTGCCTCTACAGAAAGAAATTACGAAGCTGTATGTAAATGTGCAACAATCATAGAGCGCTAATTCAGAACTTAAACTTTTTGTTTGTCCTCATCTAAGTTTCGGTTAGACACTTTCTTATTTAGCTTCGATTTATTCTGCTTATAATTTCAATGTCACTTATGCTACATCCAGAAGTGATAAATATTAAGAGTAATATATCTCTTTTCTAACATATCTGTATTCCGAAATACTAAAGCTCCTCTGGCCTTTCATTCGCCAAACCGCTGCTTAACCATGAGTGTTATGTTAATAATCCACCATTTATTTCGTTATGCTTTCTCGCTGGACTTTCCACTGATCTTACAGAAAATCAGAGATTACAAATTGCTCCTGATACGTTGGTGACGTTTTGTTTTTCGTATTCTCTTGTTTCTGCTGTCTTCGCCTCAGGGAAGCAACGATTTCTCGGGGTTCCTCAGAGATTGGTTACTATTGTTCTGAAAGTACTACTCTCCAAATGCTGGTTTTAGTGGGAGACGCTTCTTCTTCATTAATTTGTTTTCTTTGGCATTCAAATAGGATGTTCACGCAGGGTCCTCTAACATATGCTATCTTCCTTACGTTTCCAGCGATGCCTATATCGGTTCCGTCTAATCCTCAAGTATAATAAGTGGGTCATAACAAGTAATAATTAAAAATTATTATGTAGCAAAACGCTTCTTACTTCGCCGTAAAAATTTGTTTAAATTAGATCAGTGAGCATATTGTCAATCATTAATGTCGTTTCATTCGAACTAACAGAGCCTCTAGGTCCTCTTGCTGAGCGATGTACTATATTTCTAATTAAACAATACTTTGAGTTTTCTTAAGCTATGGTACAATTGACTCTCTAATAGGTCGACTAACAAGCTTGAAGAATTTTTCTAATTGCGCTGCCCATTTGCTAAAGACAAGTTAGAAACAATAACGCACGATGATTGTTGTAGATCGACGGAAACGGTTGGAGTTCTTTAGGCAGGATCTTGGCAGGACGCAAACCTGTATTTCTTTACCGTAATGTTAGACAGTGGCAAAAGAGAGCTGCGCGACTCATGCGAGCATCTGTGCCTAACGCTAATCACCCAGAAAAGAGCTCTGAGTAAGTGGATGACAGCAACTTTGGACAATCACACATGGTACCAACTTTGAATCTCTTTTTCTAACTGATATGAATTCTTTTGCTAGATCGGGTGAAAAGGAAAGAAATCAAGAGTCTGTAGATGCACTTCTAAAACGACCACCAGGCCTAAGGATCGCCGAGTCCGGTGATTCTACGGATATTATAGCCACTGACGAAACGCAGTGTCGATTCAATCCCAACAGTTACCACATGCTCTATGTTGCCTGCAAGGAAGCATTCCTATACAAACAGAACTCATTCAGTCGTGCTAGAGAGGTGTGTATCTCCTGTGCATTTGGATCCCTTGGTATATTCTCTGCTCACGAGCGTTTCTAACTCTGTCGACAAATTCTCTGTTTCTCTCAACAGTGCCATCCGGCTGTGACCAAGCACCTCAACCAAAAGTTCCATCAGTGGCTTGCGTCATGGGCGGCGAAGAACGTCGCGGATGTTCAACATCGACTATGCCAGGACTGGTTAATGGGACGTTATGAAAACTTAATTCCCCACAGGACTCGAGTGATTACTGATAACGATGTGACGAGATCGCCCTATCGGCAGTACAATCGTTATCGTGTCGAACGCTTGCAACCTGATCTTCTTACGGAACCATGTGTATAATTTAATCATACATTTCTTGATTACCCTTATGATAATGTACACAATCAACATGAAGGGGCTATATCGGTGATTAACGTGTTACGGCGACGAAATGTATGGGTGCGAGGAAGGCTTGAGCGAGCGCAGGAAGAACGTCGGTTCGATTCGGCGGGCCTTCGCAGACTATCGTACGCGTATCAGCAATCGTGCCGAGTAGCTCATGAATTGTGTGTACTATACTTTATTAAATTGAAGTTTGACGAAAATTCTCTAACTGTACAGGTATCAATAATGATGTATAGTGCAAATGGAAATGTGGCGCTGATCCTTATGCGACGTTAAAGATAACAAATGAAGTTACTATTTATGTAAAAATTTATACAAACTTTCCTAATCGACGACACGTAATGTTGACGTGTCATACGCGTGTTAAATAATTAGATACGGTCAAAGTGCGCGCGATATTTCCAGTTGTATGACTACCGCTTGTGATCAGGTAACATAAGATATTCAGCCGTAAATCTTTTATTTCAAACTTGTTCTTTTGTGATCGAGACAGTTTTTTCAAATAGGGATTTATATAAGAGAGTACAGTTAAAATAAAATTTTTGATACTTTACGTAATGTTTAACTACATAGGGAGAATGTTCTAATTGTAACGATCGTCGTTTGTAAGTACAGTACAGAGTGTCGGCCGTGCAATTGCATTTTATTTTTATAGACTTGTATAGACCACAGTAAAGTCGTAGGTATCAGTGTTGAAAGTGTTTGAAAGCGATACCGGGATCTAAAGTTGGAATTGAGTTCTCACAGCCGTGCGTGGTAACTGCCTGTATTGGTTTTGCGCCCGAAATCCGACAGTAGATACAATTTGGATGAGTAATCGATGATGCTCTTGAGACATTAACTTATGCCGTTTAATTACCATGGATTCTCTCTACTTGCCACGACTTTATTGAGTTATTGCGACGTTACTTTCTTGCTGCCTCACTCTAGGAAACTTCAACCAAAGTTACCCATCCAGAATTCGTAAATACTTATATCTCTTATTTAATCTCGGAAGAATACGATTCGAATAAAAACAGCTTTCAATTCGCCCGCGTGTATTTCACGTACATATGATACTATGTATGAGTATGTACTCAGTGCATACATATACGAGAAAAGCAACCACCAGGCCTTATTTTTTACCTGATCTTTAGGCTACTCCCTAGACACTACAAAACGTTAGTTATATCGGTGTTCCTGTACAGTGCAAAGGTTTTTTACGAGATCGGATATTATCCGGTGATGTTCACTTCTCATGCACAATGGTTGCGCTCGGTCTCATGGTTGAACACCAGAACAATTCTGTCAATTATCATCTGCATGTACTCTACTCTCTCTCTCTCTTCTTCATTCTTACGCATTTTTACACTCTCGAATCTAGTGACCCGAGCTACCGAGGAATCAATTGAGACAGGGAGTGCAACTGAGTTGTGCATGATTTCAAGCAATATCACGTCTTTGCACATCCGAACTCACTGATGTCACGCCCCAAAGAAAGACAAATGTGTTATGACCATCGGATACTTGACTTTCTTGACTCATAAAGCATTCAGGCGAAAAAGATCTTTCAATTGTTTTGACGATTAATAATGCAAGCACAAATTGTCCGGATTACATTTTACCCGTTAATGAACTTCGGTTCTCCGAATCGGATTGGAACAAAAAGTCACACTGCAGTTCTATGTACACTTGTTGCATATCTTTGCAAGAAACAAGAACCAAGTACAGAAAGTTGCAGTTTTCCGATGCCTGACGATTTGTGACGATTGATAATAGTGTATTTTACGGAGAAATCACTAATTTTAAAAGTATATGTCCATGTATCAAAAGTGAATGTACAGGCAATTTTACAACTCGAGATAATAATTTAATGTTGATATATTTTGCACAAATCATTATTATTAATAATAATATTAATAAACTATTAATAATACCGTTGTTCTCTTTATATTACTCCAGTCTTGCATATATTCCTCGGACTAATGTCACGCAAGGGGGCGGCTACAGTAGAAAGAATGGGGTTTCAAGTCGAGAGTGTATATTTTTCTGCAACATCCTTTATTTTATTAAAAGTGATAACATTGGTAATGACTTCATAACTACTGATAACTTACCATTTCTGTATATTAAATATTAAGTGAAATACTGCATACGAATACATTGGCCGTAGTTAAACTACTTTTTACAAGTTCCTTTGTAGCAACGAATTAATAATAAGCATAGTATTTTACGTTAACAATGCCTGCTGTGACCCGATTCATATCTGATCATATGCAATCTGTTCTTTTTAGAAGGTACAAAGTTACAATGATTTAATGAAGAAAGTAACGACGATGAGAGACCACTCGAGATTCGAATTTCTGATAGAGCGAATTGGACATAAAACGAACCCACTTTCCCTATGGTCACCATCTCCAATCTCGTTCCCTCTACTTCATTAAGTAATAAGTGCAATTTCGATAGAAATCGACCTTCTTTTACTGCAGGTTATAAATAATATAGATGACAATATAAAACGATTGGCTCGAAACAAAATTTCCACCGTTAAGTACAAAATAAACACGGTTCGCGTCTTATAGAAATACTGTAATTATTCTTGGTACGATTACGATCCTTTGAGAGCTTTCAAAGTAGCGTAATTAGCCTTAACATAATGAATCGCCGCCCATCGACACTTTCACAACGTGGCAAGAATCCGATGTTACTTTCGCGGGAATACTCAAGTCGTCGAAAGGGATTACCTTTCACTCGTATTCCGTCGGCTGGACGAGCGGCGTTCTCTTAACACTAAGTTAACACCTAATCTGCGATTCTACGCTTAATTAAACACTTAACTCATCGCGCAACCCAAATAATGCGTGAAGTGAAAATGGATCTAGGAATCACTGATCTCAGTCACCACTAGACCTTCGAGCTACTTGTTTCGGACTCTCGAGTGCTTGAAATTTAACAAATTTACGAAATAGGCTTGCAACTGTTAGATTATCTGTCATGTACGTGGCAGGTGTCCGGCTTTACGGAATCAGAGGCGTTCAAAGTTTCCTTGGCGTTGGCGCTCCCCGTGCGTTGCCTAGCAACCAGCCCACTCCTCAACCATTCATTCTAAGATGAAGACTCCCTTCGTCACCATTAGTTCAGCAACACTCACCTAACATTCGCCAACAAAGTTCCGATTTTGCGAGAGTACGCGTCTTTAAAATCCATACGTTCTTAATACCGAAATTCACCAACGCTTCCCCGCTTTCTAACTGGCCTTTACTGCGCGAGCTCGGCGTTGCAGTCGCCATATTCGAATTGATTCGAATCATCAAAAGTTGTCGTAATGGACGCAACGCGCGTCCCATTATTCCCGAGGCGCGTCGGTAATGAAGCTAACCGAGAATTACCGACACTCAATCGCCCGGTACAGTAACGCCCCTGTAGATGTCACTGTACCCCGTCACGAGGCGCGCGACGCACGAGCTAGCACTGGATATCATCGGTTAATTGTTGGACAAAGCTAGGATAGAATGGGACACTAAGCGTAATCGACTATCCATGGACTATTTATCGCATCTATCAGCGTTATGAGCTTTCTTTTTTCCGTAAACCACGAACTGCGCCAGGTTCTCGATGCTTGACCCGCTCTTGTCTCTGCTCTTGGACCGAAAGGGTTCGTCTAGTGCATTCTAACAACTTGTATGTATATTGGCTGGCTGTGATCTAACCGTTCTGTTTTCTCAGTGGTTTTAGGGCTACCCTCAGCGAAGCATTGGCCGAATGCGTGATACCTGATGCGTGTCGGTGTATGTGTGTGGGTCTGTGTAAGAGGTAAGGCCAGGCGAGCTGCCGCAGGACCTCTATAGTAGCTGTAGCCGATGGAAACCGAGGAAGACGAGGGGGATGCAACTACAACCCGCCACTGATTCGCTAATTGCAGTCACGGAGAACGGCGTCTCCCGTTGTTCCAGCGCCTTTCCGTGCAAGATTCGACCTTGTATTAGGTCTTGATGGCCTCGGTCTTTCTAGCTGTAGTCCGGTGTATCTATGTCGTCCGCCGTGAGGTTCTGACGACAGTGGTAAACGTACGCCGGCATCGAGACGTTGTCGCCGGTGTGCGTACATACGTACGTGTCGTCCGGGCATTTGCATCTGGAAAAGGTATATGTTTGTCCGTGCGTTACCATCGCGAATTTCCTATTTCAGTGTATGCAATGAGTTTTCATCGAAAGCTATTCCTTCTATTTGATGGTGATTCACTCGTTACAACTCATTTGCTCGTCAGATTCAAAATGATAACTTGAAGATCAGCTTACGTATTGGGCATGAAGACGATGCGCCTGCGCGTCGTGGTGTTATAACTGAACCACCCGCACGGTGTGTCGTAGTAACAATACCGCTTGGTCTGTTGTTCATTTGTATTCTCAGTGGCCCTTTGCGTACGCGGGCCCTCCATGTAGCCGTCATTCACTATCCTGTGGATATGCTCGCCGAATTCCTGCAAACGGGAAAGATTCATTTCATTCAACCGCAACTCTTCACCGGCCGTGCAAACGACCTTCTCTTCGCGGCAAAGAACTAACAACTTGGATCAATGCGTGCGATCAACAGTAAATAGGGTACTAGCGGGAACGACTTCTCGTATGATTTCACGTCATTCAGGGTTTCACTCAATTAGCTACTACGAAGAAAAATGAATATCGAGAGCCGCGAAAGTCTCGGAACTTTTCTTGGCGATAGCGATTATTAGTTGGCGTGCAACGCTCATTAATGAAAGCAACCGCACGATTATGGCTCGAGTCTAATTAGAGTAAACGGCGGCGTGTTCCTTCAATCAGAGAGGCTTCATTCATAAAACGAGCCAGCCTGACAGATAAATGTAGTCTCGCGTAAGAGTAACGCGAACCAATGTAATCGGTATCCTGCATGACGATGCAACTAAAAAATTTCGGCAAGTATTTCACATCGCGCGTGTACGCGACGCGCATAAATACAATTAGTATAGGTAGCAGATATCTTCAATGACTGAATGATGAAACTTACATCGGATCTGAGCGCGGCGGCATCGGCCTGAAGGTACAACGCGACGGTTACCACTAGCATCACTACCAGCAAGATCTTCATTGTTGGTCTCCTTTGTTTTCAGAATCAAGTAGAAGTGGAAGTCGTCCGGCAGCAGCAACCACTGCAGTCAGCCTCGAGGATGCACCAGCTGAAGAGAACTTGCTCTGGATCCTTTATCCCTGCTTCTACCTTTCCCCACCTGTTTCGTTGCCGATACGCGGGTGCGGTAAGCCTCGCGAAATTGGAGAAATATCGCGTGCGATTTCCTCTAAGGTCGACGGGATGAGAGGCAAGTAAGGCGCTGGGCTGGCTTCAGGCAGGACACCCTTGCGTCTTTGGGATATCTAGTGCTGGCGTGGATGCCGGGTTGCGCCGGGTAACTCGGGGAAGCTTCTCCTCGAGCGGCTGCTCGATTAAACCGACGTGTCGAAGAAACACGCGCGCTCTTGTGCAGAGTGTAGAATCGGGCAGGTAGGCGGATTTGGTGTTCTGGCCGGGTATTTCGCGGTGGTGTTCCGACTTTATACATAGACTACTGTGTGTCGGCTCGTATAGAGAGTGAGGACGCGGTGGAGTTGCCGGGGTTTATATAGTCTGGGCTAGCTGCTCGCAGTGCGCGGGTGGGGCGCGAGAGGAGAGCGCCTCTCCAAGAGAGAAAGAGTGAGATTCGAGAGGAGAAGACATAGCCGAGACTAAGGCGAGGAGCGAGGGAGAGGGCCAGGGGAGAGATCAGAAACTTGTAGAAATAAGAGCAAGAGTCATTTAGTAATAATGCGAGCTCAAGTATCCCCCGGCTATCTCCGCTTCTGTTTATCGGCGGCGATCGGCCCGATCGCGCCGTACACATCATCGTCCAACCGATCAGTCTGTAATCGGCGGTCGGCCAGAGCCACCACTAACCGCGGCACTCTCCTCTTAAACAAGTCATTTCCCAAAGTCATCTGGAGACGCACACTCTCAACGATAGTCGCGGCTCCCGTCTCAGCTCTCTCTCTCTCTCTCTCTCTCTCTCTCTCTCTCTCTCTCTCTTGGTAAAGTTTAGGCCGACTTATCGGCCAATCGGTGTTTGCCGAATGATCTCTCCCCAGCCTTGGCTCTGCCCGATATATACTATACATATTATTTTTCAGCAATTAGGAATCGTGCGCACCCGCCTGCGCCACGTTTTCTGCGCCTCGGCCCACCGCTGCCGGCGATAATCCGCCCGGAGTATTACGAAATATTTGTTGTGTCAGTGCGTACGGAGCCGCCGATCTATCGAGTTATATTCCGATCGTATTCCGTCGTCGTCAGTAATTCCAGGCCCGGCGCGAAAGCATCGTGCTCGATTTTGCGTATCGGGGATGCAATGAGGATCACAGGTTCGCTTAGTAATCAGCAAATGCGCGCTCGTCAGAATTGAGCGGCGTATTGCCGGCTTTATTAAAGGCGTAATTCATGTTCCCCTATGTTCAAGTAACGACCTGGGATATCCTCGGGCGCTCGTCGGGCTTGGCTACTTCCGGGACATCTAGGATCTCCCGTGAGCAGCGTTTCCACCGTCATTCCACTTCCACTCCTATCGCATTACTTTTACGAGCCGATCGTAAATAATGGATCAGTACTTGACGATCTGAGAGATATAAAGCGTAGATGGAAGTGCACTACCCTCGGCATGATAATGGAATCGTTGCCGGTCTCGCCGATCCATTGACAATTCTACAATTGCAGAAAGGCCCAAGAGAACGCACGATGCACCAGCGGCGACGGCTCCCTTCTCCTTCATCAGTTTCATCTGGAGGAAGTAGGTCAGGTGTGCCCCGAGATGCACGGATCCCTAATAATAACGACCTTGCTTCATTGTCGGGAAGAATAAAAGAAGAGTAACGGCCCTCCAAATCAATTGGAATGAGCGCAGAGCATACTTCGAAATCAATTCTTGCGTCATTCCCCTTTGCATCCGATGGCCAGATTCTCCAATCGATTTGACCCATCAATTGTCGCGAGAAGCCGACGGCTCTGCCCCCCAACCCGCCCACCTACCACCCCCCTGGTTTTAGGGTTGTTTTTCCTGATTTCTGAGGTTCGCCGGAGCAAAAATACGGCCTCGACAGATTTTGTTTATTGATAGTGCGTCGCTCGCGCGCGCATGTCTCGGCATCAAAACAATCCAGATTTACTCTAGCCCGACTTTCGGCGGACCGTGTCTCCGCTTATTTTCTACTCCTCTCATGCACTCGATGTGTCTGCGACGTCTCTCTGTATGCGTGTCGGGTGTGGGAGCGTGCGCGACGGTAACTCGAGCGGCGTCATGTAATCTCGCGCGAAATTGATAAAGTCGCACTTTCGCGAGGGACAGTGGCCAGTGGGATTGACACGCGTTTCGGCGATTACCGCTGGTGGTCCTAATTGCCGGGGGCGCTGGGATTTTCCTGGGCCGGAGTGGAGTTGCACATCCCAGGGATGCACACGGGCATTTTAGCCGACCGACAGATAAACCGCACGTGAGTCAGAGTGCAGAGGCTTGACGGGGGCCCGGCTGCCCCTTGGCCAATCGCACTCGCTCTTCTACGTGACGCTCGCTGTCGCCTCATATGCCGCGACAAGATCTATCAGCGAGCATTGATTGACTTACGGCCCGATCGTATCCAGCAATCTCACGTGGCCGCAGTACTTGAGACACCGGGCCCGAACGATCGCGACTGGATTCGATGCGCCCTTCTGTACCCCTGCACTTCGCTTTAATTCTTCGTTCACTGTTTCAGGCCTTCGAAACTCGAGAGAATATGTACCAAGGAGTAATATAAGACAGCCCTTCCGCATGAATTTGCCAAGTGAATTAGCAATGGGGATATGCCTGTGACGCGTAATTATCCGCATGACATGACGAATCGTGAGAAATCATCGTCAAGTCGAGAATAGCTGGTGGATTCGTAGAAGGACGGACGGACGGGCGGGAGGGGACGAAAAAGCTTGGACGAGAAGAAACGAGGAATGACCGGAGCACGTGGCCTCATGAGCAGCTCTAAGCTCCAAATTGCGTCATTCTACTCTAGCTCGTAGAGAAGCTCGCCGAGAAATTCGTCATCTCCCGTATCCCCACCACCGTTCAATTTCTCCATTTCTCGAAAAGGGTATTCAAGAGTGGAGCGCGAAAAATTCCATCGCGGGCCGTCGCGGCTTCGTGTGCGGTCCCTACAGGCCCGAAACTCCTTTAACAAGGTTATGCCACTCATCTTGATGCGCGCGAATTAATCGGCGTCAGGGCGAACTCGTGCGTGGCCTGCGGCTCGAGCTGCGAGCGGAGATGCGGCTCGTTTCGAGGCGTCTTCTTCTCCAAGAGCAAGTTTCGTCGATTCGTGCATCGTCGTCCCATTGATATGTCCCGAAGACGCCTCGTGAATCATTCGCTCATCATCGCAAATAGACTCGGTCAAAGCGTAAGCGGTCATTAATGAAAAATAACAATAGGGCAGACACATGTTTTTGTTGACGATCTATCCGTCTATTGCGACGTTATCCGAGACGCGCGCCCCTCCGGCCCCCGCTTTCCACGTTGTTCGCCCTTGTTTTCCCCTTAATTATCTCGGATCAGTGCCGCGAAGAGTGTTTTTCGCGCGGGAATCGACGCCATCGCGTTCCCAGCCTGTTTTCGCCGATCGCTCCACGAGATCACGTGGGCCCCCAACTATTGCGTACTATTTCCCGCTACATGTGCGTGACGTTTCGAGCGTACCGGCCGGCGCGCGCGGCCCATACCACCGAGAGTCCGCTCGCTCGTTCGCCTCTTCCGAGAAGCAAATCGTACGAAGTTCATGTCGGTCGGCACACGTAATCGGTGCCGTGTGATCCTGTTGGAATGTATATTGTTCGAACGAGATATAATTGCATTAGAGGCTCGCACGATTATCGGCGGCGTTTCTACCCTGGCCCTCTGCGTAACTGAGCCTCCCACTTGAACCGATTCTCATTGAGCTATGAGCATGGAAATCATAACTAATGAAGATTCTAAACATGAGTGGAAGTGTCGTGGAATCCTTTGCGACTTTCCCCCATTGATGTAGCTTTAGGGCTCAGCTTAATTACAACTATCATAACTATAAGAGTATATCGCAGCAGGTTCATCCTCGTCAAAGCTGAGAGGTTGATTGCGCAATATCTGCAGGTGGGTGCAGATTGCGGTCGGCCGTTGCGGAGTGTCATCGGAGCGAATCGAGCGGGACGGGATCGATCTCTCCGTGACGACGATCACGTAGAGGGGCTCTTCTTACGAGGAATTTCAATGCTCGCCTCGGCCGCTGGTTAGCGTAGGGCTCTCTCATTGACGTCAGCAGCACCAGCACCAGCACCAGCATCGTGGACTCTTCTCGGCAGCGGCGGCCGCTCGCTGGACCACGACCGAAAGAATTCCCCGAAGAAGAGGCGCGCGCGCGCGCGAGCGAGCGAGCGATCTCCGGGCGATTAGGTGGAACTCTTCGTCATTCGGCCGGGTGGTCGGTTAGGTCAAGGGAGCGGGTCAACGGGGAAATAAAACGTTTTTTTCAACGTCACCGAGAATGAACCGACCTGGTCCTTGCGACCTTATTAACTCATCATCTTTATTGCCAGGCACTTCTTCGATCCTCCTCGAGGGCAAACTCATTTCGCCAAGAGACGCCTCGCTCGCTCTTTAGCAGCGGGGCTACACGATTCGGAGATGCGACCTTCCTCGAGGGTGGGTAAAACGGAGAGGAATTCCAAAGCTGAGAAACGAGGATCTCACGAGGATTCGTCCTGGCCGGGGGGAAAGGACGCGTCCGATCGGCGGAGGCGCCGACAACTCGCCTTTATGCGGGAGGAGGCCGTCGTCCTTTCCAGGAAGGACTTTTCGAAAAATTCTCCGGCCATGTAGCCGGGCCGGCGTTAGTTAGTAGTGGGTCCGTGTTGTCCGCAAATACCGAGTGCCAGACGATTTTCTCAGAAGACAGGAAGCAGCTCTACGTTTTCAGTTTTCTTGGCGGTCATCTGTGTAGGCACAACGCGTTCGTGCAGGGATTATGCAATCGGCCAATTATATTTCACTGGCCCGCCGCTGCTCTGTTCTCTGGCTTCGTTTCTTTCCTACGACTAATCGACGCTCGAGATGTTTTCTTTCCTTCGAAAATCGATTTTACTCATGTTATTTATATTGAGAATTGTTGAGCCGACTTTTGGAATTCTGGTGATCCGTTGGGCGAACGGACCTCGGCGAGAAAGCGAGTCCGAAGCGCTCGAGGTAACAGGAATAGTTGCGTGTCGGTTCGGGGGTGCAGTCCTGCACTCTTTTCCAGGAAGCTAGCGCGGGGCCTGCATTCTCTCGCACAAGCTCTCTTTCGGCAGGAGGCTCGGGCCTCCCGAGATAATTATCAGGCTTCACCGTTTCTCTCTCTCCCTCTCTCTCCCTCTTTCTCTCTATTCGTAGCCTCGATTTTGACGCGCGTGGTATGGCTCGCTTCCTCAAACGCACCGCCGCCGATTTTCCGCCGGCCGGTCCACTCGTGGGGCAGCACTCTTCCTCGGTGACGCACTTCGGTTTCCACGAAAAAAATGGAGGAACGGAAGATCACCGAGGAAACTACGCAGAAGAGAGCGGTATCGGTCCCAGATAACGAATGATTAATTTCGACAAGCGTGGGCATTAATTAGACGCGGCTCGCATGGCCGCCGCGTGTGCCGCGCTTCCCGGGGAGAATGCATTTCTCGCCCCCCATAAATTACTCCCGATAAAGAGCGGTCTTCTCCCGATCTCCGATGGCAAGAACTCTCTCCCTTGCCCTCGCGCTCTCTCTCTCTTTCTCTTTCTTTCGCCCGACAATCTACGCCTAGGAAATCGGGGCCTTTTACAATAGTGGCCGCGTGTCATAATCGTCCTCATCTACGCGCTTCCTGCCGCTTCTTCCGCTCGGTATCTCCGAGATGACGACAAACCGAGCGATTCTTGTGTCCAAAGAATTAATATACTTATCGTCGCTTTTTTTCCCTTCCCCTCGGGCCACTGGCGGGCCCTGCGTCGTCGCCGGCCGCTCGAGACGTACGCCGCCTCTTTTTTCTTTGCCAATTCCTCGATAAGTCGCTTTTTCATTTTAAACAACGCCGTAGTTTCCTTAACCTTTTATCGAGCGTGTGATACGCAATAGTGGTGCGCCGAGATTTGTTCAAAGTCCGAAGAAATTAGTGGCATTACGGCGGGACGGCTGATGCAAGCGCGGTGTTGGGCTCATTGAGTAGGAGCGCGGACGCGGCCAGCGAAATGTCGGAGGAGCTCGGCGACGTATGCTTAATATAACACCGATCGTATCGCCGATCGCGTTACCGCAATTTCGTAACGATTCAATAGCTTTCTTTCGGCCCGATGCGTAGTTGTTGATCGATTTGCTTACGCCGCGCGCCGCTGCTTCGATACTCGACACCTCTCGGCGCCGAGCACCCCTTCGGCGATCCCACTCGCGCTCGGCTCTCGCGAGGCCGCACGCGGGACATCGCATTCTTTGGTGGATCCTGGCGAATCGGAGGACCACGCAGAAAGGGAAATGGGCCGGCTGGTCAGGATCGAGTCGCCTTTGGCCATTTGGCCGAGAGGAAAGTGTCGCTCGGCAGAGCAAAGTGGCAGACGGCGCGACGCCGTTTATTTGCGTCCGTGATGGGCCGTCGGGTCGCCGGCACGCACAGGTGCGTCCCCCGATTCCTCGCCCGCACCGTTCGCGCCTTCCTCGACGTCACCCCGGTGTTTCGGACATCTCGTGCGCCCCTTCGTCCGGCTTCGAGCCGTCTATTCGCGGTGGTTCGGGCTGCCAGCAGCTGCCGACGCGCCGACAACTAGTACAACCAGCCAATTCTGTTGTGTAACGATTAACTGCCGTTGTCGAAAGAAACGCGGACTAAGTCATTGCGATGGGAGTCTAAGGAATTGCTTTTCCAAGATATCGGCGACGACCTTCCGGTTAGCAATGCCGGATTCTCATTCTATATAAGAAAGGGAGAATGTCGTTGTTGGGTTTATTATAGCTTCTACGCGATCCTACTTCCTGGATCTTTGTACTCGATAAACCTCCCGAATGCCACTTTAATCTTTTATTATTACATTTGCAGGACGAGCCGGTCGAGATCAGCCGACGTCAACACACAAGGAAAATGGCTGGCACTCGCCGGAGATGGAAGTACGCGCGGTTTGCTGACACAGAGAGAATAGTCGTATCCGACGTATAGGATAGTAATGGAAATTTATTGTAGGATTCGCTAGATCGTCGCTCCCGAAGTCTCGGCGAGCCGATCTCCCTTCAATAAGATCCATAATCGTAAAACAGCAATCCCCTCGTCATCCGGCATTCCGCTCTAGTCAAAGCCGGCGGCCATCAGTGCCTGGATTGCAAATCGAATCTACCCCGAGCCCTGAAAGCGGCCTCGTCCTATGACTACGCCTCGAGATTGGCATAATTGATATATCAGAAAAGCGAAGAGACGAGAAAGATCGAGAGGGCGGAACCGCTGTTCCAGGTATGGGCCACCGCTATTTTGGCACTAGCTGCCGAGTTGAAAGCTCGCTCGTCCTCCTTCGCCCTCCGGCTCGCTTGCGGCTGCTGTGGCTGACTCTGGTTAGTTAGTGCGAGCGGTGCCAAAACAATAATTATCATTAAGTGCCAGGCTATCGGCGGGATGAGCGCGAGCTATTGAGGCGGCGCGGCGGTACGGCGGCGCCAGGCTCACCCGCATGAAAAAAAGGTCGGTCTGTAAGGTGACACTTTACACACTCGGCTTCTCTCTCTCGCTCTCTCTCTCTCTCCGCTTCCCTTTGGCTCTCAGGAGGGTGATCTTAGGTGGGCTCTCCGTCTCTGTGTTACCCGTGTATTTATACTTGCGCGTGTCGTTGCGTATAAAATATAAAAGCGGCGCGCGCGTTCGGCGTTTGATGCCGGAGCGCGAGGACGAAGGGGGGTGGACGACGGCGGCTGGGATCCACTAACTATCGCGGTGTGAATTTACGCGTATTTACCCAGCCAGACGGAGACGCCGGCGCCTCCGGGGACTAAAGACAAGCCGAGGACGACGAGAACGAGACGCGCCCGCCGAGAGATGATAGTCGGCCGAGCCTCCCCGACACCTTTTCCTGCACTCGCCAATCTTAAAGCTGTCGCCGGCGCACATATACACCGCGCACCGCCGTGCACCACCTCCTCAGATCCTCCCGCCGCTTTCTTTACCTTTGTTCTTTTTTTATAAGCCGCCACACCGCTGTCCCGGCCTGCTCGAAATAATACAATCTCCGCGCGGCACCGCCCGCCGCTTTTTCCGAGGCGTCGCCGTCGGCCCGCGCCTCTCGCCGCACACGCACGCCGACACCCTCGGCGCCACTCTTTGATCGGCACAATATTTCTCACGCCGATCCCGCCATTCTCCCTCCGATCATCCCATCCTATTTTCTCTTCCGTTCTCCCACTCTCTACTTTTACTTCATTACATAGTAGCTATTCATTACTATTCTCAGAGCGACGACTATTCGAACGTGTTTATTTGCCACGTCGAGTTCATACGCGGACGCGAGTGACACAGTCATTTGTTGCAGGTATTGGAAACATCAATTGCAGCGCAAACCAAAGCCACATGCGGCGCGAGCCACCGGAAATCGTTGCGGAGCACGAAGGGTTAATTTTAACGGCCCTAGTGGGCGGCAAGTGGAGTGGTATCAGAGGTGCAATAGGCCGCCGGAGACTCGTCTGGCCGCAGGCAGCCGATTCCACTGGCAGCGTTCGATCCTCTCGTCCTTTGACGGGGAGAGAGCTGTGCCGCGAGCGGGCGCTCTCGTCTGGTCGCCGGGGTTGTTTCGTCTGTCCGTGAAATTTACGTGTATCGGCGCGCAAGGAGAGACGGGATAAGTGTGTCCATCGCGTGGGTTAGTCTAAATCGGTTACGCTGAATCAACATAGGATGGAGAGGGAAGTTCGAGGGACGTCGCGACGCGACGCGCTCTCACTGGGACGCGTCTAGACGCACAAATCGCCTCGTAGACAGACGCTGCCACCGACGGTGTTGTAAAGGATATCCATCCGCCTCTTACACACGTAGTGGGTGTCCCTCCTTTTCCTACCGAGTTATGGCCCCATTCACCCGATTCCCCGGATCATCGGGCGCCCCTGATCATCTCCGCCACCACCTGTCACCTCTTCATTATACCGCGCTGTCTCACTTCGCACCCTTAAACCTTCCTCGCTTCGCTTGTCCTCTCCATGCTTTCTCCATTGCGGAAGCTTGCGCCTGCCAGGCAAAAGTTGAACTCATTTACATTTAGTACGCGTAAATAATAGATGAAAGAAAGGATCCTGCTTTTTGAGAATCGAGTCGAGTGCCGGCGATAATTTCGGTCAACGTGTGTCGAGTACTAGGAACAGAGTACACTTCTTGGCGACACGTGACTCTTGGTACATCTGGCCGGCGAAGGAGCGAGAAGTTATTGGCTGAGAAATGTAGAATGATGAGCTAGTAGTTGGCTCGCGGCCCAAATAAGCTAGGACTCGAGTCTGCCAAGCAGCCTGGCTGCCCTGAGAGCAGCATCCGGTCTTCGGTCTTCGCGGATTCTATCGGAGAGGTCCGGTGAAAATAGGCTTTGGTTGGAGTGGCGGCTGCATTGGTGGCCGGACGGGGCCGACACGTTTCAGGCTGATGTAACTCACGGCTAGAGTGTCGATACGTGTCGTCTCGCGACGATTCCTCCCGCGCTCGGTCGCGTTAATGCTCCAGTTGGGAATGCCGATTCTCAAGGACGCGTCTGCCCAAACGTGGGTTCGTATCACTAGCGATGTTTCCCTCTTGCTCGGAGTATATCCTTGGCGCAGTGCGTTATCCTTGGTCAGTCTTTCGACCCGGTGTCGCCCCAATCAGACGTCAATCGCCTGAACGAGCGTGGAATTTGTTTATCACGCCGGTGCCGGTGCATAATGCGACGAATGCAGTGCGCCGCGGCGCGCACGAGGCACCGGCCCAAAACGTCATGGTGACCCAATCGATTACCGATCCTTAATCGAGCGTCAATAACATCGAGTTGTCGTCTTATTTTTCTCGCTGCCACTTGCACACGTCGTTCCACGTGTTTCCTCGGTAATCAGCTGGCGCGTTTATCCGAGGAGAGTTGGGGTTCATTCTGCATTTACCAGACAAATCTCTCGCTGTTCCTTTCTCCGCTTCCGCTCGTCCCAGGGATTATACATACTAGTCGAGAGAGCGTGGTAATCGATTGCTCCGGAATCGCGCCGATTTCCCACGGCAGCCTCGGCTCCGATCCGGACCAAATTGCGGCTTTGTAAACGCGCAATAAACTAGTAATGGATACCGTCGGAGTCGACCGGTGGAATCGGGAGCGAAGCCGCAGCGGCACAGGTGTGCGTGCCGGCGATCGAAGGATCGATTTCCAGGGCTGCCGCTCTCAGGAAGAAAGTCACGTAACATCGGCGGGCGGCGAGTACTCTCGGGGGATACGGTTCTATCAATCGCCCGGCCCGACACGGCGCGGGGCCTCTTGTGTGTATCGCCGTTAAAAGGATTCCTCCCTCGGCTCCGTTTTCCCTTTGGCAGCGTAACATTAGCTACCATTTGGTAGCGGGAGCGAGCGCGCGGATGCCGACGTCAGCCATTTAATCGAGCGAGACCATTTTTGCGAGCTCCGACTCCTTCGGGGGAAATAGTTGGAGACGCATACTGTAATCGCAGTGTCAATTAATCTCGGCGCACGGTCGATAGGCGATCGGAGGGGTCGCGCACGTCCGATCAAAGTGCATCTAGTCGAGGCTCAATTAATCCCGTCGGCATAACTTGACAATAGGAGAAGCTCTGCGGGGCGGGGTTTCGCGTTAGGTGGTAGCAATGCCTGACCGACATCGGCCAGATTGGCAACAGATGTTCGCCTTGCGGAATGCTCGCTATGCGGAGATCATCGCGACTGCTTTTAATGAGAATCAATCGATGCCGATTGGGTTAACGGCTCGGGAGCGCAAAATTGCTAGATCGAATCTGTCTCGCAGCGATGATGTAAAACGGCACCGTTCCTTCTATAATGTGCATCTTCCACCTGTAATACTTAGCCCGGTTCGAGATATAAAGTCTTAGAAAGCACGGGAGAACGAGCGGAGAAACGGTGGATAGTGGTCGAGCACTCTGCTATCGGGCGTGTTATCATTTTCGCCGGAGGTGGCCCTGCCCGGTGATTTTCCGAGAAAAGTGGCCTAAATTCGAGAGACCCTAAAAACACCTAAAAATAGTTTCATAAGACGCTTGGGTCCGGGGATTCTGGATGCTGTAAATCCGTTCTTGCCTCGCTTCCCTTTCTCCTCTTTGCCATTCTCTTTCCTTTGGGTTGACGGGCACGCTCTTAACGAGAATCGAATTTATTCAAAGCGAGGGGGGGCTTCTTCTCTGCCTTTTCCCTAGGTTCCCTCCGGTTCTTTTCCGCTTTCTCCGTGGGCGACTGTGTCATTCGCAAAACAACGCTTGTTTTCTCTCACCACGGGTTCATGCAAGGAAGCCAGCCGGTTTCGTAAGTCCGGGGGGCGGGAGGGGCGATTAGTCGCGCGAGTAAGATACTAATTCCGTCGATCGAGCAGACGTCGCACTTCACGCTTCATTCTAATCTTCTACGCATTTCGTGCGCGCCCGAGAGATATCTACGCACTTGGCGTTTACATCCGAGTCTCCGGTGCGAAGAGAGCGACCGCACACGCTTATAAATATATTTCGACGCACGCACGTCGCTCAGGCCTCTCTTCCCTTGGAGAGCGCCGGGCCATTTTTGCCCTGGCTCTCCTGTGCCTTACCTGTGGCGCGTCTCTCGCCCAATTCCCCACGCGCCTATTACCGCCGAGCCTTTTTACGAGCAGCGCCAACCTTTGGCCGCGCTCGCTAACCCCTGCAAAACGTATAAAACATAGTAGTCGAGGGCCCGACAGCTCGAGGAAACGAGACGTGGTCCTTTGAGGCCTAGCTGTCGCGGTGCTCTAAGCCAAATTCGACACCGCAACGAAACGGACCTATTGTGGCTGGGCCAGCGGTGCAAGACTTTTTGCACCGGCTCTGATTTACAGCCGAGGCTCGGCCGAAAGTGGTGCTCGATTTTACGACTGTCATAACTCATGTTCGCTCGCGGCTCGTAAACATTGTCGAACACAGCAGCCGGCTTTCCTCCGAGTTCTCTCGGGGAGTTCGCCGGGCGAAACCGGCGGCGGCCCCACTTATCAATCTTGTGTCAAATACTAGAGACAAAAGCTAGTGTGTTGCGCGGGCAGAGTCCGGTGCAACGTCGACGGTACGGGTGATTGATTAATTTCGTAGTCGGCGCTCGTTCGTATCTGTCAGTAGAATTAGCGCAGCTGGCAGTGCGTGGACACGGAGACGACATGTACGCAAGCAGCAGCCCTCGGGGCCGTAATCGTTGGAAATAGGAGCTGCGCTAGGCGTCGTCGTAGACTGCCTGCCGCCGCCGCCGTCGCCGCGGCCGCGCTTGCAGATAGAATCAGTGTTATTATAAGCCTTCTCTGTAATCGAGTCTCGTGACTTGAGTTCATCCCAAGACCAATGATCGTCGCCGCCGTCGCCGCCGCCGCCTTGGCACTTTACGGCTCTTCATTAGATTGAAATAACAGCGGCCAGACCAATAGTTGAGGAGCTCCGCCTGGAAAAAGTGAAATTGAGAGAATGAAAAGAGTCTCTTTGGCCTTTGGGACTGGACTCGCCGGACTCGCTGTTCCGAAGACCGCGCGCAGTGATAGTAGCACTGACAAAACCCCGCTGGCAAAACAAAAGGAAGCGTATGTTTATTCGGAATGAATGAATGGCGGAGAGATTACGCGCCCGAGGCACGTGATTTATTTATTGAGTGCTTTATCCGGTGACGATAGCGACAGCCACCCCCTTCCAGCCAATAACGGCCGCCAGCCGGTTATCGCAAGTTCCTTCCGCGAACCAATCCGCATTTCTTGGTCCGCGTCGCCCGGCCGTTTTTGCATCTCCAAGCCAATGAACACGTGGCGGAGAGGCGAATAGGCCGCCCTGGCGATGACGAGCAACTCTTTCCTTCTCATTTGCGAGGAAAGAGACCCTCTCGCCAATTCGTTTCCAGTAGCAGTCTTGAATAATGGATGACTTCCGATAAACGTTTCCTGATTCACCATACGCCCCCCTTTCCCCTCTCCTTGTAATTTGCGCGTAACCGGTGTGTATCGCATTCACCAGGCATCGTTAGTTTGCCGATAGTTGGGTCGGAATCTTGGTGCAAACAGCTCGACGCTCCTGCCTATTTCCCATTGGTAACGGGGATCGAAAGGGGGATGCGATTGGCAAAAGGCTTGCCAGGCTCTTCGGCAGAACCAAGCCGCAATACGGCGGATCTCGCGGGCAACGGGAAGTCGGCGCGGAGGGGAAGCGGGACGATAAGTTCCTCGCGATATTTGTACACATCCACATACCGATAACTGGCGCGATAGGCTATTGACCCGATTGGATTAATTTACGCAAGACCGCGCGGGGCCAGTGAGAAAACGATGTGCGTGCAGTTGCGTTCGGTGAGATAAGGCCCGCGCATGTTACAGAGGCGCACGCAGCGGGCGTGCGCCCGTCGGCCATTCTCAAATTGCGCCGCATCTCCACGCACTTTTTTCTGATAATTCCGATCGTTGCGAAATCCGCCGAGCAACGCCACTTCTGCGCTGCTCTGTTTTGCCAAAGGGTTTTGTTTACGGCCGCGCTCCGGCTGAATTGCGATCGCGCGACCTAGCCGAGCGCGTAAACAGCGCCCCAAGCATTTTACGCGTGGCGTAGGTCGAAGTTGAGCGAGAACTCGCCGCCGATTAGGACACGGGACACGCCAATCCGGGGATAATACACAGTCTCGTTTTTCATCGTCCGTTTTTAATGACACAGTTTTTTTTTCGTTTTTTTGTATACAATATGGTACATCGAGTAATAGTTCGCTTGACGTCGTAGCGCAATTAAATGTCTAGCGAAGAGTCGACTCTGAGCGCACGAGCGCGTCCTGAACTGTACGCAGACACAGGCGTCAGTCCGATGACGCGCGAGAGTTCGCGCGAGCAGGCAGTATACTGGTACACAATTCATTGTTTTCAACGGTAATCGCTCTAGGGGATATCTCTGCCTCGGAAGTAACAGGTAACAATGTGCGGAAGATTGCTCTTGCGGGGAAATATCATTTGCCGTCGAACGAGACTTTCGACTCTGGAAGACAATTGCTCTCCGCAGCTTCCACGTAAAAGCTTCGTCGTCTCACACGAAACTTCGCAACTTGCAGCGCGGACTGCGCGAAAGAAGTTGCTCGGCGCTCCGATAGCAGAAGTTAAAAAGTTAAGAATTTCAATAGCCGACGAAGAATAAGTTTAAAGTTTAAAGGGTCGGTAGAAAGAGAACCGATAAGAAATCGATCATAAAACGCTCCCGTATAAAAAGCAAGTAAAAGTAAGTACAAAATGGAAGTACTGATCCCGCGTGTGACCCGTTGAAAGGCGGCGCGCGCACGGAAGAAACGGGCAATATTTACATACGCACTTTCGAGAAGCGGTCACCGATGGAAACGCGTACGCGAACGCCTTGTGATAGAGCCCGTGATGTAAGAGCCGTGATGATAAATAATCGATACCCCGTTTATTATTCTGGAATGGTAGAGAGCGGGGTGGGAGCTCCGAATGAAAATAACGTGCACGCAATATAATCGCTCCCCGTGTGTGTGTGCGTCTTCGCGCGACATTAATATCTTAATCTCGATGACTCCGGTACACCGAATCAGTATTAATTAAAGCTAAAGTTCCATAACGAATGTTAAAGTAAAAGAAAAGAAAGTGGAGAGGAAGGGAGCTCCGAGTAAACCGTGTATATAAAAATATAATATCAAATTTTGGGGCACCGATTCCAGGTGACGAAGTCGACGCACGATGCACGTTACAATTGATCCGAGTAGAACTCGGAGTCCTAAGCACAATGTTAAAGTTTTTTGTACCTTAAATCGACAGCTACGAGAAGCCTCTATACGAATAATGAAGGATATAACAACGATCGTTCAACAGAAATCCGTGCCCGAGTATTGGGCACAACATCACATCGAATATCATAATATCGGGGTGGTCGTGCTATTGTTGAAAGAGATCGCACGAGCCACGGTAGAACCCGACTACATCGTTGCACGAAAATACGTCTAAATACAGCACGCTTTATTCGTTGTACGAAGGTATCGGGCCGCCGATTGAATTACAACAAGCGCGGCCTCGATAAAAACGTGTAAAAAGCAGCAAAAATTCAAATCCGTCGAGTCTGGCATAAGGCTATGTCAGCGATTGGTAAGCGTCGAATTACACGAACCTACACGAACCGCCTGTTCTAACGACAACTACGCATAAAAATCTGTAAATTCACGATGACCATTCCCCGCCGCGCGAGCGGGCGCACCTGCGCTCGCGACACACGCCCATTCCTCTCAATCGTTTGCGCTTTCCAACTAAAAGCCTCATTTAAAAATAACTTCTCTCATCGTCAGATCATACAAATTCTCTATGTACAGATTGGTTGGTAGCTTTGGCAACGCATCGCGCGCGTGGCTTCCACTGTACACAGTGCGCGGGCATAATAACAACTAGGTTTCGCTCAGTGTCGCGTTATATCTAGACCTCGGAGGATAGGTCACGAATTACCAGAACAGACATCTAGCTCTACGAACTTTGTAGGATAACTGAGAATGAAGAGAGTGGAGGGGGATGGAAGTCTTACACAGTGTATCAGGAAGCGATAAGTTTTAGCTTATGTTAGGGAATCACGCGCACCACGATTCCAAGTATATAAAAGAGGCACGTATTGAAGGACACGCCCTTCAATGCTACGATGCTTCGTAATGTCTTAGATGGTGCGGGCAGGTTTTGTGTCGCCCGTGTCATGTAAATTAGCTATTAGCACTGGTATAAGATTGGCATTTTGGCATTTAGATAGAGATTCAATACATGCTTTAGTTAATGGATATATCGCCAGTTGCCGTCTCTCTTATCCGTTAATATAAAAATCTGGATATCCATCACGTCTTAACTTTCTTGACATTGAAATGGATTTAAAATTATTGGCAATGCTCGGGTAGTTTATCGTTTGATTATTCAATCTCGTACGAGAGGAACATATCTCGTTTGTTTACGCGTGGCGCGGCGGTCACGATAACATTTGCTATGTTGTGTAAAATCTCGGAAACGTGTTGGGTTTATTGTTTGGTGTATAAAACAGAGCACACACCTTCGGATGCTACCGTCCCTTCGTCAAGTACTTCGGTATGCACCTTCGAAGTCTACTTGCTCTACCCACACAGACATGATTCAACATAGACAGCATGGTGTTACCCTGCTAGAAAGCTAACGATAGGGTTCACAATGTGCCCTTATTTTTCTTCTTCTTAGATCGCCCTATTAAAGTCTTGTACACAGAGCGGATCTTGAAGGTTCGCAAACCTCATTCGGGTGGTTGCGACGTGTTGGCATTCTCATTTCGTCGCTGAAGACGCTCGGGATGCGAGCAAGCCAGCTGGCTGAAATCCCGGACAACATCATTAAAAGTCTCATCGCCCGAGATCCCGATTTCGGAATCCTTCATTTCCTCGTTCAATAACCCCAGCCGTAATCTGTAAGGCAGTCAGTGCTTATAGTATATCTGTGTATTTCGAGTACTATGCCAGCTGTCCCAAACATACGTACAGTGTGACGATATCGGCATTAGCTTCTTTCACGGCGATAGACAAAGGTATTACGCCACTCTCATCGTGAATGTGCTGATCGGCACGGTGTTTTAAAAGTAAGCACACTTGAGCAGTATGACCTGGAATTTTAGTCGGCGTGTTAACGATTATAGAAATCGAGGAATCTATGTTTCGCTATTTTTCGCAGGATTTATTTATATATCGTACCTAACTCCGTTGCCAGATAGAGTGGCGTCTTGCCATCAGCGTCTTGGCAATTAATTCGTGCCCCATTTAATAGCAGGTACTCGCAAGACATTACGGATCCCTGTTTTAAAGTGGATTGTGATTAAACACCCACGATCAGTGCACTCAGTCAAGTTTGATTAATCATACATACGCTAATAATCGCTTGATGAAGAGCCGTTCGACCTCTATCATTTACATTCGCCCACAACTTATCAGCACCGGCTGCTAAGGCTGAACACATTACCGGTAGATTGTGTGCAGCCGCAGCCTTGTAAAGCAACATATCGGGATGTAAGTTTTCGATATCTTCTTCGTCAGTAAACTCCTCATCCTCGCCCGCTGTGGAGTCCTGATCGGAGCTCAATTCCAAGTTACCATCAATAGGAGGCTTTGGAAGATCACACCCGAACATTAAAATGTCAGAAACTTCCGCGTCCGCCTTTGCGGTACGCTGTTTCCCGAAGTCAGTGCCTTTATTTCCTAGGTCCTTAGTATTGTTCGGTTCATTTGATAAGTGCACTTCGTTTTGCAAAGACACATTATTCTCAGAGTCACTGGTCGATGTGGTTCTAGTATTGTCCCTTGGCTCAATCGCTGTGGATTTAACGAGATCCTTCGCAGCGTTTGGCTCATTAGTACTTTCAGTGCTCTCTGATGTATCGGTGTTACTACTGATGCTCTTTGAGCTAGTATTATTTTCATTTATGTCACTCGGTGATCGTGACAATATTTTCCCGTATAGAGTAGAATCATTCTTCAGATCTATGGTCGTACTATCATCGGAACTCAGCGAGCTTCGTTCCGCTTTCTTCGCCTTGTCGATGGAACTTAAGCTTTCAATGGAGGTGTGCTTACTGTCGTCCGAGCTCGTAGAATGAATTCCCTCTTTCACCGCGGGTAATAGCGTCGATTTATTACGATTAATACTGTCCATCTTATCACAGCTGCGCGGCCTGCGCCGCAGCTTACGAACGCTCCATTTACGGAAGCGCATTTGTTCACGATTAGCATAGCGTCCAGAGGACATAACATTATCTAGTGGCTTAACAAATTTGCGGTCTACATACTTGGCTCTTATCCATGCCTCGCGGATGTTACTGTCATTAGAACATTAAACGGAAACTTCATTAACTACCTTCCTCAGAATGTTAAATACTTGTATACTGTTCTCACATACCTGTTACATTTTGGGGTAGCTCTAACTACGTCTGAAGGTAACGGTAGTGCCTCGTAAGTACTGTTCACTACTGTATTCCCTAATTCTGCCATTACTTTTAGTATCTCAGGTTCCCAATCATCTAGTGTTAAAGACCGTACCTTGCTGTAGTGAACACCAAGGCTTCTATGTACTCCGGAGCACTCTGAATAAAAAGAATGGTTCATCACACATTTGTAATGGTCACGAAGTTAGGGTGAATATTTCCTTGGTTTTCCTTTTATGTACCTATACAAAGTGTTATCCCAAGATTGATACTGGCCCATCTTGGATTAGCACCACCGCAATCACAGCACACATCATTGCCAACAATTTTTAATAACTGCTCCCATACTCTGCAATTTGTAGGATGCCTTTGGTTCTTGTTGTTATGTAACTAGTTTCAGACAGGCTAAAAGTATACATATGACATTTACCTAGATTTAGGCTTTGATTGCCTTGTCCTCCTACTATCGTATGGTTGTGATGGGTGTAGACTGACACTAGTACCTGTACTCATGCCCCGTTGAATAGCAGCACCAATTGCTTGCTGCATAGCAGTAACCCATGCTAAATATGTTTCCTCGCTATCAGCTTGCAATATATGACTCCTAGGAAAACATGTCATAGAATGTAGACCATAATTGGCATTGTGATCTGTGATTGCGGATAACAATGAGCTTGGACTCACTTTGTAGGACTCAGTACTTCAAAGCAATTCCTTCTATCACAGTCAACTACCGGTTTCACTGTACATAGCCTGAGATCTTCCTCCATTATGGTAAAGTCATTGTCACCTGTTCTCTTTCTGTATACCAACTGATGGTCCTTGAGGCAGAACCATCTCCTGTTCCAAGTTTTAAAGGCATTGCTAGTCCTCTTAAACAAATATCCTTCCATTTTGGGATTACCTTGCGTGGGAGAAGGTAACAGGTCTCTACTTGTCACATAGATATGCCGATTCTCCATCTCCTTCTCCAATTTGCCAGACTCCGCCCTCATCCTGGCTAGATTCTCACTGAGATCTTTTATAAATGGATCCAAGTCCTGTGCCAGATCACTACCTTGGTGATAGTAGGTGATGCATGCGTGCATGTAGTTAAGTAGAGTACCAAGTATCTCATGTCTCTTTCGTGCCTCTAGCATTGTCAGTGCATGGATATAATCCAAGCCAGTATGGCGGAAACACGATCGTGTAGCTGATAAGATATTAGAAGCCTCCTCATACTCGGTCGGCCGGTTTTTCGGCACCTGGGAGTTCCGATTGAGAGCGATATCTAGATCGCCGGAGATTTTTTCGAAGTAATGCTTCGACTCTCGCACCCTCTTAATATCGCTGTTAAATAATTACGTATTTCATTATAATCCTTGTGTACACACAGAAACACATGCAGACTTAGGAGACAGTTGTGAGGCAGGAGCCACTGACTCATCACTATGGTATGCATGGGGAAGTCACCTTTTGATAAATGAGTTCAGATCTCTGATTACAGTCCTGGACGCTTGATCTAATAAAATGGTATGGAACTTATTCATTTCTTGCAAGGCGTGGATCAATTTGTTCAAGAAGGCCATTATCTCTGGATCATCGTTGAAATAGAGAGATAACTCCCACAGACTGTTAGTAAATTGGCTATAAAGAGAGCATTAACTTGAGTACTCTTGTCAATCGAGAGATAAGTGTCAGATATACATGGGTATGAGAGTATGTGTTTATGGGAAACAGCTTAGAAAAATGGGAGCAGCATGCAATATTCAAGAGTAGAATTTGTTTACAAGGGTAGGAAATAAGAAACATAAAGTTGAATTTTATTATAAATAGAGTTTATTTTATGTGAATGACGGAGTAGCAGCAGATTAGTAGAATGCATTTGTACAGGCAGGGTGAAAGCATGAGCTGTCAATGGTTCGGTTGGATACATGATTATGACTCATCCCTAACAGAGTGGTAATTCATACATGCTTCCTGACCCCTCTCTCATAAGACCTCCCCCTTCCTTTTTAATACTGGGAACGTCCACTCCCCTATTATGAGTCTCTGGTTGCACCACTTCTTTTTTTTTATGCAATGTTTATAAACTAATCCACAATCGGGATAGCATTGATTAGTCTGTATGATCAGTCTGCTGTTATGAATGAGAGTCACTCACCTTTGGTGCCCTACAAAAAGCTTTCCAGTTTCAATCATTTGGCTACAGTTCTTTAACACCTGTAACAAAGCAAAGTTCAGTGTGCTCCGAATTTTCATTGGGACGAAGTGAAATATAAAATTAAAATCATCAAATTTCCCGCAGTTCACTCGAGCCGACTATAATTGTTCTCTGGACGAATCTGTATCAGCGCGACTTTAATTCAGGGAGGCAAACGACAAAGTTTGCCGATTGTTAGGATTTTCGTGGGGATCGCACTCCTGGCGATTTCCCCGAGCGTGCAAACTGCGCAGAGCGAAGTGTGGAAAATCACCGTGACAAAATATGCGATGCCAAATAACACGATATACCTTGTCTAGCTTCTGCTCGAGCTGGTCAATATTACCCTCGACCTCCTCGACGCAGGATCTGCAAAAGTAATCAGAGTTCTCATGATCGCACCCTTTCCCTTCAATCGTTGCGAAGCAACAGCTGATTAACCGCGTCGATCTGCTGTAGAGGGGAATGTGGCACAGGGAAAAGCTGGAGACAATGCGTGCCAGGCACGCGATTTCCGCGGGCAAGAAGACTCTCGTCGGGCATATCCTCTCACCGAAACTTTGGCGTGTCTCGCAGGCATTCCTCGAATTCGATTAAAGGCTTCATTTTGTACTATCCGTTGGCCGCCGACACTCCCGTCTTCAGTCTCGCCCGTCCAACTGCGATTCCCAAGCTCTCACTGGCTCCCATTAAACAACACGCTCATTTGGAAAGGCGATTATTAGCACGAGCGGTCCGCACTCGCGAGAACAACACACAAGTGCCCCTCTCTTTTCTGTCAAACCGAGCGCATTGAAGTTGGGTCCACGTCTCCCGTGCAGCGCAGCAGCCTCACTCAGGCTCGGCAACTATCCCCAACTATCTATCCTCCGTTTCACTCCATTTCTCTGAATAGCAGCGCGCGCCTGTGTGCGCCTTCCCACCGCAGCAGCCATCGCGTATACGTGCACGCTGCTTGCGGTTATCTGCTTGAAGTTGTTACTGGAATTGGCACTATTACCGGATTGAAAACATTCGTTTTTCCGTTTAAACGACCGTTGCCTGGCAACGCCATAGATGCACTCGTGCAGGAGGAATCGCTCGCGGCCGAGATTGCCTTTGTACTTTATGGCGAAGCGTGCACACTGCATCCTATGACGTTTTAACCTGTTTGCAAATCGTATGAGAATATTTTGGCCAAATATTTAGAAATAGAATATCCAATTAATTGAAATGAGCGTGTTAGAAGGTGCAGTTTGTAACGGAGATAATTCTATTTCAGGGGTTTATAGGTCGCATCAATATACCTATACATGCTGTAATCGAACCTCTAGTGAAAGTTCCTGAAGTCGAAGAAATGGTAGAAGGTTCGAGAGATCAATGAAACAATTCGCAATTGAGTCCGTCTATAACAAAAGCCTGGAAGCGCATTCAGTCTTTGTTAGAGAGACTCTCAGCGGTGGTAGGAGAGAAGAGACATCTTAATCTAGTTCGGCGGGATCGAGGAGAGGAATGCGAGTGTCGACGACTGGTCGACAAAGCTTTAGAAACGTTTGAGCACGTAGAGATCCCTGGTAAAGCGAGCATGTATTCCAGCGTACTCGGAGGGAAGGAAGGAGCGAGCGAAGGTGCAGGCAGGTGTTGGTAATTCGATTCTCGGTCCTCCTCCATAAGGAGAGCGTCGGGGGCAGAAGCGCCTCTATCGAGAACAAGGCAGAACCGAGTTCGACCAGGTAGCGTCGGGTTGGTGCCATTCGGCTCTCTCGTGCGATCGAGCCACCTGAGCGTCATTGTTCGTCCTGCACTCGGGAAGCGTGCGCGCAAGAAAGCTCTGGTCCTCCAGGCACGGAACTGCTCTCTTATCATTGGCCAGTCGGGCGAAAAAAAGTGGCAAGCCAGTCGGGAAAAGTGTATTCGGCGAGCCGCAGTCGAAGGACTTCCGCGTTGCGGTTTCTCATCGGCGCTCCTTCTCTCCTCCGTGGCTCCGGCTGGCCCCGCGAGTGCTCGTCGTGCTCGTCGCTGGTGGTGCGCTCGGCAGAGCGAGCGAGCGAGCTAGCGAACCAGCCGCCGAAGAGTCGGCAGCGCCCCCGAGGAGCGCGAATCGGCACCAGTTTTTCTGGCGAATCGATATTCCGCTCAAATATTGACTTCGCGATTGTGCGTGGTGTGTCGCAGCCAGCCGAGACGTCGAGTCGTGCAGTGGGCGGCGATGCTCTTTTAAAAAGCGAGCATAGAGCCCCGCGAGTGTGCTCCCAGAGCGAGAGAGCGAGAGAGCGAGAGAGAGGGGAAGAACAAGTGTGTAGAAGCGCCCGGGCATAAGCGACTCTACCGCAGCGAGTGCTTGGTGGAGTTTTCTTGAGCGGCACACAGCCTGCCAGTCCAAGGAGGAGGAGCCGAGCCCGGCCAGTCCACGGAGAATGTTGCTGCTGGCGAGCGCCCTGCTTTTCGGGCTGACCCTTGGTCTCTCCCACGCGAGCATCCCGGCCCTCGAGTCAACACCGACCTCCTTCAACGATCATGGAGGTGATTTCGTTTCTCCTTTCCCGTGCCCTACATTCACCTGGCCTCTCGGCGCGCTTTGCCAGCGTCGCCGCTGCTTCTACTGCTACTGCTACTGCTACTCTCGGTCGAGCGCTCGAGCCATCTCGCATCTTCCACGGGAGGACAGGCTTCCTCTCGTCGCGTTGCACGAGGTTGCCGAGAGTGGTGCGGTACGATGCTACGCGAACGAGAGAGCGCAGCGCGTCGAGAGAGTCGAGAGAGTCGAGAGGTCCGCCGCTGCCGCCGCTGCCGTCCTCTCCCGCAGGTGCTACTATCCTCGCAGGCCAGCACCTGCACCTCTCGCCAGCCAACTGTTATGGCGTTTGGCCATTGAGCCGCAGAGATATACTCCTGGCCCCCGTGATTGCCTTCCTCGCATCGCCTCTCCTGGCAGCAGCCCCGTGCGCGCTCGATAAGGCTCGTTGTGTCAGTGCGATTGACACTGCGCGATTACCGAACGATTACTCACCTTACGCCAGACGGCCAGATAACGGGAGATAATAGGCGTGAATCATTTCGGAGCGGAGGAAGCCTGCCGGGGGGCCAGGACTAAAATTAGGAGGTTTCGGGTAGGCGCCTGATGACACGATCGGACCTACCCTCGATATTTTTATCTCGCGTATCTCTCCCCCGAAGTGATAATATTTTGGTGTCGCGCGAACCCGATGCTCTCTCCTCTCCCGAGATCCTCTCTTTCCATTGCTTCTCTCTCGGCTTCGCTGCGCCCAGTAGTGGGACGATGAGATCGGCAGGCCCTTCCTTTCCTCTCCATCGGATAGAATTTCACACTCCAGGCTATAATGTTTCCCTGATAGATTAGAGCCACTAAGTGACTGGAACTGATCGTTCTTGGAATACGTAGCTCTCTCGCCCGATCCCACATCGTACGGCCGTGCGCCTTCTCGCTGTATCCCCTTAAGCCTGCTACGGTGTCGTATGTTTTCGTCGGAGTCTCGGAGTAGTATACGCACGGAGGCTTCGCCAGCCAGCCCCTCGGTTCTCTCATGTCGAGCGTTCGTCGCACGTATTTCGAAAGGAAGGGCCGTCGAATATTGTGGCAATCGAGGGCCGCTAAAAATAAGCAGCCCTCTTGACACGGAAAGCCGAGATTTAGTGATAATGTTGCCGCAGCATTCGAGGTGTTTCAGCGACGAGTCTCACGGACTTGACACGTGCTCTTAACTCATGCATTCAATGTGTTACAAGGGTTCGTCGGTCTCGATCGCACTCCCGAGGAGCTGCTCCTCCAAGAGTAACGCTATTGATTCCCACCTTTATCGCGGCTCGGCAATTATTTGCGCGTTTAGCCGAGCGGCTAGGGAATCCCCGGTTACTTAAACTTGGCCTGAAACAGCATCCGTAATTCCAAGCATACCCTAATTACTCCTGTTAACACTCCCCATCGGGCCCTCGCGCGTTCTACCTTTACAACTTGCGTATCTCAGCGAGTCTAATGGCGTCTTATTGCAAACATTATTATCATTAAGCTGTCCCTTAGTGATAGCATAGTTAGCGGTGGGAACGGGTCCGTTAAACTCGCTGAATCCCGGAATGCTGTAGATCGGTTTCTCGCTTCATGTAGACGTCGGAGTCTGAGGCTTCTTCTACCTATTATATCTCCGTCCGATCTTCTCGGTACATTATCAACTCTTATTCGAGTAACGTGATAGATAAGAGCACTATGCGATGTAGGCTCCGGCACTGTTGCGCGCCCGATAACAGCCACCTCGCATTTTTATCCCCCAGCTTCATCTCGAATAACAATAATTCTTCGCTATCACGCCCGCTCGGGTAGAAGCTCGGGGCGGGCGGCGTCGGGATTTATACGCGACATCGTCGGATATTTTAAAAGAGATTATTCGCGCGGAATTGGCCGGGCGAAATTTCTGATGACTCGATATTTAATCGGCGCTGCTTATGAAACGAGCAGCCGCGCTGCCGATGCTCGACGCCGATCGCCGGAGCCTTTCAATTATCGGTAGTGGGTCAGTGAAAAATTGGGCAAACTTCGAAGCACCGCTCTCGCTGCTCGACGACCACGGGAATAAGGGCCCTCATGATAAATTGGCGACGGCGAATAATAAATGCGATAATAAAATCCAACACTGGGGGAAAATCCAATTGGCAATTAGTTGAGGAAATCATTCCGCGAGACCGTGGGAGCGTGAGATCGTCGGAGAGGGAAAGAGCAGAGGGTTGCGAAGGGCTGCAGTCGGGCGCCGATTAACTGCAAACAGAGACGCTGCACGATCGTTTTTCATTAATCTCGATTACACAGAGTGGACATTCGGATTCGCGTGTGTCTGCCGGTTCAATTAAGCGGGCCGCGTCCATCCCTTCAGTCCCGGAGTTAATGCGATGAAGCCCGCGCCGATGATATCGAGCCTCCTCTCCTCTCTTATCGGCGGGCGTCTGTAATCAGGGGAAAAATGGAAATAAACAAGGAGGAACTGCTGCGAGAGCGGCCGTACCAGCGGCGTGCCGTCGCGTCACCGGCCGAGAATGGATGGCGCAAGTAAAATAATTGAATTTATTTGCCCGCTCGTTTTACCCTCGCCCGGCCTTTAGTACATCATTAAACGTCTTTGCCAGCGCTAACTCGTCGCGTCAGGAGCACCGATACGCCCGGTGTACAGTAATTAAATTTCTCCGCAGTAGTCTGCACAGCCACCCCACCCGGCCGGAGGTTGAGCCGTGCAGTGGAACACCCCGGTCTACTAGTACCTACCTATCCCACCTATCCCTCTGCCTCTGCCTCTGCCTCTGCCTCTGCCCGTCTATTGCCGAGCGGTGCAAAACACCGCGCTAATGTTACTCCGATACATATACGTGTACATATATTCGTAACGAGAACGCGTGCACGTAACAGGAGAGCGTATTGTCTGCTTTTTATCCGCAAGCCGGTATCGGTTATCGCTCGATCTTCGGAAAATGACCGCAACTCTTTACGAACGCTGTTATTCCGCTATCGTGCCGCTCGAGCTCTCCTCAGCTCGCATGATGATCATCATTACCTTACGAGAGCCGCTTCATTATTCCGCCCGGCAAAGCGAGCCGCACCGACACCGATAATTGTAATCGGTGCATTTATCCTCATTGTTAGCTTCACACCTAGCACGAACTCCGATCCGGTAATCGAGATATTCTCGGACTAGGAAAAAGAGAGAGAGCGAAAGATTGACGAGCGTCCGTGGAGAAGGATCGCGCGGCGTTAAATCGCCCCCGGGATTAATGGGACGCGCGGGCGCGCGGCGTTGGACATTCCGTATAGGTAGGCGAGATTACGAAACTATTTTGGTAAAAAGTCGGAAATCAAGTTTCTGAATGTCGTCCTTGCCGGGGAATTGCAGGTAGGAATAGGTGTGCGAGGCTGCCGGCGGCGAGAACGAATTTAGCCTGGCCGGCTTCATCAGAATGATGTAGTGATTGGATATCAGCCGGGGAATTGGACGGGGGCTATATACGGCGGCCCAATTTCAATAGACGGCCGCTTTTGAAATGCACGGGACATCGGGGGGAGGGTGGGAGTCTGCGATATGAATCTCAGAATTAACATCTCGTGGAAGCGACGTATCAGGTGCAAATGAAGTGGAGAGCGATGGAGAGCGATGCTGGAAGGCGAGCGGTACCATCCAAAATCGATATGAAACAGTGGCGAAAGGAAGGAGAGATAGCGCCGAGAGGAAAAGGCCCACCGAGAAGTAGTTGGGTAGTGTATATAAATCTGTAGAGTCTACTAACGAGAGGTCTTTCTGTATGTATGTTGATAGTTCCGCGGTTGGATCTGGACAGTCTCGAAAGTGGATACCACGGCCTGGTCAAGGAAAACGAAACTCTGGTCGAGGTCACGCCGCAGATACGGGCGCTGGGTGCCAAAGTGTGCTCCTTCCGTATTGCGAACAAGCATCATGGCGATGCGCCCTTCGAGATCGTCCTGAAAGAGAAAGGGATGGCCGAACTCCGGGCGCTGCGAGTCCTCAACTGCGAGAAGCGGCGCAACTACAAGTTCGACATCGAGGCTGTCGGCTGCAATGGAGCTCTCTCGGAGAAGTACGATTTATACACGCCGGGGGACAAGTCCGATATCTCGATAAGCTCGGTTAAGTTTGCCACCCATTGAAATCGTCGGCGATAAAGCCGGCCGTCGTCGCGCCAACGAATCTGGGTCGGCCGAGTCGAGTCGCCCTCCTCTCTCGGTATATAATGCCAATTTTTTCATTGGACTGCGACGCCCGTCTATGTATGCGATAATACGCCATGTATCGGATAAATGAGGAAATGATTTGTGCGACTCGGCTCGCCTTCCCACCACGACCAATACACCTCTGTGTACACCTACTCGAGTGCAGTCTATGTATTCGTGAATCCGCCTTCGCGGTTTCACGCTATTTTTCCCACTGAACACGAGCCACTCGCTCGAGTGGTCGCCGGCTAATTGAATGCTTGCTATGCCCGTGCAGTTTTGCATAGACCGCTACGTGTGCATAAGTACTATACACGAACGCGGCACTTGTCGCTTTTATTCCACTCTTTTATTTAGAATATTGCTGGCAAAGGTCATTAACATCGTGTAACCCGCTGGCGGCCGCCGCTGGTGGGGCCGAGCGACGCCGCGTCAGAATGCTCGTGCTAATTACTCGCGGCGCTTAGCACCGCCGGCGTGAAAACTGGGCTACACACAATATCGAGCGGGCGCAGACGGCCGGCCGGCTGCCGCGGTGTACGTATCACGGCCTTTTTATTTCACTCGGCTTTCCCGTGCTTTCGGCATCGTTTGGCTCCGCGGCCCAAACTACTTTCTGTGAAATACCTTTCGTCGCCCGTATACATTACTGTGTGTGTGTGGAATAAAGCGTCCGCCGGTGCTTGGTTTTTATCGGATATCGGGCGTGGATATCGCGCGCGACTCGGCATCGTTCTCTAAAGCATGCCTCCTTCAATCTGATTGTAGCGCGACAGTGCACATTACCGTGGTGGATGTCAACGAGTACGCTCCGCAGTTTCTGCAGCCGGCCTATGTCAGCACAGTGGACGAGGGTCGCTTGTATGCGGAGGTGGTCCGAGTCGAAGCGTCCGATAGGGACTGCACTCCGAAATTCGGCGATGTTTGCAAATACGAGATCCTGACAGCCGACCAGCCGTTCATCATCGACAATGAAGGAGCGATCCGGAATACCGAGCCCTTGGACTACGAACGCTCGCATAATTACATCCTGAGCGTCGTCGCGTATGATTGCGGCATGAAGCAATCGGCACCGGCAATGGTGACCGTGAAAGTCAATCGTGTGTGCGCTCCTGGCTGGCGAGGAATACCGGAGAGGGTTGATTATGCTGCTGGAGTTGGTGCACAGCCGTTACTCCCTTCCGCTAGGCTCGATCTCTGTGATGCGCCCTGCATCTTGCGTAATGTCCGAGCGACGCTTACTCTAGCTACTGATCACATTGGCAAGGGATGCGATCGTGACACCTACAGCGTTCGCAGCCAGAGAAAGCTCTGCGGTGCATCGCGCGACAGTGTCGACCTTCTGCCGACTCCTGGGCCTACGACATCCTGGACAGCGTCCCTCTCGCGGGACGAGGGCAGGGAGGCAGACGAGATTTTCGAATTCGACGGGGTTGATTCGGCAGCGATGGTACCGAACGAGGTGCTCGAGCATAGTCTCGCCCAGAAGTTCACCATCGGGGTCTGGGTGAAGCACCGTCCCCGTCCACGTCAAGACCCACACGTGAAGGAACACATTTTGTGCGCCGCTGACGACCACAGTAAGTTTCCTTCCCTTTCGACCCCTTATCGTATGTCTAAGTAAGATTATCGATTAGCCTGTCTCGCTACTCGGCGAGGGAAGCCCGTGCTCGATGAGTCATCCGGCAGCGGGTTTTAATTTCACGAGGGCTCCTTCAATTTTCAGAGATGAACAGGCACCACTACGCCCTCTTCATAAGGAATTGCAGGCTGATCTTGTTACTGCGCCGCGACTTCTCCGAGTACGATCCTAACATTTTCCGACCGGCCGAGTGGCGCTGGAAGTTGGCACAGGTGTGCGATGACAAGTGGCATCATTACGCGGTGCAAGTAGACTTCCCGCATGTCAGCCTGTATGTCGACGGCGAGGAATGGCGCACGGACGAGAAGAACCCTGAGGTAATCGACGACTGGCCTTTGCACCCTGCGAAGGGCGTCAATACCACACTGGTGGTCGGTGCTTGCTGGCAAGGCTCTGACAATAAGACCAAGCATCACTTCCGTGGTTACCTCGCCGGCCTCTCGGTCCTCGTCGGACGGAACGAGAAGCCGGACGTACTCTCTTGCTTGCGTCGCTGTCAAGAAGGTATTCACGTGCCATCCATGGAACTGCTGCAACCAGGTACTCAATTACTCACGAATTCCGACCTGACCGAGGTACGAATCGATGGCGATAATCGTACAAATGTCGAGACACTTCTTCGCCGTATCGGCTATTCGAATTCGCGACGCTTCCCCACTCCAGGCCGTCGCAACTTCCGCTTAGACACGACTATTGTCTGCGAGGGTAGCGAGAACGATCCATTGCCACTCCCTACTGTACAGTCATATGTGACTGTTTTGCCACCTCCTCGACCAGGCATCACAGTTAACGGCACTGGATACGTGGCCAGGGAATACGCAGATTTCCGTCTGGGTGTCCGAGTATTCCCTGATGTCCGAGTAACTGCTGGTTCGGCTGCCCGATTAGATGCATGCACGGTTAGCGTTTACCCCAGTCTCAACCCTGATCACGAGAGCTTAGGCCTACCAGGCGACGTGCTGCGACTCTATCGCTCTATAACGGCACGTGTCGATCGCGACGGCGTCGTTCTCTCGGGGGCGGACACCCCCTACAAGTATCAGCAGCTCATTCGTCTGATAATGTACACGAACCGCAAGCCCGCCTACTATCTTGACCGCGTCTTCAAGTTGACCTGCTCCGAATTGAGCGGCCGATTCGCCAGCAACGAGTACGTGCAGACCCTGGCGGTAATCCATCCTAAGGAGAAGACAACCGTCCCTCCGCACTCGACCCCCGACGAGCCGCCGGTAGCCAGGATCCTGGAACCCGCACCCGGTCACGCGCAGCTCTCCCCGCACCACGCGGACTTACCTGAGGATTATGCGACCGCTCCCCTGCGCGAGGGTGCCAGGAGTATCCCCGGGGTGGGTAGCAGCCACGCGGTGACAATAGTCGCTGGAGCGTGCATCGGCTTTTTACTGCTGATGGCTGCAGTCGGTGCGGCTAGGGTGCGCGGTGCCGCGAAGCGGCGTCGCTCAGCCGGTGACGAATTGACCGCCGACACCGAGATGGCATGGGACGACTCCGCCCTCGCGATCACCGTCAATCCCATGGACAGGCTCACGGAGCAGGAATCTCAGACTCAGAATCCGAGAGACGAGGATGTCGGCGACTCCGAGAGCTCGGACTCCGAGGACGGCTCCTTCAGAGACGACGACATCGACATGTCCGACTGCGAGAACGAGTGCGAGATTAGCACCGGCCGGCACACCTCGCCCCACGACTTGGAATGGGATCATCGTGTTGTTTAAATTACCTACTATCCCTCTGCATCCACCATCCCCTTTCTTTCAATGGTTTTAAGTGGAGTACTAACACTTCGCGACTTCGCTTTCTCATGGTTTCTCCTTTGGTCAGACATCGCCATCCCTTCTGCACCTATGACGCTTCGCACTAGTGGAACGCGCTGCTACAATATTGCTCGACGCGCTCTATTTCTCTCTGATACCCGACGTACACGTGCTACGTGTATCCGACCTTTGGCAGCTCATGTATCTCTTATTACGGAAATGTCTCGACTTTTGACAAATGGCTCGAATCTGTCCCTACGAGAGCGCGCGAACGCGTCATATTATATCCGTCCCCGTAGTTGACGTTGATAAATCGTATAATATCGATCGGGCGGCTAATAGTTAGTACTCTTCTTAAGAGCCGAGAAAAATTTGTAAGAGTGCGGGACGCTTTATCGAATAGTTGAACTCTTTCTACCTATATGGCACACAGGTCGCTGTGGTTGTCAGGTGAAGTATACATACTCGCATACATGAACACAACCAACACACAGACCAACACGCGCGCGCGAAGGATACTTAAGTTTGCTGGGATCTTCTCGGTGAAAGGATGAAAGGAGTCGCAGCAATTATTAATTTATATTTCCTCACTATTATTATTACATTATTATCGTTATTATTATTATTATTATTATTATTATTATTATGAGGACTATTATTAGTACGACCACTGCTGGTTGGAGCAGTAGCACTAGCAGTTTAGGAGAGGGGAACCTTTTTTATACACCTATCTATCGTTTCTCCGTTTAATTCTATTCTAGCCCCTTTTACTGTTACGGTTAATCGTTTTTACTAACACCAGGACTGTACTCGCAATATCGTTTACTCTTGTTCCCCTTGAGCGAATATACGCAGGACGGCCCGTTATCGTACAGCACACAGATGCATATAATCGTCTTTAGCCGTGCACGTTCGTACTCAGTTCTCAATTGAATCTTGCAGCTATTTGACCTCGCTATACGTATTCGTTGCAATAATAATCGTGTCTTTCTCACTCGAGCTGGAGAGAAGCGCTCGTCGACGAGCGCGCGAGAAATTCCCAAGTTCCCCAGCCGATTACGTATCACCGAGGATACGGAGGTGCAAGGGAAAGGCGACGCCGCGTCGGCGGCGGAGACTGCGGAAAAGCCGGGAGAAAGTATTGGAGGGGAAAGCACGAGTCGGGCTGAGCCTGGGCCATATTACACTTGCCGAAAATTCTCGCTTTACCTTTTAAGTACGAAGAGAAGCTTCTCCGATGATTTTGCACAATGTTCCTTCCTAATCGATCAAGCAGTTGTTGGCTCGTCGCAAGGACATTGCCGCGCGCAGTCTTATGATATACTATAAAATGCTTCACTCATTAAGTACGGCATACAATGTCATATCCGTATACATGTGTGCGCGTGCATGCGGACTCGTGTGCAAGTGCTATACGCGTATACACAGACTGTATGGGGTGCACGCGTGTGTGTGCATTGGGGCACGTGCACTCGCATATACATACAGCGTCCGATCATTATTCTGTGGTGAGGCGCCATACGAGGGCGGGACCGGGGGGAAATCATTCGAAACAATGCGCAGCGATCGGCCCCGAGAGTAGCTGACTTTCCGTTAATACTGGTATTCGTTTTTTTCGCGTCACACCTCGCGTTTAAGAGAAAGAGAGAGCGAGCCCGTTTGTGCAATCAATCGCCCATTTTTGCCGGAGACATCAACTGATTTTTACGTGCCTTTTTACGCAAGTAGAGCATTGGATTTTTGATCAAGCGACAATTTCTAGCGGGAGAGAATGATACTCCGACTGATTATTCGCCAGTGGCGTGTGCCTGGCCTGGCACGCGTGTAATGTCCATACTCATATGGGCGCTCGCTCGAAACACTGCTCCACTGTTGTTGTATCTTAGAGATATTGCGGCTGTAACGATATAGAGATTAGGAAGCATTGGGATTCTCGGGCATTCTTCGTCGTGGCTGCGACCAATCACTTTTTGTTCGTCTGCGTTCTCGTTCTGTTACGGTGCGCGGCGGCGGGGGGAGCGTTCTCGATCGTGAGATTCGGAAGTGAGTTGGACCATTTCTTGTCGGACGGTGTTCCGGTCGTCAGCCGCGATCGAATCGCTTCGAACCACGCACGTGCAATGATTCGCAGGGTATATTTCAATCTCCAAGTGGTCTCGCGCATACCACACAATTATGTATGCGCCAGACTCTGCGCATTTCGATACTCGCTACGAAGTAATGAAAGGATCTCGTGTATGTCTCGACGACGTATTTAGAATAACACCGAAGACCGGATCGGGAGAAATACACCTAGTACTGAAGAAAAAAAAAGAAGACACAAATTTGTGTACGGATATCTATATTCATAGAAAACTATATGAACAATTTATTTTTCCAACGAGCATATCATATCATTTTTATAAGGGATTCGTCAGAGGTTTGACAAGTTTTTCGTGAGAGCCAGCTACATAGCGCGCGTACGCCGCTACTGTGATGTTACTTGCCATAATCGAGATTTTATTTAATCCCATCTCTGGGTTTCTCGAGGGATAGTTTCTTTATCTTACCTTCTTCGGACAATGACGACGACCCGACGAGGACGAGGACGATGACGACAGCGGACAGAGGACGCGTCACGAACGCCACCTTCATGCATTTCTTAATCTCACCGAGTAAAAGGGAGAGAAAATGATAACTGGCACTCGGAAGGATGTGTATCGTCGAAGGAAACCGATGCAGTATGATAACAAGGAGGATTTGGCGGAGGGAGATGAAAGTGTGTACGTTGCCACCCTTTGATTTCAAGCCTTTCCTTCATGCCCACAAGCGCGCGACAAGAATCTCTCATTTGGCTTGCGACGCCCACTTGGCGCAATGTTCATCGGGACTCCAGTCATCAATGCGCATTTTCTTTCGCAGTGCTCGCGCACGAGCACCGTCTCCCACCCCGAGACACACACACACACACAGGTCGATGCTCAAGTCGCACCTACGGCTAGCACTACGTCGAATCTCTTGTTTCGCACCGTTCACCATTTACTTGACCCGATGATTGGAGCGCTCGGGGAATCGATCCAAGTGGAAAGAAGCGAAAGTCCTCGATTGTTTGACGGCGGAAAGCACGGCAATCTCGTTAGAGAGCGACGAGTGCAAACACACACACACACATCCGAGGCATCCGCCTTGCGCCGCGCGGACACGCCGAAGCCGAGGAGAAGTAGGTACGACGACGAGGAAGACCAGGCGATCGCGCGTCGAGATCGGAAAGTTTCCTTTCGATCGCACAACTATATCGCTAGATCCTCTCTTGGGTATTTTACACGACGTAACTCTAGGGCATAAGGGCCGGAGGACGCGATGCGAGGATGGGAAGAGCCTCGTTCACCTAGATTCCTGCTCGAAACGCACGAGGAAAACGGGGGCGTCTCGAGAGAAAGCTGCGAATGGGAAATAGCGCTGCTCTGTGCTACTCGGTCTAAAAAGGGATAGAGCCATTGGCAGAGGGTGCATCGGCGGGACTCGTTTCACGAGCGTCAGTCGATCGTGATGATACGACCATCGGGCATCGGGTGACGGGACGCGGTAACTCGGCAAACCTAAACTGGGCGCCCTAAAGCGCCCGCTCTAAAGATGTACTTAATTATTAATAAACGTGGAGGAAAGAAACTACGCAGAACAAAAAACCAACTAGATGATACTATTATGATATATATATATATATAAATATATAAATATATATTATACATAAAAATATATCTAAGCTGTTTGCAAATGATGATGATCTAAGGGACAAAGGAGGAAAGGGGGGAAGAGACAGTATGAATTTGTAATGTACTATTGTATTTTGTAGGCAGCTAGTGTGTACGTATACATATGCACATGTACCCGTGTATGTATGTTTACGTATATATAAATATACATACTCTCTCTCCAAGCCATTCACACACGCGCCGGCCGTTCGCCCGGACGGCCGGCCGGCCTGCCGGATATTTTGGATTCTTCGTGGATTCGAGCTGGTACCTCGAGGTCGACTCTCCTACGATTGCTCTACTATCCGCGAGGATGATATCGCAAGCGCCAGGGGGACCGGCCTCGATCTTCTCAGAAAAAGCGCTTCGTCGGTCTTAGAGCATTTTCCTGGACGCACGGTAACCATACACACACACATACACACACAGAGACACACACTCGCCTCTAATCTGCAATGCAAACTTGGTGTACAAGGCTGGTCTATGAGAGGAGAGAAGGAGAGAAGTGCTTTGAAAGGGCTAACGGTGGCAGGGAGGGCATGGATTGTTCAGTGTCGGAATGAGTTTATCGTAGATTGTAAGGATGAACGGCTGGTGATGATGACGATGATGAAGACGAGGTAATTGGCCGGAGGAAAGGAGGCGGCGATGAATGAAGTAATTGACTACCGACTAGCTAGGCCGTAAATGAATTACTGCAGGCCGAGTAAATTCCCTCCCATCGCAAATTGATTGTGTGTTAACTAATAAGATTAAGTAACGACATAGTACCGTTAAGGAATCTAATTATTATGGGTAATGATACTATCTGTACGCTAAGCACGTTTTAAAGAAAACGCGAGGAGGAAAAAAAGGGAAAGCCGTAAACGCGACGTATGGGCTAAGGCAATGTTTACGACATGCGAGTCTTAATTTAATGCGACACACTGAGTTACTCGGCGCGTCTGCACGCGACGCACAGAAACGTCAAATTACCTTGTTAATCCGCAAACTGAGAAATCGTTCTACAAGAAGAAATATTAGCAATAGTACTCTGTATAACACGTACAGACACACCGACACACACGCGCGGCCGCATATACACGCTGCACAGGCTAGGAAAATGAAATACTATCTAATAATGACATATTATAAATAACATTAAGACGTCAACTGTATTTGTTTAATAAAGATGTACATTCGACAAAGGACAGCTATGTTTGACAAGTGGGTAGGATGAAAGAACATAACATATACACTCTGGCTTTTTTGAGTCAGTTTGAACAATGTGGTCAATGAATCATGTCCTCCCACTTGAAGAACAGATGTAATACTGCTTTCCCATTTAATGCTACCCGTTCCCCATTTTAATTTAAGATTATAGGAGAAAAAGGCCAATAGTGTTTGTTTTTTTTATAAATATCAGAATTCTTTATTCGATACACATAGGTATTAAATTAAAATCATTTGCGATGTCGACAGCATCATTCGTACATCTATACAAATGCTGTTGCACTATGAGATATTAGTTTTTCGTATAGATTTTTCATTAAATAGGTCTCGACTAAATACTTTTTGCATGCGCTTGAAACATATTCGTTTAATATTTACAAGAATTAAATATTGAGGATATACGGAGCATATGCAAAAAAAATGTTCGCAAATAGGACACACTCATAATACGCTGGTGGTTCAATTAAGCCGCAACGAGATTGCACATAACGTAGTTTACTTTCGGTATTGCTGATCAGCGGCATGAGAACAATAAATTAATGGCATTTATAGCGTGGTCTCGCAGAGCGTATAAATGTGGAAACATTCCGTATAGTTGCAGAGAATCGGCTCGGGGAATTGATAAGTACTGCAGAAGAACTAGACTGCGTTGATTTCAAAACGTGGCTGATGTATCTGAGTTCTCACATCGCACAGATCGGGTATCATTAAAATATCACTTCTCTCATATGAAAAAAGAATTTTGGTGTGATAGGAATCTCCTTACTTATGGCCTGCTTTGCATCTTTATTGCAAGCAGCAACCCTCATCTCAATATCAGCAAACAATGATTGTTGTTTGGTCGCTGCTACTCGGGGAAAACAATTTAATATTCTCCGCGCCCCAGTGCAGAAGAGCCCCTTGACACACCACACTCCACACGTATGGAATGAAGAATTCCTCCGGCTGTTCTTCCTCTACGTATTTGAACTTCAGCTCCGGAAATTTCTGTAATGATAAGTTGGATAGATGGTTCTTCTTCTTCTTTTTTTGTATGGGCTAGCATAGTCATCTTTAGGCTTTGATTGATACGTACCCTTAAACGATCGCGAGGCCACTCTGAAGTGCCTTGTTGTATCGTTGCCAAGACTTGATTAACGCCCAGCTGCGATTGATCCTTCTGCTCCAGTTTGTAAGAAAAGAAATTGATGACGGAGTCAATATTTTGCACGATGTCTTGAAAGGCGGTGTGAGTCCTAAACGGCTGGAATATGTCCTTCTTGTACAAAAGCGTGTAGATTAAGTTCGGATTGTGTGCGAGTCGGTGTGTCAAACAGCTGTTTATAATTTCGAGCACCATACGCAGTACTTCCTCGAGAATAGTTAGGTCTTGAATCTAGAAGGGAATCCACACAAGTTACGAGAAACTCAGGACCACCTGAATTACCGTGCACTTTGTCACTTCTAATGAGTTCTCACCAAGTCCGTATTTGTCGTAGTTCCATTAATCGCAACGCTCGTACTTTCCGAGGAAGTAGCAGGCTGTGCGCGTATTTTAGCTTCTAGGCGAGCATGCTTCTTCGCGAGAGTTTCAAATAAACTTAGTAGCCTCTGGCTAACGTAGGGGTGCAACGACGTGAATTGGGCAGACATGTTTGCCAAGGCAGCCAGACAATTCGTATGTAAGTATTTGTCCTTATATCAAAAGAGACTTTTAATTACTCTGCATAAATACTGTTGATACATGAAGCACTATTGTACTTACCCTCATTTTGAACATGTTATATTGTATTGTTCGTATAACAACTAAAATGAGAAGACCGCCTAATGATATTTCGCTTATCGATCTTTCCGTGTACCACGTTATACCTTTTAGCGTCTGGAACCAATCGATGTCTTTAACATCAAATATACATAAAAAATATATTGAATGTGTTGAAATATACATACGATCTCATGTATTCGCTTGTTGAACGTTTCATCTTCACTTAGAATCAACAGTATGATGAGTGACATGTATATGTGATGAGATGTGTTATTTGGAGCATGATACAATATCTGTAATATCGGGGTCACCTAGAAATTAAACGATTTAAATTACAGCCAGCATATTACCCAGGATTAAAACATATCGTAATGGATTACACTCACTAGCAATTGGATATCGGATCTCTTCATGATATCCAGCTTCACGTTTGAGTTTCTATGCAAAAGCATGTACAGGAGTAATGTGACCTCGTCCGTGTTTGGTATTTTACATACGGTATTGTACAATTTATTCAAATTAAATCTGAAGACACTAGCTCCCTTCGCTTGTGCCGAGGAATAATCTTGTAACAAAGGAACTCAAATTAGACTCTCGTTTAAACGTCCAAATGTCTTTTCTGTAGTTTTACTGTGCCACTAGGTTTACCTTGCATATCGACAAATGTGAATAAGGCATTCCTGTAAGGATTCTCTATTGCGGTACAGTGATTCGTTAGAACTAATAGCAACAGTAAGGATTGACTAGCAAGCGGCGTTTCCGTGTCGCGCTTTCGTTCCTCATCTTCAGCGGTGCCGTTACTTGCGACCTGTACATTTTTTAAGCTACTCCCCATACCCATTGTAATTACATTCCATAACCCGGCTGCAAGCAGACAGAAGAGTTTATACAAAATAGTGGAAGATTATAGACACAGAGTTGTTATTAAAAGCTTACCAGCTATACTAAAGACAATGCTACCCCCAGCCTGCTGTGTCAGCAGTCCAGGTGGTGCATGCTCTTGTTGTACAAAGTTATGCAACAATGTGCATACAACAGCTGGCGCATGCTCACTAGAATGTGAGTGCATAGCTATTCTGTATATAAAACTGTATTCAGCCGCTGTTTGGGAGAACAGTTGCACCGACAGTAGCACGAGTAGGCAATTTATTGCTTCTAAGTGAACAACATATGTAAACTCACTGCGGGCCATAAAACAGAGTATTTCAGTTATGGAGGCATAATTGATTCTTTTGTTTTAATTATGTTAGCACTTACCAAAGAGGTACATCAGTGATGATTTCAATCATTGCTTCAAAAAAATCATCCAGCCGGTAAGATACATTGGATTCTGGACTTACAGGCAATTGTGGAGCTTCAATATGCTTGATCATCTCCTCTTCGCCAATAGTCTCTATCATATACTTGAGAATGCATCTCACTGCGAAAAGAGCATTGTACGCCTGCCAAGCTGATATGATGCTGGGAAAGAAATTGATTATAAAGATATTGGAAATACTTAAACATTCATAAGAAGTATAAAATCAAAACCTACTTTTGATTTTGAATTGGCGCAAGGAGCTCGGTGATACGAATAAGTGTCACTTGTATCAAAGTGCCCAAGTTGCCACTTGTCATGTTGTTTGCCAGTAATTGCTGGCATGATGCATCCAATTTGGAATCCAATTCAATCTGGTCGTTCCTAGTAACAGGAGGTCTCATGTTGTACGAAAGGAATGTACTCCAGAACGGGTCATCCGGAGCAATACTCTGCTTCCCGCAGAATATGTTGAGATGGATGTTCTTCGACAGATCTTCATACCTGCTTGGTGTAGCACCCATGATCTACCTTTATTTACCTAGAATGAGTAAAAGGTAATCTTTATTCACTTACAAATATTCATTAACAGAATGTGTGAACCGGTCCCAAACTAAATCATTGACACTGAGGCATTTCACAGTATCCACAAATCTTCTCTACTTCCACCAACATTGAAAACTGAACTATCAATCAGAATTTTCTTTTAATATCAAGCTTGGAACAGGTTCATGCACTTAGGGCAGATGTTCCCTTATTAACATCACCTAAGGCACTTGTATTCTGTATGAGTGTCAGATTAATTGGGGCAAAGGATAATTCTAATTCACCGACGAAATGGATAACTTTCACCAGAGAACAGTGGAATGAATGTTGGGGCAAGTTTCGTGAAGAGATAACAGGGGATGTCTGAGGGTATCGTGTCATTAGTGAAATGTCGAGTGACAGCGTACTTTGACAGTCTCCCGTCATAGAGTCCTGAGAGTCCGACGGTGCGGAACACGAGCGTCGAGCTATTCTCCCGATTCCCGGCGCGGTACCGAGGCTTTCCCTTTTTCCCCACTGACAGCGACGGTCTATCATAAATTCGTACTACGCGCTGGCAGCTCGTCGGATGCGACAGCGATGTTGTGACGGCCGGGCGACGACAGTTTAACCTTCTTTTTGCATGTCAACCCGAGAGAGAACCTTTGCGGACGTGTAGCACATAGGCGGCGTGAGCGCCATCCTAGCTATACCTGCACCCCGGTGCCGTTTAAACGCTAGAAGCGAGCTATTCAAGGCCAGAGCTTTTTAAAGTCCCGAGAAATCGCGGCTTAGCCTCCCGCAGCAATGCTAACTGATGAGCCTTGCCAGGGTTATTGTCCCATGCTCGATCACGATTGTCTCCTCCAGAACGAGCAACTCTACTATGAATCTGGGGAATTGATAAATGATAATATCCTGACTATACAGAAGGAGGTCTCGACCTTGCGCCGATACTTTGCCGATAGAAAAAGAGAGATTTATGAAGAAACTAGGTTAGTCTTGGATATTCGAATGCAGAGATTTAATCAATATAATAAATAATATAAGATAAGATAGATAAAATATTAAAAGCTCTGGTCAATACTTTCACCGTGAGCCTTGATAGTTTTTTGACTAAATCTGTATGCTTTTCTATTACACGGATAGTTACGGCCGCAAGGGTGGAGATGGCTCTTTGAAAAATACACTAAAGTTCTACGAGCAAGTGCTCGGGGAACTTGCGAAAGTGGAGCTTATCTGCGACGAGTATCGGCTGGGAATGAAAATAGATTTATTAAAAGAGGCGAGAGCCCGTCTGGAGATAAGGTCGGATGCCCGTCAGGCCAAACCACCCGGAAGAAGAGCCTGCGGGAAACCTAGGCAGGATTTTTCGTATTTCGAAAGATCCGATCCAAACTCTAGGGACACATGGAAGCCAGTACCAAATTGGATGCTGGAGGATACGCGAGATCTTATAGTTAAACCGAAAGCGGAACTTCCATCGGCGTTCGATGAGTCTGACTTGAAATTCAAACAGGAGCTCACTCTCCTCAGAGCCAAACTATTTTCCCTACCGAAAAGTCAAGTGAAAGCGTACGTGAATATGATTTCCGTATTTTTTGAGCGAAGGTTTCAAGAGTTATTATCATGTGGTTGAATTCTAGGTACAATAAGGAGCTATTGAGAAATGCTGGAAACGGGAAAAAGCATAGGAACTCTACTCCTATGCAGGAGTCCATCGACGTGTTTTGGGGCAACTCGAAATTTGAAGCTTCCACTGTTCAGTCCGAGCTGAGAAATATGACTGATCTGAAGTTCCTCGATGGAGTCTTTCTGGAGAATGTCGCTTGGCCTAAAGTTTTGGATTCATGCGCGGATCAGTTGCTCTCAAAGTGGCAGCTGGTTCTGCAGCCCCAGATCCAGCAGTTGATCAAAAAGCGTCGTATCTCGATGTTACATCTCGACGCGCGTAAAACTTTCGAGCTCCTGTCGAGAATCCCCGAGAACGGCTTTAATTTCGAGCTTTGCCGAAAGGCTCTTGCGTGCTTGGTGAAAGAGGAGTCACAAGTGGGTCTGCTCAAAACTTGGAAACTGCAGTTTCAAACGACAGGAGGCCACAACATCGCAGCGACTCTGATACAGGCATCCTGGCGCGGTCACTCGGTGAACAGAACTCTGGATTTCTGACTTTAATTAAACTCAGAAAAACTTTAAAGTTAAGAAAGTAAAATTGCATGTTTTCGCGTGTAGCTGCGGAAGAGAATCCGGGAAACCGAGAGGCTTTACGTGGCAGGTAGCGTTCTCTGGTTCGCTTGGATCGTTCTTAAAGAGAGGCGCAAGATGCACGAGGCCTACTTGACGAAAATGCTTGCATCAATGCACGCGACGAAAGAGGCGTCCTTAGAATTGAGCAGGAACTTCAATACAGTAATCGGAGCACCACACGTCGTGGTGCATTTGGCGTCGCTGGGCTACCCGGCCGAGACCCGTCGAGGCGTCGATAAGAAGCAGTTCTGCATGGACGAGAATGCCTGCAGCCTCCGGATCTCCTTCGTACGGAATCCAATGTCCCATGTGATTTACGTGCTGCCGGTGAAGCCGACCGGTGACCTCTTGGAAATGTACAGCGATCTCATTCAATCAGTGTCGGCCGCGGAGGACGTGGCCAAACGGATTACTTTCGTCGCCCTCTCGGAAGCCGAGACCTTCAGGAACCGGCCGCTCAATCTGTCGAGGATCCTCCACTGTTCCGGTCACTCGCTCCAGGAGATCCGGCGAAAGATCGGCGAGAAATTGGCGTACTTATTACCCTGGATCGTTGACGAGTGCGACGTCAGAGTGGCCGGAAAACTCGGTGTGGCTCTCTTGAGCCCCAGCATGGACCTCCAGAAGAGAATGCTCAATCCGTCCAGACTGACGGAGATGATCGAGAGTTTCGGATTGGCTCAGCCCGCACACACGCGAGACATAAGGGATTACGATAGACTTTGCAATTCCCTGGCCGAGTTGATCGTTCGGAACACGGAAGTCACTGCTTGGACGATCAGGCTCAACAAAGGACCCGAGTGCAACCACTGTGCGGTCTTCTTCATCAATCACATTAGCATACCGTTCATGCCGGACTTGCGAAAGGAGAGAGAGGCCTTCGGCGAGAAATGGGAGCGCAATGCAAAACTGAGAATGTTCTATTTGGCCGAGTTGAAAGTGCAATTGTCCAGAATCGTTGGAACTGTGACCAGGCTTCCCGCTTACTATAAATCGTGGAAAGACTTTTACGTGCATGTTGTCAGATACGGATGCCTGGTGCGAGCAGTTCCTTTTCACAAGGAACGAAGTGTCGTCTCGGTGGGATTGTTTCTACCCGGGATAGGAAGTGGGGCCAAGCCCAAGTGGACTGGGACTGCGGATGAACTAAATTTGGGTATTTGACGAATTTGGACAATCGACGAATGATCTTGGATCATTTTGCCAAAGTTGTTGACGATTTTTAAATAGGGAAAGAGACATTCTCAGCGTACGCCTACATGTTGCCCCAGACCTCAGTATACATGTCCGAATTAGCGCCGATAGTGAACAAGTTCGCCGATGCCTTACATAAGGAAGGATATCTGGGCTACCTCACTGTCAATTGTTATTGCCATCCTCTCAAGTACAAGGACGATTGGTTGATCTGGATTATCGACGCGCACCCCTACTACTCGCACACGCAGAGTTACATTGACTGGCTGAAATTCGCCATTGACGGGGAATACGAGTAATAACCAATTGGATTATTCTTAAATCTAACGCAGTCCTATAATTCCTGTTTACAAATTTGTCATTCGTTTAGCCCCACGACGAACACATTCATAGGCAAAGTTATTGAAGCCCCGCTCAAGAAGAGGAGGGACTCGACATTCCTGCTGATAGTGAAGGCACCCGAGTGGGACGAAACTCCTGTCAGATGTGCCATTTTCATTCCGAAAGTACACCACTCAAGATTCAATAGATTTTCGTGGCCAGAGCTACGGAATTTGCTGGTGGAGAAAAATGAGGTATCTTGAGACAAACCACCGAATTGCACATAGTGTCTGATTTCGTTAAATCCTAGATTGCCTACGATTCGAGAAAGAAGAAAGGCTCTCAGGTATTGTTGCATGACAGTGAGATAAGGGACACGGCGATGATGATTAGTATTAGTCCGACTATGGCAGCGACGATACAAGAGATCATCGAGAATCTGAGGAAATTGAATCATGCTCTTTCGATTAAGACGAGAGAGGACGTGGAGACAAATCTTGTCGAGACTCTCGACTTCTTTTTCAAACTGTCCTTTACTTACGTCGACATTTCTGCCGATCCATGCGCCTGATTCGTGAAACGACGACTAAGTAATGACAAGACAGTTAAAATAAAACAATTTACTAGAAAGTCTTGCTTATACAAAGTGGCAATATTTAACAAAGGGGGTTGCTTACTCCTCCGTGTCTTTCATAACATATATCCTATACGTTTTAGTCAGTTGTTCATTAACGATGAACATTAGCACCGTGTGCGGTCCGACTCTGCAGTAAGTCGGCCAAAAGCCTTTCCAGAGTGCGCGTATTCCCTCCCCTCTTCCTATAATAAACAGCATCTTTATCAAGCCGGGTGGCTTTCCGGCGGAAGTTTCGAAATTCTGGATCCTATCGATGGATGTTGAAGGTGTCATTCATTATCGGTGGCACGAATTAAAATTCACTGCTTTCCCTCACCGTGTTTTGGCAACGTCAAACGGCATGGAATTGAAGGTCGTGAGGAAACCGGACAACATGGATGCGCAGAAGTGCAGCTTGATGCCTTCCCTCACATTCCCTACGACAAGTTCCACAATGTACATAGGCCCTTTCTAAGGCAAATTTCGTGTCGCAGGAATTGCCGTCTCTTTCACATACAGTTCTGCACGATCACGGTTTTCGCTTGACTGTAGGTGGCTAATTGGGAGACATTGACCACCACCGCTCGCCCCATGGTAGGAATGGTCCCTCGCCAAAGGGTCAGGATACCCTCCTCCCTCCAGATCCTCGCGAAGGCGTCAATGACATGCTTGTAGTTTCGCCTCTGCTCTAAATAATGTTAAAGGTAATATCCGCATTATGAGAAGGGACTCGGGGATTACGAGGAATCCGACAGGAATTAGAGCAGCGCGGATCTAAGGTGGCCGCGCCAAATTACGAGCAGGTAGCTCCAATCCGGTGCGGGGCGAGTGGTGTACTTAGTTCGCACTTGGGTTCGCCGGTAATCGGGCGGCTTCGAATAGCATCGTTAATTACCCGGTGGTAGCCTGCCGTCGGAGCTCATTCGCACTAGTGCTACATCAGCCGGCGTCCCGAAGAAAGCTCCCGTCCCACCCGCTACGGTCGCCATCAGACTCAGAAAACCGAAGTTCGGCTTCCCACCGTAAGTTTGCCTGTCAATTCACATAGATAACGTGATATATGCTGTTTATAGCGCATATTTAATATTGAAGACAGGAAAGTGTTGGGTTTGAAGGTAATTAAAATAGTGAGTGATTAAGTAAGGGGCAGCTTATTGGGGTATTCTGGTGTCAGTGGACTTTTACGGTGGAATCGAATAGTCCTCACCTCCAGTAATCCTGCAGTTGATTGAATATACCAAGTCTTACAGTGGTGTAAGTCGCCTGTCTTACCAGGCCAGCGGTGAGGCCTCGGTAGAATTTAGTAAAACCTTCGTTCTTGTATATCGACGCGACCAATTGAGGGATAGACGTCCTCCCCACGTTCATCTGTATTCGATTCTTCAGCACGTCCATCGGATGAACCACGCATGTGGCTGCCATCCTGCGAAATGCCGAGCCGATCTTAAGGATTTCAATCATCTTGATTAAAGAGTCGAGATACTCACCCGGATAAACCAGCATTTAGGAAGTTCGCTGAGGGCGGCAATGCCTTTCTCTTGGTCGTGTCCGTCATTGTATCCTACGCGAGAATTCTACATTTGAATCCTAGTCCGATCGCCTCTTCACGTCTTCACAAATCCCCAAGGTGTTGCGTCTGCGATTAAGCGGAATTTTTCTCTCAGTCGTGACAGAACTTGATTGATACTGTGTATGTTGAAAGCGGTGTCAACAGCACTGCGTGTTGGAGTGAGCCTCCTGGGGGATGCCGGCATGAGAACGTGACAGATCTAAAAGGGGTTAGGGAATATTGAGGGATCCTGCGCGCTTACTGTACCTCGATTGTCTTTTTATTCGCCCCCCTCGCCCGGAATGTACAACAATGAGGAAGGATAGAGAGGCAGATAGTTTTCCACACTTTATTACGCTTGATCAGCTGATACAGTGTGTAAGATACGTATCAAATGTCGGGTTTAGATGTAAAATAGGGCGATTTTTCGTGCGCACTTAGACTTGTCTAATGTTCTAGAAGTAAAACAATTTTTCTTCCGGGAGAACTTGATTGCAAGGCTTCTTAATTCCCCGCTTCCGCTTCGGTTTCTTCGGGGGCGGAATTCGCTCGGGTTTCTTCTCCGGCGCGAGACCCATTTCGCTCTTGCATCCCTGGAAGAATTTCATATTCATTTCGATGGAGACTAGCCCTTTAAAGTAGTGATTCTATATAACGGCAGTGTGGGAGGTGTACTTTTATGGCTTTAAGAATGGGATAAAGAGGACGGACGCCGGTGGATTCCGCCAACACTTCTTCCGCGTAATCTAAAACCTTCTTGTTCTCCTTCTCGATTATTTGTTGCATATTTTCTGCCTTTTCTTCTGAGATCTTCTCCTGCCTGACGCGCGCTTCCTTCTCCTCCTGCAATTTCTCATACTTTACTTCTAGCCATGTGGCAACTTACACGATTTGACTTACGAGTTCCGCTTTGAGGGTGTTGCCGTAATCCATTCTCTTCTGGAGCTCCCGATTTCTCTCCTCCAGTTCCATCTGTTTGTCGTGCTCGTCCCGCTTAAATCTCTGCAGCATCTCCCAGGCGGTAAAGTCCTTATTCTCCTGAATCTGTTTCTCTTTGATCGCCGAGTGCTCCTCTTGAAATTGCCGAATACTGGCGAGGCTGGCGCTTTCACGATCCTTCTTAGTCTGTTGTTTCTTCTTCTCAGCGGCTTCCTGTTCCTCGATTGCCTTCTTTAGAAGTTCCGCCTCCAGTGCTCTGCGGGCGTTCGCACTGCCTTGGTGGCCCTCGCCGTATTTGTCCACAATCCTTTGAGCTCTTCGCTCGCACTCCTGTCTCTCCCTCACTCGCATTTCCTTGTGCATCTTTTGCACGCGTGCTTTACTCTGCCGATAGACTTCTATCGCACGATCCTCGTACTCCTCGTCCCGTTTCTGCTTCAGTTCGAACTGCTTCTTCTCCTCGATCGCGTCCATGAAGAACTGTTGGAGCTTCTTTTTCTTTTTCAAAATCTGAAATTTCAGGTAGTTGATGGTTACGAATACTTAGCGAGAGGTATAACAAGTAAGACGGTGAACAGACTTCCTCTGCCTCGTATTCCTTCTGCAACTGGAAGTAATTGCACATATTGATTTGGTCCTGTCTCGCACTCTCGAATTCTTCCTTCTCCCTCGCCCTGGCTGCGAGTTCGTTCTCGTCGATTCTAGAAGCGAAAGAGGACTCGAGTCGATTGGGGATATTTGTAGAATATATTTCTCTTACTGTTTCTTCAATTCGTTTCCATATTGCCGCCTTTTCACGATCTTTTCTTCCTCCCTGCGCCTCTCCGCCTCGTTGACCTTTTCAACATCGGCCCTAATTGCATCGTCAATCTTTTTCTCCTGTTCGTTCTCTATGTTCTTGATAGTCGTTTGCACGGCCACTTGTTCATCCAGCTCTCTCAGGCACTGCCGATGGTTTTTCATTTTCGAATTACGCGAATTCGTTGGCCGGCAATGATTCAATCGACTTTATGAGCCTTGAATCAATCGCAATTTACCTCCGATACCAATAGGCCACGATTAATCCCGCGGCACAATGGTTTCCTGTAGAGAAGTAATCGCCTGGCCTGTTTTACTATTTCCGCTCGTTCCACTGCCCTTTTCACCGCCATGTCCTTCACGAACTTCTCCCTTTCTTCCTCCTCTCTTTTCTTCTTCGCTTTGAACTCCTCCAATTTCCGCATTTTCAAGTCCTAGGTAAATACGAGTGACCTAAGTAGTGCTTTCAAGCGCAGGACATCTATTTTTATTTTCCGGATGGTTTATAAACCTGTCTGTAGTCGCCAGTATTTCCTTTCGGCTCGATTTTCTGCTCCTCAACAGGCCCATCCTTTTTCTCAACTGTTGCCTTTTGATTGGGAATACCAATGGTTTTTCCCGCCAACTTACTATCGTCAGGATTTAACTTTTGTGACGTCACTCCATCGCTCTTTTGCTTTGCATTTTCATTGAATGCGTCCAGCTGATTGTTGTACTTCGATTTGTCCCCTTGGCTTTTGCCGCAGGGGCAATAATACTGTTGAAAATGAGATTGGATTTAAAGATGAATCAATAATCATTGACTATGCAGAATTTACCTTGGTGCCCTTGAGCGCCGTTCTTTGGTTCAGGCGACACGAGGTCCTGTTTAACTGACTTACTCGCGTTTGCACCATGTTTCTTATACAGAAATCTTGACATACAATTATTACAAGAAATGCTTGGGCCAACAGTACTCTCGAAATCGCAGTTAAATTTACTTATCAGCCAAGTAACGCTTCACTCTATGCCTCGCGTTAATCACACTGCGGATAACTTTCGGCCGGAGAGCGTCGTCCTGGAAACTGAATTAAAACAATCGATACTGATTTCGCAGGAAGACCGCATCGGCCCACAACCTGCTCATCAAGTTCCTGTAACATTCTTTCGCATACTTGACAGGAAAATTACTCACGTTAAACCGGCCGTTTGCGTGTCCCGTTGCATTTCGTTTTCACTAGTATAACAGAAGAATGCTTGAAGACCCGCTATTTATGGGGTTAATTATTAAACAGTAATCGCCCTTACCATTTCGTACACTTTTACATGTCGTGGAAATCCTATATCCCTGTACCTACTTCTGCATTAATATAAAAAAATAAAAATCTGGTTCGAGAATCCATAAACAGTATCTGATTGCCCAGCGAATGATTGTCCGGGCGAAACGATCGAGGAAGAAATATAGATAAGTGGGACAGGATAACGATGTCGTAGTTCGCCGGTTCTCCCGCAAGGGTGTAACTTCCTACCATACCGATCGGCTTCGATCGAGCGCTCGGCGGAGCAGTTTCCAGCGCCGAAAGTCAGATGGCCAATAGCGCTTAGTCGTGCACCTGTGGTGACAGCACGTGCTGCAGCTGAGTGGCGATCTCCTTCTCGGAAAAGTGAGTATTATCCTCTTCCAAGCGGTTTCCCGCTTTCCCCGGATTATCCCCGGCGGCCCCGCGGCCAGGAAGGTCCTCGCCGGTTCGCCGGCTAGCCGCGCAAACCCCAATTCCCAGGATACACGCGCGATTCCCTGCGTTATTTACACGACGCTCGCACGTGTGTACGGCGCGACGCAGCTCGCCTCACCATAATAAGATTGTCGATCGGCAAGCAAATTAGAGAAAGCGCGCGCGATTCCTCGAGCGTGCGAGTTCCGCTGACAAGTTTACCGGGAGGACGAAGGGAAACGAGCGGGAAGCCAACAGGCTGAGTAGCTGCCGAGATTTTTATTGATAAGCTGCTGATTTCGAGCGCACGATCTCGATACTAACCTAACCCTTTCGCGCGTCGTACGTCCAGTCGCTCGGCTGTCGCTCGACACTTTGCTCGAGTAATTAATACCTCGCCGCTCAGGCATTTCATTGACGGCTATTGAGTTGGTAATTAGCCGCGAGATCTAGGGGGAATTAGACGTATGCGGATATTTTGCTGATCGAACGTTCGATAGTTTGTCATTTGTACTTGTAAGGCATCGTTACGATGTGTCATTAGATCACTGGCGTCTTACGTGCACTCTTTGATATTCGCGAAGATTTTTGCGTCTAGTGTCCCATTGTTTCATGCAAGAGTCTGGTGTTTGAATTCTTTTGGAAATTGGCTGCGAGGTAGTTAAGCTTTTGAATTCTTATACGAGTTTATCGGATCGATACCTTATCGCTGACATTCTAACGCTCTTGCGGGACTTTTCCTTTTTCAGGTGTCAGTGTGTTAGTGTTCCAACGGAATGAACTGAATCGCCCTCCACAGGCTGTGTCGTCAGGGTGAGTTATGCAAACATAAATCCTAATTATTTGAAATGAATTCGATGTATTTTGAACAATTTGTGAGTGTATGTATTTTGAATTGGAATTCTTAATGATGGGGTTTGGGTTGTACGGTTTGATAAAGTGAAGTCTGGCAGTATTTATCAATGAAACATATTTATTAAAAATCTAGCATCATTTTCCTACGCTTACTACAGTAAATATCACAGGTACTCGTTTCTCTATCACAAGAACCTCCGCTCGGTCATCTGATTGACAATAACAATTGAAGGGAACGCGTGTATCTCATTACAATCATTTCTCCTAGCAGGCTCTCTTACTCTATCGACCGGGGGAGGATACGCGGATAACAACGTTTTTGGCGGGAGAATAGGCAGGCAGCCTCGGCCTTCCTCCATGCAATTCGGACTCTCACGATCGACGCGAAGAGCTACGGGGCATGCGTGCCACCCCGTACGCGACGACACATGCACGCGTGTCTCTTTCTCCCGCCAAAAATCGGCAAAATAAAAATCTCGATAAACGTATGAAATAAACAATAGAAAACTCTAACCATCGAGTAAATTAAAGCTTCAGCCATGGGCGCCGAAGCGCCGGGGCCGCGTTATTACATCGAGATCCTAGCGTACAAAAACTCTCGCTCGAGTCTTCTTACAAGACGTAACCCGAAATACAAATGAAATTAGCAGACGCGGATATTACAAGAACATATACTCGACGATCGCCTAAACACACTCGCTTGCACTCGGGCGGTTCTGTTATCGGGCAAACGTCGCCGCCGCTTCGGTGCTCGGGGTGTCTCTTCTTTGAAGTCCTTGCTCCTTGCCTTCTTGGAAGTCTCTTCTTGCACATTCTTCAGGCGCCCGCTCATCTCTCTCTCTCTCCCTCTCTCCTCTCTCTCGGTCAGTCGGGAGATACGTGCTTCTCGCAGAGAATTCGGTATCCCTGGTTTATCGTGGCGCCTCGAGTCGTCACCTCTCCGAATCACAGACGAAATTGCAACACCGGTAAACGGTCTCTTCTCGGCAGGCGGCGGCGAGGGATCTCTCGCCGCCTCTGCCCCGTCGAGCCGTGTCCGGCCACCTCGCTCTCTTCTTCCAGAGTTGCCGATCCAGCGGATCGGTTTCGGGAAGCCAATTAACCGGTTTCCAATGATTCCGTGGGGGGTAATCGTTGATCGTCGGCGGTCAGACTCTTTACCAGGGTCTCCAGATTGGCTCGTTGGGCTTGGCCACCTGGAGGAGGCCCTGGTGGCTCTGTGAGACTCCTTCGATGTCCGTCCTGATCGGAGAGGGCTGGCTCGAGGCGGGTGTCAGGGGCATCGAGTACTCGTCCGAGCTGAGCTCGCTGCTCGAGGACGGCGAGGACTGGGGTGCGGCCACGTGGATGGTCAGTGGTGCGGTCTTGTCCATTGAGTTCAACTTGTGTCCGAGGTGGGTCATGAGCTTGGTGCCCAGGGCGACGTCCACTCCGGGGGTTGCGGCCAGGCAGCGGCTCACTTCGTTCGCGCAATGGGTGTAGCCGGCGCGGAAGCGATCGGAATCGATCACCGGGTTCGCTGAGAGACGCTGCTGTCTCTGGAGCTTGTGGAGATGACGGACCGTCAACTCGAGGATGTCAGCCTTCTCGAGCTTGGCCACGTTCTCACCGTCTCCGGCGAGAGCCGTCACCATCAGGTCTTTAAGCTCGTCCAAGCACCGATTGATGCGTGCTCTACGTTTCCGTTCAAGCATAGGTTTCATCACCTGTAACACAAAGGTAACAAGACATTATAGAAATTGTCTTCGCACAACAATTGGAATTTTTTTAGGGGGATTGGCTCGATCTGCTCAATGAAAACTAGGCGAATTCTTGGAACTCGGTATTAGGCAACAGGTAGTTTCGGGGTATCACTGGGTTTTCGTATGGACATAGACATTTACCTTTCTGTATTGATAAGTCCTGGAGATTGGTTGCTCCTGTCCATCGACCATCATGATCTGCTCGTGCATCTGCATGGTTAATCCTTTGCGTTGAGTGGTGACTTCACACACGTTAATGAAACTTCACTGATAAGAACGAATTGACTTCGCCCTCGTCACTGAGTCGCGACGGGAAGTGTTTAATCGCACAAGTGTTTTGCTCCTCGAAACGGGGAGTAAGGATTTCTCGCTGTGTGGCTAGTGGGCTCACTTAGATCCGGCGGAAACGAATCGAGTGTGTATCTCTGACGCGCCTCCGACTCGAACTTGGTGAACGATCAGCGTGATTGTGGTGGCCTGACGGACGAGGCCACAGCTTATATAGGCAAGGGCCCTCGCCGGTGGCGGCGCAAGGGGTCGTCGGGTAGGGCATGGTGGGGGACAGGCCTTCCGTGGGAACGGTCCGTAGAGGTTGGTTCCCAAGCAAGCACACCACCTGTAAGCGGCAGCTGCCAGACACGCGCCCACACCAAGCCATCGTCACCGTTTCAACATCCTCCTCGCACTTGCCGGGGGGACCTAGGGGCCCTCTCTCTCGGAACCTCAGATCCTCCTCGTATAGTCGTGCCACGGTATGCACGGCTTGACGGCCCCGTCTCTCTCTCGCTCACGCGTCCCTCCTTCTCCAACCAACGCTCGGGGCCCGCTCTTTCACGAGCGCGCGCTCATACGGAAGGGCCCAGATCGCTGTCCTCTTCTTGTCTCCCGGCTAAATAGAAGGAGAGCTGTCCTCGTCCCACCTCCTCTAGTCGGCGCGCTCTCCTCTCTTTTTTCCTTATTCCCCGTGCGCGCTCTAGCCCTCCCCCGGGCAACTCGTGCTGCCTCTTCTTATCGCGATTGCTCTCGTTCGCTCCCTCGGTCCCCTCGCTCGCCCTCTCTCTCTCCCGCTCTCGCCCCGGTGCACGTTCCGCTCTCCGAGATGCTGGACGGGTATCCTTCTTCCGAGAGAGGCTGCGAGGAGCGTGCTGGGCACAAGTCCCGTGATTGCAATCCCACCGGTTACACGTTACTGAATCACGCTACGTGTGTCTATGCCGGGGGCCAGCGCGAGGCACTGCTACCGCAAAACGATACCGCCTCTCTCTCTCGCTCTCCTTCTACCGTACTCTCCTTTACTCGGATTAACTTCTGCTTCCCTCGGCGCGCTCGGCTGACCAGTCTCGCCAGTACCGGCTCTCTCAGTCGGCTTACCTTCGCAATTGATCAATCATTCTCTCCGCGTATTAAGCGTGCGCGCGCGCGAGCCTGCTCGCGGATGGAGAGACAAATGTTGCGCGATAAAGGCCGACCTTATGAAGGAGATATGATGAATCGTGCGGCGAGGCAGTGTCGCGTGGGCGCGCGGACGCCGCTCGACCCCGCCGATAGAGCACGATTCCGCCCGGTAATTAATTGTCCCTCATTGGCAACGTAATTTCGAGCATTTTTCTTGCCCCTCTCTCTTTCTCCTGCTCTCTGTTGGCGCACGATCTGGCGGCGCGGTGTCTTTGGTGTCTCTATTAGAGTTAGAAGTGTTGGAACCGGCTAGAGTGCCTGCCGAGTAGAGTTACTTCGACATTTAGCGATCAGAGATTACGTCTGAATTTGCGGCGCCAGTTGCGCAGTGGCTAGGGCGGGGGTTGTTCGGGAGGTTTATTACTTGAGATTTGGGATCGTTCATGGATGGGTAGTCGGAGGATACGCAGACTTAATTTCGAAAAGAGTCGCTCGTAAAGTCGTCTCCTGGTTCGGACAGTCATCCAGCGGAATGAATATCTTTACCGAGCGTGCGCCTCTTGGCTGGAAGCACTGCGAGATACTAATTTCGGCGGGCTGAATTACATGCTCTCTCTCTCTCTCTCTCTCTCTCTCGGTGTACCCCCTTCCAGGCTCGGTTCCGTTGCTCCCTTTGCCTCCTTTCTCTCCCTCTCGCGCAGCCCTTGGATCCTCTCGGAGGCGAGCGCATCTCCTGGCGGAGACTCTGTTCTCTTTTTCTGCGCTCCTGGCGGCGGCCGCCTCGCTTATTTCAGCGCGAGCTGGGTACTTAAACGTCGTTCGCACCGAATAATTACGCACGCTCGTTTCATCCTGCATCGTTCCCCCCTGCACTCCGCGTGGCCTCCTAGTCGGCCGGGCCCTCGCTACCGAGGACTTTACGAGGTATCCTTCTCCCCGTGGTCCTCGGCTTCCTTTTTCCGCGCTCCCGAATGCCCCTTTCGCCTCCCGACTACTCACGCGCCTCTTGACTCGACTTTTTACTCTTTGCGCGCGCCTCGTCTTCCTCCTGTTCTCCGGGCCAGTCTGTTACGCGCGTCTTCCTCGTTGACCTATAAGACTTTCCTTTCAAGCGGTGGCAGACGCGTGTTGCCGATACACGTGAAGCGAACCAGCGAGAAAGCTCGCTCGCTCGCTCGCTCGCGGCGAGTGCGCTCAAAGAGGATAACACGCTGCTACCTCGGTTCGAGCGGTCTTAATTCCTGCGGTTAATACCAGCCTGGTCCCGGTCGAAAGGAGCGGCCCGAAATCCAGACGACAGTGATCGATCGTCCTCGGAAATGTGACCCGATGTCGCGCGTGCGTTTCACGAATTCCGTAACGAGGCTACCGTTATCGGCGATGCCCGCGTGCGTGCACCGTTCGCCGAGCGGCGCGCGCTGCTCGTTTCGCGGCGAATTCAGGCCAGCCGGAGAGACACGAGTCTCGAAAGCTGCGCGGCGGCGGAGGGCTTATCCGGGCAGCAGCAGCGGCAGCAGCTTGATTGACGTCGGTGCAGCGTAGAAGTGCAAGCCGCGATGACAGTCTCACGGACATTAGCGTGCACCCACGAGCTCTCGGGGCGGCCACGAGGGCCTCGTAGCGGCGGGGGTCGCCCGCTCGATGACGGGGGTCCGCTCGGATCAATGACAGCCCATTAAAACTATATACTCGGCCAAGTCGAGTTAATACGGCCACGTGTCCGGTCGACTCCCGAGTCAGTTAGTTTCCTCTCACGTGCCGCTCCCGTTCCACGCTCGCTACTCGCGCGCCGCACTGCTCTCTCTCTCTCTGCATACATCTATCAACCTCGCCCGCTCTGTTTTCCGGCGATCTCCGCTCGCGCTCAAGTGCTCGGACAATGCTTTTCATTCGACATGGCGAATTGGCACACGTGCCCTGCCCTCCCTCTCCCCCGCTTCATGTCCTTTCAAGCCTCGCGCCTGTTAGAATGATGCACGTGCCACGCGAGCACGTGCAACACGCGCCCGGACACGGCGACCTGACCTCCCGCAGGAAGGAAGTACAGTCGGATTCGGCACATGCCCCCGAGGTCCGCGCAACCTCTCAATCCCCGGCGCGGGCTCGCTTAAGACGCGCCAGATACCGATCTCCCTCGAGACCGGTGCTTGGAGTGCGAGGATTAATCACCCGGCGCTCGAGCGCCGATTTGATAAGGTGATCACGAATTGGGAGATTTATCGGCGGCTCTCGCGGCCCGAGCGACGAAAGTGTCGTTGGCGGAGCACTCGACTGATGAAAGGGCAACTCGTGCCGTGTAACACCACGTGCGCGCCGCGATCAGCCCGGTTTCTCACAGTCGTACGTGACCTCCTAGGTTTCCCATGTTTTAGCATTACATGTGCACGCTATCGCTTGCACAGCAGGAGCCGGCGAGAGAGGGAGCGCAACCGAGGGGACGGAGAGAAAGAGAGAGAGACTTATTAGTAAGTACATCAGCTGTTGGTGAACATATGTCGCGAGGCAGCTTGGCTCGTGCCACCGAAAACGTGCTCCCGGCGCGCCCCTATCTCGAATATCAACCCCTGCGAGGCCGCGGCGCCCGGTTCGCACGCGTCCATTTACTCCCTGCTAATATCGCAGGAGGGCTTGACATTACGGGGACAATGGCGGCGCGCGCGCGGGCCCCCCAATCATTTCGCAGTGCCCCGTGAGAACGCGGCAACGATACATTTGTTTGCCGGTTATTAGTGCGACAGCCGGCCATTTGCTGCCTCCGCTCCCGGACACCGCGAATCCTGCGATTAATTCGCTTGTCAATCCCTCCGGGATTCGATTCTCATTCGGTCCCAACTGTATCGAATATGTACTCGTGCGATGCTCGGTGGGAAATCGTAGCGGGGGATAGAGTGGTTAATCTGGCGCGTGGAACGAAAACAGTGGGATTAAAGGTAGAGTGTTGGAAGAATGGGCTGACATTTCCGCAGGAGACAGTGTTGCTGGCGCCGAATGGGTTAGTGGTGTCGAGGGCACAGCAAACAACAGTAGGGGCCTTGTGGGCCTTGTGACCCAGTGCTCGCGCAAAGTAACCACGATCCGTAGAGCGGGCCGAGGAGAAGAATAAACTTACGTCGGGTGGAAGTGGTGGTGGTAGTGTAGTAGCGATTGTAGTATTAGTGGCGAGGAGGAAGCAGAAGCGAGAGCATTCTCACGGCACGTATGGGTTCACCTGGCGCCGCCGCTTGCACATGCCTCGTGCACTTCGCCCTATTTAAATGGCCTTTCGCAGCCCCCCCCCCCTTCCCTTCCTTGCAACACTCCTCTCTTCACGAGCCCTTCCACCTTTTTTCTCTCTCTTTTTAATTGAATGCTACCTCCCCGTGGCACGTGCTCACAATGCCGACACACGCCGTCACTTCCGTATGAGTCCCTCTTCCAGGCCGCTTCACCTTCCGGTAAGATCTTCGAGCCGGATTGCTTCCCGTGACCTTCGGCCACCCCTCGCCCCTCGCCACCCTCCCCCCACCGTTGCTTCCCACCTTCCTGTGTTTATAAACGCAGGAAGTCGTCTAGGAGTTTTTGGCGAGGCCGCAGTCCAGGAGCTCACTTCCTCCGAGAGCATCGTCGGAATTTCTCGCTCCTCTTTCCATGACCGTTCGATTATCGAATGAGCCCGTATCAAGAGAATTTCTCTCACTAGATTCTAAAGTAGAGTTTAAGTTTCGTTTTGTGAAATCATCCGCCAGCCGAGTGCCCGCGATGTACATCGGCAGTTGTTAAAAATGTTGGATTAGTAAGTTGAAGTTTGCCAAGAGTGTGTTTGCGAATGGTTTGGTGTTGGGAGATCCGGCTGAATTGACCGGTTACTCTTTTCTTTGTAAGTTTGGTCCCTTCGGTAAGCCGTCATTAGAATTTCGGCAGCGACCCGGCAAAGCCACTTCCCCTTATTAGCCGGCTAGTTCGGGAAAGAGGCGCGGGAGTTCCGAGAGTTGCGGTGGGTCAGTGCCGGCGGTGCGTAAAGCGGTGGGTTTCCGTTGGAATAGCCGATGGTTGGTGGCTCGAGGAAAAGCCGGGAATCAAAGAGGCCGTCGTAAAGATTCGCGGTAGAGACAGGTCAGAGTTTTATTGGCCGGTTGGTGGCGGAGGCCCGGGAAGGTTATGACCACCGGGGTATCGGTAGATGAGCTGGGGGCTGAGCGGTCTGGCACGTGCGTGTTCGATCGGAACATAATGGGCAGGTATGATCGGCTATTGCTCGTGGGAAAGACATCGCTCGCTCATCGGTGCGGCCGGTCATAATTGTCGCGTGCCGCTATTGCCTCTCATTCATTAGCCGGCCTTCTCGCTAATGCCGCTATAATTCCTTCCCCGGCCGTACCCGTTGACCTGAATTCCTTTATTGCTCTGTTACACTTGGTTTGGACCACTACTACCTGCCGGCACTCGCGCGCGGACACACCTTAATGAATTCATTCCCAACATTTCTCCCAGCCGACAACAATCATTTTCGGTATTTCATGCGTTAACAATTAACGAACGAAATGTTGGAGAAATTCGTTAAACAATTAGATTCGTCAAGGGGACAGCATGGTCTAATAAGAGACGAAGCGCTAACAGGGAACTAGAGCGGGGTGTCAGGGGGTTAAATCAAAGAGGGCCAGAGGGCCCAAGGAGAAGAAGGAAGGAAAGAATGGGTGTCTTTGTTCGTGGGTCCTTGGAGGGTAAGGGGCGGGGGGCGGTCGGCAAGGGGGGAGCAGCGGTCCCTATCGAGGGGCCCGAAGGCGTCCTTTGTGGGGTCTCGGGCCTCGAAGATTGCGCACGTGCTCAGCTTTCCCACGCGTATAGCACACAGCCGGTCCCTTGGCCGGGAAGACACCGCACCTGAACAGGAACGGGGTGTATTGTGTCGAGCACGGGCCTGAGACACTGGAAATTAAAGGTCTTCCCTTTTTCGTCTTTCCTCGACCGGTCTGCGGCGAGCGCGTCCGCGCCGACACAAATTGCCACCGGTGTCGGAATAAAGGGGACGATTCCCGCAGACTGCTGCTTCGCTTTCGGGCCGCGTTTAATCTGACGCGATCTGCATACGACCGACTTCCGACACGAACGGCAGAGTTCGCTACTGATCTCCAACGTCGACCGCGCTAGAATTCATGTCCTTTTGATGATAAGAAATCCGGGCATTCTTGAAGCTAATGTGCGGTGATTGGCCGGAATGACCGAAAGGATTTCTGTTGTTTGACAAGGCGCGCGCGGTGACGCAGCTTTCGGAAATGCAAGCCGGAGACCACCTACGCCGGACGTGTCCGCAGGTATGTTTGACGGACGCGGCCGTTTCTTATCCCGAAATTCCGGCCCGGCTGACTCATCGTTCTCGTAATTTTCGTCGGATTGGAGACGTGCGCGAGTGTAGACTGGCCGGGCCCGAGGCCCTAGAAGGAAGAGTCGCGTCGCGATGACTGGACGAAATCTCGCATGCGCCCCTTGCATCTCCTCACGAGGATGGCATCACGCATCGCAGATAGATATCTTTATGATCCCCCGGGCCTTTCCCCGTTTCCCTGATGACGCCCTTCTCCTTATCGAGTAGGGAATCTTGGGAGTCCTCGTCACGTCATTTGCCCGGGCCATCCCCCTCTGCGCCTATTGAGTCGTGTCAGGCTTGCCACTGCAAATTATTATTAATACTTTCTACTTAGCAATTGCCTCGAAAATGGAAGATTGCTCGGAGAAAGTAATTGTCGATTAATTTGCATACGTGAAAGGAGCGAAACGAGCGGAGGCACCTCGATAACGAGACGCACACGTGCCCCCATTAGGAGTAAATTAAAACTGGCCGAGGGAAAGGAAGGAATTGGAGGGACATGCGATCGATCGATCGGGGGGCAGGCCGGAATTGCGCTGCATTCCTCGCCGATCGAAAACAAACCCAATTTCCCGTGCGCCGCGCGCGCTCGCTCGCTCTCCCGAGAGCAAATTCATATCCCGCAGTGAACGCTCCCCCGGAGTTATTAAGCAGGCCGATACCGTGAATCAAGCGTAAAGAGGCGTCGCCGCGCGCCGCTCGTGATTTCGCCTTTAATCGAGCCGGAAGCCCTCGTTAAGCTGCGCTGGTTAATTGGTCCGGGACTCGTGGGTAATCGCGCAGGAATACGCGTCCCCCCGCGCCGACAACCCTAAACAGGTGGCCGTCGTCCTCTTGATAGAGATTGGGCGCCTTTTACAGCATCCAAAGAAGCGTCACTTTACGAGGGGCCCTTTTTATCCGTATCGGCTTGCATTACAGAGACATCAACCTTTAGCACTCGGACTTTTTTCGCTCTTACTTTCAAGGGTAACTTGATTGCGGGAGAGTAGTAAAAGAATATCAGCATTATACATACTGCCTGTACAACAAAAGAGTACTAGCAGTGCAAAAGGGTTACAAGGAGAAGCTTGAGAAGCAGATAGTACGAGGAATGTGTAATAATGAGGGGAGAGCGTGCGCGAAGACAGTGGTTCAATTTGCAATGAGGGAAGCAGTCTGTATCGATAAGTGTTGGGTATAAAGTCGCGATGTTCCCGGCGGGAGGGGGAGCGAGCGCGTCAAGTTTTTGCGCTCGGTATCACGCTTCCCCATATTAGGAGTGGTGGCGGTATTAGCGGCGGTTTCCTGCAATCTACCTGCTCACTCGTGTCGCAGCAACGAGGAGAACACGAGCCGCGCGCACGCAGCAGCATATAATATAGCCGCGGAGGAATGAATGGCGCTGCCGGGCCGAGGAGAGGAGGCGCGCAAGCACATCTCTCGTTCCTGGAGTCCGAGATCTAACTACCACCTGCCTCATTTTCCCACGAGCCCCGAGCGGGCCCCTCGAATACCGATGAGATAGACGAGGACGAACCGCGCGCGCGCGCGCGACGCGCACAGGCCCCGAAAGACAGCCGGGCCCGACAGACACGCCAGACAAGGAGAGAGGCCACGTGGTCCACTCGCCGGAGGAGGACCGATCCGCCGGGCCCGGCGAGGGGACGGCGGAGGGGCTCTGGGACTGACAGTGCCGAAGACGGCGAACGGATCCTGTCTGCGAGATAGAGACGGATCGATGAAATCGGTAACCGAGAAACTGGGGGCCCGATTCGCGAGGGAAACGAGTTCGAACGATCACTCCTCTCGATCCATTGGCGTAGACCGCCACCTGATTTGCCGATATCAATTTCACTTACTCGCCAACTCACGCACAGAATTTCGTACACCTTTCATTCGACCTACTTTCAAACAGAGTCAGACTTCAATATCTTATTCCTATAGTTTGCAATTTTTATTTCATATTTAGTGGCCTGAGAAACCACTCGGATTTACGCGTCGATTAACCCTTTAGAAAACATCCCTTGCCACCCTCGGGATTAGAGATTGACAAATTCGAGACGGACTGCTATTAATTGTCGCAACTATGAGCTGGTGGGGGGTTAAGAGTGGAAGTGCGAATCGCACCCCTGCGGCTACGCCAGTGGGAGCACCCCTTGGGGAATAAGGGGCCGAAGGAGGAGCGAGATAGGCTCTGAAACATAGCAGACGATGCGTGTGTGCTCGTGGAGCCTCGCACGTGTGAGCACGCGAGAGGCCGGAGAACCGGAGGAGATCTCGGTCCTCCGGAGGCGGGCAGGTAGAACACGTGCTGGCACGAGGTGAGTCAGACTCGCGGGAATATCGAAACACGATCTCTCTCTCTCCCTCTCTCCCTTCATCTTCGCTCGCCACCGCACCACCTCCCGGCCTCTTCCGATCACTCGGCCCTTTCGCGAGGACCTTTTTTGCCAGGATCTCACCGTGAGGCGCATTCGCAAGCTCGCCGGCTCCTTGGAAAGGAGCGCACGCTGCTTTTCTTGCTCCTCGAGCAGTAGCTTCGGCAATGTCCGGCGAGTTGCTTGTTTTTCAATTATCAAGCGGAAAGATCGTCGTCAAAGTCAAGCCTCGCTCGTAATCCCCGAGTTTACGTTTCCACCTGAAGAGCTCGATAAGCCGCGCGGTAAACGACGTGAAGGATAATCGTGTTATTGGGTTAGCCACCTCTTCCGTGTCCATCTGTGTCGATCGTAACTCTTGGGGAGTGGTCGGCGGCGAAAGCACTTTTCGCCGCTTGCCTCTCAAATCAACTCCCGGAACGATCGGCGAGCCTCCTCCTCGGGGCGGCCATCAATTATGTCGTGGGGTGGCGGCGGTGCACGAGCGTCATGTCCCCCGCGTTTTTCTCACCGCGCGAGAAAACCAGAAGGCAACCCGGTTTTCCTAGGAGTCATTAACTTTATGGCGATCAGCGCGGAACGCGCCCAGCCCGCGGGAGAGTATCGGTACGCGAGCCGAGGAATAAGCGAGCTTCTCTAGCCTTATTCGAGCGTAACACTTCCACTTTTAGCGATAGACCGCTCGTAACTCGATCGATTTGCAGCCGACTCTCTTAAGAGCTGAGCACTCTAGTCGATTTCGATTCCCCGCTCCTGACAGCTATCCCATCAATTTCCCTGCGTTTAGTTTTCATCGTACTTTCACGCCGCCCGTAACACCTGTCCTAAGATTTTGATTGCCGCCTATAGATCTCGCCTTCCAAATGAAATCCCTTTCTTAATGGGACAGGCTGACCTGCCTGGCCCCGTACGGCCCCGGTAGTCGACACGCCCGCGTCGCGGGGGTTTAACGCTCGGCTCGCCGGGAGGAATAAATTTCTCTTACGACTTCCCTGACGGCGAACGGTTTCCACGAGTGGCGAGAAATATGGACCGGACAGATTTATTCCTCCCCGAAACTCTCGCCTCTCTCCGTGGATTAGAAGTGGTTCAGCCGCCGGGGATTTATCTCCTTGCAGCCTCCCTCCCTCTTGGTAACTCTTTTATAATCCATCCCGCGCCCTCAATGGGAGGGGAATGTCAGCCACGAAATTGCCGCTGGATATTTATGGAGAATATCCCGCGCGGTCCGCGCGAGGATTAATTTTACTGGCCGAGAAATCCGCCGCTCGCCCCGACACGTTGACTCGACTTTTTCGGCGCCCCAGCGCGGATGTGTGTGTGTGTTTGCGAAGGCGAAGGCAGGGATTTTTTGGGAAAGAGAACAGGTCGCAATGACATAATTAGCGGGGCAGTGTGTGGTCAGCGGCTGACGTCGTCCGTGGCTGGGTGACCGTGATTAATCGGTCGGCTCGCGTTAAGACTAATTATTCCCGATGCAATCGAGAACTGGCCCCGCGGTATGCGACACGACTCTGCCCTGCGCCCGTGCGTGTAAGTGCACGTGTGCGAAAAGACAGTCCCCGTGGAATGCGTGTACGGCTCCCATCGATAAGGCTTCACTTCGCCCGGCATTCCTCGCCGCCTTGATAACGCGCCCGTTGCACTCGGCTCGATTACCATTTCCAGCCAACCAGTCGCTTCTGTTTAGAGGAAGTCGTATACGAGCTCCTATCTGATTTCTGATTAAACGCCACTTGCTCTTTTTTGCTCTCGCGAAATTGTTCCCTCATTTTTCCATCGGCCGGTACATTGCATCAATTGACAAGTGGCGGAGCCGTTGCCTCCCGGGGGATAGTTTGGACGCGCGCGCTCCACATGCGGCGTGGAGGACTGGCGACTCGACGAGCGGCTCGGCACAAAGCTCCATTCACGATTCCACGTTTGTCTCGTGTGAAACGCGTGGACGGAAGGACTCTCTCCCTCTGTCTCCACTCCGCCGCGCTCCCAGTGGAAGAACTCTGCCTCGGGGAGACGCATGTGTTATCGACGCCTTTCAGACACACACTCGCGCTCTTTCGGCTGCCACAAAGAGTCCTTTCATTGCCTAATTAGGATGCCTCCGTGCCGCCGTCGCCGGTACGTGGCGAATGCGCCTCTTTGACACCGACTGCCTCGCCATATTACGGACTGTTTTCGAACTGATTATCGTGTCGGGGTCGTTCAACTGCTGCTTCTGTATTCGTCCTCTTTCTGTTTAGGAAGGAACCGCCTTTATTTTTAGAGACCTCCTCCTTTGCAAGCTTTCGAAAGGTCCAAAGATGACAGAGAGTTGTATTTCTGCAATGTTGTATTTCAACATGGTAAAGGATTGCAGGAGTAGGCAGAGCTTCCTGTCTTGGAGGGCAGTTAACGTGACAGGGAGTCGGAGATAAATTGATCGGGCAGTGTGTCCGAATTAATGCGGACGCCTTTCCAGAGGCGTTGTTTGTTGGGCAGGGTGTCGGGTTTTTATGGGGACAGTTACGCTTCCGCATGAGCGTGGCTTCCTTGTTCGCCGTGGCGGCGGCGGTGGCGGCGGCGTCTCAGCACGAGCCCCCCGTAAGCGTAACAGGATCCCATACGGGTGTTCGACGCTCCGTTTCTCGTACAGCTAGGTTCCCACACTTTCTGGCCCATTGAAGGCTGCCACCAGAAGAATTCACCCCTATACATACCACAGGGGTAGGGCCTCGTGAGCCCATAGAAATTAAGAACGCCCTCCTTTCAGGAAGTCTTTCAGCGGGAGCGTGCAATGCACGAGCTGGACTTCTTCGCTTTGAATGGCGACGCGCGGCGTCGTTTCCGCGTTTCCTAAACTTGACCCCGATATCCACGGCGAATAATATCAGCGTCGTGTCCCCGTCCTTTCGGGAGGTCCTTTCTTTTTTCTAAAACGATCCTATTGCGTGAAAAAACCTTGTTTTATTTTCGCATACTTTTCTAGTGTCTTTGTAAACAATTTTCTTATTTATTGGAGGGACAAGTGTTTATTGATTAATTAGAAAGTGCTGAGTCAGCATTTCCCTCTCACTGAAACCGTTGTTAAAGTTGGTGTAGAGGTATAGCAATATTCCGAGTGGCAAGCATCATTTGGCTTTGAAAGGTCACGCGTACCTGTCTCGATACGTGAAAGGCCCTCGCTCGCCTTTTTGAAGAGGGCGACGCGAGCCCGCCCTTTGAAAGGGCTCTACCACACGGAATCTTCTCACGGTGCCCTCCCGCATATTTGCATTCCGGGCGCGAATAGAGTTCGGCCCGAGGGTGCAGGTGGCCCCGGAAAATTCTTGGCCCGAATGGACGTGCACGTGTGGTACGCCCGCAGTGAGTCCAACAGGTAGTCGTCCAGTCGACGATCCATTTAGGAGGATGACCCCTCCCGGTGGCGGCTCTTTGTCCACGAAAGGGGAAACGAAACGTTGGAGAAATCGCGCGGCAGAAAGGAGGGTAGTTTTGTCGAGCGCTACATGCCCATTCTTGTTCACCCCTCGACTCAGTGGTCCGTCACTTTCGGTCAGTCTTATGCACACAGGGATACATGTGTAACTCTTGAAACCCCATCCCGGTAGCCGATTCCGCATTCCTCGGCCCACCCTTCCGAAAATATAGTTTATGCAAATTTTATTTATGCAAATCCCAACTCATTAACCATGTTAACCAAAAAAAGCAATATATAAGTTTGACACTTGAGTTGACATAATGAGTGCCGAAAGGGTTGAAAGTGTTGAAAAAAGAATTATGTTAATTAAAAGAGATTAGGACATGCTAGAGGGTGGAATTAGGGGCGGCCGCATAGTGCACCATCAGACGAGGAGTGACAGGTAGATATGGAGAGGACCCTCAGGCATTTGACTGGGCGCAATGCACGTGGTCAGCACGCGGCCGGGCGTCGTCCCGTGGCTCATTAATCCCGCATAAGATCGGTCGTCGCCACGAGTGCGAAGGGTGCCGGCTAGACAAGGGTGAGGGGGCGGGGGTGAAGAAAATAAAAATCAAAGGCCGACGTGGTGGCTGATCGTCCGTGGAAAAGACGGGTACGATAGGTGCGGGGGGTCCGCTTTAGCAGAGCTAGTCGCGAACGAGTGTGGAAGGCGCGCATTTAGCGCCTGGAGGCTCTTTCACGATGCACGCTTATGCGAAGATATCGGCAGCTGGCCTGGAATCGTGAGAGACTCGGGCAGATGGCCTGCCCTGAAACTCCTCCACGGCGCTCGCGTGTACGTGCACACGACCACTAAGGATCCCTACACGCCTTCCTAAGGAAGGAACCACCGAGGATGTTTCCCACGGACTCCTGCAGCCTCTCATCTGCCGTATTACTCTACGGCACACGAATGTGCCCCGGATTCTCACTCTCTCCCTCTCTCTCCCTCCCTCCCACTCGCTCGAGAATATCTCTCTTCCACGATCGGCTCTGGCTTCTTGCTCTTTTCTTTCCATTCGATTTACAGTCCGCACCCATCAGGACTCTATCATGCGGGCCGGGGAGGGCCGAGGCAGGACCCTTCGGATTACTATTATCCAAACGCTTGTTACGGATAGTCTGATGGAATTGGCCCGGCCGTCGGACCTCATGGACCCTTGGGTGGGAGTTAACGAGATTGTCCGGCCGTGGCTGCCTTATTCTACTGATCGGCTCTATTTCAACCGCGCGCCAATCAGCTTCTCCCCCAATTTTCATACTTGCGCTAGCTCGCCTTGACTTCTTGCAGGAACACGTGTCAGTGGGGTCTGGCACTAGAACAAGTGGTGGTCTTTTTCCGTTCTCTTATCGAGGTGCTCTCGGCTCTCGTTAAAACAGCCTTCTCGAGATTAACCCTTGAGTCGCGTACTCCGAAGCTCTTTCCATCGGATGCGAACAAGCACGCAGTTGAGAGAGTGTACCATTGGTATAAGGAGTGCTCGTCGCTCTGAATCCTAGGTGACAATTAGAACCTGTTGCATCTCGGTCTGGCTGAGGGAGATGCGTGGGTCCAGCGGGGAACACGTGTCGGCGAGGAAGCGTGGGCAAGAAGCCGGCACGAGGGCCATGGACCGGCGTATCAAGTGGGTGGTTGAGATTGCCCCTCGTTTACTTTTTCCAGCATCCTCCTCGCGCTCGTTTTCCGCGCTGCTGCCGGCGAAGCGCTCGTTTCCTCCGTCTCCCTCCCTCTCGCTCGTGGCAGCAGGCTTATCTAGTTGCTCTCCTCCGTCGAGTGGACACTCGCCGTGGGGACGCGTGTGGGCGGGAGGATGCAAGGAGTGCCGGATGATTAAGAGAAATGACAGCACGAGCGAGATAGAGAGATGCGCGCGAGTGGCACCGGGGAAGAGTCGAGACGAGCGAGACCGGCTGGACCGCCGGCTTAATGAATGATGTGCACACCTACTGAGGCTGTAGCTAATCATTCTCATCGCCCGGCTCCGCCGCGATTCATGATTTACACTAGCACGCCGCCGTGTTCGTTCACCGCGACTACCAGCGCGCCCGCTCGTTCCGCGTTTAATTGAGAGGAAGCACCGTTCCAACGGATAGCGAGATCTTATTATATGATACAGGCTGACCTCTGCTCGCCGCCATTTACTTTCCAATCGACTAATCGATTTTAGTATGTAATACTTTTCTACACACCCCTCTCTTATTGAATATCCGCGTATTCCCCCTAGGAATGCCGAGTCAGTAATTCCTCTCGAGGAATTTCGCAGCTATCTTTCGAGAGCGGAGCCAATGACGCGCGTCTTGTCTAGGGTTTTCGCTATCCAGAAGCTGCTAGCTACCATTTTCATCATGAGTCCGTAACGTGTCCTGTTACCCCTGCTCCTGTTTCGCTAGTCCTTGGCTTCCCAGAGATCGGAGCCCCGCATACGGGGACCGCGCCTATGAAAATTAATACCGGAGGGAAAAATAGGGCTGCGAGGCCTTACGATCCGAGGTAAATCACTCGTGAATCTCCGGCCGACAGGGTGATCTAGTAATCAGCCGGAGTGATCAGGCCAGATTGGAAGCGGTAGCATTTTTCTATTACGCAAGATTATTTTCATCTTGCCTTCCACTATGTTCAGCGGACTAGAACTTATAGATCCAATACATATTTCATGAAGGCATCGGTCTCTATTCCCATTGAGGCCGACGCAACACGTGTTTCCGCGATTAAGTACACCTGTCGTCGCACTCTTATCAATTTGCATCGAGTACCGAGTGAATGATTATAAAGTCGGAGTGAGTCTCCGCCGGCGCTTATTGGGATAAGCCGAGTCACACCTGAGAAGAGGAGGGGCAGGGGGCCCAATAAGGCCGAGAAGCGTGGCGCTGGTAGAAAGCGCGGCAAAAGGGCCGGCGCACGTGAGTGCACGTGGCCGAGCGTGGACGTCAAGGGTGGAGAGAGTGCGTATGCGTGCCGCGTGTGTCGCGGCGCGTCCCCAACGTCATGTGGAAGCGAGAGGCACGCACACAGGCGCGCGTAGCGAGGCCGCGCCATCGGGCGGCCAGGGTGGATCCTCGCTCCTTTCCGCGTGGGAATTCGGGACATGTGCGTGCCTACACACGCCGTGCTCGTGCACCGGGGCAAATCTCGTGGTGTTTGGAAAGAGAAGCCTGATTGGCTGGAGAGAGAGAGAGGGAAGGCGAGGCTGGAAGGGAGCGCGAGAGCGAAGGGAAAAAGAGGGTGCCTCAAGGAAGAAGGGGCCCGGAGAGGAGACCGGACCTACGGTGTCCGCACGTCGGCCGGCCGCCATAAGGCAAGGAATCCATGGGAATATCGAGCATGTGCATCGACTCGTGTGCTGCACGAGTTATGGGGTACTCTCCCCCCCTCGGGCCCCGCCAGCTCGCTCTATCCTTTCTCCCTCGGGTGCCCCCGCGCCCTTTTTTCCCTACCTATCTCGGCGCGACCGAGGCCTCTCCTTATACGGGATTCCGTGACCTGGCGCATTTGGGGATATCTTAACCACGTGGCTGCATAGGGAATCGAGGGTGAATCGCAACGGACCCCTCGGACCCGTGCCCGACTCGTGGCTCACCTTCCTCCACCTTTTTTCTCATTTACATCAACACACACTCCACACACGAGGAGATCCCTTCTTTGTGTACCTTGCGAATCCGCCCTCGTCTCGGTATCGCCGTTTTATTTCCGACGCCTTGTCTAGGATTGTTTGAGTTCTTTATTTGGCGAGATGCCCGTCCCGCCGCTCCGTCGATACTCGGAGCAATTTGTTCTGGTTACTCAGAGAGCACGTAACACTGGCGCGATTCCAAATACCACTTTATCTCCCACTGCTCCTTCCGCCTCGGCTAAATATAAGCCGCTTGGGCGCGAGAGCGCTGTTTAGCGATCGCCTAAGCAAATGATTCATCGGCTAATCGTCGTGTCATCAATTTTTTGCGCTTCCTGCCGCCGCGCTGCTAAGATTCGTACCGTTTTTGCCGGGCCGGCCGGCTTGGAGTGGGTCGGGCGCGGTGTGGACGGCCCTGGACTATTTCTGGCGTGCGCGTTTGTAAAAATTGGTCAATTGCCAGCTCTTTTTGAATGGAGCTTGTAACCAGAGTAGCCCTGGCCGTAGTGGACGGGAGAGCGGGCAAGGGTCGGAGCCACGGATGTACGGTCGTTAGGCAAGGTGTACTTTTTACGTTTCACTTGATACTCGTGCCTCCTTCGTCACACGCTTCCACTGGACGGATCGTTAGGAACGGGTTATCCGGTGTCCATTCACTACGTTATGCCCGGCTCACTGGACGCAGGAAGATGCAGAGTAAACAGGCATCCTCGCTCTCCTTCTACCCTGGCTCCTTTTTCTCCTCTCCATCGAGGGCCACTGCTTTGCTTTTTCCGCGTGGCTGCACGCTGGATCAGGCTATCTGGTCAGTTGACCGCTTCGGGCCCCCGAGCAGCCACCCCGATTAATACGCCCTTCCACGCCTAGATCCACTTCCGCCATTCGTATCGGCTCGATCAATCGGCGAGAGCGACTCTTTCACTCGCCGAGTGAAACGAACGCCGCTCGCCGCTCTACTTTTAATCGCACCCGCTCCCTCCTCGACAATTAGACTTGGCCGATAAATCAAGGGGCCGCTAACTCTGGATCTGGAAAGAGGTAGCCGTCTACCGATCATTGCAAATTAGCCGTTCGCCGTGTTATCGATCGGCGAGGAGATTGGTTTCCGCGGGGCCCGACAAAGGTGTCGGCGGCGCAGATAATAACCGGCAAGCGTAAAAACCATGATCGAGTGTGTTTTCCACTTGTCACGGGAGCTTTCACGTCGCCTTGGCGGGATTTACGGGGCAGACCACGTAGCCAGCGGCCGACGGGCTCTACCTGTAATTTCCACTGTTTTATATGCGCGCTCTCGAATTTATTCCCTGGCGACGATGCGCCCCGATAAGGATCATCGGGCCTTTACCGGCTTCTGCCGAGGCGCTGATCTCTTACAAACGACGCGATCGAGGCCGTAAACCTTTCTCGACGTGCCTCGGCCTCTCCTCGAGCGGGCGAGGATCATCCTGACTGGCTCGGAGCACTGGGGGAAATCCACGGCGGAGAGCGCCGCGCCGCGCCGCCAGAGATAGGAGCCGCTGATTAAGCCCGGACGCACGATAACGACGATCTAAATCGTTCTTGAAATGCCATTATCCCGCCGGATCCAACTACCGAAGAATTTCGATGCTTGCCCTCCATCCCCCCCTCTTCGCCCCATGTAATTGGATCCCCGGCGTGATTACGCGACGGCTCCCCGATATTTGGTACGGCGAGATAAGGGATTGTTTCGTTAATTATAAATTCTTTACGATCGCCTTTTGCCGATCGGCCCTACGGCGCCCGTAGACACGACGGTGTTCGGCTATCTATTAACGATCGGTCTCTAGAGAGCTACCGTGGAATCTCCCGGACAAATGTCATCTCATTTCGGCGGACGTAATCGATTCCGAAAGTAGATACCAATGGCCGCTGCTACACTGATTGGGCCCGAACACGCTCGGATTGAGCGGGAACCTCGGGATCTTGCGACACCGCTACTAATTATTTGTCTTTCAGGAAGCTTATTAGAAATGCACCGGGTAAATTAGTCGATCCCCTTAAGGCGATCTCTTTCAAAAGCCGTTTGAAATTATTTATGGCAGGACTGAAAGTACATTTTTCTCTCTTTCCTTCTCGCAGTGCGTTTTAATTTCGTAACGCTCAATAAAGGTGGTTATTGAATTTTAATTACGTGTGTCCAATAAATATAGTATACCGAGTTTCACGAAAACCTGGCTTCTTCGTCAAACGAATTCAATATTAAAAATACACACTGACACTGGACGACGTAATGGTGCGTACACCCCCCTCCGGATTCCTCGGTCCACCGGCGGTAATTGCTGGCCAGACTTTATCGCCGAAGGATCGTTCCTCCGGGCGTAAGTGAAAAGGAGCAGCGAGTCCGGCCGACTTTTTTTATTACAAACCCCGTCGTGTAACTCTCCCGTTTCGCAATTAACCAATTCTGCATTCGCGGCCCCGCCACGTAAATACTGCCGACATTCATTGAAGCGCAGTCCTTCCTTTTTGCACAATTGAGCGGGCATCATACATTTTGTCAGTAGAATGGGTCGACCGGTATTCCAGGAGTTTAGCACCTTCGAGCCAAATTAGGAGGGGTCGCATGACCTAGTGTTGACTCGAATTAAAAGACGTCCGGGTAATATCAGTGGGGTGCCGAATGGGCCTCGCGATGGCCAACCTCGAGTCAGTCGTCAGGACAGCGCGGCGCTCTCGAGCGGAGAAAAGGCAGCGCGAAGAAAGGTGCCACGTTCCGCACACGTTCCGTGCACACGCCGGGCCCGTACCTACACGAGGATCGCTGCCGCGACGGCCGTGGGAGCGTGAGAGCGTGATCCTCCCGCGTGTGCATATCTAGTAGAAGGAAGAGGAGCGGCCCTCCGGAGGGGCGAGAAGCTAGAGCACGAGAGGGTGAAGTGCGTAGTGGCAGGGTGGCGGTAAGCGGGTTACGGCGTCGAGGAGAGCGCGTATAATGCTCGGCTGCATGTCTTACACGTACACCTACACGCCAGTCTTATAAATACGCGAGCCGGTGCGTGGCGCGGCCGGGAGAAGGTGCGTAAGTCCGCATCTGCCCGAGATTCTCACGCGCGACGCATCTGTCTCGGGTTCCCACGAGAACGGGCCCCGAGAGAAGAGCCGGGCCCGCGTGCGAGCGAGCGCGCGCGCGCGCGCGCGCGGGCCCTCTCTCGAGAATCGAGAAAGTTTCGTCCGGCCTGCACGTGGCCGAGGCGTGCTAAGATTCGCCACTGTCTTTCCCGCACCCCCTTGCTGCGCGCGCGCGCCCTAATCGGGCCCCAAGTAGATTAGGCATCAAAGCCGAAGGCCCAACTCTCCCCGGCGAGATTCCTTCCTCGCCTCTTGAGAGACGGCCACCTCGACGTGCGTCGACTGATTGATTGATGGATTGATAACTGGTTAATTGGCCGGCACGATTTGCTCGCGCTAATTGGGGCCCCGAGTGAGTCGGGGGCTGAAGCACGCCGAAGGGAGGCCTCTTTTAATTAGTCGAATATTAATGAACCTGTGTGACGAATCGAAGGCATCTGCATGTCTGTGGATCAATAAGGGTTGGTCCTCTCATTGGTTACCTAATACTCCTCGAGGCCTCGGTATTTTTATGATGCGGCCTTATTTAATGATTTTTCTTATGCATGTCGCTCGCTATTCCATCTAATTATTTCCCCAGGAAATTTAGAGGTGATTATATGCAATTACGAATTAGCCTACAGCAACTTTTGGCAGAAATTTATTGCGGGCGTCATTATCACCGGCCGCCAGAGCACACTATTTGACGAGCACGTCGAGCATGCAGGATGAGGCCCATCCGAATTAAGCAATTTGCGAGGCACGATTGGACTGCCCCTTTTTATTCTCGTCATTTCTAGTTTTTTCTCGCATCTCCCCATGCTCGTGCGCCTCGCGAGGAAAATTGGCGGGTCTCGCGGCAGTAAACACGCTTTGCATGCAACGAAGCAATTTTTTGTGAGACACTCGCGGTGAACCTCGGGAAGGGGATTTGGTGGTAATTTCGATTCTCAGTGGATGCATCGCGCAGCGATAACGACTTTTTCAGATCTGTCATTATCTTCCAGTAAAAATCGAACGAATAATGATCGGGCCCCTCCAGACATTCCGATGGTCCTCCTCAACCCTTTAATACGCCGAGCAATTAGGGAGAGCCATTTCTGGCTGAGTGCATCTGGAATTTTTACTACGCCTGAGATATTCCCAGGCTAATTTAACTTCCCGGTTGTTACGAGTCAAAATGTTATCTGCGGATAATGATAAGGAGATGTTCGCATTGCTTACTTTCTCATGGGCCCGAGCAACAGGAGCTTCCCGTTTTCGTGAGACTCTCCTGTTTGCATAGGTGCCTTATCTCGGTCCTTCCTCCGCTTCCTTAGATTAGCTTCCTCCCCATTATTAGTATTCCCATTCTCAATCTCTCCTGCAGCTTATCGGGCCCCGAGGCGGCCGATAGTGAATTCGGAATTTCGCAATGCAAATATACCCGCCGAGGCTTTTCCCGGCTTCCATGGGAACTCGGGAGGAGAATCTCGCCCCGGCATTCGGCGCGGCCAGTAGTGAGAGGTGTGGGCAGGCCTATCGCTGATAAAGGAATAAGCGCAATCAGCCCGGGATGAGTAGGAGGGTTAATGGAGCAGTCCCGGAATAATTTTGTCACGGCGCGTTTCAAGGGGAGTGCGCTCGATTCCCCGATAAGGAAGAACTGGTTCGCCGGCCGGTGGAACACGTTAATTCGATACCGTTGTAAGTGGTGCTGTCAGGCCGAGAAAAATGACGACACGTCTTTTTACCCGTCACTGTCACCGAATTTGAGAACATCCGTGTGAGCTGCAATTAGTCGCAGAACCCAGGCCACTTAAGTGGCGTCGAAGCGCACAGGTACACGCGGCTGACCTGTGTACTCGATCGCGAGGCTCGATTCTAATTAAACAGGCAATTACGAGAGCGTGACTAACTCGATGGATATCGAACTCCGCGGCAATCGGGCTCAATTAATCGCGCGAGAATAGTATCCTCTACTCGCTCTCTCCCCTTGCTGGCTCTGGGTTTCAGTGATACACTTTCGGCTGGAGGTGAAGGAAAATGTTATGGCCTGAAATCATTTTGTTGTGTGTCGCAGGACTTTTTTCTTCAAGCCTCTAGGTAGAATTGATGGGGTAATCCAGAAATAGGATTAAGTGCTACATGGATTTACGGGCTCGTACCACTTAGCGATTTAGCGTAACCGCGGGCTGAACGTGCGACCTTTCTTGCCAGTTTTATTAGATTCTACCAGTCGACTCTTGCAACAGGCGGTTTTGCTGCTGCAGGGGGCCTTTTTACCGTCCCACGTGCGCTTTTACTGGCCGGCTTGCCACGAGTTCGGCACGAGGCGAACGAGTTCTGTACTCCTAGCCTTCTTTTAACACACTTCGCCCGTGGCCGCTTCCATCTCTATCTCACTCTTCTATCAACCCCATAAAACCACACCACGGTCAACGCACCTTCCACTTCCTAGTGAGTATTAACTAAAAATCGGATCAATTTCCACTAAAAACAATAGAAATAGCCATGTCAAAATCAAGATATCCCAGATTCATAACTGCCATCGCCATGCCGTCCGATAACCAATAACTAATCAATTGCGAATGTTTCTCGCGTGTCACTAGTTCTAACGCGTACATCTATCAGACATTCTAATGGTGATCGGTGTCGCGTGGCTCATGCGATACCTGTCGCCCTGCAGTAGCTTCCCTCGGCGCGATTTCCTCGGGGCGCATAATCGAAATGTCGCCGGAGCGCGGCAAGTGGCGAGTGGTGTAATTGGCGCGACGCAAGGTAGAGAGCGAGCGCCGCGACGGAGCGAGAGAGCGCGGCCGCGGGCGCGCGCGCGCGCGAGGGGCACACGTGAGACGCGTGCGAGTTATTTATACGGCGTTCTCTCGGGGCCGTGGGAATGGTCGCGAGCTCTCCGGCACGAGCGGCCGAGCGAGCGACGAGGAGCGACTTATTAGCGCGGCCACTCTCCCGCGCCGACGACGCCGCACACAGGCTCACAGCGCGCGCGCGCCCGCGCACACGTACACGCTCGTCGAGAAGCAGAGAGTACGGAGCGCGGGAGGAAGTGGGCGAGCGCGCGCGCTCTCGCTCGACACGTGCTTTTCCTGCGGCCGTAAATCGACTAAATGCCGTCTCGCATGCCGTGAATGCTGCTGTGTGTGCGCTGGGAAAGTGTTATATGCTACTTGAGGCGCCGGAGAGCGCGACGACCCTCGCCTTTCCGCTACCACAGGCGCACACACTTGTATCCTTACTTCGCGAGAAACTTTCCCGCGCGATCCGCACTTCCAACAGGAATAACCGCCTGTCCGCGATCGCTTCATTTATTTGTATGGCCGCTGGCGCGCGCGGGATTCGGTGGCGGATAGTTGTCAGAGAGACTTCAGTGCCAAATTAAGTTACTTCTTAATGAGGCGCCTTTTACTTCGTTAAACGTGGGAGAGAGTTTGGGAGGCAATTGTCGACGACATGTTGGGATAAGTTGTTTTGCGGTCTTCATTAACATGGTTGAGAGATGATAATTTTTGGGCAGGATTTCGGAATAGTTGGAGTTCTGGGAGAGCGAGGACGTGGATATAGGTCTGCCCCTTGGAAGTTTAGATGCAGGCTACTCGGGATACAGGGCTGCCTGGAGGGTTGCCTACCCTTCAGGCTCACTCGCCCTGGACTTTCACGAGGCGGAAGGTGCAGAGGGTCAGTTATTTAGTTCACTGCTTTCGTTGTTTCGTATGTTTTGTTAAAACTTTTATTTTGTTAAGCGATGTAACATAAGTGTGGGCAAGTTCGCGCTCGATTGACAGCTGCAGTCAGCTGTCGCTTCGGTAAACAGAATGCGTGGTTAACCCTATCGAAGGGTAATCCCGAAATTATGCACCCCTCTTATTATTGCATTATTATCTGATGGACGAAGCACTGGCCGAATCGCTATCTTTTGTTATTTTTCTAGCCCGAGGGTCCCCCGCCCCTGTCCGGCTATGGAAAACCATGTGAATTCATGCACCCTGGTCTGCGGGGTTGCGAACATGTGCTTGTCACATATGGCCAACACGTGTGTACATTTTCCGGCAACGTCCCCGTTCGATTTTTCAAACCGGCCTCCGAAGTTCATTGCTATATTGAATTTATATTTTTTCATTTTGGAAGTCAAAGTATACCAGTGGTTTACTAATCCACGAGATTAAGAATCCCCGAGAGTTTTGAGGGGATTTCAGGCCCAAAGTCGTTCCGTGGGAAAGGTTTTCCCTCCGAGGTTCTCGCCCTTTCCAACCGAGAATGTTTTGTCCAGCATCCACTGAATCCCCCATAGAATCTCTGGTCAATACTTCTTTCTGTTATAGGATACCTAAGTCCTGAAGGGACTCTCGGACCATTATCCGCAGGGACTCTAAATGGATTCCCAAAGATTTTCTCAAACCAGTCCCAGGTATGAATAGGGCTTTTTCGGAAGTGCAGGTCTTTGTTGAAATTTCGAACGGTTGTAAGGCAGTAATCAGAGCGAAGGTCTACAGGTGAATATTCCTTCGGACTGAATAGCTTTTCCCATGGAGGCTCGTCTTTTAAGTATCTCTTTATGGGAAAGCCTTGAACTTGAACTTCTCTTTTGGCATCCATCAGTGGATCCATGTGTTTCTACTTATCGACTAGTCTCTTAATCTATAGGGTGGTAGGTGTTTGCAATTTATAAAACAGATATATGTTATAATGTTTGTTTTATTTCTTAATAAAATACTTGGAAGACAGTAGGAAGTATCGTCGGTCGATGCCGACGACATTAAAGCCAATATCACAATATAAATTTCCTAATAGTATCTCTCTAGTAGGTACAAATATCACAATTGTGAGCGAGGTGGCCTCGGCTCGTCGTAGACAATATAAAGATGCTTTAAATCTGGCGAGAGGGTCTCGCGCCGTGAGCAACTATCAGTCAACGATAACTATAAAATCTAACATCTAGGTATCACAGTTTCGAAGTGATCTTATCTAGGCTCCGCGCTCCGGGCGTGTATCACGAGTGGGGCCAGCTTCTGTCTGGTGCCCCGAGCATCTTGGGGGAATCTCGCAAGTGTCTTTCGAGATCCCTTGATTGGCCAGCGGCTCCGGAAGCTCCAGTCTCGTTCTCTCGTGGCCTCGAGGGAGTGCCAGCGAGTGGTTCTCTAGGAAGAGTGCGTGGTGTGTCTCGGCGGCAGGATCGCCGCGAGGTCCGTTCGCTTGAGGTAGAAGAGTTTCTGCGCCACGTGAAGATCCAGGTTTTCACGCGACTTGCATCTCGGGTGTTTGGTAGGAGGAGAATGCGCGCTCCTTGTAGTAGAGGTCGCAGTCGGCAAGGCTGAGTGTCGTCCAGTAGAAGTCGCCGGCATGGGTGTGGGCGAAGTGGACTGGCACGTAGTACTGACCAGGTACAACCGGTACAACTGTCATCTGACCATCGAGGCAGACGGTGATGGCTGCACCCTCGTCGGCTGCTTGCATCTCGGCGAGGAGTCTCCTCTCGAGAGCCTCGTTGGCGTTGTTCTGGTTGTCGATCTCCTCGGAGTAGTAGCTCTCCTCCTGGACGACTGCCTTGGCGCTCTTGGCGTATTTGGCCTTGTTGGTCTTCTTCTTGAGAAGGCGAAGCAGTGGCTTGAGTAGGCCACTCTTCGACTTCTTGACGGCAGCGGCGGCAGCGGCGGCGGCGGCTGCGCGCTGCTGCTTCATCTCGGCGGCAACCTTCATGTTGTAGATGTTGTCGTTGACCTCGTTCTGGCAGTCGCACACGTGGCTCATCATGGTAGCTGCCATCTTGCTTCTCTGGATTGTCTTGGTACTCCTCGTGCAGGAACTTGGCACTGAACCGGTTCTCCGAGCGAGCTCGAGTGCACCGATGTGTACTTGCACACTTGCTGCTTGCAACGATATCAACGGCACCGAGCGAACTGCGATGACGTTGTCGAGCGGTAACACTGGGAAGTCTCCGGTGTTGGGATAGGAAGTACAGCGAACTCGAGGAATCGAGGGATGCTGTGTGAGAGGAGTGTGCGTTCGGAGGTGTTCCGATGCTTTGGATGGAAACGCTAGTGAGCGAGTGATGCTTTGGAGCTGCAACCCCGGAGCTTATATAGGGCCGAAGCTATACAGGCGAACCTACCCAGGGTAGCAGAGTGGGGGAGGCAGGTGCACTCTGGCTGTGGGAACTTGGAGAATTCGGAGCTTCCCACGTCGGGGTCCACGCCGACCATCTGCCGCTCTTCTCCCTTCTCCGACACCCTTCGCCGAGAGACCCGGACCCAAGCAACCACCCCAGCGGTAAACTACTTGGAGCCACCCCCGCCCGTACGCCCCCCTCGACCATAGACTCTCTCGCCTACCAATATCTTCCCTTTCCTTTCCTAGCTCTACTCTACTAGAGCATACCATCTACTCCGATTTCCTAGCCTAGGAGACCCGCTCTTTTTCCTTTCTCTAGGATAGACGTGACCGGCCGTCTAAAGGGTGCCTTTGCCGGCTTCGACTTGCTCGAACCTGTTGCGACACGTTACGGGATCCCACTACATACCCTATAATACATCTAGGAACGATCTAGGCATTTCTTTTTTCTAATTGGGCCGCGATTTTTGAAATTGGGTCAGCGGATCGATATGTTGCGAAACGAGAGGGGCGCTTAGACAGGTTTACACCTGTGCGAGGTGTACCGCAGGCGGCCCCCCTGCGAGTAGCATTTGGGGGACATGTGCGCCCCAAGTCGCGATCGGGCCCCACCGATTGTTCGATGAATCTCGTTTCGGAGGAGAGCAGTCGCCATAATTTACTTTCCATTTGTCCCGAGGATATCGTGTTTCCCTCGTTTTAACGAAGAGAGCGCCGGACCGTTGGGGTCCTCCGGATTTTCCTAAAATAGACGAGACTCATGGTGACAGGGATCGATATTTACCGACGGGGAGGATCCCGAAACCTGCTGGTACGTGTCCGAGCTCCTGACACGATATTGCGTCAACGTCGACGGATTTACTTCCAATGATCCTTTCTACACGCAGGGCGGGTAGCAGTGAGCAGTGGCGCGGGGACTTTCTGGCGGGTCATTCCCGGGATGGGGAGGCGGACTGATGACTTTCACGAGACGCGCCTCAATAACGCGAGGGTGATTAGGGTTAATTGAGGCTGCGCCAGGGACTTTTTCCCTCGTAGCACGCTTGTCCAGAGGATCGTGTCAGCGTAAATTGGATCGGGAGCTGCTGGCGTTGCTCCTTTTTAGTTTTACCCATCTCCCGATATAGGACGATTATAGGACCAAAGCATTAATTATCATTCCGAGTCACTCTCTTTTGGCGATGTTCCATCTTATCTGCAGCGACGTGGGTACACATCCACCTCTTGATAATTCCCCAATCTACATATCCGAACACCCAGCGCGCAAAGAGGCATTTGCCTGATAACAGTGTTTACCTCGTAGCCAGCTTACTATATTTGTACAATGTATTTGATAGGCGTTCCACCGGCGACGAGTGCGACCGTTAAGAGACTCGGGATTGAACGGAGAAGCAATTGCGATGGTGCGGCGTAATTGTCGGAGGGAAATTGTTACCCGCTAGACTTGGAGATCAACAGGTCTCCCCTGCTCGGCTCGGGGCCGGAGTAATTAACGTGCTGTAATAACGTCCCCCCGGCTTCCTTCATTTTCCCCGTTGCGCCCGGGAGATTTAGAATCGGGTGTCTAGACACACCGAGATAGGGACGGCACCCCTCGACGTCATTAAGTACAACTTGGAGCCGGGCTTTTTTCTACCCGGCAACCCGAGACTCCTCTTCTCTACATGCATCCCCGCAGGCATCCTCCCCACACACGAGTCTGCCGCGTCCATCGCAGAGTACCATCAGAAAAAGCCTCGGCTTTTTTGCCTCTCCTTCCAAGGACTTTTTCCTATCGCCTAGGGGAGCCGCTTCGCTCTTTCGTAATCGAATCATCGGCTTTTTTCCACCGACACTTTTTCCTCGAGACCTGTTCCCTGGGTGCATCAGGTGGATTGCCGTCGATGCACAACCTGTTGACGCACCATGATCGATTTAATATTAGTTGCTCTCAGCATTAAATATCAATTCCTTGGATTTATGGGAAGTTTGTTGGTGTGAGTGTTGATAGAGCGAGGGGATAATTGTGTTTTGTTAGTTCGGGGGAGAAATCAGTTGGGGATGATGAGTATAGTGGTACCGGTAGGACCTCAGAGTTTTCTTCGATGCTGACCCAAAGGAAAACTGTGCCGGCCTACTAAGCCGGCGAGAGTTTTCTCGAGAGCGTCTGAAAAACATTCTGGGTCCTATCTCGGGGCTACTTAGGAGTATCGGGTAAAGTGCATCCCAGTGGAGAGGCAGAGTGCGGAGGAACCTGCCGGAGGGAGAAAGAGAGAGGGAGAGGGAGTGTTCAGGGAGGTCGTAGCGAATGCTGCTGGGGCGATCAGTGCTTTGTGGGGTAGGCCGAGGGCCCCTGTAGGACAGGTACATCGTCGGGCTATTTGTTTTCACTTGCGCTTCTCTCTCGTGGGGTCTGCGGGACTGGAGCCCGGCAGGTGAGCAGCGGCTCGACCCCAGTGCGCACCACGTTCTTGTACCTGCAGCAGGAAATGATTTTACTTTCATGAAGACGAGCCGCACTTGCTCGCTGTCCCTTGGAAATATGCCACCGGGGAGAACTCAGTTTCCACTTTATTTTCGTGCCGGACTCTCCTGGCAAGTGCACTCTCTTTCTCGGCCTTGTTACCTTGTTAGACGCTACTTCTGCCTCGGTATGTATTCCTGATTTTTAACAACTTCAAACTCGCACGAAGATGCATGACGATCTTCGTATTGATGAGGGTATTATTTTTGTTATAATAAGTAAATTGGAATAATGGCGGGAAAATGAGTTTGGCCTCGCCGTTATTCCACGCGAGGGTTTCGGGTATCATTTCAAAATAGATGTTTGCATCAATAATGGTTGGTGGTCCTCGAGGAGGGTCGAGAAAGAATATTGACTGAGTGTCTAATGAAAATTGAGGAAACCGGCGATTTCGCGCATTTCCTGCTCGCCGCCGAGATTGGAACCGGTTTGCGGCAGCAGGTTCGCAATACGTTGAAGCGTTTTATTATAACAGAGAGTTTGAGGCTGCCGTGCATCAGCTTGGCAACTCATCTCTCTCTCCCTCTGCTTCGCCCTGGTCCGCCGGGGCGCGTGCACGTGCACACTGGCGTGTTCGCTGAAAAATGAATCTCCCGGTCGCCTGCTCATCGCGCGGCACTTATCTTTCTTTTCATCGAGTGCTCTTCATAACCGGTTCCTAATGCGGCCGTCGAATTCATTAGGAATTCGAGTGGCTCGCCTCTCGTTTCACCCCGATTTGGAAGAGCAGAAAGAGATCGCGACTCGATCGAAGAACCAGTCGATTTAAGAGTCACCACTGCCACTCAATTGCGCCGGGGAATCGGTGAGCGGCTTGCTCAAAGGGGTTGGGCGGCCTGGGGTGGGTTTTGACGCTCGATCAAAATGTTGGGGGCTAACATTTGGCACTTGCGGCTCGAAAGGGATGAGTGCTGCTCTCACTCCCCTAGTTGATCTCTCGGGGCCGAGCCACCCCTCAACCCTTTTCACTCGGGGCCAGGAGAAAAAAATGCCTGGAATCCGATCTAGATATACTTGTCTCCTTGCCGCGCGCGCATTTCACCTTGGGCTAAACGCATTAGATTATGCGAGCGGCGTCGCCGGGGCGAATGTCTCCCGACGTTCATCAGATAAAGAGTCCCTGGTAGCCGCGCGCGCTCTAAGATCTCGGCGTAACATTAAAAGCGAGATGTGACACGATCTTGATTAAAATGCCATTGGCGATAGCCGGCGGAGGGTGTCGGTTCACGGTGTGTCGCATTACGAGATATAAGTAGTTAAATGAAATACATAGGTCTTTCTGCCAGGATGAGAGAGCGTAGCTCAGTGGTTTGCTGGTTGGGGAGTGGAGAGTGGAAGGCGTGCAGAGGCCAGAAGGGGCACATCTCTCCTTGAAAGACACCGGGGGAAGGAAATGGGATGCAGGGAGGCTAAAACAGTAGTGGTGACCCCCGGGGCTGCACAGGTCCAAACAAGAAGTCCAGTCTCGAGGGCTGACGTCAGCGGCAGGTGCATCCAGCAGGCTCTCCCTCTTCACTTTCGTCCCCTCTCACTCGGCTAGCTGGCGTCTTCTGCCAGCCCTCGCTCTCCTTCTCCCTCACTTTCCTCTCGCGCTCGAGCATGTAATCGTACTGATTTCATGATCGAGATACCGGGTTTCTCTGCCGCCGGCGCACGGATTTGGTTACCTGCTTACACGGGGCCAACCTGTTTACGTGTTTGTTTTACGACGTCCAGAACGAGCGATCCAGCTTCTCCTCGGCCGCTCCGCTCCCTCCTGCAATCCTCGATCGCTGAATTAGAACCGCTCCTCCCTCCTTGTCCTCGCACTCCCGTTCCTCCCTCGGATACATTCTCCTCGAACCCCGAGAGATATAAACTGCGGCCCTCGCTGCTAATGATGATGAAATTCGCAGTATTTCCTTCCCGAAGCCGAAGCTTCGCTCGATGATGGCTTTTGTTACTCGCTGACACGGAGAAATGGAACAAGCGGTGTTTCTTCTGTTTTTCTATTTACCCTGGCTTTTGGAGAGGGTGGGAGAGGGGAAAGGGTGGCTGCTGCGTCGAAAAGTTGAGACGCGCAGCGACACATGGTTCGCCACAACGAGCCCTTCACCAGGAGATCAGGACAAATTCCGCTATTGGGGAGAAATGTTGGAGAATTGTTGGTTTAGGACGGTGCTAACGGGAAACTGCCGCGTCTCGTCGGTTTCCGACAAGCGTGGTGGTCTACTGGCCATAGTGACAGACTGAAATCCTAGGGAAATGTGTTTTATCCATCAATTAACGGCCGGTTTCGAGCAAAGGCTGGCTGCACACGGATATAGAGATAATGCGGTTAGCACGATTTCGGAGAGATTTTCTTCTTTTTGGACTTGTAATTTAAGGAATCGCGGTCCCCCTTCCGCCGAGGGACGGTATTTTTGTATAAGACTGCAATAAAACAAGTCTCGTTGCCAATAAAGCTTGATGATTCCATCGGGCGGCTTGATGCGAACTCACTAACGAAGGGGTATCGTAAAAACCACGGTAGGATGAAGATGGGCCATGGGACACGGTGCGGCCTGCGGAAAAAAGCCGTATAAGAGAATGGTGGAGGGCTCGGGGCGAAAAATAGTCCAGCGACTGACTACCGTGTTCCTTTTTCCTTTCTCGCTTCTACGGTGCTGGTAATCGTTTTTGGCAGGTAGGCACCGGTCCCCAGATAGAGATCTTCGTAATTGGAATTTCATCTCGTCGAGCTCTCTCTCTCTCTCTCTCTCTCTCTCGATCTTCCGTCAAATCTCGCCCTCCCCACCCTCATTTGGGTAGCGTCGCATCTTACGCTGAGGCGAGACGGGGCGAATTTATAGTAGGCCCGCTCTATTACGCTTTTTTCTCGCTTATTAAATACCTTTTTCGCCTTGCCGCCCTTTCTCGCCATGCCTTTACTACGAATTTCCATTATTAGAACGGCCCCGTATGTAATCGTGGCACATTACTTCGTGAATTACCCATACACTTCAGCTTTGCATCGCTAATGATGTTGGCGCGACACCGGAGCAGCCGCTAGTTGAGGCTCTGACCGGCATTTTTTGGAAGCGATTATTTCATCCCCTGTTATTTCCGTTTCAGGTGAATCAGGTTGGAGAGCGGCCAAGAAGATTGCTTTCCCCACTGTGTGCACCGGTGGTGAGTTTGGTTTACCTTTTCATTAATACCAACCGTTTGAGTTGGGTTTGATTAAAAATGGCAATTAAGTAGTATGAGTTGAAATACAGTCTGGCTGGGTTCAACGAATGAAATTAATCTACTGGGCGAAAGGGGAGGTTCAGGTGTGAGTGAAAATTGGGGGTAGTTCCTATTGTCGGTGACGTGAGTTCACGCCGTTCCAATAATTCAGATACAGGAGAGGAACGTCAGGACTTAACGTAGATGACGAACGATGGAGGACCGCTCGATTTCCATCACATAGAGCGAAATCCTTTCTATCATCGGTGCCGCGCTGTCCATCGTGGAGAACCGCGCAGAATCCTTTGTCCGGACCATTCTAGGGCCACAATAATATAAGGGTTCACCGGTTCCGAGCGGTGAACGCGACCCTTTCGATCCCCTTTGAAAGTGCTGCCTCTCCCCCCCGGTGAAAGGGGGATGCAATATTATTCAAAATCACGAAAATCTCCGCTGGAATTTCGTTATTTTCCCGAGCATTCACGCTCGTAGATGCATATCTCAGGCTGGCCGGTTGAATGCGCCTCTCCCCCGTACGGGGTAAGCGTCCTGTTTGTTCGTCGTGCAGGATCGAGCGGGCCCGATCGACCCTGCCACCCTCTCGCTCCCGGACCCAGGTAAAAAGGGTCAAGCTTCCAACAAAGGGAGCACACGTGCATCAGCCGCCCGTGTACGGTGCAGCTCGCATCCCCGGCGTGTATGGTGTTTAGTGTGTGCTCTCCTGCACCTTGTTCTGATTGGATGCAATCGGACGCGGGGACAGCCAGTCGATCAAGGTGGATCCGCCGTGAAAAGCAACGCTCTAGTATCCTCTTGCTCGCTTCGAGCCTCGCTGTATTCCAGTTTCCCCCTTTTTCCACGTGAAAACCTGCGAGTAACCCGTCACCCGCTCGCTTTCTCGAAAAACACGATTTTCGCAGCTGCGCTTCGACATGTGCCCCCTTTCTCTTCCTGTCGCACTGATGAGACCAGGTGCGCGCGCTAGGATTCACTTTGATTTCTCCGTAACCGACAATTCCTCTCAATCGTTTATTGCGATACTCGCTCTTTTTCGAGTCCTTGATTGCAGAATTCAGTGCACTTGTCGCGTGGGCGGATTGGCTATTGTAATGGGCCTTCAACCCTTTCGCAGGTGAATTTGGGGCCGGCTACCCTTTCGCCCATTGTTCGCTTTCCGCTAACCCTTTCGGTCCTCCGCAGGTAAAAGGGTTGGGATTCTGGGTTAAGCGAACAGAGAACTCAGATTCGAAGATTGGAAAACGTTATGTCCTGGTATCCCGTTAGTATTAGCTAAAATTTTTACACTTTTGACCATTTTTACTATTTTTTTTAGATTTTTGGTTTTTACCTTTCCCCCAAAAGTAAGCAATTCGACTCAGTGTTGAATAAGACTTCGGTTTAGAAGATTTGAATAGACCTTGGCGAAGCAACAATGTCGTCGTTGTCGCGTTCTGGAGAAAGCGTCGACTGTAATCGGCGCAGTGAATAAAGCGCCGGTGACGCAGTTTTGACTATTGAGAGCGGAAAAATACGAAGCTTAAGCAGGTTCGTGCAAGTTCAGACACGTTCGCCTGTTCTGCCCTTGAAAAGGCCATGGCTTTTATCCTCGTCGAATTGCGCAAAGGTAAAAGGCGCCCTTTCGAATCGACCTGCTTCTTCTTCGCGCTGCAGGTTCGAACTTGCACCGAGCGCACAATACACGCTCGAGAGCGAATGAGATAGAAAGAGAAAGAGAGCGTCTTTTTCTTACGGAAGGGATTTGACTTGTTCGATCCTGTTTCAGCGAGCCACCCTCTCTCAATTTTCATACGTTGCATATACAAATCTTGAAATGCACAAAGAACTTGCGTGAGCATTCAGGAATTGCTAGGGATGTTTTATATATATATATTCATTGTCCTATTCTTTTTCAAAGGAATTTTCTATAGAGCAAAGCACAATGTTTTATTGGCGCATGTAGAGAGTTTGGAAGTCGCCGGAAGTCTCGAATTTCCGCTTTCGGAAAAGGTCCATTTCTCGCGGGGGATTAGGTCAGCACGACGCATCGAGAATGCACCAGCTCGAATCGGACGGTTTTCTCCGCTGGACTAGGTCCGAGGATGCGATTCGCCTTGAGACGTGTTGAAACTCGGCCGGGACTGGACACACATAGATCACCGTCTTGAGATATCCCTGACCGAGGAAAAAGGATCTCCTGCCGGATGCAGGGGAAGATCGCCGGACCTGCCGCGTAGTCGCTTTCAAAAGCAAATCTAACGTGGGTGGGTGCTGGGCCTCTTCTAACGTTTCGTGAAAAAAAAAAGTTTTCCCTCAAAGGACCTCCAGATCCTAACTCGCTCGGGCGATGCAGCGGCACGTACTTCTCAATGGCGGATTCTGTCGTCGTGAATCACTCCCGAGGAATGGGAAGATCCTTCTTATTACGGCTGATTATATCTGCGAATAAATTTTCCCCAATGGAAACCTCGGACAACCCTCCCCTGCCATTGTCGGGGAAACCTTTCACGCGGAACTTTAACGCGATCACAGCATGATGAATTACTAGCGATTCATTGCACCTTTCATATTCGTCTGTAGCTTTTCATCACTTCTCTGCCATTAAACATAGAACTGCTCGAGTTAAAAAATACTCCTGTTATCATTGGAGATTTATAACTCTAGGGGGTACGGATTTTTTCTTTGTCAGAAAAAGACCGTTTTTTCCAGTGAAACTCGATGACACAGTGATCGCATTGATCGATAATGTTCCACACGTGTGGATGCATGTCCGCATCGGAAGAAAAGCCGAGGGCGCAAAAAAAAAAAACTGTGGCAGCGGCAGCAGCAGCCGGCCAGTAGATCGAATTTCAAGCGAGGTGCAACATCTTCCGTGCAAGCGGTCACGGAGTGCCGGACAAAAGGGTCGCAGGAGGGTTAAGAATAAGGTCGGGCGGAGAGAGAGATTGGAAGCGCGAGTAGGCGCCAAAAGGGCTCGATCTCGCAGGTTTCCATTCTCTCCGCGGAGCCGGCGAAGGACGAAATCGAATAGACAGGATACCACGATGACACGGTCCGCGCTAATCCACCGATAGAAATCCCTAAGCCGCTACCGGTCATCCTCTGCGAAGGACGAGGACGCAGCTCCGCTAGGAGCGGAGGGAGAGAAGGCGCTGCTCGTCCTGGCCCGAGGCAAGGGAAATGTATAATTTATAACGATAATCCTTTAAGAATGGATCCGTGCCCTGGAGGCCAGATTCACGCTCCTGCGCGCCTCAATGCGTGCCGTGCAGAGCGCACCCACCCTCCTTCCTCATTTTCGTTCCTCAGCCTCCTCGAATTCGTGCCTTTCATGGCCCTGACGAAGCCACCCGCTCTCGTCCTCCTCTCCTTTTTTTAGGGACACGCCAATGAATCTCGCTGATCCGCCATTGGTCCTGGCTCCGGCGGGACTCTCGGTGTGTTTACATAGGTGCAACTAGAGTCTCGCGAGGTTGTTTGCTTAGGCTCAATAATGCCGGACGCCGTAAATGGAAACGGATCCTCGGCCGCACATCTCGCTGGATCCCTTCTTTCGGGGGCCTGCGCCTTTCGATCCGGTGCAGCCAACCCTAGACGCTCGAGCCGTCATCTCTCCTCTCCCCGGTGTACCGTCGCACTCGACGACGTTTGCGCAGACCCTCGAACCTCGGTGTACCGAGGTATATGTTTGAAGTTCGGATACTCGCGGTTCCTCGCTTCCCCCCCGCGCCTAGATATTGACTGCGCTCTCCGCCGACTGGAAAATGCACGAGGACCACGAGGACTACGAGGACAGTCCATTGGGGGATGTTTGATATTGGGATACCGGCATTTACGCTTCTCGGCTTGAAGTTTGTATTGGGAGGGCGACTGTGTATGTATGTACTCCTCGGCAGGAATTAGGATGTCGTAGGGGAGCGATCGTCGATTAAGTGGATCTTTCGATTCGCCCTGTTGAGTTCTTGTTTGGTCTTGCTCGAGGCAGTGGACAAAAACCTTTCCTTCGGTATTTTAACTCGATTTCTTTTATTAATGGCTCTGGGTTAGGCTTTTTATTGGGACTCAGCAGTCGCGTGTATTCAAAGGTACTACAACCCTTGCATTATGTCTTGGACGAGAAGCAGCATTCACTAACATCATGTTCATTTCTCCCGACGAATTTTTGCGCGTCGTCATCTGGTATGTAAGGGATGGTTATTGGAGTGTCGGGCCCACAGAACGCCCGACGCCCCCCAAATACAATTCCTTCCTCGACTTTTCCACCATCGAGCGCCGCCGCCCCGTTTCCACCCCCGGCTTTCCACGGAGACACGATAGCCATTATTCGGCTGCCGGCTGCCGGCCTCCTTTGCGTCCTCCCGCTTTACGAAACGCGAAGACTGGGCGGACAATGACTTTTCGCAAGCAGAAACGTCTGAATCCTCGAGACTGCTTCTCCTTAGTCTCATTCTCCTTTTTTTCTCGCTCGGGGGAGCGGCGCATAGAGGAGAGGAGAGTAGGCAGTTTGATGGGTCTTTCTGTAGCCGCTTTCCTCTCGCTGGAAGCGAGGAAGGGACCGCCGTGGGCGGAGCGGTCCACCGTAGAGAGAGGATCACCGAGGTTCCTGACCAGAATAAGGAACATTCAAAGGGCCTGAAATTGAACACGTGCGAGAAGGGTGAGTCACAGTGGAGCGGGTGCGAGCGAGAAGACTGGCTGTGGATGGAGAAGGAGAGATTGAAGGCTCTTGGCGCGAAGACCGCGCGAGGGCAATATAGGACCCGTATCAAGGGCCCCTTCCAGATCCTTCTCTTAGATAACGCTCTCCTTTCCATGCTTCCTTCCTTCGTCGAGTTGCCGATTTGTTTTCTCCAATACAAGACACGATTGTTGTACTCCTGTACTTCGTAATTGGGTCAGATTCGTTGTTAGCAGTCGGGAGAGAAACTTGATAGATTAGGTCCTCGTGCACATAGAATTAAACTCCAATCACAATCCACCCTGATTCTTACTTTCCGGGGCTTACCTTGTTGACCGCCGTAATTATAAAGTTGTACAAGCAGCTCCGAGGGAAAGTACAAGTGGGCCCCCGGAGTCGTAATCGCTTGCGGAAGCTCTCGAGCCGAGGCGAATGGAAGATTTTCCCGATGACGAGACACTAGTGAAAGAGGCGCAATTTTCATGTTACCGGCAATAGGTGGAATGAAGCGAACCGTCTCGAAAATCCCCGCCGGGCGGAAACTGGCGGCCGGGCAGAAGAAATCGGCGAGCTAAAAAGCGGAAACAAAATTACGAAGGCTCCAGCGCCCGCCGAAGCTATTGTGCCAAGCGGAACGCTTATTCGTAGAGAGCAGAAAAAGGCTCTCTCAAATCCGCATCTCCCTTTCTTTCTCTCGGCGGCGGATAGAAAAAAGAAACGGAAGTGGATAATTCCCAGAGGAGAACTCGAGGCGAAAGTCGCCGAGATCTTTCCTCCAATGTTTTCTTGCCGTATACGGATTTATTTGCGAGTCAACTTCTCGCAGTGTTCGATACGCGGGAAATAAGAGTAATCGTTAGATTATGACGTTTATTTCATAATTATAGGTGAGTCACTTGGCAGGTAGTTATCAGAGCCAATCTAATTACAGGTAAAACCAGCCTCCTCACTTCAGAACCAGCATATTACTCCGTGTTTAATCGAAGCCCATTAAAGTAAATTCCTCAGTGAAGTTAACCGGCGCTGATACTTTATTTAACGATGTAATCGCGATAATACTTAATTCTGTAGAATGTAAAAATCCTGCAGTCAAGTATTGGTAGGAGACGAATGCCGTAAAACGGCGGGATGAGACGGGAAGGGGGCAGGAATCACGCTCGAGCCGGATGATAATTTTTCCCGAGAGCCGGAGACCACGAAATCCTCTTATAATAATACTCGGCCCTCGTTTTTCTGGCGGGCTAGGCTCCCCCTAATAACACGGGGGATTTCTATCCGAGCGAGCTAGATGTTAGTGCCAGCCAGATAAAATGAAACAGTGCCACCGTCTTTTGAGAAGTCTACAGGAGTCATTAGGCCATTTCGAGCTAGCCGCTCTCTCTCCCTCCCTCTCCTTCACTATTCTCCCGAGATCGGTCGACTCTCCCCTATCTCTCGGCGAGGCGCATCATCTTTTTTCTGGGCTTCCTCCGGGGGCTTTCGAGCACTTGTTACGAACGGTGGATGCACGTGTTCTAATGGATGTGCTGGCCTCCCTTCGTGGATAGGTATACTGCCGTGGGGGAAAAAAAGACAAAACGTCGTTTCCCCTGGCTCGGTGGTTAGACCGCGGCTATCTCTCACTCCTGATCTAGTCCTTCTCTCTAGGTTCCTTCTTCTCCCCGAGTCCAGAGTGTTTTGAAACACTAGTTTCGACGAAGCACACTGGTCCCGACTTACTAGCGGATTCTTAATGATACAATAGCAGAATTTAATTGAAATAGGCTCCGAGGGGATGTCGAGTGGAAGGGAATATGGCTGAGAGGTTCAAGTTTTGGATACTCATCGACCATATCGAACACGAAGTTTGTCGACTCCATTTCATTTAGTTCTCCCGAATTACTCGCTCGAAGATCCGTGGCGGTGTCAGTCTGGCTGCTCGGGTGTCATTGCATCAGAGCGTAGCGGCGGCTGTAAATTGGCCAGGAATCGGCGAGCTAGCCGAGGCGGCGGCTGCCGAAGGAGAGTGTCCAGTGACAGGCCGGACAAGGGGGTCGTTATAAATAATGGCTAACAGCCGGGCATGCAGGAGGTGAAGAGGATGGGCGAGGTGTGGGCTTTCACGCGAGAGCCCGAGCGGGAGTGACCTGTCGTCACGGAATATTAGTGCGGGAGTCGGCTCATCTGAAAGGAAGGGTGGGTGCGACAAAGAGTCTACAGTAGAGTGCGACTCCGGCTGGAAAAAGCTCCGCTCCGTGCCTTCGCCGAGAAAAAGGGGCCGCTCTCTTGCGAGAGAGAAGAAGGCAGAGGAGCAGAGGAGAAAAGCGGAGGCTCGAAATCGGCGTATCGGGCGGATTGAAAGGGCAGGAGAGAAGGCTAGGAAAGGAACGCGCGCGTTAACGCGGCGGAACGGGTGGTCCCATTGGTGTGCGGGTCGCGCTACCGAGTCACCTTTTATTCGTCATTGAAACGAGCCATCTCGAGATCGCGCGGGAGGACTGGGCCGCAGCGAGCGCGGAAATCGGCGTGACGCGATATTCTCCTTTCGGCGGAGCGCAGATTTTTACCCGGCTTTCAATCGGCAGCTTGCTCGCTAGCTATTCGGCCCTTTTCTCACGCGGAGACACATCGAGGCCCTTCGTTCTCGTTCTCGCTTTTTCCCTCGCTCCGGAGGATTTATCCTTCGGATTTTATTCACCCGCGCACAGCGTGGAGAATCGCGGTCCAGCCAGGTGATACGCGATTCCCACTAACACACCGAGGGTTCTTCCTCCCCCGGTTCCTTGGCCAGGTCGGTGTGAATGGAGCGCGGAAAAGTGGCGCGGAAATTCTGCGGCCGTGGCGTGTCGAGGCCGCGTAGAGAATCGCTTCGATCTAGAACCGAGTGCGCGTAATTTCGTTATTCGATCCTCCAGTGTACACTCGTTCTACGCCGATCAAACGAGTACCGGGGCGAATGAAACGCTGCTCCTAGCTCAGACGCGATTCCTCTCGGACCCTCGTCCCATTGTCACGGTACTCGTTAGCACTGTGTACTTGCACGCTCGGGACTCGCTTCGCAGATGATTTCATTTGTCCAAGCAGATTTCGAGCTTCCCCTCGGTTGAGGCCCCCGTTCCCGGGATCGTTGGCGTCGAGATTGTCACGCTTGATGGGCCACTTGCTTGTTTGGGTAAATAGAGATATTGGGATCCAACGACTCGAAACATTCACAGGAATAATACATTATTAACTGAGCTATTCTATCCAAAAACTAGCACATTCAATTCTCATTCATAATGATTTTATTTACACAGTGTTTAGCATACATATTTCTTTTTACGCTTGATTTATTTCATGATAGTTTCATATAAGCAACGTGTGCACTTTGTACTTGGAGTTTCATTGTGAGCTGAGGATCTCGAGGACCCCAAAAATCCGCTGCAAGGCGAGAGAGATCTCCAAGTTTCGCCGATGGCTATTGTGCGAATTTGTTGATGTTTTTTTTTCGCTTCCCGATGGCACACCTTCACGAGTTACGTTGCGTGGCCAATCATGCGTCTAAGCCCGCATTTACCCGCAGTACCTCGCTCGGCGAGGATCTCGCAGGACGTGTCGTTAAATATCTCCGGTGGCGCGTGAAGATCCGTGTTTTCCAAATAGACGCCTGGACCTCTCACTCGGCCGCCGGCTCGGCTTGACAATCGGGTCGGGTGATCTTCGATCCAGATTCCGAATAAGAGATCGTCTTTGAAGGGGTGCCACGAGTGAGTGCATTTGCTCCGGGGCAACCTTTCGGAATTAGCGGCTCGCGCAAAAGCTGCGGATTACGCGCTGTCGTACAGGCGCTCGGTCAATGGGGTCTTACCAGCTCTTCTTATGGGAGCTTAGAATGGCCCTCGCAGCATCCCGAAATCTCGCGGCGTCCCTGCCCTCCAGCCTCCATCCAATAGACGTACTACAGTAATTCTATGAATTACTGGCTTAAACTACCCGGTGTTAGCATTGATTCTTATATTTCAACCATCTGGGTATTTATGTTATTTGAATAATATCCTAAAATTCACTGGCACCTTCATTCAATGAATCTTACTTCGCCAGGTTTAAAGTTTGTTTGATATCTCGAGCAATGTTGGCAATTCGTTATTTGACATATCTCTACTTTCTTAAAGCGTAGTTCTTAACGTTCATGCAATGAGTTCAAGTGGCAGTCTCAATATTACGGCGTGTTTATTCGAAGTAAAAGTGGCCATATGCAAGGGAGCAGCTGGCACCGAAGATAGGAGTAGCAAGTGTCGGAACAGTGTTATTAATGAACGTCTAGAGGATTTTAGCAGCGTGGAAAGCAGAGACGTGTTTTAAGTGGCGTTTTCCGCCAGCAATCGGCCGCTCGAGTACTCCAAGTGCTCGCCATGTCAACCGGGGAAACGTGACCGTGGTTAATGACGTGAAATGGTCCAGAAACAGATTTCCGAAAGTGGAGTCTAATGATTGCCGGCGAGACTTATTCCAAAAAGTGCGTTGACGACTTGGAAATCAGTCGGCGCTAGGGTGACTAATAGAAATGGATTACTGGAGCACGTGTTCCATGGGGACTCTCGGTCATCTCGAATATGATAACAGCAGCTGTTCACTAGTCGAGCTCATTAGTTTATTGCAGAGAGTCGAAGCTGTGCGATCTCTACCTCATTTGACAAATTTTAAATCCTAAAACTATTTCCAGTTCAATTTCTTCATATTTCTGTGGCTTAGATTTTTTAATGGTTATCAAGACGAAGTGGCACATTTCATTTTTTAATCTCGAGTGAATTGCATGATCCATTGATTTCGGGGGCTTTCATTTTCTCCTGTCTGCCTCGCACTCGGTGGAAGCGTAATATATATTGCTATATTGAGGGATCGCTTTGGAAAATTCGAACACCTGCACACTCTCGTCGGACTTAGTTAGCCCCGATCCCTCCCGCATTCGATCCTGGATCCTTTCTCTGGACTGTCAGGGGCAGGTCTCCGCCCACGACTCCGTGGGGCCCCCATAGAAATGGTACGGCGGTCCCAATTTACGGGGCACCCTCGTCCCCTTTTTTTCTCTCCTAGTCCCGGCGGCGTGTAGTAGTTCCCGTTCGTCTTTCCGCAACGCGGAAAGGACGAGGTTACCGTTTCAGACTAATTGGACTGGTTCCACGAGGGAGTTCACCCGCCGGAAGTTCCTTTGGCTTCAAGGGATCGCCGACTATGCTGCGCCCGGCTAATTAGCGATCCCGTACCGTTAAATGACGTGACTTCGCTTGATCTCATGAGTTTCTAATTTAGCCCCGGTGCGTCTGGGTGTCCAACGCCTAATCGCTACGAGTCACGCAAGGGGTTGCTCTGCCCCCTGCACAAAGTGGCCCTCACACTTAGATTAGATTTTTTTGAGGCCCAACCTTTCTCATTATACATATATCAAAATCTCATCGATCCACAACCGCAAGCAATCGTGCCCTTTTCAAGAATTTCCTAATTTCAAAATATCATCCGAGATGTACGAATGTTTTCTCGAATTTGATGCTGATAGATGAAGCAGTTTGAGAGTGAATGCGGAACGTGTAGGTACACATTCTATTTTTACACAAATATGAGGATTAACTTGAATAGACGACCTAGTGACCAGAGGCAGAGATCTTCGGCGATATTTGTTCGCCGAGAAGTTAATGAGGGTGTGCTGTACAAACTCAACTGAATATATCCTGTCAGGCCGAGCACCGACTGTATTCCAGGGGGTTGCTCTCGGGCTGAGTGGGCTGACTACGGTTCGCCGCTGGCCTCACGTTTCGTCGAGTGTGAAATGCGACATTATCCAGGGCGCGTCGGGGAGAGTGCGGCGGGCTTAAAATGTCGTTCACGCTTCCCTCGATTCGAAGTGTAGGAGACTCCTCGACTATCCAAATAAGTGGGCCAGGATCTCTGCTTTCACTATCTGCGCCCGAGTGAGATGCTGCGAGGGTCACCTCGTCCTGCCGAGAAGATTTTAACGCCTGGAGACTTTTATGGCCGGCTGATCAGCTTGTTCTCCTGAGGACGAAGGACACCTCCTGTTTTCTCCCGCCTCAAAGGGCTTATCGTGCCTCCGTGCACGTGTCGCTCCGATCTTTATGCCCCGTTACGACTTCACCCCTTCTCTCGAGATCAGACACCCTTTCTTCAGGAATGCCTGTCGTGTAAGGACTTCTTCTCCCAAGACACCAACTGCAGATACACGCAGCCCCAATCCAGCCACTTTATTAACATCGGAGGAAAAGGTGCCGGCCGTTAATCGCTCAATAATTGGCCAATGGTTTCGCCGAACTTAACGACGCTTCTAATTAAATTACCTGGGATCGTGCGTTGAGGGCTGAGAGGAGGGGAAATGATACGGTCTTGATGAGGCTTGCTTTCCCCGGGCTGTCAAGCTCGTCCCGGAATTACAGGGCGGAAAGTGTCCCAGCCGGGCGAGGTATAAGGGCTCGAAAATAGTAATGGTAGCCTTCGGCCATTGTGTTTAGGTGGCGGAGACGCGGGCTCTTATTAAGCAAGTCTACGTGGCGCCTTCGCAGTCCACCACAAACCTTTGTCCCGTACACTCGCAATTAGCCCGGGGCTTCTTATGATTTCCAGTTTTCCCGCCTGTCCCAACTCCGACACTTCTCCGAGGAACCTTGGCCCTCGGCGTCGAGGCAAGATCATTGAGAATTTCACGCTGCGTCAGCCGTGGTATTGACTCAAGCTCTTTCTCCGCTGCGCTTCCTTGTCGCAGCGTGAGTGGGCCAGAGTCGAGTAATGTGTCGGGACAGATCCGCGAACGAGGCAATTTCCGTGTCGCCGCGGGTGAGGGCATCTGCCCTCGTGGTAGGTGGGCGCCGAGGTGGCCAGCCCTTTTGTACGGCGCAGTGCACAAAGCTCTCGCAAACACGTTCTAAATAATACGTAACAAGGCGACGCCGGTGAATCCGGGCGGGTGAAGCAGTGGGTAAACTTTGGCCCACGAAACAGCGGGTTGCTTGGGTAAACTGCGCCATGGAAACTGGCGCTCGGCACACAAACCCGGCAATTTCACGACGTCGCCTGCGCCAGCCAGCTTGGTAGGACAATGTCGATTGTCGCTAAATATTTTCGTTGGCGCGAACATCTTTGTGAGATTGGTCGACCACCGGCTCTCGCCCCCGTGGCGAGTGACGCTGGGCGAGCGGGTATCGTTGCTTCACGGAAGATTCGAATGACTTATACTACTTCAATTGAAGGAAACGCAGTTGGGTCCTTTTCCCTGCAGATTGGTCCTCAACTGTCTCGTAGAAATTGCGCTGCAAATACTTGCTGGTATGAAAGTGCAAAGCAACAATCTTATTGGCATTATCACGTTCGACCAATTTTTTGTCGAGCTTCTAGATATTTCTTGTATTAAAGTTTTGCGAGTCCGAGTACGAGTTTTTGGATAGGATTTCTCGACCAAGCTTAGACTACCTCTAATCTTTGATTTCGGCACGAATCAGATTTTTCCGAGGCCTTTTTAGAGCCTCTTTGTGAAACCGAGAGCATCATACTCACTGAATCCCGGCCGCCGAACAAAAGCCATCCAGGATGACCGGGTCGACGGCTAGCTTCGTCGAAAGAACGCGCGATCGCTAAATATTTTCGTCATCCTGGACATCTTTGTGCCGGCGCTGAATCATGTCCTCGCTCTCCCGAGGCTTCGAAGAAAAGCGAGAGTGAGAGCCAGGCCAAAGTGGCTGGTTACTTCACGCACGATCTGGACCATTGCTTTCTTCGAGGCTCAATGCGCATCCTTGCGCCTTTCTACCTACGCGGGAGAGAGGGAGAGAGAGAGGTGGTAGACCTTCGCCATTCTTCGCGCGTGTTTCGCCAGCGAGGCCAGATGACTCGGCCAAGAGGAGCGACGTGTTCTTGATTTCATTGTGTCACGTCTCCTTTTTGGTGGGGCATCTCGGTGTCAGCCAGTTTGTAGGAGGCACCGCGGGGGCTAGGAGTTGTATTAAGGGATGCTTTTGGTCGAGGATGCGTGGGGTGGACCGCCGCTGGCAATAGTGCCCTGTCGTAGAATGGATCGGGCGTCATTCGAACTCATTATAGGTGCCTGTAGCTGGCTAGTAGCTGTCCTGCCTTGGACCTCCCCCTCGTCTTTATCCAGCGTGAGAGTGCCAGTCGAATTTATCGTCGGCAATTCCCTCCGGGGATTTATCGAATGGCTGTCGCGCGATACTCGGCGGCCTGGTACTTCTCTTAACTCTCCAAAATCCTCTTATCCGTTTTCACTCTGCCGCTTTCACCAGGCAATTCTCTTAATTCGCACATACTAAAACAGTCGGCAGGCTCATTAGTTATTGAAATTTATATACTGCCTGTCAGTGAGTGCAATGGGACACTAAATCCTACGGAATATCGACATGTTTGTCGATCAAGGCTTCGCTCAGTTGGCTGCCGAGGCCTTCATTAAACCTGGTGGCGGTTCTCTCGTAAAAGAATAATCTCCCGATGACATCGGCACATAAAAAGGTCCCGGAGTGGTGCGCACAGGTGGCGCAAAAGGTTGTGTTAGTTGCGCTCGGATCATAAGCGAGACGCCATCGCCGAGACAGCGATGTCCTGAGGGCTACGACAGCGCAGGCGGTGTTTCGATGTGCGTATAACGGCCGGACATTAAAAGCGGGCAGACGCGAAAAACAGCCTGGTGGCGAGAAATGCGGTTAATTGGTGCGCATAAAGCGAGTAATGACGACGTTCGCGGCGGGGAGCGTGCGCGTTTCATTATGAGCCGGCGTGCACGTGTAAACGTGCGCTGCGCGCAACGCGCCCACCGATCGCTTGGATAATATCCCGTAATTTACCGTTTCCCTTATTTATGATCGATAAATCGCGCTTAATGATCGCATGAGCGAGGAGAAAAATCGCTGTTTGGTCGCGCGCGCGAGCAATGCCGGGATTATTTTGTAATTGAGGCCTTGGGCGGACAGCGGTACCAGCCCGACTCTACTCCTGTAAACCACACTGTTTTATTGCTCACGCACAGTCCTGCCTATTGCTTTTTGCTCGCTCTGCCCCCATCATTTCCGCCGGGGGATTATGTCCCAATAATTGTCGTGAAATTTGGCCTCGCGCGCTTCGAGTGTCATTGCTAATCGAGCGCACTGCCAGTGCAGGTGTTCGCCGCCGGATGGAAGAATTAATTCTGTAAGAATTTCAAGGGAGCTTTAGTTTTATGTTTCGATTTATTAAATCAGGAGATACATATAGCGAAGGCACAGTCCCACTGGAGGAGTCCGATGCCCGGAGCGATGTCACACTGACAATAGATTAGTTAGAGGATATCTTGGTCCCCGTATATGGGTACGTGCTAAAAGGACGATTCCAATTCAATAGTGAGACTCTAAATTCCACGGGCCCAACAATGAGACGTCGCCGCTGAAGAGAGTGGGCCCGGGGGTGGGCAGATTTGACTGCGCCCCCTTCGTGCCCCGTTTACACCCCCGCGCCGGGACAAACAGCGGCGGGGCGAGGCGGAGGGAAGAGGGGCCAAAGCTACGGGTAACCATAACAACCAACGTGGGCTGCCACAATAGCCAGCGTGCTGCACTGTTGGCCCATCGGCTCAATGGATTTTCCGCGGCAGTGAGCAAACACAACCAAACAGAGACCAGAGACCCGTCTCCTTGCTCTCGTCTCTCCACCACCACCTCCCTCGCTCCTTTCTCTCGCTGGAGCCTCAATCTTTGCCCTTCTTCTCCTCCTCCACCTCCTCCATTGCTCCCGATTTCCATTGTCGTGGCACCCACTGGGCCCACTGACAACTATTTCACTCGCGAACACGTGTAAAGCGCACGGGAGCACAATCCATTTAAGCGCTGACGGATAAAGTGGCCGGGCTGTGCGCGCACGGACGCCCCGGGCGAGCTCGATGACCATTCACGCTGATCGCCGCTGTCACGGAAACGTTTAATTATGGCCGGGGGTGAACCACAGCAAACTGGCATTCTCCCGACAATTCCCGAGCTAACATTTCCCCCATTCGAGCTCGAGTGACAATATCGTCGTAAACTCCTGAAAGAAGCTTCACCGAGCCCAGGATATTTCGGGGGTGGACGCTAGTGGCGCGTCTGACCGCGCATGGACCTATTCCACTTAACGGCGAAATCACCGATTCCTCGGCCGGTTTGATTCGTAGCCGTCTCGTTTTTCACGGGCTCTCTTTTACATGTTTCTTGGCGACGGCTATTTTAAATTCCCTGGGTGTTTGGAGGTAGGATGGCCATTTCTCACTGGCGATGGCAGGCCCTCGGGGATGAAGCGGCGAGTCACTCAGCGGGAGTCCACGCACAATACGGAACGGAACGAAGCAGCGGGAAACGTGAAACCGGATGCTGGGATTAAGGATTCCAACGCGAGATCCCGGAATCCTCGTGAAGAAGGAGATAAGAGAAGGAGGAGCGCGTTGCATTGGTATTGTATGGCGCTTCCTGTCCATCTCCCGTCGAACTGGACATGGCAGTGCCGCGGCCCGGGGGAGGGTTGTAGGGACAGGCAGAGGGAGAGGAGAGATACCCGACAAAAATTATAGTAACCCGAGAGTGCTAGATTAAAATGGCCGGCTCTACTTAGGCATCGGGATCCTCCTCCGTCTTTTCTCTTTCGACCCTCGTGCGTTTCGTGTGACACGCTAGAGGAGAGCGCAGGTGCGTATAGTGTTACACCAGCGAGGGGAAGAAATCGGGGTTCCCGATAGGTGTAACGGCGGTAGCAGGGCTAATGCGTGAATCAATGGGGCTTTCTCGGCGAGATTAGAACCGGCGTGGTGAATCACTCCTCGAGCAACAGGTGGACTCCTCTTTCAGTGGCTCCCTCCCTCAGGCTCGTTGGCCCATCTGGGATATCTGGCTCTCCGCGGTTATTAATGTCTACGCGTACTTGAATTTGGATATTACTTTCGAGCGCCTTATTGCATCGGGCCCCTAAGTTGTCTTTACGCGGAGGAATGCTTCGAGTTGGAGTGTAATGAATCCATTCGGGGGTAGTCCTCGAGCGGGAGAGGAAGTCCTGGGAGGATCAGCGATCGGCTTGCCATTTAAATCGTGGCGCGTATCTGCGCGCGAGTCCGCCTGAAACTCGAACGGAATCGGCCTGGCCGTAAATTCATCTGGAATATCCAGTTTCATCGTTAAAAACTTAAATTGGGAGAAACCTTTCCGTTCTCAAATTGCGATAGGCAGGTAAAGATCACGTTTCAGGTGCCATTAATCAGAGGAAACCTCACGACGTAACCCCTCGTGAAACTCAACTCGCGATTTATTGCTCGGCGAACCCCCTCGGCTGCACTGCCCACTCTCGTTCGATGCATCGAATTGCAGCCGGGCTGCAATTAATCCCGCGCTTTGAACCCCGTGTCCGCCTTTATTCCCACTCGGAGGACTCTCGGTGTTTTTTGTGAGTCTTTGCGAGGAATCGGGTGGTAAGTTGGGTGCACCTGTAATGGGCGGTTTCGGGGATAATGACGCGCGCCCTCGGTGGGGAAGTTCGTCACTGGATAAAAAAGCGGGAGACGATACGATTTAATCCCGAGATTTGGGTCGTGTCGACAGTTACGCCAGCGGCGGCGTCGGCGACGCCACCGTCAATCCCGGGCCGCTTCCCTTTTTTCGACATCGACTTTTTTCCAAATAGTACATCCTCGCCCGTTTCCCACGGCGTCACGTGTGCGGCTGCACGTGGTCATTCGCTTTTTTTCCACTCGATGGCTGATGCTCCTTCCGTGAACTTTTTTCCGCGCCCCGAGCCGAGCTGGAAGAGATTATCTATTAATAGGGGCCGGGGCGTGCTTCTCTTTTCGTTTTATGGACCTTTTTTTCGATGCCCTGACGCCTGTGGATTTCGAAACGATCCTATGGAATTCCCCACTCGTGTATCCCCGAATCTAATCATTCCTAGGCGGCCCTCGTACAGAAATGTGGTAGCTTTGGGGGTATAAGCCAGGATGAATGGGTTGTCGGGGCTTTAGTGCTCAATCCTTTCAGGCTCTCGGGCGACATGGTTGCAGGGTATCGTCATCGCCGATGACCAATAATTTCCGTGCCAGCGATAAAAAGGAAACCTGGAATATCTCGACAAAAACTGGCCACCTATCGCCTTACAGATTCGCTGCCGCATGACTTCGCCCCGTTTACGCGGAACATGTAAACAAACAACTCTTCCTCCTGGCATCGCCTTACCAATTATCGTGATTCCCAGTCCCAATCATCGGCAGAGTCCATTTGCTCGGCTAGAATGGCCCTTTGGCTCTCTCGCGGCGTTCAGCCTCATTAGGACTGACGAGTGACCGGCGATTTCCGCGCGGACGGTAACAAGGAAGCACGAAATCTCCGTGAAAAAAACAGGGGAAAAAACGAGCCGTCGGCTATCGTGTTACTCGGATGCCCCCACGGGGCGCTGCACCGGCGGAAGTGGTCACTCGAGACCAATAATAATTATCCCGGAGGAAAGGCGCTGGGAGTGTTCAGGCATGTGCGCGAAATTCATAGGGCGCGCGTAACACGAAAAAACCTCTCGACCACCGTCGCCGTAACGCGAGATACACGCACACGTGGCTGAAAGTCGAAACGAATCCACTTCTCACCCCATCTCCCTCGCTCTCTGGCCCCCTTGCCACTCGTGACGAATGTGCCGTTGAACGACACATGCCTCTCAGGAACACACATCGTCTCCTCGCGCCACTTTTTCTTCCATTTCTACATTCGACAGTTCGGCAAACGCGAGAGGTACCAGTTTCCTTGGTACCAAACAGTGCGTCGATTTTGTGAATGGCTTTCGCTTTCACGCACGACACGTATTCCATGCGGTGGAGTGTCTTCGGCGTCTCTCTGCCCCGACTAATATCGTCAAGTGGCCAAATGGCCGAGTGCCACAGTGGTCGTGAAAAAAAGTTAAAGAACACCAGCCAGCCATGGGGGGGAGAGAGAGAGGTACGAAGCTGTGAAGGTCTCGACGTATATTTAGAACAGCCGTCGAAAACATTTGGACGACGGGTCTTAACGAAAGATCGTGTTTCAAGTAGACTCCCCGGTGCTTCTCTCGTTGATGTGCGTTTAGCACTGCTTGTGTCAGGAACACGAGGCTATACGTTTCCCCTTACAGAGGCTGGTAATTAATGGTCAAGATTTACGCAAAACGATTCATGTCCATCGGCACTCGACCATTGGTTCATCTTAGCCAACATTTTCACTCCCAATTTTGTTTTAATGGGATTTCTGTTTATTTGAAATCGCCAGCATCACTAAATGATCAAAGGTCGCATGCGTGTCGGTTATCCGAGCGAAGGATCCATCGAGATAAATGGAGGATCTTGTGCTACAAGTAGTTGGAGTAGTGGTTAAAGGTGTACTCGGAGGTAAAGAGATAACCAGCACAGAGGCTGAGAGGGCGGCTAGCTCGAAAGTGCTCTCGAGACTCTAGGGCCATGGTGCGCGGCGATACAAATATTTCTATCATTCAGCCGCTTCGCACAATAGGCGAGATTGACAATGGGCCCTTAGACTCCCGAGTTTAGTGGACCCGCGTCCCCAAGTAGAGGGCATAGTCGTAGTCGAGGTTTCCTTCGACTCGCATCCCCAATGACTAGTGGATCATCGAGGAGAGGATTTCTGGTAGACGATGGGCTACGCCAGTGGACCATTATCCACTTAGTATAGGTTTCTTCGAGCCCTCCGTATATATGGGTCTGCCCTAAGTATTCGAAAAGGCCCTTCTCTCCGCCGGCTCCTTCTCCTCGATGCTTCATCCTCCTCTATGGGGGTTTTCTTTAGTTAGATTTACGATTTCTCGTGCACGTGTTCACAATGGAATCGGGTACCCGAGTCTCGCCTCAAAAAGCGGCGAGTCTTCCTCTCGCCGAGTGCAGGATCGCCGCCGCGATCTCGTGAGTGCCAGTCGCCTTTTTTCCCGGCAACGAATTGTCCGGGCTATACGTGGGAGGAGGGAAGCTGTAAGGAGCAGACCTCGCCTCCTCAAGGTCCCGCCACGTATCGATTGTCCTGGAACGCAGGAAAAATCGATACCTAAGTGGCGAAGGATCCTTTTGATCATTGGGAGAACCTCCTCTGGCCAATGCTATCTCACGACGTTAAGTGCCTTCGTATATCTCCGAGTGCCCGGAAAATTCGGCCATGCCCAGCCTAACACATTCTATCCCTCCATTCCTTTCTTGTAATAATTGTATTCGGGGCCAGATGTTCCTGCTGCAAGAATATACAATTTCGCAAAAATGTAATTGTTTAATAGATCATTGGTTTTTGTGGATCTTTATATTTTGGTTTAACTTTTCTGGTGGGATTAGATTTGTGCCCGATTTGCACAGAAAATTGGACGTAGTTTAGTATCCATTTTATGTCAATAAAGTGTGCCTGGTGTGTTGGTGGAAAGAATTAGAATCTTTGTGGATCCAACCAGCTGCGAGTCAGCTAAACACAGCGAAGAATAAGTCAAATGTCTGAAAGCCCTCGTTAAGAGCTTCCCCCATAAGAACCACTCTGTCACCAACCGGGACAAATCCGGGAGATTGAGACTTTCCACAGATTATTTTTCTTAGCGCTGGGGGATGAAAATTTTCCGCGAAGTTGAGCAGCTCGTTGATTCGACGTTTCGAAGATTCGGTTGGCTGGTTCAGCTGGCTCGGGGATAAAGGGAAGCGAATTTGACGTCGAGTGGGACTTAATGTGTCTATTATCGGAGCCAATAAGCCAGAGCAACCACCTGGCTGGCGGAGTCTTTATTTCGAAAATATTTCCGTCGCCCTGAGTAAGAATAACAATTCGATGTGAATTTTTGCTCGACTTGATCCTTTCAGGATTTCTATATTCCTCCGCTCGGAAGGATCTGGCAGCCGCGTCATCCAATCCGTGGAAAGTCTCCGAGTTCGCTCCTCCAGGCTTAAACGGTGTCAAATAATACAATAATTGTCCCTTTTAAGAGTCGAAAAGGTACATTTTTAAGAAATTTGTCTCCCCATAATATTGTCCTGCGAGGGACGGCTTGTTGAGTCCCGAGTCAGTTTGTCCCTGGCGACGTTCTATTGCTTTCCAATGGCGTAAAGCGGGAAAACCACCCCGAAGGCCAACTTACAAAGCAGTTCAATACTTTGCCCAAAACTATATACTTGTATTAAATTTTCGTCCATTTTACAGGTTCATTAAAATCTCCGGTTATTATAATTATAGTTGCAGTTTTGTCTACTTAAAAAGTGTAAAATTTGGCCTCGGATCTCTCTCCAAGTTCTACGCCAGTGGTCTGGGTGGCGCACAATGGGGATCCGCAGACTACCCCGGCTTTTGTGGGGAATAAGTCGGAATAACCCGAAAATCACTCCATAATGCTGGGTTCCTCGACAATAGAAAGGTCCTTTCGAAACTCAGAGACTCTCTGACTGTCGGGAGGTAGCCAAATGTATTCGTTTCACTCTTAGCGAAATGACACATTTGACAGAGGAAAGCTACGATTCCGCGTATAAACTTCGTCGCCCGGTGAATATAGTGCTAAAGTGGCAGCTTAGTGGAGATTCAAAAAGATACAGTTCATTTCTGAGTTTTTTTATTTTCCAGTCTAATCGATTACTCATTTATTGCTTTACTTTGACGTGCTGTTCTTTGCACGCTTATTGGGGGCTAGAAATAGCTCCAGGCTCAAATTAGATTACGCGTAGACCTTTTCTATAAAGAATCCTTTATTCGACGGACGCAATACAAAGGCTTAAAAGGATACGAGATTCTTAAGAATCCACGCGGCGTCCTTTGTGCTTCTGGAGGGTATACGAGAAATTTTTGCGTGAAAATTCGAACATCTGCGCGGCAATAAATGGTCCGAGCCCTTTTTCTACGCTCGAGTGTATAGGATGCCTCGACAAAAAGCAAGCTGTGAAAGAACTTTTCGCGAATCAAGACCATTGTCGAGATCGCCGCGCTTTTTCTCGAAAGCCTCGCTTTCGATACGCCTGCTCAATCGAATCGAAATAACAAGTCCGAATAGGAGCCTCCTTTCAAAGGACTTGGAGCCTGAGTCATTTAGTTAGAAATCATTTACGAGATTCTTTTCATTCGCTCGTCTTAAAGATCTAGTTTTTCTCCTTAGAAATCTCGCGTCATTAGAGTTGCACTTTCTTCGCCGGTCTCTTTAATCGCAGGTGCAGCACGCCAGGATCTCAGCAAGCGGAGCTCGGCTGACCATTAGGCGTGCAACAATGGTTGGAAATCCGAAATTCCTTATTAGGTCTCCTGGTCACGGACGCGTGAAATACCCGGCCGCATTTTCCGGCCGTGAAAAGCCCGCTTTCTGGCACGGCATCAAATATTTGACAATATTTTCGAAAGTTTCGAAAACGTAACCTGATACCGGGGGCGAGATTAGGCCCCGACGGGACTACAGGAATTCCTTTATACCCCTATGGAATCTCGGTTCCCCTAGGGGTGGACTTGCATCGCCCCTCAACCTATTGGGGTGGTAGACCGATGGTATCGCGTTGCGCTTTCCTCGGCAGGTTAGATCCGCGAGATTGACGAAGAGAAAGAGCGAGATCGGCACGATAATCTAAATGGAAAATTGTATTGAATCGCGGGCGAGCATAATGAAGGCTTTCAGGTAGTTGGCTACCCATATAATGACAGCTAATGCAGGTAATCCGATCGGCGGATCTTACTGCTGGGTTTTTTCCGTCGGCCAACCGAGCTCTGCTCTCCTTTTTTATGGCCCTTTCTCCCCTTCCCTCTTCGGTAACCCACCCCCATGCGGTTTTGACATTCGAGTGCCGAGGAATGCTCGAGTGGAATGATTTGATCATTCATTTTCAACTGGTGATCATTACTAGTCGAAGACAACTATCTGCGATCGACGAATGATTGGAATTTGGTCCTAGATCCTTCAACTTTGAATTGAGCAATTGGGCCTTTCGAATTTCTACTCCAATTCGCAAAATTCTTGATGGATTTAGTAAAGTTACAATATAATTTCTATTCTTTTTATTGTACGTTTAAGAGCAATCCCCGTTATACTTAATAATAAAGTAATATCATATGTACGAAAACGTATGTTGAAATTTGAGTTTGCGAATCTTATACCACTTCGAAGAGTGAAGATCAAGTATTAGGTGTGCCAGACACATACACAAGCTCGGAGAGCCTGACGAAAAGGGCACCCCGACCCTTTTAATACCCGCCATCTGCCGATGAAGGGCCCAACCCAAGGCACTAGGGCAGTTGCAGGAAAGTTTCATAGATGGGGCGTTCGCTCTGCTAAAAATGCATAACCCAAACAGGCCGATTTTTCGTAATCAATAAAACATGATTCATAATCAACGAAACGTGATACAGCTTACTTCTTACCATGGAAACTGATCTTATTCTTAGTCACAGAATTATTTTAATGAACAGTGACTTTATGAAAGGTGATTCAAAAATCCGAAAGGTATATTGTTGGAAAATTGCAATTTTTATTCAATTGGTATTTAAAGAACTCACATTCAGATTGCTTGCGATTACTTCTTTTACAATCGCAATTTGTAATTTACAGGAAACTTTTATTTTTTATTGTACCTTTTTTAAAAAGAAGTGTGCAGTACCAAAGTATTGAATGTTTCAAATGGAATTGACATTGCGCCTTGGATGTTGGTTTATATTACTAAGAGAGGGTCTGTGGGTGAGGATGAGTTATGAATCATAAAGTCATGGATATTATTGATCACACAATTTATTTAATGATTAAACTTGGTTACAAAGGTATCTTATACATAAAACGCAAACACAGAAGACAATGACATATTAAAAAAGAAGGAGATCGTGCGAAAATACAAAGATACAAAGACATACGAATAAAAGTGCACAAACTATATGCCAAAACACTCGAATACCGTAGAAGGGTCAACCGAAAGAAACCAATTTCGACACACAAAATTCAATGTTAGGAGTGAGAATACGGAAAAGCTTAATCGATCAGAACGAATTGAATCTGTTCTGCTCGGAGAATAATCATATATCACATAGTATCGCTCGAGCTGTGATTCGACCATACTAAGCTACCTTACAACTAAAACATAATCTACCTGTTACAAACTAATATCACAGTTGAAACATTTTTCTTCATAGATTTCTTAGTTCCTAGTATTGCAACAATAATGGAAGACGTGTAGTGAGATCATTGTTCGATTGCAACCATCCGAGATCTACAGCTAAGATATTTAAAGCACTTCGTATCACAGACTTCTTTCCTAACTTCTAGTATCACAGATTTCATCCTACCAGCTAGTATCACAGTTTTAAAATAATTTTAGCTACTAATATCACAGTTTCGAAGGTTACATTTCGATATATACTCTCTCTGATATAATATACTATTTTTCCTCGCTCACGTATCACAGATCATTGTAACGATAAGAGATGCACTGGGCGGCCTATGTTCTCGAACAGAGTTCGATGGTCACTTAAAGCTAGATTATCTAAGAAACCCTTAAGGGTCCTACACTCTAGTATCACAGTTTAAGTCAGTCGTATCATACTATCTAACTTAAAGTGCGCTTAATGTAACCGCGATATTGCATTCCTAATGAATCGTCTACCCGGCGATCCTTAATTCGGCTTAATTCGGATTACCACAGTTAAAGCTCCGAACCAGAGGTTAATCAGTAAGTCGAGTTGCGAACTTACATTCTCTAAGAAAGACATGGAGAGTCTACGTTTAGTCTAAGTATCGTCCTAGTTAAAGCTACACTTAAAGTCCGCGTTGTGTAATGAAAGACCTTACAATTCGCTCTTCATGTCCGTGGAAGGATCAGCAGGATGTTAAGCTTCCTCCTTCGGTCGGATGTCATCTTCTTCCAGTGATGTTCAGTGGTTAGCAGAAGAGACTTATTCTTCGTCGACTGGTTGAGCCTTGGCTGCCAGTTCTCTCAATTCGTTCTCGGTGTTTTCGTTCTCCATGTTCTGGAGCTCCTCCTCCTCGAAGTAGCTCAGCATCTTGGTGAACTCGTCGAGGACCTCCTCGACCGGGTCCCTCAGGACCTTCGGCTGGCTCTTCCGGAGCTTGAGCTCCTGGCGGAGTCGTTGGTACCATTTTCGGATTCGGTGGAAGCCACACTTGACACTGCCGGTCAGCGAACTGACGTCCCGAGACTTGGCCAAGTTGGTGCTGGTCTCGCTCCTCATCCTGGCGCCAGGCGATGTGCAACTGGAGAACCGGTTGCGGCTGGTGGGCCTCTGCGACTGGACTCGACTGGCGAATCCGAGACTGGTTGCTGCTCCCTTCGGATACACGCGGCTCTTCCTCGCCTCGGCGATACACGTGTGTATCCTGATCGGAGACTGGGCTTCGGAGTATGTGTGTGTGTGGGTATGTGGGTTGGTACAGAGTAGACGTCTCTCGTGACAGAGAGGCTCTGATATGCGGAGGGAAAGCGGAGAACTAGAACTGGCTACTGCCGGCTGGGATGCTGCACACGTGCACTCTCTACTGATGCAAGGACCCCGGGCTCTCTCGCTGCCGGATCTCCCGTTTTCCAAGGAAGGAACGCACGTTTTGAGTGGGTGTGATTGAATGTGTGCTAGGATCAGCCTGGCTTCGACTTATATAGCCCAAGGGAGCGCGCATGCGTTCTCGAATCCTGGTAGGGTGGAGGGTCGAACTGACGTTCGAAGGGCACAGGTAGATGCGTAGGATCCTTTGCGCAGGAGGGCAGGTACCTTTTTCCACCCTCCGCTACGTTTTCTGCGTTGCTATTCACCAAGCGGGGAGTACCACTCACCTGCCCCATGGAAATGACACTCGTTACTTCATTACGATTCCCATTACGCATACTTGATTTTAATCACTGAGAATTGCAAGGGTTGCCTCCACTACTTCTACTCTATAAAAACCCGACCTCCACCATACGCTCCTGAGCAAATTATAAATGTTTGCAAATCATTTCCAATTAGCTTTAATTTCGCTCGACAGAAGTACTAACATGACTTTCACTTTTTCCGTGAATCCTATATGAGTCGTTCTCTTTCGAGTGTTCGTGATTCCGATGAATCAGCAAAAGGCCTAGACACATTTTTACATATGCATTCATCCGCTGACTAGTATAATACTGTCATTCGTTATTCACACGCCAAGTGCAAGGAGGTTGAAATTCGTTATCCCGGAAATACTCGGTGAGCATATAGGAAGTCATTCGCATGCACGTGAGACTTCCTGATTAGGAACCGGGCCAGTAGCCAGCCAGTACATGCTAAATAAAGGGGCCGGGGCACACAAAAGGGCCAAGTTTCGGCGGCGTTCACTTAGCCAGGCTCGCAGTGTTCACACTCGCCCACGCAGAGAGTTCGGCGAGTGTGGGTGGGTGTTGCGGCGGTCTTTAACGGCTGGCTAGCGCCACACGTGCGCGGAAGACGGTCAAGTGAGGAGAGGGCCGAGAGAGGGTTGCGCTGTAAAGCAAGGAGAGCGTGCGAGAGGACACGCGCATGACGGCCTCCGTAACTCGTGCAGCTGCTAAGTATGCATCGTGGGAAATCTTCAGAAAGTATCCTCGCTCCCGGTAGCCGGTTATCGGGAAAGGGGAGCTCGCACTCCGGCGACATGAAAAATGCAAATCGCCTGAAACGGCAAGCCTCCCCCTCCCCCTTCGCCCTCCGTCCGCCGCTCGCTGTAACGCACGAGCTGCATTCAATTCAAGGGTAAAGTAGAGCCAACTAGAGCCGGGCTGACCACAAGGCGCGGTAAGAAATTCGAGAATCGGAGGAAAGCAGTAGAGCAGGAGAGAAGAATCGGTCGGCCGGCGGGAGGAAGCGAGAACGGTGGGAATAGAGCGGAGAATCGGTCTGCACGAGTTGCGCACGCTGCCAGAAAAACGGAAAGAAATCGAGCCCCGACAGTAATGGAAGATACTAGTTCAGCGTGCTGGAAAGAGAGGAGCGGGAGAGGAGAGAGAAAAAGCCCAACAGGCAGAAAGCCAGAACTCACTATGTACTAAGCGCGCTAAGGACAGGCATGCGGGCCAGTAAAGGAGAGAAATAGTCGCCAGTGGCTGGCGCGCGCTGTGCACGAGTTCACGAGAGAGAGCGCGGGGCCCTTCAGCGGCGGAGAAAAAAGTCGAGAAGGATAGAGCATCAAGGTACACCCACCAGAGGAACAGAGACAGGTATCGACCCTACGCCGGGACGGGCGCGCAGCACGAGCTGCGCACGCAGCGGACACGAGAGGAGCGCGGGCCCCGCAAGGACAGAGAACCTCATCGGAGAAGGACGGCGGACTCGAGCGAGGGGTGAGGGCCTCCGTCGGTGCGAGCGAGAGCGCCACCAAGCGGGAGGGAGAGAGCCGCACGCGCGCCGGCGGGAGTAAGGCCCTCTGAAAGGGCCCGTTCGCAGCGCGCGCGCAACACGAGCGGCGCACGGTAGCGGGAACGCATGCGTGCCTCGCGCCGCACCAAAAGTGGCGAGGCGAGCGCGAGAGAAGCACGTGGTGCGAGAGCGTGCTGGAGGAAGAAGGAGGAGAGGCCCCGGTGAGAAAGAAACGCCGACAGACAAGGAGAGGAAGAGGTGTACCACGTGGGTGAGTGAGGGAGTCGGCGGCGATCCAACCAAGGAGAAAGGGAGACGCGTATAGATACGGTTGTTGGAAGGGTGTCCTAACATGTCAAAGGGAATGGGAGCAAGGCGGTTGGGGGGGACGGGTTCGGTGAGAGGGTGGGGTACAAGGATAACTTGTTGCACAGAAGGTCATGAAGCCATGCTCTTGACCTTGCGGGCTTGGAAGAATCGCGTGATTTCTGGCTCATTCTTCATTATTTCATTAGATTAGTGCAAATCTTAGACACGGTTAATTAAAATACAGCGTGGGCCTGGCAGGGTTAAAACAAGACTGTCCGAACGGCGGAGGAAGTAATTAATGAGGGAGAAATTGCTCGTGGCTCGATTGAAATTCCATATAAGTAGAAGATGGTTCAAGGGCAATTGGCACTTACGCTCGCTCGAGCCACCGGGTAAAAGGCGGCTAGTCGCACTCGTGCAGGCACTCACGCCCGCGGCGATCTGACTAAATCCGGCATCCGATTACAACTGGTAACCGGGAGCTATTACTCGGGCGCGATCGGGTAGCACACTCGTGGAATAAGTTATAAGAGAGCCCGATATACAGATAATTCGATCTCTTAAGTAGACCGTCACGATCGATCGATCATTAACGCCTCGGCGATCCGAAGCACTTAGCCCGAAACCTTCTTCAAAAGCGGCATCAACCACACCTTGCCATTCCTAGATCCTACTTTATGAAGAGAACCTATAGCAAGTATCTCACGCGAGCTGAGATATGGGATTAATATGCGCTCTATCGAGTCTTCTAACAGATCCTAGATTAATCAAGTGGTACTTGTAGAGTGGATTCAGCGTCGAGTCTCCTCGAAATTGCGGGTGGAATACGTGGTCGGCGGGCGACTAGCCATTCGAGACACGATCTGGTATCTTCCACCACCTCGTTTCGACTGAACTTGTCTTTCGAGAAACGGGAACGGTAAAATCGCATTGCTAATTGACCAGCGAGCACTCCGCCCGATTACTTATCTACTCCGCCATTCGTAACGGCACCACGCATAAAAGATCGATCGGCGCTCTAATAGGTCCAGTCTGAAACTCGGAAATCGGTCGGTCCCTTTTAATCAATCATTCGGATTCTGTTAGGTTGCCACGTGCGCCGCGGCATCACCGCGGCCGACGGCGAATGCAAATTAAAGGGTAATCTCGCGCGCCCGTTGTAAATCGGACGAGTGGTTCGATAGGAACACGACACCTATTCAATTAGACATCGGTGTTCATTGCGCAGCGACGCTGCTGGGCCGGAAAATTAAATCGGATGTGTCAAGTCCACCGTGATTCCTGATAGCGTTCCGCTCCTTGGACTTTAATCCCGATGTTCTCCTGTTTCTCGGTGGTCGCTTTACGATGAACTTCTCTCATTCCCCTCTCGTTCGAGCGATCGAATTAAGAGAGGCCGACGGATGCGAGCGTGGCTAAGAGATTCTGGCGGATAGTCCGGAGTTTCCTTCTTGAAATGTAAAGGAGCTCCTCTCTCCGCCGGCCTAATGGGACTGGCCGCTCGGGGCCGAGATAAATGGCCGGGGCTTTCCGAAAAAATATGCATTTAGCATTAAATACCATTGTATCTCGTGGGATTAAAATACGGAGACATGTAAATAGGCGGATGGCTAGTCTACGTGGTCGCATGCGATCCCACTAATGGTCCAGCGGCCATCAAGATGAATAGCTCGGAGGGGGTGGCGAAGGGGTGCGCTGGCGGTTGCTTGTAGTAGAGCTCCTCGCAATATTTAGATTCCTGACCAACCGCACGCATCTGCCGGCCTCGGGTGTCCGACATTTCCTTTCTCATTCTCCTTAATACCCGCGCACGCATTACTCACTCACTCCCTCTCCCTCTCTCTCGCACACATGTGACTCTGTACAGATCGTCTGCGTGGCACCCTTGTTTTCCCGCGGAGCAGATCCTATTTCAGGCTAACGCAACGCGTTAACAGGTTTCCCTCCTTTTCGTATTACGCCCGACGGGCTCTACAATGTACCAGTCTCCATGCTATAATTAGTGATTTTTCATTTCCCCCATAATGGGATTCCAATAGAGATAAATGCCCCGGTTGGACGAGACCATCAGTAGGAAGGTAATTATTTGGTAGTGGTTCCCCCTGCCGTGAAGTAATGAGGGGTCATATTAAAGTCCAGTGATGCCACCCAGAAGACGACGTAGCTTCCACGGTGAAAGATATTAATTATAAACACTTAACCTTATTACGATACGGTTGGGAAGAGATTTGAGTGCTCGCCTTCAACATCTGCACAGGGAAACATGTGTGTACTCGCTGCACACAGATCCCCCCGCCCCCTCTCCCATTTATTTATACACACTCCCCACGCGTTTTTTAGCGGCTTCACCCTTGCCGCTTGTCTGTCGCACAGGTTGTATGTCTGCGGATAGGGCTCTCTAAGGGCCTATCATAGGTGTCTATTTTCGTGTAGACACCAGCACTTGGCCCCGCATGTTGAGCGAAAGAATCATACTCGCTATATCGAGTTCCGTATATCATACTTACACCATTAACGCACGCCTATTAATGCATTCTGTTTTAATTCTCGATACAAATCATTCTGCAAATCCAAGACTCACTATGCATTATAGTGCAGCTTCAAGCAATTAATACTTGATTCTTCTTCTACAAGGTAATCCGCAAGTTGCAGAGTGAGCCTGAGTTATAGGGGTAGGTGATTAAGAGTAGCCACGTGTTGGGCATAACCTGTTTTAATTCTTGGTATAACTCTCATTGCAGAACTGCACTATTCATTGTAGTGGATGACGGAGGCAATTAATAGTTCACTCGTTCGGTGCCAAGTAGCCGATTGTAAGTGGGAGACCGAGCCCGAAGCATAGGGGTAGGCGATTAAGAGCAGCCACGTGTTGGGCATAACCCGTTTTAATTCTTGGCATAACTCTCATCGCAGAAATGCGCGATTCATTGTAGTGGAGATTGAGGCAATTAATAGTCGAGAGGTCTGGGTGGAAGTAGCCGATCGTAAGTGGGAGATTGAGGCTCAACTATAGGGGTAGGTGATTAAGGGTGGCCACGTGTTGGGCATAACAGTCGGTCGGGGACCGGTCTTGGCCGGGGTCCGGCGGCTGTCGGTCATAGATAGTAGGCGCGCTGCGAAGAAATGCGCAGGAGATTTCGCGCGTGTCAGGGTGTGCGTGCGGGCGCGCGTCTCCCCCTCTCTCTCTCTCTTTCGAGGGTGTGTACATCGGGTCCTGCTCGCTTGGCTGCCATCGGCCCCAACAGCCTCTGTATATCTCTCTCACTGGTGGCAGCTGGAGGTTTCGCGCGTGAGAACTCGGTGGCTCCGAGGTTCCCTGGTTTCTCGTCGCCACCTGTCCTCGTGCGCTGCTCTCTCGAGGGGACTGCCAACCCTCTTTCCTTGTCCTCCTTTTCCTGCTGCTGCGCTGCTGCTACTCCTTCGTTTTGCTCCTCGGCGTCCCCTCCGCAGGGCCATCGCGGCTACTGCAACCCTTCGCGACGTAATCACGCCTCGCCTCGCCCGCCTCGCCCGCCTCGCCCGCCTCGCCGGACTGCAAGGGGCGAACGACGCCACCTGACCACTCCACCGTCGGAGAAAGTAGTGTCCGCGTGTTTTGATGTTATGCTAATGCGCCCACCTCCTCCAGCGCGCGACTTCTCCCGTAGTTCCTTGATCCCACTGGCTCCGTGTAACACATATCGCATCGGTGAAATCCACCCCATTTACTTGGGGACTCGCTATCGGCTTAAGCGTCCTCCGTTACTCGTTATTGGCGTCCTCTCATTTTAATTTAGGGACGCCGCGTGGTTCCGTGCCACTTTCGCCCTACTTTAATTGCCCGTTGCTCCGTGGCGGCGGCAGCGCGGCTGCGTCAATTGGCGGATCGCGGCGGGCGCGGGCCCAATTAGCGTCAGAAAGTCGGAAGTATTTACAAGCGTGTCCGGTTGGCCTGGCCCCCGAACCCCCCGCCACCAGGTGGAGGGCACGAACGGTCGACCTGGATTTTTTACAGCGAGTTCGACGTACGCCCCCTGTCCCGCAACCCCGACCGAGAAAGAGCAGGAGAGAGAGAGAGTGAGAGTGAGAGAGAGGGAGCCGCAGGGCCCTTAGCGGGTAAGCGTGCAGGGAGCGTGGTGGTCGTGTGCGAGGGCCCTCGCTTTGGACTTGGGCCCGCATCCCCCACGAGGCGGTTGGTCCACCAAGCCCTACCTTTTTTTCTCGCCGAGTACATCACGCTACGCGCACCGCAGCAGCGCGCGGTTGTATTATCTAGGGGGGGGGGGGGGGGGCAGCCCCCGTGGCGGGCTCGGTTTTTCGAAGGCAGAAATTCGCCATCGTAACGGTAGCGGTCACGCGGAAAAGGTGGTCTGGGAGAGAAGCGGCGGCCCGCAACGGGGAAACGGAAATTGCAGTGATGCGTCGGCACTGTAATTTAATTCGGAGGACAGAAATTACATATATCCGATGGGACAATTTCGGTAGTACGTACCCATTGGTCCAGCCGGCAAAGAGTCATTGAGGTCACCGATACTAAATGATACCCCGCTCCCTCTTCTTATTCGGTGGACTGATGCGCTCTTGCGAAATGCTGCTCTCGAAGCGTACACGTACTTCGACGGTTTTCTTTAAGTAATTGCTTTCTTGTACTAGTGTTATTCGCGGGGAAGGAGAAGCGCTGCACCGCGTGTATTACGAATATACCGTTGGCCAGCAGTGGTACGTGCCTCGGAGAGGCGCAAACGGGAGTAACCAGTTCGGGTGTATCGGAAGGAGGCCGTGTACGCGATCGGAGCACACGTCCTGCAGGTATTCGGAGGACGTCGCGATTCATGAGATGCGACATTATACATACTGGATGGGACTCGGGCCGAACGGCAGGCGGGAGCCAAGGCGAGCGAGCGCGCGAGCGAGCGCGCGCGCGCCGGTGGAGACGTGAGACGTCCATCGAGTGACAGCTCGACACGCGAGATTCGAATTCCCATGGACAGGGGGTACTCAAGAGAGAGGCAATGGTGTCGCACACCTGTGCGGCGTGCGTTCGACTTCCGTCGATTCACTATCACACTCTCATCTCAAATTGGACCGCGGGGTACTTAGTTATCGTTTCTGCACTTCAAGCCGGCCTGCCGAGATAATGAGCCGGCAATCCCGCCGATAATACAGGCCAGGTGTGAAGCAGCGCTCGAATAAATTTCGCAACCCCGGGGCCGCCTTTCCCGCCTGCATTTCCATTATTACGGACTCCCGGATGCCATGCAAATGTCCCGGCAATTAAGTCCGCCGCGATTATGCGCGAGAGATCGCAAGCCGCCTCGGCGCGGCCGCGCGCGCGACCCTCGAGTTTTCTGTTGATTTGCAATTCATGGCGCGCGTTGCCATAAGCATCGAAAGGGAGCCACTTGGAAATTCGATCTGAGTGTAGCCGATGCTCGGGAGGCGCAGCGCGCGCTCCTCGTGCCAGGCGTATCTGCATAATACCAGAGGAGCGCGCCGTGTGCTATCAGGTTCAAGAGCGAGCGACACTCTCCGCCCCTGCGAGCGACCGAGAGCCCAGAGATTCGCAGCCGTGGAAGCGTGTTCGCCTGGTGCTCTAGGCGAGCCGTGATTATAGGAACACCGAGTGTAATTCGTGGCCCGGTAAAAACGGAGCCGGCTATGTGCCGTCGGCATAATCGGCCGTGCTATCGCCAGTAAACGCCCTTAGCCGATAAAACGCTTGTTCCTGAAACGTAGGCGTTAACCTGTTGCCCGCTATAAATAGGCTCGCGTGTTCTCCAGCCACGGGTAGCTGAACCATTAAGCTCCGGAGCGAGGGGATTGTCGATAGGAAGGGTCGAATGCACTCCTAATTTATGTCCTTTTCACTCCCCCAAACCAATTTAATTGAAGCCTCGACGGCAAATTATTTGTATTGTGAGAGCTTTTTTAATTGGATCGTAGGATTTATCGTTGATTGACTGTGGAACTGGAATTAATATACTTTGTGCTGGATAGTTGTAAGGAGCGATTGGATTGGGTGTCTGACTAATTGTGGTCTGAATCCCCTTGCCCCTCCCCGAGCGGCGAATTCCACTGGGATACACTTTGGCGGGTTTCTCACGAGAACGAAGCTACTGGGTTTCGATAAAGACACCTGGCGAGCCGGTATGCTGATTATCCGGCGTGATAATACCCGATTTAATTGAATCATGTGCAGTGTTTCGCCGCTAATAATGTTAGTCGGGTAGAATCTGCATTAACAACGCAGTAATTTGTAGTCGTGCTACCTCAGTGGCGAAGTGACGGCAAAGAATTTACATCTGGATGACTCGAGCTCAAGGACAATGCGGCGGTTCCCGCTGGAAGCTCGTAGCGAAAATGCAGCATTCTTGAAGGCTACAAAGTGTATACTTGCCCTGGTTTAATCAGATGCGGGTTCCATCAATGCTCCTGCATTGAGCTGTGATGGACTGATGGTATCACGCAATGGGAAAATGTGTCTGGCATGCCGGAGAAGATTGCCGATCGTTCGACGGACATAATACATTGAAATTCTCGTAACTGGTGGACTCGGGGCGTATAATTGCCGGAGGAGTCGACCCGCCGATCGATTTGTAACGAAAACAATTATGAAGCTGCGTGAAATCGCACGCGGTCTGAATGATCCATCGGCCAACGCGGCCAAGATATAATGACGGATAATAACAGTTCAAGTTTCTCGATCCTTTCGAGAGAGAAACAAAGATCGGCTCCTCCATCCGCGGATCTCGATCGCATCCCTTAACCATAAACTAGATCGGCCGAACAAGGTCCTCATTAATAAGAATAAGGTTTGCCGAGAACGCCTTATCAAATTACGGATCACGTAGTATTACCGCAATAATGAAACGGCACTTTCTCTCCCGCCTGCAGTGGCTAATCATCTCTCGAGATTGTTTCACTGAGTTAATTCCGTCTTCATTTTCGTGGCCCGGACGATCATCCATCATCGTTCGCGAAAAAGGAGGAAAGTTTGGCTGGAGGGGGTGAAAGGCCTTGTGGGGAGACGGAGAGTGCGAAAGGGGTGAATGTCCATCGATCAGTGGGGTTTGATGACCGATAATAACCAGGCCCTTCCGGCCGACCTTTTTTTTCTCTCGCCGCGCCGAGTAATTCTTATCTATCGTGTCCCCACCACGCGTGTGTTACTCTTTCGGGGCCCACGAGTCTCGCTCACCCGCCCCCCTCTCCGCCGTTGGGGCCTCATCCACGCACGCCCACCGGGGTCCCTTGACCACGTGTTCCACACGCTTCATGCGCGTGCGCCCGTGTTCTGCGTTCGTGCTGCGGGACTGTTTCGCCGGAGTCTCGCCTCGCTCGAGTCACACCTGCTCCGTTTTCCCACGAGATCGCTTTGCCCCCCAGCCACCACGGGGGCTCCCTCCACCCGCCGGCTCTTTACACCGCATCACCACTCTTTCCTCGCTCGCTACTTTACCTCCTCTCCTCTTTACTTTACTCCTCTTTAGTCTTCGCGCTTTGACTCCGTTCTTCCCCCTTCGTGCTTGCCCGCAGCCACGCCAGCTTACCCTCCGCTCGCTCACCCTGTCTCCTCGCCGGCCCTCGCAATCATCCCTTGCAATTGACTCGTTCACTGGCGAGTCGCTCTTATTTGTGCATCGCTGGAGCCAAGGCAAATTAGAAGCTGCATCTCAGAATAGACTTTTTCGCCTTGTCTTATCCTTTGAAAGATTATGTTTCGTTTATGAACTATATGATGTTTCAAATGAAGAAAGATTTCTGGATTCTATTATATCAGTTCCGCTGGGACACGCGACTACGCTCGGAATCATTAAATTTCCACGCATCCACGCACTTTTTCACGGTAGGACGTCTTTTGGCCGTTCAATTCGGATGGATTCACATAAATCCTGGCGGCCCGGCCGCGGCGAGATATATGTATTTAAATCAGCGACGCATTTGCGGAGAATTAGGGGAGCAATATATCTCTCTCTCGCGGCGGAGCGCACTGCGGGCGGAGGGAATGCGGAACGCATTAAAATGCGGCGCGCGTCCTGCGGGCGTCTTTCTCGGTCCATCTCAAAAGAAACGTGCGTGCACGGTGGTGCGTGTGCGCTCGTGTCCTTCGTGTCCGACGGAAAGCAAATCCCCGGGCGTACACGGGCGTTTTATCGCGACGTAAAATCGGAGATCGATTGCCGGCCCTGAGAACGGGAGGAGGATGCGCAGCACCCGCGCGGCAACTCGCATCCTTAATGGGGAAGGACATTGTGGAATATTCCCGCTGAGCGAAATAGCACATGACACCGAATTTCGCCGTCTGCTTCCCCGGGCGAGATTGAAAGCGACAACGTTCGCCGGCGCCGCGCTGTATAATTAGATTACCTTCCTGCTCTTATTATCACTGGGACTTGTACCCCCCGATGTCACTATAGTCTTACAACTAGCCTGGACAAGGTGTGCTGCGGGTACACGATTTGTCATCATTTCACTTGGCCGGAACGATCTCTTGTACTCCAGTCTGCTCATGTTGGAGAGAACTCGACCATTAATCCTCTCCTCGGAGTCCAGGCCCAATTCGGATACGTCAGTATGGCTAGCCTCGGGATGCACTGCGCCGTCATCGTATCCGGTCGCCGGGATCTCGGACAAATATTGCGAGCTCGAAATTCACAGTGTACATATACGCTCGAACCCTGCACTCGAGAGGGAGATGTCTTTATCGGACTGAGGCGTGGGTCCCAGTGGGCTTATCGGTCGTTGAGTAAATTCCCCTACAAATCAGGATCTCGCCGTCGCCGGCATACCTCGCCGATACGTCTTACCCGCTGGATAAGGAGAGTTACGCTCTAGGCGTAGCGGATCAAGGGAAAGCCCCGGGGAAAGGACTTGCTGCGAGATATAAAGGTGTAGTAAATAGTGGAAAGCTTTCTCGAGGGTATCTACTCAGTTTCAATAAATATTTGGAGGTGCGCTCCAAGATAGAGACTATCGCGAGTTGCGAGATGCAAGTGCGTTTGGGCGTATCACTCCGGCGAACGCACCTTAATCGAGAGCGTGGTCTATAATTTCCCAGGTAATTCTGAGCGCAGGCTTAATTACAGCATTTAATCATAAGCTATCGAGTGGCTGGTGTTGGAGATTTCTAGAGGGCACTGTTTCCTTTCCCCTGATTCTCGAAACTTTAATTACACTCCGCGCGCTCTGTGATTGATCGGCGACCAGGGCGGTCGGGGCCGCCACTAGTTTGAGTAAACAGCAATTTTATTTATAGGCTCCTTTAAATTCCGTCGACACGCGCTTTCGAAATCGAAGTAGCCTGGGCTACCAATTCTCTTTACAGTCGCGTAAAATCCACGCTTTTTGCCTTAGAATTTCTACGAGCGTGCGGCAACTAGTGGGAGGTATTCCGGCGAGTGGTATTCCGAAAGCATCTCACGCGTCGAGGAAACGAATCTGCTAGTCCGTCGATGCGGGTTTCTCCGAAGACACGTGTGAATTTATCGCCGCGCGTTTCTTCAAGGAGAGATCCGTGAAGTGCGAGATCCTGATTTAGAGAGTCAACTAATAGTTTGATCCGTGAAATAGGTGTGTTAGATGGGCTGGAATAAGCAGACGGCGTTGGGCAGCTAGTATGTTGGTTGGCTCGGTTGGAGCGAGCAATTTTTCTTTGGAAGATAAAGGGATACATGGACATCGGACGTACGGCGGCATGGCACTCCTTGAAACGTCGACCTTGGACGTCCGCAGTCGGGAACGTATGGGCTCGTCCTTGGCTGCGAAATTTACTCGAACAATTAAATTCCGCCTTGAGCGAGGAAGTCGGCGGGCGTGTGTTCGCGTTCTTGCACCTGATGGCCCTTTTAAAAAGGCGCGCTGCCAACCCCCGCTGTCCTTGACCTCCCCCGTCGTCCTTACGTTCCGTCCGCGGCGGGCGAGAGGCTCTCGAGTGGCTTTCGTGGCCGGCCTCGCAAATCCACGGAATTCACGCCCGCATCGCGATTCCCCGCGCCACCTTGCAAATGCGCAATCCGCATCGCATACGCGCATAAGTGCGAGCGCGTACACGCTTTATCTCGGCGCACGCCACACCTGGACGCTATTCCCGGTGTCAATGAACAGCGCGCGGCGCCGACTCGCGATCGGATACGAGCCGGCATTATCCTTGCCGGGAAAAGTGATATTCGCTGCGGGTGATAAAATCGGCGCGTTCATTTAAATTCACTTTCGTAGCGGCGCCGGCGTGCTCAGTGGACCGTGCCGCTTCCATCGGGCTTTTTCGGCCGGAGAAGAAGCTGCGCACTCACCGCTCCCTTGTAAACGGAACCGCGTCATCGACGTAAAATCGCCGCGGCCAGCCTTCGTCGGGCGGCTACTTTTTCTTTTAATTTATGCCGCGGCCAATGAAGCAGGCGCGCTCTTTCGCCTCCGCGTCGCCAGGGGAAAAAAGGGACAGGACGACCGTGCCGTCATGTTCACGGTGCCCGCACCGGCACCGAACGCCATTCCCAATCCAAAACCACCGTGCGCGCGCTCTCACCGTCTCCGCGCGTCCTCGGCGCGCGCGGATTTTTTGTTCCGTCGGCTCCGGCTCGCTCTGCCGCCGGGGAAATGGCCCAATCCCCCGGCGTTCTGTCACCGAAAAAAAGCCCACGTGTTCATAAATCGGCAGGAAGGTGTCCAGGCCAATCGCGCGAGAGCCTCTCCCGGGGGTCAACGACCATCTCCGTGCTCGCGATCTTTCGCCGATCAGAAAAAGAAGATCTAGCTTTAATTTCTTAGCATCGGCAGGAAGGGCGAACGCCAGATCGATATCTTCCAATAACGCGCCACTCCAATACTGGTTTTCAACCGCTAACCGCAAATGCGATCTCAATGAACCCGAATGTGCCACTTGCCGAACGGCGGCCAGTTTATTTTGGCCGGGTCCAACTTGATTGGCACTTACTTAAGCAACGACATACCATCTCAATAGGAGATAGCCATTTCTATTATCCCTTCTTTTCCACTCGAATGGAAAGTACAGAGAGAGAGAGAGGTATATAGTACGAGGCAGTTCCTGGACGATAACAGTTTCACTTGCTGCTTCCTTCGAATGGTCAACTGCGCCTGGCGTCACCGGCAATCTTATATCATGTACATTGTAGAGGAAAGTCGTGAAATAAACATTTCAGCTGGCTTTATACCTCTGACGGGGCATAAAGATAATCGGGGAGTATGTACATGGGCGTGCAGTGGTACGAGAGTTGGACGTGTAGAGAGGCGGGTAGTTATGCTTATCGATAGTAGAGCGAGTAAAGTCGGTGGTCAGAGTTGGACGAGTCGGGGTTGCCGAGTCCGGCAAAGGCAAACGGACGGTGGACTGTGCCGCGGGTAGGATCGATTTTACACGCGCAATACTTTTTGATTACTTTATGAAGGGGGTCCGAGGTGGGGCCGTGTCCTGGTGCCGTGGGTCCGGGTGCCTGGAGGGGGCCCCATTGGGCCCCGTTTGGCCCCACAAGTGGCTCCCCGGTAGCGCCGTCGCGCACCTGCCGCTTATTCCCACGCCGAGGCTCACGTTCTCCTCATCTTTCCTCTTCTCTCCTCTCTCGCCCTCTCAGACACCCTTCAAACCCTACTTCGAGCTTCCCTCTCGCTCTCGCCGCCGCGCTTGTTCACTCGCGCGACGTTGATCTTACCTACTACACACCCTCTCCCTTTCGATCCCTTTCTCCCTCGCACTCGCTCCCTCTCTCGTCGATCGTCCTCCGCTGGCAGTGATCTCCCTCTTTGACCCTCTCCGGGCACACGTGTGCACCACGAGCGAGCACGGAACCGGGCACGCTTATTTATTTTTAGGTATTTTTGGATCGCCACGAGGTACAACCTCCGAAACGGGCCCTTGGGAGCCCTCACTCCGTCCGTGTAGCCCCTTGCCGGGCCAATGAGTACAGGGACACTTGTCCACCGAAAGGAATAATGCGCACTGCGCGCGAATGCGCAGTTGTCGGCTGAGGTCACCCCTTTTGCGCTTGAACTACTTTCTGAAGGCTGGCAACCTTCCTTCCTGATTGCTACGTGCTTAACGTGCAGCTTGTTCAGAGATCGCCGGAGGAAATGCGCCCAAGCCCGCTATTTCGGTTATTCCTCTCCTGCATTATGGACTGCCTAATTCTCGATTCTAATCTTGGATTTTTAATTTCTAATCTGTTACGTAAGGGGCTCGCAGTGGGCCAGTCATCCTTGTTAATGGTTGAGTCACGGCCACGCTTTCGGTGGGCACACGTGTGCTCCCTCAGGTGGAATATCCCCGATATGTATAGCAGCGCTCGTTTATTTTGGGAAACTGATATTAAAAGGCGAACACGGCGGGGATCGGAGCGGCTACAAAGGCCGCTCTTCCCCGGACAATTGTTTATTCGTCGGAAGATATTTGTAACAGTTGAGAGGCAGTCGGTCTCGCTGCCGCCGGAGATTAAGTGGGCCGCGTGTATCTGTTTGTTCATCTCGTGCACCAGTTTTGCCGGACAATATAGATCGAATCTACTAACATCCCGCAGTCCAGTTTTTTGCTCTGTTCCTCCGGCCGGGAGCGGGAGGCGCACCTGCGCGGATGCGATTCTCGAGAGGTGTCAGGCCGCGATCCGCTCGGGGAATAGTCGAGCGAGAGGAATCGGAGAAAAAGGGGGCGCGAGGAGAAAACAAACAGCTCGACGGGAGATGTTTCTTTGGCCGGGAATATTGACAGGGTCCCTTCGCCCTCGAAACACGATACTTCGGGGACGTCTCATCGCGGTTGCGTTCCAGTCCTCTTGCGTTTGAGGTACCTTTCGAAAAATGATGCTCGATCAGATTTCTCGGGATTACCTGTATTCTTCTCCAAGCAAAAAGGGTGTAGCCAAGTTTCACCATTACTTGAGAAACGACAGTGAAATCCCCGATTCCCCCTCTGATTTTCACGACCGGCCGCATACATACATACATACATGAAATCTCTATGCATCGGTAATTGTCGATGCGTTCTCACGGTATGCGGCCGACGGGCAAAATCAACATGCGCAATACTAACAAGTTCCTATAGTAAAGCCAGCGGGGGAGGGGCGATCGTCCGGCTGCATAATCGGGATTCCAGCGTGGGTGAAAGTATGCTCGTTGCCCCCTTTATTACTGTGATTCGAGCAACCCCCGTACCATGACGTGCCATTGTGCCGGGAGCGGCGAGGGGGATTTCGTGTGTTCCCTTTTGGTGTAGCATAGCGGCGCATCAAAAATCAGTGTCAAAGGGAGGGCCGAGAAATCTGACGTGACCCCCGGGCTGGCATTGTCGTTTGGGGCGGCCCACGTGAGGGTTGTGCGCTGGGACAAGTGGCATTGTGTGCTCGGAGGCTCCCCTTCGGCGCACAGGTGCACAGCACCGCGTAAAGTGGATAATACCCAGCAACCACCGCTTGAAAGAATACCATTTCACGGTGGACTGCATTCCACGGGATTTCATGTATATCGGTGCCATAAAAAGGAACTTTCACGTGTTTCCTTACCTTCTACCTGTCTGCCCTTTACATTTAAAGTCGAGGCGAGTCTTCGGAGGAGTCAGCGCTACAAGCACCACATTACAATATAGAGTTCAGTGTTGGAAATCTGGTTAAAGTAAAACCACTTGGTTTCGTACTGCGCAGAAATAGAAGTCACCTGTTTTCGCCTTGGGCCTGGCAAGGCATTAATTTTCGGCTCGATTTGCTCGTGTTGCATTAACTTTTTTCTTTTCCCTTGGAATATTATAAAGGCAGAGTAGGGTTTGAAATGTAATCGCGAGGGCCTTGCGAGCAAAGGGGTTAAAGAAGCGCGCTGCCAATTGGGCACGGGGCCGAGGGAAACGGGGCCCAATCGCGGGCGGACCGGCGTGATTGGCCGGTAGGAAACAAGAGAGGATCGGGCCCACGAGTTGCACCACACCTCCGCGATCGTTGCTTAGACGGGATTGGCCGACTCGTCGGCTCCTTTCAGGCCCCGGGGGCCTTGTTCCTCTCTTTTTTTCTCCCGCATCGCCCCCTTCTAGTTCCGCGGACTTATCTTTTTATGCCTGTCCGACAGCGAGACGCCTCGTGTTGGGCCGTTGGCCTCGGCACTCATGCGGCCTTTCTCTTTCCGTGCCGTTCATCTTCATCATCATTATCCCCGCAGTCATTATTTTCGTTTCTATGCCCGCACCCCTCGCCCTTTTTCCCGCTCTCCCGCTTTTCAGGCCGCTCTGTCGTGACTATTGACGTGGTAATCGACTGCCTGCCTTTACTGCAATTTCTCAAATGACTTTAGAACCTCTCTGTTGTCGCTTAAACTTGCTCCGCAAAGGATCGGCCCTGCATGCGAGTGGCGCAGCCCTTGCGCTCCTCCCTTTCCTTCCACTTTTTCTTGCATTTACTCAAAGAAGCAGCTTGTACCCGACTTGCTCGCGGATAGCACTCTGGTGGCGTGCGCTCTCGTTGAAACGACCTTCATGTCGCCCAGATAATTGTTCCTCTTTCTCATACGACCTTTAAGCTTACGGCCGCGGCAACTCGACACTCGACACGCAGCTTCCTCTTGCTCCTTTTCTCCTGTTCTGCATACGCGCGGCCTCCGTCTGCTGGAAGGGCAGTCAGACCAATCCTGCCGAAGCAGCGTAGCGCGCGCGCGGGCCCTCGCTCGCTTCTACGCCGGGCCTTTTTTCTTCCTGGTGAATTCACCTTGCGGCGGGAGACCGTGCGCGCGAGAGTCGTTGCGCCCATAAATTTTTAAAAAGAAAACACCGGCCGGGTTGCGCGCACACCGCACGCGAATAACACGCGCCCGAGGAATTATTGCGCAGCTCGAAAGCCGCTGCCGTTGATAGTTGTCCTTTTGCAAGGCCGCGGGCCCGAGGAAGGGAGGCCCTTCTTCTTGCAGCCGAGCGTTTCGGCGTTCTGGTTTTTGGGCCCCTTTTGCACCCTCGCAATTTTTTCACGTCAGCGCCGAAGGCGCAGAATTCGTACGTACGCGTATCCCGGTTGTTCCTTACGGAGGCTGAATCTTCGTTAGCGCGATCTCCTCCTGGCCTTCCTCAGATAAATCTCGCCACTCCCTTCACGGCAGTATCTCACCCGGCAGGCCGGCCCTAATTGAAAGCACTTTCGTTCGGTTCCTCGGCCTCTTCATGGAATTTGAACTCTCTTTCAGCCGCGAGGAGGATCGACTCGCTTTAATGGATGTCGACAACTTTATCTTTTCGCGTGATAGCTCGCGACAGCGTTCGACGTTTCGACATTAATTCACATTAGCGAGAGTTCGATGTCGCACCGGTTCCCTTCCACCTCCGGACACACGCATATATTATTACCGGTCTTGATTAATTCGGGGTTTTAAGGATGCTGCGAAAGCACGTGAGGTAAGAGATACCTTCGGGCGTCGTGCCCGAGGAGGATGTGGCGTCGAGCCAGTTTAAGTATTAGCCCTCGGGCCCCGAGCTCGCCGGATTGAGACGGAATTATTGGCCTTCGTTAAAATTTCACGCTCTCCATGCTGGGCTCCTTTCTCCACGCGTCACTGACTGATTGCTGCCCCCTTGCTCCCGGGATATTAACTCGCCGTTTCTTCTGCTGCTCGCCTGATTTATTATTAATTAACTTCTTCCCCCGTCGGCGCCCGCTTCGATTTTAACTCGACACGACTTTACAGATAAGGCGCTGAGCCGCGAAGTTCACGACCAGGCGAAGTGCGAAAATGAGAGATTTACTTGTACCGATATGTCATGTCGACGGTTTCGATTCCCGCCCGTGTTTAACTTCGCAAATGAAGTTAACAGCCGGTGTAAAAGAATCTTCGCCCATGGACTTACTTCGCGGTTCTCGTTTTGGCGCAGGCACAGCTCGCGCGTGTGTTCCCGCTCGCCCGAATTCCATTAAGCACGACGACTGCCGTGTTACGTAATGGCATTCGTAAAAATTTGTTTCATTATCGGTATAAATGGCCCTCATAAAGATGAACGTGCTTGCTGTACAATTACAGTTGTGCATCCTGGTCCCGGCTCCGACACTAATTGAGGGGGGTAAATCGTATTGGTGAAAGTACCGTGCTTAATTTCCGGACATTCATTTGATCCACTAAGGGCCGTCTGGTATCAGCGCACTTATTCCATCTTCCACCTTCCCCGTTCTCACGCGCTTGCAGCTGTGGCGAGGCCATGAATCCTCTTGCAAAAATCGCGCCTTTACCTTTAACCGAGTCCATAATGCTATAGGCTATCGCATTCCTCTAGGCATGCACCATTTGATATTGAAATCGCGTAAAGTCACGGTCAATCGCTTCCCCATGATTGTCCAGCTGGAATTTATAATCCAGGTGTATGTAAATGCACCGATCATCGAACTAATTATCCTGCCTCGGCCATCGCCTTGTTAACAAGGCTTGTTTAAAGCATGAATAATTGTCCGTACAGGTCCACATTTTCGCGGGATCTCGTTTGTTGTCGGCTGAGCGACAGAACACGTTAAAAAGTTAATTTGCGTCGGACGCCACTATAGAACTCGCCTAATTAGGCCTGTCTTTATTAACTTGGCGTAAAGCCTCGTTGTAAACGTCATCTGGTCCGTGCAATCCCCTATTAATGCGGCCTCATTATTGCTGGCACCCGTTAACAAGAAAGCACCATCTACGTTCACTCGTTAATGAACTTCGCACGCCAGCGAGATCATTTATTCTCGGTGCGCGGATAATGAAAAGATTGATGATCGAATTTATCGCTCGGGATAACTAGGAAGTTTAATGAAATACAGTAAATCCCGAGGGTATTAATCCAGACTTCATTTCGGTTTCAGGAAAATGGTACGCCGATCAACGTCGGCTTGAGGATCCAGATCAAAGAGTGAGTTAAAGCGACTCTAATCATTTCTCGCATGTTGGAAGGTTAATTCATTAATGGGTGATCGTGTTGCGATCAAGATGCGAACCAATTGTCGAATGAGAATTTTTACGATCGGACACGGCCAGTGAAAGTTGTCGAGCGGACCCCCTACGTTTTTGGCATGGTGTTGCAGGTTGCACCGCGGGCTGCAATTACGAATTTGATCCAGTCGAGCACCGGATTTTCACGGTGCTCGTCGTTCCGAAACGTATGCAAATGCCATAATCGATCGTGCACCATCGACCGACCGGCGAGCTCTCAACATAGTCCCGCAGCTGCTACTTCAGGCCGCTTTAAGATGATTTACGCTTGTCATTAATTGGGCCGATCAGCATTTCGCGTCAATTTTGATGAGATTGATCCCGGCACGGATTCCCGGGTAAAAACCTGATTGGAATTCAGTCTTTTCCGAGTCGAGCCTCATTGGGAATTCATTACGTGTCACACGTTGCCTTACAGTGTAACGCCTGGAATTTTTTCTGTCTGCGATACTTTAAAAGACTTTGTAAATGCGTCCTAAGGAGAATGCAGTTTTATCAATCAATCTCGAACCTCCGGCACTACCGAGGTGATTTGGCCGATGGTAATCGAGAATACTTTCACTCTGCAAGACGAGCTTAATAGCTCCGAGCTCGTTATAACACGTCCCTGGAGGAGTAAGTATGCACCTGGCTCGATATCACAAAACACAGGATGCCAAGTGCCGATTATCGGTGTCCGACCATCGTGGCCTATTTAGTGGAAGCTTACCACACCGTGAAATCATTCGAGCAAGCTTTAGACTACAGGAATGGACTTCCGACCGATTCAATTTCCGGTTTCTACCGGTGACGTGCTCGTGTTTTCTGCATTGTCCCCTCACGAAATCCAGGACAATGCTTGGATAACGATTTTCCTCGAGGTCCCATTCATCGACCTCGATGATTCACCTCGCGATTATGTAACACAAGTTACACTGGAAGGTTGTTAGTTGCATTAGTCACAGCACTGCCATTCCAAGTTGAATTCACAGAGAAACACGTGCGAATACACTTTAATGAAATAGAGGGTTTCAGTAGTGCGAGTCAGCCAGCAGTCAGACAGCCAGTCGGTCAAAAGGAATTCCGCGTTAAATTCAGCTATTATTTTCTCCCGACACGTTCTTCGGCGCAGATACGCGGATGCTTGCAATCCTTCGCATACGTGAGTTCGAGAAACTCGTAATAATTGTTTACGCAACGTCACTTTATCGCTAAAACAATACGTGAACGCAGTACTCTACTAGGCACGGAAAGTTCCACGCCAGCCACGTGTGCCGGGTCGGCTGTTTTGTTTGAAAATAGAGAGCGTCGCCGAACGTTTAATGAGATCATTGTTGCATCAGTGCATCTGAGTAATTGGTAGCTTTCGCTTTGTTTTCCCGGGCACTGTCGCAGTTCTCAGCACGTGGCACAAGAAAACATGCGATAGATAACATTCCTTCACGTGTTCGGAAGACAACAACGGGATGAATTGTTTCGGCGATTACTGACTTTTCAATCTTTCATTTATTCAACATCTCGCCTACAGTGGCGTTGTGGATATCGAGTGAAACGTGCCTGCTGTAGGAGTATCGATCCAAGTTCTTTCGGGGTAGCTATTTTTGTCTGGCGACAGCGCCACTCATTCTACTTCCCTGCTACCCCGTCGTGATTCTTAGCGACCGCAAGCTCCGAAAGCTCGAAGCTTTCGACAGATGCTCGTCTAAGACAGTACACCTTCTTCCTGCTGTCCTGGTATTCTAACTTCGACGGAAAGCTCTCTCAAGTGATAGTCTTGGAACGTGTCACTAGAACGAGACGCATGAGTCGAGCTTTGCCAGTCCCTATTAGGTCTCCATCGCCTAGTGGCTCTCTAATATCTTCCTTAATAGTACCATCGAGCTTTCAACGAGCACGTAAGCTTCTGCATTCAATAAACCATTTTAATCTCAATTCCAATTCCTAGCATACCACCTTAATCGCATTACTATCGAATGGCTTCCTTTAATAGCTCCGTCGAAGCTTTATTTTCAGTGTGCTATATCAGGGAAACGCTTTCCATGGAAACCGAATACACGCTCGAAGCCGGAGAGAGAGGGAGAGTCGATAGGTCGGCGGCGCCGAGCCAAATATAACCGACGCGTGCCTCCCCCGCAGAGCGCAATCGCAGGCGTCCCGTGGGCGTTCCGACGCTCCGCCAACCCTCGAGTTGGAGAGCGCGTAGGGCGAGGGGAATCCAAAATTAACCCCGGGAGCGTCGCGACGTCAGCCAGCTCTTGATAGCTCCTGTTCCCCGGGTGCGATTCCTCGTCGCAACGACGCCCGTCGCGACGCTCCGTAGGAGAACGTCGTCGGTCCTTGCGCGCTCCTATTGTTCCCCTGGCCCTGGAGGACGTCGCCGCTCGGCCTTCGACGCGGCCCGCGCGGTGCCGCGGCCCTCCGCGGAAAGCTCGCATCCAGAGCGGAAAGCCAGGGGCGTCGGGACGCCCGACACCCACTCGCGTCCTGGTAGCCTGGTGCGCTGGTACGTTAGACGACGTCTTCCGTTTGACGGGCAGCTTCGTCAGACGTCGTCGAGGACGGCGCGCCATCTCCTCCGCCGTGTGTTACCCTGGTGCAGCGTCGCGATGCTAGGGCGCCGCTGAGCTTTCTCAGGGGCGCTTTCTCGGTGGTACGGAAACGTTCTTCATACTTGGAGACGGCGCTCCTCTTTTTCCGTCCGCTCTCTCCATACCTCACACTGCTTTTATTACTCGACCCCGTCACCACTCCCCCCCTGCTGCACCCCCTTCGGTTGGGGGCCGGTGGGCTTCATCGGCTTTTTTTATCCGTCACGGGTTTTGTTGTGCCTTTTTTATGGGATGTATCGAGCGATGCACGCGTTTCCGAGCGCGCCGCCCGGAGGATAGTTGGAGCGCGGGGCAGTCAGATTTTTTTGGTCGTCGCTGCATGGGGCCGGGAATTTTTATCGGGATTCGGCGGATACGCCCCCACCACTGAGAGGATCCGCGTTTGATTGAGGGCTGAATCGGGGTGAGCGACTTTGGCATTGATGTGGGCTCGGTGGCATTAATCCACGCTGGTCCATGGGGCATTTTAACGTTCGTGTTTCGCGGTCGTTTATTTTGCCGAGATATGAAATTATTTTTTAGGAACGAAATAGACTTACTCGAGATGATGGTGGGAGATCAGTGTTTGTCGTTTGTTTTCAAAGTAGAAGCCCACATTCATCGTTCATTCGATGAGTTGTCTGATCACATTGAGTTATACTACTTGCTAATATAGAATTTAGAGTTTTACCCTGAAATGACGGTGGTGTTTTGCACTGTTTCAGTGAAACGAATGCCTGAAAAAATCAAGGGAAGTAGAGCTTTGGCAGGCTAGCTCCATCGAAATCTGTTAGCCTGTTAAGGCGTCGCGACGCACGAGGGCTGGCGCCACGAGATGCCTCTCGCGAGTGTGCGGTCGTCTCGACAGCGCCGTCGGCCGCGACGCCGCCCTCCCGGTTATCTCTTGCTCGATTCTACTCCTCTACTAGGAAAGCCCGTTGCGCCCAGTCGCGACAAGCTTTGAGCGACAGCTCGGCAGCTTTCACTCGATGAAAGCTCCCCTTTCACTCGTCTTCGTTCATCGCACACGAGCTTTCAATCGTGTCTTGAATGAACTCCGTGAATCATGGCGCCCTGGCATTGCTGGACACCGTGTCGCTTCGGGGTCGGACAGAACATTGGGTTGGATCACTAAGCTCAGGAAAGCTCCATTTCTCTAATGATTTCAGTCCCACAGCAGAATCAATTTCTGAGACAGAAAAGTGTCTCGATTCCTCTGCTGCTTCCTGCGATATTAATCACGTATACTTGAAAGACGCTGCCTGACCATACAGTCTGGCAATACTACTGGTAAGCACCCACCAGCAAGCTTGGGTAAGAGCGACGCCTGACGTCAGCAGCGTCGACGGCGTCGCGAGAGAGCTCCTTGGAGCTCGTGCTCGCCGGATGGAAATGCTCGTTGCGACCGAGCCGCGACAAGCGTTGAGCGACAGGTGGGCAGTTCTGATCGTGATCATCGACACGTCGTCGAGACGCCGCGACGACGTCGCCGTCATGTTGCGAGATATCGGCGAAGTGACCGACGCCGCCGTTCCCGTCGGATTCGGGGGTGCGGGAGACCCCGGCTGGCACACCTGTGCGCTCGCAAGCTCGCAGGTCGCGAGACGCGCTGGCGCCGCACCAGGCGCCTATCAAGTCACATCGGGCGTCCCGACGCTTCTCCTCCCACCACAGTCAGACTCGTATCCAGATGGACAGACGCCCGCCACCAGAGGGACTTCTCCGATTGGCTAGTATTTTTGTTGATAGATTTCAGTGGAATGACAATTGTTTCACCAACTGCATTGCTGATGGTCGTCGTCATTGAAATTAATTGGAAAATTGGGAGTTATTGATCATCGAGGTGTAAGAATTTCTGCTAGGAGTGGAGATGGCAAATTTTGCAGGAGTCGAAGATGGAGAGGCATTGGAAGATAGTCATGCGGCAACAGTAGACGACAGACATCCCTGCCGAACGCACGCGGCAACCAGAGCTCCGGTGTTGTCGAGTGCTCCATCACCAATATTTCTGCCATTGGCGTCGTTCCGAAGAATTTTCTCCCAGGCTTTTATGAATCGCAGCTAGTCGCGGCCGCGCATCTAGAAAAAGTAAAAGAGGGCATCGGTTTTACTGGCGGAACCTCATGAGCTCCTGGGCGAAGCCCAGGAGAAAGGGTGGACGGAGAGTACTGAGTGCCCGGAATAAAGAATAACATCGACGTCTAATAATCCTTCTGTCACGTTTGATACAAGAAATCTGCCATCTTAGAGAAAACCATTTCATTCGGGAGCTCCGAGTATGCAATTTTCGGTTAGTCAAATCGTCGTACAGTAAATCGATTATTATCAAGCTCGAATAAATTATTGCAGTCCCCGGTCGATTTCCAGAGAGGAAGAAATACTTCTTACCAATACATTCGTCGTGGTCGAGTCGGTCAATCGAATTGCAATATAAGACTGCGCGATGGGTATCGGTCTGTATCGAACAATAACTTATTGGGGCTTGGCTCGCATGAAGCTCGGGAAGTCCCGCGCGGGAAAAAGTGCCGGCGAACTCGCGCGGAATACCAGCTTCCAGCGTAAATTCCTCATTCGTGGCTCCACCAGCTTGCCCATCCGGACGTGTTTTACACCCTGTCCGCGGAAACCACGTACGATACTGTTTTTATTGATTCATAACAACCTGATCGAAATTGTAATTCCCTCCAGGTAACTACATGGTCGCTCGGGCATTTTACAACGTTGTAGATTTACTTGCAAAATGCACGTTGGCCGCGTGTTTAACAACCAGTGAACATTGTTATCTGTTTCCTCTCAAACCCAATAAAAAAAAGTGAATACAGACATTCTTTATTATAATCAACAAAAATCGATCACAACAAAATAAACCATCATCCCGTCACGTTTTTCTTCCACACATTTATTTTCAGTGTAAAAGACGTCAAGTAAGAATCCAGACACAAGGCTAATAATTCTCGCGAATCTTCTGAGGACAATACATATCGACAAACACCCGGGCCAAATTTAGGGGCGTCGGCCAGGGCTGCCGTCGTCGCCGTACCAGGAGAGCACGCGGCGCGCACTGCGGCCACCCATATCGGCACGCTGCCAATAATAAAACATAACGAAAGCGGCGTGGCGTCGACAGGCGGGGCAGACAGAGAAAAAGCGAACTGAAGCCGAGCGCAACGATACGCGCACAAGAGAAACAGTGCGAGTGCACCCCTTGCTCGCTTCAAACCCACCCGACAAGGACGCACGAGTGCCCGAAGGGTAGCCTCATCGACGGAGATGGAAAGCGATAGATTGCTCGCGTGCACAGCAGTGTGCGTGTATGAATTGCGCGTGAGCACGCAGCCCTGTGTCGCGTTGTGTACGTTGTATTGAGCGTGCATTCGAAGGGTGTCAAGCGAGAGGGTACCGGGGGTGCTGGGGGGTTGGAGAGGCGCATTTCTTTGCGAGCGCCTTCACATGCCTCCTTTCCCGGCAGCTGAGAAAAAAGAGAGGAAAAGCTCGCGGCCCCAGGGAGCTTGCGATAAGACGAAGCATCCAGGCGGTTGCTTGCGAGCAGCCCCCGTTATCAGGAGGACAGGATGCTGGCTGGGGTCGCGCAAGGGCCGCGCGCTCAGCCAGGCCGGGCGAAAAAGCGCGGGCGTCGCGACGCCGGAACCGGAGAGCAGAATGCGCCCTGTATATCTGGGATGCGCGACGCCCGGCGTCCCTGCGAACGCGCAAGCGCGCGGTATAAATACCCTCGGAGTAGATCGACGTCGCTTGGCTACGAGAGCTTGCGCCGAGAGCTTCAAACTCCAATTTCCCGCTTGCTCTCTGTACTCGTTTTTCTATTTTTCACTTTTTGTACACTTATGTCTGTTTTTCATAACCTTTTTCTTGGTTCTGCGGTGAGATAGGTTTAAAAAAGTGGTCTGGAGAGGAGGCCGAGTGAGGCCACGTGGTTGAAAGCGAAAGGCTCATAAGAGGAGACATGGGCGGGGAAGAATTGGGATAATCGAATTCACATATTCGTTAATTGAAATTCGTATCGCGCGGGGAATGCGGGGAAAAGGCGCGGCGCACGTCGTTATTGAAAGATCGAGTGCGAAGGTAAGGAAGGTGGATTCGCGGAGGGTGGATTAAGAACTCGTTACGGGCGGTAGTTTTTGCGGGTGTCCGGTCCATCGGGATTCGCGTTTCGTCGAAGTGCATACATACACGCACAAGACACGTCTCTCCTCTCTCTTTCCCGTGAGGTGCGCCTCCGCCGTTCGCAATGCAGCCTTGTCGTTAGTCAACTGGCGGGCAGGTTGCAATCACACACTCGTTACACCGTTCTGAAAGTAGCGTCTCTTTCTCCCTCTCTCCGCCTCCCTTTCCCACTTACCGTCTCCCCGCGAACGTGTTCCACGTCCACTAGGGACTTTTTTGCTCTGCTCGTCGGTAGGACTGGCCGCAATTACGCGGCGGCTCCTGCCAGCTCGAGTGCTAAAAGGAAGAGATCCCTTAAGGTTTTGCCATATCACGTGCTGCACGGCTCCACTAGATCCCCCCGAAGGAGCGGCACCACGCTCGATACCCTGGAGAGCGTGGCGTGCGTCCATCCCCGCTTCCCACTTATGAATCCCCCTTGAAAGATACCTCGAGATTTATCGGCTAAGGTTGGAAAGCCGATCCGATCCCGCAACAAAGTCCGCGCTCGACCGGGGAGGAGTGGCGCGGCGCAGTCGGGTGGAGCCGGTATCATTATATCGGCGCAAAGAGAGTACCAGAAGTGTTGATGGGACGAAAAAGGGGGTAGCCGGCGAAATTGAAAAGGCGGACGGGGGATAAGAAGAAAGGGCGGCCGACGAACGAGCAGGTGAAAGGGAAAGAAGGGAATTAAAGAAAGGGGCGAGCAAGGGATAAAATTACACTCTTGCTATGGAGACCTCGCGCGCCGCATCAACCGGTCGATGTGGCCGCGGTGCACTACGTGACCCGCACGCCAACACTCCCAAACCACTCGCACATTTTCGCCTTCGGATTAATAATAAATAGCCGATCGATCCGCGTGACTCGCATAACTCTCGCCGGAGAGATGAGGACTCGGTCTCATAGACGCGGTATAGCTGGTGGTGGTTTCAATGCGGTAAGAGCTCGGCGAATTCTCTCGGGCCAATCTGCCTCGGCAATCTAAATGGAGTGCGCGCGCGTCGGTGCGTTTGATGGGCGCTTTCCTGGACCAGTCTTTCCGCGGTCGTCCGAGAAGATTACTCCCGGTAATTGTTCGCGTGATGGCTCTTCCCTGGAAAAGCGAGCGCTTCCTCGCCCTGGGAACTTCCTCCACCTGGACGCCACTTTGCACGTATAAGCAAATATGACTCGAGTGGCGGCGGCACGCCCGCGGCTAGAATGGCGACCGTACCTCAGACACGGACACGCGTCGCCCATATAAGTAGCGCAATCAATTGTACCTGCTCGGCTCTAGCAATAATTACCGCTTTTTCACTGCCAATGAATTATCCTCTGCTTTGCCGGCACCGCCGGCGCAAGGTAAAACGCTTCCTCCGCCGTCAGGTGTATGACAAATTCGAGGAACTTTAAGTCGGAAGCGAGCGGCTTTCGCGTCCGAGCATGGTCTCGAGCGCTCGCATCCTTTATTGGAGAGAGCGACGCGCAGGATTAGCGATACTCGGCAGCGCGCGCCTTTGATAGAACTGGCCCCTCCGTAGATCCAATTATGTCCTTTTCTCTGTCGACGCGTTGCCGCCACGGGGCGAGGGATAAATCGGGCGAGAGCCAGCCTCGTACGATGCTAATGGTTTCCCGGAAGATTGTTTAATTCGCGTTCTTCGGCGAGCGCGTGTAATTATTATTGGCGAGATCGTAAGTGCGCTTGTCTGTCCGTCGGCCCTGCCCGCCTGCCATTCCTCGCTCTATTTATTCCTCTTGTCGTATCGGGTGCCCGAGCCATATAGAGATTATAGTAATTACGCCAGTCGATCAGTTCTTTGTCTTCATTACCAGAGGCCAGGGGGTGGAGGAAAAATAAGTGAAGGAAAGCTGTACTGGTTTTATCGATCCGTTGTTTGCACTTACCGTCACGTCAGGCGTCTTTACGTCTTACTGATACTTTTTCCAAGTTAATGGAATGAGGTTCGTCGAGTGGGACTGGCTACCGGTCACTACTTCATCAAATATTCAATGAACACTTAATTGTGAATTTCAACGATCATCGCTTTTACCGCCAGTCTATCATGTTTCGGGGAAGCGCGAATGGGAATTGAGCGTCTGTTTTTTCCTCTGCTTTTTTTGCTTCGGCAATCGCGACGCTCGAGACTTTATTAGACCGCTACCGTCGCTATTAAACGAGACAGGAATCCGGAGCCTTATTGAATATTCATGTTGCGTGTGAGCGTGTGCCATCCGGTGGCTCGCCGGATAAATAGCAAATAGCCGTACTATGCGAGGCACTTGCTCGCCCTTACCTTTTCTTCGGAAGAAACGAGCGGACACCTCGACAGGTGTCCCGTCCTTTATGGCCGGTGCTAATGGTATGAAATTGATATCGCTTATAATTTAGAGTCGTTACCGACGAGCGTGGGCACGTAGCGGTCGCCGAGGATGATGTTGTCAGGCCGATTATGCCCACTGACGGCTTTCCGTCAAGTGGAGAGTCCGCTTGATTTGTTCTTACATAAGTACCATAAAGGATCCGATCGACTGCCGCCGCTTACGCAATGCGCCTTTCGGACCATCCCACTGCATCAGATTGATATTCGCGGCGAGATCGGATGTCGTTGTTCTGGCTTTCATTTAAATAAATTCTTAACACTCTGTCGCACCGACCACTGTTCCACTGTTGTGACAGCTGTGCCAGACATACTCGGCGACTCCAACACCAGTGAATCAGAAACTGCACTGGATTTGCATATAAATCAGCGCGCGCCACTTTGAGAGACGTGGTTTTCTGTCGATCTTTGGGTTTCCTGTCAATGAGTTCGCAAGACATATGCTTACCAGCATGCGTCGGCAGATTTGCCGCGGTGTCGATGTAGACTACGCAGGTACGCACATACGCCCGGCGGGAGAGGAAATGCCAATAATAGCTCGAACCTCTCACGTACATTTGTTTGCGGGAAGTGGTCGGTGCGCCGCTCACCCGCCCAGTACACGCGCTGACTTCTTGCCAAGCACACGTATCAATCAGTCGCCACCGGTTTTACATCTATATGTTCCTGTAACCCCTTCGCTCTGCCTCGCCGTCAGTCATTCATTGCCGAGTTTAGTGCCAGCCATAGAAGCGGACTGATTTATTCGTGGCCGATTAGCCGGCGCGTCCCCATTAACTGCATCAGCAGCCAGCGGGCATCGGGCTCGTCTCGGCGCTGCCGAATTAAGCGTGACCGATACCAGTGACATCACATCCGCCCCGTCAATTGACATCGAAGAGGAAGCCGCGTCGGATCGACTGGTTCGATCGGCGAGGGAAAAATCACACGCGCCGCCGCTCCCCCGATGGTCGATCTAGAAGAATTCCGATCATTGTCTCGCGGTTAATTATGTAGAGCGTTCCAACTGGTCCAGCTCTCTGATCGGCGTTTGCGGAGTAGCATTTAGAGAGTATAATGTGAGCGAACTATTGGGAGCGCGGCGGAGGAAAGGGGAGGAAATTATAGTGTCGGAGAGGCGCGCGTGCAGAAGCTCCTCTCTCGTGCGCGTTCTATCTTTTCCTCGGTACACATTGCCCGTTCCTGTTGCCCGCTCTCGTGCTGGCATCGACTCTCCGTCACCTTGTCATCTTTCCGCCTCTCTTTCCTCCCCGCGCGTCACTCCCTCTCGCGGTCCTTGTCTCTCTCGCTCGGAGGTAAATTCTGTTCAATCGCTGGCTCCACTCTCTAGCTGACTCTCGGGCGCACCTGCCGCCGGTTCCCACACTCGTTGCCCTCACGCCGGACGTGACGTCACGTCGGCCCTCTTGCTCCTCGTGCTCTCTGTAGTGACCAGTGATCTCTACCTCGCCCTCTCGCTCCCTCTTCCTTTCCCCCTCTCTCTCTCTCCCTCCATGCGCCAGTCGAGATCCCATTCTACAGTTCTCCGATGAAGCTCCTGGCGATGGTCAGTGGTGCGCAAACTGGGGTGGGGAGCGGGGCCTAATTGGGGCTGCTGTTGTTGCCGATGAAACCCTTCCCCAACGAGGACACTACCGGCTATCCCACCACTCCAATCGGAGATTGGCTCAGATTGCACCGGGATCCCTTTTCTTTACTTTTTCTCGAATGACAAGTCCACCTTGCGTCCGAACCTATTGAATCGGTATCGAGCGGCTCGGACTTGGCCGGCGAAGGGGGCGAAGGGTTTGCGCACCTCTACTGCGATTCCTCGTACATACAGGCTCGATCGTGTCGGCGATCGGGTGGCACGTATCGCGCACGCACGCACGACCGGTTGTTAATCGTGCCGCGGACTTGCGGGATACAATCCCCCGACACGAGCGTGCTTAACTGGACGTGACAGTGCGCCTTCGCCGGCGGGAGCCTCCCTAGGCCCCCGAAGATTTGCCACTTTGGACAAGCTGACACTTCCTCCGCGCGACAACCTAACTGAAATCCTCCGATGCCCCTCTACGGCCTCTACACTCTCACGCGTACTTAGATCTCCCCCCTTCAAGGAATTACGCGGTCAGCTTATCCTTTTATCAGCCGCCGCTTCTCTTATCCTGTTCCTCTTGTTATCGGTGGCCTGTCTGATAATGATCGCCGAGGATAAGGAAGCCGACCTGACTGGTCATTGCTGGTACCAGTCATCCCAACATTTCCTTCCTCCTCGATTAATTCCTTGATATTCTCACTTTCCAGTTGGAGGCGCGGTGCGGCCGTCGGATGGCGGCGCGTGTACGGTCATTAGAATTAATTAAGGGGGAATAATGATAATGTAAATGTGCAGAGAGTAATTAATAAACTGGTAGATCGAGTGTAAGTGGTGTTCGCTCTAGGTAGTCCTGTTCCTATTATGCATAATTCAGCGGTGCCCCCCCGTAGAAATTCCCGGAGTCCGTGCATTTACGAGGAATCGATGCCAGATCGATATCGATCTTCGATGGCCTTCTTTCAACGCGTATTATACCAACGGTTTTGTACAGGAGAGAGCTCTCTTATGATTACCGGTGCATTCGAGGGCCGGAATAAAGCGGGCGGGGCAGATACGATCGCGGATCAAGTGGGAACCGTTTCTCTTCGTGCATGTCAATCGCGCGCGGGTTAATCGAGCCGGACAAAGTGCGGACACGAGTCGACGGCCCGACGGACCAAGTGGGCCCCGTGGAATTTCGAAGGCGGGCCCGCTCCCGCTCCCGCTACCGCGCGCGCGCGCTACTAAATAATAAATCGTGTCCGCCGCGTTAAAAGCAAACGGGTTACTTGTGAGTCGGGCCGCGTCGGTAGCCAGCAACCAAGTGGCGCATGCGAGACGAGCTACCTGCCAGATACAGGGTGAGACGTATTCTCTCTCTAAACCCAATCTTATCTGCCTGACAACCGAGTCCTTCCAACCGAAAAATCGCGCCAGGCAAACTACAAAACTCTTTACAAGAGGAACTCCCATCGGTTTTACTCGAACTGTGAAAGCCAATTGCATGCGCGAAGAAATGGGAGGATAATTGGAAGTGTCTGGAAACGTCAGTACTTGCGCGTTCCTTAAGTAGAACGAGCCTGCACTTATTCTACTCAGACTCTTAAAAGCTGTCGAAATGATCGTGGAAGGTCCTCGGCGCCCTTCACCGATCACCCTGTAGATTTCCGCGCACAAGTCCGATGAGCCGGAGATCGAACGCGACTGGGCGAGTGACGGAGGAGCGAGAGAGGCGAGCCGCCGTAGGAAAAAAGAGAGAGCGGAGGAAGGCACGAGCTGCTGGTGGGCAACGGCACGAACGGCCAGGCCGAGGCTATGGGAACCCGTGGTGTGAAGGCATGTGTTGTTCTCTCGAGGCCGTTGGAGGACGTGTCGCGGTGTGCATCCTCGATTTGCTTGACAAAGGGAAAGCGGTCGTCCTTTGGTCAGCCGCATGTTACTGATACCCGTAACACCCACCGATACCGATACTTTTCTCGAATGTCGCCTCTCCGTTTCTTTTTTTCATTCCTCGCCATTCGCGAGGACTCCCACTCGAGTAGATAAGTTATTTTAATCCCCGAGTACACGGAAATTTGTAAACCGGCGACGGCAGGTAGCCGGAGAATCGAGGAAATGATCTCGCGTCGAGCAGAGTGTCTTGTTATCAGGTGGGCAGAGCGTGAGCCAAAGTGATCGAGTTCCCATACGAAAATCCACAGGAGCGCCTTATCATCGCGCTCGTTTGCTTTCGTTCGGCCGAGCGGCGATATCAGGGGAACGGGGAGAATCTGGTGGGACTCCCCCAATTATTCGCATACAAACGAGAGGGCTGAGAGAAGGTCGCTGCCGCGGCTGCTGCCGGCCTGCCGTTTAATGAAGGGAAGCGTCTCCCGATAAGGGGCAATTCAAGGGACTCGCGCGAACTCCTGCCTATTTGCCGCGATCTTTATGCAGATGCCGGCGCGGCTGCATCTGCGGCCAATCTTCCTTTACCAGCCGGGCGATAAGGGCGCGGTTGCGTTAAGTGAATCCGCCCGTTCCTCTTACTCCCGTCTTACTCTGGCCCATACTCTCGCCAGCCTTTCTCGAGATCCTACCAACGCCAGCTTCCTGCGCCACCGATCCACCGATTCACGGCCGTTCAGCAGTTGCATATGACTGCTTAAGTAACATTTCATGGCAAGCAGTTATGACACACTCGACTCGGGATATGAAAGTGCGAGAGGGTCTTTCGGATTTGGCCCTAAAATTGGATTCTAATTATTCGTATGTAATCTCGCGGCCGTGGAATATCCCGCGCGAACCGATCGCGTGAAGATCGCGCCATTAGTGCTGCCCCGTCAGTCGCACCTCGTAAAACACATTGCGTATCCTTTAACGACCTCGAACTTAACCGACAGCTAACACCCGGACGCCCTGAGAACGACTTTCCGCCAGCTCTCCAGCGGGGAAAAGGAGTATTGCAGAGCGGCCGTTAAAAATCGCAGGTCCGAGGAATAGCGTGCCCCTCACCCTCGACCAGCTCTCGTATCGTCTCGATGAGCCGGGGATCGCTAAATATCCGGCCATTATAGCCCAACGCGCGTGAAGAATTTTCACCGATAATTGGAAGCTCCTCGAGATAACTCTAATGAATTCGACACGTATCGTGTAAGAGTTCGCTCTAGAATATTAATCCGGTATTGCCTTCATTTGCGGAATAAAGTGCGCCGGGTACTTATATAGAGTTCCTCAACGAGAGTACTCAAGCAATCTTACATGAAATCTTGAAGGATAAAGTAAAAGGTTTCACCGCAAAGATACTGGGTTTTTTTCTTTTTCTGTTTCTCTGGAGGCGCGGAGTTGGCACAAAGAATGAGAGTTTGTCTGGGAGATGGGGAACTGTTAGAGTAATTGCTTGAAATCAGCATACTGTGCTCTTAATAAGTAGTGTCGAAAGTTTGGCAAATGGCCGGATTGAGTTAAGAGCGTCTGTCGTCGTTGGCGAAACGGTTGGACGCCGCGCATCGCCGATAAAAACGCCCCCGATTAAGATAATGCGTTGCGGGCGTGTCGCGGGCGAACCACCGACAAGAAATGAGGTATTAATCGGCCTCTTAATGATTTTTAACGGGACTGCGCGTATCGGCGAAAACGCGCGAGAGAGCAACACCCGATCATCATTACGAAACGCGTAATAACTGGACCGATCGTGAGAGCGATCGGTTCTGAGCTTCCGCGAAATTTCGCCGCAGTCTGCTTTCGCGCGGCTTGATTATAGTTTTACGAGCGCGCCGGGCGGGCGCGTGTTAATGCGACATGGAGACTTGGTACATAATTTGCATCGAGACTCCTTATACCACCACTTGAAAAAGTCCGCCGAGTGTTCACGCTCGGAGTCAATGATAGGTTGACCGAAGAGCCGCGGGAACATCTGTAGATATTGGGAAAGCTTTCGGACGCCCGGCCAGACGCCGTAACTCAAAGGTAAACGATGCGAGCGACCTGTGTGTACCTTGTAGCCGAGAGGAGCTCCTTTTAAGGCTAACGAGTACTCGCCTCTGTAAGCATTAGCCCACTTCCGACGGGAGGCGAGCTAATCCGCAACAGACAAAGGGCTTCTCCAAAGAGATTGGACCAGTCCATTACGAGCAAACAGCTTACGCCGAGATCGAAGATAGTGTTCCGGACGCAATACATATACCGTCCTCGGTCATTAACGTACCGGGAAACCCGCCGCCTCTAGATCAGATCCTACCGTATCTTATCAGTATCTGCAAGGCTTACTTTCAAAAAAGGATCATATCAGAAAGAGGTCCGATCTCAATTGCAGGAAGTAGAGTATTGTTGAAAAGGGGGCAAGCAAAAAGGTGTCCCTCGGGACAAGAGGCGAGCGACGAGGAAGACGAGAGCGTGTACTCGGGCCGATCTTAGAAGCGTCCTCGTGGAAGGGAAGGGCACAAGAGCAGCACACGAGCAGCACACGAGCAGCACACGTAGCTGCCCCCCTCGCGCACACGCACCTCTCCCGCTCGCTCGCCTCTTTTTTCTCCTGTCGGGATTATTCCGTGGCACGCATCGTAGAAAAGAAATCTCGTGTTGCCGTGGTAGAGAGTGAGAGAGGGCCTGCGGAGGAGTAGGATCGTAGCAGCTCGCCGAGAGAGTAAGAGAGAGAGAAAGAGAGGGGGAACGAACGGCAGTGAGTAGAAGGGGCCCTATTTACTCTGAGGGCCACCGGAATGGCTGCTCGTCACCGGGGTGGCTGCGAAGACACACTTGCGGGGCTTTCGTGGGCCCCATCGATCGGCACCGGAGAAAGGGCAGATCCTTCCTTCGGAACACGGGAAGAGCTCGATCGCCGGGTTCCCACGGGCGAGGCACCACCTGTGCGCCACGAAACCAGAGCGCGCGAAGCAACCCCGAGAGGGCCGCCAGTCCTACCCCTCAGCCGGGCCTACGATTTTTCGACCCTAATTTCGGGACTCCAATAGCCGAATACCTATGCACACAGCCGGCCTTTCTCCGGGTGCTAAACGATTCGAGCATGCCGATTGATCCGAGCGTGCCTGGCGTGCGCGCTACCCGCTTTTCTTAATTGACCGCCCTATGCAACCCCTCTCCTAATCACACCGCGGCCCATCGCCGGCTACTGCATTACACGATACACATACGTGTAACGCGCTCTCTCATTGACTCTTCTAGTTTACCCAAAATATCGAGTATTATGTAAAGGAGCGGGCCTGTGTGCTCGTTAAACATTTATCGAGTGCCGTGAACTTGTTTGCACAGACTATAGAAAAGCACTCGTGATTTGCACAGTGCGGCCGTCGCTTGCGCGACACACGTCACGTGTGGCGGGAAGTTAACGCAATAACTAATATTGTTGGAGCGAGCTGTTGTCAGTAGCAACAGGCCGATTAGTTTTGCGTCACGGGAGATAGTGCGCTTTATCCCGCGGGCGGGGGACACACGCGAATCCTTGTGATTGTAGGGGAGTCTAGTGGGCTCGGGGACGGTTATAGTCGGCTGGTCGGAGCAACAGATGTCAAAACAGCCTATTTTTGAACATCGTCACTTACTCGGGTTTCCAGATGCTGACACGAGGGGAGTTAAGGGCGGCTCGGAGACGATGGAGTAATCGTGGACAAGTGTGTCTCTGGGAATCCGACTCTCCGAAGCGACGATCGCTCCCACCTGTTTTCGGCAGTGCGAACTGCGGATAGAGCGACACTAATGCCGCTCTAATGTCTAGCACCTGAAGTCGCGTGAGAAAAGAGTATAGGGCGAGGGTGCTCGGGATTCGGCTGAAACAGACCGTAAATCTTGCGGGCGCAAGGACAAGCCCACGGCGGTCAACAACGTCCGGGAAACCGGAAGGAACCTATCTCAAGTAAATATGATAGTAACTGAAATTCGGAGATAGGCGAGCTTTATGAAGGGGCCGCGGAGCCGAAGAATCCCTGAATTAAGGTTTCCAGTCAAACTCTGATATGAAAGTGGATAGAGAGCGTAATCGGACTTGAATCTTGAGTGTCCAAAGCCATACACGTCCCTAACAAGCTCTTACTTGGTGATCCACGACAGGCTTTCCTATTGAGGCCTCTTTGACTCGGAAGATGACGGCGAGAGGTTCGTGTTGTACTTTATGTATTGAACGTTTCGGGGGAAGCCGGTGGATGTCTCTTTCACTGGCCAAGTCCTTTTTAAAGTGGGCTGCCTGAAAAAAGGGAGGGGACTAGCTGGTACCCTCTTCATCCAGAAGAGAAACATACCACCCTCCGCCGTCGAAACCACTCATTGCCTGCCCGTTAATTGGCGGTGCTCGTTAATTAGTCGGTTCATCGTTTGAAGCCGTCAGTGCTGTTAGAAAAATGACGCCGCTGCTCTCCGGCCTGTCCCCCCTTACCCGTTCCATTTGGAGCCACTCGAAAAATCGGTGTGTCTGGCTCCTGTCAGCGATTCATAACATAACGGTGAGCCTCGGAAAGGCTGTTCCCTCGCGCGAGGGTCGGGGGAAACAGTTAACTCTCGAAATGCGTGCACGATAATCCCCGCTCGTTGGAGCGGTACCCGGGGGGGCCGCTCCCTTACACCACCGTCGAGCCAGCGAGGCAATTACAGCAACTTCAATTTGGAAGTCGAGCACGCGTAGCGCGAGACGAGCCAAGCCAAGCCTCGTCAAGTTCGACGTGTTCGCGAAGGTGAATGAAGCAGGTGTTCCGCCGGCCACGGAGGAGACTCGATTTCTGACCGCGCGGCTAACGGTACGGCTGACGAATGATCGGCCAAAAATGTGCTCGCCCGAAATTGCACTCGACGCGCGACCTCGCTGCGCTCATCGATGTGCCGGTACAATCGTTCGAATGAATGATCGAACGAGGCGCAGTGCGCTGGGAATGTCGAACCGGTTGCCACGATTAAGTAATTCCCTCGTTAGCCGCCACTTAGTGATCGAGTGAATGCTATCTAGCCGTTATCTGATGGAAGACAGAGAATAAGAGAAGGAAGAAGCCTCGATAGAAGGCTGGCCCAGTTTCGAAAAGTACCGTAAAACATCCCTCAGTCACGCGTCCTGGGAAACGGTCCGCACGTGCAATTCCCCGGCGCAGTGCGACTGTCATCATAACAGTACATTTTTCGAGTTGCAACTCGCAGCAGGTGCAGCTCCCTTCGCCGGCGGCTAATTGAGCCGTGCTAAACGGGTCACCCGGTCACGTCGATCCTTATCACCTCCACGACCTTCCTTCCGATCCGACATCCACTCGCGGCGTGATACACCGACTCGTCACTCTCGATTGCGTCATGGAAGGGCAAACGCCACGAGCGAGAGCCATGCCAGGAAAGTCAGCCGTTTGGGAAAAGTACGGGACGGCAATCGAGGGGCCCAATAAAATCTGGGCTCGCGCTCGAGCGCCGACAAGTGACGAAGTGCTGATCAAACATCGTTCCACGACGCGCGGCCGATCTCTCGTTGAACTGGAACGCGGCTCGCTAACCGAGCGGAAATTAGCCAAAGATCAAATGGCGGTGACGGTGTGCGCTGGCGGGCAAAAAGTCGCCGAGAGGCATCGGCTGGCATAATCGTCTGCAAGCGATCTCACGGGGCCCGAAAAGGGGCGTGCGGGAGCCACGCTAATAGAAAGAAGGGAGCGCGAGCAAAACCTCCGACGAATCCGGCCGGCGCACTTTTTCCCCGCCGCCGTCGCGGCCGTCGCTCTCGCCCTCACTGTTTTTTCTCCGGCCGAGCATCATTACACGCTCCTGGATTAACGTCGGGTGAAAGATGCCGCCAGTAGATGCGCGCGCCCGGGCGACGAATAATCGGGCATTAACCCGCATTTAAGGATTCCGTGCGAGCTGACGCCGCTTTCAATCGGCTGCGCCGACGGGAATACACGGCCCTCCTTAATCATGATCGGTAATTGGGAGGCCCGCCGAATACCTCTCGCTTCCCCTTTTCCCTTTCGGATCTCTTTATTTCTTGGCGGCTCCGCTCCTCCGGGATAAAGTACCGGCACACGCAACTCCGGTTAATCTGTTAATGTAATCGTGACACGATGGATTCCGAGGCGTACGAGTCCGGCGCTGCTGGCGGATCTACGAGCGGCTTTAATCGAACGGATATTAATGTCGCGATCGGACGCCGGCAACACCTGTGAAAGCAAAAAGGGGATCGGTGCCGCCGCTGCCAACGCTGCCGCTTCACGCCGTTAATGGCTGTTTATCTTCGATCTGTGATACTTCGGGGAGTGTTCCGAAGAATGACGAGCGGGGCACGTCCGTCGGCCTCGATACGGATAAATATTAATTTAACATCCGTGGAAAGGATTAGATCTGTCGCTGTCGAGGCTACACGATCAATCCACCCAACGCGTGCTTTCCTCTTTTATTTATCATGCTAAAAGCTTCGATCGCACTCGCAAGAGGAAGGCCAAGTCTATCCCTATATCTTTATCAATAGAAATCCTCTATGGAATCTTACAACCACTGCCTCATTTTTGCTCTCATTTCTCCTTTGGATATTGATATTTCTACTGACAGAACTGCACTCGAAGACTCGTTCTGCTCGCGACTGTTTATATACAGGTGGCAGGGAATCGAGGACAGAGCGTTGGAGGCAGGTATCGCAGATGCGGGACAAAAATCTCAATGTTTTTGTGCGTGCCAAGTGTATGGGAGGCGCTCGACCGGCTTTATCGCCGAGACAGAGCTAATATTGTCCCTGGCGAAATTCGGTTAAGGAAAACAGCGACGAGCACGTAAGGCGCTCGAGTGGGGCGACCGAAAATATTGTGTTAATTGCGAATGCAATAAATAAATCTCCCGGCGCGCAGCGACACTGTTGAATTATTGAATGGCAGTTGAGGCGCGAGGCCCACCTACTTTCGTCACTATCGCGATCCGAGGTGACGGCTCGACGCCGACGGTAGTAACGAGAGATGTTTGTCAATTGAAGAAAAGGCACACTCCGCGATCGAGCGGCATTGCTCAATCATCGCGAGGAGAGGGCACTAGAGGCGATCTCGATTTAATTGGCAGAGGTGCCAGTGCGCCCGGCACTTTCTCCTTACAACGAGATTGAGCGGTAAAGCCTGTGTCGAGGTTACGTAACGCCTAGAGACACGAGCGCGAGGCTCTGGGACTAGGTCCCGCACGAGCCCAATTAATCACGCCGCTCTCCCGGGGCCTTTTTCTGATCCTCGTTACGCGCGCGCCCGCCTGCGACACCGGCGACCGCTCTCAGATATATCGCGGCACGAGTTCGATTTCCCTTGCGCAATCGCACGCACAAAAGCGTGCAGCGTGTAATGTCGCCGATTCTTTTCCGGCTGGTTCGACGGCCCCGCGAGTCCTTTACTAAACGGGTCGATATCTAGCCCTGAATCTAGATCGATCACCGCTGGACTCCGCTCGGAAATGAATCGAACGCCCGGGCGAGCTATTGTCGTAATTGGAAGCGGCAAATAGGAACTGGCCACTCGCTTGTTGGAGAAGCTGGTGCAAAGGTACGCGGAGAATCGCGCTCTGTGCATGTACCGTACATTTCAGTTCACGGACAGCATCAAGAGCCTTGAAGGAACCGCGCCACGGGCGAAGTGGTGCACGGACACCAGCTGTGTGAAGGCGCGACAAGGGCTCGCCATCACAATCTGGTCCAGCGACTATTTGTCCCGGCGGCAATATCCTCGACACACGCCGCTAATTTATGCCGATCGAATTAACTCCCGTGCCGGCAATGCTTGCAAAGTAATCCGCCGGTTAATTGTACCCCGCTGCTATTTGCATATCGGGCATCGGCAAATCGTCAGTGAGCATAGTCACTACACTGTCGGCAGACTGGTAGAGTCAAGCTGAGCGCGATTGATACAGTTATAGGGAAGGAAAGCCGTCGAGCCGCAGCTGTGATCCCCCAGGTTGTCCTGCACACCTCGGCGTCCAATGAGGACTCCTCTCGCGCCGAAAGTGCAACGAAGCTTTCTATTTGTCCGGCAATTATTATTTCACGTGGGCGCCGCACTCCTGCCAGTCGGCCCGGCCTACCAGTAACACAGGCAACTTACAAATTTCGACCGTTGTTTTGGCAAGCAGGTGGAATGTTACCGGCTCCGATAACTCTCGTCGAACGCCCTCATTGCTGTTTTCGAGGTGTGCAGCCACTCGGAATACACTCTGTTTTTGACATCTACTTTAATATCGCGGAAGCTATCGCTCGCCGGCATCAGTACGGTTGCAAGATACTAAGGAGTTGGAGTGATCTGATGGGGTTGATGGCAAGTGGCAAGAGCACATGTTCTGTAAGCTGTACACGTTCTGTAAGATCAATGAGTACAGAGCTCCCTCGAACGAGGAAAGATAATCGACGACAGGGCAGAAATCAGAGCGCAACTGTCGATCAAGAGTATCGATAAGATAAGAGGTGCATTCTGCAGCCCGAAGCTTCTTCATACTCTCAACAACAGTTTCGCCAAGGTTGCTTTCGACTTCAATTACCGGAGAACCCGCACGAAGCACCCGCATCCGCACTCCACTTTATGTACAACCCCTCTTTCACACACACACACTGCGAACGCAACGCCACGCGTTTGACTGGCTGGAAAATCGAAAAAGCCCCCGTACAAATTGCCGTCTAAGTGGTAATGCCGGCCGCGAAATAAATACCATCTTCCTGACAATTTATCAACCCGGCCAACGCACAATTATTACTGATACGCCTCCGCCTCTGTGCCGGAGATCGACGGGCGATTGCGGCCGAGACGTGACAGCAGAAATTGACAGGGCTCGGATGATTAGTGGTGGGCCATTAACAGGTGGCTTTAATTGCGAACTGTTATCGCCATAAGTATCAATGAAACGCAGCGGCCTTCTGGCAGCGCGGTATGCAAAATTGCAAAGGAGGAATGCCGGACGATGAAAAACCGGAGTGCACCGCGCGCGAAGAGATGCATAATGGCGACGCGGTATAATGCCGGCGAATTAAAAGGCCGCCGGCAGGATTTAGTGCGTGTCTCGCGAAAGCACTTCGATTTTTCACGGTGCATCAGGCGGCCGCGTAATTACGTCGCCGCGGCACGTAGATGCCGGGAAATACCTGTAATAATGTTGCTAATCGAGGGGCTCCAAAGTTATGAAGTCCTTAAGGACACAGTCGAGATTGATTATTGGTGAACACGAAATGTATTATAGCTGCACTGAGAAACGAGCTTGTACGAGAGAGAATGGCCAGGCGGCGGCTGCGCCCGGAATTGCCTTCGGAATAATAACATCCTGCTGGCTTCATCGAGGCTCCCTCTTTTTTCCTTAATCCGACGCCGGCGTAATTAACCCTCCGGCCGAGTGCTACCCTGCGCTGTCGCGTGACGTCTATTATTACCAGCATTTTTACCGGGACACGATCCGTCCGAGCCGAGCCATTGTCCTTGGATGTTCAGAGCCTGAGATCTTAACCCCGGCCGCCGCCGGATTACTTTCATAGTACTTGATCAATATCATCCTTTGCAACACTGATGATCGAACCCTCTACTCGATCAAAATCCGATAATTAACATATTAATATCGCCCGGTCATAGTGATTGGTAGCACAGTTCACACTTTTCGTGTCAATATGCAAAAACTGGATCAAAGAAGGCTAATCCTCTAACAGACGGCACTCGCCACCGAATGTCAAAGATGCTCCGAAATAAGAGGATTGAGAGATCGCGGCCGCGTTCCCACACACGAAATCGGTCCACGTGCGGCGCGAACCCCTTTCCGCTTCCTGTGTGCGCTCAATTTGCAAAGGCAACACCTCGGCGAGCAGTAGTAGCAGCACGAGTGAAGCGGTCGCTTATTCTCGCGAAAGGGAGGACAAGGGCTGGAGGGGGAGTCCGAGGGCGCAAAAAGGTAGTAGTGTTCGTAGGGTGGCTGCTCGAAGACGCGTCCAACAATATGGCCCGTGCTCGGCACAATGGCAGGGCATTATGCCCAGAACCGGGGGCCCTTTGCTAAGGTTACATTAGCGCGGCCAGCTTGGCTCTCTCTCTCTCTCCGGCCGCCTCTCTCCGCGAGAGCACAAAGAGGACTCACGGTTCACCGGGCGCAACAATGCTACTGCGACAGGGAGGAAGAGAGGAGGCGAGTATCCAATCGAGCCCTCTCCCTTCCTCGCTCTCCGCTCCTCGTTCTTCGTCTTCCTCGTTCCTCTTCCCTCGAGCCGATCTCTTTTTTTCTGCCACTAGCTTGTCGCGCCGTGTGGTTCCCACATAAAGAGCGAGGCCGCTATGCGTGTGCTGTGCGTGTGCGAGGGAGCGGGCGCTCGAGAGACGCGCGTGTACCCCGGCCGACACGTGAGGAGGACTCTCGAGCGCGCACGGGAACCGAGAGCTAACACGCTTGGCGGCTTCCACCGGGGCCTGAGAATCTTCCCACGTTCCTCCGTAGCACGAGCCAAGAAAGAGAGCGAGCGAGCGAGCGAGAATTTTGGTGCCTTTCGAGGCTACCCATTCTGCACGCGGAACCGGCCTACGCCTTCCTCGCCCCGCTGACTTTCCGCAGGCGGAAAGAGAGAGACGCAACGGGCCGAGCCGCTCGGTGTACACGCCGTGCACAACCAAGTGCAACAAACTTCCCTGGATCCTCGTGAACAGAGCGAAAGGGCCGAGAGGCGCAAGAGTGTGCGGAAGGAGTAGCCGGAGTTGATCGAATTAGGATCGGTGAACCGGGCTTGCTACCATCTCTCCCGCACTTCCACTGAGACACTGGACTCTCGAGGGAATCTTGCTGTTTACATGACGGCCTTCTGTGCGACTACGCTCGGGGAAGAGACTGGAGGTGATCGGGGGTGGTCCCGGCGGGAATCATTTTATTACAATAATCCGGGAATTCTTCTCGAGACTTGATTCAAATGATATGGTAATGAATGCCGTTAACAGGCATTAAAGTGATACCAATGCCCGTGAGCGGCCAATTAAGCGGTGACTCCTTAACTTTCCCTTATTATAAATTCATCGATACCGCGGGCACGTCAAAGTTTCGGTCGGCCGTAAACGCAGGGCCTAAAAGCGGGGAAATCGAGCGCCTCGGCGTTAACTGGCAATGCCACTCAATGATATGTGCTGAAAATGTCCCGATTGGTATGAAGAAGCGTATAATTAGCAGGGCCTGCTTAACCGGTAGCCGCGTCGCTTGAGCGATGACGCGACAATCTTTTATTAATTTCCTTGTAACGATGCGAACTGTAGATAGGTAGTTGGCGATTCACTCAATGATTCATCCCGGAGAGTTTCATCCCGCCGTCTCCGAATGGGGCCATATCTCGCGAGAGTTATTTCGAGTGGCGATCGGGGTAAAATCGTGGCTCGAGCATTTCGTATCGATTACACGTCACCATTCCTTCGGCCCTCAAGGCCGCGTGCTTTTCACCGTGGAGCATGCTTGCTCCATATTGTTATATTGCATGCAGGCATACTTTATTAATGAAACACTCAACTTATGAATACAGTGGATGATTCGAAATTCACGGTAAAATCGCTGGCGCGGATGCCGCGCGATTCCACTAGAGATTAGTCACTGGTTTCCGCGGTATGAATGAATTTGGTTGGCCGGCGGTGTAAGCGGCCTTCGCGCAGCATCAATTGGAGCGCCAACAGTGTGGCAAGCGATGCGGGCGATAATATTGCCGAGGTATTCGACCGACGATCGGCTCGCCATTCACGCAGATGCATTAATAATAAGTCGGATGACACATCGCGCGCCTTGACGAAATGATCGGCCCGTAACCAAGGTGTCCGGCAGCGTGCCAGAGCGCACGCGAAAATATATTGTTCGGCGCTTCGACCGCACCACCGCACATCGAACTCGTGCTAGCGCGTGTAGTGCATAATTAGAGAGTGGTCGGCGCCGTTCGCCACTGACACCAGTCCCGGACGAGACTCGAGTTCTGTGCCGCGAAAAAATCCCCTCACGGATCATCGCTCGATCGAGGATCAGTGATTCTCCCTCCTCCTCTGCTGGGATACGTTGTTTGACCTTCACCCCAGAAAGAGCTAACGAGAAAGTGGTACGTAGCACAACCCTCCCGACAGTGCCAAGTTCTCGCGGGCGAAAGGTGTCACGAGCACAGCACCGTGAGTGGAGCAAATAAACTCTAACTTCGCCCGCCGCCTCAGCTGTTTTGCTTAACGACGGGGACGGCGGCGGCTGCGAGTGACTGAGCCCGAAAACTTCCTGTTGTCGACTTTTGCCGCTTGCGCCTCGAGTGTTTGCACTAGGCGCGTCGGGGAATTAAACGTAATTTACTCGAAGCGACCGTAGCCATCGTCTCATTAATATCGCAGCCCGAGGGACGTTATGGTCGCGGGTCTCGTTTTGCTCGAGGGCTTTTTACAGTAATATAGTTAGATTGAGTCCTCATATTATTCGGGTCCCCGGTAATAAGGTTCTAATCCCCGGGAGTTGGCGCGGCTGCCGAGTGCCGAGTGGCAAAGGAATGGCCCCACTAATGGAGAGCATCTCGCCGCGAGAATAAATTCAGTGGCGGCGCGAGATTATGTCGTCCGCTAAGCGATAGCCGGAGGGTCGAATAGGAGATAGAGAGTGAGATGGAGAGAGCGGGAGGATCTGGCGGGCGAGGCGTCGATCGCTCGTAAAGTCGGCGCGATCGCCGATTAAGGGGCAGTTCCGTCGAACGCGCGGATCCTTTAACGAAGTCGAAGAGAGGCCTCGGCGACAGCCCCGCGGCAGCCTTCTCACCTTTGCGTTTAGATGCCGGCGCTCGAAACGGTAGAGATGGGAGGGGAGAGATCGGGCCCTCGTAAATAGCCGAGGCCCATTGGCGAGCCCTTGTTTGGGCTATCGGCTTCCAAAAGGGCCTAAACACCTCGTTAAGTCCCGCAAGCGAAACCCGTCCTGCCTTACCAACGCGCCAGCTACTCCGGAGAATCCCCGGCTCTCATTAAGATCGTACGCTTAATTCGAAAAATCGGCTGCTGATCCGCTCGATCGTGAAAACCGGTTGCCAGTGATCGCTACGAACTCCAACAGCTTTGCTGCCCTCTCTCCCTCTCTCTTTCTCTCTCTCCGCGCCTAATGCTCGTCGATCTGTCTTCCCGAAAAACGACGGTCCGCTCTCGATTCGACTCTGTTAATCCTCGCCTCACTAATTTCTGCTGCGCGCCCGCTCGCTCCTTGTGATCCTGGCCTCTCCTTAATTTGCCGACGCTTTGTCGATGCGCCCCACTGCCCGTCGGCCACATCTCCTTTGAGCTTTGCGCGCTCTACCTCCCGCCATTAAGCGACCGACACGTCGGCCCAATTGGAGCCGCCAATTTTCGCTCTCCGCTCCAATTATCCTCCTGGAAATGCTATCCCGCGCGCATCTCGACACCTCGAGCTCTGTCATCCGGCGGTTTATCAGCGTGCACGTGTGGAAAAGTTACCGCACCTCCCCTCCCGCCCCGGTATACATCATGCTTATGTTTAAAGGGGCAAATATTTTCTCCGTGAGGTAACACACTCTCTCTCTCTCCCTCTCTCTCTTCGCGCCGGTGCCCGAAGGGAGCGGTTTATCTACGTGCGCCGGTCTGTTTGCACAGAAAATACAAGTTAATCGTAAGATTTCCGGTCCTGTTTTCTCCGAAAACAACACCGAGAGATCCTCGCCAATTCTACGCCCACCTTTATCTCGCGCGCACTCGCAAAATAGGGGATGTCCGCGAGTAAAAGCCGAGGAGACTCCACCGAGTATATCAGTGGTTTTCTTAGGCCCGCCGGCATGTAGGAACACGAGTCGCTTTCAGTGTTCTAAGGAGGACAAGGGGTGGCTATTTCGATTGTTCCACATCGAGTAGAATAGAAACTGGTCCAGCGGGCGACGGAGCACGTCTCTCTTCGTCGCTCGTCGTCCCAGCGCGCTCGCGGCTCCCGGTGGCTGCACTCTTGGCCGCGCAGCCGGGAGAAAGAGAGAAGGCACCAGGCGTGATTCAGCGGCGGCGGCGGCGGCAAGTGCCAGCGGAGAGCGCGACACGCGCGTCCACGTGCGGACCCGTCGCCGCTGGTATTCCACTGAATCAACAAGTGTCGCGACCATCCACGCCGGCGGTGCCACTCGAATTCCAGTAAACCGGTCAAACCCTGTCCCGAGCCACCGGCGGCCGGCTCCCTCCTCTTATCAGCCGGCCCGTATTATTGCAAGTGCATCATGCCCATTTCCGGAAGAGCGGCCGGGCCGCCGCTCCGAGCCCCGACGACGTGTCAATGGAGATAATGATCCAACAAGAGCAACAGAGATATGACGAGGGAAAATATGACGACTAATCTAGCGGTGAGAGTCCGTGCCCATTTTCGGGAGGATCCTCCGAAAGTCAGAGATCGCTGAGAAGTGCCCTTCAGGTACGAGGGAAGAGGTAGTAGGATCATTTGGAGTAAGAGGAGCGAGGCTGCTCGCGCGAGTCGCCCGCGTGCTGGTCGCGCGTCATGGCGTGTGCTCGCCTCTCCTTTTTTCCGATCGCTTCTCCCGTTTGCCGGCACTCGTCTCGCCCACTGGATAGCAAGAGCGAGACTATCGCGGCGTAAGGTCGGTACGAGTGGCGGCAGGCGGGAGAGAGAGGCGCGGAGGAGGTGAGAAGCGGCAATAGCGTGGTCGGAGCGAGAGAGGGAGAGGGAGCGATAGAAGGAAGGAGAAGGGGAGAGCCCATTCTGAAGGAAGCGAAGAGCGTGCAGGTGTGCTGAAAAAGGTCCTCTGTGGCGCTGGCAGCAAACGGGGAGGCCCCCCCTGCACCGGGGCCCTGTTGGGCCCTGATCTGTGGGAACTCTTCGGCCCCCGAGCTTCCCACGATACGCTCCGGCTGCTGGCTGGCTGGCTAGCCGCCTGGCTGCTTGCTTGCCTCGCTGCTCATGACACCCTTCTCCCCCGTGAAGAACCCCGCATCCTCGTACGGGGCACAGACGGGGCACGAGCCGCCCTGGTGGGGGAAGCGCCTGAAGGTATAAGTAGCTCGCGGTGCCCCTCCAGTCGACAGAAACTACTGAGACCTCGTGAGCAAGGCATCGCAAGCAACTCTCGGCACTCCGAGAAACGCACGAGCGCCTACCTCCACTCGATTCTCTCTGACAGTCATTGCATTCTCGCGCACTGAGTTTCGCGAGCTATCGGAGCTACCAGCACTCTGGTGATAAGTGAGAAGTGAGAGGCAAACCAGCCCGCAAACAATCGCAATGGCACCGCACACCAGTTACACACCTGTCGGCGGCATGGAGTACGAGGAGCCGGTGTCGAGGACCTACCAGTACAGGAAGGTCATGAAGCCGATGCTCGAGAGGAAGCGTCGCGCCAGGATCAACCGGTGCCTCGACGAGCTCAAGGACCTCATGGTGACCGCGCTCCAAGCTGAAGGAGAGAACGTCGCTAAACTCGAGAAGGCTGACATCCTCGAGCTCACCGTTCGCCACCTACACACTCTGCGCGCTGCAAGGAGACTCACCTTGACACCTGAAAGCAGCTATGCTGACAGGTTCAGGGAAGGATTCACCCAATGCGCCCAAGAAGTGTCTTCGTTCCTGTCGACGCCAGTTGCATCAGCAGTACATCCCGCTGCCGGCGCCCAGCTCATGCGACACCTCGGCGGATGCTTGCGAAGACTCGAGGGACCCGCCAATAATCCCATGAGTCCCAGCAGTGCCCCGTCGACCAATGTCGCATCACCGACCACCAAACCACAGCCGATGAACACGGAGGTGATGGTGACTGTACCGCAGAACGTGTACACGCCGCCCCAGAGCCCTGTCAGCGTGGCGAGCTCCTCCGGCGAGTCCTCGGAGTCGTCGAATGTCTGGAGACCCTGGTGATCGAGATCAATCTGGAGATCCTGATTGGAGATACATACCTGTTAAAGAGCTGAACTCTTCCCTCCGGGGATGAAGCAGCCCTCCGCGAGCACCGGTCCAGTGGGGACGAGTTGGAGGGGAAACGACAAATCATTGTCTTCCAAATGTCGAAATTGTCGAGTCCACCGCATGTACGGGGACGTCCGAGGCGAATGCGACTATTACCAGTCGTATTTGTATACGATTACGATCGGCGCGACACGATTGAATCATTCTACTTGCATTCGTATTTCCTTTACTTCATCTGTATGTAGATGATAAAGCTTTAAGTGATGTCTGTGATAGGGTTCCATTTTTGTACCTGAGATGACTATTTTCTCGTAAAGAATAATGATTATTATTATTGTATAGAATGTTAACTTTGTTATTGTTTAAGAACCTTTTCTAGAACTTAGCAAGACACTCGGTATCTTTGTTAAGAAGACCGACATCGCACTGCGTGCAAGACTCAATAAACATCTTGTTTTAATCCTAATCATGTGTTCGATTGATCACTCCACCTGCCTACCTACTGCCTCCCGCATCATGTCACTCCTTGCGTATGATTTTAATTACAAAACCTGTCGACTCGACACGGTATCCTCACTAGTCGGCATGCTATTATAGAATCGAGATCAGTTTTTACCTTTTATTTGTCCGATCTTCAAAGGGTTACGTGCGTTTGAAAAAGCCTCGGATAAGACTGGTTGAGGGAAATCCTCTTTAATTAATACCATCTGGTTCTGGCGGGTATCCACCGAGCAGCGGCGGCGATCACGTGGGCAGCTTATCTCCTTTTTCTCACACTTACGTAAATAAATCGGGCAGAACTGTCTGTCAGACTGTACTCTCTCGGGCGATCGCGCCTACTCACAATAAATTTCCCGGTATTACTTAACCTTATCCAAATATCGTCCCAGCTGAAAGGCGCCCGGAGCTCCAGCGGCGCGAGAGCTCATTCACTAATACGCCGAATGCCGATCTAGCCTGGCAGCGCGAGATCCCAAGCATCGCATAGGGAATTTCGTCAGAGGAAAGGCTGCCAATTAACGTGGCCGAAAAAAGCTGGCAGTGTTCGGTAGTCCATGAAGATTTAATCGCATTACCATATTAGCACTCGGCCGCCCGGCAAAAACGTGAAATTGAATTACGCCAGGAATTACGGCCGTCTTTTACGTAAGACGGAAACGTGCGAAAATTGGCGTGGCGATTGCTCGCACGCCGAAAAAGGGGGCGCATGAAAATGACTTTACGTGGACCGAATGGAAATATACGTGTGTGCTGATGGAGAGTGGTGTGAAAAAATCCTTTGGGAACACCTGTCTGCCGGGCCAGGCTGCCCGACGTATAAAAGCTTAATGACTACCGAGAGGATCTGGGCTACACTGGTCGAATTTATTAATATTCGATACGCCGTTTTAATTTAATTTGCAAATTAAAGCAGTTTTCGTGATTATTCTTGAAAAGCCCGGCGAAAAAGGCCGAGCAATCTTGCGGTTCTCCATAATCTACTGTCATTTTTATCACCTTAACGCGATCTCAAATTGCCGCTGCGCTGCAGTGGATCGATCCTTGATCGACGTTGCCCATTTCCCAAGGTTCCTTCACATCTTTACCCGCAGCGGCTTTGGCATCGTTAAAAGTATGCCAATAAATTATTTATTAAAAACTAGTTTTCCTGCTCGCAGCGCGACTGAACTTTATGCTCGCCGGCAAAATCGTGCACGCATTATGCACAGGCGGTCGCTTTAGATCGGGAGGATCGAAAGCATCCGCCAGCACAAATCCACCGGAAAGCAATGCTAATCGGAAACCGGTCTAGGCAAAAATCGTGCGAAATCGCCGCTGCAATTACAGTATTTCTTCCTCTTTGTTTGCACTTCCCCTTGAGTCCAGAAAAAGGCCATTTCTCGGTAATCGCATTACCCGTGCTCCGCTCGCGTTAACGGAAACCGACTGGTTTTCTAGCCGCGCGCCGCTGCCCCGCCAAGTGATCTAATCGCGTGCGACTTGATTCATAATTTATCATGAAACGTACTCCCCTAATTATACCGTCTAGCTCCGACTCTAATTACGCTTCAATCTCGATGGATACTGAACTGACGAGAGCCACCGCAACCAAAACCCACCAGACTTGGAGCCGAGCACGTCTCCAATCTGTTTGCCCGACACGGCAATTACGCAGTCTCGCTAAAACGAGCATCTTTCTGTTTCAGGTGCTAGTAGCTCGGTCCATGTACCTAGGATGCTGACAGCTGGAGTTCCCATAATTTAAGTACGTACATATACACACGCAAAGAGAGTGAGAAAGAGAGAGAGGGAGAGAGAGAGTGGCGAGAATGCCGACGCGGATTAAGGGACGCGTGCGTGAAAGCCTTTTAAAGCGCGTGCTTAACCGCGCGCTCAAACGATCCCCGACCTCGTGCACACAGGCCCGATAAGCCTCCCAAGATAAAACTTTCTCGCGGCCCTCGGGCCACAGCACGGCTCATTACAGGCCTCCGTGTAAATTGTCCCGGTGACGCCTTGTCGATAAACATTGTGTACCGGTCTTTAAGTCAAATTGCAACGCAATGACGCCGCCGTGGCCGCGCTGATCGCGTGAAATGCGACTGGAGCTTCTCACCGGGACGCGCACACTACCTGCCCACTCTCGCCGTGGCAGGTATTTCTTTTTCTCTCTCCTCCGCTCCCCGTCCTCCGCTCGCTTTCTGCCGCGTTCCACGCGAATTTCGTCGGCTACCCGATCCACGAATCGCGCGTTGAGCTTATCGCGATTGGGACGAGCGAACGATAAATCTGAGGCTCGCCTTTGAGCGCGAGCCGACGCCGGGTAATTATGCAAACACAGCGCGAAATGTATTTACGATCGGCAATTCGGGGCGGGCCGGGGGATCGAAGCCGCGAATACCACCTCCGTCTTGGAGTCCGTGAGGGAGAGCTCGACCATGGAACTTCCCCAATCTTAATTGCCCTCGGGATGGCAAACGAGCCGACCCCAGGGAGCGTTAATCCTAGCACTGTCACATAGAGTCAGCCAGCACGCCGGGATTTTCCGATGTAGATCTCGAGGTCGTGTCAATAAAGCGCGCGCGCGCGCGTTCGCGGGAGAGAGAGCGAGTCCTTCGCTCGAAAGTCCTTCCGCGGCGCGCGAGATTAATCACAGAGGAGTAAAGAGGTTCGTTCCCCTTTACCACAGATGTTAGAAAGCTGCCAGAATGGACGTGATAGCCTACAATCGCCACGAGGTTGGGAGTATCGCGAGCAGTATCGACGGCGGTGACGCCGAGACCCAGGACGAGGATGACGTCGAGGAGATAGTGCCTTACATCGATATCGATCGCAGCCTACTGACGATCGAAGAGCTCAATGCGAGCGGCGGTGACAAGAGGCTGATACTGCCTCTGAGGAAAAGCCTCTTCCCACACGTGCCTCCGTACATCGTCTTCCAATTGTTCGATTCCAAAGGACCAACGCTGCCCTTCGAGATCACGAGGCATCTCAAGTGGCGTCTAAGCACAATCACGCCGCAGATCGTGCGCCGAACCCTCCTCAACTCGGGCTACCGGCTGATGAAGAAGAGCCAAGACTGGGTGGGCACCTGGGGCAAGCACATGAAGTCCGCCTGCTTCAAGACGGTCAAGGACTCCCAGAAGATCAATCACTTCCCGGGGACCTTCCAGATCGGGAGGAAGGACCGGCTCTGGCGGAACCTCAGCCGAATGATGGTGAAGCACGGGAAACGGGAGTTCGGGTTCGTGCCGCGAACGTACGTGCTGCCGCAGGACCTCCGCTGCTTCCGACAGGTCTGGGAGAAGCTGGCCGGCAAGGAGAAATGGATCGTGAAGCCGCCGGCGTCGGCGCGGGGCACCGGCATCAAGGTGGTCCATCGGTGGTCCCAGATACCAAAGAAACGAGCGGTCGTCGTCCAGGAGTACCTGTCGAGGCCGCGGCTGATAAGCGGCGCCAAGTTCGATCTGCGCCTCTACGTCCTCGTGACGAGCTTCAACCCCCTCAAGATCTACATCTACCCGGAGGGCCTGGTGCGCTTCGCCTCGGTCAAGTACATCGACGACATCAACTACCTCAGCGATCGGTTCATGCACCTCACCAACTACAGCATCAACAAGACCAACTCGACCTACACGAGCAGCGACTGCGTCGACTCCTGCACCGGGCACAAGTGGACGCTCAGGACTCTCTGGTCCTATCTCGAGCGGGAGCACGTCAACGTCCAGAAGCTCTGGGCCTCGATGAAGGACATCGTCGTCAAGACGATGGTCGCCGGCGAGTCGCCGATATCCGCCCTCGCGAGGGTCAACGTCAACTCCCGATATTCCTGTTACGAGCTCTTCGGCGTCGACATTCTACTCGACGAGAACCTGAAACCCTGGCTCTTGGAAGTCAATATCTCCCCGTCCCTGCAGTCCTCCTCGCCCCTCGACATCGCCGTCAAGGGCCCGCTCATCAAGAATGTTTTCAATATAGCTGGTTATCATTTGCCGTCTACCCTCGAGCCCGAGGAGGCCGAGAAACTGGCTAAGAGGTACAAGCTGGACGCGGTCTGCCACGACTCCAGGATGCACCGGACCTCTCTCACTTATCAGGAGAGGCACAAACAGGCGATGTACGCCAATCTCCGGAACCGCGAGGATTATCTCGACGACATAATAGAGGACCTTACGCCGGACGATGTTCGACACTTGATCACTTACGAGGACGAGCTGACGCAGCTCGACAGGTTCGAGAGGATCTTCCCTACTAGCACCAGCCACGAGTACCTGCCGTACTTTGACGTGCCCAAGTACTACAATATGCTGTTCGACGCCTGGGAAGTGCGCTACGGCAATAACCGGGAGGAGGGTATATCCCGACTGCAGAAACTCTGTGAGACCAAGTACCACCTCGAGCAACAAGTGGACTTCTAGCTAGTGTTCCTTATTTTTCGGACCGAAATTTCAAGAGACGCCCGACGCGAGCTCGAGTCGACACTCGGTCCTCGCTCGCGCCAGCGATTATCATTGAGTTTAATCAATTCCTTTTCTACATACTCTTTTTCCACTCGAACATCCACGCAGGTAGTCGTACCCGCGTGAAAGTCGCGTCGCGTCGCGCTGCCGAACTATTCATCGAGAAAGTGCCTTTTTCGCGGTTGTGCAAATTCATCTTGTTGTATTGAACTTTGGCTCAATAAATCATTTTTCCATCGAACCACCGCTCCTACCTCACACTTCCCTCGCTTTCCGCGGCGACTCTGACCTTCCCGAACTTATGAATGAGTAAGTAAATCAACGATAATCCCATGCGCGCCACGCTCTCTTATCCGCGCGCGGCCGTTTCGCTTTTATGGTGGATTTAAATGAGAGATACGCCCTCGTTACACAGCTGCCAAGGTAAGTGCGAGGCTCGCGTCGGAAAAAAACCCCGAGCGCCACGGTGATCTCTGAATCATCCATCACGGCACTTGATACAAGACGGACGGCTCCATAAAAGCATAATAAAGGCCGGGGACGCGCATGGTAGGTGCTCGATGATATAATCGCCCGTTCCATAATTAGCCGGTGCTTTCTCTCGCATCTCGAAAGTTCATCTACCCGAGAGAGGCTGGAGAGATAATTCCTGCGTAGAGAAGCGATCACGTTCTCGCGCGATCGTCACGTGCACTCTGAAAAGTGTGAAGGCGAAAGAGGATATGTTTTCGAGTTGGGGGGAGGGCTCGAGTGTTGGAGCCCGAAGGACCTCACGGCCGAGGGTGGTGATGCGATAGCCAAGCTGGTATCACTCGAGCAGCCACGGCGCCGAGAGATCCTTTCCACGTGCGGGCCACGCACGAATACTTCAACTTCTTCGACGAGGTCAGCCTCCACGACGTGCCTCTGCCGCGTGGGAATATCAATCCGCTGATGCAAGATCAAAGGGTACTCGGTGGTCCTGAGAAAATTATAATATCGACCAAACAACACGTGTCTTTCCAGTCGAACCCGATTTAATAGCCTCGAAATGATCAAGCTCCAAACAGAGAAACTTTCTTCCCATCGAGAGTCGATCTTCCACTGCGGATCTCTAATTGGAGCGACGGGGAGACCTTCGCCCGGGCTAAATTGTTTCACGGCTATAAGCGCGCCGGGTTTAATAAATCCGTACTGACAATTTAATGTCTCTATTGTGACCGCGACGGGCGACTGGTAGCGGGCGCAACTGCGTGCTTGATTAGGTTAATACGAAAGGGGACCAGATTTCTTCGCTTCCGCCCTTTAAATTCAATTACCCGGCCGTGCCCCGCCAGTTAAAACATCATATATCAGTTTTGCCCCGGGAGGAAGTAGGATCCGTGATAAAGCGACGAAACCAATTGGCCCTCACTAATAATCCGTGTAACCCTCGGCTACCCCTGCGACACTGCTCCAACTTTGTAATTAAACCTTCTTTTAATTCGACCTCGCCTACATCGGAACAAACACTTAACAGTACAGCAGGAACTCATAAATCTAAAATATCTCGTCTTCACCCGATTACTCCATTCCTCCCACTCGAATGACTCGAATCAACTAATAAATCAAACTCGCTAAATTATAGTTATAACAAACCAAAGCACTATCTGTAAGGTCGAATTAAAATCCAATTAGACTGAAAGGATCGTGCGGCGAGGAATGCGCGGAGTGCTGGGATTTAGAATACAATCCGGCCGAGATGAAAAGGGACAAGTGGCGATTGTAAGTCGGGCGACTTGCTCGTGGTGCATCAGATGTACACGCAGCCACCCAACAGCCGTTTGAAGACAATGGGCCTCGCACAGTGCCACGACAGTCAATGAATTGATATCGTTATTGTAACAACATAATAGACATATTTTCTTATTGAGATTGCAGCCGGCGGCATAGCGTGTGCGTGGCTGCGTGCGTGTGACGTGCGTGCCGCCGCGTCGGCCTGCCTTTATGAATATATTCATTCATGCGGGATGCTGCTCGCTGCGGATCTCTCTTGGCGAACCAGTGCGAAGACACACTTTGCGCAAGGCTAAGGACCCCGACACCAATTACCAGGAGGACGTCTTACAAACTAAATCATTAACGCTCTCCAGGTACTGAAACCTCTTTTAACATCGCAACAGACACGAGCGCTGCTCAAAAGAGCGTCAGCATCTCCGAGCGAATTGAAACTCTTACTCTCGGAGGATCCCTGGATATTAAAGTACTCTCGCGGGCCCGAGCGTAATTACGGAGCGCCCGGAACAAATTGCCTCCCGAGAAACTCTTTAATCAACTCCTCGTTCGTAGAAATCGCCCCTAACCCGGCCCGCCGCGGCAATTTCGCTTGCAGCGGCCTTCGCCGATAATCTTGAATGAAGCTGACAATATTCGCGATCGTGCGAGGTGTCTCAATCGCTCGCGGGGAAATTGAGTCGCAGCCCATCTGCGCGCGGCTCTCCGCGGGGCCCGGAGTGTATACGGTGTTGGCCAGTGCATCTGTCACGGGACGGCCGGCATAAATAACCGTGGAAGAAAGCGCGCCGGTTATTAATCCTCATTTTGATATTCAGCGGCGAGATAACTCGGGGCTGACAGGGCCGTGCAGACGGGATCGAGAGGGGGAGGGTGGGCTGGTGGGCTGGTGCACGAATTTCAGTGGTATCAACTATCCTCTTTATTAGCGAGCGGGGCCGTAAAGATTGGCCGAGGGTGTTGGAGATCGCGTTTAAAAAGGCCTGCACAGTAGTCGCTCGCACTCTCCTCAGCCCTTTACTCAGGCGGGCCCGGCTGCGAGCGGTTTATGTGGGCATTGAAGTCAGCTGTAGATCGGAGTATCGCGATGCATCTCTCAGTGCTCTTTACGATCGGTCTCGGGGCCGCGCGATACTTCCCGCCAAGATGGATCGGATAACGAGGGAATATTGATTTTCAAGGCGGGCGCGGGCCCCGCTGCCCCGGCCCCGGATTTCTGCCGCGGCTCGATACCCATCTCGACACGGAGTTCGCCACTTTCCTGCCCGTAACATTATTCACTTGCGCCGATTGGCCGCTGCACCGGCAGGCCCTATCTGCCACTGCCGGCACTCGCTCTTTCGCGCCGGCCGTATCTCGCGCTAGAATAAACCCTGTCCCCCCAGTCCCGAGCCTTCCTTCCCAGCCAATGTGCCACTCCGCCGCGACTGATTGTCGGCGGCGGCTAATCGATTCGCTAATGTCAGTCCTACAGGTTCATCAATTGCCAAACCACCTCGTCGCTAAGTCTGCCACTTACAACTATACCAAACATAATTACTAAACAATTCTTAATCCTTAGATGACCTTGCTGTTACTGTACTTTAATTTGCCGAGCTTACCACACGGTTTAATGCGAATCCAAGCACTCGACGGCTGAAAGAGACATTAGAGTGGGATTGGCAGGCGAGCCCGGGGATAGTTACAGTGAACGTCCGCACGAGTTAGAGAGAGGATAGGATGGGAGCTCGTGCCGTGCTCGGGCGAGCATGTGGTAACACGCTCTACGTATTCAAGCCGGCAGGGCGGCAGAAACAATAAGGCCGTACGTGCGTCGATAGCAGTAGTAGGAGTCGCCGGAGCCGCCGGGCCGGCCGGCAAGCCAGGCAGAGCGCTCGGCCAGCGAAGGAGGGAATGAATAGTGATATGAAGAAGCCAAGCACATCGCGGTAGTCAGGTGCGTCGCGTGCCCCTCTCCACCCCCCCGTGACACGTACGTGGCTCGTGTTTTGTTTTGAGAAGGCTTAAGCGCGTCCGTTCCCACGCTTCCGCGCGCACTCTCGCAGCAAGCGCGATTTCGAATTCGTCGCGCGCCACGGATTTCGCGCTCGAACGTGCCTAGATATCGCCTGTCGCCGCTCAAAGGGAGCCTCCTTTCCAGGACGCCTTTTTTCTCTCGGCCGCTTCAATCGGCCACTCCGGGATTCCAAATTCCAGGCCTGTCCCGAGGAGCGACGAGAAATTCACGGGGAACCTTGGGTATCGGATTCAAAATCACTAGATCCGTGTCGATCTGATATCGTTGTTGGTCAGTGAGACTCGGTCGATGGTTTCCTAGTGGGGAAAGCGGATAGATACGATGAGTAATGCAAATGCGAATGGCGAGGTTCGTAGATAGAGGCTGCAATTAATGCGGCGATTGGCAGTCGATTTAGTTGAATGGCGATTGGAGCCTTTACTGGGTCAGCGCAATCTGCCCGATCGGGGCCCGACGGCGCGGCAGGCGCACGGCGCCCGCAGCGGATGGAGGGAAATTATTCCTCGCATTAGTACACGTGGCGGAGTCCATTGATCCGTGCACCGGACGCGCGCAACTGCCGGTGTTCGCAATTCCGATGGCAGGGATTCGTGAGTAGATTTTTCCGGCTCGTGCGACCCACGTCGCCGTGGATTCGTGGTACTGCGCGTGGTGCCGTGGAATCAACAATCGGCACCTCCGGTGCCGGAGCGCGGGCCAAGTGAAATCGGATATGTCACCGTAGCCGTGTCCCGATACCAACCCGATGCCGCTCCTATGCCTCGCTCCGGCTACGATCGATATGACTGCTGCCATTCATAAAGCGTATGCCGCCTGATAACAATGACCTGCCACGCTCGTCCGACCCGCAATCAGCCAGTAATCAACGAAACCAGTTCAAACGAGTCCCTTGAACACCCTCACTCGAGTCTCCTTGACTCATGACTTCCTGTTTACAGGACGCCTACCAATCAACCCCCCTTTGCAATTCCAAGTCCGCCGCTGCTCGATCGCAGGGAATAGGGAATTTCGCAAGGTACGAACGCCTTCGGCCTGCAAGACCAACTGCACTTGGCGCGGCGGCGAGAAAGAGAAAGAGCGCGAGAGAGAGTGCGGGCGGAAAGTGGCGAGCACACGCTGCGCTCGTGCGCGCGCGGCACACGAGCCCGCCTCCCCGCCGAGGGGAGGAGAGCGGGCCGCATGCCTCCACATACAAAGTGGCCCATTGTTTCAGCATCACAATAATCCCGCCGGCGACTTCTTGCCTCCCTGTCGCCCCGAGACTTTGCATCCTCCTCCGTTCCCGGCCGGCTCTTCCGCTCCTTTTTTCCTCCGGCAATTCTCCCTTTCTCGCATTCTTTCCGCATTTCTCGCTCGCTGCGAGCGGTACTTTACGCGCGCCACTCACTTCCTCCTGGCTCCCTTTTTCGTCGCGCTCGAGTCTGCAGTTGGGTGGCTGGGTATGCGTGTGTGTTTATTCGACGGGGCAAAGTTTAGGTGAGGTAATCACAGACGATGTGCTCGAAGGCCGATTTGAATGACGCTGGCCAGGCCGATGCATAGTCTCACGTCGCACTGCGCTGGTGGAGGGTCCAGTCAGTCTCGTTCATTCATTCATTCACGTAGGCATTCGCTTCGAGCCCTCCCGGCTCCCTCCGACCCCTCAACTCTCTCACCCGACACTCTACGAATATTGTCAGGCGCTATGCATACGGCACGTGTGCTCCCTGGAAATCGATGGTAAACCGGACGTTCCATCGAGCTACGCTACGCTACACCAACGGCTACTTTTTTCGCCGGATCCCCCACTCCCTTCCTGCTAATGCGGAAGCGATCGTTTACTTTAATTCACTTTGACGCGCGCATGCCTTTCCCCCGTCGCAACTCCAATTGCCCGTGCGACCTACAGAAACAATGTAAATAGAAAAAACGTTCCGAGTTACACACACAGATTTCTAATGTTAAAAACCTGAAGAAATACAAAATTCATAGGTTGATAGTTAGAGATATAACTTTAGCATAAACCAATGTGGAAGTTTTGTATCGACCCAAAACCATTGTACTTCGGAAAAACAATTCTGTACTTTGAATTCTGAACTCCGAACTCCTGACAGGTTCGATTATGAGCACTTGAAATTGATGTATTGATGAGCGATGAGTTTTCAGTAGAGTAAGCTAATGACAGGTGATAGAAGGCAGTTAATGTTCTAGAGCGTTAAAATTGTGTAGCTATTATTATCATAAACTGTGTACCTGCTTCCCTGGCAGGTGAGGAGGCGGAGGCCTTGCTCCCATTAATCCAGAGCAAGTGTTCGGAAGGAAGCCCATATCGATTTCTAAGGAGGAAGCTGCCTTCTTTCTCGTATTTCGGATGGATCGCTCCACCTCCACGCGTACAAGGCCCCGTGCGTACGTGTGTGCCATCAGAAAAGCATCGAGCGCCGGAGGATTCCTACGGTTTTTCGGTTCCCACGCGCGCGAGCGGGGTGCGTCAGGTGGCTAGCGTGGGGTTGAGGGCCAGCCTCCACCTTTTCTTCACCCCCTGAAATAGACGTACGCTCTGCCTCATCATTGAATTAGGAGATCCCCTCATATAGGACCGGCGTCCTCGAAACCTCCACCTTATCTAATCTGCGCGGAGGAATTCGAGATCGGCGAATCGGGCGCCGAGACTATTCCCGAAATTCGACTGAGGTGTTAATTAGCCGAACTGCGTCAGCATCCAACGGGCGAACATGTGGAGAGATCTCGCCACCAGATGTTTCCATTTTGCCGAAAATAGTTGGCCCGCAGGGCTCGCCGGTTGCGGTTCGCAGACGCGTTTTTGCCCAATCGCTTTCGGCTGGTATCACTACGTGGGGGAGCATTCCCACGGGCCGGCAGTCGAGGCGTCGAAAGAACTCCCTGACCTCATGCTAAATTCTCCGGCGGCAGCCCTTTTTCGAGAGTGACGCGCTACTGGCCCACTTTTTCACCGACTAATGGACTTTTTTGCAAGCGAGCGCACGCCCCTCGTCCCACCCGCCCGCCAACTTCCTCCGCCATTTACGTAATAAGTCATTAAGGGCCCACCGAATCCGCAGGGCTACCACGAGAAATCGAACATAGGGAACAAAAAGGGAACTCAACAAATCTACCCTAATCCCGCCTGTCAAATATTTACCACGATGAATATAAATCTAGAGCGCCCCGATCAAAGACGGTCGGCTGCTCGGCGGCACATTGTTGGCAAAGGTTGCGGCTCTCACAAGCATACGCGCGTGTGCGTGCGCGTGTGTGAAGAAGAGGAAAAAAAGTGGAGATGTCGGGGGAGAGAAGGTCGGGGCACGAGATCCTTCCCACGTCGAAACGTGCTGAAAGCGTGCTGCTCGCGTGGCCGTTAGAGGAGGACGAGCCGGTGGGCCGGGGCTAGAGCGCGCCGAGGGAGGGAAGACTCGGCGCATCGAGCCGGAATCTTTCTCACGGGCGAGGAGGACGTCAGGTGCAGGACCTCCTTCAGGAAGTACAACGGTTCCTTACAAGGATTCGCGACTTCTGCCTTCCCACGCTCCTTCAGTTGTAACCGCCAGATTCTACGGCGCTGCGCCGGGCCCGCCGTCATATCCAGCTTGCGCGCTCATAACACTTTTTTGCCGCACCGGCGGCATCGGTGTCAGCCGAAATAACGATCCTTCGGGACGAGCCTCGCGTGCAAGCCCCCCGGCCCCCGCCGTCCCCCGCGCGCGCTAAGTGAGCCTCTTCCTTACGCGTACTGCGCGCCAGTGAAGGCAGGCTTCAATTGCGGCACGCACTTGCTCGACGTTTATTGACACGATGGAGGCGCAAATGTCGAGCTATGGTAATCACCGGCTACTTGCGTTCCGCCTTAACTCCTTCAATGTGGCTGACACATATATCCAGCCTTTTTTGCCAAAGCATTTCTCAGTCGCTTTTTAGTACCTTTTTAATGACGTCGTTCGGAACTATTAAACAGAACTGGCTGACACATATGGCTGGATTTATTTAACAAAGCATTTTTCATAGCAAATTCCTCCAGTCGCTTTGCACTCTCGTTTTAATGAGGTTGTTCGAGACTATTAAGCGGAATCGATGGATTAGGCCTTGGAATACCCGGGGCCGATTAATGGAGAGCCGGGGAAATGCGGTTGCAATCTGACGGGAGTAAGAATGGGACTGGGCTTTCTGCACCAGATGCATTGTGACGGGATCATGGGAAAAGTCTGGTAGGATGAGGGCTGCTGGGAGGGAGGCCGGACGCCGGTTGATGGGACACCTGGATTTCCCGAAAGGAGGAGGGCCACGCGACCGGACAGCACACGGAGAGCTCGCGCCTCAAAGCCAAGTGGTTCGTTAGCCGATCGTGGGAATCCGTCCGTACCTGGATCAGAAATTCGACTCACGGCCTCCTGGTGGACTCGAGGGCGCTCGGCCCACTTGCCGTCCACGCGACCGTCACGCTTCCTCCAAATGTCTCCTCGCTCCGACCACCGATTCGCCTAGCTATGTCTAATAAACCGGGCAGATCTTTTCATCCCCGCTCTTATTCCTTCGGACCGAGCCGTTCGACTGACTTCACATATTGAATGATTCATTCAAGGGTCGTTCCTTCCAATGCCAAGAATATCAACCAACCTTTCATTCCTTCCACACTCTTTCCCTCTCACATACTCAATCACTCCGCTACGCACGCTGTAATCTCGATAGGCGCAACGCTTCTTTCAGAGTACAACTAATCCAGAAATCGAGGTGAAGTGGAAAAGGCGTTCAAGCCCAAGAGCGACGAGTGCGATGATCGCGCGCGCTCCAATCTCGATTTCAATTACTCTCCTCCCCTAGGAATGGGAGAGCGGGTAATTGGCTAGCGCTTTCAAGTACACGCGCGCGCGCGAGAGAGAGAGCCCTCTAATTGCGGTGTGCGGTGGAGGAGATCCGCGGAAAAGTGCTGGAGGAGTAAGGAAGGAGAGCCACGTGTCGGCCACGCTTCAGCCGAGGCTGGTTGCCACTCTCCTCGAACAGGTATGTAGGTATACATTCGATTCCTGCGATCGTTAGCGGCCTCTTCCAAGTACACTGGTTAAAAGAGCTGCTCGACTCCCTTCTCTCCTCGCCCTCTCGGCCTCTCTCCCTCCCTCGATTCAACACACACAGCAGCCCTGGGTGATGTCCTTTCGTCGCGGTTGCGGCCATCGGCATGGCAGGGGCCACGAAGCGTGCGGCGCGTGGGAACGGAGACGCTCGTCGCCGCCGTCTTCGTCGTCGGGACGCGCTCAAGCGTTTCAGGAAGCTCTTGGTGTTCCGCTCCCGCGAGCACCGGGTCGTCCTCAGCAGCGAGGAGACCGACACGCTTCGCGACGACGCCCCGATAAAACGACCAGGAGAATCACTCCGGGATAGATAGCTCCCTCCCACTCTCCGCTCTCACTCTGCTATGTCAGCCCTTATCTACTCCACGCTTCCCAGAGCTAACGAGTTTTCGGGATTACCGCGTGACAAGCTGGAAATCCGGACCGCGGGGAATCAGTCTCTGACTACTAGCAAGGGTTCTCGAGCGCCCTCATAAGGCATCTTTGAGATTGAGTGTGATAAGCCGAGCGTTTCCAACGGGAAATCCAGGCTCTCCGGCACAATGAGCCGGCATTGCTCGACGAGTGACACAACCCGCAGCGAAATTCGAATTCGAATGCTATTCAGACAGAACTGACACGCCACGCAAGGTGTCGAGCTGTCGCTACATCTGTTGAATCATGATGTCTCTAACTGCTAAACGCGCCGGCATCGGCCCACTCTGATCGGACAGGCTTACGCCATGCGGAATGCATGATGGGCGAACAGGTATATATATATATCCGGAGTTTCTCGAAGAGTTCGGGTAGCAGGAGTCAATGAGGTTTAAGGGATTGCCGGGATGAGTTTCGGAGATTACGGACGCATCGAGTTCGCCGGATGCTTACCAGTTCTTGGTCCCACGGACGTATAAACTCTCTTGGCATAATATGACATATGATACGCGTCACTCGCATATACGGGCGAGTCTCTACGGGATTTCTGCTCGAGCGGGGATTTCCGGAAACACGCTTTCTCCCCCGGGCGGTGAATCTCGAATGAGGATCAGCTCGCAAATCACGCGTGCACTCGCGATTCAGTGGACTCGGGACTCGCGTGCCGGGCGAGCGTGAGCGCGCGTATATGAATGTTTTCGCTAGGAAGGGAGGCGTTCCGCTGGCAGCGGCAGGATGAGTTCTTCCCGGCGATTAGAGCGGCGCTCGAGCGCGCAGGGGCGAGTAAAGCAATCTAATTAAGGGTAATTACACGCTCGGATAAGTGGTCATTATTCGGACCGCTCGCTGCGAATCGCTTGGTAATCGAGCGCCGAGCGATAATCCTTTCAAGGATGTATCGATAGACAAAGTGCTCGACGCCGAGCGGAGAGGAGAAGAACTCAGGAACGAATAACTCACCTACTAATAATGTGCCGGTGTTACGAGGTTTCAGTTATTTTCAATGGCGCGGCCGTGTACGGCTCGATATAGATGGAAATTGAAGATGCAAGTACTAGTTTAGCTGGTTGAGTGCTCGGGCGAAAACGATCGGGTCTCTTGAAAGTAGAGTTGATCCTGTGATTAAAGGAGAGCGCGCACGCCTTCGCCATCCGGGCACACCTTCTCGCGTGCACCCCTTGCGCTTCCTCTCCAAGGGTCCGAACCTTGCAAGTGCATAAACGCTCCTGAGAAAATGATCCGAGTAACTTACGAGCTCCCGTCCTCTGTCTACCGGATATACGGATTGCAGAAATCGACTGGATACGCAATCCTCCTTTAAGGGCTCTCGGAGAGAAGCACCTGTTCCCCCGTGCTTCTGCGTACGCGCACCGATTAACGGAAACTCATCCGACACAGCCCTTCGAGGAATCCCTGCGTTAATCGAGAAACGACGGGAGTGCGCAATCACGCTTCTCCCTTCTCCCTCTGCCTCCTCCCTTCGCCTCGATCGCAATTCGAACGGACGAGCGTAAGTACATTGCCACTAATTAGGATACTAGAGGAAGAGGAGTGATCGGGTGGTAGATGGCGAGGAAATGCTCACAGGATGGTTATGTAAGCAATCGAGAGATTCCGCCGGTAATTGGGGCAGATGTATCGGGCATTAATAAAACCTGGCGACTCGATCGGCGAATCACCTGGGGAGGCTCTGCTTCCTCGGCCAATTGCACGCGAAAACGACAGATTCCCTCTCGGAATATATATGTATATATATCGAGGCCTCGTAAGTTTTCGGCTGGCCGGCGGATAATTGGGAGAGAAAGTCCCGAGGATTCAAAGGCTGCCGATGATCGGCGCATTGAAAGGGATCCTCTTCCTGCCGTCGCGATTATCCACAATTATCGGGCCATCATTATACGGGTGTTTCGGTAATTAAGCAGATTAAAATCTGGGCCCGCTACTGGCCCCTGCCCGGTCAGCAGGCAGGCGGTGCTTGGATTTTGTACTCACGGATATGTATGTGGACACGTATTCCCGGCGACACCTGCACCATGTGCGGAAATCGTCAGGTGCGCGTCACAGATTTCGCCGCTTCGAGCATCTTCTTCGGCGACACTACTTCCACCCTGCGTCATACTTACGTGCGGCCCTTGTAACTTAACATTTATCCGACACGAACCTCACTCTGACACGCTGACAAGCATGAAGAGCACGTGGGAGAAAGTTCCAACAGATGCTCCACTTACAAGCGAGTGTATACATTTTAAACTTCAAAAACCCACTCGCGGCGCTCTTCATCCGAGGCTTTAATTAATATCGGTCGAGCGGCCGAACAATTTTCAACTTTTAATTTGGCGTCTCCATGGTGGGAAGAGGTGGAATTAAAAGTGGCATTCGCCGCTGAAATTGCATCCGCGTCGCCGGCGCATTTTTCATCGGTTTCTCCGCCACTAGGCATCCCGTGATAAATCCCGGCGGGAACTCCTCCGCGAAAGCCCTCAATTCCCGATCGAATTTTCTTCCCACACGCACCCGCGCGCCGATAGCTACGCGAACTTTTTTTCAGGGGCGTAATCACATGCTATTACGGCGTCCGGCATTTTTGGGTAGGCGCGATCGGCCACGCCACTGTGATTAACGATATGCAAAGCGCTCGCGGGCATGTGGAAGTAAGATTGATTCTCCGATGCCCGTGCAAAAACGAGGATGTGCTGGCGGCGGAGCTATTACCGGGAATAATTGATGCCATGAATCAATATGAGGTCGCAGTAGTGCACGGGGAAAGAGTTATCACTTAATTAAAAGAGACGACTTTTCTTGGAGGGATTTCACCGAAAGTGAAGGACGAATTTATGAACCGGTGTTTTAATGCGAGATCGTACGTAACGCAGGGTTTACAAATAAATGCGAGTCGACGCAGTGACAGCTTATTTTTCTAGAGAGTCAAGTGGGTAGAACGTGTGGCAGCGCGTATACAGTTACCGAATCTCATTTTCTCGATTAGGGTCCCGACCGCCGGGGACCCACCTGCAGCGGACTTTCCGCTCATCGATACCGGAATTCCCACGATCGGAGGAACATGTGGGCCCATTGAGAACGATTCGTGCGCGATAGGCACTCATGAATATTTATCGATAACAATGGGAGTGGCCTGCGTCGTCTCCCTGGAGGACACGGCGCGCGACCCTGCCACAACTACCCCCTTTGCCCGAACTGTTCAATCGGGTCTTACGCGCTCCTCCATTCACCTAACTCCATGCACTGATAGTTCCATACATAACACCCCCTTGCCTTACTACCATCACTCTCGGCGCTCTCGTCACTCGAGCCACCTGAATGAACGGGCCTTCGCAAACAGAAAGAAATCGGGTAGCCACCACCGGCTTTCTCCTCTCCACACACTCTCTCTCACTCTCTCTCTCGCGTACGCACAACATCCGCCCCCGGTGTAATTGGCTTACCTTACTGGAAGCGAACCAGCTTTGGTTTCAGTATTCACTGGCTCCAGATTTAATCGCTCGAGCCGTGTTACGTGAAACTTCTTTTTCGCCACCTGCATTATGCTCGCGAATGCGAAAATAAATGGCTCGAGTTAAGGGCTTCCGTATGCCCGTGTGATTTTCACTCGGCGAACACCTTGTCAATTGGTCTTGTTGAAGAGGGGCGCGTCCTGTTTTCGTGATTCGCACGCTGCTGTTCCTGCCAATCGGCGACGCTCCGACAGGAAATTGACATTGTGCGTGAGAATCTGCACCTTTTGCTGTCATCCCGAGAGGACTCGGGCGAGATCGCACGAGTACTGAAATCGTTCGGCTGTGCGAAATGCGGTGGTCCATGTGGACGGCACGCGGCACCTGCTGTAAGCCCTTTTGGAGGTTCTTCCTCATCTTAACAGATTTCCGAATTCATATAATTTTGTCGGTATGTATAATGAATTGGCAAACTTTGATTGTATCGTGTAATTTCAGTCGAAATGCGACTATTAATTAAGCCCGACAATGTCGGTATTATCAATATTGCGTGGAGCATAGAGGTACCTGGTGCACTTTACCTCTGCTATGGAAACCTGCATTCAACCGGAGCTATAATTCATACTTTATACGCGCGTTAAACGCATGGAGGAACTACAAAGTTCTCCCAGTCGCGGGGCGACCACGCCAGGATTATCAGATCGGGAGTCAATTTGTCAGGAACGGGTAGGCGCCCGTAGTCTATCCGGTTCTGGCGCATTGCCATCAAAGAAAGCGCTTCATTAATTGACCCGTCACGGGGGGGAGCGCTCATTTAATTTTCGCTTCTTTCAGCGTGAAAGCGGCTATGCGCGCAAGGAAAGTCAAACATAAATTACGGCCGATATTTTAATCGGACAGTCACTTTACGACTTGGCGGATCGCCGCAGCATCGGGCAATTAAGCGTCGCTTTCAGAAACATACGTATTTGCGAGGAAAACGAGTGACCGGGTATTAATCACGCAGCAGTCGCCTCGAGCGGGAGATGTGTATATACTTTCGTTATTACCGTCTCCCTCGGTAATCAATTCCGTGCACGCTCCGTGCGGGGCAAAAACAAAAAAGTGCATCCGGGGAGGTGTAAGGGGCCCCAATTACGATCAGGGTTCACCGAGGTGTATCCCGAACGGCGGTAGCATCCCGCCCCCGCAACTTTTGTTTTCCAGATCAACAGGTTTCGGCCTTCGGCCGAGGAGCAGGCAGGCGCCCGTGTCTTTACTTTCACGCGGGCTCGCGCGCGCGAGCTGCTGCTGGGTGCTGCTGGGCGCATCGGGGAAAGAGAGGAGACGCGTGCTCGCCACGGTGTACGCACGCGCTCGCTTGCACGCGAGTGCCGCGTGCGTAGGAGAGAAATCACGGGGCCCTAAAACGAGCCGAGCGAGAGAGAGAGGGAGAAGGGGACTGGGCGGAGAGGGGGTGGAGGATAAAGAGGGACTCGGAGGGCGGCGAGCGAAGGAGCAGGGTCGCCGGCGAAGGAAGCAGCGGTCACGCGGCACGACGAGGAGGAGGGAGGAGGCAGAAGCGAGCGAGAGGGACCCCATCGGAGGCTACCGTGAGAACGAGGCGAGGCCTCGCGTCCCAGACGGAGGGGCCCTACGCGCTCGGCACGGGGCCCGATGGTGGCCGTGAGGCCCTCGTGCGCGCGCGCGCGCGCCTGACAAAGACGGGGGACACGCGCGGCTCACGGGCCCGAGCGAGAGGTAGAACGGACCGCGACAGCTCGTGGCCCACCCATTCTGGGCCCGTGCTCGTGACAGAGACAACGACAGGCGCGAGCCTCACACGCGACTCGCACACGTCCGGCCGGCTCGAGAGCGCAAACCGCGCTTTTTTCTTCCGCGCCTTCTCAACCTCCCCTCCGCGTCCATCCCTCCCTCCCTTGCCATCTTCCAGCGTCCTCACCCCGGCGCCCGATACTCCTTCTCCCCCTGGCTTTCCTTACTTTGCGGCCGACTACATAGCTATCCGGCATTCTTCCACTTCTACGCGCTCACTTCCACTTGCCACTCGATTTCTATCGCGCTATCGTGCCGTCGCCCTCATGCCTCTACACGCTAACACCTCCAGCCTTTCGCTATTCCGTCCTCCTTTTTCACTGGCAATTTGGAATTGGAGGGCACACCATGCAACTTTGTTTGGAGTGGCAGGTTGCTTTGGATGTTGAAAAATAAAAAGGGGAGCGGCGCCATTTATTGCTCGGGCTTTAGTGGCCCATTAAAGCGACCTTTCATTCGCCCCGAAACGCTGACTGGCTTTGTCAGATATGACAGCGCTTTTAGCACTCGTGGCCCCTCGACACCCCGGTGGCTCTCCGGCTAATGGATCCCCCGGATGCTAATGAACTTGTTTGTAAAAACAGACACGTCGGCCGAGGAATTAGCACCTGAATTAATTACCGCTCGTCCCGAAGGACTGATGTGTTGCCTCGCCGAGTAACATTGTGTTGGACAAATCTCCACTCGTTGGGGAGATATCTCGAGGCTCCCTTTTAGTGGCCTCTTGCGACAGATGCGAGCCAGAGGAACAGGTCAAGGTGAACACACTTGATTTCTCTGGGAGCAGTGATTTAAGCGACCTTTCCCCTCCGCGGCAATCTTTACCCCAGGACTTTTGTCCGAGGAATGATTTCCGGCAGTCGGCCGCCGCGGTAATCGCACTCGTATCCCCGAGTGCGCGCTGCATTACAGGTTACGCTACTTTCGAAATTGCTCGGACACAGAAATTGTGCGCGCCTTATCGCCGGCATAATTTCCACTGCTTTCCTCGCTGGGAGTTGCAAGGGCAGCCGGATTCGCATATTACATGGGCTCCTGGGCCCTCAATCAACCGCAATAAAACAGAAAAAAGCGAGGGTCGGAAGGCTCGCTGGCTCTTTTTACGTGCACGCGAGACTCGGTTCATGAAAGCATGGGGATCGTGTAGCGCACGGAGAAAGGGCCATTTTTGCGTCGGACTGGCCGGCGTGCAGCAAGTTTCGAGCAATGGTTTAAAGTGGTGCTCTGCCGAGTGGGGCACGGACGCAGGATCATCGGGACTTGTTGAAAAACGAAACAACCTCTTCGTGACTGGAGTAACTGCCGACTGCGGCCGCCTTCGATTTTGTTGCTGTACTTATCTTGACCTCCGCTGTCGATAATTGTCTCATTAGCCATTCAGAGTTTGTGCAATGGCACTACGATGTATGTATGTAAATGGAGTGCGAGCGGCGTAAGCGTTCGGCCCGGGGATAATTACCGTCACCAATGCTCGGGCCATGTCGGCATGCAATCGCGTCTGACAGAACTCTCTACTTTGTCAGTGCTCGGGCAGCACTGATGGAAGTCGTGTAATCGGACATGAATGGTAAGCGTTCGCACGCTTCGAGTCCTTCCCGTGTAGGATAACGGTCGGTCTGGTGTGCCGGAGCGGCTGATAAGCCGAGGTCGAGATAAATAGCCGCGCGCGATACCTCGTACGCTTTTGACGCCCAGTGACATCACTAATTATTGTTTTCCTTCCTGGTATTTCGCCAGGCGCGCCCGCCCCGGCCACGCGAGAACTGTGAGAGACTCGCCGGAAATGCCGCGCAATAATTCCAACAGGAAATAACCACCGGGTGAAATGTTTGTATCTGGAAGATCAAGTCTAGAGTTTTGTGAAAGTACATACACACATTCTACTGAGCGTCGGATTTGGGTTGCTCATTGAATTCCCTGAAATTTGGGAGAAATGCAAGAGCACTCGGAGAGTTGTAACGGCGCTAAAGTGCTGTCGGGGATTTTCAAAGATGGACTTTTTCCCGAATCGACACCTTCGAGAAAAGTACGTGGCTGCTCGGAGCGCGTGAAAGTAGTCTGAAGAGATGCGGCCATGCATCTCACTCTACTGTTGGTCTGGCTTTGCCGAGAGATAATGTTAATGGAGGGACACGTCTGCCAAGGGCTCTTATCGTGCAGGCCGAAACTCCGACGAAAGTGTCCTTACCAACAAAGGACTCCCCTCAATTTCGCCTTATCGCCAGTTAGTACGCTTTAAATGAGATGTTTCTGCTCCAAGTTAACACTTCGGAGTCCCAAGCGCAGGTCCTTGGAACTGATAGCCCAACTGACTGTGATTACTTAATCCCGGAAAAGGTTTCGACCTACTCTCGGGGAAGCACCAAAGTGAAATTCCATCGAAATCAAACCTTGCCTAGTCAAATGGTTGACTTTATCCGGCAGTGTGATGTCTTAATGTCTTGAAGAAGTCTATCAGTTCAATTTAGCCTTTAACGACGAATATTAACATCACTCAAAAACTTTATGACACACTTCGATGGCTGTGAGGACTGTCGTTAGAGCGTCCACAATAACGAAAAAACAAGCTGCTGATTGCAGAAAGGAACAAGAGGAGCCGAGAATTATGTATTGTGAATTATCGAGGATGCATGTCGCTGATGAACGTTGAAAAATACTCATTAACGTGCATCAGGGCTCCTGCTACCTTTCGGGATGTCGAGTCTTAAAAGGATGTTTCCAAGTGAGTTAATTACGGGCCGCTCCAGTTTTAATTGCACGGGGGGCGGCACTTCGGAGCACGTCTCATTTAACTTTAATGACCGCTAAAAGTGTGGCGCGCACCGATCGTCCAATGTATGTAGGAGCCGGCGTCGATCCAAGGGCTACCCCGAGGGCCCATCCCCCTTGAATATGAATTGCATTGCCTTTTAGAGCACTTGGCGGAAGCCGATTATTAGCTGGGCTGCCGAGTGTTCGGCCGATTTGTAATCTTAAATGGTAATACGTGTGCGTTAAGGGCCAGATTAAAAATGCCACTTTGTACGGTGGTGACCGTATAACCCATGCCGCTTCTTGCCCGCTTGACGTCTTCATGAGCGGCCTCGCTTAATGACTTCATTTGGGCCCGACATGCCCACCGAAATTTCCAGGGGGGAAAAGGGAATTGGGAGGGCCTCATTTTCTGCCCTGGTAAAACATCGCCTACCGTATTAATTTTAATGGCTGGGGAAAAAATGTAATGCCGACGGTTTACATTGATAAAGCGGTTCGCTTGTTGAGGGGGATGCTTTTTCTAATGGGCAAAACTGCAACGCAGGAATTTTGATCGATGCCAGCTTACTTCCACGGAACGAAACGGCTCGCGTTACCCGGCCGCGAGCTCACGAGCGATGTGACCATTTATAAACAAATTCGACACGCGCTATGCTCACTAGTGTAAAATAGGTAATCCAATGCCTGATATACGCACTGCCATATATCGCACTCTCAGCCCCGCGTATGAATGGCGCGTTTGTGATCTTGCTAAAGTTGCAACTGAATTCCAGGTAGCTCCAGAGCGGAGGACCTTACGAGCACTTTTCTCCGCAACAAACAAAATTCAAATAGAGGGTCTTGGAGCAACAGAAAAGCGAAAGGGAGCCCTTGGTAGTATGTGGGAAAAATAATGAACGTTTCGATCCTACATCCTCGAATCTGCAAAGTTCATAAAAAGTTAACTGTCGAATTTGAAATATTGCGTTTTGAAACTATAAGCACGAAAGACTCTTGTAATTTCCATTTTGACCATTTCGTTTGAAAGACAGATTTGGAAGATCCGAATTTGTATTTGTGCTTCGGTAAGAGTAGTGCGACAGAATGGTTCGACTAGGAAGAATGACAAGTGTTGAATAAGATTGCGATATCCCATTGGTCCGACAATGGCGGTCGGTTTTCTCTAAGGGCTGGGGGCAGTCCTAAGCGAAGGTAAAACCCAGCCGAAGCATTTCGACTGGAGCGAGCCGGCTGGAGTAATTTCTCCGGAGGGTTCGTAGTTGGGATATCGTCGGGCTGGAGTCAGTTTGCGTCGGGACTCCAGCGCGCGCACATGCCTCCCGAGTCCTTCACGTACCTTCTCCTGCTGTTTAGGTTTCAGAGTTTTCCACATGAGTGTGTGACGACGTACTTCATTCCCACTTATTGGATTTCACCGGTGCTACGATGTGTGTTTGATAATTTGGAAAAAAATGTAAGAGCGTTTCCTCGATAAACCTAACATTGTGCAATACTTTCGGAGCGCGAAAACCTAACATTGAATAACTGTTTTTTTAATAAATGTTTCATCCAATTAATTGAATTTGATTTGTTCCGGGAGAAATTAATATTCGAAAGTGACAGTTTTTAACCGGCTGTCATCGAGTGTGACCTGTACGGCACTTTACGATTGAATCTAATATTCGTGCTCCTGATTATTTTTAATAGTAAAATGCGAGATTATTGAAATTCAATTGCGAATAATTTTGTGCTGTCAAAACTTTTCAAAATTATTCCTACGCAGAACTAACATTAATTAACAAATGGGTGTAGGTCAGTGCCAACTGGAAGAGGTACAACAATCACCTCGAATCGTGCGATGATGTCTTTCGATTGTCCTCATCCGGTGTCCAGGACGTACCAGTACAAAAAAGTATGTAACGCAAAAATTGTATGATATTTTCCTTCTCCTTTCTTCACTCGAAAATGAATTCAGACAGTCTCGCTCAGTCTTCGAACTCGCATCAATATTCTCTGTCAAGTTCAAATCGAAGCTCGCCTCGGGAATCACACTTTGATGTAGGTGTGAGTGCGATTTACCTTGCGAGCCAGATTTCAGGGCCGGTTCGTTTTTTCCCCTGAAAAACAGGAGTGTACTCGGCACGTGGCATACCACGCATATGTAACACAGCTTTTATCTCCACTAGCGAGGTCGTTTCGGCCATTGTCACCTCTCAGCAGCTTGTTTCGCGCAAGAGGACCGTGATTATTGCTACTATTTCTCTACACATCCTTATCTTCGCGCGAGACTGTCGAATAAGCTTTACTTGGCACGAGTTCCGACGTATTTGTATCGGACGATTGGTAAAACTACCCTTTTTTCAAAGCACTGCGTCATGCAGTAGAAATACTATGATAATACTACTTTTCTCTAATATTCTTCTATTTAAATCCAGCCTGACACATATTACAACCAATATGAAGATTAATCGGAAGTAAATGAATTTCAATTGGAAAATGAGAAAACTAATAATCTCCGAATTTTTTAGGTGACCAAACCACTTCTCGAGAGGAAGAGGCGGGCACGAATAAACCGATGTCTCGATGAGCTGAAGGACCTGATGGTAGACGCGCTCGAGGTGAGACCTAACGGCCAGCAAAAAGCCTTGATCGCTATCAATCGGGCTGGTGGGGCAAAAAAATCTTTAGTATCGGTCGGCACTCTTTCTATTCTCTTCACAAACAGTCCGCTCCATTGGCGGCCGAGTCGGCCATCGTCGAAGGCGAGGACAAACGAGGCGGCAGCCGGCGCGAGCACGTGCCACACTCTTTTTCCGGGCGGCGAAGCCTCGATCGCGGAAAATGGCTTTCCTCGCCAGTTGTTCACGGCAGACGGCCGGTGCAGCTTTATAGCCCGTGGCGGTAAACGCGTTCACCCACAGGAAACTAGTGCGGGCCGCGATTTTGCCTTTAACTATGTATTCCGGCGAGCGTGGGAACGCCATTGCGCCGGGTGAGCGGCCCGTGTCAACTCGCTACGCAACAGGGCTTTTGTCGCTGCTGCTCCGAATCGCATTTGTGTACATTAATGTAATAAGCACTTCATCGCGTGCTACTCTCCCCTCCCCGTTCTCTACACTCTGCCCCGACGCTCGTTGATTCGCGAACGCACGAGTAATTCAATACCATTTCAGCGCGAACGGCTTATGGAACATTTTTACATTTCTATTTTGCATATTCATTTTTGACCTTTGTATTTTGCATCTTCATTTTTACATTTGTGCATTACGCCATCATTTTTACACTCTTAAATACTTAAATTTAGTTCGGGGAAAATTGTTTAATATTTTATTACAAAGATAATTAATATTTGGAGTTGGTTAACAGTTTGGATTAAAGCTAATGTGTGTTTCAAAGCGAGGAAAAGATTCGGTATTTTGTGGGACGTTTTGCTCGGGCTTCGCTCGCGAACGCTCGGGAGTCCGCTGCTAAAGTATGCGATGCTAATTTAGCACACTGACATTAACTGGGATATCGCTCGGACTAACACTTATTCAGCGCGAAACGTAAGTCGAGCGAGCATAACAGCGTTCCGCGTGAACTGGCCCTGAGAGTGGGAGCCCTTGACGAAGCTCCGCGGACCGTGAAGTTTCCACGCTCGGCGCTGGAATTTGGAATTGGTCTCGGTCCTGTTAATGTGCTGGGTTACCAAGACAAATAGATGCCACGGCGGCTCGTGCTCGACTGACCGAAACTCCGTCTAATCACTTCTTACACCGCAAAGAACTTTGACAATGGGGAAAAAACTGGGAATGTAAAAGAGCTGATTGATCTCTTCCAGACGGAGGGCGAGGACATCACTAAGCTGGAGAAGGCGGATATCCTCGAACTCACCGTTCGTCATCTTCAGAGATTGCAAGCTGCGCGTACTTCCGGTCAACCTGTGAAGAATGAGGAAGCTTCCGGGGAAAATCGATGGCTATCCGGATTCGGACACTGCGCAGCGGAAGCTTGCAGATTTCTCTCTGGTTTACCTGGCGAGGCGGCCGACAGATTGGCGAGGCATCTGGCGACCGGACTCCAAACCACGCGGCAAACCAACTCGCCCATTAATCTGCAGGTATGTACACATATGCTTACCAAATTCATATATCAAATTTTTTTATTCCTCACTATATGAAATTAATCTTACATCTTTCTTATTCAGGTCAAACCTAATCTGATATCACCAACCCTGGCTAGCTTGGAACTCACTGCAACTCTGGTATCACCCAATCCATTGAAACCATCGGTCGATAATAACGATATCACCGACACGACAAAGCTATCGTCGCAAAGGAAGACGCCGTATCCCGAAGTGAATCTCGAACGAAGTAGTCCCAAAATCGATGGAATATCTCCTGTTCCTACAACACTTTCAAGCCTAGAGGCTGATCAGAAATTGCAACTACATGAGACGATAATATCTGAGTTCCCGGGGGACAAAGTTTTAATAGAGAAACGCAAGTCGAATGACTCGAATAACAATGATGACGATGAAGAAATAGACGTTGAGGGTGTGGACGAAGCCGACCCCATGTGGCGGCCGTGGTGATTGAAAAGGCGTGCGACGATTATTTTTAATTTTTTACTGTTTCCAAAAGCTTTTCACGTTTTTTAAAAATCAGAGACACATTTATCTTTACGTTTCACCGCATCATCTCGTGTGGATAATTTATTCTTGTTGATAGTATAAAATTATATTATTGCTGATACATTTTCTTAAGCGATGGTATCGTATTATGTTATTTCACCAGTGTATAAGTCTCGCACGTAGACTCTACGTATTTCAGCGTTCTTGACAGTGTTTGACAAGAGTGGCAAGAGGTAAAAATCTATTTTTCGAGTTATTGTTGTAGCTATAGGATTCCGCGAGGATTGCAAAGAGTATATTTAATAGACTCAGCAATGAGTTAAAGTGATGATGTTAATATATTTTTATACGAAAGGGACGACATTCCGCGCTTTGCAAAATGCAATTCTCACTCTTCCCTCGAGTTCACTACTGTTAACATTTAAAGGGCGGGCTATTTCACTTGTACCAAGTCGTACTGAAACCGTGTCTATGTTATGTATATTATATTACAGGTTGCATTAATGAAGCGCCCGGCGTTTAAGTGTTAACATATCTCGTGAGACAAGACTAATGCTTACTTAGCAGTCGTATTTATTAAAAGCAACGATTGTTCTCTACGGAGTACCTACGAGCCGTTATGCATAGTGGTAGAACTGGGAAGGAGTCTGCATTAAGTTTGAACTTACAGAAACCATTGCAATATTGAAGTACACCCAAAACGGTCGAAACGTGGTTCTAAGTTTTTTAAAGTTTTAAGACAAATAGAATTATACCGTAATGAACTAAATTACGACATCTATGAGATCTCATCGTAACCAGCGTAAGAATAGACTACTCGTCCTACAATAATGCAGGCACACTTGGTCCTTGGCTTTAATACAGTAGACTTTAAGTTTATATGCGTCACTTCTTGTTTCACTATCATCTAATTACGAGGTATGATAAACTCGTAGCTTTATTTTGAGTCGAATTATTGTCTGTTAAACTGGCGAAAGAGTTAAACACATCTATTTTGCACTTCATTTAATATTAGGCGATAAATATCGTATGCTACATTTAAGCATAGCGATCTATAAGAATCATACTTTATCATTCAGTTTTCTCCTCGTTTACTGTACCATTTAGGAAAAGCACATACATATTATGTTGTACATATTAGTTGTAAATTGTACCATTTGCCTTAGTACTTCGTGCGTGATAACTCTGTGATTACGAATAAATATGAGACTTTGAAATAAATATGACTGATTCCTATTATACAAACCTTTACACTCGCAATTATAAATCCTTTCGAGAATTTAAACTTGTAAGAAATTATGGGACGTGGACAGAGAGGTTAACAAAAGACCGTTTTATGTCCACTTTTTTGTTCGATTGATTAATTTACAAAAATATCAATATGATTGACGTTACGTGTGGTTTAAATATTTTCTTATTATCCAACAACAAATATTTGACAGGGGCATAGCTCCTGTATTCTACAAATGCAGTCAAAAACAGTATGCTAAATGTAAATTTACTCTTCCACGAATAGTCAAAAAGCACAAGTCTCATTATTCCGTTGAGATGGGACTCATGTCACCTGCTTGTGGGTGCTATTTAACACGTATTAATAAATTATTGCAAACGAATTAATAGTATAATTACATATATGTGTACAGATAGAGCAGGTAAATTAATAAATAATACTTAGCATTGCGGAATCAGCAATTTATAAGTGAATGTTGATTTGCGTCGTGCGTGGTCGACTGTATGCGGAGACCAAATGCGATCCGTATTTTTTTTAAAAATGTAGTTAAAAAACATTGAAATAAAAAATGGTAAAAAACACTAAACAGTTTTTTATGAATATGTAATTATGTTTGAATATAGTTTATTGAGCCGGTTCTAGCGGTAATGCAATGCCAGATCGACTCGCGGTGACGGTTGGGCAAGCCCTCCCAGTCACCAGGTCTCAAAAAGAAGTTTAATATTCTGACTCCCCAATGGGGAGTGTATCAGATATTAAGCTGATAAGAACAGATACTACACTTTGATCTTAGCTAAAGAGCCGAGAAGCGATGCCATTGCACTGCTTTAATGCGTTTATAACGTGTTAGGGGTTTAGTTTTGCCTTCGGGAAAGTTTGGACGACCGAAGCCACCTGTCGAAAAATTTTCGAACTAGAGAAAAATGGTCGATCCCCCTCCTGGGGGTGCCTGACCCGCTGCTATGCCCAGCTATACTCTACTATTTGTGCCTCTTAAGCCTATAGCTAGCAGGTATTGAAAAACAGCAACGAGTGAGCGAAATATCTTGAATGAGTGTGGCTCCGGCTACCGCTATGCTACCTCGTATCGATGAGAGTCCTACTGCCGCAGTGTGATGATGCTTAATGCATACATAAGGATAACGAGTAATATAAATGAATCATATTCTAAATGGATAGGCGCAGCCATTAAAAAAATGAACGTTAAAAAAATTGTTCCATAAAAAATGCCGAATTTAACAAAATTTGCAAATTTTTTTAAAATCGACATTTTTTATGGAACAATTTTTTTAACGTTCATTTTTTTAATGGCTGCGCCTATCCATTTAGAATATGATTCATTTATATTACTCGTTATCCTTATGTATGCATTAAGCATCATCACACTGCGGCAGTAGGACTCTCATCGATACGAGGTAGCATAGCGGTAGCCGGAGCCACACTCATTCAAGATATTTCGCTCACTCGTTGCTGTTTTTCAATACCTGCTAGCTATAGGCTTAAGAGGCACAAATAGTAGAGTATAGCTGGGCATAGCAGCGGGTCAGGCACCCCCAGGAGGGGGATCGACCATTTTTCTCTAGTTCGAAAATTTTTCGACAGGTGGCTTCCGTCGTCCAAACTTTCCCGAAGGCAAAACTAAACCCCTAACACGTTATAAACGCATTAAAGCAGTGCAATGGCATCGCTTCTCGGCTCTTTAGCTAAGATCAAAGTGTAGTATCTGTTCTTATCAGCTTAATATCTGATACACTCCCCATTGGGGAGTCAGAATATTAAACTTCTTTTTGAGACCTGGTGACTGGGAGGGCTTGCCCAACCGTCACCGCGAGTCGATCTGGCATTGCATTACCGCTAGAACCGGCTCAGTAAACGAATAATCATAATACACTACACTCTGTCTTAGTATTAAGTTTTTTATAATTTTTTTAAATTCACTTTGTATCGTTTTTTATTTTTTTGTGTACGCAGATATGGTGGAGTGCTCGCGTGTATAGGTGCCGCGTAATTTATTCTTCGAAGTGTGTGTGCGGTGCAGTGCAACGAGCGGGGACCAGGCCTTTGACGTGCGCGAGCCCCTTTATCGCTCGCGCGAAACTACCGTAGGCGGTAGGTAAGTTTTTCAGTGTCTATCGAGATTGCGGGGCCTTTTATACCCCCCATCCCCCGATAGGTGGCCCGGAAGGTCTACGCCTGGTTCCCGGTCGCGGCACGTGGACACTGTGTCTGTCGACTGCCTGTTCGCGTATTTATTTACTTCGTGTGTGCCTAAGTCGAATTTAATGGACTCCGCTCCGCCGTATCCGTCGAGTAATATATTATATAACAGAAATCACTGTAGTTTGGAGCCGGCGGCAATAAATAAAAATGACGCTAGTTAACGGGACCGTGTAATTCGAGTTTCCTAAAGCGGAGGAGCATCGGTGCCCGTACTGCTACGAGCCGCCGACAGTATATAGGAAAGCCAGGAGCGAATATCTGCGGTTCGATGGGCTAGTGAAACACCTGAGGCGCGAGCACGGGGACCCCCCAGGTACTTGGAGATGCCGGGTGTGTAAATATGTAGGTGCGGGAAAAAAAAATCAGCGGGCCGCAGATACGCGCTCCTCGGCGGCGCAAAACACCGCCGGGTCCCAACAAGCCGAGGAGCGAACTCTAGACATAAGCCCGCGACATAGTAATATAAGTAGAATAGGGACGACGGCTCCAGCCACGCTGGCCGATCCCCTGACCTGCGGGGACTCCACAACGACGACAACGGTCCGGGCAATTTCCACTCAAGCCCGGACAACGGCGGCTACCTCGAGGAACACAAATTCAACGAGGTCAGCAGCGCAAGGAGTAACGCTCGGAGCAAGGCTGCGCCGCTAAGCCGTACGACAACAAATAGCAGCCAGACCAGCAGCAGCGGCAACCGTCAACATGCCAGCCTCGATGCTTTTTGCTCCCGGACGCGGCGATCCAAGGGCGAGGATTCCAGCGTGGTGTCGATCAGCGGCTCAGTGTCAATGGGGAGGTCAAGCGGCGGGGGAACCTCCACTTCGATCCCCCGCCACCAGTCGGTGAGCCCGAAGTCTCGTCCTCCGATTACGAGGGCGAGGGCTTGCTCTTAAAGGGCCATCAGCGAACCACCCCAACCTGGCCCGCTGCAACGGACGGCGCGACGCGTGACTCCCACGACCACCTTTACGGAGGTCACGCGGAGTTCGGCGCGCGCCTCGGCTCGGTGGCAGCGACTCGCAGCAGGACGGCGCGGGCGACGTCATTCCCACCAGAAGCGCCGAAAGCGACACGAGAGACGTCAGGGAAGCCCGCGCGTGGAAGAGTTCTGACGAGGACCGCTTCAAGTGCATCCCTGGGGAGTGCCACCACCACCTCGGCACCCCCTCCCACGATGACCAGCCCGATAGTGTGCAGTGCCGCTGCCACACTACCTACCACCACAACGACGACTTCGGTATACGACGATCCCGTCCCAACGGTGGCCGTCACAATGATGAATTCGGGGACGGTGGCGAGGCTCTCCACAATCTTTGAGCCGTCGCCGACTGTCCCCACAAGAAGATCATGGGAGAGGAGACTGTCCACGTCGCTTCTCTCCTCTACATCGACGGTCACGAGGGACGGAGCTTCACTATCGGCCGCAGAGAGGGCCACCTCCACCCCGATACTGGTGGCCGGAACGGAGGATTTCCGACCGCTCGGGTCGACCCGCGGAAGAAGCTCTCCGCGCAACACCAGGGGAGCGGAAGGGGACACATCAGCCAGCGGAATGTCTCCAAGGGTGGAGGAGCCGGCCACTCCGACGGGGAGGGCAAGATCGGGAATACAGGCATCCCCATCGCCGAAAGCCCTCCCCGCAATTGCGGAGTCGTCATACGAGACCGAGGATGAAAACAATAACAGCATCCACGTAGCTGAGACAGCATCGCCGGACCAAGTGGAGTGGATCCTGTCGGAATCGAGGAGGCAACGACGGGAAAGGCGGCGCGTAGCGGAGGATAGATCGCCCCCTGCTTCCGAGCGTTCGGGGCGGCCACCAGGACAGCGGCATCAGCAACGACGGCAGGAAGAAAGAGTCTCCCCTGCCCAGGGCAATTTCCAGGGCTCACCAGTCCGAGTGGCCAGGAGCCCGAGTATAAGAAGCGGCAGCAGCGGCTGCATCAATGTAGATGACGCGATCGGCCGGGGCAGGTCCCCGGCCGATGTAAACACCAGCGTGCGCGACGATCCCGGTGCGAGCCGGGCGAGGAATGAATGTGTGTATGTGTGCGCTGTGTGCAGGACTGCGAGAGCAGGACCGGACGAACACATCGAAACGTCGCGTGGGTTTTATTTTGACGCTCGGAGCCGAGCAGCTGAGCGGACGGCCCCGGCACTGCGGAGTGCTGCTGCACCCACCGCGGCGAGTGCGAATCGTCATGCACAGGGACCAAGAGAGGACGGCAGGACCCGGACTCCGACGGTAAGACGACCGCGACCACTAGCCTCCCGCCCGGGCGCGGGCAGGCGAAGGGCGGTGGGGGGAACCGGCGGCCCCGCGAGACCCGCGAGACAATCCCTGGCGACCCGCGTGGCCGGGTTCTTTGGCAGACACGCCGAGCGGCCTCGTGGAGCTGCAGGGACAGCTCCCAGGGAGAGGAGTGGCGGACGGCGCCCGGCATCGGGCGCGGGATCCCGTCGACCAGCGGCGAATTCCAGGGAGCCGAGCACCACCGGTCACCGCGCTTTTTCCGCCCGGGCGGACCAAATACGCGAGGCCACCCGAATACAGAAGTTTTTCCGGGAAAACCGCAGACGCGCTGTACGGGAGGTCCTTCAAGGGGCCTCCGTAAACTGCGAGGTGCCGAGGGAGGAAATGTACCGGCACTTTAAAGAGCTGTATGCGGACCGGCCGCCACTAGACAATCTACCGAAGCTCAACCCGGACGGACCGACGCAAGCCTTGTGCGACGTCCTGGTGTCGGACTTCCTGCCCACAGAGGTGGGTCGTCGGCTCAAGGGGATGAAGAATTCAGCCCCTGGACCCGACGGCATTACCTACGGGGATTTCCGAATTACCGATCCAGGCGTCGCCGCAATAACATCTCTTTTTAACGCGTGCCGCCGGGTCAGAGCAGTCAAGTCCGGGTGGCTTCAAAGATTTTATCTTATTTTATTGGTGACGACACCCCTGCGGGGGTGAAAGGCGCGGCCCGGTTCCTATTGACCGGTGCCGCGCCGGATTGATCTTATCCGGAGGCCCTATGGGCCCGACTAGGATATCGGCGCGGTCGGCACGGGAGTATTGTTCCCGTCGCCGGCCAAAAACTGAAATATTTAAGGAAGAAGGGGATACTCCCCAAAAGGTGATCACGTACCATGTACACCGCGCCCGGGGCGAAGCCCCGGGCGCCATTTGCTGAAATAAAGTGTTGTTTATCTGTTCTTATCAGCTTAATATCTGATACACTCCCCATTGGGGAGTCAGAATATTAAACTTCTTTTTGAGAGCTGGTGATTGCGAGGGCTTGCCCGACCTTCACCGCGAGTCGATCTGGCATTGCATTACCGCTAGAATCGGCTCAATAAACTATATTCAAACATAATTACCCATTCATAAAAAACGATTTAGTGTTTTTTACCATATTTAATTTCAATGCTTTTTTGACTACATTTTTGAAATTTAAAGGTTCGGTTTGGTTACGGACCGATTGCATCGAAGCAGATCACACCAACTAAAATACAAAATAATTTAAAATTCATAAAGTTGGAGTTCATCGACCATTTTTTAAAATTCAACATTTTGTATGGAACCATTTTTTTAACAATCATTTTTTTAATGGCTGCGCATATCCATTTAGAATATTACTCATTTATATTACTCGTTATCCTTATGTATGCATTAGACATCATCACACAGCGGCAGTAGGACTTTCATCGATACGGGGCACCATAGCGGTAGCCGGTACTACACCGATTCACGATATTTCGCTTACTCATTGCTGTTTTTCAATACCTGCTAGGAATAGGCTTAATAGGCACAAAGAGTATATAGTTGGGCATAACAGCGGGTCAGGCACCCCCAGGAGGGAAATCTACCATTTACCAATAGTCTGGGGTAATATAGTGGTAGCCGGTACCACACCGATTCTCGATATATCGGTTACCGACCGCTAAACATTTCGTTGATTAATTTAAATTAATTTAAAATCGATGTAGAATTCGTTACTTCAAAATTGTATTACATTATTTTATTTAAAAAAAAAATCATTTCAGATTTTCCATTGAATTTAATATTTGTAAAAAATGGTTGATAAAAAATATAAAAAGTCAAACTGGTTAGTTTAATATAAAGCCAATTTTTGCTTAGCTGTTATACTCTCATAGATTATAGAAGGTGTTCTTTGTTCATCAGCTACAAGGAACTTTCCAATTCAAAATTATCCACAAAAGACAAAACACCATATCCACTTGTAGCAGGTGTCAGAAAATTGGTTAGATATGTGGGATTAAAAGTGCCGCTCTACTCGTGGTGTGCTTTAAAAGGCACGAGATCGGTTGCTAGTAAACAGGAAAAGTCATCTTCCCGTTTGCTCCATTCGCATGGTGACACCGTCATTGTACTCGCGCTGTTCGATGCCACTCAAATCGGCCGAGGCACAATAGCCGTCGGCGTGGCGGCAAAGCTTTTCCGTGGGCTTTGCGGTCTACCGTACTGGCACAAAAGCGCCGCGGCGGCATTTTGATTTACTGTTCGTCGTCGCCGCCACCGCCGCACGCCGTCGCGGCGATTGTCGTGCGCCAAGAGAGTCGCGCGCGCGCGCGCGCTCACTCCACTCTTTTTCCGCCGGTGGCTGCGTGTGGTCCTTGCCCAGCGGACATTATGGGAAACAGGTTCAGCTTCTGACCAGTGTGTCCCCGAGATAATCTGTGGGAATCGCGCGGCGAGTCATCGATGATTGCGGTGACCCGCCGCTGTTACAGTACAAGGTAAATACCAGGAGACTTTTGTCCTCGCCCGACTGGCATCCTCTGCATCGAAATGCCGCACATTTACGAGCCCGACTTTATAACGCGGTCGGCTGTTATAAATGAATATCGCGCCATAAATCAAACGGCAGGTCTTCATTTGTGAATTATGCGCGGCCCGCTCGACGCCTCGTAATGCTTGACTCTTTAACCAGGCGCCAAGAGGAAGAAGCGTGCTCTATTAATTGGACGATTTAATCGAATGATCCGCCAATTATCTTGCGAATTAATGCGCTACTTGTATCAACAAGTTCCCCGGATTCCTGAAATTCTTAAAATAATCCTTCACACTTCACAATTTTTAAACCTTTATGACCTGAGGATTACAGGTGTCCCCTTTCCCTTATTAGAATAATAGAGAATATCAAAATAGAGTATGACATTTGCAATAGATTAAATCGGGACCTCGCAATGAATAATAGACAAGGTGGAAAAATGAAAAGAAAATAATTCGCATGGTGGCGATTGCTCGCATGTCATGGCAGCCCCATTAAGATTGAAATCCGCCGGCCCAGTTCCTGAAGCGGAGTCCTCTCGGTTTACGGTGCGGGCTCTGACACGGAAGGCGCGAGCTCGAAACGGGCCCACTTCCACCAGGAGCGAGCCAGGTGGACAAGCAGGATTACTGTACACGAGAGAGAAAGAGGAAGGGAGTGAGAGAGAGAGGGAGAGGGAGACTAAAAGGCAGCCGTGAGGAAAGGCCGTCGGATGGAGGGAAGCTCGAGCGTTGGAGAGCTTGGCCCGCGGTTAATTGCCAGCACTTAATGAGCGCTCTTTGACGTGCCGCGCGAACGGCCGCTCTAACATTCGTAATGGCCGATGCCTTTCCTGACGACTCGGCATGCGCCTCCAACTACACTTACACCTAACATGTAAACCACTCACTAGATGCAATCGGTGGAATCACTGATCAAGTGTTCGATGAAGGCAGCCTGATGACACCTGGCCAACATCTCACTGATATGCTCACCCTGCGCGTGAATAATCATGTTCTTCGAACCTCCTATAGGAGTGGGACATATGGTCGGGTCATGACCTACCGGTGTGCCGAGCAAGATAGTGGGTGCGGTGGGAAAGGACGTATGAGCCGATGTCGCTTTGGTAAGGAACCCGAATTTTACGCCCTTCCAGTACACATATGTCCCCTGAAAAATTCCTTTTTTTCGTCGGGGGATACGCTGATATACTTTGAAACGAGAACGTATGACCGCGTCTCCGATTTCTTAATTTCAACAGACCCACAGTTCCAATCAAAGCTCAAATACAAAATGTGATGTTAGTCTGAAAATTATAGTTTCGGTTGGTTATGTCCTTGTTATTAATTGATTTACTGTCGATAAAGGATAAAAATGAATTTTAAGGAAAATTGGAAAATGTGGTACTTTGACACCCAGATTTCGAGGCGTAGTAGAGTTGTAATGGGAATGTGCGAACACCCGGGAGGAGAGCGTAAACTTTGGAGAGCGGCCAGTGAGAAGACATCCAATTGTGCGACAAGATTGTTGGTCCCAGTGGGGACACTGGGGCGAGATCGAGCACTCGGGTATTCTGGAAAGGAGATCGTCAAAGCTAGCTATCCGGACTCGTGAACTTATTCCCGTGGGAGCGGCTTGCGCCTAATTGTCTCCCATTCACCCCTTTGCTCGCTCGTTGGCACCACCCCCTCAGCTGGTCACTGGCCTCGCAGTTGAGAAACAGGAGTGAGCCAATGCCAACTATTACTCATGCATTGACGTATTTTGACAGGTCTCTCGGTGGTGCACAGTGGAGAGAGTTTACCCTCCTACTGGTATGAGGACGCTCCGGACAATTTGCTCGGCGGGGCCTTGTGGGCGTGATTCCCGCCACGATTAATTGTGCGAGGCTTCAGCCTCTCTTCCGAGACTCACTCCTCCGATCTTTGTCAATATTTGTCCCACTCAAATTCAATGGGACAAATTCAATGGGAGAAAAACAAATTCGCAAAGTTAATATTTACTAGTTTTCTCGAACGTTGAAAATCCAATAATTTTTAAATATTTTTTACTGTCAATAGCAGCTCGAGAATATCACCGTGCGATATTATCTACTTCTGCACATTTAATAAAAATATCTTTTTCGAATCCAAACTATTTCGCAGGAATATCTCTCGGATACAATTGAGATAGGAAAATGTCCAGCGCCCATGCTTTTCGCCGAATCAGAAAACTGCTTGAAATCATTGGGCAGAATCGAGAAGGAGGTGCGGGCAAAGCGATCGACTGACTGGAATCACTCCCGACAGACCGATTGATCATTCCAGCAGCAGGTGCTTGGAGGTCCCGGCAAGTTGGGGCAGCCCGATCCTCGAGGTGGAGACTCCGGGCTGCTCCTGGGACCCTCGAGCGAACTTGAGAATTGAAAGGTTACTGGCCGGTGACGGAAACCGCTCCCGAGACTTCTCGCTGCGATTGTTCGATATTTCGGCCAAATTGTCCCTTTGTCTGAGTACAGTCGACAGGGGGAGGGCGGAGGATTAGGATTTTATGTCGCGAAATTTGTAATCCTCTGCTCGAGGCGTGACCAAATCTCGATACAACCGCTCCCCAAGGACTTCGCCTCCAAGACTCGCAGTGTGACAATATTTTTATTGTAACTGGCCCTGGACAGCCTTGTACTACAATGTTTCCCCTCCAAACAGAACTGCTCGACGCCCCGAGTCGGGTCATCCACTATTCCAGAAATAAACTTCTCAATGCAACCAGGCTATTGGTTATTGACTTCGAGAAGAAAAGGGATGAAAGCGGACATTCTGTTTTAACAAATCGCGCAAGTCATTAGGAATGCGTTGTCGCCACGGAAGAATTCGCGAGTGGTTGCGTTGATGCGCGGGACAATCCACGCGATTTTCCACAGGGTATACAACCGGCGACATTAGATGCCTTTAATGGTATGTAACGTCATTATGGCCGATTGCAGCTTGCCATTCGACAATTGCTCAAGTGGCCAACCAGCATTTTCATCAGCCATTTTTTCACCACAGACGCGAGAGGCTAATGACTATGCGTGGAAGTCGATAACAGATGAGACGGACTCATCGAAAAGTCACCAAGTCCCCATCGGATGCGAGGACTTGAAGGAGGTGCAAGTCACAGGGGTCCTTTCGAGTGAAGAAGAAAAATCCACAAATAATTAGATACGAAAGTGCCAGCCACCCTTGACTACCGCTGGGGACTCGAGGCGCCCATGGATAATGCGAACCTTAATGATTACGAAACGAAAGGAAAGAATGACAGTGGGGTGGATGGGTGAGGGGCACGAAAGCACCGCTGGTGAATGGCGTCGTCGACAATCCGGCAGCCGACCCACGCTCGGGCAATCAGCTCCCCATAAACTACAATCACGACACGTGCTATCGCCATCGCCGTCGTCGTCGTCGTCGTCGCAACGCATCCTGACTTCCACGCGTCGCATGCACGATATAGCTGCGAAAATGAAACACGACTGGATACTACCTGTCCCGGGTGGACGCCGCGCGCCCAACTGTCCCCTGACATTTATGTCAGGCCCTTTCAGCACTTGGCGAAATCCTTAATCGCAGGCCACCCTTGCGACTTGATTGCTCAGTCGTTTCACTTTTCGCCGGAATTATTCTCCCCGCGGAAACAGGCAAAGGTGTGCGCTTGTTGCCCTTTTTCCTGATGGGAGCTTGTTTTGGAAGTGAGTGTATCGAAGCCAATTTGTCCTGGACAACGGAGGACGAGGTTTCATTAGTTTTCCGCTGATCGGTCAGTTTCCCGACAAGTGGATCCACGCGTGTAGAGTTAATGTGAGTGATGGCTGGGCTCCATTATGTCGGATTGTGCCGCTCATCCAGATGCTCCTTCTTCCTTCTCTCGCTCGTGAGGCCCCGATCTGCCAGGTGATTACACGCGGATCAGACGAGCTGACTCCGCCGCGACGGGGAACCCGGCCCCGAACTTCTAATGCCTCGAAAAAGAGTATAAGAGTCTGATCGTTGACAAATTAAAGGACGAGACGCTTTCGGCCGCGAGGAATTAATAGCGCGGTAATCGCAAAAGTTACTCCGCTCCACACGCACCGACAGAAATTCGGAACAGTCAGTCGCGACTGACTACAAGCGGAATTAATCGCCTAATTGAAACGGTCTCCGATTCCTCGTCTCCTTTAATGCTAATCCTCGAACGGCACGCAGCTAACCACGATTTAATTAAAAGCTCGATTAAACGCAGCCGTAATTAATTTGAATTAACGACGTGCGTCAAATTGCACGTACGCGTCGAATGGGGAACATGTTCTCTTAAGAGGACATTAGAACTTGGGACTGCGACTTGAATGACGCGGTCACGCAAGCCATCGAAGTCTCATCACGAACTTTCATTCGACTTGGGGCATCCGATCATTCCAATGTGATCATCAATATCCATTAAGCATTGAACCCACCTGACCCGAAAATCGTCAGCTTCCGATCACCGATCGAATGATTTTACAACCCCCTACCCCCTTTCCCGGGAGTCATTACGAAAGCTGGAGGAGTTCGTGGTTTATCGGCGGCCTCTATAGCCAGTGGTCAGTCTGCGGCTATGACCCGCGCTAAATCGTGGGTGGAGAAGGCAGCCGAGTCCGGGCGGAGTCGAGTGGAAGACCTCCTCCAGGTTCTTGAGATCGGTTTGCAGGTTTGACCAATGCAGCACTTGATCAGAGCCATCAAGGTGCCCTGGTACCAGGTGCCGCCGCTCGCAGGGGCCTCACTTGAAAGGCGGAGCCTCCTTTCCTGGCGACGACGGCCTCTCTCTCCTTCTCTCTCCCTCTCGCACTCCGACGTGTTCCATTCCTTTCGATTCCTCTGCCTTTCGTTTCAGCTCCTACCCTCCTTGGCCAAGACTTGCTGCCAGCAGTTCCAGTTGAGACCCCGGAGCTAACAGGTCCCACGATAGTCCTGCTCCAACTTACACACTCTGACGTGTCATTCGACTTCACCCTCTTCCAGTGCCCCACTGATCCTCGCGAATCTCGTACCCGCAATCTTCAACCTCGGGCGGATCGCGGTATATTCTGGTGAAGTTGTCCGGACGTTTGTCAAGGTGACTTGTGCGCGAGGACGCAGCCTACTGTGACTGGGCCCCGGGGGTTGCAAGGATTCGCTGATTCCCAGGGTGCATTGGTGATAAGGCCGGATTTCCGTGGTCCCATTGGCTAGAGGGCAGTAAGCACTCTGAATATGTCGCCGTACTTCACTGGATATCCTTTTCAAGGTGAGTCTTTGCATAATTTGCCCTTGGAAGATATGTATAAATATTATGTATAATATTTGTCCATCAAGAATTGCATGATTCAAACTCTCTCCGTGACAGAAAGGTTCTGCCAATGTCAGAAAGGGCTATAAGAACTTAACTCGTTCATTTGAGGGTCCCGTAGTGTGGAGTAAAAAATGGTCGAAAGACGCGTTTAGGTTGCTCAAGAAGGAGTGAAAAAAAAATCGTTCACGAGCGTCTTCCCCAAGAAACCGGCTTAGCGCTACCAAACGGTTCGACGAGCCGACGTCTTCTCGAGTTCTTACAAAGACTAGAAGGAAGTTTTACAGCCGATGTTAATGGTTTTACGATGCGCTTTGACTGACTTATTCCCCGGTCGCTCTACCGTCCGTCTCCTCCCATGTCTCTCCTTTCTCAAGATCTCTTGCAGCGTTTAGGGCGACCCTCTCGTTAAACTCACTCGGCATTTACAGCCCTAACTGTCAACTCGAATTACGCCAAAGTCCGCTTAATTGTAACGTCTAATTTATCCACGTTGATTTCGCAGTCTCGCACAGATGAATTTCTCTTAGAGTAGAATGAACATTGTCGCTGTGTCGGGTGGAAAAATGCCCGGAGTAATAGAAACCGCTCGAGCACTTTGAAGCGTCGGAGCGTGCGCTTTGCGCTTGAAATACAGCTCAGGTAATGACACGCTTACGCGTGGAATGCACACGCGCATCCCAAGGCAATATTTTTAAAGGACATCGATGGTCATTGCTGCTCACCGGCTTACCTGGTGTTCTTCGTATTACGTAATGACGGGCGGGTAAAGTTAGAGTTTATGCTTCTAAACTACAGGTTGTAAATATTTTTTAGAACACGCTGGCCAATGGCGCGCTATGGGCGAGGAGCGAATCCCAACTCTAATCGAATCCCAACAGTTCCTGGATCCCCTCGATAATATCTCCACCTAATATTAATACAACCCTACTATTCTCCCCATTATTAACAATACCATTTCTCTATCCAACCTACCAATTGTCCATCCAATGAGTAATTCTCAAGAACAGCGAAACAACTCTTATCCTCAAATAATTTCAACGGACTAAAAATTCACCAATAATTCATTAGAAAATATTGTAGGCAGTTGGGCTATTGTTTAAGATCTGTAAATTTTGTCTCCACAAATGTCTCTATTAACTCTGCTATTTGAAGAATGAGGAAGATGATAATCTGATGGAGTTTGTCGAGGCGGGTTAGCCCGTCGCGTGCGGTCTTTGATCGAAAGGAGCGGCCGAAAGGGATTTTTCTATAGAAGAGAGGAGAGGAGAGGAGAGGAGAGAGGAGCGCAGGAGCGAGGGAGGCGGAGGCCACGTATTCGCGTCGTGGGCGTCGGAACGTGGAAGAGCCGTGGTTGTACGTAGCCGGAGAGCCGTGGGTACCTAATGTCTGATATCGGATGGGCCCCGGGCGACGGCACGTTGATTGAAGCCTTCGCGACTCGGAACTCACACCGCACGTTAACTACATGCATCCATCCATCCCCCTTTGCAATGCATCGCGGCCATCCTCCCACTCTGACCCACGTGCATCTTTCGTCCCCCTCCGCCCTATCCTTTCATCCTCGGCCCGATCGCCGATCGCCGATTCTCAGCGGGGCCTTTTCATCGAATCGATCAGACGCCGCTGTTTGCTCAATTCGAGATTTATCGGGATTCCGGTCTGCTAGCTACCCCTTTCGGCTTCTTTCTTCTCCTTTCGACTTTCATATAGCCAACTAGGAGGACTGCGCGCGCCAACAGGAGACTCGGGGAATAATAAGAGTGTTTATCGTTAATTGGTTAATAGAATAGAGCCTGACGTAATCGGGCCCACTCGGGTGGCGACAGGGCTGCAATTAATGTTACGTGATTATCCAGCATTCTGTAATTCTATTAGTGGCGGCGAACGGTGTTGCATTAAACGGGAGTGATTTGGAAGAGTTGGCCGATGAATGATAATTAAGTATCAATCAGAGGGGTTTCCTGCGGTCGGCAGGCCGATACTGCTTTTAAATGAGCGCGCCTAATAGCGAACGCGCCGTGACCGATTCACGATTCTTAATACAGGCGTGATTACAGAGCCCCGGTTAAATTACAGGTGAAAATTGCGACACGTCTCCGCTCCACGTATATGTATATACGTTGGATACGCGGGGCTACGTTGCGCCGCGCCGCCGGGCTAGTTTTCCAGATGAGCCGATGAATCGGCCCTCCGGGCCGAATTAAAATGATCACGGCCACCCCGTGGACGAATTCATGTCCCGGGTGGTGAGTGAGTGAGGGGCCCGTCGCGTACACCGTCGCCAGCGCATCAGCCTGATCGCTCACAATCAATATCCCGTAATCAATAATTCATGTTCCAAATTATTTCCCCGGTCATTTTCTCGCGGCCCCGATCCTCTGTTTCCTTCCTGGAGGCCGATGCAGGGTGGTCCGTGCGAGTCGTCCCGTTTTCGCGTTGATTAGCACAGTTCGAAAGTTCCCGCGAAACAGGTTGTACTCCCATTCGGAGAATACGATTATTCTTCTACGAAATCGCGTTAAGTGTAATTAGTTGTCCGTATTCCCTCGGGTTTCCTCGCAGGAGGCGAGGACCAAAAGAAATGCTGACATTTGCATGAATGTCCGCAGCCTGTTAATCAAAGGCCGAATTCCTCGCTCTTGCTCAGGTATTCCCAGTATTCGCACTCCCGCATTCACTCGTCGCGAAAGTCCCTGCTTGGAGGCTCATTCAAGCGGTTTGCGAATCATCCTCGTTTATCGCAGGCATATTCTTGAAAGCTAATATCCCGTGAAAAGGACCGAAAGCAATAGGTGTACGGAGCCGGTGGTGTTTAGGTGGTCGCGGCCGGTAGCTGGAATTCAAGAGACGTTTCGCAATGAACATTCATCAGCGTTCGAAGCCGAACGGCGAGCGGGCGAGGTTCGCACGGCCGAGGCCTCGAGCGCACATACACACGAGTGAGGTCCGTGACTCGAGTTACGATTCTCGGGGCCCGTAAAAAAAGCGCGAACGGTTCGCCTCGGCGTATGCACGCATTATTTTGCATTTCTCGTCGGCCTCTCCTCGGCTGCCTCGCATGCCATTTTCATTAATCATTATTGACGCCCCTCCTGTTAACGTGTCGCGCATGGATCACGCGTTTTCTTGCGCCACTAAGTGTTTGCCAGCAGAAACCACTTCTCGCTCCCGTTAAGCTGCTCCAAGTGCCCTCGCATCGCGCGGAATCAATTGTCAATTATCGGAAAGTGGAGCGGAGACTCGGTTAAAAGTTAATTAACGATTAATGCTAATTATCTGGTGTCCCGTGTGGGCACGAGATTCAGCATATTGTCGTATAATGTCGAGACGTCTCTGGGGACACGTAAGGCCCACCCTGGGGCACACGGGCCCATTCTTCCACGGCCCCCATGACCAACGCGACTTTCTCCGGAGCGCGCAGTTGCACTCCTGAATAATTCCTGCCTCTTGTTTACACGCTCTCGACTGCATTCATAATAGCGCCATTGTCCGCGACAAAGGACCTGTTTAGCACCGCTAGCAGCAAACTACAGTAATTACTCTGCCGAAAGTCAGCCGAGACCCGATCTGTCCCATTATTGCCAAATTCAGGACGACTTCTGTTAAGTGCGCGTCGGGGAAATTAAGGCCCGAGGAAGAAGCGAAGAATGCGGGGTTTGCAAATCGAGGAGGAAAGTCTGTTGGAGTGCGAGGGCGAAATCAAGGGAGGAAAAATGAGAGAAGGCGATCGGGTCAGATAGGAGAGCGCACGGGCCCAGGAGAGAAAGAGAGGCGAGAATGCGAGGAGAAAGGAGAGGGAGAGTCGACGAGAGATGGAAAAGGAGAGGGCTCGAGAAAGGGACAGAGAGGGGATAAAGGAGGGAGCCGGCAGCGGCGGTCGGCGCCTTTTGATCTTGCCTGTAATCCCGTCGGGCCCCGCGGCCTGACTGACGTCATACACCCAAGAGACCAGGCCCCGGCGGAGGGAGTAAGAGGCCCTCACAGGCTCAGGCTCCGAAGCCTGTGCGATCTCGCTCGTGCGCGAGTGTGCGTGCGCGTACTTATGGATATGTCCTTATGGGCCCACCGCTTTCCTGGGGTACCAGCGGGCCCCGAACAGCCACGCGGAGAGGGTAATGTAAATCCAGCCGACTTGATGAATGACGAAACGGGACTACTTTGGCGGCTCGGAGCGTCCACCGCAAGCGGAGACAGCCATTGCTAAATTATACCGCGATAATTAGCAGATCTTTGGCCCGTGGCAGGTGTGTTACACGTCGCGCGAGCATCAACGCCCTTCGATAGGATCTCCTACTCGTCCCACCAACTTGGGTTATTATACCATTTCTCTTGCTGTCCGCGACATTGTCGCATCCCTCTTTTTCTCCAATATAGACCCAATCGTTGTGAGAAAGCTCCCAATACAGACACGAGAAACCAGCAAGTAAAACTTCTCGAGAAGATTAGTAGAAGAAATGGATGGAGTTAGAAGCGGCTGTCCTCGATCCGAAAACGAGTAGTCACGATCAAGAAGGCCCAGCCGGGGCCCAAGCCAAACTCCTTCGGGCAAAGTGCCGACGACATTAATTCCTAACTATGGTCAATCATCCGTGAATAAGTCGAAGCCGCTTCTGTACTAATTGCGATGATTTCTGTCCTTTGAGCGAAAGCGACTCCGCTGAACAATCAGAATATCCTAGTCCTCGATGGAGGGCCGCGAGAGCTCTTTTTCCCGGGTTCGAAGCGAGAAAATGAACACTGGCTTCGTTTGCCTATGCAATAATAAGATGGACGTAAGTACTCGGTCTTTGGCGGCGAGGTAAAGGGGTGCTTTATGTAAATACGCGTAAACGCGGAATGACAGTCGTTCTCCTCGCAGGCTCGAGCACTTGACGATGCCGGCGAGAAGTGCCTTCGCTTTCCTGACTTTTACTACTGCCAGCAAAACCAGACCCGTAACTTCCGACACGTCCTTCTCTTAGTCCCAGCCGCATCCCCTGGCTTTCACGCACTCGTCCGCTCCTTTTCGATTTCCTTGCGAGCTTCTTACCGCAAGGACTCCCTAGCTCATTCCGCTCCTCCGCCCCGAAACTTCGGCGTCGCTTCCTCCGAACCCTTTTTCCCGCCGTTGCACGTTACGTTTCTAATTAAGCTAATTAAGAGGAGGCTGAGTACCAGCTATGAACTTCTGCGCGGCACTCTATGCCTTCTTGCGCCTTTCCCCGAAGAGTTGCCCCCTTTTTACACATTTCTTAATTAAGGAAATTTCTCTCCGATTCGCCGCTCTCGGCTTGCTCGACATTTTTCCGAGCATCTATTGACACGGGGAAATGTATACTACAGATTTCTTTCGTTTCCTGTTGCAGGACAGGGGCGCGTCAACCAGTTGGGTGGCGTTTTCATCAACGGGCGGCCACTGCCCAATCACATTCGCCACAAGATCGTGGAAATGGCTGCGAATGGGGTCCGACCTTGTGTCATATCGAGGCATTTGAAAGTCTCTCATGGCTGTGTCTCGAAGATCCTGAACCGATACCAGGAGACTGGTTCGATCCGACCAGGCGTGATCGGGGGAAGCAAGCCTCGCGTCGCCACCCCCGAGGTCGAGGCCAAGATCGAAGACCTCAAGAGACAGAATCCTGGTATCTTCAGCTGGGAGATTCGCGACAAATTAATAAAGGTCTGTTGAAACTCTCCATATAACAAATCAAGAAAATTCATATCGAATCTACCCGAACTCGAAAGATAATAAATGTACCCCTTGAGCTAATGGGTCCAATGTGGTTCTGTCAGCAGGATGGCCTCTGCGACAAGACCTCGGTGCCCTCAGTCTCCAGCATCTCCAGACTCATCCGCGGACCAGCGAGCCAGACACGCGCGACCGACGATCCACGGAGGAATCACTCGATCGACGGGATTCTCGGTGAGTCCAACACCCCGGCACCTTATTACATCTCGAATTCGCACCCTTCAAGCCGCATCCTCGAAAGCGCTCAGCTTTCGCGAAGGCAAAGGCCCCGCCAGAAATATGGGTCCGGTCGGCTCGCGTAAAGGCAGCCTCGCTCTCGCCCCCTTCTTTTTCCATTTATTTCAGCAGCGCACGCCCGCGAAGAAATATCGGGCGTCCCGCGGCGCGTAGATGTGTCGACTTTATTACCTTGCCGGAGAGATTTAGTTTTGATTAGATGCACACGTATACGCCGGAGCGCGCAGCGTCCACGCCCGATGGCTCACTGCCACCCCGGCGACCTGTTGCTCCTCCGCTCGGCCAACGATTCTTCTCCCATTATCTTCCCGACAGAGACGACAGTCGCTGATAAACTCCCACTGCGATACAAAAATGCGCATTCGCACGCGATTTCCTCGTTGATCAGTCGAAACAAGCATTCGCAATATATGCAGGAACAGATTTCCATCCCGTTGACATCGAGGAATAGACACGTTCGGCGTAATCACGCGAGTAGCATGATGCATCGCATCGGCGGAACGATGGGGGTATTAAAGGGGGGCGCGAGGGGGGCATCGATTGGTTTTCGCAGGCGCATGATGGATGATCGCTAATGAATCTCAAAATTACACGTAATCACGCGGAGCGGCCGATCTAATGCGATCAGTGTGCCCTGCCCGCCTGCCCGCACCGTCGCTTCCTCTCTCTCTCTCTCTCTCTCTCCCTTCTTCTCCCTCGGCCGGCGAGGAGACGCAGGGACGCCGAGATCCGGATGCCCCGATACATCCGATATTAATAACGGCGTTGGGCGCGATTATTTTCTTAACCGATAACGTCAGCCGCGCCAGCCAAGTTAATTAAGAGGTATGATCCAGTCGCTCGGCGGGAAGAGGCCGCACCTCCTCCGCGGCACACAGGCGGTCGCAAGAGGTTCACGTTTCCTCGCGGTGTTTAATAAGATAGAGGGCGAGGCGTCGTCGCGCCGCGTTCCAGCCGGGGCGAAAGACAGCCCGAAGAAAAGGGTGACGGCGAAGACGAAGATGAAAATGAAGAAGACATCTCTTTGTGCGCGCCATCGGATGCAAAATGTTGCCGCGCGGGGGCCCCCCCTTTTATTTCGAGTGGCGTTGGCAGAGCCGCCTCGTCGGGCCCCCAGCTGGATTACCGGAGTCAACCCGGGGAGGCAGAGCGCGCGATCTCGCCGTACTTTCTAAAGGCCCGAGCGAAAGCAGACAGGACGCGGCGCGCTCGCCTTGGCAGGCGAGCGGCCAAAGAGCAACGCGCGCGAAGCGGCCGAGGATGAGCGGGATGACGTGAATGTACTCGGAGCGACCACATCCCTCGGCGCACGTCTGCGAAATGAAACGGCTAATGAAAGATCCGAGGAAACGTTCGATCCCCGAGATATGTGTCGGCCTCACTCCGCCGCTCTAACCAGGGCCCGAGGAGCCCGAGTTAAAAAGGCGGGACCGCCCACATTTCACGAGTAGCTCTCGCGCTGGCCCAACTCTTCCCGCTCGAAGGGACCGTTCTCCAAGGGCCAGCTAGACGTCCTTGCATTCCCTCGCTCCTGCGCGGAGGTGGGAGCGTGCAAAACGGCACCCAGGCTACCCTCGAAACTCCGCGCGGCTAAAGGTTGCCCGAGAGGAGCGCAGAGGCTCGCTCGCCGGAAAGGGGAGCGAGCGAGAGGAGTCGATCACGTTTGCCGACGGAGGGATCGCGAGGGGAACACGCGAATGAACACACGGCGTGTGGTCCCGGCTCGACCTGCTATCGAGCGCGCCTTGCCTCTAATCTTACAAACCGCCAACAACAGAGTGGCCTGCCGTTTCCTACGCCGTTCGCCGGCGGATCCCTGCTCCCTCTATTGATTTAGATGTTCCGGACGTGATTCGGACACACTCGAGCACACGGACCGCGCGTCCTACGTAATGCGCGCACCACTCACTCGCCGCACATTAGTAATTGTTTACATGGCTTTTAGGCCATTGATCCTCTGCGGTCGCGGCGCCCACCGATGTACACATCGAGCTGGCCTCCGCAGCTTTTTTACCCTCTGCCTGATGATGTTATTGGTCGCGGTAATAACACGGTACAATGTTCTTTCGAGGAAATTGCCTTTCGCCTCCGACGCCCGCTCTCCTCGGCCCCTCCTCTCCACCGGCTGCTGCTTTTTCTCCCGTTGCTACTGGGTGAAGATTGATCGCCCGGCGATCGGAAGAGCAAGACGCGCCCGTCTCCGGCGAGAGGAAGACGTCTTCATTTTTCGAAGGTTTCGGGGGATCGACGTGCACGATAACCCGCGGAAAGCTCGAGGGACAGCTTCGTGAAACGGTTAGCCGCGCGCTTCCGAAAGCCTCCTGAAGGATTTATGGGATGCGGCCATGCTCTTTAATCTCGGCGCGCCGCGCTCGTGCTATCGGTGCGCTCGTCCAATCCCAAAAGCAGCCGGCTCTTCCCTTGCACAGGTGTTATTGATTTAGATGTCCGGAGCGACCGGCGATTGAGTTAATTTGGCGATTGGCTCTCGTAAGTTGGACGAGCGGCTGACAGGATTTTCTCTTCATTTCGCTAGTGTTTGATAGTGAGGTTTGATGGTACAGTTGCGGGTAAAGCGACGCTCCAGCGGCCGCCTGAGTTAATTAAGAGATCGGTGCCGTCGGAGGGCATTGTAATTTATAATTGGCGCTTGACTCGAATAACGACCCGATTGAAGGATCGATTAGCAGTATGCGACATTTAATTATTCAAGCGGCGGCGACTCAATTTGGGAGGAGACAGGGGGAGGCCTGCCAGTGGACAGTGGGGGCTTTCGTTTAGCCCGGGTGGGACGGGACATGTCAAAGAACTTAATTTCTTCGCGGCGGACCCTAATTTCTCCGGTGTTTTAGTTTAGTATAGGTTCGGCTGGCACGGCTGTAATCAGAAGGGTCTTAATGGCGGGTTGCCGAGTGCGGCGTGTGAACTGTGGGCGTGAACGGCTCGCTTCCTATCTTCGGTATCTGACGTGCAGCACGTGCTCCACTGGGAGACCTTCTTCTTCTTCTTCTTCTTCCTCTTCTTCTTCCGTCTCTGCTTCTTCCTCGAGCTATTGCTCTTCTTGTGTTTCTTCCCCCAGCTGCTATTAAGCAGCGCGCTCCGCAACCCTGACGCAGGTTCGCTTGACCTCAGCGACAATTGTTCCCGCGGTTAATCGTTTCTGCAAAAATTGAGCCGTGTTCAATTGAAAGACAATAATCGTTTTTCATTTTTCAATGTTCCAGCTGGTAGTGGCGGAGATGATTCCGACACCGAGAGCGAGCCTGGCATCGCGCTGAAAAGGAAGCAGCGCCGAAGTCGCACGACTTTTACTGGCGAACAATTGGAGCAACTTGAGAATGCTTTCCACCGGACCCAATACCCCGATGTCTACACTCGCGAGGAACTAGCTCAAAAGTGAGTCAAACTTCAGTTATTCAGAATTTTCCCAAGGATATAAAATGAAAATATTAAAATACTTGAGAAACAAGAGGCAGTGGGGTTTGAACGGCGTGTAAAGGAAAGGTCGAACGATGGTGTTTCAGGACGAAGCTGACGGAGGCTCGCGTCCAAGTGTGGTTCAGCAACCGGCGGGCGAGGCTTCGCAAGCAACTCCACAGCCAGCAACTGAATACCTTCAACGCGATGAGCTTGCAGTCCTTCCAGAGTCAACATTACGCCGGGAGCGCGGAGAGTTACCAGAGCTATGGGCAGGGCTCGGTAGCCGCTGCGGCTGCGGCTACCACCGCCGCCTATCCCCAGCACTACAACTACGGCGAGAACTACTATGCCGCCCAGCAGCAGTGGCCGAGACCAACCGCCGAGAACTATGGGTGAGTTGTCGCTTGTCATCAGATTTTTATCGCGCCCAACCATGTGAAACTGGCCTACCGCATTACGCACTCTCGCCTCCCAGACACGCACCTACGTGGAAATACCTTTCACACTAATCTCATACCTTAAGCTTGTTTTATTTGTCTTTCAAGAATTAAACGACTCCGATATCATCGGATTCCGATGATTTACTAAATGAAACTTTATTAAATTCGCCAACTAAAATCAAATTGCATATTTCTATTTTCAACGAAGAGATTATTTTTTATATTACACGAATTTTGTATCGAGCTCTTGGCACCTTTGCGTTTCAAGAATAAAAAGTATAAAACACGATGACATCGCGGGAAATTCTGAAATAATTCTACATTCAACTGGTTGCGCGCGGGTCAGTTGAGTTTTGGTGAAGAGGCGAGTGGAAAAGTTGGAGAACTCGAGTTGAGCCCGGGTTCGGAATTCCCGGGTGGACCCCCCAAGGAGTTGGCGTTACGTGCCCTGGGAGAGAGCAGAGGTGCATTATCCTGGCCGGGTTTAAAGGCGAGTGCGCGCCGGGCACCGAAAGACGGAGACGGAGCCGTCGGCCGGGCCGACGCGAAAGGGAGAGAAGGCGAGGCTGCCTATGCGCAGGGTGTTTCGAACAATTAATTCAGCCATTGTGGCGTAATAACAGGTTGTCGAAGTGGCCGCTCCGCAGCACTGATCCTGCATGCCGCCTTAGTTATCCGCCAACACGTATATTCCTCGAGAGAAAGCTCCCGATAGATCATGACGCGACGATCGACATTTCCTACGAGCCCTCGCGAAAAGTGTAATTAGGAAAGATGAGAGATGTACGAATTAGGATGCAAGAAAGTTAGGATGAAAAATGGTGGATGAGTGAGGAGGTCCATGGACCAGTGACTCGAGAGGTGAAGGAGCGGCGGAAGATGAAAAGGGGGGAGGGTGCTCGGAGAGGCCTTTGCGGAGGCCCTACCGACACGTTTTCTGTGTGGTCCTCAATTATGTTGCTTCTTCGGGATCCGTAATGAAACGCTACCGGCTAATAATCCAACGGGGCTCTTGATCCTCGACGATGATCCAGCTTTAACTGAAACTCTACGTTGCCCCTTGCACCCCGGAAGCTAAATACCCACGCAAGCCAGCATCACGACCCTTGCACCGCCGACCCCAAACTAATTTCCCGAGTATCCTCCGGCCGAAAATAGTGCGGGAGTCTCGAGCTACCCTGGAAAGCGATCATTTCCAATTAAATGTAATGAGAGCCGAGGATAACTCAAGCCGATAAGAAAGTGAGCGCGGCGTGGCGTTCGAGCCTCGATGAATCGAGATCGTAAATCGCTCGGTGGGCTCTAGATTCCGCAGAAATCATTAGTGCGCCCATAGAAAGAATGATGATTTGTGGCCGGCGACGGTGGGAGAAATAGATTCGTAGAGCGGTGGCGCGCGGCGAGCGGCCGATAAATCATGGAGCTACCGCGACGATCGCTCTGCTCCAGTTCGAGCAAGGATGGAACGAGCAGAGTCGGGAAGGAGTAGCGCGGCCGAGGACGAAAGAAATAAACTCGAATGTTAGCGAGAGGAATGGTGGTAGGGTTTTAATAGTCGTCGGGGCGAAGGAGTGTGCGGCTTAAAGGAGCTCGAGATGCCGAAATGGTCAAAAGGACCGCGTCTCGAAGTCGCTCGTTCACCGACTCACCTCGACACGCCCTCACCAATTCATGCTCTCTCGCGTGTACGACGTATCCAGACGACCTACCTGTGCCTCTGCGGTGTCGGTTTGCAAACGAGCCTGCGAGCATCGATCCCGCACCAACGGACGTCCTCGACTCCGTTGTCGCCGCGAACGCCCGAGATAATTGCCTCCAACAAACTTACCCAACCCGCCAAAGCATATTTTCTCAATATTCGAGTCTCTCGTAGGATCAATCGCCCGATTCGACGAAAGGTAAGCTTGAATTCCCGATGGCTTTCTGTTACAGTTTGTTCAACGCGTCCCATTACGGCGGCGGCAATAATCTGCCCTTGGGAAGTCTAAGTTTTGGGGGCAGCGTCAGTCCACCAGCGTCGAACATGAGTGCCTGCATGGTCCAAGGCGCCTCATCCGGGGTGCCAGTTTCAACAGGGATGGCCCACCACGTGACACCGCATAGCCCTAGCGAAGCCAAGAGTGGATATCCGTACCTCGGTGGTATCGAGTCCCAGGTTTGCGGACGAAGTCTCTAAGTTCCCATAGGAATTTCACCACCATAATTGTCCATTACGATATCTGTGCCACCCCAGAGCGGTCGCACCGGTAACCTTCGTAATACGTACAACATGCATGCCTTGAATACGACTCGCGTCGGTCCAGTGCTTATTACTTTCTCTAACTCCGCCGATCTGTAAATAGCTGCTGCTCCAAGTATTTAATGACATAGAGAATATTAGCGTTACCCCGAGATTCAATAACGTGCGATAGTTTGTCCCCCCTCTCCCACTGCTCTTCCTGTTTTATAAGTTATGTGTATTGCGACGAAAAATGTATAAATGTATAAGGCGATACATGTGGTGCTTTATACTTGCGTTAGATGATATCAATCGTAGGTACTGTATAAATAGGCATGTACATAGAGATTAGATTATACCTGCGACAAATCGAAGCCGAATCTTTCGGTTATGAGTGATTAGCTGCGTGACTCAAAGTTTGCGATTAGTTTTCCCTTGTACATAAGAGCGATATGATATGCACATAATATTCCCGACGATTCTACACTTGTACTTCTCTTGCATAACTGACTGTTATATAATAAACGATCATTAGAAAAATTGACTTTTCCTGAATTGTTCGTCCCGAAACCTTCCTATGTTGGACTGGAGAATTTGTTTAATAATATTGAAAGGATGGGAGTTGCTTGAAGAAGGAGACAGTAGCTGGGGGCCGAGCGGTGCGTTGGACGAGAGGAAAGAGAGAAGGTGGATGAGAGGCGACAACGAGCAATCAGCCTGCCGTATATCTGCTGGTGCTGTCGCCACGCATTTGTGGTCCATTGTACCACCCACCAAGTAGGTGGCCAGTGCACGCCTTCCTCTCTCTTTTCCTCTTACCACAAGACCAACTCGGAACTGGCCACCACACGCGCCTACGTCAGTCGGCTCCTTTGATTCCAAAGCTCCGACTCCGCTCGAGACTTGAACAAGAAAACAATAACCAGCTTGATAAAAATAACCATCTAAACACCATAATAATAAATCGAGGAGAATTAAAGGGGCTTGAAGAAAAATTAGAAGATTCTTCATCGAAATGAAGCGAAGCGCAAGGGTGTTGGATGAAATTGGTAGGTGGCCACCCTGGAATAAGAGAGCGTGCTTGACCTACCGCATGACTGGCGGCTCGGCGAGCTTTCTCGAGCAACAGATTGACCGGGCGAGATTCGGCGCGCGAGCCCAGGGCGAAATCAGGGGGTTGGCAAAATGGAGAGGTTCAAAGAAGCCGCCGTTGCTCGAGCAACCCCCTACATCCCTATCCATCGAGGGCTGGAGTATGGGCGGGGATCATTCAATGGCGAATCACTGCGAGAATGGGGACGATATGTGGGGTCTAGGGGAAAAGCCTCGCTGCCGTGGGACTCTTAGCCTCGGTTTACTTGCCCGGACACTTTTCCAACTTTTTTTACTCACTGGGACTTTTTCTACTCAGTTTCTCAATCTTCGACCGAACCAAGAATTCGGACAGTCGTATTTTTATGTATTCGCTGCGCGTGAGATTATGAATTCCCGTGTCCATCACGCAAGAGTTGCTGGCATCTCGACGCTATCTGAATTCTCAGGTGAGGCTCGACCCAGTGATTTTCCCTAGCGCGGGCCGAGTTTCCCTTGGGCCGCGCTCGTGAGCACGGTAACCAGGACAGATGTATCGGCAACGGCAAAAGCTGATAGGTGTGACGACCTCCCAGGCTTTCGCCGCACCCTCGCGATGGAAATCTAGGGGCGGCGTCATGACCAATTCCCTCTCAGTGCGAAGGCATACGTTGCGTGACTTTGGCCACTCTCTCCCTCTCGCCGCTCCTCTCCTCTCCACTCGCCTCCTATAACTCATTTTACGTGCTCCTACGCGGAATTCTCGAACACGATCGCCGCCGCCGATCTCACATTCGAACTTTTCCGAGATGTCTTTCAGCGGCTCGACTTCATCTTTCTCACATTCTCAAGACGATACCTAGTCGATTCTGCATCTTTACTTTAGATATATAATTCCCTTTTTAAGTAACACACGATACGCGAGAGTCAAGCTTTGATCTTTTTCAAAAGATCGATCTTCCGCGCGCGGTTTATAAATTCCACTGATCCTCAGTCGAGTTTCCGTTAATCTCTGGGACAGCCAGCAGCACATCCCTACGCGACGGCACACACTCGTTAATCGCAGCGCGGCCGAGGAACATACATCGCGTTAATCGATCACCGTCGCGCGTCCTGTACGCGCGGCGAAGGCGTCCGCTGGGGGAAAAGGGAGCAGGGTACAAATCATCGTGGAGTTAAGGGTACCGATTGCCGAGCTCAACCAGAGTGAAAAACACACAGAACCAGTTCGCGCGCGAGAGCGTGATGGCTGTCCCCCCGGCAATAATGGCTACGCACCCCATGGGGGTATAGCGTCGCCGGACCAATCGCCGGGGCGAGGACACCTTGAACAATGCCACGCTCGAATAGATTAATCAAACTTAACCGAGCCAATGAAAGCCGTGCAAATCTCGCGTGGGGTACCGACGCTTCCAAGTACCACGGACACCAAGCTTGCGCGTACACCGGAGTTCTATGGGGTGACTGTTCGCCGATGGGAACCGGCCGGGCGCTGCGGTGTTGCGAATTTAACGACTCGCTCGTTTCTGGATCGTTTGCCTCCAAACGACTCGCTCATTGTTTGCCGCACGCTGTATGCTTGCTTTAGTTATCCACTGGCTCGATATGCTTGCTAGTCGCCGGTGGCGGTGACGAAATTAATGATAGTTTAAGGGCCCCGCCAGACGCGTACTTCATTTTTATTGTGCCAATTTCAGTATTTTTAAAACAGCTATTTGCTTCCGGAAGTTATTGAAATCTTTGTTGATCATAGCAGGATGTAATGTTTCAAAGCAAGCAAATGGTACCCTATGTTGAGTCATTATGCATTTCATTCGTCATTTGTTCTCGAGTATATTGATCAAGTCTGACATAGGCAGACTTGACAGAGCGGTCGATACGAATCCCGTTGAAGTAAACAGATATGCCAATCGGCAGATCGCCGGATCGGAAGTCGGCAGGGACAAGGCGATCGCGCTCGAATGTCTGACGGGAGAGGTGAGCATGGGGTGCGCGCGGGATCCGCTAGCAAAGGATCGACAAACGCGGCGTGATGCGCGTCCAATCAGTGCTGTGCACGGCCAGCTGCCGTGCTGCCTTCATTCATCAAGACCCTGCTTATGGACCCTGCAACGCCACCCGAAAAATCCCTTTTCTTACCTTCCGATGGAATATACCCTCACCCCTCGGCCCAGTCCACCCGAAGTCACCCCAGTCACACCGTACCACTCTACGACACACCATTGGCTCCCCCAGCCCTTCCTGTCCTATCAACCACCCCTCGCACTTCCCCACTAAAATGGCGACAAAGTCCGACGGGGAAGTTTGCCCGCCTGCTAGAATTCCCCTAGCGAAAACAGTCCAATATAAGATACGTAAAAATGGTCGGAGAATATTCTAGCACGTTCTGGTATTTAGGGATTTTTCTTCTCAAAGAAAAAACAAAATATATTGTAGATAAACTAATTGGGTAAAGGCTCGGTTTTTCTATTTACAGCGTGTTATAAATCAAAAATCAATAATGCAGAGTAACTGAGAGAGGTTGAGATATAAAAGTGGTGTTAACAGGAGTGGAGAGATGATGGGTTAAAGAGTGAATCAGGTGGGTCCGTCGGAAATAGCCTGAGGAAAAGTGAGGACTTAATAGAGACAAGTAGGAGCAGCGTGACGAGAGGCCTGTAAAAAGCACGGCAAGTACGAGGAGAGCCAACGTGGCCAATCTAATTTCACGTGAAGATCCGATCGGTGCCGCATAATTGACCTAATCAAATTCCCGTGCGGCGCGGGGCCGAAAAGCGCGGTAAGTAAGCATGTCATCGCAAACGCGCGTCACGAGCTTGCGCCCCGGGAACGAAAACACTTTCCCGTTCCACCCCTCGGCGCTGCTTCACGCTACCTAGTGATCGGCTAGTTGCATCGCACTCGACAAATAAGTTTCGTCCTGCTTGTCGGGGAGAGCGAGACGCCCGACCCGTTCCACTGGTCTATTAAACTTCCACCGAAACTAGTACCATCGCTTGCCGCCTTACCTCCGAAATGGACTTGGCTCAACTATGCCGCAGCCAATTTCCGACGCCGAACCATATTAAACCTTATAATCCTAGCCGAGGCTCCACAAATTATACACAAGAGCAAATTAACCAGAGGAATTGAGCGAAATGCAACCAATGTACCGTGCGCCGGGGAAAAAGTAGAAACAAAGCCGGTGATTGGCGCTCGATCGCAAAGAGGCCGACGCAGGCTAGAGTGGAAGCGCAAAATTGCGCTTCATCCTGCGTGACGAGCAATGATGATTGAAAGCGCGCGGCTTACGAAAGTCAATTAAACGCGAGTCTAACGGCTCTGAATGAAGCCACTTCGACATGGCTCGCTATTATCAATGCTTTTATTACTCGCCAATGAATCGGCACGGCCGCTCGACCGGGGCGCAGTAACCAGTTACGATTGGCCGGGTTATTGGAGCTGGAGCTTCAAGTCAAACAAACCCGGTGGATGCGGTCGTTCCGCGATCTCCGAGTTCCAAGGTATATAATGCGTCTCAGTGGCAGGCGGCCTGACTTCTTTAGAAGTCAGGCCAGAGTTTTGCAAACTTGCCTTCCGGTCAGCGGGCAAATCCACTTAAGCCTGGCCGACTTTCTGAGACAAAAAGCGGGCGCGCGAGAGATGAAGGGCCGAGGGTGAAATCCCCTCTCGAAAATATTGTCGCCCGGCTGGATTTGCACGCGGATCCTGTGGATCGAGGATGGCAGAGCAAAGGATCGGGATCCCGCCGCTTGCCGGGCAAGGACCAAAGGACACCGTAGGAACATGTGAAAACACCAAGTGGGCGGGTACGAGCTTAAGGATACTGGGTCGCGCTGCCCGGCGAGCGGCCGGATTACAACCCTTTTTCGCTCGAGAAAGGATCGGCCGGTCGCGCTGCCACTTATTCTCCCGGCGAGACCGAAAGGTTATCCCCGATTCCTGTCAAACTTGTAAGCGGTGTGGTGACAGAATCCACGATCATGCGAAAATAATTTCGACTTTCTCGCTGTGGCCACTTTTTAAGCCGCCAATACAGCTCGGCTCTCACTCCTTTAAGCCCTCGGTGAAACCCACTGCGACATTGTGCGAAATACTCTTCACTAGACCTCCTCCCAGCGGTGTTGACACACTTTTTTAACTGATCCGATTTAAGAAGTCGTTCTATCAAAATTCCATCTACTCCCGTTTGGGGTAGCTCGACAACTCTTCGGGGTTCGAGTGTTAACTGAAAACGCAGCCGGAACCAGGACGAACCAAGAGATTTGTTTCGACCTACCCGAGAGCAGGTAGCACCGGTAAAACATTCGACAACGAAGGAAGAGCTCGCGTCAAGATCTAACAATCTGTAACGAAAGCGTGAATATCTGGGAATCGGTCGGTTAAGGATCGGCCCAAAAGTCTACCCGATATCTGACTATTCTGACTGCAGCCTCTTTCTTTCAGGTCGGACCTTGGCACCGGTGCGCTCCCGGAATGGAGTAGAATTGGGTGTACAAATATGATTTAAGCGTGGAGCGCGCTGCCGAAGAGGGTTGAAAAAGCGGTCGCGCCGAGTTTTGAGGGCCGAGGCGCGCCGCTCGCTCGCGAATACCTCGGGAACGGCAGGCTGCAGCCGAGGGTCGTGGCCGATGGATCCTCTGCGAGGAAAAATGCGTGCAAGGGAAGCGTGGATAAACGCGGACACGCTGGCATCGGGGCTGCCGTTTGTCGCTTTCGTTAAGCTAGTTAAGGAGGCCCGCCGCCTGGGATTAGTCTCGTATGGTTACCGCGATGATATAGACGTGGACACGCGGATTCGACGTTCTTCGTTAAGCCGCTCAGGCAAATCAATCGGTTTGGCGCGCTTGTTTTTCCGCCCCGCTCGCAGGCACAATGATTACACTTGAAACCTGTTGTTTTGCCGGTGCCGCTTGTTTCCAGAAAAAAGGACGCGACTCGGAGCATCGTAAACACCAACACTCTGTTTACTGCTTCGTAGATTCCATTGGCGAATTCTGTCTTTCTTCCAGTATTGGAGAGTGCGAGTTCCTCGGGATGAGTTTCAGCGGTTTGGAAGAGGTTTGGCTGTTATGGGAGATTTTGATCGTGACCTACCTGTCCGCCGTGGAAAGAGAGCTCACGGCGTCCAGGATTTCCTTGGCAGGTCGCACGGTAAATAAACAACGATTTAAAAAGTCAGGAGCCACGGAGCTAACGGTTAACGGGGTTAGTGTCAGCTTCGCGGCTTATCCAGCGGCTAAGTCGAGGTTAAGACTCGAGGCGAGAGGACGCATTATCTTACTGGGGGGTCCTGCTCTCCTCCAGCAACAGAGCGCTTCTCCATGATCTCTTCTTCTCTTTAAGCTCCCACCTACCCTTTCGTCGTACATAATCTTCTCCTCCACCGATCTCTCTCTCTCATTCTCACCCTGCATTCGTCAAACTGGAAGACTCCCACCCTCATTTCTCTCCCCACTCGCAGATTTGTGGAAAATGTATTCACTCGACTCATTATAATCGATTTCAAGTAGAAATAGCTGGTCGAAATTTTATAAATGGCCCAATTTGCTAAACGTAATTCCAGGAGGTATTATTTTAGGACGATCCCTTCACCTGCCCGAGTGCGACCTCCTCTCAAGTGCAGGTTTACTGACGATGATACACCTTCGAGTGTTATTTTAGGATCGGACTAGGTGCACGCGTATCAAACATGTATATTGTCAGAGGACAAATCAGGCTCATGTTTGAAAATATTTTAGCAATGTCAACACGATCTTTATCCTCAGCAGGTCCAAGTCGGTGGGAATTCGAGTGCATTGGAAATAATCCAGTAAAACTACCAAATTCGAAGGAATTCTGAGAGTTGGCTGAATGAAAAATGGTCTAAAGTTAACCAAGCGAGAGAGACATCATTCGGAGGAGATTTCGTGAATCACTCGATTGGCAAGGGAGTATCGAAAGGTTGGGTGTTCCCGTGAGTCCTCTAGGCCGTCATCGAGCTCCAAGAAGTGACCTCTCAGCGGATCGCTCTTCGATCATCGGAGCTCGGGGATCTCTGTGGATCCAAGTCCCAGAAGAGTCCCAGGGCAGAGACGAGGGCGGCGGCTGACTGGGACGTCGTCGGTGCGCGGGCGGATTCGCAACGGGCCAGCTGGAGCGGGGCAGGAAAATGCCCTGGCGGGCCACTCTCCCGGAGGACACGCCAGGAATAATCGGTAAATGGGAGGAAGTCGCGAGCGGCCGACACCGGGCCGAATCCAATCCGCGTTCACGCACCAAGCGGACTGTGACGAAACGCGGAACTCCCAAGGATCCTTTTTACGTTTACTCCACGGCTCCGGCCGAATCGAACCTCCTCTTGCTCTCTCGCTGCCTTGGCTCGTGTACATAAAGGATCGAGAGAGGCGCCTTTTCCACGGCGAGATCCGTCGCAGGGGAAAAAATGAAACGGCTGGGCACGAGTCGCCGGAGACTTCGATCTCGCTGCGGCTCTCCTCCTTGGAGTCATCTCCTTTTTCTATTCACTGGATCAAGATGAATCCTCGACTTTCGGCGTCCCCGAACATCAGGAGCCTCGGCCACTTTTATGACATTTTAGACTGCAATTCCAAGATTTATAGACAGTAATAAAGGAAAGTGTAACAACAAGGCGGCACGACTTATGAAATAGACTCCAAAACATTAATAACAAAAAAGAAGTTCATAATGAATCTTGAGGGGGGTATAAACCCTCGCATTCCTCCAGAAAAGGGGAGCGAATCTTCCCAGAAACAAAGTGCAGAAACGAAGTTTGAAGCCGAGACATTTATAGCGGACACGGCGAGTGAGAGGGGTCCGGTGAACTATGCCATCCAGACTGCTCCGCGACGACCGGTCCCTAATTGATCGGGCGAGGGGCCCTCGCAGGACCCAAACGCGATGAGTCCTCCTCTTCAACTCGTTCGTCCGAGTCATTCTTTAACGCTTCTCCCGTCCGAACTGTAAAATCACTGGCGAGGGCCGACTCCCAGCTCACAAAGATATCGGTACCGCGATGACATTCTATTATCCCCCGGGTTCTCTAATCGGCCACGGCTCTCCGCGACGGAACTATATTAGCAGCGGAAGGATTAAGCGCGCTGGCGCGGGAGAGCCGTTGCCTGGAATTGGAAATATGACGGAAGCCCTTGGGTCCCGCGATCAAATAAGTCGTCGGGGGCGAGGATGGGGAGGACAGGGAGGTCGGCCGGCTGATGATGATGATGACGATCGGGCGAGACCGAAGACGAACATACTGGGCGAAGGCGCGAGGTTCCAAAGGAGGTGGACTCAGTCAGGAGAAACCTCTCGGTGAGCCGGAGGGCTCGCAATTTTTCAGTGGGATTTATTAGAGCATCATTCTAAGGCTTTACGACCCACCTGGCCCGACTGGCGGCCCGGGCCCTCTTTCTCCGCTGTTCCAACTTCGTCTTCCTCGACAGTCTTGTTTCACAGCTCGCCGTCTCTACCACTCCCTCGTCGTCCCTCCTCTCCCTCCGTCTCTCTCTCGCTTTCCCTCGCTCTCTCTCTGGTTCTCGCGGAGCTCGTGGAGGAGAAGAGAATGCGAGGAGCTCGGACTGAGACCTCATGAAAGGATTGACCGGGCGAGCGAGAGCCAGAGAGGAAGAGGATCTCGAGGGAGCGGGACGGAGAGCTCTGCGGCTTCGGCGGAGAGAGACGAGAGGCGAGGGAGTCCGGCCAGCTAATTATTTTATTCTCACGCCGGGCCCGTCAGGAGAGTGCGCGTGCCTTTCATTAGACTTCCTCCGGGCATTCGACGCAGCCGCTCACGGGCAACGATCGTTTAGCCGATTACTTCTCCTGAACTCCGACACCTTCTCTCTCACTGTATCCTTCAATATCCTTCGAGCCGAGATCCCCCGATAACCCGATAGCATTAAAGAATTTCGCCGGCGCACATGCTGCTGCTTAGGTAGGAGAGGGCGAGCGACAGGGAGGGAGAGCCAGTGGCTGCCGAGGGTGTCGGTGAACGGGGCCAGTGGAATATCGTTGGCACGTCCCCGGAATTGAGAACGGTCGGTCTCGTGTGCCGCGAGTTATTTAAATAAAGCCCTTTGTCGGCCGCGCGAACCCCATTACCCAAGTACCTTTATGGCCACGCGTGTACGTGGATATGCCGGATTACCGTTTCCCTTTCTTGCTCTTTTTAGAGCCGAGAGCACTCCCACTACCATTCCGCCCGGCCGCCGCCCTCCCGGCGTTAATCGCCGGGACGCCGGAGAGCGAGAGAGAGTGTCGTTAAAGCGCCCTCTCTTAACCACCCCGTATCGCGCGTAGTACTTCGCACTAGTGCGAGCACACTTCAATTATGTAAATTCGGTCCCGCGCAACGCTCCGAGTCTCTCTCTCTCTCTCTCTATCTCTGTCTCCGGTGCGGTGGAAAAACGCTGGCCCCGCGGAAAGACGGGAATTGGAATGCGAGCCCCGTCGCGGGTGGTACGCGCGCGGCGAGGCGCGTCCATCTCCGCCGCGGAGGATCGCGAGTGGTTGCCAGGAGTCGTCACATATTTCACTCGGCGCGCGCGCGCGCAGCAATGCCTATTGAGTAGCCGGGATTTATGCCGAGAGGGTAAACGCTACCGGCGACCCAGGCCGAGCCGGCACTTCCAGCCGATACTTGACTGGCGCCACATCAGTCCGACTACATTATTGCAACGCCGACTGCACAAAGCTAGTCTTCCCCTTGCGACAGCGCTCGCGCTGGGAGGTCATACTCATACGGCATCGGACAACTTTCCAGCCGACTTCGGTAGCAATACCGGCGAGGCGCGCTTGAAGTCGCCGGCGAAGTTGGGTAATCGGTGGATTCCTCGAAATGAAAGCGATATCGAAAATGGCGAGACGATGCTAACGAGAGAGCCGGCGAGGGCTGGAGCGCAGGAATGCAGGGGAGAAGCCGGAGGAGGAGGACGAGTGCGTTGCTGGAGCAGAAAGGGCGGCGAAGCCGCTCGCCGGTTCCACGAGTCGAGCGCGGGTCAGAGGGCCGTCTGTTCCAATTTTGTGGCCAATAAGACTAATTCCGTCAAAGGCGCCGCAACACTGGCATCCGACCACCTCGACGGCGAGAACTTATCGGCTAATTTTCCGTAAATTATGTGACGCGACCGATCGCGTTAAACGGACCCGCAAAGCACGCATGGAAATGCAGAGGGACGCGCGCGCGCCCGTCGATTCCGGATAGCTCGGCTTCTCGTATTTTGCGGAATAGAATTACTCCCGATGGACGCGTTTCACGCGGCGGCGGTGCCAGTGAAGGGAGAAGTGAAATACTATCCAATTAAGGAAACCAAGTGCTGTGGCTAATTGAGAGCACGGCCGTGAAAATATACTAAAAGGATGCGGTGCTTTTGAGTGAATAAGAGACCTTTGCCGAGAACAATAAATCTATCACTTTTGCCTTACGATCACGTCGCTGCAAAGAATGTAATTGATTTTACTTTGTGTTAATGACATAACGTGTAATTGAGATGGACCTCGCTCCAAAGAATTCGGCGATGATAAGTGAATGCTTTCACATAACATTGTTTCACCCACGATACTCCCAGGAGGACTGTGATAATTTAGAGGACACGCCAGGGTAATGCGTAAAGCACGACAAACAGTGGATTTTGCATAATTCCCTGAGAGAATGAGAGCGAAAGACGCGCTCCCCTTCTCCGTGTGCTTGAGTCCCGGGTGGTCGTCCCACTTCCCAAAGTTATGCAAAGGACTCATTCATGCGGTCAATAAGGTAATCAGGCAGATATTTGGTAGTCTAACTAGCTGGCCGTGCCGAGTTTAAGAAACACTTAAAACCACCAAGAACACTGCGCCCCGATGAGCACCTCTTGCGACGCGATCGACCTTCGCATCTTTAATCAGGGCGATTAAGGGTGCGCTCAGGTCGAGCTCACTCCAAAGACCTTTGTTAAAGCAACTAATATATCTTGATGAACTTTAGGTGACAGTAACACGCAGACTATCGAACGGACTCATCGGCACAAATCACTAATTGCATTTGGACATAAATGTAACACCATTAAGGAGGATTTGTTGGTGGAATAAGCGAAGAGCATAACACGTTTCATTGAAATAATATTAATACTGCGACTTTACAATCTTTACTAGCACTAATGTCCCCCGGGAATGGAATCGAGAAATGTTTCATACGTCGAGCGGCTCGAAACACGCGTGTAGTCGTGTGCGTTGCGTCCTTTTTCGGCGGAGCGTCCTCTCATAGAGAAAAAAGGAAGAAAGAGGAGAAAGGAAGGCGAACAAACAGCTAAGTGGGGCCTCTAGATGGCCGGACGAATTTCTATTAAAAGGGGCAATTAGTCTAAGTCCCGATAAATCTTGATGAGTGATACGCCGACATCAGTCTCGTTGTCAAAGACGCCCGTGGCGAGGGCCACACCGATTTCCAACACACATTGTTTCCAGGGCTAGTCACTCAGAAATGAGAGCCGGCCGAGAGGAGCTCGGCCTCCTCCGCCGAGGATTGCCTGGTGGCGCGGGAGGAACACGAATTCGGTGCGTTGTTATGGTAAACCGGGTGAAAAAAAAGCTGGAGCCCGGTGTGTATACGTGTGGCCAGGCCGCATTAGAATTTGTAATGCGGCCGATGCCCTGGAAGCTGCCCACTGCAGCGTATACACCTTCCAATGGCTAGGCTCCAGCTCTCATTTCTTCACCCCAATTTCACCGGGTGAATGTGGAGCTTCGCTCCTCCGACTGGTGATCCGCATTCGATTATAGAGCCTTGAGGGAAGAGGGTTGCTGGGGAGCAACTAAATGCTCGCATGCTTGGAATTCCGAATCCCCGTACACCTTGATCGATGGCCTCTGGAAATAGTTTGATACTAAAGAAATCGTTTGTGAGTGGATATGCAAATGGTGGCAGAATGGAATTCCAGTTTCTGAATGGACTCGGGCGCAACTGTTGCTGGCTGGGAGCGAGGGTGGGCATTTTTTGGGGGAATTCGTCTCACGACTCTTGCTTAATGCAAGACAGTAGCCGGTGGCCGGAGGCTGAGGGAGAGACTGCAAAACGATGCCGGAGCGTCAAAGGAGAGAATGAGCGTCGGCTTTTCGGTGGCAGGTACACACGAAGAGAGGATCGTGGCGAGTAGTAGAGTCGGGCGCAAACAACTGAGGGGAAAGAAAGCTTTTCGCGCGTCAACACAATTGGCAGGAGAAGCTTCGACGCGGACGAAGCTCCGGAATCGGCTAATCAATTTCTTCCGCGTTATAGCGTGCCGCTCGCTGCACTCTTTGGGTCCGGGCCCACGTGACCTTGCCGGGCCCCGCTCGAATCGGCCGAGAGGACTTTCTCCGTCGCCGCCTGCGACTTCGGCGAAAATGAGCGGACGATCCTGCGGGGACTACTGCTCGGCTTGACCACAGTTCACGCCGGATTTGCCGGTGCCTGGCTTAATGTGTCACGGAAATATTGAGACCCGCTTTGTCTAGGCATCGCTCTGCTCCCTTGGAACTAAGTCGACTTCGCAACACCTCTTTCTCGGGGATGACACAGTCCGATGCTCGCCCGACTCGCCTTCACAATCGACAACTTCTTTCGGAACACTGAGAACTTGAGACCAACTTCGGATTTCCTAAAGTTAGCAACAAGTAACAACTCCGAGTTAAACAAATAAAGGAAATCAAAGGAAGGGTCTATTAATATTGTGAGAAAAAAAACAGTTGAAATGTAATATCTGAGAATTGATAATATGCCTGAATGATTGTTTGTAACAAGTGTTCGAAAAATGTTCCGACGACGATGAAGCAAGTTAGTAACTTGACCGAACGAATCTTGGTCTATTGAGTCGGCAGGAAGGCATTGTCGCCTTCGAAGACAGAAGCTGAGAGCGGAGTTTTGTTAACATAATATCGCCATTATCGCGGAAAGTTGTAAATCTTGCCGCACTTCCGTAAGGGTGACTCGAGACCTGCAATATTTTCAGCCACCTACGGCGCACTTCTTCCCCGGTAGGCGTCCCTTCCTCATTCAGTGCCACTGTCCTCAGCCAGGCCCGGAATACTGAATACACTTCCATTTTCCGAGCTCTACCTCTGCCGAGTGTCAACTCACTGATCAAACTCGAGATAAAGGACGGAATCCTACGAACAACTGCTCGACCAGGGATAAATAATCCATTCTTATACAAATTCCATTGAACTCGCAAACAACTCAGCCTCCCTTTTACAGGGGGGGAAGAAAAAATCCTCATTCTCTGCGTTAAATATTCGAAAGCCTGAAATCGGCCATTCTCGAACTGATAGAGCAGAGTCAAACATTAATTGGAAATTCTGTATTAGCTTAGAAAATAAGACGCGAAGCTCGAGGCTGGCCCTTTCAGCAGCTAATTATCGAAGATGATTGCGAGGGTGCCCTAAATCACAGTGGAAGAAGGGACCTGCGGAAGTTGGCAGGGAGCCGCAGTACGGTCGAGGACATTGGAAAGCGGCCTTTCCAGCCTGAGGGCACGCGGTGTCCTCTCGCAATCAGTACACCGAGAGAGGACATTACGTGTGCTTACTTACTTCGCAAGACCACCCGCTGCTCCGGAGTCCCGGGCACAAGCGGGGCCCTCGCTACCGTGCGCCAAGATTTACAGGCGGCATGCCTCCTTTATGGCAGGGCCCTTGGCAAAAATTTATACCGGGCCATCATGCGTTCATTATGATTTTACTCCCAGACAGTGGCAGCCGTAAATATCCTCCGCTTTCCAGGCACCCCCGGCTCGTCTTCCTCTCTGCCGATTTTCCTTACCCTCAAAGAGCGGACTCTTTCGAAAGCGGTCGCTGCAGTTCGCAGTTCAAAACTTCTCGGAATTTTGTACCTCGGTAACAAAAAATGCAACTGACAAACAGTGGAGAGTTAATCAGATTGTCGATTCTGGATGAATTTTGGGAAATTTGCTGGTGGACTGTAGGGGAGTCGAGTACAAAGCACCTTGTTCCTCGGTAAGTTGGCCGGCCATAATTCATTTCCTCCGGAACCCGGAAAATATTAGGATCGTTACGAGGGATTCTTGGGATCCTCTGTTCGTCGCCTTTACGCTAAATTTCTTCTCACTCCCCGAGTGTCTCAAGTCTCAAGTCACTTCCCGAGGATCCACGCGGTTGACATGTTACACCGAGGGAAACCGGAAAAAGGTTTTTCCAAGCCTGAAGGTTGTCTACTGGTGCGAAGGAAACGGTTTGGTGGGCGAAAAGTTAATGTTCGTATTGTAGATCGCAATCTAAAGTATTCCGACAACTAGTTTTTGAAGACTACTCTGATTACCATCCACGATACTTTCAGTAGAAAAGGTCGATAGTACTAAAAGAGTTTCAACCAAAAGATAACATTCAACACTGCTCAAAATTCCTGACCAAATATTTTCTGCTCGCCAAGCAAATTCAAACCTCCTAACAAAGACAATACTCTCGTTTTGCAATATTTAGAAAATAATCGAAATATTGGCAACTGAAAACATTCGAGACTAGACTGGCCGAATGGCGAGGGGCACCGAATCTTGGCAAGGGGGCTACTTTTGCAGTGAGTAAACTAACAGACGGAGTTCGTGGGCGTTGCAAAGAGAAGAGCCGCCTATTGTGAGTTGGAGCCCGTACCAACCACGTGGCAGGGCGTTCCTAAAGATGGGACCCCCGTTTGTACCCTGAGTTAGAGCGCTCGCTTTCGGTGCCCCTTCCCCACGCTCTGAGTGTACCCGGGGTATGCGAGCGAGGCGAGCACGAGTGAGACGAAGCCCCCCATCGAACTGTCCAACTCTCAGTAGAGAGACACGAGGGGACCAGTGCCCCAGCTGACAGGTTATTGCAGTGGTACCCCTCGACAACGACAGCCACGCGCGCTCGCCTTCGTTTTCTTCTTTCCCCGAGAACCACGTTTACCCCATCAGCTTTTCCATCGTCCTGTCATTGAGTCTCGAACTCCAATTCCAGCCTGAAGTCTTCGCAACTAGGTGTACCCCTCTCTAAGTACTCCCTCATTTCTTGGTAGGCTTAGTTCTGTCGTTAGTTCGGGATAAACTGTGTCGACATCGTGATAAGCTGACCGGTGCTAATTAACGAGTGGTGCTAATAATCGAGCGGCAAGGCCCATTGGATATAAAGTTTAGTTGGTGATCGAAGTCGGAAGTTCGTTTGGGAAAATCGAGATGGATATTACCAGTGGCATGAGGCCCATTTTGGGTGGATACCCCTTCCAAGGTCGGTCTGGCTAATTATTCATATTGGGTGGACCTTCGATAGTGATAGTTCGATGGCGATAATGGGATGTCAGTAGGCTTGATGAATGCATGCTATGTCGAGGAAAGTAGACGCGTAATGACGATGCAGAGCTGCTTGCTACTTTGATTCGCATTTCACGACACGTAAAGTTATGACGTAATGCTTGATTATAGATGTTAGTTTGTATCTTGCTGTTGAATGTAGTATGTTATTAGGCTAACCCTTGAGAAACGCTGTAGATTTATCGTGGGCATTTATTTAACAGTACGCCGATGTTGCGAAATCACGAAGAGCATTAGGAACGAGCCTCTTTCTGCAATGACTGCACTCACTTTCAAGCTAGAATCATTTCTGATTTGTCCTGCAAAACTCTCCATCTATTTTTACTTGATTCATCATTTCCGAATGTCAAAAAAACTGGTATGACAGCATGTTTACACTCGAGGTGTACCAACAAAAGTCTTTTGGCAGAAGCTCCTTTTGAAAGAAAGTCCGCTCAAAAAGCAGAAAAGCGAGGCTTGCTCAAGATGTGAAAAATATTTTTCTCAGCCGCATGCGCGGGTGCGTCATTTGCACAGTCAACATTTTTTCGCTCCGAGCGAAACGTCGCGATTTGGAAAGCCGCTGATTAACAGCGCGCGCGCGAGACGGAAGCGGCAGAAAAAGAGTAACGTGCAGCTGGCGGCGGCGTAGGGAAATGATGCTTAGCACTACTAACGACCGCTCTTTATATCTGTTAGTCTTGGAAACGCCCACATGTGCGGCTCTTCAATTTTACGGCTGTTAGCCGGGTTTTTGATGTCCCTCATAAAACCACATCCTCCGATTTCACTCCTGTTTGATTTTGCCCTTCTCGCGCACCCCTGCCGCAAGAACGCTAACTGGCCCGTCCTTATTTCCGGTCTCCGCTCTCGGTGCGGAAGCAGTGCTCCTCCAGCGAGAAGTCATCGAACTGCAAGTGAGAATCTCTTTATTACGAATTTCAGGGCAGGGTCGAATGAACCAACTGGGGGGTGTTTACATCAACGGGCGTCCGCTGCCGAAGTACGCCCGGCTCAAGATCATCGAGATGGCAGCGAAGGGGATCCGACCGTGCGTCATCTCCCGTCAACTGCGAGTCTCTCACGGATGCGTCTCGAAGATCCTGAATCGCTATCAGGAGACCGGCTCGATCAGGCCGGGCGTCATCGGAGGCAGCAAGCCGCGTGTCGCCACCGCGGAGGTCGAGTCCAAGATCGAGGAACTCAAGCGGGACAATCCTGGGATCTTCTCCTGGGAGATTCGCGACAAACTCATGAAGGTAAAAGCTCGCAAAAATCCAAACTTTCCCTAGTAATCGACAATAAAGAGAAACAAACTTTGAGAGACTCCTCTAATCGATGCTGAATCAATCGATAAATGGCGTTAATGATAGGGAGCGAGCGAGCGAAAGGTAGCTCTATAAACCGGCTCTGGGATCAAATCTTATCGCAAGTGGCAGATCGTCCGATTGGGGGCTATCAGCGGTTCCACGGTATTTCCATTAGACGATCGCTGTGTCGATCGGGCTGGACGATTCCTCGGGGTTGTCGGTATCTGCCGGCAGGATCGCCGGGCCCAAGTGAAGCCTTTCAATGTTGCATGCGCGCCAGCCGTGCACCAGGTCTCGATTCCTATGGAGGTGGGGGTGTACGTGAGTGCCCCAAGGCGACTCGCGTGTCCTTTAATACATTACTGCCCGCCGCCTACACCTACGTCTCATTGGCGTAACTTTACGCGACGCATATACTATCTCCCATCTACATATTATCTTCTTCCTCATTTCAACTACCCCCTTCACTTGCTATAATATTTATTTATTATCCAATAATCTAATTTAATAAGAGTAGTTTTCATTATTAGAAAATTGGAATTGGTATATCCTTAGAATTGTTCTATGCTCGAATATTCATATATAAAATCTCGACAGAGTCCATATTAAATCCGAATGCCCAGCGCACTGAATAAGCAATCAAAGTCACCCGCCAATCTGATGCCAACACCAGCCAGAGATCTTTCATCGAATCACTCGGTCGGTAGTCGCTTCCCGTCTCACCTGTGCGGCGCGCAAGCAACAAAACACAGGCCACCCGATCCACCGCGGTCTCCTTTCTCCGCTTGCCGACCAAATAAAATCGATCCACCAATTCCACCGACAATCGATGGATCGTGCGATCGGGCCACGTGGTGTCCCCACGGCGATTCTCGATAGAGAGATAAATCCTGCGAAAGAGGAAGAGGATTCCGACTAAAGAGGATCGAGCGAGCCACACACGCACGTAGGGCCCAGCTATACAAGCGTGTTGGGTCCTGTGTGGGAGTCGCGCGAAGGAGGAAGAAGGAGAGGATCGCGCGGCGAGGAAGGAGAGAGAGTGGATGAGGACGAGGAACGGTTTCGAGAAGGCGTACGCCGCTGGAACTCGTGGCGAGGCACACAAGCGGTCGTGGCCGGCATTAATACGGCATTTAATGCTGGCAAAGAGGCGTTCCTGGGCCCGAGGCCCCGCGGCACTGCTCGATACTCCTTCCTTAGCCGGGACTCCTGGCCCGCTCCTCTGTCTCCGGCGGTGCACTGGGCACCGACTATCCCTGCCTCTCGCTCTCGAGCACGCGAGATCGATGTACTGTTGTCTTTGTCAATCCTCTCCTGTCATCGCCCGGACCCCGGGCCCCGCCGCCACCAACACAGCCGCGCCGGGATCGTTATTGTTTTTGAGATCGTCGATCCCCGAGATAGCCATCGACACCGGCGACCCCCTTTCCGCCACCTCGCTCGCTTCTTCTTTTTACTCGCTCTCTTCCTCCTCCTCCGCTTCTTCTTCCTCTCCTTCTACGTCGCACGGACCTCTTTCTCTTTGTCCCTCGCTTCGTTTCTTCGCCTTCATCTGCCGAGCGACTCTCGCACACCTATATCTCTCCACCCGTGGCTCTCTCCGCCTCGAAGCCGCGAGCAGCCTGCTTATCTTGATTCTCGATATCGAAGGAGATACGGCGATCGATCCCGGCGAGGGAGGAGAGAGGCGCGCTCGGAGATTTCTCCCGATTTTGCGAGGTGTCCACGGGGTCGCTGGGTGTGGCGAGAAATCGAGGGGTGCGCCGGATGCTGCTGGCCATTCGGCATCTCCCATCTCCTGATATATTTTGTCCTCCGCGCCGCCAATGAAGCCGAGTGTCGTAAGGCCCCTTTTGTGCGGCCAGTCAATGCTGGCGAACTCGGATTTCAGTTAATCGCGTCGCTACAAGTTCGGCGACAAAGGACTTTAACGGGCCATGCCATGTGCCGCAAAGACTCGTGGCCATTAATTTGCCCGGAGACTCGAGATCCCGATTCTCGCAATTAAGGGACTCGTCGAGCGGAATTCACTTGGAAGTGCTGTTACAGCGTGAGCACAGAGTCATTTGGAGGATCTAGAGTGTTTTTCTGGACTCAACTCGTATCTTACTGACTACCATCTAGTCCGTATAGTCTCGAGGGCGGCGGGGAAGGACCATGGTAAATACGAACTAACGGTGCAGGCCGCAATGTGTAATAACGTGAAATTTCCAGCGGGCAGAGAGCGTGCGCGTCCCCGAGGGACGAAGAATGATCCCGCGAAATTGTAGCCGGACGCTATGTTATTGCTCAGGATGCAGCGCGGGGATGATTATGAACTACACCTTGTGATTGCCTTTAAGTGCATGCCCGCGCGGGTATCTATTCTCAATACCTCTCCCCTTTGATCCGACGAATTTTCCATTTCACTTAAGCCACCACTTTCAACGTACACTTTGTTCCGAACAGGAGGGCTTCCCGGATCCGCCGAGTGTCAGTTCCATCAGTAGACTGCTGCGCGGTGGACGTCCAGGCGATGATGGGAAAAAGGACTACACGATTAATGGCATCCTAGGTGGCGGTGAGTAATTACACGATAATACTTGGAAATTCCCCCGCATCCGCCAACCTCGCGTGAAACCTGCGCAATCTCCGAAAAAGATTGCCTATCAAGCTCAAATAAAATCCCCTCAAGCATACGCGAGCAGTTTAATTGCACTTAACTCCGAAATCGAGGATCTTAAAGCGAAGAGGCTCGCGAGTAAAAGGGAAGATTGCTGGGACGCGATATCGGCGCAAAGAGATGCTGGAAAAGAGATCAGCCACTCAAGAGAGAGAGAGAGAGGGAGAAGAAGTCGAGCGATGCGTTTTGCGCCAAGAGCCATCAAGAGCTTTTAACCTCCGGTGTACCGGCGAAGGAAGTTTGACGTGGAGGCGCGCGCGCGTGCATCGGGGCCTTAAGTCCGCCGTTGCGTGTCGGTTAGCCCGAGTTAGTCCGAATGAGTGCGCCGAGCGAGCGCGCGGCAGGATTTAATCTTCGGTGGGCGTGAGCGGGATTAGCCAGGTTGCCCACACGTCCGACAAACGGATTACAGGAGTGTCAATATCTCACCGGGCCACGCATTATCCTCGCTGCTAGCTTCTCCTTCTTGCCGCTTTATCCTCCCCGCTGTCCCTCTTCCTGTTCCGTCCTTTTTAACTACCGATCGCCCCATTAACTCTCCAACTACCACTTCCTCCTCTAGCCGCAAAGCAAATACTGGGCCTTTTCGCCGATCGAGCGGCGGCCAGTCGGCGAGCGGACCACACTCCGGTGGGAATTCCTGCGAGATGATCGAGATGAGATAGAATGGGCCAAACACATCGGGGCCCGAGGCGACAGGGGCCCGACACGACTCAGGAATTTGTTTTCCTTGCCTGATACAGGTAGACAAGAAAGAATTAGTGGCTACAGGTTGTCCGGCGCATCCGAGATCCGCTCGATGGAGATGAGTTTACGCAAGGAAAGGATGTAGGGAGACTAAGAGATTCCTCTAAGGAACAAAAAACTTGGTACCATTCATTGAAGGGGCGAAGGCAAATATGTAAGAGTGAATGAAGGCCGGGGGACAGGGAAGATTAAAAGACTGATACTCGTACATTTATTTTTGGACCGAAGGGAAAAGGGTTGCGCAGGAGGGGGAGAAAGAGAGAAGGAGGATGGATCCTTCAATAGTGGATCGTCGAGAATGTGAGGAAAGAGTGGAGAGAGCCGAGAGGCGAGAGTGGGCCCCGCGGAGATCAAACGGACCGCCTGCCACACGTCGGCAGTGGTGCTCAAGCTTAGGGCACCCACCTGCCCAGTAATTGAAGGGTTCGCCCACCAAACTGTCAATTTCACTTTTATCACTTCGGCCGTCGTAATGGGCCACGTGTTAATGAGCGCGTCAATCAATTCTCTGATACGTCACCTCCTGCCAGTTAATCAAATCGGGGACTAATAGTTCACTGTCCTCAAATCCGGGCCCAAGAGAGATTGAAGAAACCCTAATTGCACACTTTCCAAAGAACCCCAGTTTCATTTAGAACTACACTCCTCTCAAACGACCACCAAATTCATTTTCGGCTAACTGCGAACTCTGTTACCACGATTCGACGGCTGATTTCAATTGTAAAAAATAATGAGATTAATGAAATTTGCTTGAAAGCAGGTGTAGATACGTCGCTCGACGATGAGTTCGATCCGATGCGAGCGATGGGAGACGCGCGCTGCAAGGGAACCCTTCAATTAACGATACCCATCGGCTTACAACCGCTTAATTATTCATAGCCTTGTAAATGGCTGCCGTTGCTGCTTAATTCACCTTAACCAAAAACTCCTTCGATCGATACGAATCTAGCGTGTTCGCCGCGTCGGGGCTTCAGGTTTGTCCTCATAAAGCCGCGTTTTTCGCCAATTACCCTAATAAACACTTATCGCACTTATGCAAATCCAGGGCTGTGCTCGGCTCCCCGAGACTTGTAAGTCGCTCTACGACGAACCAGGTCGTAAAAGATTCCTCCAGTTTAGCTGAGTCCGGGCGTTTGCTAGTTACTTTGTACCATGTACCCATGAATATTCACCCCCAAGTATACTCTCGATAATGTAATAACGCTGGCGAGCAGCCTCGACTTGATTCGCCTCGATTGCTACTAATGTCTCATCGAGACTCTTGCTGGGCGGAAAGAAGGCTGACGGCTTGGCAAAAGGAAGCGAAGGAGTGCGGAGATGAAGCCGAACCAGGTAAAAAGAGAGAGAGAGGGATCGAGGTGCGGGAGGGATGTTAGTCGTGATAGGGAGCACCTCTGAGCGGATATACTCGTAGTAGGGCGAAGGTGTCGGCTCGGAGGGTATAGGTGTCGGCAGCCGAGCAAGGAATGACACGTAGCCTGTGGCTTTCTTATTCCTTCTTATTCCGTTCCTTTGCCGGGGCCCCGCCGACGAGGGATTAGCCTAATGGCTCCTGCCCACCCATCCACCATCCCTCCGCTCTCTCCCCCCGGGCTCGTTTCTTCACACGCGTATAATATGTATATCCATCCTGATCCTTTACACCACCAGCCAGCCCCGACCTCCTACGTAATCGGACTCGCACACAACGCTCGCCACGCAACTCGACCGCACCCACACACCCGCAACCGCTAAGTGATTCACAATCAGCTTTATTGACTCGATCGATCAATCCTCCTATCGACGGACCATAGTCCTCACTATCAACCTTCCGAGGAGTCCTACCTGGGTCTTTTCTTCTTCCCGATTAAAGACGCTTGGTATTCGCCAGTGTCAAAAGTCAGCTTCGAAGCGCAGTTCTCGATGTTTGACAGTAGTTGAGTATTGTCGCTTGAGTGACAGATTCTAGTAAGCTAGTCGGAAAGAGGGGAGCCGATTATGTCAGGCCGCTAAAAGAACTAGTGTTGGAAAAAGAGATCCAGGGCCTGTCTCGGGCCCTGATATCAGGACGTGTGTATCTACCGCACTCTACATCGGCGCCCTCGCGATGCGCTCCTTGTCACGCGGGGACTTATAATCCTACCTGCGTCGGGGGCGCATGTATGCCACGGGGGAGAGAGCGATCTACGCCGGCCGGCCTTACACACGATTTTAATCTTGAAGGGCTATTTTATAAATACACTCCCGTGACACTAAATCGTCCCGTAGATTGCGCGCACGGGATACCATCCTCGATGACTATTAATTCTTGCCACGGTCTCATTTCTACGGTGTTGCCTGGTGCTGCATTGGCTCGCTATTAATAATATTCCCCGGATCATTTGGCATCCAAGGAGAAACAGCAAGTCTCTCTCGTCCCCTAATTTCCTCGAGGCTATTCCATGTGGCGCTCCCGATTCTTTGGGAGGCTGTGACTATACATTTTCGGGACTACTTCCACCTATCCGCAAAATTTCTCGGGCCCGGCCTGGATGTCTGGGTGGGGGGGATTTTCTACTGGACCACCGCGAAGGTTCTGTACTAATGGTTCCTGGGCGGCGGCACCTTTACAATTCTGAAGAGCGCACCTACGTGCCCCGATTCGAGTCTCGCCGAGTGTATTATGCTCGTTTGAGATCGATATGCCGCCGCAAATTGCTGCTCACTTGAGCGGGCTTGATCTTTTGCCCTCTCGGCGTGGACAACCTCCCGATGACAGCCAGACGAATGGCAGATTCTTAGGGGATGTTCCAGCCGTTCGCCTAAATTAACGACTCGAGAAGAACTCGAGGTTTTCCTGCCTGCTAAGAATTAATCGATAATACAATGTAAATGCTTTGTTAATTATTGGTTTCACTATTTCGTGAAAACCGCATTTAAATGTTAATTATGCAAGTAATATAGTGTGTGATGTCCAGACTTAACTGGTGGGGAATTATTGGCGGGTAAGATAACAAGCGGACAGTGGGAAAAAAGTAGAGGTCAGGCCGAACTGCAGAGCGGGTGCGATCGGTCTCACGGGTAGTACGTAGGAGAGCGCGGTATAGACGGATGCAGAGTGGAGCGTTGACAAGGAAACAGAGTGCGGTCTCGGATGTCAAGCGGTTCGCGGCTCATTGTTGGCGTTTTGAGGACATTTGTTACCATTTAGGGGGACCTCACACACGCTCCGGGACCCCCTAGGACCGGGTGGGCCAAGTTAGATTTATAACCTACGGAGGTGCGGCACCTTTTCCACCATTCAGCGGCCAATTCGACACGCGGAAAGCAAAAGGGAGGCGCAGGAAAGCCGGCGCTCCTCGGCTACGAATGCCGACGGGAAGAGCCGGCAATCTCTCCCCCTCTCCCCACCCCACTTCTCTCTCTCGGTGTGGTTCACCGTTGTTCCTGTTTGCCCACGATCCAGCCCTCCCGAAATTCTGCCGGCGAATATATCCAAATTCCCCCCCGCTCGCCCATCTGCCATGGCTGCCGGCAGAGATTGGCCATTGTCTGGCGTCGTTACTGCTATTCTCTTTGAGCGAGCCAATCAATGGAGGGAACGGTAGCCGTTCGCCGTCCCTTTAATTCGATCACTATTGAGCCAGGATGATAGTTAAATTACCGCCCGAGAGGATTCAACTCCTCTCGCGCGGTGCCGAGAGCTGGTACCCGTGGATCACGCGTTACCTTTGCCTCCAAACACGCACGTGAGCGCGCTCGCGCGCACTGGCTCGAGCGTGCCCAGCGGGGATGCTGACCAGCACATTTCTCGATGACGCTGCTACGAATGAGATATTTGCTCTCGAGTACGCGGGCCCTCTCTAATTGATTACATGCATCTTTTCACGCGCTCTATTCAGCCTGATCGGCACGCTTTTCATCCTCGAGAGGCCGATATTGATTGTGCCTATCAACGGGTAAGCCCGGCCGCGCACCTCAATCCGAGCTCTCCACTCCCGATGGCTCCGCGCGCGAGACAATGAATCTGATCAGTCGGCAGATAAGGGACATTCGCCGTCCGTCAAACTCCCGGCTCCCGATCATCGAGCCTCATTGAGTAAGTGGGAAATGATCGAGGCATGGGAAGTAAAGAAATTTCAGCCGAGATTGAAACGTTACTGGGACTCTGCCCGAAAATCTAGCGATTAATTTCTGAGCGGGATTTCTGTGAGGAGTATAGTTGAAATATTCGTGTAAGGAGGACAAGGGAGTGCGATCAACTATTCCAGCCACACCCGGCTCCCTCGATCTATTAGAGTTTCGATGCCATGAATACGAAGCCATGGGCGGGCAATCGAGTGCCCGTTTTTATCAGACCAGAGCTCGTACAGCCGATGACATATTGTTCTTTAATGACAGAGTGGAGGTTTGCCCTTTGATGCCTGTCGACATGCATGCATTTACATATGTATATCCAGGAACAGTCAATTTCTCCGAGGAGGACTTTGCCTGTTTGGTGACTGGTGATTTCGTGAAGAGTAGTCTCTTGGCGCGTACACGAGTGATCCGAGCGAAGGCGAGAGCGAGACAATGGCGCGGAGGTCCGAAACCGAGTGAAAAGTGGCTCGGCGTCGTCGGAGAAGTGAAACTTGGAGCGCTGGCTGGCCTGGCCGCTCGAACGGCCGTGGAATCGGTGGAGATGGGCCTTCGGCGGCACCTTTGGCGGCTCGTCTCTCCGCTTCTCGTATGACAAACGGAAGAATGGGAGAATGGCCCCGGAGACAAGTTGCATCGACAATAAAGCTCGCCGGACACCCGGTTTAAATTCCTGTCGGCTCGCGCCCGAAAACTCTCGCTCGCCGGACACCGACTCTCCCCGAAGAATCTCCGTCGATATTTCATGACGCGAGCGTAAAAGAGCGCGACTCTCTCGCACGCCGCTGCATGACAATGCGAGGATCACTGCCACCACCGGGCACTCGTCGCCTCGACTTATCAAACCCTTCCCGATGCGACAACGGCAAAGAAATCTCACCGATAATCCCTCGAGAATAAGAACTCCCCTTAACATATTGCGGTCATTTAAGAAACCTCGCGACTCAACTACATAGAATGAAATGCTCCTATTTTTGAGAAAAGAGGGCTAATATTTCAACTGACGTAAGAATTCGATTTAAACGAGTTGACATTAATGAGGGAGGGTGAGTCACAGGGTAAGGGGTGAGTCTTTTCACATGGTCCACCCCATGTGGCCCCGAGAAATTCCACTTGGACAGCGGCGGTTCTTTCACCGACAAAGTGAAAACCGCACGGAAAAGGAGCCAACACTCTTTGATGCTCGACGGCGATACGTAGCAGGTCGTGCTGAGACCGGGAGAGCAAGGCCCATTCAGATCGACAAAAGGGCCGCTCGCCATGTTGTGACAGTGCGCTAAAAATTACCTAACGCCAACCACCACAATATCTATCCAACTTATCCTCCTCCTCCGTCATTTCATTGGCCGCGCGTATTATTCGAAGAATGAGTGATCGGTTGCGCAAACATCTCTCAGGCTAGTCTGCAAATAGAGATAGACACTTGTCCCAAATCGCATCGGGATCTCCAAACACTACCAATCGAACCATAGTTGCATCGGATTCCGCATCAGCGAGTTAATCTCCAGCGAGTAAAGTCCAGCGGACGAAAGCCATTCCTGGAAGCGACTGGATGCGAAGGAGGCGCGCGCGCCCCTGTCATAACAGATCCCGGTGGTTTCTCTATTCTGCGAGGGTTTGCGCGCAAGATGCGTCAAGGATCGCCGGGCCGTCGAGCGTAAAGTGAAATCCACTTGAGCCCTTAGGGCTCGCGCTCCTGGAAGGCGCATCTTCCCTCGGGGAGGGAGAGAATCGATCCTGCCACGAATTGACAATGCTATCGAGGGATACTAGGGGATGCTCGATTAAACGATAATGGGACAAGAGTGGGACAATGGCCGGGCCGACTCGACTTAGGACTAAATAAATCGCGCTGGTCAGCGAGAGCCACTCTTTTCTCTCTGCAAGTATATACGCGTGTAGAGCAGCCTTTTCTTGTCCTTTTCCTGTCTCGTGCGCTCTCGGCCAACTGAGCACCAATGCTCACCGCGGGCATAAATGGTCTTTGTTGATCTCGGCCGTGCGCATACCCGACGCATCCGAAACACCAAAACGATATTAGCCGGAGATCCCTCAATAGAATCGCAACTCTGAATAAATAGGAGGATTGTTATGAGATTGGTATTACCGGGGATTTGCCGTCGATCGGTTATATTTGGATATTGGCAATAAGAGAGAATAGCCAAGCGCAATAAGTGCGCGGCTTTCAACAGGCCTCTGTGCCAGCCCGTAAATATTGGGCCTTTGCAGACGTCTTTCTTGGAAAGCCCGCACGAGAACCACTCGCGCTAATGGTGGACGCGCGCGGGAGTGCATTAATCCCTTCGCGAATGCGATAAAATGGCCGTTCGCCAACCTCGAACAATATGGCGGGCGTGCACCGGGCTCTTTTATGGCAAGTTTATGGATACTTTAATGACCGGCAAGAGAGCGCGTATATACGAGCGTAGATATGGCGTGCACGCTAAAGGGAACGGCATTTCGCGCCGGCGAACGAGCGTGCTCTCGACATTGACGGGAAACAATAAATCCTATTTTCCGTGAAACGGTCACGGCTCAACCCTGCGCGCGCGCGAATATACCCGACGGGCCCTGGAAAAAGGACAAGTCCACCCGCAATTAAAAGATAATGGTATTTTACTATGCGCCGAGGGTTGTTCATTAAGGAAATTCGATTTTGTGTGTTCAGGTCGCTGTGGAGAGGAGTCCGAAACGGAGAGCGAGCCGGGTATTCCTCTGAAACGAAAGCAGCGGAGAAGTCGAACCACCTTCACCGGGGAGCAGCTGGAGCAATTGGAAGCCGCTTTCCAACGAGCTCAATACCCAGATGTATACGCTCGGGAGGAATTAGCCCAAAGAACCGGTCTTACGGAAGCAAGGATTCAAGTGAGTCTCTCCCTAAAGAGCAGAAATCAAGCCAGTGTAAGGCGAACCGCCTGAGAATGGTGATGAAACGATTCCATCGTTATCTTGCAGGTATGGTTCAGCAATAGAAGAGCGCGTCTACGAAAGCACGCCGGTAGCATAGCCCACTCGATGTCGAGCATGCCGTTGACACCCTGCCAATACCCAGGCAGCCACGACCTCGCACAAATGTCACAAATACCGCAAGCACCGAGTGCCGGGTTGGCACAAGTGCCACCTACCCTCCACCACAGCTCGACGGCCCTTCACCCGGCCGCTCCGAACGCCATTCACCAGGTCCCCGGTAGCGCGGCGCAAATGCCGGCTGCTGTTCCTCAAGTACCGACCACCATGAGCAGTGCACTCCAGACTCACTCGGTCCCGATCTCCGGACACCTTGGCTCCTTGCAAGGCCACGCTATGCAGATTGGACAAGTGCCGTCAGTGCCGAGCATACAACCGGCGGCGCGCGCTCCACCTACTACCCTCTCCCACAATACTGGTAAGAAACCATTTTTAATCATTTTGATTCATCGAGATGCTAAGTTAATATTCGATATTTTACTCATTGTAATTCGGTTCGGCTTACTAACTTCGCCTGACGTCAGAAAATCTTATATTTGTGATAGATTTTTAAAAAGGTCCTAAAAATGGAATAAAAATACGATCATACTCGAAATATGTTTAACAATTGCAATTGTTGCGAAATAAGGAGAACTCGTTCATTGGGAGACATCCACGATAAAGAGTAACAAGAGATATTTCCTGATCCTCCAGGCAATGCTGACTGGACGAGGGCCCAGCTGGGCTGGGGGCAGTTCAACCACTTCCAGAGCGGCGATTACGCCGCGAGCCACCCGAGCCAACACTGCACGCACTCCGGTCACGTCAGCCAAGGCACGGGGAATTCGGCAAGTGCCGCCACCACCGCTGCCGAATGGTACGACCAGGGCTACGATTACACCCAGCACGCTCAGCTCAACTACCACCGCAGCGTGGGTGGGATCTTTTAGCCGGCGATCACTGTGCATACAGCCACCGGGGTGCCCGGGAGCCCGGATGTCGTGGATGCCAATTTTCTTGTACATAATACACATGCGCTTCGTACTTTGTAATCTGTGATTCTTTATGCCTTCCCTTACTCCCACTCCCTTTCTTTCGTCGTCCCAAGGAAAGCTTATGCTAGTCGAACGAATAGCTGTCAACACAAAGATTGCACAAGTTGCCCTGACCTCCAATTACTGGCGTTATCTCGTTGTTGTCTAATACTGCTCTATTGTTTGCCGTCTGATACCACCCGAGGTGGTAATCAGCTGACGTATGCGCGGTCCGTGAAAAATTCGATGACGACCTGGAAACGAGGGCAAGGTGACAATTTTACAGGAAATGCGGAATCCGGTTGCTCTGGAATAAGAATCTGTTTGTAGATGATTTAATTCGAGTGATGCAAGCGTTTTAAGAGACTTGCGACGCGTGTGGTGTGTTGATATAGCTAGTCCTTGTGGGCCAATGCCATTCCGAGAAATTCATTATCAAACCTTGCAATTAATTCGATTCGCAAATCATATTTGCTACGGCGAAGGTCGGAGTTTCTCGCCAAACACCGGCACGAAGCGCTTCGAAGCGCAAGCTATCTGCTGTTTTCTCCGAATTCCTCGGAGCCCCTTATCAAATGGATTTACTGCGTGGAATTGCATCCCGTCGGGAAATGAATTTGTTTGTCGCAACAGTTTTACCGAAGCAAACTGATATAAAGGGAAATTCGTGGGAGTAATCGGCTCCTTTGAGTATCTACCGCAGCGAAGATGAGCGTCGCACTCTTAACCAGTCTAACAGTGATTCTGGTAAGTTCCCAGCTCCTACGCGACACGCAAAACAAAAAATCGACCTGTATCCGTACAAGTCGCACAGAGTAAACACACTAAAGAAACTTCCAATGGACTGTTCACTTTCTAAAAAAAATGAAACACAGTAAACACAAGTAAAAACTACGTTGTTTACGAAAGACTGTGCTGAAATAAAAAGTACAGACTTGAAACTCTCATTCAGCGATCAATGAACAATATTTCAGGTCCTACTGACGCAAAGTCAGCATGCGACTACTCAGGAAACTGCGGTGCTGCGTGCGAGCAACGCGGTCATCACCGTAGGAAGGGACGAGAACTCAAAGTGCGTGAAGGATTTGATCGAGTGCTCGGCCGACTGTCACAGCAGTAAAATCTGCCGAAAGGAGTCTATCGGCCTGGTGCAGATCGTATCAGTGAAATGTGCCGAAGACTCGGACACGCCGTATTGCGATCCGAGCAATGGGATGTGCTCGAGCACACCGGGGCCCGGTTGCGCTCAGCAGGATTTCATCTGCCCGAGTGTCGACGGTTCTTATCCTGATCCGAACAATTGTTCCCGCTACCACCTGTGTGGCGCGGGCGTCGCGATTACAAACGAATGTCCACCCAACAATGTCTACGATCCCTCGACGGGCTATTGCAAGTTTCGACAGAGGGCTTCTGACTGCATCACAATCAACTGCGCCAAGAAGGACGGCCAGGTTGTTTTGTATCCGGCGGACGATAGTATCTGGGGCAGATGTATAAACGGCAAAGCACTGATCATCGATAGGTGCAAGTCTTACGAGAGGTAAATTAACCATCTCTTAAACTCTCACAGTCGGTGTTTTTATACTTATTTTGCACGAAGTAGGTAGTTGACGAAAGATTGTGTTGCTTTCTCCCAGCACTGCTAGGAACGGCGATTGTACTTAAAATTCATGGAACTCCATTGATGTGTGTTTCTATTTACATTCTTTCGTCAGGTTCAATATACAAGACGCGAAATGCGAGCTGGTGTGCAGACAGGCGGGCAACCTGCCTCTCGGAGACGAGTGCCAGAAGTTTGTCTTATGCGCTAGGGGAAGAGGCATCCAGTACAACCCCTACGAGCAACAGTGTGCGTGCAACGAGGGCTTCGATCGCAAGAAACTCGTATGCAGTAAGGAGGCCGAGTGCATGAAGAACGTAGCGTCACCTTGTGGTATTAGTTCGGGTGGTAGTTCGGGTGGTAGCTCGGGTGGTAGCTCGGGTGGAAGTTCCGGCGATGGTTCGGGAGGTAGTTCCGGTGATGGTTCGGGTGGTAGTTCGGGTGGTAGTTCGGGTGGTAGTTCGGGTGGTAGCTCGGGTGGTAGTTCCGGTGGTAGTTCCGGTGCTGGTTCCGATGGTAGTTCGGGTGGTAGTTCCGGTGCTGGTTCCGATGGTGGTTCCGGCGGAAGTGCCGGTGGTAGTTCGGGTGGTAGTTCGGGTGGTAGTTCGGGTGGTAGCTCGGGTGGTAGTTCCGGTGGTAGTTCCGGTGCTGGTTCCGATGGTAGTTCCGGCGGGAGTGCCGGTGGTAGTTCGGGTGGTAGTTCCGGTGGTAGTCCCGGCGGTAGTGCCGGTGGTAGTTCGGGTGGTAGCTCTGGGGGAAGTTCGGGTGGAAGTTCCGGTGGTAGTTCCGACGAAATTCCGGATGGTAGTTCCGGTGGTAGTTCCGGCGGAAGTTCGGGTGGTAGCTCGGGGGGAAGTTCCGGCGGTAGTTTGGGCGAGGGTCCACAGCAGTTGGCTAGAAGAAAACGATCATATGATTTACTATCAAGAATAATTAACAACTCGGGCAATCATAACGCCGGCAACGACGTGTCGAACGGAGACGACGATGTCAATGGGAATCTAGTGAACGGCAATGGCAACGGGCACAACAGCAACTCGGGTAACGTTGCTAAAGCAAGACTAGCCATCACCGCATTGATAATCAATAATGCTGGCAGTGGCAATCGCGACAATAGCATCGCGAATGGTAACGACGACGTGAATGGGAACATAGTAAATGGCAATGACAACGCGGGCAACGCGAACTCAGGAAATGTACAGGAATCCGAGCCTGTTTACGCTATCGCTCCACTGATTATCAACAATTCTGGCAGCGCGAACTCAAATAATGATGTAGTCAACGGGGATGACAGCGTCGACGGTAATCTAGTCAATGGCAATGGGAACGGAAATAACATTAATTCTGGAAATGTGCAGAAATCCGAGGCCGGTAACAACATTTCTCCGCTGATTATTAACAATTCTGGCAGTGCGAACTCAAACAACAATGTTGCCAACGGGGACGACAGCGTCGACGGTAATCTAGTCAATGGCAATGACAACGGGCACAATGTCAACTCGGGTAATGTGCAGAAATCCGAGGCCGGTAACAACATTTCTCCGCTGATTATTAACAATTCTGGCAGCGCGAACTCAAACAACAACGTTGCCAACGGGGACGACAGCGTCGACGGTAATCTAGTGAATGGCAATGACAACGGGCACAATGTCAACTCGGGTAATGTTGCCAAGGCAGAATCAGCCATCGAAGCATTGATAATCAATAATGCTGGCAGTGGCAATCGCAACAACGGCATCGCGAATGGTGACGACGATGTGAATGGGAATCTTGTGAATGGCAATAGCAACGGAAACAATATTAACTCAGGCAATGTACAGAAATCCGCACCCGGTAACAACGTTGGTCCGCTGATAATCAACAATTCCGGCAGCGGAAATTCGAATAACAACGTTTCCAATGGCAACGATAGTGTGGACGGTAATCTAGTCAATGGCAATCAGAACGGCGATAACAAAAATTCGGGTAACGTAATCACCTCGTCCAAACAAGGAGAAGATCAAGAAGACACCGAGCAGCAGGACCAAGCTGATCAATTGCAGGTTCAGCAAAGGAATCTCGCTGCACTGGGGAACTTCATTGAAGCAATTCTGCAGTGGCTTGTAAATATATTCAGGAGACCATCAGCCTGAACAATCGTAGCATCGCCACATTTATGAATATCCCAATAATTGTATAGTAGTCTCAATAAACTTTAACAAACTTGAATAAATTCGACTAAGGGTTCGATGGAAGAAAGGAGAATTGGTAATTGTTAAATCGGTAAATGGATAAACGGCTGCAAGAGGAAATCAGAGCCCAGTATTAATTCAATCATATATTATAACTTTATTGTCCCACAGATTACTTTTTATTGTCTAGATAAACACATAGATGGGTTACTGATAGAGTGGAAGATGATGAAGGTAGTCTCTTACGTATCGTCGCCATTAGTAAGTCAATATGGCAGGGATACTCTTAATTAGTTTATCGCTTCTATCTAAGGATATTCGAACATGTAGATATGCTTACGGGAAAAGCTGAATTTTTGATAGTAATTCGAGCGCGCTAGCTATCCAAGCCCTGGGGCCAATAGCTCCCGTTACATGCCGCTTCTTTATTTATTATTGTCAATAGCCTGCTTCACAGCTTCTGCCTATTATCCTCATACAGTCTACGGAATACTTAAAGTAACTTAATGCATAACAGTGGACACCATCGATACATTAATTTACAGCATGTAAGTCAAATGGGAATTGGATTGGAGTTCTCCAAAAGTAAAGCATTACTCGATCAGCTCTAATCCACTAGGGAACTAATGTTTAATTACACGACTACATTAACTAAAACACTTAACACATTAAGACAATAGCACGCTCATAATACAACGATTCCATTGATTGGTAAAGTTTTCCACTGCAAAATGAATCGTGTCGCTACTGCATCAAGTTGCATAGTTCATCATTGCTAAACTGGCAAAGTATTGTCACAGGGTGGTTACCGTATCGACTTTCGATATGTTACGTCAATTCCAAACAATCGCTGACTATCAACAATCTTTTAATTCGTAGCGTCCCTAGGCCCTTTTACTGTTTTTCATTATTCATTAATTGTTTCTCGAAAGCATATCGAAAGGCGAAGTATCGACTATGCTCGCAGGGTATTACAAATTGCTCGGATGGTAGGCAGTTTTACCAACAGCGGCACCGGTCATCCTGATAAAACAGCAGGAGGTTTTTACAGCACAGGCGTTATTGTTGATGCAGTATTGGTGCAATTCACTTTGCAGATCCAGTTGCAGGTTTATTTTTAATGATATGGCACCTGCTGCCCAGCACTTAGGTCAATTGCACACTGTTTATTGACGGATAGTTACAATTACTCTACGTACGAACAGACAAGATACAATATTGGAGAAAAAGATACATAGCTCCTCGCTTTTATCAGTTCAAGCGTTATTGTCGATCATAGACTGCTTCACAGGTTCAGGCTTTATTGTCTGAGTGTCTTTCAGCACTAGAATACGCGAGAGTAACTGAGGCTGTAAAAACACTGTGCGAAGTCTCGCCCGTCAAGGAGTTGAACTTAAAAGCCTTTAAAACAGATCCACCAGAGCTCAAAGTAAATCTACGCCCACCAGTAACAATTCAAATCTGATATGTAGAATTCGACGGGCGAGAAACTGAAAACGGCTATCGATTAGCCTGAGCGATTATTTAAATGAACTGATTAATTGAATTGCTCATTAAAGGAACTTCCATTGAGTAGACTAGATTAGGCGATTAATAGTAAAGACACATTTAGTATTATTGTCGATGCAGTGTCGCCTCGTGTGTACCATCAAATCACGCAGGATTATTGTCCACCGAGTGCCAATTGATTCGTCAGTTCCCGTTATCTTCTCATTACATTTAGAATCCAAAAGGGTCGCATGCATGTCGGATGCGCGATAGAGAAACCGTTCGCTTAAATCGAAAGTAGAAAGTCATTACAATCGTGAACGCTAATCGGTAAAGAGTACAGTAGAAGTATCACACCCGCGCGCAGTGCGGAGGGGAAAGTGTCAGTCACAGGTGATCGTGTTAATCATTCAGAAATTACTAAACATATTGTCAAATTACTATATTCGCATTGACTTTTCGAGATTGATAAGTCACAGGAATAGAGTTTTCATCGAAGGTTCCGGCAACTTATCGAAGCTGGAGTTTTTAAAGAATGTTTTTCAGAATCTCTCACTAGTTATCAGTACAGTGTGTCGTCATCATAGTATCATAGATCACCTGAGAGCCGACACGAGTGCCCCTGGGATCGCGCGATTCCCGTCACTTTAAAAGAGATGTGACGCGCAAGGATCGGCGGAGGAGACACACTCTAAATAGGAGGTATCCTGGCAAAGCGGGATTTACGTGCGCCTGGGTGCGTTAGAAAGCATCTGGCGATGATAGCTACTGAACTTAGGTCGCCGGGGGAAGCTGTGATGACAGTATTGATGTAGGGCTTGGAAGTGCCGCGCGCCTGGCTGGAAGTTCCGTCTTAGCGTCCAAGTCGTCGGGTGGGGGGTGTTGTTGGCCGAGGACCCATTTGAGGGATTCTCCCTGAAAAAGTTCATTCGAGCCCAGATTACATCACTGACCGCAAGCTTCGTCCCTCGCCGGCGACGTATACTGCCAGATCTAATCTAAATAGCACATTCACGGACTAACGCAATTCTCAGCGCACTCGGCTCCCTCCGGTGGAATTTCAATTTCGGCGAGGTCCGAGCTGAAACTTTCCCTCCTTGCCGGAAATTATCCCGCTAGTTATGGATTCAGAGACACCGAGGGTTTATCCAGCCTCTCGAAGCAGTAACACTCTCGCCAAACTTTCAGACTTAGTTTCTTGTTACGTAAGTTACTCCACTCGCCGGTGGCCTTTGTACTTTTTATCGGCCTACTTAAGTTCCCCTTGCATGCACGACTATCGGCCACTCAGTGACTTGCTTCTGTTTTAATAGTAAAATCAATATGCCCCGAGAGAACGTGGACCTCCAAGTACTTAGGAACTCTCGGCGAGTCTTGCAGTGTTACCGCTCGAAGGCATAATGAGCCGGAGCTATAACAGTTAGCACAGTCAAGCTAGAAGACATCGACTAACCAGGATACTCTTAACCGGAGAAAGAATCGTGAAGACACCAGCTAATCTAACAGCAATACGTCTAACAGTCAATTGAGTTAGGTTTAAAGAGAAGCAAACTAGCAGACACGTCGAGTAATCAAGTTAGAGTTAGAGCATGGCACTTTTTACACTGGCCGCCGAGATACGTCGTCGTCGAAACGCGAAGGGTCTTTCGCCGAAGAAAGAGGGTGCATTTCCTCGAGACAGTAATGGTCCTCTTACTCCTTAAGCTTTAATTAAAGCAGCGACTTTTATACTTGGCCTCTGATTAAAGTTATCACTGAGTTCAAGTAATCCCGGCCGATTACTTCCCTGCGGATAAATAATCGGGCCTCGTTGAACAATAGGTTAATGGGATGCCTTTGCGAGCAGTTGGCTGCGAATGCTTCGGCGCTCTCGTACCTTTTGCCAGAGACAGAGGAGAGATTTATCTGGGTCGCCAGTTTGTTTTGGTCGTTCGCGCACTTTTTTCACTGAGCCTTCCCGAGTCTTTTCAACGAGCCCGAAAGGCACCGGGCCTCGCAGTAGATCTCTAGTAAAAGCCATGGCCAGTGCAGATACGGCAATCCATTCGTCGAGTAAAATTATATCTTGAGCTCTTCCGGCTAATTACTTTATCGATTTTCAGGAAAGCTCCGTGTAAAAAGACGCACTTTTACGAGCCGAGGTATTCGCCGCTGGAAATGCATCCTCCTCTCCTCCTCAAAATTCAGCCGGTGCGTAAGTAAGACAAACAACACGGAAACTCCCCGCAAAAAGCGAGTGCTTCCGAGAGCGAGTTCAAGATAAATATCTCGGAGCCAGAATCCCAGAGCTGTATCGTCTGGTGGATTACACAGAGAGTACACAGAGATAGATAGAAAGATAGACAGAGATTTGTGTGTCGAGAGCGATAGAAGAAGGAAGAAATCTAACACATCGAATCTACCACACCGAGCAGTAGTCTGACGAGAACTAATTCTAAGTTCTATAGACACCAATTAGCCGGAGTGTTTTGATTGCCGGGCGCGGTGTGTACCGCCCGATGATCCACCTCTAACTAGCGGTAGCGTCTAATCCGGCGGGCTCGAGTCAGCAGCCCTCTAATCGTCACTTCTAAACACCAATCGCCACTTAGCTCACGACTAGAGTCCTCTAACATTTAGACAGCACATCGAAAACACCGAGACACATATCTAGGTAAACACGTAGCGCTACCGAGGCCTAGCTCGGTAGAGGAAGAACACGGAGAACAGTAAGTGGAAAAGTAGAGTACAGAGAAAGAGAGAGAGAGAGTGAGGGCGATATATGCTGAAGAGTTTAAAGGCTAGAAGCGCAGAGTTAATCGGCTGATTCTCAATGCTTCATTTACTTTCGCCGCTTATCCTCTGCCTTGAGCATTTTTCCCTCTTGATGCAGCCAGCTCTCGCCGGCCTTTTTCGTTTATCCTCCTTCGCGGCACGTACGCTTGGCACGTCTGCTCCGCTTTTTCTAGCCGAGCACACCGAGCGCTCGCCGAGGCTCCGCGGACGGGAGTCCGACGATTGAATAGAAAGAGAGAACAGAGTGAAGGAGGAAAGGACTCTCGAGGACGAGAGGTACAGTCGCGTAGAACACAGAGGCAGAGTAATAACATAGACATACAGAGAGCTCGACCTTCCGCACCGCGTTTGTCAGTGTCGAGATGGACACTGGCTACAATTAATCGGAAACGTTCGTGTCGCATCTGGCGCAAGTTAATCGCGACGCAATGTGCTCCGTTGACCGCGAGCCCATCCCGAGAGAGACGCAACACGCTGAAATGCCAGGCTAAAGTTCCGCACGTGCCCTCCGATACTTTAAAGGGACGATAAAGCGGCGCGAGGGCCCGGAATTCCCGGAATTTATCCGAGGCGAAATTCCGCCGGATTAATGGTGGATAACTCGGCGCGGAAAGTGTGCCGCGACGCGTGCGGAAGGTTGGCCGGGAAATAAAAAGGAGCAGCCGGAGGAAGGATCAGGCGGGAACCTAGTGGGCTGACCTGTCGGTGACATAGCGTGGGGAGCGAGAGACCCGCACCGCACGGAAACTCGGTAGCCAGCCGAGCCGTGCCAGGGCTCCGATGTGTCTTTTATTCTCGTGGAAGACTTCCGGATAACCGAACTGTTCTACGTCCGCCTGCATCCCCGGCGTAGCGTCTAGCCCTGCCAGTCACAGGTGGTACACAGTTTCAGAGGCTTCTCGCACTCGGTAAATGGCCAATCGAGATAAGTGGTCTATTCCCTGACTAGTTCCCTCGATTAGCATGATTAAATCGATCCCAAACTATCGTGATTACATTGAATATCATTATTTCTCAAGTCGACCCTTTCACTATGATACTTGCTCGCCGATCGAGAGTCGAGCCGGTAATCCTAATGCCAAACGTACACGTCCTTTCATTCTAAATGCAAAACACTCTATATCCCGGTCTCCCTGGGTGGCGCGAGTCCAGTCAATATTAGCTCGAGCGATACTGCTAAAAGTAGGATAGCGGTTTAAAGCCGTCGAGACTCACCCATGAACCTCTTCTCCGCGTTGGGATATCCCTCGGCGAGGGCTTCCATCATGTCCTCGTAGTCCAAGAGGTTCCCATTCTGCATCACGGGCAACGGATACTCGTCCGAGTAATCCACCTGCCTCCTATTCCTCTTGCCCGCGGCGTACTCTCGCCCGGTGGACTTATTGGCCGGCTTGCCGGGCGAGTTCTGGCCAAAGGTGACGAGAGTGCCGGGCAGGGGCCGCCGATTGAGCGTTCGGTACATTATTCCTGCCGGTAGGCTCAGTCCTCGCTTGGCGACTATCGGCCAGTCGGAGTTCCTCGCGAGGGAAGCGATGCCTCTCTTGTTCTTATTGCTGGGGTGCGGGAGCTCGCCAGTTCTCGCCAGAGAAGCCAGGTAGCGCTTGCCGGCGGGCAGGGCGTAATCCCGCGCGAGGGCTGCGATGTTCCTCTTCCCGGAATACGGAAGCATCCGGTCGCGAGCGAGGGCGCCGATGTTTCGCTTGCCGCTGGGGAGGCCGTAATCGCGGGCTAGGGATGCCACGTTTCGCCGGCCGTTAGGAAGGGCGAAGTCCCTCGCGAGGGACCCGACGTTCCGCTTCGCCAGCGGGTAATCCCGATTCAAAGCCTCCATGTCCAGCTCGCCGCTCGGTAGCAGGTATTCCCGGAGGATCTCCTGCGCGTTCTTCTTCGCCTCCTCGTCCAGCAGCCGGCGCATTATCGTCTCGAGGTGGTCACTGCTGTAATTCAATTCTTGGTTATTAAACATCAGCTGGAGTCCTTTTTGTTAAAAATGTCCTTTAAAGAAAAGGACCAGAAAGAAAATGCCTTTACTCTATAAATACTGAGGTTGAAACTTTTATCAAATGATTCTGACCTAACAGCTACGCTCCTCTTCTCCTCGTCCTCCTCTTCCTCCTCCCGTCCCTGGAAGGTGATTGGCAGATCGTCGTTCTTAGCGAGAGTGGCGATGCTCCGCTTCTCCGCCTCAGGATACAACTCTCCCTCGAGGTCCTCGCCCTCGAAATACGGCAGCTGCTGCATCCTCCCCAAGACGCTGAGGTATCCTCGAATGGCCGGATCGCGCAGTAGGCTCAGGTACACCGAATTCGGTATGCAGACTTCCGCTTCTTCGCCGTCCTCTGCCAAGTTCGGGCTCCCGACGTCCTGGACCATTCTCGTGGTCCTCGAGTAGGCGGCCAGGTTCGAGCTCATCTCCGGCAGGCGCATCAGCGCCAGGAACGCCGCTCGCGGTATGCACTGGCTTCCCTCTTCGTCCTGGCACGTAACCTGTGTCAGAGATTTCCCTATCTTTCAGAGCAGCCTCGATATCGGAATTCGCCCCGCGCCAATTGCGCGCCGAAGGCCCATTGAATGGGCCGTCGATGTCGAGCCTCGTTAATAGTCGGTGCACACAGTGACCTTTGATGCTTAACAGGTTGTGTCGCCGCCACCTACAAAGTGTCCAAATATTGATCGGCCTAATGAAATTATGCTCCCACGTACACGCACCCGGAAAGCAGCCGTCTCGATGTACCAAGAGGCCGGTTATTGGGGAGAGGAGATACGTCGCGGATATGTGCGTCACCCAATTTCCACGAAATCGAGCTTTAAACGCGATCAGGCGTACGGTCCTCCTAGGGATCGAGTCATTAATCATCGCGTGATATTCTTTAAAGCTTCTTCGAAAAAGAAGCTCGCTCATCCGTAGCGCATCGATGGAAAAGCGAGGGGGAGTCGAAGAGACAGAGGGCGCGAACAATACGATGCCGGAAAAAACGTAGGTGTAGCTGCGGAGGACGCGGCGGCGATTTTCAGGGTATTTATTATAGCGTGCGAAAGGCCGCCCGCCCACACAGAGTAAATGTTGCTTGGTAAGTGTGCGAGTACGCGCGGCCACCTCTAGAAATGCAAGGATGTGCCTGCCAGTAGAACGTGACAGTGGTGTGCAGGCCAAGTTATTAGAACAGCTTGCGGCCCCGTTATCGCAGCTTCATTTTCCGCTCGGTCCCGCACGCGCGCCCCTCGCCAAATATCTTCGCGTCCTTATATGCATGCGAAATTTTGCATTCGCAGGATTTATGATCGGACGTCCTCCTTTAATGCCCGCGGAGTGTACACGTCGGCGCCGCTGAATCTCGCATCGGCGTGATTTGTGCGAGGAGTGGTTTAACGAGCACGGCAGGAGTCACCTGGTGTAACTAGGTTGCTCGGTCGCTCTGACAATGCATCATGGCACTCCAGCCGGCTAACTCGATACGTGCATTTTGTACATAGGCGCACTCGCCCCGGGCGGATTCGCAGAAACAGCGGCCGCCGGCCGATATATGCGGAGCTGTAATTCAAGGAAGTTTAAGCCGCGTGTGCGGCTGGTGGAGAAACACAGCGGGCACACGCGACGCTCGATCAAGCCCACATTCGTTGCGCCAGTGTGCGCCGCTGGTGACCTCAGTCTGGACGATTTAACGAAAAAAGGAGGAACACCAAAACGAGCGAGGTTCGACAAGTCGATACGAGTGAGGGCGAGAAGTCGCGGATGAAATATCGGCCAATATCTGTGATTAATCGCCGATTGCCGAACCTTCTGCTGGAAACTCTCCCCGCGGCAATTAAGCGCACACGCGTTGCGAGTAATGTTAAAACGGGTTTTAATTAATTCGTAAATTAGTGCGAGAAAAAATACATTTTCCCGTGGAAACACGGGCAAGTGGTTTAGCCGCGCAGTGATCATGCACCAGTATTAATTTTTGGTGCTCCAGTATTAATTTTTGGAGTGCCGGGCGCTGACGCGATTCTACCAGCTGCGGGGCGCGCGAGTTTCATCCGCGCGCACGCGGCACGACAGCTGCGCGATAATTGAATGATCGTTAATGATTTCACGAATGAAATTCATCCACTCGCCGTGACCCGTTGGCGAAGCTACGCAACCATCTGGTCGGGAGGTTTTTCGTGAAAATCGCCGGCCAACCTGCGGCCGGCGAATCCAATAAATGAGACGGTTTTATGATTTATCCTGGCAGGCGGTAATCCGCTTCAAAGGATTTAATTGCGCGCCGAGCGTGCGAAATGCATGTACGAGATTCACTTTGGTGATAGATATCCAATGAGGAATGGCACGTGAGCTCGTCAATCTTGAACGCCTTCGTCGATGCTCCAAACGCGGGCACACTATCAGACTCCTATTAATATCTGATCGGCTTAGAACTTAGTGGAACAATAAATGTGGGAGACGCACATTGGGATCGAACTAATCAGATAATCCCTTTCGATCAGCTACTCGATTCCACGGACTAGTTGGAATTCCAACAAGACGTGCATAATTGATCGCGCTAATTACCAAGCCAGCATTACAAACACCTTAAATACCCTTTCAAGTACTCAGAGCGCACAGTTCAATTTCAAGAAGCAGTGAAACTCCAACGATCGGATAGCAATGCCGAGGTACGAATGCGACAAAATTAAACGTAACGTCGAAGAGATTTCCAACAGTGATGGACAGTGAAAAATGCGTGGGGAAGGCGCTTCTCGCGGTACGCGAGTAAAGGGGGTGTTGAATAAAAGTAGGGAATGCACGTAATATAAGGGATTCCGAGCATTCTTACTCATCGTTGCCATCCAGGACAATGTCGAGAATACTATGCAAAAAGGATATTATATCCGACGAGACGTGAGTCGCATGTTAGTTACCAGCGGCGCACTCCGTGTAATGCCGGTGCGATGCGGTCGCGTTTAATTAATTTCCGCATAAATTTCGATAAAGCTAATTAACAGGGTATTCAGTTCTAAAGGACGTAGCGGTGGATAGGAAATGCTCGGGCGTAGGCTGGAGTATAATCAAGCAACGCGACTGACGAGTCCTGTGAAATTACTGATGTAAGTCTGACTCGCAGTAGTATAGGTCGAGCATTCAGCCGTCGGGGTATAAAGTAGAACCAGTCGGGCAACTATCGGCGAAACTTTCGGCGAATCTTAAACGTCCCAGGAATCCTGGCTTTCACCAATAATTCAGTGGTCCGAGTAATTCGGCCCTGCCCGGCATGTGTATATTAGGCTTCCGCTTGAGGAGAAACCACGAATTTCCTGCACCATTACCACCCACACCACTCGTCGGGTGCTTGATTCTGTTATAGTCTGGCGAGTTTCATTATTAAATTCTAAACGTTACAGTCCTGCAGCGATAGAATTTCATTTGTCTAATAACCCAGGCTTCTAATAGCAGAAACACATTTTAATTAAATAGACAAGCGCGTTGATGCTGTTAAAATTAACGAGTTAGCGTGAACAAGTGCCTGGCGACGACTCGAATCGAAACAACGACGTTCCAGAGAGAAACTCTATCGAATGGAATTGCTGGGGTGTAAGGTGGCCAGCGGCAAACTTTCCCATCGAGTTGCACACAGTATATTGCGCGCACCGGCGAGCAAAAGTTTCAAGCGTCGAAGAATACAAAGTAGGTAAGAGTCCGGGGCACATTTTTCCCGAGCGAGCTTGCTCACTGTCGGCGACAAATCGCGTTGGGAAATTCGCATTCATCGATCAATGCCAGCGGAGGCCCCGAACGCCGAGATCGTGTCTTTATTTATTGAAAGATGCATCGGGAGACCGTGAAATTGTGCATCCCGGGCGGCAATGAATTCGAACGCTGGAGCGATAAGGACGTATTCCCTATATTTCACCGATGTCGATACTGGATACCTTGGCTATTCAATTATGCCTCGGAAGACATTCAGTTCTGACGCTTGCAAGACGTTCAATCATATTCCTGCTATAGTCAACTTTAAGGACAGTCTTATATCCGACTCGTTTAAGTGAAACGGCACACGACACAAACGTTCATGGTGACAAAATATTCAAGTTTCATTAAATTTTAAAAGCAATATTTAATATAATTCGTGGGATATCAATGTCAATTATGTCCCAGAAGACATTCAGTTCTGACGCTTGCAAGACGTTCAATCATATTCGAACTATAATCACCTTTAAATATCCTACTCGTCTAAGAGAAATGACACACGACACAAACGTTGATGGTAGCATAAAATATTCAAGTTTCATTAAATTGGAAAGGCGATATTTAATATAACTCGTACCAATGTTAAAAACTGGAAAACCGTTAACAGCCGACGAACCGATTGAGATTTAAAAAGAGAATAATTGGCGTCACTTACTTGAGGCAAACGCAACTCGTTCACCGCGGAGATGTAAAGCAGAAGTGTGATGAGGTAGCTTCTCGAGAGTGCCATTTCGGCGAAGACACACCGGACACGCGGGGGCTGACGAGTTTCCTCGCGATCTCGTTCTCCAAATGCGAGTACCACCGCGGAACGTGTTGCCGCCTTATATACAGGATAGATTTCACCTCGCGCAGGCGTTTCGTACCCCATAGCGGATACATGCACAGCCACACGAAACGGCCGCCCCGCAGCCGCTATAGCTCGCCCCTACGTGCCGATGCGGCCAAGTATAAGTGAGAGCTCAGATCTCAGCCGAGCCACCACGCAATATGCGTATATCTGTCAGTCGAAAAGCCCGGCCTTCCGAGTGCGGCAAGAAGGCCATGCAGGACCAAAAGGGGCTTACAGCCAGGGGCGAGTGAGAAAGAGGGAAAACAGAAGCAGTTGGGAAAGAGCGCAACCCGCTTAATATGCCAGGATTATTGCGTGTCCCTCGGGCAGGAGAGCTTCTGCGCTCTCTCACTTCCAACCGCTTTTTTTCACGCAGCTCTACACTTTATTGGCGCAACGGCAACTTCCTCGACTGTTGCTGGCTCTCATCAGCCCAGCGGAATCATCGATCGCGTCTACTTCCTAGGACAATCTACTCGCAGACTGTGTAAACTGGATGTTTCTACCGATCGCAACCCTCGCTGCCTACCATGAGCCGGCGATTTTCCGCGAAGCTTGTTAGTTCCAAGAAGATTAGCCAGCGCATTGCAGTCAGGTCGGATTAAACTTTATGGTAATATATTTCTCTCCGGGTAAGACCTGCGAGGGGCTTACGTCTCAGCGCACAGGCTCTTTTGTTGCAACAACGTTTTTCGGGCGTCGGTGAAAACTTCTCGCGTGGGCCGCTATCGCGATGTGCACGGGTCATTTAACGTGATATTATCATTTTTCCCAGAGAGCATGAGAAGGGGAGAGCGATCTGCAACGACGAAAACGGTGTCGCAATTTCCGATGCCAGGAGGTATCCGATTTTTCTGGGGAATTTTCGACAAATTCGTAGAATTTCTTTCTGACGTTCCGCTCGCAACTCCGGTATAGCTCTATATTCGCCAGTGTGTTATTCTTTGCACAACATCGGATCCCTTTTCCTTTCTTTTCCACTCAATATAAGATTGACAGTCGAGCAGGAGTAACTCGACTCGACTAGAGGATGAAGAAATAGTCCTCATGTTCCTCATGACGAGCTAGTCCCAAGTCGGGGGTGTGAGTTGCCGCAGGAACCGCCGCGTAAATCCGTGACGTCAAAGGTTCGGTGTCGTATTCTGAGCCGAATTCTTCTGGGAATATAGAGTTTCGCGTGTAATTGAAAAGATATCTGCCTTTCCAACCAATGCGCACTAGCGCTCCGACTAACGAACGAGAATTTATATCTGTGCATAAACTGAGTCGAGGCGCGGGGCTCGCGCGTGCGATAACTCAAGATCAAACGGCCTGAATAAGGTCCGGTTGAGGGATCGGGTGGAGGATGGGCTATGTATAACGAACACAACGATCTTTCTATAAAATAGTAATTTATTATGAAAGGTCACACTTATAGTGGATGTGGATGCGATCTATCATGATGGGACTTCGTCACATTACTCTGGCGTAAAGCAGAAGCGCTTGCCCTCTATATATCAATATTCTTTTTACAAGAACCGTTCGCACGATTCGAACAAGAGTCCGTAATTATCACGATAACGGTACAACTTGCTCATTTTCACAATTGTGACTGTAACGGTCCGACCGTTAAAGGTCCATTCTTTACCGAATAGGAATCTTTGGATTTTTACAGATTAGCAAAATGATACGTCCCTTTACACAGGGTACTTACTGTTGTAAAAGCAAAAGTGCAGCATTCTCGTCTAGGCATTTCATATTCGTGAGTATAAAAGTATTCACGCGTAATTTTCACATTGCGTATACATGCGAACTCGACAAACCTTTTCCTTATTCAATTATCTACTTTAGAGAACTGAACACAATTAAAAAAAAACCCTCCTATATTTATCGGTGGTAATCTTACACCCTCAGTGGGGACGTGTCGGAGATCGTTGACCGAAGTTCCTGAATAACCTTGGACAGGACAAACCGGAAATCAACGTAAGCGTGAGAAAGTATGCCGCTGTTCGCTTATTAATATAAATAGCATCGTAACGATTAGATGGCTTTTCTTTCGTAATGAATCTCTTGATATTGCTATATCCTGATCCTTTCCTAATCCAAGGCGGCAGGAAAGCCCTAAAGAACGATGCGCTCAAGACGCAACTATGCCTGTTTTACTGGCGAGCCGAGCACAGTTGGTTATTGTTCTGCGTATCACGAAGGCTCGAATGAAAATGCGTCAAGTCTTTTTGTAAGTCAGAGCTTCTGTTTCATTGCCTCGTGATAAGCATTGAGTAAATCCTCGGCACTGAGCTGCGAACTAACTGCTTTGAAGATGCTCAGCAAATTATCCTTGCTTTGCCCACTTGTGGTAATATGCTCCGTCGCTAACTTCGGCGACCAGAGCTTGTCAAAGAGCTTTTTGGAAAAGGCATTCGGCTTCCGCCTGAGAACTTCGGCGATGGTGTCGATATCATTGTTCTCCAGTGCGATATCCAGAACCAAACGGGAAGGAATCAATTCGTCATTCGCGACTGTATGACTAATTACAACGTCCATTGGCATTCTTTTGAGGATTGCGTTTAAGCTGGGCAGCTCCTCTAGGGGAGTTCTGATACCCGCCTGCTCCTCCTCTTGGAACTTTTGTGAGAGCATCTCGGCTAATTCCGAGGGTGTACATTTTTGGCAAACCGTGTTTTTCACCTCAGCGAACTCGAGGATATTTATGCAGTCGGAAGTCTTCAGTTTCTTGCGATAGGTACTCAGGACTTTCGAGAAGAATTGGCTGTCGTTGCTGAATATGTCTGGAAGACGTGACAGCACTTTAGTTACTCCGCACGCACGACACGCAGCTTTCAGCGTTGCGTCCTTGTAGTTTTGTCTGATTTCCAGACCCAGTAGTCTTATGGTTTCTACCTCCAGTTCACTGTCTGGCACATGCTTCATTTTATTCTGTAAAAGGACACGATGTTTGATCAACAATGTATATCGAACTATGTTTTATTCCACTTATGATCTCTTCTTTACCCACCTTATATTCAGCTAGAAATTTCTCCGGTGTGCAACGCCTTGCTGCGCTTTCCAGTACCAGCTGCAGGTCAATTTCATCCAAAAGATCGCTCAATTCCATTTGAGCCTCAACAGATTTTGTAGCTTTCCTCGGAGGCGACCTGACAAGGCTTGTAGGATCGGTATTGGTACCAGCTGACTTGGTCTGAACTATCTTTTTTATAAAACCACAACATTTCGTCTGACACCCCGAAAGACTTGCATCGCTCATGGATCTGTAAATAATATTATTCCACATTATACTTCAAAAAAGTCGTGCACAAAGTAGCCAAATAATTGATTCGTACATTTCAGTTTGAGTTGGCAATGATAATGTCGATGTGTTCGTGTGCTTGTCTTCCACGTAGCCCTCGAACGATTTCTCGTAATTAGTAGGCTCTGCATGCAAGCTGTTCCGGGACTTACTTCCGCTTGCTAGCATGCGCGGTGTACTATGACTTAATGTTTCCTTACTCTTACTGGGTGTAATTTCCATCTCTTGCGAGACAACACCCGCTGCCATGGAAGACGCGGTGGTATCGTCAATCAATTTTGTATCAGCGAGAGACGTGTCCGACTTTTCTTGCATCACGGTAGAATCTTGCTTCATATCTGATGCTTCATAGTGCTGGAGAATACTCCTAACGAACCCAGCTTTCGATTTACCCTTAACGGGGATTCTGTTAATCTCACGCTCAGTTAATTGCGCAAGATCACCGACAGACTGTAAGCCCCGATTCGAAAAGTATGCTGATAGGTGGTTCACCCAAAGAGGATAAGTCAATTGGCCGACTATGGACTTCAATGGCTCCGTGCATGAAGTTAAAGTTGGATAAATCGGATTAACGGCATCCAACTGGTCTGGGCGAGGTATATCTACGACGGATTGACTTGCACTTTGACTCTCCTGACTCATTGGTAAGCTTCCAAACAATGAGTCTGTAACCGGCAGAGTGTCTTGTTCGCCCGCACTTTCGACTGCTTGGGTACTAGTTCGCACCGGTTTACTATAAAAAATTTCGTCGGAATTTGCGGACGAGTCAATACCCGTGAGATTGTTAGCATCAACCGTGTCTTCAAGATTTTCTTGAGACTTGACGGCTGAGTTGTCAATGGTAGAGTCATTGAATGGGAGAGACTCGAGGGAACTGCTCAAAGTCGTTTCTTTGGCTTCAGCGTCCGAGATCTTCTCTTTATCAACATTTTCAATCTCCACGGAGCATATACCCAATAAATCATTTAGAGGGTCAGTTTTGTTGGCATCGGCAACGGTTACATTACTAGGACTTCCAGTAGCATCCTGTTGCGTTTTCTGGCAAGATTCTTTTGCTTCCGCAAGACTCGCTGTTACGTTACCACAAACAGCAGTGGTGTCAGTAATCTCAATTTCGAGAGTGAGAGTGTCAATAGTTACTTTTCTATGCGAAGTAGCGGGAACACTATCATCTGCATCGACGGAAAGCGGTTGTGTATCAACATTCATATCCTCCGCCAGACTGTCTTTATTTTCCGTTTCCGTAAATACTTCTGTCATTATTTCAGTGTCCGCCTCAGGTTGTATGAGAGCATCATCCTTCTCAATGCTCGTTTCATTTGCTTTGAGCAAATGATTTTCTGACTCGATTTCGATAAACTTTGGTTTAGCATGTTTAAATCTGTACGGAGAGTCCCGTCGATTAGTCAAGCTCCTCGCGCCACCTAATCTATTTGATTTGTGTGGAGAACTAGGCTCAGCGATTTGGTATCCCATTTCTTTTGACACTGGAGGATCCGCGAAGCTCACTCGCTTTCTCTGCAATCAAGACACAGCAGTCAAGTTGATTAGTAATAAGTAAACAGAAGAACGCGTCTTGTAATTCATTGCAAAGTTGTATTCTAAGTACGAAACGTAATATAAGCGCAAATGATTAAGATAAAAAAACGTACCTTGCTAGGTGTACCGGTATCAGGATCAGGTTCTGGCATAGACTGGCGATTTCTCTTAAGGATGCTGGCGCTAGGAGATGCTGTTAATGAAGGTGGATTTGCGCTAGACCACTCGAGCATCTGCAGTTGTTCCCTCTCGGGTGAGGGCGATGAGTTTCCATCTGGTTGTTTCTCCTCGACGATACGTTCCGGCGAGCCCATCGATTTCTCAAACTTTGGGGAAACTTTTTCCCCATCATTCTTCAAGTTCGAGAATAACTTGATTGGCGTAGGTGTCGAGAAATCACTCGATTTCATGTTATTGAATATTTTTTCTTGCCGGCTACTGCATGATGTTGGAGTAGATGGTCGATCTCTCTTAGTAGATATCTCCGTATCCAATTCTTTCACTCGAGTATCTTTGCATTTGGATTTGATGGCTTGGAGTTCCCCTTCTATATTAATAATAGAACTATCAGAATCCAATCTTGATTGTTTTGTTACCAGTCCGAGCATATGAGCTGCACGACCCTGAGGTTTAAATCTCGTGAAGCGTTTGATATTATTCTTGGGTGAAGGAAAGCCGAGCAAGGGTGGTTTCATTGAAGCCAGGGTATCGCTGACCCTTAATGCATCACTATTTGTCCGCCGATCCTCTTCTTGACTACTTTCCACCTGGCTTTCCGCAGTAGTTGGAACCGGTTCGACAATTTCATCTTTCTTCCCATCCATTCCTGTACGTGTTACAGAAGCTGTATTACAAATTTTGTTAATATTGTTGTCTGTGATTCCAACTTCAGTGGGTTCACTGGGTTTTATCCCCACTTTCTCATTATTAGGTGCCTCTCCGATTCGACTGACTTTAAAGGAGTTCTGTTTATCCTTGTATCGACCGATTTTCATAAACTCGTCAGTATCTTGAGAGCTTTCGACGATTTCCTCGCCATCGTCCTGACTTTGAGTTACATCTTGTGAAAATGGATCGGGTGTGGCACATCTTTCATTCGAAGTAGTATCCTTCGGGGGTTTTTCAGTAGCAGTATCGACTTTAGCACTTTCAATTTCGGAACCATTCATTGCAACATCTTCTATTTCCATTGTTTCCTGAGATTCTGAGTTAGATTCCTTATCTTTATTTTCGGCAATATCTTTAGCAGTAGCACCCTCCTCATCAGCCTCCATGCGGGAACCGAAACGCCCACTCCTGAGTCTGCGGGATGCTCTTGACACTGGGCTAGGTGATCTCCTAGGTTTACCCTCCTTTTCGGCCACACGGGGCTTTGGTTTTTCTTTCTCCGGCGACTGAACTTTTTTCCCAGTAGATTCCTTGGGCGCTTCCTCGTTTGCCCTCGAACGGCGACGGACTTGCGACGAGCAATCAAATACCATGTTAATTTGTAATCGAGATAATTCTAATTTGGTACGCTGACTAACAGATTCATCAATAGTAGAGAGTTCATTGTCATTTTCGGTAGACTTACAGGGCAGACTATGACTACTGCGTGATACTTCTGCACCCTCATCTAACTTCCTCCTACGCCGACCATTTTGTCCTTCAAATTCACTGTCTGATGAAGCCTTACGTTTCAAACCCCTGACTGCATTCGCATTCATGACCGACTGACCATTTGTGTCTTCTACAGACAACTCATCCTTGCCGGCTTCTGTATTCTTTCCTTTCCCTCGCAACACTCTTGTATGTGAGCCAGGTTCGGTTTGATTGTCCGGATCGGCAGAATCCACCTTCAAGAGCATTGAACGACGCTGCCGACGCTTTACATTATCTAAAAATGAAGGAGAAGAGTGTGCTCGTGTTCCCTCCCCGTCATCAGGGTATTCATCACGAGATTCAAAGTTTAATTTCTTCGCTGTTGCATTTTGCGCAACCTTTCGCTCTGTGTGTTCGTGGGCTTCGCCGGCCGGCCTACTTTGTTCGGTAGCCTCTTCCACTTCCGCTCCCGTGCTAGCTTTCGAACTGTGCGTTGACTCAGCCTCCACGCCCTCGGGAACGCTCCCTTTTGTTTGCATGTCTGTATTAGGCAGCTTATCCGTAGTTTCTGACATAGATGCGATAATCTTGTTCTCTTTATTAGCATCGTGGTCGAGAGTATCCCCCGTTAATGGGGACGGTTTATCCGCCTCCGTAATGTGTTTGTTCTTTTTGTCGAACCATTCCTGTAAGTTTTGTGAGTCCTGAGAAGACGATTGGGAAAGGTCGTTATATAAGGCTGGTATATCATCTCTCCTTCGCTTCAGACTCTCTTTTTGATGTTCAGTTAAGCGATTAACATCGAACTTGACCTCTGTCTTGATGAAAACATAATCCTGGGAATCAGGCTCGACGAATACTGATTTGCGATCTTTTTCGTGAGGAGTTACACTGGACGCGGGACTAGCCGTCCCTTTGCCCATAAAGCTTCCCACTTGTTTCACCGATCTCGGCACTTTTCCGTTCAATTCTTTCTTCCTTTTCGCTAGTTCGGCCATATTCACAGATTTATCCTTTTTTACTATTTTTGCCAGAGATTCGAGCAAAGCGTCGGCCTTGCTGTTCAAAGTACCTTGCAACTCGAGAATGCCGAGTGCCTGCAGCTCTATCTCTGGATTCTTATGATTGAGAGCCTGGAGTATAGTGTCTTTATAGTTCGACAGGAGGTCGTGGCTTAAAAGTTTTCCGAGTCCTTTGAAAATGCTAACAACTGTCTCCCAAAGGTTGCTAATTTCTTTCGACAAAGCCGTTGAATCCATCTTAAGCGCCAATTCAACTACAGGCTCGCAAATATGTAAGTATTGTACAACTCTCTCTGCATCATGGCCAAACACAGTAATGAGAAATGCCGATAATGCCTTCAGCACGACATCAGAATCATGATTGGATTTAGACGAAAATGAATTTATAGCGAGACCCAATAATAACCGTAAGATTGTTGGGATTCCATCCACACCTAAAATAGGAATCAAATCTTTACTGTCGGTCTTTTTACATAATTTAATAGGCACTGTAACATATTTCGTATGTACTTAAGAAAGCTTTATAGTTGATATAGCTCAGTAAAGCTTCCAAGCAGTTAGCAATAAGACTAGTGCGTTCCTTATTCGCAGCTAAACTTTTCTCCATCCCCAATGCAGTTTTCGAAAGGATTTCATTGGGTGCAACAGTAGCGAGCATATCTGAATATAATTCGAATTGTCCGTACAATTTTTTCCATACTTTCGCTATCTCGTGAACCTGAGAAAATGTGGGGCGATTTTCAATATTTATTGTTGATATTCATCTAACAATTGGCGGCTTTTGCATATCGATGATAATACAGACCTGAGCCATATTCTGTACGACAGTGTGATTGAAGGGAAACATCAAGAAAAGCTCGATTGTTGTGAAATCGTGCTTGGCGGCATTACCTTCGTTAATATGGCCGGAATCATCCATATATTTAATCAGAACATTTGTTAACACCTTCCACATTTCTAATTCAACTGCGCCCCGGTACTGATCATTCGTTGATAGATCTAAACTGCCAAGCAGATTTCGGAGTCGTTTTAAGCTGTTCGAACGATACGTAGTACCTGTATGCGGTTTGATAGAACACCGAATAATTCGCTCCAACGCTTCATATTCTTTCCTTAAAAGAAATAATAATTTCGCGATTATTTACCGATTCGACCACTATGTTATGACGATAAAACAAGGTACCCACTTTCCTGCCCCCATCAATAACGTTGTTTTGAAGATTTGAGTGGCGAGTGTTGGTATTGTCTCATCCTCGAAAGCAATTACGTCTGTAAAATTACTCAAATCCGACAGGACTGTATCCAAAAAGAGTTCCTTAATCATAGGTTTATCAAACGCAAAATTGATCAGTTCTGTGACGACCAGTATAAGATTTTTGTACACTGAATCCTACAACAGGGAAAGTAGAACATCCAGTAATTTTTCTTGGGTTCGATTGTTATTATTAATCGATCTTGATTGGGTGTTACCTTTTCTTCACTCTCAGTCTCTTGAACATAATTAACTAAACTTTTCCAAAACACTTTGGCGAGTTGATATCTACTTTTCATTTCATTATCAGTCAGTTGACTCAAAATTAGTAAGGCCTCTCCTACACTGTGGATCACAGTTTTGTAACATTCTTGGAAAACTGCATCTGTCATTGCATGTGGCAATCTTTCCTCCAAAATTGGAGAGAAGACACTGTGATTCTCCAATTTGGCCACAAGGAGCTGACACAGTGCATCTAAAGCAACTACTTTTGTCTTGTAGAATCTCTTGCCTGGTGATGCAAGAACATTGAATTTGGAGGATAGTAAAGGTGTATCACCCAGTGGTCCGAAACAGAAGTTTAGAAATTGCGTTATTATAGGATGGGAAAAGGGTTTAATGTCCTTGTACAGCTTTATTATTACATGCCACCAGACTTCTAGCTTTGTCAGTGCTATCAACTCAGTTTTACTGTTCTTTGCATTCAGAGGAATACACAATAGCTTTATTCTCCTGGCCGTGGCTAATTCTTGCGGATCTAACGCAAAATTATCCACAAGGAGTTTCCATGAGAGGAAGGCTTGTCTGAAATGAATTCTTATAAGTATGGTTTCCTGTTCTCAATTTATTCAGTAATTCTCCATGTCTATGTACCTCCTGATGATTGCCTCAGTAGACTTAAAAGCCTTTTCCTCAACACTGAGTAAATTGTTTATCAAACCAGCACCTCGGTGCAAGTCTGTACCTAGCAGCTGAATGCTGATGTTCCACTGTGTGGCCCAATCTACCTCACAAGCGCCAACCAGCAATAACATACGCTTGCAGTATGTAGACTGCAATGTAGTCTTGTATCTGGCCCATGCATCGGAATAATTTAAACGGATATTCGATGCAATGTCAGTTAACAGAGCCTGCTGTAAAAGCTTTAAAGCTGGATCCCTTTGCCTCTTATGGCCCATGTAAGCCAAGAGTGCAACTTTCTCCAAAAGTAATATATCAAACTACAAACAACAACATGAATCAGATATGCATCCTCCAATCAAATCCTGGCTCAATCAGATGGACTTCTTCCTACTCTACCTTTCCAATATTTAAATCCGACGTCATAACTGTGAGCTTGTACAACCTTCTCAGTAAGCTCATTACATGAGTAATGGTCTCCTCCTCAAGTTTCTGATCTGCTGTCAGAGCTTTATTCTCAGCATCTATTAAAGGTTGCGAGTTATCTACGCAGGAGGTAGACGATAGCCAGTCCATATTCTTTGGTTGTACATTACACAAGCAGTCTTTAAAGAAATCTACTGCTACTGAGTCCCATGTTAATGTCAAAATGACATTGTCATCCAATACTTCTAATAATTTAATGAGCCTTAATCTAAAATGGAAACAGTCTGTTTAGAACTTTGCAATATGCACAGGCGTAGCAGAAAACAAGACTAGAATCGATTTGATACAAATTACTGACCTACTCTTCTTATTTGCTAGTATCATAGCATCAAACAGATTCAAAGCATGATCTTTGAAGTCTTTAATAATAGTACTTAGTGTCTCGTACGCCTCAAGTTGCGTGTTATCATCCCCATTGGAGAAAGTATCAATTACAAGCCTGCACAACTCCTTATACTGTTCCTCCTTAATAGCGTTTGCAGATTCCATCTTTTTGCTATTACTAGATACGAAGGCAGATACAGTTAGATGGGACACTAACGCAGAAAGCTACAGGGAAGAAAAAACGAAACGAATATTCCTCGGAGAAAAGCGTTATTAGCCAGTGGCATCAGTGGCATAATATACGGCATCGACATGACAAGCTTTCGAGGGGGATGAAATTGGTTGGTTTCGAACGGGGAAACGATTGTTTTCCTCCGAACATCTCGTTGGTTTCTGATCACCGTGGCGTTTGGGTTTTCCCGCGAAAACATTGGTGGATGCGTAGACGATTACCTGCGTATATAGGTTAAAGCCTCGCGCTTTTCCTTGGCATTGCTGGTCTCCCGCAGCACCTTGAGCATCTTGGAGAAGGTTTGCGGCCCCGGAGTCATGGCTACTTTCTCGGTATTCGCGTAGAGCTGGGATTATCACGGGTCATACATCGTTTTAGCGGAACGAGCGGCCCTCGCTTCGGGCGAGCGGTTTCCTCCTCGATTATCAACAACCCGCACTCGTCACATGAGTAAACGTCCAGCCGCACTTCAGCAGGCTGTGCTGGCAATTCTTCGCGTTTCCCCGAGCGAGTGGCTTCGCTTTCCTCTCACGCTTCCTTTATCCTCGGCTCCCAGGAATATCACTTGCACGCATACCCGACCGACACAAACCTCGAGCGGATTGGAGCGGATCGACGCTCGCCGCGAGAATTAGGCGGCTATTCACGCTCGAGCCTCGCCGCGAACCTACCGAGTCACCCTAAATTCTCTCGCTTTGGAGTAGCTCGTTGTACCTTTCCAGCACGCTGGCAAGGATTCTTGGATTTGTTAGTCGAGCAAGAATAAGGTTCTTCGCGGAACACGTTTACCATCGAGGCAGGAGGAGACGGTTCACGGTGCGCCGTCGACGACAAGCGAAAACTTCACATTTCCTTTGTGAAGTGGCGGGAAGACTGATAGAGGGAGAGAGAGGGAGGGAATCGGCATGGATGACTCTACGGGCGCGAGAGAGAGCGAACGAGGAAGGAACCTCTATCCGGTCTTAGATGTTTGTTCCTGTTGCCACAATCCTGTTGCTGCAGGTTCCGAGTTCGAGTTGTGCGTCCCCTATTTCGAGCGCGTAGAAAATGATACGTGCCGTTCCGCGACACGTAGAACTTCGTCCTTCGTGGACGTTGGGAATAATGCGTCGCTCTCGACTCGGCTAAGAAATACCCCACTGAAAGATATGCTTCGCATTATAGAGATTAAGCACGTTCCGCTCACGTTGCGAGAGCGAGAGGACCTCAGGTAGGTTGTGCTTATCCCAAACATCTTCATAAAACATTCTTGAGCGTGAATGCAGATTCAATGTACTTGAAAGAAAAATGTAGCAGCCAGAATTAAGAATATATATATACTTTAACTTTGCGAGCTTTACGTGCTACTTCGTCCTCGCCAATTTCCCCGTTTCTTCCTGTGTTTTATGTATGAATAGGAATGGGTATATAGAAGGGATAGGAAGAAAGAATACTTTCAAGTGTTTCATGTTCCGATTTTAATTAAAAAATTGTACAAAGGCAAGCCTAATAAAATTTTAATTAACTGCTCCACCATAGATGTACACCATTGTTTCGTCGAGTAACTTCTTCTTCACAAAGTCTTTGACCCATTGAGGTAGCTATTATTGGCAAACTTTTATGAAGACTTACTCCATTTATGCAATCAGTTGATAATTGCATTTTACTTATAGGTTTCAAGTCTTCCTCATACACTGTTTCTTCTGGCATTTCCCAGACTGTAACATTTCCATCTGTGCCTCCTGTGGAATGAGCATAATACAGATTCTATTCCATCATTTCCATGGAAAACCTAGCAAGTAATCCTTGAATTATGAGAAAATGGTTATACCTGAAACTATGTGTTGTCCTGAATGTGAGAGGGAGAACTGTACCCTTTGATTGGTATCAGACTGCCGGTTTTGAAGGGAGTACAATTTAACCCCTGGATTCCTCAGGTCCCAGCATATGAATTCGTCATTGCGTCTCACAGCAGAGTACATTTTTGTTCCACAGGTACTGAACTCAATCTGAGTTACTCCACTGCCTACTTTAAATGTACACAGCGGAGTGTCTTTGTACAGGCCTAAGAAAACAGTTCTTTGAGTGCTGGTTGTTTTACAGAGAAAATTAGGAAGGTGACGCTTACCTTATACCTTACTTACCGATACATTTTGAGTATGTACCGAATGCCACCAATCCTGGCATTGCGGGATTCTCACGAATGCAAGAAACCAAGCCAGATGTATTAGGGAAATCCTTCTTGAAATCGATTGTCTTGATTTGACGGCCAGGTCGTTCGGTATCAAACATTCTCAATGCATTTTTAAAGCCACACCAGACTTCCTGTCCTGAGTTGATAAACTGTACACTCAGTGATGCTTCAACTTCGTCAACTCTATTATTTAGAATAATTATTAGCAAGAGTAATCTATACTATTATTAAGATTAGAACAGTATGCTATGGAACCCTTGTACTAACTGGTTGTATGCCCTATAAGTTGCCCTGAGCTTCCCAGTAAAGGCATCCCACAAATGTGCTGGGCTTTCCCTGCTAGTACTGAGGAAGCAGCAGGTTTCAGGAACCCAAGAGTTCATTGTTGGATACCAGCAACAATCATATACAAGGCCACCTTCCTTTATAGTTAATACAGCAGGCAGCTCTTTAACACTCCAGTCACTAGGAAGTTTGCCAGAGTAAAGTTCCCTCGGGAGTTCGTACATTCTTATTCTAAAGTCTTCTGATGGCACTAGTAAACACGTACCATCAGGAGACCATTGGCAACCCTTAGTGAAATTCTCATATTGTTCTGTACACAGGTACTCTTTAGTAGCTGTACATAGTAGTTGTGGTGTTTGTGTCCAGTTGTAGTTGAAGACTTGAGGAGCATCTGGTACTTCAACTGGTTCAGTCTCCATCCTTGTTTCATTTCTTTCTGTATCTTCTGCTACAGATATCGTCTTAGGTGTTTCAGTAGCTTCGTTTTCAGTGTTTAGTACTGGCAACGATTCCTTGTCCGTTTCCTCATCGTTTACCTAACATTAAACATGGATTTGATAAATCAGAATTCGGAATTAGTCCTTTTTATTTTTTTATCCTTACCTCTATATTTTTAGTATCCATAATCGCACATTCAATTTCCATCTCTGGTTGTCCTTCTGTCTCTTCAACCCCGTTATATTTCGGAAGCTCATCCGGCAGCACAGCGTCGTACATGCTGTATTTATTTATTGCCGGTGTTTACACAAGCATTACTGCGAATGTGACTGAGGATTTTTGTTAAGCTTTATTGCCGATATCATTTCAACGCTGCATATTCATGTATGGCGATGAATGCGAGGAAGAAAATGCGCATTTTGTTGTATGATAAACGTCCGGAGTCTCTGTATACAGCCTGCACGTGGCTAGGTTAAGCTTGAGAAAATACCGATCGAGGTCTTCCTGCTACACGCAAGCGTTCAAACTGGTTGGCAGGGAATTATCTTCGCAAGGATAAAAATAATACGCCTGCAAAAGATAATTGGCAAGATCAATATTTTTTTGTTCTTCTTTAAAGTTCCACGTTTGTAGTACACAAATATTACAGGTATTTAATTTACATCTGTTTATTTAATACAGCTGTTTTCTAATCATCCATTCGAATGTGTTTTGTGGTGCATTTACGGTAACGAAAGGTGAATAATTTGTAACCCATGATTTAATAATTCTACAAAAACGATATTATAAAAATAACCGAAAAAAAAATCTCTGAAAATATGCATATATGTATATCACAACTCCAGTAACTGCAAAAAAATACGAGGACGGTGATCGACGAAGCGGTAAGTTTCAGAATATATATTGCAATATACACTTTGGAAAACACATATAATTGTTGAACTATCACCAGCTAATCGCATATATTTCACATGTTAACAGACAGTCCTACACAAGCATGTGTGCTTCTTCCAACAGTCGACTTCTTTGATACGTGGAACTGGATCCCGGCCGAGTCTCCTCCCCAGCAAGAACTACAATCCATTACAGCGAGCGGAGGTACCCGCGAATGAATAACTGATTAATCCGCTATCAGTCGCGGGCCTCGCCAGGAGGTGATTAAATTGCAGTGTCCCAGTTGTGACGGGCCGAGTCTAGTGTACCGTTGGCAGAGGGAGGTTTACCATTGGCAGAGGGAGGCGTCCTAGTGGCAAGGCCTGGGTCTCCGATATTAAGCGCATGGGGTGAAGGCGCAGGGGTGGCTCGCAGGGGGTTGAAGGGAGGCGCAGGGTGGGAGTGGGTAGGTAGCGTCGAGGGCGTCAGTTGAGCGCGCGAGCTAGTGCCGTACGCACGTGTGTCGTTTTCGGTGTGTGCTTCGCTCGCTGATAATCTCTCGCTTCTACTAAGCTTCGCGTCCACCTGTGCGTCTGCGAGCACCTTTACCCCTTGGACCCCCTCTGTCTCCCGGACGCCCCCTCGCTTATCCAAGTTCCTGGTGTCCTCGGCACTCGGTGTGTTGGGACTCGTTTGAAATCGGCCGGGTTTCTCTCTTCTTCAAGGAAGGGGGAGAAAGCGCGAGAGAGAAAGAGAGAGAGAGAGAGAGAGGAGAGTGTGTGTGACAGGTCGCGCGCGGTCAGCCGCGGCTATTCCCGGTGGTGACCCTTGTGTTCGCGTGTAAACGATTACCACCCTGAACCACCTTCCTGCTGGGCTTCGCCACGGCAGGCACTTTATTACCCTCGTTACGACAGCGGCCCTGCGAAAATCACTTGTCAGCGCGCCGATTTCTCTCTCTCTTTCTCGCCCTCCCGCTGCCCATGCATGTACACACATACACACACAGACATTATATCCATATATGCTTCTCGTCTAATTAGTCGATTGTGTTTCGGCCGCGCGACGTATCAATCCTGCGTGCACGGTCCGCGCGCGCGGTACCCCGGCAGCGAGGAAATGCCAAGGGGCGAGGGTGGGAAAATAGAGGTCTAACGAAGCCACCGTAATACCAGCCACGTCATAAAGGTTTCATATACAAGAGGAGTTAAAGAAATATTCCACATCCCAGGGGTCTGCCATTCTTCGGCCGCGACCGAGCCATTCTTATTATCCGCATCATGGGGCTTTCTATAATTGCGACGGCGTCTAAATGACCAGAGTCGCGGCCCATTAAAAGGGCGAGGTGATTTTTTTTCCTCTCTCTCCCCGGCACTCGCCTCGCTCCAATCATACGGCCGCAATTTGTTTCGTCGGGTAAGAGGCAGCGCGCAATTTAACCCTCGGAGAGTAGTCGGGAACAACCACCCTCCGCCTACCCCCCCCGCACTTCCTGGCCGACCCCCGGAGGCGCGCGCGGTCCTTTTCGGAGGCGTAAACGCTATCCACCTCCACCTACACCCCCCTTGCCCCCTTGGCCCCCTTCATCCCTTTCGTTTTTCCCTCTCGACCTCTCACGCGATGACGCCTCTCCGCGCCCTTCGCACTCTCGCATTCTTCCACCCCTTGGAGCCTTCTCTCCTAGCCAGCCACGTATCCACTGTACATGCGAGTGCCGCTCTCCCTTTCTCGCCCTCCGCGTGCCTCGGATTCCCATCGGCTTTTCCTTTCGCCGTTGGCAGGGCGCGCGAATCTCCGGGCGTCGCGCGGCGCCTACCAAGATTATTAATCCGATGGAGCGCTACGCACTCGCGCGTCTTCCCAGACCGTGTAAACAGCTCCTCGAGCTGCGCGCGAACGCGCGGTGGAGGGAACTCTGACAATAGTCGATGACAGCCGGAATTCCACCTGAGAGATATCCCTCTGTTTACGAGACGCGAATGTATCTCGGATTCACGCACGTGTTTGAGAGACTGTTGGATCCGATGGAAAATGTTTGGGGGTGTCGAAGCTTGTTACAAGACGGCTGGATCCGAGATCTCTTTCCCTTATTACACCTCGCCACTTGCTCGCTCCTAATTGGTCTTACGATTGTTCGCAAGACGCGCGGCGGATCGTGGTGGCAAGTTTGCCGAAGGGTTCTCGAATTAATTGCAATCTCGCGGCCGTTCGCCGCCAATCTGCCGCTCTTCCATCGATGAGTATTAGAGGGGGCGGAGGGAGAGAGAGAGAGGTCGATGGATGGAGCACTTATACTTGTAGCTGAATGATCGCGTCGACTATTTCGAGGGATTTTCTAATAGCTCGCTCCATCCTACCCGCGGACATATGGACTCTGTAATGGCCCGGGAATCACCCGGCATACTTTTCTCCGTGTGCGCGGCTTACTCTTTCGCGGCGCGTGGGTACCGCGCGCGCGTGTGTATTTTAGTGGCTGAAGGAAACCAGACCAGTTTCGCAGGCCAGTAATGGGCCCCCGCGTATTTGGAGGAGAGGCGGCGCGGCCGTGCACCCGAGGAGAGCCTCGTGAAATTTTAATTGCACACGCCGCGCCGCGCCCGGTTATTCTCGGCGACGGGAAATATTATCGGCATATTGCGCGGCTGGCCGGGATTTATGCGGATTATTATTTGTTTGCCGTGTCAGCCAGCGCGACGAGAGAAAACAAATTGTCGTGGATGAGGTCTCGGCTTCGTGCTCGGTTTCCAGGGGATTTTTGCATTTTACGCCGATGCCAGTACGTCAATCTAAGGTTTTTCAATGCTTCTGTCCGGCGATAGTGCTATCGCTCGTGTGTACGCGCGATAAATCAGAGCCTCGGAGCCGGCAGCCATTCATCCGCAGACAAGGGCTAAGAAACTTGTTATTTCGGAGGCAGGCCCCAATCGATATAAAATACACGCCGGTACTCCATCTTGGCGATGGGGGGGAGGGGGAAGAAAGAACTAAATTTATTCCTATCGAGCGCCCGCGCCCGGTTTATGCTTGATCCGATACATACAGAGTACTCCGTGGCGGTGCTCCGACGGGAGAATGGCTCGGGAACGGCTATTATTGAAAATCCACAAGAGCCCACCTTTAACTGGTGATTTTTATTCATCGCAAACATTCGAGGCCGCCGGAACAATTTCGCGCTTTCGCCTGGCACGCCAGAAATGGAACGAATAGTTCGCATCGCCAATAAATTGAAGAAATCGGAATTCAACTTCCGAATGACGCGCATTCTCCTAGTGTGGGTTTAGTGGGAAATATTTGAGACTCGGCGAAACACAGACGCGATAAACAATTCGCCGGATGATTATAATTGCAGAGGTAAAAGTTTACGGTTATAGAGGTGCGGGAATGAGAGAGACAGAGTGGTCAGCGAGCGTCGTTTAAAGAGGGCTCGTCTGTTTATTTGGTGGCTGGTAATGGCCATTACTGGCGCACCATCGATCAAGTTACACTAGGACACGTATGCACACGTAGCCAGGAGAAATCGTGGCGAGAATCCGTCCGCGGGTACCGCCACAATTGATTCCATTCCCCGATTCGCGGCATCTCCGCTGGACCTTTAATTAGAGATCCTCCATTAAAAATCGCGAACGAGCGCTCCGCTAATTCGCACGATTCGTTAACGGGAGTGTCGTTATCCTGCTCGAAAGGTTACGTGGGAAAGGAAGCAGTGACTGTCGAACGCGCACGTGGATCGAGTGGACGTGGATGGAGGAAATAGGGGATGATAGGGTGATGGGGGAGTGAGAAGCCAGCCGGGCGACTTGGCGTCGTCGATTGCTCGGTGTCGAAATCGAGACAAGTTATTCTCGGCGAGAGGGACTGAGTGGCGGTTGCGGGAACGAGCGGGGAAAGGGGAGATGGGAAAGGGTGGCTATTGAGAGAGGAAGTCGAAGTGATGTGGAGGAAGTTGGCCCGGTGTGTCGTGGTGGCTATGTGCCGCGATGAGAGCGGCTGGACCATCGGGTGGCGGTGAAGTTTTGTGCGGTTGGATGAACACGAAAAACGAGATCGCTTTCTTCCCTGGAAGCTGAGTTCCGCCACGAACGATCCCGCCCGAAGGGAGAGGAGAGGGCTTTCTGGGAAAGCGGAAGCCTTACTACCCCGCTGCTGCCACCGATGATGAGGAAGCTCGCATCGTGAAACATAAGGTCCATACTTCACCGTAGCTCTGCACTACTCATATTTCTATTATCACTTAACACACTCCTGGCCTGCCCTAATGAGCACTATCCTCTTCCTCCCTCGTCCTCGCATTATTACTCGAATTACCTCGGCAGTCAGCCGCGAGAGTACGAAAGCTGCGAAATTTCGCGCTCGGCGAATATTAAATATTGCACGGCTGCAACCTCGGGCCCGGCAAATGTCGCGATTGTAATTTAAGCCACTCGAAATTTTGGATACGACCTTCGCGCTAATGAGTCGTGCCACGTGACCTCTCCCACTCGAATCCCCTTCCGTGCATAAATTAGTGACGTGGTTGATAGAAGGGGGTGCATAAGCCCGATAGCCCGGCTTGTCTTTGACTCGTGCCCGTCGCCTGGAATTGCACCTTATTGACCCGCTGACAAAACAGGCGATCATTTCCACCTGCGAAATCCTGGCTTTTACCAGGAAATTAAATGGCTTATCCTGTGGTTCCAAAGTCGTGTAAATGGGACGAAAGGCGAAATGAACCTAATCCGAGACATACGTCCTTGCATTGAGGGTGTGATATTTTCTATTAGATGATTCGGATGGTCCCGTCCTTTGAGAACGCCAGCTTAAGCTCCGCTTTTGCTCGAGAGGTGCTTTACGAATGGCACCTGGCGCACAAGACACCCTCCGTGCTTATTAACCCTTTGCACTCGAATCACTCCCATCCCGCAGGTGGCACGCACCTTTACCCCTGTGCCTCGAATGCCGTCAATAAAAGCGCGCACCCTCCCTTCCCGGGTATAGCTTCGTTACACTTTGCCAGTAAACTGGAGTAACCCTCTTTGACGATCGCGAATCATCCCCTTCATTCCCCAAAGATACGATCTCCAACTCCGACGTCCTTACGCGGTTGGCGTCCGAATAGCTTCCGCCGACGGTAAAATCGGATCTGATTCCAATGTCCTGATGGTAGAAGCAGACTACAATTTCCTCCAACTACCTCATAAATGCTTGTGCACGAGACGCCAGGATGCCGCGGGGGTTGAAGGATATATCCTCGGCGACGTTTAATCGTGTTGGATGATGTTTGCGCTTGCAGAGTGAGTGTATCTCGGCCGATGGACAATGATCGAGTGGCCGTCGTCGCGGTGGAGATGACCACTAGGTCGGTGCCTCGTCCTGAAGACGACGACGAGGACGACGAGGACGACGACGACGGCGGTGGCGATCGGCAGAGGAGCCGCCGGGCGAACAAGTGGAACAAGGAGCAGACGGCGCGGTGCCCGAGCGAGGAAGAGGGCAAGGAGAGCGACAACGAGCAGGAAGAGAACACGCAGGAGGAGAGAAGCGAGCGGCTCGAGGAAGCTCGGCCTCGCGCTATCACTGCCACTCACTCGGGAATTCTGCGACTCCTCGCATCGACGGTCTCTTCCATCGATTAAGGTGAGCTCTAGCCTCCCTGCTCGCCTCCTTCATCCTCCGTCATTCGCAAAACACCGCACTCCCTCGTCAGGCGATGTGAACACGCCGATCGAACCGAGACATGCCAATCGAGTGATTCACAGTGGAGTATCGATCTCTAGTTCGCCCGGAACGCGGGCATCGGGCTTTCACGTTTCCTCATTTGAGGGGGAAATGGATTCGAAGTTTCTCTCCTAGCTGCTTCTTCGTCTTCTTCGCGCGGTTCCCTGTTGTGCCCGACGCCCGGTGACTTCTTCTTTCCTTCTCTTGGTTTAATTACATGTCCCAGTTTACGTGGCATCTCATTATGGAATGCATTCGGCGGGCACAAAAGCGCGGCGATACGTGCCGCCTCCAATGGCTTGGCCTCTCCACGACGGCTCGCCTCCTTATTCCGCTCGATAATAAGCCCTTCGCCTTCATTGGCCCTTTCTCCCTTACACCGAATCCTCTTGTCGCGATTACCTCGCATTTATCCTCGCCGCTCTCTCCTTAGCCTCGTGGCCGCGCTTGCTTCGGCGAGATTTTCGCCTCAGCCGGACGCATTTTCTTTTCTTAATTATACCCACCGAGGCTCACAAAGGCCCGGGCCTGCCTCGAGTCTCCTTCAGCAAGGACTAATTGTAAGTCTTTCGGCGAGATTTTACCAGCGACAATTACCGCGGGCCCAATTACGCGCACGCTAGCACTTTTCAGGCTCGGCGGGTCTTTCGGCGAAGGGTGCGGTCCCAGGATTTCGGCAGCCGCCACTATTCACGGCTGGAGGAATAGAGTTTTGCGGAGTCTGGAGTCGCAGGGGGTCGAGTAATTAGTGGTTCGCACTTGACCCAGTAAAAAGTGTCCGGCAGGCCCTCGTGCCTCTGGGCTCATTCGAAAAGGATCGCTCTTCCCCCTTTAAGTGGGCCCGCGCGGCCCGCGCCCTCTCCTTGCCAAGTTGCAGCTTCTATTTTTGACCCGCTTTATCTTAAAGAGTGTACTCGTGCCACCTCGTGTCAGCCCCGGAAAAACAAAAACCAATTAACAAAGAGCGAGCTGCTGCGAGGGCAGCCCGTCAGGACGGGCCTCGCGCTCGCCTCGGTGCGCGCCCTATCGCTTTCTCGTGACTCATCGCTGCCTGGCAGGACCTTGCAATTTATGGAACTATAAATTGGGCTCTGTTGATGCTGGCGGGAATCTAGCGATCGGGCGCACTCGGTACCAGCACACGAGCGCGGAGCATCGGGTGAGTCGGGTGGGTTGGGTCGCGCGGGGCATGCAGGGCCATTTGGAAAAAGTTATTCTGGCCACGATTATCTCAGCGCGGTATCAACCTATCGAAGCCCGAAGGCCGGCTTTCCGATGGAAGGATACGCGCATCGCTAAAACAGAGATATGCAGAGAAAGAGAGGGAGAACGAAGGAGAGAGAGAGGGAACAGGGCGCCCCGAAATCCAGCACGACGAATTTAGATCGCGACCTTCGCCTCGGATTCTTCGATTCTCCTGTTTATCTGTGCGCCGCGACGCTCGATCTAAGGCCAGATTGCAAACTCCCACTAATAGACTCGATCGGCTTGATCCCAGAATCGAACCGCACCAGCGGAGTGTACGTGCAAACTGGGTTCTCCCGCGAGTTCGCCGAGTTTACTAGTTTTTCTTGCGCTCGCCCGGCCCACCGAGAGAGAGCGGAGGAACAAGTCGGGGGATAAACTGGTCGGCAGTAAATAAAAATCCGATCGGGCCATCGGTGACGCTCGATTGTTCGGCCGTGTTGCCGGCTGATTGAATTGTTGGAGCCAGTTAGAGGGGAAAGTTTCTCCGGACGCTTCTTCTTCCCTCGTAGTGGTAGTCTCTCTATCTCTATCGGCTCCTGGAAGAAAGTCCGACTCCCCGGGGCGACTTGGCCCATTCTACTGAGAAAGGAGAAACCTATTGACGCCGGGCTGGCGTATTGCGACGGATCGCCCCTCGTTTTATCGCGCGCATTTCTACCGGCGGGACCGCGCGCGTTCCGCCGCCGCCGGATCAGCGAGCAATTGGCGGCCATTGATCGGAATGCTCGCCGCCCGATGAGTTACCCTATTAGCCGAGCGTATTGGCAAGGCAGATTGAAAAGTAAACTGTGCACGCGCGTTTTCAACCGCCCCCGCCTCCGCCCGGGGGGATGATGGCGAGGGGGTTGCGTTTGGCAGTGGAACGATGGGTGGCTGCGAGCTCCGCTATCTGCCCTCTCGGCAATTTCGAGGGCCGCGCTCTGCATGCCAGCGTGCAGTAGCCGCGCTGCTATTATTTGCCGGCAGGAAACTGAATTATGCGCGTAACTCGCCGGGCGAATATCGAGCGATCAATTTCCCGTCTTAACGGCGGGGATATCAGTGTGCAATTTCGTGCCGAGCCGAGAGAGAGCCTCGTGACTCGTACTACCTGGAATGCAAGCCTACCGGCCACAAATCAGAGGAAAGAGTGGGCGATGCCGAAATCACCGGGTGCTTTGCGGCTTCTCGCATTCCACGGGACAATAAATATGAATCGCCCGGAGAGAATAAATGGCCGCCGCGCTGCACGCCCGAGTGCACCAGCAGCCGGCTGTAATTATTTGGGGGGCGAGAGGGGGACGTTTTATGCAAGAGAGACATACGCCAGTGGCCGAGTGAAACTTTGCCGCTTTGGCCGTCGAGAAATAATCACTGCCGAAATAACTTTCGCCCGCCGGGCCGAGTCGCGCCCTGCTATCAGAGAAGCCTGTGTCAGTAACGGATCTTTTTCAACCAGCCGACGAGAGGCAGAGCGCTCTCTCGCGTCAGGGAACATTTTGAAATGTTGGGAAAATTAGAAGAACCCTCTCGGCACCGCCGACTCTTTTTTCCCCGGTAGCACGGAGAGACGAGTCCTTTGCGCTGCCAGGACTTTACGGGACGCTGCAACGTGACAGGCCAATTGAGGGAATCCTGCACTCGCTTCTACCTCGTATTCCTCCTGGCAAGGACACCTTAAAACCAGAGGGAACAGTTTCCAATGGCAGACACGCTCGTCATCCCGACAAGTATAAACACGAGGCAAAGTTTCGGGGGGAGGAGAATTAGTTTGCGAATAAGTTGCTCGTCCTGGAAACTCGGCGGACTAGTCGAATAGAACTAATTGGACTAACGATTCGACTGCTCCTCATCCCGTTACCCGCTACTTATAGCTCTGCTCCGACTAATTGTTACTTCGGAGCAGCCGGGCACGATGGTATTTAAATGAAATACGAGCAACCCCATAGAAAAGGCGTGTTGCTGCTCTCCGCGACAAATTTCAGCAATTTGCCGGCGATTACGGGAACCCGCGGCTCTCTCTTTCGACGCGGAGTAACGGAGTAGCGCAAAAAGCGGCCCACGCACGTATAAGAAGCGTGAAAGCCGACGGGATAGTTTTTTTTCCGCCGGCTCCATTAAGTTCGCTCCGGCCCGCTCCATGTGGGATCCTATTTCCAGGAGAAAACCTATCTCTATCTAATTGACGCCGGTGGAAATTTCAGCTGAATCATCCTCGCTCATTCTTCGATTCTACACGAACAATAATACTCACGTGTTAGGGCTAACTTTTTTCCATTTTTACCTTCGACCAATCAGGACATGGTTTGTAATTAAATTCGATAAATAGCTCGAGAGTCGATTGCTTGGGAAAGACAGAGTAAGAAATTCAAGGCCGAAGAATTTTCAATGGTTTTCTTCGAGTCGACCTCCGCTATTTCCAGCATACGAGAGCTTATTAGCAGGGTGGTAAGTTGCGGTGGATTGGTGCGATTAAGTTTGCCACACGGCACGTACCCGCCGGCCACTCGAATTCTCGCAGGGCGAGCGACGTCGGCGGCGCAAACTGGCCGAAACTACGAGATGTAATCCAGACGCGAATAAAAAGACGCCTAAGCGATACGTAATGGGAATCTGACCCAGATTTGGATAGTTTGGCGGGCGCGCTGACGCAAACCTAGCGCACGCCCCTATGCCCGCTTTCGGCCATTCGATCCGTGCATTCTCCGAATATCGGCAGCTTTCGGTTTATTAAAATTGTAATTCCAATCCGGCGGCGCAGTGTTCGCCGATAATTACTCGCATAGCGCAGCTCTCCCGCGAGCTTCGCAGCTTTACAATTTACTTGAGGGTATGAATCGAGGGAGACAGAAAGAAAGAGAGAAAGAAAGAGGCTGTTGGAGGGAGGGAAATCTCACGGTTCTAAATGTCACGTCCCATAAAGGAGCTAGGATTACCTTGTACCAGTTAAGGTTTCCGCAGAGACTCTCCGGCTAGGTTCAGCCTCGACCGGGCTGGATTGAGATTTATAGAACTTGAAGCGGCTGGCACAAAAGCAATCCCTTTCGCCGCAAGTGACGTCGAATGATCGCGAGATCTAACGCGTACACGCCTTATCCTCCTTTCAAGCCTTTCGGCTGCTTCATTACAGCGTGATGAATGAAGAATCCGACGGAAGGCCGCTTGAATCTACGACTGAGCTAGCGATTCTTGAAACACTTCCAAGCAATGTCGGCTGGGAGGAGATGGCCGAGCATGGAGGAGATAAAAACCGGGTTTCAAGGAGCAAAGGACGAAGAAGAAATATCAAGGATAGCTCGCGGTGGCTTGCGTAGTTCTAGACTTATTGTTACTCGAGTGGTTTCAGCCTTTCCTTTCGCTATCGTTTGACCTATATTCCCACTTTAGGATCTGCGCTCAGGATCAACCTCGCGCATCTCTCCCTCAAAGAGCATTACTGTAATGACTAAGAGAAACGTGGAGCAGATTTTCAGAAACCCAGGATCAGCGCTGCCATCGGAAACCTCGACGTTACTAGCTCCGATGAGCTTTGCGCCCCAGCATTCAACTCAAATCCGCCTCGAATTGAGTTATTTTCAGCGATATCGCGCGCTCGTCCATATTTAAACCTCACTTCCGTATCATATACTCGGTGCACACTGGTGTATTCCTCCCTATAAACAGTAATGGATGGGTTGATCGGCGCGGCGAGGGCGCCGGGGTGCCCGGGTTCGTTGGAAAGCTCTCCCTTTTATTTCCTAGCGCGCGCCGCCCACCGAGCTATTATATTATTTTAAAGGATCGCGGCTGCCTTTCATATCCGCGAGAAATCCATCCATTGGAAACGTGTCTCGTATTATCTCTCGGATATTAAATGAATTTCGGGGGGTTCGACTCTCTGCCGGTTGATTGACGCGGCGACGCCTGTCGCTTTCAACGCTTTTATTTTTCTGCCGGTTCCATCCACTTGATAGACAGCGAGGCACCGTTGTTGGCTGCGGCATTATGCTGACATTTATTGGGAAACTGCGGTCTGTTAGCATTCCAGGCATGTCTACACGAGACACTTCTCCCCCTTGGGTTTATGGTCCTCGTGATTCTTATGGCGTAGCTGGAATGCGAATGGCTCCACTTGCTCGTATTGCAAGAGCCACTTTGCTCCGATTGACACAAGGCCCCGCGTCCTCGCAAATGGATATTAGTCAATTCCACTCTGGCAACGCGAAACAAGTCCGGTGCGTCGGGGCTCGTGTTTGCGTCTCCATGGGAGTCGTCTTTATTCCATTTAGTAAAGCACGAACTCATTACTCGCTTCGGGGCGAGCTCGGTGTAAGCGGCTTTCTAACAATTCCCGAGCCATGATCCTTCTTGATGCGAGCTTGCCGAGAGTTGTTGACACGCAACACTGAACTAATCTTCCTTGGAGTTAATGGGCTTACGGTTCCGCTACCGCCCTCATATAAAAACACTCGCCTCCAGCTCTCCACTCCGCGTTTAACAACCGGGCCGATTCCTATTTCAATTCAACGAGGACACTCGACACCGCGGACGAGCTTTTGTGCGGGCCGCGCATTAATTCGGCCCGGTCGGCCCGGGAATATGCGAAGAATCTCCTCGGGGAGCAATGAGGACGGCGAGCGGACCACTCGCCCAATACCAGTCCCCTCCTATGCGAAAGAGCACGTCCGCATCGAATATTCCTCGTTTGATGTATGACCTGCCCTCCGAAGGACACTCGCCATTTGGCAACAGGAGTAATCGTCGCGACACCATCCATACGCGTTATCCTATTTCTCTAGCGATTCTCACCCCGAGAGAGCAAGTAGATTAGACCGTTGATAACGGGCGAGGTTGGCATCATTTTCCATTTGAAGAAGCCGAGGGAGCGATAAGATCCCAAAAGCAGACCTCACCGAGAAGAGTGAAAGTTTTCCATGAAATGGAGGAGTTTGCGGTCGATCGGACCATTCGATCTAAATCGAATGTCTCGGCTTTTGTCGGCGGGCGACGCTGCGCCTGTTATCTCCAAGGTAAAGAGAGTGTCGGTGGTAAGTTGACGGTCTAAGGAGGATGTTAGGTCTGGGCGAAGGGAGTCGGCCGAGGGGTGAATGAGCAGGAGAAAGGAAGGGCTGCTATTTATCGCGGCGGCGGAGAAAGAAATCGATGGTTGGTTAAAGCGATCTGGAGGTGATCGGGAGGACGGAAATAGCATCGGCAGGCCGGCTCGGGAGCTGAATGCCGCCGCCGAGAGTCCTCCCGCTCTTCTTCCGGGGAGGCTTTGTTCGAAACTGGAGCGAGCTTATATTCCTACGCGAGGAATATGCTCTCTCCTCGTAGTCTCTTCGGTGTACATCTTCCTCTTCCTTTTTCCCTTTGCCTTAAGCCTACTGCACACACGTGCCGCCCGCTCGCCGACGCTCCCTCGATCCTCCCTCGCTCGCCTCGTGTGCTCAGCGAGGAAAAGCCGGATGTATCTGCCGGACTACGTGCATCTCGCCGTTTGTTTTGGATCCCGCACACACCGACGGCCCACTGCGCTTCCTCACTGCCAGATATTACTTCCGTCCGCGATGAAATAACTCCACCGCTGCTTCTGCCAACTGCGATGACTTTAATCGGTTTGTTTAAACACCGTCATCACTGCTATCGCCACCCTCTCCCCCCGAAAAGGCCAGTTTCACGAGTAATTTGGAATTCGTTGGGCAAACAGTCGTGTGACTCCGCGGAAAATTGCAACTCTGAAATTAATATATTCCAGTAACTGACAGTGGCCGGTTCACTCGTTATTCCACCAGCCACCCCCGCGCTCTCGCCGAGTTAATGGGCGGAGCTCGCGCCCCTTTAGTTACGGGCTGCGAGTGCCGGGCTAATTAAGTTGGCTGTTACGAACCGAGCGAGGTTCCTTAGCTTTAGCTGCTTCGAACTCCTGATGGCCGGAATCTCGATCCGCTAACTCATGCGGCGATTGCCGAGGGATACTTTGAGGGAATCGATACCCCAGCATCTCGATCATTTCGCGGTGGTGATGCTCCCGGTGAGGGGGAGGGTGCGAGATTTGGGATGAAATGGAGTCGAGTCGCTCTATCCGCAGGAGGCGTCCCGATTTTTCCAGGAGGCTTTGTTCGAAAAGTGGAGCAAACCCGTGCTGCAGGAGTGTGTTTTCGCCGATTGCCTCTTTAACGATCCTGATGTTTATACTGGGCTCCTTTATTCGCGTGCAATGCCACGTACCAAGTGCTCCATTGTCCACGCATCAAGGGTTTGCTCATTAGAGACACTAACCCGTCGCCCGTTCTCTCCACCCACCCTCACTACCACCAACTACCCCTCTCGCTCCAGTGGCCTCCGTTTTGCCTGCTGCGAACTCATTACGCAATCGTGTTGACACTCGCGACAAGTAATCGCGTGGCTTTGAATGGATCGTGCGGCCACGCTCGTCTCTCGAATTCCCGGGGGGATTCTCGGGGGGGGCTTCCCTTCTTTCTCGCGCGCCACCTCACAATCGTAGCGGAGCCGGCGTCTTCCTTTCAGAGTCATCGGATGCGATCGCGCACTGGGAAGCGGAGGCTCTGCTTGCCCGGCGGCCTGCGGAGAAAGCGAAGTAATTACCTATAGAATCTTCCGAGCAGCGAGAATCCAACGGGGGGGCGGGAAAAAGGGTCGGCCCTTTAGAAAGGTGCATTGGAATCGGGACGCCTCCATTACTTCCAGGTCAGGCTTATGCTCGAAAGGACCGAGCGCCGATGTCCAATAGCGCGATTTTCGCTGCGCCAATATCGGCCGAGTGTAGTGCACCTCTTTCTATATACATAGAGGCAGACACGAGTCCTCTCGATCCCGGGGATTCTCCCTGACGCTGCCGTAACTTCTGCTTCATTATACATCGATTCCCAGATTTTTCTCCTACTTCCCCACTGGAACTCCCTGTACGCTTGCTGCTAGTCTGACTTATTAACGCATACACGCCCCGACGAGACTAGCTCTCCAGGAAACTCTGATTAAACCTCCAGAGAGCCGGCTTGAACTCGCGCATTCAATGTAACGCGAATCCCGGGAAAGCCCTAAGTGAATAACAACGGAGGGGCAAGAAGCCGCGGGAGAGGAAGTGGAAAAAGCGCAGCCAGAAGGAAGGACGTCGCGGAGAGGCTCCGGAGTAATTAAGGTAAAGAGATTCGGGCGACTGAGGGAGAGCCAAGATGAAGGAAGTTCGAGGGCTGGGAATCAGGGTCAATGGAAAAAGCTCGAGGGGGCAAACAACGAGGAAAATGAATCGCCGTGGTAGGAACCGGGTGAAATCGTGGGAGAAGATCGCGGCGGAGGGAAGGGGGCGGGCTTCCGCTGGACAAACAGTTTAGAGGAGAGCGGGACGGCAGAAAAAGCTGCATGCACCAGTCTTTCTCCGGCAGCGGCTTTGAGGCCCTCCGGGGGGTTAGCCTTTAATTTATTCATGCAGTAAAGGCATTAAATTTTTCTCTACTGGTACGTGCGCCCCGGGCGCCGCCGACGCTCGTGTCATCCATCCGGGCTGAGATCAAAGGAATTTTAATACTTGCAATAGAATACTGGCGCTAGTATCGCGCGTACAAGGGGATTAAGTGCTCCTTCTCCCTCTCAGCGATTCAGGCCTCGTCGTGTGCCTGCTGCTTGATACTTTATGCCGGTCGGCCTTTTCTACACTGCAGCCGGAAGTACCCCTTCCCCCCCCGGCCCTCGTCGCCCCCCGCGCACTCTCAACTATTAATAAATGTTCCACACAATAGGAACCGGGCACTAGTATATCCCGCAATATTCCATATTAAATTGCACGGTAATCTAGACTCGCAAAGGTCAATGGAAGCCCGGCGAAAAAGCGAGCGGAGCGGCTTTTATAAATCGCGCACTCGAAAGAAAGTGTATAAAAGCGGAGACAGAGGGCCCGGAGAGAAAAGGACGATTTTTAATACAATCCTGGGAGAAGAATTACGAGACAATGAAGCAACAAAGCGAGCATGAAGAACGAAAGTAAATAAGGGATGTAACGCAGTCGGATGAAGTAGAAAGAGCGCGCGGAGGGAAGGGAACCTCTCCAGCGAGGCGACATGAAGCCGGGCGGAAAGAGCCATTACAGATTCTCCACTCTAATATTCAAATGACAGCCCCTCGCAATGGGAAAAACTTGGTCTTGCATGCTGAGTAAAGGCAGAGGGATGAGAGTCCCTCCCCCCTGCGAACCCTCTGCCCATCCCTCCCGGCGTTCTGCCTCCGTTAAACTGGATTCTTCCAGCGCCTCGTTTGCGAATGGCTCCCGCCGCCGCTCTGCATCCTCCATCCTCCTGGAACGCCCTGCAACATTTACTTCCACATTTTCCTCGTCCATATCGCGAGCCTCGGCGAATTACATTTGCAAGTCCTGGCTGCGTTCTTGGCGGGCGAGCAGCGCTGGAGTGCGCAGGGCGCTGATGCTCGCCGACAGGCCGGAAGGGCTCTTCCCGCCGGACACAGGTATTCGAGGTGCCTTAGTCAGAGATTGGCTCAAACGAGCCGTGTATCGCGCGGAAGCGCGAGTGGAGGATGAGGAGGTGGCGGTCCGGGGGTGGGAGCGTGTAGCTGCGGCGGAGATGAGGCCGAGAAAGACGGGAGAGAAGCAACAGTGAGCGCGCGGAGTACGGCCGTGAGCTTTGACCCGGTGACCCGGTGTGCGTGGGTTTCGGGCTCTGCCGGGGGTCGGAGGGGTTACTGGTGGTCCTTCTCCTCTCCGAGGTCGGAATCGATATCTGGCTGGCAGCGGCCACCCCCTTAGACACCTCCAGCATTCTGCACCGCTTACCTTCACTGGCTGCCCCGAATCCTACCGCTCTCCAATGTTAACCGGCACCATACGCTTCGGCCCCTATCTATCCACTCCAACTCACCCTCACCCTCGCTCGCGTCCACTTCCAATTATCACTTGATCCAAATCCGCTCGGCGCATCCTGTGATTATATTCTTTGGAGCTCGCAATTTCGATTTACCAAATATGGATAATTGAGAGAAGGCCGGATTAGTATTCCCGCGTCTTTCATATTGGGTCGTTGGGGTTGGGATGGGAGCTTTTGAGAAAATGCCCCGATTATATCCCTACTTTGCACGGTCATTTAGTCCACCTGGGGAAAGACCAATTGTAATTGGTACTAGGAACGAATTTAATTGGCCGCTTTCTCTTTCTTTCTCCGGCGCCATTCTTCGTAACAGTACCCCCGGGCACTGGGAGCCGTATTCTTGAACAGTGACTTATTTTTAGTAATTGGCCCCCGGAGCGAGCGAGCGAACGCTCGGAGTACCATTCTTCCAGCCATGTGTTAATTGCACCGACGGGCCATGCGCCTACCATGCGCCGGGCGGCCGCTCGCTATCGAATTAGAGCGGAATCAATGATTATTTTTAGTCAATGGCGTGCAGCTCAAGTTCAAGTTAGATAAAACGATCGTACACGCGCGCGGGATTGAGCGAATTCAATCTGGGATTTGTACGGGTTGGTTCAATTAATCCGCCACAATGTCCGAGCCCTATCGATCCCACTGACCGGCCTTTTCCAGGAGCAACTTTTATTTTAACGAGTGCAATCAACCCGTCATATCGATTGCACCCTTTCATCCCTTTCATCCACACCACCTTTCGACAACAATGCCGAGTGGCCGATTGCCTTGCGCGATTTCCACCTGAAAGCGACTGCCACTCGAAAGAGCCCGCGGGAAGCTCGAAATCGGCTTGTGGAAGAAGAGGGAGCTCTCGCCCGATGGTCGCGGCTGGCAAAGACGTCGGGCGGAAGGGAAAAAATGGCTGGAGCGATACATCTCGAGGACCCTCGACCCCCATAAAGGCCGGGCGCGCAGGACGCGCGCTTTTGAATAATTTATCTCGGCAGTCTGCCGCATAGTTGTTAAATGACTTCTCCCGTGGCCGAGTGATGCGATGAAAAGTTGGCCGGCAAGAGCGAGAACAGGACCGCCGGAGTGTAAACGCATTTGCGCGGGGATTGAAAAGTCTTGAAAGGGAGAATGCCGGCTCCAGAATGGGAGATCCGCGGGAGTGGGAAACAGAGGGACATTAGGCGAACTTAATGCAGCATGAACAGCGTCCTGCACGCCTCTGCCACTCTCCACCAAACATCCGGGAGAGTTCGCGCAATTATGGTAATGAGTCGACGCTTCCACTGCGAATATGATATCCACGATTACTCCCGCCTTTTGCGTGCCCCCCGCATTTCCTCCGACCCCTCCCTCTCGTCGTGCACTCAAACACCCTCGCACTTTCGTCCAGAACGAAACAGCCCCGCACTTTCCGGGCGATTAATTAATTCGGCCGACTAAAGCTCGACCGCCGCAGTCGCTCTTTCACGCGCCCCGGCAGAGTGAGGCAATTGGAAATGGCCCGACCTTCCCCGACAGAGAGTGCAACTGCGACGGGAGAGAGTTACAACGCGCCGCGTCAAGACTCCGCCAGGACACCAATGCGAGTAGAGAAACCTTGACACTCCGTCTCGGTCTGATTAGATTTTCCGCAACGGATACAGCCGCGTGTGTGCTCGGCTGGTTGCGCCACGAGAGGGAAACCCGACGCTCCCTGCTCGAGTGTGCATTACGGATGCGAGAACAGTCGAAGGATACGCGGAGGATGCCGCTCGGGCAACTAGCGCTCGAGTGTATGTACCGATAGATCCTTTTCCCGCGGACCCCGGCAACAATGGGGTCGCCCGGAGAAAGTAATAGAGACGGGGGCGGCTAGGGAGAAAGAGGCAGCGGCTCGGAGACGATAGGAATACAATGGGACGTTGGGGGGTGGAGGCGGCTGGTCATCGGAAAAAGAGCGCGGCGAGCGCGCGGAAATCGATAGAGTTCGTGGGCAGTCGAAGCCAGCGGCTCTCAGGACCGCCTCATCGCTGAAAGGCTAGAACGCCTATATCAGATTCCCTTGTAAATGCACTGCCGAGAATGCGAGAGCCAACCAACAACCGAGGCCCTCTCGCTCTCTTGTCTGATAAGGAATCGATACTCCGCGATATCCCGACGGAACTTTCCTTCGAATCGACCGCGCACTCTATAATAATCAAAGAGTGCGATTAAACAAAGAGCGTGCCGATAGTTTTACGCGGGCGAATAAAACCGGTGGCATCTCGACGAAGGGGTTGTAAAGTCGAGCGGTGAAATTGTCGGAGGTTCGGCGATCGAGTCTAGCCGGGTTGCCATTTGAACGGCGGCCAATGTCGCTGGGAGTGAGGGAACTGTTGGGTAGAAGCGCGTGTTATCATAATTGAATCGATCGGGCGCTTTCAACGCTGTCACTCCATTAAAGTTAATACGTCTGGCTGGCTCGGGCTCGCACTCCTTCCCTCTAGGAGGTGGCTGGTTTTGCTCTCGTTTGATTATGGCGAGGCGAGGCGAGGCGCAGCCAAGGCGTTACATCAGCCGAGCGGGACCATCTGCTCGTCTCATCGGTTTTCGAGAGGGTTGACCCATTTCGTCGATGCGTGTACGTGTAGCATCCGCGCGATTGTTACACCGCCAGATATACCTTTCGTCGGGAAGGAAAGGGAGTGCGCATCCGAGAGTCTCCCTTTGCACATCAGAAAGCTCCGCTCCGCTTCGATGCTCTCTCGTGTGATTGCGCAGGCGGACATATTGGGGATGAAAAATTGACGGGGTTTCGGGCGCGCTCGCCCTCGCGCCGGGAAAGCTCGGGCTTTTATTAATTAAGGCGGATACCGATGATAAATGGAACGTTGACGTCAGGCCGGCGCAGCTTATACGGTGGGAAAAGCTCGCGTTCCACAGATAAATAACCAAGTGCGCGCGGAAGCACTTGGAACAATCGGGGAGGGCGCCGAGGGCCCCGCCATGTTCCCTCTTGTTGGGAACCGGTGTTTTCGCTTTGGTAATTAGAGCCGCCCGGGGTAAAACTAGAACGAAAGTACGAAGCCGATTCGCGTCGCTGGGCATTGCAGTCCCGACCGCCCGCCGCCGCTGCAACTCGGAGGGTTAACGCTCACCGCGAAGAGTTAAAAGCTGAGATTCGAGGGCTGGGATGCGAGAGCAGGGCGCATCATCGGTCAACAGCCTGGAAATTCCAACTGGTACCTCACTTTGCTCCGAGTTATTATTGAATTAAGAAATGCTTTTGCATTCCTTCCTCTCCCAGGGTGAAACATCTCCGGGCAAAATATTATCCCCGTGGACGATGAAATCCTGTCAACATCGAGTTATCCTTTTCTAATGCAAAAGACCTTTCAATCTCTCAACTGTCCTTGCCGTGGGAAGTTCTCCGGGCTGAGAGAAAGCCAGTTTCGATGCTCGGTTAAGCGGGGAAATATGAGGCGAGAAATGGCCGGATGCACGGGAGATTTGATTGAGACGTTCGTCGAGGATTCTTCCGATTGAATCAGGAGTGGCGGCTCTAGCGGGTGTCGAAACTTACGATCCGTGGTGTAGCCGAGCAGCCACAGGTTGTCGTCCTCGGCTTAAATCGACCCATTAAGCAACCTTATTCAAGCCCGCCCGTCGCCGAGACATTTTCGGATCCTCAGTGCAATTAAACCCCTCGAATCTCCCGGCTTTCGGTCCTCCGGCCTCTCGCGCTTCACGGTTAACCGCCTCGCATGCCGGCGACTCCGGAGACATTCCATGTGTGCACAGTGTCGCCAATTATTCCTCGCAAGTGCTAAACCTCCGCACTTCCCTCGAACCCTCGTCGAGCTGAAATGTGCTTTCAGGAGCTTTAATCCGAGAGAAAGACATCGGATCAGATCTCTTAAAATAGTGGGATTGCCTTTCTTGTCGAGGTTTTATCGCCCAATGAACGCAATGTCTTTCCGATGCGCGTTCGTCCGAGCGATTACATCGACACAAGCATTATCGCCCGGCAATAACCGGTGGCATTAGTCGGCCTCGTAAAGTTCCATCGGCACGAAATTGTTTGGCGTCTGGCGCGGCGGGCGAAAGGGGACGCGCAAGATCGCCGCTCGTTAAGAAATTCATGGCTGAAGCACGTCACGACGCTCTTGAAGAATTAATCGAGCGGCGAGCAAGTCGAGCCTCTGAGAGACGCATCCGGCAGCCCGAGGAAGTGGATGAAGAAGCCTGTGACGAGCGTTTCAAAGGAGTCGGAAATCGAAAGGTCAGGCTCACTCTGATTCCGAGAGAGCCGACGAATCAAGGTAACGACATCAGCGACAAAGGGGGCAGGAGGAGGCTTCTTCCTGATATGATTCGGGCAGGGAGTCGCGAGTTGCCCGGGCGGAGACAGCCCAGATTCATCCGAGGGCTGCATTCGAGAGGTGCATGCTCGTCGAGGGATTCCAAGAGACACACTTTGTGTCTTCACCAACACGCCAACCCACGCACAAACCCACACTCTTCATACGCCGCTTGATATTGTGTGCACGATACACACGTCACTTCTGAATATGAAGCCGCTCTCCTATGAAATATTGGCGTAGCAGGTGCGCGATAAGCTAACTGCGGGAGTAGCTCTCGCCGGGGAGAAGCAACCTCCACGATTGAAATTCAACCTTTATTTCCCGCACCGTCTATTTACCAGCCGCCATAAATCACATCGCGAAGAAACCGGCACGAATTCACTTTTAATTCACCTTTCTCGATCCCAGTCTCTCCCAACGGGTTCGCTTCCAGGATCCTTCGGCGAGTGCGCTCGAGCATCGCCGCACACTCTGACTGGTCGATTGGCCGAAGGGCCGAAGGGCTGTTAATCGAGTGTAAATCAGAGCGGCGGATTACACGGGCGCGGAGCGAGCGAGCGCACACATCCCGTCGATATGCCGCGCTTTCGATATTCCCCGAATTCGCGATTCGCCGATTCCGTCTAGTCGCTGATAAATAAAGTACCAATTAAGCGTTCGGCTCGGCCAGCAAATCAAGCCGCCCATTGATTCCAACTGCGCATAATACCGATCGCGAGAGGCGATGCGATGACAAATTGCGGTTGGTTGGCAATTATGCATTGGAGTGTCGAGTGGCCGGGTACATGGCGCGTGTCAAAATCTACCGCTCTCCGGGGAGCAATGATGCCTGTTTTATCGAGTCTACTCAGATATTAGAGCGTGAATTCCTGAGAAAGTGATGGCCGGACGAACGCGCGGCGTAGAATCGCTGGTGTAGCCCTCTGGATAAGGGAGAGAATCGGGCGGCCTTGGTGGGGCATAAACGCTCAGCGTAATAAGAATAGTCCTTGCCAAGGCATATCCTGAGAGGTCCGGGGATCGGCGGTAGGCTCGCCGCCGTGGGTAGAATCAATACGCGAACCTAGAACCTCCAACCTACGAGAGAGAGAGCTCAAACCTACCAGCATACTCGAGTGGGTGGTTACATTATATTACACAAATATCGCGCCAATCTACCCGCCGGAGCTCTCCCATATCGTCGGCTTTGCCTGCTAAAAATAAGCTAAAGATAACATTTTTCCTCCTACCATCGATTATGTCTACTCCCTTTAATCAGCCCGCGGTTGTATCTTCGTGGCTTGGAATTCCTGTGCGTTGGACGAACTCGATTTTCTTGGGAGACTTTTGGAAGGAGTGCGTTGACAGGAGGATGTAGTTCTGTGATGTAGCTCGGAATTGATGAGATAATTTGGGGAATGGAGATGTGTGATTAAGTAAAGGGCGGGCGAGGGGATCTTTAACAAGCACCCGGGGCAAGTCGCAGCTTCCTTATCGATTCCGGTAATCCCCGGACTCTGTTTGTCCATAGTTTATTTATACGGCATGTTGACTAACAAGCTTTAACGGAGTTTGGAAGCTGCGGTAAGTTTGCGGCGCCGCCTGCGCGCAAATGGCCAGCTGGAAATTTGAATGGACGCTCGGAGCAACATTTCGCCGTGGAACGGCGAGCTAATGTTTGCCGGCGTTTCGCCACCGCCGCTCGCCCCCGCAGCCGCGTTTGCCCCGCGGCCCCGGTGTGCATTTTTAATTGGCAATCTGGGAAAGCAAGCTTCCATGACGCGGCTCCAGTGGACTCGCTCGCTCACCAGCCCTTCCGTGTTGGACATTTCAATATTCGCCCGGTCAATTTTCTCTCCCTCTCTCTCTCTTCATCTCTCTGGCGGGCGGGGGAAGTTTTCCGAGGTTGTTTGTATGCAAACACCCGAAAGGTTTCGATCCCGCGGCTAGCGGGACCAGTGACTCGAGCGATAGGCATCAATCACTTTCCAACGGCTAACGCGATTCCCCGAACGAAATTTGTCATTTTACAGCAGCCAGCTTTTGCCATCGTCGTGCTTTGATTACGCGCGTTGTCTTATCGAAAGGCGCTCGCAGCCGCATGTATCCAGCTACGCTTTCCAACCTCGGGAGCGTTTCGAGCAATTAATGTAAATTAGTTTTGTTGCTCACGCGCTTGCATCCCCACTCGAAGCCAAGTACTCGCGAGCAAAGCCAGCAATGGAAGGTTACCACACTCCCTTCCACCTCTTCCCCTGCCATTTATATCCCAGCTCAATTACCTTTAATTATGAGTTCTAATTCATCTGGCTCGGCGCATAAATTACCGCCGGCTCGTTCGTCTTTCTATTCAGTGGATGCTCCGCGAGTTGGCATATCGGCGAGTGACGAGGGCCAAGTCGTGCGGGAGGAAAGTTCCGCATCCGATATATCCTCGAGGCCATTAAATCCAGGGCCGGGATTTATGTTCGCGGGACTGGCAATGCATAATCATGTCTGGTCGACGGGGTTCTCGACTACTGATGACTGGAGTGGTGGTTGATTGCAGGAATGGGGAGCGTCAGCAGGAACGCGAGCGTGTCGAGCGGCGCCGGGGCAGCCAGCGGGGGTGGAGGAGCTCGAACGAGGGCGGACTCGACGACGGTGGTGCCGGACGCTACACCGACCCTTAGCGAGCGCGAGCAGCTTAAGATCGAGTTCTACAAGACCTACGATGTCATGACTGGTGTCAGAATTGCGGCGACACTCGGCGGCTTCTTCAGCCTCATGATCCTCCTCGTCGTCTACAAGAGCAGGTATCCACCCTCGCACCACTCCCTTCCCCTTCTAATCCTCCAAGAAGCGACTCTTGTTTGTCCTCCAGCCGAGATAAAGTTGGCTTTCTCCTAAACTCCGACCTCCCATACCTTTCTTCCTTCGAACATTTATCTTCCACCCCGACTCGCTCCTTCTGCCCGCTCCAAACTGATGGCCTGTAATCTGACTTGCAAGCTTCCTATCTCAAGCTCCGCCTCCTTTACTTCGGCAATCTAAACTCAATTACTCTCGAAAGTATTACTACAGGGGGCGCGAGGATAGGCGAGGATGTTAATGTATGTTGGTGAATTCAGGTGTAAATCTAGTAAGCAACTGGAGGACCCAAGGCTGACCGCCGCGGCAGCTGCAGCAGTAGCCGAAGCGGAAGCTGAAGAGCGGGCTCTCGCTGCTGCTCTCGAAGCGATTGCCAGGCTGCCACCGAGACCCGATCGTGGACCGAGGCGATCCCTTTGCGTCGAGGTATACCCCAATACTCATCGTTAATTGGTGCATCACTCTGAGCGGCTATCTCTAAGCCGTGGATCCCTGATTCCCAGGCAAATCCGATAAACGTCGGCATGGTCGCGCCACCTCGTTTCTCATCGGTGGGCGGCGGTTACGACGCTCTCCTCGCTGCGCCGATGAAGCACACCAAGCTGGCACCGCCGAACCAGCGGCGGAGATGCAGCTCGATCACCTGCAGCAGCACAACCAGTAGTTATCTCGAGAGACGCGACTCCTCGATGCCGATACCCTGTCTGCCTCTCCCGCCATCCTTCTCGCCGAAGCATCCGCCCTACGACGAACCCTGGGACCTCTACTACCCGATCGACATACAGGTGCGTGTCAGATAGCGTCGAGAACTGTCAATAGTTCCCGGCAACTGTCAATAAGTCGGTCAACAATCTTGATGCAGGTGATCCAGCCGACACCGGAGCTCTCGCCCTGTGGCAGCGAGGCGGGTTTGTACAGTGGGAAGGAGAAGCCAATCAGGGGTAGACGAGCTCCGTTGGCGTCGATGGGCAGCATGGACCCGCCGGAGCCGGATTCCAAGTCCTTGGGCTCGGACTCGGTCTTCCTGAAGAACGGGGACGAGGACGAACCGCGGGAACGTGGCATCGACACCGAGGACGAAGTATCCGGATTCTCCACGGACTCTGAAACCGCTGGTCCCAGTTGTCGTAGATTCCTCAGGGTCCCGTCGAGGAAGAGGAGGAGCGTCGAGAAGTGGGACGGTTGCGAGGGCTCTGTTCCTCGACGACGAGCTGGTGGCAAACCCTGCCAGGCTTGCTTGAGTATTAGTGCCACCGTCGCCAGTGCCACGTCTAGGTAATTATTGTTTATTGGTTTAAGACCTCTTTGTTTGGATGATGTGAGATTTGAGTTGATAAAGAGTTTGTTTGAATGCGCAGATGCGAAGCAGTGTCGAGTAGCAGCAGCAGCCAGGGTAGCACCAGTTCGCCACCGTGTTCGCCAGCGATCGAGCTCAGGCACCGACCCCCAGCGGCTCCCCTGCCATCCAACCCCCCGGTCTGGTCCCAAGAAACCCTCTTCTAGGACGCTGATTAATTGTTATTAATTAACCACTTTCACGGCTGGACTAGATCTGAAGAAGAGCGACGGCGACGCGAGGGAAGGTTCCTCCTTGAAGAGCGATCCTACGAAGAAGAGATCGCAAGACGTCGCCGACGAGAAAGTCGGATAAAGTGTGAACGGCTCACCGGGGAAATGAAACCGAGACAATTATAGACGAAAGTGTGATTAGCTGGGAAATTGACAATCGCACAAAATTACCTATACGAGCTTACAAGGGCTTACAAGAGCACGCAAGTTGGAGTACGGAATCTTGAGAGATCGAAGAAGAATCCTGTTAGTCAAATGCCTCGAGCCTAGAGGGAGAAGGTTGCGAAGATTTTCCACGAGGCAGAATCCTAAATCGACGGCTGGAAAGGAGAAACACTCGGTTTCACTCTAGCGGCGAGACTCACTTCTCTTAGTGGTGTTCCGGGTAAACGGACATTCGCACAAAGCTACTTGTACGAGCTTGACAATGACGAAGTATCGAAGGAAATTTATTCACTCGGATGGTGCGCCGATCTCTTCGAGCTTAGTACCTTTTATCTTTCTATCTTTTCACACAGTTTTCAACGGACATCCATCTTTTGGAAATCTTTAGGGGCCACTTGGCCGTGACACGAATCGGCGAGCACATTTTCCCAGTTTTCCCTCCCAAAAGTATGTTTCGTAGCACTGGCATTTTTTGACTATGCGACTTCACAGTATACGCTGTCTTTCGAGGCAAAGTCCTATTGGAAAAGATCGTGGATGCGCGTACGTGTAAACGAACTAGTTGAAAGATTTTGGAAGAAAAATGCCGGACTTGTCGGGATAATGGAAAAACTGCAAAGTATATGGCGAGCGAGGACTAATTGCGAGGTCGAGATGAAAATGTGATGCCGACAATATGTAATTACTAACAGTAGCATGCGAAGCAAACGCTCGCCAGCGAGCTACAGGAGGCAGATCAGTCTATTTTCGATGGGAAGTGAACTAGGGGAGATTTTTATACAAGTTTTCCCTCGCTGAGGTCGGCGCACGCTTTAGATATCTGTAAATGCGACTCCTCAGTGTCCTTCTCTCTCTCTCCCCAGGCGTTCAATCGTTTCTCCAGCTTCCTTCGCGGGGAAATCGGAGACAATGCACTTCTCACATTACTGTCAATTATTCCGAACTCAATCAAGTTGCCGATTGCTGAGCGTTGATTGGCTTACGAGCTGCGGCAAATACTGATTTCCAGCATTCCGACTTGAAGGATACATTCGATTCTTTCACGAAACCCTCGACTATAGAATCTTCCCTATCCTCACCTCGATGAACTTTCCCATTGAGTTTCCGTAGACCTCCGCGTTCTCTTCCATTAATTTGAGTTCGCTTGCTTCCTTCCACCTTAAAAAAGCGATTGATGTCAATGCGAGCGTATTCTGCCGATCTGTTCGCACACGGATCTGATGAGGGAAACCTAAGGAAGCGACGTTTTCATGTAAATAATTATTAAATGAGGCTCTCCTTCGCCAACCTGGAGGCAGCGAGTGACCGAGGGGACAATGAGAATTGCGCCACAAAAGCGAAATCAAAACTGGGAACCGCGTGGCGCAGCGAGCAGCAGGAAGGACGTGTTACTTACTATTAAACCAAGCAATGTGAACGTGAACTTCTAAAACTGTAGAGACACTACGTGTGTTATGTAATAAAGCCGTGTTCGTGCGAGTGCGTGGAGATCGAGAGCGCCAGTGTGCAATAGATATTTTTCGACGAGTGGCGAATTAAGCACGAAAAAGCGGAGCCTCACACTTCTCAGGAGACGCGTGCAGAGTGGTCTCGTGCCGGGTTTCCGGTTTGCCCCAGCGGCATCCGGCGATCTCCCAGTCGTTTCTCCACTCGTTGTCCTAAATGTTACTCGTAAACGGAACTTGAGACTCGCGCGGCCCCGGAGCTGGCACGACGGGATCCTCTGCACGGACATTGTTGAATAATCTGTCGAAAAAGGTACTTGATAGGCCGACCAAAGTCCACCTCTGTTGATTTAAGCTGCAGTCAGGCATTGTATTGTTTCTTCCTCGAGCAACCAATGGTGCGACCTGCTCCTCTCCAACGTGCACGATTTAATTGAGCCGCCGGTGTGCTTGCGTTGTTCAGTGGGCATATATGCGGGAACTGTCGGCGGGCGAGAAACGCGCGTGCTATAAATATATATATTAAAGTAAATATATGTATACTCTTGAACTTGTTGAAGGAAATTAAAGATTCTGTATAACGAAGTGGCGAACGGGGCGTTTTCGTGCTACCATCTCAATGGGGACGACAGTCGAGCAACCTCCCTGAACAATATAACATGTGGATAGTTGCTCAGTTGGAGACAATGGAAGGAATCTCCTGTGACAAATATGACACCTTCAATTTCTCCAGCGAGACTTGGAACCATCTGCCCAGAGGCGACTTGAAATCCGCCCTGTTCCTCCTACCCGAACACGTTGCGTCGACGAATTGAATGTTAGCTTCCCACTAATTAGCCGAGCGATTAAACGAGGCCGAGCTAAAGCTAAGGGGACTCGCCACGCTTCGTCAACTGCCGTTCGAAAAAGAGCAGATATCCTCGTATGTGCGCCTGTCTGTCTGTTTATTAGCCTGGCCGTCTGTGTGTTCGCCTGTCTTCGCGGTCGCGACTAGCAACATTAGCGAGTAAACGGCCGATTCTCGATAGAACTGTAACAGTATGTCGTCAGTCGGGATATGCGCTCACGACAGAATCATCGTTGTTTGATGCAAATAAAAACGAGTTCGATTTTCACGCACTGTCTATCCCGCATCCTTCAACGCATTACAATTGGCCCATCGATATTCCAAAACACATTCAACTTCTCCAAGTGGTTCCAGCCGTGTTTCGAAGCAGATCTCGCTTCGATCATTCGCCGGCCGAGCAACAGGTGGTGGGCGAAGAATCTTGCGGCCGAATTGGCCGGCGTGATTGATCGACAGCCGACGTAACATCTCCCGGACTTTCGTAATTCTTATCGCGTCAGTATAATCGCGTGTCATCATTTCGGGATCAAAGTGGCGTCGACGCACGCCTAAACCAAAACCATAAACACGCAGACGAAAGTTAGCAGTAGTCGCTTAATTGTGCCGAATGATAACTACTGTTAGCGATGCGCTGGGTTAATCTATTTTTATCAACGCTGGCTGATAATGCAGTCATGAGATTCGAGCTCAAGCTGCCAGCTACTTCATCAGTTAGTATCAGTTGAGTTGGCGGCCGTGAAAGAGGAGCACGCTGAACGATCCGTTCGCCAACAAGTCCAAGTGTAGTAACATAGTTCCAGCAAGACACAATGGATTTCACCAAGTTCTTCAGTCAAGTGACTAACAGGCGTCGGGACAATATTCTTCGAGAGTGGGGTACGCCAATTGTAACAACCTAGTCAATAAATGGCTTCTATCTCGAGGGAACTATCAAACCGGGTGAATAACTCTCGTCTTACAAGACGTCCTCAAAGTCTCTCTACTCGTTTCAGTGAAACAATACTTGGCGACGCCGAATGCAATCACACTGGCGAACGGCATGCCCAACGACTCAACTTTCCCCTTCAAGGAGATCACGGTGACGCATAAGGACGACACCAAGTATTCCCTGACTGGCCGCGAACTCGCACAATCTTTGCAATACGGGCCGTCCGAAGGGTAAATTACACGGAAACACTAGAGTTTACTGCAAAACACTCCAGCGAAACAATAGCTTATCGAAGCAATATCTGCGACTCCAGTAGGATGACGATAACAATCAGCTTAATCTGATAATCGTAGGGAAAGCGAGATAGCGTTTGGAGCTTCCATTGTCTCCGCAACTAATCCTAGCTAACAACAGATTCGGCTGACCTATGTCATCTGCTATCGGGCATGTTTAACTAGGACTTACCTAGGATTACGATAGACGGGATAACTAGAAATACCGAGTAATGACGAATCCTGGTTTACTTATGGCCTGTTTGTACTTTGCGGGGAAGGTTTCCGCCGTTAGTGAAGAAGTTCCGAGAGTTCCAAATGAGGTATCATCAACCCCAGTACGATCAGTGGGACATTATCTTCACCGGAGGCTCTCAGGAGGGCGCCTGCAAAATATTTGACATGTTCATTAACGAGGGCGAGCCAGTCATGGTACAGGCACCCGCATACGTTGGCACCATTAACGCGGTAATAAAAGTTTAACAGGAGGGAACAACACGCCAATTGGTTCCAGTGAATCATCCTGACGATTTCTTTTCAGCTCGCCTCGTTGGCACCCGAACACATTGCCATCCAGCAAGATGCCGATGGAATCATACCGGAGGAGATTGAGAGAGTTTGCGATGAGAGGCTGCGCCAGAACAAACCAATGCCGAAAGTACGGGATGATTTTTCACTTGAAATCGAATGATTCTGCGGGGAATGGGGAAATATTAATATGGCAATTTACAGCTACTCTGCGTAAATCCAACGGGAGCCAATCCAACTGGCACTGTTCTCTCGGAGGAGCGTCGTAGACGTGTCTACGCACTCGCGCAGAAGTACGACTTCCTCATCGTCGAGGACGATCCGTACTTTTTCCTGCATTTCCTCGAGAAGCCGCCAACAGCCTTTTTCTCGCTGGACACCGATGGCCGCGTGCTCAGATTGGATTCTTTCAGTAAGATTCTCAGCGCGGGCATCCGATTGGGAGTTGTGACCGGACACAAGACTCTTGTGACTAAGCTCATTACTCACATGGCCAGCTCCAATTTACATGCTTCTAGTTTGTCACAGGTGCGATTATCGGGGATTTATGAGATCTGACAGGGTTATAGATGATTTTGTACCGAATTATCTGATTTCCTGGCATAGATTAATGTAACTTAGGCACTTTGCCACTTACCAACTTTGCTCTTGACGCAGGTTCTCGTCTACAAGATGCTGGATACTTGGACGCCGGAGCAGATGGATGATCACTTGCACAGTATTCAGAAGTTCTACCGCGACAGGCGCGATGCTATGCTGAAAATGATAGAGAAACACCTCACAGGTAAGATGTGCAGGGCGATCTCGAAAATGAGTACGCGGAGCGGCTGCCGGAAACTAAACGGGGTTGTTGTACTACGTGGATTGGTTGAGGAGATGACAAAGGAGGACGGTTACGCGAAAACGTTCCCACAAGAAACTTTGTTCGTTAAAACAGGTTTGGTCGAGTGGACAGTGCCGAAGGGTGGCATGTTCTTCTGGGTGACTCTCACCGGTCTCGACGATGTCCAGGATCTCGTGAAAGAGAAGTGTGTGCAGCACAAAGTCTTCCTGATGCCAGGGAACTCCTGCAACTATGACACGGAGAAGAAGGACCCCCACATTCGCCTCTGTTATAGTTTCGCTACGCCCGAGGAAATGGATAAGGTTCCGCTTTTTCACTGAATTTTCAAACCCAACATTCAACCTCAATTCCCAATTTTTCCTCTTTCTTTTTCTCCAGGCTCTCGCGGTCCTCGCCAAACTGATCAAGGAAGAACGCGCGAAATGTGATCGCCGATGAATCAAATACGAAGCCCCATTTTTTTTTCTTATTTAATTTCCATAGTTTGTCCAGCAGAAGATACACGCAGAGATGATTATCGGTCGAAAAATGGTTGAAATGGCATTTGTTGATTTTGCGAGAGGGAACAGTTGAGTTCACACGGCCGGAGGAGGAAGATGAAGACAGTTGCGGAGATAAGTAGTCCAGGTGAACTACGTTGGACCCCTCGAAATTCGGAGGCTTTCTACCGAGGGACAGAGGGGTGCGAAACGATGCAACGGTCGCGAAGATCGTGGAGGGTCCTGAGGATCGTAAGGATGCGAGGACACATGGAAGATCCAGTTTTGCCGCGTTCGACCGTTAACCTGCTGCTCCCTTCGAGATCGTTCTCCCCCCAGGTGAAGGGCCGCTTTCCCACAGACTCTCTTGTACCATGCACGTGTGCACCTTTTTCGAAAGGTCTTTTCCCCTTTTTCCTTGGCCGAGCGCACCGGTGCTCCTGCGCCACCCCTCCAAACTTGATTATCCAGGCTGACCATGTGCGCATATGTGCACGACCGCGTGTCGGAATCTCTTGCTCCCGAGAATTCTTGCACAGATTCACACAGACCAGCAACAACCAAATAAATTCGAAGAACAATATTCTACAAACTAAAGATGGAGAATTAAACTGTGAACAGGTGTGAACACTATTTAACAGGTTTCCAAGTTACAAGCGTTGGACAATAATCACTGTATGAATCATGTAAAACTAATAAAGTTACTTTCTTGAATACGATGATAATTCTATTCTCTGTCAAGCCTACCTTTGTCTTACGATATTTTTAATGCCAGAATCCATTGAGCTTGGCAACATGCAAGATCTCATTCCAGATTAATTAATAAACTTTGATTAATTCTCTCTAAAAACGTTCGGCAAATCTAAACATACGCGCAATTATAAGAGCAGAACTCAAGAAGAAATGCAAGAGGCGCTGCTGCGCAATATTGGCGGGCTTCTTAGTTGCTGCGTAAATCAAAGCAAGCTGCTGCCACTCGGCTCACCCCAGAGCGATCCGACCGTTATCCTTGATGCCCGAGGCAGGGTGCCCAGAATAAAACGATCCGGTGCGGAGGAACAGGTAAGCGAGTGCGATCGATCGGGGGATCGTTTTTCGGCGCGGCTGCACCGTGAGACCGTTTCTCGGCTCTCCTCAAAGAATACCGTGCGCAGGGGTCGTTCGGGCCCATGGCTTTCCCAGGACCCACCCTTCTTAACGCGCCGCACCCGGATGCCTTTTCAGCCAGTTGGACGACTCGCAATCGGCCTCAACGCGGACATGTGAGGGAATACGGGCACAATGCTCCATCTGAATCTTGCGAAATTTGATTTGGTAAATTGATGACACGCGCGTACCCGCAGCTTGCCGGCTCGATTTTCCCAGGCTGGGTCCCTCGTCCAGTAATTAAAGTTGCAGGAAGTATTTTTCTCGATAATTGTTAGTTAATCTCTACGAGAGGCCCTTTGTTAGATTAATTGCCGGTGGGACTTGGAAATTAGACTTACGTGGGAAACTAATTTCTGGGTCACAGGGAAGTCGTATGTGTAAAGATTAAATGGGATTCCTTGAGATTTCGATTGTTGGAATTTCAGAATGCCCCTTAGAAAGCGCACGCCTCAAAAGAATTCTTCCGACACACCGACCGCACCAACAGGTGCACGCTGTCGTTTTTTTTTCGGAGGCCGACGCTTAAACCACACGTGCAGGTTCGGTCTCCACGGACTTTTTGGGCCTAGAACATATCACGATATAATATTACACTCGATTATTCTACTTTAAAGAAGAAGAAAAATATAATGCATAATAAAAACAGTAATTATATGTTGCACCCTTTGTCAATTTTCGAACAGCACAAATGGAATTATAATTGAATTAGGATACAAAGTATTATTAATAAAATGGAAGTGGCAAATATACAGTCTTTGCATAAGACGATGTGCAACTAGAGAGTAAGAAACATTTCCCACAAGAAGGTCGTAACGCAGGATAACTAGTCGTAGAATAAGCATACCTACATCCCCCTTTGTGCCCCTATTCAAGTGGGGTGACGTAATATATCAAATTGTTCGGACCCCTGGATAGGGGTTGCTACCCCCACCACTCTAAGCGGCTTGTTGACGGTATATAAAGCGGAGGATTGACCCTCAACATCGCAGACAAGCCCGAGACGGGCGGCAGTAAGGTCGCAGAACCGTCTCGGGCCTCTCCAAAAGTTCAATCCTCGGTGTGTAACTATCAACCTCGTCGACACCTCAAGATACATCTGCCAAAACGGCCCGACTACTTTCGCGACACGGCCACCGCGAACCACACAGTAACCATGGAGGAAAGTGAAGCCGACAACCCAACTAGTAACCAACAACTCCTCAAACGAATCTCGATTCGAAGGACGGAAACTTTGGGGGAAGATTACTTGGACTACCTCGAGAACTCGGGGAGCAGATTGAGCAAGGATTCGGCGAAATTATAAATCAGTGGGAGTTCCGGATTGCAGTCCCAACTGGGACGCAATGTCTCAATCGTTGAAGTCCTGGAACTGAAATATATCTTCAAACAATTGGAAAGGTGTCGCAAAGAAGGAGCCAATTGCATCCTGATTGAATTGGCACAGTTGGAAACGTTCAGCTAACTTTGGACCTGTGAAAAATTGGCAATGCTCAAGATGAAATGCCCATCAGAACCATTGGAAGGAAGACAGTCAACCAAGTAATTGAGGCTACTGAAGGAATAACCGTAGTCTTGCCTGATAAAAATCAGAGAGGAATCGAGAAATGAGAAAAATGATTCACACAGAACATTTACAAATTCTCGAGCATTCCAATACCTACATCAGAAGAAATTGAAGAAATATTGGAGCACAGAATACAGAGTTCTATCTGACGATCCATCAAACCAAGCCAATAGAAAACTCAGGGTCAAACCAGAAGAATTATTGGTGCTGTACATTGCTGCAAGAGGTCGAGAGTCCTCGTAAGATGAGCCGACTCTCTCCGAAGCCTCTAACAAACCTGCAGTCGTTGATACGTCGAAGACAATTTGAACATGGAGTGGGGTCTCCAGAATCCTGGGGGAAGCAGACGCAACCATTTCAAGACTGCCGACACGAAGTCAAGACAAGGAGGACTTCTCGGGGATCAAACTATGGTGAGTTCCGTTTCCGGTTCTTGATCTTGGTGCCTCGATAGACTACGCTAAAATCGTCCTTTTCGGTTACTTTTGGTCAAACATTTAGTTTATCTCGCACCCCTCTTCTCCATTCCTCATTCACTCAAAGCCCACCAAGCAAAACTCGAAAGACTCCTCCAATCAGACAAGCAGACAAGTAGACAAGAAAAGACAAAGCCAATAAAAGCGCGAGAAATTAATTTGCAATAGAGATGACTTAATTTGCAATAGAAACCGAAGGTCGACAATTAATTTGCAACCGAAGAACTTAGTTCACTTGGGACATTCAACACTCACACCTTCTCTTCCCAACCGATTTCGCAAAAGAACCATGAACGAGCGGAAATTTGATAACTTACTGACATTTTTGGGGTTCACATAACGTTTCCCTGGAACACACAGTCGAAATTCTCCATAGTTCATCGAACTGCAATATGAACAAAGAGAAGGTTGTGCCCAATGCAGATTTAACCAAAGCATATACTTACCAGAGCAAACTTAGCAGACTCTTTAAAAGTCGCATCAGTTCACCAGTGGCACTCCACATATATCTATTTTGAAAATAGTGACATTTTTATTTGCAAAGCCGAACTAACTGATATACTGTCAGATCGTAATTAAACCACAAGCCGCCGCTGCTTCCATTCACTTAATTACGTGCAGGAAATTGGTTAAATACTTATGGAAAGTTGCTCTCGTACTCTACGGAACCACTGGTGCAACTGGACTATAAGATGAGATGGTCATTCAGATGAGATCCAAATCGAGTACACTTGAAACAAGCAAACGAAGAGTATTCCTTCCGTGTAACGAGATTAGTGATGACAATAATAGTAATGACAATTCACTTGCTCCTATGGAAAAACAGCATCTCGATGAAAACTGATATTAGATTTGACGCGTTACTTTTCCGAAATATAATTCTATAACATTCTCAAATTGAATACAGTTGGAAAAGAACCATTACCGGCATCAGTAAAAGTTATTTCAATACCGAAATATCCGAAAATCATACAGTTATCAGTTTTCAATACAACAGCAAGAAATGCATTAAAGTATCAGTCCGAGAGAAAATACGACTAACAAAGCTATTGCAAACTACGAACGATGACGACAGAATAACGAAATTCATAATCATATTCACTTTGAGTTCCTGAAAAACGACAGAATATGTTTGACGTACGAAAAGTCCAAAGATACTAGAAATATTCAATGGAAAGACATACTGTTATTGTAATACACGGGTTAGCGAACTTCAATCCCGAGAAAATAATGAAAAAGAAAACCACGAACACGTGAAAAAGGACACGAAACTCACGAGAAGTAAAATTAGAAAATTGAACTGGCAAATCAAATGATGGAAAATGAAAAACTAAGCCATTTCGTGCAAGATAGAAATAGTAAGATGATTGTTACTATGGAAAGCAAAAGCAGTGGTCCTTGCTATCAGTGGTCCTTTTGAAAGTCTTGGTACAATGATTTACAAGTGAGATAAAGTACGAAGCCAAATTCTATGGAAAAAGAATCAGTTCATTTTATGGACCCTTTGAATTCAAGGCAGTTATTCAATACAAAACATTCAGAAACGAATAAGCCGAGTAATTCACAATTTCTAACAAAAATGTTGTTTCCCAAACTACCACATCCACCGAAGCACGTAACTCCCACCGCAGACTCTGCCTTTTGCGAGATAGCTAGATGATGATTGTTTTTCGCGGCAAAATTACTTTTGAAAATCTTCAACACTTGGCCCTACTCTATCCAGGCACTAAGATCCCTCGAAAAATTCTTTGTCAAATTTTACACTTTCCCTTCTACGATCTACACTTGGCACGTCGACCGACAAAATTCGACTGAAAAACAGTAGAAAATAGATCGTTTCACTTTCAGCAAAATTAATAGTACTGTAACAAAAGCATGCTCTCCTCTTTTCTTCCTTTCTATCCGAGTTTTCCGTTTGCCAATAGACTACATTGGTTAATCGAAACATCATCGAAGAAAGATTGGGAAATCTCATTTATCATTGCTCGACAATATCAGTTATGGCCAACTAAAACAGAATAAAGTCTGTTCAAGGGGGACGGGTAAAATTTCTCAAAATTCTTTTCACTACAATCAGCACTAGTCCCACAGGTCATTCGTATAGTCATGATACAGAAAAGTTGCAATTTCGGACACTGTACTCGATCTGTTGCTGAATTGGCCAGTAAATACCAAGAAAAGGAAATTCCTTTGGAACTCCGTCTCTCTATCGAAAATTTTTGTTGTTTTAAATTTGTTTATTTATTTTGTTATTGTTTTTAGACTAACAAGCTTTTGGTTGAAAAATTTTCTTTTCCCGAATATGTCTTACACGCGCAAAAAATTTGTCTTCCGCCAGAGAACGAGAATAGACAAAAACGTATTACCAAAATATACAGCGCAGTTGATTTTGCTATTTCTGTTATTCGCATTCGCACGATCAGTGTTACTATTCCCGGCATGATGAAAACTGCACCAAACTTCCAAATTCTGACTGAAATGCAAAATATTGTTTCATAATAAACAGTTTGGTTTAAATTTATGTTGGACGCGTATTTGAAAAGCATTGCCAAGAAGTTGGCATTGGCTCGCCGTTGTAAAAAGGCATGCCTGCCTGTTTTCTACTGTTTGATTAAAAGCAAGCCAATACATTTGACACTTCTGCGCTTGTTGAACCGCATGTGTACACAGCAGTAGACAGATATTTGGTACTGTATGCACCCTGTAATGTTAGACCGAAGAAAATGATGTGACACAACATTCATTCTACCAGTTCAAAAAAGGGTTCAAAGGGTTAATGGATTTCATACAAAGAATATTGACGATATGAATCACAAAAATCAACCACCATCCGACCAGTAGTACAAAATTCAAAATTACAGTGGAAATTTATAGTTACGCAAATAACAAATCCGACCAGTAGTTCAAAATTCCAAATTACAGTGGACATTTATAATTACACAAATTACGAATCCGACCAGTAGTTCAAAATTCCAAATTACAGTGGAAATTTATAGTTACACAAATTACGAATCCAACCAGTAGTTCAAAATTCCAAATTACAGTGGAAATTTATAGTTACACAAATTACGAATCCGATCAGTAGTACAAAAATCCAAATTACAGTGGAAATTTATAGTTACCCAAATGACGAATACGACCAGTATTACACAATTTCGAATTATAGTGGAAATTTATAGTTACAAAAATTACGAAAATGTGACAGTGCCTACCTCGAGTTAAATATCACACAAATCATGTTTCGTATCTGGAAACCGGGTGATCCTAAAGTTAACAATCCTCGAGAAAATCAAGCAGAACTGCAAGTCCGAAATTCAGCCTGGCAAAACATTATTCTTCCAAGGAAATTATAAGTTTGATAGATGGAAAAAAACCCATATTTGAGTTACAGCTTCGCAAAATTGTTTCGATTCGACGAAATAGAAAGTCAATCAAATTACACACTTCCTGCAAAAGATCTCACCAGTCTGGATATCATTTATTGGCCCATACAATTCGACCATTTCTATATGCGACACCTTACTGGCATTTCAAAATGTTTTCAAACAATAATCAGGCAAACAATTCTACTTACACCACAGGCAATATCAGAAAGATACCAAGCATCATTTGTTAATATTCTCCATCAATGAAAGACATATTTCAAAGCCACTCACAAAAATAAGTTTCGAGTTTTGAGATAGTCCATTGCTCAGTTATTTTCCAATTTAATGACAGGGGCGGCACTGAATCACCGGCTATTATTTGACTCCAAAAACAGCTTCCACTTTACAATTCCATGCTATCTAATCAGGGCAACCTATTCATTAACCTCGCTGTTATAATATTGAAAATCTGGAAAACTTTTTCGTGATAGACCCATCCGTGACCAAACTTGGGAAAAACCATTTTCAAATACATAATATTTCCAACCATCCCTAAGTGATCACAATGAAACTTCCAAACTCATATCTGAAAATCAAACGGCAAAATACACCAGCCACTTTTCCGGTCATTTGTAATTCTCCATTTGGAACAAATGTCAAATCCGAACATCAAAATCCAGTTATAGTTGTGTTTGTTCATTAAGAAACCGTAGTTATTGCAACAATAAGAAAGTACCAATTAGGAACAGTAGTTGAAAAAGGCATGCCAATTAGACACTGTAAAATAGTAGGAAGTTGTGACAAATTGTTGTTAGTAATACCACTGCAATAGTGATGAATTTAGCGCCTCTCGTATCTCTGCTTCAGTAGCACCTGTTTTCTTTTAGTTTTGGTATTTAGTTCCTCGTAGCTAACACTCACACCTTTCCAGGTCTGGACCCGATGATCACTCATCATTTGACGCCGCACATTCCAGTGGGGGGCCAATCCTTATGGAGGAAATACCAGAGATGCAAATCCCCATGGAAGAAGAAACTGGCGACAGTTAATCACTCACTGACCAAACAATCATTATTAAAAGGACCACCCGTCATACACTCCAGGATGAAGATAAAAGTGATTTATCAAGTTGAAAATTGCTTTCTTCCAAGAACATTGGGTCAAAATCACCGCCGAGTATTTCTGGACTACGATAGAAGGAACTTGAAGACTGAGGTAAAAGGAAGGCGATATGAAGTAAATCGATGACAGTAGTCTTATGTTATAAAAAGACACTGCTAGCCAAAATTCGACAAAATGCACGAAATATGCATTTTATTTCGGTTTTATTGTTTAGGCGAAGTATAATCGGAAAATCAGGAACCGCGATTAGGAGACTATTGAAAGACTTGAATTATATGAAACTAAAATTAGTTGTATCTTACTTTGTTAGGTGTATTAGAACTTGTAAAAGTTAGGTATAATTTTGTAAGGATAGGATACCAAGTGTTAGATAGAGTAGGTTCTTTTCAATAAGACTTTGAAGTATCATTTCATTAGAAAATAGAGTGTCATTACGTTTTTTATTATTGCTAAAATCATTATTATTATAAACAAAATAAGTAATTTGCTACATTACATTTCCGGCATAAGATACTGATGATTAATATTTGATTAACCAATAGATAGCTTAGGTTTCATATTTGTATGATTTATAATAGTTAATACGAGTTTCGCGGTTAAGGCAACATTTATAAAAAATGAATAAGAAGAAGAATAAGAAAACCAAAAAAAGATAAGTGGGTAGTAGTGGAGTGAAACAGCGTTTCAGAGACGTAAAAGATAGCAGTAATTTCCGGCAGCAGAGTTAGGAGAAAATGAAAATAGGTTCCGTAAAAAGTAGACCATAAACAAATACGCATTTGTATAAGATTTCGAAAAGAAATTCAAACATGAAACTGAGTTGAATACAAAAGACCTTCTATAAAACGAAATAGAAGAGAAGAATATCAGATGGAATCGAAATGGGAATCGTATCGAAATCTTCCAAATACCAATCATGGAGAATCAAAAATGAATCTAAGCAGAATATAAGGAGCCTTCTGTAAAGCGAAATACATAGAAAGAAATAGAAACAAATACGCATTTGTATAAGATTTCGAAAAGAAATTCAAAAATGAAACTGAATTGAATACAAAAGGCCTCCTGTAATGCGAAATAGAAAGAAAGACTATCAGATTATATTAAAATCGAATTGAAATCGATATCTACGAAATATTAATTGGAGAATCAAAAATTTATTCCGATGTGGAAAGCTGAAAAATCTCAGGGATAAAAATTAGAGAAATATCATAGGTACTACATGAAATTAAGGGTTCACAGAGAATCTGGTTGTTCGAAAATGAAAATCCAAATTCATTCACCAGAAACTGATAATAATTTCTGAGCAGATTTGCGAGAAATCATCAAACCGTCTTAATTTGAACAGTTCCCTAGGGTTTATTGAATGTTTTGTTATACTGAATATTGTTCTTTATTTTTGTTTCTGAGCCTCGACACAGTTGAGTTTACATGTTACCTCATTGAGTTTTCGTTTGGTACTGATAGACACCGTTTTGTTATGTTCTTGATAGACTCGATAAATATCGAGGATTGTTATTTGATTGTTTGGTCCACACATTTATTTTCTTTCCGAGCATCACGGAGGCTCGAACGAAATTATTAACTAGCTAGACGCACAATTAACAGAAACATACCATCCTCCAATACCGACACAAAAATATCAGCCATCATTTAATACAGGACATCCACCGATAAAGCACATATAACCAAACGCTACACCACAAATTTAATCCAATTTAATTTCTCCTCAGTAGGAAAGTAAAAGGACCGAAATTTTGTTTCACCTATGTGGCATTTAAGAAAGAGAGTCCATCTCTCTTTCATTTGGTTTTTCCTATTACATCAGTTGTTTAACTGCTTTTTCTAATTCTATTGTTTTGTTATCAGTTGTTCTTGGCACTTGTTTCTTAGTTGCTGTTATAGAGAGAAGTGTTTTGTTGCCGATTGTCCGTTTGAATAGTTGGAATCTAGGAAGTTGTGCGTTTAAAGCCTATACAATTGAAATCAGTTTGTACAAAATTGGTCGAGATTGGAAATATCTGAAGTTACTGAAGTAATCAAAATCAAAATCGACTCTCACAGAAATCTTAAATTCAGCTTGCATCATCAGACAATTTATTATGTTAAAAACTGTACAACTCTGGTACTAACATTGAAGCATTCCTCAGGAAAAAATAGTTATTTGGTACAGGCCATTATGTGTTCTTAAGTTTTTAATACCAGTTATATAACTTGGTTTATCTGAAATTGGTTAAGTTTTTGGATCCCCGCAAAAAATAGTTATTTGAACAAATTATTCCCCGTTTTTAAGTTTTCAATATCAGTTATATCAATTGGTTCATTTGAAAATAGTTAAGTTTTTGGTTTCCCGCACAAAACAGTTGTTTGAACAAACCATTCTTCGTTCTTGGGTTGTTAATGCCAGTTATATAATTTGGTCTGACTGAAGTTAGTTAAGTTTTCGTCTCCCGTTGTTCAAGTTACACGTATTTCTGCAGTTCGACAGAAGCCTTGATTTTCTTTAAGTTTTTGTTTGCCGATAGTGTTAACAAACCATTTGTCTCCTAAAACATCGATACGCTTTCAAATGGGTTTTTGTTTTCGGTTATTTGGGATCAACAAAACAGTTATACTTTTTCGTTGTTTGGAGTCGTTGAAGTTTTCACATAGAAATCTGTTATTTTGTTGTTACCTGCCATTGACATTTATCAACTAAATACAAAATTCAGCATGCCAATCAAAAGTTTCAAAATCGTATAAAATATGAAATAATGGTTATTATATTTTGAAATTTTTAATTTGAAATAATGACAATCATATTCAGCAGTCACTGAGTATGAGTTTGAGTATTTTTTTTCCTTCTTTGGTTTACAATGCAATTTTTTCAATTTTCTTTCATTTAAGTTAATTATTATAACTCAAATCAAATGCACATTTTGCCCCCATTCATTAAATTCAATTAAATTCAGGAAACGATCAAATAATAGTAGAATATACTGGACCATCATCTTGTTATGTTTGACGAAATACGTGTTGCAAGCATGTCATTGTTCTGTTTGCTGTTAACTCCGTTGCATTTCCCAATTACTTGTTTTGGAAATCAGCCCAGTTCTAGATTGATCTAACATTGTTTCTCGGGAAGTTCACTCGACATCATTCTGGTTAAATCTTGTTCTGTTATTGAAAAGTTCTGTTTGCCCCTTGTTGATTTTTGGTACTTTTGTTCTGTTTCATATCTTCCTCCCGGTTTGGTTATCGTTTCATTGTTCGACATTGTTCTCTTTTGACTCTAATTGTTCGAAAAGTTATTCCGATTGTTGTTCTGTTTGGCATTTAAACCATTTCCCGTTTTTCGTTCTATTTGCAGTTCAACCTTTATCAAAAATTGTTACGTTTTACCACTTTGTTCTGTTTGCGATCTGCTTCACCCGGTTGTTGCATGTTTTCCATGACCAACGACATATCTAAAGAAATAGGGTACGGGGAAAATAGGAAAATGGGAATTCACTCTGAATTATAGGTTCCGCCCAAAAACTTTTAAAGATTCAAAATCTGCCATTTGTGAAATTCATTTCCACCAATTCATTTCTGACAATTTAACTTGATTTCCGACACAAAAAATTTCTTTAATTTAATTTGGCTGACAAAATTGTCAACAACATTTCTTCCACGAGATTCAACTCAAAATCACCTCAATCTGTTATCCAAAAACGCTTTCAAATTAATCTAAACATTTATTTGGATATTATCTGAACATAGATTGTGAAAGAACTCGGCTAAAAAATATCCTTTGGGAAATAACATAAGTTCGCTGCTCCCACTACCATCATAAATGATGTTATGTTTGCACGTTAAGACCGTTGTTTCGTTTCCACTATTACGTTTGTATTCATTACCGCGAGTGTGTTAAGTTTACAAGCGACGGAAGTGGAAATTTTAAATTTTGTTATGTCATTTCCCAAAATCCAAGATGGCATTTGTTATACCTTTTGAAAAAGAGAGGTATCTTGCGGGTGAAGACATTGATTGTCGCCTTACGCGCAAGATGATCCAATCCGTGTTGTGTATGACGAATTACCATGTTCGGTATGAGTTACGCTTTTGTTGACTGTTAAAGGAGTTTCGTTTCTGCTCGAAATGCACACTACGCAGTCCTCGCAGGTCGAAAGCAGCGGATTGCCGTTCGGCTTCCTCCTTCGAAATTTCTTTCAAACTGGCAAATCATTTTCTTACGAATTATAATGCTATATTTCATAATCCGGTTTATCAGTAAAAAGTAAAAACAAAGACAAACCAAGAACTCTACAAAACGAATACTAAAATGTTAAAGTTGTGGAATTTCGAACGAGGGATCATTGATAAAGCATTTTGAGCAGAAGACTTAACGATAAATTGTGGTTTTCGTTGAAACCTCGAAGTTAGTTGACAGATACGAAAGTAAGTTTCGTCTTAAGTACGAATCCTGTTACGTTTGAAGTATGTGAATTTTGTTTGGAGGAGACACGACATTCTTTGGTTTTCACCATGGTGCCTTTTATGATAGAAATTCGACGTTAAAGTTTTACATGTACCACCAGTTATATTCTTAGTAGTTTAGGTATCTCCTTAGCCATTGCTACGCCGCATAAGAAACCGATTGGAAAACTGAAAATTGAATGGACAAGTATTCATCGTCCCGTTCGGTCCTTAAGATCGTAGTATCCTTACTCCCCGCCGAGCAAGAAGACACAGGGTCATGAATTTTCCATGCGCCTTCATCCCGGATCACTTGAAATTTTCATAATACAGTCCACCGCAGTTAATGGTAAACATGACTTACGGAGAATATCGAATTTATCTCGCCGGCCCCCGATGACTATTATTCTCGACGCATTTAAACCACGACTTCGACGTCCGAAATTCGCATTGTTACTTTTAAGTTGAGACTACTCTTTTCAATTGAGAAAGGAAAACACCATCAGATACCAATTCATTTTAGGGCATTAACTAAAAGCTAAATCTCGTAGAGTAAGTCTCGATCGTAAGCTTATTGGTATCTACATAATAAATAACTGGAACGCGTATTGTTAGGTAAAGACATCGTAATGTTAACGTCTTCAAAAATGAAACAAAAAAATTAGAATAAAATCGATATTACTTTTTAGCTATTATTAGTTACTACTACATCACCATGAGTGTAAATATTGGGATTAAGAAACATCGGGATAAGAAACTTGTATATATCTGTACATACGACTAGCAGTAAGCCAACGAATAAGACTGTACATATATTTCGATATTTGTAAAACCATCATTCAATAATAATAATTTCACAAAAATCACATCCTGTGTTCTACTCTTCTATGCCAACCGGCCGATTCCTTCTATACCCTGTCACTGTCTGCCGATCGATCTGTCTACCTTTCACTGTATTACGTCGTGCGACCTCCAAAAGCGCTTACTCCGTGGCGGCCTAAAAATTCAAATGACAGCTGAAAGACAAAACGCGCGTTTGCTGGCCGTCTACTGGTGGCAGGAATCATCGATCGAGCCAGGGTACATTCGACGGTCACGTAATACGTGGTCAGTCGTATAATCGGCAGTGGGAAAAGAGAGTCGGCGGTGACGGACGGCGAGAGGGAGAGCGAGAGAGAGGGAAAAAGTGGCAGGAAGGAGGTCGAATAGAGAAGGAGCGAAGGGGCGTCATTGGCATCGATCGGCGATCGAGGGTTCGATCGTAAATGCACGTTTTTCCTCGTGAAATTATGTATGCCCAGCGACGAGGTCCCCTGGCTATCGAGACGAGATCGGAAATCTGTTAAACCCTCTCCCCGACTGCACCTCGGCCGCCTCATCGCTCGAGATTTGTCGTCCTGCGCCTCTCGGATGCTGAGCTCCTTTTTCTTCTCCGGATTCGGCTGCTTATCGACGCTGCTTATCGATTCTACCCTACTAGCTCCTGCTAACGGCGCTATTAGTAATACTAATTCCTCGGCTGGCGCCGACGCTCGCCGCCTGCGACTATCGTTATCCGTGCGACGCCAAATTCTCCTCGACTTTCCGAATTCCTCTTCGATCATCCGAGTGACGGGGATCCTTTCCCACTTGTTATCGGCGCTGCTTATCGATTTCCTGGTTTTCTGTCTTTGCATTCGACGGAGCCTCATTTCCATGACGGCGGCCTTATCTAGCCGGATCTGGGGACAGATGATGCCCGTGACGGCCATTGTTGGCTCCAGGTCAGGCTGCCCTCCAGCGTCCAAGTGTTGCGTGAAAAAAATGCGAAATTTGCAAAAGCCTCCTTCAACTATACCAGTTTCCACTAACATTTCTCCACCGCTAGTGGACTTAAGCATCCCAATACATTGGTAATCAGAAAGCGCACTGTCGATATTCAATTAACAATTGGTCGTTCCGATTTGCGTGCCAGTGAACTTCCTGCCGGTCCTTCGTTGAGGAAGGGAGTGCACCTTCACGCGTAATCCACTCACTGTTCTTGATGTCCGATTGAAAGACACACTCGAGATTCACTCGCCGAGATCCCCAAGTCTCCTGAGCCACAGGTAGCAGGCGCATCCTTTCCAGAGGAAAACTCGCAAGAGGTCGCGAAGAGCGATCAGTAGCTTGCGGTTCTCCGAGCATCCTCCACCCTTCGGAGGGTATAAAAGTGCCTGGGCTCCTTCATCCAGGATTCAGTCTTCTCCACGATCATCCTAAAGTAAAACTCCACACTCACCTTCCTTCTCTCTCTCTCTCTCCTTTTCTCTCTTTCTACCCCTTTCTTTTTCTTTTCCCACTTCCTTTTCCTCCAGGTCTTCCTTTCCTTCTCTTTTTCCCTGTCCCTCCCCTGCCGCCTTGTTCACTCCCTGTTGCCTCCCGCCTGTTCTCCTTCCGGCAGTCCTTTCTTCAGTTGGTCGCTGGTACCAGCGCTTCTTCTTCCGTTCGACCAGAAAGAAGAGGACCCTCGAGGGAGGTCCTTCGTGGTCGGTTCTCAGTTGGCTTTGAGAGCTTATTGCGCGAGTAGAGACGGGATCCTGACGGGACGGACCTGGAGAACACACGGGGACACCAAAGGAGAAGCGGAAGGAAGAAGCAGCCGGAAGAGAATGGCTGGCTGCTGGTGCATCGGTGCTCTCGTCGCTGTTATCGGTGCTGCTTTCGCAGCTTTCTTCTTCAAGATTAATTGGATCAAAGTGAGTATCCGAATGAACTAGTTTTCCCTTGGCAATGTCGCGTAGGAGGCTTGTGGACTCGAGGAGCAATGCGTAGGCTCCTCGTTACGGCGCGTGTGTGTTGCGGTGTAAATTGTAACACGTTCCAGTGAAGAAGAAGAAGATGTGGAAAGGGGGATCGCGGCGTGCAGCACGCTGTCCTTGGAATGTCGATCATTCCTCGTGTTCCACGGGCGTGTCGGACTTTTCCTCTCGATACCGCCTTATGAACGTTTTCAAGATCAACTGGGTCAGGATGGCTCCTGCTCCTTTCTTGCCGGTTCGCCGGTCGGTTCAGTTTTTCGAGGATCTTCCTTCCTCGGCAGGTCCTGCTCCATCTCGTACGCCCTTACGCAGTCCTTTCGCTGCCATAACTTTATACAAGGTGTCCCGATTTCAACGATCCCTACTGCCACGCAATCCTCGATCCTCGATCCTCGGCATGCGCCCGCCATTCCTCTCGCTAGCATTGTAACCACGGGCCAGTTACGCTTCGGCAGAATATGTAATGGATTACGTGGAACCTGTACACGCGTTACAAGCAAGTGGAAACCTGTTACATTAGCTCTGGAAACGGAAACCGTGATCGCGCCGATCCAGCAAAACGACCACGCCACTCCAATGTCAGACATCACTCTCGAGGCTCGATCTTCCTCTTTTTTTTGGACTGCATTTGCTAAAGAAGGCCCCTAGTGCGACTCGCACGATACACGCGTCACACAAGCTCGTTTAACAAGTACCTTCCTCAGCGCCTCAATGGCAAAAGTGTCCGATTCTGCCTTGCAAGCGATTTCGCCTACGGCCACGTTCCCCTTTTCTACGTGACACCGTAAGATTATACGTCGCGTCACTTCTGGATGTCTTCCCTTCCTTTTTTATACATCTCGGTAATCGTGGATTAACTTTATGCTCTCTCTCTCTCACTCTCTCGAAAGGATATGAGGATAGAAGGCAACGCGAAAAAGATGCTAGCGAATTACCTCGGCTCGAGGAACCGAAAATTGGGGAAACTGCCGCCGGTTTATCCGAACGGATGGTTCGCCTTGATCGAGAGCTACCACATTCGCAAGGGAGAGGTGAAACACATAGCAGCCCTCGGCGAGAATTTCGCAGTGTTCAGGTAGGTTGGCGTGAAATGTTTCATTTACCCTCTGTATCGACATTTGGTGATATCGAAATCTTTCTGCGTTCCTTGAAGAACGGAAAAAGGGATTGTGAACATCTTGGACGCTTACTGTCCGCACTTGGGTGCGAATATGGCTGAGGGTGGTCGAGTGAACGGCGACTGTCTCGAGTGTCCATTCCACGGTTGGCTCTTTCGAGGCGACAATGGACAGTGCCAAAGCATCCCATACTCCGAAAAGGTGCCCCAGATCGCGAGAACGAAGACCTGGAAGAGTTGCGAAGTTAATCAGATCGTGTTCGTGTGGTACCATGCCGACGGGATGGAGCCAGACTGGCAGCCAGAAGTTAATGAATCCGTGAACAGTGGCACCTGGAAGTATCAGGGTCGAAATGAATTCCTGATCAATTGTCACATCCAAGTAAATATCTCAACATACAACTTCATTTCTCAAGTTTTCTCGACTGACGAATACTTTATACAGGAAATCGCCGAGAATGGAGCGGACTTTGCCCACTTGAGCGCCGTTCACGGTCCAGCGATGTTCTTGAACAAAAACGTTCCCTGGCTGGCGTATCATTCTTGGACGAACGCATCTTGGAATCCACACCACAACTTCGCCACTGCTAACCCTGGCCCAGAGTTCGAAATCAATCTCCAGGAAGCAGGCACCACCGAGGACCCCACGGAGAAGATGAAACACCAGGCCAGCATGAGGCTCAAACACAGGGTGATCTTGTTCGAAAAGTTTAGCCTGCTAGAATTGGACGTGAGGGTCCAACAGATTGGACCTGGATATGTCGAGCTGATGATCGACACTGCTCTTGGACCGATGTGCATCTTCCAGACAGTCACCCCCATGGAGCCACTTCTTCAAAAGGTGTCTCAACCGCTCTCATACTTCATATCTTCCTTAGTGCAAAACTTTAATACAAACTTCAACAGGTGACGCATGTAATATTTTCCCCGCCACTGCTCGGACCATACGCCAGTCTCGTTTTCCTTGGCGAGTGTCTGATGTTCGAGCGAGACGTGGCCATTTGGAATCGGAAGAAGTTCGAGCGACAGCCGATCCTCGTGAAGGAAGATCGCACCATTCTTGCCTATCGTAGATGGTATTCGCAGTTTTACTCGCAGCATAGTCCTAGCTATCACACAGCCATGAAGTCTCTTATGTGGTAGTGAATTAAATTAATACAGTTACTGCCCAATAGGCAACCACGTACTCGAATATGACTGTGTGTAACATCAGTGCCTATATTACATACGCAAGATAATCACCAAGTATATAGTTATAATAAGTTAATATTTACTTGTTAGACAGTGTTTAGGAATTAAGACGATCCGCTGTAAATACCATGCTTATGTGCTTCTCGATTTAATCTTTAATAATAAAGGAGAGAAAACGCATTAAGGAAAATTCAAATAAAGTCATACCAAACACATTTCATATTTCGCTTTTGTTTTCGCTGAACAATATACTTATTTTCCTACGCAGAACTTTTTAAATATAACGTCGAGAATCTCCTCGGTGCTGATGTGTCCGGTTATCTGACCGAGCTCCCGGCAGGCACATCGGATGTCGTAGAGTGCGAGAGCAGCATCGTGACCAGGATTCTCCGAGGCCTCGAAATAACTCTCGATGTGCTCGAGACATCGCTCCAAGTGTGTTCTGTGCCGTGCTCGACTCAGTACTGGATCTTCCTCTGAAGGGTCGCCACACCTGTTGCATTTCCAGAAATGTTACTATTCGACAAAAAGAGTCCTCAAATAACTTTCTACCTACAATTTCGTGAGGCATTCAGTCAATTTCCGAGTGAGATGATCCAGGCCCTCTTGAGTCCTGCACGATACACAGACTGTATCGTCCATCTGCCAGCACTTCCTATGCTCCTCCGCCAGTAAATCGATTTTATTAACGATAGGCAAAACCATTGCACTGCTATGGGAAATATCAAAACCGAGAGAACTCGCATAGTCTTTAATAAAGTCCTTCAAGGAATCCGGCGGCGGATATTTCTCCGCGTCTATCAAGCAGAGTATGAGATCGGCATTAGCAGCCCTGTCCCTTGCTCGCCTAATCCCTTCTTCTTCCGCGAGATTCTCGGGGTCGTCTCTGATCCCAGCGGTATCCGCCAGGATCACCGGATACCCAGACACATCCGTAACAACTTCCACGACATCGCGAGTCGTTCCTGGCGCCGAGGTCACTATCGCCGCTTCCCGTCTCGACAGAATGTTGAGGAGGCTACTTTTGCCGGCATTTGGTACGCCAAGTATCACAGTGTGCACTCCGGTTCTCAAAATTTCCCCCTTTCTCCCGTCGGCTAGATGAGCGCCGATTTCCCGTGCCAGTTTCTGGAGTTTCTTCCTGCTCTCGTCGACGACGCTCTGCTGGAGATCGTGCTCCTCGGAGAAGTCGATGTCGGCCTCCAATTGGGCACAGCAGTCTTTCAGAGCGAGCCTCCAGGATTCGTAGAGTTTACGGAGAGCCCCGTCCGCCTGGCGGGCGGCCTGCTTCCGTTGCTTTTCGGTCTCGGCGTCGATTAAATCTCCTATCGCCTCGGCCTCGGTTAGATCTAGTTTCCCATTGAAAAAGGCCCGCCGCGTGAATTCACCGGGGCCCGCCGGGTAAAAGCGTAGCTTCGAGAGAGCGTGGAGAATCGACGAGATCACAGCCGGCCCTCCGTGCACGTGGAACTCGACCGAGTCTTCTCCCGTAAACGAATTCGGCCCTGCAAGATTACGAGATCCCCTTTTGCATTGCTCTCCCCAAAACCTCACGGGCAACTACTCTACGACCGTTTCCTATTCAGGAATCAGGATGCAATACGTATGGACGCGTTCGTTCGAATGGCGTCGTCGCAATGACGTTCATTCAAATGACCGGCCTGCAAAGGATCACTTCGACACAGGCTATGAAGGGATATCGTACTCCGGTACAATGGGATTTCGTATTACGTGACGCAGATCCCATTGTTCCAACTGACACCATTTCATTGAGACAAAATGTATATCATTGATCGAGAGCTCTCACCAGGGAACCACAAGCAAAGTCCTCTATCTAGAACTTCTTTCGTTTGAGGATCCGTAATTTTTTTGAGGAGGGCTTTTCTAGCTTCCAGCTTCGAAGACCTAGTCATTTTTTGGAGAGCTCGCGATGCTTCCGGGCCGGATATCCGGATTACCGCCACACCGCACTTTCCGTATCCTTTAACAAAGGTTTTCCAATTATTTATCATTGTGGCTCCGTCGCTTTTCGATTTTGCAACGTAGATTACTGCGAGCGCCGGTGCGAGCGAGGTCTCTGTAGTACTAATCGAAGGTAACAGACGGTAGGAACCAGAATCCAATAAGTTTGTACTGCTAACAAAGAACCAAGAGCCAAGCATTATATTTCTTTTATCAGTCATCAATATGGATGTAATCTCGTCGCAAAACGTGAGCCGAAAAAACTCGAGTGAATAACAATCTCATCGGTAATGCTGACTCCACCGAGGCGCCATTACATTTCACTCTGTCCCGAAGCTGATTCCGAGATCTTCCGAAAGATTAGTGGGCAAAGGTAAAAAGGACGTTTTCGAGATTCTCCCTAAGGAGTCAGCAATAAAGGAAGATCACGTGATTCTGCTCGAACATTAGGAAGACGTCGCCCGTCAAGAAAGCCAGTGTCCTCGAGTGCACGCGCTCCCGCCAACAGTGTTTTGTTAGACCGCGAAAAGCAGCGGGAAGAAGTGTTCGAGCGGGAGAATGTCGGAAGGAAAAACGTAACAACCGGACGAGAGAGCGTAAATGGTTGTGCTCGCCGCGGAAAGCGTAGCAAAGTGACTTCTCGATGCAGTGGTTCTTGCGTCCGGAAGCGTCCTGGGCGTTGAGCTCGCGAGAACACGGGGCAGCGTCCACGACGTGTCCCTGATTAATTTGCGGATCATCATGAAACACCCTCGGGATCTCTCGCCGTCGATTTCACGCGTCTCGTCCTTGAGCAGGGCTCCCTCGATCGCGTAGAGTTACTACGAAGTTAGGTTATAATCAGCTGACTGACTTATCCGCTCGGCAGGCGTGCAGCCCGCCAAAGGTGAAGGTAGGTCGCATTTGGTCTGCTAGTGGCGCTAAATTCATCTTTCACTCCCAGACACTTTTGTCTACATTTCTTTTGCTCGATGTGTTTCTGTTACTTTTCTTGAGCATTTTCTTGTAATGTTTACGCGAGGAATGTAGGAGAGTCTTCTTTGCAATGTGGGGCCCGTCTGTGGGTTCTTTAGGTAGATGACTCTGAAAGCAGGGTTGAAAAAAGAACATCGGATTTTTGTTCAATTACAGTACTTATTGTTGGCTCTTCGATTTCACTGTCTCTCATTTTTCTCATTGAGCGTGGTTGAACCAATACTGCGGCTCTTGATGCACTTTACTTGGACAAACTTTTATATTGTATTTGTATTTGGTTATTGATTGTATTCAGTGCTGTATTTCGAACGCGTTCATCTCTCAGGCCATCGGAAAATGGATCACAAGACGAAGATAAGAAGCGAAGAGCTAATTGAGCGATGCAGTAACTGGATTGACAACCAGAAGGATTGCACTGACCACGAGGACCTGACGAACAAGCGAAAAGCATCGAGCGATGGTGAGGAGAGCTATTACACTGACTCCGAGTTCGACTCGGTCTCGCGATGCGGCAGGAAGAAGCGACGGCCAGGCGTTCAGCTAAAAGACGAGAAGTTCCATTTAATCTGCGAGTGGAAAGAATGCGCTTTCGAGAACAACCACGTAGAAGTCTTCGTGAAGCACGTGGCGAATCATATTCCCGAGCTCAAGACGAGGCTCACGGAAAACGATGTGGAAGTCTACGTATGCCAGTGGGAGAGCTGCGACTTCGAAACGCCCGACGCCGACGAGATCTCGAGACACGTCAACTATCATTCGTATCACATCAAGTTGAAATGCATTGGATCGAACATGCGTGGCCGCATCAAACTACCGGTACGCTTTCACTTTGTTATTTCGAGTATAAACAATTGAACACCGATCGAACGCCAGCGATTGAACGATGACGCTTTTCTTGCAGAAATGCCGGCGGGCTTTGGAGTGGAAGAACATAATAGATTTGCCGCCGCCGCTGCTCTGCCGCTGGGAGGAGTGCCTTAAGGTCTTCTCGAATTACCAGTTCTTCTTGTATCACGTCACTGCTCACACTGAGTCCAGTCCTCGCGGCAACAAAGTCGAGGGTGGCATTGAGTGCAAGTGGACTGGATGCAAGACCATCTACCCCAGTGTCTACAAGCTCAGGGAGCACATGCGACGGCACACCAGAGAGAAAACTATTGCATGCCCAGAATGCGGATCAACCTTTGCCAATCACGCAAAGTTCATTGTACACTGCAAGAGACAGATTCCAATAGATGGTATAATATCAGTATTGAAGAGTCCACTCTATGTAGGCTGCAGGTTTATTGAACACCATTCATTTTAGTGCAAGGGTTCAAGTGTTCGCACTGCAACAAGTACTACTCCACGGAGAGCATTCTTCGAGACCATATGCGCTTCCATGTGTTCAATTACAAGTGCTCCCTGTGTGAGATGAGCTGCGAGTCCCCCTCTAGTCTAGCAAAACATGTGAGATACAGACATGTGTCCACCAGAACCTTCCTCTGCCAATTATGCAACCATGCAGCCAAGTCTCAACAAGATCTTGATACACACATGACTGTGCATACAGAAGGGCCAAATTTTTCCTGCAGTTACGATGGCTGCCAGTACAGGTGCAAGAATCCTTACAGTTTGGACAGGTGTGTTATCTCATAGTCTCCTGGGAGCAGTTTTTCTGTATTCTCATTTATATGGTAAAGATACTTATAAGGGATTTTATTATTAAGGCATGTGGAACGAGTGCACAGTCAGCATATAAGATGGTATTGCTGTCATGAGTGCCCTATGAAGTATAGAGTTAGCTATCGATTGACCAGGCACTTGCAAGATGCGCACAACTTGCAATTGCCCACTGGCCACAGTAGGTTCCAGTACATGCGGGATGAGGATGATTGTTACAGACTTCAGCTTGTACGCTACGAGGTTATTGATGAAGAGAGTGCACCCCCAACAGACGTGCCTGTTTTACAAGATAAAAAGTACAAAATTAGGGTTACTAGTCACAATGGCACAGTACCTCAATTGCAGGTCAGTTGGAGTTAAAAGAAATTTAAGATTGTGGGTTAAGATGTTCAGCTACATTGATATATAATCACTTTAGGTGGTGGAAGACACAGGAGCAGATGATTTTGACGACTTGCAAATCAACACCACCACAGAAGGAAATGAAAATAAATCCATGCCCCCCATATCCAATATATTAATTTCGATTGACGAAACCGATCGAGACGGAAACATTATCAAAAGCAAAATCATCGAGACCCAAGAGACTACCCAGTTACCGGCCTCGGACATACCGCCAATCATTCTATCTACAATTCCCTAAAAGAGTCGTTGAATAAGAAGAATATTCCTTTTTTCTTTCACCCGTTTTCTATATTTTTGGTAACAGTATTATTGACGGGACTAATTTGATAGATTATATCGGCCGGCGGCAATCATTTTGATTTTACTAGACAGACTATTATTGCATTGATATAAATATTTTAGTGCAAAATAAACAGATTTTTTATGAACCTATTGTATTTTTCTCCTAAACGTACAAGGCTTTTGCCGGAGTAACAAGACATTGCGGAAATTGGCAACCATTGCGTCAATAGTAAGACTACATCCATAGAACATACATCAGCATCGTACACTGGATTCCAAATGACGGAGATTAACTTTTTATCCGAAACAATTCCACGGACTGGCCGAGCTCCAAGATGACCGCATCTCCTAGATAAAGCGTATCATACAGGCTATTTCACCCTGGAGTGTGTAACATTAGACTAATCGATACTTCACTGGCAAATGTGATTGCCTTTAGCCCATCGAACATCAATCCAAGTCAAACCAAAGTTCTATTACAGATCCAAACCATAAATTTCACTGTTCGCAATTCCAACCCTAAGCCCCTATCCATCGATTTCTCATCAATCCCCATCGAGCCAGGCAATAGTAATATCTACCCGAGTCAAATGGAAGATCGATTCAGAGTGTAAACCTTTTCCACTGATTTTTTCTTTTTTTTACAGATTCAAGATTCATTTGAACAAGTGCAGGTCGACGCGTCGTCGACCGCGCAGCTGCATGACGCAAAGAGCGAGGGAGGGATTGGACGTTCAAAGGTTGCGCAGGTCAGGGTAGTCGGGGTAAGCTCTCGCGGAGGAGGAAGCCGTCGATGTTGGGTGAGTTGGGTCTCCGTTGGCTGGAACTCCCGGCCACAGTATAGACATAACCAGTAGGGTCACTCGGCGAAATAAGTGAAGCCGGTTTCAGTAGGCTGCTGGTTTTGGTTACGGGTCTGCCGCCAGGGGCGCGCCACTCTAATTCGGACGAAGTGACGAAGCGGGGTGATGCGGGGCGAACCAGCAAAGTGAGGGCAAGGGTACAAGCGGGGTGATGCGGGGCGAACCAGCAAAGTGACGGCAAGGGATGAGCGGGGCGATGCGGGGCGAGCCAACAGAGTGATGGCAAGGGGTCGAGCGGGGTAATGCGGGGCGAACCAGCAAAGTGAGGGCAAGGGACGAGCGGGGCGATGCGGGGCGAACCAGCAAAGTGAGGGCAAGGGACGAGCGGGGCGATGCGGGGCGAACCAGCAAAGTGAAGGCAAGGGACGAGCGGGGCAGAGCGGGGCCGCGGATGTCGGCGTGGGGCGGGCGCGACAGAGGTGGGCCGCGCGGAAGCGGATTTTTGTATGTCAAATCAAATCGAGAACTTTGTGGCAGCGGCATGTCTTTTTACCTATGTAAAAGAACAAGTGCGAATATGCTTGCAAATCACAAGCTACTAACAAATACTATTATTACCCAGGTTCGATTGTCTTTGCAAAATAGAAATTCGTTTATGTTGGGATGTTCGGCGAAAATCGTATTTGCTACCGTCTTGTGATTAGCAAGCAATTTCGAACTCGCTCAAACGATGACTGATGTAGCCCCCTGTTAGTTTACACAAGAAAATAACATATTACAGTTTCATAAAAATTGGTAGGCATGCTGCTGCCAGAAGGTAATCAATTTCGCGCCGCTTTTTCCTCTGTCCTTGCCGCCACGCCGCTATTGTTATCACAGCTGGTGCTGATTTCGTCTCTCTATATATCCTTGATTCCTCTACGTGCGAAAAGAAATAACATCCGTTTATTACCAAATAGCATCAGAATCAGGAATTAGCTTATGCGAAACTTTGTATCATTCGCTATACATATAGAAGTCAGATCGCAGGGAAAGGAAGGTAAGATGGCGGCGGCAAGATACGTCTCCCACCATCGCGCCTTAACGCATCACACGTATTTCGCGACACTTTTACATAGCTGACACACACTCTCTCGCTTTGCTCTCGCTTACCGACGTGACAGACTAACCGCACCACCGGCACCTAGCGGAGCCACCTGAACCATAGCGGGCAGCTCACGGAGCGCAGCCAACTCGGCTTCACCGAGATCAAAGGCGCCGACGCCGAGTGACCCTACTGGTTATGTCTATACTGTGCTCCCGGCAGTGACTCCGAGTGACTCGAGGTGATTACGGGGTGTCGTGAGTGTGCCGTGAGTGCTCGGGCAGGAGCGCGCGCTGGTTATCCGATCGCCGTGGACACGCGCTCTCACGCGCTGCCAGCCACCGTCAATAGCATAAGATCGTTCAATGGTTAACCAAATCCCCGTGCCGCAGGCCAAGTATGAATTATTAACCGACGTCCGACAGTGAGTATAACGCGCGTTTCTATTGTCGAAGTCTCCGCTGCTTCACGCTGCTCTTCTTCTCTCGTAGCTGGCGCATGCTTACGACTTGCCTCACCTTTCTCCCACACCTTTGCGCTCCTCCTCCGCCTTTCTCAGCTGATACCACCGTCTTTCTCTAGCGCTGTGCCTCTCACTCGCGCCAGGCGGTCTCGCGTGTGCGTCAAAAGTGACAGGAGTGGCGTATCGATTGTTCTATATATGATTTGTGCCCGCGGGCCACTTAAGCTACTCCACACGTTCGATTTTCAAATAGAGTAATAATAGAGCCTTCACGCTAAGAGGCCGCACACTCGAAGCCTGCCGAGATCACTTTTCCTGTCCCTCCTAACACGCTGCCAGTTTGCATGCTTCTGCTACTTCGGCACGCGGATACTCGCATGCTGCGATCGTGTTTCACGATTGAATTATTGTTTCGCACACTGGCAGCGAGCGAACAACTGATGATTACATGTTAGATATGTAGTCCCGATGCTATCACAGCCTTTGATGAATAGGTAGCCTTGGGTATAGTTTCATGAATAATTGTTTCGACGATTGCTACGAGGCGCAATCTCATGCCGCGGATTTCTATTAACAGCAAGAACTTGTTCGCGGTATGTCAATCCCAGTTAATTGAAATTTCGAGCGGTTCCAGTTATCACCTATATCTTTTATCGGCTCTTGCTATTCTGGCGAGCATTGGTGGTTTGCGGTATTTTCCGATCCGAACTTATTGTTTCGTGCGGTACTGGTGTGTTACCACCCCATAAAAGAAACTAAGCCAGCCTCGGGTATTTATAGTACAGCCTTGCGTAGGCGAAAAATAATCGCCTGCTTGCTCCAAATGTGACGAGTAATGGAAAATTTATGATAATAGCCCGTTAAGGACATAGAAAGACTGACTTGATCAAATGCTTTAGCTTTCTTTAGTTTTTCATATGGAATTGTTGGAGAATCTATTAGTAATATCTTAGTAATTCTTCCCAATTAATTATTATTGATGTTAAGAGTGAGTGGCGGGATCCAAATTGGCTACGATGTTTATTTGGAGATGAGTGCGCTACTCTGTGCGGAACTGTTAGATCTACGGTCCATTTAGATATCTCTGTGTACCAAAGATAGCAAGGTATCGCGAGTGTTCCCATTGGTATTGGAGCTTGTTTGTCGGTCATTTCCGCTATTTTCCTTATCAGCAGAGCAAGCGTCGATTATCACAGATAAATCTGTACAAATGACACCGAGCATCAAACCCAAACATTGGGCGATTCAGTTCTCATCGATATCTCTAAATACCCGATGAACTTGAAGATCCTCTTGGCAAGTCGACGACCGCTTCTGTTCCAGGTCGCGTTGGAAGACTCAGGTGATCTGTCTGACCCTAATATTCCTGGGTGTGGGTGCTCTGTTCGTAACGCGCGCTTGGCTCGGCATCCTCTTGCTACGTTCAACCAAAGAACCGGCAAACTTCGACTCAACGCCGGTGCAAGATGCCAAGATTGCTACGTGGCTCCGCCGGGCTCGGATGTACGCAGAATCGACGAAGGAGAACCAGAATGCGGACAGGAACACCAGCGTCTCCGCGTCCCATCAGCACCGCACCAATGCTTCCAGCAGGTTGACCATTTCTTCAAATGCAATTCCTGTGACTTAGTTACCCCGATAAATGTTCTGTTGTTCTGTTGTGCGAATGTCTCACGTAAAACTAAGAGAATTAATTAGAATTACCGCTTCTTCAGCAGCCCGATCATCGTCTGCTATTACACCTTATCGGGGGACCTGAACACGCTCTGGGAGCTCGGTCCGTCGCACATTGAGTCTCATCTTTGTACGCATATTATCGTGGGTTTTGCGAGTGTGGTAAACTGCAGCCTCGATCTGGGCGACAGGCCATGGATCTACAAGGAAGTGGTCAATCTCAAGAATCGCGAGCCCAAGCTGAAGGTGATGATTAGTGCCGGCGGCAGTAACGAGCTCCACTCAGGTTTCTCTGAGATGGTGAAGAATCATGCTAACAGAAAACAGTAGGTCTCTTATACTTGCAGTCAAGTTATCGGCAGATATTCCTTACTCATCGACTCTTTTCACATCCTTGTTGGATAGATTCATCAGATCTGTACTTAATATAACGAAAACGTACGGTCTTGACGGTCTCGATGTCGACTGGGAGTTCCCGGCATGGTTGGGCGCCGATGATCGCGAAAAAATCCACTTTGCCCAGCTGCTCGAGGAGCTTCGCCGGGAATTCGATCGCAGTGGTCAGAACTTGATTCTTTCAGTAGCGGTAGCGGCACCGCAGGCCATTGTCGATCAAAGTTACGAGGTGCCGGATATAGCTAGGTTCGCTAAAAGTACAATACATAATATCAATGAATCCCCATTCGCACAGAACCCTATAAATTTCGCATGATTTTCCCTCAGGTTTGTGGATTTCGTCAATTTGATGGCATACGACTACCATTTCTATGTGTGGTACTTTCCGGTCACCGGTCTCAATGCACCGCTTTTCGCGCGGGCCGCTGAGACTGGCTACCTGTCGACGCTGAACGTCAACTTCTCCGCCCAATACTGGCTGTCAAAGGGTATAGATATATTGACCGTACAGTAGGCTATTTGGGTCGTCCGAGTTCGATATGTAGATACATATGTTCGTGGTCACGTAGGTATGCCGAGGGAGAAGCTGATCATTGGAATACCAACATACGGACATTCCTACAAGCTAGACAATCCATCGAATCACGACCTGCTTGCGCCAGCGAATGGTTTCGGGAATCTGGGAAGCATGGGTTTCGTTCCTTACCCAAACGTTTGTCAGTTCCTCGACGCTGGCGCAAAGAGGGTGTTTGACGAGGATGCCAAGGTTCCCTTCGTCTACAAGGATTACGAGTGGATATCTTACGAGGACGCGAAGAGTGTCTACTATAAGGTATGTCTCCGATATCATAGTTCTTCATGTACAGTTTAAGGAAAACAATGTACACTTCAACAGGCTGACTGGATCCGGGCGAACGGGTTTGGCGGCGCTATGATATTGTCGTTAAACGTCGACGACTGGAATAACACGTGCAATTTCAATGAGAGCTTTCCACTAACGAGGATAGTGGCTAGGGTCCTCCGCCCAGAGGACGAGCCATAGTTTCATTCCACGCTTTGCACTCCTAGCCGACGACCTACTCGGCACAAGGAGATTGCAAGGACAAGTATTTTTTTAGACGTCTAACTCGAACCATCTCAAAATTCGTAATAGAATCATTTGTCAATACGCGTTACCGACTTTTTCACGATACGCTCTAGATTTATTCCACGATCGAAATTCTCGGTGTCTTATGAATATGGGCGTCAATTTAGCCGACTTTTTTTTATATCGTCTATACAAGCTAAACTTGGTGATACACTTTAACTTAACGATGATACAATCTCTCCCGAGCCAAAGCACCACCACCCCTTTGCACTTGGTGGGCGATACATTCCGGAACGCGGGAAGGAGGACGCAACGGAACAAGTTTCTCGAAAGAATCGGTATTTTTTTAGAACTGCCATAGGTATCGACGAATTGGTACCGGGTGGCCCGATCAGACAAGGTCGTGAATTTACAGCTGATACCTGGTGCAGTATTGTTCCACGTGTACCCCAGTTAAAACCGTTAGTTTTCTTAGAGAAAAAAAAAAGTGGATATGTAACACCGTGTGTGCCTCCGGATGCACACACACATACTACACGTAGTCGAAGCAGTAGTCGAGGGTGGTGCAAAGAGAAATCGCGTCGACCGTACTGCTAATTCGCTCGCCGCTTATTCGCAGATCTTAGCGTATGACCAGCGTACCGTGCAATACGTAAAGATAACAATGAGTACAAATTGTTTTTCTTAATTTTTATACACACACGTTAACCAATTTTATACGTTGCGAATTTTTGTCTCAGTCGCTCCCGTATAATGTTTCGTTTCTTCTTTACTCGAGATGAGTACAAATTAATTTGATTCGGGGGGTGTACTAGCACTTTGTACTAAGGTACCGAGTACAAAGAATTGCTGAGTTGTTGGGTTTAATGTTGGTAACCATCAGTACATTGGGATGCGATATTTTCTCGAAATACCCCTTAAGTCGTTAACATTATATATTTCTTAAAGTTTACTCCAACTTAAATGGAAATTCCTATGTAAGCCTGTGGTGGAGATACAAATGACTGTGACTCGTTCCATTCCCAAAGATTATATGTACAGATATGACCGCGAAAGCTTAATAAAGTCGAAGTAAATCTGATGATTCAGTCGCTTTAATTCCCTCCGAAATACATGTTATCAAAATAAAAAAATTAACATTAACATCACAAATGATCTGATTAATTGCGAAACCATTCTTTGCTTTTACTTCACTGATGATATTTTAAGAATATATATATTTTAAATACTAAAATAAATTATAGGACTAAATGACCAAAGAAATACAATTAGAGTAAAAAATAAATTATTTACGATGCGACCCGAAGATCGAAGCAAGCTTCGTTTTCGAGGTCCAGCGAATCCGGAGTGTCGTGCCTGTCGATCGTTTCGCCGTCGAAGGCGAACTTTATTTTAGATTCGTCCACTTCTAGCTCCTTAGCAACTTGTTTGAAAACCGCTTCAAATTCTTCGTCTTTCCTTATCGTTACCAATATACTTTTCTTACTATTTATTTGCACCTGGGATCAAAGAGAAGTTTTTTCATTTCAAGATTCTAGCATTCTTGAAGTGGATGTACCGGCAACTGGATCCAATTAAGTACTACCTTTATTTTACACAGATGCTTAGCCGGTGTATCGTTTATGGTACTGGATGTTTTGACGATTCCACCCTCTACAAGCAAATGAATTATCTTGATTATAGTGTTCTTTTGATCAAAGTGGATATATTAAAAGTATCCCACCTACCAAGTATGTCGATTATGGATAGGTTAATGGATGCTGGAGTATCTGTTGGAACAATCACCTGGTCTTTCCTCATCAATAATATCACATTAATTGAAACTTGCTCTTTCTCCATGAAGAATTCAAATACTTTTCGGAAAGGTTGATTCTGATGCAAAGTTTGGATCATTAAAATGGAACTTGATAAGTCTCCCATGAAGCACTTACGTTAAAGACAGCCCACCTTTTTTAAATTTATTTTATGCATTGTCTTGGATCGCCAAAGAATTTTAACAACAAATTCATAATCTTCATCCTCGACCTCTTGACTTGAGTCATCCAGAAGAATGGCCTCATCATTGAATACAAACGAATCATCCAGGACAATCGGTTGTTGCATGGGTGAACATGTTCCTGTCAGACCTTCAACGGACACAATCTCTAAATCAGAGTCCCACTGATTTAGTTCATTCTGAGGAAGATATATTTCAAAGCTTTCAGATTTTCAAGATATTGTCCAATATAACATTAGCTAGATATCTGACGGTTGAATCTTACTCTTCTTGTTCGTTGAGTACGACCATGTCTTCCTTGATCGCATTGATTATCAGATCTAGGTTGAATTATCATAGACCCATGGGTCACTATCTCACTCGTTGGAACGCAGTTGGCATCTTTGGATGAACTAAAACGTATGTTGTACTTAATGCACTGTATAAATTCACTGAAAAAAGGGTCAAACTGCTACAAGAACTCACTTTCGCCTTTGGCGATTTACAGCAGACTTCTTGATTTCCTTTTCTTCATCGTCTTGACTAAAACTTGCTTTGGGATTCTTCTTCCACGCTGCGAAGAAATCCTTTATGAGTCGCGAAGCGTATTTCTCAGAAAACACGAGTACGGTTATGGAGCGAAATAAGGAACCAATTTCGATTTATTCACCTTTCAATCGTGCCACCGAATTGAGGTAATCATCGGAGTCCGAGGACTCCGATGAACTCTCTATGCGAATCGTATCCATACTTCAGTGTTAATCTTAATTAACGGCTACGACCTGTTTGTCAGGCAGCTAAACATCAAAATAAGCCGACTTCGAAATTAAAGGATTGATCGTGTCACACTCCAAACAGACGGCACTTAAAATTACCATACATGGTGCGAAGTTTCCAAAAAATTATAATACAAGTTGTCTAAGTAAAAAATAACCTAATATAGGCTACGATATTTACATACACTTTTGATTGCAGTATCTATCTATCTAAGCGTGACAGTCAGTTTCCAGAGCAACAGCGTACATTTTCGATGACCCTAGGCGACCTTCTTTCATCCTTATCGACCGAGCCCCATCCATTGTCGTTACCGATCTACCTTACCGACACCACAGAAAGCAACTACATCCATTGCCAAATTGGCGCGACAGAAAGTGGATTTGGTACAATTGGCTGCACTGTCGCGCTGAGACCGGGGCAAAGATTCATTCCGTATCGGGTAAACCGAAGATTGACCGCAATTTGGCGACGCAGTTGACGAGTATCGCCGCGCAATCCGTGGAAGGAAAGCGGAGTCAGGGCCAGTCGTGACATACCACTGACAGGATGATGGCGAGAACTGCATACTTTCCTCAAGCTCTCCTAGTCCTCGCCCTTGCCTTCGCCACGGCGAACGGCTTCACCAATCAGTATCCAAAATTGAGAAGTTATCCTGTTGGTGCCGGCGAGGATGCGGGTGAGCCTCTTTTTTTAACGCCCTTGATCGAAGGCGGCAAAATCGACGAGGCGCGTGAAAAGGCAACCGTCCAGCACAAAGAGATGGACGATGTCAGCAGCTATGCCGGTTATTTGACCGTCAACAAACAATACAATTCAAACATGTTTTTCTGGTTCTTCCCGGCAATGGTAAGTGAGCGTAAATACGATATCCGAATTTCCGACAGATATCCTGTCTTGTATTGACGCGTTCAGTTGGCGTGTCTTGTTTGTGTTAACACGCGTTAATGCCTGATTCTTTGGAAAGTAAAGACATAAGGTGTCGTTGTTTGATCTGCCCAGCATAATCCGAAAACCGCACCAGTAGTCTTATGGCTGCAAGGGGGTCCCGGTGCTTCGTCTATGTTCGGCCTGTTCATGGAGAACGGGCCGTTCATCGTGACGGCCAACGAAACTCTGAAAATGCGCAAATACTCGTGGAACTTAAGCCACAATTTGTTGTACATCGATAACCCAGTTGGCACCGGCTTCAGCTTCACCGAGAACGATAAGGGATATGCGACGAATGAGACGCACGTCGGACGAGACGTACACACCGCACTCGTCCAATTCTTTCAATTGTTTCCCGAACTGCAGCAGAACGATTTCTTTGTCACTGGCGAGTCCTACGCCGGGAAATATGTGCCGGCGGTGTCTCACGCTATCAAGGATTATAACTTTAAGGCGCAGCCGAAAATCAATCTGAAAGGTCTCGCTATTGGCAATGGCTTGACTGACCCCGAGAATCAGCTGCTTTACGGGGATTACTTGTACCAGCTCGGTCTCATCGATTCCAATGGCCGCGATTTGTTCCACACGTTTGAGCAGCGTGGCAGAGATTTAATTAAACAAAAGAAGTTCAACGAGGCCTTCGAGCTCTTCGACAAATTGCTCGACGGCGACTTGACCGACAAGCCGTCGCTGTTTAAGAACTTGACAGGGTTCGACTTCTACTTCAATTATTTGCACACGCAAGATACCGAGGATGGTGATTGGATGGCCAAATGGCTTCAGCAAGCTGACGTAAGACGGGCAATACATGTTGGCAATTGCACATTCAACGTCGAGGATAAAACCGTCGAGCAGCATCTAAAGAGCGATGTTATGCAGTCATTAGCAGTACTGATATCTGACTTGACACAACATTACAAAGTCCTCATTTACAATGGCCAGCTTGATATTATCGTCGCATATCCGCTCACCGAGAATTACTTGCGAAATCTCGAGTGGCCCGGTGCAGAGAAATACAAGAAGGCACCGAGGAAGCTGTGGATGGTCGGTGATGAATTGGCTGGGTACAGTAAGACAGTCGACAATTTAACGGAAGTTCTCGTGCGAAATGCCGGACACATGGTTCCTTCCGATCAGCCGAAATGGGCGCTCGATCTCATCACACGCTTTACGCATAACAAGAAATTCTAGGAGGTCACGACCTCTACCAAAGCCTTGTGATAACGATATTTTCTTAAGTCGTAGCTCTAGTATTTTCCAACGCGACTTACTTACTAAGCGATTCAAGCAATAATACTCGAAAGCGAGGAACAAGTGAAATAAACAGAATTTTACAGAAAAAGTTAGTAAAGATTTATTCTACTACAATGGCGACGTTCTCAATGTTTCCTAATTGAGCTGGTTTATGTTTACGATAGAAAATAGATAGAAACATTTGTTACGCACGCATTATCAAAGAAGGGGTTTCCGCTTCCGCCGAATACCTGTGCAGATCTAAAAAGTTAAAGCTCAAGAGTAAGATATGGAGTTCTTTGATAATGCAGCTTATCACATATCTACACAATGTACAATGATTATATTAAAGCCTGGGTAAAAATCATTTTCATTTGTACTAAAAAATCGTTGCTTGTATAGATCTATGTATAGTTCGTAAAAAGAGAGGTAACGTTGACATCGTTTTCTTTGGAGATTTTAGAGATTTCCTAGAAGGCCTACATTGAAACTAGTGGAAGTTAGTCTAGATATGGCAGAAGAAAATCATCTACTATCGAGACATTTTTGTGCCACTCGAAGTGCGGTACACCGGGTACGGTGATAACAGTCAACCTTTTACTATCGTCCAACTCTTTCAGTCCAATCGAGTCGTCTTTATATATGTCTCTCTCACGCATCGATATCACAGTTTCATTTGCATTGTAATAACCGAAGTGGGCACTTTGCCACGGGGTGATGACACCGTCGTCAGGTCCCCCGATTAAAACCATCCGATCCAGTTTGGTAATACCGGCCTTGATCCCGGTGGTGTTGAGTATATCGACTTCTTTATTCACAAACGGAAGGAATTTGCTATATTTGTAGTATAACTCCTGGAAAAAGGATAAATTCAGTAACTTGTCTAATAATATCGATCATTTGTCAAATAGATTCACTTACCTGATGATGAGGGTCGTTCCAATAGTTCCCCACGCTAGTGTGCTGGCCGAGTTTGGAATAAAACAATTCATATGCAGTCTCGCACACGAGGTCAGGGAAAAACAAATGCAAGAAACGAGCTGAAAGGGAGGATTCAAAATGCAATTTGAATCGTTTGAGTCACCCCTCACTCAGAGGGTAACACGACTTACTTACTTCCATACTGGCCCGCTTGGGGTGAACTCAGTGAGATGAACCTCTTCACGTTGTGCTCAGGGAACCTTTGGAGAATTGCTCGGGCTAGTAATCCACCCTGGCTGTAGCCGATTAAATTTATCCCGTCGGGAAAGACGGCGCCGATTGACAATATGTCCATTCCTATTTCCTCCACTTGCCGCCACATCGGCTCCAAGCTACTCCATCCCGCGTATCTCACAGTATTGTATACTTCCGTTCCAGGGTGCATCTACACACATGCTTACAATTATGTTGTTGAAAAGCAGCCTTTAAAAGAGGCGCGATAAATTTCAACCGCGGCATCTGCAGGTTTAATTCTTTGTTTTGCATGGAATTGCCCTTTTTTTTCCTTCTGAATCTTACTTACTTCTTGAATTCGTTCGCTTATTAGCTCCATGCTATCGCTCCCCGTGAGAACGCCGTGAATCACCACCACTGCGCGATAGCTCTCGACTACATGGCAGCAGAGCGAGATAATCGCGAGAGGAACAACAAGAATCTTGAGACCCAACGCGGCCATTGTTACACCGATACTGCCCGAAGCACACTAGACAACAACGAATAACAGCTGATCAGCTCGAATTCGACCTTGCAGTAGCGCCGTTTCATCCCTCGCGGTGGAGCCCAACATATTACTCATAAACAATTCCAGTCCCTCATCGCATCGACAACGCAGAGAATGCGTTTACCAGCACTCGATGCAGGATTATCCGCGAAAATTGTGCAACCGCAGGCTAGATCGTCTGTGGCGCAACAAGTCACTGCGCCGGCCTCTTTCCAGCTGCAGGCAATTTCCAAGCCTCTACATTGCTCAGGAGATCTCGCTGCGAACGCATTCTCAGTACTCAAGCCTAGGCCTGAACTACCCTTAGACCATCCTTCAAATCCTACGCAATATCTGCAGGACCTTTGGAATCGCAGGTCGACGAGCCCAGTCCTATCCGATAATGAGTTCGACCGTGTCAAAAGCAAACACTACGATGTTTTCCTCTCAAGGGCTGGATCTGCCGAAAAAGGGACAGTTCCACCTCGAAGGGACAGGCTCGACTGATAGCTACCAGAATTGAGTCGGAAAATATAGTAGGCATTCAAGACCACAGTAGGTCGCGCACCCTAATCCTTCGAGTCCGGGGTAGTATGGCACGTGGTACTTACTGTGCTTGTTTCATCCATATATCACTGTATTCTGACACCAGCCCCATTCGTCGCATACGAAACTCACGCCCCGCACGCGGGCGACGGATGCCAAGCGCATTGTTTCGACCGACGTCATCCTCGATTATCACGCGGCCAACCCCCTCACGACTCTAAACGTGTGAACCCCATTCCCTCCAACTTCTTACAAGAGCGCCGTTCTGATCCTCTGTAATCTGGGCACGCACCCCCGATTTATCCTTACGGAATACTTTGTACTTCCACTCCTGATGAAGTTCGCGGCTTCCGTGTGAAGTACGTTTCTTTCCCTTTTCAATATAAACCTGCACTCGCTCACTGGTAATTATGAGAAACGGCATAATTTATGATTAGCGAAGACGAAAGTGAATTAGTTTTGTTAGTTTTATGATTATTATCGTGCGTTTGCTAATGTTAATAGGGGGAGATTTGTTGGTCCTGCGATACTTATCCCACGTCCAATCCAGAAGTCAGGAAAGGCTGAATCGCGTGCCAGGGCTCAGTTCATCAAAAGGAATTGCCGGGAGTAGCAATTCGAGAGGAGAGGTTCATTCGAGAGAAGAAGGCCGGCGTGCAGCGTCTTATTCCCGTAGTCGCATGCTACTTGCAATCGAGTTTCCCGATGCTTTGAGACCGGCGGCGTTTCTTTGCCGGCGGGCGAGGGAAACCGGGAAGCGGCGCGGCGTAGGAAAAGACGGCCAATCCAATTCCACGGTCAAGCCGGTGGCGCGCCGTGATGGCGGAGGGTGGCGAAAAAAGCGCAGCGCGAGCAGCCACGGTCAGAGGGAGCGTAAGGTTAGCCTAGCTTTCCCGGAGCTTTTTGCGTTTAATCAAGGATATTCGCGGACGGCTGACTCGCATTTCAGGCTGCCAACTCTCCCAAGTGGAGCTCTGAGACGCGCAACCAACCTAGTCCTACTCTACCAAGTGGATGAAGGAATCCTCCTCTTTTGACCCGGCAAAGGCTCCCCCGACTTCCTCACCACTCTCCATTAGCAGTTAACCGGCACACTTGTTCAAGCGGCCCTCGGAACTCGACAATGCCCGCGGATATCAAGGCAAATCGCATTTATTCTCGCCGGCTGCGGAAGAGAAGAAAAGCCGGAGGGGGTAAGCGGCGGGGTGGCCGAGAACCGGTGGCTGTACGGCCGGAATTTATGTAGCCTCGCCCCGCGTATACGTTTTCGTATACAGTTAGTAATTCAGCTTCCTGTTTTGTAAATTCAAATGCACACACACGCCACATGACGAATGAGCGGCGTAATATCCGCAAAAATATTCAAGGTTCCCCGGGAACAGCCGGCCTCGCCTACCCCTGCAATCGTTTTTAACTTGGTGATGCAACGGCCAGGGAGAATAACGGCGGCGTTGCGTGGGATTATTATTTAGCCCGATGGTTCACGTGGACATTTTCTATCGGGAAATCGAGCCGCAGAGGGAGAGAGTGGGTCTCCAAGAGTGGAAGTGGTCGCCGGTAAGTAGAGAGGGTCGGGTGGGAAGACGAAGTGGGTGGGTACGGTGTCGGAGGAACGGCCTGGAGATTAGCGTTAATTACAGAGTTGAGCCGTACCGGGGTTGAGACGGGGTGCGAGGTATTTGTCACTCGGCACTGCTCTCGACTGCCGTTCCTCGTTCTGAATATTAATAACCCCAGCGTCTCCACCGCCACCCACACCGCCACCCTCGAGCTTCCAGTCTCCGTCTTCTTACGGAGGTGCGCGCCGGCTTCCAGCGCGAGAGCTGTCTACCCTGGCATTCGATGAATTGTGCGCCAGGCAAGCAGCTACTCATTATGCTGACTGCTTGATTTTATCAGCGCCGCGCCCAAATTAATTGTCCCGCGATCGGGCTGAACTGGGGACGGGGGATCAAGAGATTCTCTCTCGGCAATTCGCTCTCTTCCTGGTATTAACCGGTGACGATGATGAACTCTCGTCGAGGGCGGGGGTGGACGGGATTGATCTTTGCCCGGGGGGGGTTGCCCGATGTCTCGACATCTCTGAAGGATATGGGATTCAATTGTTGAGGGCTTCCGCTGGCGCGGGGAGGTTCCGCGGAGTTATCCAAAAAATTGAAGGGTGGACCTTCCGACCGGTGGGTCACCGGCTCCCACGTAGGCCGTCGATCAATCGATAGCATCGTTCCCGGTCCTTTCTGCGGTCGGTCCCTCGATGGCGCGGTCCCATTGCCGGGATCGCAAAACGCGCTCAGATATTCAAAGTCGGCAAATAGTTTATTCATGGCCGGCTCGGCGAACTTAGAAAGATATTGGAAGCGGCCCAGGAGAGGGTGAAAGATAGAGAAGTCGAAGAAAAGAGCGAGGGAGAGCAGGTGAAAAGCCCGGGCGGCGGGAGGGAGACGCCGAGGGTGAGAGAGAGGAGCGATATTGGTTGGACGGAAGTGTCCCCTCGGGGAAACGGGAAAACGGGAGGAGCGTCGTGTCTCAACCCCCGTTCCGATAAAGTGAAAGAGGGAACCCCCGTGCCCGCTCTCCTACGACTCTGGTCCACGTGACAGCGAAGCCGCCAATAAAATTCAAATAAACTCCGCCGTGCATACTAAATTATCACATCTTCCATTACCCGGGTGAGCCGCCACCGCCGCCGCCGCCACTGGGCTCCCGTTTCCAAACAGCTCGCATCCCGAGAGGAGATACGCTTTCAAGCCGCTGTCGAAATTCCGATATTGCTGACTTCCCGATAGGAAATACTCGCGCCGACCTGGTCGCGCGATATCGCCCGATACGTACACATATGCACATACGCGCGCGGCAATCGAACGCTCGTAACAAGTGTGCGGAAAGGCTCATTACCCCCGGCCAGATATCCGTTTTAATTGACAGCGCTAAGATCGGATGTTTAATCCTCTTGTTCCTCGCTCATGGGAGAACGATGAGCTCACTGAATGACTAGGCTAACGATAATTGTTGGAACGCTCGGAGGCCTCGGAGGAAAGGGTGAATCGTCTCTGCGGTTACGGGGAGGGTGTTGGAAAGCTGCGAGTGTAATGATTCTCGTCAATGGCGTCATTAATCCCGCATTCGATTCCCGGTGTAAACGGGAGTGACTCGTCCAAGAGGGTCCGGCGGCGGTGATGGAAGGGACCCAGAGGTCAGGTGGTCTTTCCCAGGAACGCCCCAGATTTCAACATTACTCAAGCAGGATCAACCTGCCAGGAAGGAGGCCATTGTTCGCTCCTGCGCCACCCAGTTCCCTTCCGCATCGTCGCTACCACCATACCACGCCATCCTCTTGGCTCGGCCACTCGAATACAGACACCGCTTTCCGCAAACCTCTCGCTCGCCTCGGATCCTCCAAGTAATTCCGAATATACAAACATCCCTCGAAAGCCCCGGGTACTTTTCACCCGAGGAAACATTAGTCTCCAGCCGCGGTATCAATCTTCACACCGCCTCATATTTTTTTTTAGATTTCGATGCTTTTGTATCAGTAATATTTTCGAAATGGGATTTTTCGCTCACTTCTCCGGAAGCGTTTGGGAATTTCGCCGGAATTCGCGCGAGCGTTGGTAGGTATAATGGATTTTTCATTAGAATATAAATGGGGATTAGCGCCGAGGAGAATCCTCTGAGCAAAGTTTCCGCAGCGGTGTAAAACAATTAGTAGCCTAGCTGTGCCCCCGAGTCCTCCCTATCAGCTTGTCTACGCCCCGACTATTAGTATAATCGCTCGAGGCTACGACCCTTAGCTACCCCCGAATTATTCGCTTTAATTCTTACCGAGTTAGAACCACCACCCTTCCAAGATCCCCGGCACTCTCTTCTTACGTACTTGTTCGGAGTGCTGCCCCGAAATTGGAGCACTCGCTCTTATCAATTTTGGCTCCGTCAATGCTCCCGCACGCCCCCCAACCCCCCAACCCCCTTCGACCCGCACGACTCATTTCGCTGCCACTGTACACATGACGATTATTCGCGCATGTTTCGCCTTCCGACACGCCGCCGGCAAATGTAGCGTTCCGGTGCATGTCTAATTGATTTCCGGGCGGGGGGCAAGGGTCGAAGCACGACCGCACGTTGGGGCGAGTGTATCGCGCGCGAGTTCTACCCTCCGCCCCGTTTGCATTATGGATCCACCTGATTTCACACTTGTTCGTTCGCACTGGGCGAGCCTTACTGCCACAGTATGCTGCGTCTCCATCGATACGAGTCGGCCGCAATTTGCCGGCCCATTGTAAACCGCCCCCCTCGATAAATCCTGGCTACAGGATATAGCGAATTTATGTATATCCGGGACATATTTACGGCGACAAGCGAGCGAGAACCCAGGAAAATAAGCTCTCCGAATCTGCCCGGGGACTTCATTAAATCCACATTGTCTTTCTATGTGAGAGAGGAACTTTATTATAAGAGGAATTCTGCGTGTATGAAATCTTGTGAGTAGATTATAAATTGATTGGAATTTTTATTGGCAAATTGGTCGGGGAAGTCGAGCTGCCCGGATGGCCCGCGAGGGTAAGGATTTAACTTGGTAATTACGATCCTTTCCGAATCTGTCAAACCAGACGGACGTCCGAAATTGGCCATGTAACATGTGTGTAATCCGTGCCACGTGTCGGCTGCGATACGGCGGGCAAGTGCGACGTGTGCGCCACCGAGTCCCCCATTTCTCTAGACGTCTTTCCTGCGCCCGCAAAAGCCACTTGAGTCTCTCCCGCTCTCCTCCGCGCCCGCTCGCTCGTTACTCATCATTCAATGGCAATTTGTCCGGTTACCGAGATTAGAAAGCAACTTGAAAGCGATGCTAATTCGTCCTTCCAGCGCCGCTTTCTAATTTCCGATTCACCCCGTCTGACCCCTTACTTATTGCTTTAGTCTCCAGTCTGCGCCGCCGAACCCGACATTCATCCAATTTCTCATGCAAGTCCACGGTCCAGCCTCTGATCGAACCCACATCGCGCACAACCTTCACAAAGATCGAATATTATCCCTGAAAAAGATTCAGAGTCCAGTTCTCATCCCTTTGATATCAAGCGATGGTCGTCGGGTGGTTGACGAAAACGGCGAAAAGGGCATCGGTAGGTCGGCATATGGCTGGCAAAATTGCCGGCGGGGTGGCAGTAACAATATTTACAGAAGGCCCCGGCAACCCCCTCCGATGTTTTGTTAAGACTGCACACCGCGCGCACCACCAAGCCCGGGGGCCAAGGGTGTCACTTTACCCCGGTAATCCCCCGTAATACTCTTTAGCGATCCGCCGAGTGATATTAAGTCCCTTACATCCAATTTCTATGGACTTACACCTTGTTCGGGCCGATTAGCATTTTGATTGCGGCTTCCTGGCGAAAGAGAGAGCTCTCTTCCTCTCCGATCCGAGACTCCGCACTCCCGACTCAATCCCAGTCCACATTCATTCAGTAAACTCTCTTGCCAACTAGCCCCTTCTTTCTACCGGTAGCACCTTTCCACTTCGTGATCAGAGTATTTCAATTGGGCCAATGCTTGTGCTACTAGTGGGAAAGGATTGAAATAGCAGGTTGGCATCGGTGTGGCTTTCAGCCAGCGGCGGCGCCATATAATGAACGAGTTTTTAGAATGTCATAAGCGAGAGTGGCTGCGATTTCCATTGGCTCGGTGGCGGGTGAGCGAGATGGAGGGTGGGAGGGGAAGCGTATGCCCAGTGGAATAGCGTGTAATCGTCGTACACGGTGCACGCATGCAGGAAAATTGGGGTCGCCGGCGGCCGATACGTGCGCCAGCTCTCGCAGAACGCTCGCTGCGTGAGCGGCGTCGAGAGGGGTGGGCTGTTGCGCGCGTATTTGCTTTAGAGGCCGACAATCACGTCAGGGGTGGTCCGGAGCCGGGTCCGAACTGCGATCGGGATTAGCGAGATCATAATCAGCCAATCACTGGTGGGGTGGCCTGTACACCGCGCGCAAGGTGTCAAATGTCACCTCCTGCGGGATTTACCGATCGGGATTGATTTCTTTCGCAGTCGCTCGCCGGTTTTGTGCCCCCTGTATTCCGCGTAGACACACGACTCTAATTGGATTGGTGGGAAGAGAGGAGAGAGAAATATTAAATTCGTAGGATTATCCGGGCGCGGCTGAATCGCGACAAGGTTCAAAAGGCAAGTTTCTCTTGCGATTTCTGGTCTCCCGATTTCTTTAGGATTCCGTGGAAGTAGATCGCCGCTGAGTGGGAATCTACTCTAGCTTCGTCTTCCGATGGTACCAGCGTTGGCCGTGCGGAAGCTAGTTAGCCTTTGAGTCATCTAGTCTTTTTTCACGGGAGCCCAGTACTCGTGAACCAGGACGCGGAGACGAGTATCTCCGGGTGGCGAGCGACGCGCAGGAAAGGCCGGTCTCGAGATTTGCGCGAAGCGTGAATGGTAGAGGGCGTGGGAAACGGCGAGAAGTGGCCGTGTACGCGGATAGTGTGCGCTGACTTGCGACCGGTCCGGTAATTGTCGTAATTGTGCCGAGTGATTCACACATCAGGATCGGCGCTGCTGCTCCTCTCCTCTCCGGGCAGCGCAGCGTCCGCCCGTGCTGGCCTCTCCGCGCGCTCGCCAACACGCCCGCTTCCAACACGCACGCACACGCGCGCGCTTGCACGCCCGCGAAAACCGTGGCGAGCCGCATCTGCGCGGGATTTCGGAAACAATTGCCGACAATTCTCGCCACTTGACTCGCTCGCGCCGATTGACGTGAGAATCCGCTGTTAGACGGGCGTATAACTGCGGCTCTCTCGGCGGAGAGCGCATGAGGTCATCTTCATTAAATCGTTCTCCGCTTAATGACTGATCTAATTTTTTCGCTCTCTCTCCCCCGGGACGCGGGAGAGAGCGTCCGCCGCGTCTCACGGAATCGCCAAGCGGCCCCGCGGGGCGGGGGGGAGGACGAAGGGCAGGGGCCCTCACCTTTTTTTGCACTCGAATAACCCCTGGCACGAACACAGCCCCAGTCTCATTCTCACTTCCCACATAGAGAACGGCCGCGCCGGACAAATCTACTTGGGACGATCGTCCGCTTGGGAGGAGGCCTGTGAGCCGTGAAAGCTCGTTCGTTTCGTTTTTCTTCCTATCGACGGAAGTGGCGGCTTCGTTAAGGGCGCGTGATGGCACATGTGCAATGCTGAAAGGTAATCACCGGTTGGGCGGCTACGTGGCCGGGGGAGGGTGCGGCTACAGAGGATATGATGATATTTACGGTATCGACGCTCGGAGCGTGGCATTCGGAATATCAGTAGTGCGGCATGCCAGGGTATAATACAGGTGGAAGCGGCGCTCGGGTGAGCGGGCGAGCGGGCGAGCGGTTCCAGTGAGGATGGCTCGTAAGAGGGTTGATAAGGCTATCGCGCACATCGCCCCGCGCGTTTAGCATACATTTGAATAATGGGCAGGCCGGTAATCCTTTAAACCGGTGGGCCCTCATCCCGTAACTAGGTATCCTTTCATCTCCGGCTCGTAGCTCGTCCGAGGCCAACCATCCATCCTCGTTCTCCGAGAGAGCGGCGCGCACTCGGCGTACTCGGGCGCGCACCCCTCGCACTCGACTTCCCTCCAGGCTCCCTCCCTCTCTCTTTCTCTCTCTCTCTCTCTCTCTCTCTCTCTTCCTCTCGCTCCCTTTCTCCGTCGATTCGACCCTACGCCCCGGCGCAGCGGGCCGCGCTCTCCATTTCTCTCTTTCCCTCCTCGGCGAGCGTTTAAAGATATTTCGTTAAAATAACAGTCTCGGCCCGACTGAGTGCCGGAGCGCGCGGCTACGGCCGGGCGCCCCCCGCGCCCGCGCGCGCGCGCGCGCCACCCAGCCTTATAGAGCGGGCCGATGGCCCTGGCAAAAAGGGGGTGGCATTTGCAATGCAGAGGTTAAATGGCTGCGGGGGTCGGTCCACGGGCGAAACGGGGAATAGAGCGTTAGAGGGGAGATACCACACAGCCACTGCACGGACTCGATTGGTTTTTTACTTGGCTGGCGCGAGGGCACGCGGTAAAAAGAGCGAGGCCGCGCGGATATCTTTCTCTCGGCCTCTTCCTCTCCCGCTCGCTCCTTCGCCCTCGACTTCAACCCCTTTCTGCTCGGCGCTCTTGCTTGCCTGCCTCTTGCGCCGCCACCTTTCCACCCTTCTTCCGCTCAACCCTCTGCCGTGCTCTCTCTCTTCCTCTCTCGGTTGTTCCTTAGGCGAGGCGAGACACCCGACTACTCTCTTTCCCTCTGGCCACTGTTTCAGAGCTCGGACCACCTCTTTTTCCACTTCATCGCTCGACCTCTCCGCGCCGAGCGCCCGAGGAAAAAGGAGGAGAGAGAGGAGCCGTGCGAAGAAAGGACGAGGCTGCGAGAGGACGCAGATAGCTGCCGGCCGGAGGGTGGAAATGCTAGTCGAAGCTTCCTGGTCCTTGCGGAGTGCTCGCACCGGAGTGGGATAGGGTAGGCGAGATTAAACATTTATTTAAATGGCAGCCACATCCGAGCGCGACTGGCACGCATACCGACGACTATATGTACACGCGTTTAATATACGCTGCTATGTTCGTTTGGAAGAGCAGCCACCCCCGAAACCACCCTCTTCGTCCCACTCGACGCCGCGGTTGGCTCGGTGCCTCGGCAGGAATCGCACGCACGCCTTTCGCGCCGAGAAGTATGTTTATATAACCGGAAGGATACCGGCCAGGGTGCGTGGATCCTGCGGATATTGCCGTCGTTGGGGGAGGGAGAGATTAGCTCGGCGGTTTTCAATCCCATTTTCATCGCGGCTCCTGTATCCTCTTCGCGGCGGCGCTGATATCGTTGAAGCCTCTTTCCCTCACGCCGCATCGCACGCCCGCAACACGCTCGATTCTAATAAGCTTGTTGTGAAAATGACAAATCAAAAGCGGTTTAAAATCGTGCGTAATAGAACAGGAATGGGTTTCGATTCGAGGAAAATGATATGCTGCCGGCTTGAGGCGTTCGATAAGGAGATTCGCATGATTCACGATCGAATGGTTGCGCATCGAGTCGGTCAATCACTGCCGACCCGCTTGAACCGGCAGCGATTGATACAGTTATTGATGCGCTCGTTGAAGTAGGTCGGCCAATGACCAACGAGGAAATATTTCGTGCGCGGCGGGATCAGTGCGCGCCGCGATGACAATGGCATTAGGAGAAGTGCACTCGGAGAGGACTATTGAACGGCGAATGAGTAAGCGGCGCGCACTGCCATCACGTAAATCTTCATTACCACCATGATATCCCTATGCATATGTTTATACGCTTGTGTGGTTATACACAGATGGATACACCGACACGCTAATCACGAGGTGTATGTCTGTCTAGGTGATCTCTCGACGATGAGCGTGTCCGCCCGAAGCGTCGATCTCGAGGCCACTAAATCGCACCTAAGTATAATTAGGCGACAGCCAGCACGCCTTTATTAACTCCCGAGCCGTGAACCTAAAGAGTCGCGGGCCATAAAGGGAGCAGGCAGGTCTCGCTGATAATCATGAAAACGTGTAGAGCGTCGCCTTGGAAAGCCGTGGCGCGTAACACAGCCGGGGGGACGGCGCGCTCGCGTGAAAATATTTCAATTCCACACCAGGTTAATTACCGTGTAAGCGTGTCAGAGCGCGGTGATCGATGTCGCCGAGGGCCAAATCACACAGGTTTCTCGCGCTCCGAGGCGAGGAGTGACGCCATCGGCTAATTAGCCGGGGCGCGATCAGATTTTAAACAATTTGCCGGGCGAGGGGGCGCGGGTGTGTGTGTGTGCCGAGGTTACCCGGGGGAGGCCGCCGGTCGCACCCATCTTGGGCCATCGGCGAGAGAGAGCTGGTCTCGCGGGACGAGCGTGACTCTCCTCCACGTGGAGAGAGTTAATACTCGCATGCACCCACGTGGCCTTCCACCCCAGCGGGCGCCGCTTTCGTCCCCATTTGCCAGCCATCTCTCGAAAGGTTCGAGGCTCGCGCGACCGTACCGCACATACCGCACGTATGCGGAACAAATATCCTTGGACGAACTGCCTGCGAACACGCCAGCGCGCCGCTCGCTGCTCCAATTCGATTCAATTCCAACAGACCCCCTCTCCCTTCTCCCTTCGACCCCCTGCTTTCTTTCTCATTCTCGAGGTACATAGCATCACGGATCCCGGCCGCGCTCTCTCGCCTTTCCTCTCTTCCTTTTTTTCAGCCGCTTCTCTATCTCGGAGATAGAGCGCGATCCGCTCTCTCCCTGGAGGGCGATAGATCCTCGGTTGACTTTGCTCGGGGTGGTTTCGCTCAAGCCGCCGCCTATCCTTTCTTTCTTTTCTTTCAGTCGTCCGGGGGCGCCCGCTCTCCGGGGGAGCGAGAGAGGCCGCGAGCGCGCGAGGGGTTGGTCCTCATGATCGCTGAATATAATTCCGGCGCAGCCACCCTGGTAGAGCGTTCGCGGCGACGGTAACTCCTGGTTTCAACGTTTCTTCGGGGCCGATTGAATTGATGCCGGAATTGTCGTCGCTGGTATTCGCGCCGGTATATCCCGCGCGGGGAGAGTGCATGCCGCAGACGGAAGCGACGTCCTTGGTGGGCGATGCGCGATAGGGCTCGCACGTGCACACCGCGCCGATAATTCAATTGCATGCCGGGCGCTCGCTCGTTTGTCTGCGGGCCGAACTGTTACACAGAGCTCGAAGCATGTTCCGAGGCACTCGAGGCCGCTCTCATCAATCCTTTCGGCAACACAATTCGCGCAGGCCGCATCTACATCTGCAGGTTGCGCGGCCACTCTCCGGGTCCCCGGTGTCTCGTTCATCCTGGTCAGTTAATAACCGTGGCCGAGCCGGCCCCGCCGCCGGCCACTCGGTCCGGTCGGGTTTTCGGCCGAATTATGGAAACACGCCGTTACGCGGATATGCGCCGCTCGGCAACTATCGCGCGGCCTCGTTCCTCGTTTTAATTAAGAGCCCTCTCGCCACCGAGGCCCATTCCCTCCTCCAAGACATCGCAACCACCTCTTCGCCCGAACATGCATAACAACCGGCCAAAGCCCGAATTCCCCGAGTGTTTCTCTCTTTATGGGAAAGTGAATTCCACACCCCCTCGCCGAGCGCCGCTCGCGTTCGGACCGCAAACCAGAAGTAATCGCTTCATTCCAGGTTGACTCGCGAGATTTTTTGCGCCGCCAGTGCTTTCCGGGCTTTTTGCGCATCGCCGGGGGAAAAGGGTTCGGTGCGGATGAGCGGCTCTGCTCGAGATGGAACGGTCAGTCCCGAGTACTTCCTTCCCCGGTTTAATTAAGCCTCGTCCTGCTCGCCGAACCAGGATACCTTTCGACCTCTCGCCGAGAATCCGCCGGTTTCCCTTAACCTTTTCCGGTATTGTTTCATTATGATTCTCCGGCGATCGAAGTTTTAATATTGGCTTGTCGTTTCGCGATAATACCGGCTGAATATTTATAGGCAGAGCAGAGTTGGATAAGAAACTGTTTTCCCTCGGAAAAGTCTGGATTTTCATAATTTTTCCCGTTAATGTAGAGCTCGTGTTCTGGAGTCTCCGGGAGCGAGCGGCAGCGCAGTAATTAGTCGGCGCAGCAGCGCGGACGCGGGAGCTGGCGAGTATAGCCGTGGTAGCCGTGGTAGCCGTGGCGTAGGATTCATTTACGAAACATCTGGAGCGACGGGATGCATGCAGTTCCGTTTATTCCGACAATTCCGTTTAAATTAGCTGAACGCGAGGGTTTTTGTGTCGACGCCGAGCGGTTCACACGTTCGCCGCCCCCCTTTCCGTTCCCGCGAGTAATCATCCAGATTCGTAAATTAGTCGTTGTCAGTGCCGTTCGGCCGGATCCACTTTGTCCGCTGGCGCGGCCTCGTGTTCGCTGAAAATTAAAAACGACCGCAGGAGTATACGGCTTCCCGCTCTCTCGGAGTGTGGGAGCGCGCGCGCCGCTCGCTTTTCCAAGGGAGAGACAGTCCTCTCCACTGCACGGGATACATCTGTCCATTAGGAACCTCGTGACTTCAACGATCTCGAAAGTAATTCCAGTTGCTCGCTCCCGAGTATACTCTCGGGTGCTAATCTGCTTTATGCGCTTTCTTATTTTCCTGATGTACTCTCCCGGCCGCGCGAACGAAAGAAGCGGCCTCCGACGACCCTCCCTGTCCAGGCGCTCGCTTTTTAATTGTATAGCCCGAGCACGCTGGGGAGACATCCTCGAAACGATAAAGGAAACTCAAAAAGTCGGCCGCGGGGGTTGCGCAAGGGCTCGTCAAACTGCGAATTACCAGCCTTATTATTATCGTCCGCGGTTCTAACGCGCCACTTTTTCTTCCGTCTTCCCGGCCTCCTCCACCTCCTCCACCTCCTCCTCTTTCCAGCCTGGAGATAAAACGGCGCTGGAAGAAAAAGCCCTCTGGATAATAACACGCACCCCTCCGCTCCTCCGCCCCAGCTAAAGCAGTAGCTTCCACGCGGTTACGAGCGGCCCGGTATTATTTATCGCACTAACCCTCCACTCTCGAGCGGCAATCGTTCTCAGGTTGGCTCGGCCGTCTCTTTTAAGCAATTAATCGCATCCACTCTTGGCCCCCAAGATTCCCGGGGAAATGAGCGTAAGGCGGAAGGTGCGACAGGGTGGAAGGTGTGGTGCGCGCGTATCCACTCGCCGTGAAGGAAAGCCCTCTTTTCTTCGGGACTAATCAGAGACCGCCGGCTAATTAAATTAGTCGATCATGGCGCAGTGTGTGTGTGTGTGTGTGTACTCTCTGGATAAACTAGCGCGCAGCCCCCTCGCCGTCTTCGCGGCGTTTCACCTCCAACGATTCGCCCCGGGATCCCCGGTGTACTGCAGCGTGTACCCCCGGTGGGCATAACCGCACCCCTGTTTGCCACTCACTACCCCTGATTAGCTGGACTTCCTGTCCACGAGACGCCGCAACAAGCATATATAGAGCGTCGACCGGCGGCGGCGGCGTCGGCCGTCGCGTACACAGTGGCTTTATTCATATAGCCTGTGCCCACGTTCGATCCATCGCCAAGGCTTCCAGGGGTTAATGATTGGGCTTGATTGCTCGGCAAACATGGGCGAGCCTCGAATCACCTTCCCCTTGAGCCGCCCTTCACCCCTTGCCGCCCCTGTCGGCCGAGTATTCGACTTTGTTCGCACGTTTTACGCCGCTTATCGTCCCGCTTACCAAACTCATTTGGCGGCGCGTGGATCCTCTCGATGCCTCTGCTCTGCTGGTGGCGCGCAGTGACTCGCGCGGTGAAAGTGATGCTCCCGGGACGGTTAATGATCGCGTGGTAGTAAAGCAGTGAGAGAGAGTCGCTCGCGGAGAATCGGGCGGAATTGCCGGGGATTAATACAGCGCGCGTATTACATCATCGCGACGTTAAATGCTAAACGTGTCTGGCAGCGGCCGCGTCCCTCCGCTCCAGACTGATGTATTGTTTCGATGGAGGCCCCGGCGCGATAGCGGAGTACGCGCGGCCGGAGGAGGAGGATGATGATGCTGATGACGATGACCAGGATGAGTCAGAGTCGAGATTGAGAGTAGCGCCGGGGTCAACTGGCGGAGGAAGTCCGTCTTGGCTGGACCGCCGGTTTGACCCTCGGGATTAGTCGATCGGCCGGCGGCAACGACCCATTGATCTGCGATCAATCGGATCCATTGACGCGAATGGTACTGTACTACCGTTAGTCATCCAAGTCGGACTCGTCAATGCGAAATACTACTTGTTGATTTTTCCCGTCGGTTCATCCACCTTTCTCCCCACACTGGCACTCTCGATGACTCCAACTACTCGTGTAAACAGTATCCGAGAAGCTTTCAAACTTTTTTCTCCCAATTTTTCTCTCCAGTAAAGCCAGCAGGGGTTGCCAGACTGCTGGGAATCCTGGTGGTCGGAGGCTTTTGATTTTTCGCACGAACTAAATCTGAAATCCCGAGCTCGCCTTTCGTACGTAGGTGAACTCGGTCGAGGGCGGACGCTTTTAGCGGCTCAGGTGGCGCCGTCGCCCGATAATATAACATTATTTTAGTGGGAAGTATTCCGCCGGCAAAGTGGCAGAGATTGTAACATCTGATTCCACACAGGAGCCGGCGGGACTCCCGGCGTAAGCAACAACCCTCTCACCGTCAGTGGCCGCTTACCGGAGGACGCATCGAAGTCTCATGAATTCCTTATCAGCCTTGTCCTGTTAAATCATCGCCCGCCTCGAGCCTCCACTCTCACAACTCCCCCTCGGGTAAAAGGAACATCGGCCACGCCTCTGAAAGCCGGCTTAAAAAAACCCACCACCCCCTTCTTTCATAATAATATCAAACCCCGTTCCTTAAAAACTCTACAAAGAACTAGACGGTTTGGAATTATTTACATGAGAGACTGCACGCTTGGAATCCTCCGAATGGCCGATGAGCCGAGAGGCTGGAGGCGGTTTTCGGCAGGAGCAAGATGTCTCCATTCCCACAAGTCCCGCGCTCCCGATCTTATTTGAATCTGCCGACAGCTCGACTCACAGGGGCCGTGCTGGGGGGTGGTCCCCATTCTCCTGGAGGCTGCAAGGTTGTCTTTGACTTTAAATACGAGCCGAGGAGAGTTTCGAGCAGTGCTCTCCGCAGCCGCGCGTACGTAGACCGTAGACACGCGGCCTTGAGGGGTGGAAGACGGCGAAGGGTAGTCTTTGATATGCTGACGTCGGTATTATCAATTCAGATGAGCTAGGGAGCAAACGGTCGTTTTGGTAAAACTGCGTTTGATCTGGTTCACCTGGTGTGGCGGTGTGTGCGACCTCAAGCACTCTCTCGGGCGACCTGATACCCTCGTGGAGATATCCGCCGATAGCGCCCTGGGCCCTTACCGTCGACCCTCTTTCACCGAGTTCCGTTAATCTCGCTCCCAAGCAATCCTCCTCGGCTCTCCTCACTTGGATACATAACGAATCACGTTATTAGCGTAACGCGAGCAAATTAATGCCCGACTATTTTTCAGACGCCAGTTGAAAGATCATTAGAGGCCGTCGCCGGCGTCGCCCTCCCGCAGCAGTCAGCGGGGACGAATTAAAAGTGTACCGGGCGAGTCCCCGCTCGTATAGCGGCCCACCTTAATTAGCCTCGTTCATTCGCGGCGAGCGCGCCTTATTTATTTTTCTCGTCGATTATTAGCTTTTCCGGGGCGCCAACTTTCCCTGGAAATGCGTCGGCGTCCGCTCGATAATAGCCGGCGGCCCTCGGCCCCGTCGCGACTCGTACTCTTATAAAAATTAATCGTTTTGCCCGCTTTCCTAATTCCTGCAACAACGGGGGTCGCTCGCCGGCAAATTGGTTTGTATGGGCATCGCCCGAGGCGAGCGCTGCTCGAGCGGGCGAAGTGGGTTTTTAGGTGACAGAGCGGCTCATGCGGGTCTTACTTCTCGTTCTGGCTTCCTACGGAGCCGGCCAGAGCCCCCCTTGCCCCCTTGCCCCCCTTCTCAATCCTCTCTTCTTTGCTCTTGCCTTCTTTCTTCGAGGGCCTTCCTCTCTTTTCTTCGGCCGCTCCGGCCATCGCGTATAACCCAATAATCATTTAATTCCGGCGGTCGTACGCGCAGCGCTTGGCGCCAAGTCAATCTAAGCCAACCGGATATGCCTCTCTCGTCTGCCTCGTACCGAGCCACTGACGTAATCCCGAACTTCTAGACGCGAGGAGAGCGAGCGAGAGGGAGAGACGGAGAAAAGGAGTCTGGCTCGCTCATGGCCAATAGAGGGGCCCTCGAGAGATCGTCTAGAGGAATTGGCAGCTCTTGAAACGGGAAAACTTGGCCCAGGCCACCCTCCGCTACATTATCCAACAGTGTTTGTAATAAATTCGACATACTTCCCAGCGTATGTGAAGCGCCAGTGAAAATTCGGGAGAAGCTCCATTCCGCTTAATATCTCAATCTGGTTTCTCCGGAGCATAGATCATAAACGAGGGGAGTGACTGCGGGATATCGAGAGGACCCTTTCGAGCAGTTATCATCGAGTGGCCCGGCAGGTCGCTGACTGCTCCATCTCTCTCATGCGCCGATCATTCCGTGGTCCTCCTCCTCTCTCCAGTGGCTGCAGTCTCATCGGGTGGCGCGAGCCTGCTAATGAATATCAGCCCTAAATATCAGTCCGCCGGGGATCGACGAGGGAGGCGGTGCTCGCCGGTGCATATGTCCGTATATTATGGGGGATTACACAGGCCGGCACCCCGTGGAAAACTGGCGCTCGAGCCTCCTTGGTAGGATAGACGGGCGCGCGTCTGTGTAGGATAGAACGGGGGCCCCGACCCTGGTCACGCTCGTTTGTCCCGCGTTAATTCGACCTCTCTCTCTCCGAGCCCCTCGGCCACGCACGACTCAGTCTGGCTCGGTCTCTCCGCAGGCTTTGCACAGTGATACATACTGGAGGCTCGTTCCTACCATATGCTAGCTCTCCCATCGAGTCGCACCACCAAAGCGCTTCCCTTCCATGAAAATCTAATCGACGATCGGCCGCGACTTTATGGCTTGGCGCTCCCATTCACCGAATAATAGTGCACTCGCTCTCGGTGCCAAGTGTCGCCGCGCGGGAAGGCCGGCTGAGCAGCGCGCGCTCATTCTCCTTCGGGAGGAGGCCGCGGCCCCTGGAATCGTACAGGCGGATATATCGCCGGTGCGAAATTTTCCTCTGACGAAAGGGGTGCAGCAGCAGCTGCGCGTCGCCGACCGATTACGGGTGATTCTCCGCTCTCGGGCGATTCGTCGCATTCCTGGCTGCGGGCGTCTGCGCAATATTTCGGCACCGAGGCCGGAATAATCCTCGGGCTTAAGCCTCGAGCGTGTATATCGCGCGTGTTTGTTTGCCGAGTCTAGCGACCCGGCTGTGGATGAGCCGATAATGTTTTTAATGTTATCCGTGAGAGCCTGCGCGCTGTGACACTCGCTCTCGCCAAGGTGACGCGGCGGAAGCTTTGTTTTCCGCGGCGGCAGCCGCCACTGACCGCGCGACACGAGCGCAAAGCCTCAGGATGCACAGAGTGTTTTCGTCTGGCGACGGCCACTTGGACCGACTCGTCACTGGCTTGCGCACCCGCGTGATCAATGAGTCGCACTTTAGTTGATATTCCTTTGGTCAATCGTGATCCCAGCCTGACGCCGCCGCTCGCTGCGCGTTCATTCTGTCATCCGGTTCGGCTGGTAATCGATCTTTGCGGATTTAAATCGCGCGCACACACACACGCACACACTCGGATGATCTCGTAGAGAGATTAGATAAGGCGCCGATTCCCGGAAGATTCATTCTTAATGCATCGACAATGTTTTTTTGGCGTTGTTTCGCCGGTGGGACAGAGAGCCGGTGGTATAATTGCGAGTTTCGAAATCACTCTGGTATCAGTGTGCCTCCGCCCACCGCCGAATTCGGTCGACTATTGTTCCCCCGAGGACAATGTCGACACTCGTCATAAGAATTGGGATATATGGGCGTAAGCCGCCGGCGAACGTAGACCGGTACAACCGGTAATTTCTAGTACTTAGTTGTTATCTGAACGAAATCACTGAACGATCGAGCCGACATACACGCAAGATTCCTCATCGAGATCGGGATTAATCGGTTTAAATTGAGCTAATTCTTTCCAATTACGGGCGTATCTGTTTCCAGATAGGCTAGGCTCGCGGTGAAATGAAGGTTCGCCTACCCGCAGGGGTCCATCTGCGCCTCGCGTACACACATAAGCCCACTCGGATGCGCGTGTCTGCCCACATAGCTAGTCTACTCTCTTTACCAGTAATATCAGGAATTATTGGACGCGCCGAGTGAACGAGCCCTCTCCTCCTCTCGATACGTCTGTTTCACGTATCGTTTTCTGCTAGCGATAGCCATCACCCGCACATATCCCCAATTGGTAAAGACAATCGCTAATATCTTCTCTCCTTGATTGAGAGTGAGTCACACACTCTCTCTCTCCCTCTCTCTGCGCGCGCCCGACGCTCTCCGGGCATGAGGAGTGGAAGAGGAGCGAGCGTGCGAGCGAGCGAGAGAGAGAGAGAGGGTCTGTCATATACCGGCGAAACAATTGTTCGACGGGACAATCAAGTGTTAAATTCGTGGCGCCAGCCGCTTGTCCCCCTGTATCCGGCGCACTCGAATGACTCCGTGAAGGTGGACCTCACTCGGCGTCGGGACTACTACTCTGCCCTATTCGATTACAACCAATCTCCCTTCACGCACGGTATACCTTCTCGCTCGGAAAGTTTTCGCGCCGCGCGCCTCTTTTTTCATCGCTTGCCGATAGTACACCATTGGCTGCGAGCGAGCGTTGTAATTCATAGAAATTCGATTGGTCCAATTTACGGGGGAGCGATAAGTCGAACGGATTAAAGTCTTTGCGATTGGAAACAATGCCCGGCGACAGTCAGAGGCAGCCCCGCCGCGCCGGTGCTGGTCTCGCTCGGCGTACATCGGCCGCGGATGTTCATTTGTGTGCCGAGGGATTAAGTTATCTCGCCGCCTGTAAATCACGTCCGGCGTGTATACTCGTGCAAACAAATGCGGCCGGGCTCGGCGTAGCCAGGGCTCCAACTTCTAGTGAGAAATCGATGAACCGAGCCCTATTCCGAAAAGTGATTAGAGGCTCAAGTAGAATCTGTCGGCCGGGTTTTCCGATCGGTATTGGCCTCGGCGGCGGAGAGTTGCGGGGTAGAAAACCGGGGAAAATCTTTCGGGAAGTAGGACACTCCTCGGGAGCGAAGGGTGCGCGTTTTTTTTTCATCGGACGGGATACCGTTCTCGAAAAGTAATCTTGCGAAAACGATTCCGCCTTTCACCCATCTTGCTCTCGTAATTTCGTCCGAGACATTTCGTTCACGCTCCTCTCGTCGGCCTCGCCGCCACCCCCGGGCCTCTACGCTTCCTGCCTGGCCGAGGGGTTGCAGGCCAACGGGAGGAGGACGCTCGGTGGATGTGCGAGAGAAAGAGGGTGCCCGGATAGGCAGGAGCCAGTCGCCTTTTCGCACGACCTCGTCACCGGCGCGCGCGCGCCGGGGAGAGTTTTCCTATTTTCGCGGTAAGAGAGTAAGCAATTTCCTCGCGAAGATAGAGCGACCCTGGGGTACAAGAGGCTCCGATGCTCCAGGGAGAGAGCGCTCCAGACGACGAAGCGAGTGAGTGAGTATGATTGATGCGGTTTGTCGTTCTCACTTGACGGCCAACATCTCGTCCTGCCTCCCTGTCTGGCCATGGATTGCTCTCTCCACTTACGCCACCGACGACACTTTTCCACGACGTGCACGCACCTTCCTCGCAAACACCACCAGCCCCGGGATCAACCGACCCCCCGCCCGACAATTTCTCGGGGCGGAAAATGATTTTCCAGTGGAAAAGCCGCAAACAAGATGTTACCCAGTGGTATGAAAGAGTACTCGAGTCTTCCGGCATTTTCCTCGCCCCTTGAATGTTCCTTTCTTGACACGGTATTATTTAAGTAGATTTCTCCACGCTTCCCAGGTGAAGGGTGGAAAACAGGTTGCCAGCTAACAAGTGGTGTGAGAATCAACTCGCAGATGTCAGGGTCGCGGTTTTACAGAATCCTTCGTTTCGCCGATCACCCGGATAAGCATACAAACGCACACATATTGACCCGAGGACATGTGTGCGGGCCATAAAGATTTCAAGCGTAATCAGTTAAGCCGTAACAGTCAGACTGCACCGATCGCGCACATATGACATTCGACGGTCCGACGTGGACGCACTCCGGTTTCGTCATCCTCGCAGTTCCGTTCCACGTAATTGGCATCGGCGAGCGCACAAGCAGCCGGAATTTCGATGAAAATCTCTCGCCGCCGCGAGGCAACGAGGCTCCCGATTATGTCGGGGAATGCGTCGCCCCGCGGCGAAAGCAGGCGAATCCAGAGCGCGCGCTACGCGGAATCACGCGAGGCATCATGACAACTGCGCACTCCCTGAAAATTCCGTCCCGGGAAAAATCGATGCATCCTTCATGCACCGGGACAGCGGTAATCTGGTGGTTTATCCGTCTTGGCGAAAGGCGAACGCCGTGAGTTAATGCGCCTTGATTGATGCCGCGAGCAATCGAGCACTCACGCAAATAACTCGCTGCGCTTCCAAGAGCCCGAGAGGAGAATGCAGAATTTCGCCGGGCGCTTTTTCAGGGTAAACAAACAAAAAACCGCCGAGTTATTGTCCGGCTCCTTATCGAGATTCCCAATGCATCGGCATCTCGCGATTATCTCCGACCAGCCCGAATTTCCGGGCCTGTCGCGAGTAGCCTCGATATCATCAGCATGATTAATACAACGTCATTTCCGTCGTCCAGATTTCCTCTGACACCATGGAGCATCTGCCAGCGGGAATCATTTCCATCGCATTTATTAGGGGGTTTAACGTCAGAGTGATAAAAGCTCGAGGCTTAATAAGCCAGTACCGAAGGGAGCCGCGAGTGGGTAGGTAGCGCGCGTGGAGGAATATCAATCAGGCGAGCGAAGGGGTGGAATCAGGGAGGTCGAGTGGCTGCACATAATGACAGCGAGCGAGAGAGAGAGAGAGCGCGCGTGTTGCGCCAGTGGGTGCAGCCAGCAGTCTTTTCCTCCAGTGGCGATGCAGTTGTGCGACAGGGTGCTGGCCGCGCACGACCCTTGACTGCGAGACTCGCCGGCAGAAAAGGAGTAAACATATCTCTAAAGCCCGAAGTAGCAGCCCCCGGTGCCGATGCAGCCAAGGTTCCAGCAGCCTTCCCGAGGAGAGTGAGTCCCTCGGTGTGAGACTCGCACCGCGAGTGTGTAGGAGAGCGGGCGTGGGAGTGTGTGTGTGCGCGTCGGGGTCCGGTAGCGCGCGCGGTAGCTTCTTCTCTAGGTAGACGTGGTCTCACGAGCAGCGGCTGGAGAGAGAGGTTGTGTACTCCGCGTGATAAGCGGGCCAGTGCGTCGGTGTTCGCTATCAGATCCCATGGAGGCTGCTGGTGCTTTCATGTGTGCGGGGGTGGAGTAGGGATGAAGGAGGCGTGCCTCGGAGGCGGAGTCTCTCCATCGAAAATCCCGGCGTGCATCGGACGCTTGTGTGGGTGCCCTGGCAGTCTCTCTCTCACTCTCGGCCAGGCAGCGATCCAGTCACGGCTCCGCTCGTTCCTGCTGGCTTCTCACTCCGGCAACCCCCGATTCGCGCCTCTTCTCCCTCTGGATCACGCTACCCCCGTACGCGCGCGCGCGCGAGCGCGGTTGTCCGCTGGCGCTCTCTCCCTCGCTCCTGAGCAGCCGGAGCTTTTTCTCCCCGGCGCGCACACCGACGGACTCGATCGAGCAGCGCGACTTTCCTGCCCGTCATCGCATGGGAGTCCCTCCACTATCAGAGCCGTTAACAGCAGTCGCCGTCGAGGCACCCGCTATAACGCCGCTCACATCCCCGGGCGCCGGTCCTCGCCTGTTCCTGACCTGTCCGGCCGATGGGCCCCACGGAAATCACTGGCAGTGATAGTCGCAGTCATCCGCAGACCAGCCACTCGACACGAGACACCAGGATCGAGCGCCGCTCCAGTCGGACCCGCACTCCAGTCGGAGTTCAAGATCGCCCAGTTGCCGCCACCAGGTGAAGAGGAGTACCAGCGGACAGCGATACCCGGCATCAAGAGCAGCTGGAGTCGAGCGCACCGAGTGAACGGGGGATGAAACTCGGACTGACACGCGCGTCGATCTAGAGTCAGTGCGACGAACCCGTGTACGCTTGTTGGTTGCTGGACACGGGGTGAATGGTTGTCGGGAGGTCGAACGGTGCTCTCGGGATCAGCCTCGCATGGTGCGAGTGTCGTGCATAGTGCGGAAGGGGTGGTTGTAACGAGAGGAAGTGGCCGAGACTCTGGGAGCACGATGATGGAAGTGCAGCAGCAGCACTCGCCAGTCGGGGTGGGTCCTCTCGACTTTTCGCGACGTGGTGTCGCCGAGGCGTCTGCCTTTCGTGTTGTCAAACCGAAGCAACCGGCGTCCGCGCTGGTCCACCAGCAGCCCTTGCCGCCGGAGACCAATAACAACGAGAGCCGTCAAGAGAGTCCGCACATTCCCCTGGAAACCGAAGGTGAGAGATGATGATAATGATTCCCCCCCTTCGCCCCCCTCAGTCCTCTAATCCCGACTGTCATTCGATCGGGATTCCCTCCAATTTCCATAGTTTATTACGAAACACGCCATCTCGATTAGACCTGTCATGCGCCGCATTAGCGCTCGTGACATTTCATTACCGGCCGTCGAAGCGCGCTCGCGGCTAATTCGACCAAGCGAATCCGAATCATCTCGTGATTTGAAATCCCGGCCGTCAGTATCGGCAAATCCCCCCGGCCGCGCGCGCGCCTATATATCTTCGATCGTCGCTGGCATTGGGCACAAAGAGAGCGGAATCGCATTAATCCTGGGCGAGCAGCTCGTCCCGTCCTCGTCGCTCATCTCATTATCCACTCGAGCGCGGGCGCAAAGCGGCGAACATTCTCATAAATCGCTCCTGGCAATAATTCCCATTGAGTTAAACAGTTTAGCAATGAAGTTATAAATCAATCTGCTCATTACGCTCCTTTGTTGCAAGGGAATTTCCGTCGGGCGCGCCCGCGCACCAATAACTCCAGAGTATCCTCTCTCGAAGCTGTCATTCTCCTTCAAAAATTGGAGACACGAAAATCTATTCCGTCGCTGGTCCCGTGGAGTATCATGCACCAGTTTCCCAGTGCAGTCGCGAGTGCATCCCCTTCGACCGTCAGTCGCATCCGCCGCTCGCCTGTCATCATCCTATCTATCATACCTGGCTATTAGCTTGGCCTGTCGCGTTCACGCCCTTGAATTCGCCATAGCGTGGCCGAAGCTCGCAGAGAGGATTCCGATGGGAAAGGCGAAGGGGGCGTGATCGATGCTGCGAGTGCACGCACGCGGACTCACGCAGCGCAATACACGCAAAGAGAGAGAGAGAGAGTGAGAGGAGTTGATGGTGCGGTGTTGCGTACAGGTGCGTAAGAGCCGCGCACCGCCAGCGCCGTTCAACAGGTGAGAGGGGATGGACGGCATTAGACGGATGCCTATACTAATACTACTAATCGCGCTAATAGGCTAACGCAATGATATCGAGCCTGTGTCAGGATCGACCTAAACGCTTTAGCCGATAATTGCCAGGTGACGGGCAGATCGCTGAGAGGGTTGCGCGTTCCTCATCCTCGTGGCCTTATCTCCTTTTACTTTGCTCCTCGGGCTCAAGGGGTTGAGCGATTAATCGTCGGCGACTGCTTCTTCGAGGGCCTTTGCTGAAGTCTGTCGTCGGAGCGGTACCTTAACCCTGATTCCTATTAAAGGACGCGAAGCGCAGAGTGCAAGAGGGTGGTTGTTAGGAGGAGAGGATGTTTAGCCGGTGATTTGTCTGGTTGCGATATCCCAGGGCCGCTTGACACAGGTGGTCGAGTCCGAGCTTTCCTTCAGGAAATCACGCTGGATTTACCGTTTATAGATTTACGAGCGCGCACGATAGCGCGAAAGGCAGGCGTGCACGGAGGATAAGCGGGCGCGGTGGTACGGTCGTGCGAGAAACGAGGGCCGATGCCGATATCGTCGATGCTCTCTCGGTGACAAACACGCATTACCTGCAGTGTGTACACACGCTGGTATCGATGTTGTTAGACCGGAGCGGAGCCGCCGCTCACGCGCGCGGTCAGCCTTATCTGAAGCGCGCGCGCGCTCGCGCGAGACCGAGAGCGTTCCGCCCCGCTATATAGGAAAATATGATTTATTTCTGATAATCCTGCGAGAATGAGATAGCCTTTGCGGCGTGGCAAGCGCTAATCTGCCTCTCCGCTATCTCAGATTATCTCAGCCGGTCCTATATTGCCCGGATTACGGATTTCACTTTTTTCTCCTTTCGCCCGATTCCCGATACGTTCGTCTTCCGACGGCCGGCTGCCTCATCAATCGCCCTCGCACGCCCGCCACGCGAGAACCAGACTCCGCTCGCCAGATCAAACTCTTCCTTCGACCAGGTTCGAGTGGGATCGCGATCCCTCGATCCTCGTGTTTGATTCGCGAATTAGTCAGAGATAAGTCCCCCCGGCGGGCGACTGTAGTCTTTTCGGAAGGAGGTGCGAGGCGGGGATTAGCGCGACGCGTCGATTAAGAAGGCAGGTTGCGAGGGCTCCTAACCACCAGGTTGAAGTTGAAATTCCAATGGCCCGGGAGAGTTCCGATCAAAGAGCCCCCGAGAATGGATGGCGGATCTTGGCGGATAGGAATGCAGCTGGCGAAGAAAGAGAGGCGAGTAATGGCCGGGCAGGGGTTGATAAATAGAGGAGGGTCTCCCTCCTTTCTAATAAAGACGCTCTTGTCGAGGGGTTGATCTTTTCCTACGCAACGGGAATACGAAATTTGTCAGGGCTTGAGACGTCACTCCTCCTCTCTCGGCGTCTTTCGGCGCGGCGGGCCGCGAATAATGATGCATGAGCGACGGGGACAAATGTCCGATTCCCTCGCCGGCGTCTCTTCCGCCATCGGTTCGCACGGATTTCACGTGAGATCGAGCTCGCCGCTCGTTTGCGGTGTCAGCGGCATATGTCTTTAACGGATTGTTTCACTCTTTGCTTACAGGGGGATGCAACGTCCGTCTAATGTTCCCGCGCCTTTGGGCACCATTTGGCAATGCTGCCGAGATCACGAGCTTGCCACCCTTACCCAAGAGCCACTCAGGTATGTGCACTGGATTTATTTACATTCATTCTAATTCCTTATGACTTGCATGCGAATCTGAGTGGGATTCTAGGCCGGAGAGGGTTCGCCAATCCTGTTTAAAGTTACTAGTTATTGTTTGACGTGGATTGTTTGAAGGAGTGGGATGGCTGAGAGAACTGATTGATTGGTGGTCTTGTTGTGTGTCGTCGGTACGAGTGGGACGAGTAGTCGGCATCGGCTCGCCTTAAAAAAGGTGTAGATGGGCGGGTACACCGGGGCGACCTTTTGCCCCGTCCGGCTTCCTCCTCAGCCCGGATGACGAGTGGTTTTTATTTGTCGATCGTTAAGAACGAGCGACCGGTCGTGTCCGATGATTGGGATAAATGGTAGCACGCGTCATACCGCGCAGGGACATCGGCCCTTCTAACTCCCGACTCGTCCCAATTGGAGCAGATTAGAGGCGCAGCCACCGGGATTCGGAGCGTCGGCCCCTTTGTGCTCGTCGGCCACTGTCGGCCTCTCAGTTGTACCTACCCTGAATTAGTAACATCTTGTCATGTTAAACGCCCGTGCATGCAGCTAACTCTTCCGACTCGCCTCCTTGGTGCACGTGGCCATTCATCCGCTCCGCCACTCCGCACCATTCTGCCGCTCCGTGACAGTCTCGCGCGCGCTCCATCTTCCACTCGCGCCAATCCTCGCTTCCCATTTCTCACATCGCGAGCCACATTTTCGCGAGCTCGCCTTTTCCCGGCTCGATTCTCTGCTTTGCACTGTGTACTCGGTTGGGTGTTTGAACTATCACTGGGCCGCGTGAGAATTTGTTTAGTAACTCGGGGATTAGTGGATATCTGTTATCGGCGGGGGAGATCTGACAACCCTCATTATGTAATAGTCCCCGTTCCTCAGTCGAAGGAGTGATCCTCGGCATTGTAATCCATTTTCCCGACAAGATTTTCATCTGAATGCTCCTCCATCGACCAGCGCGAGGGATGCCGGATCTTTAAATAGGTAGTGACGTGTGGATGAAAAATCTGTTTTTGAAAACCCACATCTTTCCTGTCGCTCGCACTGAGCGACGGGCGGCCTCTTGTAGATTCGTCGCCGCGCCGGCAGTGGAACGCGGAGAGGACGCAAGGGGTTTTGAGCGGCGAAGTGTGTAACGGCTTTAATAGCGGCAGATCGCTACGCAGTAAACGACTGACGGACGACAGAAGATTAAAGTTGGCCGTTAACTCGATCTAATTGTCCCCCGGCATGGCCTTCCTTTATTAATCCACGTCGACGAGCATCTTCGGCATCGTCGTCATCCTCATCCCCTGACACCAGTCCTCCTCGCGTCCTCTTCTCTCGGTCTCGCTGGCCGATTCGTTCGCGCGCGCCAGATCCTATCATTCGTCTCCAGGGACGCGACGAAAAGGCCGTCGCCCAAAAATTAGCCAATCTAGCTCCTACCGGCTGGAGTGGCTGGTCGGCGGAATGATTGTCGCCGGCGCACTCGGGGAATAATTCTCGGGCCGGGCCTCTGGTGCGAATGTTGCCGGAGGAATGCCAGCGGGCATGCGATCGGAAATGGAAACACTGGCGCACACGTGAAGTGCATCTCAATGCAGTGCCAGATGTACGGGCGCATGTAAATATGCGGGAAGGAGCGAGATGGAGAGAAAGAGAGGCGAATGCGAAAGGGTCGCGTGGTGCAAGCTCTGCCGAAGCCGGAGCAAAGTCACCCATCTGCGCTCTCGACCATCCAGACAGTTTTTCTAGCGGCTTCGCCGCATCGGTTTTTACCGCATTCCTGCCGGGCCAGACGCAGTATTTGCGTAAGCAGTTCTTCCTACATCTCCTCCAGTCACATCTGTCCGCACTTCCTTCACCCTGGTCACTTGCGCTCGCCTGCCCTTTGGTCCCTTCGTTATTCCTAGTCGCACAACGGCTCTCGTAACATTCGCCCATCTATTTTTAATTACTCTCACGGAGACAAACCAATTTGAGTCCTCGGGTGTTTGGCGTTGTTTTTTCCGGGGCGGATCGAGCGAGTGGATGTTTGAGCGGTGGGGCGAAGAGTGTTTGAATTCTCATTACATTAAGGGCACTCGGGCGAGCGTCTCCCGATGCGCATTTTGATTCGATTGCAAAGCCACCAGCCGGAGAGGCGATAATAATCGAGCCTCCTCGGTTTCGGGGGATGACGGCAGTGGCGAGGTTGAAATGCGATTAACCGACGCCACCGCGTTATAGAGAGCTGGCGGCGGGCGGCACGTGACCGCGTGTCACGCGCACGGATTATAAATATAATATACCAGGCGTACATGATGCATCGTGATATGAGTGCTCGATTGAAATTGCCGTTTTCGGAGGGTGCGCGAGATGCGCAGACTGGCGGCGGCCGCTCGTCCCCGACGTCCCCCTCTTCTTCGGGGAGTCCGTCACGCGACAGAGCTCTGCCGGGCGGCCGGCTGATTTCCGAGCACTCGCCTCTCGTAAATCACGACCTTCCCGGATTATTAGACATGCTCCGCGCGCAATTCGGCCCCGCCGCACTCTATATATCGCCACGATTTTAATTGCGCGCGTCCGCGTCATTTGTCACTCGAGATTTATCGGGCGAGCGGCCCTGATTATCGGCGCGGATGATCGATCGGGCCGCGGGCCGAGATGCGAGGCTTTGATTTAAATCTTGACGATGACCTTATCGCCGCAGCCTTTCGAGACTTCGCACTCTGCCTGAGAGTTGACGCACGCACACTGCATCGCTAATCGCCACTTCCGTCACTGGTTGATTCCTCATGATGATTTCCTAAATTATAATCTTGACGTAGATCTCGTCAGGGGACGGGTGGATGTGAGCTTCCTTGATTTCTTGATCCGAGTTCGCGGATCGCGAGAGATTCGATCTGTTGTATCGCGAGGAGAGATGTATCGGGGAAAGAGGGTTGGCTGGTGGTTGGTTTGGTCTTGGAGATTCGATTTTTCCTAGTGCGATGCTTCGTTAACGTTACAGAAGCCCCTGTCGCATCCTCTCATGGCTCGCCTCGGGTTGAGTTGGAAAAAAGGAGCCGCTACGTGACTCAAATCTCATTCAGTCAGTTTCGGGCGAGGGAGGAAGGCGTATTTATCCGTAGTCCTCGCTTTTTCAGATTCCCCTGCTACCCCTTGCCGCTCGGCTGTCGAGCGCGCGCGCTACATTCCACGTGTGCCTCCATACGTGACGTAGCCTTCGTCTAGTCATTTGCCAACGTCGTTTCGTGACTGGTATATGAACTTCCCCGCGTATCGATCGCGTCCCCGCCTATGCTCGAAGGCCAATATTGAAAACTGCCTCCCCGCAGATTTCGAGCGAATGGCGAATTTCCGTCGCGAGTGCCATCGCGAATAATAAAGTGAATTCTTGTTTCATGTACTTGATAGATATATGAACGATTCCATTGATTTCAGAACGCTTGTCCTTCGGGGTTGGCCGTCTGGTGGGTTCCCCTGCGACCCGGAGTCCCTCGCCGTCGCACTCACCTTGTCCGAACTCCCCGCCACCGGAGCGTCGCGACGCCGAGGTCGACGTCGACGTAGAGGACGAGGAAGTGGACGTGGACGTGGAGGAAGTCGGCGACGACGACGAGCACGAGGGCACATCGAGTCCCCAGCGGTCCTCGACGACGCCCTCGCCTACGAGCGTCGCGACCTCGCCCGCTTCGAATCCGCCCAAGAGATCCTGCGACACGTTCAGCGTCTCAGCTCTCCTCAGGCCGGACCCGCCCTCTGCTCACCTGCAGAATAACTCTCCGCATCGGGAGAATGGCTCGATCGGCGGACACGCTCATCCGCCGGGCTCCTCGATCCTCTATCCTCCTCTGCATCTTCAGGGTGGACTCCTCCCGCCCCATCCCCATCATCCCTTATCGTACCTGCACCCTCAGCTGCTTCCTCACCATTTGTTGCCGCCGCACTTGCACCCGCTGTTGCGCGGCGTGCATCCGGCTCACCCTGGCCTACACACCACCCACACCGCCCACGGAGTTCATCATCCGCACCCACTCGGCGACGTCTACAGCTGCGTCAAGTGCGATAAGATGTTCAGCACGCCCCACGGCCTTGAGGTGAGTGGAAACTTTCGTTGGACTCGTGTGAAGATCAGTAGAATATGTTGAACGAATACTCAGTTGTGTTGCTTTTGTAAGTTTTTAATTATGAGGAATTTTGGATTGGGGAGATCGTGATATTAATTGAAGAATGTTTCGGATAAAAGAGGGTTTACTGTATTTGGGCAGAGGTTAGTTGGTAAAAAGTGAAAAAAGGGCTGAGTAATGGATTGAAGGAATGACGATATATAATGTTGGTCCGGGCAGGTACACGCAAGGAGGTCTCATAATGGGAAAAGGCCATTCGCGTGCGAACTTTGTAACAAGACCTTCGGCCATGAAATCAGCCTCACTCAGCACCGGGCGGTTCATTCGGCGGAGAAGGTGTTCGAGTGCAAGCAGTGCGGCAAGGCGTTCAAGCGGTCCAGCACTCTGAGCACTCATCTCCTAATTCACTCAGACACGAGGCCATACCCCTGCCAGTTCTGCGGCAAGCGCTTCCACCAGAAGAGCGACATGAAGAAGCACACCTACATACACACCGGTGAGTGCTCGACGGTATTAACTTGGCGCATTCCAGTGGAGAGCACGGTTTTAGAACATTAATATTCTCGCCGCTTGATCCGGAGAGAAAGGAAACGGAACACGTAGCTCGACATACTCGCACAATTGTGTATTGGATAGAATTGTACTTTGATTTGTGTGGGTGTACGAGGGGTGGATGCGGCCGGATCAATTAGCCGAAGGAACTTTTTCCGATAAATAATGCAATCAACCGTCTGGATGGAGTCTTGTCGTGAGCGAGAGGCACCGGGCACATGTGGCCAATGCATTTCAGGGGGCTCGGCCCCACATTGCGCGCCTCGCTCGGTAATAATCGTAATGTCTTTCGGGGCGGCCCTTGTCTCTCTCTGCCATCCCCGCCGGCAATCCTCTCGCTCCTTACTCTCACGGATACCGGAGTGGCGCGCTCCGGCCTCCCAATCTCCGTATAGAATTTACGCGCGAGCACATTTGTCCGTGGGAACCGCTGGCAGTCGTCCTACGGTACTTTCGTAAATGGGCCTTCTGGGTAGAGATTTCCCCCCCGCGGGCCAGGCAATTTTCACTGGCGATGGATTGTCCCGTAATTAAAGAGCGATCGAACGGCAAGCGCCGGCGAAATTCATTTGGACCTGCATACGCGTGCAAGAGTGTTTATCTTGACGGGCAGGTGCGTGTGTGGATGCGTGTCGTATTGACAGTGGAAGTTGAAGGTTTGCGATAGGGTGGGTGGAGGGTCCCTCTCGGATATGGCGAGGTGAGTGGGTGGCGGTATTGGGACACTTGACACTTAGGTGTCTTAGGGCTGATGGAGCGACGGTCCTGAAGGAGTAAGTTCTTCGAGGGTGGAAGCCAGCGAGCGGAAGAGGCCAAGGCGGAGGAACTCTAACGGGCGAGCGGAGTGAGAGGGAGCGAGGGAGACAGATCTCTAGATAGTCAGGGGTCTGGGTTTTGTATCGTCTCCATGGCAACCCTCCCAATGTCTTATCAAATTATCACCTTGTCCTCCCCCACGCTCCACCTCCTCTCACTGCCATTCCCCTTAGCGGCGCGCTCGTCCAACTCTTGTTCAGACGGGGCCGAAGAAGGAGCCGCCGAAAGTGGATACGAAGCGATGGTCACTTCCGCAGCCTCTTAACAACCTGTGGGACCTGCGTCCTTCGTTGTCTACGCGCCCTTGTCCACCTTCACGCACCACCCCACACACCCCACCCCCTCTACCAAGGGTCACTACGGAACATTTAATTCATTATTCAGTCCCATGAAAAATTCACTCTGCCCACAGCGGCCGTCGGCTGGCTCTCTGCCCACCGTTGTTCCATCCGCTCACGGACACTTTTGCCCCCAAACGAAAAGCTTCCCCACCCCAACCCCCACCTTTTTTATCTCGAGAATCCTCAACCAGCATCGACTTCCTCTTTCCACATACAACTCTCCCGAATACTCGCTACACCCGGCGAACTCAACAGCAGCAATTCGATCTGCGATTCCAGGAGGCTTCCGTCGGGCGGTCGAAAAAAGAAATCGGTGGCCGGGTGGAAAAAGCGAGGACGGGTGGACGTGGCGTGCGTACGTGGTGGTGATCGGGTGGGTGGGTGGCGGAGGGTGTTCCGGGACTCGGCGGCTAATGATAATCAGTCCTCTCCTGGCGGCAGTCCTTACCCACCCTCTGGAGCCTGGCCGCGAGCCGTATTCCCTTGCTCGTGAGCGCGGGCCATGTGCAATAAGGGTGCGGCACCGTCGGATTCCCCGGGGACCGGCATGGCGTAACGTAAAATCATTATTAGGTAGGTAGGTAGGTGGTTGCTGCTGCTGCTGCTGCTGCTAGTGCTGCTGGTGCACAGAGGGGTGGCGAGCGAGGAGGAGAGAAAGCGCGAGGGTGTCGGGGCGAGCTGGTGGGTGCGGAACGGTGGTGTAGCGGCGCTTACGGGGTCGGGAAGTGCGGGAATAAGAGCTCTGCAAATATTGTTGGTGCGCGAGCCCGCAGCCGGAATAGCTCGGTCGGCGAGGCCGAGGGTCGTGCCGTTACTACTTCGGGCGCGTTACCGTTCTCACACTCGCAGCCTCCGCGCGCCTTTTCGACCCGGCATCAACCCGCGAGTCAAGTGCGAGCTGGCGCTCGCTGCACCAGCTACTCTCGGCTGCAGGGGGTTGCTCCGACGCGTCACATTCTAACCCGGCGAGCGCGACAGACTGGCCTCTCTCGAGTGCCACGCTCTCTCGCGCCCTGCGAAAACACCGGCCGCGATCCTGCCGATTGGACCTGCTGTCGAATAAAAACATCCTCGCTTTTGGACACTGGGGTCCTGACTGACAGAGAGCATCTAATGATTCTTGGGAACCAGGAGTATAAATAGAAAGATTGCAATGACCGAATCACGAAATTTCCACCACGGCTCTCGAGATACGCGTTTGGTTTTCATTATATTTTAATGTGAATACATTTCCAATACTCTCATCATCGGTGATCACAAGTTCCGAAAATTCTCAGGTACTCCTCGCAATCGCAGGCAAATGCTATCGATTACCACTCGTGTCTTTCGCCGCGCCGGAGAATCGAGCTGCAATGTGCATGCGCTCTTAACCACACACACATACACAGGTCCACGAGCGAGGCGCGTACGATGGGCAGATCGAACGCACAACACAGCCCTTCTTGTTTTCACAATAAACACAACCTGTCCACTGTCGGTGCAAAGTAAAGTCGACAGGGGTGGCTGTCGGCGGAGGGCTGACATTCACTATACGCTTTTCGTTCCCGTCGCGTAAACGATTCTCTACAAGTTCCGTGTTTACCTTGGCCGGAGAGATGCTGCGCACTCGATCTCTCGAAGGGATCCTGCTCTTCTCGGCAGAGGAGGAGTTCAATCACGCTCCGGCGTCCATAAGTTGCACCGCACCCTCGGCCTCGGCGCAGGCAACGCTGGATTAGAATATCGAAGTGGTGGTGGTGGCAGAGTGTCTCGAGCGAGATTAGAGTCACGCGAAAGCCGGCGTAACGCGATACCCATTAGAACGGGTGCAACGGCGGATAGTTAATTGAAAAAATTACTTACTCGAATGGGGCCGTCCATGTATGGGCGCGTGACACGTAGCCCGAGAAATCCTCGCGGCTCTTTTTGCATTTAGCCGACAGCGGTGGATTAGCTGGTAATGAGCGAGCGGCGCCGCGCACTGTTTCCGCCATCGGCCAAGGGGAAAGGGTCTGGTGTGTATTATGAATTTAGCGGTGGCCCTAATGTAGGGATACCTGGGCGAGCACCCGCCTCAAACTCACCTCAAGGGTGCGGTTATCATATACCCGCCGGAGATACAACCGTGCCCCGTACACAGAAGCACCTTTGCGGCCGGCGTTCGCCCTCTATGCCCGAGGACTCCATCCCTAGCCGCCTCGTCCTCCGTTCGCATCGTTCACGCGACTCTACCTACGCGACGGGGCTATTAGAGGTTTCCGGCTCACTTGGCCCCCCCAGCCCCCCGGCGCATCCTCGTCGCCGCAGCATCCCTCGTAAGCTGTTTAAACTTTGCGACATACTTTGAGAGGGAGAACTTTACCGCCCTCGCCTTTTTCACAGCTCCTTTCTCCCTTGGTTTGCATTTGTCGTCTCGGCGGGTTGTTTGCGTCTCATTACCACTGTCCGAATGCTCGCTTATTTCGCTCGGGAGGCTCGAAATTGGGGAGGAATTTAAATTATTGTTTATACTGCGCAGGGTTGAAGTCGCGCTATTGGAAATAGGAGTTGGACGCTCGATCCATCATGGTGAGCGCGGATATGCCGCAGATGCACGCATCCGAGCCGCCAAGATCTACTCTCTTCGGGGGTAGCCTTATATTTAATGTCACGGCGCGGTGCGCGGCAGAAGCAACCGATACGATATTAAACATGCAAATTCGCCGGTATAACGTTCCGCGGGCGCAAGCCATCATAGAGCGAGTGGCGCATAGTGTTCATAGTGGAGCGGCATGATTAAATTTCCAGGGTTATCGACATGCCGGAAGCACGTCAAGCCTCCGCCCGCGCCCCCTTCGGTTCCGCGCGATATCTCGCCGAGCGTGGAACCATCCCCAGTTGCACCCTCCTTTTTCGATGCTGCTCTCGGCTACCGGGCGAACCGCCCGCGCCCACCAACAACCAGCGCGAAATTAACTGCACCCGGGATACGAGTACATACAACCCCGCCGGCTGCGTCGCCTCGACATCCTCTCTCTCTCTCTCTCTCCAGCATCCCTGCGGTACACTCGGACACCCCCCGCTGGAGCCACCGACAGCTCCAGCCGAACGGCCAATATGAAATGGAACGATAAAAACTCCTGTCACCCGCTGTTTCCGCGCGGAGTTTCGGATTTTTACGGGAATTGCTCGTTTCCCCATCGAACCAATTGGCTCCGGTGTACACTGGCCGAATGGAAGAGCAGTCCCAGTCGTGCGCGGGAGAGTCGCCCTGGAGACGTCGATGAGTAATTCTTTATTGATGCGGTCTTTATTGGTGGGCGATTAGATGATGTAAGATAAGAGGGAATTGCTCGCTGCTCGAGTCACAGTTGTCAATTAAGGTGTATGGAGCGCGCGTCTGGCTGTGTGGATGGACTGGCGTGTACGTGCGAGGGCTCTTACACGCGGAACCCCCTCGCGCGCACGGCGCAGATCGGATTTGTCACGATTCCTAATGTTGATCGACGCCGTAATAATTTAATAGCCATACATCCGCCGTGATCGTCCGGGATGGAGGATTATTACTGCGGATCCCTGCGGTATACCGACGCAGCCACTAAGGAGCTAACAGACTTAGCTCGGATATCGTGTTTCCTCCTTCCTCCGGGGCGGATTCGGCTCTCGGCCCGCTTCGAATTATCGCCGGGGCGGCTCTTCTCGTTCTCGCAACTGCCATTAGCCTGCTACTCCAATCACGGGAGAGCGCCGAGAGAAAGAATTAATACATCAGGCTGTACGGCCGATTATCGATATGAGACTCTCCTCTCTCGCAGTGCGGAGGTCGATAGTCCGCCGGGGGAGAGAGCTCGCTCCGCTAATTCTGCCCGATGTTTACCAGCCGTGTCGACTGGCGCGGGCTGTATAGCTGGAATATCAGTAGCGTGCAAAACATTGCCAGTCGCTGGCCGGCTACCGCAAATTCCCAGGGTTGTGCACTTGTCGACACTGGGCCGCCGCCCTCCGCCTCTCTCCCGTCGTGCTTGCAAGCCCATCCTTGTGCAAACGACGTACCCGTGGCCGTACGTGGCGGCATGTAAAACCCGACACACCTATATCCAGACTGCACACGTACAGAGACAAGTGCGGAGAGCGAGCCGCGTTGTCGACAATGCGTCCCGCTCGCCCGCTGCCATTTTAGTCCATTGGGCACCGGAAACACCGGCTACCGCGCTCGAAACGGTGAAATAGTAAATACAAGCCGGGTTGTTGGATCACCGGGCCTCGAGGGAGCGGTACCAGTCGCAGCTTACTGTCAGTGCGACCGCACTCGCCGGGGCTCGAGCAAGAAATCGAAGGTGTGTCGCCGATTTGAATAGCCAGCCACCCCGATTTATCTGATTATCGAGAGTAATCTCATGGCTCGGTCTAATTGGCCCCGGCGAATCAGACTGATTCACCTATCAAAGAGGCTGCTGGCTTTCTTCTTTCCGCCGGCATTTCCTTGGGGTCGAGAGCAGTAGGGTTCCTCGCCTTGATACCGGATCTCCCCGACATCCTCGAGTAATGCTGGCGCAAAGCCCCCAAGACGCCCAAGAAAATCCATGCTGTCCTCGATATGAAATATGAGACGCGCTACTTTCCTTCGATTTTCTCTTTCTCCGGGCTCCTCTCCCGCCTGGATTTCACGAGGGGGCGGCGAAGGGACGCGCGGCCCCAGAGGGCTGGAACGTGGTCGATGAAGACGAGAGGAAATCAATGCCTCCGCCAGCGTCCAGCTCGCCATCTCGTCCATCTCCCTCTCTTTGCCAGTCGCTCGCCAGCATCAGCAGCATATCGGACCAGCGCGCTCGTCTTTCTTCCCGAGGAAAACCCGCGCAATCCCCGATCATGCATTTTAAAGGGAATCCGCCCCCAAACATTTATTGCTCGTGGATTTCTCTTTGATAGTTGATAGGGCCGATACGATTATTATCCTGTTGGCCCGCTGATGTATAGGGATTAGGCTATCGCGTGGAATCACGTTGGCAATGGGATGGCGAAGTTATTCGTGACCCTCTCGGCGAAAGTGATCAAACTACCGTCTCGGTGCTCCACAGGCGAGGGTCTCCGCGATGGGGCTGCAGACGCTCCCGGAAAGAGAGAAAGGGAGGGAATTAGCGGGAGGAGAGGAGGCTCGCAAGATTTCCGGGAGTTTAATATAGTTTTAGGGGCGGCGGCCGACAGCCTCGGGGGTGTAATGGCGTCTTAAACCTCAGGGGCTCTCAGCCTCGACTTTTCCTCTCCCTTCTCCGTCCTCCTCCTCCAGGCCTCCACTCCGCCAGCCGGTGGCCTTTGCCCTTTTGAAAAATTGAGAGCACGGAATCTGTACTGGCGCGCCCGGTTAAATCTTTGACCAGATCTCCTTTCTCTTTGAAACCACGTACGCCCATGTACGTCCGGACTCGTGCTCCTGCTGGCTTGGTGCATTCTGGAGAGAGACTTTTCACCCCCTTCCTCGTGCCACTACAGTCCTCCCTCGGTCGTAGTGTCTCTGTATGTGTCGGTGTTTGCGAGTGTGGTGGGAGGAAACGGGGAAGTCGGTAGAATGCAGTCGGTGCATTCAAAGTGTAGAGGAGCTCCGGAGCCACGGTGGCTGCGAGCTTTTCCTTCAGGAGATAAAGACGGAAAGGGCAACCTCGGTGCGAGAGCTCCGACGGTTCTTGATTTTTACGAGCACGTAAATTCCTGAAGGCGCTTCCCTTGCGCCGGTCCCCTCCGAGCCTGCTGCTAGAGTTCCTCTCCTTTTTCGTCGTCCACTTCTTTTCCCCGCAGTGCTCTCGTGATACGAGTATTCTCCCTGTCCACGTTCCTCGGGAAGAGCCTGTGCTTGCTAGAACGAATAACAGAAAGCTTGGTTACTCCGAGCTTTGCGTGACAAGTTCTTAATTCAGAGAGCTTGCGCGCAAGGGATGGATAGAATGTTTTGTGTGGATTTTTCATGTATGGCTCGGCAGGTTTTTGATCTTTTGCAATAAGTAATCACTTCTCTGCGGTGGCACGGGGTACAATAGGAGATCAGTCAGAAGAGTTGAATCGGTTTAAAGGAAACGGGCAACCTCAGTGGCATAGCTCGGGGGATTCTTGATTTTACGGGCTCGTAAATTTCGAATAGCCTCCCTCCGATGGTTCCGCGCTCCTTCCTCCACCATTCCATTCCGTGCTTCCAAGTTCGGTGCGGGCGAAAATTTTATTCATTCCGCCGTTTCATCCACATTGCCAGGGACGGGAGCCTGCACGGAATTTCATCGAGCGCCAGTCCCGTCGAATTCCTTGAGGGCGCCCTTGACGACGCACCCTTAACCCTGAATCCGATTTGAGGAGCCCTGGAACACCTTGCGGTTGTTCTTACCCTTACAATTAGCAGTCCACCTAGATCCCCTTTTCTCCAAGGACGCGATTCATAAAAAGTTTTATTAATTTCTTAGCCTTTGGATCATTTATCAACTTGGTATTTGATGGCATGAAAAGAGTGGGGAAGGGAGTGCGGAGAAGGGCGGGGCGTAAAATCAAAACGGCGGGCGCTTTATCCGACAAGAAATCAAGATAGCGATCAGGTATAATCGGAAAGGCGATCGACGGGCCAGCAGTATCGGTAGGGCGAGATTGAAGGCTCGGCTAACGAGTTGTTTATGGACCCTCCCACCGCCCGATCGTGATCTCGATCGTATGTGTGTGGGTGGGTGGCTGTCTGGCTGCACATTGCTCCGCCGGACGTACCACCGGACGTATGACCAGATAGGGGAGTCCATTAACGACCAACCCTCACCAACCCGCCGCCAGCATAGTTCGCATTTCCCGAGCATCCCTCTTCCACCGACTTTTACCGTTTCCCTCCCTCCACCGCCGAAATCTTCCTCTTTCCAGCCAACTCCGTGCTCCGGGCACTCTTTTTCCTCGAGAACTATATCGGCGGCCAGTGGCCCCTCCGCTCGAAATCCTTTCTCGGCTCGAATCCTGCGCCGTTCCTCTTTCCGCACGATAGCTCTCCATTCGATGTCGCTGCCGCTCTCTCCCTCGCGCTTTCCGCCCTCCCGCCACCCCCTACGGGGGTTAAAGCGCGAGCGCGACGGCTTTCTCTTTCTTTCACGTATCTCGCGGCGGCGGCGGCGACGGCGCTGCCAGGGTTATCCCGGTGGTAGTCATGGAAACACGGGGGTTGGAGCCGCCCCCGGCCGCCAATCAGAGCTCGTAGCCGGGATGAGAGAAACGAGCAGCCACCCTTCCCTTCGAAGCTCTCCGCGCCGCCTCTGCGACCCCTCTTCTATCCTTCAGCCTCGCCGCTCCCGAGTGCAACCCCTCACCAGTCTTCCGCGCCCTCTTCACCCTCTCGCGAGCTCACTATATCTTCCCTGCTTTATCCACCAGGATTTAGATGCTCTGCGCCTTTCCCTCCTCTCTCTCTCTCTCCCTCCCGCTCGTAGCAACCCCGTCGCACCCTCCCACCGCCGCACTGTATATCTGTCCCTGCGCTTCGCCGCCGGGGAGGCTGAGATTCTCGCTTGGGAGGAAATCTTGACCGGGCGTGCCCCGCATCTCTGATACCACCTCTACCACCCTCGAGCTGCTTCCTTCGCCTCCTGCTCCTCCAGACCACCTCGCTCCACAGGATACGTGTACTCCGCCGGAATTGCCCTCTTTTGATCGGCACTTGTCCATTGACTGCACTGACCACCCTCCCCTCTATGCGGAAGTCCAACTGGCGACGGGCTCTAAGAGTAAATTTGCCGATTTTGTCGCCTCCTGTCCTGATCGTTTCTCATGTACCGTTTCGATTTCTCTGTTACAGGCGAGAAGCCGCACAAGTGCCAGGTGTGCGGCAAGGCGTTCTCGCAGAGCAGCAACCTGATCACCCACTCGCGGAAGCACACGGGCTTCAAGCCGTTCGCCTGCGAGCTCTGCGGCCGAGCTTTCCAGCGGAAGGTCGACCTGAGGAGACACCGGGAGACCCAGCACGCCGACCTCAGCGGCACCCACCGGCCGGCGATCGGCGCTATCCCCGCGCAGAACAACCTGCCCAACGCTAATCCTCCAATGATGCAGTGAGCGCTGCCGGGATAGCTATGATAAAATCAGTTATCCTCCGCGAACCGGCGGAATCCTGAGGGTGGAACTGCGAGAGGCCGCGGTTCACTGGAGACTGTGCTCTCTCGCAGGAACAGGTGCAATTATAGGAGATTCAGAGACAATGCTTCCTGCGGCCGATCGCCCGGCGATCGCGTCGCGTATCGATGCGGACTGTGTAATTTCTATTTATTCGAGAGGCCGGAATCGATGGCGAGGTGAGGCGAGCCAATTGGCCCCCGAGGGCAATTAAGGCGGTGCACCGAGTCACGCAATGATTATCGGGCTGAATGAAATCGCGCATTCCGAGAACGCCCGGTGGCCTCGCGTCTGTGTAAGTGATACGCGTCATTGTTACCAAAGCTGTACATTCCACGTACATATATGATATGATTAAGAAAGTCAAGCACGAATCAATCTCTCGATCCTTTTCCTTGGCCGATCCACAACCACGCCCCGATCCCTCGCTCTCCACCATTTCTCTCGCGCATTGTGATAGTCATTCGGCTCGCTAGAGGATTCAAGATGCTTTCAACGCGAGGGAGGAGAAGCATAAATTCGTAATGGGCCTCGGCCCCTTCCCTCCATTGCAGCCGCTCCTCAGCTTTGGTTCTACGAAAATCGTACTTAAAAGAATCGTTACTTTCACGCGCGGCCAATCAGCACTCGTCGCCACGCGAGCGCGCAAGCCTACCAGGAGCGTCCTGATTTCTGCATATCTTCCCCCGCGTCAGTCCTTGAAGAAAGAGCCTCTCACTCACCCACCCCACCCATCCCAAAGTTGCAACTGTGACCAAAAACTTGTAAATAGCACGTAGCACGTATTCCCGCCTAGCCTAAGCGTATAAATAATATACATATATAAATACGAGGTATAAATATGAGAATAAAATCGAAGATATAAATATTATAAATAGAGAGAGAGAGAGAAAGAGAGACGAGTGGCAGGGAAGCCGAGCGGCTTCGGAGCAGCTCTCGCCAACGAGTAGTCAACCAAAGACTCTTCCTCCCCTTTCTCGCTATCGAAGTTTTTATTGTTGTATCATTACTATCATTATGTAATTATTGTAATTAGAACACGCTATTAATATTATTGTCATTATTAATTATTAACAATAAACGCTGTTACCATTTGTAAGTGGCCCACCGAGCTGACTCACCCCCATCCCCTTCCAGAAGTCAATCGTCAGTCGATTTAGAGGAGTTTCCAGCGAGGAAGGAATCCGAGATAGTTTTTCGCATTCCAACCGATCATTCCAGTATGCGCAATATGTAGCTGCCGGAGGATGCTGACTGTCGAAGCCGAGGACGATTAATCAGGAGCCACGAATCTGGTAGCAGGCTCGTTCTGCGCTCCACGCTCGGGCCCGCTGTAATTCAGGGTTAAACGGCCGTGCCAATTAAGCAGACTACCCCGGACAAGCCCTTAACGGCCCAATATGTTTTCCGGCGAGTTTCCCCCCTCACCAGCGCACCCCTTCGCTCTCATTATTTCGGCTCAGGGACGTGCGCTAGCATTCCGTCTCTCTCGCTCGCCCCCGGCGAACGTGAGATTTCCCTGCTCGTTTTCGCAGTGGCCCCGAGCCACTCGGCGTCCAAAGAAAATGCGGAGAAGGGCAGCGCCGCTCTTCCCCGGAAAAGTTGGAGCCGGACGACGGCATGGTAAGTTGCCGGCTCGCGAGTCGCAGAGAGAGGGAGAGGACGAGGGCCGAGAGAGCATTACGGCACTGACTGCACGACACCATGACGTAGCCACGGGGGCAGATTGGACAGTTATTGCATTCTGGGCAAGATTAATTGATATGGGGACACGCGGGGGTGGCGGAGTACGCTCTCGCCGCTTAAATCGTGTCTCAGCCACGGGGTTCGAGGGACGCGGGACTGCGAGGGAGAGAGATGGAGCGGTGATTAACCGATTGCACCGGGAACCGAATGCCCGTTCAACCCCTGCTGTCGTTCCACCATAGTCGGGCTCCTCTAGGGCCATCGAGTAATAGAGAGCCCCTCATTATTAAATAGCGCGAAAGAGCCACTCACCACTGGCTTGTTTGCACGTGTGGAGAAGTGATTCCTCGTGAGGGCGATCACTGGCCTCACTGACTTCCCAGCAGCCCCCTTCGATCGGTAGTGTTGTCGCGATTCTACAACCCGGGGGCACTGTGTAATCTTATTCAGAAGGTTTTCAAGAGAGTCCTGCTAGGTCCATTTGGACGTTCACTTGGCAGAATGGAGTTTTGCGAGAGAAGCCATTTAGCATAAATGGTAGTTGGCCGCGGAGTGGAATCGAAGTAGTCAAAGTTGGAAAGGATGGCGGTGGCGGGGCTGGAAGGCGGGAAGGGTGAAAAGGTTTCGAATATCTCCGCGAAGACGAGAGACAAGTCGAGTGCGGCTGGGTTAGCGTATGCGGATACACCTTATGACTATTAAGGTATTCACGACCCCTCGGAGGACGACCCACTTTGAAATATGGCATTTCGGGCGATTCTCTCTGTATACCGGCGGCATCGCCGCCTCGAGGCGAGCGCGCGTCTCCATTTTACCTTTTTATTCCTCGTATCTGGCTCCTCGAACCGCGGTCCTCCTATATTCCGGGTGCTCGGGCGGAGGGTGGCCCTCATATCGCACCACTAGCACTCGCCTGTCTCATCCGGCCGCTCTCCCCCTATTATTTACGGCGGCGGGACTGTCGCCAAATTGGTGGCAACCGAGGACGTCGTAACCTGCCTCGCTTCCGACGTGGCTGAGTGATGTACTCGCGCCCGAAGGCGACGGCCGAGCCATCGGTCCATCGTCCAACACCTCAATCGATACGTCCACCATGCTTTTTCTTCCATTTCTAATAGCGAGCGATATGTACACGCCGGGAGAGCAGTCGGCCAGAGCGGGATTAACAGTGGCCCGTGACATTATTTCTAGCATGATAATTATTTGTTTCGGGTGCGCGAATAACAGGCTTGACGGGCGGGAGCCCGTTGTCCGGGCGGCGCGGCCGAGCGACGTAAATCTCATTTCGCAACGCGATATAATCTCTCGTCGCAGCGCGCGAGGATTTTCCCGTCAGTCGGAGCGGAGCCCGGCGGATTAAAAAACGTCAATTCGCAATTATCGCGGACATAACGCTGTCCAGGCGCGCGGGTAATGGAATTTTTGAGAAGGAGATTACGTCTCCCGCTTTATCCAATTTTCCCTGCCGCCAACCCTCGAGGCCCGCGCGAAATCCACCCCTCCCGCCGCGCCGCGGAATTCCTCGAGCTAGTGGGACGGGGACTGGTTCTCGCTTTTCACGTTTGTTGAACCGAGTGGAGAGTTTTGCCAGTAATATTCTACCGAGATTCACTTGGCTCGCGGGACAATGGATAATTGATTGGACTCGAGAGGTATTAATTAGTATCAATTGCATTAGTTAATAATGCCAGTCTCTTGTGGGTTGACTCGACAGGAGATTAAGTCTGGCGCGATTGCCAATTGCGCGGCATTTTTCGGGGGAAGGCGAGCCCGATAATTTATGTAGCGCTTTGCGGACGAGCCGAAATTATTAAGAGCGACTCTCCCCGCGCGGAGTAGTCGCTCACGTAAATTCATTAGCCCGGCGAGGATAATGAGCGGCGCTTCCCTTTGCCGGGTGGATAATCGGCCGGGCGCGTAATCGACACTGCGGGGCGGACGGCGACAGCGCGTCAAGAGGACTGTCATTTGTCAGTAGGCTTTTCTAATAACAAGGCGACCCCGCGCCCTCCGGCGCCGAGGAGTGTTCGCCAGATAGAAAAAGAAAGGGAGAGAGAGAGAAAGAGAGCGGGCGAGTTTAAACAAATAGCCTGGCATGAGGAGCAGGAAGAATAAAACAAATGGTCGTCCGTCGAGCCGCAGAAGCCCAGGAGGCACGTTCCGCCGCGATAAATCAGACGTCTGCGGCCGAATTGACTCAATAGCGACTCAAAGATCGATCGCATTCCGACGCGCACTTAGACTTTCGGCATTGATACGAAAATGCGCTCGATTCTCCCGAAGACAATCAACCGGTCCGTCTGATCGACAGCCAACAGCTACTACTTGGTGCGCTGCTGGAATTAAAATGTCGTCTCCCGGCGATAGTGCGACCGAGTACTTTAGAGACACCGTCGTGGCGAACGCGAAGTAGAGGTCTGGGGGTTGCTGATCTTGAATCGACTCTAACCGGAGAATTGGTTCATCGATATAGAAGAGCGCGCGCGCCGAGAGCGGGCGATGACGACATTCCCAGGAGGGGCCGATTCATTACCGATCCTGAATAAATGATCGGGCGCCGACTGCGACGATTGGCAGCGAGAACCCGGCGAGGGAAATACTTTCGAAAAGTGATTATTTCTCTGGCTCGATCTGTCCCAGCGCGTAGGACGAAATCGACCCCACGAGAGGGCCTGCATCCAAGGCGAGCCATGTATCTCCTTTAGCTGCATCATTGATGATCGGCCGCTCGGCGAGCCCTTCGGCTAGCCTCCTAGCCATTTTAGTGCCTATTCGACGCTCGCTCCTCCGACAGCTCTATTTCACTGTTTCACGTCAGCATCGTTTATTCTATCTTACGCGTGATTAATTCGCCGGGGCACGCGAACCGCCTATAAACTTAGGATCTCTTCATCAGTCCCTCGACTCCTAATGAAAGTGAAATATACTACGCTCCTGCCAACCTGGACACTGGACACGACGCGACGCCTAAGTGAATTGTCATTCTTTATCCCTGTACTCTGCCCCCTCAAGCTTCCACATACATCTTCTCAGAGTTCCCGAGTATATCTGCTGGTAAGACGCTCGAGAGATGCTGGCTCATTCGATATGCATACATCTGCGGTGGATACTGAAAATGGAATCAGCCGACTTTCCGCGTGTCTCCGTGCATAATTCCAGCGGAGGAGGGCGGGCACTAGGAGACTCCTCGAGCGGGCCACCCGCGGCTCGATCGCTGGACCACGTAGCAGGCGTAACTCAGTTTTGAAGGAGGATCGTCTCCGAGGAATACTTTATGCGCGTCCTACACATCATCTCGGGCGATCGGGTGACTCTCTTCTAGGAGCGACGCGATCTTAAGTATTCCGAGCGTCGCATCGCGCCGAAGGACTGCATCACTTTTAAAATGGCGTCGAAGTGTTCGGGTATAGAAGCAACCCCCCGGTTGGAGACAGAGCGAAGGAGGAAGCGAAAGAGGGCGAGAGAGGGTGGCGGCGGGTTGATCGGGAAAGGGGCTGAGCAGGATAATCATATAAGGATGGCTTCGGCCGTAGAAGCGGCTGGTATCAACTTTTGATCCTCCGATATCTCGCGCGCGCGCGCGCCACCCTGTCTACGGCAGGCCACCCCATCTTCTCTCTTTCCCGAGAGGAGAGTACCGGCAGCTTCAGTATTCAAACGGCTCTAACTCGATATAAGCGGTGCTCCCCAAGGCATGCTTGCGCGAGCTGCGATCGGTAGCGGAGGACACCCGGTCGCCCACCGATCCCCCCGACCACCCTATGACACTCGACGCCCCCAGCCACCCCTACTACTTGACTACACTGAAATAAGAGTACGTACTCTTCCCTCTTGCCTCGACTAGCCAATTCAATTTGCATCCTGACGTCCATTTACCCACTCTCTCAGGATCGCTCGGCCGCGACTCACCACTCACCACTTCTCCTATCCGCCGCCTCTCGTATGCTGTACCTCACTTAGCTATATGATACGTGTTTCTTATCGAATTAGCCCAAATTTTGAGAGATTCTCTTTCAGCATAGAAGAATTCTTCGCCTGAATAAAGAAAATATAAACTGGCCTCACGTTCGGGAATATTTATAGATAAGAATTAGATTTAGAAAGTTCCGGCTATTCAAAGCATAGGGGGTGGGATGTAGTAGGTCTCTGCCACTGTGGTATTGGTATTGATGATCGGATATAAAGGTTTCTCAGTTGATCGGTCGCTGTGCAGGAAGATAGCGAGTGTATTGATCGCAGGACGGAGCTTACCGAGCCTTGGTAAGAAGCTTCTGAGTCTGTATCGTCTGCCAGTAAAACGGCATAGGCTTTTATTGATCGCATCCTCCATTTGATGATATCAGATTCTCTATGGTAGGTAAAGATAACCCTGCAATTTCGGATAGCATCCCCCGCTTGGACTGATGGGGATTATTTGAAGTCAGCTTTTTACCATCGAATTATATCCATTTATCGATTTATTGATTTTGCCGGCAGGTCGGTAATTAACAGTCTTGTCACAGTAGACGTGGAACCTCTGTACTACCTGGTCTGTGGTCTTGTTCGTTAGATCATAGACAGTCTATGCTTGGAGGGCCCTTGTAGGATAAGAATATCAGCCGGTGATAAATCGTACAGAGAATATTCTTTTTAATTATTGGCAACTGTAAAAGTAGGATTTAGGTTCTTTGAGGGACTATCAATTGAAAGAGTGGTGATTCGTATCGCATCGTATTTTATTGGTAATCATACCTAAGAGTATTTACCGCTGCGCATCTGCGGGATGCATTACGTTGTCGGCTTACTTACGGTTTACAGTTACTATAAAATGATTAGAAGCCACAGGTTTCCTTAAGATAACCGTTTGCAAGAGGTACGCGCTTTATCTCGAACTTTTGGAAGGGTCTCGTTAATTGCGCTTTTACTTTCGTCGATGAGAGAAAGCCAAATGCGTTTGGCCGTTGGCGTGAGCAAGAAGAGAGTCGGAAATATACAGGTAGACAAGTATAGATTGGGCATTCTTGAAATGCTTCAACATCTGAGTGTAATATTATAACAATTTTTCTGCGCCGTATTATCAGTAATTCCAGTTGGGCGTTAATGCTGCATTTCAGCGACTCTCTTCTTTCAGTATCTAATCGATTAAAGAACATCCATTTTCCCGCTACTTATACATATGCACTTTATAACATCGTTGATAATGTTTTATACAAACACGATCAAGTGGCTTTCGCTCGCGTGGTAAGCAAACGAAGATACTTTTCTCGAAACTATCCCAGTCGATACGCCTGTCTAAACGATTTATCTAAGAACTTAATTAACCATTTCATTGTTACTCTGGCAAGCATTGGAACACTCGTCCCCACTCTAGCATTACGCCAGGTGCTAACCTCTGCCACTTGAAACGCTAGCATAGAAACTCGGAACTAAAATCTTGTAGACTATGTCGCTGCTTAATCTAGTCGAATACTTTAAGGAGAGACTTCAATGATGGACTACGAAAATTATGAGCGTCGCGCGATTTTAATAATTATTTGGCACTTACACCCACCCCATTTTTCGCTTCCTCCAATTGTTCGCCGTTTTTAATTTGCAAACCTAAGTGTGTCAATCTCGCATCAAGCTGTGGTCTGGTTATTAATAATTTATAGTTCTGAGATAATAAATGCAATTAAGAAGCGTGGTACGTCGCCCACCTTATGCTGACCCACTGACCTTTATAGTTAACCTTTCCTCCCGCGACCTTGCCCAACATTTCACGCATTCCGTGCGTTCCTGGTAAGCTCGCTGCGTACCAATCAGCTGGCAACTGGTGGGGATAATCCGGGCAGGCGCAAAAGAGTGCTAGAGCGCTTTTCATCGGCGATGCGCAGCGTCATTTCGGAGTTGGGTCCTTTTCTCTGCTGATCGCACCGCTCTCTAGTGCTGATCTTACAGTTTCCGCTTTTCTGAATTATCGACTCTACAAATTTCTTCAAGGTAATCTCGATATTTGTCGATTTATTCAAGTTTTACCAACGGATTATTACTGTTCTTCGAAAATCAATAGAAATGGGTGTTCGCAGAGATGACACACTCAGATTTCGAGTCTTTATTCCCTTAAACGCGTAATGCTAGACTTTCTTTTGCTGGCCGCACACTCCACCTCAACCCTGTCGATCCTTGTCGCATTCTCGTCTGCTCCTCGTTTGGCGTACTCCACTTATTACTCCTCGTCGCAGGCCTGTCTTCGTTTATCGTTACGTCAATAATGTACTTACGTTCTACGCAACTTTGCCCCTTAGCTCGAGCGTACGTGGGTTTCTCCGTTATTAGACGTGGGTTACTTTATAAAACTTAATCGCGCACATATCCAACTGCATGACATATATGTAACTCCTATGTATATACGTAACATTATCTTTATTTAGATTCCTCCACTTAGTCGCGGGCTCTTATAGTATTCAACAACGTATCCTCGCTAGACTTAACTGCCATAGGTTTAATAGTAAAACGTTTATGTAGTAAATACAATGTACGGGTATACACGTGTGCGCGCCAATATAGAAGAGCCTTTCGGGCGCAGCGTCCGCCGGACACTTGCTCGAAATCATTCGCTTGAACACATAAATACAATTATTCTAGTTCCACTGAACGCTAGGCCTTCTGAGCGCGAGTCCTACTCGGCGACGAATAATATTCACAATTTAACGAGACACCTAATAGAATTACACAGGTAATAGAACGATAGATCTCCCCAGGGTTACGAAGGGAAAGGCTCTTTTATATTCGGGAAACATGTACGCAACTTGAACCCGGTGGCCGTCCTGCGCTCGGCAACTCATTCTAGATTCTCCTTTGGAGCGGCTCATCCCGACACAACCTGATCGAATCACGCTGGAACGTCCGAGTGATAATTATCGTTAGAGTCGGTATTAAATTATTATCGTTAGTACAATGTCGTTATAAATTTGGCATACTTTGGCATGGGTCGCATCGCTTCGATAAATTCGTCCAATTTGAGCCTGGCTAGGGTCGCCTCGGTACCCTTTCTCGTTCCCCTCTCGCGTCGTGCATGATCAATGATATTCGCGCTGCGATGACTCCTCTCCCCTCGATTTTAAAGCGGTTTTCATTTTGATTCTCGATTAAAGGTGAAAGCGGATCGCGCCCCCGACAATGGGAATGCTCGAGAGGCTCGCGTACTAATCGGCGACTGTATGGGAGAATTTCGAGCAATTGGCAGAATTAAAGCTGCTCGGAGAACCTCGGAGTTAACAGGGAGTGTAGAAGACGGGGAGAGCGCTGCGAAAACGTGCTCTCCCGCTGGCATTCGACTAGAGAAAGACGATTCGTCCAACAACTTGACAATCGTATCGCGCGCACCGGGGAACTCGAGCCTCGAGATCCCTTTGATTCGGCCGGCTCGCACGGCGACTGCTCGCGCAAGCACAACAAGTAGCAGTTTCGGTGAGCGTCGCGTCGCTGACGATTTCCGGCGACGGCGGCGGCGGCGGCCGACGTGATGGAGCGGCGTCGCTTTCACGGCAGTTCGATCGCCAAGAGTCCCTTCTCCTGTCGGCTGCTACTGAATGGAACACGCCAGCGGGTGCGACAAAGCGTGGTCCAGCAGAATGGGAGTGCCAGCAGCCAATTCCGTCCGCGCGTCACCGCAATCGTCGTCGCAGTCGAAGTAGTTACTCTGAAATGAGAGGTGCGCTTACCAAAGTGCAACCACGCCGTGGCACAATTGCGGCAAGTGCTCCCGGGAGATAGATGGAACAGACAGGGAACACGTCCAGTTCGGGGGAAGTTAAGCCTGGCTTGCCAAAGCCACCCTCTCTTTTACAGTCGGATTCGAAGAGGGTTAATAAGTCTCGGGATTCGGCCGGGAGCAAAGAGGAGACAGGGAAGACTGACAATGATTCCGGTTGGACGGAGCGAGGCGTCAATCGACAGAGAGCGCTTCTGGCTCGGCAGAGTAATTCGTAAAGTAGTTAGCCAGTTAGTTGGAGAACTAAGCGGCTATCGGATTCATTTACAAGAGCGCGAACCCTCAACCACCAGCCAATCTCCAGTCTAATATAATTGGATCTGCAAATGAACGCTATTACTTGTCCCGTCCTGATTGGCCGACCCGCGGATCATCGGCCGATAACTTATTTCCCCACACCCGACTACGACAATGCCCTGGCGCGCGGCTTCGCGACGTGTCCCTGCCGAATTTCGCCTCAGGGACAAAAAAAACGAGGGGAAAAAGTTCGGGGACACTCGAGGGTGGAGTTGTCACGGGGTATCCTTTATATAACCGGGATCCAACTCTAATCAAACAGACACGAGTGAGATCTTCCTCCGGGCAAAACGAACCTGGCTGGAAGAGTCTGGAAACACGGTCGATCGACCAGCTCCTTTTAAAATAAATCGACAAGCTCTTTGCACAATGTTCAATATTCCCAGAGATACAAAAATCCAAAACTTTATTCCCCCGAAGATGGAAAACTATGATAGAAGTTACAAAAACCAGTATTTAATTGACGGAGAAGTTTATTTGGATGAGGTGGGAATTTGTAAAGGCGAGTGCTTCTTGGTTGGAAATTGGAGTGCAGGTGTTGCCGGAGCGGGCGATTAAGTACCTGGCAATCAATGCACCGGCAGCTATCGGTGAGCGAGCACGTGAGGCCGAGTATCTCGACGGCCTCTTTGTAGAGTTCGGTGCTGGACTTGCGTTGCCTGGGCGGTGAGGTGGGTGCACTCACAGTGCCAGTCCCCGAGGATCTTCTGCGGCTCTTGAGTCTCGACGAGGACTCTCTAGACAAGGAGGAGGTCGACGTCGATCCACGTGGCCGGTTGTCGCTGGTGAGCAACGCCCGGCCCGCCGGCGATGCGAACAGTTGCAGCATGTCCATGTCCTGTAGAGCCAACATCCCAGTGATAAGTACACTTTAACAGATCCGCGCAGGTCCGCCCCGGAATGAATATCCACTCGGGGACGTCGTCGAGAGCTCGCCGAAATCACGTCGCCTTACCAAAGGACGGAATCATGGCATGCAAATGGTAGTATAGTATGACACGCGGGTCAAAGTGGTAGAACGCGTGTGGTAGCGGGAGTGGTTAGTAGGAGCCAGGGAGAAGTAGCGAGTAATTTCTCGTTGGTGAATATTGGCCAGTGCGCGACTCTCTCCTCTGGCTGGGCTATTTGTCAGTGCAGCCGGCGGAAATTGCCACTGGCAAAGGGGCGCTATTTCCTTAACGAGGGAAGACTGTCGAGCGGCGAGTGTCTGGTCCTCTCGTTTTCCAAGGGCTCCGCTTTCTTTCCTATCGGCGAGAATTCTTTGAGACCCTCGCGTACGAAACGCACCCGCGGAAAAGAGACTTCTTAACGACGCAGCGAAAGAACCAGTCGAAACGGGAGAGCCGGCACACGCCTCTCTCTTTCCCTCTCTCTCGAGAGAAAAAGCTGCGCCTCCCAGGGTGTTATTAACATCAAAGGAGGACACGTCCCCTTCGAGTTTAGCTTGTCCATGTATATCCGGCGAGCTCGGTGACGAGCCTTGTGAAAAAAGCTTCGCGCGAATTAACACCGAATCTCAAATGCGCGCGGATTTAGTAAGCACAACACTGTGCTGGAATATAATTGCAAGTTCGCTCGCGACAGAGTTTGTGTTATTAATAAAAATTACTCAGTACGCGCCCGCGCACGGATAAAACGCCCGGCGAAATACATATACACATCGTGTGCGCGCGCGCGCGCGCGCGGTCACATTTCCAGGCCATGATGAAATTAATTTCACCGGATGCTTGGGTGTTCGGTCATCGGTCGCCGCTGAATTTTGAGTGCGCGGGATCATTAAGAGCCACGGCCCATTTAGGGAAGGTCGTGTGGCCGATCGGGGTCAGTGGAAGCGTAGAAAAATCGGTCCCGCGGAAGGAAATAATTGCAGCGGTTCGCCCTGGTAGTATTAGAAAAGGCGTCGGGTCCTCGAGCAGCGTCGAGTACGATCGGTTCGAAGCCACGATTGTTTCCGCAATCATTGTCCGAGTTTCACGCCTCGCCAACTGCGAATTAGCGAAAGCCTCTCGCCCGTTCCGAGAAATGTTTTATAGGATCCGTGTCGAGTGGACCCGGTGAAATTGAGCGTCGGCTGCTCGAGAAACTCACATCTCGCAGGTGGCATTAACAACTCCGCGAATTATGAATCTGAATTTACATCATACTCCGTTCGCCGCTTTCACGAGAAATGGCTGGCAAGGCAATTTATAAGCACAATGCGACAACCTCCTTCTCCTTCTCTCTCTCTCTCTCTCCCTCTGTATTTCGGTGAATGCAAAAACAGCAAATATCTGGACGCCGCTGTTATTATAAATAATTTGAGCTTACGCTTGAGGAGTGTGAGAGGAACACTTCTGCCCGAGCTGAATAAACCCCGCTGCGCGTATCGCGCGAAATTATTTAAACTCCGCGCGCGGCCCGGATATTATTCATTGTGAACGTGAGCGTGCGCGCGCGCGCGCGTGCGATGGAATAAGGTAAAACTGGGGGAGGAACTGGGCCGTGTTTCAGCCCTCGGGAGCTCGGGATCTTAGCGCGCGAGGGGGCTGTATATCCAGCAATTGGAAGGAGGTCAGCAATCCGACGGGTTAAAAGCCTTTTCTCTGAAGGGCCCTGGTATTTCGAACCTATTACCCGCGTAGCATAAATGGCCGCGGGCAAGGCAAGATGTACTTTTAGCGAGTGCAGCTTCATTCGAAGGTGCCGATCTCTAGCTTATAGAGCTGCTTCTTTAATGGCTCTTTCAGCTGCCGGGAACTCGCCGAAAGGATTCCAACTAGTGCAAGCCCCGCGATTCCCTTATTACTTTCAATGCTGCGCTTCGGTTACTTCAGTGATGTTCTTTCATGGAAAAGTTGCAGGCTAATATAGAATTTACAATTAGCCAACCGTCCCGGAAAGACTACGGCAAGAATTCCAGGTAGAATCCCTCTTGGATTACTGGCGCATTATCAGAGTAGACTCTATTCTACGCCGGTAACTACTCCAGATAACGACAGTGGGGAAAGTCAGGAAGAAGGCTTTGTCGTTTTAGCGAATGTTTAATCCAGCGAGCAAACTTTCATTTCAATAGACTGTCGAAGGAATCCAGCAGGGATTCGCTCGCGACCGGCCAATAGGAGCTTTCCGAAATTGCAGCTTGGACTAGCAACTCCTAGGAGGCGTCCTACTTCTTATGGGGAATCGATACGCTATTACTTTACACGCCGGCTAAAGAGGAACGCAGAAATTTATCTCGCGCCGCGCGATCGCTCTTCATTAATTACTCGCGAGCGAAAAGGGCAGCCGTTGTCGATATTAACTATTAACGCGCCGGGGTTTCGGCGGTGGCCCCCCAGGGATCCCGATAAACTTGCTCTCTAATCCGCGGAATTTCTCTCTCGAGCTCTCTCCCTCGGAGTATTATTTTTCCCAGCAGAAACCAGAAACGGACAAGTAGACAGAGAGATAAATTGATTGAGACGAAAAAAGCGAAAGAAAGGTAGATCGTTTCTTAAACGATCCTTCCCGAGGAAATCTCGATTTTTAGCAGGGAGCATTCGACGACGGAGTTTCGAGGCCAGCGGAATAATAGCACGGGCAAGGATCAAACGGTCCGCGAGATAACAAGCTGCCATGGAAGTTGATTCGATGCACCGAATCCGAGAGCGGCTCTCCCCCGAGGCACATAAGCATCCTGGCGGCCGGCTCTCCTCTATTTTCCCCCGGCAAGAAAGAGACTAGTACGCCAAGTTCTCGCTGGCGAATCCCACGGCAGTGATAGATAACCTCGACCGAAAAGCTCCAGCACCAGCCGAACCACGCTACCACCAGCGCACAGCATCCGCACAGTCTTTTTCTCCGCTGGATTCTCGCGGGGCGCGGGGCCGGAAGATTTTTATGGCGCTTCGTTTTAAACTTTAAGGCCCGCGGCGTAAAGGATTGGCCGCTCGGAATTTCGACTGTGCTAGACTCTCCGGCGGAGGCGCGCGGCCGCTTTTTGCCCGACAGGTGAAAAGCTCTTTTTGTTGATCCACCGGCTGCGTGTTGGCTTCTTCTCTTTTTCGAGTCCATGCACCGCCGAGTGTAAGTAAGTCGGCACTCGGAAACACGCGGAAGAGCCAGGTGTGTACGGCGAGCGGGGGGCTTTGACAATTTAACCCCCACACAGATACTGGCGTGTGTGTCTTCGGGAGTTGCAGCAGGGTAGCACTTGGCAAACTTGGAGCGACGCTCGCTTGACGTGTGCCGTTCTCCGATCCTGAGCCAATTCGCTTTTCGTGTTTGTTCGGAGCCAGCCGCGGCTCCCCTGTCCGCGCTCCGGAAGTTCTGCTTTCCTATTACATACAGCGTTACACGGTAGCGGATCACAGTAATCTTCTTAGGATCCGCGCCCCCTCGCATTCTATCTTGCATGTCCACGGAACTTGGTTATATGTACTTCCTGTCTGCTCGAGTTGGTCAAATGTCAAATCAATCGGACGAGCCATGGCCAATGTACACGGCGATGCTGATACGCCAGTCGGTTATTTCCGTACTACCAATTACCAACCACATGCATAATTGTTTTCCCTAATTCTACCATTTCACTTGGAATCAGCGGATGATAAATCTAGGACCCGTTGCTGACTCATATGCATTCTCATTACCGCGCGTCTATGTGTACGTGTGCACACATCCGGCGTGACACGGCTCTGCCAAGGTAACAGCCTACGTAGTTCCGGTGGGAACTCGGGAGACTAAGCTCGCCGGCGTACACGAGCTAATTACACTGAATCCGGTTGATTGACCGATTCAAACCGGCAGCGAGATGCAGGAAATTCAATGTCTGCGTCACCGCAGTGGAGAGACGGCGGATCTTCCGCGAGATTCCTGTAAATTACATTCGGCCTCTGTTTACCCCCTCACACCGCACGCGTGTGCGACCGCAGCACGCGCGTGCCCTCACTACTGTTGACACACGAGGGGTGCGCATATTCGATTTAGCCGAATAATTCATCGGCCGGGTTAAGGGGATGATGAGAGCGCGTTAGTGCTGGGAAATGAACGGTGCAACAAAGCGTTAAAAGTAAGGCAGTGGGTTAGCTGAGTAAACAAAAGGGCGTTGCGCACCCATTTACCCGCGGAGGGATAGTTTAGGAGGAAACAATACCGGGCGATTACCGAATGGCAGAGCTCGTAACCCGCGAGCTAATTTCGCCGGAATCTACCGCGGGATAAAGACTTTCGATAAATCTCCCTCGCGCAATTGCCGGTCGTCCTTTAGCGCGAGCGGCAGACAGAGCCGGCTTTCCCCCCGGGCTCCAATTTCACGCCTTTATTATCCAGTGGGAATTAATTAATTTGGAAAAAATTCGTCGCTCTCACTGGGAGTGTAGTCCGTTTTTTTTCTCCCCGGGCGGGGACCGTGCGTTTTAATAGCGGCGGGCAATTCTCGTTTATTTCCGCCATTGTATTTACGCCGGGGCGGGTGGCATGAATGCGGGGGTTAAATATCGGCTTACCGGGGGATGCGACTCGATCTAGCAGCTATATGTACCTGCTCTGCATATATTTGGGCGGCGCTGCTCTCTGCCGATCCCATTAACAGTATCGGGCACCGTTGCGGTCAGTAATCGGTTTAATTGGAACTTTGCGCGCCGCATTCCAATCCGACCGATATTCCTATTCTACGCCAGCGCGCGCTGCTGCGCCGCCGTTCCACCGGCGTACGGTCATTCGATTAGCGATTTTTGTGTCCTCGTTAAGGTTGCTTGGCCAAAATGGAGTTAAGCCGTTTAGCGAGGAGGTGGGAATTTCTGAGGGGCCGCTTCATTACGGAATCCGTTTTAATTCTCCTGTGAATTACCGGTTCAAGCAGCAGCACTTAGACGCGGGAGGAGCGACCGGCAAAGAAAGGGAGAGAGAGAGACGGCGCTAGTTGCTAATTTATGAGTAACGTAATTAAGAGCCGCCGAACGTTACGTTTAAGTCGCTCTTTAGTGACCTGCACTTAATTTATCGACGTGATTCGATTAATTAAGGCTAACTCGCAATCGAAGGGAAATGGATGGCGAACACTCGGCCGCGCCCGGGAAAGCGAAAGCGTATTCGAGCCCCTTCAGCCGTAGCCAGGGAGGACCGAGAGCTCCCTCGATTTATATATCCCAATTAATTTAATCGTGACGAATCGCTCTAATAACTTAGCCCGCGAAATTAGAGCATTGCCAATCGGGGAAATTGAAATCCCCAGAATCCTTGGAGCTGCTCGCTACCCGGCGCAATAATCTGCACGCTCAGTCATTAATGTGCAGGTATTCCCGTCCCGTAACGATAGTGCAACTGGCACACTCGCGTCTTTAATGAGGCTTCGGTTGCAACGTGGTCAACTTGCTGGGCCGCTGGCTAATTAGCTTAATTAATAATAGGAGACACTCGCAGTAGCGTTACGGGGGCGCATCTGATAATTTGCCTCGCTTTCCTATTCCGCGCGACTAATAATACGTGTACCGAGGTCTGTTTAAGCGGTGATTAATATTTGCGCCGGCAAACAGGCTGAACGCGCGCGGCCTTGCTGTAGGCTAACCCGATGGAATTGCCAAGTGGTGTGCACGCGACTGGCCCGATTCGCCCGAGTCGCCGAATCCGGAGATTAATTTAACTTGAAGCCAATCGCGCGCCAAGTCACCGCCGCACGCTTTTATTGCCGGCATTACAGCCGCGAGATCGATCTGTAGCGCGAGAGCCGCGGCAACTTTTGTTATTACAATGGGAGTCGGGGGATCGCCGAGCAATTTGTACAGAAACCCGGCTGATATTACGGCGGCGGGCGCGTCGTATTGTGTGGCACGCGTTCGCCCTAAGTTTTAATTGAAAGCGGATTGCAAGGATACGCTTTTGTTGAATTTAATTAAACTCTTAATGAGTCGGAATGAAACGACCAGCGCGCCGGCCAATATGGGATCACGAAGGCTCGGTCCAGCAATTGGTCAGCGGAGTGGTTGCTTGCTCTCTCCTCGAGAATTATGGATCCGTGTTTTGGCTAACTAGCTACTCCTCCCCGCACGCTGACACTCTCCTTTCCGTGCCGGAATTTCCGCTCGGCCGTGTTCCCCGGGCGTGTGACAATATTTTCCGGCCGGCTCGACAACCACCCGCTGCTCCCACTCGGTGTGCGGTGAGCAATTTTGATAATTAGTATCAGCATAAACAGGCGCGGCAAGGGGATGCTGAGCGCCGGGATAACTGGTCCTCTCCAACTAGCTCGTTACCGCCGGAATTCCACTCACCGGTAAGGACTCGGGCGTGTGGTCCAGCACGTATATGCTGTTCGTGTATCCGTACAGCATCGTGTCCAGATCTGAAAATCAGAGAAACGTCCGATAAATAATACCCCTCGGCAATCACTCCTCTCCCATAACTCTCCGATTTTAAAACAAATCATATTTCGCATCAGGAATTTGATCGACGTCGAGATAAAGCGAAGCACTGGATTTCCATGAGCTTCGCCCCCTCCCCCCATCAGCGTGTGAGGTCAACGGACCCGTTATAGCCTTGGTGCCATTTTTATCTGCGTTTTTAACGACCCTCCCCCTTACACTATCCGAGCTCAGACACACGGAAAATAATTCTATCACGCGCGCCCCCCTGCTAATGTGCATTATGCAGGAAGCCAGCTCGAATGGGTCGAAGTATCGATTAAGCTCGCTCGCTGAAAGCGTCGGGCGCGCTGTTATACTGACAACGATCTTAGCTAGCACGGAGCTACGATCACACATCGCGCGGCTAAGTCCATCGGGATTTATGAGCGCGCGATATACATTCCAGCGGGAAAAGGCTGTCGGGCTTACCCGTTGGCATAAGCGCGGCCATTACACTGCAAATTGAAGTACAACCACCGTAAATCCACGGCAGCGCGAAGGTATTACCGCAGCAGCGCCGGCGGTGGCAGTAAATCGAGGCGGGTCGTGTCAAAAAACCAAAAAAAAAGGGAAGAAAAAACGAGCGCGATTCTAATTTATCCTAAGTAATATCCAGCCGGGCGCAATATACCGCTGCGCCGGCAGCCAATCGAGGGGGCCGGGATTTACGAGAGGCGGGAGAGTGCTCTCGTGGAAGGTCACACCGTCGTACGTTACATATATACATGCACGCGTGCACGTAGAATAGGCGGTTTTTCGAAATTATTGCGCGCCAGTCGAGTATCTTTCGATGCACGAGGGCCACTCCGGCCTCCCGATGGCGATTCATTTCCATGCGAAAGCTTCCGCTCTCGCTCGCGCCCACGTACCGGCCCCTTCCTGGACAGCCAGTATTATAGGCGATTGCGCCCTCGCAATCCCATTCGGTATGGATATCCCGCGAAGAATCAATCGCATTCGCTCGCCGGGAAGCGAGGAGTCAAGCGGTCCGCGATTCCGATCGCTCGCTATTTCCGATTCCCGGCTCTCTGTCCACGCACTATTCGCGCGCAACGCGCCGACCTATAGTTCGGGACTTGCCGATTCTCGATTGTCGATTTCTCTCAGGGCTTTTCGATTTATTGGTGGAGAGAAGACCTCTGTCATTTACTCTGCCGCGGTGGTCGCGGTTATTGCCAAAACTCTTTTCTTTTACAGACCTACTTGTGCCAGTGGTTAGTTTTGTCGCACTTGCCCGGCGGACATATGTCTTGGATTCTTGGCTCGCAGCGGCGGGGTCGCTTGCACGAGGAGCCGAGGAGAGTGTCGGGTGGTCTAGTTTCCAGTTTCTCATTGATTGAAAGGCTCTCGCGCTGGAATCGAGTGTCTGCGCTCTCCAGGGGACGGGGAATTTTTCGCGGCGACCGGCGGCGTCGCGCGGCGCCAGATCACTTTCCGGTCAGCTAATTCCGGGCCCAGCTTTCGAGCGCACTGGCCAGCAGCGCCGGCCACCCGGAAATAACGAATGAATTTATCTCGGCGAGCGTTCCGCGCGAATGGCGCGTCCACCCAATGCGGACGTCCACACAAGCACCGACCACACACACAGACAGACACACACACAATTGACGCGGGCGTTGTAACGCTATTACGCCTCGGGCGGCGTGCACTCTCCAATTTCATTTCCATGACGAACGTTAATTATCGTTGCGATTCGAGACCGCGACCTTTGCTTTAATATCCGGCGACCAAACAGGGCGGCGCACACTCGAATAAATTGCAACCTCCGCCAATAAGAGTGGTGAAAGCCTCCCGGTCGCATTTGCCGGGTCAAAGGGGGCCTGCAAGATGGAACGCATCGGCAGAAGCGCTATTGACACGAGGGTCGATTTATTATTGAAATTCGGCGGGAGCTGTCGGACGGTCGAAGGGTGATTCGCGATGGCATAAAACTGGCGTGAACGATCGCCGACTCGGTGACAGAATCTATATCTGTCAGTGTGCGTGTGCGCTCGGCCGAGCGGAACCGGGCAGGTATCCTCAACGGCGCAACGGTGCTCCGGGGATCCATCATACCGAGAGTTCGGTTGCGCCCGGCGCCTTGATAAATCTCGCCAGATTCACGTGCCCGACGACGAATATATATTCGACCAGCGCCAATTCCTCTGATCCCAGTGGGCACGTGCTGCTGCACCTTATTCCTGACGACGCAAACCCATACGTCTTGTCGCACTAGATGCATACTCCGAGTTGCCGAAACCCGGTGAGCGTCGGCCAACGGCCAAGAGATCGGCCGATCGCCCGTGCGGGGGCTATTCGTCTTCGGATTAAACGCGCCGAGCTCTTTTTTCCCCGGCGGAGCTTCAAACTCGCCGAGGAATTACCGGAGCCCGTGGGAGCATTCTTAATGGGACGGGCTCTCTGCCTCGGGAGAAGACGTGCTTTATTTCCAAAGCAGGTATTGGCATGCACATAATTCTAGCTTCCCCGTGAGAGTCCAGCAGGCTTCCTCGCTCGATTTTTCACCCTGGACCACGGGATTCCAAGGCGTTCGCGCGCATGTTGTCCATGCGGGGAACTGGACACGTGAGAAACCGATGCGAATTGCACGTCGGGGCGCTCGCAATTTATTGCTAATTACTTTTCCATGCTGACCCATTTCACTGTCGTTGTCGATCGCCCGGAGATATGGCTCGGAAAACTCGGGAGATTTATAAGCGACAGGCTCGCGTAACAAATCCTCGCGGGCCACTAGCAAATGGCACAGAACGCCGTCTGCCACATGCTGATTCGGGATTCGAGCGACAGTCATAGCCGGCCGATCCTGCGTGAAACGTAATGACGATTGGAATATCGCTCGAACGCGCATTCGAAAGATCCATCATTCCGATGATTAATTCCGATGCGGATGGAAATATCCTCAATCCCAGTTTTCACTCGTAAATCATACGCGAATCGTTTTGCCGGCGAGTATGAATTTTGGAGGAATAGTTTGGTAATTATGGCGCAGGTTGAAGTAGAAGCAGCGATTAAATCATTGGAGAGCGGGGCGGAATAGTTTCCAAGGGCTGGTTACAGTTGACTGCGAAGTAATCGGCGGTCACGATGAAGCGACGGTAGACCAATTTACTGCCTGAAAACCGTCCGTTCCACTAATCCTGGCAAATTTGCCGAATTAATTGGCCTCCTAACCCGTGGCGCGCTAGCGAGCCGGCCATAATTGCGATCTCGGTCGTCATACTTTCCTAATGGCAATAATACGCCTAGTCTGCGGGCTAATTTATGCTCGCGCGCGCCCGCACACTTCGCCGCAGGCACAAGCTCCAGATGCGTCTCGCATTCACACGTCTCCCTCGCAGTCCATTCAACCGAGAGTTATTAAGCGATTTAATTATTCAATGTATACTTCCCTCGTCTTTATCAACGACTGCGATCGATCCCCGCGAGAATTTCATTCTCACCTCGCAATCAATATTTCCCACAGCCCGTCCCTGCCCGGCGTATTTAATTATCGAGACTGCTCCAACTACGCCCGGGGAGAAAATCAGTTCATTAACTCGCGGGGCGAACGAGACTTGCTCGTTTCGATGAATGAAACCGCGCGGATTGGACGTATCTCTTTAACGGCTGTTTTTCGCGCGACCGCGCTACGACGAGGAGTGACAGGCTGGACTTTTTCCCCGCTTTCCCGAGCTGTTTTAGAATTCTACTTGAGTGCCGGTAAGAGCGGCGGGGAGGGAAGATGAGGAGGATAAGAGTGGGCGGCGGCTTGAAAAATGGCGAAAACTTTTTCGCGCTCGCTCGAGCCGTGTCACTTTGTGTTTTGCTAAATGAAACCAGCTCCCGTGCGCCGAGCGTACGCGCCTTACTTCTGCCCCGCGTACAATTATCACGAACGTTCCTTCATTAGCGAAGCACCGACCGAGCCGTCGCGACAGGCTACGAATTGAACGCGCGATTATTGTATCTCTAAATCCAGTAGCAAGCGGCTCAACTTGCCAATTGACTCGCTCCGGAGTTTCTCGCGAAGGGGAAATTGTTTTCTTGGAGCTTAAAAGCCCTTGGGAGGCCGAATTAGACGAGACGGGTACGTTGCAGTTGGATCGCGGGGTGTTCTCCGCACGTGCGATAACGACGTCTCGCGGCAACTTTGCGAGGCCGGCATTCTAACGAGGCTGGCGTATCGAGGAGATCAGCCCCGTCATCGGCGCGCAGGCTGTCGCCGTCGATGCAATTTCCATGCAATCAGACGGCAAACACACGCTCGCCGAGGGAGGGAAAGTGCGCGGGCCGTTAGCGTCGACTAGAAGGGGACGAGAAAGAGGAAGAGGAGATGTATGTGTGTGTTGTTGGCCGAGCGAGAGCGAGGGGTAGACCGCGTCGGAGCAATAGTCATGTTCCTAATTCCATATGCAAATTGCAGCCACAAGCCAGCGCACTCGGTGCAGCGAGATCGAATCAATATTGTATTAGGAGGACCGGATGCTGCGATCCGCCCTGGCGGCCGACTGTTCCACTGAATAAATTATGCCTCGGCGCCATGGTGACCCTGATAAACGCGGTTTGCGATCGAGCCACCGGCGGCACAACCAGAGCCAGGATTCCCCGGCAATTCGGCCACTCCGACTCGAGCTTCCTCCCGTCGGGAAGAACGACGACATATGGACGGCCGTCGATCCCACCAGCTCGCACTTATGTCTCCAAATGACGGCGAGAGATTTCCCGTCGGAAAGACTTGTCCCTCGCTTCACTCGGCCCGCTTCTGACCAAGTTAACATTTCCAATCCCCTCAGATTTATTTAACAATCAGCGATGTGTACCTTTTACTTCAACAACCCCGGAGAACCAGAGAACCAGAGAACCGGATACACCGCTCGTAATACAATCATCCCACTCGTAAACAAGTATACAAATTGCTTACGCCCGCTAGTCGCCCGATAAACAGCGCGCGTCGCTTTTATGCGGCGTGTGCTCGCCTCCAGTGGGCGCAAAATGGCCCGAATTCGCGTCGGCAAAAAGGCCAGCCGGATACTTACGGCCGCGGGAGCGGGTGCAGCGGTTGTTTATCAACTCCCGGGCGGCGCCGCAGTGGCGAACTCCGCGGGGCCCGCGATAAAAAGGGACCGACGGCATTCCGCAGCGAGCGTGTACCGCACTGCGCTCGAGGACCAGTCGCTTATGAACAGTCGTTAGAATTCTAAAAGTTGCCCGCCACCAATCTACCTGGCGCTCGCTCGAGGCTCGTAAGTCGAGTGGGTACTTTGGCAAGGGGCCGGAAATAATAGCGATACTTGGGCCGAAATTGCCCTCGAGACACTGTTGGTGCGGCCGCTCTGTAACGGAGCGCGCGCGCTTCTAGCTCGCACGACTAATTAAAGGCGGAGGCGGCCAGAGGAGGAGAGCGTCGCCCGGAAGCCGGAGATTGATTTTGTTGGCCGCCCTGTCAAGCTACTCTGCGTTATGGCGTATGATATCGAAAGCCTGGATAGGTCAAGGGGTCCAATCAGCTGAGATTGCTCGATAGTTTGGAATTACACGCGCGATCCACCAGTCCACTAGATCCGTCCACACATGCTCTCGCAGTGCAACCGGCGGAAGTAAGATTAGCTCCTAATTAACGCGATGCATAGTTTCCTTGTTGAGTTGATAATCAGTAGTGTAAGAGCGCGTCGTTCAGACCGCCGCCAGTGTCGGAGGACAAACGGCGAAGTAGGCGGGAGGGTTGGCAGGCGTTGGGTAATGATCGGAGGGAAGGGTTAAGGGGATGAAATCAGGCGTGCTTGGTGAATTGTATGAGGGCCGCCGCCTTGGTTCGAGAGCAAATACACCGAGGGCCACTTGGCTAACACTAAATAATTCATAGAGCCGGCAGCGAATGTCTATACGCGATCAGTGCTCCACCAATAGGTGGTAGACCGTTCATCCCGATCCATTGATTGGACTTCGCCTCTTTCCCTCGAATCAGCCGTGCATGCGCTTTCCCGTTCGATCTTTCCGGCCGCGCGGACCGTTTACCCGCAAACTACCAGCCGCTAATGTTCAAGCGACGATTATTTAACTGAGCAGCTCTCAACGCTTAGGAAGAAGCTGTTGCTGCTCTCGGCGTCCCATCAAACTTCCCATGTAAGAAAGCCTCGGCTTGCGGCCCGCGTAATAAGCTCTTAGCCCGGCAATTGCATTTTACCGAGCGGAGATCTTTTATTAATGAGGCCGGAACTTTCGCCGTCCTTTCCCGCCCGGGCTGATAAGGCCGGCGCGCGGCCGCGCGCGCCGCACTTTATTTCGCGAGTTTCTCCTAACGTCGTCCATCAAACAATAAAGTAATAATCAGAAAACAGGAGGTAGACTCCAGTCGGAGCTCATCGACGTGCGGCCACTGTGGAAAGGAGTTGGTGAAGTAGCCCTCATGAAGCCGCTGACTTGCTCTTAACAAGGCACTCCCCTTCTGCCTAGTCACCGGAGAACACCGGAAGAGCACCGTCGGCTAATTGGATTCCCTTATCGCGTCGCTTTAGTCATCGCCGGGGATACGCGCGATTTTTCCATGTCTCCGGCAGGCTGCCGGCTAATATTTCCTTCGATCTTCCCGATCGAGTTAAGTCACGTCTCACCTGCCTATCTGATTAGCTTCCTTGGCCCGGGCCTCCCCCAGCACACCAATCAAAGTCTTGGAGAGTTGAGGCTCACAAGTAGCAGTTACCACTTCTCGATATCGTCCTTTATTTCCGTGACGCCGCCAGTGGAAATTCGTGGGATCTTTCACGGCTGGATAGTGAAACGGTGAGTAAGGGTCGAGGATATATGATCTCTTTGTCCGGAGAGCAACTCGGTGGAGATTGAAAAAAGGGCAGATCCAGTGGAAGCCGTTCGAAGGTTCGAACTGCGAGCGGGCAGCACTCCCGCGGGTGTTGGCCCGGAGGGCTCTGTTCTAACGCGGGATTTCCATTCTCCAGTCATAAATCAAAACGTCGTCGATCCGGGCGAACGGTTTCCCAGGCTTCCCAAGGCAGGAGCGTCCGTGAGCTGCAGCGGAGCCTGGTCGGGACTGTCTCCCGCGTCGCCGGGAAAGTAAATAACGACTGGCTCGCAATGGCTGGCGCCAGGGGTGGCTTTAAAAAGCTCGGCTTGCTCTTATAAACTTTCGGCCGATCCTCGTCATCCTTATAACCTCCTCGGAGGCGGCTGCTCTCCATGGCTCAGCCATTCCGCCTTTTTCTCCGAGAGCCAGTGTCAGCCTCATTGCCCTCAGGGCCGGGACCAGAACTTTGGTAATTACGTAGAATTAAACTGCTTAAAATTTATAAGGCCAGCCCGATTTGACACGCGGTCGTCGGGGCCGCGCACTTAGCAATCCCGCTACATCATCGAGGGCCTCGTCGATCGACGCACAAGAGGTTGAAAAACGCGAATCGTTTTACATACTTGGAAAATATAAACGAGGGCGCGAAAGATCGCTGCGGATTTAGCAGAGTACTCGACACACGCGACCACGGAGATTTAGTCAACGACCGGCAGGGAGCCCTTGGCCGGAAAATTCAGCGTTAATTATCGGGCGGCGTTGAAACGCTGAAAGTACCGGCGGCTTCGCCGCCAAGGTTCCCAAGGGTGGGTAAATGGCAAGGTCGAGCGCGCGAGGGATAAGGGAGGACCGGGAATACAGGCTATTTCAGGTGGCCGTAGTGATTACGCTTCGGTCACCAATGAGAGCTTATCTCACTAGCCTGTAAAGAAGCGCCTATATATACACCCCCGTACTATCCGCGCTGGCAGGCGCAACCCTTTCCCAGCCCACCCCGCATCGGCCCCCTACCCTATCTGCCCTCATCGAGCCCTGTCGCCTCCTGCTAAGTTATTACACTGTGAAAATGGGGAGAAAATTGGCGATGCCTCTAGCCGTGAAAACGGTATCAATTATACTGGCGTTCAAAGGCTCGCCGAGCAACCGTCGATCTCCGATGCATTGGCCAGCATTGTGTGTGTGTCTGTGTGTGTGTTGGCGCCGGTGGCGGCGGGCAACAGTTTCCGATCGATAGTTCAAGTGCTCTTCCTCGGACAGTAACTTATAAATCGGGTTATCGGCTGACTTCGATTACCGTAACTAATAGCCTTAAGGGGCGTGAACTTCGAAATTGGACTTGGTCGAGTACGACTGTAAGATGGGAGCGGTCCAAGGGCTACTTAAGTAGCCCGTCAAAGCGCACCAGCTATTCCCCGCCTCTCCTTGGCCCGGGGCGGGAGGGGGGAAGATTTATACGCCGGACTCCGCGCAAAGGAAGATCGATCTGAGTCTGACGGAATAATGAAAGTCACGCTGCCTAACCGGAATTACCGGGGTTCTCGGGGTAAAAAGCTCGTCGCCAGCGTGGCGCCGTCGCCGCAAAGTCGGCGCGCGCGTCAATCATCTGGCGCCTCTCGCCGAGATAAAGAGGGCTGTAATAGCTACTGCCACCCTGAATCTGGTATGCCTCGGGCAATAATGACGCCCGCCGGAGAGAGGGAGACTAGCTTGACAGGGATGCGGAATGGTATCATCGATCGAATCACCTTTCCGCAGCCCTCTAATCCGGGCCCCTGCCGTCAAGGGAGTCGCTGCCATCGAAGAATCGGGCCCCGAGCTATCAGGTAAATATGCTCCATCGTAAACCTGCCGGATGACTGTGATCAATAAACCACAGAGTCGATTTTTGGCAGGACGGGATCTGCATTGATAACCGCGCTCTATCGAGAATGAAAGGGAGGCAGCCCTTCGCGGTTGGGAGGGATGAACAAAGGTCGGCTCGGAAAATGTGCGCGCGTGAAAATAACGGCAGCTGTTGTCGTGCGGTTCCCTCACTGGACCACTGACACTAGGTAAATGACTCTCGATACCGACCAATACCGCACTCCCATGTCCATCAATCTCTCCATTGAGCGAAGCCCACTCCACTAATGACACATCTGACTCGGAGATATCGCTACAATCGAAATGCGTACAGCAGCCCATTTCTATAATATTCCACGCAATTCCTAATAACAATATCCAACCAAAAGTAGCAACATCAACCGATGAAAATCGCTTTTGCTTACCAAGAGCTTTGATTGGCGCGAGATTAAACCTCGATAGAAAGAATATCGACTGACCTGTGGGCGTGCATGGAGTCCTTGCCGCTTCGACGAGGTCCTCTCGGCTCCCCGGCGGCGCCTCCAGCATCGTCGCGTTGCCGGAGAATTTCTTCACGCAGAGCAGGCTCAGCGCTGCGACAGAAAGCGGATTCGTTCTCTCAGCCAAGCTGACCCGTCGAGCGTGCGGAAAAAAGCTGCGAGGGCCTCCTGGATATGGTTAAAGTCGCGGGGGGCGACACGCTTGTGCGCTGGCGCGAGAGATATTTCCCATTATGTTAATGTCAGCGTATCGTAAATCACATTACGGGAGTGCGGGTGCGCGCGGTGGGGTAGTTGGGTGGGAAAAGGTCGCATTGTGTCCCCGCTGGCGTTCGACTTCCTACCTCATTATTTTTCATGTTACCCAGAGTTCACTGGCTTGTGCATCATCCTGCGAGCACATTGACTGTATACATATTCAACCGACGGCGGGGCCGCCGAGAGGGCGAAAAACGAAAAGCTCTTTCAGTATTAGAGCTCATCTGAAAATATTACTCTACCCGGCAAAAATAACAATCATGCAGAGCCTGACGAAGTCACCGTGGAACTCAAACGAAGCAACTACGCGAAAACACGCTTCGCTTCAGGCGAGCCGGCTCCTTTACATAGTAGCAAATGGTCGCTCGCCAAGCGGTATTTTTTAGCTCCGGCTTGCCAGTACCTTCAGGAAACATTTATGAGAAATTTCTGACTCGGCTGGATGCGGAATTGGAGCTTCCTCTTGATGAAACAGCCTCCCGTCGAGATCGCACGGTCATGTTTGACTTATGGCTGATCTATACTACTGGAACTGCAACTGGTCATATTTCCCAGTTGGTCCAACAGTCAACGGCCCAGTTTCCATATTTATTCTATACTCCCCCTGCGGATGACTAATACTGATCCGCGCGGATATTCGCCGATAAAAAATTGAAAAATATGCGAGAATATTGCCCCGTTTCCGAGCAGCGTGGATCGATTTATTAATAACAGGAAAAGTGTTTGATTCCGATGACAGTTCCACTGTTTATCGTCAGTCGGGAGTGCACGTACCGGAGAGCAAGTTCGACCAAATGAATCCTGGCTAAACAACCAGCACACACAGGTCGCTATCCTCATAAGAGTGGTGCGACGCCCGGACACGTTTTAATTAAATTTCCAGGACCGCGACCTCTCGGAGAAGGCTGCCGGTGCGTAATAATGTGGAAGAATACTCGGCAGCATCGCGTCCACGCACATTTACCCGCTGCTCCGGGCGTGTAATCATAGTAGGTGCGCGCACGCGTGTGTCGACAACTCTTGGGAACTCTGTGAAACTCTGTGCAAGAGTTGCCGTGTGCAGCTCGGCTAGCAAGGGAACGACACTCTACCGCGGCCCTCAACGCGCGCTAATGCACAGAGAGCTGGAGAGCTAGAGAGAGAGAGAGAAACCGTGAGGCCAGCTAGGATGATTAATTCTCCTCGAGTGCCGCAGACGTCACGCTGATCTGGCGCTTGTTTACGGCTGACTCGACCCTCCAGTCAGCCACTATCTCAGTGTTATTGCCGCTCGACATCACTTCTCGCCATCTCTACTGTCGCACGCGCCATTTTACGAGCGCCGAGCCTCATCTTTTCATATGTCCATTGACCCGACACCCTGCTAATGTACCAGCATGTATCAAACAGCATACTTGATGCACAGTGGATTTCTCCTGTTAACTACCATCGGATTTCCATGCGTTTGCTCAGGCTTGTTCTTTGGAGAGCGAGGCTTTAGAAGAGGAGAGACTCTGTTTGACAAGGTATAACTCGTTTTTGTTAGGTCGCTCTATCATCCCTTGAGCTACTTTGTCTCTTGATTCAGCGAGCTCCTGAGCAATTGTTAACTAGCAGGCTGGCAAAAACCTCTCAATTATCTTAGCCAGTTGCGTCCCATTGTCGAGGAATTACTCACTTCGCCCGTGGACCCTGTCTTCTGTCAGTGTCCTTTGTTTTCGGCCTTTTCCCCGGCGAAAGCGGGACTGCTGCTCTGCATTTAATTCATTAGCCGTGCACTTGGAAGCCCGTTTTGTGAAACAGTCCGCTTACAGCCTGCACCCTTAATTATATCTCTCGCCACGTCTTCTACCAACTTATTAACTGGTCCGCGGTGACAAAGGTCATTAGCACCCGCCAGGACTGACTAATATGCATTCTTCTTTGGACTCTTGCGAATTGGAGTTCTCGCGATAGGAGAAACCGAGGAATTTCGCCGAGCGGTTTCGAGGTCTCGTGGTCCAAGGTAGCGGCAGGTCGATTTTCACTATTGGACCGGAGCGGAGAGGTGCACCGCCGAATATCGGGGAGAAGATGTGACTGGGGCGGAATGACCGCTTTGTCTCGCTTTATTTTTCCAATGGCTCGCCTTTCCCTCAAGCCTCACTTCCATTCCCTCTTAGCCATTCTCCGGGGATCCTTTTGTCAGCGGTAGATCGAACGCTATCCCCTTTGTCCGCGAGCTGCTGCATCTTGCACGCCGACGTGCCGTTCTAATCTTCCTCGAGTGTCCGACCGATCGCACCGCTTCCTGGGGTACAAGTTCTCTGATACTTATAAACTGCATTCGGCAGCTGTATTCCAGTTCTTGAAGGCATTCGAGCTTATTTTATAGGCGAGCATTATTTCGGTATTAAATGTCTCTAGATCGGGGCGGATGGTTGGAGAGGTTGTTGGTATTGGAACTATTTTATCTATGTTACCAGAATGCCCGGCGGGTGGAGGGGTTTTGTATTAAATTGGGGACGTATTAGAGAGTGCGACCTCGCGGTCAAGCTCGAAGCGCAAACATTTCGGCCAGCCAGGAATCTAACCGCAGGATTCGCGCTGAGGAATTATCCAAACGAGACTCGACCAATGGCACGATATCACCGAAAACCACCTAAATCCAGATGTCCCTTGGATAACATTCATCGCGTGACAACTATCGGACTGTTTTTATCAGATTTCATGGAATTTGCTACATACATTTCCCAACCGCAGGGAATCCTTGCGGTGAAAGAAATACAAGTCCCATATGGGTTACATCTCGCAGAGAAATGTCCTCCAAGTTTAATGCAGCCTTCCTCGACGACAGGTATGTAAAGGAGATCAAGGGGCGGATCGTTGGTCGAAGCTCGAAAATAGAACTTTCGGGGAATGCGCGGATGAGGGTCGTCGTCCTTTCCATTCTTCATCCGTCATCCACTGACCCGACGATATCTACGTGAGACGCAACCGAATCGCGTATCCCCGCGAGTCCCCCCGGAAAGAGGGAATTCCAGCCTCGGCGGGGAAGTGCTCCTGGAATTTTATTTATCCGAATCCGGCGGGCTCGTTTATCTCCGGCGGCGCGATCTCCCAGGAGCGATGGCCTCCGGCAGGTTTGCCATGGTACAACCCAATTTTCAGGTGAGCCGGGAATGCCTGACTGATGCACTAACCAGATATACTAGACGCGGGGGCTGAGCACACACGCAGTTTTTCTCCGGCTCCTGCGGGCCTATGTGTCACTTGGACGCGACAGTCTCAATCAGGAAAGATAAATATTAAAGCGGCACGATCCCTCTTGGCCCGGAACTCTGAGCCAGTCATCCGTCAGGGGAAATAAAACTTGTCTCGGGCGGTTTCCTGTACACGGAGAGTACATTGTGCCGCGCGCCGGTAAGGTTCTCGGGGAAAGATGACTCTTGCTAAATACGGACAGAGTAAGGTCCTCACGGCCTTTGCTAAGAGCTGCATAACTCGGGCTAATCAAGTTTGCGCGAGTTAACTCACCCCGCTTCACGTCGCGCCACGTGGTCGTGATTTCGTCGTATCTGCCCTGCCCGGTTGGTCTTCACCCATACGGTCTTCTCACATTGCTTCCTTCCGGTTACTGCATCTTCTCACTGAAATCACCCAATCAACATATCAATTAGTTTCTTCAAACTGTCTAGTTTTAGCTAGAAGAAACGCGGCCGCTCATTAACGCGTTCAATACATGTGCATACAAGCAGCGCAGACATAGTTGAGCAAAGCAGAGCGAAAGGCCACGAGGACGCGAATGTGACTTCCGGCTTTTTATTTGCTCCATTTTGGCAGCAGTGTGCCGGGCCCGTTTGAATGGAGAAAAGCACATATTTTCAACGGGAGCGCAAACACTGTTGTCGCGCCGATGGTAAACGCTCCGGAAATATTTGCTTTTTCTTGCTACGATCACCATCGATCAATCACGCGTTCGCTCGGAGTTTCGGGGCGCCGCGGCCGACCAACGGCCTGCATGCGACAAATGCGTAATGCGATCTCGTACGATATCCGCAGTGGACGATCGATCTTTGCGATCTCGATCGCCAATGTCCAATCGCGACTCTTATCGAAATACAACTAGCAGCGAAAGAGTATTTCTATCTGTCTCTCTCATACCGGGTTTCATGCCAGGAAGAAACTATTGAAAAGGAGAGAACACTTGGGAAGGTGGTGGAATTAATTCTACTGAAATTGGAGACGCCAGCCACAGAGGAATCCCCTGTTTACCCGGCGGCACTCGCCGCTCTGAGCAGAACGGAATTGGTTGTGAGTTTCGCGAGGTGTAATCTTTTATCTGTTAATGTGGCGCGGCCACTTGTTCCCGCGCTCGTCCAGCGGTAAGGAATCCGCCACCTCTTTCTTTTCGATCTCCGCTTCTTCAGCTCCCTTTGTTTCGCGTGCAATTCTTTAAGTGCGCTCGCTCGCCACATTCGCGTTGGTCGCCCTGTCACTCGGCGCCCGTTGCATCCGCGTTATCTGCCTTTGAAGCGCGAGGTGAGATTAAATTAAAAGCCTCGTCAGTCAGTCACGGCTTGTTTTTTTTCGGCTCGCTCTCGCTCCCTTTTTCCCCAGGCGATAAAACTCCTTGATGTAGCTTTGCATCGGGCATGCAAGGCGATACGAGTCTCAAACGGCGTTTAACTCGTCTCGATGAGCTTTGTGCGCGCATTCCCTTTCACCGACAGATTTGCAAACGCAGCCGCATAAATGATATAACTTAATTTTGCGAGGGGTACGTCTGGTTGACAGGCCGCTGTGTAGTCGAACGCTTTAAATAATCCGATTGAGCTGGAACGAGGACGTGCCCGCCTCGAGATCTCGAGTGGAAGTGCGCGGCTCGGTCGTATGTACGTGCACTCGGCAAGCCGCTTTGCAAACCGGGCTTGATTGTGCCAATGGGAGAAACAGCGGCGGGTAAACACGCTCGAACCGCCGCCCATTGACAACTCATCGGAGACTTGACTGTCGGACGTCGTTCAGACTCCTTTTGGCATAACGCGAGCCGCTTGCCAATTGCGCATTCCAGAGGGACCCGCTTCCAATGGCGAGAATACATTCCGCCCGCTCGTCGGCGAATCGTCGAAAAGGTACAATCAATGTAAAAGGGAAAGCAGAGCTATACCCGAGAGCCCTCGCTCTCTCTCCCAATGACATCTGCATCGGCCTTAATGCGCTTTAATTGTAATCGCAAGCTCGCTTTGCATCGGAATGAAATAATGAAGTGAATTACCGTCGACTCCGGGGAGTCCCGTGTTCCCGAGTAATTAGTGCGAGCCCGATATCAAGTCCTGGGGAAAAGGCGAGCTCCGAACTTCCACCGACTTACGACAAGTATCAGATTTTCCACTTTAAGATGACATCGATTTAAAAAGCGACGCGGTTAAAACTTCCTTTTTTTCCCCACGATATTACCACAGAGAGAAAGAGAGAGAGAGAGAGAGGTGCGGGAGGTGGTGGATATTCCAATATCACCGCGCGATATTTTATACCAATAATTCAATTGGATTTATCGGAATGCATATTTCCGCGGATCCTGCAATTCGAGGGAATTTCCAATCGGCCCCTGTTCTTGTTAACATATATTCCTCTTAAGAGAAGTGCTCCCGGTGGGCTTTAATTAAAACATGTATTAATCAGGCCGCTCGGTTCTCGGCGATAAGAGCAGTTTCGTGTTTCCGAGCATTCGACAACTTTTTGCTAATCTTTAACTTCGGGATTCAGAACATCGGCGCGTGGGAAGCTCTCGACTCCAGCCGACTGGGAAATGTTGTGTCCACCCGGGCTTTCCGCCGGCATGTACAGTGTCTGTATGTAGCTAGCATATGCTAGGCTGCTCTCCTTCTCAGCTGGACGCGCGCTACGCGCACACCTAGCCAACTTCATTCACGGCTACGCTCGAGGGAATTGTGTAGTTGGCGACCAGTAATTAGCTAGACGAATGACACCATCTCTGCTATCATTCCCACGAGAGCCACTGCATGTAGAGGTTGCAGTGAGCGGATACCTAGCCTCTGTTTATACAGAACAGCCCGAGCCGGAACAAATGAAAGCCACCCTGCCGCGGATGCGTTCGAACGGTTCGCATTCTATTACTTTTAATTGGATCACGCTTTTACCTACTGTCTCATTGTTCCCGGGCGAGCGGGAACTCCTTTTGTTTCCATAGGCAAACGCCGCCCAAGCCGATTCAGCTCCTCTCTATTCCACATGCTTCTGAGTTATGCGCTTTCGAGGAGATCAAGGAAACCGAAGCATTTATCCTGCAGCGTTTGAGATACGTGTGCAGACGGGGCTGAAGCGTGCTGCACGGGAAAAAGGACGAGTTCATAACCCAGGATACAGCCGGGAATATAAAGCAGACTCTACCCTCCTACCATCTCATAACCTTGCCTCCGTTACGGTGTACACATTTTTCTCCGTCCAGTATCGTCCTTTTCCTCGCTCGCCCTCCCCGGATCGACCTCTTGCTACCCTTAAGAGCCTTCAAGCAAGTGCATAACCGCTGATGCTCCAATGCAGGTCCTTTGATCGCAAAGTAGCATGGAGTCGAACGGTATCCGGAGGTTTATTAAAATTTCCGTCCCTTTAAAGGGCCGCCCAACACCTTTCCTTTAATAACCTTGATCCTCCTCTTGAATGAACGACCTTCGGCTATTATGCAAGGAGGGGGACAGCACTCCATTTTCCACATGGTTGGAGTATGAAATTCGAACGAGAGTGTACCATGCCAAAGTCCACACTGAAGGTTTAACGAAGCGTCTAATGGCGGTATCAATCCCGTCCCACAACCCTAAAGTTCGGATGATTCAATAAAGGGCGGCCCTCAATTTATCGGGTGCATTGCGGAGGGCGATTTATCATACGTCCTCGATGCCCCGCTCAAGGGACTAGTACGAGAGAGGGGGACGAGGAGCTATTATCCGACAATCAAAAAGCGCGTAGGAGATTCGAGGGCAAAAATCGAGGCCATCGTGGGAAAGCCGCCGGCCGCAAAACCAGCAAGAGCGACGAAATGGGTGCAGGATAAATGACAAATTACGAGTAATAATTAATTTCATGCCGGCGCTGCTCCGTGTCACGCGAATTAGTCGGGCCGCTGAATATTTGAATGGGGCGAGCTTCGCTTTAATTAACGCCAATCAACGGCGGCGCTAAAAGTTAATAGAATTCTCGAGCGGGCTCAAATTGCCGACAGATATTGTGTATCTCGTCCGAGCGAGCCACTGAGAAAAAGGCCGTGAAAAAAGCCGATCAATTGTCTAATGGCCCTTTAGTCCGCGCATCACAGTTTCAATCAACAGTCGATTGATTCGCGCGATTTCTATTGAATAATTAATCCTCTCGTGTACGCTTTATACGAAGATCCGTCCAGCTGCGAGGCTGCGGTCCGAGCGCGGCTGAATTCGAAATTTATGAGCATCACGTATTATATCACTGACACTTGGTGCGAGGGCTATCACGCACCCTTCGCTCGTACCCCCGTGCTGCGTTATCCCTGCCACCGAGGGGAACTTTAAACCCCCTATATCCTTCGAGCAAGACACTAAACGTAACTCACCCAACGCATTCCCGTTTCCCTTTGGACCAACTTAATAATAGATTATTTGTAAAATATACTCATCCCGGCCTGTAAGTACGTCGCTTTCTAGACGAATCACGGCAGACCGCAATCGGCAAGATTCCTAGGATCCAGCAACTGTCAGGTACTACTACTTTACGGTTATCGCAGGATTAATGTTATAGCGGCGTCAGCAGGTCGCCGCCGCCGTTGTAAACATTATAGCGAAATTTGCATTCGGCCTGACCCAATTACCGTCCACCCTCGTGTACCGAGAGATCGTAATGAGCTGATATTATATACGAGGCAATGCGCCGTGAAATTTATTCCCTACCGACGCGCGCGCGCGGAGCTGTGTAGGGGAGAATATTAGATACGGTGTCAAGCGGGAAGGCAAAACGCCCGACGCAATTAAAGCCCATTATTTAGTCTCACCGTGTGAAAAGTCCAATATCTGCAGAATCCGCAAGCCAGTCGCTTCCCACCCCCCGTCGCCGATTTTTTCTCCATCCACGCTAATGATCCATTCTGCGGGCAATTTCGGCGTTACGGGCCAACGACTCTCATCAGACGACCTGCCGCCGCGACGTCCCGACGCCAATCTGCCAACGCGTCCGATTCGACGTTAAACAAACTGACGTATATTCGTTTGCGCGAATTTATGAGAACGAGACGAATATAGAATGCGAGGCGAGAGAAGCGGTGATTCGTTATCGTTTCCGCTAGCAAGTCTCTCTATTGGACGCTTGGGGTAATCGCGTTTCCGACGGTGACGTCTGACGCGATACATCCAGTGGCCGCTTTCATTCGATTTTCCACCTACTACTTTGCGTGGTGCACCGTTTTATTTGACCCGGCGATCCCCCTCGGCCAACGATATCCGAGGCAATAGCGAAATAGGTTTATTTTTACGAGCCTTTGCCGATGCATTCGTACTCCGCCATCGGATATACACTCTCGTATTCCACCAATTCGAATCCGTCTATCACAAGAGGCCAGAGACATTTTTGCGAAATGCCAATCACCACGTAAAGTAACCGGGGCGGACGCAGTCTGTCGCAGAGGGGCAGGACAGCTGTCTAAGTTTAAGCTGCTTAGAACTTTCCACGTGCACGGAATGAGCCTGCGTTCAGAAGATACACTGCTCGCGTGTGTACTTGTCCACGTGTGTGTCTGTGTACACAGAGGGGAAAAGTGGAAGCGGAGGAAATCAGTGGTGTCCGGCACAATGCGGAATAAGGATTTCCAAGGATAGCAGCCGGCGTAACTCGGACTTATCTGAGGATTATGGGACTAACGCTGCCATTCAGAGCAGATCTCCGTCGACCCAGATTCGGAAGCTCGGACTAACCGTAAAACATCGGCTAATTTCGATTCCCGGCCACTTTGAAATCCTGATAAACTCACCGGGACCATTCCTCCCCGCGAGACAGCGCGGCTGGGGGTCTCTTCCGCTGGAAAACGCACGTTCTAGTCGGCTTCGGAATGGAATTGACGTTTGCGTTCGCCATTTCTCGAGAAGTTAGTAAACACGACGGGGCCAGCGCGAGCAGCGATGCACAATAAACGGAGAGCGGCACTGCCGGGGCCATTGTGTCCGGGCACAATGAACCTCTCGTTCCAACATTTCTAAGGCGAGTGTCGCTGGCAGGTTGGCTTCAATCTTCGAGAGCTCGCACCAAGAAACATCCTTGTCAAACAATGCTCTACCCCAGACTGGGCTGGTCTATCTCTCATAACATCCTAAACTAAATCCTCCCCATTGCTTCGCCCCGCCAATAATTCTATTCTTATGAAAAATAATTTATTGGCATCCACCTCCCCCCCTCTCTCTCTCTCTCGCCATTAACCAGGATACATTTACAGGATGCGTTCAATGGGCCAGCAAAAGATTACAGATCGCCGGATTAACCGGGGACGGCATGAGGGGCGGATATCCGCGGTGTGTATATCCTGGAACAATGGAGCGAGTCAGAGCCACCCACTCTAACGGCGGGCGCATTCAGTTTATACGCCGGTATCTCCATCACGTAAATTCAGCGGCGGCTCCCCCACTTGGCACTGCCGGCTAGCCTTGTTCCTTGCCGCGATTCCCGCTTCCGTTTCTATTTCGACATTACTCGCTCTCCTCTCTCCTCGCCGAATGCTCGTCTCGCGTCCCATTGCCGCGGCGCTTCCAGGACCCAAACAGGAGAGCGAGATAGCTGGGGGGATGCACGTCCGTTTATACTATCGGCTGGCGTGTATCCACTCGGTTTTGGATGGCCGAGCATTGTGCGCCCTCTTATCGCCGTCATCCACGAGTCCGGATAAATGAAACCCGCTTACCTTAATGTTACCAATCTCTCTCTCGCTCTCGCTCTCTAAGTCTATGTATAATGGAGACAGTGGGGGTGTCGGGGAATTCGCGAGGCGGTGGGGTAGTAGGCGAATGAGGGGCGAAGGAAGCCGATACTACCATGGGGTATACACGAGGTAATAGGGAAAGTTTGCCGGGCGGAAACAGGCAAAGCGGCACTGGATCCCCCATAGCGCTATGTGTATGATGCCGGCGCGTTACCAGCGGATTCTCACGCTCATTGAAAAGATTAGAAGTTTGCTGCGGGGTGAGCCGCGTAAACCAGCCAACTTCGATGGAACATCGGGTGGGCGGAGGCCGCTGGAGACGAGGCATCCTGCGAACTTCCCGCCAGATGTATACGTGTATATCTATATATACACTCTTTTCTCGTTCTCGAGAGGGTTGAACGAGGGAGGGGGAGGGGGAGAGGGTGCCTGTTTGTGCGGATGAAGGCGCGCGGCGAAATGTATTGACACGTAAAAGGCGCCCGATGATCGAAGAGCGTAAAATAGAATTGCTCGCCTCCGCTCGGCGACAGAGAGTACGAGAGGGATGGAGGAGGAGGAGGGGCCCGAGCGCTTACGAGATTTGCTCGTGAAAATTACGTCTCCCAAGGAAGACTGGACGCGACGAGATCCTTGGGAAAACGGAGCTCCCGGAGGCGAAAATAGGATTTGATTCAGTCGGCTGATGAGGCCGCGACAGAAGCCATCGGGAATCTGCGAGAATATTGTGAAGGGAAAATCCCGGGGGTGTGTACCCTTCTCAGGGATGAAATGGGAACGGAAAAGACGTCGGGTTTCGCGCGACGTGATAATACACGATCTCGACCGACTGCAGCGTCGGGAAATTATTGAACGACTCCTCGCTTATTCAACCCCCCCCCCCCCCCTGCTTTTTGCCCAGTTTTTATTGCCCCCGCTCGAACACGAGGAGACTGCGGGACTATTGAGTGCGCGCCCGCCGCCATACACCGCCACCTTTTTCCACGGGTTATTAATTCTCCGATATTCGTGCCACCGGTTTCAGGAGGTCCGTGTTCCATCACCGTCTGGCCCGGCGCCCGCGCAAATTTGTTTGCACGAGGATGTAACGTGGTGTGCGCGACTGTGTCGGTGGGGGCTGGCGAGCCTGCTAGGTTTACCACCCCCGTCGATTTATCCCGGCGAACCTCGGCGTACTGTGACAAACCGAGGGTAAATCAGAGCGGCAGCTGTTCCGCCGGCCAAGCGAGCCCAGCGCGACACCAGCAATTCAGCTTCTACTTCTTCGCCTATTGCGCCACTTTGCATTGTTACGCTCAAAGCGGTAATCGACGCCCTGCGCGCACCCAAGGCGAATCGAAAAAAGGGTCGCTCCGAGTGCACTCCACCCTCCGCACTCCACCGACAAAGAGAAAAGAACCGGGAGATTGGCCGGCTAAAGGACTCGGGAAATTCGCGTTATTACATTTTTTTTTCTCCCGGCCGTTATTAGCTTTCGAATTTTCAAGTTCCGGCCGACTGTGATCCGGCGGGCGGGAAATTTGTTTACCGGCCTCCCGCGCCGTGGAAGCCAGCGGCTCGTTTTCCACGAGTTTCGCGGGTTAAGCTGCTAAATTGGCCGCCATTTCTCATGCGAAGTCTCGGAAAGTAGAGCGGGAGAGCGCGCGACGCGACGCGCCGCTCTCGAAGCAGCCAGCCTCGGATTACCCGAAAGGACGCTTCAAGAGCGGAGACCGAGAACTTCTCCGAGTTTCAATCGCTGATTGACGCGATATCAGCCAACGACATTACTCTCCATTTATCGATATATTTCCCTCGATGGGAATAAAAGATCCTTGGAACTCGCGCGCCCGGGAAATTCGAGGGACGAGTGTGCTAGTCGATGGAAAAACAGGTCAGCCCGGCCTCCGAAAGCAGGCTACATATGGACTGGAAGTTTCGTTTAAGCTCCCTGGCCACCGGCAACCTTTTCCCGGGGACACTCGTGTACCAGTGAAACAAAGCACCCGTTAACCATCCCCGTACACGGCTGGCGCCGTTCTCTTTTTCATTTCGTCGGATGGCCGCCGTAAAAATATCGACGAGCGCCACCAGCTGCGCCCAAGTGCTGCGCTCGCCCGATCATGTTTCTACGAGTGCACTCGCTTCCTGCTAAAAAGTGCGAACGCCACCCGATCTCCCCGGCGAAGGTGGCGGAGGGTTCGCAATCGCATCGCGCTGGAATTTCTGCCGGCTTGCAAAATCCAGAGGGACGTCGCTATATTAATGCGGGGCCGGCGCACAATTAATTCCCGCTGAGTCATTAGGGGCGGGAAGTTTGTTGTGGTGGCGGCGATACTTTGGCGCAGCACCGGGCGATTCGTCGCTGGTATTAATCAAACGACGCCTGAACAACGAGCGAGGAGGCTGATGATTATTCGATGTATCATATCTCGTTATGAAGCAGCGTCGAATCATTAGACGCCCTGGAAAATCCGCGGTGATCGGCCGATCAATCTGGACCGGTACAGCCTGTCGAGATTATCGAGCGAGTTGTATCCCGGTCATTATTCAAGAGCGGCCGGCCATGTACTTTTCATTGCACATCTATCATCGCCGTCGGACTCATCGGATACACATGGTCAGATAATAATAACAGACCACAGCGGCGGAGATTTGGCCGAGGGAGAAGACCTACACTCGACCAACCTGGGCAAGAAATCATCCCTCTTGGGGAGAGGAGAGTCTGGCCGACGCTGCGAGCCTCGCTCCGGGCGAGAATTCGGACGATAACTGATCTACAGCCACTGGTGTATAAATCTTCGTTACACTCTGTTACTCTGCCGCGAACTTCTTGTCGAGCCCAAGCTTATTCCTCGCACGCAACTCCATTACTGTTCGTACAGGAAACAAGTCGCTTTCCATCTGCCGATTTTTCCATTTTTACTGTGGAAATCGGAAAGAACGGCGATTCGCGTCGATAGCGAGTGGCCTCGGCGAGGAGTGTGCGGCGGCAGCGAAACGCAAACGTGAACTGCAATCCATGCAGCCGGCGAGGTTCGATAATCGAATCGAGCCGCGGCAACGAGCGGTCTGGCACGCCTAAACGAAACGTATTAACGTCCGCGGGCAAACTTTACAAGCGCGGGCGCGCGCGCATCGAGGGAGGAGGAATCACAATCATGCGATAATTGCCGCGCCGATCACCCTCTCGGCCCGTTGCAATTGACGTTAATTAATGGCGGGGAGTGCGATTCCGCGGCCGAGCTACTACTTCAGAGCAGCGTCTCTCGCTCCCGACACCGCGCTGGAAGTGCTGGAACGGGACCTCGTCCAGTGGGAGTAGAACCGAGCACTCCAACAACAATTGGTCCCCGGACTGACTAACACGCATCTGCCATCGCGGCGCACTACCGATTTAACATATCTCGATCAATAGCATCAACACATTCAACTTTAAATTTAAACAGATATCCAACTAAACACTCGAGCGCGCGATCGGATCTCCGAGGGATTTCTATTAGATGATCGAGAAGGCTTTTCTTTCAATCAGATCGCCCGCGATAATTAACATGATCCATTTGCTTAATTATATTACCTCGCTACAGCCGGCAATTCCCTGAACGAAACCTCCTATACAGCCGGGACTGTTTGTTCTCTACGGGTACACACGGCTGCCGCAACACTAGCTCAAATTATGCATGAGCATCGGCGCGAGCGAGCCTAATCCAATGACTATCGCGCGTTAATTATAATACATCAATGGTCAACGTCAACTAACGAGTTAATGAAATTACCGGCGGCCGGCGCGCCCCCGTCCAGCGAGATATACCGTTAATTGCGTACTAATGACGGCGGGCAGCCCCTCCCGCGAGATTTATCCCGGCGCGATTTAAATCTTCAAGGGGGTTTTCCGGCCTCGCCGGCAAAGTGAACGGCCTAATAAACTCGCGCGGTTAATGCCATTCGTTAATTACCGGAAGCCACCATTATCGGGGTACATCGTGTATCGAGTGGCCAATCAGCACTATCATTTTCCCCGAGGCTTTCAGGGGCGTCTCCGTGAAAACGCGAGTTGGCTGTGTCGACGCCCGCCGAATAATAATTCGTCCACTTTAATTACTAGTGAATCGATAATAAGCCGCTCTATCACTGTCGGTTGGGGGAGGTGTTGCTCGAAGGAAAGCACTGCCGACTGCACTCGCGCAGTTCAGTATGCAAAGCGGCCCATAAAGGATCTCGCACGCCGGCCAATTTCGGGACTGGTGCTTTTTTACGCTCCTGGCCCGGCGAAATACGAAATAGGAAAGTCTGCTCGACGGTGTTGGGAGGTGGTGGGCGAGGGGACGGAATTCAAAAGTGGCCATCGCTTGCCGGGAAATGGGAGAAACGAGCTGGAGGAATCTGACGGCTGTCGTGACCCCATGCTTCCCAGGAATAGCGCGGAGAATTTGTATCCGAAAGCTTTCCAGCCACTCTGTACTCGCTTCCGCTCGATACACGCACTCGCACGCCGCTCTATATCGACCTCCGCGTGCGCCCGCGGTAAGGGGAAACCTTATTTCTCGAAAGGCGAAGGTACGCGCGGGATAAGTGCCCGTTTAAGCTGGAAACAGCCCTTTCTTTTGCAGGCTGAAATAAAATTCCCATCGTCGAGCGATGTGACTATGTGCGGATAAGGGAACAAGTCGCCGTGAGATGGTGAGACGTTAGTCATTCTAATAGGAATGGGAGTTAACAACGCAGCACAAATTGAGTACAATATACGAAACATCTATTACGTTTGAAAAAAAGTCACTGCCAACTTCGCCCAAAAAATTGGAAATAACTTTTTTTATAACTTTATGAATTATGAAGATATCTGCAGTTGATTTACTGCACATAATAGCACAAACTGATCACGATTTAGCGCACATAGCTTCGATTTTCGAAAAAAAAGCACCGCTAACTTCAGGCAGATTGATAATGATGCCATTTAGAAGGAGGGCCTGTCGCCGATATATTAGTTAGTTGGTGGCAGTGGTGTATACCTCTTGCTACCCCCGTCCTCTAATCTTTCCTAGCGCCACTCACATAATGTCGCTTTATGGCTTTCAGAAAATTGCGAGAATACGTGCGCCGCATGAAAGGAGCCTCGCTCATTCGTCCGAAGCCCGTAACTCTCTCAAATGAGACCATCATGGTTCTTTAATATCGCAGGATGGCGCAGAGTTCGATATTGCCGCCGTAATACCTCAGACCCTGTCGAGCTGCTCACCGATGAAAATCATTTTCTAATACGTTAATGGACAATGAAGAGGATTCGATTGGAGGGGGTGAGGGGTGGGGAGTTGGTTATGCATGCGTGGAAATTGCTGGAGCAGTGGTATAATTCGATTGGTTGGGGTGCTTACTAATGCGGCTGTTACGCGGCCGATGAAAATGGGAGGTTTGAGAGGATTGCACACAACACCCTGCACTGGAGTCTCCATGGAGCCTCGACCGCTCCTGACCCTAATTGCGAAGCGGCCTTGAGCCTTTGGTTATGGTCAGCCGTACGGCTAATTGTTGTTATCAATAACGTCCCGGGGTTTCAGCCATCTAATTGCATCCCAGCGCCGATGTTTTCCTCCTCGCGATACAATAGCACGAGTTCGACAATGCTGCATTCAACAATATGCTGCGCGAATACTCGTTGCTTCGACGGTGCGCGATGCCTCTCCCGCTCTTCTATCTCCCCCGGCAAACTAGTATTTAATTAATTAGAATGCCGATGCGCGAATAGAGTTCCGCTCCAGTAACGGATTAGCTAAAAATAGCTGATATTCCGCGGAGAAATTCGGAATCAGGGATCGGAAACCGGGACGGACGAAACATAATTACAGCTACCCCCCCCGAGGACCGGCCGAGAGGATTCTCCTGAATGCGAGCAGCACTGTTTCCAAAGTTCATCCGACATGACATCTCTAATTACGCGCTCCTCATTATCGCCTTGTAAAGCGAGGCTGGCCGAAAAAGGGGAACACACAAACACCACTGCACACGTATTCAATGAGGGTAAGAGGGAGTCGGGCTTATTGGACAGTTTTTTTTTTTCGTTTTGTTTCCCGAAGAACTTGGCCTTGGTGCGAGCTAATTATCGAGTGGGGCCGCGTGCATTTCGAGATGATTCTCAATCCGCTGCTTTGTAGCTTGTTCCGATTTCGTGTCGAGCCCGAGGCGTTAATTACCCGCCTCGCTGGAAAATGTTCAATCAACCATCCCAGTGGCCCTGATCGATCAAGCACCCGATCATTCTCCAGTCTCAGTATTAACCCGTCGATATACTTGCCACTTTCTTTCCACTGCTTTCACTGCCGGCGGCCGCGCTGTATTTATCACCGCTTATTACGCGTATATCATCATCATTTGCCGGAGGTAATCATCGCGCAAATAACAGAAGGAAATAATTACTCTGGAAGCTGCTGCTAATCGCTGCAAAAGTAATGGCCAGCAGGAGCCGCGCGGCAGCAGCGAAAAATAATGGTCGGAGAACTGTAAATCAGGAAATGCAAATATTCCCCTTTGATTCGGACTCGTCTCGCTTTATCAAACAACACTCGTTTTCGTTTGACTGGAAAGGGACTGGAGATGTTGCGAGCTCTGAGAGTCCGGCGCGCTCGCCTCTCACCCAAATAATCCCGCGGATTACAGACTATCCGGGCTACGGACACGGCGGCGTGCCTTTATCCAGGTAGGAGGCTCGATAGATTTAAATTTCAATGGGGATTTTACTTGAATGAAAAGTGGCTCGACGCTAGGAGAAGCGCGCTCCAACTTTCCGCCGGGATCCGGCTATCCCGCGGAGACATAAGCGAGTCTAACGATCATCCGACATAGTGGCTCGCTATTTATTCACGAGCGTCCGGGAAGAACACTCCTCGTCGGGAAAACGCTACTCGAACGCTGCATTCTTCCCTCGGCTGAATATACCCGAACTCCCGCTTTCCACAAACACACACACACACACACTCTTCGCCATTATTCGCCGCGACTATGTACGTTCCCGGCGAGTGTTGTTCCGCATCGGCAATTCCTATGTCGACGATTTTTGCCCCGAGGCAACGCGAATTTTATCAGCAGACAGTGAAGAGAACTCTTAAAAACAATGAGCGGTGGAAAGAAGTGTGAAGGATTTCATTAGATATAGTGTCTGGAATTCGGCCCCTCGAACAATAGAAAAGGAAATACACCCCCGGGGCCTAAAGGGAACAAATGATATGTCACCGGGAATCCCAGGTCAGCCGTCCCCAAACTAATTTCAACCGGCAGTTCCAGCCGGGATAGAGTCGCCGAGTAAGCCGAATAAAAAATGAACACGTTATACTCAAGCGCGACGTACTCACGATATTGGCTTGGATTACGTAGTAATCTAATCTGCCGGAATCCTGCGTTGTTCCCTTTCGCGCCTCGAGCTCCAATTGAGAAGATTCGGTAAATAGATTCCAGTTGAGAAGCTTCGGTAAGTAGATTCGAGAGGCAAGAACCCTAGGAAGGTGTTTCATAGCGAGCGATATCAACGCGAGTATCCCCAATTCGTTAGGTACTCAAGATAATAACATTTCCATTGGTAAACGCCGGCTGATTCGACTTTTCGCCTCAAGTGCCGTCGTGCTGGAAACACTTTGCATTATCACGCTCGCCAGGCATCCCGGGGGTTTCAAGCTCGACGGGCTTTATTCGGCCTCGCGCCTAGCAAAGTATAGAGCCAACAGAGCCGAGGGTGCACGCCGCGTTTCACGCAGGTTCGCCGGAATCAGTACGCCTTGTAAATTTAATAGAAGTGGCGCGACCTGTTTATCTTGTTACCGAGCCGCATTACCGAATAATTGAAATTTTATCGGCGCGCAAAGCCTCCGATGTAGAGGGGAGTCCCGGGCGCCTGCGACATAATGCAAACCAATATATGTACAGTGGGCGAGTCGGTGATTGGGTTACAATTCATCGTGCGTATTGCGTGGACACAGTGGAGCGAGAGGGAGAGAGGGAGTCGGGGGTTGACCGGCCAACTGGTAATGCCACCACCACGTGGACGCGCTCCAGTTTTGTCCCAGCAATCGGAGACCGATCGCGGATCCACTTGCGGCTGCGATCCACATTGTAAACCATTGAGCATTGAACTCGGCGCCGCTATTGATTCGACGGGATCGCGCTCTCCCAGCCGTGAACTTTAACTACCCGAGCTCCGAAGGATCATGCAATCCCACCAACGAGGGCCATTCCGGGAAAGTCCGGATGGACTCAGTAGGGCAATAAAAATTCTAGGTCTTAATTCTGGCAGACTTCCTCCTTCAGCTTGGCAGCCCCGCGGGGTGTCTAGGTCCTCGCTCGCGCGCTACTCGACAGCTCTCCCTCTTCTCGTGGCCCCAAAAATTGGCCGTTCCGTCGGCCCCGAGTGGCACCATGCTTTCGCGCCCGCACGAGAGGGCCAATTCCACCGCCGGCGACGCGACACGATTTTTCAGCGCGTGCCGCGACAAAAAGGGCCGCGCCAACGGCAGATTTGTACTGCGAGCACGCGCCCGCGCGCATACACGTTCCAGGTGTAGAAGCACAGGCCACAAAGAGTCGCGGAGCCAGAAGCGGGGAAAGAGCCCGCTGCCAGAAATGGTTATGAAATGCGAGCGGCCGCGCTCTTTCAACGCGAATGTCAATAGCTCGCGTGTTGACGGAGCCTTGAGACGACGAGTCCGACGGCACAAACGAGTCAACTGCACGTGCTTTCGATATTTCCCCGAGATATATCCTGGCGCATTCCCGACTACCGGTGTACACACACACACACACACACATGTATGTATAGCCTGCAACTGGCGTAGCGCGCTGTGGTCTGCGGCCGAGAAATACGTGTATTGGAAATCAGACAGTGCTGACTCTGCTGAACAGGCAGTTTTAATCAGGATAACGAGGGGAAAATAAAATAAAATAAACCTGACGAAAGGAGCGCGGGAAGGGAGAGAGTGGGGCCCATCAAAGGCACAGATTATAATTGAATCTCCTGTTATGCCACAGTTCCTGTACTGCGAAACTAACGTAACTCTGCTTCATTACCGAGCGCCGGGCCATTCAGGAGTACGTCGACAACTCACTGCCACTCAACAACTTCCCAAAATGGTGAAATGCATACGCGGCGAAAAAGAATGTGCGAGTTGTGCCAATATCCGGTGAGTTCTTTCTCTATTTCCTCCTGACAAGATAATGTCTCTCCGTCGCGGTACCTTTCAACATCTTCCGCTTCCCGTTCCAGCTTGCTTCTGCATTTGAAACCACCGGCAAGTATCTCAATATAAAATTGCCGAATAGGAAAGATAGGGGAGAAATGACGCGACGTCGAAACTCCCCGGCCACTCAATTCCGCGCAGACATTGTCGTTCGAGGCTGAAAATGCATCCGGCGGTATAGTCGGACGGGACGCATACGTTTCAACGGGGGGGAAATATAAAGTCGAGACGCCAAGGGGAGGGAAGTCGTATACCGGCGGGGTAATCTCTTCCTCAGTGCATCGGGCCACTAACATTTTATTTTTACAGCCCCCGAACGCTCGCCAAAACGCGCCGGGGCCACAACGCCTCTGCCATCGCACACGGCGCTCGAATAAAAAGGATACTCCCAAGGGAGCAGAGATTACCCGGGAGAAATTATACGGAGCACGGAGCCCCAGTTAAACCACTAATAACGTCATTCCCCTCGGTTCTCTGTCCAGAAAAATGCCGAGGTACAATGTATTCCTCGTTTCCGCGACCCTACAGACCGCTGCCGGTATTTTCTCCTCGAGCACAGTATCGTAATGCAAGGAAATTTACTTGCGCGATCTACGAAATGTATGAAACTCGCAGGCTCTCGACGGCCCGTAAAACGCCACGGAATATGTACCGACGCGGAGGTCTATGCTAGAACTACTTTTCGACGTTGGAGTGGTCGAGGCTAGTGGCCGCCAGACGAAAAATGTACAAAGGGTAGAGCGAACGGCATCAAAGAGGGAAGGTGGGTGAGAGAGGCAGTGAATGGGAAAGGCGACAGGAGCCGTGAGATTCCTGCCAAACCGCACGTGGTTTCGACGCGTAGGGAGGACGCGTATGTGACGGTGCAGCGTGACTGCTGCATTGTGTAGAGGACTCGGCTTAGCAGGGGTATGCACTTTGCGGCGCGATTGACGTCATCCTGGATCTCTAATTGCCATCCGATGTTTGGCACATACGGGGGAAGTGGCTACCAGGCGATAAAAGCCGAGAGCGCCCACCGCCTGTGTCCCAAGAACATTGTACCCACCATCGTGAGGGTAGAAGCTCGCGAGGTGAGGGCGAGAGAGAAAAAGAGTAGAATCGAATCCAGTAAGAGAAGGCCTCTGATACGTTACTCACAAGCCCGCCGGAACAATCGCCCATACGAAAAGTTCGGGCACCCCGAAACCCTCACCCTCTCGCCCCAAAATATACGCTTCGAAACTCGGGCGAATTGTTTTTGCCAATGCTCGCTCCGCCCGCCCCCCCTTCGATTAATCCACTTTTCACGAGTATTTCTCCACCAACAAACTTCCAACGCGCGAACCGACGGCCCTTTTCCCCCGGCGGCCGGGCTGGGCGCCCGAATTTCCGAGAGTTTGTTTTTCGATGGAAAGCACCGGCCGGCTTACAATGGGTCATCGGCGAGCTATTTCAAATATTGTAGCTATCGAGTGACGCCTAACGGGACCTATTCTATCCGGCGATTCTATCGGACAGTTCTGTCGCGTTCTACTCCAGCGGCAGACGCGTAGAAGAGTTAGTGCGAATCGAACGTGATAACGAGTGATTCGAGACAAATGGAACCGAGGGAAAATTCTGATTTTCTAGTGCGAGTTTTCAAAGCTGAAAGCATAGTTTAAGACGTTTGTTAGGAGAGGATAAGTGGGATGCACAAAGGGCTCGTACCTTCATTGCTTCCTTAATTTCTTTTTACTGGCGTCCGGCTGGTCCTTCTTTAATCGAGGCAGGGACGATTCCGTCGCTTTTGGCCTCGTGAGAGGATGGCCTGGAAGAAGGAGAAGATCTTATTAAAAACTGGATAAGTAGCCAGTCGACGCATGAAGCCGCTGCTCCTCCACCGAAATCCGGCTTTCCCGATAAGGATATGTAGCGCGCGACTCACCTCCCGTAGTCGAAAGTAAAAATCCGATCGTAAAGTGACTTTACGAGCGCTGCCGATTCAGATCGTCCAAAATTAAGGTCGTTCCGGGGGTTTATCGAGGAAGAGACTTATTATGCGGTAGCAAGACCTCATCGTGTCGTCATCGAAATAGAAAGGGTAATTCGGAACTTTCGGAAATGAGAGCCTGCCGGGACGACTTGAGCTAAAGATTTACGGCTGAATTCTTCCAGCGAAGTACGTCAGACAGCCGGGGAGAAAAAGGGGAAGGAAGACGGCGGAGTCGTGTGTCAAGTGAAGTTCCTACCGAGGGAATCTCTCGTTGCCACGGAATACTCTGGCTGTCCGATGGCGGCGAATGAAGCGGACGTCGCCAGTCTCCGGGAATCTAACTTTCAATAAGCCCGGAAGACCTTATTAGACGTTTCCATCGCACTCGCCCGGCCATCCAATTTACCGCGAGAGACTTTCCTTCGCTCCAAGTAGGTCCGCGTGCGCGCGAACGAGCCCTGCCACTAGGAATCCACTGGGAAGAAAAAGAATGGGAAACGAGCGGCGAAAATGTGAGGGAGAGGAAAAGCTTTAGAGTATAACGCGAGCGGAGCGAACGAAAGTTTCGGAGAATTTATAGTATTTATTTCCGGCAACTCTGAATACCTATGAAACTTGAGGGAATACCACGCAAACAATGTCGGACCATACACATTTACGGGCGGCGGGCGGAAAAAGCAATTTCCGGGGACGAGTTGCCGGCACAGTCGACTTATCTTCCTTCCGTCTTTTCTCCCGATGGATCGCGTTGATGTGGCCCGGCCAATTCGGGCCGCGAGCGAGTCAACAAGGGGGAAAAACAACGTCGAGTCTTTGCTCGACGGACACCGTCCGCCTCGGGCGTAATTAAGTGCAGGAGAATGAGAGCGGGGCGGCCAGCCCTTCTCGGTCGGACGCCGACAACAATGATAAAACTGCTCGGCCAGACAGATCGCCTCCAAGGAATGCTGTGCTCTTAACTTCCCTTCGGAAAAAAGAGCCGGATAGCAGTAATTCCACCTACAATCACACTGGACTCGGAATCTTGCCGCGTGACGGTGCTCGGAGGGTCCAGTGTCACGGCTCCGGGTAAATTAACGATGTAAGCAAACGCAATTAGAGCACGGTAAACACTGGGTCGAATCCCTTCGTGAGCGGGAGCACACTCGAATCCGGAGGACTCCGCCAACTCGAGACGTGTACCAACACCACTCGCCAAAGGTACACCAAATGTCTCTGACCCCTCACTAATTTTTCTTTCACTCCACTTTCGACCTTCGTACTTTCCACCATTGGCTAACGAGGAACACTATACTGCCTCAATCAGGGAAAATCGATTTTACAGTATATGTACAATAAAGGAAATCCAATCGAGAAAAGCCTGCCATTTTCCGAAGGTCTTTGGAGAATATGTTTGCAAAGATTTCAAGAAGACTATTTCTGCCAATGTTTCCTTCGTCGTGCTTGGGGACATGACCCTTTTACAAGGGATATTAGATGATAAAGGCCACTCGGCGAAGGACTCGACGATAATCCGCCTCACGGGAGTAGCGACAGGCGCGAATGAATAATAAAGTCGGGCTTATTTCCTCGAAGCTTGAATTTACGGGGCAAGGAAACAGCGGAAGCAGACGGCTCGAGAAGTATAAATGTAAATGGCCAAGTCACGCCGGTGGCACGGCCGCCTCGCAATTGCAGCGCGCAATTCATTTAAAAGCATCCTACCAGCCGCTCATAATATATTCCATTCTTCCAAATGGGAGAGCGCGGGACAACCAGCCGCTGTTTTCCCCTGAAATGAAAAACCGGTCCGAAAGCCGTGAAAAGAGCCGCTCGGCTTTCCGCCGGTGAAGGAAACCGGCCAATGTTAAATGGCACCCGAGAAATCATTCGCACTCAGTTGAAACTCTGCCGATTTGTAAACTCACCCTTCGCTAATACGTCCAGCTGCCTCTGGTTCTCCCTAAGTTCGCGTGCGAGCAACTTGGGGCTTTTCCCTCTCAAATAGTCGAAGGGGGCGCTGAGGTCGTCGCCGGAATCTCTGGGGCGCAGTGCGAGCTGCGGGTGAATCAAGGGTCCCTCAAAAATTTGTTACCCGTCACTCACACTGCTCGTTATCGCCAGCAGAGCGAGCGAGAGAACGGGGAACTGTCGAATAAACTGCCAATAAAACTGATGCGGCTGATAGGATTGTACATGCAAGTACCTGTAGCACATCGATATCTCGCCGTGGCGAATTAAATTTCGAGGCCGGCTTTTGCAGCGGCTGCTGCTCCTCGGTGACAACGTAAATCCTACAAAAATTGCGTGAGAATCGATCGCCGGAGGGATATCGCGGCCGATGTATACTTTCGTATCGAGCGAGGCCGCTATGTATCCCTCTCGGCGGAAGTTAATAAAACAAAATTTACTCGGGGCTGTACATCAAATTGAGCGCCCCTCTCAGCCTGATGAAACTGTAAATGGGTATGTACTCCTGTTCCGAGTGTCGCCAATAAATCCTGAATGGCTGCTCGTTGCACATCGCATCCACCTATTCATAGATACGTGCCTGTTATATTACGCGACCGATCGGCCAAAGATAATTCCCGGGCTGCACGTATACTTGAAGCCCGAAAGCACTCTCTTCCGTTACACAAACATAACCCATACAACAACAGCCGCCGTCGCGCGTCCCCCACGCCCCCTGTAGGAGACGAGAGCAATTTCGCGCGAGGAAATTTCCATGCTCGATGGGAACGCGCCTATATCGCCAGAGGGGGAAAAGGCGGGGGGCAATTCTCTGCGAGTGTAAACATTCGGTGACGCTTTCGTATTAGAGCGGACAGGCGGAGTCTACGGCGCGTGGACGCGTGGCGTACGCAGGTTGTATGGGAGCCACGGGGATCAATCGATGCAGCCCGGTACGTAGACGCAAAGGAAAATTCTGCCCGTTTACCGGCGAGGCTTTAAAAGGCCAACCGCGTGAAATGGTGCGCTCTGACGCGACCGCCGCGCTATAATGGAGGCTCGCAGCCGCGCTGCAATTGATATTAAGTACATTAAGTATTGACTGGCCGTTCGATGAATTTAACTGGGCCCCTCGCTGAGAGAGTGGCACTGGAGAGTGCCGCAGGAGCAGCCCGAGTGCCGCTTAAATATAAGGGAAGAGCCTGCTGAAAGATTCAAGGGAATCCCGAGGGTGTCGATCTAACCTTACTCCCTAAAAGTATCGCAGCTGACTGCCCTGTTGAGAGCACTTAAGGCTCCTCCGTTTACGCGCCAACCGGACTAGATAGTGCGAGTCTTGAATTAGAACTGATTCAAACTGTACCGGAGACTCTCGTAGAAAGCGTGTAACTAGATTCCTGATATCATAGCTGTGGGGATCGGGTGCTCTCCGCGACGTGGCCAGTTGTCAGGTGGAAAGTGGAATGTGTTGCTTACATCTCGGAAGAGCGTCGCGAGACTAGGCCATTGCTTGCTGGGCAAGGTTAACACTGCTCTCCTCACGCTCATACTGGGCTTCCCGACGATGGTCGCTTCAATCTGGACGCTCGCCCGCTGCGACATCCTGTCGGTGTCGCCGCGCACCAACACTCACCTCCTAATTTCTACGTTCCGGCCATAATGTTACAAAGATTTTCCGCAAGCCCCGGCGGTCCACGGGGAAACTCGGCAGTCACGTGCGCGCCGCTCGAGGAGTTTCATAGTTTAATGGCTGCTATCAAGAAGTTATCGGGCAGTCTGTATCGATTGGGGCCCTCGCAACCGCGTGAAATTGCCCGGCGGCCTTCTGTCCACCGCGGAATCTAACCATAAGAAGGCGCGCTGTCGCCGCATCTTCGCTCCGCCAGGTGGAGCCTCGTCGATTCTATTAAAAGGGGCATGAACTGTGGAGTCGCTCGCGGAAGGAAGTGCAGCCTACTCGCGGCAATATCGCAACTTTATTCGACTGGCCGAGGATTCTCGGGGTGTGCCAGTGGTATTCAATTACACGAGCCATTCTTGCCGCCCCCTCTTTTCTATACCGCAGCAGCCCCAAGGGGTTGCCACTGAGGGGATGACATTCGAAAGACCATTGATTCCGTGTAGCAATTTCCAGAGGGTCTCGAGAATCTCACGTAAGTTGTACCGTACGTGTGGAATATATTTCTTGAGTTGGTTATGTCGTTTTCGGCTCGGGACACACAGGGACCCCTGTGTAGTTACACCACATGTTCAAAAACGTTAATTTTCTTCACAGTTCGAGTGGCACCCTGTCGAGTTCTATTAAAAACTCCAATGTTGAAAGTGCGTGGAATGCAGAGAATTTGATATCCGTGGAGTTCTTCGAAAAGGTTAGTTTTTATAATAGCCAATAATTGTTTTAAATTAAATTATTGTTGCATTACCGTTCGGTCGAAGTCTCGAGCCTCGATTAATAAGTCCGCTGTCGATGCCCTATGAAGGTGTGGTGTATTTCGAAGGAAGATATACACGTAGGCATTAATATCGCCTTTACAGAGGTGGAATAAAGGCGGAAAGAATGACACTGCAGGTGGCTTAAGTTGGTATCAATTCGAACGACTGATCGTAAAGGCTCTTCTGCGGCTGTATTTCCTCGAGCGGAGCGCGAGGTCGCAGAGGCAGGCAGCTGGAGCTGCTGCGGAGGCATACGAGTTTAGCCGGGAATTAGAGGCCACTACACTGGAAAATCCTCTAACTGCATCATATATCTCCGGCACGCAGGATGCCCCAGGGCTTAAACACCTTTTCGCATTTAGCCGGGCGCCCGGAAAACGCATCGCAATGGGGTTGAAAAGCGTGGAAGTGGAAGTAGCCAGAGAGCGCTCGAGTACCCAGCCGCTGGCTCCGGCTGACTAGATAGCCTGCTATACTCTCCGCGGCCAAATGGCCGGGAGTGTCCGGATTTGTTAACGAGCGGGATGCGCATGCAGATTCCCCGAGTAGAAGAGGTTCGATTTCGTCGAGATCCATTAGAGGGATTCAGCGCGATCTTTCCTTCTATTTTTCCATCCACTGGTGCCCGCGCCAAGGGCCCACTGAGAACGCCGGCTCCGAGTCTAACTCCGATATTAGAGCTCGGCGGGTGCACTCCAAGAGAATTGAGGAAAATCGAACATTTTTCCTATCGATTCGAGATGATCACATTTAAATGTTCGCCGCGAGCTAACCAACCGTTCGCCGAACCTCTCGATGTGAAGGGCTCCTCTTCGAAAAGTGATCCGGCGCTCAGAGGAAGTGCCGAAAGGTAGGGTGATTTTCTACCTCGCTCTGTCTTTGGCCCTCTATGTACAGTTCCTGATGAATATACTGGAGACACTCGACGGCATTTGAGGTCAGGCGGGGTCTTTCCAGCAAGTGTCTCGCCATACATATTCGAGTGGCGTGCTCGCGACTTTATCCGCCAAAAGCGCTCGTCTTTGTAATGGAAATGTAGCCGGCGACACAGCGCTCCCCTTTTCTCGCTTTCTTCCCGTCCCCATTTTTTCCAATTTCCCACTCAGTCTTTTCAACCTCTCGCCCCCCGCTCCATTGCCAAGACAGTCGTCGCGAATCTAAACATAACATTCCCTTATATTTTATTGCTTTATCACACACTTTGAATTTTACCATTTTTTCAGAACAACTTCGATGCATTGGCGTACTACGTTTCCTCGCATCTATTGTTTGTTCTTCCATGGCGAGCCAACCAGTGCGCATGCGGCCGTTTACGGACAAGTGCAAAATAAAGCTAGCCTCGTTTCGGAACAATAGCCGAGCGAGCGGGCGCGCTTACGTCAACGGAGCGTGGAACCATGATTTCGCCTATGCAGGGAACTGTAATTGCTGGCGGTGGCTGGCGCACTAGCGGGTTTACACAAGCGGAGTCCTCCGCCCGGCTGAATAAGACTTCGAACGAGTGCGCGAGAGGCTCTACTTGGAAAACAGCTTTAATCATAGCATTAAAATATAAAGCCTCGCCCGGCTGCACTGCTATAATCGTCCCGTCACATCCAGCGAATGCACAAATGGAGTTGGCCCCCCTCCTCAAGTGGGACAGCATTGTTCCGGGGCTCGCAGAGCCGGAGAGCGCGCGGCTCATCAGAGGGATGAGGCTCGCACTGGCTAACGAAGAAATTGCAAAATTCATGGGGCCCGGAAGTGCTAGTCTCTCGATTTTCCGCGACTGGAGGCGCGCATTCTTTTTTTTTCGCTGTAGGTCTGTAGGACGATGCCAATCTAGCGCGCGCTTCGGTTGGCCGACGTGACTCCCGGCGGCGCGAGCCTTAATTGCGCTCTCGCTGCAAACATTTGCATTTCAAGTGGCTTTCGCTCGGTTGCATAATCTTTGACACAGGAACGTGCGAGCGAACGGCATGATGGAGCAGACAGCTCGAGAACGGGCGTAGTAAGTAGCGTGAGAGGGCACTTTGTGTCTTCGCTTCTACGAGGCATCAACGCGCATCCACCTGCAACTCTATCCGGCGACGATGACCTCCGCCGAGTTTCGCATTCTCTCCCCGGTTGATTGGCACTTTGCTCCAGTCGGAAAGTCTGCCGCGCTATGTCGTTTAAGTCGACGATGTGACACCGAGTGGGAATTCAACGGAATCCTCTGCGAAATCTCCAGCCGAGCGCAGCCACAGCGCCGATAAATCGTCTTCGCTAATGGGAGCTAGCTTCAAAGCGAATTCCAGGTTTACAGTAGTTCACTTGGCGGGTCGGTTGAATTTCTCGATAGGCCGAGCCCGCCCGCTTCCAGCCGAGGCTTTCGTGAGCGATGCGCGTAACTACCGGGGTAACTGGAGCGGGCGGGAATCGAGCGTAAACTACGATTAAAGTTCGGAAGGCCGGCCTGCCTCCCCAAGTGTTATCAGTTGGTCCATTTGTAATGAAGGTATCTCCCGCTCCATCGACCCACATTCGCCGGTGATAAAGCACCATGGACAAGCGCGCCTCTTTTTCGCCCCGGCACCACTTCCTCCCTCTGCCGGCCGCCTATCAGTGAAGACGTCAAGTGGTGATATTAGCCTGACACATTTGCGGAAAAAGTGTATTGACCGACACACAGGAAAGATCGAATCGCTGGAATTCTGACGAATTGCATTGAGAATGACTAGAGAAAAGCGATTGAAAGAAAGGGCGGGGAGGAAGTTGGGGTGATCAGCTCTCTCCAGCGGGTTTCTTTCCATTTCTAAATGCGGGCATACGTGTAGGGGATCTCGGCAAAAAATTCATCTCACTGGCGTGAGAGGCTCGCACGGCGAGCTTTCGCGCGCAATTTTGCCGCGAGCCGGCGAAATAACTCCGTGGAAGGTAGCTATCCCGGCGGAGCCGCAGTCTCTTTTTAACGACCAGCAGCCGCCCGTATCCGGGAAAATGCGGGCAGACGCGCGAGCAGGACAGAGGCGGAAAATAAGGTTTGCGGGTGGGACGTTCTCTGCCGCAAAAGCGTAACGGGGGCCTCTGAAAAATCAGCGGTTTCCTTCTCTCGTATTCCCAGGCATTTTTCGGGAAAGCCACCTCGTCTCCCTTCACGCTACGCCAGACACTTCGTTCCCCGAAACACCTGCACACGCGTGTATAGCGATGAAATGTTAGCTGGTGAAGTGCGCGCTGATGAAAACGCGATTATATCATCGAGCGCGGGAGCACGGAGCTCGATGATTTATTATCTCCATTGCGCGTAATAGCGATTGCGAGTGCGATGGAGTGGTGAAGAATGGCCGGGCGTGAACTACCATGATTAAACAGCGCTTTAAGAATACTCGAATACCCCGACGAAACGAGCAGCCAAGTCTCTCTGCCGGAAACAGTTTCTCCGGAGATCTGATGCAGTAATGCGCATGATGAAATGCTAAGTTTCATTAATGCACGCCTTGTCTCACCTCTTATTATCATCGTCTTCCTCCCCATTTAACAGATAAAAAATCGCAATTTGAAATGAATGAAGTCTCGCGATACGACGTAATCAATAATTCTACAACACAAGGCCGTCGCCGAGGAGGATCAGATCCTGGAGAATAGGAGAATAGGAGAATAGTCGGCGAACTGGATAAGTCTCCCTCCAGTCGGATCGGAATCCAGCCGCTCGTGTGATTCCGGCGGAATCAGAGGGTAGTCGCTCGGAAAAAATTCGTCTCTTCCTTCCGCCTACATTCGAGAGCTTTTGTGTCTCCGAACGGATATCGGGTGTAACTCAAAGGCGCCTTTCAGACTGCGAGGGCGCTCGGGTACTTGGAAAGTTCCTTAACACCGGCGGCCCCTCTGCGATAACACTATCCTATGTTAATGGGAGTCGTGTAATGATTGAGGGGATTATTTTCAGTGATTCGTTCGCGAGGGTGCAGTGTTTCGGGGAAAGCCTCCACCCGGTTATACTGGTGTGTCTCATCTGTTGCATGCGAGGATTAATTTCAGGTGCCGGCGGGATGGAGGATCTTGTTTGCAATATCTTGCCCCGCGGGTATTAGTTTTGACGGAATTTCCGGCAACGAAATTTCCCTCGGTCCTAACTCCCGTCTATTTGGGAACACGTGTCTCTACAGTCGTGTTCATTAACCGTCGCGATCGATCGCGTTAATATCTGCACGCGGGATGAGAAAAAGGGATATAGTGTGTTGCTGGGACCTAGCTGACGAGAGGCGGAGAATTAGAACGCGCGCTATTCGAGGTGGGCAGTAATAAGCGAAACGTCAGCCATACCTTCCAGTCGACTTTTAACCCATCTCGCTCCCCTAAATGACAAGTTCTTTCACCCAGAACTCACGTAATGAATGCGCCGGCGAGATCCGCTCTGAAAGACGTTTTAAAAGCACACGCTGCCGAATAAGAGCCCGCCGCGTTTACCTTTCGCGAGGGGCGAACCTTTGTGTGTCTATGCGACGGGAAATAGTTTAACGAATATTTCGTTTTAATTAAATGCGAGTGGGAGTCGAAATAGATATTTGCTTACATGTGAGAAACTGGAGTAATAGTTGGTAATTGGATACCTCGGATTGGACGATAGACTCTCTTGGTGAAAGTAAGGGGGATTGTTTGTAACTACGAGCTCGAGGTATCCGTTAACAACTTTGCGCGAATGAACGGTCGGGAAGCTTTAATGAATGTCACCAGAGAATGAAGTTCCAGCATCGATCGGGCGCGCCCGGCGGAGTTAGGATAAACTTTTAATTCAAGGACAGCCGCGTAACATAACGCTGAAATGCTCAATCGACCGTTTGGACGTGTACGGGGGAGAGGGAGAGCGAGGGCTGCCATCCGCTTATCCGATGTAATTAATAGATGATAACTAGGGGCAAATAGGGGTAGACTGATGCCGTAGCCCCGACACTTCACAACTGACCAAGGAACCAACCACTAATCCCGTTTATCCCTTTAACTCCTCCCAGCCTCATTCCTATCCACCTCACTTTATCCCGGGTCAAAACTTATCCAACTATTTGGCGGGTTTGTTTGTACGTGCTTAACATCGAATGTCGGCGCTCCGCTCTGCCCGGGCCGGAGTTCCAGGCAATTTCTGCCACTACACTCAAACACGCCCGCAGTCACAGTTGTCAGTCGTAAGTTCGGCGAATTAACGTGCGGCCAAGTTTCCCCGTGGGTTCTCGGCCGCAAGCCATCGCCGAAATGATCAATGCCACTTTGCCCAAGGAAACATCGCCCTCTAACTCCCAACGAACATAACATTCCATCCGTCGGGATAATCAGGTAAATCTACGTGGATCCTTCGGCCAATCTCCGATTAATTTCTAGCGGAACCGCCGCACTCGTTGGAGCGAGCGGATTAGCCAGCAATCCAGACGGAATATCAGGGGGGGCACACACGTGGGCGCTAGTGTGTGCACGCCGAATTAATTGGGGCGCGAAATTGATTCGCGCAAAACGCGCGATTGCACACGGCGCGGAATTTAATAAGCAGCAGCACCCGCCATTCGGCGCTGCTAGGATGCTCGGTGAAAGGAGAAGGCGGAGGGCGAACAGGGTTCAGGTCAACCCTTCGAGGGCTTACTCCAGTGGAACTCGAGAATTAATCCGAGTTAACTCGGAAACGACTCTGTTTCTGCTTAGACGAACTCAAAGTGCCGTTCCTGCTGCTGGCTGGTATCTGACCCCAAGGCTTTCTACGATTTCCAAGCAGAACACACCCCCTCCGGTCCCCCCGTCCCGCCCTGTCGGTGGCTCTCGAAGCCGCTTCCCCTTGCCACAGTCTTCCGACCCGGTTTCACTACACACGGGGGTTATGTCTTCCCGAGAGTTATGGTGGTCTCAGCCGCAACGAGACTTGCCGGGAAATTAGTGAGGCAAAATTAATTAGTGGGAGACAACGATCGCCGGCGCAACCCTCTGGATGCTCTCGGCTGCCGAGCTGCTCCGGCGAGCCAGTCAGTCGAAAGTTTCCACTTTCCGCGCGACGAGCACTGAACTAATAGAGGCTCGGAGCCGCCGAGGGGAAGGTGCACCGCGAATGAACTCGTCGCCGGCATTTCATGCCAGCTTAAAATAGTATAATCGTCTAATGTATAATAGCGCGGCGGGCGGCGCCCGGCCACTGCTACGGAAAGAAATGGCGGAATTAACCCCCTTAAATTGCCCTTCTAATTCGACGAAATGCAGATCTCAGCTAATGCCCGCATTCAACCGGCTGATTTTTTTGGCCACCGCCACCCTTTTTCAACGGAACTATCCCGAGCGAGTGGAATATGACGAAAGTCTGTGAAGGGGATTTTGGAACAAAGATCGATCTGCTTTTCTGATAGCCGCACGGTGGGACCACGATGAATTAGATCTTTCTTACCTCCAATCAATAAATATTTCTAATACATCGTACAGGTGGAAAGTCATTACCGAGAATCATTATAATTCAATTTGAAAGGACATCTGGAGGAAGGCGTGCTCCCATTGCGAAGGGGCTTACCTCGATCCAGGACTAAGTCTCAAGCCTCCCAAGTTAGAGAGTCGCTCCCCTGTCGTTTCAGCCCTTCGACGCTCTCTTTGTCTCGAACGAGTCCGTACTTCCCACGGTCCCCGAGGGTCCCCCCTGCCAAAGTCAAGAACAACTGCTATCAATCTCCCCCGTTTAAGCAAACGTCCCGTTCCTGGCGGCTGATTTTAAAGTTAACGGGAATTCGCGCATAACGAGACCCAGCTAAACGACACTTCCTTCCAAACGGAGAGTACATTCGCCACTCAAAATACTCAAAGCCCGCGGAAGCCTGGCGGCAGTCGGAAGTCTCGCTTTCCGGATCTCCTCGCTCGGCTAATTCAGTAATCGTCCGACAACCATGGACGGCTGGTTCCACATACTTGTTAGGGGGGCGGGTGAAAATAATATGCGGTCTGGCCGGGACAATATTGTGGTCTTGGCTGGTGATGCTAGCAATGGGGATGCAAGAGAAAGAGAGGGAGGGTGAATAAGTAAGAGAGAGAGGGAACGGGTGGTTTGCCGGGCGAGGCCGTGCAGTTTGTTTAGAATTGCTCGTTTCATCTGCAGTTACGCTTTGGCCGCCAGCACTTAATATCCCGCCCATGGTATAAAACCACTCGTAGCTGTTAAGCAAATGCTGCGGTAATGCGCCACTAAAGCGCGAGTGTGACACACATTCTAATAAGTGCTACTGAACTCTAATGCACGCCGCGAGCGGCAAAGAGGAGAGAGGGAGAGCTCTGTGTATCTAATTAAGGCTGTCTGCCCCTGTCGGCGCAGACTTTTCTCCCGTTGGCCGAGCATAATCGTCGAATAACTCCGCTAATTCAGAGGGGGCGCGGCTGATGGGGGCACACGGCGCGTCTAACTTGGCTAACTTGGCTAATGAAATGCCGGGGCTCGGTCGTCCGGCAAATGCTACACCCCCAAAGAAACTCGTCGCGCAACCAACCCCCTCCCGGTTCGAGCGCTTGGAAACTCGATTGGCGCCGGCGCCACTTTCACAATGAATAACACCGTAAACAGTGAGATCCAGCGCGGAAATGATTCTCCTGGCAATCTTGCGGTTGTGGGAGCGCGATGGGAAGCCAGTATCAAAGGTGGTCGAGGGTATTTTATGATTTGGGGAGACGGCCGAGTTGTCGAGCGCAGGCAAAATGAGATTCCCGGGAGCAATTTCAGGCGAGTTTGCCTGCGAAAAGGGCCGCGAGATGGAAGATGGAAGTCCCGAAACGAAGGAGAAGAAGTTGTAGCCGTAACAAGAGGTCAGGCACTGGCAATGTTGAAATGGCTCTGGAGAGGAAGATAGCTCTCGGCGCTGCGGGCAGCGAAAACTCGCAATACAGAATGAGCTGCTTTATTATGGCTTCCTCCAGTAAAATTTATCCTCCGCCGCCTTCGACCCACTTCTTTTACACTCTCGTCAGAGGAGAATTGAGATAGGGAACCGAGAGCAATCCGCTGAAACAGACCGAGCGTCACACGCCAGACGGCTCGACGGCTCGACGGCTCGAGTACGTTTCCCTCGCAATGACAAAACTCCCTCGCGGCTCGCGGCCGCGTCTGGGGAGGACTGTTTACGAGGTGTCTACTTGAAATTCCTCGCGGGCCAAGCCTCCAGCCAACTCCTTGCTAATCCAGAGAAAACTCTCCGCGGACAAAAGTTCCCCGACCTTTCCCTTCCCGAAGAGAGGCACTCGGTGGCCGGGTAATTTGTTTGGGCGCATTAAGAATTCGCGAGCGGAATAGCGCGCGCCCGCCGGAACTTTCGGCATTACTCCGGAAGATGTGTTGGATCGGAGCTTACAGAGATATAATATTATATCCGGCAAGTTCCCCCCGGGGCCAGCAGTTGCGAGACTTGTTAATACGCCTTAAATTGGCAGCGCATTGCCAAGCGCAAGCCGCGCGGTCTTCCCTTCCACCCGGCCGAACTTGATAATTCGGACAGATTATAAATTATCCCCGCGCAGGAGCATCGAGCGAATAATTTATCCTGACGTGCCCTCGCTCGATTCTCTTTGGTCGCCGGATATGTATAGCCGAGCGGATTCAACGTATACATGAATATTACTGTGTTATTTGGCGAGCCGCTGTATTTCCGCAAAACAGCCGCTGTAGGGTTCGCAGGATTCTTCTGGATAAGAAAACAAGCTTCGCTGCCGAGGGTGGATGTTAAGTTTGGCCGATGAAATAAATACCCTCGGGATGCACCTGCGGCTAATACAAAGCCGAAATGTCGCATCCTGTTACCGGGCCCTGATCCACATTTCACCACCAGACGTCACCATCCCACGAGAGAGAGAGAAGGGGAGTGTGTGCAAGCCAGGACGACTAACCACATTTCCAGCCGAGAAATACGTTTCACTTAGCGTCAAAACGCAAAATAAACGGAACACACTGGCGCCGAATGTTTTTCCCTGTCCTGACTGAAATCCCGCCTGCATAACAATAGGGTGGACGTCAATTGGACAAGAGCTACGTTAAAAACGAAGGCGAATTGAATGCCGGCCGAGGGACGCCGCGGTGAAATACAATCAGTGTGAATAGCTTTTACAAGGATCCTCTCGCCGTGTAGAATGTTAGACGCGTACTCTGAGAATGACGGTAAATGAGTGGTCTCGAATAATACGAGACTTATCGCGCGGTATCGCGAAGAGCAGTCGCCGCGCGCGAAAATCTATAAAAGGCGGAAAGCTTTCCGAAAGAATTGGCGCCGAGACGCTCTCTGCTCCCTCGCACTCTCGGGCGGCCCCCGCCCTTCCCGTAAGCTCGAGCTTTCATCCTACATTCAGTGAAAGCAGACGGTTTTGCCCTATTTTCCACGGCAATCCCTGTCCCCGATGGCGCGCTCGCCCTTCCATCCCTCTCTTTCTCCCGATATCCACATAATTTCCAGTGAATCCAGACTCGTGAACCGGCCAGCCAGCCGGACATCGGTGCTGCTCGAACCTCCGACACTGAGGGGGAGATGCCGTAGAAAAGAAACTCTCGGACTATTATGGGATGATGATGCCAACGACCCAGTCGAGCGATAAAAGTTAGGTCTCATTACTTTTCCGGCCATATCCTCGCCCATTCTCTATCTCCGAGTCGACCAACTTCCCTACCCTCGTGCGAGTTCCTGCGTGCGATGCACTTTTTTCTCCCCGATCCTCCAACAAGAACTTTCATTGGTGTGTGTTTCTGAAAATAGACTTGTTCCGCTGAGTATGTGTGGTGAGAGGTAGAAGCGTCTATATGGGAGGTTTTACGTATCTTTGATAGGATCTGTGCTTATTGACGCTGCTAGGGCGGCGTTTGAAGCGTCCGATTCCTTTTCTCGCGGAAAATTCTACCGCGCTCAAGCTTTCACCTTTTCCCTTTCAAGTACCTTTTCCCTAGTACAGGAGGATATCCGTGCGAGGGAAAAATAGGTGACGATTAATTTTACTGCCTGAAAACGGCTAGCGTGACGCGCCGCTCGCTTTCAACTGAGAACTCCAGAGCCTTTTCCATATCCCGAGTTCTCTCGATACTCCGAGTGCCACCCTCCACCTCTCTTCTTATCCAACTTGCCGTTTCCTCCATCTCGAACTTAATAAATAGCCTCTCGCGAGTTTCGAGTGACACTCAAATCACCTTCTGTCCCATAAAAAGCTTTCGGTCTTTTAGCCTTTCTGCCCAACTTTTAACGACTCGAGAGTCGAACTGGGTGCTCGCACGCAATTGCGAATGCTCCTCGTCCAGGGTGATTCGAGGCAAATCGAACGAGACTCCCTCGAAATTACTCCCGAGCGTCTCGATGTCTAGTCCCCGGGTGAAATAGTGGGTCAAGGGGTGCGACATTAACCGCGCGGGCCAACGCATTTTCCGGCCGTTCGTACCGATTATCAGCAATCAAGCTAATTGTTCGAAATAGTATTGTTACTTGGCGGCGACGAGGTAGAGGGCGCCGATAGGTATTGGATCGCGGCGCGCAGGTCACGTATCACGGGGCACCGCCGCTGTAATTACGGCGTGCAGTAAGCCATGTAAATTCTGCATTAATATCCTCTTTAACCCAGTGGCTCTGTGCCGCGTGCGACCACGCGCCCCCGCGCGATTACGTAACCGTCCGCATCCTTCTAATGGAAATTAAATCCGGCCAAACGCTTAATCACATTTCGCGCCGCTGATTCTAGCGCGACGCCCAGCCCAAATCTACCAGCGCGGCGAGTTTTAAGAAGGCCCGGCAATCTCGTAATTAAAACCTTATGTTATTAGCAGCAACCGGCACCTATTAATCACTCCCCAACTCGCGCACCCTGCCAAATTCTCAGCAAACTTTCTGCATCAAAGGTTAAAAGTGTTCGCAGTGAAATTTCGTACGAGAAACACGCTCGATACTTTACCGAGGGCTGATACTTTACTTTCGGCCCTTGTGAACCTCGAGCCGGAGAAATGAGGGCACATTGCCGCCGGTTTCATCCACGAGCCACGGCCGAATGAGCATTCACGAGGAGACCACGACATCAAACATGCTCGGAGCGCACAATAAAAGAGGCTGCGCCCGCTCGCGATCTACTGAAACTTTGACGATAGCGAATCGAACTTGGGTCGCACAACGAGACTATCGGCGCTGTTCGCCGATCGGACCGACAGCGAACTCGACACTCGGAATTTTCGCAGAGGATCGCATGAATCATTCGGATAAACTCCTGCTAAAAGCTGGATGAGTGTCAGATGCATCGCTGCCAACGAGATATAGATATATACATAGTTGACGCATGCGGCTGGAGACGTTAATAGCATCGTGTCAAACTGGCTGTTAAGCGATGTCTCGGGCGAACGGGATTAACAATGGGGATAGAGGATAGTTGGTAGATTAAGTGGAGTAGGTCCAAGCAGCCGAGAGCAGGAGGTGGCCCGACTAGCCCTGACAGGAGCGGGAATGACTGATCGCAGTGGTTCATCCCTCGGTGGCCGAGATAGGAGGGAGCGTCGTTCTTCGGGTACTAATTAGACTCTCCTCAAAATTAATCCCGAATTTCGCTCCCGCTACCGGTCCACCGGCGCGGCTTGCCCGACCACTGATTACTATTGTCTACCGGCGGCATAATCAAGTCGCGGTTCGCCCCGGCTCGAAATGTAATCAGGACGTCCGCCCGCCTGGAATTGCATCCCGACGAGTCCCCGCGCCAGGCATAAAGGATTCGCGCGCATCAGTTCACCTATCAGGATATTCTTCCTGCACTGATTCTATTCGTGGGAGTCTCTCTCTCTCTCTCTCTCTCTCTCTCTCCTTCGAAGTGGGTTGCGCCAGGGACGAATGAAACGGCGAGATAATGAGGATCGTTCGTCATCCCGATAGGAGTGAGGGGGATGCGAGGTGGGGCCGTTAAGGGCACACCTAGTAGAGATACTTCTCGCCCTGTGGCCATGATTTATGCGGCGTAACAATGTGCTAAGATACGATTACCGGGAGCCTCCTCTCGCGCGACTGTAACCTGAGATTGTAAGGTGAACGCCATTGTCATCGGAGAGAGTAGTCGATGTCGGAATCCGCTGGAAAACTCGGGGGACGAGATCGCCTGGGAGAGGAGAACCTATGCTCGCGATATGACCTGTCTTTGGTTGGAGCGATCGAGGGGCGAGCGATGCAGAGGACCGTAAAATGATCCCGCGACATTCCTCGGTAAAGCGGCGGGAAATTTGCGTATTCTCTCTGGCGGAGCGCGCGATAGCAAGTCCCGGGGGCCACTGTCGGAACATCCATTTTTCGAGGCCATTTATTAGGCAGGTAGGTAGGCGGACGCGCGCGCGTTTCAATCGCCTAGATTTGAATACATTACTAAGGCCGGTGCCGGGGAAAAGAGAGGAGGGCGAGTGGCCCGTCGGAAAAAGCGTGATTATCTCATCGAGTGGCTCTAGACTCGGGGAACCAACTATCTATCGTTTGCGGAATCGCGCGAGTGAGGAGGCGCGTTAATCGATAAAGATTAATCGGTCGGAAGGTGGGCGAGCCTGAGGCGGCCGAGCCGCGCCGGCCAAGTCACACACAATCGGCCGCTCGAGCTTTTGTACGACAGGAAAAAGTTGCTCGACATTCGCCGCGATAAAAGCTCACTCGGACACCGACATGCGGCATGGCTCTCGGCGCCGCGTCGCGTCGCTCCCACACACGTGTTCTACAACTTTGCACTTAACTCGGCACTTTAGTCGGCGCTCGCGACCGCGCTCCTCGAGTTCCATCGCTCCCGCTATCCCTCGCCAACAGACACTTAGACATCGTCACATCGACTCCCGGGACGCTCTTATGGCCCGATCTGCCGGAGGGCCAATTTTTTCCCCAAAACACCCTCACGACCCCACGAGCCCCGCAAACTCCATGGAAACCCATTACTAAGAGTGAGCCCGTTACGAGGACGATACCGATTTCATGAAATTCGCACGAGCTCCGCGAGACTCTCGAAAAGTTGTCGGTATCAAAGTTCCACTGGTGCTAGGGGTTTTGAGGACGCCGGGAAAATTCGAAATATAGTACTAGCCGCAGAGTGGATTCGCGCGATTTTTCCCGCTACCGATCAAAACGCCTTAGCACGCGCGTGTTTGATACGTGCAGTCGCGCTCGCGAGCACAATACGTCGGGGTCGTTAATAATTCCCTGCTTCTGTTCTAAGCCAACAGCGATCTCGCATCTATCGCGTGACACGCGATAGCCCGCGACAGCCTCGAATTAATTACCGCCATTAATCATTTTATCTCGCCTTGACCATCCGGCCGTTTAGTGCCGGGGCGTGCGGCCCGCGTGTCGCTGAAAAATAAATGGACTACTAATTGATTCGTACTCCATAAGCCGACGTTCTTCCCCCGGCGCCATTATCCTCGATAAACAGAGCCGCCCACGTCGAGCGAGAAAGTCCTACTAATTGCGGGTATGCGTACGTGCGGCCCAATATATGAACGGAGTCACATCTCGCCGAGCGGGCTTGGCCCCGTTTCGCCCGGCGCATAATTTCTCCCTCATGTATTTCCATGCCGGGGAAGAATTTCGCCGGCGAGAGTGAAAAAGTTGCGGGGCGCACACAAGGTTGACAAGTCGTATTAATCACGCGGCACCAAGTACTCTTCGATTTTTTTTTCTCCTCCTCCTCTTCTTCTTCTTCTTCCCTCAAAGCCGGGTCAAGATTAATTACGAGCGAGGGAAATGAGAACGCTCGGCGCGCGCTCCTCCGTTTTGTTTCCACCATATCCCTCGAGCTATCCTCGCACACATACACACACACACACATGGAAATCGGCCATCAAGCCTCGCAGGGTAATATCTGGCGCATCTCGGGTTCCCGTGTAATTACGAAGACGTGCGCCTCTCCGAATGTGATTACGCGCAGTCGAAATCAATTAGCGGCGGTAAAATCGGCCGATTGGTATTAATCCGAGTTTCACGAGGCCGCGCGCCGCAGCCCCTGACACTCGGGGGAAGGAAGTGACACTCGAATACTTGATCCCGTCGGCGTCCGGGAAGGCAGCCTGAAAAATGGCATGACAGCCTCATCCAGAATGCATTAGCGTTTCCATCAATCTCGCCCGGAGAACATATCGCACAACAGCGCGCCAGATGCATCTATTACAGTTCCGATCGCGTGATCCCTCGATACATCCGATCGGCCCGGTAACAAACTTACCCGCCCATTTTTACAGGGACGCTTCCTCGCGGACTAACCGATAAAGAATCGACCGACATCCTCTCCAATTGGATGTAAAAAATCGTATTACAAGAGTCAGCGAACCTCGGGGGGTTCCAGTGCGCGATTTAGCACAAAAGCCGAAGTGAGTCGGCCCTCGTGGAAACGGAGAGATCCGCTCGCGCGATATGGACTTCCGGCAAAAAATTGCGGTCCGCTTTTCCGGGCTTGGAGAACAGCCCTCACTGGGCGGGCGGTGGGAGGAGATCGGAATTAAATGTAGCTAATGCCCGTGAGCACAGTTTCCACCGGCTCGTTCGCCGCTCCTCGTCCAGATCGCTCGCGCATTTCCTCCGATTTCCCTGTCACTCGCGAGAGCACGTGTCCCGCAGGCTCGAGCGTCGGCCGCGAACGCGCGAATAAACTTCCGAGCGGCTGAATTCCCCCGGTGAATTCTCTCGAAATTTTATCTGCCCGGTGTGTGCCGCGCTCTTGCGTGTAATTATAACTTTCGCCGCGAAGGAGGCAAAGCCGCCGCGGCCAGACGACGCGTGAATATAAAATGGGCCCCGGGACCCGCGCGGCTCTCTCCCGCGGAAAGTTTGGAAAAGTTATGACCGCCGATATCGATCTCGCGGCGCTCGCTTTCAGGGCGAACGGCAGCCGGCGTAATAGTGTTGCCGCGATAGTCTGATTGCGGTATTCATAAGCGGATCGCATTCCTTCGCGCCATTGAAAGAGACCATCGAGCGAAATAGATCGTCTCGGCGAGATGGAGAAATTTCACCGGCTGCCGGCCTCTTCTTTGTAACTCTGATAGAATCCACTCCGGGAACACGAGCGCGGCCTTCGCCGCGAATTCTCTAGCAAATTGCTCCGAGCCTCTAACGCTCCGCGCGGATATTTACGGGAGAATTATGCGAATGCATGGCCACTCGACAGGCGAATGCAGGGTGTTTGCTTGCCAAGCCATTGGTACCGGGAATTCGAGGCGACGGAGAGAGCTTTTCCACGGCTAATTTCGATACAAACAGCCACGGCCGAGCAGAAACATTTGGCTAACGAATATTTAATGTCCTTGGTCATAACAGCTATATCAGCTACTTCCAGCTCTCAATGGGGCCAATTTCCTCCTGGCATATTGCGTGCACGCGCTTTCGGAAATTTTCCGGCGAACCAACAGGCCCGCGAAATCATCGGCTGCGCGTGCACGGGAGCTCGGAGAGATTTTATTAGGACCACGCTCGATGATACATGCGCGCGAAAAGGAGAAAGAGAGATTTATAAGTGTTGGGAAGTTTTTTCCCGCCGGATGACTCATACGTACAATTTATCGTCTAGTTCAAGGAGAGTCCGCCGTCTCCGCTGGAAGTTCTCGGTGCCGGGAAACTTCGGAAAATAACTGTCGCCGGACGGGCTACAATTGCGAGAAAGGGAGATGCGACATGCTATATATAAATCAGGGAATAAATCAAGGATCAAAAGTGGGAATTTCTGTCGCGTGGGTACAGAGATAGCACTGGGGAAAGTTCGACGAGATTCCACCGCCACTACTTTTCTCGATCTCTCTTTCTCGCTCCATCGCTGTATTTCTGTGTACTCGGCCGGACTGTGTATAAAGGGCCGAGCGCTGCCCGAAAACTAAAAGCCGCTCCCTTTGAAAAATCGTAATCGCATGGCCGCGCGTGCGAACCTCGAGTGGAATGCTCGTTAGTTCCGCGCGGATTTAAATCGAGGCCCACTCGTCCAGCGATCGTTTTCCCAACTGCGTAATTTCCGGTTAGCCGCGAAACTGCCGGTATTTATAGTGCGCTTTCAGATCCCTCCGCTTTTCCTAGTGGTACCCTCGCTTTCCTACACACCACTTCCCGTCTACCTCTTCTTCTTGCCTCTGTCTCGCCGTTTGCCGGGGCGCGCAATTGGAAGCGGCGAGTGCGACTGGAAAGTGGACGCAACTCGATTTCCGCGAAAGCACCGAAACATTTTACACGCGAGTGTCGTTTCCGCCCGATCTAGTGGCCTCAACGACCCAATCGCGCCGGGACCTGGAGCCTTGGAAGCGTAGCTGAGGAATTGAAAGCCGAGAGGAAAAGCGCTCGCAGCCGACCTGGAGAACAAGCCCTGTACCATCGCGTCCTCCTTCTGCTCGGCGCGCGCGGAGCCAGAAACAAATGGACAACTGGAAAAAGTTACTACGCTCAACTATGCCGCCTTTCCTAACCGGCGCCGGGCGAAACTTTCCCTCGACTTCCCTTCGCGGCGGCTTCACCCTGCGCAGCGATGGAACAGGCTACACACAAAGCGCGAGTGACTCGAGATTCTCCCTTCGTCTTCCTGTTACTCGAGATAGTCCCTCCATTCTTCTCCCACTCACGCGTGCAACTTTCCATGGAAATTACATTCCGACTCTCCGCGGCTTCCGCGAGTTTCGGCATTTTTGAGTCGAGGGCGCCGACCATCGCGATCCGACCACTAAGGAACGAGCCCCAGCCAACTGTATTAGAAAATCAGCGGCTATGTCTGGATACAACGACCCTCTGCCGCCCCATTTACGATCCACTTCGCTCTATGAGGCGTGCACGAGCGCCGCGCCGGGCGAAACTTGTCGGGACCGCGCGCGGACATCGCCGGGCGCACTCCTAATGGCTTTACCGGCGAGGATATCCGGCGCCAAGTCATCCCCGGATAAATTCCGAGAGTCGGGTAATCTGCACTTTCGAGCCGAACGCCGGGGGAGGAAAAAAGGAAGAGCGAACCTCATCGGCAGTGCCGACTCCGAGCCAATTCCAGCCCGGTGAATCTCACTGTATTTCGCAACACACCAGCGGCCGCTTGCCACCTTAATTGCTTCTCCACGACAATCGAGGGGCTGCGAGAGGCAATAGTGCTTCAAGGTAAGGCGGATTTATAAAGGAGAAACAGATGGAACGCCGAGGGACGACACAAAGAACTGGCTAAGGCAAGCGTCTTCCCTGGATGCCGGCCTCAAGACAGAGCCCTGTTTCCCGCAAACCGGCGAGGATCAAAGCGTCATCAGGTTTTAACGAGCTCCGAGTCCTGTCAAAGCGACGCCAGAAACACAGAACAATACCAACACCTTGACACCGGCCGCTAGACACTTGTCTCTCGAGTACTATCCTCCCTTATTCTCAACGCACATTTCTCCAACGTTATCACTACCGATAATGAATATACAAATGATTATCCCAACTGATCCCGATAAACGAGCGTCGATGCGAAATCAACAGTTGCCAGGAATCGGCGGAAAACTCGAAAGCGGAATAATCGTATATCCGGTGTCGATCGATAGCCCCGACGAGAATGAGGGAGTTGACTATTCTCTTTTTCCCCGCGTCTAATCGACTACTAAATACCCGGCGAGCGCAACTGCTCTCTTCACCTCCGACCTTTCGAGCGGGGCCTCCGCTATCCTCGCATGATGCTCCGCTCTCTCTCTCTTTCTCTCTCACTCTCTCCGGCGGGGAGGATAACGGCGCGCGCTGCGGATGTCGATAGGAAGCCGAGCGTGCTAACGCGGAGACGTAATAAAACAATTAAGCTCCATTTCAGATGAGAAAGCCCCCCGCGATAAAAATAACGAAGGTTAGGCTTTGTAATATTAGCGTCTGCGAGGTAAATAAAACGCGGTCGCCTAAGGGAGAGAAAGAGAGAGAGTGAAAGGGGGGAGGGAGAGGAAAGGGCAGATACGAGACAGGGATGATCCATGTGGCAGGGTGGTTCTTTAATGAGAAGATATGATCCAGCGGTTCGCGCCTGGAATAACCGAGTGGTGTAAAAGTACGCTCGTTAGGTTCGATCCTGCGGCAAGGAACCTTAGCGGCTTCCAGGTCGCTATCCCGTAATCAGAGAGAGCGGCCTGGGCCGGGCCAGGCCTCAATAGCACTGATGATCGAGCGTATCCGAGGATTCGCTTCATTATGCTTCCCGAGAGGATATCAAAGTGATCTCTAGTGTAGAGAGTATCCCAAGGGAGCGGGAAAAGGACGCTCGACTTGCCTATTACTGATTGCCGGTGGCCCAGGAACCAGGAGCCTTGCGCTTCGGGTCAGCCCGGCTACTCCTTTGACAGGGGAGCCCGAAGCTGCTTACTGCCAGGGCAAACGCACTACTTCGTTTGATGCTTGCCTTCTAATTGTGCTAATGTATACACTAAAGCACGAAACAAATACCCGTCCGCCAGCTAAGCATCTCGGGCCCTTTGATAGCCCGATCCCCCCGATCCCGGGGAATCAAGGGTATGCGCTATTTCGAAAATCTCATCTAATTAACAGAGTAAGAAATGCGAGCCGGCTGGAGTCTCCTGTAATTGGATGCAGGAAATAACAGCGGAGAGATGCGTCGCCCCGCCACGGGGAACGTTTCAGTCAACAGAGCCAACTTGAATCCTGTATGCAGCTTGTTGTTTAGTAGTCGACCGAAAGCGGAATTCCGCCCCAGCAATTATGCACAACAGTTCATCCACCCCTCCGGAGGCTCTTAAGCATTCGGGGCCGGAGCGCGCGGGAAGGAAAATTTCCCCGGAAATCATATGCGCCGTGATCCTTTTCCTTTTCTCGGGGGAGAATCACGTGTGCACGTGTGTGTACCGGCGGGAGTGAAAACAAATGGAAGACACGCGGCGCTACTCTGGAGATCCTAGTGCGCGAGGCGTAACGGATGTTATTTCTGACGGGCGAGATGTGTCCGAGAACATGGCATTTTTAGGGTAATCCCAGTGCACACAAAGTCGCTGGGTTATTCGGTTGGTTCTTATTCAAAGTACGAAGGCCGGATAGAGTTCCTTGGCGGAGTGCGCGGCGAGGCTCGGATTTGCGAATCACAGGCGTAAAGCAGGAGTACGTCGCTGCGAGCAGGACTTTACATAACTAAACCCGACCGATGGATTTAGCCCGGGCTTATATCTGGCCCTACTTGATCTCCGGCCGCCCGGCGTGTATAGATTCGCGGCACGTTCGTCGAACTGAAAGAAAGGCTGGAGGAAGAGCTCGGGCCCGCACGGGCGAGGGGGCCGACGCCGCCGGCGCCGCTCGTTCAGCCTGATCCGGGTCCCTCGGGAATCCTTCGAACAGTCGAACACACAATCGAATCCAGCCCTGCTTTTCTCTTCCGCGGGACTAGCCGCCGCCGCGTATTTACCTTACCCCCCTTTTGCAGCCGGCAGCGCCGCTCTCTCAATACGCTCGCCGATCGATTCGACTCGGAAGCGATACAAGTCCCATTCCAGTCCCGGGGGCGAAAAGGTGTCGAGAACACTGCTCTTCCCGATGCACTTGCCGCGCTTTAAGCTTCCCGCAGAATCTAATTGACCCGTCTCGAAGCGGACCGATCCCTTTCAGAGCCTTTTCAACGAGAGGTCTTTAATATGTTCGCGAAAGCTCGGCCCCCGTTTCCCGATCGACGATCCTCAAAGGTAGCCGGGGAGGAAAAAACTGCCGAGTTCTCCGGGCAACATATAATTCAGAGATAACCGCGGTTGGCATAATCCGAGTTTAATCTAGATCTACCGAGTAACTCGCAGTCTAATCCCCCTGGCCTTCTCCGACTGGTCCGCTCGGCCGGGGCCAGGGCTAAGATCGCGCTTTCTTGATTTATCAAGAGCTCAACAAAATCTGAAATTAAAGTACCGCCCTCCTCGTCGAAGTCCCGGGAATGATATCTCGAGAGAACGAGTGAGGCTTCGCTGAGTGGAAAGAGCGCCGAGGGGGCGAGAGAGAGAGAGAGAGAGAGAGGGAGAGGGACATCTGCGTTCAATTCGCTAACTCGACTCGAGGAGATTATGCGATCCCTGAAGGGCCTTTCGCCGCGAATATCCGGTGTCCTTAACGATTTTCTGTCGGGACACGTGCGCCGGGCGTGGCACTCTCGGCTCGAGGCATTTCAATTTATCGTCTGATATCAGAAAAGCCACTTCGCCGACCGACAATTGGCGCGCACTCGCGCCACTTTGCTTGCCAAGCAGCCAGCCGTGATTTCCAACTTTACAGTCGAAAGTTAATATCTCGGGTGTCCCGTCCCCCGCCCTGTCGACTTCAGCTAGTCCGCCGCCCTCGCAAGCCACCACGTGTTCCGATCGACGGGACGTAATCACTGCCGCGGTGCTAGACGAGGACCCGAAGAGTATTCCTCGAGAGGGAAAAGCGTCAGTGGGTTCATTACAATTCTGATCAAGCCGACTGTCGCAAAGTTTCACCGAGCAAGCGAGTCCGCGTGTTTACCACGCTGCCTGTCTACGTGTCTGTGTATGTGTGTGCGTGAAGTTGGACGTACCTTTATGGAAAACGTCAGGGCGATGAATAATTTATGGCGGACACACGGTGCGCCGAGCCGGAAATATTTAATACAAATGATCGAGCTGCTCCAACATGCGAGAAGCCGCAAGCCGAGTATGCATGTTTCACTCTCGCTGTATGTCTGTTTTGACAAGAACAGATAAGCGCGACGAGCCTTTTAAATGGACATTTCCCGACTGGAATGTTCATCGAGCGCTTGTGTCGAATATCTACCTGCAGATAAACCATAGGACGCATGGGACCGCGGCGAGTCGTTTAACCGGCGCAAGTTTCCCGCGATCCAAGTCGACGCGGAAGCCGCGGGAAAGCGATCGGCGCGGGGGGAATTCAGGGGGGGCAAATATTCGAGCGGGTAAAAACTTGCCCGGGTACCAAACACACTTCCACGCCGGAGAGCGTCGGCTCCCGCCGCGGCCTGAATACCGGATGCAAAACTTTCGCCGCATTTCTTCCGCTAATGCCTCTGCCTCCCTCGGCGGTATGGCGGGAATAAGGTCAACCGTGGGATAAGGACGGCGAGGGTAAAGCCGAGTTCCCTTGGATTGTCGAGAGGCTTAAGCCAAAAATCTCGCTGCCTTCGAACTCCGCTCACTCCACCTCTTCTTCTTCTTTCTTCTTCTTCTTCTTCTTCTTCCATGTTCTCGCCTTCCGATCCTGAATTAAAATGCCACCGGCGGGGAAGCCCAGGCCGCCAGCTCCGCAAAAGTAACCCACTTAAATACGATATCCTTATTCATCGCGAGGCGCGCGCGCGGGCGCGTCAGGTTGCTCGGCAGAGAGAGGGCAAACAAATTTTCATCCGGCACTGGATGCTTGCTTTCGATTTGCTCGCGAGTATCATCAAAATGTAAAAGGCCCTTTGACGCGCGCCGAGTTTCGATGGCGTTCACGCCCGGGGTGCGATGGACGCAACACACAGACATACACACAGACACGCAGAGACTACTCACTTACACAAACTGAAGTGAGGGAATTGCGCCAGAGTACTGGGCCCATCAATTCCTTTGTAAGATGCACCATGCAAAGGGGCCACCAGCGCGAATCGCATTTCCATCCGCATTTTCCACTTGGCCGCAACGACGCGCATTCCCCACCGCCGAGAGCAGCTCTCCGTCACGAACAAAAGCCGGCTCCAATAACTTTCTTGTAGGTCGGGGCCGGTGCACCGCGATAGATTGCTTTCCGATCGCTGCCACCCAGCGGTAAAGGGGGACTTTTTACCCTGCCAGCCAAATCGGCAATCAGGATCCTCGAATTACGGCGCGCCACCACCCCCGACATTACCCCAATGCGATTTGGATTTCCTAGCGGCTCGCAAGACCATCATCCCCCAGGGTATACATACATACCCTAACAGTCGACCTTAAAAAATAATATCCGCCGCGGCGCTCGGATCACGGAAAAGTATCAATATCAGCCCCCAACAGGATCATACATCTTTAATATCCTTTCCAACCAATCCCCCAATAATACTGCGCTTTCCCACAATCGGCATAAATACATTTTCGCTCTTCTCTCAAACCCCGTAACGCGACAGTCATCGCGATCCAATAAAAAAAGAGAAGAAAACTCCGCCACAGTCTATTCCCTTTTACACTGGTCCGAGCAGTGGCGCGCGGTAAGGAACGAGCTTCCCGGACAAATGTTTTCTCTACGGGCGCACTTAATTTCCCCGAGGGAGACGGAACACGGAGAGGAAGAAGCTGGCGCGCCAATAGACTGGGTGATACTAGAGAAACAATCGTGGCGTACCTGAAAGATCGGCCCCGCACCAGGGTTGCCCGCAGTCTACCAGGAGCTGTGCTTCCCCGACGGCGGAAGAAGCGTGCAATGAGAGCAGCTGGAGAGAATCGGTGTGTACCGCGGAGCTTGCGAAGCCGACCAGCGGCAATAAGAAGAAGGGCATCCCGACTAATCGATCTTCGCGTCGAGGGAAAAAGGGAGGGCGCGCTACCTCGCTACTGCGGGACTCGGGGCTAAGGGAAACGAATGACTGGCCGCTGATAAAAGTGACCCGCAGCTTTACGCACCCACCACCGCAATAAAGAATTCCACCTATGGAAATGGAGTGGCCGCGATTTTTCCACACGCTTGCGCCACTATCTGTTCCCCTTGGTATGCGTGTGCGGGTGTGTTCGGGGCCATTGAGTATCCTCGGCGGCGGCAGAGTCACGCTCGGAAAATATTAACCTTTGTATTCCTCGGCGTGCGCTCTTGGCGACGGTGCTGCCTGGAGCACAGACTTATACACACTCCTCCCCCTTTCGCCCTGGCTTTCTATGGAATCCCGTTAGATATCCACTCCCGCGTATCCCATACCGGGCTGCGCCAACACCGGAAATAACTTGGGTACATCGTAAAAATTATCGGGCGCGGAAAACTATCGTTGGCAAGCTGTGCTTTGGAGTAAAGCGAGGCATAGTCGATTGGTAAGAAGACAACAAGCTATTCCCTTGGTTTGGAAGAATATTGTAAGAGGCTTTTTTCCTCCACTTGGAAGATAGAATCTGGCAGGGAGTAAAGTGGCTCTGCCGACCCTTGTAACTGAGTAGACAGGACTGGATACGCACTCTCGGATAAACCGAGTACGCACACCGAGATCGGATCTCATTTCCCCGGCGCTCGTCTCCTGATAACGAGCTCGGCGCGCGAGTGTCTGCGCGCCAGAGTGATAGAGATGGAAGGTGAGGATTTAAGTAAGCGAGTCACGCGATAAACATCGAAATGCCACGGGCCTTTGAGGCCGCGAGCTGCAAAGACAGAAAGGGCGAGATGCGTCGGGGCAGACAGGCGCGTATTAACATCTGCATAAAGTTTCCAGTCACCTTTGTAGGTCTCGGTGAAAGGGCCTCCTTGGAGAGCTCCCCTCCTTCTGTATTCCCATAGCAGTTCCCCGTCTCTCTTCCTCTCGTAGTCTCCACCCTCTTCCGCGAGGGTGAAGAGCGAGCGTGAAAATAGAAAAGCCCCCCGCACTCGAGAATGAAAACAGCACGAGCACGGAACCCGGGAAAAGCCGTAAATGATTTACGAGCGCGAATTTCAAGGTACACATATCTGCCTATCTCTCGCGTGGACACCGCACGTACCGCGCGCCGGATACACAATGAGGGACCTTACACTCGGGCAATTTCTCCTATTACGCCGGGAACAAATGTTACCCGGGGCATTTCCATCCAGCCAACGAATCATCAGCATAATGTATGTAGAGCGCGCGGGCCGGTTCGCCCACTGCCTCCCGATTAGTATTCGCTCTCCGGTAATCAAAGGCAATTTATGCCGCTCCAGCGGAAAAGTACATTATAAATTTCCGCCACCACTCCACCGACTGCCGGCCCCGAGATCGATACCAAATAACCCCTTCTACTATCATTCAAATCACGTCCATCTCCGCCAAAGTCGACGAAAAATCTCTTTCGCCCTATAAAGACATGCATAAGAACCAGAGGTTCTTATTTTTAATTTAATTTGTATTCCATGCCACGAGTCTCACTCGCAACTCACGCGGCCGCCGCTAATTGTAAGTATTCCGCATTGCAAGTGGAAATTCTGGCGGCGAACTTGCTGCGGCGAAGTCGCTCGACGGCCAAGAGAGAGGGGGAGAACGCGCAGCCAGCGGATTTATCGAGTGCCTCGCAAGTGGAATACCCCATCGCTGCTCAGACCGGCTGACTTGCGAGTTGCGGGGGCGCGTGTACTACAAAAGTGTCAACGCCAGGCACGGGATTGAGACTTAAGACACGCGGTGGCAAGCCGGCCTGCCAAGTGCCGAGGAAAATCGGGGACACGAGAGTCCGGGAATAAGGGACGCCGGTGAATAATTGACGAAAGGGAAATTGAAAGCAGGCTGGAATCGGGCGGACCGACGGACCCGCTCGCTCTGCCGTAAAAGGGCTGGGTGGGACAATGCTGAGAAGGGAAGCTACACTCTAAAAGCCAAAGGGAGGAATCGAGGCAGAGCTCTTGGTACGCCTGAAAAATTCACCGCCGGAAACACTTTCCACGCGCGTTCGCATCGTTTTCCCTCCGCGTCTACTGAGCGGCGAGTTAAAGCCGCACTTGACGATAATTGCGAAAGCCCAAGTAAGATACACGAGTTGCTAGAAGAAGGCCAGCGCGAAGCAAGTGCAGGAGAAACTGGCCAGAGCGACGGAGCGGAAAGAAAAGCAATTGACCAGCGAGGAAAGGTAGCGCGAAAGTAGCAGGGAATTGACGAAGAGCGGACGAGTCCTTGCTCGTCTTATTCGACTAGGAGGCTCGCTCGGGGAAGAACCAAAGAGGGAGCTCTCCTCCCGTGAGAAGTTCCTACCTCAAAGACACCCGGTTTCTGAATTATTCAGCAGCCTAATGGTGGAATAATACCGCGACCATGGTCGAGGCGTCACGACGATTAGAATCCATTTTGACCCTGTCGGCTCCTACCAAGGTTTTCTTGCCCGCCGGCAAAACCTAGACGGTCTAATCACTAATTGTTCCCATACCTCTCTTTCCCCATGACATCTATTTCACACAATAGCGCATAACCTATCAACAAAGTCGAATCAATGCAGACTCGATTCAACACAGAAACCAAAACCATTGACGATCTCTACTTTAATCGAAGCACCCTCTGGAATAATGATTTCAGCCGAGCGAATCGTTCCCTCGGACAAAGCAATCGGCGATCTCGCTCTGGGATACTATAATCCAAATGATCAATTAACCTCTCGCCGAACGGTTGTCATCGTTACGCGTTGCTTTCGTATTCAGCCGGATTTTGCGAGAGGCTAGCTTGAAGCGTCCGAGTGGCTGCACAGATCATAGCGACAAATTGCCGGTGACGGCATTACGCATTCGGACTGTGGCGCATCCTGCACGGCCATTACGGTCCGAGTACGGTGTAAATACATAGGCGTCGCCTACCAACTGGACAGTAACCATATATGTATGGATGGCCGATCTAACCAACTGACCCATGGGAGCCACAGATGAGCAACCTGCAAATGGACCTCTGTCAAGTTACCGCCACATGTTCAGTAGACCTTGCATTTTTCAACAGTTGTAGTGCCACGCCGTCGAGTTCTATAGTTCTCTGCCAGTTTTGGAAAAAGTTCCGCATTTTTAGGGGGAAATACTCCAACATATGTATTCATATATTTATGGTGTTAATTTAAAAATTTTTCTTATATAAACCCTATTATTTCTGCATTATAAAGTCGATATTAGGGAATGTGTGTAGTGGAATTAAGAGAATTCCACGGAGTGCCACTAGAACAGTTGAAAAAATTAATATCTTTTGAACATATGGTGCTAACTTGACATGGGTTGCAAATGGACCGAGCGCAAGTTCACGCCCACCCTCTAATAGACTACTCGAGTACCTGATTTGTGCGACGAGGATTAATTCGTGACTAAGGACGCAGGCTTCCCTTCGCCGAGAAGCCCGCGCCTCTCGCACTCCATCGTCACCAGACTCGGCGGTGCTCCGATATTCCACGGATACCTAGGGCAAAGTTAAACTGGCACTGCAGAGCGTCTCGGCACCATTCATCAGGGTAGATCTTAGCCTGAGCCGCCGATTATCCCGGTCTTAATGCCGGCGACTTTTCTGCGTCGAATATAAGGAGCGTATTAGAGTGGAGGCCGCCATACGAGGGAAGAGAGGGATTCTGGGTCATTCGGGAGGGAAACGATACTCTCGGGCAGACGGTAATGACTGCGGGATCACACGTACCACTTCGCTCGCTTTGTCCAAGATTTATACTGGGCCTCCGAGGGAATGATAATCCGAGAGGCGCGATGCGTTAATCGCTCCAAGACTCCAGCTGCATCCAGCAAGCCCGTAACTTTCGAGAGAAATTAATTTCTCCAGCACAGAGAGAGGGAGAGAGAGAGAGAGAGAGAGAGAGAGAGCGAATGCGTCCGATGTCTGTGGTAATAGACGCGGCAGAGCGCCGGCTGTTTTGTGCGCGCGCTCGTATTTTGAATTTGTGAGATTCATCCCAAAGTTTCCGGCGAGAGGAGCGAGCGGCTAAGTAATCGATGCCGGTAATATCGCGCGGATACTTCCCTCCAAGTTTGATTGGCGTCCGCCGCCGGAGGAAGTTGCGTACTCTCAAGCTGTCATTTCGCAAAGTGAAATATTTCCCGAGGAAGAATTAAAAGCTATAGCGTCGGAGGTATAGCGAGTGACCGAAGTCTTTGAATTCTTTGTTTTTCTTTTTCCATCGGGAGCAGGTAATCGCGAGAATGGAAGGTTTTGATCGACGGAATAGAGAAGGCAATGCACACGACAGGGAAGAAAGCGTATATATACTGTGGAATCTATTTATATGTGCATAAACCGATACCTCGACAACACGTCCTTCTGCGTTAGCGTCGAGAAAGAGAGAGAAAGAGAGAGAAAGAGGTTGGGGAGAGAATCTCAGGAAAGATGGATCATCCGTTTGCTAAGCGAAACACCCGGAACCCTTTACTCCCAGTCTGCTCGTGTCGAGCCGTCGAGCGTCGAAGGTATACTTTCGATTTGCATATTTCGTGACAAGATTCCCCGGACCGAAATAACTTTCTTCGAGCCGCGAGCCACCGAGGCGCAAAGTCAAAGGCGGAATTAATTAGATTATGTGAAAGGCACTCGCGTTGGGAAAACCGAAAAAATTCAATTTTCCAAGGACAAGCTTGCGCTCGAGAAGAGAGAGGGTTTCGGAGGGCCAGGAGAGCCGGAGCGGCGGCAAGAAGCGCGGATGATATTTTCTCTTAAAAGCTCCCTGTCCTTCACAGTCCGCACACGTTCCTGCGACAGTAAGGCTTAATTACCTCGTTACCACAGCCGCACAGCGGCTTCCTGTCCGAGCGTCCACGAGAGCCGTCCACGCTGGATAGATGAAACCAAGAGAAAGGGGGTCGAAAGCGTCCCGTGACCGAGATTAAACAGTACCTTACTCAACACTCCTCGGACGCCGAGAAAAAGAGGGGGAATCAGGCTAACATATAAAAAAGAAAAGAAAAAGAGGGTTAAGTTTCGACCCGCACGTCCTGCGCGGCGGCTTAACACCCGACACAGGCCTTGCTTTGCTTTGTCGCTTAATTAGCCGTCATTCGCCTTCTTTCCCGACACGAGGCCCCGAGAGGGGGAAGGGGAAGTCGAGGGAATTGGATCGGAGCTTTAAATCGGATTTCCGGGGAAATCCTGAGCCGGCCGGATTGAGCGCTTGATCCGGAGTGGCGCCGTGTTCCATCGGTTGCAAGACGCGATACGATAGGTACACGAGGTGACGGGCAACAAAGACTGTTTGGCGAACAACGGGGGCGAAACTGGCCGGGCGCCGAGAGTCATCCGGTACAAGCGGCCGCCGGTTAAGTAAACCGAACCGCGGGCCGGATAATGTCAATCGGTTCATCGGGACAAAGATACCTGGGCGCAGGCTCGAGTAGTTAATCGGAACAACCTGCGCTCGCACGCTTCAGCGTCATTGTCGGCGAGACCGGGACGCAAAGTTCCACGAGGTTCCCACCCCTGCGAGCCGATATGCGGATATTTCTGTTCGACAGCCTCGGTTTATGTTCTTACTTCGACCTAAATCGGAGCACGCTCTGCGGCAAGTTCAGTTATACCGCGCCGATCTAGCCCGCGCTCCTCCTTCTCGTCCGGGGCCGACGGCTACCGGAGCAATTTCACTCCGACGAGAGGTACGCGCTCTCGACGTTAGAAGGGAATTTTTAATCGCTCCATTCCACCTCTCTCTCTCTCTCTCTCTCTCTCCCGCTCTCTTGGGTTCTAAGATTTCATATCGCTCGGCGAGCGATACTCGCCCCGCGGAATAAATCACGTCGAATGATCATTGGATGATTATCTCCGGATGGTCGAGCCGGTACCATTGAGGCGATAGTCGAGCGGAGGAAGGCAATAGCGCGGAAAATAGGGTCGCTGGTGCAATCGACGCGCGGCGAGAGTACCTTTTTAAATTGCGATTCGCGACATGTCCCGGCGATTACTCTTGATGCCGAGCGCGAATGTCTTGCCTCTGCGTTAGGGCGTGCAGGGCCGCGAGGGTGCACGTAGATTTTCGTAGAACAGCTTGCGACGCCTAGCATCCCCGGCAAGGCGCGAGGACTAAATTTGGCACGGAGCAGAGAGAGAGAGAGAGAGAGAGAGAGAGAGAGCATGGCAATTCTCCGGCAACGGCTCTACCGGAGATTATGGTAATGCAAGATTACCCCTTGTTTAAGTGGAAGCTACCTCCGCCAGCGACACTGATTTCCTATTAATATCTGCATTCTGCGAGCCTCGCCACCCGGTAAATCTCAATTCTAAGGCAATCCAGCCGACCGAGATAAATCGCCCCTATCAGAGCCGGCATCGATCTTCCGCTCCTCTGCATCCGGTACTCTCCGGCGCGCGCGCGCGCTTTCGGTGCAGCGACGCGGTGCAAAAAAACTGCACATTCAATAACACAGGCCCGACATCGTCTGTCAAACGGAGCTCGAGAGGGATCGGGAAGATGGTGAGATTCGACCGGCTATTGCCAGTCGTGATATCGAGCATCGTTTCCGCTTGTGTACATCTATGCCACTTGTCATTAACCGAGAGTCGCTCGGCGTCAGTGCCTCGCGGGTTGCCAGGCTAAATTGCGAGGGATTCCGGAAAGTAAACACCATATACTATTAAGGGCCGGCTGGTGGCGCCAGGACAATTTCCTTCGCGTCCCTTCAATCACGAAAGGCGAACCTCCAACGGCTGGACGCCTCTCTCTCTCTGTGTTCCTACACCGAGGTCCTATATGCGCGCGCCAGCACACTGGGGATTGGCACGCGTGCACACGTGTGCGGCTGTGTACACGTCAGGTCGACATTACGCCGAGACAAAATGAAATTTCACTGGCACGATGAATGAGCACTGGGCACACGTCTCGCTTGCCGCGCGCGCCAGGCGGCATCGTCCCACTTCCTCCCGCAAGCTTGCCAGCCAATTTGCATGGAGGATTTAATTGAAAAATGTGACGGCCCGCCGAGATTAAGCCGCGAAAAAGCGCGGAGGGCCTTCCGTGCGGCGCCAATCATCGGAACGTAATTAGTAGCCCCGCTGCCGCCCGGACAGATTGACTTTCGTACATTTCTGTAATTGGACCGGCAAACCGAGTGAAATATGCATAAGGCGGATCGGCCTCTCGTCTATTTTTACTCGGATTTCATGTGCAATCACTTAACGACGTAAATAAACGACGAACGACGAGGCGTCCAAACCTGCCCCCAACATTTGTGCACTCGATGTTACTGTCAGAGGAGTACGTTTCCTCGGAGTTTGGACAGAGAATATTTTCATTGGACAGATTCCCGATGGCGCGGGCCCTTTCATTAGGAAGAGTATGCTTTCTCCCCTGGGGCATATTTAAAGAATCCCCCGGGACAAAGAGAAGAGGGGCACAAATACTTCCGGCGACACGGGACTTTGAAATAAACCGTGGCGGTGCCAGCCGGCATGGAATCCTTGTAATCCGTGGAATGCGCCCTGTGCCGTCGAGAGCATTGTCGGAAGAATTTAATATCAGTAGGTATCACTAAACATCTTACCCGCTGGACGATTTCGCCAGAGGCTTGTTGGTCCGCTCCAGCAGGCCTCGTTTCCGACACGAATCTCGACCCCCACGAAAATCGACACCTTTCAACCAGACCCCCCATTTGTTAAGTAAAGGTGGCGCGCGTGCGAGGCTCTTCGGATCATCCCCTGAAATTCGAGAGGCCGGGAGACTCGACTGGGGCCCGGAGTGACTAGCTAGACTGATTGCTAGACTGCGATCGGAACTACCCGCGGGCTCTCCATCGGCCGGAATTAATATTCATCTGGGAAGTCGGGCAAGTGAAAAAGAGCCGGCTGAAAGCGGACTCGCTTCCTTTTTGTGCCGAGGAGGCCTGTGCGCGCTGGAGCACTTTCGCGAATGAATTCGATTCAGCGCGCATATCCAGGACGCGAGCTCGAGACGAACCGGCGTCGCGTCGGCGGCTCTGCGGGTTCGGCTGGCGACGAGGGTGGCTGGGTGCGAGACTCCGGGAGAGGTGTGAGGATCAGGCCGGTGTTCGAGGGCCCGGAGAAAAATCGTCCTCTTAAAGTAAACGGGGAGAGCGTAGTCACTCGAGTTACCGACGTCGAGCACACGCCTCCTTGTCCTTTTCCTTCTCGAGCACAACTTCTCACCAGCTCCAGGCACCTCCAGGCAAACCTTACCTGTCGCCAGCCCCCTATTTCCCACTCCCTCGTTTCTATCAGTTACACAAGCCCCCCCGGCGTCTACGCGACTCCGAGAAATATGTCGCCTCGAAGAGAGAGAGAGAGTTTCGAATTTTTATTATATTCATCCGGCGGATGCGGCGGCAGCGACGCGCCGCCAGAGGTGCCATGCTACATTTCAGCCGGCTGAGTGAATTTAGTTCATCCCTTTCGGCCGAGGCGGAGGAGAGGGAGGGTGAGGCAGAAAAAGCGGGCATTGAGAAGTGGGAAATGACGCGCTATTTGAGGCGGCTGCTGGAGAAAAATTGTGCTCTTAAGGCAAACGAGGGAGGCACAGTGGTTGCACTTGCTCTCTGACGCCGAACAAGCGTGCTTCCTTCTTTCGCCTTCGATATTCAAGCCGGCATGGTAGAGCAGCCAGTCCCTACACCTAGTACCCCGCGGCTCTCCAGGCCACCCCCACCCGGGCCTCAACCTCTCTTTCTTTGATCTCGCCCTATTTTACATTGTCGCGCTCGCATTTGTACAATAATACGCTTGAAAGTGGGTCTTTACACACCGAGTCCTTTCCATTCCCCTTTCGCAAACGCCCGGCCCCTTCCTCTCCGAGCACATTTTCTACCCTTTGCCTTACAATCCTCTTACGGAAACAGAATCCCTCCCCCCCTCCCGCCCCTTACCTCTTAATCTTACGAGCACCCTTTCTCTCCAACACCCACGTGTGTCACGAGTTTGAAAGAGAGCCAGTCTTTTAATCCTGCCAGCCTATCACGAGAGGGTTGGCGCGCGTGCTAATAAATATGACCTTGGCGAAGGAAAAAAAAGAGAGAAAAAAAGACTCCCACGACAATTGTGCCCGGGCGTACTCCGGCGAAGAGAGCGGCACGAGAGAGCCGAAAAAGCAGTTAAGGGATCAGGAGCGTGAAGGTTAATTTGCTAATTACGAGTTGGCTGAGCCGCGTTCTACAAACGAATCGGCTCGACCCTTTCGGCCCGCTCTTTCTCTCTTCATCGGGAATTGGTTCGCGAGAAGAATGAGCTGGTTGCGGTGGCAGCGGGGGCAGGGGAATAGCGAAGAGTGGAGGAACAGAAGAGACAGAATGACGAAGGGCAGTCACGAGGACAGCGACGGGGCTCGGCTTTATAAATTCTCCGGGTGTTTTAATCCATCCGTAAGCCGTCCAGTTGCGTCAGGGCTTTCACTAAATTAAGGGATTCCCGCGGACTCTCGTTGGCACGGAGTCCTGCTCCTCCGAGCCTATGTCTCTATCTTCCCACCATACATCTCCCCGAGCCGCGATTCGTTATACGCAGTATCCGCAATTGCACCACTTCAAATATGAATGTCGAGCCATTAGAGAGAACCGATATTTCGTGTCGGATCGCTGCCGACAAAGCCGATCGCGCCTCCAATTCGATTGTACACATTTGCAGCCAGCGGATATTAACAGTATATCCGTCATCCGGCGCATTCATATTTTTTTGCCTCTCCCCCACATTTGATCCGGCGATTATTTGTAACAATATTCATCGGGACCGCGTTGCCCGTGAAACGAAGTTGCTCGCCCGTCAAATGAACCGCGCTCCGCATTCAACTGGGCCGCTTTTCAATATGACACGTTATTTCGCACAGTGGAATAATTACCATTTCGCCGGCGTTCTTTTTGATAGGAGCGCTCGCGAGCGCGCGCGATCGGATCGACCTTTCGACTAAAAGCGTATTCTCCTCACGCACTCGCGGGAGACAGTGGGCTTTGGGGAGGGCGCTCGTTAGACGGGGGTGTCTTAAGGCCGCGCGAGGAAAAGACTAACGACGAGCTCAGGGCGGACAAAAGTCCGAGTCGCGAGCGACCCAATTCGAGGAGCATTCTCGGCGACCCTTTCGCGTCTGCGAGTCGTGCGCACCGACAACAACGAGCTTCGCCATTAAGCTCTCAGCGGCGAGGCGGCGCAGCCGGCTAGTACAAACGACGATCGCCTCGAGGGTCGTACCTTCCCTAGAGCCGCAAAGGAAGAGGGAGCTACAAGAGGGAAAAGCGGCGGACGCAACAACTCCGAGGAGGAAAAAGAGAGTGCGGTGGCCGGAAAATAGTGAGGAGGCTTTGCCAAAACTAAGAGCGAAGGATGCGAATGACGAGGGCCTCTGTATATTTAAGGGGCGGGGGTCTCTAGAAATGAGTATCCGGGGGTAAGCAGACCGGTCTAAAAGCAAGAAGAAGGCTCGAGTATTCCGAAAGCACCAGGACAGCCGGGAGACAGCTTTGATGGGATGACATGCAAGCTCCCTCTGCCAGGCACACATGCACCGCCGCCCCGCCCGCCCCTGCAGCTTGTTAGCCTTGCGCAAGCTGCGAACAAAGTGCAGAGTGACCCAGGCCGCTTTTCAAACGGGGAAAAGAGAAAAAACGAGGAGAAAGGCTAAGGGAAGACAGCCGAGCCGAGCCGCACCTAAGAAGACGCCTGTGCACGTACAAGGAGAACACACACGAGGCGCAGCGAGGCACAGGCGCGGGGCACAAGGCTCGAAAAACTGACGAAGCCACTCCACATTCTCTCGGAGCATGACACTCCACGCTAAAAGGGGGCTAAACGCGCCCTCTCGTGCTTAGTAGGGCAAAAACTCGAGCGCGCACCATGATTCGTCTACTTTTTCTAGGCTCGCACTAAACGCCCGACACCGAGGAAGCGGAGCCTGCTCAATGGAGACCTGCTCCTGGGAAAGCCTGCGCCTCGCATTTCATTCCTTCGGATTTACTCTCGCGAGTTAAATGTATCTTTTGCGCGGACCTCGAAAAGGCTAAAGTCTGAAATCCCTGTTTAATGGTGTTCAAAGTTGAAACCCTCCCCCTGGATCCACTTTAAGCAGTGACAATAGAAAGCTCGCAACACAGTCGGATGAAAGACGGAAGTTCAAAGTGGGAGCTAGAGGGAGCTAACAACTGGCCAGAAACGCGAGTTCAAAGTATATGCTTTGTGTTAATCTGAAAGAGAAAGTAGCCTGGACTAACTAGCACCGGCACGCAGTTGTCCAACGGGTCTTGTCGCTTCCTTAAGCGGCGTATTTCACATGCATTTTTTCGGTCGCCGCCCGCTATAATTGCGCCGCTTTAATTACTCTCGGCACTGTGTCGCTGGCGCGCGTCCACCGGAAAATTAGCGGAAGGTCCCTCGGAAGAGCCCGGCAAGACGACGCGGCGAGTGGACGCGAGGCTATAAGAAAACTGTTGGCAAGAAAATGCGCGGGGCCTGCGAGAGCCGATGAAAATTAGTCGAGTGTGTTCTTTTGAAGTTAATTGCCTTCTGGTTGCGAGCTCTCCCGATAATTGGACTCCTCGTTCAAGTACAAGTTGCGCGCAGGAGAAAAAGCGGGAAAATTGCGAAAACAACAAGCCAAGTAGTCGCGGCATTAAGTACCCGCCGCGGTACTTGCGCGCTTTGCATTGTCTCGTCGACAGTGGCATGACAAAAACCAGTCGGAAAGAGCGGAGAGTTGATCTCGGAGGAAAGGGAAGTGAAGTAGGTGCGCGGAGATTACGTCCCATTCGAAAATAGAGCGATTGTCATTTAGTCCATTTCCCGAGGAACATTAGGCGCATCTCGCAATAAAGCGAGCTCGAGCATTCAATTCCTCGGCGCTTTTCTTATCCACGACAGCATCGGCCGGTTCTCGCGACAGTGGGGAGGGAAAAAAAGCGCAGAGTACTCGGCGCCGCATCAGGTATTCAATTTCGCCTCGTATTCGCGTTAGCCGGGCGGCAGATAACGCACGCTTTTCCAATTACCGGCGAATGATGTTTCCAGCCGCGCGCACATTTCCCCCGAAAATGGGCCGCGCGCCGGCCTTTGTAATCCGCACGCAACGCGAACACAAGCGAGCCCAACTCCCCGTGAACAATACCTTTTACGATACTCTCTGTGCAGGCAAATAGACTGTAAGTAAAGGTAGAACCTGCCGTGTATGTAACTCGGAACCAGCTTTTTAACCCCGTTTGCTGAATCAACGATACGCTCGGTACAAGCTCATAAAGGGGAATAACAGCGAGCCTTTCTTTCCCGGATGGAATCGAACCGCTTTTGAATAATAGGATAAACGAACAGTCTTTTGCCAAGAGAGGACTTGTTGATTTCCCCATGCGGCCAGAGGCTAAATAAAGAGGTAACTAAGACGCCCGCTCATTAACTGCATTCCTGCCGACCCCGATCAACTCCAATAAATAATCCGATGCCGTAAAGCCGGCTCTGATAAAATTACCCAAGTTTCCCGGCTAGGATCGACGAGATTCCTCATGGAAAGTGATCCCGATGGTGGCGCAGCTCTCGAATTTCCCGTTCGCCTGACTTACTTGCAAAATGCTGGGACGCGCTCCGCTGTACGATGTAAAGGGCTGAGCTCGAGCGTACACACGCGTGAGGAGGCTCCCGCTCGTTTCAAGTGGACGCCTTCAAATAGGGCGGAAAGCCTTCGCCAGGACTTCACGAGCAATTTCATTCCCAGCCGCGGAAAATTTATGCAAATCACTCGGTGCCTTCGCGCACACGGCACGCGGCCCCGCCGCACCGTGCAAAGTAGACCGGGCATCGTCGCGCGGACTCGAGGGAGGACAGGAAAGCGCCAGTCCGTGCCAAACGAGTGCGAGTCCACGTGGAGCGTGCAATTTCATCTGGACAAGGAATCGTTGCTTGCGATGGCTCGCACTTCATCCGCACCTAACTGACAGCGCTCCCCGACCGACGTGCTACCGACCTGCGAGTTGGCCCTTCCGCTATTCCGTCTGCAAGCGGATTTCATAGCTACACTCTGATTTATACCGAGGGCTGAACGTTTCAACTGTAACTCATGCTGAACTCTCCGATACTTAATGTGTAAGAGTGTGACACGTTTCTAATGCGGAAAATCCTGCGAGTGACGTCAAGTGGGGAAGAAAACTACGAGTCTGCAGTGGAAACTAATTATAACATTGCAATGGGAGGAGAGATTTTATTTGTTTGTTTGTTTGTTTGTTGTTGTTGTTTTTTTCACTGGCCAGCGACTGGCAGTGTCCGATGATTTTTGCTAAAGGGGTCAAAGAGAATACGTTTTTCAGCGGCGACTCTTTGTCCACGTAACCAGAGCGATTTAGGTCGAATTTAAAGCGGACCCTGCGCGAATGGGTCAAAGATCACGATGCTAGCTAGCCGTGACGCGAGCGGTGTTTGCTCCTGACAGATATGGAAATACAGGCAATACCGCGCAAATTGCTTCTTCCACTTTCAACCGGAAGCGTCCCCGTGCTCTTGTGACACCCTGTCGCCACAGGGCGGCCCGCTTATCAAAACCGCGAAATTCGGCTCTTGCGATTTCGATTATAAAGGGGCTCCCCCCCTCGCCCTTGGGCGCAAAATTCGTTAGGAAAATGTCGTGGGGCGGTTCGCGGATTATTAATATTCAAATACTTTTCATCCCCCGGGCGGCCGAATTAATGCGCCCCGAGCTTTTCCTCCCCTTCGCCACGCAGCTCCACGTGGCATCGATTAACACCCCTCGAAATTTCTGATCGCTCGTACTCGCCATCGGCCTCGAGACACACACACACTTCTCTCTCGAGCGTCTTTTTCTGCCACCAAAGAGGGGAAATAGATCGGCGCGAGATGGAGGCGCGAATGAATTCTTACGATAGGAGCGATAATTAGACGAGTGCCATAAATTAGGGTAGGCCAGGGTATCCCGCTCTCAGCGGCGCCACTCGAAATTTGCATTATCGGAAAAGAGATATTCGCGGAGGAGGTGTTGGAAGGGACGGTTACGATTAGTGTTATGGCTCTGATTACACAGTCCACGAGGTGGGCGTGCCGGCTTACGACGTCGGAAAGAATTCGAGAGAAAACCCTTTCTCGAGCGAGTTAACTAACAACGAGTTTAACTGCGATCTTACATCTACGAGCATTTAAATTTGGAGGATCTTTAACATGTCCAATTAAGGCTCATGAATGCTCTTTTTTCGTCGTGCAAGGAAATAAGAAATTATATTCCAAATATCCTATTTACCCTCATTTTTGAGTTATCATTCGCTGCATTTGATAAATAAAAAGCCTCTCAATTAACACTACGAAAATGCGAGTTCGAGGGGAAATACTGTCAAGTGTGCTCGACTGCTGACAAGTGGCGTCGTTGAAATTTTGTCGACGCGGACTGAATCTCAAGTAGTCTTATGCATCTGCCAGTCGCTTCTTATATTCATCTTGATAGGGGAATTTATACGGGCGCTTGTCCGGTATAAATGCACGGCTGGTTCAAGAGGAATCGTAATACGAAGAAAGAAGAGAGAGCGGACAAAACAGAGAAGACAGCATGCAGGATTGAGCGTACGGTGAACCTTGCCGGAGCAGCCTCTTCCCCACACGTCTGACTCGTGCTTTACATTCACTACTTACACGAGCCGGCTCTTTTTTACTTTTACCTCTCGTTCGCTCTTTCGAGCGAGCACTCGAACCTTTCCTCAACGTCAGAGCCACGCGCTTTCTTGCTGTCAGGAAAAATCCCTCACCGCCACTAAACGAAAATCACAACACTCCCTTTCAGCTCATTTAACCGTGCGTAATCCGGCCCCTCTAGAAAAGGATTATAGCGTTACTTTGCCTGGGATCCTACTTATTATCAGAGGAAGCACTCGGCACACGCTCGCCCGACGGGATTGAGAATCGGCCTTAAAGCACCGAGCAAATTAGAAGTGTATACGGGCGAAGAAGCGGCGCAACTTGGTGAAACAATATTTGCGATGAAACCGTGATTCCTTCGGCGAACTTTGGATACCGGGCGGGCGGCTCCCCGGCAATGTTATTAGCGATTCGCGAGTGAGTGCACAGGGCGGACACTTCCTCCCTCGACTTCGTGACGAGTGCCACTGGGAGAGTATAAGCGGATAAAGTGGCCGGAAAATCGAGACCGAGTCGAAAGCCTCGAAAATGTACTTCCCACTGTGCAGGAATCATCCAGAAAAAGCACTCTCTCTCTCTCTCGCTCTGCAGGATGGGGAGAGAATGCAGATTTCCCAGTCGTTATAGTCTCAAGCTTTTTCACGAAATTAAGGGGAAGAGCAGTCGTTAGCATCTTGAATGCATGGCCCGTTTAAAGTAAGGGGAGGCATTATCGTACGCACGAGAGAGCCGCCAGTGCGTTCTTTCATGCCAGCCTATTCTCATCCTCGCGGGAAAGCAATTCCGAATTTATATGGTGCGAACTGCCAAATCGAAATTAGGTAATTACTCATTAACGTGGCTTCGAGTGAGCGAGTTGCAAAATTGCAATTACGGCCCGCTGAATTATTTGGTCTCATTAACGGAGCCGCAAATGCATCCCACTTTTTCCCAAATTTCCGGGAGTGCCTGCAATCGCCAGCAATTTGCGGTCGCTATTAATGAGGCTGGATGAAAGCCTCTTTTTATTCGGTAATAAATATTTGTAGGGTTAGACCGCGAGAATGCGTGAGAACGAGTGTGCATGCGAATAAGAGAGAGAAAACGAGCCAGGAAGATAAGGACCCCTAGCGAAGCCGAGTTGCGACGCAAGCGACTTCTCGGAAGTCGTGAGTGCGTAGGGGTGAATGTATGGACGCGAGACGGACAAAGGGCGGAAAGAAGGGTGTGAAGGTGTGAGATGATCGCCCGATGAGAACGGACGGGACTTTTCAGGCTACTGAACTGTAACGGTTGCTTTTCCTTTGTAGCTACCTAATAAAACATCACTGAAAACACAACCAATTTAACAAATTCTACATATTTCGAAATAATATCTTTAGGGTAGAGAAGATTTTTAACGGTACTTGATTAAATAATGACCCTTCCAACTAGCGATCCCACCGTGCGATTGAAATTATACTGGTCTATGTATATGCGAAAGCTTCGGGAAAACGAGATGTTGGTTTTGAAAACAGCTCTTCTCCGACGAGGAAGATCGAGCGTGGGTTGTACGAGTATTTAGCAAATGCTACAATAATACAGGAGCTCATTGTAATTCTCAGTATTTTCCAAATTTTAATTTACGAGTCCCGTTCTTGCGCGCTCGTATGTTTCACGGAAGCATATTTTATTTGGCTCCAGTACGTAGGTGCAGACAAGCGCTTTCATTCAATTTATTTTTCAGCCCACGCCTAACTGCTGTCCGGAATTATGAAAATGTATGAGGTGCGACTGGGGGCTAAAACTATCTGCGATCCGAGAGTGAGGGAGAAAGAGAATTGAGAGGATAAACAGTCACTAGGGTGAGTGTATAATGCACGGTGGCTTTCAAAAATTCAATTTCCCCCCGCAGCTGACGAATAATATTTTGTAATTCGGCCTCGTGTGCACGCCGCCACGCACTAATCCTCGCGACCCATTGTGCCACGAGAGGAAATACTATTCCATTCTGTTGCTCTTTTCTCCCGGCTCACGCGATCAGACCAATGGCATTTCATATTCCGGGGATAATTCGGAATACATGAGCTCGATAACAGGGTGAATTTAATTAAAGCATCGCGGCGGAAGGGCTAATAAAAGCCGGAAGCCTGTGCGACACGGGGACACACCGAGTGAAACCGGAGGAGATGGAGCAAGGCAGAATCCCCGTTCCCATTTGCAAACAATCTATGTATAATACACGCACGCGAGGGAGAGGGCGCGCGCTGCCCGCCAATACAATTGCACCGTATTGGCTGCATAAATCCGATATTGCGGCTCGATAATATGGAGACTGATTTTTAAATCATTATTAATGCACTTTGGGCTTATGGAACTGGCGCGGCGCTCGCATTCAACTGGGGATAAAACCTAATGGAATCGTACGCATCCAATCAGATTGTCCATCGCTCGTTCCCGTCAATGGCCGAGGCAAAGTACGACGTTACTCCTAGGCGATCAAACTCCTCCTTCCGGGAAGCGTCGGAGGAAGTACAATGTGTCGAGTATCAAGTACAAAGAGTTTAATGTGCGCGCTCCAAATTGAACGGGAGGGATTAGATAGCTCGGGCTCAGCTGCAACGCAACTCAGGCCAAACTACTGTCTCGGACTTGGGGATTCGGAGCTCGTACCAAACGTTCATTAAAGCTCGGCGACGCGTGGAATCCGGAATCGCGCCGCGGCAACTTTTCCAATCAGCTATTTAGATATCGGAATAAATCGATAATAGCCGAGACAATATTTCCCCGAGCAGGGCTCGCTGCTGCGATCTAGCCACTTAACGTCTTAGTTGGTTGGGCAGAGACGGCAATAGTCCGGCGAGTCGAGCGAGTGAACCGGAGAAAAAAGCTAAGGGCGTCGTTCGCACCGAGAATCGGCAATGATTTATTGCCCGCCACTTGTAAACAACTACCTGGAGCGCCTCTGATCTCGAGAAAAAGCTGAGCCGCTAAAGTATTTTATGAGGCTAAATATCGGGCCAAAGTGCCGGAAGCACTGTAATATTGCAACATGTTTAGTATCAACATTATTATTACCGGCGAGGGTTAATCCGTGCGCCGCGATACCGGACCCTTTTCTTCGAGATCACGGGCCCCAAGGATAACGGAGGAGGATACAAGCCGAGGATAAGCAAACTCGGACTAGATTACATCTTGGGAATCGAGTATCGATCACCGGCTCTATGCGGACGCAAGAAAAGCGGAGGCAAGTAACGGCTACTTAGCTCGAGAGCCTTTGCCTGCGCCGAGTAAAACAAACCAACTCCCACAATAAAGTACATTTTTCAAGATGTTCATTCTCATCAGTTACTATACAATCTCAGTGTAAATGACCGGCTGGTCTTTCAAATCTATTTTTAACAATACTCTTAGATATAAAATACGACGAACTTTCACAACCCTTAAAACAATAGCTTGAAAAGTGGAGGGAAAGTTGCAGAGCTCGCAGCGAATACTTGAAGGCGGAATTCTACAAGTTCTACTCCGTCCTGCTCGCCACAAGGCGACCCATTCATGCCCGAACGTGTCGCTGCGGATAAGTAGCGGCGTCCTTAGTTACATCTCTAGAATCGGGTATCGATTACTAGCCCTTGCACCCGGAGAAAAAGCCAACGATGGAGAAGGTACACAACCTACGACTTTAAGAATACCGAAAGGTCCATCGACAACAACCTGTCAACTCTCCACACGACTAACACCAAAACCAGTTAACCTACCTAACAATTAACCCACCAACGACTAACAGGATCCCACAAACATCTCAACAAGAACAAACATCTCTCAAAAAGACCTCAGCAAAGCCGGTTCCCGAATGACAAGCTGCTCGCGAGACGTCTCAATAGGGCAAACATATGATTGAAAACTTACGGATTGGAAGGTGGTGGTGATTGTAGCGTGTCGCAGTGGAGCGTCGACCTAGGCGAAGGGCAGGGTTCGGCTGGTGGCTGCGTGGGACGATCAGCTGGCAGTCGGATGGTGCGAGTGGCAGGTGGAAGGATGCCCTGTCACTCGAGACGGCGAAGTCGAGACACGTTGGTACACGACGACCCTCTCTGTACGAGGGTGCGCGGACGACTGAGCGGTCCGCCGTTATCACCATGGGTGTAGCTGTACTCTCTCGACTCTACCCCTACTCCCGCACCGACATGCTCTCTCCTACGCGCAACGCGCCTTGCTCACCCTTGCCACTCACCCCCTCCTCATCCCCTATATCTACGTGTCCCCCTCGTTCTCTCCCTCTGTTCTCACCCCCTCGGCCCAGATCCGTCCGCACTGCTCGAACCAGTGGCGGCTCTCGCTCCCACCAATCACCACCGCCACACTCTTCCTCGCCGTCCAACGTCTGCACCCTTTCTCCCTTCCACCCTCTCGGGGATGTTTCTCCTTCTGGCTTTATTATCTTGCCGCTTTCTCTTGCTCCCTTGCTCTCGAGCACCCTCTGCTCGCCGTTCTCTTCGTTTGCTGTTGTTTCATCCCTTGGCTCGCGCGTGAACGATCGCCGTCTCTACCTCCCCCTCTCTCTCTCGCGCTCTTGGTTACGCCGTCGGTGTATATCGCGCCCTCTTTCTCCGCGGGGCGAAAGTTTCACTGTCCCGGTTGTGCTAATGTTATTTCGGCCGGCCTCCCTCCGGGCCACCCTGCGCCAGCCCCACTCCAGCTAATTCGGCCTCCTTCGGCTTTGAGATCTTCGTTCTGTCGCCGGAGCTGGCGTCACATGCTCCTCTCGTTCCTCTCGCGGTGGTCTCGGCGGAGACGCTGGGGCGCCGCCAGAGAGGGTGGGAGGGTGCGGGTGTAAGCTAGATTTGGCTACAACGGGTTGAGAGGGTCGAGAGAAGGGGAGATGCGTTTCTCAAATCGGATGGAAGGACCGATTTATTGGATCCTCGGGAGCGACGATCGTGCGAGCTCGCCAGGATTCGAGGAGATTTAGGTCTGTGCACCCGGCCGCCGCCAGTTGGCGCAGAAGTCTCCCGGAAAGAGTTGCACCCCCGCAGTGGAGGGCACAAGTGGAAGAATGCGCTGCGGTTGGGTCATTGGCCCTGGATGCTCTCGGCATCATCGAGACTAGCTCGTAAAAGTTTCCTCCTCGCCCCCTCCCGCTAGAAATGGCCGAGTTCGGATTCAGCGCGGGCTCGTTCCGCGCGCGTAAAATTCCCTATTAGAATTTTCATGTTGGTTCGGCCGCGTCTCGGCTGAAGAGTAGAGACAAGGAGTTTTACGAGGGCGGCTTTAGCGGAACGACCATGTGAATGGGGAGAATCGGCCGAACTTTCACCCCCCGCCCGATACTTGAGAGCCAGAAGCATGGTATATAGTCTGGTCGGTAGCAGGTGGGGCCGAGAGCGAGGTGGGCGCGCGAACAACTAAATTCGAGGGAAATCCACTCGACAGGCATTGCATTGAGGGGCCACGTTAGGAGTAGCTTCGATAGCAGGCTGCAGGACGTAGCCTCCGGTGTAACCAGTGTACACCTGAAATCGACAGTTTCTGCATCAGCAGAGTCAAGCACATTGCGCGGGGGGAGAACACCGCTCTCGACAGCAGCAATGCTATTTCCAACTCTCCGACACGCTCTCGCACTTGGCCGCGCGCGCCTTTCAATTTGCCGTGAAATAGTTTACACTCTCGAGGGCGCGCGGAGACGTCGATATCAGCTAAAGACGAGGACGCCCTATTGTGAATATGCATGCACGAGCGGGCGCGGGCGACTTATGAATATGAATATGCGTAAATTATTATGCGCCTGCCGCGCCAAGAAGAAAGTTTACGAGGCGTCGGGGGAGAAGTGCACTCGAGATAGGGACGCATAGGAATATTTCCCTCCGAGGATGGTCCTCTGTCACCAGGTCTACGTCGCATCCTGGGACCTACTCGACTCCGAGAGATCCTTCGAGTTCTCGGCTTCGATATCTCTCGAAAGCCGAGCCTCCTTCGAAATATCGCACCCTCTCGCGACCAACTCTCGCAAAGTGCGAATTCCCAGATGAATTCTCTTTAAGAATTATTAATTGGTGATGAATTTTTAAGGAGACCTCGCTCTCGAGTTAGATGAGTTCGCATGACTTGCGATCTTCCTCTTGGCTGTTCGTCCTTCTCGCGTCGACGTAACTCGGCTGTATTAATACCCGTCTTGAGTAACCAATCCTGTCGGTTTACGACGCAGGTCTAACTCTTTCCGGAAACGTATCCTGCCTGCGGGATCGCGATCTATGTGCATGCGGCGCACGTGCATTGTAACGAGGCCGTGTGTTCCCTTTGCCGAATGCCATAACTTCGGGTCAGCCGTGACAAGCGCGTTACTACTGATTTAGTGCGAGAGCACGGGAACAATCGCACGAGCTAGGCCACAGCGTGACGTGAGGCCTTCGGCCTTGCCGCTCCCGGTGAACTTCGCGACGCACATCCGAGCCGAATAATCACTGACACAACAATCATAACTGCATTATCCAGCGACTGATGAAAGTAGATCCGTGGCCCATGCGCGAAAGGGAGTTCTCGTAAAAACGGGACTGGAACGGGACGTTTTAATTTCTGGGTCACTCGCCGCGACAGTCGCGGCCGCTCGCGATTTAGTGGCCTCTGTGGAAAAGGACTCGGCTCGCTCGGAAAATATGGCGGGCGACCTCGCCACTTTCAAGACAAACAGCGGCGAAAAAGCGTGGGCGCCCCTTTGTCTCGTGTTTTTCTCGCCGAAATCGAATCCTATCTTCGCCGAGGCTCCTCGTAAGAAAAAAGCCGAACCAGACGAATCTAGATTGAGCGACGCGACTTATTTCTCCCTTTCAGAATTACGCCTAACGCAAACAGACACTGTAAAAGCTTACGACGTGCGTTCCCGGCGATTGCCACAACTTCCCAATTGGACTCGTAATTCAAAGCTGGTAACTCGACTAGCGCACGACTGGCTGGCATAATTGAAGCACGATAGGCGGAGAGAGGAGCCGATATGCCGGTAAGCCCCATCGCGCGGTAGATTCTGGTGCGCGGCGACGGGATTGGGTGTGCACACGTTGACAAGACGTGCAATCGGATCGTCATTGAATTGCAAAATTTATTAACAGTTGGGGTAACGCGCTGGCGCACGCTCGCGCTAACCAAATCCCGGGAGTTCCAGTGGAATTTTAATGGGGCCGGGCCGCCAATGCATCAGTTTGGCTGGCATAAAATGATTTACCGGCGTCGGAGCCCGATGAAAATGAGCGAACTGGAAGTCATAAGGTTGGCGTGTCCGAGTGAATGAAAGCGAGGAGGAGAGGCGTGCGGTGGGAATGCCAGTGAGATCGGTGGGAAAGCGGAGTTAAAAATAGAGCGGGCCACCGACCGACTACTCATCTCGTAGGTGGCTGTGTCACTGTCCTCGTAATTTATTCATCGTACACCGTCCATCGTCTTGGCCGGCTCCATTCTCTGACGTCAGACTGACCCTTAAACCTCCGCCGGCGGCCAGAGACCCGACGCCAACCCTCGGCGCACCAAGATATTCACCCGGCCATGGCCCACCGAGAGAGTTTAATAGCACGAGCGATGCGAGAACCCACCGGAAACCACCACTCTTACCATCCAATCTTATCGAAGAATGCAATCTCAGACTCGGCGAGGATTCCGCGGATTCCTCGCGCACGGGGAAACTTTGGCTCTCGCGAGGAAGATAGTGCGCGGGGAAAACGGTGCCGAATGGCTTTTCGAAATCAAATCAATTTCTCTGGGCGACGCGACGCTCGGACGCCGCGTGACGCGTTCCACTTTCGCACCGAAACGCCTGGCGATTCGTTGATACGAATCGTGCGGAGTGAACAAAGATATTAGACGACTAATCGACGAGGGGGAGAGTAATTATAGTCGAAGGGTTGCCGTTGCCTTTATGTCTTCAACTACACGCTTCTTCGGCGACATATCAATTATAGTTCTGGAAAGACGCGCGCTCCCGCTCCTCGGATACGTGTGCACGTCCTCGATTACACTGTCAGCTTAATAGCGCGAGAGCGCAACGCCCGGGCGAGAACTCGCCAATCAGCCACGCCAGAACTCGGCAGTAATTCCTCGCGCAATTAGAGGGAAATTTCGGGGCGAGCTTGCCGCCCGGAATAAAGCTGCGCGCGAGAGACCGCCGCCGGGGAGAATGGCCCGTAATGAAACGTTTTTTCGTGCGGCCTGACAGCAGAGAAACTATCTCGGCTGTCGAGGCCTCGAGATTGCTGCCAAGTCGCGCCAACTGATATACTCTGACCATCAGCCAATATAAACTATGACCAATCAACCATTCTACCTCGGATTTTATTTCATCATCAAAGGATCACTCGTCCGCGCATAATCCCAAGATGACGAGTGAGCCGCGAGTTCGATGATGTGTGCGCACAGCGGCGAGTACAAGTGGGCCAATTAAAAGTTCCGGCCCTCTCTTTCGCGCGGACATTCGCAGCGTTGCTGTAAAGGGAGTTTCCAGGAAAATTAGTAATATTCGCTAGAAAATTCGCAAAAAGGTCCGTCGTGTAATTTCAGTGGAATTCAGTGGTGATTCATTACCGAGCTCAGTCGTTTCAATTATCAAAATTAATGTTAACTCCCAGCGAACTTCTACTTTCTTCCTCCCTCGCACTCCCCAGCTACTAATATGTACTCCTCGCGTTTAATCTCGTATGCCCGAACGTTGCGGTTCAAGGAGCCGTATTTCAATACGCGGGCAATGAATGTACGGCTCGCGTGCCCGAGGCTTCTCCTCCGATACAATAAATTAACGTCTGTCAATATGACTCGAGTGTCGTCACGGGCGTTATTCACAGCGGTCGCTATAATTCCTTCCCGAGAGCCCTGGAAAAAAGGTGATATATACACAGATGGAATGCGATCTTCCACTGCGAAGGAGGCGTGCGCGCTCCCGGGGAGAACAAGAAAAAAGAGGAAACATCCCTGTCAATAGTGATTTATTAGGGTGGAAAGTCTCCGTGAACTTCAACTTTGCTCGCAGCGCCGGCCGGCAATGCTCGCGCTGAATACTGTCGAGCGGACGATGATAAATAGCTCTCTCTCTCCCGATACTCGGCCCGCACTCGTGTCGCACCTTCGGACCAAAAAATCGACGAGAATTGAAGCCGCATACCTGTCCCGCCAAAGTATTCCAGTATCGAACGACAACGGGCCCGCCCCCATGTAAATTCCTACCGATTTCGCCAACTGAAGAATGAGCATCTGCGGCCACTATAACTTACCAGCTTCCCAAATACACCGGCATCTCTTTATCCCTTCGACTTCCTAAATCAATGTAATCTAAATCTATAAATCTTTGTCGGCGGAAAACGGTAGAATGTAAATACACAGAGTAAGCAGAAATAAACCCCCAACGAGGATTCAAATGCCAAATAAATAGAAGAGAATGAATGTGTTCACATTGGGCAAAGCGTGTGTTTGACAATGTTCACTGGGTTTGGTTAGTCGAAGAAAGCCTGGACTGGTTCACCAGTATGTAAATAATGTCTGGAACCCTTGCGAGGTAGCAAACTAATTATGATACTTCAATCGTATATTATTACACGAAATTCACTGAATTGAACACAGTCTCTGGCAATTACAATTATACCAGAAGGACAACGACTGGAGCCCTGGAGTCTTTAAGTTCAATTACGAGCGGCTCGTCCGAGGTGTAAGGACCAAGACAATAAAAGGTCGGCGTGGAAACGAGACGAGTTTCTCGGTACGAGGATTTCGGCGTCGAAACACGATGATCTTCTCGTTATCGTCTCCTTGGATTGCACGATGCGCTTTATCCCAGGCAAGCCGGCGATGAACTGGCGCCGAGCCGCTGCTACCATCTCCGCCGGAAGCTCGGCAAATCGAAGGGCGCCTGCTCGTAATTTCCGGTGGAACCACCTTGCTGCTCGAGCCGGAGGTAAAAAAGGAGCAGGGAGAAGGTAGGAGCGCGCGAGCAAATTCCAGATTGTTTCGTTGCCTGTCACCTTGATTGCTCCATTATTCCCCTGCCCGCCTGCCTCCCGTGCCCCTCTCCCTCCCTCTCGCCGACTAAACCCCCAATTAACTTGTCGCGGCCAATCTACTTTAGTTCTACTTTTAAACGAGCAACTCCGTACTCCCCGCGGCAGGAATTTTGCGCACCGTTTCCTGAAAAATACTTGCCCCCGAATATCCGGTAATCCTCAATCGAGTACTCGCACCGAGAATCCCATAAATTCTGCGGAGCAAAGTGGCCCGCGATGATTAAAAATGCTGCCTCTTGAGAGAGAAGAGGCTTTAACAGGATTTCGAAGGTCTTTGGCAGTGCACCTCGGCCATCTCGACGCCAGGAGCAGACGCTCTCTCGTGTGTTGTGAGCCTACACACGCTGCCCGACTAATAAGGCTCGCGTGTGCCACTGGCTTTGATCCCGATAAATTAATAACGACAGCGTGTGCTATCGCTTTCCTCGCGGCGGATCCGATTCAATTACCGTTTGCCGTTTTCAGTTTCCAGTCTCCTCTCTTTTTCGAGGTGGAGCAAGGTTCGCGCCGAGCCGCGGCCGCGCGCACCGGCCTCGCTTTTCCGCCACTCCCTCGGGTACTGCCGACCTCGTATTCTCCGCGGCTCTTTTTTTATATTTGTTCTGCCTTTTGCCTCCGCGTTTCTGCCTCTCCTTTTTTTCCCCCTCAGCCGACTCGATTTTCAGGAAGACTCCTCTTCCGTTTTGCCGCAATAGACCAGCTCTCTCTTGATACGATCGTGGGAATCATCGCTTTCGCGATGACTCGCGGTAATCAGCTCGCTCTCGCGTGATCCCTTAATTAGATGAGGGTAAACAGGGATTTCTTCGTGGCGCGTGCTCGATGGGATTAAACGGAGCCGATCTCCCAGTGAAGAGCCTGTCGCTCTGTCTTCTGACGGATTAACGCAGAAGCGTCGCCAGACGAAGCGTGGATACACATAATTCCATTGTGGCTCGCATGCTGGATCCACGATTTCAAGGTAGCACACGTCGCATTAGCTTTGTCGGCGGAGGAAAGAGCAAGTGCGGCGCGCACCCTCCGCGCTCGAGAGCAGCCGGGCGCCGACTGCGACTCTCCCTCGGTTCTCTTCCTCCTTTTCCCCGAGAGATGACAGACGTACGCCGAGGAGCGAGCTATGCCCCGGGTTATGGAAAGCAGGGGATTCTTTAAGAATTCATCTCTCGCCCACAAACGAGGACACTTGTTCCTAGAATCCTTCTTGGTGCTGGGATCGCGTTTGTCAGCCGGCGCGCGCTTTATTGGCAAGTGCATTTCAAGTAGCCGACTCTAAGAATCGTAAGAATGCTTCCTGGCATCTTTAAAGCTTTGAATGTGAAACTTGTAGTACAGAGTGGCGAGAGTAAGCGCGATATATACAATTTCGCAGAATTCTAATCCAGCGGAGCTAAGAAGAGCATCCAATTAGAGGAGAGTAGTTGTGCCGTGCGACTCGACTCAGGTGTTCCCGTCGTTCCTCGAGCTCCCGATGCGAGATCGCTAAGAGCTGCACTCGCGCGGCAGAAGACTTAGGGGAGCTGATGGAAGATCCTTGGCATGGAACGCGGAAACCAGATACGAAGAAAGCCTAGGCTGAATCAGAGGCTCTCGCCCTCCCCCTTGTCATCGAGCAACCTCCAGCCGTGTCTCCTCGGCTGCGGCGCGCTTTTTTCCCTCGGCGAATAAAGTGATCCGAAAAAGAGCGGCAGCTTCATAATTAATGTCCACGAGACGTGTTCTCGGGAGGAAGAAGCGGCCGCCGTGAAGAAGGAAATTGTCCCACTTAACCGACTCTCGCTTGCACGACGCTCGCTGGCAACACCGTTTCATTGACAAATGCAGTCGGCTGAATGTAGAGTAGAACAGTCCTCGAGCTGAAGGAGCCGGGTAGCGCGCCAGCCAGAAATGAGATGGTTCGTCGCCGAGTGGAAGGGATCGGTAAAACAAAGGAGGAGAGCCCACCAAGAAATGCGGGAAAGGAATGGTCCGCTGGCGCATGGAGGAGGCTCTCCTCCCCATTTCTCATCCAGAACATCGGAACACGTCCACCGGCCAATTCCACCATCCATCTACCGTTCTACCAGACACAGGAAACCCCCTCGACAGCCTCGCGCGCCTCTGCACACGCATTGTTTGATTTCAATCGGCCGCCAGTGATTTGTTTGCGCGCAACTTCCATCGGGCCGGTTCTACTTCCGCCGGCGAGGGAATACGCGGACAAATTCTACTGCGAAACTTGGGGGGAATCGAGCGGGCTTTTACTTGTGCACACGATGCTACCTTGTATTCCCAATCGGTTCCTGCCCAAAGTGGAAACTTGCAGCGCAGTATGTCGAGGGAGAACATGTATGCTTGCTTCCGCAGCGAATGGGAGAAATCTGCAAGAAATTAGGAAAATCATTGCTGCGAGAAACTCCGGTCGAAGCCGAGAGGCAGAGTTTAGTTAGACCTAGCGAGAAGGGAGGAGTCTCCAAGGAATCTCTAATGGCGAACGAATGGGAGATTCAGGAGATCGCGAAAGTTTCCTAGCGAGGCCTTTCCTTTCTTGCCGAGCCTAACTCGTGTTCGTTCGCTAATTCGACACTCGAATTCCCGATCCGCCAATCGAAGTATGTTCGTTCGGCCCCGACAAGAGGAACTTGCCGCGCTAATTAGCGAAGAGGCAAAAGCGCTCACGCCATGTACTTTCGGAAGCCGAAGTTACACCCTGATGTTTTCTCTCATTGAATATTGATAGACCTAACGGCGGTGAGTGCAGCGTTTGCCGAGTGTTGGAGCAAGCGCAGCCGCGGTATCGTCTAATATTGAATATCCCGTAATTAACGAGCGTGGTCAAACCACCGCGGTAAATGTTTGTCATTAGCGAAGGGGGTGAGCGTTAAAAATGAACAAAACTCGCAAACATGCCCACTTCACGTAGCCCAATCAACGGGGGGGAATATAAATTCGACGGGGAGGAATAAAAACAGCAGGAGCAACAACAGTCTCGGTGGTGTTGGGAATAGTGCGCCTGGGGAACGGTTCGCTTCTCTGGAGAACTAAAGCTCTTGCCGCGCGAAGCTTTCTCTAATATCGCTTAATGAGAAAAACTCCGGTCAGCCTCATTCTCTCGCAACGAAGAACAAAGAGTCTGCTTTGTACTCGGACTGTTCTTTCAAACACCTTCAGGAAAGCTCCCTTTTATGGAACTCATTGGGCGCCGTTTCGCCGATGAGCGGAATCCTTACGCGGGGTCAATGTTACAAGTCCAATTCCGGCGGGGTAACTGTCCGCCGCAAACAGCGTCGAGAGCGGCTGCCAGAGTAAATTTATGTAATTCATAAAGTGCCGTCTCGCTTAATATCACCGTGAAATGCATCGTCGGAAGCGGGCGGACGCCCAGCACGATATCGCGCGCACTGCAAACAGAAGCGGCCGCTCTGGCGCGAGCTCGCCAGACACAACGATATTATCTTGTTTATGCTGGACCGGCCGTTCTCGAGTACACAATGAAATTCCAGCATCTTTCCTCGGTAGCCGCCGATTCCGGCAGCTTTTACCACTGATCGATGCTGACACCCAGAACTCCCCAGTGGTCGATTCGAATTCTTTTGCCGCATCTACCGATGTTACATTGTGATTACATTCATGCGGCAATGATGAGTCCAATGTAAGAGTCTATTGTTGTAGATGAGATCGTAGTTGATTACAATTCTCCGATTAATGAGATCGCTCCCCCCGGGGCGAATAAAAAGCGCGCTAGTTTCTTTGACTGCGCAAAGCTCGAATCAAGCTTTATCTCTTCCGAGTCGTTGCCCCGGAGACTGGCGCATGTACGCCACTTGATAAAAAGGCAGCGACTCTCGCTTTTATATCCAGTCTCTCGCTTTTATTTCCGGCAGGGTCGTCGCCCGGCTGAAAGCCTTCCGAAAATTAGCTTTGCTCGTCGCTAATGTTATTCCGCTCATTCTATTTCCGTGGAGCTTCCGCTCTTTCAGCGGCGCGAGCGACGAGTCTCGCTCTCGCATTTTTAATAGAAGAGCCAGCTGAATGGAGGTTCAATATGTAAGCGACGCGACGTATCGAACTCATTAGGGAGGAACTCGCCAGTCGACTGCTTTCTACATGGATAAACGTCTCCGGGGGAGGTTTCTCATTGGTGAATCGAGCAGAATGATGAAAAGATGTTCGAAAGATACTTGCACTTATTGTTAGTCAACCTGCCGGTAGAACAAAAGCAGGGAGTCTGCTATCCGGCGCGATCGCTTTTCTCTTGGTCTGAAAAGACTGGTTTTCGTCTCTGCTGGCGCTGTTTCTGAATAAATCCCGAAAGAGCGTATCCAATTCCGAGCGGCGCCGCGAGAATCGCTTTCTCGCGCTCCACTTTTCGCCTTTTCATCATAGAGAGATCGAGAATAACACTCTCGGGCAAGGGGGCCAGGCAGAACAATGTGTATTTCGTGCGCGACACACTAGAACGCCGGAGACATTCTCCCTAATGCTGGAGTGATTAGAGTCCCGGGCTATCACTTTAGCTAGGACGCGTTAAAAGGGTACCGAAGCGTGTTTCACCCCCGGCCTTTTTTTTCCCTTTCCGGCCGGAGGGCAAAGTGCTTTTGTCGAAAATCGCCGAGTGTGAAGGACGCCCGTATGCTCCGGCCCGTAATATATACTGGTGGGCTAAAAAATACGAGAGGGTTAGGGAAGCCGGAGATTGGACCGAGAAAGGCCGATGTACATAGGTGTTGTCGTATCGATTCCCACCCGATGAGAGGAGCATCGCTATTCCAATTATTGTTAGCACGTCCTCCGGGAGAGTGGAGAGGCGGCGTTCATAAATCGAGAGCGGTGCGGCGGGCGAGTGGAGGACACCCTTACGAGTCCCATCGGTGGCCACAGCTGATTTCGGGAAAGGATATGGCAGTGCTTTTCTGCGGAGGTTCATTTATATCGACCATAAAGCAGAAACATCCTTCGGGCCAAGTCCTCCCGGCGTTCGATCGGCTTCGAGCAAGGTTTCTGCAGGCCCTCGGCCAGAGACGGAAATCCTGCCAAGGAGGAAGAAAAATAGCGACACGGCCGATCCTCGGGCGAAATACGTCGTGTCCAATAAGCGTCCGGTCGAATGAGGGTGCTGAACATAATTTCTGCTTTACGATGCGGATATAACGGCCCGCCTCGACTTTCCTTTAGCAGTCGTACACGACTGTTCTGATATATAAGTCAACGGGGAATCTATTGGTCTGGCTTACCATCGAGAATTCGACAGATGATAATAGAAAATATTTTATTCAATGTACATCCTGCGGATTCCTCGCCCTAAAAAATGCGTGGAGCTCGCGACAGCCGAGGAACTCGGAAGTTAGGTGCACGTCCTAGCACCGGCGACGTGCGACAGCTTTATGCACTGACTAGTGAGGTCTGTCATATGGCTGGTGTCTTCTAACGTAAGTATAAAAATATATTCCGTATATTCAAAACGGCCTCTACAACGATTCCTCCTTAATGATAATCTTTACCATGCCGAAACTCCCGGGAAGTCTTATCGCCTAATGAAATCAAGTTTCTCAACTATACAGGGTGAGTGACTGCGAATGATGCGTCGTTGGTCCCGTGAACTCTATGACATGAATGAAGCATATGATACACGTGCTAGATCAGAGCGCGCGCGCGCGTCCTCAACTCGATCCCAATTTCGAGAGATATTCATTCTTCAATTGCGATCGGAGAATCTTGCCGGAGGGATTCCTTGGTATGTCGTCGACGAAGGTAACACCACCTGGAAGAGGGTGAAATTGGCAGTTGTAAAAAGTAAAGTGTCGCGACAACTTGAAAATCATAAGGGCGAGTCGATGCAAGAGGCTCTTTCTACCTTTAAGTTCCTTGTACTCGGAAACTTTCCCCACCAAGAAGTTTGCGACTCCCTCGGGCTGGAGTTTTCGGTCCTTTTTCGGCACGACGAAAGCTTTCGGCACCTCGCCGTGACGCTCGTGCGGAATACCAATCACCGCGGCATCCTGCACTTCCGGATGCGTCCTGAGCAATGCCTCGAGCTCTGCGGGTGGCACCTGAGGGGAGAAGACGTCCTTAGGATGAATATCCGTGGGGGAAATCGTGAAGGAAATTCGAGTCCGCGTGAAATCTCTATTATACCTGGAAGCCTTTCACTTTGATCAATTCCTTCAATCGATCGGTGATGAAGAAATCGAACTCCTCGTCGAAGTAGGCGATGTCGCCGGTCTTGAGCCAGCCGTCGCCGACAATGGTCTCGCGAGTGGCACTCTCGTTATTACGATAGCCTTTCATCACGTGGGGTCCTCGCACGTAAAGTTCCCCGGTTTGCCCGGGCGTCCAGACATCCTCGTTCGTGATCGGATCGACCAGCCTCGCGTCGGACCCGGCCACGATCTTCCCTATACTCGAGTACTTCTTGCCCTCTCGCTCGAAGAACGCGACCGGCGAGGTTTCCGTCAGTCCGTACCCTGCAATTCATACCAAGTACTGCTTTTCACTCTGCGACTAATTGTCTCCGGTAAAATCTCTCCGAGGTTCTTCCGCCGCGTGTACCTTGGCAGAATCGGAATTTGCTGTCGTCGATGTTGAACTTCTCGTAGAATCGCTCCACGTCCGTGGATGAGAGAGGAGCCGCGCCGCTGACGGCGATGTGCGCGTGCTCGATGTGCGACTTCTTGACCTTCGCTCCCATCGATAAGAATAGTACGATCGGCGGCACGCAGAACAGAGCGCTCACCTGCGGAGAACCGATCGACGTCAGTCACTCTTTCTCCCCACTTATTGGCTAATTGTTAAGCGCGACAAGATTGTACCTTGTGGTTCTCGAGGACGTCGAGGAAGTTCTCCGGCACGAACTTGGGCAGTGTTATCACGTGTGCGCCGTCCGCGAGCCTCGGTAGAGCGACGCCGTTCATTCCGAAGATATGGAAGAACGGGAGAAATAGTGGGAAGACTTCTTGAAAACCAGTATCTTGCAAATTAAATCGATAATAAATTACAAAACGTCCAAATTCATGTCTACAACTTTGGCACTGGTACTTCTCGTTCAATTAATCGATTGGCATTGCGAATTCAAGACCATTACCTTTGAGGTTCGAGAATAAACCTCTGCCAGTGTGCTCGAGCATTTCCACGTTGGCGACGAGATTTTTATGCGACAGCATTACGCCTTTGGGGAGGCCAGTGGTGCCGCTGGAGTACGGAAGGACCGCGACGTCATCGACAGTCACCTCATTCGACGGGAGAGAGGGCAACGATTTGCCCCGGGCGATCAGGTCCTAAAAACAATTCCCAATGTAGCCAATGCTCGAGTGGCCAAGACCAATGGAGACTTCCGAGTGCGGTATTTCTATAGTCTACCTTGAATGGTATTGTGCCGTCGGGAATGGATCTGGTGCCGTCTTCGATGACTATGAATGGTTTACCAGACGGAATCCCAGTACGCGCAGCTTCCACCACAACTGGCGCTATCTCAGCTGCGGTCACAATCGCTGTCGCCCCCGACAGCTTTAATTGCCGGGAAATTTCACCTAATCAAGAAAATGCACTCATTAGCACGAAAGAAAGAAAAATGGGGAAAAACTATTCTTCCTATTCCTCCTCTCTTATCATTTTCGAAATAATAATTGCTACCAACTCGTCCAACTTGCATTATTCTTGATACCAAATCATATACTATATAATATGATAATTGAGATTGATAATATAAGGTGGATAAGTTCATTTTCTTCCTGTGTTATTATTTGCGGAGTAGAATCGGGAAAGCGACCTTGAGTCGGCAGCGACTATAGTAATTAAAAGGCACGTGCGCAGAGAATCGCATTGCTTGTCCATTGATCCTTAAACTTTGCACCAAGACGCGCCATGCGCGCGGCTCCGCGCATACTGATTTATCTAAGATTAAGCGTCTGATACAGATCAACTCGATTCTTCTCTACACCTCTCGAGAGTGAAAAGCGCTAGTGTTTTTTCTAGCCACACTCAGCGGCGTGATAAGCCGACAATAGTAAACACCTTCAACTCTTTAAAGACATTGCGCCGCAATTATGGCCGATAAGAGTATTTATGCCGAGTGACCCAGCGTCACGTTCCCTCGCTTCTCGTCGCATTAATATTTAACGAGCTGTCACAATCGTGCAGCGTGTTCATTAACGACGACGATAAGAGAAGCCGAGCGAGCCCGTTTCTGCGAGCGTGCGACAATCTCCCGGGGAACTCACCATGGGTGTAATACGGATTGACGGTGGTTACAACAAGACGAGCCTCCAGGGCCCCGAGAAAGGCGAGGATCGTCTCTGGATAATTAGGTGCTATTAGCGCGACGACGTCGCCCCTCTTCAGGCCCATGTCGATCAAGCTCTTCGCGATGCAATTCGCAGCATCTCTCGCCTGGCTGTACGTGTATTTCCGCCCAGACACTCCACATTCCTGCGATTATGTTGGTTTATTTATCCGGCCGGTTAGCGGGAAATGAGGACGGACTTCGGACCGACGCGGCCTCTCGCGATGCTTACCAGAGCGATGTGATCCGGATAGGCGGTGTAGTTCCTCCAGAGGTACTCGTCGACGAACATGCCCGAGTAAGAGACCTCCCCGTAAGGCGAGGGCATCATGCGCTCCCCATTGCCACCCTCGATGACTTTCACTTGCGTGAGAGTGGACGCGCGCCTGACGGCGGGCCTCAAGTGTCTGGCGCCGCTCCTCGGTGACAGGCCGAGCTTTTCGAAGCTCCGCAAGATTTGCCTGACCGTCGTCATCCTCGATGTGCCAGCTCTGCCTCAACTCGATCGACTGCTCATCCGAGCCACTCCAAACAGGATCTAGGCCCACAGACCAATTGCGTAATCGACGTTATGCTCCGCTGAACTATGATCCGAATGCAAAGTGCGGTATTTTTGTCTGACCGCTCGCGCGCTCGCGGCTGGAGTTGTGACTGCCCTTTTTATTTAGCTGCCGGAAGAGCACATTGCGTAAGAGCGCAGACTGATAAGTGCAGAGAGCGTACACAGTCTCGCGGGGATCGCGAGCGATGCGCGCTGGTTCTGTATTTATGCTGTTCCGATTGGTTCGGCGAGTTGTGTTGAAAGCACCGATTCTTTCAGCGAAACCGCGACTCGTGGAGCAGGCCGATGCGCGCTTCTGTCTATCTCAATGCATGCCAAGGACAGATCGTCAACGTTAACGAGCTTACGCGGCGGAAGGCCGGTCCGAGGTGGGGTGGATCTGGGATGCGAGAGCGCTAGTGATACCGTCGCCGAGTTCGCGCCGCTTTTAATAAGAGGATCCGATGACCCGATGCTTCGCCGATTGGCCGATGGGTCAAAGTACAGTGAACGTGGACCCGCGAGCTTCGACACACCTTCTAGGCTGTGCTCGCTTATCAGGGCCCGCGGAGAATGTCGGATTTCGTCTGGCCTTATCACTCTCGTCGCATTACAAACGACGCGTAACCGCACGATTACCAACTGGCGGGCGGACGTCGCTCTTTCCGATACGGAGGCCACCAGATTCCGCGATTGGCGAATTTCAACGATAACAAGCGCAAGCCGGGGGCATCGAGGAAAAAGGCAGACTGGTTCTCCCAGGTAATGGGTTCAAGTGGCAAAGTCCAAATGACTCAAGGCGGTTCGGTCGAGATAACATCGCGCGACCGAGATTAATTCGTACTGGGAAAAATATTGTTTTTCGAGGGCTATCAAACCGAGCATGAATTGCATTCGCGGGAGACAGCACGTGCACCGAAGGCTAAAACCGGCGCGGCAGCTTCTGCCCACACTTTCACTGGATGCGGAGCTTAAACTGACAACGGGAGTGCAAGAGCACTGGCGGGTCGAGGACGAAAATATTTCTTGTTCCGTTCGGCGACGACGAGACAAAGTTCACGAGGAATGACGGCGATGTAGAGTGGGAACGCCGGTAGTCGATGAGATTGAAGAAACGATTTAGTCTGCGTGGAATAATACAACAGCTATAATCGGTATTCAACACCGTGGTGTCATTAGCTAGGAGTTAATGACCGCGGAAATGAAAATGCTTGGCAATGGGCAAGGTCGAAGTAACTACAGTATTTCTCGCGAATCGCCGTCCCGCGGTCATTAGTCTCGCGTTAATAAATGCCCAACTGCTTTCATACAAACAGTGCTACCACAACGCATCACCGATAACAGAATCGCAAGTTCGATCACCGTGCGCCCTTGCTCAGTCGACCCGAGTACCCGCCGAAATTCACCGAGCAAGTCTAACGAGTATAAACTTACTCTTTCGGGGAAAGCCCTAACCGAAACTCACCGAGCAAGTGACAAGTAAACTTACTCCCTCGAGTACTCACCCGAAATTCACCTAGCGGGATTCCCGTCCTCTAATATTCCATCTTCCGGGTACAGAAGAGCCGAAACAGGGGGAGATCCTTGCGGTCGCGAGGACACTCCAGTGCGCAGATGCAGCGTGTAACAGGCGGCAAATTTTTCAGGGCCCGCGGCAAGACTGCCAGAGCTTGGTGGTTTCGAGAGGAGAGTGGCGAAGTTTTACAAGTGCTAGGCGCCGGCGAAAGCGAGAGCGAGAACGAGAGCGAGAGCCAGTGGAACCTGATCGTTGAACTCTTTTCACTGGCAGACTACGGGATTCTCCGGCAAAGCAGTGAATGTCTAGCCGGCTGTACTCCGTAGATACCGTCGCTCCCCACCATCGCATTTGCGGAAGACGCGGCGGGTTCGCGCAAAAACATGCCGACAAGTTCACACTGGCGCATTCTGCAGTGCGTAGGCAAATTAGAGCCTCTGGGCCAATTTGCTTTTCACTGAAAAATTCAACGGAAGTGGAATTTGTGCGAGCCAAAGGTCTTGCAAGAGCCAAGGATGAGAGAGTCGGAGTTCTAAGAGCCAGGGTTGAAGAATCGTAGTTCGAAGACCCACAGGTCATAAAATCCAAGTTCAAACTTCAAAGTCACGAGAATTTAAGTTTAAGCATTCCACTCTCATCGTAGGTGACAGTGGTATTTGCCTATCGCCGTACTTGTCTATCGTGACAGTTGCATATCGTTACGTAAAATCTGCTTTATTTGCAAGTAAAATCTAAACATCGGAATCGCGCAAAATTGCCGCAGAGACTGACTTACGTAATTACACTGCGTCTTCCGGTTCTCGGCGAAGCTCTGTCTGTAATTAGGAAGAACGTGACTGTCAAGGAAGCGTGGGAGCCAGGCACTCATAATAAGGCTCTCAATATACATTTGCCGGACGCGGCTAGCGATCATTATTTCTCCGGATTAGTATGCGCTGCTTGGAAGAGGTTGCAGGTTGCATGCGATTTCGTATAGGCGCTCATTTGCGACGCGGGATGCGCACTGGCGCATTCGAAGTAGATCGGGCGCCGGTGCGTCGGCGCGTCCTCATCGACGCCGACTCCGACGCCTTCCGTCGCTGGCAGGGACGTAGTAATCGGGCTTTGCGAGCCAGGCACTCGCCGGGCTCAATTGCAATCTAATGCCTCGCTCGGCCAGCCCGAGAGCAATGATCCGACGACGCTCACCCACGTGCTGAATTAATACCAATCGTTGCAGAGCTCCCTTTATTAATAGCAGCGACCAATCAATGTGGGGCTTCGATAGCTGCCAAGGCGAGAATTCTCGCAGAGTCGCGCGAGCACTCGCTTTCCAATCGAATGTATCGAAGTGAAAAATTCCCCGCTCAAGCACGAAGGGAGGGGGAGATTCGGAGGAGATGGGAGAAAACCACCCCCGAACGATCCAGCCCTGGGGGCTGAGGGTAACGACGACGCCATGTCGACGACCACCCTATAGTCCAGTCGGCTGCAACCCCGGTACATCCCCGTTTGACCGTGAATCCTGGGAAAATAAGTGCGAGGAAGCAGGCACCGTGACTCGTGGAAAGCGACAAATCTCTCCCCGAGCAGCTCTCTCTCGCAAGGAGCATTTGGGCTATGAATGAAGACCCATCCCTTTCATTTGGAGGTAATTAGAGCGCGCCTCGAGAGAGAGGGCCAGTTCTGTCAATAGTTGAAATACATATCGGTACGCTCAGCTCGGCTGAAATAAAGTGCGTCCTTACGTCCGCACACACACGTTACGCGGGGGTTGACGCTGCCGTGAGAAGGGATCGATCGATCGGCTCGTCGACTCTCGATGAGAATCGTGATGACTGAGACCCACGGTGTACGTGGTTTCGATTATTATTTCAGTAGGGCCTAGCTGTCGCAGTATGTCCGCATACGGACACTATGTATTATAAAGGCGTGAGATAAGCCCAGGAATGACTTGCTCTCGTGGAGTCGCTCGCACACCATCATCCTCAGCTTTGACTTCGACTCACCGGAGATACTTTGCAGAATAACGATAAAAATGCGTGACTTCGCAGGTTCTGATAGTATTGCTGTTATCTGTGATCCCGTGGCCAGGGCCGAGTGTCTTTAAGATATCATGCCCCCGCGAGAGAGCCACCGTTGTCAGGAGGATAGTCCACAAGGTAAGAGTCCAACCCCCTTAGCCAGCCTATGCCATGCCCCTCTATGCATTCTTTAGCGAGCGGGTACTATTTTAAGCCGACGCTCTCATTCCAGAGATGGATGCCCATACTGAAAAAGTACCAGGTGGAGCTGCCCCTCGAGTGCCCTTTCCACGAGAGCCGAGACATTTTCCGGCCACAGCAGAAAGCGAAGCACCAGCACAGACCGTCCCAATGGACCTGCGGCCTCTGCGGCAAGTCCTTTTACGCGGAGAAGCACCTGGACGTACACTTCGATAACAGGCACAGGAGTAACGTCAATACCGTAAGTCAGACTGCTTCTCTGAATGCCGGCCGAATTCTCTGGCTACGAGTGCCTCACTCTCGGGGAACCTTCACCAGGCAGAGGATGCCGTTTGCTTGGCGGATTACTGCGACATCATGAGATGCGACGTCCTCGGTAACCGGGACTTCGAGAGCTCGCTGGTGGACGACGACGCGAGCCACCACAGCACGGACATCCAGGTCTGGAAGGAGAACACCGAGCAGCGCTCCTCCTCGATGTTGCCGTGCGAATCCCGGGGCCTGGCAAGGCCCCATCCCACGGAGAAGTCCTGCGTGATATTCGCTGGCGTGACCGTCACCAACCTCCAGCGATATTGCCACCGAGAGGACAAGGGGGTGCTCGAGAACCACCGGCTGGCAGGCTCGTCCTACCACAACGAGGTCGCCGGCCCCGAGAGCAAGGACGCGCCTTGCGTCAACGAGGTCGACGAGGAGGACGCCGAGGAAGAGGAGGAAGAGGAGGAGGACGAGGAGAACATGGTCGAGGCCGCTCTACCCGCCGTAGAGAAGAAGCAGCGCCGGAAGGGCTTGCACCTTAGAAAGCTCAAGTCCAACTGCAAGCCCGAGGAGCTGCAAAAGCTGAAGTTGCAGTGCGAAGTTAGTCTGATTGAGAGACGACACTTGCGGAGCTTCCGACACTTCCTTCTCTCCCCCGCCACCACCGGGGGATGATGATTAGAGTCCCTCGAGCACCCTGGATGACAATTGTCCCGAGGCTCCGCAAGGATCGTTCTAAGACCATCATATGCACGCGGAATGTGCCGTTCATGATTCTCCCGAGAGTAAAAGTGACGTTGAATCGCTGGGAGGCGGGAGGCTGTTCGCAGCGGGGCTCAATGAAGCAATAGTAGATTCTTTCAGAGATTCTTTCGGCTGGAGCCCACTCCGAGCTACCGCTGTTACGGGGAGGGAGTCGCCTACCGATCCTAGATGGGCGAAAGTCAATATCTAATCCGCATAAGTTTCCGATGGCAGGTACCAGCCACTTTTCTGGTATAAGCTTCTATTCCCGTACAAAGAAACGCTTGGTACATCAACTACCGCTCGAAGGCTCGTACTTTCTTAGTGATACCTCCCCCCTTCTTGAGGCTAGTCGAAGTAACAGTAAGCTTCGATACTATCCGGCTTTCCACTCTATTCACACCTTTTACCCCGATCGACGTCGGGAAACTCGATACGATAATGACCCTCGCGACATTTTGCGCATTGGCAGCTGGCGGGCCGGCGATATAAAGGTACACACGGTTAGCGGAGAGCCACGGCAAGGGCGTGTAGTGAGTTTCACTGAGAGCAGCCTCGCTTCTACATAGACATCACTTCATTCTCAGCTCGACAGACACCCATCCACTGATACTGCTATCAGCGATTACATGCGAGTACTGCACCCGAACACTCGCCAGCTAACGTAACAATTATAGCCCGTAGCCTTAACGCACTCACTCTATCCCTTAATCCGTTGATGGATGACTCAAGTATATTGACATTAGTCACGAGCACAGTCGCGCCACATCCACTCAGCCGAGCACGAGTTCATAAGCATGCGAGATCAACCACTCTGCGATAGAATCGCTCGATCAACGCTCTAATTTTACCGGGCTCCTCTTATCGACAGATACTAGTACGTGATTGCATAGCCGGACTCTTGACGAATCTGTCGGTGCGGGACTTCCAAGAGATCGAAGGTGAGTCTCGCCACTTTCACAGTGCAACTCTCGGACCTTGGTCGTTGACCCGGTTTATCGGGATATCTCTGTCGCCAGGGGAACTCAACCGTGCGATCTGCTGGTATCTCAGCTGCGACAGATACTGGGAGGACACCAAGAGGCACCACCGGCACACGCCCTGGTACCTCCTCACTATATTCCTCGCTGTATTGTCCTCCTCCATTTACGCCTGCTACTATGTGATTTGGGTCCTTTTCAAGTACGTACCATTCTCCCGAAAGAGTACCTGATGAGACATTTATTTATGAGGATGGTCGATTCGTTTCATGCGCCTTTTGGTACCAACTGCAGTTCGGCGGACGAGGACCGACTGGATGGTTCAGGAAGTATGGACTACAATGACGGGGAGCTCGGGGCTGGTCACTCGTCGCACGATCCGAGTGGTCCGATGGAGGGTAGGTCGAGCGATAGGCGCAAAGTCGAGATCGGAGAGAACCTGCCGGTCCCCGGCGAAGAGATGGGCGATCACTGCATTTACGTGCCCTACCCACCAGAGCTAAAGCGGCGATTACTGGAGAGGTAATTAACTCGGGAAAGTAGATGGGCTGGCGGAGACAGATTCGACATCGAAGTACAGTGATCCTCCTGCTTACAGCTGCTACAACCGAACCACTCGGCTATAAGTACGGCGACTCCTAGAACAATTTGGCGATGGTTTGCCCCGTGATGCTGTGGACCCTTTCGATTCTGCACCGACGCTTACTCTCTTCGGGTACCTGTCGACCTCCTCACTCTCAACTCCTCCAAATCTTCGTGTTTTGTATACCGAATATGTGAATAAAGTGCAATATGTACACCGACAATTCTATCCCTGTGCTTCGTTTGTGTGTAGGGTCTCGATGAAACGGGGAATTGAATGTCTCGATGGGAAGAAGGCTCAAGTCTCGGCAAATTTCTCTTTTATTTGAAACACAAAACTAAAGTAGCAGCTAGAACCAGTATGTCATTTTAATGGACCCATCGGAGTCCCTCTGAGTGTCCATTACACTGGACTGGCGCACCAGTCGGCGAACACTGGGATTCGCGGCTCTCTGCTGCTCGTCTAATAATCTCGGCGGGATCGGCGTCTCCGGCACCTGCTGCATCTCGACCGTTTCTCTAGCCGACAGATCCTCGTAAGACGCCGCGGTCGAACTTGGCCTGGAAATGCAATACACGCTTCTGTGAAAAACCTACATCCCCCAAAGGAATCGGTGGCTAAACAAGAATTCTTCTCGTACTTGAGTGGCACGCAGCGAACGCAATCCGCGCAACTCCAATCCTTGCCGAACAACTCTCCCTCCTCGACAGTCTGAGGTAGACGATGATGCAAGGTTTCCGGCAAACGAAGTCCGGAGAGTCCTCCGATGACCGCTACCGAGCCAAGAATCACCAGTGGCAAGACCAAGCTCTCCTTACCCTGAGAAGGAAAGCAGAAGGCATGGCTCGAGATTCCACTACGGAGATACCAACACACTTCACTATACGTCGTGCGTCATCTACTCACGAGATACGTGACGAACGGTATGATGATAAGTCCCAGGCCACTGATATAGGCGGAGAATCCAATTGCTACCCCACGCAGTTGCGTAGGGTAAAGTTCACCGGCGAATGGATAGATGATCAGGAAGGACGCCGATATCGCGGACTTTGAGACCAGAAAGAGAATCAAGGTGGCAACGACAGCATCTGCAAGCATTGCCGATCGTTATCGAAACCGCCGACTAAATTAGTCGCTATTTATGAGATGCTAATGAATGAGCATGAATCAGGGGTACCAGGATCAAGGAGAACAGTGCCAATGCACGAGAGTCCAGCTACGACCATGCAAAGGCAGAGCGGCCACCGACGGCCCCATCGGTCCATTACTATCCAACAGGCCATGTAACTAGGAATCTCTGCCAGAGACGAGAAAAAGAAACTCAGGTGCTCCTCGTTACCCAACGCAGGACCGTAGTACGATAATCCAACGTACACCATGTTATTCGCAAACCTGATCGAAAACATTGATAAATGACCAAGAGGAAAACATGTTTGGCTCAGCTATCTAGTTGGGCGGAGGCTACAATTACCAGTTCAGCGTAATAAGGCAAGTTTTCAGCCGCATGTTCGGCGTCTTAAAGAGTGAAAGTACTCCAGGGCCACTGCGTAATCTTTCCTCCTCGCTTTTCGACCTCGACATCATCATCCTCTGACGAAGTTTCTGACTAAACGAGGTGGGCAACTCCTTGCCGTTCACGCGTGCCAGGGTCTCCAGAATATCGTTTGCCTCGACCAAACGACCCTTCGCCAGCAACCATCGAGGCGATTCCGGCAAGAACCTGCAATCACCTCTGCCGTTTAAAAGCCCTGCTCGACCTCTTGGGCAACGTTAGAGGAGCCACTTGTTCAAGCCGTGTAGAACCACTTACCACCAATAAAAGAAGTACAAAAGAAAGGGCGCACTTGTGGTGACAGCCAAAGTCCTCCAATCTCGTATCAAGTAAGTCACGCCTGCCAGCATGCACAAGCCCATCGTATAGAAACTGCAGGTCATTACCGTGACGAATGATCGGTAGTTGGGACCAACCAGTTCCAGAGCTGTGAGAGTTGGTAAATATTAAATTCGACAAAAAAACATAGAATGGACTTTGGAACCTGAAATACATGCGTGTCCTTACATATAATGAATGGGATCTGATAAATGGCCGGTATCGTAAGGCCGACGACGACACGCGTGGCGGCCCAAGTCCAGAAACTATTGGCTATCGATGTCAAAAAGCCGCCGGTAATTAACGTCGCCAGGCAAGTAAAGAAGGAGAGTCTCCGGCCGATTCTGCAAATTGAAGGAAGGTGAGTATCTGCTGAAGGGCTCGATCCGTGGGCGGGTGGGTGGTATGGATTACCTGTCATTCAGTGTACCGAATAAATAGACTCCAATCGGACCCCCTGTATTCAGGGCGACCAGGCCGATCGTAGGGTAAATCGCACGGTCGCAGACAAGGTTGAACTGAAATCAAGGAATTTCTCATTCAACTACTGAATTACGAGATGAATAAAAATGCTTGGAGAACAAAAAGGCACGTACATCTATTACGATAGAGGACAAGACTTCCGAAGAATCGTATTCCCAGCCATGGTCACACGGCACCGTGGACCACGAAGTGTTGGACAGTGGGGACTCGGTCGTAAATGCCGATATGTTCTCCATCGTCCAATCGATGTCGTATCGTGTGCATTGACTGTACGTTTCGTTATCCTCCTGAAGGAATTAGTAATGCTTTGGTATTAATCGACCATTTTGCGTCGATACGATGCGTCTACTGTCGGCCGTTCTACGCGGGGATCGTCACTTCCCGTCTCACTCGCTTACGTAAGGGTGGAGATTTGTTTTCGGCTCCGATTACTCTGGCAAGGGTCTGCTATCTACGAGAATCTTTACAGGTAACAACCAAGACGAAGAAGCGGAACTTTCAACCAAGCATTTCTAGCCGAATAGTCTCGTCGCAATTGCACCTGGCTGGGTGGAATTGCAAGCCTCCGTCGCCGCGAAGCGTCCATGTTCTCCAGGCCCGGTACTTTGCACCAGTGGGGCGGAGTGTCAGCCATGAAGAGCTGATTGAAGGCACAGAAACCGCAAGGCAGGCATGCCGGCAAGCACACCAGCCAGAGTAGCTGCTTCTGATAGCGACCGAACTCGCCCACGATCGGCAAAAGGTCGTCGAGATCGAAGCCTTCCTACGACACCGCTCTTCTGACTATTCGTGACAGTTCACTCGCAAAGTTTACGTACACGACAAAACCAAAACCTGACAACATTTACTCTGCTATCCCTAAATTGACTGATCTGGGTAGTTTTGACATTGAAAAGGTCACGCGGATATGATGGGGGGTGAAAATCAGAGTCGGCGACTCTTGCGGGAAAGAGGAAGAGTCCTAGGTCCACTGATAAGGTAGACTTGATTAAAGAGACTTACATCGTCGTCAGCCGGCTTGCTGTGTTTGGTGTCATTCATACTGGAGGGTTGATCATCCTCGGCATTCTCCATCCTCGCAGAGTCTCCCGAGGCTCACGGCGTTAACAAAAGCTCGGCGATACCTTATAAAAGCGTGACGTGTGGTGCATTAGACTCCGGCAGACCAAGTTTCGAGCGACAAGACATGCATCGCATTCTGAGATCGGTCTCCTGTCTTCGGCCCTGGCGCGGCCCCCTTCGACGATCGAAACGGATCAGGCTTTCCTTGATTATGCTTTCAGGCCGAACTGGCAAAGTCGAAGCTCTGCACTCTGAGCAACGGAAAACTGGGAATAGAAAATGTTTGCTCGGTGAGTGACTTTGCAGGAGCGTTTAGTCTCTATACCATCCGCAGTCAGGGGATTGGTCTAGGCCGCTGCTTTCACGGGTATGTATATCCTTTAACAGAACAGGAACAGTGATCACTTGCCTTATCGTAGAACTGTGTTTACCAGGCTGGCGCGAAGCTTGGCGCAAAATCTTGGGAAAACAGAGTGTGAGTGTTGGGTACTAGTGGCAATCGTACCGCCCCATTTCGCCGGGCGCACTTGATGGACACATAACCGGAGGAATAAGCGTGTACAAGTGGCACCAGATCTCTCCTCGCTCGCTCGCTCGCTCGCTTTTTCTCTCTCTCTCTCTATCAGTTTCTTACTCGGGGATCTTTATGGCGAAGACACCGATATTGTTCATTTCTTTAATATAGTACATTAATGACCTGTCCGTGTTTGCTCCTCCGGGAGGATCGTCAGGACGACACTCGCGCACCACTTATCTCGAGCGGAGCGTACCATACGGGCGCGAAAGAGAGAGCCAGGGAAATGCAGCGGAACGACTCGGTGACGCGTGCCGCGCGCGCGGGGTGTGCCCTTCTAATTCAATTGGGTTAAGGGTACTTAGAGGAGATTAGGAACACTGCTGACACATGCTGCGTTGCGGCCGCGATTCATTCTTGGAAGGCACCGTCGCGGACTGGGCTCTTTTTTTCGCGTCGGCCCTGATATCTATAGAAATCTATGATCCGGCCGATTTCTCTTTCGCAGCTACTTAACCGACGATCCCCAGTAATCCCCCGACGCGTCTTTCCACCCCTAACTTCTCCTGCGGCTGATCGACGGGCCGAGGAAGACTGACAAATTTCCACTAGCAAGTAACTCAAGTACTCGGAACCCGTGAAGGTCGAGTCGAAAGTGGTGCGCATCGAACGTGGGCCGGAAGACACTTTATTCCAAATCCAAATTGCCGTGGAGAATCATGGTATCACGCAGCATATGGCTTCTTAATCTAGACTAATTCGATTAATGGCTGGGAAATAGGTGGTCAATTGTTATCTTTATGTAAGGTGGTTACTGAGAGCCTGGCATGCGAGGGGGGTGCACAATTTAGCGGCGGAGGTCGCCTACTGGTTTCGCTGATAATTAGGGGGTTATTAGAAGCGCAGACCGGAAGGGGGGTGGTGTAGTGAGTTCGGCCAACGAGGACAGAGAGAGCTGCTGGTAGAGAGATAAATAGGAATGTGAGAGCGGAGCTGCGATTGCTAGTAATGAGGGGGGCTGGCGTCATTAGAGAGGCGGGTGGCTGATTGAAACTGAATTTATTTCTGGGCAACGTTCGCACTTCACCGCGAAGGGGTATAATGGAAACATAGCGGGAAGGCGCGGAGCTCGCACAGTGTCGTTGGGAGCTCGCGACGAGGGAATCTGCTGTGTCGCCTTCCCTCGCTTCACGGTTACGTTCGCTCGGTTAAAGGCGATAAAACGAAACAGTGAAGTAGCAGTCGAAATGATTCGGTATAATATGGCACTGTCGCTCAGCGTTTCGCATTAATCGTTCTCTTACTCTCGAGGGTACAGTCAGCCACATTAATGTCTCGCACGTAGTTCTCTCTCGTGCGTCTCGTGCGCCGAGCGGTGGACTTGGAGACTTGGATTTTTGGTCTGCTGTCCAATTGGTATTCACGAAGTAGGAATTTCACAATGAGCCAAGGGGTTATTTTGGTTGAGAGAAACTCGTTTAATGAATGGCATATCCAATTTTTCGATTCTGAAGAACGACGAGCTATCGTGTTGCGCGAGGCGTAGTCGCATAATCTGATTGTTTCCGTGTGCATGTAGGTGTGCGTGTGTCGGTGTGTGTTTGTGTGTGTGCGTGTGTGTGTGCACTCGATCGAGCAGCATTAATGTGACCAATTATACGTTAAACACACTTCCCAAGGAATTGTTCCCCCAATCATTCCACGATCGCTCTGGCACTCACGTTTAAGCGATGTAGCCGAAGTCACATTGTCGTTGTTAATTGGGCATATGTCTCTCTCCACAGAACACAGGCTTCGCAAACCACACGACTGACACTTACCGAAAAGAAATAAACGATAGGTAAATCACGCGCATCGTGAGCGTGCCGCACCCTCTCCTCCATTAGTCGTTTGATACCGCGACACGTGTCGATCGACAAGATATCTGCTAGCGGGCGAGATCATGCACCTCCCCCTTTCACCGGCCAGGAGGCAGGCGCCCTTTCCCGTCAGATACGAAAATAATGCTTCTTTGGTATTCTCCGCCCGATTCCCTCTCGACGAATTAACTCGTCTCCTTAATTTTAGCGTGTATAAAAATCGTCAACAATCATGTGATATGTGATATCTCAACTGAACGCGTACCAATCGCTCGCTAGGAGAGCGAGCGCGGTCTTCTTGTTGCTTGCCAGAATGAAAATCCATTGCTCTCAATTACGTACACGTAAGAATCGGTTCATTGATTACGATCGGAGGCATCTTCGTGGTATCACAATAAATCATAAATTCTTTGGAGTTTCGGTATAGAGGATCAGCAATGATTACGGGAGTAGGCCATCTTTAGTGTCCTGGTCGTATTGGTAATCCGGATTTCGAGTTCTCGAGCTCTCGCACTTGGCACCGACAGAGATCGATTCCGCCAGGATAAACTGGAGAGGGTGAGCAGATTCTTGTGGCAGGCCAAAGAGGACTCCATCCCACATCGTCGTTTATTTCGCTTCAGCCCACGTTTATCGCCCATTTGTTCACATACCTCATTAGAATTCTTGGTCCGATCGTCGATCGGCAACACTCGACATACTCTCACATCGCACTTGAAAAGTCAATCATCTCTCTACCTCTCTGACTTTCTTTCTTTCTCGCTCGTTTGCTCGCGCGCGCGTTCTTTCTCTCTCTCTCTCTCTCTCTCTGTCTTTCTCTCGCATTCGCACTCTCTCTCTCACTCACTCACTCACCTTAATTAGATGATACGCCGCGCGCGCACAGTAATGGGCTGCGATTTTGTTCATCAACGGATTATATCGAAAAAATACCTCGAGGCGGATCACCGTGAGCGAAGAGGAAAGAGCGTGACCGCCGCGGTCACCACGGTTTACCGCCCATTACCGTGCAGCGGCGCGGCGCCTTGGAACAACAACAGCTGTACGCGTTGGCCTCGTGTTTCGCGATTCGATCGTTTAAAAAATATTATCGAAAATATTGTCTCGTACGTACAACGATACCGCGGTTGGTCGACCTGGGAGTCCGGAGAGTCCGCGCCATTGCCCCCGAGGGGGGCGTCATTGAAATCGCCTCTCGAAAAATAATTCATAATCTGCGTGATAGCTATATTTATGTATAGTTTAGCGTGAACTCCCACCCGACAGCCCTTGTTCTGCTAACAGTTGCTACTACGATCTCAGTGATCGCCCCCGTTAATTAGGGACCGCCGGCGCACCTAGTGCCGGACGGCTCTCCGACGGCTGGCCAGGTCTCGATACAAAATTTATATAGCTTTTATCCATTCTTTTGTTTTTTTTACATCTCGACGAACCGTCCCCTCCCGAACGTGACGCCGCGATTCACGGCGAATCACGAGCCAACCGCTCATCATTACCATTAATCAGCATATCAGCACCAACATCACCACCCCTTTTTCTCGCTTTCTTACTTCCACTGACTTCCGCTCTTACTCTCGCCTCCACTCACGACTCTGACGACGAAACAGCACACCACCATATATATCACCACCCGTAAATTGAGTTTACTTCACAGCGCACATCATCACTGATACAGCGTAATGCACACGCTCTAATATCGTTTGCTTATACGCTCTCACGTACCTTCTTCTCCCTAGTAAGCATCGCACGCACTCTAGGAGTCTCGACGATGAAAAGGCTAACAACTAATAGTCGACAAGATAGTACTTTAATCGTGTATATGAGTCTTCTTCGAGAGCACGACTCTCCCGACCGGGCTTTTACGCGCACCCGCGATCATCATCCCCTAACAAACAACCCCCCCCACCCACCCCCCTTTTCTATATCCCTTTCTCTATAATTCTGTGCGCTTCGGACTCGAATGTGAACCTGAGTACGTTTTTGTGAGATCGGTGTATCGGACTGGAGCCTTGCTACGGCGAGAGCTATGCGTCGTGTTTATTTATTGCTGTCTTCTACGTACACGTATTTTGTCAGAAGGGACACGCGATCGCGAGTGCCGTGCTCTTCCCCTCCACGGTAGAACGTCGACCCTCGCACACGAGAACTTCATCAAAAAATCACAGTCGAATATATATATAATTTTTTTGTATTTTCTTTAGTACGTTATGTCGATCACGGCACGGCCGGCTTTTCATTTCCTAGCTTCCTACCGTCGGGGCCCTTCACGAGCTTCGAGTGTGCCGAACGCATAGTTTGCTGATTCTTACAGTTCTGTTGGACTTGACTACACTGTGATATCCAATGATTGTGTCGTGCGTGTGGTGTAACTTGTTTTTTTTTTTATCGTAGGGCACACATCGAAGCGCAACTACACTCCCGATTTCGAATCGGAGGACACAGGCGAGCGATCGAGTACTCAGCTAGACGCGAAAAGACGTGCATGTCGCTGTCATCCTTCGTCGTAGCTCCTCTTTCTCACTTTCTCGCACTCTGACTCTCCGCTCTCGTCGTTCAACCCCTCATCCTCTCTCTCTCTCACTCTTTCTCTCTCTCTCTCGCTTTCGCTCTCGTACCTTATTTTCTCCCTCTAATGTCTGCTACGTGGAATGTAAATGAAAAGGATAGACGCGCCTCGATTCGGATGTGTAGAGTCAGGGGTTTAATGACTCGTACGATTGGGATGTCTAGGATGAACAACGATTTCTTTCTAGTAGAGGCAAAGCGGCTTTCGGAGGGTTGAAAGACTGGAAGACACCGTGTTTCGGTAGGCAAAGACACTCGCAAGAGTTTCCCAATGAAATCCAATTGTTACTGAAATTCATTTCCATAATTTGTCAAACAACACAAGGTTCAGGCTCCAGTCTGCGCAATGGACACATCACTGAAAGTACTTTTTCCAACGACTAGACAAGGAGTTTCTCTTACACTCTAAGTTTGGCAATATTGATCCTAACAAGTGAAATAGTATACATGTTCGACATGGAGCTGAGTAATAGTAGATTTTCTCAACGTGTAAAATCGTAAAAAAATAATCAATGTAATCAAATTCCTCGTTTCTTAGTCTGACTCTCGTTAATTATCGTGCGCCAATATCTCCGTCGAAGCATGAAGCATGAGAATATGCACGGGGAAATTTCGGAGGCATGACTGATTTGTCGGACATTCCGAGTAAGAGGCGGCTAAGAAAGATTAAGAATGAAATTAGTCTAAAATATTTGAGTCATAAAAGAACGGTCACAGACGCTCGCGCTGGCAGAAGTATTTGGAATGCATGGCACTACCACTGTCACATTTCAATGACGTGACGCAACTTCGTATTATATTATTAGAACGACCGACCGTCCGCTCAAAGTTTGCGCATAATTTTGCTAACTGTTGCGCCCGCAAAACCTCTGATGGGCATCGAAATGAAAATCAAAGTCATGACATGAAAACTGAATCGGTCATGTTTGGACATGAAATTATACTGGACGCGGATACGGCCAAGTGTAAAATTCACATGGGGTTGCTTCGAATGCTGGAAATATAAGGTAGTCGAAGGTTGGCCAGTGCTAAATATGATACCCCCATCTAAATTGAGAGTTTAATCGTACCTTCCTAAATCCTGAGAGTGCTTCAACCTGACACACTGGAGCGCTGATCGATTACCTTATATTTTCTAGTCATTAAGTGTTACGCGATCACCGTACTTGACGCCGACGTCGCGATAGCGTCGAAATGGCTCGAGACGACATTCGCGAAAGCTCTTCTAAAGTGCGAGACCAGGAAGACGGTTCTCGAAAATATATCGTTATGTAAAATATGAACTCTCTAACTGTGGAAAGGGAAGATGATGATTGTTCAAGAACGTCTAGTCTAGAGATAGGCAATGCAGAATTGTTCGCATGGCAGTGCCAAAAGCTGTCGGTCGATATCCGACTCGCGAGAGGAACATGTGTGTCGGTACCGTGATCGTGTAAACTTGTTCGCGTTGCTCTATTCGCAACATAACTACGGCTATTTGGATAGTGGGGGCTAGGTACTCGAGCAATTGTTTTTGCGGGCGTCAAGGCCGGACGAGGACTTCGGTACAACTCAATGGCTTATGCCAGTAAAATATTAATTTTAATGAATCAACAGCAACGGACATTCACATACGCAAGGAAAAGTAACATACGCAACACATCACATACTACAACAAATCATACTGATTCTCGCGCAGCACGATCGGACCAGGGGTCACCAACTTTCGGAATCAATCTATTCACGTACACTCCCTTTATTTCTCTCTGAATAGTCACTCCACCTATTATACCCCCTCCCTCTCGCAGACTCATTAGCCATTTATATCACGCTTCTCTCATTCACGCTTTAGTTGACTTCACCGGATAACAAATATCATACGTACCACTTATCACACTCGACATCCTGGCATTCTGGTCCTCTGACTCGGCGCCACAGGCAGCGATTCATACTAGGCACAGTCATAAGTTTTTTGCTTGACCTTTATCACGAAAAAGATAAGAGATCAAAGGAGCTAATGTACCTTGCTAATGAGTTCGCAGCGAACTCAGAAGCAGTACACCTGACAAACAAATGTCTCACATTCTCGTACTGTGGCTTTATTAATTCATTAATTGGTGTACACTTGCTCACTCGCTCTCGCATGCATACTAAATCTATTCAGTCTCACTTGGTCTCCCTGCTACATTCAAATCTCTCTTTCTCTCTGTTGCACACTCCTCCCGCTCATCTCACTTTCTCGCTCTCGCTCTCACTGTCCACGACATCATCCATCGAAGTCGTCCTTTCCTCAGGTGCAACTTCTCAATCACGCGGGTAGAAGCCGCAGGCTCGTTATCAGGCATACTTGCATCAGCGGAACATCTCGGCAGGCTTCGGCCTTGGCTCATTCATCGGCAACATCCACTTGCACTCCTCATCATCCGTTGTCGGCATCCGGCAGACAGGTATTTTTCTCGACCATGGGCTGCGCTCGACGCCGGTACTCTAATACACCGTCGCCAGACAGGGACACGTGCAGACTCATCACCCCATCGTCATCGTTTCGGAACTCACGCACATCCATCAACTCGCATCCGCACCATCCAATCTTGTTGTCTTTGTATTGTGTTTGATAGCTTTCTAGTCAAATCAAATTGCACGACAGTACAACCGTGGGCTGATCTGTAAACAACAAAAGCGAGCCAAATGTCAATAACCGCCTTTTGCCGCAGTCTGAACCGATCTTTTCTTTTGGCCGTGTTGAACCTTTCTCTCTTTCTCTCTTTCTTTCTCTCTCTCTCTATAAGGGCCCGACTAAAGACAACAGAGTACGTATCTTCCTAACTTCCCACCCCGCCCACATTTTCACCCACATTTACTCGTTCGAAAACTTGAGCATCATACTCAATGCTTAATAAATACCTATCTATGTAGATGTGCATGATAGGGATTGCACGATGCTATGATGATAAATTGAGAAAGCAAGGCGTATGAAGGTGAATTATAGATGAGAAAATAGCATGGCAGAATGGATATACAGCATGACTAACCAACAGTAGAGATAGGTATGAATAAAGAATGAGTGAGTTCACGCATATCACACATCTTTCACGCGAAAGTCGCAAAACGTGACCATCATAATTAACAACAAAAATAATTAAATAAATAAAACAACTGTGCAGTGTTCTGTAAAAAATAACAAGATACTACTCACCAACTGGACGCGGCATTAGCGGCAGTTAGCTTGAGCTTTCGAATTTCTTTACTAGCCCAAACTGCCAGTGCTTTGGTCCTGGTTGTGCGGGATTGCTTAGCCCTGACCACCAATTGATTCAGTGGGTCAGTCTCGACAATGGGCAAAAGCTTCGCTCCAAAAGTTGAAACCAAATCACCTAATAGACCAACTGCAGCAGATATGTTCCCGTCCGAGTGCTCGCGATCTTGAGCGATTGATGTTATGAATTGGATAATGAAGGGCACGTGCGGCTCAACAAGGCGGACTGCCGAATCTGGAACAGGTGAAGCACCTTCTCCCCGGAGACCTTGTACGATGCCAGTGTATGCTTCAAGAACTCCCTCTCGTAATTCGTTCAAGTATTCAATCATATCGTAATCATTTCTATCGACATTTGCTTGTGATGCCTGTGCCAAAGTCTGGAGGACGACGTCGAGGTACTTCTTGAACTCGGGCCCGATGCTTAGAGCAATGTCACCAAAGACAGAGAAGATTTGTGGTTTTACTGAGCGATGCACACTATTGTTGCTGAGATTTTCAAGCAGGAGTGTCATAATCTCGTCGCAGTAAGGTAGCATTTTGTTTTTGAGTGCGCGACAGATATCTCCGGTCAATCCCACGGTGGCGCAACATACTTGATATTCAGCATAATTCTTCAACCCAAGGCAGAGATACGGTTTAAAGGCGTCCATGTACTTGAGAAAACCTTCGCCCAATACTTCCACCAAAGTCGAAACAGCCATTAGAGCATCTTCTTGGACACCCTCTGCCTTGCACGAATTGGAATTGAACATGGACAGCAAAGCAGCCATTATAACGTCTGATATTCTTGGCGCATCCTCGGGAGTAACCTTACGTAGTACAGATTGCAAAGTGGCACAGAGCAACGATTGCAAATCGTTGTATTGAGCTCGATCCGAATGATTTTGGATATGTGTTTCCATTTGCAGTACCTGCTGCAATCTTTCCAGAATCACCATTGTCGTCTTCTGCACGGTTACATAACAATCCTGCGGCGAATTCTTAACCATTTCCATTAAAGCTTCGTAGGCGGCAGACCTCAAGTTTGCTTGAGCTCCGTCTGGCCGGTCGGTGGTCTCCAATAGTCTCTCGACGATAAAATCAAACCACTCGGACATGCAATAAGTTTTTGGTTGTTCGCCCTCATCTGCTTCTGCCGATTCATAACTCGCCTCGGCGAGTCCTGTGAATGCCCAGCAGACGTTTGCGGCTACTCGTGGCTCTGCCTTCAGGCCATTGACTAAGGCCTCCAACAAAGGCTTCAAATACGTCTCGTTAATGGCAGCTCCAGGAATAATTTCACAAATTCGCCCGAATGTCCACGCTGCTGTGTCCCGTACAGCAACACTGCTGTCGTACATCAACTCAATGAGTGTTGGCATGGCTCGTTCAACCAGTGGCTTCACCGTGCCTGGTTGCAAGCCTCCGAGGATAGAACCGAAAGCCATTAACGCAGCATCCCGATACCTCCAGTCTTTGCTCTTGATATTTTCCTCGACGAACGGGAGAACAAATGGGACGATAGTCTCCTCGCAACAGGAGGACAGCAACATTAAACATACGCCAGCGGCTTTCGAAGGGTTCCAATCGTCTTCGTCATCGAATTCTTCTTGTTTTGTAAGTTTCTTCATGAGGACTGGCACCAGGAACTGAAGAGCTCCTTTCGCATAATGCCTCGATACTTTTAAAGGTGGTCGCCCTCCATCCGATGCTTCCCCTTCTTCCATTAATATGTCTACTTCCTCGTCGGATACGTTGGACCAAAATTCAATTCCTTGCAGTGCCACCTCGTCGATATCTGATTTCATGGCCTCCAAAGTAATAGGAAAGAGGGCTGGGGCCATATAGGGCTCCATAAATTGATAGTAGAAGGACATAATCTTCACCAGACACTGTAAGGCTGCTACTCTTACATGTGTGTTGGCTGACTGAGTAGCTTCGCAGACAACTTCCATTATGAAATTCCTTTCTGTTTCTATTTCGAAGTTCCCTTTGGTAAATTCTAACGAGTTGTATAGCGCACTTGTGGCAGCTAGACGGACATGAGTGGAGTCACCCGATCCCTTCATCCCATGGATGATCGCGGTGAGAATTTGATTTGATTGGGCCTCCAGGACTTCGCTGTCAATTTCCTGGCAAATGTAACCGATAGCCTCGAGTGTCGCCTCCTTCATCATCTCTGTACTACTTGCATTGACGACATTGCTGACTAGCAGTGTTATAACGTCGTTCCACTGACCAACCGGTAGCTCAGCAACAGCAACATAGGCGACACACTGCGCAGCCGAACTGGGCCTGTTGTTCTCTGTTCCCAGCGCCCCTAGAATCTGTGGAAATTGCACATTGTCATGTCCGACGTAGTGGAAACCAGGATGTAGGAATATTTATTTCGCAAAATGGGTACACATATTTTGTTAGTGCGGCAAGAGAGTGGCGTCACAACTCTGAGATGTAAAAACAAGCTGGTAAAAAGTAATATCGGAGGCATATATCTACAAACAGTCCACTAATCATAAATTCGATAAGATAGTCAGCCAGAATTGCTCTTACATTTTTCTTGATATATTCCCTCGTCTCTGCCGGTATGCTCAGCCAACGCTGTTGGTACTGGTAGTTGACTGCATCGTCCTTGGATGTCAGCTGATTCTTAAGATGAAGACCGGCTGCCATGCGTGCCACTGGGCTCGCAGCCGCAGTAACAAGTACGGCGCTGAGCCTTTGCATAAACTCCGGCTGCAGGAATGAAGATAAAAACTAGTTAAGAAAGAGGCGCCTCCTTTTCGCGGCATACTGTCAATCTCCAACGCGAAGACTGTACCCACCAAATTTGCCTGAGCGGCCTGCTCGAAGAAGAGTCCCGCTGCTTCGAGCTCATGTTTGTCTGGAAGGGGAAAGGCGAGTGGCAAAAATTACTATCAACGATCATCATTACTCGGCCCGTGCGCCGACAAGAAAAAAGCGAAGAAGGTCCGTGCTAAAAAAACTCGACGCTCATATACACATAGGTTATATAGGCGAGATGCACTCGCGAATCGTGTGCCAACCGACAACGGGGACGTGCGAATGCGAGTAACCGTCACACGCGACAATACTTCTCCGGCGGCGAACAAAGCCCCTAGCAACAGCCAAACGAGCTGCAATATCGCCGAGAATCGTGCTTGCACGAGCGTTCCGGCGATCTTTCGGGAAACTACTCAATAACGGCAGGAATGGCCCCGCGGGAACGAGCACAAGTCGGCGAGATAAGGGCCAGGCGAATTTCGCCGGACTATCTGCGAAGAAAGGACGCGCACGCGGCGATACGTTACTGTCGGAGGGAGGTTTGCGAGAAGGTTCTCAATTGTTTCGAGGGCATGACGCCCGATCGAGCCTCGAGGGATTCTTTGGCGAAGGGCTATCCCGGGGAAAAGGGCTGCGTGCCGCTTGCGGCGAGGCGATTCGACCAGTCAAAGTCGCGCGAGGTCGTCGGAGCCCGTGGAGAGCGCGACGAAACGGCTCACCTGACGAGACGGTCTTCTCGAGGACCTGGATCAGCTGCATGGTCGTTGGATCCATCTGCATGGTTGCGATGTGCTTGCGCCTAGTTGGCTCCTATGTCCCAGCGATACGTAAGTCTTATGCCTGTGGTCCGATAGGAAACGTCTCTTGGTTGCAACCGGCGGACAGCCACATGTAGCCACCACCGAATCAACTGGCTCGACGACGTACCCCCTTCTACCTACTTCCTGCTGCCACTCTCGCTCTTCTCTCCACCGGTCCTTCCTTCTTCCACAACGTGTGCCGGCGCAGTGATACTCGCGCGCCCCTTTGATGTCTTACCTCTCTCTCTCCCCCTCTCTCCCTCTCTCGCTCTCTCTCTTCGCGCTGCGCTGCACGAGTAGATATTCGGCCCAACGTATACCTACGCCAGCTTCGATCGGCCTCGACGGCTCTCTTGATCTGCACTCTAGCCCGGCTGAGTCTACCTGCCAGTGCCCGCTACGATCGCACACTTAACCGCGTCGAGCTCCCGACACCGCTGTCAATCTTTTCGAATAGCCGATCCTCTCTTGTTCACGGGAACGGGACTACTTTCTCCGGGCGCCACTCTCGCTGCACGCACGCGCCACCTTGCGCCATCTGTTCGGCCAGTCCTCACCCGTTCCTCGCCCGCTACTGGCGCCCCACTTGTCCTGCATTTCAATTTGAATCCGTACGCTCCTCGTTCCTCGCCATTCCTTCTCTCATTCCCGTAAGTATTATACTTGTTTCCCAAATATTCCTCGCCTGGAAATTAGCACGCGTAATACTCCGAGTGCCTGCCTTCTTATTTCAGTGGATTTGCCCTGCTGTGAACTAGTAGAAGCTTCCATTCGCGTAACGTGCACTCGTTGCGCGCGACTCCCTCGGCAAGACATTGCGAGAATCGAACGAGAGAAGTATTTAACCGTAACAGACATGCTAGTTGGAGACTCGGGATGGGTTCGGATGACTAGGTGCTTGTATACGGATAATTTAAAGTGGTATGACCCGTTCGCCAGGTGGAGAGGAACGAAGCCACTCTCGTTTCTTGATACTTGGCAGGGTTCTGTGTGTATGAGTATCACTGAGAGCAGGGTCAGCCACTCTTTTATGTATCGTTCCCGCGGCGGAGAAAGGAGCGGAGGACGTCGGTACGCAAAAAAGCCGGTTATCGATCGCTCGTTTTAGTAGATTTAATGAAACGATATACAGAATACATTTGCTTTCGTAATGCATCGCGAACGCATTCGCGTGGCTTACCATCTATATCACATATCAATTTTTTATTTATAAAATATAATTGTCACAATGTTTTTCATGTCAGGTCATACCGTTAAACTTGCTTCCTTTTCGTATATCGAAAGTATATGTATGTATATATATATAATATATATATATATTATTTGCATTTATGTATGTATAGAATTTATACGTATATGTATAGGTATGTATAATATGTATATATAATATATTATCCAAGCGAGAGGGAACTCTGTGTCTGTGTGTGTTCGTGTGGCTCGGCACAGAATTACAACGTGTACATCAGGCCCCAGGGGTAGAAGTTGAAGGTTTCGTGAGTGTGCGCGCGTGTAATCGACCGAAATACACAGTACACTACTTTAGAGTAAACGCATTACGTACAATGGTACAACAGTGCTCTAGAGCGTTCAGCGATCGTAATGCATGAAAAGAATCGGCGATCGAGCTCGACACTCTCTCTGTCCCCCGCGGTCTCTCTACTCTTTTATTGTCGCTCGCCGAAGGCCAGCGCAGGCTCCCAGACGCGGCTGCCTGCCTGCCTCTACCTAGAGCCAATTCAATCTCGCTCTCGTCGCACATCCTTTTCATCGGAGCACGACCGTCAGCGAAGTGCGCAGCTCACGCCGCCGAGCGAAATGCGCGCTGCTCTGCGTCAACTGGCGCGAAGGTACTCTGGAAAATCGAGTAGATTACTCCCCCCCCCCTTCCCCCCTTCGTGGCTACTCTCGTCCCGGCCGGGAGGGGGGAACCAAGGTCCGATCGTTTGTACTATGTTACGCTATAAATGTACTTTCGGTGCAACGACTACCAATTGCGGTGCGTGCTGTGGTAACAGTGGTAGTAAAAAGGCGCATCGCTCCCCGCCGAGTCTACGCCGAGAGACGCGTACGCGATGTGATGATGGGTGGGTGGATCGATCGGCGTGGAAGCCTCCGCACGAGAACTCGTGCGACACGCACTCGCTTTATTCCCTGGCAGTTGTACGCACAGTTGGTACAACCAACCACTCTCTCCGCTTGATTCCCGCGAGCGGCTCTAGCTCGCTTACTCGAAACAACGAATGACCGCGAGAGTCGTGTTGGGAGGTGGGTGAAGGGGGCTCGGAACTTTCCAATGGGGAATGAGTGCGCCACCTGTTTGCGGTTGCGGCTGAGCCGGTGAATCGGGGTGGTGCGAGAGTGTCGTTGATCGACTGAATAATTTATTAACAAAAGTAGCGAGGAGAACTTAAATTAATGATGCCTGTTGATCGAACATTTATTGTATACATCAAGAAAACGGGGAAGGAGGAGTTGGTGCGGAAGAGGATGGTACACCTGACGGAGATTGACCGAGACTTTCGACAGACCAATGACAGATGTTAGTAACAGCGAATCCTCTCCATGGCGATCTCGCGCGCTTCACACGGACATATTCCCAACCGAAGGATCCGCTCACCCTACACGCATCTCTTACCCGCCTTTCTCGCCGTCCCCTTACGTCTTTTGGTTTGCTCTCGCACGCGCTAATTTTACACCGCGAAAGGACGCGCCTCCATTGCAGATCGCAGCATATCGTAAAAAATAGTGGATTGCTATGACCGGTGTTGAGCCCAGAGTCGATTGTCCCCTGTGAGGATCGAGGCGAGCGGCGCCGCCGAGGACGCTTGCGCGGGGCCCGACGGGGGGTGGGCCCCCCGCCTACGAATTTCCTTAAAATTTCTTAAATAATAGGAACAAAAATATTCTTCCCACTCGTCCTCGCTTGGCGAAGCGACGCTCCGCCAATTCCTTAAACCTACTTAGTCCTTGGAGAGCGCGAGTTACCCTAAGTAGCACCCTTCAACCCGACGCGTCCTTCGTCCCGGGCGAATATCCTCTCTGGACGCAACACGCACGCCGAGTCGCCTGGGAAATACAGCCTGGCGCGCGCCACCTTCCCGACGGTTCTCTTCCCGATATACAAAAGTAAGGGGTTTCCAACGAAAATAGTCTTCCTAATTGGTACGTGCTCCGCCCTCGGAGAAGTGACGCCCTCCCGCGCTCAATCTTACCCTAACTTCGAAAGGGGCGCCCCATTATGTACAGCCGCTTACTTAAAATCGCGCTCGCGCGCCCCTCTCGATTAATTGTACCTTGCTTTCATTCCGGGCATTTCTCTCTCATTATTGGTTTCCCGAGCGCTCGTTACGCGTATCCATCCGCAAACGTTGCCCCACACATGCACACCCAACATCGCCGGACACAGCGAAGCTCTCGGTCCGGCTGGGTACGCGGAGAAAAATGCTGCTGGCATTAAAAGGATCCTCGAAATATTTGCCGATTAAGCCAATTAAACCATTACGGAGAAACTCCTCCTGCTTTCTTATTAACACTTTATACATATACTACACTGACTTTCTACTATGCACAGATTTAACAGCGGCAATTTCCTGCTCTTTCTCTCCGCGTACGCAGCAGCTCCCAGCGGAGATATCGTGCATGGACACGGGAAGAATTTGACCCGGTAAGACGGTAGTTGAAACCTTATGCGAAACGAAGTGAGATAGTAGCGGAGGAGATCGTAAAAAAGATTATTACCACTTGCGAGGAACCACGGTGGAATTAGAGCTGAGAGAAGATACTCGGAGGAACCTCGAGCCCTAGTCACACCAGGCTCTATGAGGACCAGCATCACTCACGGCTCGGTCCTCCTCGGGAGAAGCGTCGAACATTTGCGGATACACACGGCTTTAGAGTAACGTATACACACGTAATTACTACAACTATTGTGCACGTACACGTGATTACTGCCTCTTGGCTTGCTGGGTAAGACGGGTCTTCCACTGGTTTAAGGAGGATGGTGCGCTAACAAGAGAATCCAGTGACTTCTTACCAGTAGCGCGTTACGGCCCTTAGGGGTTCTAGGCAGGAGATAATTTCGAGCCCTTTTGTTATATTATAAAATTTTCATCACTTTCTTAGAGCTTCGATTCTGCGACCCTTGGAAGAATTCGACTAAAGTTCAATTTTTAGTTGAAAATCAAATTGGCCCCCACCCTAAGTATAACGCGCCACTGCTTCCTGAACATTGGGAACTTGCTACAGTGGAATCGGCTGGATGAGTTGGACGATTACTAGATTGCCAAATGCGGCCAACTTGGCGCCGGAAAGCGACGTGCACACCGGGTGGAAGGGAAGTGTATTATTGCTAGAGATAGGTGAGCCTCTCGCCTCGCGGACAGACTTCCGCAACCACTGGCTCTCGCGGTGATGTATCTCAGGATTGCTTAGCCGAGGAACGACCAAGCTCGAGCTTGGTAACTTAGAATCTTGCTCTGGAATCGTCGGCGGAGCGGACGAGGTCAATCGACGGCTCGTGATTGCCGGGAAGAATTGCTGCGCGGCGAGGATCGCTCGACGTCGACGGTGATCTTACAGTAGCGATAATGGTAACGGTAACACAAGGTGGTGGTAATAGGTAGTGGATGGTAACAGTGGGTAATAGTGAGTAGCAGTAAACGCCCTAAAGTGGTAACGCTAGTCGGTAAGTAGTAATGAGTAACAGTAGTAGTAAGTAGTAAGTAATAGTTAAGTAGAACTAGCGGCGCGGTATACGTATAAATAGGACTCTCTACGTTAGTTTGATTAAAAGTAAATGTCATAACGTAATAGGTAACTTTATGCCGTACCCTCCTACCGCCGAATTCCTCCGTATTGACAGTAGCGTTCGATCGAATTCACCAATATCGAATCAATTGACTCGGCGCGGAGGAGGGGCCGTTTTCGCCTTAGCTCTCTAAAATCACATTAACGCAAGAGTAGTGGTAAGGGGTCGAGTGACCTCGACCTCGGGTCACACGGGGAACACCCGCGCGTGTCTAGTCTCTACGCCGGATCAACAGAATCACAAACGAACCCGGGCTAAAATGAAGCCGACCAATTCTTCCGCGGAGGACACTCAAGCACAGAAATCAATGGTAACGATATAAAAGTAGCAATATGAGAGGGAGAATTTTTCTTGCCGTTCGGCCGAGCTACGCTCGCACCGGGCCGACGGTTTCCATTGCACCGCATCGTCCCGGCGTGGGCGTAGCTCTCAGTGTACCTAGAACCGTATCGACGTTCGAGTGGAGCGGTCGTCACTTGCTATTTCCTATGCCTACGATCGAGGCGGAAGGGCGAAAGTCACTCGCGCCGCTGAAAGTAGAGCCCGACCGTTTTCGCCCTTTCGTCCTTCCTCTGATATGTTGCACGCCGTGAATGCGCTTCCTCCCTCGACGGATCGCATTCCCCATTGCCGGAAGTGCAGCGAACGCGCCTCCACCTGCCTCCCTCGGCGGAGCATCTCGCGGACTCTGTCTCTCGGTCCGGCAACGAAATCGAGAACGCAAGGATATATATATATATGTATATATATTCGTTTAACGCAGCGACTTATACAAAGCAGGTAGAAAAGTGATAAAAACTCGTGTCTTTTGTGCACGCTTGCGAGAGACGGTATTTACGTAGTTTCCTAAGGCATTCGCACCAGGCACACACGTCGCTCACCCCATATACATGACTCCACGCGAGATATATCTCTAGACCTAGAAGAACAATAGTAAAACGTCTTGCCTACGAGAGAGAGAGAGAGGGAGAAAGAGAAATACAGAGATATACAGAGAGAGAAAGAGAGAGAGAGGGAACTCTATCACTGATTTCGTCGCCAGTCTTTATCCTGCCGAGATGATCCGCCGGAATGTGGCAGGCTTCGCTGCATAGGTATCCGCGTTCCCGGTAACTTCGGTAGTCAGTGATACCGTGATAGTGATAAAATATTTCTATAGGTAATAATAATAGTAACAGTAGTAACAATCGCCGCAGCAGGCGGCAGCCGCCTGGGCGAGCCACACTCGCACAATCTCACTCGGAAAACAGCCACACGGAGAATCGAGACACGCGCACAGTGGGAACTTCGTGTTATAAGTCTAGAGGGCATATCATCGTCAGCTTCCTTCATCAGTTCTCGCACTCACTCACTGCACACATGACAGGACGGCATACGCACAGGCATACCCCGCGAGTGTCCCGCGGGTCCTGAGACCCGCCCTCGAAATCGCGCACCACAGAAACTACTAGCACGAGAGGACACACGCAAACAAAGATAGTAAAGCCTAGGTACGTACGCGAAACCTAAACGAGATGAGAGAGAGAGAGAAGGAGAGGGGAAAGAGAGAGTCTGGGAGTAACGCGATTACTGACAGATCTCCGAAGTATTGAATTGTTCTACGCGACAGCCTTAGGCTCGGCTGGGAAAGGGAGGCTCTCTCTCTCGTTTAATAGGGTAGACTATCGAACATCGTCTCGATGAGGGGCGGCGCCGGGACCAACTCCTGGAGCTTCAAGAAAAAGATCCGCTGGAGGCCCTGGAGCGAAAGACTCCTCAATTCAGGCAGCTTGCCTAACAAACCCGAGAGATACTGGGTCTTCCGTTGCGCTTCCGCGTTGTAGGTCACATGATCGCGTAAGGAGGACACGATTTTCATTTGCAGCTGCTCCATACGGTGTGGCTCCTTCAAACCGTGCCTGTCTGCAATTCCAAACAACCAACACATCTTCCTTTGAATCACCCGATACAACTTGGTGGTCTGCGTTGCTTTGGCGGCAACGCGCGCCTTATACTTTCTCGAGTCTGAGGTTCGATCATATTGCAATTGGGGAAAAGGACACGCGGGCTTCATAGTTTTCGAGTTTGGGGTTCGATCGTTTTGCCACTTGGAAAGAAAAGGCCGCGCGCGAGCGTCTGTGCCAACTGTGTGATTGGTGCGGTGTAAGTCTGTGTGTGTCGAAGTGATCGCGTGCACATCGGGAAACGATCGCGGTTTCTTTCGTCGTAACGTCAATAAGTAATGGTCCGAAGGATAAATGATTGATCGGGCCGACGTTTGCGTGAATCGAGGGTCTGGCAGCCGGAAGGGCCGAGGAATCAAGTAAAACCGATAGGAAAGGGAAGCGCAGTGTTTTCGCGGAAGTTGTGGCATCGCGAGGTATTACAAGCGGAGATGGATAATAACGAGACTCACCGGTGACGAGAGTGAGAGCGCATAGGCAGGCGAAAGCGCTGATGTCTACGTCTAAAACGTGAAGCGATTTGCAGAATTCAAGGATGCTGTGCACCCAGTCGCCAAAGCTACGCTGGCATTGCTCGAGAGCTAGAACAACGCCGTTGCAAAAGGTCAGTTTTGTGTCTTCAGGCTTCGTGCGGTATGCCAACCTGAGGACGAAGAGCTCCAGGCTCGCGGATTGGAGGAGTAATTCCTGTAACAGAAAGGGCGCAAAAGCCTGTCCAGTAGACTGAACATTGGAAAGACGCTGACGGGAGATGCTCGCTTCCCCTTCGAGTCGGCGACTCTCGGGGAGAAGTGAGCCGAGCGGCAGCCACTCGCACGGCCAACTAGTCAGACACGTCGAAAGCTCGTCAAGACTGACCTTTTCTAAAATGTACGAAGTATCGATCTCGGTAACAAGAGCTCCCAATCAGATCGACGGATACCTCGGCTACAAGGCAATACATGACCAATGCCACAGGGGCCGGCAAGGAAACTCGGCAAAAACCCCCAACGCTCAAGCGCGAGACCCAAAGTCGAAAAACTACAGACCTGATCCTCCCGTGCCAACTCGGTGAAGCCGGGAATCTTCTCGGCGAAGTTTCGTATGACGTCGATCGATGTCGTGAGAAGATTGTAGAACTGTTCTATCTCCTCTCGCTCGGACATTGGCGGTGGGTCGCCGAGCCTGGGTTGTCGAAACCGCGAGTAGTCGAGACTGGCCTGATCGGGGGTGGTGTCCAAGTGTGCTCGGACCAAAGCGGTGATCAGAGGGACCGGCGGACTCGGCGGCGACTCCTGGGGTGACTTCGGCTTCGATGGTAACCTCCCACGACGCCCTTTCAACGCGTCTGTCCTCACCACCTACCAACAGAAAACCATCATCCCTTAATCAAGTCCTTCCACCCTCAAATATAAACCCCGTCAAAATCCCAATGAAAAGATGTTCCCATACCTCCTTGACCATGCCGACCATGAGACACTTTTGGAATCGGCAGAACTGGCACCGATTCCTCCTGCGCTTATCAACAGGGCAAGCCTTCTCCGCGAGGCAGACGTACTTGGAGCCCTTCTGCACGGTCCTCTTGAAGAAGCCCTTGCAGCCCTCGCAGGTTCTTACGCCGTAATGCTGGCAGGCCGCGGTGTCACCGCAAACGGCGCAAAGTTGACTCGGGCTGGGCGGTGCGCGCTCGCCGCTCGATCCGCTTCCAGATGAGGGTGAGCTGACGGAGCTGGTGGTGCCGCTGCCGCCTCCGCAGGGCTTGAGTGACTCGGTGCTCCCGCTATTGTAACCACTACTACTGTAAAGAACCCACCTTGTGCAATGAATACACTTAGTCCGGGGGATCAAGGATCTTCCGCCGGAGAAACTCTCCTCTAATTACCTGACTGACTCGGAGCGCTGCGTCGGCAAGGAGGCCCGTCGAGATCTCGGTGCGCTCACGACCACGTTGTCGACGCTCGGACAGAGCTCCGCCGATGGTACGGGGGTGGCGCCGCCCGCGATCGCCGCCGGTGGGCCAAACACCATGGGCAGGGTGACCGGGCCACCGTAGGGTGAATCTTGCCGGTGATTCGTCGGCGCGACTACCGAGGCTGTCGGCGTCGCTTCCGGCGAGAAGTAGCCCGGATGATGATGGTGATGCTGCTGCGGCGGTGGTTGAGGCGGATGGTGTTGGGGATGTTGATGGTGGTAGGCTTGCGGTGGCGGTGGCGGTGGTTGTTCACTGTGGTGATCGTGGTAGGAAACCGGCGGTGGGAATTCGGGGGTGTAGTGGCCCGTGCCGCACGAGTACACCGAGCTGTCGTAGCAATCCTCGTCCATTTTGATACCGAGACCCTGCAACTCCTGCCTGGTGTATCGCTGGACCGTGTACGTCTCTTGGAAACTCGGCAAGGGCGTCGGACTGCAGCAAAGAACACTTTATGTTTGTTGGTTGATAGTCGAACGTGAACTTTCCCGGGTTGGTTTATGGGTAATGGAGGAGAGGTGGTGTGTTATACCTGAGGGAATCGGCTTGCACGTCCTCGGGCAAGGGCGGTGGTATCGGTGGTTGAGGTGTCTGCTGGTGGTGGACACTCTGTTGCGCAGAGTCGTCTGCCGTCGGGACCCCCTGCGGGTTGCCCAGCTGCAGTTCCGGAAAGGGGTCCAACTCCTCCGGCAAGCTCCCGGCGTCAGTTGGATCCGTGTACGGAGCGCTCAGCAGGTCCGCGAAGCTGCTACATCCGAACGGACTCTGTAACCACATTGGCCCGTTCCCGTGAATAGGACTTTCATTCCAGGTGAGCTGCCGAGCGTTATCCTCGGATTCTTCGCGGCGGCCACTCCTAAGCGAGGCGATGTGAAAATCGAATTTAATTACAGAGTCTCTGCCAGCAGCGTCGTCCTCGGCAACCTCGACTAATGGCTCGCCCTCGAGCGGGACAACAGCCCGACGCTTTTTCTCCACCGCTCCCCGGCGAGGCCACGCGAGAACCTCTCGTGGGAGTCGCACTGCCGGTAAATCCAAGTACTCAACTGCAACGCGGTAACATTGTTCGAGGAGAATTGCACGCCGTGTCGGGACACCGGTGTACAACTGAGGTGCGCAGTGAGGATGCCGGCGAGCGAACGCTAGTAGGAGCGACTCGGTGCTACGTGCCGTCTACAACTGGCCGCGCTCGATACGATCAATTAAGTTGCAATTAAAAAATCGGCTGACCACGTCTCCCGGCCAATTAACCCCCAATGCCACTAACAGCCCCAAGAAAACAGTCAACAAAGGAATAATAATACTCGACGGACCGCGACGAGGGGTGGTAAAAAAAAAAGGAGAGTTACGGAAGGAACTGTGAAAGACAAGTACTAGGAGGACAGAAGAGGCGTCGGGTCGGAGGATGGGGCTGGATATTCAATTTGCAGGGTTGGTTCCGCTTCTGGCTGACATTTCGTTCATCGCTCCCCTGAGAGGCAGCGATCGAAGCATCAACCTACCATAACCCTACCCGTCGCACCCCTAAACAGCCCCTCGAAACCCCTGCTGCCGCTTTTATCTTCGCACCTTCAAACTTCCTACCCATCACCCCCTTTTTACAAACACGCGTCCAACATGCGTCGTGATTTTCCTAATTAAACACTAGTATCTCCGGTGGTATTGGGGAAAGAGATTATTGCGGGGACGAGGGGGCAACGGTGCTCGAATGTAGCAGGTAGGACGACACTGCGGGATCCGGGTACGTGGGCTGGAATGCAGATGGTGCATGATAACGCGCAGATGACGATCGAGAACTCCGAGACGTGGGAGGACAGATCTTGTTACAGGTCGTGCTAGTCGCAGAGTTCGCAGAGTGCGATGAGATCGGGACGGTGAAAGTGGCGCGAGCCAGTGGGTACCGGTGTAAGTCCCCGCAATTATCAGTGTCCACCTTGCGGCCCAAATACCGTTTCTACCCATCGACACATCGTTTATGTCATCACTGGACTGCGGATTTTTATGTGAATATCAATTCTTGTTATTGCATTGTGGTTATCCAATTTGTATGATTTGGTATCAAAAATAATTGGGGTTTGACAAGTTGGTAGCAAATATTATAAATTGGATCAGTTGGTACCAAATACTATACCGAAAATCGTAATATAAGAGGAACAGGAAGAAAAGTTGTTTTATCAAACTTTTAGAATTCAACTTGGAATTCTGGGAAATACATAACAATTCGCAGTCTAATCATCAGCAATGATCGAGTATTCTAAGCCAATAATCTACGGTTTTCAGGATTATGAGCCTGGCAAGTGTCCGAATGGACCGATTGGTGATGTTTGACACACGAACTCACCTGTGTCTGCAGGAGAAGCATACTTGAGGCTACCGTGAAGGCGGTGGTGGGTGTAGTTGTCGAAGTGGGGTTCGTGCAGGCGAGAACTGGAACGGTAGCAGCTGCCTGGCGTTGCTGCCTCTGGCGATGCGGTTGTTGCTGCTGCTGATCTACCTCGTTCCGGGTGACAGCCACCGCACGCTGGCTACCGTTGCTGTTGTCGCTGTCGCCGTTCGGCGAATGCAGTTGCCCTGCAAATGAGAAAAGCAACTCTTCAAGCAGGCTGATCGAACCCGCGACACCTATCGAGTGCAGCCTCTCACGCTAGTTTGACTACAGATTCAAGTGACATAGAACATTTCAGTCTCCCTGACAAGTATAAAACGACGATAATCTCATTAAAAACTATAGAGACAGACTCATTCTACTCGAGTCCCAATTTCTCCGTTGCAGGTTGACGCCGATAGCTTTACGATTGGCTTGACGATTGCCGCGATCGTAATCAGCCAGTTAATCATCATTAACGAAATACCACGTACAGTATCTGCAATACTGAGAGTGGCCACCGTCCATGATCATCTCCTCGAATAGCAGGAGGCGGTCGGCAATGAAATTCCTAGAGATACCAGCCAGGCCCGAGTTTTATTATCCGGATAAAAGTTTTACAAGACGAACACCGCCGAAACAAGACTGGACCACCAGGCCAAGGTTGGCCTGGCAGTCAGGCGATAAAGCGGATTTCGAAAACCACTTTCACTGCCTCGAATTCCGTGCGATTAATACTCGTTTCCTGAACTTCCTGGCTCGATATCGCCCGGCGATACTTGTTAGTCCTGGGATCCTCGCGGTCGCACTGACGATCCTCCCGGTGCCGTTTCCGCCTATATAGCCTTGCCCTGACACCCCAGGGAGACATGAAATCATTGGCATTTAAAATACTGCCTACCCCCTGCATGGCCACCGTACCCTCCGCCCGTCTGCTCGATTATTATTACGCGATATTATCCTCGATGCCCGAGGGATGACAATATGCTCCTTCCGAACCCAAGAATCCTTGACTAACTTCTTTCCCTCCCCCACTACTTTTCTCCCCTAACCCACTCATTCACTAAAATAATCACTCGATTCCAGGCTTCAATTCTTTAATTCGCTAAACACCAAACGCAAAGACGTCGTCGGCAGTAAATCAAATGGGGAGATAAGATCGGAAGTAACGCGATATCCCGACAGGATGCGCCCGTTCAGCCCCAGTACCTCACCCCATGGCCCGACGAGATCGAGATGAAAAGTGGCTGATAGTCACGGAGATCCACGTGCCAGTCGATTTAATTTCATCGCCGGCAATAGGAGTGCGGACCACCCAGGGTGCTTTCCACGGGCTCCCGCCACTCTGCCGAGAGTCGCACCTTGTCACCAGCGATTACGGCGTTACGGGGATTAATCCGGGAGGGTTCGGAAGGGGCAGAATGCGTCGGGTGCTGTTACGGCGAATTAAAGGCGCGACAACGATGTCGGCAGCGGCAGTGGGCCGCGCTCATTATGCCCGTCGTCCCTCGCCGGTAATACATAACCGGCATTACAGCCAGTCCATCATCTAACGCGAACGTCTGGCGAGGAGCCCATGCAAATTCCAGCTTCTCTCGGCGACGGACTGCACGGAGGCCGCTCGCTTCTTATTCCTCTATTATCGCTCGGCGAGTAACGATCGCCGTGATTCGCGATGCCGGGAGCCTTTCCGGCAGGATAGTTAGCGGATCAAGCAAAGTCCTCGAGGAAAGAAACGAGCGGAGATCGACGGGCGCAGCGTGGTGGCGAACGGTCCCACCTACGAGGCCGCGAGAAGGAGCGGCGTGCACCTGAGCGCGTTGCACGTGCAGGAAAGAACGGGTTGACGCGGTGGAAGCGCAGGTGTAGGTAGGCAGGGTAAAAGTGGCAGCGGGCGAGCCAGCAGGGTAGGCTGCCGAGCGGGAGAGTAGGGCTCGCCGAAGAGCCTGTGCCAAGTGAATTACACCGGTGGACGACGGACCTCCCACGAACCACGCCTCTCCACGTGCCAGCACGTGCAACCACCGGGAAACACTTGCCCCCGACTGCTGCCAATCCCACACGCTCCCGCTGATCCTGCACTACCTCTTCCTCTTCCGGCTTCCCTCCGCCCGGACGACTCCTCAGACTAAACCGCTTAACAACATTCCCGGCCCGACGTCCTCCAGCGAGCCTTCGCCGTCGGGCCGACCCACTTTTCCTCGAGTGGCACTAGTGACGTCAGGCCCCGATTATCTTAGGTATCATAAGTAGAAAAGTGGCCAGACTCGGGTTTCTATAAATTGCGAGTTAATTGCGGCCGATCATCGCCGCTGATTTTCGCGTCGAGGTCCGCGCTGTCGCGCGCACGGTCCTCCTCTCGGCTCGTTGAATAATTCATCGGTTCGCCGGGAACGGGGCAGGCATCCGCGGGGGGAAAAACGGAGCCGGCACTCCATTTGCAGCGAGGCTCCTTCCTTCGCGAGAGTCGCATTAGCGTCGGCTCAATTGACTCGTCTCGTATGCAGGCACACCTAACGCGCGTTCCCGAATGACGATGCGTGCGCCGGCATGCCGCGGAGAAAGTGGGACCCGATCGCGGTCCGGGAGGACTGGCGTGTATATGCGATCGAGGTATATATCTTCGATTTAAGCTCGCATCGACTCGCCCACACGAGCCACGAGCCGCCTCCCGCCTCCTTCTCCTTCTCTCTCTTTCTCTCTCGAGCGTCATAATTAACCCTTTCACTGCTAAGTAAGCGACACCTTGGCCCGCGGCGGCCTCCGATCCACTCGGCTACCACGCGGAGTGGATCCCGGTTGTTTTTTCCCCCGATACCCTATCGCCGCTCGGGAGATTCACGAGCTCTCCTCGCCGGTTACATAGCGTGGGGAGCAGCGAGCGAGTGGGCCCCGGATCGCCGCGGACGTAACTCGCTTAATGCACGCCGTTAATCGGCCAGCGCCGGCTTAATTGCCGATAATTGGCCAATGATAATCCCGCGGACGGAATTAACCGGCCGCGCGTTCGATCCTAGTGAAAGCGCTAATCATGCCTCGTTGTTTAACTCGTGTTTCCAGCGGGCGCGAACGCTCGTCCGAGTTATGATTGACTCGTTCCACTGGGCCGAGCGTTGCAGGTACCACTTTCGAGTTGGCTGATTTATGCGTTGATTGATTTATCCTCAAAGAGAGCCGGCGCGCGCGCGCGCGCGCTGCCTAAGCCTGGCAAGGTGCCGGAGAGTCAATCGCCCGATGACTTAACAGATGTCTCCGAGATCGCCGCGGCGGAAAAAACTGTGTACTCGCCCGTTTTGAAAGTTCCTCGACCCACCTAACTCCCAGGCTGCCTCGCTCCTCCGTCCTACACGCTCGCACACAGAGACATCGTGCAGCTTTCTCTTTAATCGAATTCGCGAGAAGATTGATGTTATTGTATTTCCGAGACCACTTCCAGCCGGAGGTAGTATCCGCCGTTGGTCATTAGGCTCCCTTATTAACATCCCATTGAAGATCGGCTCGGGAGAAGAAAGCGATCCCCTCGAATGCTCGCCGGCGAGAGAGCGAGAGAGCGTGAGGGACCGCGGGGGGAGGCGAGCCAAGCAAATTGCTCGGAATGGGATCGTGACAAAATCGGAGGGATTGCCGGCTCTCGATCTCTGTGAATGCATAGCGACGTCGGCGTCGGCGGCGGCGGCGGCGGCGGCGCGAGGAGAGGATACGCCGTGAGTGAGAATGGAAAAGGTGCGGGTTAGAGGCTGCGCTCGGTGTCGACGGAGGTGAAAGAGGAGGTTTGCCAGCGTGAACCGAGCGCGCTCCCGAGGCTAAGGAGTCGAGGAGAGCTAGAAGGAGGAGGAGGATACGGGGAGCCTCTTGCGACACGCAGGCTCGGGCTGAGCCTGGCTCCGGCTGATAGGTAGGTAGGTATATCGCCCCCTGACCCCGAAGAACTACCGTGAGACCGGCTTAGCTCCGAGCACTCTCCTTTGCTCTCTCAAACCTCGCCGCTCGCGCGCGCGCGCGCGCGCACCATCCAGCGCACACGCTCGCCTGCACTCCAGCCTCTGCGCTCCACCGCTAAACCCCCAGCACACGCGCCTGCTCTCCTCTCCTCTCCTCTCCCCCCAGCCGGCTAAACAAGTGGGATGGGTGGCCGCGGCCTGACACGAGAGGAACCCCGAGAGAAACGGGAGAAGGGAACGACACCGAGAGGATGGTACACACTCGTGGGTGCAGCTGCAATGCGGAGCCGAGAGAGGACGATGATATGCTCCGCCGTGCGCTGAGAATTATCCTGATTTAGCACGCGACTCGCCGATTTCGCAAGGGAAACCTCTTCCCCCCCGCCCGCCCGCACTTGGAAGAAACCGTTCCCGAGAAAGTTTTTCCGAGGATCGAGTCTTTCGTCCGGGGGGTTGATATCGCCGGGATTTTCGAGCATGGGATTGACAGGTGCGCTGGAGTACGATCGGTCCATCACTGACTGGTGGATTTATGGCGGTGGGAGTGACGGTAGGGTCGCGGGCGAGCGCGATCGCAGGAGAGCAAGTGGTATAATGGCTAAAGGATATGCGTTCTCATGGAGTTTAATGACTTTTGAATATATATCCGAGCAGGCTAATCGTAGGATAAGAGAAAGTATCTGCAGGCCGCGCGCGTGTCTGTGTTCCGCCTTGATATAATGAACCAACGATACCGCTGCTTCCTGTGCTTGCAGATGGATCTGGTCGCGTATGGCCGAGCCTGTATGTGTCTGTGTGTCGCGGCGGGCACACACGTCGGATATGCCGGGGAACATGCGCTCGGGCAGAACGGTGGGTCAGCCGACGAAATTACCCGAGCTATTAGCAGGACACCCTGTACATCAAGGCGAAAGTCTAGTCGTAAATCTTCCCATCGAGAAAATCCTTCTTGTGAATTGCCAGGCCATTATACTCGCCGAGTATTTCGGACGCTCCCTCGCGCTCGCGAGCGCGCGAGTCGAGTCGAGATAAATTATTGATGAACTATGAGCGCAGAAAAAGCCCAATCACACCGCTCGTAAATCACAGCTCTGTCCGAGAAAAAGGCGCGAGGGCATCGTCGTCCTCTCCCGCCGAAATTCCCGCGGCTCCGCGCGCCGTCATTCCAGGGAATATTGACGCATCCAACTTTTCCTCGGCGACTTTTTCCGGGAGGAACCCGTCGCTAATCAAGACGCATTCCTCAGGCGAAAGAGTAGGCAAATAGAGAAGTGTTATGTCGAGGAGGCTCGGACGTGCAATTAGGCATCTGGCAAAGTAGTTGCCTCATGAAATTCAAGACGAATCCGCCGTATCGTCCGAGCAAAGTGGAGAAAGGAGCGAGAAGAAGAGGCCGGAGAGTTCGAGTAGTTAATGGCACCTGTTAAAAAGCCAGTTGTCTCGGGGAAGAGTCTCTCGCGATGGCCGCCGGCGAGCGCAGCTCCACCCACGTCCTAATCGTCGCATGCGTGTTCTAGAGCTCGGCATACATCGATCTCCTCGGTTCTACGCCAACTCGAGCAAGGGACGGAGAAGGCAGGAAAGGAAGCCGAGGAGGAGATCTCACGGGGGCATGTGACGCGAGGCGAGGCGAGTCCTCCTCGCCGGGCGTCGAGATCACCGTGAGTGGCCATCGGGTATTCCCCCGATTTCTCGTCCCGCTCTATCTCGCCTCGTTACTCTCGCGCTTCCTCTTAAAATTGGCGAACGGGGCCCCCGGGGCCCCACTCGCCCAATACGTAACAAGATTTAACCCACCGCTATCAGAGACGTAATTAAACCTGTCGCAACATCCGCGGCTGGTCAATACATTGTCCGCCGGCGGCCAATCCACCGATTCTTCCTTCCCCGGGTTGCATCGGTTTTCCATCGAGGACTGCCAGGAATCCCATCGCAGAATTCCCCGACGCGGCGCGTCGATGGAAGTCGAAAGAAATTAATATCGGGCTTATGCAACCTCTCGTGCGAGGGTACTTACTTGCTAATTGCCCGCTACGCCGCGATAACACCTTTCTTGTAATAGGTAATTGATAGCGGTTAATTGAAAGCAAACCAGAAAACCCACCGGCAACCGCTTATTACAATTTCAAGTAATCGCACGCTATAAATCCGAGGATTATACGCCGATTACAAGCGAGAGCCCGACGGGTGAAGCTGGTCCTCGCGTCTTCGAAACGAGGACTAGTGTCGGGGAGATTTTACCAGGAAACTAGAAATCGATCGACGATCGATCCCAGGACATTTCCCATGCTCCTCGTGCAGTGGTGGCACGGAATCGCGCATCCCGCGCGTCGTGTCCGCGTGGTGGACAGTTATGCAAGAGAGGCCACGTTTGGTGCCTCCGCGCTCGGGCAGGTTCGACCGGTCTTAATTGCAGGCAAGCTGCGCGGCGGGTTCGCCGGTCGAAACTAGTCGGTTTCGAGCTAGAAACTGCCCGGGCGCCCGGCCGCCTCGACACCCGGTGCGCCCGGCGGGCCGCATTTTAATTAATTATTTCATAGAGTACATATCGGCACGCGAGAGAGCTACCGGGAGAGCGCGTATCGAGTTCCGGTGAAAAACTAGTCCGCGGCTTGACCCGTGGCCGCTCGGCCCAGACGAAAGAACCATTTGCGCCTCGGCCGGGCACCAGAGGCGTAAATTTCCCGCGCCTATACCCGCGCGGCTTCGTACCTATTCCGACCAGTGCGCATATGTACGTGTCTAGCGCGGCTATTAATATCGGCCAGCGAGAAGTTTCTTGCCGGCCGCGTGGAATACTCGTTCCAGGATCGGAGGGAAACTGCGCCGAACGGGTATACGACGATCGAAATCGCTTTCTTTGCTGAACGCTCCTATTACGAGTCGGCGAGAGAGACTTTGTCTAAGCTCGACCAAGGACGGGGCTTTCATTAACGCGTTCGATGAGACGGCGGTTTGGAGGCGCGCATTAACTGGAATGGCTGAATTGGTGGATGAAAAGTGCGGCTTTCGAGAGATCCTAGTCGCCGCCGGCCAACGCGACAGGTATAAACGTCACGTGTATACCTGTCGCCGATTTATTTATGCCAGCCTCGGCAGCGTCCTCCCTTCCCCGTCGCGATCTACGGTACCGGTTGCTCGTCCTCTCACTCTCGGATCGCCAGGACACCGACGGATCAACACACGCACTCGACACCCGCGCGCTCGTCGGAATCTCTCTCTCTCTCTCGGGATGGAATCGCGGGATAAGTGTACTCCTCGGCGAAATCGATGCAGCGAGAGAGGAGTTTCTAGTCGGGCGATGACGCTAGTCTCCCAGGATTCAATTCGATCTCGAGTGATTTAAGAGTCGCGTGGGCCCCCTTGTCCCACTTCCGATCCCTCGCCTAATATGTGCTTTGGCTCTGGCGAGAGAGTCGGATTCGTTACCGGGAATTGACGCACCTGTGCGAGTCGCGCCGGGAATGCAGGTTGATCGCGCCGATCGGAGAACCCCAGTCGCGTTTCACGCCGATCGGATTAACAGGCGCGCGCGCTCGGTAACTCATAGGGCGAGTGCATAAACAATGGCCGCAAACGCGTCGACTTACGCGCGCGGCACGTGCGCCCGTTTATCTCGGCAAGGATCGACGCGCGGGCGCGCGCGTGCACAACCCCGGGAAAGTTCCGGAGCGTAAATCGCACGGGCAATTACCCGATCGGGTCTACGTGTGTGGATGGAGGGGACCGCGCGCCATTTCTCCGGGGCATCAGCCGCCCGTCAACGTCGAGGCTCGAAAAAGCGCGACGGGGAAAGAGAGAAAGAGATTCTTATCGACTTCTCCAATCAACACCGCGCACACGGCAATGAGAATCGCGCGCTTCGAGGCAGAGACGGGCGCACGGCTACCCGGAGACACTCCGGGGTCGAACGGTTCGCCGCGCTCTCCGAGACGACGCTTCGGTCGCGATGAGTTATAGCCAGCCTCTTCAACCACGTATATCCGCATTATGCAATAACATCGCACGAGGGAACGTTAATTAATCGTAGAGAGTCCTCTTATTTCCGCGATGAGGTGTCGCGCGCTCGGTCCACTTGCCCAAGCCGTCGCTGATTACCGATCGAATCGGACGGCCCTCGCGCCTAGTTTCCCCCAGCGAGTTTCGCCAGCTGTTTCTCGCGAAACTCTTTAGTCGGAGGATCGCTATTGGCAAAGTGACGCGATTATTAGCACCTAGCCGAGGCAGCTGTTGCTCGAGCCTCCGAGGCTCCCAGAGCGCGCAGCCGGGGATTATACTTGACAAGCTGCGGATCCTCTCGATCCGCGGCCGGGAGTATGGAAGGGACTTTGACGAGGCTGCCCCGCTAATATACGGGAAGAGCGCGAGCGGCTGCTGGCACCTTGCAGTCAGCTGCAAGAAGAGGCCGCGCAGCAGCCGCTCTCGACACGTTCGGGAGAAAGGATTTAGCGGGGTCAGCGCACGTCCACGCGGAACGTCAGCCGAGAGATAACCGACGGCTAATAGGGTCACCAGGGGGTAGCCTATACATATATGCCCGGCAAAAATGCGAGTTCGTGATAGAGGCTGGCCTCGTGATGGGATTTCTTGGGGCGAGCGGCCGGACGCTGCCTACTCCCCGCGTGGAGACTAGAGGTACGTGGCCCGCTGCAGGGGAGCAGCGCGCGGCCAACTGCATCGCGTGGGAAATGTTTTCCTGCGATCTATCGCTTTCGGAGATCTTAGAAACCTTGTAGTCTTAATCCGATATCATTCATCAAGAGCGCGGCCGGCGAGATTGAACTCTCGTCTCTCGCTTGGCGTCCATTGACGCAATTACTCGTTTTCTCTCCCCCACTCTCTCTCTTCGTCCCTCTAGGATCCCGACTGGCTTGGTGCGCGGAGGTTTACAAGCGGAGAGCGCAGTTCCTCGCACCTTAACAAGGCCCATCCGTCTCTTTCCGGGTTGATAAAAAGTTAATTAGCGTTAATGGATTCGCAGGGTGAAGTACGTGGCGCGGCGAGAGAGCAGCCCGATCGCCATTCGCGGCGAGAGCCGAGGAATATAAGTGACCGGCACCTAATAGGGCTGCTCGCTGGCGAGGCCACGGGATGAGATCTACGAGGCGGCGAAAGAACCTGGAAAAGAAGTGCGCGGTGCACACGTGCGATTGCCTCTCTCGGAGTGTGCTTCTCTCCCTAGAGCGCGGCCGCGATGTCGCAAGCATGCCGAGTCCCGTCGAGGGCCTCTCTCGATTAAGCGATCACCGATCAATTAAGCGATCCGGTTTTTCCTCCGGCCCCGTCCAAGAATTCCGACTGACGTTCCTGCGCCGCCGTAATTGAGATTCTCGCTGGCACCTTCTTGCCAGCTAACACCGACGCTGGCTTCTATCTTCTAGACCAGCTGGCCTGGAGTTATCGAACGCTAATAAATGATTATTTCGAAAGGCGCGCGCTGCTCGTCGATTATAACCAACTCTCCAGGAGTCGGCGGTCCTGAAGAGGCTCGCGGATGGATTGGAAACGTTTCGGGGCCAGCGGTGGTTAAAGGGTCAACGAGGACTCTGCACGAACTCTCGCTGCATGCCCATGTACCACCTGACGTAACAACCGGGGGTTTATGATTTTCGCGGGGAATTCGACAGTTTCTCTCTCTCTCTCTCTCTCTCTCTCCCTCGGTTGCCGCTGCTCGTTATCCGCCGCTGGAACAATTGGACTCGCAGCTCGCGCTCCGGCTTTCACAATACTATCCGGGAGATCGGGGAGATGGTCTGGCGCTCTTTCGCCTCGAGTAGGCGAATATTCGCGGCGGAAATCGGCCGTTCGACTCGCGGCACCAGACGTAATCCTACGAATATCGTAATAGGTACCCTAATCCCATCCAGCTTTCTACACCGCCTCGGGGCAGAGTGTTGCTGCGCGCGAACGCCTGCCGTATGCCGTGCGGCTATGGGCTATCGAGGCACACAGCCCGCCGAGATCCCGGAGAGAATCGCGCGCGCACGACACAACAGAACACGGGCCCCAACACATTTCCCATGAATTGTTCCTCGGACGCGCGCGCTCCTCTTCGAGGCATTTATGCCCGGATATCGGCATACATATTCATGGCGCGGCCGATCCGATCGACTAAACGGAGGATGCGTCGTTCGAAAGTACCGTTTCGTTCTCTCCACCTACTTGCGGCCGCTCGCCGCGATGGTACACGGGATTCGGCGAGGGACGAATCCGCTTTCGATCACGAGTCCTCCTCCGCCGATCCGTCCGCAGATCTGGCTAACTCGGTCGCCGGCACTGGGTTACCCAGGTTAATCCGACTGTTTTCACTTTTGACCCGGGCCCAGCGCCGCACTGGGAAAGGTCGGCGAACCCTCGCGCCGGGCGCGGTGTCCGACGTATCAATTAAATGTGGGCTTCCCTTCCCATCGAGGCCGATGACTCGGCCGCCGATCGGCGAACATGCTAACGAGATATTAAGCGCCCGCGCGCCCATGTTTGCTCACGTAACGCGCACTAATGATACGTTAAATCGCCACGAGGGAGTAATTGCAGGGGCTGGCGCGCCGGCGATCGCGTATATGTGCGCCGAGAGCCGAGTCGTCTGCACTCGCACATAGAGAGCCAGAAGGAGAGACGCGCGCGCTCGGTGAATGTATTCCTAACCGGCGAGTCTCGGGCATTATCTCTAAGAAGGCTCGCGTACGCGAGGGCCAGCGTTAACACGTGGCTCGGGAGACAATCGGATGTCAGAATGTCTGGGAGGGTGTTCGTCCCGCGGAGACATATAGCCGGAACGCGTCGATCTCTCGCCGCTTACCTCCACATCACTGCGCGCCCGGAGAGAATGCGATAAGTGTAAGCCGATCGCGAGCCACGCAAATTGCAGTCGCGCACCGCCGGCAATTACCGTGAAACTCGATACACGTGTGCCAACGGCGCATTGTGTCGTGCATCCTGATCGACGCTCGCATTCTCACCGACGGATCGTCGACACTCCCCTCTTCTTCATCTCTCGCAGTGGATCAAGAGCGGGCGATAACTGAAGAAGAAACTGCGCCTCTTGATCGTGAACTATCACGCATATCACTCTCGCTGCGCTCTCGGCGGGTCCTGTGACAAGGGGCCCCGTCAGTCGGCCCAGGCTGCCGTGACAATTGACGGGGGAGGGGAGGAGGGCGCACTCGGCTGGTGTGAACCTTTCCGTGGAGATAAGTGCGCGTCGATAAAGAGTCGTGCATCGCGCGGGCAAATTACAGTCGCGCGAGCGCAATTATTACGAAATCGGGGGGGAACACACGTGGGTAAAGGATCGGCTGTGCGCGGCCGTGCGCGGCTGTGTGGAGGGACTCGGCCGGCCCCCTCGCGGTCTGTTGCGGCCGCGGCGCGCACGGGCGTGAGAGACTGGGACTTTTCATCCGCGAGCAGCCAACTTTCCCTGTATTCCTATTATCGAGTTTTTCCAATAGCCCGACGCCCTGTTCCCGCCTCGTTACCGCCGCTCAATTAATGCATCAACGCATTATGCCGATATCCCTGTCTTTCGCCTCAGCCCCGACTCGCTTATTATCCCTGTTATCGTCTCCCATCGATTTGACCCCCTTTAATCCTCTAATCGCTTCGCCCCCAGCCTTCTCCGCTGGAGAGCGTGCACCTATGCGCCGCCGCCGCCCTTTTTTCCAGCCTCCGCCACTCTCTCACGAACTCTCGCGCGCTGTCATTATTAGATAGCCGTGAAGCCATAAACTAGAGTTCGCCGCTGCATGTCTGCCCCCTCGTCTGTAATGAACATGCACTTCCCCGGCTAATGGCTCGAGCTATATCCTTTTTACGCTCGTCCGCTGGAATGTTCTCTCCTCGGAAACGAAGCATAAATCGATATTGCACAGTCAACCCCTTGCCCTGTGGATTTGGAGTAGCGTCGCTCTCCGGGCGAAAATCAACGGGGAGTCGGATCGACGGTTCTTAAAACCTGAGGTGGCACGCGATATTCTCCGCGGAGAGCGGGAAAATCGGAGCGCTCGACGCGACGAGCGCCCATGCGGCCGGAGTCAATGGAGCGCAATGGTCAAAGCTGAAACCGGTTACGATCCATATAATTGCCGCGTGTAAATTTAGAATCGAAGGTGGGGAGGAGCGCAGGAACACGAGCGGCTTTGCAGAGCTGCGCGCGCTCGCGCTTCGCTGGCTCCACTTTTAATAGCTTGTCGCCGAGGAAGAAATGGACACGGTTGCGCGACTCGTTGAGATAAGGACGTCCAAGTGTGACCCGGGAGAACCGGAGCGGGTCATTGATCAGCCGGGCCGTCACTGCCTTCCGCCCGATCCTTAAATTCGCCGGGCATCGCGGATCGATCGACACCCCGCGAGCGAACTCTATGTCGGCCCTCGTGAATCTCTAACGAGCTCGGCTAAACTGGAGCGCGCGCGCCACTCAAAAGTGTAGAAGCCGCGGAAGTCTGGGGAGCCGCGCGCGGCAGACACGAAGGCACGCAGATCGTCCTTGGGGAAGGTCGCACGAGAGCCAGCCGGCGAACGAAAATCGATGGTGTGCGGTGGTTAGTAGGTCGCGGTAAGATAAGTGAACTCAGAGGAAATAGGTGAAGGTGAAGGACGCTGGAAAGGCGAGTGATACAAATATTCGATAATTGTCCCGGCGAATCGCGTCCTTCGTCCTTTCTACCCGAAAAGACCGATATCCACACAGGAAAAGTTTCCAGGCGAGCCTTAAAAATCACAAGTGTATCGCGAAGATGCAGATCTCCATCCGATTAGTCTACCAGTTCGATACGAGGGAAAGCGGTTGCGGCGCTCGTGCGAGTGAGCCCGGCGATCTAATGGAAGCGGGCGACTGATTAGCCACGCCAATCAATCACTGCGCACCCACTCGTAATCGGTAGGCGAGACAAGCCGCTCGTCAATACCGATCACGATTAAGATCGCGTCAATGGCCCGCCGGCTCTGAATCCGGAGCGTCGTACATGTCGCGTCGCTCCGCCTCACAATGCACGTCGCTAGCTGGCATGCTCTTTCCACGCTCGCCCGTGACTTACGCGCGCCATTAATCAGCGCGATCGATGCGAATTAACCAAGGGTGCGCGGGAGAGGCAGAGTGCTTACAGTCGAGCAATCCCGCGAAATATATCATACGCGCGCCGCGAGTTATTAGCCTCGTTAATCAATCGCGACGCGCCAACGGGGTTAATGAGGAAGCGGCGCCCGCAGGGAACCTGTCACAGTGTCCTCGAGCCGATCGAGATTCTCCTGGGAGATTTACATCTTCTTCCAGATGTCTATTCTTCCTCAGAGAGAAATCCGACATGGAGGGGCGGCCTCGCGAATGCTGGATGAGAGATCACCGGGACTTGGTGTCGCGCGCGAGAATATCCGAAAAAGTGCCGGCAGAAATAGCTGGGCCGATCAACGCGGACGTAAACAGAGAGGGCTAAGTGTCGGGTTATCTCGGGAGAGTCTAAATTTGCGCGACACCTTGGGTCGAGCTAAATCGGTCGCCCACCTCTGGGACCTATTGTGGCAGAGCGGGACTCACGGTGGAACTCGATTTGCAATAAACTGTTGGATGTAAGTAATCGTGAGGTTCTAATAACCCGGGCATTCTTAGTTTCTCAGAGCCTTGATTGGCTAACACTTGGGTCTTGGAACTTCGATTCTATGATTCTTGGGCCTTAGAACTTCGATTCTATGACCCTTGGGCCTTGGTACTTCGATTCTATGATTCTATGATTCTATGATTCTATGATTCTATGATTTTCAGTTTAAAAAATTATCACCCAATAGTAATTGTCTAATTTACCTACTGTATAACGCGCAACTGTCCCAAGTATAAAACACTTCCATTCCAAACCTACAACGGCAAAGTCCAACCATACGAATCACGAGAATAAAAGTTGAGTTTTGTATCAAGTACCATCCACCTACGCTCAGCACATCCTCCAACAAAACGAGGGAAATCAGGGCAAATCGAAGCAGGGCAACATTGCCAATCTCCCTACTAGAAAATCTGCTGGCAAACCACCACTTTCAGGCTCACTCGCCTAAACGTACAGCTGGCTCGCGGAGGTTTCGATTTCTCCGGCTCAATTTCTCTGTACTTAGGCCGGCGATCGGAGAGCACCGGGCCGCGGAGTTGCAAGGAAGCGAACGCTGGAGAGATGCAAAGCGGATAGAGAAACCGAGGGAGAAGAGATCGGCAGCGACGGCAGTTTGGTCCAAGCGAGTGGAGAGATGGCGGTGGAAGGGAGCGCGCGAGCAGGAGTCAAGAGAGCGGTGTGCGTGTTGTCGGCGCGACAACGCACCAGATAGGATCTCTCTGGTTGGTATGCGCCGGAGTGGCTTATACGCGACACTCATACCGTCGAGCTCGGGAACGAGCTGCAGGTTCCGTGACCCCGAAACCGCCCGACACGATCTCCCTGCGATCTCTTGCCCCGACAGGGAAGCTGGCCCGCTCGACCCGCCACCGTAATTAGTCTGTAATCATTCCGATTGATTAGTGAATATTAACTGCTTCATTAACCGCCGCCGCCGCCGCGCTCTTTCATCCCGACTGTATCCGCGGGGTTTAACGGGGAAGTGATAGGCGGAGAAATGTTAATTGATATTTAAGAGAGTCTCGAGGATGCTGATAAGTTAATCGAAAGATGATTCAGAGGCCCTGGCTGAGGAAGGAGGTGAAAGGGGGTTCGTTCGGAGCGCACGCACGGCGAAAACCCCGACAATGGAGCGACCGGCCGTGTAATTACCTCGAGATGAGCATTAGTAACCAGAGTACCTGGGCCGCGCTCTCAGTTCAAAGCAAGTGTTAATGACTCGACCTCCCACTCGGCGAGCTCCGACACGTGCCCTCCAAAGTGATGATGCGCGCACACGGGGGAGTAGCCACAATCGGATAATCACCGCATCCCTAAGTGCCGAGCGTAATTCAATCGCCGGCGTCAAAGTGGATTGCTAATGAGATATGATAAACGAGCCGGACTAATTAATCACAACGGCACCGCGATGCATTGGCTTCGCTTGATTGGCGAGAGACAGGTACTGCAGACAGTGCGGCTGCGAAGATGAGTACCGTCAGCCGAAAGGGAGATTAGATCGGGAGGATGATGCTGGGATCGGCCAGGAAGTGAGAGAGAGAGCGGTGGATGCAGAAATCGAAGAGGACTTGGTTCGTACACCAGTGGCGTAGCTCGGAACGTAGAAACGCGTGATTTAGCGGCGTAAATCGAGGTCCGCATACCGAACGACGGTGACCGACTCCGGACGGATCGAGACCCCGCTCAGACTTCATGCTCCAAGGCCGCCGGGCTCGTAAACTCAAATCGGATACCTCTCCCCCCGTTATTGTCAGCCGGATTTTCGTCGCGAATGAGGAAGAGCGGAGAGAGAGAGAGAGAAAGAGGAGAGCCCCGTGGCAGAAGCCCTGATCAATTTCCAGCGCGCATCTAAACGAGCGGTCCGAACGCTCGCTCGGAATGCGGGTGGAAGTAGCGTCGAGAGGTGCAGTCGCACACTCCGGCGTGTGGCGAGCTCGCTGAAAGATCGATCCCAGCAGCTCAACATTGTCTGCTCCATGTTAATTCAAGGAGAGTAACTCGGCTCCGGGCTCCGGCAACTTTCTATGTATGTCGAGCGCGCGCGCCGCTGGATATGTAAATAAATCTGTGTTAATGATCGGTGAAAGCCCGTGCGCGCACCTGTGTCTAATCTATCTCTACCCATCCTTAATTTATACCCGCGCGCGCGCGCGCGAGAGCGGGTCATTCTCAAAGGTACCTAAAAGGCGCCCGGTGAAACGGTGACGCTCCATCTACGTGCCCCGGCTAATTCCGTGAGCGACGCCGCCAGGCGAAGTCCTGACGTGTAACCGGCATGTTTCCGGGGACAATTTATCGTTCGATTTGTCCAAACGCGGGGAGCCTCGCCGAGGTAACAAGGGATATCAATGCGCGAGGAAACGATTGGTAGGCGAGCGTGTCTGGCGAATCACTGGGAGCGTGAACAATGGTCCGCGTCAGAGGAGATGTATCGCCGCTGCCTAGCAGTTACTCCGCTGGGAATATCTAAATCGAATTCGTCCTGGCCTCCGCGGCTTTTCGACACTTCTCTCACGACACCTCCACTCTCTGTCTTTCTCCAGCTCACTGCGAATGCTAATTTAATACCAATCTCCCGGCTCCAGGGATTCTACTCGGTCGGTCTATCTCGTCCCCCGCTCCTAGCGGCGAGCGAGCGAGGCGAACGATTTCTGCGAGAGATAGCCGCTTTTCCCGGTACAACTCGCGGGGCACCGGCCAACGATAGAAAAGCAGAAAATTGCGCGTATCGTAAATTGGGCCACGTAGCACGATTCCACGAAATTTATCTGATCGTCGAGTCGCTCGGGCAAATCAAGTCCGCCAGACAGTCTCCGTCAGAGAGCGCGCGCGCGCCGAGGAAAACAGAACGACAGTCTATCTCATAAATTACATCGACACTGGTGAACGAGCGTGCGCGCGCGCGCGCGGCCGCGTTTGCACGATCCATTGTGAAAGAATCGAACTTGATCGCCGGCGCAGATCTCGCGGCTACCGAGTTCTACCGAGCTATGCGCGGGGACTCCACTCCACTGCCCGACGTCAACTGCTGTTAGAGAGATAAGGGTAGAAATTCCGCGGCTTCTTAACGCAGTTGGTAAAGAGAGCCACTTTTATCATAAGATTCTCTTTAAACTTTCAGGTATTAAGCTTTACAGGCTTTGACAATTGATTGAAAAACTTTATTCGACTTGACCATATCGTTTCCGAGATACCCGACTTTGAAATTGGCGACTTTTATACATCGCAGTCTTTCAGTCTTTCATGTAACTATTGATAGAAAATAAAATGTAGCTTCACTGAAACTCAGCCTTCGGAATTCTCCGGGCTCTCTCTGAACTATTTCTGTTGTCTCAGAATTCGATCGCTCGAATTCAAAGTGAGGAGTGCACAGTACCAGTGAAGCGCGGTACCTTGCAATCCACAGGATACGCAACAGAACGATTGAAACTTCGAGGGAAAGGGTTAGCTTTCGATTTCCACCTGTTAAAATCGCGCCGCTCGATAGGCCGTGCAGTCCATCCCCTTTAAGAGCGGCGGCCTTGCTCACCCCCGTGAAGCAGAGGCACGAACACGCACACAGGTGCACGCTCTCCCACTGGCATCCTCGGTGTGGGTCGTCGCCACACAGAGTCAGCCGGGGAACTCCGGCCGCCCGCTACCCTTAACCACCGCGATCCCCACCTGCTGCTCTCAGCTGGCTCGACCATCCTCCCCTCGGCACTCGCGCGCCCCTCGACACGCGTGACGTCATACTGCGACGTCGTCGATGACGTCATCGTTGTACCGCAGTTCCGTTCATCGATCGGCACCCTCGGCCCCACCCCCTCGCCTCCCAGGGCCGGAACAAGAGGCGCCCGAGCAGAGCCAGCTAACTGCCCCACGACAACACCGGACTTCCCCCCGAGCGACTCTCGCTGCACTTGCGATTCACACTATTCTAATGGCACACACGCCTCTAATTATAGCGGCCCTATTACAAGCTGCAGCCGGGACTGTTTGAGCGAGCGCGATCGACGGGATTTCAAGTGGGGTAAAAGAGTTTTGCGGATCGAGCCGCGTGCGCCCTTGAATGCTCGAGGAAGACCTAGAGCGCCGGTGATTACAAGGGATGTTACTTAATACTAGTGAAATATATCTGTACTGGGTGAATTATGCAAATGGCTAGGGCCCCTCTTAGGGCGGGAGCCAATTTTCTTTTAACTAAGAAATTATACTTTAGTGGGTTTCGTAGGACCGAAGAGTCTGATAATCCAAGCTTTAAAAATTACTAAATATGTATCATATAAAAAAAGGGCTTTAAAATATCTTCTGGCTTTAAGTCCCAATAATCGAAACGCACGACAGTGTGCAGGATGGGGAATCCGAAAGAGAGTCGGCTAAGCCGGCGATTTGATTAAGATCCTGTTGACGAGGAATGAATGTTGAGCGTATGATTTATTAAGCGTCTCCGCCGGCTAAATAAAGACTCGAGCCGAAGGACTGGAAATTGACTTTCCCGCTAGAGGCTCTTTCCCATAATAATCGGCGTTTCTCTTTAATGCGCCGTGTAATAGACCGGCCGGTGATTAAGGGGACCGATAAATCAGTATGCGTAAGGAGATGGAAAAGCGAAGGAATGCACAGCGAGTGGTGGTGCATGGACAGAAGCTAATCGACGGCAGCGCTCGAAGTAACTGTCCTGAACACCTTCTCCCGAGAGAGCCGAGGTCACCACAAGAGGACGACAGCTTTTTTTTTGCATGGAAAGTGAAATGACGCGTTGTTCTCCCTCCGGCTGGAGCTTGCACTGCGGCTCGCCTACCGGAACAACTATCCTAGGCTTTCAAGAGCAAGTATTAACCGTTGCGTAGTTCCATAGTGGGCGAAACGCGGCTGACGGAAACAATGACATTTCTGAATGCCATGTTCCCCGCAGGCCTGTTCTGGCCAGCGAATCAACCCACTGACAAAGGTCCACTGTTCGCCCGAACGCGCTCTGGAAAATATTTGATTTTCACGTTCGTTAAGTCGAGCAGATTCCTGCGTTGAATCAATACAGGCTGTTCCGTCACTAGCAGCAACACGATTACACCTACATATATGAACGTTCTACTCTCTCACTTTCTCTCTCTCTCGCAGTCTCTCGGCTCGCTGAAAAAGCGACGTTTTCGAAAAATGTCAGGCTGTCGAGAATCGCGTCGGCGACACTCGAAGTTTTTGCTGGCGCTCGCGGCGGTTTAATCCGTGCTGGCGGCGGCCGAAGGACGAAAAAGTTCGATTAGAAGCACGTGCTCGATGGGCCGCGAAGGAGCGAGAGCGCTAGTCTCGGTGACTCGATCTACCTCCCTCTAGCACCTCGGGACTCTGTCTTGCATTTCTACCCGATGACATCAGGCGAACTTACTCTCTTACGGTTAAAGGTATTATTAGATTCGCGACGGGAAAAGTGCATCGAGGGCGCGAGTAACACTCGCTCGATTAATTGCACTCTTGCCGGCGACATATTGGCTCTCGTTAGATATCATCGGTTTTCGTTAACTCTGCTCAACTTATCATACAATTCTTCGTTTAAAACGAAAACTGTACCAAATCATCCAATAATTTTCGTGCAAAAAAATTCACGTAAAAAAAGCTGTGCGCGAAAGAGTTAAAGTTGGCTCGTTAGCTTTAATCATTTTTCATTAACTCTGCTCAACATATCATACAATTCTCCGTGTAAAGAGAGAAATGTCTGGCCAGCGAATAATTTTCACTGTAAAAAATGCGCATAAAAGATACTGAGGCGGAAAGAGTTAAAATTTGGCGAGGGAAATGAAAGCGGGGGCTTGGACCGCTCTCCAATTCCCTCGGTTGTCGGATGCAACGTAGCCGCGTCTATTTTATACATCGGCTGCACACGTCATCGGGTATCGGGACACGCGGAACCGCGTGATGCAGCGGCGGGTTAAAAACGGCAGTTGCCGGAATAAGTGCGCGGGCGATCGCCGCTATCTATGTCCGTGCGAGTGGCGTCGAGGCGACGTGGTCCTCCCGGACCTCTACCGCGGCCGGTCATTCACCAAGACCGGTAGCGGTGGCTCTGCCACACCAGCGCGGTATTTACGTTTCGCCGATGCAAAAAGCTCGCGTCAAAGCACGCGCACGATGCCTCGTCACGGCGCTCGGCGTCTCTTTGTGTGCGCGCGCGAGAAAGGGAGCCGCTGCCAACGGGACGCTTCGCCGAAAAGCCGCCACCCCCCGAGAAAGAGAGAGAGAGAGAGCGGGAGCAACGTCACGCGGAACCCGCTGCCCAAGCCGATGAAGTAATCCCGAGCCGCAATTCGTACACACGGTAAATTTAGATCGCACCACGCCGACTATTACGCGAGCATCGTGGCCCAGGGTGGTGGTTCCGGTATCGTCGACGACCACCCCGCGGCGCACACACACACCGAGCCAGAACGCGTGACAGGACCTCGCCACTCTTGGGTACCAAGGTCACCAGCAGGACGCGCCGTCCTGTCGCGCCAACTATCGAATTCTCGCACTCCGACTCCCAGCACACTTCGGGCTATCAATTGTTCGCGGCTAAACACTAATCCCCATTCAACTACCTAACTACCACAAATGCGGCAAAACAACGAATTAGCAGATGAACAAGTGACCACGATTCTCTACGCTCTACAAAGAACAGGATTTACCTCATTCCCGAGACCGTCCAGTGGAAACGGACTGTCGTAGTGCCGGCGACACAGTAGTATCACTCCGTCGCGGTCAGACGCGAGCGAGCGCACTATATCGCTGGTAACATTAGAGCAAATCAAATTGCCAAGTTCAACAGTGGCAAATCCCGAAGCACTGCACACGTGGTAAAGAGTGGCCGAGCGTCCAAGGGGAGGTGCACACGTAACTCTCCCGGAGGTGTTTCCGGTGGAAAGTGTCGAGTCGGTGGCGGGCGGGCGCGCGGGCGCGAGCGGCGACGGAGAAGTCGGCAAAGACACGGCCGGCGAGGACGGCGCGCACACAGTGCATAACGCCCGAAATAGCGTCGTCCTTGGCGGTACCTGTGACGTCGTCATGCCGTCGCACGGTCGATGACAGACGGGGGCGGTGTTATGACGTCAGTGGTAATGCCAGACTCAGCCACCGTCGCGGCGACGGCGACGCTGACGCCGAGCTTGCGCGAGAACCGCCCGGCATAACGTCAGATTTGAATGGAACACCCGGGCGCTATATCTGCCCCGGCGGAGAGGAGCTTTCTGCTCGGCCCGAGCTTCTATCGTTCCTCCGAAACTGGCTCGATCAACCTCACAGCCAGTTCAATAGGAAAACTCGGCGGGTTCGAGAGAGTCGTGTGTCGTGTGTTGGCTGATCGATCGAGGAAACGTAAAGGGTGAAATTATAGCTCTGCGGTCAAAACTTCCGCGGAGCACGTTTCCGCGCTGCATTCTATTTCAGGTGAAAGAAGGCCGTGCGTCAGTGCGCCGCGTTACTCATTTTTACCCGGTTTGCCCGAATTACCATAAACCCCCGAGGCATGCGGCGTGACCGTCGTCTGATTGCCGCTATGCCTCGCGCGCGCGCGACAAAGCCACGCACGCACACACGCACACAGCACACACACGGAGACAATGGGGTGGAGAGCTTGCCGAAGTCTCGCGGCGACGGGACGCGATTAGGATCGATCGGCGCTGATCGGCCGCGCGAAAATATCGCGATTTCGTTCCTCGTATTTATAGCGGAGTCACTGCGCCTGACTCCGCTGACCCTTTCACCGGCCGCTACATGCCTTCCAGTATCCATCAGCATCGTTTATCTATTCCGCACTCATTATACGTACTATAATCCCATTACGTATATCAAGCCGTCTCGACTCAGCCGCAGATTTATCGCTCTCGCTCTCCCGAGCCAGATTGAAGTTTCGAGAGTCCGCCGGCTCTACCCGGCAGGACCTGCGATCGCGACCTCTTTTCTCCGACTCTCCCGCTCCAGGGCAATTATCACATCGATTACATAAGTGAAGAAGACCCTCCTGTCCCTCGTAAATAGCCGGTTTCCGTCTGCCCACTTTCGATAAGGCTCGTAAACTCGTCGAGATTCGGCGCCGCGGATTTCAGGATTCCGCCTATTATCAGAGCCGGGTGTGAATTCCGGATATTATCGAATGATTGATATCACCAGCCACGAACAATAATCCTCCAAACTACCCAATCTCGCTATCGTCGAATTAAGGGAGGTCCACTCGAGAGAACCGAGCATCGATCTCCGATCGAGAATCCTCGACAAGTCACGTGACGATCGAGCCCATCGAGACGATGAGCCACGCTTTTCTCTTTAGTTTCTTTTGCAGCCGGGCCAAGAAGCCACGGATCGTCCGCCTCGGCCAAGTATATTTAGTCCGCCTAGTAAAACAATGCAATTGGCCTCTAGGAAGCGCGTATCGCCAAGGCAATGCCAAAGCAATTCATCATCCGGCGACCAGCAGCTGGAGATGCCGATGCTCCCGAGTCCCAGACAAATATCATCGGCGAGTCCCTCGGGGAAAGTCTTGGCCAGTGGAAAAGTGATACGCGCCGCGGTTGATAGGCCCGGCATCCGTCACGCCTCGAACGAGTGCGCTTGTTACCGGTCGCAGACGGCCGACAGACAGACAGGCGGGATTGAAATTGGCCGCGCTAATGTCCGACTCTAACCGCCCTTAACTACTCGCCGACTGGTGATCGCAGCGCCCTGATTGCGCATGATTCATTTTTCCATCTCGACGCCACGGTGTTGCAGCTCGCTCCAAATGAGACAGTATCGCACGACGAATCGTCGGCCTATTAATTTCCCCGGAGGGGAGCGCGGGGGGTGGTGGGGTGGAGGGGGAGTGGGGGGAGACAATCTCGTGATAGTGGGCTCCGCGATTGATAGGCCATGAGGACCGGAGCGAGAGGGAGGTTCACCGGTTAGTGATAATATCTTTATCAATTCAACAGGACTTTTTCCCCTCGATCCTAGGAGAAGTGGGGCATATCTCGCAATTACAGGCCCACGTAGCGGGGTTAGAGCGACAAGTGATCGAGTATCGATAGCCCGGTGAGCGCTCGACGCGCGCACACGCATGTACGGTGAAACGAGGCATTTAATGCGCGGAAGTCATAAGCGCACTGATTTACCATTGTCACGGCCGTTACTCTCTCCCTCTCTCTCTCTCTCTCTCTCTCTTTCTCTCTGTCTCTTTGGCAAGAAGGCGACACAATCGCTTTTCGCAATTCGACGGTGCGCGCGCGCGGCTCTGCCGGCTGGCTACAATGCAGCAGAACCGGTGACCGCACCTGCACACACAGCGCGCACCCTGCGACTGGTTTATATTTGTTCGTTCTCTCGTACCTCTCTCGTGTGTGCTCTCTTCCCTCCTGCGCGCCGTCTCGTGCAGGCCAAGTATGCACGCGGAAAAGAAACGGCGGGTTGCGCTCGGCCGACTGCCAGACTATATTTACCTTAACGTGCCAATTACACCTGTAAAGCGAAGCCTATCGGGAGGCAATAACCGATCGACACGTACGACACGACGCGCGCGCTCCGCCAATACCGAAAGCATCCTTCCTGTATGGTCCGTCGCGCGGACTCTTCTCTAGCTCGAGTATTAGTAGCGTGAAGAGGGGAGGGTGAGATAAAGAGAGGATTAAGTTGATAGGCCGAGAGGAGTCCGTGGAGAATGGCCGATCACGAGGCGATCGCGATCGCCGATCCGATTCCACCACCGGTACCACCACCGCCAACCACCACCATAGCCAGACCAAGCCGGGAACCAGGAGAGCTCGGCTCGTCTATGCGCCTCCCCGAGCGTCCTCGAGCGCAATGCCAACCGAGACGAGCGAGAGGGGGCTCGGTTGTTTCTCCCTCGGAATCGGCGGGGGGTGGGTTTGCGTTTGGTTGACGTGACTTACACTTGGTCCAGTGGTCGTGGCGCTGAGGGCCGTGCTGCTCGAGGTTCCTGTGATGGTCATGGTTGTTGTTCGTGTCCGCCGCAATGGTGAGCTGGTGGTACGGCGCGGCCGGCAGATGGATCGTTGTCGATCGCTCCCGGTGATCGTGATCGTGATCGTGATCGACGACTAGGTGTCTGCCACTAGGAGCACGCTGGTGGGTCGTCGTCGCACCCGCTGCAGCTGCTTCCGTGGCGGTATCCTCCACGGTACGCATCGCACGTACGATCAGCACCTCTCGCGCCTCCTTTTTCCTCGCAGTTTCATTCACCAAGCCGGTTGCCGTTAGTCAGCTGCTCTCGGCTCTCTCTCTCTCTCTTTCTCTCTCTGTCTCTCTCAAATGGCGGGCGTAGCGGCGCTCGGACGATCGATGGCCGCGCCGATCGCGCCCATCCTAGCAGCGCTCGCTCTCTCGGACTTTCCCTTTTCCTTCCTTCGATTCCGGCGCGGCGTGCGCCGCGATCCGATTCGGTCCTCTCCTCTCCTCGGCTTTCTCGCCACCCCGCGAGGCTGCGCGTGCACGTGTCCGCGATCCTCGTGGCCAGTCGCGGCCACCGGGGCTCGAAAAATCCCACGTGGCTGTCGCGGCCTGTCACGCTCCGCTCGACAGCCACACACGAGATCGATCGATCTCCTCTGCACGGAGAGCGCGCGCTCTCGCTCGCCCGGCCCGGCGCTCTTCTCACTTTGGTGTCCGGCCGATCGGCCTGCGAGGACTTGACCTCGACCCGAGCATCGACAGTGCGACGGGGGGGTGGGTGGGTGGGTGGTTGGTGCGTGAGTGGGTGTGGATGGAAAACGGCAGGGAAGATCCGCCTCGGGGAGATCTGAGGGTGCCCGAACACGATTGAGCGATCGATGGGCGCGCGCCAGCGGCGATCGAGGACTGTGCTCACGCGTGCCGCGCGAGCCTTGCCAGTTGGTCGCACGTGGATTCTCTCGACTGCATTGCGAATGTATGGAGTTGGCGAGAAGTCAGGATATCATGCTGTCAGCGTCGCCCTCGGGCGCGAGTGCCTGCTCTACGAGCCGGAGGACGGAAACATACACACAGAACTCATCCACGACACAAAAGAAATCGCCGGACCTCTCTCAATCTCTCTTTCGCTCTCTCGCTCTCTCGCTCTCGCTCTCTCTCTCGCTCTCACACTTTCTCTCTCTCTACTCAAAGATACGAAACAGTGATGACACACGTGACGTATCACCGACCTGCGTACGTTGTCGTAGGGCAAGGTGAGTCCTTCCGGATAATGTCGTCGGAGGTCAGCGCTCCGCCGAGGAGCCCGATGACTTCGCTTCTAGGTACTCGCATGCAGACTCCAAGTGCTCGCTCGACAATCACTGGTTATCGTCCCTCCTCACTGCTCCCGGCACATCCTCGTACCAGCGATCCAATCCCGCGGCGGGTGGCTCGCGAGCAACGTGTCTTCGCCCTTTAAATCCAGCGGCCCGATGATGCCGCGCACCATCGGCTCGATGACACTGGCCAACCAGTGCCGACCGGCGAGTCCTGGTCCCAGGTACTCCCGTTGCTCCCCGAGGATCCTGTCGCTCCAGAGGCACACCGATCGCCCCCTGGCCGTCCCCTCCGATGACGGAACTTTAATCGCGCGAGACAACTCAATCGACACTTGTTCGTCGCACGAGCCTCCTCCGAGCTCCTCCACCTCCTGCTCTTGCTGGGTCGCTGCGAAATCCCAAGTCTCCTCGGGAGAAACCTCCGCAAAAGCCTCGAGGAGAGATGCTGGTGGTTCACGGTGGCTGGTAGCAATGCGCGTTTTAAAGGTGGGCGCGTTAGTATAGTGGAGAGAAGCCGCGCGGGAGAGAGGTGTCTTGAGTGTATAAGAAAGCGGTACACTCGTACGGGTGGCCGGCCGCCGCGTAACTGAGTCCGGATCGCGCGCGTTCCGCCGCTATATTAAAACCGTAGCGTGTGTAGCGACGACGGCGGCGGCGGCGGCGGTGGCGGTGGCGGCGGCAGCGGCGGCGGCAGAGCGCGGCCGTGGTGGAGAACGGAGAACGGCGCTAACGGTAACGTCACTGCTTGTCGACGTCATAACACCCGGGACGCGCACACGGTAGCGCGATCGATGGACCCGAGCGGAGAGAGTGAGAGAGCCCCTATTGGCCCACGCGCTTGATGATGCCATTAACGTGACGTCAGCACACCACCCACCGCCTGCCACCCTCTCTGCACCCGGCCTACCCCACGCAAAGCGACCCAACTCCACCCGAGGACGAGCCGCCGAGGGAACCGCAGCGGCGGGGCATGCTTCGCCCCTGTCCTCCTTGCTTGCCAACAGTCCGACGGAGAGCGAGCGCTTTCAGTAGAGTGAGACGCAGCCTCGCCGCGCTCTCCCTGGCTTATTCTACTTGCGCTACCCTCGATCTCGCCTTCTCCCCTCGCGCTCACTCTCTCTCTCTCTCTCTCTCTCTCTCTCGCTAATATGTATTTCTGGCTTTGAGAACATTCTCGGTGCATGCTGCACTTCCGAGTTGCCCGCTTTGGATTATCGACGAGGCGAAACGGCCGAGCGACGCTCGGATGCTAATGCAATCCCATGTCCTCCCGCGTCGCCGTCTGTTAACCCTCGGCATAGCCGCCGTGCCGCACCACCTCCTCGGACGCCCTCTGATGTCACGAATGATGTCACGAGCGAGCATTCCAACGATCCGCTGCGCCAAGGCTTTTTTTCCCTCGCTTTTCCGCCAATTAACCGCGCGCCCGGCAAACTCCCCGGCCGAATATGTGTGTTTGCGCTATCAATGACGCAAGGATGAAAGGGAATCGAGAGGCTGATGTAACTGTTACGGGCCAACGGAGAAGAATATATATTGGCGCTGGCGAGTGTGTTATTTATTAATTCTCGATTTGAGCGCATCGCAACCGCAGCGGGCTTATGTAAAGTTCAGTTATTCTTTCTCGTCTACCCGGGCCGCGAGCGCCTTCGGCGGATTAACAAGTGCGTGACTCGATTAAGCCGGGGCTTAAGAAATGCCCGGCTTAATTAATTCATTACTAGCCCGATCTCGATTAGTGGCGATTTCGCGTGGAGATAGAGGCGGACATCGTGGGGAAAGTCGTGCAGAGGAGAGAGAAACATCAATGTGGTTTTCGATTACCAGCCTCTCCTCCGAGCCCGACGGGCCTTCAATTCCCTGGTAAGCCATCACCTGGTACCTGCGCGCGGACGCGGGATTATTTAATTCGCGTTGCACAGGCGTGCGTGGCCCGGCGATAAATGAAAGCCTCCGTGTAATTCCCGGCGGCACGACAATCTCCCGCTGCCGAAGGGAGCGCGATATTAAACCGCTGAGATTCCTCGCTTTCCTTTTTCGCATGCGACGCGTTAAGCGATATCGATCCTGCCAATCTCGACTATTCTCTCCTCGCCACCCTCCCCCAGTCCGCGCCTCGCGCTCAACCGCGCCAGTAAAAATTCTTACTCGAATATGCCTCCATGTAACGTTTCTATCGACGCTGTCCCGTTTATCTAACCATGCTTCGTGCACCGCGAGATAATGGCGAGTCCGCCGTGGATAACGGCTCAATCGGCGCTCGCCGGCCCTGGCAAAGCGTGCGCGCACAATGCTGCCCACGCATTGGATGTACCTGGAAAGGAGGCCCGTTCCCATAGCCACCCCGAATCGCCGCGACTACTAGCTCATTTCCCACAAAGCATCCGCAATCTCTCCGTGATAAGCGGAACGCGCGCACTTCGCGCGAACTTGACCGTCCGTCCGAGGAGGAAGCCAATTAATTGGATTGCCGGGTCGGGACACCTTCATCCTATTTATCTCGGATACCAACTCTAGGCCGGTGAAGAGGCGTGGGACAGGTGTAGTAGGTACTCTAGAACACACCAAGAGAGAGAGGAAGATAAAAATGGGTTAGCGAGGAAACAACGAGGGGAATCGAGGGGGTTGCAGGTGCGCGCAGCATCCTCCTTCCATTCATGCATCGCGACCAACCCCCCGCGCCGACAACAGCTGCGTCACACATCCCCTTTCCTTCTCGAGAGCCGGCTGGGTTAGGTCCGGAGGAAGCGAGACGGTGCGGTTTGCACGCGTGGCAAAATGCGGAGGCGTAGCCCCGCACGAGTCGACGTCGGCCCAGTTAACCACCCGTGAGAGAGGAGCCTCCTGCGAGCGCGACACGTGACGAAAGACGAAGTTCACTCGCTCAGTGGCTCGTCGCCGTCGTGTCGGCCACCTGTGAAACGGCCACTGATCTGGAAAGGGGAGAAGGATAAGGTCGCCCGATCGGTTCACCTCCCAATAGCCCGCGGTGAAGGCGCGTACTCGAGCGAGAGCGCGCGATCCGGATCAATCGGATTCCACCGTAAAGACGCCATGTAACCCCTTCGCCAATTATCCTCCCGCGCGCGGCTCGATAGTAAGCTCGGCAAACAGTTGGCTGAGGCCAGTGTCGTGATTAACTGGTGGCTGTTGTGACAGTCGCGGCCGAGGAATTGGAGCAGTCGAGATAAAATAAGTCAATGGAACAGTCATCGATCACGGAGTACACAGTCTACCGTAGACACCTACGTCGAGAGACGTATATCTGTGTGCAGAGAGAGAGAGAGAGATGTATATATATATACGTGTCGGAGCAGCGCAAGCGAAGCGGGACCGCTTTGGCGCAGCCCTTTCAAAGAGAAACACTGATCTAGCCAAGCTCGGGAAGGGTAAGGTCGTTCGATCGCAGCGGCAACCGGAATCTTCCGGTAAGGTGTACTTGAGTGAAGGTCGCCTCGGCTATCAAAGCCGTGGCGAGGGGAGACAGGCTGAAACCAACGTGTAAAACTGCGAGAGCGCGCGCGCGCGCGCGCGGATGGATGGATTTCGGGCCGGTGTTTTAAAAAGTTGTTTGCCTCGTGACGACGGCGTTCCAGTGACACAGTGAGCCGGCACGGGAATGGTAGCGGAGATATATTCAGGTTTTTGGAATCGCACCACCACGCCCGACCTCCGCCGCGAGCCTTTCAATATTCAGACACCCGTTAATGCATATTGCGACATCATTAAGCGCTACCGTTATTGGCCACGAATCTTAATGACCGCGTAAACCTGCGCCAACTAAGATCGGCCGAATTAATCGGCCACGTTCCGGCATAAAGCTCCGCTGATAACTACCCATCCGTCCACGGGGCTCATTCCCCGCCGGGGAAAACCTGTTTTTATCGCCACTCGATAATCTCAAATTATTTACTCATTTTTTCTTCTCTCGTTTTTTTTTTTTTTTTTAATAAACTCGTCGATGCTTTGAGCGACGACCTGATGATCGCTGTACCGTGCAACGAGCGCCTGGGGGGCAACGCGGCGCGTAATTTTTTATTAGGTTCTCGACTGACCTTTCTTTCATAGGACGTGTGTGCTGCCAGCGGTAAAGGACGATCACGATGCCAGTGAACCTCTCGCATCGCAACCCTCCCGCACGGCCGCTGCTAACCTCGCCAAACAAACCACCCCGTCAAATCCGTCTGCCACAATTCCGCTTGGGAACCGTCGCATCCCCCCGTCACTATAATCGCTGTCAACTGAGAATAAACAGTTCCAAGGTCGCGTTTCTTTCTATCTATCCCTCCTGTGTTATTATTTTCGGAGTAGAATCAGAAAAGCGACCTCAAAACCGCCTATTTAGTTTGCGAAGACCATTACCCATTCTGGGTCGAGAATTATTGTAGTCCTGGGCAGGCGAGCACTCGAGTCCACTCGTAAGGACACTTCTAGTGCTGAATCCTGCCACCCATCTACTCCGCAGGACCGGTCCAGCGCGATTTCGAAGAGCCGACTTTTTTAGAAAGTGGCTCGCGCGCGCGCGCGCGCTAAAACGAAACGGCAGGACGACGATGAGGAAGACGAGGGAGTCGCGTGTCGGGAGAGTATAAGCGGAGAGTGCGGCAGGAATGGCGCGCGCGCTCCAGCTGGCAGATATCGTAGGAGATGTTCACGGAGGACGACTCCCTCGGGCGCATGTCCTCCTGCGCGACAAGATTTCGAAGGTGATCACCTTCCGCGCGCTCGTTAATTCAAATTCGCCGAGGGCGAGAGAGAGAGAGGGGGAGCGAGCGAGAGAGAGAGAGAGAGAGAGGGCGAGAGGTGGATCAAGTGGGAAGTAAAGTGAGAGAAAAGCGAGAGGAAAAGGAACGAGAGGAGGCGGAGGAACCGGTTGTTAACACGGGTTCTCTAGTAGTAGTCGGGAAGAACCGGCGCGAGGGTGAGAGGCCGAGCGCACACCTACACGTCCACCTATCTATGTATGTTGCAGCAGCTGATGTTACGCAATCGGCTGGGACGCGAGCATGTCGCCGAGTTACACATGGAGAGGCGAGTGTTGTCGCCCGATCTCTGTGGACAGAGAGTCCTGGAGTGGAGTTTACGCACATTTGACTGGAGAACTATTTATAGATGCACACGTTCACCTTTCGCGCCGGCGAGGATCGGCGCTCGCGCTCCTCTCTCGACGGGGATGAGTCGTGCGTGTCGATTCACCGCCATCCCCGACGCACCCCCGACTCACTCTCATTCACCCCAGGTGAAGTTTGACTCTCCCTCTCTCTCTCTCTCTCTCTGCCCGAGATCGCGGAACCTAGTGAATCTCCGCCCACGCGGATCCCGATAATTCCCCCGGGGGCAGCGATCGATCGGCGCCGGACGTCTCTTCTCGGGGACTTTAAGGATTTATTTGTTACGTACCTCGTCGGGGGTGCCGGTGCGTGGGTGTAAATAAAGTTATTATAGGATAGCCGTCGCATTCGTTCACGGCATTAGCCGCATACCTTATGTAATAGATACGGTAATTCACTTTTGCCGGGGCGAGACTTCATTCTAGTCTCTCGCCTCCCGCCGAGAGGCTTATACACTCGGGCGAGGGCCGCAATGGAATTGTATCGCGTCACGATCGCCTTTGATGACGAGCAACTATATCCCCCACCCGCGACAAGGATCCTCCGTAGTTTACGCTCTTGGTATTATTTATAGACACGCCAGCGAGCTGTGCCAGTGAACCTTTAATGAGATTGATGCGCAGCTCGCTGCATGCATTTAAGGCACGGAGCTCCCAATAGAGCAGCGCATTAGCCAGGCCAATTTTCCGCCTAATAACATTGAGAGCCAAGTTTGCCAGGGCACGCATCCTTCCTGTTACAGGATCCTTCCCTGTAAGACCAGCGAAATATCCACTAACTACAAGATCCGACATTGTTGAGTTACTAATAACTACCTGTAAACATTCTGATAAGCTAATTGCTATTCGCGCGATTCCCCAATGCCATTAGCTAGTATAGCACCATTTTTCCTTTTACGCAACGCGTTCACTCTAATTACCCGAGTCGACTCGCTCAATTTTGATTCGTGCCTGTCGCAACTTACGTACCACCTAATTTTAATTGCAGTGTACTTTTAATTGCAATGCAACCTGCCTCCTTAATGAAGCCCTAAGTCGTAGCTGCTTTATGGCGAAATAGTCAATTGCCACGCTGTCACCGAGTGGCTAACTGTCGGCGGAGTTTCGCTACCGGGTGGGTTCGCGCGCTCTCTTTCCGCTTAAAGGAAGAAGTTGACGGACACCTGTGCAAGATTGTGCGACAGGTAGAGAGCGACGCGGGGAGACTGTCGCGTTTTCCATGAATGAAAGGCTTAATAAACGACGGCGCGGGAAGCGTCTAATAATACCGGTAAAAGGTTTGCGATAGGGTTGAGAGGAGGCTGCGCTTGGAGCCGACGTAGCCGCTGAGAGGATCCGTAATTTTATTGAGAGTATCTCGTGCGAGTGGAACCCTTTAATAAACCGTAACAGGGTTACAACGGCGTACTCTCGTTTTCACGAGGCACTCGATGTCTCTGTGGCGTCGTTGACCCAAGTGCACACTGCACCGTGCAGCCTACGTGGGCGGCATCTCTTTAGCCGGTGCGAGAGAGAAAGAGAGAGAGGGAGGGAGAGAGCAAGTTCTAGCCACACACGTGAGCCATCGCCGAGTGTATACACAGCGCGTATGCATGCGCCAACTGTCAAGGAAACGTGCCTGGCCGAGGTCCGCCAAAAGGAAACCGGGTAACTGCTGCCATTTGTGAGGCTTCGATTTCAAAGATTACAGCCGGAGAGTGTTAGAGACACGCGCGCGCGCGCGCGCGGTGCATATCCGAGCAATCGGTGGCTAAAGTGGCACGAGCGCACACTCCAGCCTCGGGCTTCCATTGATTCATTTTGTTCCCTCCATTCATACTGACAGCTTGAATTAATTCGGCTCGTCTCCAAGCCTCGCGCGTCACTCGCCCCGATCGACTACTACCCCCTTTACGATTTCCCACCCTGGAAACCCGTCGCTACTGGCTTTTCCTTCCGCCCCCGCCACTGCCACTCGGATCCTCTGCCAAAGCGTGTACGCGAGTGCGCGCCCTCGGTGAAAATCCGGCGGCGAAAAATATATCGCGGCCCTTGCCCTATAAACAACGCCGGCGACTGTTACGAGCGGTGGAAACCGGCCGCCATAAAGCAGGTAAGAATTTCGCTAATGAGCATCGATTTACAATGACACCTACGTGCGCGAGTAGAGGTCCGCAGTGCCGGGGGCCGCCGGGCAAGCTTTAATTCGACGTGTTGTGCCCCAGAGTTTATTATGATTTCTCGCCGGCGGCGTCGCCTACGTAATGTGCGAGGGAATTCTGCGTGCCCGCCGCGATTGCCGGGCTGCGATCGGGGAAGCCAGTGCTGTCTACAGGCTGATTCACTTGCCTTTTAATCACCAGTGTCATACGCCGCTGTGTTTAAGATAATTGTAAATTATTTAGTCAATTTAATAATACACGGACATTCCATACTTTTCCTTGGTAATTGTCTGAACGGGCTACTCGTGTAAGAATGGAGATTTGTTGATTTTATTAATGGAAATAGGCAAAGATCATGAGAGCCCATAATGTCAATATTTGAATGACAAGATGCAGTAAAGAGTTTATGTCACATTAATGTATATTAAAAATTAACGGATAATTTAAAATACCTGAGGAAAGTGATTAAATGTCAAGTGAGTAGCCCTACAGGTTGTCTACGGGTAAAGTTGTAAGAAAGGTTTGGGTTGCTCGGTCCCGTGCGATCCCTGTCTGACCAGGCACCCTCTGATTCTACTGTGGCCGGTTTGGCTGGAGGGCTTCCTGCATTCTTCTCTCTCTACCTCCGGTCCCCGAGGCATCTCCCCGCGGCCGGCGATCCACTCTCCTCCTCCTGGGGCCGGTCCTCCTCGCAGCCTCTCTCCTCGCCGATAGATCAGAGAACGATGGGCGATTAGCGCCGCGTGTGAAAGGGAAAGCGAGCGAGCGAGCGAGCGGCCGGCCGAGAGGAGGACCATCGATCCAGCCGCACCGACGGCCGCTCCAAACGACTCTCTCCTTCGTACGTAACGTGCTTCGTCGTCCCTCCTTCGCCCACTCCTTCCAATCCTCTCTCTCTATCTCTATCTCTCTCTCTCTCTCTCTCTCTCTCCTTGATTCGCTTCCTCGTCCTTCCTCGTGGCCGAAATATTTTCGACAGCCGCGTGACTTCGAAGTTGGCCGAACTTCTCGCTCTTCGGAAGCACGCGAAGAGACCCCTGCGTATGTGGGTCAGCGGCGTCCCGAACTCTACGACGTTCCCTCGACTTTGGAAAGTGGGAATTTCGCCGAAAAATCTCTGTCAGCCTAAGATACTTCATGGAGGATCTCGGGGTTGGGAAAGCAGCGGTGAAGAAGTACTGTTTAACGGTCTCCCTAATTTCCCGTTGATGTATGTTATTGGTTTTAACGAGTGGAATAATCGGACTGCTCAGTATTTCACTGGCTCGCAGTGAGTCTTGTCGGATTATTTATATCCGCGAGTCGACTCGTTCCTGTAATTTGCTCGTCCCATTATCTCGATCTCGGTGATCGAAGCGCGCGCGCGCGCGCGGACTGCGGCGCGAACGCATCTGGCAAGAGTAGTGAGGCACTGTTATGGGCATCAAGTACAAGGAGGCGAGCGGAGGATGCGTGAGGAATGGAGGACGGTTTTCGCGCGTACATGCACCGCGGAATCCAGCTGTTTCCGCGTTGCTATGCTAATGAGAGAGCGTCGCTATCATCGCGCGCGCGCGCTCCGACTATCCTTGGACAGAGACGCCGGGCCGCAAAAGTCGGATGGTTCGCTCCAGAGAGAGCCTCCAATCTATCGCCAAAATCGGGTTACCGTTCCGATCTAACGGGATAGGGTTTGCGGATGCTCACCGATTGCTTTGCATTATCCCACTGGCGGAGTCTGCTTCGAGTTCGTATCGTCGAGCCTCTTTCTCTACACCCGGAAAGCGATCGAAATGTCTAATAAATATGGTTAAATATAGCCAGGAATCAGTGATGCGTTACAATCATTAGGGATTCAATAGAGAAGATAGTTTGGTGCCCTTATTTTATGACTTCATAAAAGTTTAATCATTTTCTTGGATCTTCGATTCTATAACCCTTCGGTCGCACGAAATTTGTTAGTTAAGAGAAAATTGGCCCCCGCCCCAAGTAAGGGCCCTAGGCAAATGCCCAATTTGCTTATTCTATACCGCGCCATTGGCCCGGAGAATTGTATCATTCGACATTTCAACGAGAGCCCATCTGCCAAATGATGGAACCTGTAGCTACGAAGACTAATAAAGATACATCGACGTGGTTCGTGTATAGAAGAGCCTTTCATTCCGCAAGCTCTTCGGCTTGGGCTCCCCACGCGGAAGTGGTGCGGGCATATCGTGGATCTCCCGGGCAGGCCAAATAAACCCATAAACTCCATTAAACAGGGCCGATTGGAGAAAGAACTCGAGCGTCTAATCCCCGCGCGGCGGGAACCTCGGAGTCTGCGGAGGTGGCGATAAATTAGGAAGGCGTAAAGAGACGCTGCCAGGAACAGCAACCCTCGCGCTCGCGCGCGCGCGATCATTCCAGTAAATCAGACCGGGCGATAGCTCGGCACTCTGACCCGGCGCGAGTGTACTGCACCGAGACTTCCTCGACTTCGCTGCATTCGGAGAGCTCTCCCAGCTGGCCTCCCCGAGAGGAGCGTATCGACGATTTTCTATCCGAGAGAGCCTTCGCTCGCTCGCCCGCCTCGTTTCCCCGCGAGCGCGGTCACGATTATAACGCCATATAGAGAATCGACGGCAAGTCGTGGGGTCACACGCGGGGTCGTCCTCGGGTTGTACCGCCGATGGATCTTCCCCGCCTTTCTCCTCGCGCGGGTCGCCGCGCGATGCGCGCGAGAGCAGGAAGAGGACGCGCGCGCGAGCGCCCCTCTGCCCCGAGGCATGAGATCACCGCCGGGGCCCCTCTCCGAGAGTCGATATGTACCAGCAGGCCCCCCAATCCTCGTTAGCGAGTACCCCTCGTTATCTTTTCGCGCACTGCGGCTGCATACGTGTGCGCCGAGAGTCCACACAGCGCCGACCCTGCGGACACTTAGCGCGGGCCACTAAGCCGCCTCGAGACAGTGGGAAACCGAGGAAGAGAGCTTGGTCCGGCTTCGACGGGGGAACCAGTTGGAGCAAGAGAGCCCGACACCATCCCGGGAAGGTCGTACCTCCCCTCTCGCAACACATCGCAGGTACTTTCTCCCATAGTTTTTCGGTCCCGTCGTCTTTGCATGCTTCCTACGCCAGAGCATCCCGGGCCCCGCGGCGCATCCGAACACCTACTCCTAGCGGGACCTCCGGCCCTTTCTACGCATTCTCTGCATTCGAGATGCAGAGCGCGTCATCGCACTTATAGTAGTTGCCAATAAACACCAGTTTTCTTAACATCTTTTTCAACTTTTGTATTTTGCGATTTTACGAGTTTTGCAATTACTGGACAAATGTTCAGCCACTTGATCACAAACATTTTGTTTACATATCTTTCGATATTATATTTGTAGGTGCAAAAGCTGACAATTTCCAAGTCAATCGCCCCGGGAACGGTGTAGTGAAGTCTGATAAGATTGCAGTGCAAGACTTTGTAAAGATTAGTGTATGAAAGATTAAGCACTTTTTATTGGGGCAAAGGTCTTTGAACTGTTTTAATGGGGCAATGCACGTCCTCCGAGGATAAACGAGCGCTTCTTCTCAGTGCTCGACTGTGTACTCAAATGTAGCCATTATGTGGGCCTGAATTTCTAATTGCATAAGCCCTCCCGATAAGTAATGACCACGGCGGCGCAATGAACTGCACCGACTAACGGTACCCGGCGCTTAATTGAAATCAGGTGCGATTGTCAATTACGCTCTATTCAAATGGCGGAAATCAATTGGAGAGAGAGAGGAGCCGGGTAACATTAGCCAAGCGGCGATCGCGCGCCGATGGGAAAGAATGGGATCTCCTCCGCAGGTGAAAACCGATTGTCCGGTGTGTGGCAAACGAAAAGCGCATAACTCATAAGTTAATTGCATCAGTCCCGTGGCCGGGACTGTGGGAGCTTTTACGGTGCAGAGGAGGGTTTTAAGTTTCCGTTACGCCACTGTGTAATTTCGCTGATTTACGATCACCCGGCGACTATCGAGCGTACGTTCGATCATCCGCTGGAGAACAAAAGGATCCGGCGACTGTTCTGCTTAGGCTTAGTGCCAGGGAAAACCGACTGAAAGTCGGCCCTCTCCTGGGCTCGGGACAGCCGCGCTCGTAAACTCATCGAGGACAAACGTATCATGATTACAATGAAGAAAGTGAACATCTTTAACTGCAACACAGAAACATATCTCCGGAATACATTAACCAAGTTCGATAATAGTTGGGTCACTGTGTCAGAAAAATTACTGAATTGCGTTAAATAAAAATTACTTGCGTCAGTCATTAAAAATCTGTCTGGCTTTGTTCCATATAACAATTACATTATGTTGTATTATATTATATTGATTATTATAATAGCTTTGGGTTGGCAGGTTAAACGTTCGTACTGTAAAGTTTAATTAGAATTTGTCAGAATGTAAAGATCCGAAAACCCAAGTATTAGAAGAACCTAAAATAATAATTTCCAAATCATTCTAATCAGGAAACGAGATTTCACATCCGCGCCTTCAAACAACTCAACCCGCAGCGACTCCCGAATATCTCCGGACAGGACATTCCTCGGATAAGCAAGGAAAATGTAAGCATACGGTGAGATCGGTGGCCGGTGACTCGCGGATCTACGTAATACTGGGTTTCATCGTGTTTGACGGATGACTAATGCCGAGGCTCCACCGGGCTTTCTGCAACACACGTTCTCTGGCGGCGACGCAGCCTGCCTGCCTGGCTGCCATGCCGGCGCGCAGTCGTTAACAACTTTGCTTGGCCTTGGCTCAGGAATGGTTAACGGGTTGAAAAATTTTTTCTAGATCCTCTATCTGCTTCCTACTGCTCCTACTTTGTGACTCCTGTACGCGGTTTGTCATTGTCCCTGCCAGCAGCGGTGCGTGTGCGCGTCTGTCCCGAGGTGAGTGCGAGCCCGCGCGCGCACACACTCGCCGGGCGCACCACGCGCGCCCGTGATTGTCTCGGGAGGTTTTTCCTTTTAGCCCGCGGACCAAGTGCGCCCGAGAGAGAGAGAGAGAGATTTTCTTCCTGGCAGTGGGAGTAGTGGCTCGAGGGTTCTTGCGAAATTTTATCATTACTCGTTGCGCAATATTGCCGTCGGATTTTTCAGCTTCCCCTCGAAAAGTCCCTGCTCTCCGGAACGACTGTGGCCCGATGCGTAAAGCAGTCGGTGAGCTCGCGCTCGCACGCGCGCGCGGTATTTCGCAATGACCGTGTCAACGTTTATCGATGCAGCGTGCGGCTACATACGTGTAACACACGGCGTCTCAAATGTTCATGTCGCAAATAGTTCAAAGCAGCGGCGCGCGAGCCGTCGCGGCCGCGGGACAGACTTAACTCACCTTAAGTAATATTACTTACTACTCCTTGCCAATTACTTACATTAAGTAATCGTAAGAGATTCCTGCGGACTTCTGATCGTGCCGACGCCGCGCGAGACAAGCGGTAATTATGCGTTTACGAGGACGTACCTATACCCACTACTTTCGCCTCTCTAATTACGACGGAAGATAATCTCGGCTCGGCTCGGCTCGGCTCGGCTCGCGCCATTAGATTTTAATGGGACGAACAGGAAATTCAGCCAAGCCGGACTCATCGATTGTTAATCGCGCGTTCCTCCTCGCAATAATCCTCTCGTCTCCCATCCGACGAGCGCGGGACTCGCCCAAGGGGTTGAAGCTCCGTGCGAGTCCGGCGGAAAGTCGGCTCGACGATATAAATACACTAGGTTTCACGCAATCTGAGCCAAAGCGGGCGGATTATTAATTCGGACGGGCGACCGATACGAGTCCCCGACAGATGTTGACTGGTAATACAAGCCATAAATTAACCTCGCACTTCCCCATATTCCGGGCGCAACATTTCCTACAATTACTTATTATCAGATACAGGAGATAACAGCCGCGATAGCTGTATATCATTGCTCAGGAAAGGAGCTCGTCGCGGCGCTCACGCTGCACGGGGATAGCAGAGGCTAGCGCCGCCAGTGACATAAATTCATCGGACCGTTCAATAAATAAGAGTACCACTGATCAGGAGCGTGTGTCGTTAACACCGCGAGCGCGTTCGCTTTTTATCCGTCGGAATTAAATTACTGCCAGTCGATTCGAGTGCAGTCTCTATCTCCCTCTCTCTCCCACGGCGCTCTCTCCTCGGTGGCTCCAAGTAGACATTCTCGTCGGGCTCCTCTCTCGGAGCCGGTCCTCTCCTCTTCTCCGGAATTAGCTATCCTCGGCGAGCGTTGCACGGCCTCGCTGTCCTGCGCGTAGCTATAGGTCGTTTCACCTGTCACCCGGCGCAGCAACGAAAGAGAGAGGACCGCGCGTCGCTCGGGGCGAGGAGCCGCCACGACGTCACGCTGGGCTAGACTCGGAATCGCGGATGTACCGGACACGCTTCTTTCCCTCGAGCTCCAACTCGAGAGCAGTTCAGTAGATTCCCGACTAGGGCAAGAAAAATCGAACCTCGCACCTTCCTCTATTCCAGTAGCCCGACACCTACCAGTAATCGGGCAGCGCTCAGTCACCAACAGAGAAAAAGCCGCTCGGAGCACACACGTACTCCTGGCGCACATTCGGAGTAAGACTAATGAGCCGTCCGAACTCCTGCCTCATCGCATCGATCATATCTCGGCCGGCTGCTCGACCGCCTGGAGAAAGCAAGGGATGCGCGCTCCCGGACTTCTCGAGGATCAGCCGGCAGCTATGCTCTCCGGGAAAGAATACGAGGATCGGCGCGAAATATCAGCTCGAAATGGAGAAGCGGCCGCGGGATTGGCCGGCGATAAAGTCGGCGGGTCCGCTCGGCCGGTATTTCGATAGCGTGTTCGCGGGGCCGGCTGCGTGGGATTGGGTGGAAGATCGCGGTGATTAATGGCGATTAAACGGGGGAGACAGCCGGGGATAGAGAGAAAGAGATATATCGCGGAGTGGCGCGGGGGACCGTCGGGCCCCGAGAAACGGGTACGGTGCTCGCGAGCGCGCGCGGCCCCGCAGAAAACGGCTCTAGGAGAGTAGAACAACAAGAGGCCCGTATGCTCGAGCGTCGCACCCTTGCGTGGCCCGGGAATATCGCGGCTCTACGCGGTATGCGTATTGTATGGTAATACCGCCCGTGTACCTACTCCAATATTTATTCCCCGTCGTTATAACGCGCTTTTACTTCGCCCGACGCCATCCGTCTTGCACGGCCGCGCTTCGGCTTCTTCTCCTTGATCTATGGATCCCAGACTACGTGAACGTCCTCCCTATCCTTCGTCAGGACTCGTCCCCGCGCATTCTCCGCTCGCTTTCCACGCTTCGCCATCTCAAATCCGCTTCGGTCCATTCCTATTCGACCACTGTGTCCCATCGATGTTTGATAAAGCACTGACGGAAGTTTGTGCATGAATCAGGGGACTCGCTGGTACTGCGACAATTGACGATTCTTTTCTCGAAGCATAGTGGTTCTCGATCGATGAGAAACTTTCGGGTTGAAAGTTCTCTCTATAGATTAATTTCTGAGTTTTATATTTTGCAACATTCCGAAGGACTCTAATCGAGTTTCGCGCGTGTAACTATCGTGGATATAGTGTCTCGCCGGCTGGTGTGGGCACGGGAGCACGCTACGTACTATGTACTTTGTTCGACAAAGGCCTGACCACGAAGGTCCTGCACCCGATATGCATACGTCCCACACAGGCTCGCGGCTCGCGGCCGGGTTAAAAGGCGCGCACGCATCCGCGGCCGCACTTCCCACAGGGGATCGGTGAGATCTCGTCGATAGGTGCCCACCAGCACGCACGTGTGTCTCTCGATGCAGTTTCACCGGCTTGGATCAGCAAAGCTAAGGCGGTGGAAGCGGCGAGTGGCAGTGGGCCCCCGGGATAATGGCGGGTAATCGTCGCCGGTTTTCCCAAAGGACGCGTGTCCAATTCGACTTTCTATATGTACGCGTCCCGCGGATATAAGTGGAGTGGTTCGATATGCTCTCTTAGATCCTGTTGGCCGCGGAGCCGGTGGCTGAATCGCGGAGAGAGAGAGAGAGAGAGAGGGGGGGGGCAGACGGGTGAGTCCCAGATGAGGCGAGGCGAGGGCAGGAAAGCGAGGGAAGACGAAGCCGGGAGGCAGGGGGGCGGGGGGCAGGGAGAAAAGACAACGAGAGATCAGACAGTGGAGGCTTAGACTCGGCGAGGTAAGAGCCCGGCGAGTGCGAGAGTGGCGAGAGGATCGGGGACAGGAGGTGAAGGGCCAGGAGGGGAGTGGGTGAGCCGACCTCTGACCTGCGGAGGGGCGGCGGGGACCTTGCGGCAGCCGTGCCGTGCCGGCATAGCTCGAGCATAGCTCAGGCATGGGCATAGACATAGGCTTAGCATAGCATAAACTAGCGTGCTCACCGCGGCTCGCCCGCCTTTCACTTCGAAGACGAAGGCGAACGTACGTAGAGCCGCACCGCGCCGCACCGTGGGGAGTGCCTCTCGCGCGCTATTATCATATTATAGCCAATTCCGCGACGACGCCAGCCGTCGACTCTGACCCCGTTGCATCTCGACCAACCCTCTCCCTCCGGCTCCCGAGGGTTCAAACGCACCTCCCAACCCCAAAGACACCCTCTGACAACCTAAACATTAACACACTGCCTCGAATAATACGCAGAAGTAGCATGCGAAATGGTACTTTCCTTGTTAAAAACCTCCGATACTCGGCGATCGCACCCCGAGCGACCATAAGATCAATGCAAAATACAAAATTCATAAACTAATCCTCGGAACTCTAACTTTGTCAGAAATTGCGCTGCAAGTTCTTTGTCGATCGAAAAGTATCCTCAGCTGTCGCGCGCTGTAACTACTTGACTGAAGACCGTGACGAGTGCCCTAAAGGATGTCAGGATATAAGGGAGGTGCGCAGTGAGTATAGTGTGATAAAAGTGGGCGGGGAGGGAAAGGCAGCTCCGGAGGCGATGGAATCACTTTCATTAGGGATTCGAGATTATGAGTGTTAATCGCGCGGCGAGTAGAAGGCGACGCCGCGCGCGCGATCGGGAGGTCGACGGAGGAGCGCGGCGCGTCTGACCCCGGCTTACCGGTACTACTTACTCGCAGCGAGGACACGGACACTCGCCTTTACGGAGAGTACCACACGCTGTCGAGCGGCTGGCTGGCTGGCTGGCTAGCTGACTGCTGCTCCCAGCACTGGAGAAGGAGGATAGCCGCTGGATAGAGCGGGAAGGAGCTCCCGAGCCGGAGCCGAGGACGGAGAGTACCGGTGAGAGTGCACGCCGGTAACGTACGGTACGATACGGTCGTGCCGGCATGCCCGTAGGTCGACCCGCAGCGCGACGTGTAATTATCATCTCCCAAGGGCCTATCCCACGCTATCCGAGTTAAGTGGGACACCGCCGATTACTGCGTGAGCGATTAGAGAGGCGAAGGGAATCGGGGGTGGACCGAGCGCAGGGCACAGCTCTTTGCGACACGTGCTTTTCCTCGGATTTTAAACCCGTCGACTATCGATCCTTCGGTATACCAGCGTTCGGAAAGTAGAATTAATCGAATTCGAGGGAAACTCTCGGCGAAAATAAATCTATTGTGACCTGAGCGAGTTGAGTCGGGAAAAGGAGCCTCGGCGGCCAGTTGGTTGACGCAAGCGCTTTCAAACTCAAATTGCTCGGCGTCGAGACTCTACCCAGTCGCCTAATGAGTTTGGAAGCTTGAATAGGTTGACTCAAGTTGGAGCGAGCTTTTGTAAAATCTTGGGGATTCTTTGAGTGCCACTGGCACAGTATCGCCAATCCTAATCGCGGTTCCTATACTATCTAGACCGCGGCGGAGGCCGTAACGAGTGCGGGGACGAGTTTATCTCTCGCGGATATCGGCGGAATAATTGATAACTTTATACAGAATTAACGAGCCGCTTCTATCTGCATCGGCGGCCTGTTGTGCCGCGCGCAGGCCGGATTTAGTGGCTGGGGAGCTCTCGGCCATTTAGCCGTTTACCAAATATAGGCGAGCGTCGCTTGATAGCGCGCGCGCAGCGCACACCGTCGGGGGGGAGAGGGGGAGAAAGGGAGGGCGGCGATCGGCGAAAATAGTTGAAATAATATTGCGATCGAACGGCCCCGTCCTTCGGCCCCGGTTGCACAATGCGGCCGGGAAGAGTCCCGGCGGCGGACGAGTTTAATTAACTGATTAAATTCGTGATAACGGGGTCAGGCTCCGAATCTAGGAGAAACGCTCGGGCCAGGGAGAGCTCCGAGCAAAATGGTTTCGATGTTGCCATGCACGATGCGGAACCGAGCGACAGGACTCGCTCTCGTCTAGAGAGGCGGCCTCATCTGGCGTGCTCTCTCGCAAAAATCCCGGCTAATCGATCGCGAACAATGAGATCGTTTAAAGAATCGGCCGCAACAACGGAGGGCGGATCGCGGAGCACGAGGGCTCGGCGCACCGGCCGCTCGGAGGCTTAACGGTGCCTAGAGTAACACCGCGCCGTCTCGCCGCCGCGCCGTCGAGGGGACTTTCGACAGGCATAACTCATGAAATTCGCGCGGGCCTGCCCCATTGATAGGCGTGTAACTCTCCGCGGACCGAGAGAGATCCTACCTCGCCGATAAACCTTCCGAGAAATGAAGAAGATACACCCACGCGCATAAATCCGCGCTCGGCATTGATTGGCTTCCGCATAGCTGCGAGTCATCGTAATTATCGGCGACGCACAACCTGGAGAAACGGAAGCGTACGCGTTTTACCGGGAACGGGGAGAATCGCTGGTGAGTGGGTGAAGAGCGGTCTCCGGGTGAATCCTAGCGGGCGGCTATGCGGCCGACGTAACAAACCGGCCGCGTGGAAAAAGTCCACTGTCGAACACTTTCGTGAAAGTCTTTCGAGCTCGTTTGACACGAACATCGTGTCTAATTACAAGCGGCCTAGTAGTTCGGAACGATTGTTAAAGAACAGTGCAGCGGCGGGAGCAGCAGTGATACGGCTCGGTATCGACGGTCTTACAGTAGGTGGGAACCAGCGAGCAAAGTCGTGCACGACGTTGGTGGCCGCCACCCGGAATAGACGGCTCCGAGCCTAACAGATTTCCTCCTTCGCTATATTCATTTAACATCTATCACTAATTTAGAAATAACCCGATTTATGTCGTCCCATCAAAAATCGCGATATCCACGCGCCTCCCACAGTCGGAAGATCCTCAGCTGTTGGGCTCAGCCGTCGGGCGATACAGCCAATATAGGCAATCGGAAATCGGTCACCCACTTTTCCGAGAGGGAAGGGAAGCGCTCCGGAAATAAATGGGGCCGATATCCGCCCTGTAATGCAATATTCCTAATGCAATTTAGAATTGGCGCGCGGATGTGTTTGCCGAATGCCGAGTGGAAAGCGCGCGCCCGCTCCCACTCGTTGAATAGTTCCGGAGAGATGGGATATGCAAGCGGGACCAAATGTTCGACCCTACCTAGAAATGAGATTAAAACTCGCCCGGGCAGATCGATCGGCGACCGGAGCCAATTCCCATTAAAAATTCTTCCTCGTCGCGTCACCATGCGCGCGCGCGCGTTCATCGTTGCTTTATTGAAAGAGACAGACCGTCAGCTATGGGAGTAAGTCCTGTCGATGCCCGACCGTTACACTAGCGAGTCCCTCCCTTTCTCCCATCGCTTTTCTCTCTCTCCCGTTACCCAACGATTACGTCTGTCACGGTTTATTAAATTAAGGTCGACATCTTCCCAAATCGTAACTGGCGAGAATTACCATCGGCAGAACACTCGGCTCATTTGCAAACCCGACTCTCTCGCGTAGCCGGGGCCTCGCCGCTGCGACGGGGGAGCCGCGCGGCAACGCTGACGCGCGCACGGCACATCCTTAATAGCAACCTCCGCGATTATTTTAATTCGCCCGATAATATTAGTACATAACTATCCGTGGCGGGCCGCGGACGCAGCCGGCATGCGTATCCTCGTGCACACATTATTTCCCAATTTCGTAACGGGCGCGCGCTAGGGCGAATGCAAATGAAGCGTGCGCGCATCATGGTCACCGGCTGATTTAGCATGGTCGTCGAGCTAGCGCACCGGTCACCTAGTCCGCGACGTCGCATAAATCTCGCCGATAGCGACGCAAATTAAAGGTGTACGAAAACTCCATTACAGGCGTCCGGGCGTCCTCGCGCGATAGCATGCAAATTAAAAAGTGTGTCCGCTCGCCGGTTCGCCGTTCGGACTTTCGTCGGCTTCTTCGAAGACGCACCTTTCTCTTGGCCGTAGTAGCGCAGCTGCGCCTTCCAAGAGGCGGCCGGGATGAGCGCCGCTCGATGGATGGGGGATGGTTCGCGTGGAAAAGGTGTCATCGTCGTGTAATCGAGTAGCATTTATGAGTGTCGGGGTATAGGCCTCCGTCGCATCTCGCGCTCGCCCTCGCGAGGGAAATGGAGTAGCGGATGGCGGAGTGGATGCCGCGGTGAGAAGGGCTCGTGTAGCTCGCGGTGCACGTGGCGAGGTGCACACCGTAGGCAACAGGCGTCCTTTTTCCCGCAGCGCACGAAAGTAGAGACAATAGGTACGTGGGCGCAGCATCGCGAACCCTAACCTTAGGTGATCCCATATTCCGTTCTCTCCGGCTTCTCTCGGAGGCGAGCCTTCTCACTCCTCTCTCTCTCCCGCTCTCTCTCCCTCTCTTTCTCCTCGGCTATTCCTCGCCTATTCCTCCGAGTCGCTCCTTCGCCGCGCGACTCTCCTCTTGCCTCGTGCCCGGGGAGAGCCTCCTCCGCCGCCTCTGCCCCTCGACTCGCGTTACCTCACCTGCACCTTCTCAGGTATTTCTCTTTATCTCCGGCCGCGAGAGTGCCGCTTGCGAAATCCCAGAAGTTTGCGCCCGCCATGCGCGCATGCTGTGCGCTATGCGGCTCCGGTGCAGCCTCCTTCGGTGATCCCGGCGTCTCTACCTCGCACTCTGTCACCCGCTGAGGTGCGCGTCGCTGGCGCCATGCATGCCTCGGGTGAATCCTCTTGCCACTCGGTTAACAGGTGGTCCTCCATGGGGATCCTCGCTCTTTTCGCTTTCCTGAGTCATAAAATTCTCTATAAAAGCCTCGAGAACTCTCGGGGAACGCGTACGATCCAACCTACCTCTTGGTAATAGAGTTCACTCCGATCACTGGGATGATGCAATCCTTCCAATAAGTCGATCGGCGCTTCTTCTTCATTGGACTGGAACTTATTGGAAGAGCGGTCGCTCTCGCGACGGAACATCGCAGAGGGGCAGGCATTCGACGCTTCCAAAGTTCCACGGGGCCCGCGCTCTTGTCGCCGAGTCACGAGGAGACGTAGCTCTGGGAACATGACAAGGGTTATCGAGTCAATCGTAATCCTGGCAAAAGTTTAATCGGCCATTTGTCCCGGTGTCGCGTGAGGGTCAAGCTCTCCCGAAAAATCCGCGCTCCCCAGTTGCAGAGCGCGCGTCTGCTCCCCAGTGGCCCCGCGACTCCTCTCTACTTCGCGTGTACCGTGCGCGCTCGCTGTCCCGGCTGTTCATTACGTAAGAGAACTATTGTTCGCCGATACATCACGTAAGATGGTGCACTTAAAATCTTTAGCAGGCATATCGCCGCGGAATAATTCGATTATCCGCGATGGAGCGTGATCGCGCATTATTCAGAGAAGGGCTGGCCGGCGATTGCGCGCCTCCGCACCGAGAAAGCATTGTCTGCTGCGTGCGAGATAGATGTTTCGGATCACATTGGCAATCCCCTCGCGGAGCGCACTCTTCCCAGAGTTCGCGGAGTTCCCCTTTGTCTCGCGCGCCGACTCCGCGCTCCCCGCGATAGAGAGCTCATCGAGCAATAAGCAAAAGGTTTCGAGACCTTCCCGGCTCTCATCGATTCCCAAAAATGTTCGATCGATCGATTTGCATCGTTCGCGGCTAGATCCGCGCCGGTGAGGGGGGGCTTTCATAAATCAGGGGGTCCGAGCGCGTACGCCGCGCGCGCGCGCTGATGTGCGGGGGTGTGTGATCGTCGAAGGGAATCGATGATCGCTCGATCGCTGCCAGGTATGTGCTCCCCGGGCGCGAGATGCAATTGTGCAAAGGTAACGATCGCTTTTCTTTTCCGCGCGGAATGCCGCGGAGAAGGTGCATTCTGAGCGCACCCACCGATCGCGCGCGCTGCACTCTCCGTCTGCACCAATGCGTCGGATTGCGGCGGGCAGCCGCCGCGCGCCACTGGCACACGATATACAAATCTAGGAGCGCAGGAATGATTGTGCGAGCTCTCGACTCGGTGCCCATTGCCCGCGCGAAAGGAGGAACGAGGATGATCGCGATAAAGAAACAATCGAACCGCGTCCCGCCCACGGGCCCGCCAACATTCAACTGTACTTTTTCCCTCTCCTCTCTCGCCGTCTCCATTGGCTGGCCCGCGCGGCACAGGCTCGGTCTATTTTAACCCCCCGCGGAGAGTGGGGTCCGGTCGATTTGAACGGCGGACTCCGGACAAGTCCAGCCTTTCCGAACTCGATCGCCGCGAGATCCGTCAAGGTCGTCCTCCGCCTGCCAAGTAAACATCCGCGGCCAACTCCAGGACTTTCTCCTCGGCGTCCCGGCATCCTCTTCCGAGGAAAGCGGACGCGCGCTCCTCTCTTCAACCCTTATTCCCTCGACTAGGCGGCAGAGGCTCGCGGCGTTGTCTGATCGGGGAAGATTGCGCGGGCGAAGCGAAGGGGAATGTTCGCCTCTTGGCCTTCTAGTTCTTCTTCATCATTATCATCATCCTCTCCTCGTCCTCGTCCTCGGCCTCTCACCCCGGTGTCGGAGATCTTCCGCGGAGACTTTCGAAATCGGCTGGTCGCCTTCGATTCGTGCGCCGCTCGCTCGCTCGCCCGCTCCTCGCGCGCGCGGAGCATCGCCGTTTTCCGCGACGTGCAAAGGTCAGGAGAGGCCGCGACGCCGACGCTCCGATGCCAACCGAGAGTGTGCGCCGGCTTGCGGTGCTCGCTCGCTTGCACGCCGGAGTACGCTTCTCGGGGGAAAGAAGACGCGAGTCACCGGCGGCGACGGGCGACGACGGCGGCGGCGCGCGTACCTCTTACACCAGGGGAGGTCAGCTAAGGTAACTGGTAACCCGGCTGGCTCGTGTCCCTCTTGCCTCTCACCTTCGCGCTTTATGTTGCAAACTAGTACTCGTCTTTAGTAATACTCGTGGCACCGAGCGGCTCCGAGATATCCCCGGAATTCGAGGGGGGACGTATGTACTGCGCACCGACGTGGGGTAGAGCCGTCTTCTTCTACCTGCGAAATTTCACCCTGCTAATTATTAATTCATGGTTTCCTTTCTCGATTCTTCTCTCGGCTGGTGTGATCCTTTATGGATCCTGTCGGTAGAGGCGATGCTTGAAGAAAGGGGCCTGAAAAGAAATGGCAATGTTTGCCGATGCAATCATCGCTCGCCGGAGCAAGGATGAATTTGCATTATTCCGAGGCGCGGCAGGGAGAATGTGCCGCATGGATAGTGTGCGCGGGGCACCGTCATTCTCTCTCATCCTAGGCAACATCCAACCCGCTTTGCAACCCCCCGCTGACCGAGCGGCGCCTTTTTCGATACCGATTATTGCGCCGATCGCACGCTCTTGATATAAACAGCGGCTAGGATATAGGCGGGTTGATGTTGCAGGTAGGTACGCGTGGGAACGGCTGCCAGATATGTCCGCTGCTTTTCTTCACTCACAGTCATTCCCACGTTCGCCGCGTCCGGGAAAACCGAACTCGACCAATTCACTCGGGCGAGGGCGCGAAGGGCACGCGATGTAATTCCAACGGGTGCCCCCGCCGCCGCCGACGCCTCCGGCAATCATTTATAATAAATGTCTGTATTAATAGATCGGCGATAATTGCGCGCCGAAATCGGCAGCGCGCGCGCGAGGCTCTGGAATAAAGTATGAAGCACACACAGGCTCGCGCGAGATTAGCGATACTGGTGCAACAACTTTCTAGAGTGTCGCGGAGCCAAAAAAGAGCGAGCAACGCCGGTGGATACGCGCGCGGGGCTACCTGTCCGACGCTCGGAGCGCGATTTCTTTGAGTATCCAGGGATTACGCAATGACGCCTGGATCGTGCATACACTACGTTTACAATGCGGGGCGGTCGGAATCGATTTCACAGGGAATTACTGAATCCAAGCCACGATCGTGGCAGATGGAAAGAGCGTACCATTTCGCCGGTGACTTTTCTATATCGCCGGGATTCGATTTGCATGACGCAATGCCCCGTGGCGGGAGAATCCCCGCGTCTTTTTCGAGGAACGGACCCAGCGGACCCGCTTCCTTTCACGCGCACCAACACCAGGGAATACCGCCTTTGGGATGTTACCATTACTTTATTGCCTCCATTTACCATTGCGTAATGTCATTGGAAGATAATACAGAGCGAGCGTGGATACGGCCACGCGAGCGCAAGGATATGGAAGAGAAGAAAATGGCAGACGAAGGGGGACGGGGTCTTGTTAAAGCTGGGAGTCGTGTGTAAAGCAAAGAATAGTAATTTATTTCTTGAAACAGGGTGCTTCACTTCAGCGCTGAAAAATTGAATGAACACAGATGAGATATACGTCTCGGAGGGCTCGTATTTCAAGCAGCATCTTTTTCCTAAGGCCTCTCCTAGAAAATGCCAGTCCGCGTTCCCGCACGCGGTCGCCGGTTATTGATTAACCGAGTTGTTGACTCGACGCTTGCAAAGAGCCTCATCGAATAATTCTTCCGTCTGAATGGGCAGCAAAACGCGTAGGTAGATCGGCGTATGCTCAAGGGTGGGTACGGACACAGGTGTTTCCCTTCATGCGCACTTCCTCCTTTATATAATATGATTACGAGGTAAAACTAAGTTTAAAGTACTGTCCGTCGCTCGCGCGACGATGCGCCTCGGGGCACACCGATGACCCGCTCAGTTCTCCAGGAAGGACACGAATTGTGTGAGCTTCTGCAGTTGGTCCTCCGTCAAGCAGACCTCGCTCGCGAGGTTGCTCTCCTCGGGGTCGATCTTGCACGGCTGTACCATCGCGCCGTCTATGCTCCAGCCCTTGTCGATTGCAGCTTGCCGAGCATCAGTCTGTGACAGGCCGGTCATCGACGCCAGGACCGTCAGGCCCAGTGATGAATACGCCTTGCAAATTAACGTCATTGCGCGCTCCCGTACGTTATCTGCAAGAGAATGTCGATTAATCCTCTGCAACCGCCTTCCGTTAATACGAGACAAGCCCTTCCTCCTTCCGGAAGGCGAGCCTTCGAACAATCAAATCCACACCTCTGAGAGCTGCCATAATATCGGAAACATCCTGACTCCATTCGGCATTGAGGGCAAGGTGGACCGCGGGCCAGTCTCGCTGCCACATCCGTTGACCCACAATCCATATTTGATTGAGTTCGGGACAGCTGCTCTTCACACTCGCCGGTATCCGCTTCCAAAGGAATTTCGCGTTGCATCTACGTAAATTCGACCTCTCTTATCAACTTCGCAACTCACTCTCCTCTCTCGCTGGTCTCGCTTGGTCGTGCGCGGGGGAGTGATTTCGGGCAGTAGGAAATAGCAAGCGTGCGAGTCAGCGCATGCAAGCCTTCGGTATAGATATCCACTAATGACGTGATTCCTCGAGTGCACGTTCTAATTCGAGCGGAGGACGACCGAAATATCTGGCGATATTCGGCCACACGCTCGCTATTAAAGTGTCCGCGGGCACTTGATTCAATTTATGGGCGAGTGGATCCGAGAAATCGATATAGCGGCCATTCATGAAGCCGCAGAGAGCGACAGGATCATAATTAACAAAGCGGAGGCAAGAAAGCCGATGGCTAATGTGATACCAGGTAACGCGAGAGCTGTAATGATGCAACGAGGAGTCACTGCAGCGTGAAAACAAGTAAATGCATAACTATAGCCGTAAAATCGTACGATTAAATTCGTCACGAGTAAGAGGCAATTGAACGGAGGCCTCGTGCGCGCGCGTTGTAATCGGCGCCGAGAGTTGCGCCATGAGCCAGCAATAAATAATGAAATATGATTTCAGCCGCTCGGCGAGAGTTAACAAAGGAATAGTGAGCGGCGCGCTAATACCGCCGACAATCCAATAAACAATTCCCCTCAAAAATCCCCCCCGCGGTCGAGACATGACAATGCTGACAAAAACAATAGAGCGCTTTTAAACGATCCTGTACTGGCCAACTTCACACTACTTGGCACCGACTTTTCCTTATTTATTAGACCGGTGTGTAATAATGCGAAAATAGCGACAAGCTCGCTCAAAGGAGTTCCATAATGCGAAAGTGTCAATTAAGATCAAAGGACATTGGTAAATTTCGCTGTAGTCGGATTTCTCAGGCGCACGTATTCGTGCAGCGTGAAAAAGACACCAGGATAGATCGCAGTAAAGCATGTACGAACATTTGCGCGTGACACGTTTCGAGCAGCGCATGCAAAGAGAGTGAACATGACAATTCGAGTCTAAGCCTCACAGATCATTCTGGTACAAGTAGACGGCGAGGAGCTTGGCGTACGTCTGCGCTGATGCCACGCCGTTCGGAGCCTGCACAGAGAAAGATCGAGTTCGTTAGTGATAAAGAACAAGATAAAGGAAGATTGAGAGTAGTTAAATGATGGAAGATCCGAGTCCGGTATAACCTAACTGGAACATTGTTTACGACGTGACCCGGGGCTCACCTCCAGTTCGGCTTTCTCCAACTCCTGGACAAATGTGTCCACCTCGTTCAATACCATGATTCCAACTGCCGCGTGCCGCGCCGAGATGACAACTTGTATCGGACTTTGCCAATTAAACACAACATTGAAACAATAAGCAAAGAACGAGAATCACAAACACTCGCGAGCTGATGCACAGCGCATACCGGAACTAGGCGCACTGGCGGACACGAGGGTGGCGCCACCGTCTCGAGTCGGCCGGCTCGAGCTCCGGCAATCGAGAGACACTCTTGTCGATAGAGACAATCTCGAATATCGAACAATATGATAGTGACACTTGTCGATTTTATTTAAAAATACGAAATATCGGTATTGAGAGATCGACTCGAAACATTTATATATATCATTTATTATTCCTATAGGTATGTCAAAAGTCAATAAAAACAGAAGTTGGAGAGGATATAAATTTGTGGGTGGTTTTTACTCGAGGAAAGAAGTTTCTCCAGCAGAAAATCTTATTATGTATAGATAAGAAACTTGAATCTTATATGATCATAGCAAAACCTGAACTTCCCGAAACCGGTTCCATTCGTTTTATAAGCAGACTACACTGCATTAATGCGTATAATTGCTCCTAATTGAATTTTTTGTCGCATTCCGACGCAGCTGTTCTCTATGGCAGTGTAGTTTATGGTCCGTTAGTGGTAACAGAGGCTCTAACTTGCTGTTGTCGCTGTCAACACTGTGAGTGATAGTGAGCGGGCCCCGGGCCGATGAGTTCTGAGGGTATCATTCATATCGTAAGCGCGAGGAAAAGTTAGAGAAAGGCAATGGCTCGTAGGAACTGACTCTTCTTTCCCGTTCTACTGTGACCGGCAGGCAATTACGAGTGAAAGATGGCCACTGTCAAAGTAACCGAGCAGAAAGTGATACTGTGCGGCGAATACGGCGTGGGGAAGACCTCGATTTTCCGCCGCTTCGCCAACAATTCGTTCGTCGCCAGCAACGACAGAAAGTCCACCCTCGGTCTTGACAATATCGACAAGGAATACGTCGTCGAAGACAGGCGGATTCGGGTGAGCGAAAGATTTGAGAGAGCGTGCGATCCGGCGATCACACTCGAGCACACAGTGACAAATTAATCGGAAGTCCTTAATGGTCGCGTTGTCCTTTGAACCTGGCGACTGTCTCTCTTGGCTGTACGTATCGCGAAGCCTTCAAGTTCTGTTGCACAAGATTTATGATATCCCGTTCACGTATACAAGTACATTCGTGTGGGCGGTCCGTCGGTGTACGTAGGATGCTTTTAGCCAGATTTTCCAGTAGAGTCTTGGTCACCTAAAAATAGCTTTATGTCATTCCAAAGCGATAACGAAATTTGTTGTGTATAACTGTTTCTTTCTTACAGCTTCAATTATGGGATACTGGTGGTATGGAGAGAGTAGCATCGGTAACATCCAGTTACTACAAGTTTGCAGAGGCAGCAATACTTGTCTTCGCACTAGACAACTCCACATCCTTCCATCTTCTGTCCCAACATTTACTTGACATTGTCACTTATGCAGAGAACGCAAAGATATTCCTTTGTGGTAATAAGAGTGACTTGGAAAGTGTTGCTCCACAAGTTACGGATGCAGAAATGGAACAATTTTGGTGGGTGCTAGCCAACTATCTTTCAACAGTCAGCTGAGAATCGAGCAACACAATTATCCGCCGTGTTTTTCCAGTGAACAATGTCATAATTTAATTTCGGGAATATACAAGACATCTTGCAAGACTGGCGAGGGCATAAACGAAATGTTCGAAGACATAGCCCAACACCTGGTCGAAGCAAATAGGTCGAAAATGGAGCTGCATGAAATGGACAAAGACAGATTTAAAATATCATACATCGATGAAGCAGCTGATCCAACATGTCTGTGTTAGCTCAACACCCAAGGATAAACGCATGCTTGCATTATGATAGTTTTTCACCCTGGAACACTATTGTGATATCAGGGCAGAGGGAAAGTGATCTTTTTCTATCAAGTATTTAACACGTGTGTCTCCTATGAGGGAGACTATCACGAACATTTTAATAGGAAGCATGGAGGCTTGGAATATTAACGAGGAATTCATTTATACTTTTAAACGGCCATTTAACGCCAGATCTCAGGTCGCCAAGTACATGGAAGATTTTAACTAAAAATTTATTGCAATTCCAGTAACACCTTTTCTTAAATCATAGGTTCGATCTATTTCCATGAATCTTACTATTAATATCAGTACATGCTTAAACCATACTATCTATACGCTTAAAAAAGTCAACTCGATAGGATATTATGTACAGTGCTTAATGCTGAGTCCATTTGATGGTCTTTAGGTCGATTCCTTCTTCAACCATCTCCCAGAGTGGACTAGAACAAACAAATTCTATATTGCATCACATTTGATACATTCATATAGAGGGCAGAGTATGCGCAAATCAAGTAAAACTATTTCTAAGTCTCGAAAAACGTCCATCGATTTGCGCCTCCGTGTCACAGCGGAGCTCGTGGTAAAGTGATCTGTACTCTAAAATTGCGAGGAACTCATCCGATTATGCTTTCACACGGAATAAACATTTATAATATAAGATGTGCCCGAATACCTCATTTCTCGAAGCCTCTTCACATGTCGGACCGTCTTCTCTACGGTAAAGTCAATCTCGTCCACTGTCGTAAAGCGGCCGATGCCAAACCTGATGCTGGAATGTGCCAGATCTTCCGAGGCTCCTATGGCTCGCAAAACATAACTGGGTTCCAAACTTGCACTGGTGCAAGCGGAGCCGCTACTGAGTGCGATATCCTTCAAAGCCATCAGCAGCGACTCGCCCTCTACATATGCGAACGATAAGTTGACACATCCAGGATACCACGCAACGGGATCCCCGTTGCGGATCACTTGAGAAAGATTCGTCATAATCTTGTCAATCAGTCGATTGGACAGCATCGAGATATACTTGTGATCGTACTAGTAAAAAAGTTACTGAATTAGATATAGACAAAAAGAAATTGGTTTTTGGAGCAAACATATTAGTCTTACAGCCATCTCCGCCTGCGCTAATTCGCATGCGGCGCCTAAACCAACAGCAAGAGGTGCCGGGACGGTGCCGCTCCTCATTCCTCGTTCTTGACCACCACCGCTCTGTATTGGCTCCACACGCACCCTGGGTCTTCTTCTTACATACAGTGCCCCGATACCTTTCGGACCATACACTTTGTGGCCGCTAATGGACATGAGGTCGATATTCATGGCATTGACATCAACGGGAACTTTTCCAATCGCTTGAGCTGCATCTGTGTGGAAGAAGACTTTCTTCTTCCTGCAATATATGCCATAAAAACACAAGTGTCAGGTGTGAACAACAATTCGTTTTTGAAGTTTCAATTCACCTGCAGATTGCTCCGATCTCTGCTACTGGTTGCTGTACTCCAATTTCATTGTTCACCATCATTATGGATACGAGAGAAGTAGTTGGTCTAATGGAATCTTCCAACTCATTGAGGTCTATGAGACCATTTGCCTTGACAGGAATATATGTCACTTCAAAACCTTCTGCTTGCAAGGCTCTACAGGAATCCAGTACGCATTTGTGCTCCTGTGGAATTACTCGCAATTAGCTTGTCAGATCTCCCAGGATTGATTAATTGAAAACTTTAAATGCATTACTGTTTGGGTCGTCACAACATGATTTTTCTTCCCCTTGTAGAACCTTGCGACACCTTTCACTGCTATATTGTTACATTCGGTTGCACCAGATGTGAATATAATTTCTTTCTTGTCTGCACCTATTATGTCAGCTACTTGCTATTCAATGTAGATATAAAGAGACTTTATTTATAAACCTCTCTGCAATTAATTCAATGTACATATATGTGCACTAACTTTGCGAGCAAGTTCGACTGCTGCCTCCGTTTCCCAGCCATACATGTGCGTCCTAGAATGCGGATTGCCATAGTAAGTTGTGAGGTATGGCATCATCTTATCCAATACCCTTGGATCCTGTTATCAAAGAATTCCGCATTAAATTCGATCCTAAAGTAATATTGCACCATACAATGTCAATTGTTATTAACCAGAGGTGTTGTTGCCTGTGCATCCAAATACAGGGACCGGCCCTCCATAGGACCTCGCTTATATTCATCCGTGATCGGAGCTGAAAGAAATCTCGTGTGAATTGCGTACTTTCCTCGGTGTGTGACACAAGTAGTGGACCAACTTACATTCATACTCGACGGCTTCTGCCAAGTGTTGTCCACTCGCGTGGAAAGAACGACATTCGTTCGCGCGGTGGAAAACGTACAACAAACTCCGCGCCGGGCGAAACATCTTATTTACAATGATAATTCGCTTTCATTAAGGCTAGCTGGAAATCCCGGGCGAAATCGGCATGTTCTAACCCCGGCAGCAGACCAGACAGTGCGCCGATTTGTTTTCGCAATGACTTGTTACTACTCGACATGCAGACATTCGTCTAATTGTCGGTAAATTTCTTTGCAGGGTCCCATTTTGTCGATGATCGGTATTGGAGCAGGGAGCCGGCAGGACAGAGTGACATTTTTCATATGATTTCTTAAATGCTCGAAAGAGTCTTCAGCCTTTCAAGTATTTATTGACCAGATTTTCAAATTTGCATGCAATGCGCAGCCATTCGCCCGGAAATACTTGTGACAATGCACTTGGTACTATTGTCCTGCTACAATATGCAATTGATATTTAGGATTAAAAGTCCATATGCATTGGCCATCAAGTATTTCCGACCCAGGTCTCACCACGAGGAGGTTGCTGCACTTGGAGACCCCCCCATGCACCCCATGCACCCCATGCATCCCATTTAAGCAAAAATAAAGTAAATTAGCAGAAAAATAGAAAAAACACATTTACTACCACTACTTAAAGTAAACTACTTAGCATAATCCATAATCTAAATAACTTATAATCTAATGGGCGCCCACGCAACGCACGCAATATAACTTATAACTATATATAGTTGCGGCGTCTTCGTTCTTGATCGATGATACATATCGAAACCTACTTACAACTAAACAATTGAATAATTAGCGCAATACTTGTTGTACATACACTAAACTTATACTAAACGCAAACTTATCATTAAATTTGGAAGCAACTGCAACTGTAACAGATAAAAACATTAACCTCCCAGGTTCTCGTGATATTCTGAGAGGGAGATTGAAAATATATTATGGCAAAAGTCGCGATCGCGTAACAAGAAAAATTCCAATTCCGTATTAATACTTGAACGTCTCTTCCACGGGCATCCGGGCCGTTGCAAACAATTGTAATTGGCAGTGCACAGTGGTACACTAATTAAATCGCGCGATGTAAAAAATAAAATAAATTAAACTTTAATATGTAATATGATTAAATTGCATTCTGTGAGACGTACACTTTCTCAGATAGCATCGCGCTACTAAGTGTACCTGACTCTACTTAATTAAGTTATTATCTCAATAATTGAAAACGCGTGGGGGTTGCGCGAATATTTTCTGAAAAAATATAATAGAATATAATTAGAATAACATTGAATAAAATAAACGTATAACGAAAATCTTATAGCACATAAATATGATATGTGTGCTGTGAAATGCGCGAGTACTTACACCTTGTTCCCCGAACTATTCCACGAGATCGGACAAGCCTGGAGACGTGCACATTTCAGCTAAATGCATAGTCAAGACATTCTTCTCGACTTGCGAGCAAGGTCAATCAAGTTAAACCGCGTCAAAATCCCGTGTACTCGCAGTTTACCACTCAAGCCGAGGCTGACTCTATACTACTCGAGTATTTATTCGCGCTCTTGTAAATTAAAAAGTATCGCTCTCTACTGCGTGACTCCACTCAGGGAGTTGCCATTGTTCTCGATAAGTGACATAGGCACTCATCGAGGCTCTAACTTTCCAGAGATTCGTGCATTCATTGCACAAGCCTCTCTCACATTGACTCTAAATTGCAAATAAGAGCAAAGCGGTCAGTCGTTAAAAAGACTGGAGCCACAGATTTGAGATCGTACGCCACACATGTTTTCATTTAATGAATTATTTTGAGTCGTGCAAAGTAAGCATTGACTCTAAATTATGAATGATTTCTCGGGCGGGTGACTTTACTCTACTTTTAGCAAGACACGAACACTATTTTTGATATTATATGTATGTACATATATATATATATTAAAAAATGATAACAAATCGCGGTGTACTCAGTCAGTGGTGGTTTAGCTAAGCTGCAGCAGCCCTACAAAAGGTCGAACAACCCGACAAAGCCTAGCTCTAATAATGGGTACACATCGCGACGTGGTGCGCCGATTGCGCCGAACCTACCGCGGGTACCACTCACTGAGTCACATTATCTCTAATTGTTCCAATGCAAGAGAAAAGTTCGCGATACGTTTCGCGTGACTCTAACACCGAGTGGTTCTAACCAGAGGTGCTATCTAATGCAGCACAGAGGCAAAGGCTCACCGAACCAGTTCGAGATTATCTCTTTTCTGAAGAAGAACGAATCAGATCGAGATAACCCCAGGAAGAAGAGGCGCGTAAGACGAGAGGTGAGCAAAATCCAAGACCCCTACCGTCAGCAACCTCTGAGCCCACTTTCATTTATTTCGGTTTATTGGCAAAATTATGTAAAATGTGTGTTTTTTTATGGGGTGGGCTTGGGGGTGACAAATTGGTGCACGCACTTGCCGTAACGTGTCTCACGTTGGCGAGCCGCAGACTGCTAGTCCGGTGACTCGACTTGACATTTTCTCACATTTTAATTCAAGTAATTCAATAATTCTACTTTGGCAAATGGCTCTATATTAATAAGTCATTATGTTTAAATCAAGACTCGACTCTGTGTGTGTGCGCAATATGATAATAATTTAAAGACTCGATTATATGTTTCAAATTACTAATTAAAAGAACAGAGTACTATATAAGTTCAGATTAACTCTAATGAAAAAAGTAACTCGACTGTGGTACTCATATGCAAAGGTGACTCTACTTTCACATTTGGCAATCTCTGAAAAATCGCGTGTCTGCCAGCCCGCCGAGGACCGGACACAGGAACATATGGTTCGTGCCACAGCCCCCCGTTCGCATAATGCGAACGCGTGCAATTACATATGTATATCGAGCATAGTGACATAGTGACTGGCCATCGAGGATGGCCAGCCATGGTTCTTCGACCTTCTTCATAGGCCACTTCGATGCGACGTCTTCGGACGAAACGCCCAGCAGCACACTAAAATTGCTCGAGACACTTCCTCCCATTAAACGTGAAAAACCGCGCCGTGTCCCTCGAATTTCCCATCCAATAGCTAGCAATTCGGATGACAATCCCCCGACTGCATTGACTGCCATCCAAATCGCACATTTATTGTGCCTCGGCAATTGCATTTCCAACCCACCACCCCCCACTCTATCACCCAATCAAACAAGCTACTTGTTAAAACCCCCAATTATGCAGCTGCGAAAATTGCTGCTATGATAGTGGCTGATTAAACCACTATCGATAGCTTGCGCAACTCGTGCAACTGCACAATAAGAAACAACCATCGAAGAGCTTCTTGCTTCCGACTTCTCTCTGTGCAATGAGAGTCATGCTTAAATCTACGTGTCGCTAGCATCCTTCGCAGTGAGACACTAGCAACCTGCCTACTTAGTCTAAATTACACGCATACAGAGAAAACACTCCCCCCCTCTCATACTGGAAGACACACGCATTCAAAATAATAGAAATGATGAATCTGAAACCAAAAAATGCTGAAATCAACCAGCAAGCAATAGCAACCATTGCGACAAAGTGCATTCAGACCAGTTTCAACATTCTTAAAGTGACTCTAGTTTAAACTATCAAAGTTTCTCGCGGAGTTTGAGAATAATCATCAAACGTTTAAATAATTGTAAAATCCACAAGTGCAAGTAAACTATCCAATAGTTACATCAATACAGAAGTTAATATAGAAGAAAGATGTGCAAATCGATTATTTATTATATTGAATTGAAATGAGAAAAACGCGACGATAGCAATTTATCCAAATAGATGACTGTGCCAACTATTTCAATAACTTGCTATTCTTAATCTAGCGACGCACAAATCGCGCAACAATATACATATTCACATTCACACATGCGGTAAGTGCGTCGTGCACAATTGCCACCGCTTGCCAGTTGCTACATACATGTACAATAAATAAAATATATAGGATAAACCATGTCCTAGTCCCGGACTCATAGAGTCGCACCTGGGCGACTCCCATGAGTGCGGGCATGCCACAGACATAGCTAAAATCAAAAACTTTCTCCCTCCCACTCTCTCATTTCTCTTTAAGTGTGCTGAAAATCCTGACTAGAAAATTGAGTTAGACATATATATCATCAGATATCTCTTCTAAGCGGTGACTCTACTTTTATTGCCACAACACAACATTGGCCAGAAGAACGAATGTATCCATTAAAACGATAAACAATCGCTCTGACACACTTTATTTCCTAACATGGTGTACTATTCTGAAAAGAACTGTACGGGAGGGAGGGAAGGAGAGGAGAATCTATAATCTGTGACTCTACTTGTTGCAAGTTCAATCTCAGGCGGCTCTTTCGTCAAAGTTGTATTAATTACATATTAAGAAAGACTAATTGCAAAAATCTATTTTTGTACACATTCACTCAAAAACTTTGACTCCAGAGTGCGCCCGGCGAAACGCGACGCGAATAGTCTTCTTGCATTTGTAAACTACTATTATTCATACTAGCAAATCAATCGAAACACTACTTTCATTTGGAAGCGAACAATAAGATAAATGTCAATGATATTAGAACCGTTTGGTTCGAGCAAAGCCGGGTTACTTATGATAGTAAATTGGAATTTTATGTTCCCTTAAATTACTTTAATGAAATCCTTAAGATTCTATATCAAAATGCAAAAATCGCGAAATGCAAGTAGACTCTATCCTATCTCATAAATACACAATCAATACACAATCACGAAAGTAGTACATAATATTAAAACGAGAATAATGTACTTGTGTTGGCAGTATATTATGCTCGCTGTCACTATGCTCAATGTTTATTATTAGAAACAAACAATACAACCAGTCCTCCGTGTCGGTTCGGACCATTCGCCCTACGACATGATGGAAGAGCGGAGGAATAAAAAAGAATTACTCACCGCGACCTTATGATGTGCATCCCCAGCGATGTCGCTCCACTCTCACGGTGCAAAGACTCTAAGTTCGCGGCGAGGAAATACTTTTTTTAATTGGCGCGACCGAGTTTAAGTCACTTTTCATCGGCGCAACAACACTGATTCTATAGCGGGCGACAGCTCGGCCACGCGGGGCCCACTGTCGCTTCAATCTCGGCAAAAATGTTGACACTGAAGCTAAACTCGCGACAACGTTATGGGACTCACACGTGTGAATCCGCCCAGGCCTTCCGAGACGGGCCGCGCTAATATCTCGCAACTCTAATGCGCTCGGTGCGCAATGCAACTAAGAAAACACTGCTGGAAATAAGCTAATATATGCACACAAATAAATAGTATGGGCTTTGGGTTTGGGCAGTGTATGTGATGAAAATATGTCGTGGCGTACGACCTTCTCACTTTAACTTAATTACTCTTAAAGTGATTCGAAATAATTAATCTACTCAGTCTCCAAATGAGACTAATCCTAATCTCCAAGTACCGCAGCTTGAAAATAATCACAATATTAATCATAGTTTAATTAAGTTCTCCAATTTCAATGGCACTCCTTCTAAACTTATAATACAAAGAGTCATTAAACATCAAATTCGTAAAGTTACACAGAAAATGTACCGTCAAGCGCGGCAATTACATAAAATCACAAACGCGATCGCGATCGCCTCATCCCACTTCCCAACATATCATATATAAATCCTGTGTCCCCTTCCTAACGATATATCGGTTCGCGTGCGCTTTCGTTTACGGCAACCCGAATCTCTCTAACTTCGAAACGGTATATGCTGGTATACGCGGATAGAAAGTTGCTCGAGGAAGCTTGCAGACGTAGCTGAGTTAATATATACATAATTGTTATACTCGCAAAACTACGGGATGCAAAGGGAACTCCACTACTCGCAATTTGGCCGGCCAAGGACTAGTACCGATCGTAAAGGCTTTACAGCTAGGTAGGATACAAGTATTCATTGGGAGAATTGCAATCGAGTGTGCCACCACCGCCCATGGTTGCCCACAGTCGGCAGCTCAAGACGGTCTTACGACTGTCCAGCTACGTATACATGTATACATCCAGCTCAATCGCTCTAATTCCCCCGAACAACAAGCAGAGCCACCCGGCAAGACCACGAATACAAGGTAAAAGGCCTTAACCAACAAAATCACAAGTTGGAGGGCTACTACACTCTCAGATATTAAAGCTTTAATAACACCGCGCACTGCACCTGACAAAAAGTGCCGAGAGAGAGAGTCATACGTACAAATACTTCTACCGCCTCCAGCAGTAGAGGGTTCGCGATGAATACTCTGTTTTCTCGGCTGCAAGCCCCCTTTCACAACTAAAACTACCGGCTTTACTAGCACGACGCGCGATAATCCCCGAGATCGACGCGTTGACAACAAAGCCGTTACGATTTTTCGCATTAAACCCTCCCGATTCACTCGTCTCTCAACTCAGTACGATCACTGAAGCTGTGATTAAGAAGCCTGTTGCAAATTTGAATGGCGGCACAACTTAATATCACGAAAATGCCACAATATTACGAACACGATCGAACCTGCTTTCTGCCTCGCGTCACCCCGCCACCGTGGCCGCTACAAATTGAATCTGGCGCGCATTGCATGCTTGTGCAATTCAATGCTTTACACGATATACAACACTTTGCATATTGGGGTGAAAAAAGCCTTGTAATTAATCAGCTTTTATCGCGATGCCCGAGGCAAACACCAACCAATTAGGTTAGCGATTAGTGAAGCTAAATTTGCGCGTGCTATTCAACTGGCATGAATCGTTAACCGTCAAATCATGACTTTAGTGCAAATTCACGATTCCGGTTCAAAGCAAATCAAAGTCTACTACCGCGAAATTTAATGAATTGTCCATTAAAACACTTGAAGTATAAGCTTGGTTCGAAAAATTAAAGGCAAGAGCAAAACTGCGAGTACACAGAAGAAGTAGTAGAGTTATGTATTGTACTTACATACACCTTCGCGAAATTTAAAGATACCGAGGCAAATGTATAGTTGGGTAGGTGCACGTCTCGTCCACTTGTCCTCACTTTTGGTGTAGCTGAGGGAACTTGGAACAAGCACATCCTCTCTAATTAGTATTGGGTGGGTGGTAAATGCGCAACACTGCAAAGAGAAGATAAATATAATTAATACCAAGTCGCGTGTTCCGAATGTATCTCAAGTATATCGCCAAGATATTTGTAAATTGTACAATTAAAACGTATTCGCGTATACCGGATACCGCTAGCTATCCGAGAAAGTAGTCGAAACTAGCACAAAGACCCCAGTTAGCACAGAGTCCGCTACAAGTACGTTCAAAGCCTACTTCATTCGGATAGAGGTAACTTTTATCTACCACGAAATGCTAACTTGAAAGCCGCTTAAAACGGACACTTGTCTGCTCCGAAGTAAAAAAATACTACACAAAAAAAAGTCCTTCTACAGTCGACTTCTGTGCGCGTTAAAGTGGAGAAAAAAATATCCGCAGAAAACCCACTTAATGTGGACGACTATTTGGAGGTGCTTTTTCGTTGCCATTAAAAGGAGGTCTAAAGGTTAGGTTAGGTCATTGTATTTTTCTGAGGATTTGTAACAGAATTTTAATTTTATTGAAAAAAATGTCAAATTAAGATACATGATGAAATAAAATATATATGAATAAAAAATAAAAATATATATGAATAAAAAATAAAAATATATATGAATAAAAAATATAAATATATAAACCGAAATTAAAAACTAGACTATAAAAATAAACTAAAATACGCTATAAGGTTCTTAGGTTGGGTTTTTTCTTGCGGCGTTTCGCAGCCGGTCGCCGCTCCTTTGGAACCACTCCTGGATCGTGGATTTAATGGTGTAGTCGGTTGTATACACCTCTGACTTATGCTGCGATTTCAGCACAGCATCTGAAAACAAAATATAAATGAAAAATTATTACCAAGGGATAAAAGTTATGGGGGTTTTTTAATTTGGAGATAGACTTGCGACTACATATATAATTTCATAGGTATCCCAAGAAAGAGCAAGAAAGTTAAAAAAAGACAGCCTTTTGTGTTAACATCAGGCAGTAGCATAAAAAATTACACTTGCAATTCTGGCTCTTAAGAAGTTGTCAGTTTCAATGCACAAAATGTAAAAAAGACCCAAAAAGTGTCTATTATTCCAGACACTTGAAACTTATTTAACAAAATTGACTTTTGGCTACGGCAAATATTATCAAGATAACAATTTTACTTAATTAATCAGTTTAGTCATTCGTAAGCTCACTCATAGTGCAAGTACCTTATCCCCAATTTGAGGGCAGTGGTGTACATACCTGTTAGCAGCTGGACCCACACCATATCTTGTACCGCCTTTGTTTGGCGGTACCCTGTCCATGTTAATTGTTTGCCTAATTTGTCATGGACTAAATATGCAAGAGCCAAGCGTGTATGCTTTGGGGCATCTTTCCCACCAATGCAGCGTATCTCTTGTTTCTGAAACACATTCGACAAGAAGCCAATATTATTAAACATTGTACGTTAGGCAAGAATAACTAGCAATGTATGAAATGTGAGGGTGCATTATATATACTGTGTTTAGGACATCAGGTACATAAGTTGAAAGGCCTGTTGCAAAGAGAAGGATATTATGAATATATGTTATGAAAGAAATTCCAAAGCAATTTAGAATAGGTTTTTCGATGGTAAGCATATAAAGTGTGCTCAGTTATTAGATAAGTAGAAAATCTGGGGATAATGAAAGCCATAGTAAAAAAACGAACAAAACATTCAAAACCGAAAGAAGCAAATACAAAATATCAATAGGAAGGAAGTAATAGCAATATGAGGAAGATAGAATATAATGTTTTTCCAACGTATGATATTGGGGGATCTAGGAATTGCAAATCAAGTTTGCCCAATAGAATAATAAAGAAAATGACTTACAAATTGCATACGGGTTGCCTCCGATTCCTCCAATTGGGTATTAAAAGCTGCTAATTTTTTATATTTTTTGAAAGGTTTTTTGGGCAACCCTCTGTCCCTGCTCGGTTCCAGGTCCCCAATAATTTTATGTTCCCCATTGCGAAGCAGTAACTCTTTGACCACGTGTAAAACTTGCCGCAGCAGTGGCACTGTTTCCTTGCAACAGCAGGTGTCTGTAAAAGTAAGAGAAAAAAACAGTTAAGGTGACCAACTATCGTATCAAGCCACGTGACCAGCCACGTATCAAAGTGTACATCAAAGTAGGGATTGATAGATACTATATGAATAAACATTTGTGTTGATTGATCATTTATACTTGATTAAACTTGATTGAACCGTTTCTAAAATAGTTCAAGATCTTATCTCGTCCCTTTGTTAGCTACTTGAATGCATACTACATAGGTTGAGGCGCTGAAATTTGTTAAGCAAATCCTTATCTACCAAGCCCTATATGTCAAAGACTGACAGTGTGATGACTGGCCATTTATAGAAGTGAAGAAAAGATCAATTGAAATAATATATCCAAAACTCACTGGCTGGCTCACTATATACAGAACAGCAAATTCCTTTCCACTATTCTCCACAGTTTCATTACAGTTCCATAAAATGTCTCAATAGTGGCGGAATTCTCGAAGCCTCGGAGGTCGGTTTAACGTCGATGCGTATTGCGGGCGGGGGGGCAATAAATCTCTGTTGGGTCTGAGGGCAAATCTGCGTCTTGAATATTTTCCTCCTCGTAATTATAACCTCTACGATCGGATCCGCACGATGACCTACTGACCGCTGGTCCGTTGTGGCCCTTTCTATTGTTATGCTTGACCCTTCGAGGCATATCGAGCCCTTTTGTGTTGTAGGAGTTAAATGCACAAAACGAAACGTATTAGAAAAATATATCCAAGTTCAGGAGCTGACGCGATGCACGCACAATATGCACTACATACGATATCAAAGCGTGATATATATATATATATATATATATATATATCTTATAGAAGGCTCGCTTATTTTGGAGGCCTTACATATGTTCCCTTTACGGGGACCTATTGCAGCGGATAAAAGCGGACTTTAAAAGGTGGCAGTCAGTTAGTATCTGCACTGATGTTCGCTATTCGAAGTGCGCTAAATGCGCGCTTAAAGTTCGCTTATTTTGGAGGGCTTACATACGTTCATTGTACGGGAACTTATTTCAGCGGAGAAAAATCCGACCCTAAAAAGACTCCGTCCAGTTGGCATTTGGAGACCTGTGCTATCTGGGACGCGTTGAATGCCTCGAGAAGTTAATTAAACATTGAAAATTGAAGGATAGTACACGATAAACGGAGTAAAAGTCGCGTTTGATGAGCGTATTGTATCGTATCGCGAGGTAATAGTCGAAATATAAAGCTCGTAACGTAAAAGAAAGAACCCGGGAGCGACGCGACGTGCGACGGTACCGACCGAGCGTTGAACGCGTTGTGACAAGTTCAGCCGCCGCTCCCGGCTGCCTCGCTGGGCCAGCCAATCAGCCGGCTCGTTGGACGCTCTCTCAATTGCCGCGCCGTTCCGGCCGACCAATCACGAGGCGTGACACATTCCCAGTTTCAGTACGTGACGATGGCTGCCTGGTTGAACATTTGAACGTGCATAACAATATATTTTGATGCTGGTCGCGATTCCTAGAATTTACCCGCGTTCCACCAAACTTTTTCGATATGTATTACTTAATTGCAGCCGATGCTTCTCAAGTGCTGCGAACTGCTATACAGCAGATGCTAATAAAATCCTTCTCCTCTTGGTTTATACTGCCATGTGTTATTACGCCTGATCATTTATGTAACAACATTATTGCTGCTCATTTACCAAATTTCGATATTCGGATGTTTTATTTTAATATTTTTGAGTCGTTATACGCAACAATTATTATTAATATATATATATCATTGCGTACGATATATATCCTGGCATTCCTATGTGTATATAGCTTTACACTGCCCCCCCCCCTCTTAATTATAGACAAGGCTTGTTTGGCAAATGGCATATCCCGATTCCCGAATCCCGGCATGCAGTTTGCTTGTGTTCGTCGGCGTGCACCGTCGCGACCCTTAGGTCTTAGCTCCGCAGCAAGCCCGCACATACATATGTGACATTGTGACGCAACGCCTTCAACCGACTCAATAAAGTGGATGCAGTTTTTCCGCCAATATTTCCTATTTCAAAATTGCGCCTGACTCTGCTCTTCCTGCTTCTCTCAATCTTCGAGTTCGCCAAGTGCGTTCTAGTCCATCGCTCCCCGAAGGCACATATATCATCGAGGTATGTTTGAAAGAATCATCTGTTTCCACCATAGGTTGCCATAATAGAACCACGCGTCCTTGTTCAGGCTGTGTGTGACGCGAACGCAGTTTCGTGAACAAGTATCGAGTAGTCAAAAGTGATAATTTCTCCGTGCTAATTTCTGCAACTGCTTTAAATTACAGAGTACGATTTGATTTTCTATTTTATACATTCTGCAAAATTCAATGGCGTTGAACTTACTTTTTCGCGGCCGGGGGGGGGGGGGGGGGCTGGGAGCAACAAGTTCCTTTGTCCCGAAAAGGAAAGCGCTCACTGATATGCTTGTGTGGGCGAGTATTTAATATTTTGAGATAATAAACACCAAATATTTGATGTTCCAGCATAATGTTGCAACAGCACCAGGATCGCGAGCGTGAATTGCAATGCCCTTTCGAGCCCTCCCATCTCATCAGACATTACAGGCTGGCCCAACATATTCGCAAGTGCTTCAGAAATCATCCGGAACAGAAGAAGATTCGTTGCCCGTTCGATGCAACTCACGTTATAGATCCTGCTACATTTTCTGTACGCACACCCACATGAAATATATTAAGTAATTAATTGCTATTCTTTAGTTGGTGCTTTATTGTGTTTTTCTTGTTTAAAGCATCACATGGATCATTGCGAATCAAGCGGCAGTGTGTGGAATGCTATATACACTACTGAGCCTGACACCCAAGTTGGGACAATTCCCATAGAAGAAGCTTGTCAGAATCAACCAAGATTTTTGGAAGAGGACTGGGACGGGGTAATAGCACTTTTTTTATCTCATAGTCATTTCTTAAAAATGATTTATCCATTGCATAAACCATACAGTACAGCATTTGTATGGGTAATAGTATAAATTCGTGATTTACAAATTGTTTCATGCACATAGAATCATTCAACGTACGATCCAATAAAACACACTGAAGACAAAGGCGTAACCAGGATGCTCCAATGTGTCCCCAAGAAGGAAAGGAAGATATTCAGACTTAAGGAGCGGAGCAGAATTGCGGCGCTACAAAACCAAAACAATGGTGTACTACCATCATGTCCCACAGTAGTGCAGAATGAGGCATGTATTCTGAAGATTATAGTCTATACGTAATAGAAGAACAACGCAATAATGTGTGCATCTCACAGGAATCGGAAGCCCCACTACGGAGACCAAAAGCTATGCCAAAGGCTATCTCACGTAACAGTTCGATGGTGAAGGATACTAGTTTCAGTGAACTTAACGATTCCCTTGTATCACAATTTGCGAAATCGCTCTCTATTGATGGCCGGAAAGGAGCAGTCGGCAAGGAAAATATTGGGTGAATAATTCTTTCTCATTCGTATCATTAATTCACGAAGACACGGAGTATATTTTACTGGTATTACAGGGGTTCGCGTAACTCATCATTGGTAGAACAGAGTTTTACCAGAAACAATAAAATTGACTTGGAGAAATCAACTGTTACGAAAGATGAATCGGCAACAGGCGTGGAACAACGGGCGAACTCGTCCTTTTCCTCCATTATTGGTAAACATTCAAATGCAGAGGGCAAAGCGACAGAGAGTTTCGAAAAAAACCAAAGCAAGACGCATTCGACATACGCAAACAATAGTTACAAGTCAGCAATGGGCGAGAAGGAAGAAAAACATGAAGACTCGTCGGGCGACGACAGTAGCTCGGACTCGGATAGTTCTGATTCGAATTTAGACACTTCCTCCCGGGAGCAGCTGCGCACCTCCATGATGCCTAGAATGCCGAAGAAGGCATACAAGCAATGCGTTGGGCGAGGCTTGACACTATTATTTAACAACAACGGCCCTATCGGCAAACACGACGCGAGTTTGAAGAGAAAGAATGAGAAATCGAATACTTCAGTCGATAATGCCGAGAAGTATGGATACGAAGACTAAACTAAAAAAGCGCTTTAATATATCAACTAATTACCAAAAGCTTCTAGGTTTCTAAGACAAATGATTTATTAAATATGGGACTTATTTAAACTCCACGATGTAGTCAGATAGGACTAACATGTAATATTATTCATCACATAATTATCAACGCCTCAATATCTACGTTTCGCGCTTAAGAACGATGATTAACGTAATTTCGAAAGATAAAGCCTACTTGATGTTCATTCACGTGATTCTTCAACAAGAAAATGATTAATAATTTCGAGTACTTCAAATCTCGCAATACATATGACTGTATTAATTATAAGATTCTAACTGCAAAGATTACCATTAATAATCGTATATTTGTATTTTTGTTCCAACTTTAGGTGTCGCCCAGGGGCTTCTGTTATCCCAAATATGTTATTGGTTTGAGACGATTACGATGGAAATATAATGTTTTTATGATTTGATTCATTGTTACCGTTATGCTCTACAGTCCGATAAATTGTCAACCTTCGCAAAACCTGTCTCACACTTCGAATATCCAACTTTCATAACTCCACCCATGTAGTACCATTCCAATTGCCCGTACCAGCTAGCGGCTTCAATAAAAACAAAAGGAAATTTTCCCTCACCTTGCTAAAAATGTTTATTAACAAAATCTTTCTACAAATAAATATACCTGGACGTAGTCCAGGTGTTATAGCACTCAAACTGTTTGCGCTAATTTTCACTTGCAAATTGAGACACACAATTATACGACAGTGCGTTTATGTGTATACACATACCCCAAAGCTACGAACCAATACGAACACAATCGCAAAGTCGCGCGCAGCTTACACGCCGTACACAAACTCAATCTGGGCCCCCGGTTACAGTCCAGTGTCAGGACTTCATCTCTGAGCAATTAGAGTATTTGTTACTCACTGATAGTGAAACAAGAGTTAAACAATGGTAAGATTTTCAACTGAATCGTGTCGGTAACTTGCGAATATAAAACTGTTATTTTCCGCTTGGAAAAGAATGCTGTGCTGCTTTCGCCGATTCATCGGATGTCATAGGTTAAAAATGCATTGTCATGTACCGCTGTCTGTTTCATTACACCGATTTTGCACGAATTAAAGTTATTTTCATTGGATTTCTTAATCCACCCTGGAAAAAGGGAATGCAGATTGTGGTGATTTGTTTAATGTTAGATTCCGTGGTTCTGGTATTCTTGCATTGATGTTTCCAACCTATGATTGTACTGCAGAGTACACAACTTTTGTGGATGTCTTAGTTCTTGTTTTATAAGTCTCTGGTTCAATTAATGACAACAGGCACGAAGATATGACACGCGAACAACAATCTTCTCTCCGGAAGGCCGGCTTTATCAAGTCGAATATGCCATGGAAGCTATCAGTCATGCGGGCACCTGTCTAGGAATCCTAGCCACTGATGGCATCCTCTTAGCCGCGGAGAGGAAGAACACAAACAAACTATTGCACGAAGGTTTCTTCTCTGAGAAGATCTACAAGCTTACGGATGACATTGTCTGCTCGGTGGCTGGTATCACATCTGATGCAAATGTTCTTACAAACGAGCTCAGACTGATCGCACAGCGGTACCTTCTTCAGTATGGCGAGCCTATACCCTGTGAACAATTGATCTCGTGGCTCTGTGATGTAAAACAGGCATACACTCAGTACGGTGGTAAGAGACCGTTCGGAGTATCCATACTTTACATGGGTTGGGACAAGCATTATGGATATCAGCTGTACCAGTCGGATCCCAGTGGAAATTACAGCGGGTGGAAGGCTACCTGCATAGGTAACAATTCGTCAGCAGCAGTTTCCTCATTAAAGCAGGAATACAAGGAGGGTGAGACCACATTGAAGGAAGCACAGGCACTGGCTATCAAAGTCCTGTCAAAGACACTTGACATGAATAAGCTCTCTGCAGATAAAGGTGTGCTACTACGAATGCAAGTTCTTATAGTCTGAGCAAAGACACAGGTGTGCAAATATTCAATTTCATTTCCAGTTGAAATGGCGACTCTAACTAGAGAGAAGAACAAGACTATCACAAGAATTCTGCCAGGCAACGAGGTGGACGCCCTGATCGCCGAACATGATCGTCTCGAGGCGCTTGCCGAGCAGGCGAAGAAAGACAAACAGAAATTGTAGATAAATCCCTTAATATTATCAAATATACTGCAGTTCGTTCTTTTCTACCAAAATTCATGCGCATTTGATTACGATCTGACACTCGCTCGATCACGAACAATGTATTTTTCCTAATTATTCCGAAGGATGATGGAACTAAAGGTTTCGAGTATGCTGTTAAATAAACGTAACGAAAAAATTCCTTTTTCGCCTGAATTTTATTTGTAGTTTAGTATCGTAAGTAAAAATAGTAAGGATCTAATTTACACCTTCCTTTTTTATCATCGTAATTTATTTACAAGTACTACACATTCTCCCACTCCATCCACCGAATCCCGAATACAAGTGCGTGTGACTAACCAGCCAGACCACACACACACACACACACAGGCTTGCAGGCGCGCGCGCTACTTGTCAATCGGCGAAGTGATTCACTCAGCTGATCGTGATATCCGTGATCGTGCACAGCAACGAAGTGCCTCTAACCTTTAGTTCATTAAAAGGCGGTGTCCTGAAGTGACTTCTTAAGTGCCTGGATCGTCGAAAATGTTCTCGAGCGGGCCGAATTACACGAAGCTGAAGACGCACCTGCGTCTCGCCATAAATCGTCTAAAACTCCTCGAGAAGAAGAAGACCGAATTGGCGCAGAAGGCGAGGAAGGAAATTGCGGACTACATCGCCGCGGGGAAAGTTGAGAGGGCGAAGATCCGCGTGGAGCACATCATCAGAGAGGATTACATGGTGGAAGCTATGGAACTCCTCGAAATGTATTGCGATCTTCTACTCGCACGCTTCGGCCTCATCCAGCAGATGAAGTGAGTAGGACGTCATTGTCTCTCATTTGACACATGACACTTCACCCAATTACTTTAAATGATTTCCTCATATCACTTTGCCGCCTTTCAGGAACTTGGACGACGGACTCTCAGAAGCAATATCGACGATAATCTGGGCGGCTCCCAGAATCCAGACGGACGTCCAGGAGATCAAAATCATCGCTGATATCCTGACAACAAAGTATGGGAGACAGTACACAGAGGCCTGCAGGGAGGAAGCTATTCAAACTATCTCCGAGAAATTGAAACACAAAATGAGTGTCCAGTCGCCGTCCAAGCTTCTCGTTGAGAACTATTTGATAGAAATAGCAAAGAATTACAATGTAGAGTATGAACCGGACCCTCAAGTGATGGCAGATGGACAGGATGCAGTATTAATAGACATAGGAGGCAACAGTGGCGAGTCCAGGAATAATTTGGACCAGGCAACAGGTGGTGCACCACAACCACTTGGGTTTATAGGATTCCCTCAGCCACCTATGTTGCCAGGTGCCGGCTCTAACTTTAATTTGATGGTAAGAAACTCTTTAACTTCCTCCTGTTTGACTCTTGTATATTTAATGAGAGATAACTGTGTTTTCAGGATGGTGAGAAAGCGCCAATGGGATTTGTGCCACCCACATTACCAACAACTTCTGGGAAAGACCAAAATATACCATTTAATCCTACTGCATTCTCCTACAACATTCCGCTTGATAACTCAAACAACAACAAGACGGTAATTCTGCTATTTACGTACAGTAGCACCTTATTTATCCAAAATTTAGATTAACTTAACAGACATACTGTCAATTGAGTTGGATATTTGTGTTTCTACTGTACTTATAATTAACATTTGCTGCTACAGTTTCAAACATACATTTGAATTTTGTCTATAAATTCCCAGGATAATGACTTGCCACCACCATACTGCTCTTTTCCACCAGACCTTAACAAACAGGTAAGAATCACAATGATGATCGTGGAAGATAGACATTGCGTTTGAGATACTACCTGCACTTGTGGCTTCTTTTACAGTCGGATCAAGCACCGAAGCCGCAGCCGCGCTCGAAAATGCCGATGGACGATTTTCAGTTGCCCGATCTTCCTGCGGTCCCCACAGACAACGATCCAGTCGACGCGTCGCACGGTGAGGATATCGATTTCGATGATTTAATGAAACGTTTCGAAGACCTCAAGAAAAGAAAGTAACGGAGTGCGTGTGTGAGCACTTTTCCCAAGCAACTACCTATTGAAAACTTCTTCGCAAACTACAGCTTGTATAATACAAACCAGAGCGCCAATCATGCCAGACACAGTCCAGTTAAACGAATTCAATCTCACTGTTCGGCGGCGTAAGTAGCAATCGTATGCGGATGCCGCGATCCTATTTGATTTTATAGTAATGCGGGGAACTCGAATCGTTAGGGAATTATTACGCAACGTATGGCTGTAAGTTAAGGTATTTCCCATCAAAGCGATGCACTGTATATATATATACATATATTGGTTTTAATAAAAGTATTCATAATCTATGTTGAAATCAAGACTAATCCTGCATTGGATATTCCTCCTGGTCCACCTACACTTGCATTACACATTATGAGGTAGGGAATTATTATACAACGCAGTGGCGCATCAGGACCAGTGGGTTCTAGGTAGAAGATAATTTGGGGCCCTCATTTTATACCATAAAACTTTGGCCCGTTTGATTTCTGAGTCTAATACCATTGGGCCTGCGAGTATAGCGCACAAGTGATGTAACTTATAGCTGTACGCAAAGGTATTTCCCATCAAAGCAATGCACCATATATACATATATATTTATTGATTTTAATAAATGTATTCATAATCTATGTTGAAATCGAGACGAATACGCTACAACGGTTTGATTACATTTTTCAATCCCCGCTGACGTGTCTTAGTCTTCCCAATCATCACATTTCTGAAAAAACTCAATCAAATTTATATTTTGTTCCAGTAAGAGTCATCTATTATAGTTCAGAAACAGGTATCTGAACAAAAACTTTCATATTGTTCCTCCAGTAAGGAGAACTTTAGACTTGCCTCTTTCCCTTTTTCCGACAAGCAGGTAATAAGATTTTGCGAGAACTCGCAGTTGTCTTTGACATTCACCAGATGCAAATAGTGAAAGCATTCGTCAAGGGATTCTTGGATGAAGTCCTGCAACTCTGGGTCCTGAACATTCTGCTTCATTAGGCGAATTACTGAATGCTTAATTGGGAATCCCTTTTGGTCGACCTACACTTGCATTAAACATTGTCACATAGTTTCGATTCTATTTACCGAAATTTCTGTTTAGGTATACCTACTGCGTTGAACTCATTGAAGAAGCATTGGATGGTGCACTAAAAATATTAATAAATGTATGTTCGATTCGCGCGGAGGATTATTGGAGTCTTAACTTAACGGTTGAGTAAGTAACTTTACTGCTTGGTCACGATTAAAGTAACTCTTATTATTATCCGCCTTGTCAAAAGCATTATTCCTGTTATTGTATGTTCGGGAGTAGGCGGAGTTCTGATTATTGTTTATCCCACGCATATTTCTTCCAGTGTTCCATCGATTAAAGTCGGTTCGATTATTGCCGTATGAATTGGACATCCTGTTCTGACCATTTCTACTGAAATTTTTTCGCATTGGTAAATAATATAATCTTCATTAACATTTCTAAAGCAAACCTATATATATTTCTATAACTCACCTATCTCTTTGATTGGCCATGTAAGATCTATCCTGATTTTTCGAGTAGAACTTCTTACTAAAAATGTCCTCGTCCGAATTCGACTTGTCCTCGGAACTGTCACTCTCGCCCGACCGAGAGTTCAAATCGCTCGAGCCCAACATCGAATTGCGCCTTTTACAGATTTCCAACACCTTTTCGAACTGCATGTCCATCTGCTGATTCTCTGTGCGACACCTGAGTGCCTGGACCTAGATTCATTCGAGCGTGAGATGATTTTTGAATGACAAACAAAAAATACGTCATATTGCGAATCACCGTTACGTTTTGCAGAGCAACTGCAAGGAGGCACCAGAAACCAAAGAAAAGCACCATTTTTCGCTCTTCGACTTTGCTTGTACCCGACAAAAAACAGACTGCGAATAATTCGCTCGCCAAGGATTATATACAACCGATGATGTTTACGCAACCAGTAATTACAGTAGTTATCCATCGGTTCGTAATTACTCAAATGAAAAGGACTCGGGATGTGCCTGACATTTTCAATTGAAGATTATTCTTATTAGACCCACATCCTGCGATTTGCAATTCCACGATTCGCAGTTCACTTGCATAAGTCGAGCAGTCATCATCGAAAGGGATGACTCTCACTGGAAGAGCGGACCTGAAAGTCAAAGAAATGAAAGAAGTTGGAAAAACTTTCAAAAATCTAGCAAAAGTCTATACAAAATGGAAACTTTAAACTCCGTCATCGAGTGCGGTGTAAGTTCTTGAGGCAACACCGAATGAGAAGGCAATAATTCGTTAACGGTGGATTACCGGCAAAAAATAATCTGGAGCAGTCACAGAAGTGGACACAGTGCCATCGTCCTCCGCCGGATCGACATCGGTTCAGAAGAATACCACCGCGAATCGGATAATAAATTCGTTTTACCCTAATTATTCGTTAACGGTGAATAATTAAGGAAAAGTAGTCCGGAGGAGCAGTCACTGAAGTAATCATTGTGCCATAGTCCTCCGCCCGATCAACATCAGCTCCCTAGAACACCGCACTCTTCGTACTTCATCTGAGGAAGCTTTTTTACCCTGGAAATACACAATGTATCTAAGCAATTGTGTGAGTAAGATAATATTTTATTACTGTAACTAACTTATTTATTGATCTGTCGTTGATATCATGAAAAACTTCAAGAAGAAAAATATATTATTGCTGCTTTTATCTTGGCAATTTACTATCAATAGTGTTTCGATACCTTGGACATTAGGTTTCGTAATTATAGGCCTTTCATATTTATTCGCATATTTAAAACAATCTGGCACGTCACTTTCGACTTCATTTCCTGACAAGACAACGGAATTCTTACGGGTCCACCGGTATCTGCAACCGTGCGTGAAAGCGTGAAATCGTGAAAGTCGATGTAAAGAAAGATCAAGTTTACACTTTTTGCTCTCATTCTCCCTTTAACATTAATATCGACATTTGCATATATTATTTCAGTTCCTACTGAGTGTAATTGTGGGTCTGGCGACGTGCGTGAGGGTGTACGATCATCCAAAATTGGAAGGGGCAGAGAATCACATTGACAGAAATATGGAAAGCAACCGCAATAATGCGAGGGGTCTCTGGAACACATTTCGCGCCACTAAACCAAGTCAACCACTTGCTCGTGAAAATGTAAAGAGCTCGAGGAAGGCCGGAGCCGGCAATCAAGTTGCAGTAGATGAGCAAGCCGTCCAGCGGCTCGAGAGACAAAATCCGGAAGAGGCCGAACAAAAGGACTTCGGTTCCGAGCAGGTACTAATCCCAAAGTAGAGCCTGTTTAAGGGGAGGCATAAAAATGAAACATAAAACCATAAGCATATATAATATTTCCTGCAGGCGAATGGTGGTTTGGGTGCATGGCTGGATGGGCTTCGCAGTGGCCGCCAGTTGTCTTCGGACGGTGACCGGATCCAGTTCCAAATTCAGGGCCATAAAGGACCGCGTACCTACATCTTCGGATTCGACACCGGTCATGGGTAAATATAAAGAACAAATGCGCACTTTCTTATTCCAATCTCGAGAACCTGCCAAATTGTTCATTGGATCGGTTCGCAGTAAAAATCGGCAATTCAGATTAGAAGAGATGTCCGAGAACGGGACGGTGACCGGACAATACGGCTATTACGATGCCAGAGGAAAATTGCGAACGGTAGAATACATAGCGAGGCCGTCCGGAGGGTATAGCGAGAGACATCACGAAAAGACTCTCTCCTGAAATGATTGCTAATGGTAATATTTAACTATTGCGGCGAATTATATAAGCGCTCATTGTTGTCTTCTTGGTTAAAGGCGCGAGTGTAAAATATTTGAAATGCGGCTCAGGAAGACATCAGCGAAGCATTGAGATTGATTTGTTTATTTAACAATAACAACAGCGATATAAGAAAAAATGAATGTTAACGCAAAGTAGATCAAAATTCATTTGCATTTGGTGGCATCAACACGCATACATACGGCAGCATGTATGTATACACAGGGTGCTCCGTATATCATAGAAATACATATCCAGTAGTGGAAGAATTATTGGCGCAATTCCAATTGTTTCAAAGCGACACATTCAGGATTACAAAATTCGATGTTATAAAACGCTTTTTTATGTTTATGATGTAACAAAACTAAGTTCTAAGTCACATATTACATTTGTTATATACAGTATTGTGCCTTTTGTTAGTCGACTACGGTAAGTTAGTGTTGTTATAATATTACATAACCAGTCTATATCTTCTGAAATGAAACCAAGGTTTGATTAGCCTCTATTCGTTCTAATCTTGAAACGACATCAAGTCCAGCATCGACTACGAACGAGATACGGAACACCTTCTCTGTATATGCAGTTGTACTCACATACGTACACACACGCACCTTACAGGCACACGATCTCCCAATTCCACACCCAGCCAGCAGACGCGCGCGCACAAACACACATATAAACAAAGCACAGGTAAATGTGTGTATGTATACGAATTTGTACAGAATGTATCGGAAGATATATCGAGAGGCATATCACACGAAGATAATCGAATACGCAGGTCGCCGCCACGGAGCACCTGCTTAATCGACCATACTTCCAATTTGTTCCAATTTTTTTTTTGTTTCGCTTCGCTTTTTATAAATTTCTCTTATTGTAAATGTCGCCTTCTCCCGCCTTCATCAAGTCTTCTTATTTAGTCTTTGTAGTCTCTGCTGCGCCGTACGAGGAGCTTTTACTTATTTCGGACATACCAATTGTCTTGTACATCAACAGGAAAACTGAAAACAAGAGGCGCGTGAGTAGGTGCAAACACAGATTCGCGAAACGCAAACTCAAAAGTATCGGCTGTTCTCGTCTTAAACTACTTACACAAAATAATGATGCCTGCGCCGATTGAAAAATATACGGTGGATCCCGAGAAGAGAAGTTTCAGCAAATAATAAAGCATCGGTATGAGCACAATCATTGCCCACAGTAATGTGTTCACCAGTGAAAAATATCTCTTTGGCAATACAAAACGGTCAGTTCTTGGCACACCACTGTTTGTGAAATAATCGCCAGTTTCAAGGAAGCTCTCTGCCATGCGATCCTATATGGTGCGAATGTCAGTGTTTGAAAAATTCTGCGATTCTGTACCAGAGAACCGGGAGTGAGTATAGTACATACCTTCTTTTGGAACAATTCGTGCAGCCACTCCGCGGCGGCTTCGTCGCCTTCTGGTATTTCTTCTATAGGTATTCTTTTTATGTACATGTGGCCTTCCACCTTATTGCCCAGCAAAAGGTTTGTCATGGTAGGCTTGACTGGATCCGAATGTACAAAAGCCATTTGTACATCGTAAACAGCAGGTACTTTCCCCCTCATGTGCGGTATACTAGCCGTGAAGCCTTTTGTACGAGGTGTCAAGTGATGCTTCAAAACAGGCAGGCCCTTCTCGCGCGCAAACTGTTGGCTAGCCTCCAACTTTTTCGCAGTAAACCTTGTTCCCTCGGGATACAGGAGCAACTATTCGAAACAACGAAGCGTTAGCGGCTAGGAAAATTCTACCGGGCGGGGAATAGTTTGCCGAAAATCATTTTTTCAGTATTATTGCATTTCAGAACAAACTGTTCAATGTCGATAGGTCGCAAGAGAGCTATTACTTTCAACTGCAATTGACACTGTTCAGGAACTACAGTGCAGATATCAAATAAATACAAATACGTGTGCACAGGGAATATCATCACAAATTGAAAAATCACACAATCTACCTCGAGCAAATGTTACATAATTACAGATTAGGACTTTGGGGCGAAATAAGCATGGCAATTGGTGTGGTTGAATATTTCCTTCCAACAACTTTTTTGATAAATTCATAAATGCTGGTTTAAAGGAACATAGGGTTACCAAGACTAATGTAAACTGGGCAAAGTATCTCACCATGCTCGGCAGCTCGAGCTTCTTTCCATTCAGTTATCATACGGATGGACATTCTGGGCATGAATCGACAACTAATAATGATCATATCCGCGTGCATGGAAGTCAAATCATTGGTACAACCAAAAGTTTCTTACCCACATACTATCTGGATAATCTGCCAATTCCCTTATCTGCCTTCCGATGATCTCCTTATCCTTGTCCCAACTTCGTTCTAAAAATATACTTTCTGCAAACTTCCACGCCCATCCAAGCGTGGGAATATATTGTATTGACTTCTTTGCATATGCTTTGCAATTCTGAAAGGAATACATCATTAGTTATCACCATTGTCAGCAAGTTATTTCCAGAAGTGTCAAAGTTCCATGTGCATTACTTACACCCAACAATCTAATACGTTCACAAAATACCCATCCTATTAACCAATCAATTTCATAACTGTGATTCATTATTAGATATCCATGCTCCTTTCCATAGTGCTTGTCGAAGTCTTCTTTGTCTATGTATAATATAACTTCCGAGCCAGACCACCATTCCGCCATGAATACCAGTTCTACCAATTGAAAACACGCCGGATATAGTCGTTGTTTCACTTCCAAATTCTCCAAAAACATAAAGGCCGGTCGGGCAAAAACTTACGCGAATAAAAGGAATAGCAAAGATAATAATTAATTTTACGATAGAGGTATCTAGAGAATGGTCTCAGTCCGCAGTACAAAACGCATTGGAAGAGATTGATTAGTACGCCGGATGTAAAGAAAGTTATGGCCAACATAAGGTGGACCAGCGAAGACTGCTTCACTGCTTTCATTACGCCCATCTTTGCTTGTGTAGAAGACATGAGTTCCGCTGATTTTGTGCTTAGGTACTTGTGCGCCTGTAACAATAACATTCAATGATTACAAAGAATTAATTTCCTTTTTCAGGTTTCTACTGCTATTCTCATCAGAATTTGAAAGATGTGCTTGTGATATTAGCTGCAGGTCAATCAGAACACAATTATTCCTCAGAGCTTTAACATTCTGCAGGTCATGGTAGTGGGTCAAAGTTCAGTCTCTCATTGCGATACTCGATATCATTCTAATAACTCATAACTCTGTGATAATGGCCTCACAAATTGCATGACAGAAGATACTTTCACCACTAGTACTCCTGCACCGATGGATCAACATTATAATCCAGGGATTGGGTACACCGTACAAAGTTCAAGTTGTCGCGGATTCACCTTTGAATTGCCACGCCAATTTATCAATTACACGTGATACGCAAACGAGACGAGCAGCAGTAGAAATCGAACTCTGAGATCTTATAAACAATTTCGCGCGGTACATCATTCTCGCCTTCCTCCATCTCGAAAATTGAAAATCATCTCACGCAACATACATACCGATTGATCACGACGAAATCATCGGACGAACACAGAAGAACTGTTTTCGAAAATCAGTGCTATTTCAAAAATGATATACTTACATAACGCGCGATACGGAGAAAAAAAGTGTGCGTGTCAACGAAGCGTGCACGCAAGGAGAACGGAAGGTACTACGGTGCGGGGAAAAAATCAAGTTCCGTTAGAAAAGGAGGAGATCAAGGTTACGAGGTATCGGCGGCGAGCAATAGATAAATCCCCGAAGCGAGAGAGTGAGAGAAAGAGAGACGGGTAGTATCGAGCGGTACAAAGGAAAATAGAGTCAATTATTAGTCGGACAGGAGTCAACTCACCTAGGTAAACGCCGGCCAAGCATCTCCGTGGACTCCCGAGAACCTTTCCTTCAGGTCGTGCGTTCGCGGCACTCGGTAAATCACGGCTACAACCAAACTAGGAGGAATCGCTGGAGAATGGTGGAAGAAAGGGGGGCCGACGTGTACCGCGGAGATTCTTTTCTCGGAAGCACGTCATAAGTGGCACTCACTCTGGCTCGGCCGACTACTTGCCGGTTAATCGATCAAAGACAATTGCGCGCCGCCCGATAAGACCTGTTATGTAATTAATTAACGTTCTCGGTACCCTTGGTTACCCGATTTCTTGGTTAGGTGGGATTGGTATGAATTTGGATGAACGACGGCGAGTTATACTTGCTGCTCGCATTGGTGGGAGATTGCACGGTGCATCTTCATTGGCCCGAGATTGACACGCCGAGGTCCAACCCCCCACCTTTCCCCCCCTTCCCACACTGCATCCCGTGGATCCCGTGGACTCATCGCCCCACTACACACTCATACACTCATCCCGTTGACGTGACTGAATGCTAAATACGAATCAACGCAAATCATCCGTTGACTAAACTGTCTTTTTCTCTTCAGGTTTTGCTGCGGCAATAAGGATGTCGTTTCAATAAAATATCAATATGTCGGATCACATTAAGAATCAATCTTTTATATTTTTTGTTTGTTATTTATAGATATAACATTTTGGATGTATTTGTGATGTCTTTTTGAGAAAATGGAGTAAAACTTGGTTTTCTTTAACCTGTTTTATCTTTCATAACGGGCTGCCCATATGCCTATTTTTACTCCAAAAATTAGTTAATCTTAAGGGGGGGGGGGGGGGGGGATCTGTCATCTTAACTAACTCCAATTGACTCCATTAAGTTCTTAGTAGATAATTGGATTTTTTATTGAACTTTCTATTCAATTACTCCATTTACTGCGGCACTTGAAGAAATATAATCCTCCTCTATCAAACGGACTATAAAACTTTCATCACGCTATATATACAAAGTGAGCAGCGTATAGAATTATAGATTATAGAACATATATATCAAAGGGATTAACTTTAATTGCAGCCTTTGCCATTTGATGCCGCGCCAAAAGCCGCCACCGACAATCGCATGTAAAATAGCACTCTGTATCTAGAAGCATCTTAAAAGTTTTTCTCTTCATGAAACTGGTTCCGGTAAAAACAGCGATTAATGCTGATGCTGTCCTACTATATGTCATTGGAAAGTGGGACAGCAGGTGTTCAAAGGACGAAGTCCATCATCGTCTGTTGGTTCGGTCAAGCGTTCCGAGAAAGATTTTTTATTATGTGTCACGCTTTTCGGAAGGCATATATACTTCGTTAGGTCGGCAGGCAATAACTTACAGCTGCGTCCTTTATTTTTTTAGCGGCGCGGTAACGTGTAATAGAGAGCGATGACGATGCCGGCATTTAAAAATAGCGACGATGCAAGTGTTGAACGTAGTACGGGTCTTATACCGAAGGTGGACGAGGCATGAAAGAGGACGATGACCCGCGCCACACATACTCATCTAAGTAGATAATTTCGGCTACACAGCAACGTCGAGCCCATGTAGTCAAGTCTATTAAGTTCGATTGCTGGTCGAATATTTTAACAATTCCAAAACTTTGTCTCGATTTTCGTACGCGCGAAAATTTATATCTGATTTATATTTTGTTCTGACGTTTCGATTTGAAAATAAAAAATATAGCGTGTGCGTACAAGTATAAATTTATCGCTCGGGGAAAAGTCTGAACCTGATAAAACCTCGGAGTGGTTACACAGAAGATAAGGCATCTGTGGATTCTGAATAGTACTCGGGCATTTTTCCAGGCCGAGAGTCATATATCCGAATAGCAACTGAAAGGAAATATAATCGGCGGTGCATTCATTCGCGTTTGAGTTCGATCGAGATCGAAATAAGTGCGCATGCTTTTGTGAAGATGGTTTAGTGACCAATCAGGGTTCATCCCGACACACCCTTTAAATGTTCATTTTTCCTGGTTGACCACAAGTTTAACAGTAAACAACCGGTAAAACGTTTTGTACTCCGCTGTGTACAATCACTCCTTGCCGTACACCTGCCGATTAATGTGCCCATCGTAGCTCTGGTGAAGGATCATCATACCCGTCAGAATGGTGAGTCACATCAGCATACCTTAGCCACACTGCATTCCGCACGCCCGATCGTAATTTTCTAGCATCTTATGAATAAACAAAGCCCTTTTTCGCTTCGGTCAAGTAGGCTCGGGACGAGTCCCGAAGGTTTATTCCATTCCTTCCACGTCAGGTAAAGTGTTATAACCTAGGCGATCGGAAACGTCAAAATGGCGCCTTTTCGTATTCCACAGCAGGAAGATTGCGACCTAATTTGTAGTTTTCCAAAACACGATTTAGATTCATACTGCTCCGATAGATTTTTGGATCTTTTGCCTTCTCTCTGTTAAGATTGGCCTACATGTGCGATCTAGGTTGACCTAACAAACAGATCCTTTCAACAAGAAATCCCAGAGTTTTCATGTAATAATCCTCTTCCTGTTACTGAATTGCATAAAACATTTTTGGAGTGGAGGCTTTTCTTTCCAAAATGTGTATTTAAGGTTGTTTTAATAACAAGTTACCTGGTGGATTTTACAGACTGAGCAACAAATGGATTGCGCGTTGGATTTAATGCGGAGATTGCCGCCTCAACAGATTGAGAAGAATTTGAGTGATTTGATAGACCTTGTGCCTTCCCTCTGCGAGGACCTGTTATCTTCTGTTGATCAGCCCTTAAAAATAGCCAAGGACAAGGAATCTGGCAAGGACTATCTGCTTTGCGACTATAATCGTGATGGAGATTCCTATAGGTAAACATTTGTCAACTCCTAGAAATCGTGTATTCCATACAACTGACTTTATAATTGAATTCAGGTCACCGTGGAGCAACACGTATGATCCCCCTCTGGAAGATGGCTCCATGCCATCGGAAAGACTGAGAAAGCTAGAAATTGATGCGAATCATGCGTTTGATCAGTATAGAGAACTTTATTTCGAAGGCGGAGTTTCTTCGGTTTATCTATGGGACTTGGATCATGGATTTGCTGCTGTAATTCTGATTAAGAAAGCTGGTGATGGGTCAAAGAGAATCAAGGGTTGCTGGGACTCGATACATGTGGTAGAGGTGCAAGAGAAGTCCAATTGCCGTGTTGCACATTATAAACTGACTTCCACGGCAATGCTCTGGTTGCAAACGAATAAGGATGGCTCTGGAACTATGAACTTGGGAGGCAGCCTTACGCGACAGGTCAGTTTCTTATATTTGAGAATCCACTAAGGTGGTAAGAAGATCAGTGTTTTAATACTTATGCCAGAAATGAGTTAATTTTGAGCCAACAAAGTACTAGAAAGAACAAGTAGGAAGGATCAGAGAAATTGAATTGGATTTAAAATGTGTGAAAATCTGCAAATTCCAGGTGGAACAGGACGCGCAGATAAGCGAGACGTCCCCACACATCGCAAATATCGGGCGCATGGTGGAGGACATGGAGAACAAAATCAGGAACACATTGAACGAAATCTACTTCGGCAAGACGAAGGACATCGTCAATGGTCTGAGATCAGTGCAATCGTTAGCTGACCAGAGGCAGCAGGCCGCTCTTAGACAGGACTTAGCCGCTGCTCTGCAGAGGAGGAATGCCAACAACTGATCCTGCGAGGATCAAGATTGCTTCGATTACGATTGCAACTAAGCCTCGCTACCGGATCACTCTCGATCGACCAGCCGTGCGAAAAACCGATCGAGCCTTGTCGGAACTTGTCGCTGGCACGATTGATTAGAGCACGGTTTTATCGATGTAATCGATCGAGAACGGAGGTTGTATTTATAGAAATAAATGAGAGCAATTGTATTCATATTCCCGGGTGCTCCAATACTGTATTAGGATTGCAGTTGGCACACCCGTGTACTGTCATATACATATGCAAATGCATTCGTATTAGATTGTAACAAATGTTCCATCGGATACCTGGATAGAGCGGCATTATCGCACACGCTGTTCGAAAGGAATAGTAGATTAAATAGATAGCAATGCGGCTCCGTTTATGCCAATGATCTTCCCGTCAGAGGCCTAATGCTCGACACTTTTACATCACACGGGAGTACAGTGCAACCATGACGCGTCTGCAATGACGGAACATTTGCGACGAGTCGATACGTCTGCAAAGGATTCAATTTCACTTGCACAATATATGTTGTCCTAGCAATTAACGAGTATTTGTTAAAAGAACACTTTATACGTCAAACGCTATATTCTCCAGAATCAAATATGCTTTCTCTTTGTGTAAGTCTATTTTCTCGAGGAGTTCTTCCAGCCCACGTAATCTAAAATTGTTGTATAGGAATGCACGATTGGTGCATTCGGCTTCCCATGCGGAATGTCGTGTTATTAATACTGCTTCTTTCAAAGTGTGCTTTTGTTGAGACTTCTTTACATGCGTCTTCCTTCCATTCTTCTTCTCGCGGAACTATACCAAACATCACAGAAATGTCACATCAATTTTCATTACGAGATTTTTATATTGACATTCATCGATCCTTGTCTTTTTATTAAAAAAGAACTCGATCAGCTCGTCGGAGAGAAATATTGGATTTATTGGATCCATTTTAAGGATCCGCTCGTTGATTATGAAAACCAAGAAAAAAGACAAAAACCCAGAGACCTAACGGCGAGATTCTCTCAACTGCAATAACAGCCGACGAGTTCTAAGAGTGAAAATAAAAAGGATACAAAAATTTTCTTACCAAAGCTCGTGCAAAACTTATTTCGAGTGTGTAGAAAAACATTATCAGGCGGAGTAAGGCATTCTCCAAGGTGGTCTACAGCTACATGGATACTTGTAGAGTATCGGCACAAGGGAATTCGTATAACTGTAATAGAGGTAAGGCACTACTTTTGATATCTCGGCGTGGTTCACGTTAGAAAAACACTGACTTCGAAAATCGCAGTGGTTCACATCGGACTAACAATAACAAACAACGCCGGCGTACGCGGTGTGAAAACAGTAGGAGAGTTCCAAAGCCTGGATCGGAGGAGGTGTAAGAGATTGAGGACTACAAATATGAAAATTGCGGCGTATTTCTTATTCTCTCATATCGTTAAAATAATATCCAAGCTCTATCATAAGTATCACCTGTATTCCACAAACTCGTTAGAGACTTCAGTTGACATGGAGACACCTTACTTAAGAATTTTATACATATATATCTTTAAATTATAGTAAATCTATATAATAGATCGTGATATACTTCAGTAGCTCGATAATCGAATATATATAAAATTCTTTGTTGACACCGATACGTCGTTTACATAGATCGCCAAGTCTGAGGATCGAGCTCCCATTAGAAACAGAGTTTGTTAAACCTTTCCACTTGGACCACCCTGTTTTATGTTGTGACGGCTTATCTCGTCGCAGTGCCAATGTCTTATGTGCGGGGCGAATTATTCAGCGAGCCAACTGTGGGACAGATAACATTGAACCTGTCCTTTTATGGGCATCGAATGAATTTGATCGTTTGCCGTCTCATATCGTATCACAGTGCAATAAACCAATTAGTAATCTCGCGAGTTGTTATATCTATAATCATTTTTGATGCCAGCTCGCTTTGTTGAATTAGCATTGAAATTATGAAAAACAGTTGAAGCTCTCGTTCAGACTTTTTATACCATTCGAACACTTTGTTATAGAATTTTCATGATTTTCCTTAAAGTTTAGTTTTCAAAAGCGAAATAACACCGTGTTCGGATAGTAGAAAATTCGAAGAAAAATAAGCAGGTTCGAAATTAGTACGTGGACAGTGTTAATAATTCTACCCGCAGTAAAACGCAGGCCGTTTACGGCCACGGCCTCAACGCGAGAACACGAGCCTAAGTCTTTTCGGTTTCTTTCAAGTGGCGAAGGATTAACTTTATAATACACTGGAATCCTTTTATAGCTATACGAGCACGTAAAATCAAGGACCTAAAGTAAACATATATGTATTTAAGGAAAATCGGTTTTGTAAAGACAATCATTGTCACTTCGGAGTAGCAAAGGTAAACTGAAAAACGGAGGAGCGTAAGTAGTATAGGCCCATAAACTATTAGTATACCGTGGCGGGCGCGAGCACGCGCTCGTGTTCACACTGAAAACATGTAGCGAATTGTCAGTGGCGCTTCCGCGAGCTCAGCTCTGCAAATCGAGTCTAGCACGGCGTAGAATAATATACTTCAATTGACGCTTGCACCTGCAAATCATTTGCGCGTTGCACTTGGAGAGACGTATAGAACTGTAACACTGGTACTACTACTCGTAAGAATTCTGAACGTACACGTGTGTATTTATTGTTGCAGCAATTTAGCAGTAAACAAGCATAGTTCACTGGCAGCTACGGTCTCAATCATTAATTCACGAGGTATTGTTCGTTAGAAAGAATGGAAAATCGCAGATCAATTATGAAGGTCCTGGGGACAAGCTTCAAAGAGCAAACGGTTTCACCAGTTTTCCCCTTTTTCCATATTATACCAATAATTATATGTTAGTTGCGCGTGAACAAATAAGAAAGGAGTCCCATTTTGACATATTATCTTAGCACTCAATTCTTTTTCACCTTTCAGTGTCTACGGCGTGCGATACCCAATTAATTAGCACACTTAGTGTTGGAGGAGAGAGAGGAAATTACAGTGGGAGTAAAACCTTTCGGTGATTATAATTTGATTGCGGTGTGATTGAAAAGCAACTTTCGGTATCAACTGATAAATGAATTTATGAGCAAGTGTCTAACAAAAATATGGGTTCTCTAAAGGACATTAGTATTACATACAGTATCATATAAAATGTGTATTTTGCGCCTGGCAATGTATTGTAATCTATATCGTCGTGTGTAGTAGTTCCTTAATGCCTTTTCCAAACGAACTCGTACTTCCATGAAATACTTGTTTCAGCCTTATAATTTGACGTCCAAACCAAAAGTCTCACCTCTTTGCTCTTCGATGCTTCATTAGTATATCTGTATTATTTAGTAATATACAATACGTATAATAATACAATAAGTTACGAGTTTCTCAATGTTACGGTAAAGCTGCTTCGGTTTGAGAGGTAAAGGGCTTTCGACCGGATATCGTCTCGTACGTAGAGAATAGAAAAAGTAAATCCGCGTCGAATTTCGCGAACAGTGCTCTACCGAAAGGAAACTGAAAGTATACTCGCATAAAGGATTAAGCCTGTCGCAAAGTAATTCGGTAGTGTTCGCCCTGTATGAAGCATTGAAAGAAAAAAGTGAAAAACAGAACTTAACACAACGTATTTTCCCTCGTTGTTAATATAAATATTTTCGCCTTCACGTGAAATGCAAGGACCTCTTCTGAAAAAAGTTTATTAAAATCAAGTTTTACAACAAAATTCTAACGAGATCGCACCCAAAATCAAAAAGAATAAGTTTTCCTTCGTCATTCCAATCCTCTTGGAAAGAGTCACAAAAGTATCTTATCAAGAGGCCATTTGTCGCGATGTGATTTGCTTTTTTTTTCTTTCTCCAACGCTAAGGAAACTTGCCATTTCGCGCTTTTCAGCTCTTCGACTTGCCGAATAATTAAGTTCTCCCCGCCCTCCTTTCGTCCAATTGGTATCGCCTCATTTTCGCGGAAAGTATAGTTATCAAAGCTAAGCCAAAGTGCCGGCGACCGCGCAGAATGCCGAATACAACCAACGGCCGTTCGGCTTAAATCTGAAAGCTATACATACACACACACACACACCGGCGATTAAGCTATTGCTCGTCTAAGACTTTTGGGGCTATAAACTTTCGATAACTCATAGTTCGCCCCTGAGCTTTGAACTCGACGTACGTCCTTCAGAAATTAACAAGTTACATGAAAATCCGTAGCAAAAAATTTCCCATACTCGTCAAGAACGCTCCGCGCGTCTATGTGTCCTCCGTGGTCGATATGCGGGACAATGGAAAAAGTGACGCATTTCAATTGCTGGTCAGACGTTTCTCCTAATTTATAACCGCGAAGTAGTCGTTTGTCCTCGGACACAAATGTTCCCTCGCACACATGGAGCGCTACTAAAAAGGCCCAATGAAAAATTGAGAAAAGGTCTGGGAGTGACGTTCGAACGGATGGTTGCCGCGAACGCTCACTCCCAAACCGGCGTACACCTTATACTCGCACTTCAGCTGGTGCGTGGCACGAAATATTAGACATCGTTAGGAATTCATGAAAGAGGATTTAAGTGTGACGATACAGCGTGTTTTTTTTCTTTTCTTCCAGCGAGGGTTGGGTGCACCTAGAGGCGAAAGTATCGCTTCACCCTTAAATCCATTGCGATAGTAACAGTCGTGACATTCTGGCATAGAAAAGCATTCGAGCGATCAGTATACTTGGGGGCTTCGAGATAGAACAGCGCACACGGACTCGCAGTGACGCGATCGCACCACTTTCATCCAAGTACAATGACGGATAATACATGAGTGAGTGACGGAGAACGCGAAAGAGTGAGGATTTGCGATTCGTTAGCCGAATACGACACTGGGTTCTAAGGAACGCAGTCCGAAAAATAAAAAGCCCTGTCAACAAGAGGAGAGAGACTTTGCGGAGGTTCGGACTTTTCAGGAGGCGAAAACGGCGGAATTTGAGTTAAACTAAAAGCGATTGAAACGTCAACAAGACCGTCGAGCACCTTTTGAGTAGATGTCGTCGAAAGCAAGTGCTTCACAGTACATTTTCTACTCCGATATAAGAGGACGTTCATCAAAGAGAGTATATCCCCAAAGGCGCGTAAAATCAGTCGTTTCGAAAGGTGATGTCATCGATAACCCGAGGAACTAGGAGGATGGATCTAGAATAGGGCAAACAGTGGGGGGAAAATATGTGATCCCTGAGAGAACCGAAATTCGTGCAGTAATGGGCCAACCGTGTTTCTTGAAATAATTGCTCTCTCGCCGGCGCGACAAAATCACATCCAATTTCCGCCGTTCTGCATATCTCGAGAGTAACAAATATCTCTTAATCTAGATTGTATCGCTATATATCGATATATGGTATAGCTGTGTCTGCGTGTAAAGTGAATCGATGCCGAACGAACTGCCGAGACTTACGGATGAGCGGAACTCGACAAAGCGGATGTGCAGTTATCATCTTTTCCCGTTAGCTGCGAGGCCGCAATTGGAAAAATGGACTAATTGTTCATCGATGCTTTCTAGAAAGTAATTCTATCGGTATCTGCGCTTCATCCTATCGTCAGCATCATCGACATCATTGTGCTCAAGAGACATTATTCCTCTCCCGAGTACCGTCTTTATACCCTTCTCGTAAGTTGTTCTAGCGAAATTATGCTTAATGTACATTTACATACACATATATCCCTTTACTGTCTCTCTACGACCCTTCACCATCTTACTCTCCTTTCGTCAAGTAGTTCAGTCGGTGGGCGTTGAGAGATCGGCTCCAAAAAAGCGGGTGGTTTTCTGTTATTTTCTTTCTTTATTTCCTTTTTTTGTTGGTTTGCATTATAGTTATTACTTTTGTTATCGTATGTGTCTCTCCCTCCTTTCCGCCCAAAATGCATGTCGATTAAACGTCCTTTCTTTATTGTGCCCTCCCATCCTTCCAGTCTCTCTCTCTCTCTCTCGCTCTCTCTCTCTCTCTCCCGCTCGCGCGAGCGCGCGGTTGCTTGCTCTCTTTCACACTTTGTTTTTGTCTAGTCGCCCATTCCATCTCTTTCACTCTCTCTCCACGCTCATTCTGGTCCACCTCCACCGTCACCTACACTTCCTTGATCTTGTCCGTCCTGTCCTGCCGACTCGTACTCCCGCCCTCTTTCATCTCATCCCTCTACTTGTCTTGCTGCTGCTGGTTGATCGGTTTAAATATCTTAATTGTTCTTGTTTCTTCATTTCCCCCGCTGTGGTAGAGTGTGTTGCGTCGGTTGGTGGTGGATTGCTAATGGTGAACACAATTATTTGTCGATGGCAGTGTTAGTTTTAATGGCGATTACTACTTCTTCGCCACAGGCCTTCAACACGGTGCACTGGAAAAAGTCAAGAGAAACACAGGGATTAAGATCAAATCGAAATAGACCTTCATCTATTATTGGTTTTGTGTCTATGAGCTACTCACGAGCAGTTCTTTTCCAGCTTCATGATCTGCACGTAGTTGAGCTCCAAGTTCGCCGTCAGGTATCTTCAGATCCTCGCGAAGGTCTCCATTATCAGCCATCAGGCTTAAATAGCCATCGTCAGATATGTCTGCGAGCTGCATCAAAGTAAATCAAAAAGTTGTATTATTATTTGTCTTTCTGATTATGCCCCACTTAGGTTTCCATGAGGCAGTTGCTTGCAAAAGTTGTATTTGTTAAATAATCAAAGCTACAAGGAAATTGTGTATATCCCAACTCTCATTCCTATATGAACTCTAAATACTGTACCTGATAGTCCTCACGCTTAACGAAGGGCACATCCATGTTGTGTGTGGAAGGACAGATATCCTCGTACTTCTTGGAAGTGAATATATCAATACCCACAAGGTGAACTTTAGCATGGCCGTGCTTGCCGGTCTTAGAGGTCGACATTTCAACGATTTTGCACGGCCGCGACTTCAACATGACGAAACCATTCTTACGCAGAGCAGAGCACTGCATAGGGTAGGTCACTGACGCACCGGAATCTCCGGTCTCAAAGTGGGTATCTTCTATATCTGCCATTGTTGATTTCCTTTGGTCTGAAAAGTAAAAGTAAACATCATTTATTTCACAATCATATTAAGATCTCATCAATTAGATCGCCGTTTATTGTTTTCGATCATAGCGGTATATTAAATAAACATGTGCACATAAAATATTAATATAAACAAAAAGTCTATATTGCAACTTTCCCGAAGGTACACGACATGCCACGAACGCACCCCGTCTGGTGTCAGTGTTAACGCGAGAGAAAGCTGCGAGTATCATAACAGAAGATTTGGACCATGTGAGTTTTAATAGCATATGGTCACCTCGAGCGAGCAAATTATCAATCAACAGAGCTTTTAAAGTCGAACACTCCGCGAGAGCGGCTTGCCATCTCAAAGACCATTGGTAAATACACAATCGAAAGGTCGGCTTGCGAATCCCGCACAGGACCCTCGCGACAAACCGAAGGTACAGAACAGAACACAACCCTGAAAACTGGGAAAACGTCGTCTGCCATTAGCCCCTTTTACGCGGTGCGGGAGAAAAACGGCAAGCAGGAGGAGCACATTGAGCACAGTGAATTCGCCGGGCAGGATTTATTGGTCCGAGGGAAATCTCATGCTATGACAGATCCTTTAGATAACATCGTGCGTCGGCTTGGAAAAAGGCAGTGGCGGAATACCTTGAATAAGTCGGCCGCTCGGCGAGTCTCAAGTATCAGAGCGATCGACTGAGATACTACGCGTGTTGGCAGTTAATCGGGAGGACCGGCAGACAGGCGGACGCACCGGTAACAAGTAGCGTGACAATGTGAAAAGGTATCGGCAGGTCCTGAAGTTGGGCTTTGCGAGTAACGTGCGGTGTGGTACGTGTAATGTGCGGCTCGCGCTGGCCGGGCGAGAACGGGCCGCGCACCAATGTATTACCACCGGCGTGAAAGGGAAATACGAACCGGTCGGCTTCTCGTGCGTTTAATTATCGAGGCTCGGTGCGTGCAATTCAGGCGATCGGCGGCACAACTCCCTTCGGGGATAGAAACGAGAACGACTCGGAGATACTCACGTGCGATCAAAATGGACACTCTAACCAGAAGATCTCGGTGCGCGTGCGCGATCCACTGCTCGGATCAGGGGGCCACCTTGCTAGATCCACGGATCACTCTCGACGCTCCCGCCCTCTTTAACACTAGCCGTTAAAGCTTGGCCCCACCTTCTAGCGCGTCTGATGGAACCGGCCAATCGGAAGTCGCGAGAGTGGGCTCCTTTGAATTTCAATCCTCCCGTTCGTCGAACGACGCCGGCCGAGTGTGTCTTTTCCGCCAATAGGAACGGACAATGGGTACAGGCGTGGGACGCGTGGCAATCTCATCGCCAGCTCATTGGCGCTTTCGTCCCGACCGATACTCCGAATTTGGTAATAATTTCAGGTCGCTAGAGTTGGCGCGATTGGAAGCACCCGCGAAGCGCTGCGCTCCTCTTTTCTTACTAGATCGCGGCTTCGAAATATGAGTTTAGCGACAATCGGGATCCAATGCTCGCTAGGCTAGTAATGGTATGATTTTATTTTTGAAAAACTCGTACAATTAATAACAAAGTGGTGTGCAATCGGCTCAGCTGAGCGAATGTACACCGCTGATAAAAGCCTCCACAGAAGGAATTGGTATATCAGGCAAAATTCCATGGCCTAAGTTAGCTATGTATCTGTGCTTGCTGAATTTCGTCACCATATTCAGTGCTCGCTCTTTTACTTCTTGCTAAAATTCAGATTTGTACAAATTATATTAGTCGCTCAAGTCTACCAGGTTTGCAATCAAAACATTGGTGAAACAAGACAAAAATGACATGGTTCTAACAAACCTCTGTCGAGTATAAGGCACAGGGATCGAGATTTCCTTGTAACGTAACATTTGGCCCCAATCGTTGCCTCGCTTCAACGGGATCCACAGTCCAATCGAGTCCTATCACATCGTACGTCTCCGAACGTGCGAGCATTTCTAAAGAATTCATTGTTGCACCTTTCGGAAATGCGATCTGGAATAATCGCCGAGTAAGCACAAATAGTTTCCTCTAAACCTCATTTCATACATTCAATCGACTCTACTCTCCTACCATTGGCACCTCAGGTACACCCTCTTCTTTCAGTTTACTTCTCACCCTCTTACTGATTTGTGTGATATACTCTAGAGAGTATTTCGCGAAGAGTTCATCATTTAAAAAGTCCCCACTGCTTTCAAACACCTGTAACAACTACAAAGGCAAAAGAAACGTAATTTCAGGCACTATATTTTTACTTCTACTGTATGCAATCTGCCTAATTCTTCACCTGTGCCCCATATTTTACTTGCATCACTAAGTAATCTACAATTACATCAGTAATCATTTGTAAAAGCTTTTGTGAATCCTGTGGGTATTTGTACAGCCAGGATCGTGGTTTCCCCATAACTGAATTGCCTCCACCTTGTATCATATATGCCATTAGAGTCCACTGCAAATATAAACCACTAGTTTAAAATAAAATTCTACATATTTCTGAATAAAAGTTAGGTCTTACAAAAAGAAGACTTACAGGAGCACCTGTAAAACCAATTAAAGGTACTTTTCCTTCGAGTCCCTTTCTAGTGAGAGTTATAGCTTCACCAACATACTTGAGGACCTCTTCAACATTTGGTTTCACCAATCTTGACAGATCGGAAGGATCTTTTAAGGGTTCCGGCAAAACTGGCCCCTGTTATTACATAGTTTTAAAGTAAATAGTTCTGGGATTAATGATAGAATGAATGAATTGAAGTTGCGTACCACTCCAGGAGACATGTGCACAGTCATACCCATTGCCTGAGGAATGACTAGTATATCGGAAAATATGATACTAGCATCTAAGTCAAATCTCCTGATAGGCTGCAAAGTAACTTCACAGGCGAGTGCTGGTGTCTGGCAGATTGTAAAAAAGTCATATTTCTCTCTCATCTCTCGGAATTCCGGTAGATACCTGCCAGCCTGCCTCATAATCCAGACAGGCACGCGTTCGACGGGCTCGCCCTTCGCCGCTCTCAGGATGAGGTCATTCTTTAACTTCGGGAACTCCGTCATTTTCGCTGTCTAAGCAATCAAAATTGTCATTGGTCAGTTTTGATTCTATCCGCAAGCTACTCGGGCAAACATTCATAAAAGGTCAATATATCATGATTCGAAAATTCAAAGTTGGAGAAATTTCCAGTTATGAATCGTCATGCCACAATCGTTCTAACCAAGCTTTGTACTTTGGGACTGTGAATGCGGTACGCGACGTGTATAACAACACCGATTAAAATTACAAAGGCAAATAAGTAAATTTTCATTGCAACATATAACCACTGTGTAGACGAAACTAGATTTTGCTATCTCATTCGCTAGTCTCGACACTAATATTTTTTTACTTTTATTTTCATACATTTGGGGATCACTTTGTTCTCAATGTGGAAGCAAAGAAAGGCTCATGTTAGGCCGATTGTATTTTGAACCGGATAGCCAAATATCTTCGCCCCTTTCTTCTCTGCTTTTTACCTACTTGCTACTGAGTTGACTTGAGTTTACATGCGATGCACTCGCACGGAATGTAACCGAATGAGTTGCATTTTTGACAGCTTATCATCAATTACTCATGGCGCCAGGGTTTGAACTGGAAGTTTACAACTTATATAGATATGTGATAATAAACATAACATATAGTTCTATTAACTATATCACAGTATAAATAAAAATAAATATATAATGCATTCTACCTATATATTATACGAATTGCATTTTTGGCTGACTTATCAAATTACTCATGGCGGGAACGTTTGAACACCCGCACTTTTTATCACGGATATCCGATTTATTAATAGTATTATCTATTAATTATGTTATATGCTGCATTTATATTCGCCCACAAAATCACGGGAAACCGATCGGAGATTATGCTGTAGGTGTAGATAACTTTTATTTTCCCATCATAAAATTCGCCGGCGGCATTTTATTTTTATTACCTAGCTTTACCCATGAGTTTGCTCCATCTGCCGCCAAACTTAACCTTTGCAAGTGTTTCGAATCGCGCCGAAGCGCGTTGCTTTGGATTCAGATCAGTATACGAGTGTGTGGAGTTATTATATGTTGTATGGTCCGAAAAAGTTCAGATAATCGTTAATATAATCAAGGGAACAGCCGGGTGTAATGCTTTTCATGTCTATAGTGTACTGAGGTTTGGAAAGAAAATCGTACTCGTTGTATTGAGACCAAAAGATGGATTTCTTAGAGTATCCCGACGTTATCGCCGAGGTTAAGGGCACAATGGTACGTGCAATGTTATTAATATAGTATTATGTGATAGTTTTAAGTCTCTACCTAGCTTAAACATGATTTTGCATTTTCAACATTTATACGTCATTAACATCCGTGTTAAAGTGTGATTAATATTCTTTCGATTTTTTGGAGCCATTGAAACACAGAAGCTTTGTTCTAAACGCGCGAACGTGTTGCAAGAATTGCGGCAAGACATATTTGAACAATGTTGTATTTGAATGGAATTTTTCCTACAGACGCCCGGTCGGCTAAAAATGACCGACCAGCACTTGATATTCAAGAATCAAAAGACAGGAAAGGTGGAGCAGATTTCAGCATCTGATATGGAAATGGTGAATTATCAGAAATTCATTGGTACGTGGGGTTTAAGAATCTTCTTAAAAAATGGAACGCTGCATAGATTTCGCGGTTTCAAAGAATCTGTAAGTATTAGAACCATGTAAAGTTTAATCGATCGTAAACTGTGTGTTTACCAAATGGTTTTTTCAGGACCAAGAAAAGATCGCAAAGTTCTTTACGCAGAACTATAAGAAAGATATGTTGGAAAAAGAGCTGAGTTTAAAAGGTTGGAACTGGGGTACTGCCAAATTCAATGGTTCTGTACTCAGTTTCGACGTAGGTCATCATACTGCTTTTGAGATTCCCTTGTATGATGTATCTCAGTGTAACACGGGTAAGAATGAAGTTACATTGGAGTTTCATCAAAATGATGATGCTCCGGTAAGCCTGATGGAGATGAGGTTCCACATACCAATCAGTGATAGCGTTGACCAAGATCCGGTCGAAGCTTTCCATCAACAGGTGATGGATAAAGCCTCGGTCATCAGCGTCAGTGGCGATGCTATTGCCATATTTAGAGAAATACAGTGCCTTACACCTCGGTATAATATAATTCTACAACTACTAAAACACACAAAACGAATCTCTCTAGTTTGTCAACTTCATTATCATTTACTTTTTCCAGTGGTCGTTACGACATCAAAATATTCCAATCGTTTTTCCAATTGCACGGTAAAACGTTTGATTACAAGATACCGATGTCGACAGTTCTCAGACTGTTCCTTCTGCCGCACAAAGACAGTCGCCAAATGTACTTTGTTGTAAGCTTGGATCCACCTATCAAACAAGGACAAACACGCTACCATTATCTAGTACTATTGTTTAATCAAGAAGAGGAAACATCGATCGAGCTACCTTTTTCAGAGTGTGTAATTTGTTAATGTAACACTCTTGAGGCTTAACGATACCGATCGGACGCTTTTACTATTCTTTCTTATTTCCAGGAAAGAGCTCAAAGAAAAATACGACGACAAACTCCCGAAGGAATTGTCTGGGCCTACTTATGAAGTATTAGGCAAAGTCATGAAAGTGATAATAAACAGAAAGCTTACTGGTCCTGGAAACTTCACTAGTCATTCAGGAACATTAGCGATAGGTTGTTCGTTCAAGGCTGCTGCCGGTTACTTGTATCCCTTGGAAAGGGGTTTCATTTACGTCCACAAACCTCCTATTCATATTCGTTTCGAGGAGATCGCTTCTGTGAATTTCGCGCGTGGTGGAGGGTCCACGAGATCCTTCGACTTCGAGATTGAATTGACTAGTGGTGTGGTTCACACGTTTAGTAGTATTGAAAAAGAGGAGTACGGAAAATTATTCGATTTTATCACATCTAAGAAATTGAGAGTAAAGAACAGAGGCAAGAGTGTAAGTGTAAAAGTAAGAGTCCCAAGGTTCTTTATGAGATACAACTATTCGACCTTTGTTTTAACAATATTTATTCTTGCAGGATAAATTGAATTACGATAACGATTTCGGAGACAGCGATCAAGAGGATGAGCCCGATGCATACTTAGCAAGGGTGAAGGCAGAAGCTAAGGAAAGAGCCGCCGATGATGTTCAAGATTCGGAAGACGAGTCTACAGATGAAGACTTCAATCCAGTTGCGTTAGACGTACGTTCAAACAAGTTTCCATTTATACTAATTTCATATCCAGATATCACTCACACAAAATTTTAACTTACTAGGATGAGAGCGATGTAGCTGAGGAATACGACAGCACACGCAACAGCTCCGAAAGCGACGATTCCGACGCTTCGGACAAGAGTCAGAAGAAGGAGAAAAAGGAGAAGAAAGAAAAGAAGACTAAGAGTGCCAAGACAGTGGTAGGTGTTGATGTTGTTTTATGTGTGAATAACATCAATGTTACATGTTCTTTTCAATTGGCAGTCTGAAAAACCTCGAAGAGCTCGAAGACCAAAGAAAGAAAAGGACGTTAATAGGCCGAAGAGGCCGCCGACGGCGTTTATGTTGTGGCTGAATAATACGCGCGATAAGATAAAGTCGGAAAATCCAGGCATTGCTGTGACGGAAATAGCAAAGAAGGGCGGAGAGATGTGGAGGGAGCTTAAAGAGAAATCGGTGATTAACGCATTTTACAGACACCAGAGACAGAATGAATAATTCCAACATTTCATAACACACTCTATTCTCGCAGGAATGGGAAGAGAAGGCGGCGAAGGCAAAGAAGGACTACGCCGTCGCGATTAAAGAATACGAGGCAAGCGGCGGCGGCGCCGCTGCCCTCAAGGAAAAGAAGGAAAAAGTTCCAGAAAAGAAGCCGAAAAAAGACGTCAAGAAAGAATCGCCATCTAAATCCATGGCTGGCGCCACTTTCAAGAGCAAAGAATACATCAGCGAAGACGAAAGCAGTAGCGACGAGGGTAGTACCACTGCCACGGTAAGTGGGCCTCCTGCTTGATTCAACGGGTCGAAAGAAGCTCAACTTAAACAATACTCTGCCCTTTTCAGAAATCGTCAAAAAAGAAGGCAAACGGGGATGATAAGGGAAAACGCGGTGACAAACGTCCTGCGGTAAGTACTCACCCCACGATCGAAAGTTTACTATACAAGCATTTGTTAAGTGGTTACACATCACGATTTTATAGGAGGAGCCGACAAAGAAATCGAAAAAGGAGAAGAAGGAAGAGTCCGACGAAGGGAGCGAGTATGACGAACCCATCGAAAGCACACCACCTTCCAGCGACGCCGACTCTAAGGATAGCGATTAATTGTTTTGTAAATATATTTTTTTACGTAAAATAAGCCACTCATCCCGTTTGTTACTTCCTTGTATACTAGTTGTTAGGCCATTCCATGTATTATTTAATATTCATTTTGTCTGTCGGGTGTTTAAGTACCTCTTACTTGATAGCGTAACGAGATAATAAAACAAGGATTTGATAAACACTATTCTTGCACCAGACATTCCTTGAAATCAAACACACTAAGATTATTGTTTTATATTATAATTTTGCTCTGGTGACTTGTGCGCAGAAAGCTGGCACCAGTTTGCTTTCGTTCCGGGGTAGAAATCGGACCTGCACGCACCCGGATGCATGCGGCACGCTGGATTACATTTCAAGTGGTCGCCGAGCGTCAACGTGAACTCGTCCAAAGTGTGCGAACAGCTTACTCATACCAAATCTGTATGCCCACAGTGCACGAAAGTATAATAAGTCGCCGACCAATTTAAATACGTGCACGCAAAATTGCACGTATGTATAAGTGAAAGAAATAGCAAAAAAGAGTAGCACAACTCACAGTGCGGCAAAACTCCGAGGGAACAATTGTTAGAACGCGTGAGACTGGTGAATGCGGCTTCATTCATAATAGCGTAAAATCGACTGCAATTTTTTTCAACCCAAAATATGTTTATTTTGCAGTGCCAATTCATTTAGACTAACTGAAAATAACAAAGTTTCAATATAATTGAAATGCGGCAAAAGTTCTGCTGAAAGAAATGTTGAAAATGTGTGTTTGTACAACACAAATGTTGACGTGTCAGTGTGGATACGGCTGCATTCATAATTGCGTGAATTACCGCGGTTATTCTCGACTACGTCTCCAATCCGTTAAAGGAAAATAATGATAACAACGCAAAGGCGTAGTGTAAAAAAAAAGCACTTAGTACACGAGCAACAGGAACTAAATCGCAAGCTGGACCCCATGCTACTCGACGCTTATCACATAATCTGTGGAGTCATGTTCGAACGGAATACTTCGTGTTAGCACATTTAAATTTTCGACAACCGCAACTGCCTGGAGTAGTGTCAGCTGTCAACACGGTCTTCGATTCTTTCTGCAAAAAAAGGACAAGCTCACATGATGCCACAAATATAAGAATAGCAGTCTTTCGCTGGCACTTTTGATTTTGACAGTCTCGGCGACGCCGTATCAGAAGAATACACACATGGTTATCTCGAAAACAGACCGTGTCACGTTTATTCCAAACACCCCCACTACTACCTACATTAGACATGCACGTATACTATGTAAGTTGGATTTACAATACGAAGGATTGAGTCTTGTTCCCTAAAGAATTAATTTATTGCTATTATATTATTAATTCGTGGAAATCAGAATTTTCCCAAAACCGAGAGTTGTGCTAATCGCGCTTCTCCACACTTAAAAAGCGACGGACACTATATAATGAATTTGAGGAAACTCGTGAGTCTGTTTTCAGGACGAAGTGAAGATAGAAAGATTCGGTGGTTTTCCAGTAGAAGCTTAATGATCTGGCGATCGACTCCGGTTCCGGCATCAACATATCGCAAATATGAAGAGATCTTAAAAGGCGGGGGTCGCGCGGTTCATGACGACACGCAGAGCGTAGTCGGGTGCATCTAGAAGGGGGGTAAATGACGTCGGCACTGGCGATCAAGCTCTCCATTCACTGACCGGCCGTAGCCGAGAGCAGTCTGTTCCACTTGTATTCGCCTCTCGCGTTTCTGCCGTGTGATCGCTCCTCCTCCCTCTCTCTCTCCCGCAGCCGTTCTCCTCTTGACGCTGTGCTGGCTGGATCTCCGTCTCCTACCAACCAGCGCTCTCGCTCTCTCGCTCCCTCGGCGTCCCAGCGATACCGTTCCAGGATCTAACGGAGTATCCCGGAAGTGTGGGGCCACAGTGAAAAGTGCTGGTGAAAAAGAGAGGCGAGTGCGGCTGGTGATCGGGCTGGCAGCGGAGGATTTCAGGGATAGCGAGGCGCTTCGGTGTGCGCTCGGTAGTTGGCTCGCAGGTTGAAAGGAATCAGGCGAGGCGAGCTGTCTGTGAAAGCGTTTAAGCACCGCCGCTGCTGTCTCTCTTTCGCCTCGCGCTTTCTGGCCCCACAACTCCCTCTCTCTTTCTCTCTCTATCTGCCGTCACCGACGCGCTCTTTCCACCCAACTGACACGGACATCCTCTTTCTCCATCGGCGGGCGCCCATCCCTGTCATTCCTTCCCTCATTCTTCCTTCCTTTCGCTGCCCGTGCGCCTTCTTGTGTCATGTGATCCTGCGTGCCCGCGCCAGCCCAAGAAGGTCTTTACACCGCCTGCGAACCTAGGATCGGCCGGGATTCGAGCCGAGCGAGACGACGATGACCGTGGCCGGAAAGGTGAGTTTTTCCCGACATTGATTGATCCATCCACTAGGTTAGGTCGCGATCTCCGATCGCCTTTTTTCTACGACGTCGCGCTCACTGGCTCGCTCGGCTCTCCTCTCTCGTCCACGATTCCACTGGGCTTCCAGGGAACCCGCGGGCGCCGCGCGCGCGCGCGCGCGCTCTGCTAGATAGACTACTCTCCCCGGCTCTACGGACACCGCCGCCTCTGTATATTGTCCAGTGCTATTTTTGGAGATGTGGCACATGCAGCAGGGCTCCCTTTTTTCCGCGGCGCTCGCTCGCTCGTTCGCGACACTCCCGAGAGTCGGGAGAAAAACCGATTGAGTTAGGTCCGGGTTCGGATCTGGGTTAGATGCTCGCGTAGCAGCCCCCCTTTGACTTTTGTTGCGCTAGCTTTCCACGAAAGAGACGAGCGATTCGCAGGTTGCTGCTTTGCGATACGCGCGTCCCAGTCGGAGTTCAAGTCGCCAGAATCTCATTAGGCCAATTGTCACAGCTGAGAATACGCTCGGGTGCGTGTAGTTGGTTTGAAAGTAAAATAGCCCACTTTTTAATGTATGAAAACTATAAATGCTTTCGGGGAATATTTAAGCACTGAGGTGCGTTGGCAAATATTATCGAAAGCGACTATGTAATGGTTTAGTCTGAAAAAAACACCTAACTTTCCTGTCTTTTCATTGCAAAGTATTGCGATGTGGATTGAAAGTCGCTTGTAGATACATTCGTGACATCATGCAGGTGTGTGCGTGAAGAATGCAGCGTAGTTCATTATTAAAATCCGACTAATTTGTACGCGTCAATAGTGAAGCCGGACGTAAGTTCCGCTTGCCTTAGTTTCACTGGCTGGCACTGGCTGCATTGCTCCAATTGCGTGCAAAGTCAAAAGGATCATTGTCAATTGTCAATTATTAACATTATTCTGGAATAGGGAACTGTTTTAATTACAAATTCTAATCAATTCCAAGCTCCAAATGGAACTTTCGGGAAATGCGTGTGATTACTCGCAAATTAGTCGAAATCGGGTAAAAAGAACATTGAAGGGAAGTTGAATATCGAAGAGAATCAATCTAAAATGTTAGCCAAGAATGAAGTGCGTCGTCCATTTGAGTTTAGTCGGAGCCGCCGTGAGCTTAGATCCGGAATGGGTCAGAATGTCGCTCGATTGGTGTTGGTGCGCGGTGAAGGTCCGGTTCGATTTCGGCTGCGGTGCAACGCCGATTCCGGCATCATATTCGTCACACTGAACTTTTTGCGCGAGATAATTCTATGAGATAAGATGACTTGATGTCGGAGTTATGATGTAAACCCAATATTTGTGAGATCAAGTTTACTGCTTTCACCAGCGCCAGCCGCTCGATCGAAAGTTGACTTCTCTCGGAATTCCGCACGATTTAGGTAGAACGGAGCCTGCCTCTTTTGCCCGGATCTTTCCACTATCCGAACACTTTTCTATTATTTCTACCATCTTTATGCTGGTCTTCGTCTATTTAACATTGGAACTACGTACAAGGCTCGTTGAAATGACGGACTTGAGATTATTTTGTTCAAAATTATAACTAAGATGCTGTGATAATTGTAGAAGTTTATAATTGGCTGGAGTGCGCATTTTTCTGCAAATGTCAGTGGTTGAACATTATAATACACCCACAAGTCTACTTTCGTGACCTTTTGCTTTCGAACAGTGAAAATCTCATTATAATCGGTTCATTACTTTTTGCTCCAAGTCGTAACAAATAAGCATACAGAAAATCGCTACAGCTTCATATATGTAGAAGAGCGAAGATTAGTTTCCTTTCGACTGTTCCTTATAGTCGACAATGTGTAAAGTAATAATAAAAATGATACAACACTGTTAAGTTATGTAGTTTTCATTTGTGACACCAGCTTTTGTAATCGAATTCTAAACAGTTAGTCTAATTTAAAAGTTCTTGTAGACGATTTCCGATCCGTGAAAGTAGCCAAACTTAATAAGTTCAGTTGGACCATTTTTGAAGCTGCACACTTTTTCATCGAGTGATAATTCGTCAAAACGAATGTTCGGATTGTAGAGGATTTGTAAAAAGGAGCATCTATTAGATTGTACGAGTCTAAAGTCAATGTCAGAGACAGCGTGTAAATGCGAGTGCCAGCTCAGCTGCCTAGGCAAATGCAACAAGTGGGATGTATCTATAGAGATACGCCGGAGCAACAGTACACCCTACATTTCGTCGGCTCGCCGCCGACTTTCACATCGGAAGAGATATTACTTTTACGACGGGGAATCGTCACCGCTGCATTTTACGATAGCTCTCGGCCGCTTGCAGTCCCTCGGCATTGTTGCGTTGCGCCTCGCTGAACATTATAAGCTGAGCCGCTGAAAGAATGGGATTGGAAAGACGTTCAAACGGCCGAAACGACAGGACAGTAGCTGGAAGGTTCAAATTCAAAGTATGTAGAGAGATAGTGCGATTGGGGAAGTAAATGTTAGCTGAAAGCTATTTGGCCGACTCGCCAGCTCCATTCTTTCAGCGGGCGAGCGTTAGTTTTTAGAAGACTAACTCCCGCGGCGGAGACTTTTCTACTAACTGTGTGGAATGTTTGAAGAGAGACTGGATTCATTATGATTATACACGTGCAGACTGCCTTTCAGAGATATGTTGAGTGTAACATACTTGGCGCGGAGAGCTCCGCCGATGCCGAAGATTCATCATACGATAGCGATTATGAGGGCGAAGAACCCATTGGCACCAGTAGCGTACACGTACGGCTGGAGCCGCGAGTTTCTTCTTCCAGTCACCCGGAAGTCTCGAGAACCACATCTGACACCTTGGCGGCCGAGTTCGCTGAATATGTTACTGTTCAGTCACCCACACAAACACCCGGTGAGCTTCCCTTTGATTCCGCATTTTATCCGTTTCCAGTTCTCTTGTTTCTAAATTCGTTATTTATGAAATGCGTTACAACACTTTTTTGAGTGCTCTGTTATCTCAAGGTCTTGCGCGTACAGAAAATAAAAAGACACCAATTTACCAGCTGAAAAGATTTCGGCCTACAAATCTTTAACTTTCGAAACATATTTGATGTCATTGACACTTTGAGTGGCCGATTTTTGGATTTTCTATTCTGTTGAAAATATGGTGTTTGACACGAAGAAAATGACTGTGAATTGAAAAAGTTGGATCGAACGTCCGATTAATCCTAATCCGTTCGAGAAACGGGTTCGAGAAACGGAGAACCTAACTAATTGGATTCTTGCAGGATACATAGCAAGGGTCGAGTTTGCACTGAAGCTCGGCTACACGGAAAGACTGGTGCAAAGTGCACTCCAGAAATTAGGCCCGGAACCCGACCAGAACGAGTTACTAGCCGAGTTGATTAAACTCGGCGCAAGTACACCACAGTTGTGCGACGACACGGACGACTTCGAATTCGGCCTGGAGGGCAATCTAACTAATGACGAGGGTAGAAGGGACAAGGGTGGAGGTGGGGAAAACAGCCAGGGCGGTTGTGGTCTGAGGCCAATAGTAATCGACGGTAGCAATGTAGCGATGGGCCACGGAAATAAAATGCTCTTCTCGTGTCGCGGGATTAAGATCTGCGTAGATTGGTTTAAAGCCAGAGGCCACAAGGAAATCACAGTTTTTGTACCAAAGTGGAGAAAAGAGGCCTCCAGACCAGACAATCCGATCGCCGACCAAGAGATTCTCAATGAACTGGAGAAGGATCGACTCTTAGTTTTTACACCTTCTAGGTAAGTTGCTCGGATAATTCTATGTGGGAAAGTGATAAAATAATCGAGAAAAACAAAATAATACAATCTTTCATTGCAGATTAGTTGGGGGGAAACGAATGGTGTGCTATGACGATCGATATATCTTAAGATTAGCGGCCGAAGTTGACGGGATAGTCGTGAGTAATGATAACTATAGAGACCTCGCTCAGGAGAATCCCGAATTCCGTAGAGTCGTCGAGGAGAGGATACTTATGTACAGCTTTGTAAACGATCGTTTCATGCCGCCTGACGACCCGTTAGGTAGAAGTGGGCCCACACTTGAGAACTTCCTTAGGATCGGACAAGAAAAGAGAGACTCAGCGCCCATTTGTCCGTATGCCAAGGTTTGTGCAATGTACAACGCACAACACACTCCATTGAATATTCAACTTTTCTCACCGAGGCTCTGCCTTATTCTTACAGAAGTGCACTTACGGTAATAAGTGTAAGTTCCGCCACCCAGAGCGTGGCCCGCACCCACAGAAATCGGTGACTGAAAGACTGGTCGAGCATGCACAGAGGCACCTCCAAGCGAAAGCGCCGAGCCTAAGTCTTCCACTACCTGGCACTGTCTCAGGCCAGTCGTTCCAACACCCGCCCCATCACAAGCCTCTCTGTAAATCGAGATCGGCAACATCCGCGTACATGGCCGGATCTGCGTCAGTATCTCCCGTTACCGAGAGCGGTTTCAATAATGTATATAAAGGGAAGTCTCAGTGCGCATTTCTCAGACCAAAATATAAGACGAGCGATGCCAAGCCCGAGGAGCTACTCGAACAAGGACCGGCATACCATTGTCAGGGTACATATCCAATTCAATAGAGATAACTGTGTAATAGCAGAAAATTCCGAGAAGGAAGCAAACATAACAAAACTAATGATCTTTGCACAGGTAAAGCGGGTATTCCTTACCGATCTTCCGGAATGGAAGCTGCAATGTCAACCGAGTCTGAGCCAGACACGACACGCCTCCATCGGAAGTTGCAGCGGCAATTAACGTTGAATCCAGCGTACGATCCAAGGTTGTGCGGTTTGCATCGCAGTATAATACAGTAGGCTTACGCGATCCTGCCGGCATCATCGAGTCTCGGCGTCACGCGGCTCCGTGTGCTCGAGACGGTGCCACCACTTTCGGACTTAAGGCGTGGTTTCTCCAACTTTCTTTACAATAAGTTTCGTAACGCATTTCTTTGTACGTATAATGCATATTATGTTTCTAATGAGCGAGCAATTCAAATAAAAAAAAAGAAGATATTGTACTTTGTATGTATGATTTTGAATAAAGATTGTATCAATTCCACTGGCGGAAGATTTTTATTATCACCAATTCGGGAAAGGCTTCTAATGGTTGGAATTACGATTCGAACAAGTTTATTATAAATGCGGTTGCATACAATTAAATATAAGAATTCGAGTAAAAAGATGAGTCTGTGCATGCAACGGGGTTGAAAAGGGCGTTTGCCTAAATATCCATCTAAAGACGCTCTTGCCTTCTTCACAAGAAGACAATGAAGCCATCCATTCACATTTAAAATTAATCTAAATCCCCACGAACGACCGAATAAATGAGAGTGCAGCTCAATCATCTTGCCGGAAGTCTAAGTGCTAGATGAGCTCGCACACCTTAGCAGTGATTTGAATGTCAGCCAGTACAATAACTGCTATCATTGGCATCATTGTTTATTATTATTATTATTATTATTATTCATCTGTCCCTATCGTTAATTCGTAATATCCTCGCAAGTGTATTATCATTATTTTACTATTATTGTGACTGGTGTCATTAGTTTTGATGTTCTCGTCAATTCGCGTGTTAATTCGTCTGACGTTTTGGTGGCGAACGATTGCGTGGGGTATCAGGTAAAACATACAATCGTAGACTCTATTCTATGTAAATGGCTAGGTGTGTATAATACAATTGAGTGCCGACTCTGACAACAGAAGATTGCCTTGCGGAGAACTGAACATACTAATCAGTATACCACTCCCAGGTGTCCCCTTAGTAAAACGAATTGGTGATTAACAGTGTAGGGTTCGAACGGACGGGACATTTGAGCGATATCTCAAAGAATTCTCTCGTAGAATAAAAGATACGCCTGGGTCTGCAGGACAGTCCTCTCATCTACTTCAGAAACTCTGGAAAGAGGGGGGGCAAGTTATTAGAACAGGGTCGGGAATTAAATTAATGACGCGCAAAAGGACGAGAGAACGAAAGGCAATGTCATTACCTTGAATCGGACACGTAATACCACTTTCCAGATGGGGGTTCGACCGCTGGCGGTTTGCCTGATTCTTCATCTTCGGAATCGGACGCTGAACGAGAGCCGAGCACCGAACTTGTACTGGAAACGCCACCTTGTCTGCTCTCCTCGGTATCTTTTGCTTCCTTTGACGGAAGGAACGACCACCGAGGGTCATTTGGTGTCAGGGGGGTCCGTGCCTACCAAGGAAATGAGTTAGATTGTCATAACTAGAACAATATTCTCGCGAATCGTGGAATTTGCAAGTTGCTCTTCTTTACCTTTACATAAGCGACGTAATGACCGCCGTGCATAGTACCACTGTGTTCAACGACACCATACAAGGCGTACACTCGTGATTTCTTGTGATCTTTGCACACGGGGGCTAAGTCAAGTACCATTGGAAATGACACATGTTTAGTGACTTTTCGAAAGTCGAATCTCTGAGCTTGACATCTTTTTAGATTTAATATCAAGACAGCTGGAACGTCGGAGATTAGGTACTGCTTTGTACTCGGCGTACAAACCATCTTGCAGTCTTCCTTCACCTACGCAATTAATGATGGAATTCAGTGAATAATTGGATCATGTTGTTAGTCCAATGACAGCCTTACCTTTTTCTCTTTCTCCGTGCACGATTCACAACCAACTTTATTACTTCCGCTCATAAGCTCCAGTGCGGTGAATTGGTTTAGACAAGACTCCACCGAACATTCGCCTTCTTTTGTCGGGTACCTTGTTGGCGAATGGTAGATGTGAGTCTCATCCGATATTCTCGACGCGGTATTGTTGATGCCGTTGTTTATGTCGCAAATCTTTTCCTTCAATGGGCCCTCAGCTTTCCTTCTCTCCTTTCTACTATCGTTCTGGGAGTCAACAATTTTGGCCTGCGATTCTTGCGACCCTTGTTCCTCGAGCTCCGCCCTTTTGCCATTTAGCATTTGCTTTTCCGTCTCGTCCTCCTCTCTGCGCAGTTTCTTTTCGAACGAATTCTCATCGGTTTCGTCTGCACCAGGCGTCGAATTCGGTGGAGGGGATTCGTTCTCTAGTTTCAATACACTTGTACTATCGAAGGAACAATTGGGCGGTGGTGGAAGGGGTATCGGAAACGACTGCTGGCAGAATTGCAACACGTTTGACGATACGTTGAGGGAGTTGCAGGCGTCGGATTCGCCGGGGGAATTAGTTACTTTCTGCGGAGGACTAGCTGGCGCCGGCGAGCTGCAAGGACTACAAGGACTAGGACTATCTTTCTCAGGGGATGGGAAGGAACTAAGACTGGCGGGCGGCCAATCGGGGCTGGTTAAGTCCGAGTGTACAGCTAGCGATGTGGTAAGCGAACCTGGTTGCGTAAGTGCATCGTTTTCCGGACTATCTGCACTCGCCGCTGTTTCCGTAGATATGTTCGTACGAGACAGACAAGTGTTAAGGTAATCGGTCGACGGGGAACCAGGAACTGCGCTTATAGCTGGTGAAGGTGGCTGGTTATCAGCTATTTTTGATACAGGAAAGCCATTAGGAATTACGTCGATTGGCTTTGCCGAAGCTTGACTCGAGTGATGCGATATCGGACTAGCAAGAGCGGAGGCTTTTTCTGAACTGTAACCAGACTCTGCAACCTCGGGCAACAAATTCTCCACGTCTACGTTGTCTTCAACGTCCGCATCGCTTTCATCTAAATCTACCAGAACAGATAGAGAGAATCAAATTTACCGCACTTCGCAAATTGTCCTGAAATGGCGTGTGATAAAACACTCACCCACTTCTAACGTGGTTCCGTTCATTTGCGCAGTCGGAGTTTGCGCTACTTCAGAGTTTGCATAGCTGTTGCGTTTCTCGCCCTGTGGCTCCGATTTTCCACCGTAAAATTCGTCTATCGTTTTTTTCCTTCTCAACCGGCTCGATGCGGCTGTCAGATTATCGGTGATTAGCATCGAAGAGTCATTTTCTTTCTTGGGTGGTATCCTGTAAGAGATAGTTAGGTTTACCAAGGTGGAAATAGCAGCAGATTGTTTCAAGAGATTTAGACTGAGAAGGATTCATACTTGAAATGCGGTGGCTGTGGTTTAGCAGCCATTACTGGCAAACTGAGATCTAAGAAAGGTTCAGTTCTCATTGAGACATGGTGGCAGTCCAAACACTCCAGTGTAGAAACTAACACCCCTCGGAAGACTAATTCAGGTCCGAGGAGTCTTGCACTGGCTTGGTTTCCATAAAACTTGACACGTGTCTTCAATGAATCATCTACACCATCTGGGTTTGTCTTTCCATTGAGACCAACCTCTTTCAGAATAATGCTTTGATATCTCTGTAAACGCAAGAAAATAACAGTCTGCACGACATTATATAAAAAGAAATCTGAGAAATAGTAGGAGACTTACTCTAAGATCTTCATTACGGACGATTTCTAACAGGTGCCTAAGAAGTTCGTGCGAGTCATGTTGACCTCCGTCCATGCACTGATTGTTCCTTTTTTTGAACGAAAGAAGCAACTCTGACGGTGTAAATGTTCGGCGTTGCTCCGAATTTTGCATTTCCGTTAGAGTCTTCCATAAAATCGATGTAAAGTTACCCCATCCTTCCAATGATCCCTCTATCGCAGGCTAAAACAGATTTTCGTAAAATTGCACAATTCATAAACATTTCACAGAGTCGCGATGCAAAGCAGCTAGCCTCACCAGATCTATTTCCTCCGAAGCATCGGAAGGTTTGTACTTCCCTCCAGGCAGTACAAATGTCTGGCCTGGATTTTTCAGATCTTCCAATACTTTCACTAAATATGGCGTCTGCGCCAAACACTGCAGCACCGCATTGAAAAAGCAGGTGTTGCCCAAGTTTGTCAAGCCCTGAAATAAGATAAATGTTGAAATGAAATATGAAAGATCTGTTTTGCTTATAAAAAGTATAATACAATACATCGTGAATATACATTCACTAACCACTACTTTAGGAAATTCAGAAGATGATTTGTTAGAATTATCTTGGGCCCCAGCACTGCCATTGTGAAGGTATTGCTGAGGTGATGGCAACGACTGTTGGGCTTGCATGGATGTTGCAATCATATGAGGAGTTGGCATTGAAGCTAATTTCTTGACTACCATAACAGTCTCCAGGAGCTTTTTCCTGACAATCACAAGAACATTAAAAAGCCATTCCTCACAAACAAATGTATAAAAGTAATCGCAAAATACCTGCACGCAGAGTTGATCTCTATTTCGCACTGGTAACACCACACAGTCCACTGGAGGGTATGAACTACTAGTGCGTGGCAATCACTAAAAGGCTTTTTAAAGTGTTCCATAGCATGACTGTTCCTATCCCTGCCACAGCCTTGATTGCCGCATTGCAAACAGATCCAGACTCCTGACTGAATGTCAACCTGCTCCTCCTCCTGAAACAATCCTCCCCGATTAGAATCAAAACAGCTTTTGAAACTCGATGCCAAGCTACGAAAGAAACAGTACCTTCTCTTTGATACTAGACACATCATACTTCTTCTTACACCCAACGCATTCGGTGCTAATACCACCTTTCTTCACATTCTTCTTAATTTTACTAAGGTTCAATGCTCTGGCTATATGCGGACAGCTACCACCTATCACATAAATATTAATTACTCCAAAAGTGTTGTTGTTTTCGCGCAAGTTAACATACGCTGTTGCGTCCGCAACAACGCCGAATATAGAACAAGGAGCAAGAAAACTCTTTGTGTTTACTCTAACATTTGAAACGTCAGACCTAAATAAGCCAGAGTACAATGGGCAGAATGTACAATTCATCACGATGACGACCATGATGACGCGGGTACTACTGACACATTTCTTGATAACAACAATGTTGCAAGGCCTCGGTAAAGATTGCAAATCGCCGCGAGAGGAAAAAACTGTTTAATCCACAAAATTGTCGAATGCGCGAAATTCTTCGCGACCTTTTTGCCCAAAAGTCAGTGTTTCATGGCGCTCGTGAGTTACATTGTCGCAGGAAGACTGATAGGGAAGCTAGGCGGAAGCGACGTTGGGACAATTGGCGACTGGTTAATTACTGATTTCATTGAGGAAGCATCCAAGGATCTACAAAGAAGGGGAAGTTGGTCAAATAAAAGTGGAATTATGTGTGTTAACCTGTACTGGACTCGTCACAGGATTCGGTGGAGCCCTCGCTGTGCTCGGGATTCGCATCCGGCTGCCTGTTTCGTTTCTTGCTCATCTTGGCTCGATTCAGGATATCATCGGGCCAGTGCTCCTCTGCCGCTGACAATGGATATATCGCGCTCGTCTCCCGTGGACAGAAGGTGCCGTTTGCCACGGTAAACAAAAAAACATGTGGAGAGCAGTGCGCCAGCCGACGGTGCTCCACGCTCCTGGGTGATTCCTCCGGAACACCGCACTGCGCCGTGCTGAGTCTCAAGAACCTGCTTGATTCACCCAAGTGCGCACGCACTCGATAAGATCCGGCGGGCCACTTTCCATCAGGCAGCCTCTATCATTCTTAATATTTTGCCAAACTTACTTGTGGCAATCGCGAAACGCGAGACAAATCTCATTCCCAAACGCGAGATAACGGACAAACAACGCTAGAGCGAAAAGGGCAACCCCCGGACGGGTTCCAGGCTGGTCAGGAATTTCGGCCAGATTTGGAAGAATGATGATGGAGCCATGGAGGCCCCGAGCGCATTTCTCGGCTGGCATGAGTCGCGAGCGATTAGTCGATTGTTGCTTTTCGTGCGAGTGGGAATCGCGCGGATTAAGCCTCTGCGGGTATGTAGTACTCCGATATCGTGTGTTCTGCGTCGAAGCCGCCCGATGGCGAAACGCGTGAAATTCCTCTCTGTGAGGAGTGTGACCTATTAAACCGAAATATACGCCGCTATGCTGTTCATAGCAGTGATATAATCGTAGAAAGTCTCGGGCTCGGGCACTGTCTTCTGCACTCCTGGAGTCTCGCGCAGCAATTTGTAGTCTTGTTAGATGACTATAATTATACCCTGATAAGCCTAAGTATAGACAAAGTCTCCAGCACTGTGCGAGCATTGCATAGCCCAAGACAGAGTTAAAAAGCCACGCCTATAGTTTCGCTCTACCATGTATAGTCTGATCGTCTCCTACCCTCCTCAGAGAATTTTTCTCTTAATTGGCAAATATATCGTATTGTGTTTCAAAATAAGTCTGCTGTTTGTTTTGAAATAACCAGAATATCAGAAATGGCCATTGGAATCCAACCCTATTATCAAATTAATTATTAACATAACAACTACCAAGTGTATCGGACATAAATAAATATACCAAAACCTGGTAGTTCTAATTATAGTAATTAAACTGAAACCATCAAATCATGCTAATGGTTATCGTTACAGTCCCGGAGTCATTATCAATAACTCTAGTGTTCCTAATAGCAAAGATAGATTGCAAATTAATTATACACAATGACTCGGGTGGAATATTCAAGTTTTAACTCAAGATTTGTACTTACCTATTGATAAAAAAAATCTAACTTCGTACTTTAGAAATTCCGTCGCTTTGCGTGGCTTAGTGTGCAAGCTCGTGCAATTATCCAGTTAAAGTCCAATGTAATTTGTGATACGCAAATGTTAAAAAGAAAAGGCCGCGTGTTCAGGTGGTTTGTCAACGTTTGATATGTTATTAGTATACACTGAAGCATTTCTCTTATATTAAGCTTGCACTCGGTCACACTTACGTTTACGAGAAAAGATAGAGTAGTTTAGAGATTGAAGAAGACGCGCACGATCGGTTGCGCGCTCTCGTGTTGGCCCGAAAGGAAATGTGGTTCTTTCTAGGGGTGTTATTACTTTTGTCACACATCCTTTACTCTTAACTGGTAATATTCGTATACAATAAAATTCTTTGCTTAGCCTCGTAAAACGGAAGTAAAAGAGTAAGTTTTCTTGCTGGGATATATCTTTTTAAAGAGGTAGACATCTCGTCCCTTCGTTCGTGTCTGTCTTTTCTCTTGGTTCCGCACTTTGGCGCGCACTCGTCATACACACACACACATCTACTCGAATCCCTCGGCGGCGCGTCGAGAAAAGCTAACTATAATAACCGACACGCACAACATATCTCTTTTAAAAAAGGACTCCGTGACGAGTATTACGTGGACACTGATCGATCTTACTTAAGCTACTAAGATTTAAATTCTTCTTTTTTTTGTTGTTCTTGTTTAAAACATATATCTCGCTACACGAAATCACAATAATGCGCGCGTGTTCTTCGGAACATGTTTAGAACGCGACGTTGGAGTATTATCCTCTCTCTCTTCGGTTCGGTGGCGATCGTCTCGAATTGAATTGGAAAGTCGACACACTGAGCACCTCCCCCCTCCCGGGTACGAATCAACAAAAGCGCTAGAAAATACTGTTCGTAATATCTGGCTGGGAGTCGCGGAGAGTATATCCACCCCGTGGCCCTAAAACCCCCCTGGGAGTCTCTCTCACATAAATTAGGTGTATTATCTTAAGAGATAATAAATACTGGCAATTGTATCACTCGCGAGCCTCTCGTCGGTAAAATATATAAATCTGCTCGCTCCTGCCCCGGCGGCTCTTCCGCGCCCCTCTTATAACTGATATATAAAGTTGTGCGATATGAAAATCATATATGTACAATACTCGTCAAACAATCAGTCTATGTCCGCGGAACGAAACATCGCCGCCACACACTGGCACCGCCGGCACCCCTGAAAACTGAGAGCATAGTCCGTCGTGTGGCTTATTTTTCTTCATCTTCTTTTTTTCTCGGAAAGGAACTTGGCGCGAGCTCACCGCAATGTATGTACAATTTCGTAGGAAAATATTGCCCCTAGCGCCTCAATCCACGGGCGAGAGCGTTTCACGCTCACATATGGACTCGCAAGATAAATCATACAACCATATCATATCTCTCTCTCTCTCTTTCTCTCACTCGCTTTCATTCGAATTACTTGCACGGTTTAAGGTACACGTCTGAAAAAGTCGGCCTGTACCGTCGTCAAGGTCAAGAGGACTCGCAAGGTAAATCATACAATCAACGTTCCTTTCTCTCGATCCCTTTCATTCTAATTACTTGCACGATTTAAGGTACACGTCTGAGAAATCGGCCTGCACCGTCCGTCTCGATCGAGAGGACTTGTCAGATGGCACAGAAGTCGGATAAATCTTATGAAGAAGTCTTCCCACACGCTATTCAAGTACAAGAAGACTTTATTAGGCCTTTACGAGATCTATTCGTCACCTCTGTGCTATCCGAGTGTCCCTCGATCCCTTTCATTCTAATTACTTGCGCGATTTAAGGTACACCACTGAAGAAATCGGCCTGCACCGTCGTCGAGATCAAGAGGACTCGCAAGGGAAGTCATACAACCATCATTTTCATTAACTCTCTCAACCCCCCTTTCACTCCAATTACTTGCACGATTTAAAGGTACAGGTCTGAAGAAATGGGCCTGACACCGCGACCTAGATGAGGAGGACGCGGTTATTGCCGAAGTCGACGACAGCTATTCGCCCGTCGGGGCAAAGAGCTATGCCGGAGGGTCGGTCCATCTCGTCGGGGTTCTTGCCGTAGCTGCCGAACTTCCACTTGAGGGTTCCCGCCGAGTCGAAGACTTGTATCCTGTGGTTCCTCGAATCGGCGATGACGATGTTGCCCTCGTCGTCTATCACTAAGCCTTGAGGCCGAAGAAACTGCTTCGAGCCGCTCGTCACCTCGCAGTCGAATATCCTGGCGTTCATGAAGTCCGCGTCGATGATTACCACCCGATGATTATTGAAGTCGGTCGTCACCACGTTCCCCTCCGGATTGAAAGCTACTCCTCGGGGCGAGTCGAAGTGTTTCCACATATTTGGCGCGGACTCGTATCCGTATTTGCGGAGGAAGACACCCTCGGGACTGAACAGTTGCACTCGGTGGTTGCGGGTGTCGGAGACGGCTATTTGGCACTCGGAGTTCACCGCGACGTCCCAGGGGTAGTTGAACTGGCCGCAGCGGCAGCCTTTCTCCCCGAAGCTCAGGAGAAACAGGCCCTCCATTGTCAGAATCTTGAAAAGCCGAGTTAGACAGGGTTAGTTAGATAACGTGGAAATGTGTTGTCAAAGCTAAAGCTAAAGTCTTGTCGTCTATTCAGACAGTTCGGTTTCAAAGGCTAATCTATCATCCTGTACAGGTGGCTGTGGCTCAATTCGAATTTGAGTAACTCATCACTTAAAGCCACCCTTGTCTGAGACGAATGACATAGTTAAATTGATTAATTCAGAGGACTCTTCGGCAAGATCAGAGTCGAGTAAAGAGTACTCACTTGAATTCGGTGGTTATCCTTGTCGGCTACAATGATTCGTCGTCGCGCATCGACAGCTACACCAGCCGGTCGATCGAACTGGCCAGGACCGACACCATGCGTGCCGAACCTCCGCACGAACGATCCATCCTGCCGGTATATCTGTATGCGATTGTTCGACCTGTCGGCGACGACAATGTGTCCCTCGCGGTCGCAGGCCACACCCCACGGCCGGCAGAGGTTGTCCCTGGCGTCGGCGTCGCTTCCGATGATTTGCAGCTGCTTCGAGGCCGAATGCGATCCGCGATCCGGTCGCACGATCACCGGATAGCTATTCGACGGCACCGGTCTACCTCGAGCTACAGGAATCAGTGGAATCGTCGCCGATTGCCGAAGGAATCCCTGGGGCGACGAAACGCGACCACGAACGGCACGACGGTCGCCGATCGGGCCGGGGTTGTTCACCACGATCGAGCCGAGATTCGCTATTGCATGGAGGACGTTTCCTTCTAAGCCGGTGAACGAGATCCAATTCTCCTCCGGCGACGGCAATGTCTGCCGGGATTGTCGAATTTGGAATACCTGGGGAAAATCCATTACAGTTAGCCTTCGATTTACGCCAAGTACATTAAATAAAGTTTTGGTTTAACAATTTTCCATAAAGAGAAGTTGGTTTATTTAATTTTCTTTGAATTGTTCTATTAATTCTTGGAATACTTACTTCGGCTGAGGCCATGTCCTTCGTCACCAATAGATCCAAGGGGTTGTTAGTAACAGTCTTTGATTCCATTGCTTCGCCAAGTTTGTCAATCGCCCGGGATAATCGACCGATTCCATTCCGAAGGCCTTCGTCTCTCGCCTTTAATGCCGCGAACTTGAACAGCCTGGCTTTCTCGATTTTACCTAACAGTTCCTTCTCCCTCGACTCTAAAGCGGAGATCACTTTGCGGATGCACAGCATTACGTCTGCTGTCGCTTGCCGTGCCTTTTGCTCCAATGTTTCTGCTGCGATCTAATAAAATAATCGAATAAACTTGTTGATTGGTTGAAAAAACACCAAATTCACTCTTATATGACGCAGTGAATGTTTAACAAATTGCAAGTACAATTCTTGGGCTTACAATTTACCACGAAACTGGTAGCTTTCTAACTCATTCACTGCATTTAGTACAAAATGTTTATTGAAGTTATTCTCGTATAGACAAATGTGTTTGTGAATAGATGTTCGAATGTTATTCGAATTTGTGAGACTGTTAGCTAAAGTGTTAAGTTTTACTATCGAAAGAATCCACCACCAATCTTCAATATAAACGATTCTGTCTACCCCTCGAGTTTAGTGAAACACAGAGCTCAGTGAAAATCCGTCAAACTATACCTGCACGGCATCCAATTCTTCTCTAAGCGCGGTTATGCCGAGTCTCGCCTCCTTCATGACTTGATTTGCCTGATGCCCGGCGCCCTCAACCGCCTCCATCAAGTGTATCGTGACATGGCCGTGATGATGTTGGCTGCCGCATTCGCCGCAAAGCGGCTTGCTACATGTTTGGCAATAGAACTTCTGCGCGTCTCCGTGGATGTCACAGTAGAACGGCACTATCGTGGGTGCCGGTTCCCTCAGGCTAATGATTGGAGGCGGTAAAATGTCCTTCGGCACGTGGTGCAGAGGACTGTGGTCGTCTAGGTGACTCAGGTCATGATTCTGCAAGATAATTTTCAGTTAAGAAAAGATTATTAAAATTAAAAAATGGGAAGATCATTAAATTGGGAAGAGAAGATACAGGGTGTTTCGTAACTGTGGTAAATGACAATCCAATTTCGAATTCAATGCAGAATAATAATTATCAGAATAATAATCTTCATCTACATCTCATTTTCTACAAGGCGACATTTCCGAAAGAGTGTAAAAAAACTGGATGGGAAATATGAAATATGTCCTTCGTACCAATCCCGTGGGCGAAGCGCAAATATTGCAGCCCGTGTCCGAACAATTGTTACATCTTTTGTTGGAGAGTGTGTCGGTGTGGATGGGTGTGATGTCTCGGGACGCGCTTCCTCCATTTCCGAAGGTATCGCCGTTCACAACTTGCAGGAGGCTGTTGATCAGTGAGTCCACGCAAAGATCGTCAGGCGAACGGCTGTAGCAGTGGGAATTTGTGCTACTCCCCGAGGAAGTCGTGCCTGGTGAGCTTGCGCTCGAGTAGCCCGATTTTATGAACTGCCATGGGAATTTATTTGTCTGTGAACGATACAATACACAATTATTCACAGGTACAAAGTATCGGGGATTTTATTTTATTTTATTGTTAAATTATTATTTCATTTTATTAATATTAGAACTGCCAATAAATGTTGGTATGCTTAGGTGTGCGCTGCTAAGATTGTGAAAAATTAATCAACTGTTCTATTTTATTAAAAGTTATTATAAATTTCTGCAACTATATCATTGTTATTAAATTTCTGAAGAATCGAAACATTTGAGGATCAACTAAGAGAATAATAAATCGCTTGTCCTATTTCATCAGAAAACATCAAATTCCTACAAGCACACCAGTATAATGTTAATAATTTTAAGAGGAAAATCCTAATCTCGTAATATGGACGGTGTTCGTTCTATCGTCAAAGTCCTGTCAATTCGTACCTTGCAGGGAAGCTCCCCATTCATGTCCTGATCGCGCTCCGAGCTCTCCTGGATGTATTTCTCGAAGAAGTGTGTGCCGCAATTGTAACTTTTCCCATGATTCATCGTGATGCGTAGCTCTGCTGCGAGTCTTACGAATTTACCACTCCACTCTTCCCCTCCTCAACCTGCAATCACAGACACACAAATCTATTATTCTCCCTTGCGTCGCTGAGCTTCTTTTCTTCCGAGACGGACACTTCTCCGAAGAGGATTCACGCAACTGTGATTTTCCAGGGAGAAAAATGGTCGAAAGAGTAGCGAGGATATTCCCAAACTGCTCGCTGCGGAGGGGATCTTCCTAATAGGAACTAGGAACTAATGTATGAGAGGAACTGAGAGCGTGGCGCATCCTGTTGTGGGACCCGAGGTTGCCTGTCCTGGCCGGAGTACGGTGCAGGTATAAGGGCGCGTCCTTTTTGGCACGGAATAGCAAGGGGCACGAAAATTTCCGGCCCAAGGTCAAGCCGGCTCGGCTTGTCCTACCCTCTTCGCTTCCCACAAGCCACCGCGGGGCCTTCTCGAAAACTCCGCTATCTTCTACGACCAAACCGATTTCCTTGTTGCATCCAGTGGGCAAACCTCACCGACCGATAGCCAATGGAAGACGCCGTACCTTTTCTCTAATCTATCCTTCTATACTGATACATAAATCTGTTTGTTTAGATGCGGGAGATAATATTTGAAATGGGCAGAATAGCAAAATTCTTTCGTTACATAGAACCTTACTTCTTCATGAGAAATGTTGGATTGCATTCTTATACAAGGTTAGAGACGGGGATGACGATGGTTGTTTTCGAAAATTTAATTTCAATATCCTTTTGCAAGAAAATTATAGAAATCAAATAATTATTCATGTGCATAGGAAATACCAGCGTGGCGAAGCTGAGTCCAACAGCTAATTGCCCGATAAACTTCAAAGGCCAGCAGCACAAACGTTCCCTAATTCGGTCAACATCATATCGAGCAAGTAGATGCGCGAAGAAATGGACAATTACCAGAGGAAGCCTGTCAGATTTACGAAAGCAAGTTCGTTCGGCCGTGGAAATCTGGCGTGGGTGGAAGTACCAAGGGTACAATGGAAAATTGGAAAGAAGATAAGGTCGAGAGCGGTTTCCGGGCGCATTCGATCTGGGTCCACTATGCATTCGAATGCGCCGAGAGCCGAGAGCCTTTCTTCCAGGGATCCTTTCTGCCGGCTGTCCCAATCCTGCGAATGGCATTAGTGCACTCTCGCAGGCTCATTCGCATTTTCCTGGGATTTGGCCTGGCCGCCCTTTCAACTACATAATACAGAGAGCCGGCCACATGGCCTGGCAGGTCCGAAGGGAAGCGTGGAAAATGCCCACTGGGACGCCTAAGCATTTGCGACACACGTGCGCTGCTCTCCCGAAATCGACCCAAGCAATCCGATGGAAATATTGCCTTCCAATCATTGAATTGTGGGCCAAGCGATCGCCGAAAACTCGATCGCAATGATGTTGTTACGCGACTTAGTTGCCTTTGAAACGCTACATTGGCCTGTTCAAGCTTATGTACAGGGTGACTCAATTGTCTTTGTCGCCGTTGTCAGATATACGTCGCTGTTTACACGATTATTAGAAATTATCTGGTAATATTTAATGCACAGGAATAGTTTTCCTATGTATGATAATATTAAATGGGCAAATCTTGTATATTTCGATAAAATAGGGTGGTAATTTACCGTTTTTTTGACTGTATTGACATTGGAATGATTCATTCAGATTTTTAAAACTAACCAAATTGATATTCAAGGACTAATAATTTACTAATAATAAAATAAATCTCTGTTGTACGATTCCTTCAAGTGCTCTTCGATAAACAGTTGAGGCCGACAGTGCTGATTGAAGCCAAGGGAATCACCCTGTACACACGATAATTGTAAATAGTTGACCAATTTTAATTTTCCGCGAATAATTGTCAACGCTTCTGTATATTCTGTAGATTTGGTATAATAACTCTTGTTGTGCGTAATAAATATATACAATTGAGATTCGAAGGCGACTGAATCGCCCTGTACATCGGCGACCTCCGTTTACTAATATTCTAGTAATCCCGAAAAAACTGTACACAAACCGAAGTGACAGGCGAGGAGTGGTTGCTCTGTGTGAACCGCAGCCGATCCTTCGAACGCCGGGAATTTAACGGCAGAACCGAGACAAAGATGAAGTTTTACTTTCGTATTCTTCGAGGGGCCGCATTGATTTCGGGGCTTTTGAACCTACGGGCGCGAGAGTCAAGGGACGCTACGCTATTTTCCCACAAAACTGCGTAGGACTCCCGGGAAATCCATCGATCGCCGAGAACAATCCAATCAAAACAAATGCCGCACAGACGCAGATTTACAAGAAATTCCCAATCCCCTTTGGTTTAGCAAACTTCGATCCTAGATCGATCCAATCACACATGCCCGGTATTAATTATTAAGAGATTAGTATTAGGAAGAATCGCGAGATCCTCGCAATCGTGCACGATTATTTCAACAGTCGGCGTCAATAAACATCAGTGAGAACGGCCTGTGTGTCCTGATATCGTTTTCACTTTCGCACGTCCGATGGCGTTCGAGAGTACTTTTCCTTTCTTTCGAACTTGAACGTCGTCGTTCGACGAGGATTCCGGGCGAGCAAGCCGCCGAGAAGTCCAACCGATCCTCTCAGCAGAATCAATCCATCGGAAAGACTCCAACGGTTGCACCCCAGAAAGTTTCATGCATTTTATTGGGTCCATTTGGGACGAGCGATGCATGAAGTAACAGATGGAAGGGAAGAAGAAACCAGAGAACGAGGGAGAGAGCGAGTGCGTCGAGTCAAAACGAATATCATCGTTCGCCGGTCGCATGCTTCTCGGAAAAAAACACCCTCGTATTTAAACTAACGTTTTCCGTTTCTTTAATAAAATCATACCTTGTTCTCCTTGGTGAGAGACTTGAAAGCGAGTCTCGTAGAATCGGCCTGTGATCAGCGCATCGTCGGCGCCCTAAGCCCCGAAAGAAAATCCACCCCTCGCTTTTCCACACAGCACACCCTGGCTGCAAGGACGAACGAAAACTCTCCGCGGCGAGAGAGAGAGTAGTAGGCGCAGGCCTCCAAGGAAAATTCGAGGAAAATTTACGAGGACGTCGGCACACCGGCACGAAGGCAGAGGGTAACACTATTGCGGCACGTGCTTCTCTGGCGCAGAAGCATCAAGCTATCACCTCGGCTTTCCCGTCCGCACTGACCTCGAGTTCGTCTACTCGATCCTCGGCGCCCCGTCGCTCCCGTGAAAACTTCGGGCCCACGCTCTTCCCCTCCCTTTTCCCGGCCAGGCTTTCCCGACCAATCGAGCCGATGCATTCCTACCCTTCATTCGGCTCGCTTATCCGCACACCCCCGCGACCCTCCCCTCGCCCGCCCGCCGGACCTTTTGCCACGTTGTGCCCTTTTTCCTCGCTGAAACTCGGAATTCTCTCGGCTGGCTACCTTGCGCCCTGCTGCTACGACTCCTATCGACGGCACCCTCGCCCATCCTCGCTCTCTCTCTCTCCCTCTCTTTCCATCCTTTCGACAACTCCAACCTCAGCATCCCCCCTCGATCCCTTCTTTCTCTGCCTGGCAAAAATCCCACCACCCCTCCGCCGGCCTACCCTTCGCCCTATACCTGCGGCCTCCGCCGGCTCTTCGTTTCTCTTTCAAGCTGCCTCTGCTTCCATCCGATAGCACATGCCACTCTCTTTCACTCTCTCTCTCTCTCTGCTTAATACTACTACTATGTGTTCTGTCTCGCTCTAATACAATTGGGCCTAGCCGTCGCTGGAAATCGAGGAATTAGTCGCCCGCTTACCGGTGTACTCTAGCCTCGAGGCTTCTAATGCCACTGTTTTCACAGTTCCGCTAGTCGAGCGAGAGCCTTAATTCGATATACGTATAAGGAGAATGCTTAGCTCGCGGCTAACGTTCCAGTTTCATTCGCACTGAATTGAGATACGTACATGGTAGGATTGAAAGTACGCGAGGGTGATCCGGCCGGTTGCGAAGGGTGGCGGCAGCGAGGTCCTCTCGGTGTGATCCGCTCGGGCAGGGGTTGTGCAGGTGAAGCTGGTGCGCAGGGGTGAAAGTGGCGAGTACACTCTCGGCGGTCGACAATGTCACTGTCAGGGCGAGAGTCACCGGCGACGGCCACGATATCGTCGGGGTGGGTGCGTGGTGGAGGGGCAGAGCACGTTCGAACTATTTGATAAGGTCGACATGGCAGAGTGCGGAGGAGTCGGATATATCGCAACCCCTTCTTCCCTCGACTCGTCGCTCTCCCTCGCGCTCGAGCCTCTCCCCTTCGCTCTTGGCCCACCACCCTCAACCCTACGCCGGGGAGAGCGCCATTCGACGTGTGGTCCAGGGTGCACTGGCGCATGCGTCGCCAAATTATGAATGGAAGCACCGCTCAATGCGAGAGAGCGCCGCGGGTCACATAGACGCGGGCGGACACACACATGGGCGGCGCCGGTGGCGCATACACCCTCGCAACGCTATACTACTTTTATTTATATCCCTCCTACGATGACCTTCAGCCGGGGCAGGGTCGATCGGCTAAGTCGCGTTTTCTGCCGCGAAGGAACAGGTGTCATACTTCGCCCGATGGCCAACTTTTAACCCTCTCGGCTTGGGGCTGCACTGCTCTTTCCAGTCAATCTAGCTGTGGACGGAGGGACAGTTTTTCCCGGAGGAATGTCCGAGTTAACTTTCCATTGTTAAGTCCTTTTTCCAAACTCCAAGTTTCTGCTGCATTATTTAGTCACTTGTTCGTACTTGAAGTTGGGGGTGCAATGCTCTTTCGAGTAAGTGTAGCTGTGGACGAATGTCTGGGTGAGCATTGCATTATTAAGTCCTTTTTTTAATCTCTAGCTTTCCGTTGCATTATTGAGTCCTCTTTTTATAGTTGACTCGATGGCCAACATAGAACCCTTTGACTCGAGTGGAGCAGCCTCTGGATTAAATGTTCGGAGGACCAATAGTGGATGAACGTCCAAGTTACTTTTGCCTTCCCTCTATTTTATCCCCCAGTCTATATTAAAGTTTAAAAGGTTTTGTTAATGAATGCATATTTAAATTGGAGCTATAAACTTGGACGTATTCTCACCGGCGGGATTGGATTCAATTTGCAACTCTGCCGCACCGAGAAGGTCAAATGCTTCACCTCCAATGAATGATGTATTAACGCAAGATTTATCAGTGAAAATCATTTTCGTAGAAAAGCTCGCGTCACGAATGTATAAGTCTCTGTTCTCCGAAGGTGGTTAAAGTATTAACTTAATTTTCGATGCACGACGTACGAACCCTGAGCCCACCGCCATGGGGCTCGCCCTTGAGAGAATACTTGTGACAGGAAGACACCTGAGGCTTTCTATTAGATATGCCAGTATTGTGTGCCCTCGCTCGGCAGATTTCGAGTTCACGGTCGGATCGCTTAGTACCTGCCCTCTTTCTAAGGGCGGTCCCGTTACCTCGCCTTTCTCCGCTTATTTTCCATAAAATCCGAAGTATCCCCGGCTCGTCCGCCTCCCAGGAGCACCGCTGCCCTCACCTGCTCAAAGTATAAGCCGACTGTAATTCTACGTGTCCATTTGTAAATAGAAATCTCGAGAATAATCCTTCAGAAGATATGTTTGTTAAGGTGGTGATTCAAAGACCAGTGAATGATCCCAGTACATTAACAGTGGTGGTACTACTAAACTATTTCTACCAGGTAGAAACAGTTGTTCTATTTCCTTCAAAATCATCAAAAATTTCTACAACTATACCAGCATAATGTTAAGAATTTCAATAGCAGAAATCATTTTGACGGCCTTGGATGTTTCACGAACAAATACCATTCTCAGCCACCAACTCTGCAATCCACGCAAAACAATATACGCATCGAGAAATTGAATCTCACCGGCATTCACTGGAACCCGTACTCATTATAATAGAGACGCCGATGCCGGTGGGGGTGTATGTATGTACGTGCAAGTTTATGAATGACCATTCTGCGCGTGAAAATCACGTGGCGCGGTGCTACTTTAACGATCGCCGCGGAGCGCCCACCCCTTCGCCGGCAGCGGTGTTTTATCAAGCCACCCCCATTCCCTTGATAACGCGCCCATCCTCTTCCCTCCTGGCTCGGCAGGCTCCTCTTGGATGCTGCAGCTTCCCTCATATCCCGAGACGTCGGAGATCGGCGAGTAGACCAGCAACCTGTGGCCGCCCCGGCTGCGAAGGTTAAGCAAAGTGTGTATGTATTATTGCGCGTGAATGATTGGCCGCCGGGGGAGAGAATGACTGGAATCGTCCGGGGATTCATGCTGATTTGAATAGATTTACGTAGATGCGTAGGTGTGTGCGGCTGCGCGGTCGCCGCGTCCGATAGCCACCCTCGCCGCCCTCGCCCGATGGGAGTCTCAGTGGCGAGGTGCAAGAATGGGCTCGTAGGGTGGACGTGCTATGGATGGCGCCGGGCGAGTAGGGATGGCAGACTCCGGGAGAGACGTCGGCACACACGTCGATGAACGAATATCCCCTCTTCCGCCGCCTCCTACGCCGCCCTCGACACTCGCCGCTGGGGCCGCACCGTCGCGTGGGTGGTGATTCAAGGTCATTGCAAGAGCAAAACCACGCCATACGTCGACGACGCCTCCGTCGTGACGCCCGCGCACAAGACGTGGGCGCCCAATTTATACGTGACTCTCTGCTATCAACCCCTTCAAGCTGATAGACGAGACCCTTGCCTCTTTGTTCTTCGCCCTTTTTCTATGGGGATGCCAGAGTCTTACGTGCCCGAATTCCGCTCTCGAGGAACTGGGGAGAGGAGTGGGAGTATTATGGGGATTGGCGTATTATTTGACGATTTGGTGCAAAGTCAAGGGTGAATGCTTCCTTCGGTTGGTCTGTGTGGTATACTTTGCGTTGAACCGTTTAGGGTCTGCAGTCTATGGTAGATTTCAGGCTTCGAACTGGATATAGGAGAATTGCTGGACGCCAGATGTTCTACGTCTGGAATGTTCTGGTCTCCGTGTGCCCGAGAGTGTTCTTGTAGAAGGTACCGGTAGTACAATGGGTCCACTCTTATCTGGGATTGCTTACTTGTCTACAGTGCAAAGATTGAGTTGTACTATTTTTATGGGTTTTCTTGAAATACGCCCCATCCTCTTATAACACGACTAATTTATCCTGTGTTGTATCGAAAGCGCGTTAAATGAAACCTACAAGGAATACAAATCAATAAGAGGAATGCCGCAATTTTTGCACCATGTTTACAGGCGATTAAACGTATATGGAGACTAGAATCACCATGGGAAAATCATGAGCACACTATCCTCTGATTACTATCATTCACCGTTAACAAAAGAGCGATTATAGTATATTGAACAATTAAATAATAAATATTTTGATACTGAAAAGTAAAGGGGAATGTGGGATCAAACAAGAAGTATCTGCCGACAGAAATCGATTTGAATTCGTCGAGATTTAAGCCGGCCCGGGCAACACCGCTGCGTCGTCTGCTGTTTCGATTCTTTGTGATGTCATCCATGCCATCCTCGCATCCCAACACCACCCAACACATTACAGGCACACCATTGGGTTCAATCGTGCCAATAATCATCGCGTAACCAAAAGGAGCGACATGCTGCGATATTCTGTACAGATAGAAGTTTACCCAAGAAAACAATGGCTCAAGAAAACATTGTAAATAGTGTAAAAAAGCAGCTCAACAAAGAGTACTGTTTCATGAACGATGACTGGTTGGAGCAGTGCGTCGAGTATTTTGTCACCGAGGGACACATCGGTCGAGTAAGCTACTGACATGCTTGATTTGAGTCATTTCGTTTTCGTATAGTTATTGAAGTGCTTGTATGAAAGTTTTGTTATATTTAGACTTGGAACAATGGTAGAACAAAAGCTGATCTTGTTTACGTTGTACACAAAGCACAGGGCGCGGCCATCTTGGAAAAACGCCGGTAGCGCCGCGTTTGACATTACGCCGGGAATTTCAAATTCAAATCGAACGCAATAGAACTTGTCTTCTCAAATTCTCTGTTGAATTATTTGTATGGACCTTTTATATTCTTTTACGTTCAAATTCCAAATTTAACTGTACTCAAAATTCTAGGCGCATGCTTTAACACTTAATCACGATTTTTGTTCCAATCTAGCCCAATATGAAGGAAATTGAAGACTTTGTTAGAACACAGTATTTATTGGCCGATCTGCGGGAAATGAATACACAGAAAGGTACTCTCCCACCGAAGCTCGTCGAAAAGAAACTCATCTTCCTCCCTGGATCATATATGTTACAAGTACCCAAATTGGAGAAAGTTTTTGCCAACTGGATGCGTTCTGAATATTTATATTTGACTCTTTGCTTTATCTAAGGTCAACGAGATGCTCGATATTTCAAAACCAAAATACAGACAACTACAGATCATACGAAAAGCGGCCACATTGAATTCACAAGCAACAGAGGAGGAAACAAAACTAGAGATCAATGGGCACACTATAGAAGTAACGAAGAGGATGATGCACTTGAAAATGACGGACGGCGTGCAGGACATTGTTGGCATGGAATACAGCCATATACCTTTATTCAATGTAGGATAAAAACAGTTCCAGCATTAGAAAAGGGACCGGGACAGTATTTTAAATGTATTATACGCCTTTAAGGAAATGTTCCATCCCGGATGTAAGATCTTGATAAAAGGCCCGGTGAAGTGCCGAAACGGAGTGCTTTACCTTCAAGCGGGAAACATTGAAGGGAAAGGCGGCGAGCTGGATAGTCTTTTGGTTTCCAACGCCATGGAGAATGTCTTAGCGAGAGCCGTGTAAGTCTTACGAAAAGAACAATTCGATTCTGCGCGTACACCTGTACGGTATCAACAGTAATTCCGAGATACCTTTTTTCTTCATTAGAAACAAGCCTGAAAATCCGGACCCCTTCTATGTTAATATTGCGGTCAAAAATGAAAAACCTAAAGTAAAAACCGACCAAACTAGAGCAGCAAAGCAACCAGTGGTGAAACAGGTGCAGGGTCGGGATACAAAAGCCCTACTTGTGGACGACGATTTTGATATCAATATGGACGAAATCCTTAATATAGAAGCGTCTTATATGCAAAGTGGCAATAATGTCGGTACGGGAACGGCAAGGCAACCAGTTCAACGTACACAAGGAAGTTCAGCAACTAATGCAACAGCAACCACGGCCACTACCAGTGCTAATAGACCCAGCAAAGCACAGCCCGATAAAATGAATGAGAATCGAGAAAACGCAAACAAGTATATGAAAGAGGAGCGGAAAAGCAGTATCAATATTGTTAACGACGAAAATCAGGACCGGTTTCATCAAGTGCTGAGCAAAGAGTGCTCTAGACAAGAGGAACCGGAGCTTATTTCTTCAGATGAAGATTATGGTCCCCTAGAGAATATAGAGCCAGGTGAGGAAAGCGATGACATGGATCGCATATTAGAAGCCGACCCGAAAGGTATTGAACTGGAACGACGCGAAAGGGACGTACGTGGGTGGTCCCCATACGTAACGGAACCAGGTGGCGAAGACAATGATGGACTCATTGTGTGTAATGAGATTAGTCTTTCCAATTTGTCTGTTAAAGATTCTGGCCATCCGAATAATACGGAAAACCGGTCAGTTCCCAAGCGAAATTCAATATCGAGCGACACAGGTACTTCGGCCCAAGGAGCGTCGGAGTCACCTAAAAGTCAGAAAGAGGATTCGAACAGTGCTAAAAGACCAAAGCGGTATGAAAGTCTATGCGATGTAGTCGCCAAGAAAATAACGTGCACGAAAACAGTAGAGATCAAGGCACGCATTTCAGAAATGGGACATTTAACTAAAGAAAAGTGCTCGTGGGCTTTTAGTTGCACTATCTCAGATGGCACAGCCTCCATGGATGTCACGTTCCCGAATAACGTAAACTGACTTACAATTGTCATATACGCTACCTAACTATAAGTAATATAATTCTTTTTGAACTTTAGATTTTGCAAAATATCATAGGGCTCTCCGCCCAAGAGTTTTCACAAAAGAAAAAGCAAAGGAAGACCGATCCACAAATTGATCTACAGTTGAGAATAGTAAGACTGTTCGAATAATACTATAAGATAAAAGTTGGAGCTACATTTGGCATTGTTACTTCTAGATTTTAATCTACGTTCCTTTTAACAGATGCTGAAGCGTGCCGAGGACATGTTATCGTCTATAGATATTCTAGAAATCAAAGTGAAAGAAGGTGAGAAGCCTGAAGTTGTAAATGTTTCTTCGTGAACCGAAACACAAAATGAAGCTATCGAACTATAAGTATCGTAAACTTTATGTAACTATGTATAAGGCTTTTTTACATATATTTATACATTTTTTATAAATAAATAAATCTGGCAGAGCGAAGGAGTGCTCACAATTTGAAACCCGAATGAATCGCGACGACACCGCACGTGAGGTTTTCATATGTGACATTTCTGAAGCCTGCAGCCTCGATCATTTGCTGAAATTAAAAAATCGTGATTAATTGATTTCTGACTCCAACAAGTAATTAAATAATGATCAATTATTGCGTACCCTAAACTCCTCTTGCTTTGGAAACTTGCGTATACTTTCGACTAGGTACTGATACGCTTGCCATTCACCCGCAATTAAAGTCCCCATAACCGGAATCACTTGAAAGGAATATTGATCATAGAACCTAAACCCAAACAAAGCAATTACAAAAATTCCTAATCATGAATTGAATGAATTTCTCAATAATTACCAGCGCAGCATGTCGTTCTCTACATGGCTGAATTCTAGACACAGGAACCGTCCACCGGGAGTAAGTACACGATACGCTTCAGAGAGTACCTGGAGAAAACAGTGTGAGAAAACTTTCCAAGAAATTCTCAAAAAATGAGAAACAAACCTTATCAATATGTGTAACATTCCTAATGCCAAAGGCAATGGTATACGCAGTGTAGGAATCATTTTCAAAGGTAAGATTCTCTGCGTCACAAGTTTGCCATTGCACATTTATATTTGGATCCTTGAGCCAGCCTTGCCTCTGTGCTCTTGTTTCACCTACTTCTAACATATTCTTATTTATATCGCATACAGTCACGTGACTCTTCTTTCCCTTGGGATTAGGACTGTTCATTAAATAATTAATGTATCTAAATGTTATGTCTCCTGTGCCTCCCGCAGAGTCCAAGAGTCTGCTGCCATGGGTAGGTGCAAGTCTCTGAATGAATATGTCCTTCCATATCCTATGGATTCCCATGCTCATGGCATCGTTCATGGAGTCATACGACTCAGCCACCTTCTCAAAAACTGAATACACTGAAGACAAACGGATTCATTATAGTTATTAATAACATAATAGGTTTTAAACACATCGGAAAGACTTGTCATACCTTCCTTGACTTTTTCATCTTCTTTAACGGTCTTGAATCCAAAGTGTGTTGTTCTTTCATCACTCGACGTCGAAGAACTGTGGGACGCTAATCTCTCCGTTGACAACATGACACGCCTCGCTCTGACTAACTTAAGTAGTAGGTTCCCTCGTCCAATCATGTTTAATCTTCTATGTTTCAATAATAAAAATCAATCCCTTCGAAAAAGTGATTTTCTTCTCTCCTGGCACCACAGTTAGGTTACGAATTCACCACAGTCGACAAACATGGACCAAACAACCGCAAAAATATCATTCGACAGATATGCTTCGGTTAGACTTTTCCACCTATACAAATAGCCAGGATCTAAGCTGGCTTTTTTTTTTATATCCAACTTCTGCCCATTAATTGCTTGTATATTTACAAAGTGCCGGGCAACCTTTGTAATCCGATTACCCACTCCATCGGTTAATCATGACAGTGTTTAATCGGAGCAGGCGCGAAGGGGGAGCAATAATTCGACATTAGCCAATTATAATTAAAGCGTTCGACAGTTTGTTTATGCGAAAGAATTATTAAGTCGATCACGTGGCGATCCCTGGGAAGAAGCATCGGTAAAAAAGTATTTCTGTTGACTGCAAGCGCGATAGACTCGAGCTTCCCGCTCAACGCTTGGAGAAAATAATCAATGCCCTGTGTGTTGCGTAGTGGCGAGTGCGGAGGCCTCGAAACCTGTTGAATTATCTACGAGCCTCCCAGCGAGCTACAGGTAAGCCGAGCATATATGCACTGGTAGTGGCTTGCAGCCTGTCGCGTGCACATCGGAATTTATTCCAATATCTTCAAGTGAGTATTGTTCCAGCTCGTATGCACTTGCCCATTGCTTCGCTGTCAAACTCAGCTGTGTAATAAAGCTAACCTAGCAGACTGCCGCCCTTTCAATCTAATATTGCGAGTTTTTGACATCGAATTCCCCTGGAAAAATATGGTGCCAGTGTTTGATATTGTTTGGAGGATTATTCGATTGTCATTGGCACTGTTGTCGCGGCTGACAATCGATAAACTGTAACATACAGCTGTTGCTTTTGTCTCACTTAAATGCCAACTTGGCAGGTTTTCGTGAGCGCTCCATTGAATTTCATGAGTATGACATTTCTTCTTTTGCATGCAGAATACCACGGATGGCTTTCAAAGATTGTAGAAATGTTTATAGAAGTGTTAAATAATTAGTGAGAATTATTTTCGTCATAATTCGCTTGAGTTTATTACCGTTTACGTTCCCGCGCACTCTTGTGTATATAGAGTAGTGTTGGCTCGTTGCATGTATTTTCATTGTTTTTTATTCCTACTCCCACACGGGAAAGTATCGGAGAACGCATAGTAACAACTCGACGTAACGCGATTAATTAATTCCAATCGCGTAAGTTGAATAGTATTCGAGCGCAGCCTCTGACAGGTTCCAGATGCAATTCATTGCTTTGTACAAGGATGCAATGATTTTAAATGAAAATGCAAACGATTGAATTTTTGTTTATTGAGATACCTGTGTAAGCAAATCTATTTATTCAACAATAGAACTACCGAGGGCTTTTGGTATATTTAGGATGGTCGGGAGATTATAATATAAATCTATAATAATTTGTTAACAAATTAAAATGTTGAAAGAAAACTATAAAAAGGAAACATAAGTTTTTCTTTTGTATTAAGATAATTGATCCATCACGGTGTTAATAATTCTAAAGAATTATCGCGCTTGGTTCAGCTCATGTTAAATGTGTAGTTTGCTTAAGTCGTCGATTTACTGTAATTCATTGACACTTGGACGAGAATAGAGAATAGTTGGTTCGACCGCAATACTCCCCCCAGTCACGCTCTGCAGACAATCTAATTAACTTTATGGCATTACCCTTAAAAGAGTAACAGCATTGGACCGATTGTGGAAAGGTAAACGAGACTCCGAGAGAGGTGTAGACAGGTGTCTAGAGAATGTCGCGGAGAGTAAACGGCTTGCTGCATTCGGTGCAAGTGAGATTCTTATCAGTATATTTATGTAACCAGTGAGACTTAGTCGCGACTTGAACGGTGTGAGCAACTCCTCCTGAGTCACACGGCAAGTTGGATCCAGTGGAATAGTATCCTCTCGGAACGCGGCTTTTAGAGTTGTAGCAAAGCGTAGTGTAGCTCTACAGTATTCACGATAATAGTGCGAGAAAATATATAATCACAGGTTAGTACTGGGCCGATGCCAAGACAATGCGCAACATGTTGTACGAAACGCGCCTGGACTTTCTAATACCAAGCGACTAACTTTTTTAACTCTGAGTCATGTCATCGGACTTTCCATACGAATATCAACCATGTTTAGGTATGTTTTTTATTTTGCTTCCCCCGCCAACTTTCCGTTCGCTTCATTTCCTGTGACATTCACTCGCTATCCCTGACAATCACCTTTCTCTGCCCCGCCCGTTTGGCAATTTCGTGGCTCATTGGCAAAGAATGGTTTCTTGCGAAATTCCAGTCTTTTTTTGCAAGTCATGCCTCTACATGCTCCAATAGCACAATAGTAGTTGCTAGCTTCTTATGTGACTGGAGACCGGTGGGATTTTATAACTATACAGGGTGATTCGCTTGCCTTTGAATCAGCACTGTCGGACCCCACCTTTTTCCCTCGACTCTGCAAATCATATTTTGTGCTTTGTACCATGGGCTACAAAATTATTAATTACCAGATAATTTAATTTACAATTATCTAGTTAAAATAATCATTTTAATTATTTCATTTATCTAAAATTCTGTTCACAATTTTGAAAGATCTAGAAATTAATTATAATTCAGTACACGATAGTTTAACACAATTCTATACCAGCATACTATAAGTACCTGGCAGCGGTGATTCAGAGGGAAATGAATCACCCTGTACGCGTCTACATAATGGAAAACATGCCGCGATAAATTTCATTGATTCTTAGACATGGATCAAATCGGGGAGCCGCCGCGCGCTACGTTGGAGGGTTTCAAACCCCTAACAATTGTGATGGAACTATTGGGTGCTCTCATGATTATACTCGTTGCAATCTGGACGGCCCACTTCCGGGGTGGCTTTAGCTGGACGTCCGATCCCGGCTTGGAGTTTAATTGGCATCCGCTCCTCATGACGATCGGCCTAGTATTCCTTTATGGCAATGGTACAGTATCGCGAAAACAATTATACCCAGCCAATGAATAGTCGTTACCTGTGAAATTCACCCGACACGATTCATCCACAGCTATGCTGATATACAGAACCCAAAGGAATATACGAAAGCGACAGCTAAAGTTAATGCACGCCGGAATAATGATATTCATTATCCTGCTGACGGTGATTGCTCTGGTAGCCGTTTTCGACAGCCACAATCTGAGGAAGCCTGCCATACCAAACATGTACAGTCTTCATAGTTGGGTCGGTCTTACAACCGTCATACTCTTCTGCTGCCAGGTAAACTAATCGATGTGAAAACCTAAGTTTTTTATTAGGTTTTTCGCATAATATTATATAATGATCATATTCTTTGACTATAGTGGTTGGCTGGGTTCCTCTCCTTTCTTTACCCCGGAATTCAACAAACCCTGCGCTCCTCGTACATGCCGATACACGTGTACTTCGGAGTCGCCGGCTTTGTCGGCGCAATTGCATCTTGCTTGCTTGGACTCAATGAGAAAGCGTTTTTTGTCTTGAGGTAAGTGCGAGTATAGTGATAATTGTTAAGGGTACCTGTCAGTGTAAGCCGAATTGCGGAGGCGGCGATTTGCCGGCGTTCTGAAATGAAGATAATTCACAATTAAGTAAATAATTGATTACTTAAGAGCAGTCCTAATATTATATTTTTATTATATTGCCGATATTTTTACTGTAATCCGTGCCCCATTAGCAACTACGCCGAGCTCCCTGGCGAAGGAATCCTGATCAATATCATCGGCTTGCTCCTCATACTTTTCGGCGGCGTGACCGTGTACTTGGTCGTGCAAGAAAGATATCGCCGGCTGGCGAAACCTGAGGACGACTCGTTGATTACTAGTCGGAGTCAGTAATAGAAGGACTGTGCTCTTCAGACGTCTTTACGAGGATCTTTACAACCGTTTGCGAATCTCGGGACTTATCGCGCTCTCACGAGACCGTAAGTATGCGAACTGTCTACAAAAGCCAGAATCTCATCGACTATTGGACCACTATACGTACAGGGTTTATTCGGGTTGAACGATTACACATTATAAGTGCTTCCACTTATAAAAGCTTATAGTCGTTGGTCGAAGTTACTGGCAATTATGAGTCAACCATGTGGAATCGTAGAGATATGTGACGATGATAAGCTGCCCCTCCGTACCAGAAAAAGCACACGTCAGCTTTAGTACATTGCTATTGCCATACCGAATGGTGTAAGCCGTCCAACCCGAAACCTCACAGGAAACCTATCGCTGAGGCATACGCGCAAAGTGCTCGAAATTGCACTCAGCCAAAAATGCATCGCATCTTTCTCCAGGCACCGTGTAGCATAGTTACGGTGACGATTATACTAAGTAGCCTTCAATCGAATACCCATTGTCTGTGTTACCCACCTGATACATCCCTTAAGAGTATTCTTACTGTACATTTGTATAAGCAAACCGAAGGCGGTCTAAATTATTACGAATGATTTTATTTATTAGCAACGTCGCATTTTATTTCACCGTGCAAAACGGATGATCTCGGTATGCCTTTATACTATATATTTAATACGAGCCGTTAGGTAATGATTTAAATATCGAACTTTCCTTAACACCTAATTCACGTGTATAACCAACCCTTGAACGGATAATTCGATAGACAGTCGTAATTGATGCTTAAGTAAAAAATTACTCAATCAATCTCTCTGATGGTAATTTAACTCTATCGACTTTCAGCGGAATATACTTAGGAGGGTGAGAAGTGAATCTCACGAATGTACCAATTTAAAATATCATAGCTATTGCGCCGTTGAAGAGTTGGATATTTATAATGGTGCTGTCTGTGTCTGCGAGCTATTGTACTGATTAATATTTCTGGTGCTATTTATAGTTTAATTGTTGTTGTACTTCGTCCGTCATCTCTCCTCTTGTTTTTTTACGTGTGTCTAAGAATCTTTGAATGCATCATACGCAATATGTATTTACGACTACTGAGGACGATACGCTGCGATGTATTGCTGTGTGATACAAATGCTCTTGAAATAAAAATATCTGAAGCATTTGGCATTGGTACGGTGAAAGTCTTGTACTCCCCACCTTGTACATCATCAAGAAAGCCTAGCTAATTATATTACAATGAATAATTGACACGACTTGTGCGTATCTAATATCGCAATTGCAGTTCGACAACGAGGATAGAGGTACACAGTTCTGGAGTCTTCTCATCAGATTTGGTGTTTATGTTTATCATGTACACATTATAATCAAATTCTTATATTTGCAACATTCTAAACCCTTATCAGTACATCGTTCTCTTAAACCCTTTGAAAATGTCACTCGGCGAAATCCGCCTTTGATTTCACTCTCAAAATATTCGAAGTACGTAGACCAAGTCGACGTGAGTCTCGATGGAAAAAAATAGCAGTCGTCGTGAAAAGAATAGTAACTAATAGCGCAATTGTTGAAGTTGCTCAACTCTTCGCAAAGTAAAACAGTGAAGTGCTTCGCATCAACATATAAGTATCGTATCTACGAATTTCACGTAAAAATCCGAGTAATTATATAGATGGTTCGTATTGGTATGCTACGTACGTGGGAGTATAATATTAGTAACTAACTGAGGTATCAGTTTCTGAAAAAAATCAAATCCTTAGTAAACACAACAATATAAGATGCCGCGTTACCGTGGCATGAGTCACTGAAGCAGTCGCACATTTATATATATACTCCTTTGTTCGACTGGTGCACACTGTTCGGTCGAAAGTCATGTAGTACAACGTGGTACATACTCTAAAGCCGACTGCACGCCGAGCGCAACATTCTGCCCCGCATTTAGGCACGCCAAGATTTTTTGTTGCACAGCATATTGCGGATGTGCCGATTGCCATACACTCGTAAAATGGAGTACCGCCCACCGACAGAAATATTGTTGACTCTTCGTGTGCGCAACAAAACGTTGCGGGGGGCACGCAGCCGGGCTGGAAAGCGAGATTTAATCAGATGCAAAATTTTATTAATAAGCATTTTGCTCATTCATAAGAGATACAGATATGATCTAAGCAAACAGGTGTTCGCTCGAAACGGTCTCGTTAATCAGTGTGAATCCAGTCTAAAAACAACATCTCCGCCGCTTGCACCAATGCTGAGTATACGGCACCGGCTACACAGTAAGGGATAGAAAAATGCGCGTAAACCGCGCAATAACAATCGAAGTATTATTCCTTCCACCATCTATGTACTCATAAATAGTAACCTTTTCCCTGGCAACTATTTCAACGAAGCACAGTAAATAATTGCGGTCGTCCCCTGATGTACGATGCGATCATGCAACCTGAATCACACCGGCGTTGAATTAGAAGTTATGGTAACACGTTATTTTACAGATCGCTACAGTTTTTAGTCACAGAACCATAGGATTGCAAGGGAAGTCATCACAAAATGAGTAATGTAATGTACAAACATTGCGGCGATACTCATACGATTAATTCCTATGAAAATATCAAGAATCGTGACGATCCGCTATGGACGCGTGGGGTTCAAAGAAACGCAACAAACGCCTTGGTAGGAAATCGGCAGAAAGTCGAACAACCGTGTATGTGTGTTTGTGTGTGGTGTATTTCTTTAACAGCAGTGATCGACAGATGAGAAAGCGACCGAGCGGACGGGATCCCTGCCCTTGCCAACTCTTAGAGTCAATCTCAATCTTCTCATCCACGGGGAAATACGGACACTTCTAAAGTGCGTTCCGATTGGGAACCACGTATCTTACAAAGGCTAAGTGAAATCAATTCACAACTGGAAATCTTTTGCCACACTGCATGAGATTAGACAATAGAAGAGAAACGAGACTCGGCCGCTGGGATCACTTAATCATCTGTAGCGTGTATATGTGTGAATGTCGTAGGTGTACGTGTGGATTAGGCGACTAGAACAGAGAAGGGCATTGAAAGTCGCTACATGAAGTCGTTGAATTCGTCATAGACATAGTCGTCGTACTCGGTTAGGAGCGTGTTTTCTCCCTCGATCTTCAATCTTGCTCTACCCTTGCTCTTCGCTTTCTTCGGTTTCTCGATCTTTTGCTTTTCGATGACTAAAGCATCGATCAGCGTTTTCACCTTCTTTATTTGTGGGACCGATACTGGAATCAATCAAGTGATTTCTCTCATTAACAAGGAACACCAGGTACCAACTGTGCTCTCCGTATTATTGAAAGTGATACTAACAATGAAGTGCGACCACCTTGATGAGTTCCTCCCCGAAAGGTTGAAATTCGGCGTTCTTCGCAAATTGAGCTAATTTTGCTGTTAAGGCAGCCAAGTACTGATCGAACTCCTCTTTCGTATTCGGCACGGAAGCGTCGAGTACATTCGAGCTAGACTCGCTTTGTTCCGTCACCCCTGAAATTAGTTAAAGTCCAACTTTGCACTCAAGGTAGAACATCTTAGTTTTGAAACATGTGTTTCACGCAAACTATCGGAGCAAGCCTGACACAGCAAAAGGGACAAGAGCTACGCAAGAAGAGACAATCGAACAAAGGCATTTCTGTGCTCGACATTCATCAGGAACGGTACGGGAGATCGACATCAAGTGAAGAAAAATGCGACTGATTTGTTGTTTTTCAGCAGAACGCCACCTTTTATTTCCGTACAATCACAATCACCACTTTTCATTCTCGTACGTTAATCATTTAACTCGTTCGTCTCTAATACAGTTCCTGAGCTGATTCCTAGTTTACTCGCTCTTAGTTTTAAACCCTTTCGCTGTGAAAGGCATGTATACATCGTATATATATATATAGGGAGAGATATTTGCATATAAATTTCATTCTCCAATTAAAAAAAAGAATCATAGATTCGTTAAGGTAAGCGACACATTCTCGGGATATGCAATATATCTTACTTAAAAAAAGAAGAAGATGCAGTATATGTACAATGGAAAGAATGGGAGGGCTGTCGCTCGTTTGGAGCGCGACTGCGAGCGCGAAACACGAGTACATTATAAAATTGATAGTTCGAGTAAGTGGTTCGTACAAAAGCAGTCTTCTCCAGAATTACTGTGCATTAATACTTATCTCGGTAGACTTTTAAAAATTATGCAAACATCTTACACTTAAACCACTCGAAGTAAAGTCCCTTTGGGCGTATTCGAAACTAAATATAATTTACAAATCGACATCGTGCAATTCGAATTTCTCGTCCCCCAATCAACCCAGTCTTTTAACACTGTCGAAAGGCGTTCGTGAGACATCGTTACGGAATCAGCGAATCAGTCTTGAGACACTACTTTTCACACTCTGCTCTAGACTGCTGTATGTATTCTAATTTAATAAGAAACGCGATATTAAGACTAATTACGTATTCCCATGTCATGTCTACTGAAAAGATATTCTCAAGCTTGAAAGCGTTGATACTTTCATGTCAATAGAAACTGTAGTGTTATTGCTTTGCATTATGCGTTATATGCGTCTTGTAACCCGTGTCGATCCATACTTACTTTGCAAGGAGCGCATTTCGAGGAAAGCTACCACCGATTCTTAGTCCGATAAATACCTGCCCGTTAGACAGTTTGAATATTCTTGGGCAATAGGAGAAATATCAAGATGAAAGAATCATCGGAATGTTAGGCATGAAGCACTGGGGAATCGAAAGATCAAAGGAGAGGAGTATATAAAACGGGCGGGCGAATAGGTGGTCACTTTTTCTCGGCTTTGGGGGGCTTTCGGGGTGTGAAATCTACAAGGTTTGACAAACCGAAAGTCTCCATTGCTAGGCGTAGGTCTGCCTCCTCCTGCAACCTCTGACGACGAATTTGCTCTGCGCGCCTTTCTTCTGGTGTTAGAGCCTCCTCCTTTTCTTTCGCCTTTCTCTCAGCCTCTTCTTTCGCCTTTTTCTGCAACATAGGACAGCCAACAAACCATTAATGGCAAGAACGCTTCTCATGCAGAAAAATAAACTCTTTTATTGAATACCAATTTATTTCATTAAAACTCTGAAACATGCGACACAGATTTTTGAGAAGATCAAATTAAAGCATATGCATGTTCTACTAATAATTGGCCGCCAAATACAAAAAAAGATCCAGGAATGTGGCATACCTCACGTTCCTCAATTCTTTCAGCTAAGGCCTTCTTTGGCTTAGATTTAGCCTTGGGTGCCTCCACAGGCTTCTCAACCTCCTTCTTTTCCTCTTCGTCATCCTCCCAGCTGTCCTGTAATCAGAATATTCGTACATCTACCCGAATTCAGCGGTGATACGAGGAGGTGGGGTGCAGGCCCGCAGCACCAAGTTCCGAACGTGTCAAAGTCACATGCAAGGTTAAGCGGAGTAATTCGGCCAACATACGGTAGGCAAACTGTTAATAAAGTATCGGCTGCGAAATTACCTTGACTTCTTCTTCTTCGTCCTCGCCCTCCCATTTGTTCTGGTTCAGTGTGAGTTTGAATTTCGGCTCTGGGGTCTCCTCGACATCTGCAAAGTAGATGGAGGTTAAAGAGGAGCGAGCCTCCTGCGTGGGAACTCTCTCTCGCCTAGATCAACCGGGAGATTTTCCCCTCGCACTTAAACCAGGAAAGCCCTGACATACCCCAGCTATCGTCCATGGTGAAGTCCTGTGCTTTGCCCTCGCTCGATTGCCGTCGAAACGCGAGAAACCCGTCCACTCAAATAAACGTGGCCCGACCGCTGAAAACTGGAATCAAGCGTGCCATACTGTACGAAGGAATCGTGTGTCTCATACTTTCCAAGCGGCGACTGTGGTAGTGGTAGTGATTGGTCGTGATCTGATCACGCACGAGGCGACGGCCCTCGCATAGCAGCCCCACTAGGGTTCTCTCTCTCTCACTCTCTCTCGAGATCACTCGCCTTCAACTCGCGCTTGCAACTTTTGCACGTTCACGTAATTATTCCCGATTGTTACGTGCACCACCGATGATCATATATATCTTTAAGCAACCGAGACTTTCGACATCGCCGGACACGCGCATATTTCGGGGCTATGTCAGCCAACGCTCATTTCTTGCCAACGTGAATTTCTCGAGCAGTAGTCTCACATTGTTCATCGTCGGGCGAATAATTCCAATTTGCCACCCAGGATTCCGTCCGGCGAACGATACATCTGTTTCTGACAAATCACGCGTATTCGATCTTGTACGCAGGTTCCTGCTCTTTTGTTTGACCCTCTCTTTTCCGCCGAGTTCAGTTTCGATCTAGTCTACTTCTGTATTCATATTATGTAAAGACTGGCTATAGATCGTATAAGTTCATAAGAGAATTCTCGTCATTCTGCATGTGTATATTACTTTCTAGTATGTTCGGGCCACCAGAAAAAGACAGAAGATATATATCTACTCTTACTGATCGCGGTATAGCGCGCAGTAGGTAGGACTGCGGTCGAGGCACATAGCTACCTGTTGCATGCAATAATTAAAGAATATCTAATCAAATGTAACACATTTACGAGTGTTCGGCGGTCACGATTTTCTAGACTCAAGTATCCGCCTCGTCTCTTATTGCTAGATAACAAAATAAAAGCTTTAACTGACAAGAGAAGGTTGTGCTGGCTGCGCATGCACTCGGGTATACGCAATGCAACGAACACCTCAGATCGACATCCTTACCTTCTAAATAAAAAAGCAACAAAGAAGAAATTAGGTACAAACATAGGGAGAAATATGTTTGCATTGAGGATCTGAATGGAAGAAAAAAAAAAAAAAGTTGTGTGTCGAATCATATTGACCAGGCTGTCGATACGGTCCCACTCCCGGGCGCGATCCCACTACTGCTCGCCACGGAGACTTTTGGCTGCTGGGTTTCCCCCCTGGCCCGATTCGCCTCTCCTTGGCCAACCTGGTCACCCCGGACTCCTCCAGGATACCCATATTGATGGCGAGCTTAGTGCGGACGCCCAGTCAACGTGAACCCCGCACCAACAGGGACCCCCGACCTCAGACCCTCCGACACAACTAGCATCCGAGCAGCCGGATTACAGGAGACGCCACGCTCCCAGCTGAGAGTCTCTTTTCCTTATTGTCTATTTCACTTACCGGAGTGATCGAAGAGTTTAATAATAATCTAAAAGAACATTCTTAATCGGATCACTCGAACTCTAGTAAAATTTTGAGTCTGCTGCAGTTTCGGATAAATATCTTGGGATGCCTCGCGGTATTACTACGTGAGGGACTCAGCTGAGTCGCCTGATATAATTAATATTCTTGATTGGTCGAGTACATATAATCGCTTACTCGAAATAAGAAAAGACACAAGTACGCTTTGGATATGTTTATTATTTATCTCTTTAGTATGCACAATGTACCGGGGACCATTGGAATACAGCTAAAGATCATTACTTGCTAAGAATTCTTTCTGATTATGCGAAGCGATTTTAGCGGAAAATTTCCAAGCTTGCTACCAATGCCTCGTACATCTTGGATTAACAGTCTTGGACTTGGACTTCCGGTTCCAATGCTCTTCCTGTTGGGCGTCGCCGGTATCTGAATCTTCCACGATACTTTGCCAGGGAATGGGATTTATGAAAGCGGGTTTAGCTTTCTGGTGGGCTGATCGTTTTAGAACGTGAAAATGAATTATTAATTTGGTAATTAGTCCATCTAGGTAATATACTAACGCAGCAGTCCTTGAGTCGCTGGCTTCGGCTTGTTCTTGGAAACTTCGCGCCACTTCTCGTACGCTTTCTCGCTCTCTTCAAATCTCTTCTTTCGGTCGTCGTTGATCTGCTTCTGCTCAATTTCTACCTTTTTCTGTCGAGCTGTGACTCAATGCAAAGTTTGTAATAAGACTTTGTCCACACATTAAAAGCAGTCACCAACACTCGATCCTCGTGTACCTTTCTGTTCCTCCTTCTTTCTGAGACACCATTGCTGCAAGCAAAGCGACTTGGCGACTTCCGCTTTACCCTGAACTTCCTTCAGCCGCTTCTGAAGTGCAATTTCCTTCTCGATCGCCGCTCTTCTTTCATCGTCCTCGCGCTTTTTCTTCTCATTCCATCGCAAGAAGTTCTCCCGCTCTCTCCACTCTCGCTCCTCTTTCTCTCGCGCGACTCTCTCGGTTTCCGCTTGTTTAGACCTCACCGCTAATTCCCCCGTCTTCTTTTTGTTCTGGGCTGCTTGCTCCTTCTTGCGCACCCACTCCTCGTGGGCCACTTTTCTCCCGAGGTTCAATCCGCGTTCCGACTGCTTGGAAATGCTGGTGCACGACGTAGCCGCCGCCCGCATTTGCACCACGCGGTGCCCGTTTACCGTGAATCTGAAGAATTCGGACTCGATGTCATTTGTTTGCTGGGATTGGATAGAATTATATGCGAAATTGTGTTGCCTCTTCTTTGGAGATCTCAATATTTTATGTAATATTGTATTGTGTGTGGATTATACACAAAATACAGTGTTTACATAGTATATAGAAGGTTGAGAGGAGGGGAGGCAATAAATTCAAATTATTTTTTATATAGCATATGTATTATAGTGGACAGTAATGATTCAATGGCAAGTGAATTGCCCTATATACGTCTATGTACGAAGAATACCTTTGTATTACAGGTTCACTCTGTCTAGCAGAAAAGGAACCATCTCTACTGTCGGCGAGCCCAGCACCGTCGTCAATTTTGCATCGCCTCTCGGTGTGGGGCGCGCGCCTGGACGTAACCAGTGAACTGACAGCAGAGGACTCAACGGATGAACAAGTAGTCAGAGAATTGACAGAATGGCATCGATACGTCGCTTGCGCCGAATTTTGATCGCCGGAGCAGGCGACCGCGGCTATTGGCGGCACATCGTTCACCGACAATTGCGAGAGCAAAGTATTCACTCTGCCGGAATCACCGCAGTCGGCTTGGACTCGAGGATCGCGCGCGGAGTTGAGGCACTCGAGATTTGCGTCAAGTATCGCCGGGGACTCTTGGCCGTTGGCCTCGCTTTTAAACGACTCGACGTAGATCGCGGGATTGACGAATCGAACGTCCGAGGACGATTGGGTGTTGATTGACCGGCGATGCGAACGAATCCAGCCATTCTGTGGACTTTCCGTTCGCGGCTCTTTGTATGCCGACGGCTCGTAGTAATTGGAATCTAATACGTGGTTGCGGGTGCTGTCCGACTTGCTGCGATGCAGCTGTTCCGCGCAATCGTTTCGTTTCCAATCGTACCAGTTGCCGACATCACTGTTAGCCATCGTCGAGGATATTTAGACCTGACAATGCCAATTGCCAATATTAAAACCGGCTTTTCGTGATGAGGAAGCTAGGAGTTTCGCATTGCGAATGGAGGCGAATGGAAGGGAGCTTACGTGCGGATATCTATCCATCCTTTTTTGCTCTTCACTTTCAAACAGAATTCTCTATGACAGTTGCCAGGAAGAGTACGCTGGATACTCGTCGAATTTCTTCGGCTATACTTTAACGATGCTAAATTGCCGCTGTTTACCCGATAACGGGGGGTGTCGCCTTTCACGGGGCGAGGCACCCTCCATAAACTACTTCCGGACGCAGTATGGGACTGTTTCTCAGAATATCTTTCCTTTGGTAGATGTTACAATTTGAACGGCTACTTAATCGACTAAAACAACATAGTCGCGACGATCATTCTCGTTGACCTGCACCCATATTCACTTGCGTGGAAACAATTCTTCTTATATTCGAATATAAGAATCGCTTGTCGCGCTCTTGGGATGAGGGACGTCGCACGTGTGATATCAATCTAAGGCAGATGTATATACGTGCTGAAATTTTTTTTATTATGCAATAATCTTAGCTTAAGTTGTGCTCGACCGACATGTCACTTAAATGTTCAGTTGCATATGCATTGAGATCAAAGAGACACTAGCGTTCCGCTGATATGAGAATTCTCGCACTGATCTCCGTCGCGTTGTTCTGCCGTGCGATCATAAGATACTCCTCCGAGATCTCTTCCGGCTGGATCTTGTTGAAGTAGGTCTCCTGGTGCACGTAATACCTGTCGTCGAAGTCGAAGTGCAATCCCAACACGATGTTTAGCGCCGAAGTGTCATAAGCGTGACAGCCGGAGTAACGGTACTGCGGCTTCTTGTTAAATCGACAACCTGTTGATTGAGCTCCTGAAGAGGTGGACACTGTTAGAGATCGGCGAGAGAGTAGTAGGCCGAAGACGAAGGTACGTACCAATCGGCGAGATGCAGTCTCTTGTTAGAGCGCATTGTACCCACCGCAGCATCACCTTTTCCCTAATTTCCTTTACATTTCTAATTACTAAGTGCGACGCTCTTATTAACGGAAGGAAGAAGAAACTTTCGGCGGAGGCGTGAAAGTACTCGTACATCTTTGGATGCGTCAAGGAGCTAGTGGCGTGCCTCGTAGGCCAAGTCAGTATTCCAGACTTTGGTGAAAGATACTTTGAAATGTCGGAGGAATTCAAACGCACATTCGAATCCATGTACAATATGCTTCCTAAGGTGCTTAAAGCTGTCTGTGGAGAATGCACAGAGATATCATTAGATCTTTATTACCACAGATTACTGTTACATCATCAATATAGATATCACTTACTTGTATAACTAAAGGTCTGTATACATGCAGTCTATCGTCTTCAACGTGAGCTGGGAATGGGCTTAAGTCAAAGTGAATCACATTACATCTCGTGGAGTTACAAGCGGCTCTAACACTTTGCAGCGAATCGTCGTTCAGGCCGACGCTGTAAACCACAATACTATTATTTGGCAAAAAGTGACTGACATTTCTAACAAAGCCGTAAATGTGCTGTTCGTTCCCTGGCCTGATCAAAGAGACTACTGTTACATTCTGGGGCTTAAGACTGTAAGGTGTCGTGCTTGTTTGCCCGTCTAGACCAAGCATTGCAAGGTACTTAGAGTCCGTCACAAGACGTTTCTCCTCAACATCTTTCAGGTTTTCCTAGCAGAGAAGAAAAGAATTAATAAGACAACTAGGCCACTCAGTGGTGTCAAGGACAACACCAGTTGAATTAGCAATTACTTGGAAGTTCCTCAGTTGCTTGTGGGTCTCTGTAACCAGAGTCTGAATGGAAGGTCGCTGATTGCTGAATGCAATGAAGATGATGCTGCTTCCTGCTATGCAGATCAGCAACAACAACAGACCCTTGGTGCGCATCTCTCATCATTTAAACAGGTGGTTTCTTGTTGATTATCGACGAGCCTAATTACCGCCGACGCAAGTAACGACAGGCACTCGTTACGATCGTTGTGTCGCTCACTGCCGTGTCCTTTCTAGCAATAATGTTGTCCGTCGTCAGAAGCTGGTGCCGGGCCATAATCAGCCGATGCATTCGCCTGCGGATCTATGTCCCTTAATGACCCTTTCGCACCGACACTCGCCAATTAATTCAGCGGACAGGAGTTACGTGAGAAATTCTTCTTCCCTTGGGCCTCGCGCGACAGTACATAGTATCTATCTGCACACCTACTGTCAGTGCTTCGGCGAACGCCGCATTTATAGAAACTTTCGCACATCGCTGAGTGCCCGTGCATTCCTGCGTGCGCCGGAAACAAGGCCCGTCTGCCGGCAGTCTCAAACTGCAGTTTCGCCAACGGGGAATTCGCGCACTCACCTCTCTGCTGTTGACACTTGTTCGATCAACCTCTGGAAACTCGTTTAGGTTCCTGCCGATTTTCGGTTTAATTTGGCATGAGTTTTAAGTGTTCCAAGGGGCAATAGATCGCCGTCGGGATGTTGTCGTCGATTGTCAAAGAGCACCAGAGCAAGCAGGCGGCGAGAAAAGAGAGGCAAGGTAACATGCTCCGATCGCCTCCTCTTAAATAGACAATCCTAACGAATCTCTAATCCGTTGACACTTGCGAGCAGAGCAGAAACGAAAGGAAGCCGTGCAAGCGGCGAGCAATCTCACACAGGCACTGGTGGATCATCTAAATGTCGGGTATGTAATTCAACTACCTGAATATTATCTTTGTTATTCTCTGGAGTATGACAATTTTTATTGGGTTTGCATGCATATTACATTTTAAATAATATAATAGAACATACAACAGAAGTGTTAGGGTAGAATTTGGAAGAATTCTTGCAATCAAAATTATAAGATTAATGAATAATGATTTTATATGCAGCATATAATTCAAGGTCAATTCACTCTGTAAATTGCATATAATGTAATAGACATATTCATTCGACAAAAAATGGGATTCAAAGGAATACAGGTTACCTTAGACAGTACCAATAACAGTATCCCCTCATTTCAGAGTGGCCCAAGCCTATCTGAACCAGAAGAAATTAGACGCAGAGGCAAAGCAATTGCAGCACAGTGCAACAAATTTTGCCAAACAGACTCAGTCCTGGCTGAATTTAGTTCAGGCCTTTTCTAGTTCATTGAAGGAGATTGGTGACGCTGAGAACTGGGCACGCAGTATAGAAGGAGACATGAGGACCATTGCAACAGCATTAGAATATTCGTACAAAGGTACAAAGATCAACTATCATTGAAATCAAAACACAACTATTCTCTTGTACTAAGCCTTTGCTCTATTTGTGTTCCAGCAACCCAAGAGACTCAAGGAGCAAGTGCCAGTTAAATGACACAACCGTATATTCTTTATTTAAAGCCCAGATGTGTTAAAGAGTTGTGCCACTCGAATCTGTTACATATTTAATTAAACTTGTGATACAATTCGCTTGTTGTCATTTTCCCGAAACTATTATTTTCTTGCAATTGCAAAAATACCTGGGAAGATCAATATATCTAACAACTTGTAATCGAAAAATGGCGGCTTCGGAATTTCCGGCCCTAGAGATTGAATTCGCAGTGCTGCCATATGCTTGTTAACTCCTAACAGCGACAACATTCCCTCGATTGGCAAGCGGTTTATAAAAGTGCTAGAGCTGATGAAGAAATAGGGTGCAATCGAACGTAATGTTTATATCAGATACTTCTGGCCTGCAATAGATATAAGTCGGACGAGTGTTTTACCTCAGTGCTTTATCAGATTAAGAATATAACCTAAGTGTAGAGAGCAGAGTGGCATAACAGCAACCATGGCGGCAGGGCCGATTGCCGAACGTAATCAAGGTAAATTAAAACAGAAGATTTATAAATTAAAATAGCAAATAGGACGCTCCGTTTCGTCGGTGATCGGAATAATATGTTTGTTACGAGTTAGCAGCATCATCTAATCTTGATAGTATGATTCTGTTAGGTTAAGTTTGTAGGCTATGTTTATGTGTTGATGTATTATATATCGATTTATTCTATGCGTCTTTTCATGGTAGGATTAATCACTCATAAGTAATATTGTTATTCATTTCAGATGCGACGATATACGTGGGTGGTTTGGATGACAAAGTTACAGAATCCCTCATGTGGGAGTTGTTCGTCCAATCAGGACCAGTTGGTATGTTGATGCAGCATTTTTTATTGTAATTTTGTTTGATATTATTTGTATGTAATTGCTATTGTTTCTCTTTCAGTCAATGTCCACATGCCAAAGGATAGGGTAACGCAAATGCATCAGGGATATGGATTTGTAGAATTTATGGGTGAAGAAGATGCAGACTATGCTATCAAGATAATGAACATGATCAAGTTATACGGAAAACCCATTCGTGTAAATAAGGCAAGCGCCCATCAGAAGAACTTGGATGTTGGAGCAAATATATTCATTGGAAATCTTGATCCGGAAGTGGATGAGAAGCTGTTATATGATACTTTCAGTGCATTTGGTGTTATCCTTCAAACCCCAAAGGTAGCGTACCACAGTAAAAGAATGCTGCTTTATGTTTCTTGTAATGCAATTCTATATGTGCATATTTCATACGTTATAGATCATGAGAGATCCGGAGACAGGAAATTCCAAGGGATTCGCGTTCATAAACTTCGCGTCGTTCGATGCATCCGACGCTAGTATAGAAGCCATGAACGGACAATACCTCTGCAACAGGCCAATTTCCGTATCATACGCATTCAAACGCGACGCAAAGGGAGAGCGTCACGGCAGTGCAGCCGAGCGTTTACTAGCCGCCCAAAATCCATTGAGTCAAGCAGACCGACCACATCAGCTGTTCGCCGACGCTCCACCACTTGCACCTCCGCCGATGCCCAATGCGGGTCCTGGACACCAGCCGAGTCATCATCAGCATCACGTGATGCATCACGGAATGGTCGTTCCACCACCGCCGCCACCGTCAACTCCCGGACCTCCGATGGGTCATCCTCCACCACCACCGGTTCCACCACCACCCTCCAGCGGTTTCCCACCGGCGAGTATTCCTCCGCCGCCGTTGCCGCCGATGTCCATGACAGCTCACCCTCCACTGCCACCGGGGATGCCACCACCACTGCCTCCAATGCCAGTGCCGACGTCACAGGCGCAGCAAGCAACGGCCAGGATGATGGCACCGCCGCCGCACTGGGCGGTCGGAGGTCCTCCGCAGGGTCAATTCCCGCCACCTCCGCCGCCTACGTCAGGCGGTGCTCCACCACCCCCGCAGTTCGGACAGTTCCAGCCACCGCCGCCGAGACCACCACCAGGCTGGAGGCACCCGCCACCACCCCCTGTTTCCCAGGGCGGACCACCACCTCCTCCGCCACCGCAATTCAGGCCACCCTTCCCACCAAGGGGACCACCACCCCCACCGCCACCCCACGACACCACCCAATATTAGTCCTAATTGTTTGGCTAACCTTTTACGACTGCGTATAATAATGGACCTACCGTAAGAGGCTAAGGCCGAGGCCTTCTCTCTTATTGCTACACTCTAAGACACATGTATTTTATAAAGACAACGCGACTCGGAATAAATTCATTCTGAAAGTGATTTACCGGCCTTTTTTCCTTTACGACGCGTCACAGCACTTGACTTTGCTACTGTCGGGGAAATAAAGAATCATGAGACAGGGCGAGCCGGACAGCGACGATCTATGCGGCGAGGCTTTAACTCGGTCATTTATTATATCGATTTGTGGCCGTGCGTGAATAAGGACATGCCACGCTCAAGCTCTATCGATTATTTCGTGGCTGTCCGGTCGAGTCGATGATAACACTGGACGGACAAATGAGTGGCAAAACCGTTGTCGTCGAGTACACCTCGGCCCTCGCATCCCGCCGGAATCTACACTCAGGACTTCGAGATCGTAACTACGAAATAAACTGGGATTCTACGGGAGAAGTGTGTGTGTGTGCGTGTGTGTATGCTCGAGAGGCCGGTAAGCGAGGGTAACAGGTGCCCAGCCTGCTAAATTAAGTGGCGCCAGAGTGCCAGTGTGTATTCCCGAAATATCAGTCTCGCTTTTTTTAGATCGGACCGGTGAAGCCCTGCGGCATTGTTGATCGGCTTCTATTTCCAATGGAAATCCCTGGCCGCCTTTGATCCAGCGGTTGCGTGGAGAAGTGCGAGGAAGGCGCTGCGATGCCGCTGGACAAGTGATGGCCCGTCTCTACTACGAATGTACCGTAGATTTCTTAAATCAGACGGAGGGCATCAGGGAGATCAAGCCCTACGCTTGCACGCCGGACAAGTATTGCTTGTACTGTTGCTGCGACTCGCAGTGCTGCCTCCTCGTGCAAAGACGGCCGCCACGTCATCTCTGGGAAGCTTGGTACTTCTGGCTGGGCATTGCTTTACTCGCTGTTTTTATCATATCTTCGGTGAGTTCGCTTGGTAGCCTCGATGCTCGCATTGGGTGATTGGGATATATTACGACGCACAGTAGATTCGTGGAATAGTGCGCCCCTGGGGAGCGCCGCCACGCTAGTGTGCAATTAGCATCGATCTCAATCTCGATCGCCTTCTAGAATCAATAGTCGAGTGCGCGGCTGCTTTCGGGTGCTTTCCGGTTGAATGCTTCGACACGTTGTAAGTGCTGAGACTTGTGAACGGCTGTAGTCGTCGTTCGATTTGACTTGTGAGTACTTAGGGGTACTTTCAAGCTGTCGTTCGATTTGGGTAGATGTGAATCCTGTATTAGTCTGGTTACTACTATAATTGTGAGTAAATTATTGGGATTTAGAGGAGTACTAGTGCAGCCCCATTTAAGTTGCCTCTTCAGACCAGAAAGAGTAATAAATAGTGGGCGTTTGTGACAAATAACATTTTTACGAGGTCGTAACTCGATTTTATGAGCGTTTAGACAGAGTCTTAAAAGCTTATATCGTTAAACCGAACGAACAAGCATTCAACCCGAACGCACCCTTTATCGCATTGTGCACTGCGCTTTTTACGAAACTCCTTTCTCTTGTCTAAGGAAATTTTGAATTCATTTTTCGGGCAGGTGAGCAGCTACGTAGTTAGTAATTACAGACATAAAATTCAAGGTGCGCCACTGCGAAGTAATGCACATGTCAGTGGCAACCGACGAAACGCCGGCGCCGCTGCTGGTGGAGCCGGCAATAGGCCGGGAAGTAATCCCAATCAAATATCCATAAGCATAATCCCCACGTCGGGTCTGCTGCCGTCGCACAGGAAAATGCTGGTGATCGCCTCACAGCCCACCATCGCGCACATGAGTAAGTCGTACTGTTAGATCGTGAGATTTTCTCTTTGTACTAGATTTTGGACCAGATTACCCAGGTTTCCTGAATTGTTTACCATTTTCGACAGTTGGAGTATTATAAGAACTATTTCTCTAAGATCTAAACTTGCGGAGGCCTTCATTCTAGTGTTTGAACTTGATTTTAGGAAATATCTAAAGGTTACATTCTACTTCTTTGGTTTTTTCAAATTTCATCAAGCATTCAAAAAACGTTTTTACGACAAAGTAGAAAGCTAAATCCACAATCGATTGTTATAGCTCCAGTGGTAGCGTGACGCGGCGCATCCCGCCAGGGCGACAATGATGCCAGGCACGGAATGCAGGAAGAGGAAGGAGGGAATTGGCTCGGCACCATGTATACCTCAATCCCTGGTAGAAGAGAGTCAGACAGTGCGGCACCTACTCATTGCCGCTTCATCGACAAGATCGCATCACCGGCCTCGTTAACTGCGGGACGTGCTCGCTCTGCAACCGCGTAGCGTTTCCAATCCAGCCGCAAAGATAATCGCCGGCAGATGTTGCCTCGCTGTACTCGAGCATGATATCTCTTGGAAGAAACACTTCAAGATGAGATCCTCGGGCCAACTCTTCGCGTCTTCTTTTGCACGGCTTTGATTTTAATAAGGACAGCGTGCAAGAGTTTCTAAAGTATGTCACTTGAGTCTGGACTCTTGCTCGGCTGAAACTGGTGTGCTGTGCAGTTTCGACGGAAGGACTTTTATAAAATCAGGTTGAATCTTATGACTAAGCGTTTGGTAAGTTGACCTTCAAGTCTGGACACGTAGTGTTGGCGGTTAAGAGTCTAATAGATATTAGGCGTAAATAGGCTCATGCATAATAATAATCTCCAAGCTGGATTCCAAGGAACTGCAAAGTCATCCCGCCAAGACATACTCTCATCGATTCTATCAGAAAAGGGTCTTTTGTGGGCACTGAATAATTCCATAGAATTACTTTTCATGTAATAAACCTCATGCAATAATAATAATAAGTGGCTGAGTGTTAATGCTATACGGAATGTGCGAAGATTTCAAAGTAATACTTTCAGAGATCATTTATTTGGCTTTGAATCGTCACTGGTCCCAGATTTATTGTATGATGGAAGGCTGGGTTGGAAAATCATTGTGTATAATTAAAATAACTAACTTGATTTACAATTATTCTACAAAGAGCGGCGCACGCCGAACACTGGCGATTCAAAGGCAAGAGAATCGACCTGTACAAGTTCTCAAGCGATTCTATCGACGCACGGGGGTTCGGTTAGAGACAAAAAGTGGGCAGAGTCGTCTGAGCGTGCCGCGCAGCTAATTAAGCCGGCGGGGCATTCCGCGGGAGCAGCGGCGGGAGCCGCTCGAGCAAGTCGATGATTATCGTTATCCTCGGGATCGCAGGTGGGAAACGACGTAGAGCAGATCGTTTTGGCACCTCTCAACAACCCTCGAGCATTTCGAGTTTTCTCGGCCTCGCTGCGGTGCTTCCAGGCGAGAGCGGGTCGAATGGAATGTCGGCGACAGGCCCGTTCGGGACACGTTCCTAGTGGCCAATCGAATGAACGCTGACTCCCATTAACAATTAAGGGGACACGCTGGATATTAGCCCTCGGCGAACGGGCTGATGCACCTGTTTTTGAACCACTGGGCAAGCTTATTTGAAATAAAAAAGGATCATTTTCAATTGCTTAGTAATTTTAATTGAACATTATGACTTACTAACTTTAGTTACAGACGAATTTTTGCAAACACTTGCTATTTGTTATATTTAGATTGCGGAGTTTCTGCAAATAAAGTAGATTTCAATTATGACAAATTCATGATATCAGGTAAAACAAGACAAATTATGAATTTACGTTCGATAATCGAACAAATCTTAACCAAGAGGAGCTCGATCTTCCGTGTACTAATATAATATATGCACATATCTGAAAAAAAGTGGGGCACGACAGTTCTGATTCGAAGGGAAGTGAATCGCCCTGTAGACCGAGGGATATCCGGCCCTAATTAAAAAAGACAATCAAGCTGACACGGCCGCTGGCCGGTGTCCACCTTCTCCCCCTCCTCTCATCTGAATTCCTTTAGTCGTTAGTTAGTAGAATTGCTTGGCTGCCTTTCCTCTCTTGCTACTTGCCCAACTGCGCCGTGCAGTCTTCCTTTTTCGCAGTCTCCTACAGGACTCCTACCTCGGAGAGATCCTCGAAGATAACGCACGATCCTCGCGCTGCAACTCTTCGTTGCTTGAAACCTTGTTGAGCTGCTATTGACGCAGATGACATGTACTTTTTACAACGTAGTGCTGGCACAGTGAAACTCGAAAGTGAACCTGGATCTCTTCTTACACGCGCGGCAACAATAAAGTTGTGCGAAAATTCAATTGCAACCAACAGTATGAAACTTGCGTTGAACTTACGCAAATTATACAGAAGGCATTTTAAAATATAGAAATGCATTTATCGCGGATTATTTGTTAAGAAATGTATAAAAGAAGTGTTAATGTGTTGGGAGAAGTGGAAATGAAAACATATTTTTTAAAAATCGACATTTTATCTAGCGTTTCAATCTATTATAGTTGGTTCAGAATATCTTGTAAATGAAACGTGTTAAAACCCGTGTAAAAAGAGACCTATGTGTATATTCGTGTGGTATGAAGGTGAGAATAAAAAGAAGTGGAGTTCTGCTGCTTTTTTCGCACCGTAGAAATCTTTCCACTCTGGACGGTGCTATGTAAATTCTCGCCGACGGGAAGTTTGATGCACGTTTGACACTTTGTGCACGAGTGATTGCGACTGTAGTTGTAGCGAACGATGTAAACTGTAAATAAAGGAATTGTACTTGATTATATCAATGAGACATCTTCATTATGTTCTCAGTGTTTTTTCTTGAATTCGAATGTATTTGTGGTTTTATGATTTTTCTTCATATTTTCAAGTTAATAACAGTATCTGACGAAAAATTCAGGTTTGTTTATCATAGTACAGTGCAAACTTTAATTAAATTCAATAGAAGCGTTAGTTTAACTAGATGATAAATTGCAATTGTTATTTATTGAAAAAAAGCCCATCAATATTTAATATAATCAACAGTACCCATTTGCATTCTTGGCAGAGAATCGGGCGTGTGCGCGCAACTACGTGCGAAAGTAGCCGGGCGATCACATCTGGAACTCGTCTGGAAAGGGGGCCGAGGGCTGCGCTACGAAAAGTGTTGTTATTGTTCCAATAAATTGGTCGACTTTAGACGATCCCCCAGGCCCGGTGGCGAGAAGCTCCGCCGACTGGCAGACGCCACTGGCACAGCCGAATAAATCGTTGAGGTGGAAAAGGCCGGCGGAAGCTGCGTCGCTTTGTGGCGAGGGAGCCGAGCGGGTGACGTCCCATAAACAATCCTGCGTAAAAAGCAGATTACATGTATATCTGTTGTGATCTTCGGATGCTGGGACGCTCGTGTGTAAGGAAAACATTTTTCTTTCGATCAGTGTAATTCCCTATTAATTTTTCTTTACTTGATCAGGGCCAAGACAGAAGGGGTGGTTGGCTAGAACACGTCCAGGCACATAGCTTTCAATCAGATCAAACTACAATAAAATAAATATAATAAATACACGAAAACCGTCGCTGGTTCTGGTGTTGAAAAAGTATCGGACGAAAAGTGCCAATTTCCCTCTGGCTTCCTCGCGCATCCCCCAACGCTGAGGGGGCGGCTGGGAAGTAACGAGGTGGTTGGCCCGGAAAGGCGGCCGAGACGGCGATGAGATCCCCGGGCTGCCAGGCGGAACCCGATGTTGTTGATGACGGAATGAAAATAGGCCCGGGAATAAATTGTCGCGCGCCGTGACAAGGACGAGGCGAGAACGCGAGAACGAGCGGCTCTCTCGGCAAGAGAAGGACGCCTCGGCACTTTTAGTGGGAGGCACTAAAATTAGAGGAGACCGCCGGAGTAACAGTTTCTTCTTGCAGCTTCCTGCGGACATTTCCAAACAGTCCTTTACGCCGATAACACCGCCACCGCGCTCGGCCCATTCGGCCCAGTCTGCCGCGCGGATTCGCTCTCGTCTGACTTGTCGCGACCAACGCTACTGTGTCACGCGTGCCAGAAATGTGTGCTTCTGAATCGAAAGTATCTGCCTTTGTCGATCGCCTTCGAACTTTATGAATTGCTGGGTAATAGTAGTTTTGGGACATCGTGCAATTTTCAGGCAACTTATTACGTAATATTAGTCAAATACTTTAGTTAAATACTTTCTCAGAAGTTTTATTCTCATTTGTCACGATTTTCGCAGTGACATCTATTGATTTGAATATCTGATATTGTGTTTATTAAATCGAGAATATTAATCAAACAAATGCAACCAGAAATGTATTTATGAATGAAGAAAAACATTCTATGAAAAGATGTGACAACTACACTCAATGAGTGTAGGTCAATCACTTACTGAGATGTCTTGTGTTCATTCATAGCGATATTGATTTGATTATATTTATGGTTACATTTGAATAATTAACGTATTCAATTTAACAAAAGCAATAAATATTGTTTGTTACAACTCTCCTCGGTCATTATATTTATTTATCCAAGAAATGCTATGACAACTACCTTACAGTCGACGGTTCGATAAATGATCTACTTTCTTTTAAGTCTCACTTAGGGTGCATTGATAAAAACTAGGATGCACTCGCAGTGATGTCATTCGCCTGAACCCTGAGGACTTGGTGTTTTAATGACTGAATGATTCTCGGTTTATTCGAGAGATCCTCCAGTGACAGTATGCCTTGGTGCAAGCTCTCCCGAGCCAAGTGCTTCCTGAGCAATTTCTTGCATCACTGAGACATTACGGGCTCTGTTGTCTGGTGCAGTGAATGTTAAGGGGCTTGGAGTCCTCGACTGATATCAAGTGTTTTGCGAAAGTGGTTGCTGCCATGATGAAGTTTCCTCGATCAATCTCCGGGTACTTCGTCCTGGGACTCCTGCTGCTTGCAAGTGTTCATGTACAGTTGGTAGCTGGTAAGTCTCCTCTTTTTAAGGGTAAAAGTGCAGAGTGAATTCTTCGGCTTTGGATCAGTACTTTACGTTTCTTTTTATCGGACACTTATGTGTATTCGCATATATACTTTTACACAGCTTGGTGATAATATTCCATTGTTTACTCATGTGCAAATGCGCCAGACAATTAAAACAATATACTTCAAGCAACTTCAGTTGAATTCTTTTTGCAACATTTATATCATACTCTTCTATAAGCCTGTTATCATTTTGATCTAAATCTAAAGTGACATTCTGATACTAGAAATCAAAGAGTGTCATTCCCAGGCGTTGGAAACGTACGGAAATAAATCAATCTTTAATTGAGTGGTAACTTGCTTTATGAATGGTTAATCGAGTCCGAGCTTTATGAATACATAACTAGGCAATAATTTCCCCAATACCTCATAAAAATCTCAAGCAATTTGGACTCGTTCAAGATTGAGTGTGACACTGGCCAAATCTATTACCACGTCTGCTAGAACTAATCAATAAACTTGTCAGTATTACTAACGTTTGCATAAGCGCATTAGACACCCGCAACAATGGGACCTGTCTGTTTTCATAGGACGAAAGTGCGCATGCACGAGCAAGGCGTGCAAGGAGGCAGGGGTGAGCACGTGTAAGACCAAGTTCTCCTGCTACACCGAGCTGATTATGAGCGGAGAGGAAGAAGCGTCGGAGAACGCTACCACCCGTGGATGCACCGAGTTCGTAGCCAATCTTTCCCTCGTTCTCGGATACTAGATACTAACTTTAGATTACTCACGCGGATTTATTATCAGTGTCTGAATGGAATAGAACAATCCCAGGTTTTGTTAGATATTTTCATATGTTTTTAATGTCGTTAATGGCGCAATATCATAAATATCTCTTCTTCCGCACATATCGTTCCCCAGAAGGATCGCTCAAGGCTCGTCGGACGCAATGAATTGCACGCACTCGCTTAATGCCGCGTTGGTTCACGCCTGAAAATAATCCACGGCAAAAAGCCACTGGTAATCTGCATTTCTCCGCCGGCAGGACTGTAGAAATGGGAGAAGGGGGAGGGACGAAGTCATTCCTGACCCGTAACCTTTTTCCGTTATTGGACGATAAATTTCAGGGCGAGCGACTCTCGGCTCTCGCGCGCTCCGGGAACGATTTAATTCGTCGGCTCTTACGGGGGATTGACGGCTCCCTATAAATTCAGATGCGGCGCTCGTCGCGATAACCTTGGGCAGATTATCGACTCGAAAGGTTTTCACGAGATCGTACGCCTATCTCTCGCTGAATGAGCGCGTTCCTCTCCCGGGCACGTGGAATTCTTCGCTCGGCCCGACTCTTCGACTCTTGTCGAGATCGCTATCAATGCGATCGTTTGAATGCCAATAATTGGACTCGTGAAGAAAGTTTGGAATGCGATGATAGACTCGGCGAGGTGATAGCCAGTGCAAGTGCCACGATCACCTGTATAATCAGAAACTCTCATTCTCATACACACAATCGGACTCAAAATAATATTGCAACACTAGCATACGTCCAACGCTAGAATTCTATATTTCACTTGCTTACAAACTAACCACAGTGATTTTACAAGGTTAACAGAGAGATATAATCGATGAAAAACCTAGGGGCGCCACTCCACTGTTGTGCGAGACGCAGTCCTGGGCGGCGAGGTCGAAGTCGAGCGACACGGCGGCCGTTCGACCGTCGGCTCCCTGGATCCGTATGGCTTGGCCCAGATTGAAATGTTGCGACAGCCACGACTACTGTAACGCCGACAACCACGTGAACGTGTCCACGTGGATCCTGGAGAGCGAGAAGGCACACTCGGCCGAGCCCGCCGCCGACTACAACGGTAACCGGACGTCTCTATCAGCGATTCTCTCCTCGTCGATTTCGCGCGGCATCTGAATCGATTTTAAGTCTGTCGTAGTATGTGGAAACGCGTGAAAGAGGCCAACATTTGGGGATTTTGTACCAGTACTTATTGAATTTGCCAGTAATATTAATTGTAATCAAATATTACGTGCTACATATCATATATAATTTATTGGAGAGCATTGTAGTAACAAATTTATTGTAATATATCGTTTTTTGTAATGTATTATCATAAAATCTTTTGTTTAATTAACTTATTAGAGAGCATTATAGTAAGAAATGCTCAAGGGTTCAAAAGGGTAGTTTGAGAAAGGGTTAATCAGATTAGAAAATTTGTAAGATACAGAGTTTGTTAGTTTTAGAGTATAGGCAGGCATCAGTATACTATAAATTGAATGGTTCTATAGACGCCGCGAGTACATGAAATATTATACAGGCTTGAATAGAGGCTCTGATGCCGCGCGTTGAGCTCTCTTACAAATGGATTGTCCCGTAATGAAGAGCTGGGATACACGAGATGATAGCTTGAAATCTTGTCTGACGTGTGTGAAGGTTCCTCGCGAGTATCATCGGAGCCGGGCACAATGGGCCCGATTCAAGTGGATCCGGCTTCGCCGGATCAGCTTCTGCAACATCGTGTCAGGCCCCTTCATCTGGCAGCCGTCATTTTGGCGATCTCCGCACTCATATCCGTCCTGGCAGCCTGCTACGTTATTACAAGGTAAGATTCTCCTCATTATTCTCTTGGGATGTTTTCTTGAAGCAAAAGCACGGAATTATAAATTCCGGACTTCATTTAAAAATCTTCCCTTTTTAATTATTCATTAATTGCCTCCGTTCGGCGTGTCAATAGTCAGTCGGCTGATATTATTCTGTCTGTCATTGTTGGCCGGTGGGAAAAATAGCGGTCCTTGCCCGAAACGATGCTGCAGAAACGGGGAATGCCTAGTTGTTCGACGTCAAACACCACTGGCAACGAGCCACCGGATTCTCCCGTTTCTTTTTTTAATTCGCCCAGGCTCGACAGTGATATAAGCGCTAATATCTTTATTTGTTTGCGAGCCGAGTTGTTTTCGAAGCTGGATGGGATTCCGGCTCGCTGCACATCCCCTCGTTCTACAGGGTGAATCACTTCCCTTTCGATATCTACTAACGATTTTACATATAAGGCCAGTTTCATATTGATTTAAATATGCAGACTCTCTGAAGAAAAAAATACTCTTCAAGATATAATTTGAACAAAAGTAAAAATACGGGTTTCTAAGATATTTGTTATTAACTATTTAAATCTATAGGAATTACTGACAACTTTTGCATTGTGCATACATTTTTTAATTGAAATCTCGTTCTATCAGATCTGCACATTATACATATACCAATCGTATTTAATTAAAATACTACATTATTAATGATTATTATACACACAGCAAAGGTATATTCGATTGCTAAGACTTCGAGTTACGATTGAAAGGAATGTGAATCACCCTATACGTAAAATAAACCGCTGGAACGAAGTCACCCGGCTCTGAGGAAAAATTGGTCTCTTCCTTGAAAGTCCTCTGTTGACGAACAGGAACAAAAGAGTTTTTCGATTAGCAATCGGCGGTCTGCGTGGCTATCGCTGGAAGGAGTCTCTCTCGCGCACTATATCGTCACCGGCCAAGTAGAAGTAGAAAGTTCCTGGCAGCCGATCAACTATTCCCTTTTCCCATCGGTCCGAGCGAGCTCCCCAGCACGAACTCGAGGCTGACGCGAGCACTTGTAATTGTAATTTTTTGGCATTCCACGCTGGCATCGATGCCTCGGGCCGAGATCAAGTCGAATTCCTTTCGAGGTCCGAGCGGCCCCTTAGTGCGAGATGCGAGACATATACCCCGAGAGAGATCATTTGCAGTAAATATCGCGCGGGAACGCCAGCCGTATGTAAAGTTACGTACTGCGATTGGCGGCCGATACGGCGACACGGCCAATTGAGTGCTCTCGGACGTCGGAGAGCTCTGCTCCACGAATTAAGCCAGTTGTCGTGGTACGCGACTTTCCTTTTAAATTCCTCGACATTTTCCTCACGTAGTAAAATATGAACTTGTCTTTGAATCAATAACCAAAAATAAAATGCTCTAAGTTGTATTTTTGGAATTTTTCGTAAAATTAAAAGTACTGCTAAAATAATTTAGAATTATTCCATGCAGCCGAGTTATTAAAAGATAATTGATTCGTCCTGTACACGCAAGGATCGAACGTGTTCCAGGGCCAGTTGAAAGTTTCGATCAGCGAGGATGAATGAAATAGTCATTTCTTATGTTTGCCTTTCGGATAGCATGTACCATGAGAACTACCTTAAGCAAGATTATCAGAGCTAAGCCCGGCAGTCGGGCCCTGAGATATTGGCGGCATTAATAGCGCACGCGCGCACAAAGAGTCTCCTCGCGACAGCGATCCGATAAAGCTGGCGGCACGCGCGACATGTCTCGCCGCACGGCGCGATATTTTTCGACAAACAATCGGCTAAAGAGAAAGAGAGCGAGCGAGAAAGAGGCAGTGTCTGTCGAAGGCGAGGCTCGGTAGTCGGATCAGGCCAGCGATAAGGCGCCCGGAACGCCTGTATCAGCCACATAATGCATGTAACTGCAGATCGATCTCGCCGAAGGGACAATAAACAACGTATCTGCGTTGAGATCGGCAGCCAACACCGAAGGCGACCACACAGGAACCAATAAAGTCCCTCCTAGCCTTGAGCGGAGATTCGCAGTGGCGAAAAATGCAGTATAGTTTTAGAGGAAATAATACGAGTGTGAATCATGCGACTGGGCCCAGTCTGGACGAACGGGCCGATTACTAGAAGTCTTTCGCACCAAGGTTTTGGGGTAGACTCTCAAGAGGGATCGGCTGGGCCAGTTTGTCGGTGGGCCTAAAAGCCGCCCTCTTATCAAGAATGCGCCCGTGGGCGCGCAGATATCGCCCTCGCCACAGTGGGCCCCTCGACTCTAATCTTCGGCAGTCGAACGCTCTTAAGTGGGTTTTCGAGTTCGGCAATGTCCCGAACGGATGCTCGCGCTCACCTTCCAAGGCGTGTTGCTTCCTTTTCTGGCGTCCTTATCTCTCGGGCCCAAAGCACTCGCGGTCTCCCGGGGCCCGGCGTGCCTTTCCCACTTTTCCCTCCGGGCCACAGTACTCCACCTGCCGGCGGGATCTCGATCTTAATGCGCCACTGCGTTTCTATCGTCGTGTAATGACGCTGGCTTGGCTCGCCGGTGATGGCGCCGGCACATCTTCTCCCGTGGGTCCTTGGCGCTGCTCGCTTATCGCGGTAGGACCCCCCGTATCTCGAGTGGAGAGGAAATAAAGGTGAATTAGGATAGCCGGCTCTGATAACCGCCTACATTTCTGTTAATGCCCTTCTCCCCTGTCGCCGCGATAAGCTCAGGGATATTTTTGGTGCTACCTCGTGGCAGGATGCTATGGGGGCCTTGTTCGATAATCTGTACAGATATTGTATTTCCTGAGTAAGCTTATTTCAAATAAAGAGATCTTTTTTATATATGGTTGATTTGAACGCTAGCTTAGTTGTGGCGGAAAATCCTTTGCGAAGGGGGAAAATGTCGGGCTGGGCCTTGCGTCGACCTCGACTGAAACTCTCGGAAATTGTTTTTGGATATATGCGACGCTCCTGCGTCTTTCAGCAATGGAGAAGCCATTAGCCTCATATGACTGAACTTCTTCTTCTAGGTTCCTGAGAAGCAACCCGTATGTGGCTGGCAATGTGGAATAATGCGGATCATTCTTTTGGTCTTGTCCAAATTATCACACGACAGAAATCGAGAGAAATGGAGAGAGGATCCATAATTCTACTCGTTGATGAGATACAAAGCAAACGAGGTGTGTATATTTATCAACTCATAATGAACATGTTATCTGGCGAACCAGTGAAAATACAACAGGGGAATTCGTTGTCTGAATTCTTTTGAATTAGAGCACTCACTCATCGTATTCTATATTATTTTTATTTGAATTTATTGTTGCGTCTTTCGAGGAGTACACAAAAACGCTTGTTTTCAACTATTTTAAGAGTTTCAACGTAGAAATAGAGGAATTTTCACGAGCAGCTCTATAACAATAAAGAAACCAGTTGGAGAGTGAGTTCACGGCTGGGTGGAGCGGCCGGGTCGTGGGCAGCGCCGGCTTGTGAAAAAAGTGGTGTTCGCGCGCAAGCCAGATATGATTAGCGCGCTATGGTAATTGGGAATCGGAGAATTATCGATCATTATTGACTCACCGGCCGGGAAATGGGCAGTGGGTACGCGCAATCCCGGCGCCGAGAGCGTTGAATTTAAATCGACCTTAAGCTCTCGAGTGTCCGCTCGCCTCGCACCGCTCGTCGAGATATACTTTCCGGCTCGATCGCGCGCCCGCGATCGGCTAACGAACGTAAAATATAAATAGAAGCCAACCATGCGAGAGATAACTGCTGCCGACAGGCTCCTTTCCGTCCCTCCCCGTCTCTCTCTCTCCATGTGGCCCTGTCTCGCGGCACGATTTTTTGTCACGCACTGGACAGCTTTCAAGTTCCAGAAGGAGCGCCGGCGTCGATCTCGACGCACTCCGGCGGCCGAGCTAATGTCGTCCGGCCAACAGGATTTATTAATCTTCTCTCGGGAAGCCTGTAATTAAGTGGCGTTTCTCCATTGAAAAGCTCCATTTGGCCGCAAATGTCGTTCGATTATAACGCGATTGACCGTCTGTGTAGGCTGATACCTTGTATTAAAAGCTATAAGTGCACGTTCTTTATACCTGCTCGATGCAAATGGTACATTTTTCATTTTAGCACCGAATCAATCACAGGACTTAGATTAAAAAACACCAGGCTTGTAGGTTTTTACGGTTTTGTTAGAGGAAAAATATTATTTTCTCATTTATATTTGTGGTCCCTTTGTTGATCGGGTAAACTATTTATTGCGTCCAATAAATCATTTTTAAATATATTACTTATTTGAATACAAAATCAAAAACCTAGAGAAAGGAGACACACCTGCTCATGCTATCTCCCTTCCCCCTCCTTCGCACAGAATAAACATCCTCGCCAGACCTTTACAAAAATACTAGGATTGCAATCGTTAATCACCAGCGATCCACATTTCCCCCCGCGTCCCACTCACTCGGCAATATCTCGAATGTCGAACAAGTAAATATACTCGATTGGAATCTCGGTCGATGGGTCTACAACCCGGTTCACTTTGCTACACGGGCAGGTACGAGGCTGACGCCCAATAAAGAAATGTGGAGCGGCTCGATCATTATGAATCGTAAACTGCCTTTGCTTTTTCCCGTATACTCAAGTACCAAACGAACACAGAGCGGCTGTCCTTTCAATCAAGTTGCTCGTATTTGTTTAGGGCGGACGAATGGTGGAAGGCCGAGTTGACCATCAGGATACACGTAAGGCGACGTGCAAGGGTTTCGAGAGTCATCGGGCGCGCGTACGTGTGCCTCCAGAGGAGGAGGCGGCAACGAGAGGGCCGGTGTCGAGCAAACAAGCGGGAGCAAGCAACTTTTGTTTCCCATGGCCTACTCTGTGACTAACGGCGGCCACTGTCTGCTAGGCGTCGAATTCCGCCCGGAGACCAGGTGCCTCGCCCGCTGCCGCCCCGCTGCAATTAGTCATCCTCGGAGTCGTCCACACGCACGTTTCAGGGAGGAAGCGGACTCGAGGAGAGTCGCTGGGAGCGGCGCCGCGTGCGCGCTCGCCAGGAACTCCTGCTAGTAGAATGTGTCGCGCCAGCCGGCCACTCTTCGGTCTCCCGCTAATGAGTGAACCGTGCCGTTTGAATGTGAAACGCGTTGCTCGACACTCGGATCTGCAGTCGGCTTTAGTCAATTTTGCTCAGCAAGAATAGATTTAGGGGATGTATATATTAGATGTAAGGGATTTTAGGAATAATTGTTTTGAGAGCAAATCGGGACGTTTTTCTTTTCTATGGTATGCTCTTTGATTTGTAGTCTTATACACTTTCGTTTATAGCGTTTTTCAATCGACGTTGGCACACGAAAAGCCCATTTTTGTTTAATATTTTGCTCAGATTAGGCTGAGACGTTTATACCTTTTGTTGGATTTTGATGATTAGTCGGAAAAACTAATATATACATATGTACATATATCGCATTCCTAATTCTTTGCACGATTCTACATACACCTGTACATAACTATACTTAGTGCGGTTGCTCTAATTGTAAGCCTTTTGTACTGGAAATAAATTCATTCGCACGCGTGGGTCCACCCTTCCCACGATAAATGCGTGTCCCCAGCAGGATATAAAGTCGAATGCCTCGGGTAATGTATTCCCTCGTGTCAAGACTGACGGACTGTGTGCTCTCGCCGGTAGGAGCATGACAAACAATAGCGTGTCCCATTAAGAGTGGGCCCCTATACAGGGTGATTGGTTTCTTTTCGAACCAACAAGTATTTTCACGACCACCCAATTTCGCGAAATAAAACAGTTTCATCACATTTATTACTATTATTTTCCTGTTTATTGTGTTATTGTCTGCGTGTACTGCTCGACGACTGCTGAATTAGTATAACTTTTTCTATTATGTTTCTTTAAATTTAAATCTTATAGAATTTAATTATCTATGAATGAAATTTGAATCCGCACAGCCGTATTCCATTTTGTATCAGAAAACAATGTGTACATAGCATTCGTTCATAATTAAAATTGTTAGGTCATTCATATTCCATCTGAATTATAAATCCGAGATTCATTTTTTGCGAAATTGATCGCGGGGACTCATTTTTCTCATCACAATGCGTCGAGTCTCAAACACGCACCTGCAATATTTTCTTTCTTGACACCCTATACATATGAATACGCACATGTGTGCGCGAGGGAAAAGAGAGAGAGCGAGACAGGGAGAGAATTCGGGGAATGAAAGATACAGCCAGGTGCCCCGGCGGTTCCAACTTAGGACGAGCGACCGCTTGACCACCGCATTCGTTTCGCCCGATGAGAATCAATCACCCGGATAAACACATGGGCCCGATGCCGAGGAAGAGAGGCAGGTAGGGCTTGCCGTGCGGCCGAATGACCGAATCCCCGAGATAGATATCTACCAGCTTGTCTAACTGGTCCATCCGCGAGCCCCTAACAAGATGACTTTCTCTCTTCCTCTACCGTCTACCGTAGCTAACTCAGACAGTACCTCTCGCACGAGGAATTCTCGTAACTAGAGTATAACTAACTGTCTTGTCCGAGCGAGGTGAAGAAGGTTACGAATGTTTGAGAATCCGTGGACGTAATGATCTGGTAATTACGACAGGTAAGTGTAAAGAAGCATTGGTGAATTATTTAAACCTTTAATTATAATCCTATGATAATATGAATGAAGTATAACAAAAATAAGTGTATTTGGCGAATTATCTTCCAGTAGTCTACAGTTTGTAGATGTGCAACTTTAATGGCCGTGATAGGCAGACATGTTTAGAGCAGTGAATATAACTGCGCAAATTCGTAACCCGGTGACGAATTGGGGGAACGGAGGCAGACGGCGACGTCTTGTTCATTGATCGGGGTATGATTCAACCGGCGCCTTTTTCCACGCCCCGTAACAAAAAGTGACTCGAGTTATAAGGAGAGTGGAGCGATGGGGGTGATAGCGTTCGTCGGTAGCCTTGGCGTTAAATGTCTGCCGCGGTGTTATCTGCCGCGTGAAATGTTACAAAACGTTACACCTTTTATTGGCTCTTCCCACGAATGTATGTATGTACTTCGACACGTACAGGGTGGATCACTTGTTTGCGTGAGATGTACACTGCTGAGTGTACGACAATTATAAATGGTGATTAATTTATTAATCATTTTAATTGCGCAGAATTATTTTTCTACATTTTTGCAGATTTGTTTTCTTATATTTTACACTAAGACACTGATTAAAATTAAATATTATTCATTCGGTGATTCGAATTATCAAGCAATTATGTATGTGTGTGATGACATACATAGATAGAATTGGCGAAAGTATTTTATGTTTTACACGTTTCCCTTTTGACGTTGCATACGAGATGTATGAAATATTAAAGAATTCATATACTTTCACCTCCCGTTCACGGCTTTCTATAGATTACCTAGATAATACAACAATGCGTATTTTTGTAGATCGACGATGACACATAGATTCCGAGCCGACGTTGGCGATGCAAGTGGATCGTCCACTACGCGTTACGGCGGCGGTAAAAGCCGATATATCGCGCCGATAAGAAACAAGGAAAACGAGTGCACCGCCGTGGCGCCAGGTCATTAATAGTTAATTGGCCTCGCTCAAAATAAGCCACACCACACGGCAGCGACTTTAAAGTGGCTGGTGGAAGGATCGAGTCCAACAGGCGTCCCAGCACCCTAAGCGAACTACATACTAATTTCATGACATTCGACAATCCCATAATCGAAAAGGGACCGGCGGAAGAATGCAGCTTGACTCGCCGCCAGATTACACTGTCTGCCTTGAAAATCACTGGTCACCTCACAAGGGAACCACTTATCAGCCATTAACCGAACGTCCTTTCGGCCGGCGTTTTTGCCTTTCTAACGTGTGCGTTTATTAGAGTTTTGCAAGGTCATAACAATATTTACAGGAAAGCGCGCAAAGATTTTAAACTTGGTTCACAGATTGATATCACGTGGTCTAATACTTTGTTAGATTGTGAAATTAAGTGGCATTACGGTCCGCACGCACATATTTGTTCCTTTGACAGTACCAGCGTTAAAACCAACTTTAAACATTTAAAAAGATCCTAAAAAGTGCAAGAACTAAAGGGAACTCGATAAAACTATATGTATACTGGGCAAGCGAGCGGTGAGAACCGGTCGGCTGCCCAGGTGGTGAAATACCGAGCTGATCAATGGTAGTTGAGCCGCACGGGAAGAGGAGACCGTCGTCCCCATGGACGCGTGCGGCGCATAATGCAGCGTGAACTCTAAAAGGAGAGCGGCTGTCACTAGGATGCTAAAGAGCCTTCCTAACTGGCTTCCTTTTCTACCGTCTTAATCGACCTTACGACAGGATTATATGTCAGCCTAAATTAATCTTCCCGAGAGAGTATCCTCTTCATTTATAAAAGTTGTAGCTCCGAGGGTTTAATGACGGAATCAAGACTCGGTTTGAGGAAACCCTGACGCGGTGCGCGTGGAATTGGAGGATGCGTTCGATTTAACCAAAGGAATCCACTTGAATAATTTAATAATCACCAATTCATCCTCCGCAGCATTCCGTTAAATAAGCATCGGCGCAGCAATGCCATAGTACGGAATCGATTGAGAGCTCAAATTCCGTGAAAGGATGATATCGCGAATCTAGAAAGAGAGAGAATGCGAAATCCGCGGGGACGCCAGCTATGCAAAGAGGCTCGCGGAGCATATCCAGTGGCTGGGCAGTTTTATGAGTAACGAGGGAAAGAAGTCGCTTCGACGGGAAAGGAGAGTGGACGCGTGCGGGAGAGGAAGAGCGGAGACGCTCTAAAAAGGAGAGCGTAGCCGACATAGTCGCAGAGAGAAGGGTGCTGACGGGTTCGGCAGAGCGGCAGCTTGCCGATTCGCCGTCTCCCTTTCGCCGGGAGGAGGCGGACTGTCGTCTGTCGTCCGAACCCCTCGGACCCTCGCCGGTTCTCCACTGCCACGCGTGTTTGCCGAGGCTGCCGGCGCACACAGAGGCCCGCACACTCGCGCCAACTCAATGTGGCGTCTGTGCCGCGGGGCTCAGGCGCCACCGACGCCCTTCTCTTCCACCCCCGTTTCCTCCGGCGGCCGAGCATTTCCCGGCGTTGATCCACACTACTTGAGCCTCTACCAACACAGCCAGCGGAATACCCGCATGTTCTAGCATCTAGTACATCGAGTGCCATTAACGCAAGCGGCGCGTGAACTATAGATTCGCCAGGGAACCAACTACCCTTTCGCTCGAGTGTTAGGGTTTCTTTTGAAAATACCCTAAAAGATGCTCTTTCCTTAGAAATGAGGATTAATCGAAAATTGATTTATTCTGCTTCATGATACAATATTATCATCGGTATTATTTATTATCTTCGGACTCGTATCCTCTGTGATATTACGTTAATTTGAATTTACTCTAATTCGGATTCCGCCTTTGTCTGGTTCGTGAGAACTTTGGCAAAAATTGAAAGAGTATCGCTTGTATCAGAGCAGTCACCTGTGATAAAAAGCATGAATGATCGATGTAACAACATATTAACTTTACCGCATATGGAAGTTTACCTTCTAATCGAATTCAAACAGCTATATGAGATTAGTAAGCGAGTCGATGCTACTGATTGTGCAAATTGCAAGCGTCTTGCTCAGGGATGAGCAGGGCGAAATCTCCCCGAACAGATGATAGATTAAGAAAGCTCGGAGGCCGTTGAACGTGCGTATTGTGCGATCACAGTGCGGCGGCGGCGGCGGCGGTTCACCGACAAGGGGCAGACTATCGCTCGGTCAGACGCGGGCCTCCTTTAAAAAGTATCTCCTCGACGAGTGTGTTGGGCCCGCTGATATATGCTACCACTACTGATAGCATCTACAGGCTCTTTCATAAATGTCGCAGGTTATTTTATTAATATTAGATTATTAATTGGTAAAAATCAATCTTGTACAAATTTGCAAGAATTGCTCGATTAGTTATTTTCTTATTTATTAGTATTTGTTAACTTGGAATTGAGAGGCCGGGAATATGTGTAAAATAGCCGTAGCATAATAATCACCATCATAATACCCTTGATATACCAATAATTCTGATTCCTTAGAAAATGGCTATAAATATTCCGATATTTCTGAAAGAGCCTGTAGACGGTAGTACGTATCAGTGGTTGTGCCGGTCTGGACTGCCGCCGCCGGGCCGCAGCCAGCCAGTGGCTCTACTGTGCGTTCTCCGTCCCTCTCGGGCGACTCGAGTCCCGAAGCATAGAGGCCCAGAGAGAGCGGCGAACGCCGGCCGGAGCGAACTGAGTCAGTCAGTCAAGCGTCGACCAGCGCCGGCATCGGTCGCCCGTTCGCTCCGCTTCCGAACTCAACTGACCACGCTCCGAGCGCCCAACACTCTCCCCGTGGAGCGAGCCGCGCTCGTTATGAACTACTGGACGATCCGGCGATCGATCGGGAACGTGTGCTACCGTTATCTACTATGAGGCAGACGTCCGGTGCTTGACGGCTGCCCCACGACACACGGCACATGAACGCCGGAGTGCGGCCACTGGGAAACCGAGGCTCGCACCACCTGACACCGCCGATCGCTCCACCCCCGAGCTTCTCTCCTCTTCCGGGATATTCGTCTGGCACGGGCCACGCTCCCGGAGATGTGGTCGCGGCAACTGGTGACCCTCGCCACTTTGGTGACCAGTCTGACGGCCGTCGGGACGACCGGCGCCGCCGTCGACTTGGACTCCGACTACGAGGCGCTTGCGGACGACGATGGAAAGCTCGCCGATCATGGTAATCTCTTATTCCACCCTTTTTCAGCCAGTGTCGTGTCTGTGTGGGATCGCTGGAATCGTGGGTGGCGAACGCGAGCGGCGACTGTGGGGCGAAAGCTTGAATAGTTGTATGCTGCAGGGAACTTGAAAGCCAGTGCGTTTCAGTCTCGATTTAATTAGCGTAACTCATAGCTTTTATGATTACTGTTAATTAGAGTTCTCGCAAAATATGTTGCGAGTTGCTTACTAATATTTTGATGAGATTTTCTTTTGCTTTCTCTGTTGTTCTGTTTTAGTTTTACTTTCAGGTTTAAATTTAAGTCTGCAATTGATTTCCGAGTTTGTTTAACATATCAGAAATGGTTAACATATATTTTCTGTACATTTTCCACGGCTCTTTGCTGTGTTGTTTTAGTTTACGGTTCTTGTAAATTGGAAGCATTGGAGCCGGTAAAATTGAACTCTAATTACAGTATCCGCAAACTATGCCGCAGCTCGTGCATAAACATTGCAAAGTTGTTGGCGAAGTGGCTTTTTACGGTTTCACTTTGAGGTTTACTATTCATTTTACGAATAGCAGCTCTTTCACCCCACTGTGCGCCGCCTTGGCTGTCGCCGCTCGTCGATCGCGAATTCGATACAGGCGCCAATCGCGCGTGAAGCACCGCGCGCACGTGGGTGGCGTACATTCCAGTGGGAGATCGATTAAGATCGATCGGAGAAGTTCGTTAAGGCGCGCGGCCCTTAGTGCAACGACGCTCTCTAATTGAGTTCGGCGGCGGCGACCGAGAGCGGAATAATGTCTTCCTTTATCACCGCGTACTCGCCAGGCCTCGTTATGCACTCGGTTTGTTATTGCATTGTGGAGAGTTGGGCCAGTTGCTCGTGTAGTCCGAGCTCGTGGAGACGCGACGTCTCTAATGGAGTGGTTGTTTTCGCTGGAACGTCGACTCGGTTATGGATTTCTGCTCATCCCTCCACTCGGTTTGATTAGCTGGCACAGGAGAGCTATTGTCCGAATTCTCAATTATCTTATGGTTTTTCCAGTAGAACAAGAAGACTAGCATTAAGAAAAATCATGGGAATAATATAACAGAGTGTTTTGATAGTAGAAAAGCAGTAGCAGGATTCGAACACGAGCAGCTACCGAGGCTCTACTCTCCTATAAAGCGAATGATTCCAAATAATGGAATCTGATAAAGAAAAGATTTTGACGGAGAAAATTGCTAGGCTGCCGTTCGCATTGGAACGATCGGCACCGCCAGGCGGATTAATTAAAGTGGGCGTAGCTCGGCCCTAAGAAACAAGGTGACCAGGCTAAAAAGTAGTAGCGGCAAGTTATTCTTATACATGCCGTGCGCGCACTGGAGGCCTTCTCGCCGACTCTTTGCCATTCGTCATGGAGTGCGCTCGCTCGTTCGCCGCAATAAAACTCGGGAAACGAACGGAGCCGCCGCTTAGGCGCGCGCGCGCCCGCCAGTGCGCGCCTTCTTCGAATTAAGAACACTGCGTGTCGCCGAACATATATTAATTGACTAGCCGGCCTTTGTGCATGCGTTATCGCGCCGCGATTCGAACGTGTTTCACAATAAAAACGGGGACGCGCGCCGTCGCCGTCGGCGCCCGTCGCCTCTGGCACTGAGGCGTCGACGACGTCTGCGGTGACTAAGGCTGGCTCCACACTGACTGCAATTTTATCTCTTGCAATGGCTTCTTCTTTGATAACTTTATACGCACTAAAGATTAATTTTATTGGTATTCGTGGACAGTAAATTGAAATTAAAATGAATGATAATTCACGGGGTTAAATTCAACAGAAATGATTAGATCGTTTTACCAAAATTGTTTACCCGTCTTCAAGATAAACATTTGCAATTTCTAAGATTTGGTAGCTAATTAAAAAGATTCTGTTCGACGTCTATTCGCATGCAAAATTCAAAGTATCACAAGAACTTGTAGAGCGTTGCTCAACAAAATTTCTGTCTCTGGGCCGGGTCAATTGTGGAAATTTAATTCGATAAGAATCGACGGATGAGGAAATCGATAGAAGAAAATACATCGCATTGCAAAGTGTGGTGCGCGAGAGAATCTCGCGATCGGTGTGCAGTCGACTTAACACGTCTCAAGCACGTGGCGTACCAAGCTCGAAATGCCTGTTTGCTATTTTCCCGAGGCGCGCTAAACCGCTTCGATAAATCACTCGGGCGTGGAGCACCGAGAAATTTGGGGCGCCAGCCAACCCTTGAACAGCGCGTTACGTGAGCGAGGAATGCGATGGGGGGTATAATTGAAAACGCCTATACACCATGCTCGGACCATTCCGTCCGGGTTCGGGTTCGGTTACATACAAAAGCAGGAAAACACTCGTCGCCAATTGAGAACATCCTGCTTTTCGAACTCAGTGGAAAACTTGAGAGAATCGCTCGAGTATGACTGTTCGATCGCGGATGCGAGCGCTTCGAATGGGACAGTTTGCACTTGTCGTCCCGTTAACCGGACAAACCTTCTTCTCCGGGAAAGAACGACTAGCTTTACAGACTTGTGCGCTTGCTTTTGAATTAGCACTGTGCAACTGCACTTTTGCTCCAGTTAGTGACACAATAATTCGTATAATAAGAATGTAAATATTGAAGAAATTTCCATCTTATCTGCAATTGATTGAATTAACGTATATCTGATAATCGTACAGCAAAACTGGAATGCATGCTAATGAATGCTGATGAATATTTATTCATTATCATTGCCCCGGGTGTATCGAGCCAATATTAGATCTAGTAAAAAACACTAAGAACAGACTTACTTGCAATACTGCACTGTGGTTAATATTCCTAGATAATTGAGTATTATTTTGAGAGTAGAATTTATAATTACTCGGGTCATCCTACTGTACACATCTGACTACCTCCAATTAATTTCACGACCCATTCGCGCTTGTAATAAAAAAATTACAAAACCCTTTGGAAACATTCTTGCCCGATTAAACTACCTAAGTAATATTCATAACGATATGATTATTTTTAATATAGGATATATGCGGAGAATGGAATTGAGAATGATCTGGAATCACCCTGTACATGTATCTCTGTTACACGAGGAAATTGGGAGCACGAGCTGGCGCTCTGGTCGGGCGCTCGTTGGTCGAGCGATTAAATCATTGGGAGCAGCTGCGGCCGACTCTATCGGCGGTTGCCGCCGCCTTCGTGATTCACGATCGATCGATGGATTTACAGGCCGGAATCCGGCGCCACGTGAGAATCCCTCGGCGGAGCTGAATTATAAAGAGCGACGCGCGGCGCCCTCGGTAAACAGTCGGCAGCACAAAGAGCGCTTCCTCGCGCGTAAATACATAGCACACGCACTAGAATACAGACACGCTCGGCTACCGTCGCCCGCTTGCGAAATACTAAATATTTAAATGTTGCCGTTCGCACGATGTACCGAGTTTAGAAAGACGATAAAGTGGTGGCCGGGCTCGCTCGGTGTGTGTGTGCGCCGGGCGCCAGCTAGGCGCACGGATAGCGGAGTACATAATATAATAGCCATGCGCACACGATAGGAGCACCTCCGACACGCTTCTCTGGGCTCTGGTCCTCGCTTACGCAAGTGAGGCCTCATGCCCGAGGTACTTACTCTCTTCTCTGCGCGGCCGGCTGCATTGTACGTGGATGTACCTTCGTCCACTCTAAGTGCCCGTGCACCTTCGGCCTGAATAGCCCGCGCGTTTCTCGCCAAACTGGTCCCGCTAAGGAGTCCCTCAAACTTGCTATCCTGTAGAGAGATGTTAGAAAGCAGGAATAGAGCCAGGTAGATAGTGCATGTCTTTTTCAAATACAAATTTTAATGGGGAAATTGTGTGGAATGCGGAATCTTTGTGAAGACTGTATTCATTGTCTGTAATCAAATTGATGGTGTTGAAAGCATGGAAAAGTACTGAAATCGAGCGTTGAAATGTGGGGTCAAATAACCAGTAACAAAGAATCGAGTGCTTCTTATCTTGTGTGTTTCGTTTATTTTTAAAGCGATTAATTACTAGTTTCTCGTCAATCTAACAACGCGATTGCGCAATTAAGCCGTTAACCGTTAATAAAACTCGAACCATCGCCGCAAAGAAGTCTGGTAAACTTTCCACGTGCGAGCGATGTTACAATTGGAGCGACACACACGCGATCGCTCCATTTCCTCATTACGAAAGCAGCATTTTCTTAAGCCGACTCTGAAAGAAAAGCGGGTCAAGTAGATATTTCGCCACGAGGAAAACAGCTACCTCGACTAGATTCTCGAAAAGAACGACATGTAAATGGTAGCAAAAGCCAAGTTGCCAGTCAAAGATGCAACGACGAGCCACAAGTGCAAAAGAACGACTTGGCGCTGAGATTCCACCGATTCTGCTGATTGGCACTAACTTTCCACCGCTGTTGCGGATGCAATCTATAATTTTGTCGGATCCATAGATCTGCTGGCTCGTGCGCTCTTATCTTGTGCTAGTTAGAGGAATGGCGAGCGCCCGTGCGAGGATGCTTCGCGGAAGCATTTCGCTCTCAAGTTTATAGTTTCCGAGAGCTGATACAACCATCAGCCGCATTCTCCGTCCGGGGAAGAATTCGCTGGCTGATCGGTGGCTGCGTATACAGGGTGGTCCACTTTCCCTTCACTCGAAATTATTCAGATATTTTAATAATTTAGTAAATATCAGGCAAAACCCTTTTGTGTTTCACATTTTTGAGTAGGTCCAGTAGCACTTACTTCGAAACTACTAACATTTTGGATTAATTTTAGCCCCACGTGGTTTACCAAGGTTTGACAATCCGAAATAAAAATATGAGCATAATTTCGAAATAAACTATACGTTTTATTAAAGAATTAAAAAGTGTGTTCTTGTTGGGACGCCCTTCACAATGAGCGGCACTTAATTAAAAGATAACTCATCCTCGCGATCGTAGCTTTCCCTCATCAAAGCCACTGACAATGTCGCATTGTGGCCGGTAGGAGGTCTCCCGGGGCAGTGGAAAGGAAGAAAGATGAGTGGAGGGAGGCTCACCCTCTCGGTTTCTTTCCGCCCGAGTACTGGAAAGGGGACTGAGATTGCGACACTTCACTCTCGATCGACTGGCGCGAGAGCCCGCGGCATATTTATAGAGCACGGCGGCGAGGTCGATTTTATGACATGAATCACACTCCCTTTGCATCCTCGTCGGCCGCCGCTGCATGACTCCCGGTAATTCCGTAAAAATCTCCCCGTTGGCTGAACGGCGATAGGAGAGTCGAAGCGAGCGAGCAAGAGAGAGAGAGAGAGCCTTCTCGGAGTCACGACCCGCCGCTGCAGTTTTTGCACTGGCTCGACCGAGCGCTCGAGAGTGGGAGCGCATATGTATGCAGGCCTGCACTTATGTATGTGAAAGACGTATGCGGCCTTCCGAGAAGGAGGTATCGATTTACGTAAACGAGTGCATCGGTCCCGCACTTCTCGCCGCTATCGAGATTCCTCTTCTCTCGAGCATTCGCTCCCTGCTCTTGGATGATCGAGTTCCGATAAATACTTTTATGCGACAGCGACTCCCCGTCCGAGTAAGATTTCCGGGCAAAACCACTTATTTCTAGTCAATTGCTGGCGAGTATTATCGGCTGTTTTCTGTTTTGCACTGACGAGAAGCTTAGTCAGTTGTTTTGTTTCGAGTATTAGTCAGACGGTAAAGGCTGTGCACCTTCTTAGTTGCTCTCAAAGCTAATTATTAAACTTGCTTACTTTCCATAAATTCTTCTTTCGACCATTTCCACATCCAACTCTTCTCCCGCGATTCTTCCTAAAAATCTAAGATAAATCACGCCTTTGTATCACAAACGCATGGAACAACTAATGTTACAACCCATCGAACTGGTCCGCCAGTTAGAAAGTCCAGCACAAACAACTTCAAACCCACTTGGCGCGAAAGAAGTGGCGAAGAGTGCCGAAGATCCTTTCTTCTGGCGCAGAAGCTGCAAGCTGCGAGTACAAGGTGGAAACGAGAGGGAAAGCGGCGTGCGAATGAGAGAAAGGAGGTTTGCAGCCGGCGTCTCACGTGCCTGCACTGGGCACTCGGCGCCCGGGCCGACGCCGCCGACGCCAGTTGCAGCTGGTGTTACGTGTGCGCGCGCACACACACGCGTGCAACCCGGTGGCGCCTGGCGGCCACACGAATGTCCATGCGTGCGTGACGAGCCTCTCCCTCTTTGTCTCTCGTAAGTGCTACTTACGTACCCGCACTATCCACAGGCACACACGTGTACGCACACACTTTGGCAGTTTCGCGCGTTGTACGAGCCGCTCGTTTAGTGCTATTTATGTGTGGAGCGCGGCTCATTGCCTTCGGCTTCTTCGAGTGCGATGAAGCGAAGGGGGTGAAGCCGGGGTGGCGACTTATGGGCCGGCTGCAACAGTTCTTTGTTGTCTTAGGCGACTATAATTATACGTGAGAACCATAACTGTACCAGCAACTCACCGACACCGTGTTAGTGTCGGATAGGTGACAAAAAAACTGTTTTATTCTTTTTTTAGTCGTTAAAATCTCTGTGGAATGGTATTCACTTGTTGAGGTTGTTCTGCTTCTGGCCGAGAGTTGATATCAGTATCGATGTTGATTCGAGGAGAAATGTATCAGCCAGTACAGTTATTGTCATGGAACACTGCGCTCGCTGGGACGGAAGTCTTTTTGGAAGGGGCCTTATCGTGGGACACTGTTTGGCGAGTGTATCTCGTGGCTATCTGGTATCCTGCAAGCTGCCCGCCACACGGAAGTGTCGCGCTGGCGGTCACGCGTTGTCTTCCACCGATAGATTACCTCTCTCACACACGCGCGCGCGCGTGTAGAATGTAGATACACAGGCTGCTTCTAATAGTTTTGTTATAAGTTTGTTCATTCTTAAATCGAAAGTTGATGAATACAAGTGGTCGCTCGAGCGATTTTCAACGTGGTAGGCTGGTTAAGGTCCGAGAGAAAGTTTCACCGGGCGACCTTATCCTCGTTACTTTTTTATTAATCGAAGGAAATTTGTTCGATAAAAGCTGTGTGTAGAAAACATGTTGGGAAACCCAGTTTTTGCAATTCTTTTCTCATCTTTTTAGGGAAATTGATCATCTTTTTAATCGAGAAAGTGTTAGACTGATGGAGACGATTTATTCCTGGAAAGTGCCAAGACTGCGAATATGAACCTTTTTTACTTGTTAATGTCACGCATGTGCATCCAACACGTGCAAGCTCCTATCCCATGCGTGGCGGCGATTCTTAAAATATGGCGAGTCTACTGGCAAGTGGATGCGATGCCGGTGACTATTTGAAAGGCACAGTCCGTGCCAGCAGAGTTGTTGTAATTCCACGACGGTAGCAGTTCAGCTCTGACAACCCGGCGTCCGGACAACATGTCCGGTCTGCCATGCTATCCTGCCTCTTGCCATTTCCCAGCAAGGCTGCTGCATCGAAAGCATCGCCGCCGCGGGGAAATTCGATGCTTCTATTTGCGGGCTCACTTATTCCGCCAGCCCTCTCGCCAATGATAATAAGATGCGCTGAATAAATCCATCGGATTTCGGCTCATGCTGCCATTTATTCTCCGACTCTGCTCCCTGTCGCGTGATTGACGTTTTAGTTGCGATAGCGTGCAAGAATTTCTCGATTACTATTTGCAATGTTCAATTTTCCCGACGGAGAGACACGCATCGTCTGTCACGTAAAACACAGGCTTAGATTTCTTTCTTAGATTTGCACGATTGTTCGTCGAACAGGTGCCAAGTACAGTTAGCCGTACGTCCCCGTCGTCGATCACGTACGACACGTTTTGGTCGGTGGCGCCAAGTAGTCATAATTCCAGGCCTCTCATCATAAATGCGTGACACAGGCTGCCGTCGCATTTGCCCATGCATTTCGATCTCTCTGACGAGATGTCCAGCCTTGACGGGCTCAAAGTACTTGTGTCGCGCAATACCACTTTCCTTATGAATAGACTGACATTTTTCGGACGTATCCAGGTTATTGTTGTTCGTGCCAGTTGTCGATTGGCTGTTTACCAAAGCAGCTTTTTTCAATCAAACCCATTAACTTTCGCACCGTTGGAGATAAAGGTTCGTTATAAGAATTATAGTCGCCTGGCAGACAGGATTATTCTTTAAAGCATAGTTTACGGCTGCATTCCTGTTTAGCGTAACGTAGCCCCGCCGGCGCGTACTGACTGCAGACACAGACATTACCATGCATTAAGGAATATTTGTCGTTTCAGCCACGTTCGATGTCTGCGAATATCAACTATAAGCGGACGCTAACCCGACGAGTGCAAATGGCACAGTTTTAATTTGATCGTCGAACTGAATCTTAATATACTTCATTTTTCAATGAGTTGGGAGGTGGCGATTTCGCATCCTGCGAGTGCGAAAATGTCGAAGTAGAGCGAAGGCGAGTAAGGGGAGAATCAGTGTCGAATTGAAATCCGGGCTATTTCGGGAAGTCTCCGCAGATACACTCTCGGGATCGGCTTATCTTATCGGCGCGCCCAATGCAAACCAAATTCGCGTGACTCATTGGGACAGTGGCCGGTTTTATCGAGACTTCCCCAAACGCTTCTGTCCAATTCCACTGAGTGTGTCATTTGCAATCGAGAGGAACCCCGTTTTCGGGCCCTTTGTCCATTTCTTACTCAGTACGAGTCTAAAATAGTAGAACATTCACAAACTTGACTACTTCCATACTATTCAATTTATATTAAATATAATACTACTTTGGACTTTCGTGCTGGCCTTTGAGTAGTAGGAAATTGCGAGCAAGAGAGATTCTGCAGATCCGAATATATAAGACACCAACGACAAATGGTGACAATTCATCTCATGCATTCCAGTTTCGAGATGGTCCTTTGCGGCGGCCGACGCGAGGAATCCCACCTCCCCGGTTAATATATCTCGACCTGTATCATAATCACCCGCTATTTGCTCGCGTCCTATCGATAGAATCGTCTTGCCTCCCCGAGTGTTCTATTCTGGTTCGTCGCTCCTCGAGCGCACACACACACGCACACGCGAGCACGTATTTCTACGTTTACGCAGTGAGGAGTTCGAGGCTCGCTTATGTTAATTCGGTGCTTCGTATGCGCCATGAGGCCGCGTGCAGGCACGCACGCATGCGACATGCATGCATGCATGCATGCATCGGAACTCGGGATGCGTCGAATCCAAATGAACGAGCCTCGTCGGACTTCTGCGACGGCTCCTCCTTCATTCGATCCGCACTGCCGATCCTCCGCCGACTCAGCTCTTAACGACCCTCTTGTTCGATTCCCGGCTGATCCAAGGATTCCCACTTAACGAACCGGCACATACTTTATTAACGCTTTTAATTAACGTCAGCCGTCTTTTCTCTTCGCAATTCCTTGGTCATTCAATGGAAATTGAAGTTGTAGGAATATGTTACATGCTCTCTATTATAATATTTTCATGGACTTCTTTAAGAAACACAAATATTAATTTATTATATCATTTTGTTCCAAATACGTCAAGATTAATATACGATACTATTATGATTTTTCACAAAATATTATATAATACTACAAATATTAGATATTAATACAACAAAATATTTGGATGATATGAAATGTCGGATAAGAGGGTGAGAGCTTCCACTGTATTCTAATTCCGCCAGCCGATCGCAAGCATCCCGTCCTCTTCCCTTTCCCTAATGTTAATGCAGGGATTTCCCAGTGATGTCGCCTGGGATTCTCCTGCGGCCGGATTCCACTGGCAGAACGCCGCTCGCATAAAGGAAACTAGTCGTATCCGAGCTGTGCTTGCGGACACAATGGGAGCACTTCGGCGGAATTTGAGGCGCGCGTGATAGCCGATGGCGCCGCGCTTACACAGCTGACAGCTCGACGAGAATGGCGGCGCGTGTTTTTCCAATAGCATTTGCATGCCAGCTAAGCCGGAAGCCCTGTTTGCCCGGTATCGGCCTAGGAATATTTGCGCCACTCAGTTATTCAGCACAGTCACAGAGGTGCAACCTCTATGGCGACAGGCGCCCCCGACTGCCTTCCGGCAAACAGGCCGATAAGAACTGCCAGTTCCGGGGGATTGAGTGTTTGAGGTTCGCGGTAAATACTATCGCGAAGTCAAACAGAAAAATTATCATCTCACCCGCGTGCTCTTCGAGCTTAATGAATGATTACGTATTAATCATTTATATTAATCATTTAGATATTAATTATATTAATTAAACGATGCCAGGAAGATTCGGGCGTGCTCTGCCCTCGTTACTTTCCATTCGCGGTGGTGACCACGTGTCTGCCGTGCGATCGAAATCACTTACCAGCGACACGCATTGGTATCGCGTGCTGCGCCGCGACGGCACGGGCTCCTTCTTCATCAATTAAGCCGCCCTGCAAGTTTCCTCCTTCGGTATAAAGTACTTTTTGTCAGCGTGCGTGCATCCGACACCGGCGAGTCGCCCGACGACTTCGGCACCGGCGATCCTCCCCTGGGACTCAGTTAACACCCGGCCCTTCCGCTTACTTCCGCCTCCAGGGCTCCAATTACCCGACAATTCGGCCGTCGCCTTCGTGGGAATTTGCTGCTGAAGAGTGCAGTTTGGCAACTGATTTAGCCTCATGAATAAATTAGCATGGTATATTCTTTAGGGACTATGTCGCTTTTTTTGGTTAGCACATGCACTTGCCATGGGTGTATGTGAATTGGTGGGCAGATGCAGACGATGAATATTTTTATTTATTCTGATAGAGAAAGTAATTGGTTTCAAATATTTTAGTTTGACATGAGAAATCCCCGGATTATAGAAGCATTTTTAACCCACGTAAAAGTTTCTTATTTCCATACATTCTTAATGTATAATGTATTGAATTTGATATTATTGTACCTTTGAAATACATATGGTAAATATTATATTGGGTTTTCGGAAACATATTATTCTTTCATTTGATCGAGGTCGGATAAAAATCACTCGACTATCGTAATCGAAGGGCTAATCTGCAATCTGCAACCCAGGATACCTTCCACATAACAGCACCAGCCAAGCGGACGGTAAGACCTGGCCAGCAGCGTGCCCGAAAAAACTCGTACGAGCCACATATCCTCCTTTTCCATTGACTACATACAGGCGGGCGAGCCACGTTAGCCGTCTGGCAGGGCTGCCTCTTAATATCCTTCGTAGCTGCAGGGAACTCTACTTCCAAGCCATAAGCTTATTATACAGCAGACTTTTTACCACACCTATGCGCACCAGACTTCCCCTTCGCCGCTGATTTGTGGCCAAGTCACTTTTCAGTCTAGTCACTCGTGACTATCTCTTTAGCACTGGCCACCCCTTTACGATTATGTAACACGCATCCTGTCATTAGATGGTGAAGTTCGCTTCTCCTTCAACTTCTTGCTTTCACTATCGCTCCTCTCTTCCTGTTCCCTTCACCCTTTTTATCTCTTCTTCCATTAGTTTCTGGTTTTTTAATCGACTTCGCAAAAGGAGCAAATTCCTCCTCTATACGAACCACGACATATTTTTCCTTTCGGTATCGACGTGATCGTATTTCATCGATGTTCTTTCTGATCACGTAGAACTCATGGTGGGTGTGTGGTCCATTTCTTCACAACTTCTTTCTTACTCCCCGGATCCTTAGACGAAGCAGGCTCTAAAATAAGCCAGGAGGGGGCGGGGGTACACGAAGTTACGCCAATTAAATTGGCCGTACAGCCACGTTATTAACAGTCTCCCCCACCCCCCGGCTTAATTAACGCATTTGCTCGGAGCGTCGATAGCGATCGGACGAGCGCGGTGGCAAAAAAATTGTACGAACCCGCCATCGACACGACCGCCCGCCTGATAAGATCGCGAGGGGATTGGCGGCTGCGCACTGGGCAATTATTTAAATTAGCCCAGAGAGAGAGCGCGCGCGCACGGTGTGCCCGGTAATTATATGAATTACTATCCGAAATCAGGCTCTTTGCCGGGTCGCGCGCTCCGCAGAGCGGCGCGGCTACCGGGCACTCCGAATCAACAAGTGTTACGGTACCCCGCGTCTACTGGTCTCCTATTGGCTGATGGGATGTGTGTCCATTACCTATGCTGGCACGGCCGTTCCGACATCCCCGTAATTACAATGAGCTAGCTCCTACATGTGTGTACTAGTTGGTATCCGTGACGAATTCGTGGAATTGATTTCAACGCGCGCACTAGCGCGCTACTGGTTGCTTCTGGGTTCCATGACTGGAGTCGTGTGTGTGCTGCATTCCAGTAGTACACGGGGAGAAGTGTACAGGGTGATTCACTTTCCTTTGCATCCGGATTGTCGTGTCCTGCTTCTCATTAGATATGCATGTTTAGTGTATTATGTGCAAATGTACACATGTGTATGCGAAATGAAATTATATATAATTAAAGTTACTAGATCATTGGTTTTGTATGACATTAGGATACTTATCGTTAAACATAGTATTTTTACCAACACTGTCATTGAATTAATTCGTTAGATTCGAACATTATATAAAATTCGGGATCAGCACTAGCTGAAATCGTAATAATTGTTCATATTATATATTGGGCGGCGACGGTGCGTTGCGCGATCATAGCAGTCATCAATCATGAGGAAAAGAAGGCGCAGTCGTTCGATTTCCACTGGTGAGAGAGTGCGCTTGAATGAGAAAGTGCGGGACGGCCGCATTTTTCAGACGGTCGTAAACCTTTGGAATAAGAGGAGACTTCAGATTGCGCAAAGCGTAAGAAGCCAATGTAACTCGTGCGTTATATTACGCTTGCTTTCGAGGAATTGTTGAATCATCAGTTGCTGGAAAGTAAACTATACATACGTATTATTTTATATTAACGTCTTCTTAGTAAGTAGAATAGGACCAGAGCAAATCCTGCAAACTAGTTCTGAAGATTGGCCTATCCAAACTCTCCGCGCCTATCCCCGCCAGTTCTAGTTATCCTGGCGTACCCAGCATCGAATGCAAGCGGATTTCATAGAAAATCAGCGTAATTACCCTCCGAGTACGTGTATATACCAGAGCGATGCTTCATTACCCAGCGCAGCGGACACTCCGCTGCCGGAGCACGTATCGATATTTCCATTTCGAGTGCGCAATCCTACACCTATCTAGGCACCTAATTGCCGAGAGAGTGGGAGAGAGGGAGACGCCGGCAGTGATCCGTGCATTTTAATCGCCGCTTTATAAGCCGCCGGGGCAATTAGACGTGCGTGCTAATGGCAATCTAGTCTGGTACGAGCTCTCGTTACGTACCATGCGATTGTCATTCGGCGCGGTGGCGCGCGATAGATCGTAATTCACCGGCGGCGAGGCCGCCTCTTCCCGATCGACTTGTCCCAGGAGTTGCTGCTGGCGATTTCAGAGATAAGCTCGGTGATTGCTTGTGCAGGCGCATTCATTTGTCTTTTACTCGGCGTTGCTCGGTGTGTTCTAGTGTGCATGGGATCGTTATAAATAAGAGTTCCCTGTGTGCCATGTGTCTTCTCTTTTCTGTATACATAATAGAAAGTGCGTCTGGTTTTAAATGGAAATACTGATTCAAAGGCAAGTGTGCATCAACACAAGACTAGTCATAGTTTACGTAAAGTACCGTTGAAATCGCTTTACTCTGAGGACTCATTGTGATCTGGGGAAACTCAAACGAAGAAAACACAGTTTGCCAGTGTCATTTAGAGGATTTCCCGTAACCAATTCGGCTGGGTCCGGTTCTCCAAGGCTCGCTACCTAGATTCACTATCTTTATGACTGCGATTGGTGATGGTTCTCGGAGTCGGAGGAGCGGATGATTTACCGGCAGCAAGAGAGGCCAGAGTGCATGGCTTGCCGCAAAGAGGAAGCGCACAAAGCGATCACTTGACAGGTATCTCAGCGAGGAGGGTCCATTGTCTGTCGGAGGAAGTGAAAGCTTCTTCCCTCCAACTCCTCACTTCCCTTGCCCCTGGTTCTCAGTTGCGCCAATATCCACCAATGGATACTTTCCTGTCTGATTTTTTGTAAAATTAACAGGGACGCGTCGATCGAATTCGGGTAAAATAAATAACGCCATAAAGTTTATGGATGAATTCCTTGCGCCGTCATCGGCATCCTTTGGCGTCGAAAGGAGGGTGGATTTTGGAATTGCCCTCGCAGTTATTATTAGAGCGTACGAAGCGCTCGTCGTGGAGGAACGAGCGAGCATTATCATATAAGAGGGTCCGCGCGGTGGACGCGTGTAATTTGGTGCAATTTGGCAATTGCATATAATTGATGAGGATGCCTTTTACTTGGCGGTGGCCGCCCGGCATCCACGCGGCCCAGTTAAGTAGGGCTAATCACTGGGTTCGCCTCCCCCGGCACGGTCAGGAACCTGCCTTCGAGCACCGAAATGCCAGGACTCCCTGCTACCCTTGCAAGCCCATCAGCCCGTGCCATATTCGGCTTCACCAGGTATACAGGGCGATTATAAACTGCCAGTCAGATATTTCCGATACAACTTTTACGGGCAGGTGATTCCCTCGCCTTCATTTAAACGACATCCCTGTAGGATCATTCGAAATTATTTAGTCATTGCAATTGTAGAATTGTTTTCAGGTAGTTGATAAAGAAAACCACTTCAGATTTTCTTTAAACTGCCACAGGATAATCTCTGCAAGCTCTTGCAATTGGCGGCGAAATTTTATTGGATCTGACCACACCATTTTGCGATCTGAATTTTGGATACTATATTTGAGTGACCGATGGGTTTTGTTTTCAAAGTCAATTATCCCGGATGTCCAATAAAGTTAGCAATTACAGCTCAGTAATGCTTCAAGTAGCAATGAATCACCCTGTAGAGAGTAAGCTGCAGCAAGTTTTGCCGTCCGCTCTTCCAGTACCGGCATTTTGTCATTACGATGTGCACCTGCATAATACCTGGGATACGCTCGTACTTTAAATGTTCTGAGACTTTGTAACCATCCAGTACATGGTCATACATTTGCCTTCGACTCCGCACTGTCGTCTTCTACTTTTTATCATATGCATGTATAATGTAACCTGCTGGAGAGAATATTTTACTGCATTATATTATACATACAATATGATGTTTCTATATGTAGTATGTAACTAGGATGCAACTTGAAAGCATTCGTGTTTAATTATTCTGGATACAAAAACGTATAGATAGATGAAAGTGGAAGTTGAAAGGGAAATGAAACAACCTGTACGTATACCTGGGCCCGTGGAATGGTAGGGACGGAAAGGGACCCTCCTACTTCCCAGAAATAAAGGCCCGGAGTCCCCATTGTTCTTGCTAATTGCCACCCCGCAACGTCCACCCGCAGCTTTGCCTCAGTGAGGCCCCTCGCCCTTAATGGCTGGGTACTCCGCTCAGGGATGATAGTTGCAGGGCCCAACGCAAATAGCAGCCTGACTGCGCGCCCTTTTGTCAGAGGGAAATTAGCCGAAAGCCGGAGGTGCCCTAGCGCCGTATCCCTTACAGGCTTTGCCTCTATTTGCAAGCTGGCCTTCGGCGAACCTTAGAACCCTGCTTTCCTTGTGTATACTTTCCTCGGGTGTCATGGGGTGTCATTTAGCGCTGCGGGACTTGAACCCTCAAACCTCAATGTTCTCCTAGAGCATTGGAGAACCCTATTTCTGTATTACTGTATCTTTGGAAACCCCAGAATCTTGGGAATGTGCTTTAAAAGTCTTGAAAAAAATGAAAAATTACCAGAGTTATGAGTTTGAGAAAATTAATTATTAATTGTTTTAAAGAGTTTTTGAAACCGTACTTTTCGTACTTGCGGACCAGAAATCTCTCTTCCTTTTGAATTAGATAACTTGAAATGTTATTAATTTTTTGTGTCGGAATGCACTAACGCATATCAAAAGCATCGCCTGCCCTTCGGCGAGCCTTAGCTTCGACTTACTTTATGAATACGCCCCTAGGCTGCTGTACAGTCATTTAATGTGCAAGACACCTATGCTCTCAAGACACTCGTAGCCATCGAATACACCACATCTCAAGATTCCCATACCACTGCTTCATATCATGGAGATACCATCTCTGAAATGACTATTGCTCGCGGCGGCCAACTAAATTTCCAGGTAAAACTTTCACTCGTTTAATTGCGCCTGAACCCGTTCAGTGTCCCGGGCGATCCTATCATTTCCTTCGTATGATGATTTAAAGCGTTACGTGTCAGTGCTGGAGGCTCCTATCGCGATCTATCCATCTTCCCTCTTGAGCCCTTCCCTAATGCTTCCTAACAGGAATATAGATTTTCTGGAAAATCATACAGATTTTCGTTGGCAGCACGATTTACATAGTTTGGAGTTTTAGCTCTTTCAAATATTCCTTGTCCAAATCTACTGAAACTTTGGTAAACAACACTGCAAAGCTCCCAGTACATCCGATCTCCCATACACAACAAAGATTGCATCCTGTGCGCAACCAATTGAACAAGCCGCGGGCCTTTGATCGATCATCAACATGGCCATTGCGAAAGCTTCTGTTGCTGCACTTGATAAGAGCGGCGGCCCTCACTGCCGATCGCTAATTAGCGGTGCTCAAGAGTTGCACAGTGGCTGTTGCACCCGAGAAATCCGATACTCGGAGTTGCGCTTTATTTAATGCACTGGCTGATCAATGCTCGCAGCGATCTGCCGGGGAAATTGATATCTTGCCGCTTGGCTTGTGTTTCCTTTATATCACTTGGCGGCCGCAGCTGGTGCACCTCCACCGACAACTCCTCGCACGTGTAAACAGTTTATTCCCAGCGGTGTTGTAAGGATGATAGACTTGATTGGAGAACAGTCCACTTTTCTTTGATTCCATACGCGAAAGGCGATCTTTAACTTCTTTGCCGTAACAGCCCACGTGTAAGAATAGTACTTTGGACGTTGATCGCACTGAAAAACAATAGAGACAAGTAAGTCTAATTAGTTTGATTTGCCATCATGCCAGTCAATGACGGATTTCGGATTTTTTGTTGAAAATTCTTAACATCATATTGGTATAGATGTAGGAAATTATGATGGCCTTTAATAAACCAGAATGATTGCAATATTACCTATCAATTCTCCCCTAACCGTATTGATGTATAGTCGGTAGTGGTAATGTTAAATCGGAGAAGGTTTGCACTGATTCTTCCAGTGCACGTGGTCTCTCAAGTCTGAATATCGGTTGCTCCGGTAGCGAAATGCCACGGCGATCATCCCGCGAGATAAACTACAAGGAAGTCCTGGCTAATTGTTATGTTGTCCGAACACGTCTACCGTTCGAAAGTTCATCGCTAGGGATATCGAATTGCCGGCGAGCGGGAAGAGGAGGCGAGAGAAGAATAGAAGAGGAAGGAACGGGAGAGATGGCAAAATTGATTTGGCTCGTGTCACCGGCAATAAAGAACTTAAGTGGCCCTTTCTTCGGCTCTCATCGTGGAATCCGGCCCAAGCCGGCTGGGAGTTGGGACCGGTGGTCGTGCGGGCCCAGCCGAGCGGACGCAAGGCCAGGGGAGATCGCGCAGCCAGCGGGCCAGGAGAAAATAAAAGTTTTATTGGGCCCCGGGGCTTCCTGGCGAGTCACTCGCCTTAAAGAGGCCCCAGGGTAGGGAGAAAAACCGGCCCATTATGCGGGTGCACTTGTCGTCCGCTCGCCGAGGCACTTTGCATCGCTGCCTGCTACGTCCGCCATCGAAATTACCTTCGGCCTTTCTCATCCTGCTATACGCGCACTCGTATTTTACGGCTTACTCGCATGTCCCTTGCAAAATGGCTCCTCGATCATCCGGGCTTGTTAAGGCTAATGAATTTATCCGAGGCTGCGCGCTCGAGCTTAATTTGAAAATACTGAGAAGAGCGGGGAGATTGCTCGGTAAAGATTCATTTCGTTATTAATGAATTATTGGTTCGTGGAAATCAAACTAGTTATTTCGAAGGGCTAAATGAACTTTCTCAAAGTCGAGGAATAGTTAAATCCCTTTTTCCCAATCGAACGCTTTAAATTCAAACCAACTCGAATAAGCACTTATTTACAATAAAAATAAGAAGATGTCTGGAAAGATTACTCCAAATGAGCATAAAATAAAAATGCTGCTTCGCTGTTCTACAAGTTACCGCCGCGTGCGCTGCGCCAACCCCAATGTCTGTTGAGGCACACTTGTGCAATGGTACTTGATATTCCCAGGATGCCGGATGAATCTTGAGCATCGAGTCCGCCGCTCCGTTTGTCGAGGGATCGAGTGTCGTTTGTAAATTATACAGCGATCCGCCGTCACACATGAGAGAACGTAGCAGCAAAATCAATTTGGTTCCTGTTACCATCGGCAGACCAACTCTAAGCCAGTTCTCCCTCTTCCCTGGACGAGGGTGAGGGGCGACGCTGCTTGAGAAAAGGAGGAGTTTAATCGAGACCTTGTTCTTGGCCAGTCATCCGCCTTAAAAAGGAATTCAGAGCTTCGAGGCGGAGCCCATTAAAACGTAAGTGAGGTCGGCGAAAAAATCTGTTTTTATGCAGTAAATCCCCCTTTTATTAAACAAAATCCAACATTTTTAATTGCCAAACCTTTGGATTAACTTTCTCTAGAAAATGGAACAAGTTTCATACCGATCGATATATTTGCCGTAGTAATATCGCAGATCAAAGATGAAAAATAATGCACACTAGGAATTGGGAACTACATACCCGTTTTTCGAAATTAGCGATGCACTTTTGTGCCTCGCAATTCCCCGTGCAACGAGGCGAGTCGGTACGTTGTGTGCCCGCTTTAATAACTCGGAACGATTCGCCAGGGTCAAAATATCCAGCGATGCAATAAAACCTGACCCCCTGGCGAGAGAGGCGCGGGCCGCTCGCTGGGGCCCACAGAGAGATATCGGCTAAATTCGTACGGTATCTGGTCCCGCCTTAATGGTCACCATCAGTTATCTCCTTTATTATACGTTTCCACCGGCTGGTGCATTCATGCCTTGCATTTTAATTCTAGCCTAACGCAAGGATGAGAATGCTATGGTTGATAGGCCAAACAAACTACTGTACACACTTTCTTTAACAATATAGAACATTAGTAGAAAAAGTTGTGCGGATTTTTCTGTAAAAGTGTCAATATTCATTTTTATATTTAAAGATCGCTGAGACCAAAGTTTTGAATATTTTGTTAATACAAAACATAAAGTGCACGCGTGTCCTAGTACTTACTGCTGAGTAAGAGCTGGCTCATTGGCCGTGGCGGAGTTATGCGAAAAGAAAAAGGGCCCGAGGGAAAAGGCGGCTGCCGCTCATCGACGCTGATGCCGAAAGGAGTGGCCGAGGAGGAAGGGGAGGAAAAGGAAGACGAACGACGGAGAGACCGGTCCTGAGGGAGTTCCTCGAACGATTCGTGAGAAAGTTTGGTCGGCGGCTGCCAGACAGTCAGGCAGGCAACTCACTCCTGACGGGGCTTCGAATGCGTAACAAATACATCCGCATTTTTTGGGCAGGCGCAAGAGTAGGGTGATAAGTGGTGATTCGAGACGAATGTCGTCGGAGGATCTCAAGCGTCGAATACTTGACGAAAGCCGAGGATATGTCATTTCTCACAGTCCTCTTCATAGACCAGCTGCTCTACAGTTTCGCGCCGGTGGCATATCGTCGTGCAAACAATTATTTAATTTAAACAATAATTCTTCCACCGCAATAGAGAAGTTTTGTTAAAGTTTGCACTTGAATTTTAAAGATTGCACTTGCACTCTGAATCTTGAAGTAGTGTAGAGTAGGACAGTTAACATTCACTTATAAATGAGGGTACAAATTTTATATATCAAAAGTTGGAATAAAAAAAGTCTTGTATTTCGAATTTGGTAACATTGGCGGCTTTCGTTCCAACCTCATCCAGCAAAGAGGTTAAGCTCGGCATGCCGGAGGAGGAGCAACGATAAATGTATCGAAGCCTCTTCCGCCTAGGCTCGTAACTGGAAAGAACGCTCCGAAGCCGAGTGAAATAAAAGGGCGCCGCCCCGAATTCCGCAGTCTCGTTTAACGTCGGAAAGCGATCGCTTTTCTGGGTCAAGGGATGAGCGCGAGCCGCGCGCCATCTCCGCAAACATACCAGGACGAGCCAACATCTGCCCCGGCGCCATTAATCTCGGAGAAGCGGGCGAAAATCACTCGGGCTCTCTTAATGTGACGGTAGCTCGTAATCCGGCTTGTATCGTGATCCCCAACTGTTGCTTCGACAAATGTTTCGGCTTCCAACAACGAGCACTTTCATCTCGAGTGTCTTCGCAATAAAAGGAGTGCGTAGAGGGCGACTCATTCGCCGTGGAGTCGCCACTGAAACTTCGGCGAAGCGTTGGAGTCAGACGTGGGATTCAGAAGCCTCAAACTCCTGTTATCCTATATTTATAATGAAATTAAGTGCCAGTACTGTTTTATATGTATTCAGCAATGTATACTGGAGACAGTAACGATTAAGGGAATCACCCTGTACATACCTCGTACGCATTGCGCAAGGCGTGAGCACACGCGCCGCGCGCATTTATTCAAATTACGAGGACTTTTATTTCCCTTGGTTGCTTGCCGCATCCGTTTGACGAGCGGAGAGGCTGCATATGACAGAGCCGGAGAGAGCGCACCCTGCCAATGGCATAACGCGGCCAATTAAGAGGTGCGTTGAATGCTGAATAAGCCGGGAGTTATCGGATTCGCTAATTAATAGTGGCGATGGGCGCCTTATGCAATGGCAATTAGCGGCGCCGACCACGAACCATACTGCGAAGATGATTCCTCGATGGAATTCAAACTTTTTGCTTTCCCCCCCTCTCTCTCTCTCTCTCTCTCTCTCTCTCCTGGCCACCTCGCACTCGCTGATAAGCAATCGAGGATGAACAAGCTTTCCCTTTGATTCGAGGAACAGTGGACAGGCTTCACTTACCGAATTCCCGAGATCCCTTCGGCCAGAAATAGTTGGGTGGAATTCGGCCTCGGCGTTGCGCCTCTCATAATTAGCGAGGCGCGACCTTCGCCAAACGTTCGAGCTTCCAAATTACCAAGCCAGCCCGAAGAGGCAGTCGCTAGCGTAAAAGAGCGGCTTTAAGCGCCGCTGCCTTAATTTCTAATTAGCAATGGCGTCCGTTCTAAATTGCGCCGATTAGTCCACTCCTACGACAGTGTTAGTCAAATATTATGGTAACTGGCAAGCCGAAACTCCAAAGGGTTCCATTCGAGCTGTTCTAGCCCGGTTTTCATCAAATATATATTTTAATTATAATGTACAAAAATAATTAGTTAATGTCACTAAACACACTCGTAAATTATTTTGATATTTACATATGAAAATATAAATCACATCCATTTATAATGAAATAATATATAATGTAGTATCATAATTTACATAAATTATTAAATACTTTACAATTAGCCTGTATGGAATACCATATACTCGAAGTGTGAACGCGATACCAACTGAATCACCCTGTACATATATTGCACTGCGACGGACTACGACTACATAAACACTTGCGCACGCACACGACTAGGTATGTACTAGTACCATTAGCCCGGGTGAGCAAAAGGAGGCTACTCATTAGTTTCATCATTGCCGACAGTAGTGTGCGTTCGCGCGCACATTGGATATCCCGACATGCGCATAAGTTACGTATGCACGCGTGTGCGAGGCAGACATAGGTCGTCGCTCTTCTAATTGCACGTACAACGGGCCCCGTTCAAATCAAGTCGGCGTCCGGCAGCGCCCCACTTTCTATCCGCGGGCGACCGGCTCGATGGATCCTCGGCCCGTAACCTTTTCCCTCCCGGAAAATACGCTCTCGTCCAATGAGATGTTGATGCCTCGTTAGCTCGATGCAACACGAATCAGTGGCGAAATAAGACACCGGCGGAAATGTAAAGCGAACGATTCTAAAGCTGAAGCGCGGCGAGCGTGACTCCCAACGAAGTCAAAGCAGGATGCCCTGAAGTCGGGAAGTTCGTACGCCCACCGGAGTCTGAAGCACACTGATAGACGAGTGTCTCCGCTTACAAGGAAGTCGTCGTCCCGTGCTTCGTCTGGCTCTGTACGGGCGACTCCCGCCGGCTTGCTCCTTTTCAAATAAGCAGGGCTTATCTGGGAGAGCTACGAGTCACCAGAGCACGTGTATCTCGTTAGATACGATCCCCTGGCAATGTGTGCCTCAGCGTGTATGTCTAATGAAGGCCGAGCGAGCCTCTGCAGCCTCGGCGGAGAAGCCCACCGCTTATACTACTGGCATCTTTTTAATCGGCCAAGGGAAGCGCGCGCGCTACGGCGAATTCGCCGATCGAACTCCGCAGACATCGGACAGTTTTACGAGCGCAAAACACGTGGCCGAACCGAGTTTCAGCGGGGGAGAGAGAGAGAGAGGGAGCTCGTCAAGCATTTCAGGGCTTGTCTCCCCGCCTTTTTGCCCCGGGCGATGTAATGTTTTTTTCCAGCGGCGATCTTTGCCCGATCGGCTACTACACCGGCGCAGATTTGCATAAATCATACATTATATATCGTTATTAAAATGCCGCGGCTCGCCGGCCAAATGATAGAGGAGAGTGGCCCGGATCCCCGCTACGATGGATGTGTACGTACATACATTTGGGCCCGTATCACATTTCAATTAGCCTCGGCGACTTGCGTCCAGTAGTGCGAGAGCTGATGGCTGGTTTAGGAGTTGAGACGGTGGGGTCCATACTACTGCTGATTCCTGGTTCAAAGAGACAGACGCATCAGCCTGTGCTTGGTAAGGTTGAACTAGAATTTCTCAGTGGTTCTCGAGGATCTGGAAGAGGAAAGGTGGATCAGTGTCAGTCGTCGGTAATAATCGAAGGGCGCACCGGGCGAAACAAAGGGGGCCCAGTACCAATAAAGGGCCGGGATCTGCGAAGGGATGAGGAGAGGGCAGGGCGCTAGCCTGCCCCCTCCTGCCGTTGGGAAATAATTAATATGCTACGGACGCATAACGAACGACCACGCGAAGCAGGCTGTTTGTTTTCGGACGGCTCTTCTTCGGCCCTCTGGCATCCCGGCCCTTATGTCTGTCTCCCTCGCGCCCTAGGGACTCTCCTCGACCTCCCGCTGCTTCCCCTTTTTATTTTAAAACGCGCGCACGCACCGGGACCCTCTTCTCAGTCCCTCGGCCTCTTTCCCTTTTCTCTTTCTCGGTCCCCTTCGATCTCGCCGCCGGGCCGCCCCTTTCCCTTCGAGGGCCGCGCGTACTCGCTCCCTCTCTCGCTCTTCCCAATCTTTTTCCGGGATTGCCCGGCGATCCTCTGAGCTTCGACGGAATCGATCGATCGAGATGCTGGATTAAATAATTAACTAGGATTATATTCTTTTAGTTCGTGCTTGTCGAAACTGGTCTGGTAGTTCCACTGACGTGCGCGACGGTTAGTAGTAAACAGGTATACTTCATCTTTGAGATTTGAAAATTGTGACAGCACCTTTTTTTCTTTTAAGGAGAGAGTGTCTAAAAAAATGTCAAATTTTTAGCGAAGTACTTATTTATTATCAACGCACTTGGAGATATTGAAACAAATAACTATTTGACACAAGCTCCGCCGAATCTGCCGATAGGATCGACCACTATACAGGCAGCTAGCGGTACCGCCGGCCGATCTACGCGATATGCTAACTACTGAAAATTCCAGTGAAGGCCCCACACGAATCTGTCGTCGTTCGGCCCTCGATCCTTCTCTCTGCGGGCAGCCCGTGAGAGCGAGCCTGTGTCTCTACCGGAGAGAACACAGCACAGCATGAGCCGAGGGCTGCCGCGCACTCTCTCCAGCCAGCCGGAGCAACGAAGACGGTCGCATGCCTCTCTCCATATATTCTCCTCCACTTTAATCTTTCTTTTGTGACTCGACTGTTTTAACGTTTTTTATTCCCCGATGAGTCGCGCTGCCTCGAGGGCCGCGACTGCCAGGGAGGAAGAGTGAGAGAGGCTCTGGAATGAGGAAGCGAGACGGAAAGAAGAGTCGAGCCAGCGGGAAGGAAAGAGAAGGGCCAGCGGAGCGGACTCGAATGTAACAGAAAGAAGAGAAGAACAGTACGATTAAGTCCGTGAGGGGGAGTGAAAGAGAAGGAGAGAAGAGGAAAGATGGAAAGGGAGAGAAACAAGACAAGAAGAGTGCGATTAAAGAGTGGGTCAGAGTGAGAGAAAGGTTGAAGAGGGAAGAAGGAATGGAAGAGAAAGAAGAGAAGAACATTACGATTACGCCGGGAAGAGAAAGAGAGACTGGGACTGGAAAGGGCGGGGACGTCGGACGAAGACGTCGCTGCAGGCTTATTAGCAAGAAGCCGGCTCTCGAAGAGCGCAGTCGAGAATGCAAGGAGGCTCTCGTATCCTCCAGCCCGAGGGCCGAGCTCCGTAATGGAGAAAAAGACAGAGGGAAGCCAAAATCGCCGATAAATACTCCGCATTATTCCTAATAAACAACTGACGTCCCTCATATACTCTTTCGCGGGTTCGACTCTACACGAGCCCCCATCGGTTCTTTGTGCCCTCGAACGCGAAATTCCACGTCTCGTCCTCCTCCGCCGGCCGACTAATTAGCCCACGAGCATTGTCTCCTTGCGATGCCGGCGATTGCTCCGGCCGCGCTCAATGATGCACTCCTGAAAGCCGGTTTAATTGGAGAAATTAATTACTTCATAGGACGGCTGGCGTGCAGCGCGGCCGCGTATAGTAAATCGCTTGGTCGTGCGGCGGCGGCCATGAATTATTCCTCGGGCAAAAAAGTGCGCGGGACTAACACAGATATTCCAGCTGGTGATGGAAGATAAGCCAAATACTTTAGTAATTAACCCAAGTATACATGTTTAAATTTAAAGGGACAAAAAATGAAAACGAAATGTAAAGCCGAGGTACTATGATAGTACAACTTGAGAACAACAAGTAGTTATGACATTTATCTGCCTATTGTGCCAACTGGCTGTTGAGTTTCCAGCTATTCTTTCCACGTCCATCAAATCCATCATTGTATTCTTATGCGAGAGCCATTCTTTTGGCAGGTGACGATGACCCCCGAGTCTTTACATACATGTTCCTTTTGCCATCAACGTAGACACGAGTACCTTAAAAAAGAAGAAGCTTACCACCGAACGACGACGAAGGATTGCAAGAGTTAAGATCGAGGGATAAAGATGGCTTGGCATTAAAATAATAAACAAGGGCCTGGGTGGTGGTTAGTCGGTGCGTGCTCCTCCCGTACCATCCCCGTCTCTTCCAAAGCCTACTCTGTTTATGTGGTGCGTGCGTCCTCATTACCACGATGCCCCGAGAAAGAGAGGAGCAGCCTCCGGAGAGGCAGGAGCCTCTCGGTGGAATGTATATTTACGCAAAGTCGAGCGCGGTCCCACTGTATCAAGCATGTTTCTCCCAGTGTGGATGCTGCGATGCTTCCCAGACCTCCGAACTATAGACAAGAGGAGGCTCCGCTTTCCGGCGGAGATTATTCTTGCTGGGCGGACTCGCAAAGCATCGTGGCAAGTTGTAAAGTGCGCGGCGCTCAGCGTGTTAAGTGCAAGTTGTAATTCGCAACTGTACGAAATGCTGGGTCTGTTAAAACGATCGGGTTACTCAAGTCATATTCGATTGCTTCTTTGTATTACAATTTGTAAGATATTTGAAGTTGGTACTCTCGGGACAAATGCATAGTACTTGCAGTTTCCACGTTTAACATTGAGATTTACAACTTTGCATAATGCTGGACGAGTGAAATAATCCGCAAACACATTAATAGAATATTACAACTCGTAATTTACGGTTTTTACTTAGACGAACTTGTTGAATATTTTTCCCTTTCGCAATCGTAGTACTCGAATCAAGAGCTGTACATCGTGCAAAGTTGTTAATTACGACATTAAACCGGTACAAGCTGGAAGTTGCATCGAGTTCGTTAATTCGAACTGGCTGTGATTGAAGCAGAGTATCATTAGAGGTCGGCCTTGTCTTTGGATGCATTTGCAGTGCTTTCCAAGGGAGCCCTCTTCAGACCACCCGTGCCATTGCATCATTAATCTGCATGACTCATTTATTATCGGGAGCGATGCTTATTATCGCCGAGTTCATGCGCCGGAGTAGAGCTTCTATCCACTATGTACCGGAATTTGAATGCAATTATGTTCCTTCTGTGCGGGCTTCTATTCCTGCGCTACATAATGCAAAATTCCAAGTGAATTATTTGATGATTCTATTAAATAAATGACACTTTTACAAGTTACAATGTTGATTACTTTCATCATAATAAAACCATTCAACATTGCTTTCCAAGAGACTGTTTTTGTATTGTCAGCTGGTTTTCGCGTTTCTTCGACCAGTGCTTCTCTTTCTTACAGTACGGCTCGAAGGGTTAATGAAGTGGATTGGATTTAGCACCGATGATTGCATTCTCCACTCGTCGAGCTCGTTTTGCACATAGCATGCACGTACGCCCGGGCACGTTGCGATGCAGTGCATTTTACTCTCATTAACGGCCACTCTTTCGCATTATAAAGCCGATGTCCTTGTAGGGACTCGGTCCGCACCCGCCGGGAGAGGCCGCCGCTCATTACTCGGCCTATCCATTATCAGCGGGTATCGTAAAGGTCGATACAGATACAGTTATTATCAGCCGGGCGCATTATTTGCAAACATACATCGCCGTTTGTTGTCGGCCGGCTGCAGTCGAATTGCAAATTTCAGGTATGCAAAAGTAATGCATTGATCGACAGGAAAAACGAAAAACTCTCGAAAAAACTCTGAAAAACAATACCCGAATTACTTGTCCGCAGCCCGCGAATATTTTGATACAATTATACGTATAAAAGAATCCTTAAATATTTATAGATTTCAATAATCACTCACCAAGTGAAAATCAAAGGACTGTGAGTTTATAATTCTGTTTGGCCGCAGCAGGTTTCGATGTTTCATTAAATGGAACCGAATTCGCTAATTAAGGAAAAATGGGAGGATTGTGAGTTCTAGTGGTTTTATACGACCCCGTCTCTTTCTGTCTACAGATGGAAGGGATGCCCCGGAGGTGAGGTGCTTCTGCAATCAGCCGGACTGCGTGCCTCAAGGATACATGTGCCGTGGCAGGGGCTGTTACACGGAATTGCCGTCGAACTCGAATCCCTGGCTATTAAGAGCGGAGCGCAGCACGTACAGCGGCTGCCTCAATGAGAGCTTCAAGGAGCACCGGTGTCCCGCGGGATACCTCTGCTGCGAGCAGGATCTCTGCAATCACGTGGACAGTCCGGCGATGAGGAACAGGCTCAACAAGACCCTCCAAGGTTGTGAGCGAATGCTCTCGTTATAAGATCGTTAAAACTGCCGCTCTCGATCGGGACCACTCGCTTAGTGTACTGTTAGGCTCGCTGCGCCATTCCAATAGTCGTCTGTGCAGTAGACAGTGACTCACACAGTCGTTCGCTGGCTTATAAATTTCATAATTGGACAGCTGCTTTCTGTCTCTAAGTCACAGACTAATCTTCCGTGCTTTCCTTCTTTTATGCTTTATGCGGTATTGACTTTCTTGATTCCAACGACTCAAACTGCGAGTTACTACCGTGAGTATAATTATCAGTCACTGTGAGCATTGGAATTATTGTTCTCTAAGTCGGGTAATTCCAGAGGTTTCAAAACAAAATTTTCTATTCCAAATAATAAGATGTAATAGGATGACGCATAGCTGCACGCTCCTCGCTTTTTGCCCGAGGATGTTCGAGATTACGTATTCCCGAGAGTACGCAGAGTGCAAATCGAGCGATTACCCCCGTCCGACTCCAGAGCCCCTCACTAAACGCGTGCGACCGTTACTCGCAATCGCCAGTAAGATTTATCTTTGGCATTTAAATGCAATCTTGCTGCTCCATAGGAAATCCTTGGTTCTTTCCTTTCTCGCGTATGACCCCTCGCAGCACAGTTTCCACGAAGTCCTCTCGTTTAACACTTAAAGGTCGCCTTATGCTTCTGGACCGTGTCGATCTATGTTCTAACAAAATATTTGCGTCCTTACATCAAATCTTCACTACATCTAACTAAAAACATTAAAAACATTTTACTGTATTATCATAGAAACCTATAAGTGATTTATTTGCATAAATGTACATATTCCAAGCGGCGACTTAACAAGGTGAACTCGATTCTTGTTACAGTGCTGGCAGGTGATCAGCGGCCTTTCCTGTCCCCGGTGCAACCAATCAACCACGGCCTCCAGCCATCGGAAGGGTGGTTCAAGACAGCGACGATCGCCGTGCCGATCTGCGGCTTAATCGTCCTGCTAATCCTCGCGAGCTTGGCGATCAAATTGCTGCAGCCGCTGCCGACGCAGAACGACAAGCTCGGCGCCCTTCGGACACCGGACAACGGGCCGCCCTTGCTGGGCCCACCGAAAGTGCCTCTCGTTTAAGACTAAGCCTTAAGATCCAAAGACACTTCCTTCTTACTCTTCGTCATTAAAGTGTTCTACGGGGATGGACCCTTAGTAAGAGACTATTTAGAAAGCTAGCGGGCTTTTGTGGCTCCACTTGGCTGTGAATTCTTGCGAAGAATCAACTACTGTAAATTATATCACTTTCTTTTCTCTCTCCCACCCTCTCCAGCTCCCCCACCCCCTTAAAATCCGCCCCTTTTTTCTTCCAAACCGTGCAACAGTTGCTGCATTTCGTGGGGCGGCGTCGCCAGTGGCTGCCGCGAATTAACGAGTGAGAAAGGCGCCGATAATGGTGAAACACTTGGTGTACAGTGGGTCGCGATAGCCTCCAAACATTTCCATTTCGCGGATTCCCCTATCGCAGAGGAAATTGCCAGTAACTCGAGCAGCCGCGAGATTCACACCACCGCGCCCGCGCACTGCCTCCTGTACTCGGGTGTTACATGTCACATTAATCGTAGCATTGTATTGTAAATAGGCGTATGTATTTTTTATCGTGTCATTATAAAGGACGGGGCATGACTCGGCGTTTAATGTAGCATTGTAAATAAACATATTTTTATAATGTAATCTGGCGCAAAGTAATCTCGGCGCGTCGGCGCACGCAGCCGCGACGCGGCGGGCTCGACGCGCGCTTGCCTGCCTGGCTAGAGAGTATTGGTTGGATCGCGCTGATATATCCACCTGCCGAGCGGATTCCCGGCGATTCACTGGGATGGAAGCGAATGAAGGGGGAAATAAGTCTGACGAGCGCAGGGTAGGCCTCCTATAGAACTTATTTTTTTCCGTGTGTATTCCAGGTAGATGTAATATTGTGATAATGTATCATAATGATTGTATGATTGATATTCCATTGACGACTACGCGCTGAGATTGTAGCGGAGGGCGGAGGAGCCTCCGGCGACGGCGGCGGTCGGCACGAAATTGAAGGAAATATATCGAGGAGATTTTTTCAGTATTCCGTCTCTATTTATTTGCTCCTTTTGTTTTTCTCAATTACATACACATACCACGTCGATACCCGATAATATAGGAAGGGTATGTCATTACTCCATAAAATAGGTATCCCATTTGATCGCAACGAAATTTGCTTCCTTTTTAATTCCTCACTCCGCACCGAGATAGTAGTCGTAAAACACTAGTATAATATAAATGTTTTGGCATCACAGTTTAAAATCGTACGCGTCCCCATGTCCAAACGTTTCGCACTTCTTTACAAATTCATTTTTTCTTGCTCGGCTCAAATCGCGGACCACGTTTCCTTTTTGCTTCGCTTCCGTCGCATTTTCCTCTCGGGAGAAGTCGTGTTAGTTTATAAAAATACTGCTGAAGGTACTGAACCCCTTTCTTTTCTTTGCTTTTCATTTCGTTTTTTTTTTTCATTTCTTAAATCTGTGTCTTGTTCTCCCAGGGCTTTGGGTCGCAAGTCAAATAGAGACTTGAGCAGAACTATGCGCGCGCACATGACACAGTGGCATCGGATAGTTGCTCGAGATTTTTGTCGTTCGACCGTCCACAAGCCGCATGGCAGGTTCTGGCGGAGGTGCCAGGTGAGCGGTCGTCTTTAAGAGAGTATCTCGCCGAACGATTTCACGTAGGCTTCGTGAAGTTTATTCATAAACTCTGGATCGCTCCTCAAGAGATAGTTGAACGCTTGGAGCAGCTGATTCCGGGTCAATGGTTCTAACGGTCTAGAGAGGTTTTCGGGCGGACTCGGTGCGGCAAACATTACTGGGGGTATCAGTGCCGGTGCTGAGCCTCGTCCTGACAGGCTTCCGGCTGGCATGATATCCTCCGACGCCTGCTTCAACAAACAACCATTTCGTAAATAAACAACTGAACCCTATACATAAAGATAGGCGTGAAGGAGCTGATTTCCTACTTACTCTTGTACTGGTTGTGTGGCCAAACAGAGATGCTAAAGGGTTCGTATTATTAGAAACAATAACATCAGAGGTCTGATGATTCGATAAGTTAAAGGATGCCGGAGTAGTCGGAGATTGTATTCTGTGAAAGCCTGATGTGCCGTTCGCATCAGTACTACTTTGATTGAGCGGCGGCGGAAGATCTTGCGTGAGGGACACTGGAGTGGACATGACTGAATCTTGTTGCGTGGCAGGTTTGCTCCTTCTCTTGGACTTTACTGGCACTGATGCGCTGCCTACGCTGTTAGCATTTAGTATCGTAATTGGTGCTATCTGGCTTTGCTGAGTAGAAGGCTGAGGTGTGATAGACCTGTGCTGCTTTTCAATGTGCTCCACAGTATGTGCAGCTGGATGAGACATTAGTCTTGCGAGCAGTGGCTTGCTCTCGTTGACAACTGGCACGCCGGCTGTGGGCTGATCTCCAGCTTTAAAATGGCCTGTGTTCACCTGCAACCCATCATTTAAATAGCAGTTGGTATCATTAATTGTAAAGTACAGAATATTCTGTTATTATTGAACTGTTAACACTAACTTTAGCCTTGGCAAAGAAGTCCATGACACTCTGTGACGTAACATCAGGCCCTAAGGGAGCAGTTAGTGGTCCTGGGACATTATCGGCATTGGGAGTAGCCAAGGGTGACTTAGAAGAAACAGCATCACCTGCCCTACTTCCAGTACCACTTGTGCTCCTATTTATATTAAAATCTTCCTGAGCTTTACTTAACATGCTAAATATGTCAATGTTATTAGCAGCGGGCTGCTCCGGCTGCTTTTTCACACTGTTGCCTGTCTTTCTGCTCTCCTCTGAGTCTTTTACAAGTTTGTTCAACATTGCTCCGATACGTACACACTCTTCCTTATCGTAAAACCAAATACCATAAATATTACATCTGGAGTTTCTATAAAGTAAGAAGGGCTCCTGAATCTGTAGGTCCAATCCTTGCGTAACTGGTTCCACTAGGTTATTCGTGTTTAATCTGAAAAACAACATTACCACCTAATGCAACCCTCCTACCATACGTGCCATCTTAAACTAGAAAGGCGAAGTGAGAAGGTGGAAAAGCAAGAGCCGCAGAAGGCAAAGTAACACATAACAATATGAAAACCTATTTCAAGCCTGTATAATCTGTGACCTCAGATTGAACCTCTGCTTTGTACCAATGATAAAACTTAATCTTTATTTATGCGAGTAAGCACCGCATGGTATACTATGATGCAATCTATTCTACAGCCAAACAGATTTTAATGCGCCGTCCAAGGCAAGTAAAACTTGGACTGGAACTCTGCCTACTCCGAAACAAAAACCAAAAAGCAACACAAGTTCTTACTCGACTAGTCGCACAGCTGATGAAGCCAGACTGTACGTATGGCAAGCAAGTGATATCTGACTTTATGGGCCCAGGGAGTTGGAAGAGTCTAGAATTCGGAGCTTGGCAATGGGAGGCTTGGCCGATAGAGAAAGATGATGGGAGTCGCGCGGGTGTACTTTGGCGTGCGAAACAAGTACAGTAGGGTATACTACCTATTCATAATAAGAATGCTGTTGTACGGCTCGCCATTTCGCGAGTAAACGAATAGAGCACCTTCGATGTCGGTCTTCTCCCATTCGCTATTGACGGCGTTAAAAGTGTAAAGGGCGACGTGGGTCGCCGTCTCCAGGATCTCCTTGACGTAGGGGTCGACGCGTTTCAGCGCGGCCACGTTCATCCGCAACTCGGTTAGATCCGTCATCGTGTGTGCTCGGCGAGGGCGAGAATATGTGTGTAACGAGCGCGCGCTGCGGATTTCACAGCCAGAGAAGTCGGTTGGTGAATTTCTCTCTCTCTCTCTCTCACTCTCTCTTTCTCTTTTTCTCTTCCTCTCACGCGCGGGGCGGAAGAGGCGATAGGTCGGCCGGTCGAACTTGCTCGCCCGTATACAGGTCACAGAGGATACAGTATTTTGAAAGAATGCAAGCAGCTGCTTGTTATAATAAACGTCATACTAGATTTTAAGGTTGATACCGTTGCTACATCTGCGGGTATAGTAATGTATCAGAAGTCTAGTGCAGTCCAGTGCAGTCTAGTGGTGCCGTTAAAAATCACTAACAGTGATTTGTCACTAGTGATCGCCGAATCACGATCGCTCTCGTGATTGAATCGCTGGGATAGGACACTATTCAGAATGCCTTGTCGACGCTGATGCTGCGCTGTGCTTGCTTTCTCTTGATTTCGGCCGCAAACCTAACGTTCCACGGAAGACGGGCAATCCGGTGGCACAACGCAGTCGGCTTCCTTGTCGAGCGAAAGCCCGCCAAATTACAACAGAGCTATTAACCTCCTTTGCCAGAACCCAACAATAATTATTACTTAAGTTTTTATGTACTTAAATATGTATTAATATGCCAATCTTGCCGAATTACGAAGAATTCAATAACATATAGAGAATATGGAAAAGTTGTATAAATTTAAGCAACTTTCCATATTTTCCATGTTTTCACGAACAATATAAATCTTTGACAGAATATCTATCGATAGTCAATGAACCAAATAAGTTATTAAATAAATAATGTTTATTAATTAACGTGCTCTCTAAACTTAGAACTTTACAACTTGAAGGTATAATAAGTTTGGTACGCCATCGGTAACTCCAGTTTTATCTCCTTGGGTACTCCGCATTCTGTGCTCTTTTGATTACTCGATGTGTATCGTATTGGGATAAAGGCTCTGAGTCTATCTTATCGATGGAAGTCACACCGTCTCCTTCAATAGGAAGATGTCGCCAAGGGTCCCAAAAATTTCCACAATTAAGCAGCAGCTGATGGATGACAATATCTACGACAAGTGCCAAGTGCCCAATGATCATTCGCATAGGATTCCCTATCTAGTCCTCGGCAACAGTTCTGCTCGAGTGGGCTCAGTAGACTGCTGGCAGCTCTCAAAGCTTCTTAGCTTTTAGTTCTCTCGATCTTTAGTTCCTTTCGTCCTGCTCGGCGAGCTCCTCCGCCTTCGTGTAGAATTTTCTCCTAAGTCCGCCGCAAAGCAGCGAGTACGAAACTACTCCACTTTGGAAGCAGCCAAGTGCCATCAACAATAGTCAAAATGAGCAAACAAAAGACTGTGCCAACGGGCATAAACTTCCTCATTGGAGGCTCATCTGGGTTCGTTTCAGGATACTTCTTTTCGTCACTCAATTACTCCCCTCAATATATCGGGAATTTTCGTGTAATACGAATTACTCGTTTCTCGAGATCAGAAGAATGCTTTAGTTTTCCCATTTTTCAAGCTAAATATAGCTCTTCTGTCTTCCATCTACATCATCAGCTTTTTTTAAAAAACCCCTAGCAATCCGATCACCAGGCAGCAATCATCACAGGCTATTAAATGTGTTTCTATTAATTATAGCATGGCTGCAACGATTTTCGTGCAACCATTAGATCTTATAAAGAATAGGATGCAGTTGAGTGGGACGAAAACCTCAGCAATGGGGGTAGTTTCTTCTATTATAAAGAATGAAGGAGCTATTGCACTGTATGCTGGCCTTTCTGCTGGCTTGTTTAGACAAGCAACTTATACCACTACCAGACTTGGTATTTTCAATACCTTGAATGAGATGGCATCGTGAGTATATAATCAGGGATGACTGTATGCTACAGTAGGCTTAGATGATATAACTTGCTTGGATTATATCTGATACGTTTAGAAAGGATGGCCCTCCGAGTTTCATCATGAAATCTCTGGTTGGAATGACTGCTGGTGCTGTTGGTGCATTTGTAGGTACTCCTGCAGAGCTAGCTTTAATTAGGATGACAGCTGATGGCAGATTGCCTCTTGGTAGGATGGATATTATCTTCCGGCACAATCTTCTTCTCATCTTCATAGCAGCTCTTTGATTGATTGGATTCTTTTCCAGCTGAGAGACGGAATTATTCTAATGTTTTCAACGCACTGTTCCGCATAATCACAGAGGAAGGGGTGTTGGCATTGTGGAGAGGTGCTCTTCCAACAATTGGCAGAGCTATGGTTGTAAATATGGCTCAGTTAGCATCGTATTCTCAGTCTAAGGAGGCTTTGGCACAGACTGGTTTGTATCCAAAATGGCTCATACTTTCTGCTCTCTTCAATGGACAATGATATCAAGTCTTCCTTTACCACTTCATCAGGCTATTTCGAGGAGGGCATTCCGCTCCATTTCACGAGCTCTATGATTTCCGGCTTGGTAACGACTACGGCTTCCATGCCTGTAGATATTGTAAAGACAAGGTAACTATTTCAGAAAACTATCCGCGATGTATCAGAAATGAGGGTGGCAACTTGTTGTAGGATTCAAAACATGAAAATCGTGGACGGAAAGCCCGAATATAAAGGTGGAATCGATGTCTTCTCCAAGGTTATCAGGAACGAGGGAGTCTTCGCGCTGTGGAAAGGATTCCTTCCATATTACGCGCGCATAGGCCCGCACACTGTTCTGACGTTCATTTTCATGGAGCAAATGAGAAAGGCGTACATGAGTCATTATGCATAATGCTAAATGAATCTAGGGATCGCTGTACTTCTGCACTGCCAGTTTGCTTTGATCGAAACTAGAATTATTCTTATATTCTTCTCAAACTTCCATTCGTTCGTCCAAGTTTCCAAGCAGGTTTTAGATCAGGACTTACATAATCTTATTTATCAGAAAGCATTGGTACGGCGTGCGCACAGATTTCGAGTACTTTCCGCGTGCAGATACAGCGGGGTTTTTCACCAAAATGACAATATATTTCACGAGCCGTTTTGAGGGACTTTATCATGGTTGATTAATGATGTCAGCGCTAAGTAAGCCTGACCGTGTACACTTTTAGACGACGGTACCCGCCCGGTACATTTTACAGGAACAATACATTCTTCGAACATTCTCTAGAGATACTGAGGTCGTCTGGTACGACTCCCTATTTTATAGTCGTTGTTTCCATAGAAAATTTATTTCTTGTTATTTTGTGATACTTTTGTGCGAGGCCAGTATGATTCCTGGCCTCGCACTGTCGCAGAGTGGGAGCTTCGACGAGAAAACTAGAATTCCATGTCCATCTGTAGAAAGTCAGCACAGGGGAACGCAGCCGAATATCTAATTGTATTGTGAATTCGGTAATAAATAGCCGACCAACTGTTCCATGTACACGCTTCAGTCAATAGAACTATGTTGTACAATAAATGAAGTATGTTCTTATAAAGCACGTATTGATTTCCCGTTCGAGAGGATATTCGATTGAGGAGTAACTCGAGGGGGGTCACAGCACACGAAAGTCACCTGAAAGAGCTTGTAAATCCTGCCGTATCCCATATCGTAAAGTTTACCGATTCCTCGGCCTCGTATGATACGCTCCTTTTGTCTTTTTCCACAAGAATGCCCATGTTATTTCACAGCTGGAGCTCCAATCTGTACTGTGAATCACGATCGTCTTTAGTTTTCAAAACATCTAGCAACACAATCACAATCTGCAGCGCAAGAATGCGATTGTTTCGTGTTCTGTTTACATCGCAGGATTTCATTCTAGGGTTTATTACATCACATTAGCTCACTTTTGACGGTGAATAAAATTCGGATATGTTAAAGGTTAGAGGATTCGTTTTCCCGCTATTCGAAGAACATATTTCGTGCAGGATATTCTTCAAAATTCGTTTGGTGTGATGTGTCTTTAATAGGAGTGTTGACTATTCCGATTGCTTTGGTGAAAATATTTTTAAAAAAGCATGTCGAAAAAGAAGAAAAGTGAGGTGTGGGGCGAAAATGGGTTTGAGGAGTGGGTATGTAATTATTGGGAATTACTATTCCTCGCAATCTTAGATAACACAACGGCTTTGGTAATAGAAGATAAACTCCTAGGGTGGTTACATGGCAGCCAAAAAGGCAAAGTTGGAAGAGCAGTTTCACAATCAAGCAGATAAAGAGTATCAGGATGCTTCGCATTTATTTACTGGGATAGCAATTTTTGTCAATGGTTACACCAATCCAACTGCAGATGAGCTTAGAAGACTAATGATGGCACACGGTGGCACTTATCATCATTACATGAGACCCAAGATCACAACACATATAATAGCAACCAACTTGCCCTATTCCAAGATAGTCATGTACAGGAAAAGTCAGAATCCAGTCCCTCTTTGTAAACCAGAGTGGATCACAGATAGCATCAAAGCAGGAAAAGTCTTAAACTTTCAAGATTATTTATTGTACACTAATTGCACTGATAAGCAGTCAAAGTTATTGTATACTAAACCACCACAGGAAAGAGCTTTGGACAAGCCTGAGAAAAGTAATACTGAGTCAGTAGATGAGATCCCATCTTGTTTAAATGATAATTCTTCTGGTAATACAGAAATGACAAAAGCAACAGGAGCTGGCAGTAATCCTGGCTCTAGTAAATCAAATGCTATGTGCACTAAAGACTCGGGTTTCCTATCAGAGTTTTACAGTCACTCTAGACTCCATCACATTGCAACAATGGGAGCAACGTTCAAGAATTATGTAAATGAACTTAGGGACAAGAGCAATGGCAAATTTCCAGGGCTTGTGAAACTTGTACAATCAAAAGGTTCAAAACAACTTAGTTCTATAGGGTATGATGATCTAGATGACGAGGTACTGGATTCAGAGGATGAGAATGCTACGAGTGGTGGAGTTCAGGGTCCAACAATAATGCACATAGATATGGACTGCTTTTTTGTGTCAGTTGGAATTAGGGATAAACCAGAATTGAAAAATCTTCCTGTAGCCGTAACACATGCCAAGGGTAACAAAAGAACATCCGGGGAAGCCAAGGGAGAAGATGAGTTAGGTTCACTGTCCGAAGTAGCTTCTTGTTCTTATGAAGCAAGAAAGGCAGGTGTGAAGAACGGAATGTTTCTTGGAGAGGCACTGAAATTCTGTCCAAACTTAAAGACGATTCCATACAATTTCGACGGCTACACTGAAGTGTCATACACGCTTTATGACACGGTAGCTTCTTATACTTTGGACGTCGAGGCAGTCAGCTGCGACGAATTGTACGCCGATTGCACGAAGATACTCGAGCAGTCAGGCTTATCGCCGCTCGAATTTGCGACGATAATCAGGAAAGAAATCAAGGAGCAAACAGGATGCCCTGTTTCGACAGGCTTCGGGAAAAATAAGTTATTAGCGCGATTAGCCACGCGAAAGGCCAAGCCTGATGGTCAGTTCTACATAAATAGGGAGCAGGCTGAACAATTCTTGGCCGAATTCAATGTTCGGGATTTGCCAGGTGGGCTGGTTGCGCCAGTTATTTGTCACGTCTCTTTTGGATTTCAGTATTTGATTAATGAATCGTTGATGTTAGGTGTTGGAGGGACAACAGCACATAAGTTAAGTGGGCTCAACGTACGCACTTGTGCGGACCTGCGATCGCTGCCATTAGCAGTCTTGCAAAATGAGTTCGGAAAAAAGACCGGCGAAATGTTATATAACATGCCTCGAGGTATCGACCATTCGAAGCTTAACTTAGAACACGTTAGAAAATCGGTCTCGGCCGAGGTAAACTATGGGATCAGATTCGAGGGGAACGAGGATGCGGTGGATTTCTTGAAGAAATTGTCGGAAGAAGTCTGTAATCGGTTGCAGCAGGTGAATGCAAAGGGTAGATCCGTCACGCTGAAGCTACTCGTCAGAGCTAAAGAGGCGCCGAAGGATCCTGCGAAATTTATGGGGCACGGTCTCTGCGATTACATTACGAGATCAAAAAATCTCATATCTCCAATTAATGACGTTGCCATTATTACTAAGTAAGTGCTCGTTTGGTCTGACGATTCACGTATCAAGCGTCCATAAATTCCCGGAGACAGGTTCAATCTTCTACCCACAGCTGTTTCTTCGCATTCTAGAGAAGTTTTGGCTCTTTGGAATCAGTTGCAGCAGGTGCCCGAGGACATGAGGGGCATTGGCATACAAATAACGCGGTTAGAAATCTCGAAGAATAAACCACGCCACGGTATCTTGACGAATTTCATAAACAAAGCAAAGCAAAGTCATACGATTACGGAGAGCAACCATTCGAACGAAAGCTCCACTGTCCAATGCCCGCCACCGGCAGAACCGGCGCCCAAGTCGAAACCAAATGATCTTCGGGCGTTCTTCGCCAACGAGCAGGAAGTAAAGCCAAATCCGGGAATCTCCGAGGGCTCGGTCAAGAGCAGCGAGAAAGAGGAACCGAAACTCCCACCCGATATAAATAAGAGCGTTTTTGGCGAACTTCCAAAAGAGATACAGGATGAGATCTTGGGCCTCGCGCAAACCGGAAACATCCAGAGTGTCCTTGAGGCACAAATACCAAGCGGCGCCGGGAAGAAACAATGTCAAGAGGAAGGACGCCCGGTCGAGCCTTCTTCTTCCACCGGAGGTGTATCACCATCCGGAAACTTAGCCGTTTCTGAACGGGACGGCGCGAGAGCTTCTACGTCTTTGCAGCGGGAAACTGAAAATAAGTCGAAGGATACGCTGGTTCGCGCCGAGCCTACATCGGCGAGAACGTTAGCGGATAAATCCGAACATGCGGTAGCCGGGAAAACTACGCAAACAATCCAAGAGAACTTTTTCAAGCACACGAAACCGAACGCGGGGAGGTCCACCAAAATAGACATGCCGCCGATTCAAGACATCGATATGGCCGTCCTTATTGAGCTACCGGAGGATATTAGGAATGAGATACTTAACGAGTACCGTGCTAACAAGGAGGGCAAGCAATCGGCTCCTCTCGACGCAAACAATCTCATACTGCAGCAAGCAAGCAATGCACCGATGCAAATACCGGAGGAAACTCGAGGCGAAGATGATCCCGATGTATCGTTTTCGCAGGTTGATCCGGAATTTCTAGCTGCACTGTCGGAGGACATGAAACGCGAGGTCCAACAGTATTGCGCGGGTAAGAAAGCACAAAAGCATTCCAAGCCAGAAAGGCAAAATACTGTTGAAACAACAGTAATTCCCACGAAGCCAAGCAAAGGGCCAAGCGCAATCAAGCAAAATAAGAAGACTGACAAATCCGCCAAGGCTAAAACCAACGCTAAAGGAAGCAAAGGTGTGACCGCAAAGTCTAACAAAATCAAGGGCGTGCCATCGATATTTAAGACCTGCGAGCAGAAGTCTGAGAAGCAAGAGAATGTACAAACCAAAATATCTACCACGAAAGCGCGGTTTAATAAGGACCTCGATTACAAAGCCTCTAATCATATTCTGACCGCGGAGGAGACAGAGACGATTATTTCCCGAAACCGCTCCTTCGCTTGCGACGGCAGGAAAGTAGACGAACATCAGGAAATGTTAATCAATCTCGTCAACCACCTATTCAAGCTGCCGCTCGAAGAGGTATTGTTCAGATTTGTTTTCAATATTGAACTTCTCCGATTGCTGACGGTCGCTCTTCGAAGATATCGAGTATTGGTAGCTCGGCAATCGGCTGAAAATATGTAGACTATCAGAGAATGTCTTTCGTCAGAGGTCGTAGGGTGATTAACTGATAATACAGTGGATGATCAAACTCTTTGAGGCCTAGTATCAAAGCTCGCACGGAGGTATTCGATAATCGAAAAATGAAAAATGCAGCGTAAAACTGTTTCCAGGTAAAGGCTCAGATACAAAGATGGATCACTAATTCGAAAGAGGTGAACGAGGTGGACTTTGTGTCGCTCGCGACGTTTCTGAGCATGCTGCCGGAAAAGAAACGTATCGAGGACTTGCATGTTCTGATAAAAACCATGCACAGGTACAAACCGCTAGTTGTCTAAGACTAGGGATAGAAACTAGAGACATGACAATGTAGTACATCGGGTGGTGATTGAGTAATGTTACGCAGTGGGTTTCGGGGGAGTAGACATTGCTTTACTCAGTTACGATCGATAAATAAAAGTGGTAGTCGAGAAGTAATACATAGACTTCCTATATGTTGTTTTTAGATGTATGACGAAAACGGGAAATTGCATTTGGCATAGGACTTACAGGAAAACAGTGAGACATGTTCAACATTATATGCAAGTCGAGTATAACAGCGATCTAATGGTACCACCAATTAGATGCAACCTTCTCCAGTGTAACAGCGATGTATTGTGATTTTGTTAGAATTTAATAAATTAACATTTTTACAATGAGGTTAATGTGAAACCTATTTACAAAGAAACGTGATACTTACCTTTCCTTTCTCTCTCTCTCTCTTTCTCTTTCTCTCGCTCTTTCTTTATTATCTCATAGAACGCGGTGTATTATCATTTTGCGGCTAACGTATCAATTTACAATCGTTAACATACGCTCATAAAAGAACTTCTTTCCACGAAGGTTTCATATAAATCGGTAAGAAGACACAAACCTTGAATCCGTACGTACTTTTATAATATAATATATATATTTTTTAAATATACTTTTTACTTTGTTGTCGATACGCGCAGGGATGGTGAAAAAATAGAAAGGAGTGAGTTGGGGATGAGCGTTTACTACTCCCATTCGGTAGTTCCCGGCGGCTTAGATGTTAGGTCGTACAAAACACGCGAGATCCCGGGTACCGTCGATATTTCGATCACCATTTTCGTCACCACCTGAAACGAAGAGAGTTCTTCATCTGAGTAACAATGTCAATTTGGAGTATGTTCAACGAGAGAAATCCTGGTGGATTACTGGTACTCACGTGTAACGGCAGTTCTTTGCCTGGAATAGCCGGAGTCCCGGTCATAAAATCATTAGTACAGAATGGCCTAAGAACAATTGAACGCTGGCATGAGGGTGTTCGAGACACGGTGTCGCGATCGAAGTGTATCGGAATTAAAACTACTGGCATCTGGCTGATCGCGCCCATACAGCCGTTTGTGGCTAATACTTGGTTGGCTAGGTGATCCGCTTGCCGTAGGGTCGCTACCACATTCGATGTGAGATGGGTCGGCGTAATATCTGTCACCGGGTGGTGCAGCTGCGGCCCGAACACGTAACACACGCGGTTCACATTGTGACAAACGCGTGGGATTAGCCTTGCTAGGAACAACATATCGTCCCAGTCAACACCCTCGGTTACGTTCTCTTCGCTAGATAAACCTACTACGTAGCTGTAACTCCGTCGATCACCCTGTTCGAGGAACAATTATCGAGGATTACTATCGACACTTTTACTGTCCATTGGGCACAAAGTTTAAAATGTGTGGTGGCTCTCTACCTGTACTCCTACACTGCGAATAGGCAAGAGCGTTGCAGCGATATGATGAAGGCTTGAGACTCTTCGCAGGTGCTGACGTTCGATTTCGTTAGTTGCACTTTCCACGCGATTCAGCAGGGCGTGTTTCTTCTGCAGCATCTGCTCGTACTCTGCCATTATTTTGACTATTACCTGGGAAAAGGATGAGCAGCCTCATTAGCAGACAAATTCCTGCCGAATTTTCAACTTCTCTGGACACTGGGATTAGATGTATGTACCTGTGTTTCGGAAAAGTCTTTGTCCATGTAGGGCTCGTCCGCGCATAAAATGCGCACGGCAAGACCGGGGCCCGGGAAAGGGTGGCGTGCGACAAGTGGTTCTGGCAATCCCAGATCGCACCCTAATTGCCTGACTTCATCCTTGTGAAAGTCCTTAAGTGGTTCGACCACATGGCCCTGTGCTCTCAGTGCTCTCACCAGCTCGCTGTCATTGTGGTGGGTTTTTATTGCATCAGCTTTACCTAATCAAACCATTTGCATATGTAAAACGACCGGTGGCTCGCGCGAACCAGATTAAATTATTCTCAGCGATTATTACCACTTGCTAGCACACTTGCGCTCTCTATGAGATCAGGCCTAAGGGTACCCTGGCCAAGGAAAACCTCTTCAGGCTTCAGTCCCATTTCTGCCATTGCGTCGTTGGCGACGCGCACGAACACGTCGCCGATGATCTTCCGCTTCTCCTCGGGATTAATAGTTTGACATAACATTTTGGTTAATCTGGTCCTAGGACTACTTCCAGTCACGCAAATCCCTTTATTATTGACGGCATTCGCGTTTACTGGCGGCGTAACATTATCTAATGGCACCGATGTGGTGCCTTGCATGAAATAATGAGCAGCGTTGACCACTTTTAATCTCAGCCCGAGCTCGGCGAGGCTCTGCTCCACAAATTGCGTCTCTCCCTTCCTCATGAATCCATTGTTGATATGCAGAGCTATTACTTGCTCCTTGTTCAAAGCTTTATGCAATAGGGCTGCACATACCGTTGAGTCTACCCCTCCACTCACTAATAGCTGTAATCGTTTATTGTGTAAGACTCGAGTTACAAGAGACAGGCATTTGATATGTACCAGTCAGATATACTTCTTACCAAAACTTTCTTGTTGGCCACAATTTCTTTAATATATTGAATACACTGTGACTCTCTACCTCTAAGTGTATAGTTGCCAGTCAGACCAGCGATTCCAAAGAGAAAGTTTTGAAGCATTATCTTGCCGTTTGCCGTCAGATCAACCTCCGGATGAAACTGCACGCCGTACAGATTCATTTTGTCGCTGGCTATCCCCGCTATGAAATTCGACGATCTGGCAGTATTTCGAAAACAGTCGGCTATTCTGTCTATACTATCTCCGTGCGTTAAAAGTACCATTTGTTCCTTTTCCAAGCCCCTGGTGTGCAATTTGTGAAACATGAGATACAACAATTTCATAAGAATTACTGCTGCTACTGTGAATGTCCTTCATCTACTAACTTGAATAAAAGACACTTGGTGTCTACTTCGATTGGGAACTGGCCATCTTCGCGGCCCTCTTTTCTTATAACAGTCCCACCAAACTCCTTGTTCATCATTTGCATGCCATAGCAAATACCCAATACTGGAATTCCTATTCTAAAAATGTCAGCATCATATCTGGGAGCATCCTCTGCGTAAACTGAACAAGGTCCACCGGATATAATGATGGCCCTAAAAACACGGCAATGAAGTGAATCTAGATTTGTAGAAACTACCAAATGTAGGCCCCCCCAGGAATTGGTCTTACTTGTATCCCTTCTCTTGAAGTGTAAATGCAGGCGTGTCAAGGGGCAAAATCTCACTGTGAACATTGAGCTCACGTACCTTACGGTCTATGACTTTGCCGTATTGTGCCCCTGCGTCTAAAATAGCTACCCTCTCATCAGCACAGGCGATCTCCATCGCCTCTTCATCAGCCCCATTGTTTCTTTCTGCGTGAAACAGTAATCCATCCGTGCCCTTTTCCATGTCAATGTTAGAAGTACTGCTGTCGCTACTGTTCCGAGCAAGGTAATCCTACAAGGATTCAGGTATATCGCACCACCTTCCACTTACGGAATTTCTTAAAAATCCCACTCAATTTCGACAATCAAGACGTAATCCCTGTGGCGTTGCTCGCTCAAAATGAACACAGTTTCGCAATCGTAGCCAACACAAGGCCACTGACCGTTAGAAGTGGGATCAAGCAGTTTATCTGTGTTCCTCAATGAAATCTCCAATATAACAGATAAGCCACCACTGTTGTGTTTCAGTAAGCACGTTACTCTAATAGATTTACCGGATTATGAAAGATATTTCCGAAGTGTTATACAATCGCGCTTAAACCGTGCGGATAGAAATTTTGCGGCGGCCGTAATTAGTTGGGCAGAAAAAAAAACTGCTCGATAAAGTATTCCATAAATCGACGATAAGAAAAATCTTTTAATCCGTGCCGTCCAATCTCAAAGAGTACTACGAAAAAGCAGTAGTGTCCCTCACGCGAGTAACTCCGATTCAAGAAAGCGGCAATCGAATTCCGCAGTTCGTTGCCTCCCTCGCACGATATAGATGATGCTGGCTCCGGAAAAGGCGGTGGGAATAATTCCGTAAGAAACACGGGGGATCGATTGCCGAAACTACCGAAACTCAGCCGGGCGTTCTCGTGGCCTCGGCGATCCCCGGGAAATCGGCGCAAGCCAAGGGACTAGCAGCGCGTGTAAATATAAGATGCTCCGAAAGTACTCGCTGACACAAAGCAGCAGCACCACCAGGAGAACCTGACTGACAACTACTGTACGCGAACCCTCGATCGTGCGCGATTCTCACATAGATCGACGAGAACACGCCCGAGCGTCGGCGGACCCTCGTCGACGGCTCGCTTCGGCTCCGAGCGGTCCGAGCCCACCGAGGACCAGCACGTCTCCCACGGGATAAATAACCGGTGGCGATTTTAACGAGCACGTTTTGCCAAGGCGCACAGGAATAAATATATCGGGCGCAGCCGGGGACGCTCGTCCCCCGCCTTAATAAAGGGAACCTCGTGCCAAGAGACTCACCAGACAATCCGGCAGCGGGGATGTTTCTCGCGCGAATCACCGTCTAACGTAAAATTAACTGCAGGAAAACAGAATGTGCACTCTCTGGACGAGGCAGCCATTCAATCGCCTGCAATAGCCACAATGCTACGACTGTGTTCACACTCGAGGCCGAGCGCACCGTCCAACCTCCTGCCACCAAAGTTCCTAGGGAAACCTCTTCGCCCCACTAGACTCCCTCGTCATTCGTCATTCTTTTCCCGATAAATACGCCCGATCTCTCACTAATTACAGGTTTTTCTCATTTATCTAACAAGCGAGCAATTTGCAATTCAACACTCTTAAAGGTAACCTTGTCTGGCAGCTGATTAACAAGCTCGCTCGAGATCTTTTGCCAATCGAAGTGAAGAACGTGAAGTCAGGTGGGAGAGCGCAGCCGATGGATTACCCAACCTTAGACAGCGCTTTTCGAACTCCAGCTGTGTAAATCAGGCATTTATCACGCAAGAGCGCGGCAAGTAATTCTATTACTGAGAACGTTATTATCTAGATTCTAATGTTCCGATAGAGAGTCAGGTTGGACGGAGATCTTTGGCAGATAATTACAGCTGGTTAAACATGTCCCTTACAAGAAGCATGCACGAATGCGAGGGAGAGATGTATGACGTCTGTCGATCGAGTTTCACGGATTATTCCTGGTGCCCTCAAGAAGTCGCACCATCCTGTACGGGTTGCTCGCTCGGAGACGACGATACTCTAAACAAAGTCTTCTTTCTCCCCTCGGAGGTGGCAATTCATAACAGATCGTTCGATTGCTGGGTCTCATACAACCAAGGGGTGTATGACCTCACGGAGCTCTGTGAAAGCTGGCAGGGCACCGAGGAGGTCAAGCCGATCCTAATTAATGCCGGGAAAGACATCAGTCACTGGTTCGACCACGACACCAATGATATCAGGCATTACATACACCCTGAAACTGGAGCTAGGCTACCTTATTGCCCTCATGGACCAATTCCCGACTTACCTCCATCGTCGGATTCCCGCGCACCTCGGCAGCCATTAGATAAGTGTCCTTGGTGGCTCGACAAGAAGTATAAGAAAGGCAGACTGACTAGGAATCCTAGGCCGTGCAGGATAATCAATGTTCTCGTCGGCACGGAAACGGAAATAATGGTGATATCACTCTCCTAATCGGTATTACCAAGAAATCCATTTCTTTCTATTTCGCCCTTTTCTTTAAGAATAGAATTTCGAGAAATCCTTCCTAAAGGTTATCATATTCCTAAATTTCATATGTGATTTTAATCGCGGTTTCTATCGACGAGCAGAACCGTCAAAATCACGACTATACCCTGGGAACTCAGAGAATTTTAAGTTTTTGTTTGAGAAAACTGTTTTAGAACATATATTCCAGGGTAAAATTTGCCCTTTCCAAATATTTTATTAAACCCAGACATTCGAGAATGAAAATGTTGTTAAAGGTTTGCGAGGAGGACAGCATAAGACGGATTCAAGAGCGATTGCTCATGTTCAATTCGAATGCTCGCCAGTACACTTGGACCTTCGAGGGGAAATGCTTGAACCTCGACGCGACTTTAACAGAAAACGGTATTCCGGACGAGCGGGATCGTTTTACGGCCTGCGGCATTCCCGAAGACTATTACGTACCGAGCCTGTTGTGCTATTATAAGGAGAAGGAAGAGTAGTTTTATTTGGCAGAATACATTGAGAAATAAACTCGTTTCTTTAATCTCGGTATTAATTAATCGGTTTATGTTTATATAACTGCGAAAGAAATAAGGTGTAGGGACCTTTTAATTTGGTGGTACGATGTGAACGATTGTATCACTGGAGAACGAGGGAAGAAGTTTGATCTTTTGGCGCTAGGTGGAGCCACCAGTGTAGTAAACTAACTACGTTGAAACGTTAACCTGTGGTAAAGCAATTCGACCGTGGTCCTTTCCAAGCCGATGGCTCCAATTGAGTTTCATCGTTATCTATTCATCTGTTAAAGTGACACGGTTTGTATACTTTTTCGTTAAAGTAGAAACAATCTTCCCAACACATGATTCGTTCACCAATGCTTTACTAATGAAATTCCTTAGAATTGCAATTACGGAACTTCACCTGTCGACATGACAACACTATGAAGTACTCCGATGTTCCACTAGCGAACGACCAGCCTCAAAAATTCCTCTTCATCTTGATAAACGACGAATAATGGCTCAGTATTTAATTCGAATGTCTTCTAAAAGAGGTCCACTTTGCTCGAGGGTCCTTGCGCTCCTCCCTTTTCCGAGATGTTCGACATCAAGTCTTCGGCGTTCGTCGTCGATGAAAGTCGCTCTATTAGGAGCAGCCAGTAAAACAGGTATAACCGAGATGCTAAATTCTTCAGAATTGCCATTGAACATTAGGGAATCTGCGACATTGGCAGGAACCTGCCTTTCCCTCTTCTTGAAGCAGTCATCTCTAATCGACGAGCTGGCCATCTACGACAACGAGTCCACCGAGGGGATCGCGTCCGAGCTCAGTGGCATCGATACCAGGTGTAAAGTCGAGAGTTGCGGCGCAGGCGAGGAATGCTTGAGGCGTACCTTGGAGGACGCGAAAATAGTTATGATCGTTTCCGACCGCTTTCTCGGCCGGGAGACGAGCGAGCGAAAGATCCTGGAGGCCAACGCCAACACGCTGTCGAACCTGCTTCCAAGTGTTATTAGGTACTCGCCCGAGGTAAGAGGTTAAAGTAGTTGATCTTAAACATCTGATTTTTATCAGCTATGAGATTAATACCTAATCGTTTCTAAAGTTTCAACCTGATTGAGCCTGCAAGGTCATTTCCATGTCCGGTTTCCAGTCTGTTTCCATCCAAAACAGCCGTTTTTAATTGCAGCATTGAAATGGATGTTAAAATATGACAAAATTGACTCAGAATCTTGGAATATTTTGTAAAATCAATTGAACTTTGGAAACAAGGTTATTCTCTCATAAAATTGATATCGCAACTTTGATAGGTGCATTCATGAATGCGACACTTGTGTCCGTAAAAGTCCAAGGAGTGTAAGACTACATAAAAATGACACTTCCGATTGCAGAGGATAAGTGAGATTGGTTATGTTTGACGTTTGGAGAGAATGTAACAACCCAACACCGTAACGATAATGATAATGTCAACGACAATGTCAGTAGATTACTCTCGAAAAGATGTTTCATACCGCGCGTCGCTCATTGCCAGCTAGTCGTAAACCTTGATGGACCGAGTCAATGGATTGCCCCAGCCCAGCCATTCTCGAGAATTGCTGGCTCCGAGAGTTCGAAAGGATGCCTGGAAAGATTGCGCGAGAGGAAGCAGCATTTTATCCTCGTGCAACATTAGCAAGAGGAGAGAACGCCAGTATACCACCACCGGGCAGATACACCAGGATCGCTGATTCCCCAGCAAGAAATCCTCGTCCGGCGGACTCTTCAATTAACAGTGACTGCCGTTATGCCCGTAGCCACTAATTAAGTCATTTGCTTCGATCCCGAAGTTCCTGGAAGCCCTGGCGGTGCGTCCCTTTCGGCGAAGACGCGATACGTCTATCGATCAAATCGCTCCTTCCCTAGTCACACACTTCGCCCATTCACTCGCTCGCTCATTCACACGCGAGCATGTCTGCTGGTGAAAAACATTCTCAATGACCGGTTTCTCTTAGTCATCAATAGACTCTGGCTTGTCCAGGGGGCAGAGCCAGCGTCCGGCGGGGATTATGCGCTGTATTAAAATAATTTTCCTAGTCCGTTGTGTTGCCTCGTGTACATTTTTCAAACGGTGAACGTAACTCAGGATCTTCCACTAATGCTCTCTGAGCGGAAGTCATTCTCTTAGTTAGCTTTTTACACGTTCGATCATTACCAGGAGGATTAGTTAGCCGAGGGTACTTATTCTCCAATTATAACGGTGTTGGATCGATACAAAACTTTGATTTTAATTTCCCAAAAAGTTAACGCTCCAAGTGTCGATTAATGAGGTTCGTGTTCGATTTTGTTTCTCTAAATAAGTGTTGCATTTATGGATACATCCATACAATACTGAAAAGTATCTGCTTTCGTGGACGGTGAATGGAGTTAAAGCTTGACGAATCCAAATCTAAACACTGTGCCACAGCATGACAACTACATACCTTAAAACGATTCTCCGTCTCATCACTCAGACATTCTCTCCCGACGCATCCACTTTTCGCCCGATCTTGCGCAATCTATTTTCAAGCGCGATCGAGGTGGGTGTATATTCCGAAGCGAGTGCGAGAGCGTTCGGTGTTCGGCCTCGGCTCTTGACGCCCTCGCAGTTTCATTAATTACGGGCGGTTTGCTTTCGACATTCCTCTCGAGCGGGGCGCCTGCAAGGACGACGGCCGATCTCGTCGAGTGTCTCTTCATTTCTTTTCGGGCGATGACGCACTTCCTCTTCTCCCGCGTCTTAAGCGATTGGTATGATTAGTTGGCTGGGCAATTTAACTGATCACCTTTCCATCTCGCAGGCCATGCTCGCATTGGTGATGAGCCCTGTGAACAGTCTGGTGCCGCTTGCGCTCGAAATCTACAAGGCGGCCGGGGTTTTAGCTTACACTCGCCTCTTTGGTGTTACCACCCTCGATACTGTGAGGGCCAACACTTTCGCGGCGCAGACTGCAACCGTCGAGCCGGAATGTATGATGGTACCAGTCATAGGGGGAAGTTCTCGACACACTACGGTGCCCCTCTTCTCGCATGCCACGCCGTGCAGGAATTTATCCCAGGTAGAGAAGGATTCTGGCCAACTTTGACTCTTTTCTTCGAACATTCAACGGTTTTTTATTCAGATATCATCACATACTCAGCATATACTTTTCCCCGTGTGTCATATACCTTGTGAAAAAGGCGATTCACTTGCTTTTTAATCAGCATTTTACTATTCTACTTTTTGTCCGTTCTTTAATTAAAGTTTCTAGATAATTTATAAAAATCCATCCCACATCAGTGTGTAGTCGAGAGCAGCGATTAAAAAGCAAGTGAGACTTAGGAAAATCACTCTTCTCAATGCTCGAGCAGAAAGACGTTATTATTCTGACGTACAAAGTGAGAGCTGCTGATCAGACGTTGCACCAAGTGAATGATGCTGTAGGAACCTCTTACATCACGAGGGCATTCGCCGCCGCAAGGTTCTGCGTATCACTTTGCAAAGGTAGATCATCCAAGAATTGACTTTCTCTTCTTAGATGTAATTAAGTCTCTTTTCTCGCGTGGAACAGTTTCATTACAGTTTCACCGATTATAGTATTCTTAAGAAAAAGGGGAGAAAACAAGTGACATTCATGACGAAGTAGGTTAATATTAAAAGTACCAAACACCTTTAAAAATGATTGATTGTAAGGATTAAATAGTTCTAGTGTTAAAAGTAGCTTGATATCAAGTACAGTAGAGCTTCCATGACAATAGGGTTGAAGCAGGAGACAGGAATAGTAGAGTGCGCGTACGTCCGCTCGTGTGTGATGCCACAAGTGACATACTTTGCTTCTCCCCTGCAACTGGGTCCCGCGGGGATTCAGAAGTACTTGGGGATACCAGCCCTCAGTAATTACGAATGCCAACTCCTCCAGGGTGCATTGCCACTGTTGCGGGAAGCCATTGAAACGGGGGAGGTATAAGAGTTCAATAAACTTGGACTTGGATACCTGCTCATTCTTTATGTCATTGGTTCACAGGCATTGGCTTTAGGCGAGGGAGTTGCATCATCGGAAATCTGCCCAGTCGCGTGAATCACTGTCTATTTTAAACGATTATTGGATACCGCTGGTGCGCTATGTGGAAAAATTGTAGGAAATAAATTGACGGTTGGAACTCAAGTAAACTCGGGTGAAGGTGACATCCCAATCGAATGCAAGCTTCGGTATCGAGCGCAAGATAGCGGGGTCGATCATTTATTACAGGGAGCGCTTGCGAAGCGCACGGGGGAAGGAAGCGATGGGGAGAGTGAGGAAAAGAGAGAAGCAGAGAGAGCCGTGTGGCTGGAGCAAGGAAGTCTCTGGATCTGATAAGCGCAAATACAGAGGATCTAGTCTCTCGAAGATCCTAGAAGCGGGCGCGCGGTTTTCGAAGAGCCGGCGCGCCGCTCGTCTCAGGTTACCTGGCAGGGGCTGGCTAGGTGTGTAGGTATATATGCGCGCAACAAAAGTAGAAGAAACTCGTCCTTTCCGCATTCCCGACACGCCACGCTGTTCCCAAGTGTGCGCTCGCGCGCCGACTGCAGACAAGCTGCGGACGAATGCAGCTGGCAACTCTTTGGAAGAAAGGATTACTGCCAGCGGCAAGAAGGCGCGGGTGTCTGTCCTGTTCCCTTCTGCCTCCTCGCACAATCCTAGTTTCCCCCGCGAACATCACCCTCAAAGCCCATCAGCCACGACTCCAGCCTGCTCCAGCCTCCGGAGAGAGGCCGAGTGAGCCATCTACAGGCTGATTCACTTCCCCTTCAATTATTTGCATTTTATTTACATTTGAATTTACATTTTACATATTACACACGTGGTATACAATCTAGTATATTATTATATTTAATACAGAGAACCTACCATCAGCCTGTAGACACTCGAGGAATCGGGTAATCGCATAAGAGTGCGGAGCTTCTCCTCGGACGGATCTCCGAGGGACTTAGCTTCACTTAGGTTGACTTGGCGTAAATCGATGCCCTCGAACCTCCGCAAGGAGGATGGCACGGCTGCTACCAGCGGATCGGGAGCCTTCAAGGGAAACTTAATCGTCCGAGAGAAGGATAATCGCATTACTTGGGACTTAATAGTAGAGAGACGATGAGTGGGCCGCAGGCTGAAACAAAGTAAAGCTTCTTAATTAGGGGTAGGCGCGCGCTCTATCATGGTATTCCGATAATTATGCCTGCTCCCTCGCGACTCGACTCGCCGCGGCACGGCCGGCCGAGAGCTACATCTGCTCCTCCTTAAGTCCAGAAATTCTCCCGTGTACGCACTCCCGGCCCCTCGGAATGCTATGTGGCCGCCGAGAGAGAGACCACACGTAAATCCGAGGGACTCGGCCGCGACCGGGGAAAAAAGCCATTAGCGAGAGAGCTGGCCATAGTTCGCGCTGGCGCGCGCGCGCCCCCCGCGGGAAAAGAAAGGGCCGGGGCCGAAAAAAGCTTTGATAACCGGATGTTGGCAAGTGGTGTAGGGCCATCATCCGGTGGACGTGGGGTACTACACGTCGCTCGGAGATAGGCGGTTCTTGCTACTGCGAGCCTTGCGCCGCCAGGTACCGGCGACTACGCGGGAGCAGGAAATTAATCGCATAGTTTCTCACGACATAATAGTGGCAATGCCTAGATAGCCGGCCCGGCCGTCCCTCCACGACCTGTCCATCCGATCGCAACTACGCCGATAATTGCTTTAATTACCAGCGCACCGGCGAGCCCAGAATTTCTAACCGATCTATACAAAGGGCTTCATTATTATCTGTAATGCACTGCTTTAGAATTTTCTTCTCGACACAATCGCTGGTGGCTCTTTAAGATTTGTTAAATGTTTGCGGAGGACTCCTTCGGTTTTTGGAGTAGTTTCGTTTGTAGTTTTTCCTGAAGTATGTAAACACTGACTCGCATGGCTCGAAAATGTTCCCTTCGGGGGAAAAATGTAACAACTGTTGTAATTTCTCTATTTCTCTCGATTGAATTCTATGGCTGATTTCTGAAGAATTATTATCGTTGCCGTGGCACGTGACCGGCTCCCTTTAAGTGCTAAGTGGTCATTTAACGAGCTCAGCCAGCCTCGCAGGAAGTATTTCTCGCGCGCGCATTTCTGAATGGGAATGAGAAAAGCGGCGCATTACGAGTCGATTCACGTGGAGGAGTCGATAGGTAGAGGCTCAGCGAGCATTCTTGCCGGCGACGTTCGGCCGCGGGGAGGAAAAATCTTTTAATCGCTTTAACGAAGGTTCACGGACTCGCGGCTCCGGAGAGCAGAGCCGGGTAACTGTGAACGGTGACCGATCGAACGGTTATAGGATCTAGAAATACGTAAGCGCTCACGCTCGCATTGGCATTCGAGCATTAGAACTCCTCGCGCACGACCGCTTTTTCTGGCAATGAGCAACAGGCGGCCAGCAACGCAGCCTGGCGCCGTCTGGCTTTTTCCCATTGAATTCTTCTAATCAACGGAGCTATCGGCGATTGCGTACTACCGATCGGGCGCCGCGCTCCTGCGCCCAAGGACGCGATCGTCCGGAGGACGCGCGCGTCGAGATAAAGCCCGATGACGTGCTGGTAACTGTCAAACATAAGGCCAACTGTCCAGTGGAGAGTAAAAGTCTCGAGAACGCAATTTATTAACCCTCGGATTACAGTAGCTGTTTAGATCCCACCAAAGTCAGTCGTCTCAAACACAGTCGGGCATATCGAAAGACTTTCAGATTTCTTTTGATTCTTCGACATTGAAGTTAGAAAATGTTGAAGAAATAGTAAGGAATTCTACGGGGAATATTAAAAATGTGTGCGAATATGGAAGTTGCACAGTGGGTGAAATAAAGCTACCATAATTCGAGGGTTGATGCATACGCACCTGAGAGTTAAAGTGAGAGGATTGTTAAATAGTCTCAGCTGATCGATATTTTTATGCTAGTTTAGCATAGCTGAGCTCTAAAATTGTTTCGCTCCTAAAATTAAAAATGTACTATTTGTACTTTCCGGTTGTATAGGAAACGCGTGCAGGACGTATATTTCTTAATGCGAAGTATATATCTGACCCCATCGGCCAATCGAGTTGAAACTTGACGAATCGTTACACAACAGTCCCCTTTGTACGCAATCGAAATTTCCGACAAATCGTAAGAAAAGTGATGTACCGCGACGACTAACTAAAGAAGAGAAATCAGCGGTCGCTGTCAGGGCAGCAGCCTTCGGGCGAAGAACTCGTCCTGCCACGAGTGTATCCGTGAGAAGATCCACAAATCGGATTCTTATGCTGGCGATCTCGCACAATCTTGGCTTCCATCCCGGTACCAGGTTCGTAAGGACTTCTCCTACTTTTTCTGCGGCACAAAAGATCTCATTATCCCGGATAATTAGCTGACTATGCAAAGTGGCTCCAGGCGACGCTCTTTCAATTTGTCCGGGCGAGTTACATCCGGGGTGACTGCGGCTCACACACGTCTCACTCCGTTCGTCCGTTCCTGTTCCAGGCGATAGCAGTCGATTGAAAAGTGAAAGGCTAATGACTATACGAAAGTCCGACTGGCGCACGAAAGTCCGCTCGGAACGGTCGCTTTAACGCTCGCGGGGATAAAGAGCGGGGAGCTGCAGGATCAATCGGTGGAATGCATGTTCGGTATTTGGGGGGTGGATTCGGTCCTTATCGTCGAATTCATTGTTTTGATCTGTTAATTATCAATTCTATATACTATAATACATGCCTGTTGTAAACTTTATCTTGAAAACGGGACTAACGATTTAGACTAAATGTGCTAATCCGCCCCTTTTTGGGTGCAAGAATTCTTTTGGGGCCTAATAATAAAATAAGTCTGTTTTATTCAGCGATGCATGGTCTTCTAGACACTAAGTCTTATTTATGTGTTATTTATTCTGATCCATAAGTACAGTAGAAATCTCTTTCATCCAAAATCCCGTTATCGGAATTCTGTACTATTCAAACATGTCTAACATGTATCCAAGGGGTTAAAAATGACCAGATTGATTCCTATGAATTAAAAAGCTACAAATAACACAACTATCTTTATCGGGTGATGCTGCGTCCTTTACCATCAACTAAAGCTTACATATCCCGTAAATGATACGAAAAATCCGGGTCTGCATTCCAAGTCAGATCCCAACCACTGAGCGATTGATATGGAAAGTGGAGAAATTGGGCCGATATGAAATTCTCGAATACTTTATCGGATTGGCGGCTACGTCGGCCTAGGCGTTCGCTTGCACGATCGGCTGGCGTTCGAAGGACCGGTTATGAGGATGCGTTAGGGAGATAAGGCGACTTGAAAGGACAAAAGGACGAGGGGTGAACGTCCACCTGAAGACCATATGCCAGGGTAGCGTGCGTAGAGGCGTTAAGAGTCGCTAATCGTATCAGTGGCTAGTTCCTGCGGGTACGTTTGCCTCGGCTCGACCTTTACTTCGCAGATATCCTCGACAGTGCCGCGAGCCACAGTTTTATAGGCGAATTATTCGTTGGGCTGAATACAATGTGTGTGTGGGTGTTTAGTTTTGAAAGCGCGCGGGTGGCTGACCTCGTCGCGGGTGATCACTGAAATTGCAACTTTGATAAATAATTGGTGTATCCATATATGTAACTCTTTATGTCGAAGGGCTTAAAGTGTATGTACAGACCCAGCTATAAATTTCGATCGGAGAGCATGGGTGAGATAGTCATTTCTCATGTTTCACGTTCGCTTCGGAATAATTATGCAAACCATTAAGGATAATACCATAAGAAGGGATCTGGTTGGTTTTGGTTACGTAACCCCCGCCTTTGCCTCCCACACTTTTTCCTATTCCACACATTAGATGTTGCACTTGACGTCGAGGCAGATATGTAATATGTATACATAGGAACGAAGCACGGGTTACCTGAGATAGGAGAGAGAGAGAGAGAGGGGGAGAGAAAAAGAAGAAGGGGAAGGAGCGGAAAAAGAAAGGGATGACGGGTGAACGGCCGCTGAATGGCACGACCTTCCGAGGAGGCCGGCTGAACGGGCAACCGGCCGGGCCGGCCAGGCCGTCCGGGCGTCCGGCTGGCCGTACAACACGATCCTGCATGCGCACTCCCCCGCAACGAGCTTCCGCGTTCAGAGAAGCACTTAAAGGCCAGATGCTTGGAAATATCGTAGTCGAGCTTATGATCCCCCCTGATATCTCCGATAGACCGTGCCAGGAGCTTCGCTACGCTGGCCCGCAGAAAAACACGCCGAGTCCTTTTCACTTCCTTCTCCAGGCTTTCCCCTTTTCCGCTCCCTCCTTTCTCATTCTTATCAGACCAGACAATGTCATTGTCGATGTTCGTGCTCACGTTTATATTGACCTATGTTATTCTCATGTGTTTGAGAGTTTACGCAGGAGCTTTCGAAAAGTGGTGTTAGGCGTTAGTTAATTAAATAAAATATGAATTATTGAAGTTTAATGTAAATGCAACTGAAAATCTGAGGATAAGTTTTCTGAGATTACTCAGAATGTTTACATTCGGTATGTTTACATTAATCAAGATTAATTACATAAAATATCGAATATTGGATATTAATGTAAACGCATCTGAGAATTCAAACTCTTTGGAACTACTTTCGACATTTTTACTCTCAAATGAAAAAAAGCCAAAAGTAGTATAAGTCACGGAAAAACTAGTGAATTCAGCGTCCGCTGGTCTCCCAGTGGAAGAGTGTTGGCGATGCAGTAATCGGATGAGGCTAGAAACTTTGGCGCAGCGGCGGCGATCGCTCCAGTGGCGTTGCAGTCACGGGGCACACGAGTGCAGTGACTTTGCATCGTGGTTGCTCCAGTCTCCGCAAGACACGCCGGTGAGTCTCTCGGTCTTAACTCGCGACTCGCAACGGTCCGCACGACTCACGAGTGCAGTGACTTTGCATCGCAGCCTCCTAGCCTCCCCGAGTCGCCTGCCTTTCTCGCCTTCCTCCTTTCACTGTTTATGCCCCGTCCTGCTCTCACGCATTCAAATCCACCTACATCATCGCCATTGGCGCCTGCCCCCCTGTCCCCCCGCACTCCGCTCCCCCGAGACAAAGCTATTGTTGCCGACGGTCCTTAAGGGCAAAGTGGTGATTCCGGCGTATAGCACCGAGTGCGCTCGGGGCACACTTGTCCTGCGCCACCGGAGCAACCGGATGTTTATATCTGCCGTTCAGAATTGCATGGCCTACATTTAGAAGCAACGAACCAAGATTTTCCCTATCACCAACCTTTCCGTAGGAAGATCCAAAGGTGATCGAGTCCGAAGAATGTTTGGTCCACCCGGCGATGAAGGCGTGTCTTCATTATTGGTCGCGGGAGTGCGGAATCCCCGCCCGTGACTGCGGAAGGGTAATCCTTCGCCCCTCGAGAATTCATACTGTCAAGTGTGACAGCGGAGATGGGTGCAACGAACCCTTCCCTTGCCGCCCTTCCCCTCCCGGCGATCCTTGGATATATATCCTGGAGCCCGCTGCGGAAGATGATGCATCGAGCCAGCGTGTTCTCGGGCCCGAGCGCACTTATCCTGGAAATAAGCCGGGCCCGTCTCTTAGAGTTTCCTGGTCATAATGATCGGCTCTCGATAGAGCCCTCTCTCCGCTGGCCGCCAGTGATTATTCTCGGAGCGGCGACCTCCTAATAATATCCCGGAATCCGCCTAAATTTGGATGCCTCCGCATGCCTTGGTCCTCTGCCAGGCAAACTTTCCTCGTTTGTCTTTCGCTCGCCCTCTGCCTCTTGGCTTCCTCCTCTTAAGGTGGTTGTTCGCGAGAGTCGAAATATGTAGTCGGATTCCGCTGATATTTTTCTCTGTCATTGGAATTGTATGGAGGTGAATGGAGATTTTGTATTGTGTTGCGGATGAATCTGTTTATTGGAAATAAGGAGATTTCTCCGTGGAATGCGAGAGGCGGAAGAGCGTGTGCTATCGCTCGAGATGTAACGAGGAGAAGGCTGCGTCCCTTCTCCTTCGATATCTCGCGCGTGCCTCTCGGAGATTACGGCTGGCGCAATTCCGGCCGATTCCACTGGAAATTGTCCTGATTACTATGCCAGGTGGAGGCTCTTTTCGCGCGCGAGGACTCGCTTTCGGATGCTGATGCTCGCCTAATGTCAATGCCCCCGTCGGCCTGGGCCACGCCTTTCTCGCACCAGTCTGTTTACGTTTACCCTCCACTCCGACGGAATGATCGATCGCCGCTGCTTTTGTAATCAGCTTAGCCCTCCGCTCGCACTTTTCAATCGCACGCACACACCTTCCCGAGACCAGTCTAAGTGTGAGCTGCGTCAATTCTCCAATCTCTTTCATCCGAGCCGTTTTTAATATACACTTTACAGTTTACACTGTCGACTTAGCTTTGTAATAATTAATATGTGAGAGCCTGTACAAATATCTCTTTCGTGATCACAGTTAAAGAAGAAAGTCCTCTTCCAAGGGAATCAACGACGAAAGTTCTCCGTCTCCATTTTATCACACGCACTGCATATATCTTGCTCCAATTGTTTCCTTTTATTTTATTTCCCGAGTGTTTCTTAACACAGCTTCGACTGGCGCGCATTAATCAACCTGCGATATTCCTCGCAGATCCCCCATTGGCTTATTTCCCCTTGACGCGTGCTTTCTCGTATTCCTGCTGTTCGCGGAACACGCCCGTGGACGAGGCGTAATGTCACTCGATCGCGATAAGCCCGCGACACACACACGCACACGCTGCCACACTCTGAAAGGGCAATCAGGCAAATGAATTAAGCGAACAATCTTTGTAATTATTGTTGTTGATCGGTATCTCGCGTCCTGGGCAAGGACTCGCGCCCATCGACAGGACGCGCGGCCGGCCGTAATTACGGTTTCGCAAATAAATTGCTAATTAAGTTAAGATCGAGTAATTAAGTCCGGCGCTGCGCGCTCGTCGGCATCGCCTTCGTTAATCTTGGCGCGCGGCGCGTCCCCTAATAAATTAATATGTGTCGATGCGAGATTTATCACCGCGCGGAGCCCAGCCCGGATCCCTGCCGAATGTTATCAGTTCCGCTTCATTCATAAATTACCAATTGCTCCCCGGCTTATAATTGGACTGCACTTCGCTGCTCGCGCTTTGCCCAAAGTGTTTCATGTCTGCTGCAGCGCGCGATCTGCAGGTCGACTCACTTTCCATCCCCTTACTGCTATCGCGTATATTCTCGTCTAAATAGGATAATTATAAACTATCAAGTAATTCCAATTATAGATAAGGGTCATGCAAGTTTTTCCTACGTCTCATATATTACAATTATAAGACGCATTCAACCCCCTTATAACAGGGTTGATTCGTTCCGTGTTACACGAAACCAAGAAGTAATAGAAGTCAGTAGGAGGGCTGTCGCGATTTTTACACTGTGATATACATATAGAAACCATGATACTATAGATTACAAGTACAGGGTGATTCATTGCCCTGTTAACCTTCACTATCTATCTATGTATACCGTTGTAGATCCTATATAAGATTATTCAATATAAATCTATATTTACTATTGCAATTTAAAATAATATGTAATAATACAATAATGATAAAATATATAAATATGAAAGCAGATTAGATACAATAAATTTTGAAAAATTACTTTGTAATTTATATAGACATTAGTAATAAACATGGTCGTTCGATAAAAATTTATAAAAACAATGAACTTGTTGCAATACAAAGGATCTTAGAATACATTGTTCGCCGATCGCCTCGAACGATGAGCACCAGCGGCGAACGAGGCCGCAAACACTTAGCCACCGATCTTTCTAAACCTTTCCTGAGCGTCCTTGTGGAAGCCGGGACGAGTACGAGTGTGCTGATCCTCTCTGATCCCCCACCACCCTAGCCATCAAGTTCAAGGATGCCTTCGAGGTCAGGTATCCTCTCGGACACGGGGACCCCCAGGACTAACGAGATACGGCTGCAAACGCCCAGAGAACTCGACCTACTGTCACTTCAGCTCGATGTACAGGGTGATGCACTTGCCCTTGAATCATTTTTATTCGATGTCGCGTTTAAAGGATTCCTGTAGATTATATAGGTATTTTAGTTGTACGTTTAATTATGTTTGGTATTGTGCATAAATGCCTGGAAGATTTATACATAAGTAAGTAAAGATTTATTTATCACCGATTTTGAAAAAGAGAAGGTTCTCAATTCGTGACGTACATTTGTTTTTTTACTTGTTTTATATTGTTAGTAACAGAGCAGTCGTGTGGCGTATTAACACTATAATTATCGCTGATGCTTGCTGAGGTTACAGCGTTGTAATACACCCGCCTAGTTTATTTGTAAGACCTTCTGCTTTCAGTGACAAATAGGGTACAACCGTACAACCCTAGGAGAGTCCGGCAGGAACTAAACGATCTATACATCACCCTCGCACCAATCCGCGTCGAAAGCTTTCAATTTCCGAAAGGTGGTACGGACATGATGAAGTGTGCAGAATGTGGAGGAAGAGGCGTGAAGGTATACATAAGCATAACTGGACGGGAAGTGGCCCGAGCGGCACATAGCACACAGCTCGCCCTCTCATTGTCAGCCCTGGCGGGCATCGGCAAGTTCAAGGATGCGAGCTCTAGCTTCTCCCTCTTTGCACACCTCCGCGCCGATGAGAGAGACGTGTTCCATGGGAGTCCTCCTCCTCGTAGATCGCGGGGAGGAGACTCCGCAGCGCCAAGATGCCACGGTCCGATAAGTCTTCGCATTGTTTAACCCTTTGGGGCCCGGAAAAATTCTTGTATATGTAATTGCTTGTAAGAAGAAGGGAAAAAAGTGTACCCCATTAATTGAATTGAGGGTAAATAACTCGAGTAATTCACCGGTAGAGGATCTATTGATCGATTCTACGATCCTTTATGGGAGATAGTCTCAAACCTGTCAATCGATAATAGATTTCGGGTGAGCTTGGTTAAAATAAGAGAGGGAAACCTCCCTCGTGAGTCGAACTTGGTCTATTAAAGCAATATCCGGCGGGTAGTGATATTTGAAAGAGCGATGGTAATGAGGAAGCGGATTTGGCCAAGGGGGAGAATAAAAGTGGTCGCGTGACCGCGAGCTACTCGGCTTTCTACGAACATTTAGCGAAATCCACACCTGCGGTTGCGCAACGCGTTCCTCGGTAACGTGGAAAGTGTTGCGTTTCACAGCCTCGTCGTCGTTTTCCACCGTTATCCTCGCCGAGCCTGGGGATCGAGCGGACCCAATAAGGCATGCGTAACGGTACAGCATCATTAACCGGCGACTCCCTTACACTCGAAATTCATAATTGCTGCCTGTCCAATCGGCATCGCTCATTCGACAGTTTGCAAATCCTCCGCAATGGATGGGAGAGACTTTAAACTCTGGCACTCGACGTCTTTCATCCTGGTTCGCACTCGTCTTCTCCCTTCGATGCAACTGGTGCTTCGTGGGAAGACTGGCAAGTGAACTGGAATTACAAGGGGATTATTGGTCCCGCGATTCCGGCTCGCGCTACTCGATTTTAATGAGACATCTTTTAGCCCTGTCAACCAAGACACAATTTCAGTAAATAAGAATGAAAAGTTGGCAGCTTTTGGAATTTGGCAGAGATGCTTGTCGAAGCGTGGCACTCGTTACTATTAAAGTTTTAGTATAGGGCATTAAAAGCGTCGACGGATCGCCGGTGAGTTACAAGCACCATCGTGGAAAATGGGCACACTTTTATGGCTTATTACGAATGCCATTGGGAACTAGTTTATGTGTAATCCAGAGATTGAGTTGGCTCGGTATCGGAATGGGATTGCCGATCTTTCCTGTCAATGAGTGCGTGGTTCATTGCTACTTGTACGGCAGGACCGGCTTCATCAGCTTTTGATGAGCATCGCAGACGAGTCGAATAATGATAATAATAAGACGGGTGGCTAATAATAGAGTGTACAGGTGGTTCCTTTACTCGAACTCTCGAGCGAAAACAGGTATCTAGGACTTAGAGCGTTTCCATCTAGGAACTAGGTAAGTAGAATGCACAGCTTCACCTTTTGGATTTACATACATCTACTTTTCACCCCCTTAGGCCAGTGCTGTCCAAGAGTTGCTCTCCAGCAAATTGTCGCTGATGATACTGTCTAGAGGAGAGCGGCAAAACGGCATACGTCCGAAAACTGAAGGATAAATTGGTTTTTAGTGAGCAGGACTGGAGCCCGCGACCCAAGTTTAGTTCTGCACAGCAGACAACAGTTATGTGAGGGCCATTAGAGCCAGGACAAAGCAGTGGCGAATGCGGCTCGACCAGCAAGAGCAGTCTCGCGAGGAAAAGTTGACGAAACCATGGAGTAATGGGGGTCAGATCTCGAGTGCAACTGGCCGGTGATGTCTTGGGACCGAGTGGGGAAGGGGAGGGCACGTTACGTGGAACATAAGACACACACGTAGCGCACGGCAAGCGCGTTTCCGACGACAATGGCCTCAGTCATTTACCATAATGTCACATTGTTCCCGGGCAGCATGCCCGAGGAACACACCCACGATTCCGTTTCGTTCCCTCTCGGCGCTAGAACGGCCCGTGCAGGCCTTGGCGGTTATTATAAAATCATTTTCCTTTCTACCGTGTCCGCCGCTTAAAAGCCTGTTTACACATACCGGCGAGCGTGACGCGACACTGCCGTACAGTGTCGGTACAGGGTGGTTCGCCTGCCTTTCAACTCTACTGTGTCCTACCCCAATTCTCCTCGGACATCCATGTATAGGCGGATTGAGTACATAGCATAATTAGCAAAGCATTTAGTCATTTCTTTGCTCGGAATTCTTCTTTGGGCCCTACACATTATATATATTAGCATAAAAATTTAGATTTAATATATGTTTGATAAAATATAGATACTAGATTGCTTCAAATGTAAATATACGAAAATCCGTCGGTAGTTTTAGTGTTGAGGACCAATATATCGTTTCCGAGGCGAAACTAGCGGAAAACTAACTGTGTATTCGAGTGCATTCGCTCGAATAACCATTTCTCTTGTGGTCCCACACATGTGTCGGTTTCTCATAAATTTTCAAACGGTTCAAAGAACTGATACGTGTCGGACTTAATGCAAAACTGAAGGCACGTGTGCAGCGCTTCACACTCGTAAATCTTAAAGGTAAAGATCGTGTTCGATTCTCCGAATCTGGACAGACATCATCGGGGTTTTTCGTGAGTTGGCGCGCTAATCTATTCTTCAAAGGGAACGAGCGGTGCAAAGGCTCGTACAAATTGCGCAGGGTATCGGCTTGTTTGGTCGACGTCGAACGGTTCGCCTCGTCCTGTTAGCTGTGTCGGCGGTGCTCGCCACCTTATCAGAGATATATTCACTCCGGTGGAATTGCATGGCGTGAAGATCCTACCGAGCTCGAGGCGAGCTCGTCGTTAATTCTAACGGTTCCAGCGAATCCTAGTAGTTTCCTCGGCGATCTTACGATCCTGCCTGTTCCCTGTTACCTCGGCCACAAAGCAGCCCCGCTCGATCGTTAATTCGGAAATTCACGCGGCGACCTTCTCACGACTTTCCTTTCCCAGCCCCCTTGCAACGGCCACCGAAATACGAGCTGGTGCTCGTACGTCCTCTAGGCTACAGGCCCATTCACATATCTGCGAAAATCATATGATTTGATTTATATAATGAATTAATATAGAATTAATAATACGAATGATTTATATAATGACTTAGAAATTGAACAAATTCAAGTTGACAAGGATCAACAGGACGATGATGAATAAACAATTTTAGGAATACGAATCCGGGCGAGGTATTTTGTCTAAAACAAGTATAGAAATGGACGTCGGCAAAAATTGTCAATTTTGCAATTATTCTAAAAGCCAATTCACACTATTTTCAATGCAGTATTTGTGAAATCAATGTTGTGCAGATATCACCCACCTTACAAACAACCAACAAAGGAAAACGAGTCTTTAACTCGGAGTGAGAAAGAGTTTCTTAGAATGTCGCAGTGTGTGAACGAATTCGTGAGTCACTCAACACATTGGCATGATTCGCGTGAGGCTGGTACGCATGCAGAATGTGTGATCGAGGAGGCGAGCGCGCTAATGGGAGTGCAGGCCACTGTTACCACGTTTCAGGGAAGCGGGATGTGCGCCCGGAGAAGTGCTCATTGCCGGCGCGCAAAAGCCTCCAGCGGGTTATCTGGCATCGGACGACCCGATGACGAAGTGCTCATCAAGTGTCAGCGCAGTGCGTGCACTGTCAACTCAATTAACGCGATCGCCCGCCCGATAAATCGTTTCGTCGAGCTCCTCCCACCTCCGTCGTTCGCTCTCGTTACAAAGAGGCTGCGTGCCCGAGCATGATGAATGTCGGCGGAACAAGCGCGAGTAAAAGGATTTAAACTCACTTGACAATGTGGGGTGAGATTGCGCCCTGTCGCGCGTAATTACACCTCTTCCTCGTACACTCGAGCAACCAGCTACTTTTTTTTTATGTCCTTTATTTAACGTTTCTGCGACACTTCGGTCACATCCTTTTATTATACATGTCTTATTCCCATTATTTATTATTATATGTTCACCATTATTTCTCCTGTTATTATAATATTCTGTGTAAGGTTTTTTCACTCAAGGACGGAAATACAGATACATACACAGCAAAACAGCTATTGCTGGATACTCTTACTAATTTATGAAATCAGACACTTTTCAATATAACAATAAAACTCACGAGAGTAGCTCTCGACACCAATATTTAATGTAAATGCATCAGAAAGTGCTCTTACCAGTCCGAACTCTCACACTACCGACCACTATACAATATCCGCTCTCCTTTCGATCGCTTATTCATGAAGGAATAAACGTCGCCGGATGATTGGTAGAAGTTAGAACGGTGTATGTTTGGAGGGGTTCTCGGAAAATGCCGGAGACACGTTCGCGCCTCGGCGAGCTGTTAGAGTTCCAAGGCGATAATGAGCCTGGCGGGTTAGCGCGGATAGGTTCATTGGCTCTTATCCCGAAGATCGGAACTGGCGAGTCCGTCCTTCTTCCGTCCGGCGATCGGCCGGGGTCTATTAACGGCAAAAGGTAAAAGAGTCCTTCTAAGACGCGCACTATCCTCCTTCGTGGCCGTTCCTCCTTGCGGTGCTTCCCCTCCTGCCACGTGTTAATGAAGCCTCGCACTCCCTGTCAGTTAGCGTCTGGCTTTCGGATGTGCCCCTTTTACCATGAGAATCGAGCACTCGGCCACACTCTTCCTCCTGCAGGCTCGCGTGCTACCTGCATTTACATAGGCATTCGCGTGGTTAGCGCACTCCGTCCCTGCTTACTGGTGACAAACGATTAACGAGGACCTGGACATACTTGAGGTCCAAACCGACTTTTTGCTAGGAGTGTTGCTAATAGGGTTCGGAACCTTCGACTGAAGGGCATGAAAAATGATTGTAGTTCTTTGCAAAGTATTGGAAAAGATCAGTCTGGCTAAAGAAAATCATAATAATATATCTAGGGTAAAAACAGGGTGGGACAGTTAATCAGATTCAAACTGCATCGCCCTGTAAGTTCAATCGATCGTTGAACCATCGGCGCGAGCGTAGATTGTTCGTTTCCCTCGTAAATCTGTGAACTTGCCATTTCGTGGCCGGCGATTTGCACCAAGAGCTCACCATGAAGAACGCACTAAATTTCAGTGACTCATCAAGATTCATAGCCCCGCACTAGGATCCAATAATGACAAGTCCCAGCACCAGCGATGAAGCCTTTCGCATTGAGCGGCTTCGCAGAAAAGTAGGCGCATCTGAAAGTACAATTTCTCGCCTGGTAACCTAGCCAAGTACCTTAACCCCGGTGTTTCGCCCAGGCCGTTGATTGCTTGCAAACCTTCCCAAAGAAAATCGACGAATTGAACAAATTACTGAAATGCCATGCGCCCGCGTCGATGCCGAGGCCGAGAGCTTGCGGGAGTGGGAAACGTCGGAGGAGAAAACGGGAGACTAGGATTTCTATTATCAAAGCACCGCCGCGTCTTGCCGAGTTTACGGGTAAAGTACTTGTTTGACTTACATTGTGTGACAACTGTGTATTGGAATTGAAAATGTCTGGGGGAAATTGGTTGCTTACTTTTTTTAATTGATGTTGGATTTACGGTTGGTAGGATTTATTGTGTAAGTACGTCGTCTTGTACTTCAAATTATTTATCAGTCTAAATTATTTACCTAATTTGAGAGGAAACAAAGCTACTACATTTTTAAAAAATGGGATTATTTTTAATCCAACACGATTACAGCAAAAAGCAATTGTTCTCTTGCCACATGCGAACGCCATCGAGGTATCCGCAAGCGAAGGTACTATCGACGGCAAGGTGTGAGATGTTGCGATAGAAGAAGAAGGCCAGGACCACTCGGCCATCTCTTAGCCTTCATTGTCAGGCAATTAGTCTTCTGCACAAGGAAAATGCTCGTCGAACCATCTCGCTTTGTGGCCACCAATGTAGTCTCGACATTCTCCAAGCGGTAAGGACGAAACTCCAGGAAACCCTTGTCTACAAGCAGCTCGAATCGATCACTGATTTTTAAGGACGAATCCTACGAATCTAGAGAGTAGCTCGAATACTGAACCGCTGCTTTCCACGCCGGTTTTGAATGATGATTCCTCGACCAATGAGAAGCTTATTGAAGTCCTTCGACCTAATGCGATACAATTGATATCCGACACAACCATCGTAAGTTTAGGATGTTTGACAATTCTTTGTTTCTTCTCTTTACATTTAATTAATGAATTTAAAACAATTATTATTTATCCATGTTTTGTATTCACTTATTCTTGATGAGAATTGGATTGGGATCTAGAATTATTGAAAGAGAAATCGATTGGGAGACATTCGGTCTATTGAGTGTGACTTTTGGCATGCAGTGGCTGATACATGTGTCTATGTCTGCCGCGTCTCCACAGTTGAAACAATGGTTGCAAGCTCTCGCGGTGGGCAGTCGGGAATCCGTGCCACACGAATTGGTAAACGCAAGTCGAATCACCGAGACTGTCGATTACTGGGCGTACGACTTGTTCTTCCAACTCAAGTACCTTCGGACAAAGGGCGTGCCTGGTGTCACTGACGAAGTAAGCTGGCATGACTAATCTACTCATACCTTCTTCATCGCACCTCTTCCTCAAGCCCACTCTTCACCAAACCAATTTCCAAAGCTTTGTTTCTTGGCAATTCTCGAATGAAGACCTCCGACATAGTTTCTCATTTCCTAATTAATTAATCATTATTAACCACCCGACGTTTCACAGGTGCCCTACGACAAGCTCAAGGGAAAGAGTGCACCGAGCGACGGGACTCTCTGGCACCGACTGATGGAGCTCCGCGACAAATACAACATTCTCTACAATGGCCTGAGGAAGCTCGACAAGCCGCACAACAAGCGAGAACCGAGGAATTCGGAGCGACAAGCAGCCGGGCTTTGAACAGTGCCAAAAGCGAGTCGCAGGAGGCAGAAAGCGAGCGTGGACTAGAGAAGGAGAGAGAGAGTGAGGGGACTGCGAGTGCAAAGCTTTAGAGCAGGTTTAGAGCTAGAAGGCTAGAAGGTCCGTCTGGTCCGGGCCGCTCGCCGATTCGTTTCGACATGGCACGCTCCATTGTGGCTAACATTTAAACATCGTGCTCAGCCGGGGAAGGGAACGACAGGCTCTGCGAGAGAGTTTTATTCAGTCGAGATTGCACCACCCTCCATCGCTCAGGCTCCACTCACCACGCGCTCGATCCAGCTGCTCTTTTACTCTAAATAATAGCCTGTAACCGAGTTCACCCGAGGAGAGAGCCACCAACTTGCCCGCTATTTGTTTCTGTCCGATGCGTGGACTACCGAATAAGCGATTCTCGAGACTCTCGATCGATGTCTAAGTCAAGAGCCTTTATTCGAGATGGAGGGAGGCATTGCTCTATATATTGATAGCTGAATCAAGGGTTTCTATCGAAATTGCAGGCATTGCTTAATGGGGGAATATCGATTGGACTAACCAATGAGTGATTGGTAAGAGTCTGTGGAAGTCTAGAGGGTCTATCGAAATTCGAGGGATTGCTTGTTGAAGGAATATCAATCGGAATAACTAATAAGAGATTCCTGACAGTCTATCGATACCTGGTAAAGGGCCTCTTTCCAAGAGACAAGCATTGCTCATTGAGGGAATATCAATCGGTCTAGTGAAGAAGCTGCGTGACCTTTGGGGTGTCAATGCTCCCCGATCGATTCTGCGAATCGAACGGTTGCGGGCGCGGTGTATCGACTCTTAGGAATTCCTCCGTGGCGCATTTCAGTTTGAATGCTGCGTGCCCGTCGCGCCGGCTATCGGTGATTCATCCTACGTGAGTAGCACTTGTCATTCCCGATGAAAGAGAGAGAGAAAGAGAGAGAGAGGGAGACTGACAAGGTCGCCAATTGCGTTTAGTTTTTACGATTTTCATGGGACGCTCGCCGGACGAGGGCGGCGTGCGGCACTTGGAGCCGCGGAGTTCTGGTCGCATTGGCTAATACACGTACGTGTGTGTATCTCAAGTGACTGTAATGAGGTTCTCGAGCGTTTCTTCGACGGGACGCCGCTGCTGTTCCCACAATAAATGCAGTGTCAGAGATCTCTCCTTCTCGGGGGAGTGCCACCGAGAGCCAGCCAGGCAGGCATCTCGCCCGGCCGCCCGCCCGCTCGCCGTGATCCCTTGGCTTACGGAACAATACCATGAGAAAGTCAGTGCTCTCCTTGCGCCCGCCACTGCCGGCAAAGAATCAAACACGGCCTCTGCACATTCGCTGCCAGCCATACCGCACGGATCTCCGCCGTACGTTCTCCACGACGATAGATGGAAAATCCCGCGCGCTGAAGCTGCTGGTCGCCGCCGCCGCCACCGCCGTCGCTCCTGTCGGGATTTAACACTTTAACCCTTTCAGACCCGACGCCTTTTTTCACCTCCCAAGGCGACTGTCTTTCAGCTCGGGTGAGAGTCTCTGCCTCTCTGCTTGACATTCTCTCGATGGATGCAAAATCCGCCGAGTGAAGTTATTGGTAGGTCATTGCTGTCGGGTTTGAATTGAACCTTTTACTCTTGGTATGCTTTTCCTTTGTAAAGGTCTTGTTTTGAGGGAGGAAGAGTGGGGTTGAACGTGTACAGGGTTTTGAAAGTTTAACACTTTTAGCTTTTTTACACTGATGAAGCACCTGCGAAAATGAAATGAAACAAATAACCTTGCTGCACAGTGACTGTTAAATGTATGTCAACGTAATCAATGTTGGGGAAACTGTAATTACAGTACTCCTTATTATCACGATTTTACTGTACGAATACTTTTAACCTTCAATTTGAAAATATATTCTTGATTTCGTTATTCCGTTAGAAATGTAATTTTATCAAAATTCGTTGGTCATCCCGGCTCAACGAACTCGAGTGTTCTATTGAAGGCGAACGGAAGCCCCGGTGTCGTAATTGGTCACGCGGTTCTTGCCGATATCGTGATGCGTCATTTAATCCATCAACTCGTTCCTGGATCTCACTTGACTTCTGGCTTATCCGGTGCGAGAAGGATTTCCGGGGACAGGCTGTGTTTATTGCAACCTGGCAAGGAGTGTTGCTCCTTGCTCGATATTGTAGATGTAGATCGACTCTATTCACTCGGACACATGCTCCTACCGATGGAACTCTTAACATTACAACTTTTAAGCTCGTTTGAATATACCATGCTTTCAAATTCTTGTCTTAAAAATTATTAACACTGGTTTCTATCGTTTTAGGTTTAGGAAGTTATGGTGATTTTGAGGAAATGGGGAAAATTATACTCTGCATAATCATAATCATAATCAGCTAAATGCATAACTAAATATAGCAAACTCTGTTTGATAGTTCTAGCATAATTTTGTTATTAAATGTATTGATATTGTGTCTGCATTATTGTGGTTTCTGGGGTGTAGAAAAATGCGATCAGAACTAGCCATTGTTCAACATTTCGAAAAGCTAAACAAGTTGAAAAAATGGAAAAAGGAAGTAACGAAGCTCCCTCGCGGAAGGAAAGGCAGGCAGGCAGCGCGCGTGATGGCGAGATCTCGGAACCATTTTCCCTGGAGGGGTTCGGAGCTATCGAAGCTGTATCCGCTAGCAGAGAGGGCGAGCAAAGGTAAAAGCGGCAGAGACGAGAGTGGCGACCCCAACTAACCTGTGATCTCGCTTGATAGTTGATCTAAGCGAGTTAAGGCAAGGCTCTCTATCGCATAATAGCCTGGAAGGAAAGCCCTTGTGCGCCGCTGGTGTGGTGGTGGTGGCTCCGTCGTGCGAACGAACGGTAGTCACGAGTCCGATTACCGGCTCTCTCGGAGCTTTATAACACCGAGGGAACTTTGCCAGCGGCGGCCCACTGAAAAGTTCAACCGCCGCAAAAGGGAAGAGTGAGGGCCGAGCGAGGCCCAATGAGACAACTCTCGCCATAGTAACAAAGAGAGAGAGAGAGAGAGAGAGAGAGAGAGAGAGTGCGCTGAAACTCCAATAGCTTCAGGACGAAATCATAATGAGATCCGAATCGATTGCATCTGGCTAGGCATTGTCATAGCTATCGGTCGTCGACGCCCCTTCTGCCCATATAGGCTCTTTCAGACATGCCCATACGGAATCTGTACAAGTTTTTAACTTTTAGTGATTGTGGAATATTAGAATAATTAGGAAACATCTTAGAATGCAACTCGTTGAGTCACAACTTAATGAAGAATGTTTATTAATTCATTTCAATTTGTATGTATGTGTCTACTGTACATTCCAGTGATTGCACAATACGATTTCTTCCAGTGATGACAAGAGTGGTCAGACGGCTAAAAATGGATAAAAGTCCGCTATAACCATTCAAATCCGACAGTTGACCATCGAAACTGATGACTGGTCGATACACAGGTAAATGAACGGCAGGAAACAGAAAGAGCTCGTTATTGGGAGGGAATGGAGTATCAATATAAATGGAATATCGGTGGTTTACGGACAAATCGGTAACGGACAAATCGAACTTATCGAGCAGCAAATAGTGTCTGGTTCGCTAGGCAGCGACGCGACGGTGGCATTAATTGTGGTCAACGTCCATTTGTCGGCCGGCGAAACGGGATCGAGCGAGCGTAAAGCCGGGCACGAAGCGGGTCGGCTTTATTTCCCGGCTGGAAAAAATTGCCGGCCAATTCGTGAGAGGCAGTTTATATCGACGGGATTATAGCAAGTCAAGGGAACTAGTGGCGCGTGTCCGAGGCCGGCCACTACCGACCATCTGCCATTGTAACATCTGCAGTCAACCAGCCTTCCGATCGTCGCCCGATGTCTCTGTCTCTCGCACTCCCAATCGTCCGCAGATGCCGCCGCGGCGCACTGATTGGCCTCGGGATCAGCCTTATTTCCCTTTATTCTTAACCTGGTTCTCCTGCGAATTCACTTTTCGCACAAACTTCTTACAATATCTCTTAAATATAAAGAAGCTATTAGTATATAGCTTATGAGAGCTTATTATAAAAGCGCATAATTTCGATTAAAAACAGCAGCTTTTCTACACTTTTACACTGAACAAGTATTTTCAACTATCGCTGTGTGTGAGGCAAGGTCCCAAGTGGTTTAATAAACCATTAATTTTCTACATATTAAATTCCAGACTATCATAATTATTATTACAAGCAAACAAGAAGAAAAAGCTTGGACGAGAAACCACAGGGAGCCACAATTTCTCATATTCGACCTTTGTACCTACATATATGTACTTTGTAGCAGAGCGAGTGCCTGAAAGCAATCCAATCAGGTTGGCGCAGGTACTAAGAGTGCGGCGAAGGGTGGCGCGGTCGGCGAAATCGTCCGGGGGCTTATTTAATCGAGGCTCACTGGCCGGGATTATTATAGGGCAGTGTTAAGATGATTTGCCGATGTGGCATATAGGTGGGCAAGCCGAGCGGCGCGCAGGGCCGGCTCTCGCAGTACGCGCCGTTGCAGCTCGTAAACTGCTGGTAGGTTCCCTCTCGCTTCGGCAGCGCGCGCGGCGCAGTGAAACGCCGTGGCGAATCTGCCGGCACCTATCTGAAATGGCATCTGGATTTTTGCAGACGCCACGTAGCCCCGATGTGTGTGCTGTGTCCCGCCGCTTCTAGCCGAGGCGATATTGCGCATTCATGCCTCTCCTCTCCGGCCCTCTAGAGCCCGCTCTCTGCCACGCTAATTACAACGTATCCGCGCTTTAGATCGAACGCGCCCGATATTTCACGGGGGACAGAGCAAGCGAGCGCGCGCCACGGCGCCCCTCGTCATCCCGCGATTCACTGTAATAACGATTGCGAGAACGATTCGCCGCTGGAGTCGATTCTTTTGGTTCGATGGAGCCGGATGAGTCTGCGAGGATTTTTCTGGGTTGCGTAGATTGCGAGGGTGGAACAGACCTTCAGATAAATTGTCTTGTTTAGGAGTTGTTTATGGGGTTTATCCGACTGTTGGTGCTATTTAGGAAATAACCAGTCGAATTTAGCTGGGCTCGGCTATGAATATAACCGGATATTAGCGTTGAAGTATTGACTTAATACTTTGTCATGTCACCAGAAGAAAGGACGCTAAGTGACATTTTTAGCAAGGTGTAGCGAAAGAGGTAAAAATTTGCAAGTTTGACGATTCATGTGCTAAGAGAAGCATTGGCGGCCAGATCGAAGAGGAATCGGAATTTTTGCACATCTTTCCGTGGAGAAGATCTGCAACCTAAGCAGGTTCGCTCGGGGCAGAAGCGCTGGTCTGCCTGTCACTGGAAACGAAAGTACAATCCAGACATAATCCCGTTCCCGCGTGCGAGAACGGAGGCGTGATCGCAATTGGAAGCACAAGTGCCTTTCTAATTTTCGCATGCCGCAATAGGCGACTCTTCCTCCCGGCACGAGCGCTCCAATTAACATTTCTGGCTAATCGTCCTCCCGCAAGTCCAACTTAATTGCTCCTGTGATCACTTGGTATGGAAAGAGAGGCACATATGCGTGGGGTAACGTGGTAACGTCACCGTTTCTGCTGGAATCCGAGGATACATACTGATTTCAAGAGGTTCAATCAGTAGAACGGGGTATTCGTAAACTCAGTTTATCCCGTATGTGTTGTATTAAGTGAAAAAGGTCATTTCTTCTTATTGAAAGAAGAGAAAAGAGAAGATTCTTCTACTTTTGAATGCGATTACGTAAAATTGAATAATTAATAAAAACCTTATTCAACCCATACCAGATAATGTATCAAACCACAAAAGTTCTTGGAAAGAAGAGTTCCATATTTCACTATTTCAATCCTGGCGTTTGTATAAACTTCCTAAAATAATCTTTCAAGTCATCTGAAAAAATGAATCAGCAACCCTCCCGTAAATACCTGTAATTAAAAGAAATGGAATGCTATTTACCATTTCCATCAAGATGGTATGAACATATGTAAATGAGCGTCATAGCGCGCATATTCTTACTAAAGGAAGGAAAATCCGACAGACGTGAAATTGAGTTTACGTAAGAATGGAGGTGCGCGTTCCATTTGCGCGAATCGGGGAACGTCTGCACTTTTCCTAGCCGTCGCAGCTAACCTAATGCAGTCTGGTTGTCGCACGCTCTCTCATTATGTCCTGCCGGTCGCTCGCCTGAGAAGTAATCACCGTTTATGGGCGCCACGCTCCACAAGGGCTCCTCTGCCCCGGCAGCTTTGTTCGCCGAGGATTCTGCGGTTTGATGCCGGCCCTATTATAGTCCGAAGCTCCAGTTTTCTCTGGCTTATCGCCAGCCTGGCATCTAAATGTCGCCGTCACGTAAGAAGCGTCCACGGCGGAGCAGCCACTCGGCGATGCACTCGTTTGGTCCATTGTGCAGAGTGCACCGGATAACCCGGGACCCGGGACTCACCGGTCAGCCTGATTAACCCGAGAAAGGTCCTCCTTATCAGAGAACGAAACTGTGTTATGGCCGCTGTGTACCGAGCCGTCACCCTCCGCTCTCCAAGCCTCTCTTCCTCCCTTCCTTTCTCATCCAGGCCCTCTAGCTTCTATCTACGATATCTCCCGGCGGGCCTGATTTATCATAATGATGCGCCGCTGATATCAGTCGCAGCTGCAAATCGCACATCCTCTAGTTGGATGATCCACTGGCGTGTCATTAATGCCCAACAACCGGGACACCTTTTCTCCCGCCGAACCTGAACAGCCAATGCAATGCAGAGTTTTGCTCTCTGTGATTGCAACTTGGTTCAGTTATTTCAGTCCGGAATAAATAAAGCATCTTTGGCGATGTTGGAGTTGCATTTTTTGCCAAAAAGAAGAGAAAAAGGAGGTGGATGGATGTGGATAAGATTTTTAAAAAACTAGAGAACATGAGTGGAGAACCTCCTTTCCGAAGTCGGTTAAAAATGAGAAGAGGCGAGTTGCCCTCGAGTGATGACGAGGGCCGAAGCACGGGCGAATGATGAATGCACTCGGCGCGACGGAGCGCTCACGCGGCTCGCTTAATTATGCAGATTGGCACCTAACGTAATGCTCGTTAATTAACCGCAATGCCCGTTTTATATTTCCAGGTGGGACGGAAGGACGGCCAGGCGCGGCGCCATATTACCACACCGCGCTGCCCACGCTTAAATGGCAGCGTCGTGTGAAAGACCCTCTCGCGGACCCTTCACGTCCCATTGCAAAATGGACCACAACCACTTCTGACAAATCTACTTTGATTCCTGCCACTGTCCTTCTCAATGTAAGATCTTTACCAATTTATCTCATTTAATCGATTACGAGAAAAGTCGAAAATTAAACGGACCTTATCGTATCGGAACAAGAATGTTCAAGCTTATTTAATTTAATTTAAATATAATTATATTTAAGCATATACAGCCAGAATTGAAAGGTAATGCATTGAATAAGTAAAGTTTGAAAGTGATTGTGATTTAATAATCCCTGAGAAAGGATATACCCTCGGATCGAAATGTGGCCTGCGAAGGCTCCTTACTCTAATGACTTGGACACCCCGGCGACCTTAGCGACCTCGAGCGCATTCAAGGCGTCCGAGGAATTCGCAATGTTCACGTGCGCGGCGAGGATGCCCTCGGGAACCCCCCGAGAAACTCCCGAGGCGTAGAGGCGTACGATGGGACGGGGCTCGTGAAAGAGCTGCAACGCACGTCCGAGCAGATAGCAGCATCAGTAATTTATACAGTATTGTCGAGCCGTCAAAGTCCAACGTCTTCATCCGCACGCTGGGCTTCGACAATCGTGGCGCTCTGTCCGCCCACGCTCTCTGTCAGCCCATTCCCTTTCCTGCCTGGAATTGGCAAGGGCCTCGCTCCTCACTCGAGCACTATGTTATTATGTGCGGCAGGCCTCATAGAAAAGCTGTTGAAATACCCGCTGGATTATCTTCATTTAATTCCGAGCTAACCGCGATTCCACCTCGCCATTTCGACTCTCTTGCCACTCTGTTGGCCTGTTGGGATCCAGAGGTATCCGCCAGCAGTAATGAAATTTATTTTTGTTTTAGATACTCTAGTTGTAATAAAACTGATGTTGTGTTACATCTCGTTGAACAAGTTATTGCTGGCTTCATGCTTTCTATTACGTGGACGCTTTGAAAGAAGCGATTTCTCTGCCACTTTTTGCTAGATTTCTCGAACCAGAGAAAGCTTTGCCTTATTATCTCTAAATGTCTTATTTATCAAATTACTTAATTTTTGCCCCAGCATTATTATTTTATCGCAGGTTTTAAGGCATAAAGAGATAAGAATCAGTTAAAAATGTGAAAAATGATGCAATAACTATGAATTGCAATTTTATATGAATGTTTTGTTTTCAATATGAAAACACTAGGGAAGAGAGGGTAAGAAAAAGTGTTTCTCGGCGTTGCTGCATTGAGGACAGAGCTTTACGTCTAAGCGGTTTGAAGCCTGGTGGGCATTGTGCTTACTTGATCGCATAAGCTGTCCACTCGCCCGCCAGATTTACGTAGTCATTTGTCATCATTACGCTCGGAGAGTACACTGGCGTCAGAGAGTGCGGTCGCTGCTCTTGAGATTTTTTCATCGGCCCACACGCATCGGATTGCGTCCGTCCTCGACTGTTTCGCATCACCGAGCCATCGACGCCTTTCCCTTCCGCCGCCAGGAGGTGCACCGTCGTTTTTCGTCGCCTCCGATTCGTTGACGCCTTTGTGCTCGCTCGTTGTTCTGCGGAATGCGAGGTGCGAATTCACGCGTGGCTGGCTTCGCCCTATGCCAGTTTGGCACGCGTAGATGTATGTGCCGCCAATACCGGGGCTGTCAAAGCTATACTTGCTAGTAAATCGTCATTCAATCAGACTTGCTAGTAAATCCCATTCAATCAAACTCGCTAGAAAATCGTCATTCAATCAAACTTACTAGCAAACCGTCATCCAATCCAGTATGGACGTCAACATACCAAAGTCAATTCTATAAAATTTCCTTTAATATATTTAAACGAATGAAGGAATTGTGAAAGAAATTATTATTCTGTTCACCAGCAACCTAAAATACCTTCCACGGCATAACAACGTGATCAAACGCATAAGGAGAGGACATTGGTCGCGTGACATTTACATCGGCGGCGAAGAAGCGGCCGAATATTGTATGAAAAGGTAGCTTTCGAACGTGAAAGGAAAGGGCTGGCTGGTTATCGTCGGGTAAAGAGAGTCACGCGTCGAGCATGAGTACTCGTTGGTTTGGAGACAATCGGCTTGCCTCGTCTGCATACAATCCCGAAAGGTAACGGTGAGATGTAGCACGTGACATCACGTATCCCACCTGGTTGACCGAGGTGGCTCGCTTTACAGGTGCCCGCTTATTTCCCTCCTCGAGTAACTGCCTCCCTTCCCATTGTCATCCTCCGTGATAGCCACTTCAAATTCAGCCTCTTTTCCAATTCATTCGCCGACCTTCGTCGCAGCTTCTGTAATTCTTTCTTTTCGTTCTTCAGAGAGCGCGCGCGCGCTGTATTTAACATGTAAGCCGTGCGTTTGGTTCGAATTCGTGCGAGATCGAAAGTATCCTCCGACTATCCTGCGAAGGTGAATACCTCCGCCAGTGCAGGGAATAATAAACTCGCTGTCCTTAAAGTTTCACTTAATGAATAAATTACATCTTTTTCAATCAAACTATTAATTGTATCAATTAAATAAACCATATTTAATCGAAGCTTTCAAATTCGGATCCTTTTCTTTTTACTCATAAACAATAACATATTCAATCCTCATGCACTAGACTTTTAAATAAGAAAACTTCATTATAAAAAATACACACCGCTAAAAATGAAAGTCTTCTTTCCCCCGACTTGTAAACAAACACACACTCAATCCCCATGGACACGTAGGCGAGGTTCAGCCAAGGATCCCACGATACATTGTTCACCGAAGGATCCTCCATCAGGACCTTCCATTTACAAACGTAACGTGCTGGCTGCCATCTCTCCCACTCGCACACGTCCTCATACACACTCTCCCATGGGGGGTTTTAATTACTTTAGACAAATTCGAAACCGGAGAGGCTGGCGATGCTGGTGGCCCTCTCGTGTTACCATAGCCCGAAGACTTGTACCTGTTAGAAGGTGGCGGAGGCGAGCAGTGAAGGGAGTATGTATAGGCAGTGTTACGCCGCCGCTGACTGGTTTATTCGCAGGTATCTCAAGTCGATGCTCTCTCCCCTGGCGAAAATGAAAATCGAGGATGCCGCCTCAATGTATGTGGCCTTGGCTAATGCCGTTCCCCTTCTGCGAGGTCAAGGCCAATTTAGACCGATTTCTTCCTAATGCTAGCCTTACAGATTGCCGTCTCAGGACTGGGAGAAGGTGGTGCACTTACCCTTCATTATCATAGTCGACAGCAAGTTTTTATCCAACATATATTTATATCTGTATTATATACATTGTATAGGAAATTTCATATTATAATGGTATATAAGATATAGGGAGGAGTTTCAAAGTTTTCGAACTTTATTCAAATTATTAAATAATTTATAATTGTGAAATAGTACAGCAGTGTCATCCACCACTTTTTATCATACGTGCATTATTTACAACATAGTAATTATATTAATACACTGTTATTGCCTGTTTAATCGGATCGATTAAATATACAATGATTTTAATCGTTTCCGCGCAAATATCCTCCCACACTTGTGTCACATCGCTCCCAAGCAAACCGCATACTTATACTACTCATTGTTTCGTTCGACTCTTGCCCAATCGAACACGGAAACTGGCCTTTCTGCTCGCAGGTGTGCGGTATTACTCACTGTGCACTCGGCCTATGGCTGACTTTTGTGCAGTGGCTTGCAACGCCCTATTCGTCGGCCCAATAGTTCAAGGAGAGTCCTGCGTCTTGGACAATTCAACATATCCAACTACACGCGCCTTCTTCGACTCGGAGAAAATCTTCGCATACGTAGAATCTGATGAGGCAAGGTTTCCCAAACTCCGTGCCAATTGCACTTTATTTTAAAATCCACGGAACCTTGCATCTCCTTATATTTCGACTACCGACTCGGCCAGCACTGACTCATACCAACGGCAGCGCATGCATATCTGTCGTTAAAGTGCGGCCGCCTTTTTCCAACGCTCGGAATCGCTCCCTTTCGAATATGCAAATCCGCCAGTTACCCATATAGGAAAATACAATAGGCCCGTCATTGGCCTGTATCTGGCTGCCCTCCGTCCAATATCGGCACTGCATGGGCTCGCGCGCGGGGCCACGAATGGCTGAGGGCTGGGATGATAACTTCGTGCCAACATGGGCATCCATGATGGGCCACTCGTGTCGAGCAGTATGGGACCATTACAGAAAATGCAACAGGCCCAGCGCTGGGCCAATGCTATGTTGCCATATCAGAATAAAAAAAAATATGGTTTCATTTTATTTTTCAATATTTGTTCGACAGTCGGATGGTGTTGACGAGCACTTTTGAGGGGCGGAGAGAAACATTAAAACATTATTTTATAATTTTTGCTTGTATGGGGATTCGATCCTGGGTTCTCGAGGTTGTTAGTCGGTCGTCTTACTACCTGTGCCATTCTGTACTTCTTCAGAACTATCTATAACTTACGGTATATAAAGGAAATAGTTGCGCCTTCATGTTACAATACATGCCAAATTTCTACTGATCACTTGGACTTATTTTATCCCCCAAAATACATTAAAATGTAAATAAAAGCGCCAAGTAGTTTAATGATCCAAAAATGGAATAGATATCACACAAGAAAGCCAAGTTTTCAATCAAAGATACCGCCCGTTAATTAATTAATTAACTTGCATCTCTAACTTTAAAACTTGGAATGTGCATACTTAATTACCAATCAAAAAATATTACTAGCATATGACTACCTTGACACAAATTTGCACATGCCAAGTTTTAAAGCTTGAGATGCAAGTTAATTAATAATGATTAATTAATTAATCATTAAACTACTTGGCGCTTTTATTTACATTTTAATGTATTTTGGGGGATTTCACGCCTTTTTGGTTGTTCATATTTTGAAGAAAAATACAATCGGACTGTACCACAGCTCTAACTTTCGCATAAATCGAGGTGAAAGTTTGGTAATTAAGGATAACAGCTAGTGTTCGGGATAATATAGCCTCGGCTGTCGCGCGCCGGAGTGTCATATATATATGGAGAGGGAACTTCTACTTGGCGCGAGACTCTACCGAGTCTCCTGATCTTGTGTATGGAATACACAATCTTTGCAATCTTTGCTTCATGTCCTTCTAGCAGTGTGCAGTTTTTTATTAGAATCCTGTCAGTAGGTAAAGCACTAAAATATTGTGCATGACATGCCTGGTATAGGCGATGGCGATACGTACTAAAAGTATTAACTTTAACGGTGATAATCTCTTTCAAATTGCACACGGGGTTTTAAGCATGATTTTTCAAGTATATGCTGTCCAAATTTTGTCATTCAAGTCATTCTGACAAATCGCGGCCGCCCAAGCACGTCCCCGTAACGGACCAATGCCAATTGCTCACTAAGGGCTAATTGCGGGCGCCGTTGTCGGACCAGCAATGAAGCACGGGGCGCCCAGCATGGTACTATGCATGGGCCATTGCTGGGAGTGCCCAGTATGGGCAAATCGCGAGTACCCGTTATCGGGCCAACGATGGTGTGCGGGCCGAAGTTGGGCATTTCCTATATGGGTATGCGTCAAAGCACACAGGCATTCGGAGCAGGGGAGCTCGTGCGGCGAATGAAAAGTGCAGTTTAATCGGCCGATAAGATCCTCGGCTGACCATCTCTTATTGTATTTTAGTGTCTTTATGTACACGTGTGGGCGCGTGTGCGGTGGCTGACAGGGAAACAGGAAAACAGGTGACAGTGTGACGAGACTGTTTAAGCAGAGCAGGGAGTTTCAGGGAGACAAAAAGCTTGGATTAGAGAAGAAAAAAGAATCTCGGCTGAAAGACAACTCACAAAGCTTTTATTATTGTCAAATGTCGATTTCATATCCGATTTAATTAAATATAATTCATTGCTTACAGGGGAAGACACTTGCGACAGAGAGAACATTTTAAATGAAGAGGATCTTTGCGAAATTTCAAGGAAAGAGAATGCCAAACTGAACTGCCTTAGATGGAATGATTCTGATTTTGTAATCGGCCAGAACAGTATTGTTCAGAGAGCGGCTCGTCCATCACCTTATCCCAATCAGGCGTCCTTTCAAAGGAAAGGGAGTGAGATCGCAGGAAAATAGAGAGTTCAACGCGTGCGGAGCTCTCGTTAGTTGCACCCAGTTAGTGAGTGGATTGGAGGATCAGAGTGGAGGCGATTCCGCCGGGAATCGAGTAACCCTGTGCATCGAGCGCCCGAGGCTCATAGGTGTGCGAGGGCTAATGGTTCGGAAGTAATGTCACAGTGTGAAGCTCGTAGCTCGTCGGCCATAAAGTAGCCAGGAACACAAGAGGTCTGCTCGACTCGCTCCCTCCATCCCTTCTATTTGTAGATCTTGCTCGACTCTTGTATCTACACGGGGCGTGCGCGCTGATTCATTTCCCATTGAATCAGAACTCTCCAATTCCATTTTTTACCAGGCATACGTGTATATTAGATTTTGTGGATTCAGCGTGCAATCTAGTTTTATGTGTAATATTCAGAATTAAGAGAAGAGGGTTGGGAAACAGGGTGGTTTATTTTCCGTCGCGTACCATTTCGCAAATGAACATTTTCATCTTTTGCCACTTTGTGCTTATGAAAAATCGAGATGCAAAAACTGCCTCTGCTTCAACAGGATAAGAAGGCGGATAAAGTAATTTGTTTTGGTGTTATGTTATTGAGTACTTTCTTCCGAGTCTATGATCGAAAGGGCATTCGAATTGACCAATTAATTCCGGAGATATGAATGCTCGAGTGTATACGTACTGTTAACATCGCGGTGGAACCTGTTTCCCCAGGCAGAGGGAAACGATCGCTATTTCGCAAGCGCACTGGTTTGCATAGCGGGGCCTTCGACCGCCCACCTTTCATTCCAACAGTGCAATCAGCAGAGCGTAGATTTCTCTTTCTCCGCGACGAGGATATAACTCGGGCCCTTTAGCCTCGAATTTCACTCAATTGCCGCGGCTGACCTCTAACTCACTAACAATAAGTACTCCCGCACTGCGGGCCACTAATCCAACTGCTTTATCTAGTGAGAGGGAGTTGAAATAGGAGGCTCGAATTTCTTCCCAATCCCACGTACGCGTTTCACTCCCTGGCTATTTCTCGGTTCGCTCTCTTTCCTCGGCCACTGCTACCTCGCACGTATATATTAATCTTCCTCTCCTTCTCTTCTCATAAGACATTCACGTCATCGCTTGTCATTGGCAGGCATCATTCGCATTTCATACGCGGCAAACTCAGAATATCTAACACAACTATCAAGTAATTCTAATGACACGCGGCGCCGACTGGTGTCCGCTTCAATGGGTATTTCGCAGTAGAACCTGCCACTTAGCCGGGCAGTTCTCGAGGGGCAAATCAATGGCGCCTGCTATTCACTTCTCTCTTTCTCCCCCGGCAGGCATTCTCATAAGACATTCACACCATCACCTGTCACTCGCATTCATTATTCCTATTCGCACACCTCATACGTGCCAAACTTGGAATATCTAACACAAGTATCAGCCTCTCCGCTTCAACGGGTGTTTTCGAACTTTCGAACCTGCCACTTAAGCCAGCGGATCTCGATAGGCAAATGAATGGCAGTTTGATCTGCCGATCGTTCGCTATGCTCCTATGTAATTAAATGTAAAAACCGTTGGGCGTGCGTTGATAATTTCTATCTCGGTGGAGCCGAGCGTTTGGCCGGGTTTCCCTCTTGAGCGAGAGCAGCGCACGTGCGGAATAATGACACGGCTCTTTCGGGACCGGCAATTGTTCTAAATCGATGTTGACGCCCCAATTATCGATAGGCCACTGCGGCTGGCCCGACTTGGAGAGTGATTATAGTTAGGGTCATGGGTAATTAGGTATTTGTGCTATTAAGCGACAGGGCAATATTTTGACAGGGTGGCTAATCTTCAGACAAAGTTCAGTAGTGACCAGTAATAGGTAATCAACAATTATTCCGTTGAAACGCAACTTCTCTATAAAAGTATAGACCACTGAAAAATTGCAACGAGATAGTAAGATTCGAGAGGACAATGTTCCCTGAAACCTAACTAGATCAATTAAGAATCTGATAAGCTAGTTGCCATTTCCCCGACAGATTGCTGGCTTATCCATTTAGTTTTCGGATAGCGTTTACCCCCCAATGGCACCAGCTCGCCAGAAACCTTTTAGTTGCTATCCAGCGGATATCTCACTGTTCGAAAGAGTTGGCGAGGACAGTTGCTATTGGTACTTAGTGGCAAGTACCTAGGCGAGTCCGCAAGGGGAACCGGCGGGGGGGTGGCCGCATTTCTGCGCTAGATCCTATCTATCGGTGACCTTGCGGTGGAGAACCGACGTGTAACTCGAGATCCGTGTCCCATATGCGGGTGTAACATATTTTACTCTGGGCTTACAGTCGAAAGAGCACATAGATCGCGCCCGTCGATGCGTTCGCCTTTCGTGTTCGCGGCCGAAGGACCGTGTGTGTCTCTCTGCGCGCGCTGCTCTACTCTCAGTCCTAGGACATACACGCGGCGAGAGAGCCTCCGCGCGCAGCCTTCGACCGGCTCTGTGCATCGACGTGTCAAATACACCCGCTCTCCACCTGAGTTGAGTTCCTGCACGCTGCGGTTTCGCATTTCAACTCTGCCGAGCGAGAGAGTGTGCTCGCTCGTGCTCCCCCGAGCCTAACGTAACCTCCGCGCCCAGAGCTCCGGCCGCGGGCGAGACCTTGCGATTACTAGAACGCATCGGCGACGTTCGGCTCTCTTATCTAACTTCTTATTATATGACCAACCAAATCCCTGCAGTTCTTTCCTCGTGGATCTACCTCTTTCATTTTATACAAGTCCTCGGGACTTAATCAGATTTCTCGTTACGCGCGCAAAGTAAATTAAATCAATATTTGATTTCGTAAGTTTTCTCTAAATTGAAATTGGTATATTTATATTTTCCTTTGAATTCAGTACATATTTATGAGTTGGGCTTACGCGGGTGGAAGGAATGCATTGCGTAAGAAAAGAAAGATTGGAAAGCCGGGGTAAAATGTGCGGCGAGGTGTCGTAATGATACTTTCCTCCCAATAAGGTGGCAGGGCCTCACCCGCACCAGTGACACAAATCCATCGCCTGAGTGCGGACCGAAAGAGCAAAGCATCCGTCGAGGAAAGTAGCGAGATGGTTCTCGGTATAGTTGGGCCGGCGTCATCGTAAATCTAGATGAGCGCGCGTCTCACTCGGCCAATCAGTCTGCCGGCTGAATGCCTCCCCATCACGAATTCATTTAAGCCCCGGCGAAAAATCGCCCGGCGATCTCGGGGTAATGAGGAATAACGATTTTTCGAGGCTCAGCGATCCGTGCGCCGAGTAGCAGCTACATCGGGAAAGCTGGAATGCCAGTCGGAGCAAAAGGAAGGAGCCCCGGGGCAGAATCGAGGCGCCAGAATATAATGTTGGCATCAAGGCGATCGCTCGCGCGCGCGCGCGCTCCTCTCCGCGCTTAATCCAGCCGGCCGAGTCGGCGGGTCCCGGGTGCGCGCATATAACTTTTTCGCCTCTGATTGTAAGCTATTCGGTGTCCGAGTCCGGCGCGAGCGCCCGAGCCTCTGTATCGCAATGCTGGCGGCGCAAACTGGTCCCCTTCGAAAGTTCCCCGGCTTCGTCGTCACGGCCGAGCACCGACAGGACACTGACCTTGCCCGGCCAGTTTTGTTTACGTGCCGCGGCGCGTCCGCGCACTTTGCGAAAATACGTGTTCATTAGGCGGACCCGCCGCCCGCACCGCCGTTGAATGGTCCTTTCTCGCCTGCGCGGTAGAAAGTACAGGGTGATTCGCGCTTGCCTTCAATCGGCTGCTTCGCTCTCCACTTTTCACGAGGTCCTGTGGCCACTTCTATAGACACGTGTCTCGGGATTAATCTCCATGGTTGTGTATCTAATTAATTATATTCATTCATTATGAATTTTGCGGAGAGTTTTTCTAGTGGGAAAATTCATCTGGATGCGTGTCAAGATTTCAGTTGGGTGTTTGTAAACTTTAAAGACTTTTGTATTTCATTTTGATATAACTTTTATTTAGCTGTTTATAATGTGCAGTGAATGCAGTGCGAAGTTTGCCAGTTGTACGTCACTCAAATTTCAATATAATTTATAATTACAGTATGCACTTGATGATTCAAAGGTAAATACCTCAACCTGCACTGTTTCTGGATTCGACCTGAGGTTTTCTTTATGACGCGACTTTCGAGAACGGAAAGAGAGTGAGTCGCGAGTTTTCCCTGACAATATCTTTTGAGTTTTCACAGCTGGTTTCCAGTTGCACGAGGTCTGCCGGAAGAGCCGCTTCCTGTTCTTTGTACGTCTTTCGACTAATTAGTCGGCATTCTAATAGTATTGTTACTGGTACGCCGCTCGGTAACTTGGACGAAATCATTCCAGCCAAATCACGCGCAGCCTCCAAGTGAATTAGCCCGGAGGCAATCTCGCGAGAGCAATCGACACGCCAGCCAGACAAAGCCTCTTCCACTTACTATCCTCCCGTCTCTCTCTCTCCCGTTCGGGGGGGAGACGCTCGCTCTCGTCACTTTCGAGTTTTTCGCACGTACTTAAACCGGAACGCGAGTATACGACGAGTCGGAAGATTTTCGCCCCTCCGGCCAATGGGGATCGCGGGAGGGCCCGGCCCGCCCCGAGACCTTGTGGCCCAGAAAATTTCGCTCCTTCCCCGAGGTCGCACTTACGTGCGGCATATATGCGCGTGGGAGGCTCGTTCAAGGCTTCGCAAGGATGCCCGGATTCGTGCCATTGTCTCCGAGGTGATGGCCGATCTTCCGCCGGTAAATCGCGGGGCCCGCGCCTCAAATGCGCACTTATCGTTATTAAGGGCAGAGTGGATGCTTCACAGTGGCGAGACGGCGAGAGACCGCTCTCATGCCCGATGAGAGGCGGATAATGGAATTGGATTAGTAGTCAGGCGTGTTAGCCTCCTTCGGGATTGAAAGCGTATCGTGAGAGGCAGTCAGTGACCCAGCTCGACTCGTTCGCGCTTCTTCTCCTCCTTCGGAGTCCGTTTCTTCCTGAATGCGAAATTCCCTTTGTTCGCGTGGCCTGCGCGCTCTCCTGCATGCTCGAAAAGCGCTGATGCACGAGTAAACGGCGCGAGGTGTGCGCTCTCTCGGCCAGGTGATCGCCGAGAAAGGCTTCGTAACGCGGGCGCACGTGGACACGAAGCCCCCGAGCTCCAACAAAGAATTTTGACCAACATTCCGGCCTTTTTCTTCGGGCATCGCCTGCTGCCGATACCTTCCCACTCACGATCTGACATCCAGCTGTTAAGCAGTGCTAATACTTTCGGCAGGCTTCCTCGTGATTTCTGCTAACTCACTGAGTATACACTTGGTTAATATGCTTGGGAGACGCAAGGGATGCTGCCCAATTCCGATGGAAGCAGTTATTTCGGATTTTATGCTTTTGCCTCTTGTCGGAGTTTTTATTTATTTACTGAGTTCCTCGTACTTCGAGAGTTGGAGAACTGTAAATTACATTCCTCGAGGATTCAGTATGATTTTCGCGATTTACTGAAGAGACCCTTTTCACATTTTTATGATTTTTGTACTTTCCTAGCATTCATGAAGTTTTGATACTTGGACAGTTTGAGTATTGTATGTAATATTCTTCAAAGGTTCAGTGTATCAGAATTCGCCATTACAATGTACTGATCAAAGTTCAACAGTTAGAATCTGATAATTAACATTCTCGAAAGATTGAGTAGAAACGATATGTAATGAATAGTTGGTGCTGAACAATGTCTTAACACCGCCCTCCGAACCGATTATCCCGAACAAGGCAGACATACCAAAGGTTTCTCGACGCGAGTACGAAACGGTACCAAGATCGACTATTATTCCGGGGGATCCTGCACTCGAGATTTATTGGTGCCGCGAGCGTGGGACGACCTTAGGCGGCCGCGAGGAGAGGATTGACTCGTTTTGGCGCTGGCATCGGAGATATTTGCGGAAAGGAAGGCAATCTAACGGTTCGCCGAGGCGAAAAGCGTCGCACTGGGGCTCCATCTGGGCAATGGGAGATAGGGAAAAATGAGGCGTCATTCCGCAAATGCAGTACCGGGCGGCCCCGAGATTTCCTCGGCTCTTTCCAATAGCAATAAACAGCAGGAAGAACTGGGCGTGCGGCGCGAGCAAGCGCCTCCTGCCTTTAAAGCATCCTGACCATAAAGGTGGGCAGCCTTTGTCCGAGTAACTGTACTCTTAGCGATATTCCTCCTCCTCCGCCCTCTCGCTCCATCCCGCGGCCCGCAATAAACTCAACTCTCACTCTCGCACTCTCCGTCTTCCCTTATATGCGTCGCTAGGGGCGCACGTACTTACCTACGTATGTACAGGGTGATTCACTTCGGGGACACTTCGAGTTCGACACGTCATTTCTCTTTATAAGATAATTATACAACATGTTATTCCATGTATAACAAATATAAGAAACATTCTCTCCAACAAACTGCATTTTACATAGTATAATATGCTGTATATTATTGGATATGTTATGTATACTCGTCAAGAGTAGTATACGACATACACGACATACGTTTTGATTAAAAAATGAACTACGAGAGTCCCGATTTAAAGGCAAGTGCATCACCCTGTAGGTACTGTGCAGTGTGCATGCAGAATGGAGCGCCCGCTCGAGTTCAAGTGTTATCGGATAGGATCTCTCGCGTACTGGCTGGCTGGCTTCGAACGTGTGCTCGATTGTTCTCCGAGAAAATCACGAATTTCAGCCTGTTTTTCACTTCTTCTTCTCGACTAGCTTATTCCTCTCGATGTAGCTATTTTATTTACAAGTTTACACTTCGGGAAGGTATAATTAAATTATTTCCTATTTTATTTGATTATTAATTGAATTAATTGAATTGTGATCTAATCACAATCTATAATTAAATACACTTGGTCAAATATTCTTAGATTCAATATTATGCTATGTAGATTTAGAGAGTTATTGTATTAAAGTGAAAAGAAGATTATTTGAAAAAGGCATGAAATGTTAGAAGGAACGAGTGCAATGTTACATAGGAGTGAAGACGGTCGGGCTCTGGAAGGATGGTGCAGAAGCAGGAGCAGGAGCAGGAGCGCGTGAAGCGTGTGTGGGAATAGATAGAGGGGAAGATGTACTGCAGTTGTAGGTCGGTAGGTAGCTAGGTAGCGAGGAATCCTCCTGGTGGCAGCTGCGCCGGCTGTCGCGCAGTAATTTGCAATCCGTGGCCGTTCCACCTCCTGCACGCTCGAAAGGGCACCTTCGGACTTTAGAGCCTGGCTGATGAGCCCTTCCAGTGTTAGCAGCGCCTATCCTCCCTGTACTTTTCTCTACCGGCGGAGGCTCGTACGCGCGCGCGCCACCACACGCGCATATATCATTCGGTCCGAGCGCATCCTCCGGGCACCCTTAAGTCATCGTGCCGGGGAAAAAGCTATCTTTACGACGCACCGGCTAATTTGCCCTCGCTCGCACGAGCCTCTTCTTCCCCTCGAGCGCCCACTGCCAGGAGGAAGCTCTCGCCAGTTTCTTTCACCCTTCCCCCCCCTACCTTTCGACCTTTCTCTTTCTTTTCTCTCGCGCGCGGGCGCGCTCTCCGCTGTTGTTGTTCTTCTTCTTCGGCGAGAAAAATCGGCCCAGGAGTTACGACATCCTCGCCTTCCATTCTCACTTTCGACGCCTCGCTGCGTGCTTGCCTGACTGCCTGTCTGACTGCGCCTCGCTACTTCCACTGGCTCTGGCCGCGCGCGCGCGCCTTTCGACGCCCGGCTCTCGAACTTTTACGGCCGCCCTTGAACTTACACTTCACACTCGATACGCTATGGCCAGCGCGCGAAAGCACTCCGCTCGAGTGGAATGTCACCCCGGCTCTCCTCGGCTCGATATCGCTCGCCCGTATCGGATTCTTCCGAGCTCTCTTGTTCTACCCGGCAGCCCGCACCGCCCGCCAGCGCAATTTCTCCCCGGCTCGATATCCTCCATCTCGAGGTGGTGTGCCTGAGGAATTTCCCGAAAGTCGAGACCGATCGTCGATCCTGCCCGATGGGCCCGAGTCCAAGTTGGCGGGTGGCTCCGTTCGGGCCCACAAAGGGTTCGATGAACGTCCCATATCTTGCACTTTGATCATTTCTTGTCAGCTTTCGCTGCCTTTCTACTTGGGCGATCGAGAACGTTTAGATCTTCGGTTGGGTTGAGTGTTTCAGACATTTTTCAACAATTGCACGAAACTTTTTTACTGATGTACATAGGAGATTATTAACCACAATATTCATAATTTTGAAGAATGAAATCTATAACCTGTGATTTTGACTCGGTAGTTCTGGTGTTAAAGGATAAACTCACGCATCAAGAAAAGCTCACTGCATTTATTCACCGGATGACAAGAGAGGTAGGCTATGGGACCGATTGGGATTACAGGACGTCCTTTCCTCGGGCCGGCCGGCAGGCGTCGTGACTTGAAACATTGTGCAGGTGGATGGGATGCACTGCAGCAAGCATCTCTCTCCCTGTTGCTCTCGCAGCGCAAGGTATAACGCGATATAATTCTACGTGGAGAGGAGCGTGCTCATTAAAAGCACCGGGCCAATTACGCGGATCACTCGATCGATCTATTGATCTCCCGGCTCTCCCCTCGGGAATCGCTGTCTGTACAGGACTCTCCTTCTCCGGCGCTCTATTGCTCGGTGGTACGCCAGCATCCCCTCGTGACGCGACTCCCAGTTGTCCGCTATTTGTTTCTTTGCAGGCATCTGCCCCTCTCGCAGACCCATTATCCACGGTATGCCTCTTCCCGTGCGGAGTGTTTATGCGCGCCGAGCTTCCGAGCGCGAGCGACAAAGTGAGCATGCGCTCCCTCGCTGCCCTCGCTTTTCCACCTACAGGGTGAATCCTTTCAATCGACACTCTCGTCGAGCCCTCCTACCCTCTTTACAACGTCCTTCAGAATTCCCTGCTAATTTCAATTCTACAGAAAAATCATTCCCAACTCTTTCATGCATTCTGTGTTAATTAGGTAATTGTGCCGGTTTATTATAAATCTGAAGGGAGAATGTGGATGTTGCTAAGTTGGAATACGTGTGTATTGTTTGTTAGTGTGTTAGCTAAGTGAATATAGTAATTGGTTTTTGGTTGCTCAAAAACTGCAGCAGGGTCAGTTAGCGAATCACAGAAAGTCATGATTGTATTAATTTATTTATCAGTCGTTTGGTTCTCCTAGTAAGAAAGGAAGCTTCTGCATATTTCATCGATAGAAAGAATAAATGATAGAGAAAGTAGATGAAATAATAGTTTATTCAGAGTAGTTCGATTATCATTTGCTATTCTATAAATGGATTTCTATTGGTTTGATTCTGTTGGTTGCGAAGGGAAGCGGAGCACCCTGTACGTATTCGACCGCGAACGGAATACGTACGTGTAAAGCCGATAATCGACTTAACGAGAGCCGGGTGTCTGGAGTATCTGTGCGGAATCGTGTCGATGATCTCGAGGCCGAGCGCGCGCGACGTATGGAAGAGTATGTACACTGTTCCTCAAAGGATTGGTCGCTCGAGTAATTGAAGAAACGGCGGTCTCGAACAAGTGGATGGCGTCGCTCTCGCCGCGAGACACGCATCCTCGATGCTTCTGCTTTCGTCTGTAGAAATCGTCCAACTGCTTTTTGCACAGGATCAATACAAATACATATACGATGAATGCGAAAGTTGAGCAAAATCCAATAAAGTATAATATTTTTATTGGAGATATTTCTAATGAAGCAATTTCATCTAAAACTCTCATTGTGCAAACAACTTTCAAACTGTTGAGATATTTATTAGTCTTGTATATTCAATATAATAATACAATGTATATAATATAATATACAGATACGTGGCTGGATAACAGAATGTTAATTAAACGACACGTGAATGTCTTTGCCCGTATGACCAGCAACGGTGCAGGCCGACAGTTAGTTTTAAGAAAGTTGTGGAAGGGCGAGCAAGAGCGTGGGACTGCCGAGGTGTGAGAAAACCGAGCGGACAAGCTTCAATCTCTGATAGTGCCGACATTATATGCAAAAGTGTTCCGATTACCGATCAGCAAATCGAATGAGAATCGCATACATCAGAATGAGCGAACCAACAGCTTACGAAGAGAAAACAAAGAAATCCCTCTCGAATTAAACCACTTGTATTGGCGAGTAAATGGCTTACATTCCTGCACGAGTCAACAGCGAAATGAGAGCTTCCGTCGAATGCCCGTCGAAGCTTGCGCCAGTCGTTGGGAGTTTCTGCAGTTTACTGATAAAAGCCGCATATTACGACGCGCTCCCCCACGTCGAGTTGGCGGGCAATCTCGGATGATGACCATTAATTGCAAAGCGTTCCATGAATAGCTCGATATTACAAATCGTTTATATCCGGCCGAAAGTCCCTCATTAGGGGCTTTTTAGAGCTCCCGGGGGACACGCATCTCGGGCGTTTCTGCCCGGCAGACACACGGGAAAAAGAAGGACGAGCCTCCAATGGACGAAGAAAATCCCGAGGCGAGCGGCATGCCGGGATCCACCCGGAGTTATTGCGTCCGTGATAATCGACTCTTCTCGGCTATTCGATCCTCGCCTCTCCGCACTCCTTACCACCGGCTTATGCTCGAGGACCTTGCATAAAATTCAATCCCAGAATGCAGCCAGGCTGCATTCGATGTCGCTCGCACACCAAAACATCATCTTGTAATTACACACATTCATATTTACTATAATCGTCAACTGATTGAATTTTCTGGATAGACATTAGATTTTATATGCTTGCAAAATTAGGAGGTTCCGACCCTTAATCAACTCCGTCAGTTCTAACCACCCTCCGGGCATTCCCATACACTTTGCCGAAATTCGGAAGCGTTCTCGCATTTATTATACCGCGCAGCCTGCATTCAGTTCTGATCCGAAAAGAACTTCTGCCTGAATGTACTGCTCGGCATTCGTACCTGATTCTTCATTGCAGGGTTCGTAGAATGGTGCCGGTCGGACTCTTCTGAACGAAGCGAATCACGCTCATGGACAAATAGCAGAGGATGCACAGAAGGATAGTGAGCAGGTGCAGAGGAAGGAGGGGAACGTGTATTTAGGAGGGAATTAACGTCTCGGCCCACACGCGTGCTTCTGGTCAGACCGATGTACGACTACATGTACCATCGCGTATACAGGATGATTTGCTTGCCTCTGAATTACCACTTTCGTATACCACTTTATTATTATTATTATTAGAATTTATAAGTATTTTATACAGTGTTGTTTTAAAAGCAAGTAATTGACACTGTACAATGGATATAATATCATCCTGCGAAATTAAATATCTATTAAACAAACCAGCAGGTCATACATAATCTCATGCAAACCAAATTGTCATTTCAAGAATGTATATAAAACAAGATATGAAATAAATAAAAATATACACACAACTCTGATAAAAAGGTGGGGTGAAAGGTGAAAGACTGCAACTTCGAAGGGAACTGAAACAGCCAGTAGACCGCGCGCTGCAAATAACTCGGCAGAGCCGCGTGCTTATCACGCGACGGCAATTTACGCAACTTTCCCATGCTCGTGTGCGAGCCAGCAGCGCGCCGTTGCCCGCCTATCTCGTAAACAGTAGTCGTGATGATGGCGGGGCCATTCCGGCCGGCCTGAAATCTTTAGGTTAGGGCATTAGCGCCTCATTATCCCTCCACCCCTTGCGCCCGCGCAGCTTCCCGGCCGGCCGCTCCCTATTTACGGCCGATTGCTATCATTTTCATTCGGCGTTAACCCCTTGCACTCTCTTACTTTCGAGCGGGCTCTCGCGCGAGCATCGACGGACTCGGCTTTTTCCGCCGAGTTTTTCTAAGCTACCGCGCATTTCTGCCGGCCGGAAAAAGGGCGGAATGGCCTGATAAAAGTCCGCTTACACATGCCGGCGTAAATGGATCATAAGGCGTGCACGCGGGAATTGTGGAATGCTAGGGTTTATCGAAGAAAGTCGCGAAACTGCGAGAATGTAGAGGGCGATTCATTTCTCGTCGAAGGTACACTGTTGGGTAAAACAGTAGTCTTTTGGGAAGGCTGTTAGGGGAAAAAAGTATAGTAGATTGTTGACCGGCGATTTAGTGTAAAAACTGTCTCGCATTATCAACTTTTTCCGTAATTAAATACAAGAATGCCGAGGTGTAAATAAATGCCAATGCCTTTGATTATATTTTATTTAAGAAGTGCAATCACGCATACGAAAATAGAGATTAACTGTCGTATTCAAAACTCTCAAGACATTTCCAGATTTGATTGTTTTTGCACCAACGAGGAAATCAACTAAAAAAGTACTAAAAAACTTCTTGATGACTTTATTGCGACAACCTGTCACACTTTAAAGCAAATCATTCTGAGCGTTCGCGCGAAATGTTCCGTTTAAACGAGGTTATCGACATTTGTCTAAATGGGAGCATTTCCTATCAAACCGCGAGAGCAACCGGAGCGACAAGCGTCAGTTCCTGCACGAATTCCACGAGGATTCCTGTAGTCCTATGTGTATTAGGTGAACTGTCGCTGAATGATTACATCAGACAGGTTTGCGAGGAACAGGTAACTGTAACCGGCGAACGCCGTCCGCGGCGGTCTTAAGGGAAATGACATCCGAGGTTGCCCGTTAAATCCAGTTTAACGAAGCAGGAAGAACGCTCGACATTGCTCGCCGACCGGTATCGTTTCCTAGGAAATCACTTAACCAGTATTTTGCACCGTGGCCGCCATCGCTCCGCCACTGGGAATATTGCAAATGATTCGAAATAAGGTTTAAACAAGTATCATCACTAAACCCCTACATGTATGAAATGGGCTCCATACGACCTTTTATCTCGTAAGTATACTCGACAGGGGCCATTTAAAGGAAATCCCCTGTGTTTGCACGCTCGAGTTAACTCGAGCGGATCGCATAACGTTACAAGAAAATCGCGCGTGTTAATTAATATGACAAAAGTACTGATCTAAAGTCGACCAAATGAACCAACTTTATGGAAACGGAACATAATTTAATGTGAGCCACGTAAGTGGAGGACTTATGAGTTCCCAGGGCGATTCCGCGATCGGCGACGAGTGCCGATCGCCTATAACAATAGAAGAAATCCCCGGCGGCTGGTAGAAAGGGCGATCGAATTGGAAAAGCAATGAGTGATCACTGGCGATGTTGGACATGTCGTTCGCGTGGAGCGGAGGGTAAGGTGATACGAGATATATAGTCGAATGGATCCCCCGTGGCGGAGGAGACCACACGCGCGCACGGATGATCGTCACAAGATCCAGCCGGCGCGGGCGCGCGCTCTCCTCGATTCTCGAGAGACGTCGGACGTCGCGTCGGCCTCGCTCTCTCGGGCTGTCTCCTTGCCTCGAAGCCGCAGATCACCGGGCGATCTTAATTATAGATCGAGCCTCCGCCCCGGCCCTCAGATATCCTGTTCAGCTAGGCATCTCTAGATCGAGCCGATCTACTAGTCGCCGGTCTTCTATCCGATCGCGGTTCTGTCGCCGATGTCACCGTGTCGCCCGATCGACGCGACGCGGCGCGACGCCACGCCACCCAGCGCCGCGCGGCAGACGCAATCCAATGCGATCCAATGGCCCTACCGACTCCCCGGCATATCCACTGGCCAGCAAACCGCGTGAAATTCGAGATCCGCCGGCCCGATTCCGCCTCGATTTGCACAGCCACTGTCGCCAGATGATATCGCGACCTTCTTACCTACCATCCCGCTCGACGCAAAAACTACTAGGCGACCCCACTCTCTATTTCTCTCTCTCCCTCTTCTTCTACTAGTTGTCTATCTTCTAGTCTAATAGACTGCGTATCAACAGACTCGGCAAAGCCTTGCGACAAGTAGTAGAAGTACCGTGCGGCACAGCCAGCTTTACTTACTCCGAACTTTAGCGGTTTTCGAAGAGTACTTTCAAATTAATTTCGATAAAAGTTATAGCTCTAAGGATTGATTTATGAATGTTGTACTTCGTGGTATCGAAATTCGTTTCGGTAGAGTTTGATCGAATATGATATAATATGCTGACGTCAGCCTCTCTTGCGATATTTAATCAGTGGTCGAATAGTAATAACTTATTGTTAGAAAAACAGTCGACAATGTGTTGACATGCAGTCCCGATTTATCTGACTGGAGCTCTCCGCTGGACCGGCCGCATCAATTGCGATCGAGTGGTACGCTTAAGTACACCCCGGGCATAAATCAATTTGCCGCGGACTCGATTGGTAGGAGTCCGTGCCAATGTAGATCAGTTCGAGAAGACGACCTATAATTGCCGTCGGTCGTGGCCCGTTATTTAGTGGGCCACCCTGAACTCGATGGAAGAAGAAGTGCATCAAGTAGTCTACTTTAGTCTTCATTAAGTTTGCTGTCCGCTTGAGAGTAAAAAAGATGCTCGAAAAAGTGATATTTCTTATTGTACATGCACCCGAGGTTTCAGCTGCCCGCGAAAATTACTAATAAATATTATGTTTCATCATTTGATTATAATAAAGTTTTTACAGTGATTTCAGTGATTTTAAAGATAAAAATCGGAAACACTTTGACGAGCTTGATTCGAGTGTTAAACAGAAATTGATTCCTGGCAGAATAGAACCGATTCTCAGTGAAAAGTGGAGGATTGAGGGAAACTTATCGAGAGGCCGGCGATTACGGCTCGCACGTCTGCTGCTGATAATGATTTTTGACCAGGAAGAGCGCGCGGCCCAGAAGTGTCCGAGCGAGATAATGCATTTTTCTCCTGCTTATCGGAAAGCTTCGATGACTCACTGATTCCCACCACTCGGCGATACGTGCCACCAACGAGGGACCGCGAGTACCATAAAGCCAGGCTCTCCGGGATCGCCGAGGCGTGCTGGAACGTGGCAACTATCTTCCGTGATGACAAAAGAATCGGCGAGCATCCATATTTGGTAAAATCTGGAGAACCGACTGGGTGTCAGGTGATACTTCGAGCGCCGCTTAAAACTGTACGGAATGCGACGGAAAAATCCATTAACTAATCTGCCTCATGAAAACTGTTCCACTTCTTCTGTTCAATCAAAATGGATCATTAAACATTCCATAGAAACCAGGGCGACCGACTGTTTATCGAGAAGTCCATCAAATACTCTTCCCAGCTCTCAAACATATTTCTTCATTAATTACTTATATTATATACTTGAAAATGCTGATGAAAATACAAGTGAATTATCCTGCACACGCACCTGAAGCTGCTTCTCGCTGCCACACTCAACACATACTCCCACCGATTCCACACATAGCTGAAAAGAGTGTTTAAGATAGTGGGACTTCCCGGCGCGCGGTGTTCCTCGGCCGATGAAAAATCATCATTGGCACAATGACTGGTATCAAGGTGTGCGAAAGTCATGTTGATCTTGGCACGCCCTTAGATAGGTGCGAGGCCTGGTCCGAAGGCGCCGGCGCACCTACACACATAGCAACACTTTCGTCCCGCGCCGTAATTACAGAGCGTGTCGAGCTCGCCGAGCTGCCCGATGATTTATCAGGTCGCGAAGATGCCTATCCGGAAAAGTTTCAGCCGCGTTAATGCCGCCGCTCGCCCGGCAGGCCGAGCCTTCTTGATCGCTCGATAGCGCGAGAGCGACGCCTGTTAATGTTATACCAAGCTCCTTGCGGCCGAGGCTAAGAATGACCGGGCATTCCTTCGGATATTACATAACTAATCGAATTTACCTAGATTTGATGGCCTGGGAAACATTCCATCGTCAAAGTATATTATTTTTAGTATGCAATATTGAAGTATATCATTGATAAAGTAATATTCTGTTGTTATGTTTTTTCTTAATGTATATTGACTACTATTAATTAATGTAGGGTTCGACACACTTGGAAAAATCTTAATAAATAATTATTACTAATGTTTCACTGTGCCAAAGACTATCTAAAATTTGCCAGTGTAATCAATCATGAACAAATTGTAGTTTATTTTATTTTCACGTTTTTACTGTCAAATACTTGTGACCTTCATCGCTGAATATTAGTATAGGTGTAGATAAAGTCATAGATAAAGATGTAAAGATTAGATATAGATAAAGAACTTCACTTTCAACGTACCAATAACCTTTAGTGTTGAAGATTGCCAGCTCCTACGTAATCATACCCTCCAAATCTACCGTCTCTTGCTTCTACTTCGCCAAGTCGACTTCCCTCCCAAATAGAAGCATCGAATTATCTACTAAAGCCCACCGAATTTAGGAAGGAAATTAGAGCGGTGTCAGGGGGTCCGCGTCGTGCGTGCAAATTGCAGACATGTCCGAGCGAAGCTAAAAGAAGAAGCTCTGCGAAAGGATGGAGAGGATCGGTCGGCGAGGACCGGTGAATTTATGCGCGGCTTTCGGGACTCGAGGGAGTTTTATTCTATCGCGCAACATGAAAGGCCACTTACGGTTGGGGATCGCCTCGCAGGATTATCGTTTCCGGGTTACTCCGAAACAGCGCTTGCATCCCTCGGCTTCCTCCGGCGCCGCGCGCGCGCACCACCGTGCCGCGGCTTGCATTCCGCACTGCCGTGTATAATAATTCCATGGCACAATAACGCCTGCTCGCTCGCTCCGGCTCGCAGCACCGGTCCCGGTACACCCGACAGAATAATAACCGGTCGAAGTAATAAATTCAGCGCTGCTACGCAAATGTGAGCAAAGTGCTGGTAAGCGGCGCGTGGGTGTCGGGAGGTTGCATTAAATATCAGAGAGATCGCTGGTCTAGCTTTGACTGGAGAGTCCGTGCGGTGGAAATCGAGAGAGCACTCGCAGGCCAGGTGGATTGTTGGAGTTCCTCGAGGTGAACCCTCTTGGCTGATTAGTGGACTCAAGTGCACGGGTATAATGAGCTACTTGACTTTGAATTACCACTGGACGATTTAAGTTAGTGGGAAGATTGTGATACATTATTGAATTGTTTTAATTATCGGCTCATTTTATGATAAGTCATCGCGATCCAATACAGCACAGTGTATGAGCTGCGACACGAACATCTCGCAACTCTTTCCTGTGTATTATAATAATATTACATTCTACGTATAATCCATAGAAGGTAATCAGCATTAAATTTTATACTTCAATCGTTTGAAAGCGCATTTGAAAAATCTTGCAAATCTTGGTAACGAGAAGAAATTCGCCAGTCAGCGTAACTGCTCGCTTTTTCTTCGCGTTCAATGTCTTTTTGGGGGAAGGATCGATTAAGGCCCGAGAGCGTGAGATCAGGCCAGGGCCCAGTGTACGAGGGCAGCTATCTCAAACGGCGAGTAAACCCGCTCATTCCTATTTTCCGCATGACTGGTCGCGACACTCATTGCAATGCGCAAGCTCCGCTGGACGAGAAGGGCGGCTCGGCTGGGCTCGTCTCGAATAGTTGGCCATGGCTGGCAACGACACGGGCTAAAGAGCGCGCAGTGATTATCGCCCGGCAGGCTGGTGGGTCCGGGATGTTATTCGCCGGGCGCGCGTAAAAGATCGAGGATCCCCGATGCCAGTGGCTATCGAGTCGGCATTGGCGACCAATAATTATCGGCATTCAAAACGACATGTTTACGAGCGCCCCGGTCAGGAGCCAAGGGCTACCGGTTAAGGTATGTAGTTGTCGTACTGCACGTACTCTGCGAAAATTAAACGCGAGAAATGACTATCTCGGCGACCCTCGCTGATGGGAATTTAACTAGGTTTGCATACTTCCAACCCTTTTGCATAGACCTCTCACATATGTATTTCGAGAGACATACAATGGTATATAAAGTACCCAACAGATTTAACCCGTGAATGCTGCGGTGGTTTATTTGTATGATTTTCTGATAATCTGGTAATCTACTCCTATAATACGAATAAATACCCTTAAGTTAGTATCGACATTTATTGGTGAGATTTCGTTAACAAGATTAAAACAAAATTCCTACCAGACGACACTTTAAAGTAGCAAGTGTTCGGTGCTGTCCGATCAACTGCATTCGACAATGAATGAAATATCGGTCTGCCCGGGCGAATACCAGTTCTCCTATTTATAAATCGGTGGGTCGTAGGTGCGAGCGGTCGCCAATCTGCCCACATGTGTTCGACAGCTCGGTGGGCTCTCTCGGTGGTGTGTTGGCCGCCGAGTGGCATAGTCGAACCCGATCAGTCAGGCGCAAGTGCATGTTCTCGCGTATGAGTCGATCCGTACCACCCTGCCCTCCCGAGGAAGCACGAAGTGGGCCGCATTCGCAGGCGCACGCAGTCCTGCCGGTTTGCAGTTTGCATTCGCCCACTTGCCATACCTGGCGGGAACGGGCCCACTCTGCTCGGCCAATCTCGCACTCACACACCCACGAAAATTCGCGGCAGGAGCGCTCCTCATTCCGGCTACACCTCTTTCACAATCGATATGTACTTCAATCATTCATTCTAGGATTGCTAGATTTCATTTCTACCGGAAACTGTCTTTCCAGAATGCAACAGCTCAAAAATACCTTTTATCCTTTACATAATTCATTTAATTGATAATTTAATTAACTGTTAGTTTAATCGAATGGTCAAGTGTTCAACAATACATTTTCTGCAATAGTTGACCATTCGGAAGGAAGTTGAAAGAAGGAATGAATTGGAGTTAAAGCGGCGGTCACCGGTGACCAGCATGGTAGTCAACGTGTTAAGAGTAAGAGGGCTCTCATTCGTAGCAGGATTTGATTTGAAGACACCAATTGCCCACTTCACAGCGGCCATTCCGAAGTGTTTTGTTGCTGGCAGATTCATTACCCGCTTGATTGACCCGTGCCTTCGTCGAATAGGTCTTTCTCACGGCTCCAGCAAAAGGAACAGCGGAACCCCATCTCTCTTTCCCTCTCTCCCTCTCTCTTTCTCTCTCTTTCTGTCTGCCGATGCTAGATGAATCGTTGATCACAAGTGCGAGACTAATATCTCTTGCGAAGGTAGAAGCATCGTCCGCCTGGAGAATTCTCCGTGGCAGTCGGTTCTGTCTTACGAGTGCGGCTATCTAAGTGAGATGACACACAGTCGTGAGCAGAGAACCGTAACGAGTAACAAGCACCGGCACGTCACAAAGGATAAGTCGAGCGATCGGCGTGTTCCACTCAGATTAGCAGATGCTATTTGCCCCGGCGGCCGCAATGTCTTCTTCCACGATAAATCAATAGCAGTCACTGGACGACTCTTTTCCAGCCATGGGAAAATTCGAGTTGGTAACTTACGGTAGTTGTGCTATTTGCTAGTTGCTATGCTAATTGCTCCGGAGATTGCTAGACCTTCGGAGATAAATCAGTGTGTTGGTCATTGCACTATTTCTCTTTCTGATTAAATAGGAACCTGTACGTATTAATTTAAGCTAATTTAATCGAAGGCAATTACTATATCGATATTTTTTACCCCTAATCATAGGTTTTCGTGGACGATCGATCATAAACTCGATCAATTAACTTCAAACTTTATAAACAGTTAGGTAATAATCCCCTTCACGCAACACACAAAATCTCCGGCAATCTGCAAGAAAAATATTACGCAACGAGCGCAGCTGGAAAAGTGTAAGGATCGCTACCGTTCGCAGGCAGCCCAGTGCAGAAGTCTGAAGTCTACTCACCGAGGATTAAGGGGTGACGGTCAAGTCGTAGCCAGACATAGTCCGACAGAAAGACGAGCGGTATACTCTCCGCGCGTAGAGGAAGAGGGACGTACTCGCTGGCAGGCCGGGTTATTCGAGGCACGCATTTTTCCGTCGGACTCGAATCATTTGTGGGCTTAGCCGGCTGTGCTCGGATATGGACGCGTTGGTAGCTTATTCAACCCTCGACAGAACATGCCCGCCGCGTATTTATAGAGCCACCATCGTCGACTCGCTCGGGCTCTATCTCTCGAGCGGCTCCAAGTGCGTTCGCGCTGGAGGTCGGGCGCCCACGAGATGCAATTTCTTAACCGACGACAGGGACAACGATATACCAGGGACTTTATTCCCAGCGAGATCGTCGTGCGCCGACAATTTCGATTTGTTGTGTCTTCACTCGCATATACACGCACGCCAGTGGCAAAGAGAGAGAGGGAGGGGACGGTAAAGGAGCAGTAGAATATTCTGCTATTCTAATGAAGCCGGTGGATCGACGCAGGGATGAAAACACTTGTTGAGTTGTTTGCTTTAGTTTTCGACAGTGGAGAGAGTTACGGATTTCGGAGTGGAGACACCAAACCGCTTTCAACTTTCTGGGGACAGTCACACATTATTAACCATTTTAACGACATCGAGCAGGTTTTCAGAGTGAAGAATGCGATAATAATGGATTTTCCAGGTTCTCCTTTACAATAAAAAATACGATTCTTCAAGTTATACCTATCGTTCGCTCCTTAATAAAAGGTGGAATAAAAAGGAAGTACCAAACTGAAGAGTGGCTGGTCCTAGGGCAACAAAGCCTGAATCACTTCTCCGTACAAACACATTTCTACACCGGTGACTAACCCCATAACTACGTCCAGAGCCAATAAATAACCTCATCACCGCTACCAATAGCTCGGCGAGTCCATTACACCCTGGCCGGCGAGGTTACGCATTCCCCAACTCCACGTGGGGAGTATCGAGCGGATCCTCCATCCGGAAAATCGGGTTGGACTAAACACTCCAGCCAGCCGGGCAGCTTCGATTGGTGAAAAAGGGAATTCCAGCCGGCGCGGAAACCGGTAATCGGCCTGCGGGGAGGAACTTACAGCTAGCGCGGCGGTGGCGGTTCTATCTTTTCTCACGGGCGCTGCTCGCGTCATTCCTGACCGTGGCGTCGTCGCTGGGCGTCGGAGCGCCCGAGACGCTCTCTCTCCCTCTCTCTCTCTCGCTCTCCTTAGAGAAGCGACCTCGTCCTCCCGGAATGCAGGATGTGCCTGCCCGCGCCGCGAGCGCCCCTTCCTCCCCGTGTGTTGCGCTCGCACAGCAGCCGGAGATAGGTGAGGCGACAGTTTCTCTGTATAAGCAAACAGGATTGTACAATGGATGTTACATGGGCGCGCGTAACTGCTGCTGCGAGGAGCTGGCGACCCGAGGGATCGCAAAACTTGTCGCTGCCCGAGGAGAGGGGAGAATGAGAGAGGGAAGGAGGGAGCGAGGCTGTGGGCAGCCCGGCAAGGAATGGATACAGGAAGAGAGAGAGAGAGAGAGAGAGAGAGAGAGGGAGGGAGAGAGGCCTCTTGTAAATCGAGTGGGAGAGAGCGAGAGGAGAGGGTAGGGGAACGGAGAAAGAGAGAGGCTAGCGTCTCGGGCGTCGGCGGCCGGCCTTGCAAGGACGTTCTCCTTTACTTCTTGCTTATATGCCTCGCCGCGACCGTCTTCTCGATGCCGGCGTTGCTGTTGCTATTGCCATTGCCGTGTGCCTCCCTACTCGCTCGCTCGCCTACCTGCTCGCTCGCCCGGCGCTCTTGCCAGCAACCAACCCGACCGGATCGGCAAATAAAGCGGGAATACCGAGCGCCCAACAAATAACTCGGCCGACCGCCACCCTAAGAAATCTTGCATAACCGAGCCTCCTCGATCCTGCGCTCGCCCCGCCGTCGCGAACCCACTTTTTTAGTCCTGGCAATTTCGGCTCTTGAAATCCTGATAGGTTTTGGTATATTTCGGGAATACTCTCAGCAGATTATAAAGAATTTAAAGGTCTGCAAAAACTGATAACGTAATATAAGAATTATTCTATTTTATTAAAAACCATCATAAGAGTGACGGTAATAATTTTAAAGAGAAATGAGTTTAGAACTTGTAATTTTGACGAGCTCGGCAGTTTTAGTATTAAAAGCATCATTTTTAAAATGCATTTCCTACTTAATAACTGAGATTCCCAGTCCAGTTGGTATTGGGCATTCGACGTTTGAATTCGCGTTAAAGTTCACGGGCACTCGGACAAACAATAGCTGGCAGCAATCTCGGAAGGTGAGCTCTCTCTGCTTCCCTCTCAGGTTCGAATGTCTCAATGACAAAAAGCGGTCTCGACAGTGCGGCTCGGCGGTCACGCGACCTTGTTACACGAGCAGTTGTGTAACATATCGGGCGATAAAAAGCGACAGTAGGAAGGAGTCAATATGATAGAGAGTTGATAAGAATATTCTGTTTCACGTAGAAGCGGATGCAAAGCGATGTATTTACGGCGGCGAGTCCTCGTCGCGAGCCGAGCCGAGCCGGCGCGCGGCTTGCGTCAGTTGGACGTTGTCGACGCCGAGTGTGTTTTGTCGGGATTATTTTTATACTCCCACTGCGCGCGATCGCCGGTAATTGTCGATACATTCTCAAACACAGCTGCGCGGCATGCGCTCGCTTATCTGCCGAGGCGCGCCAAAGAGATTCCCAAGGCCGTCGAACGACCTTACATACGTCACCGGCCGATAAGGAAAGCCGATAAGCCAGACGGCCGAGTCTCGCTTCTCCGCGATCGGGTAAAGGCTCCTCTCCTCGCGCATTCTTCGCCGCAAGCCCCCACGCTCCAGTAGAGCTTACTTTGAGCGATATTTAAGGATGCCTGTTGCGCAAGTCCAGCAGGGAATGAGTTGGAGATCCGCGAGTTGACAGTCAATGTGTTAGGTTGTGGTAGGCGACCTTTTTTTATAAATTATCTGATGCTTTGTATAATCGCAAAAGACGATTATGAAGTCGATTAGGAAAGTTCGAACTCAATTGACCGTCCAGGGATTCAGATACTTTTGATGGGAAACAATAAGCTTTTGTACCGTTCGAATTTCGAATTCTTTGCAATTATTTAGCGGGTAAAAAGATTCAGTGGCTTCGAACACTTCAAACACACTTTTGAATAGAAACAATAGCCTATTGCACCGTTCGAATACCTCGGAGTTATTCGACAAGTAAACAGTTAAAAGCGTCGTCTTCAAAAGAGTAGTCCTCTTTCCCAAGTGAGAGGAATTCGTGTTTTCACTTTCGTCGAGCTCTCCTCCGTTCGACGCTTCCTCTTAACTCTTTGTTCTCCGTTTCCAAACAGAAAGCATCTTTCCGAATCGAGATTCAAAACAGACCGGAATGCCTCGCGCGGCATTTAGCAGGGAAGGAGTCAAAGCCATCGTCTTTAAAAGTGGCGTCGCCCTCTTTCCCAAGGGAAAGGAATTCGTGTTTTCACTTTCGTCGCGCGCTCGCCTCGGTTCACAGTGGGTTATCGTAAGAGCACCATAAAGTACATACAGCGTTAAGCCAACTACACACCTGGATACAATTCGCTGCAACAATGTCTCCAACGTTTCTCAGCTGTTTCCACGTACTCGGAATAGTTTTGCTTATTGCGCGCGCGCGCCTTCGCAGCTGCAGGTCTTTCGATCACCATTGACAGCTATATGCAAGCTGATGATGAAGATTGAATAAGACATTGCTGACCGAAAAGCGAGCGCATCGACCTGTACCTTATTCCACTAGATCCAAGTGTGTAGTTGGCTTTAGGGAAGACGGAAGGACGTACTTCCTCACGTCGGCGTCGCGCCGTCACGATTCTGGCTCTCGAGTTCCCCGAAAGGTGACACGACCGGCGACCTCCCCGAGCCCTGCCAGAACAATGTCACTTTCGCCGCCAGTTCGCCGGTGATTTCGTATCGACGACCTGCGACCCGGCTTTCCTTCTCTCCCGACGTGTCGACACTCCAGATGTATCCATGCATAGCTACACATTCGGTTCACATCGTGACAAGACGCCAGCTTTGTCTGCCAGCCGCTCTGCCGACTTTCCTAATTAATTTATTGTCCTCGCTAACAGCTGAGACTCACTTCCTATTTCAAGTCGGAGATTTCCGTGTGTAAGATAATTATAAATGAAATCAGTTATTTCGAGGAACTCGCGTGTTGCATCTCAATCATGGTTTTACTCATTCGGAGTAAGTCGTGGTAAAGTAAAATATCGCTAAAACTTTGTTATATATTCATCCACTCTTCCCTACGCTCTTGAGCATTATATTTCACGTATAATACACATAATATAATATAGCACATCCAATAAAAAGCTGTTTAAAAGATAATTTTTAATTACATACAAATATTTCTTAACCCTTTCGAAGGTCCTGTGTGTCCGATAACAATGATTGGGGAGTGGAGTACTTATTGAAACGCAAATGTCTGATTTAAAAATGGGATACGCCAGTGTTGATTGAAAGACAAGTGAATCAGCCTGTATATGTCTACAAGTCCGAGCGGTTAGAATGCGTGAGCATCGAAGCGCAGTGTAGGGCCTTTCGCAGGGGAACTGGCAGGGATTTGATCGAAGCCCAACAGAGACTGTACTAGTCATTCTAGATTGGAATGGTAACTGATCGAAGCGGGTTCGTTTGAGCGAGGAGAAGGCGCGAGCCCGTTGTTCGATCGGTGCGGAGCGAGCGGCGCGTTTGAAAGTTCCTTGACATCGGTGAATGCCCGATGAAAAGTCGCTCGTCCCGGCTCTGCCACTGCCACTGCAGCGCAAGCTGCCGCGGCGCGCGACGCAACGCAACGCGCGCGCCGCGCGCAGGAAAAAGTCTTGCGTGGGAAATTCCGATCCGAAATAGGAAGTCTAGCGCGGCGGTTCGCGAGCGCAATAAATTAATTAGGAAAGTCGGCGCAGACAAAGCGGAATTCTAGTCACAGGCTGAATTGTCTGTGGGTATGTGTGAGAAGTCTCGGTTGGACTTGGGCCGGTGCTCTTCAAACTATTTAATATCATAACGCGCGCGCGAGCGAGCGGCGATTAACACCTGATAAGCAATAGCTCGCGGAGCAGGTGCGCCTCGATCGGAGAATAATAGGCGGGCGCGCGTATACGTGCGACAGAAACGGCTCGCCAGCAATATTGTGCGTTCACACGTGAATCATTCTCGCACGCAGGCTGCCGCCGCCGTTCCACACGACGGAGCGGAGCGGAGAGGCGGGGGCACGTGCAGGAGCGCATGCATTTCTCCCTGAAATAACTTTCGATCGCGTGGGCAATGCCTTATAGGCCGAGTGACCGCCGATTGCAAAATAGCATCGGTGACCCCTTTCCAGCCACCACCGGCTGCCTCGCTGCCTGCCTGCCTCCACTCTTTCAATCTCGCTCGGCTAGCTCCCAATGATCTCTGCTCACTGCGATAAAGATCTCGGCCCCAACTAAAGTCCAATAAGGCAACTGCAATTTTTCACCTCCCTGCGGCGACTCTCGGTGCGCAGAATGTTATCGTTCGACGGCTCGCGGCGCGAGCGCTGCTGCACTTCTATAAGCGTCCTGCTCTCCATTCGTCAGATTGAGAAAGAACTGTTTTTTCCTTCTCTTTTCACCCTTCCTCCTTAGAATTTACTTGGACTCTGCGCTGCCCAGTGTCAGGTTTTTACAGATCCTGTTTATAATTAAGTTTATCAATTATAATTATAGTCATCTGACTTGCTAATCCAGTTCGATTTCCTTCAAGCAATGCGTCAACTCGCCTTGTCCCACGGGGCAGTTTTGGAAGACCTTGTACGCTATCGATCGAGATCGATGCTCGATCGGCATCGCGTTGTACCTAATTCCCGACGCAGCGGTACTTGTACTTCTGGCTGAGTCAAATCACCTTGGCTCGTGTAGTAATTTGCCGCGAGGTTCGACACGGCAGACGATTGCCTGAGTGCTCCTAAGTCTATTCAATGGATTACAAGAACAGAGAGAGAAAAAACACGGCCTGGATTGATAAGCTCGTCCCCCCCTCGCAGTCTGTTAAAAAGTAAAAGTGGATTCAGCCGGTAGATAAGTCATTGAATGCTGTATGGTCCGATGGAATAAAAAAGGAGAGAGAAAGAGAGAGGGAAGGAGAGGGGGAGAAGGATAGGAGAAAGAAGAGTGCGGCAGAGGGCATTAGAGTCAACCTTGAAAAGAGCCTTGCAAGGCCGTCACGCTTGCCCGTAGAGCGTCTCGGACTCGGACAGAGCCTCGCGCTCTGCCGAGTGCCGAGAGTCTCTGGCATCGCCGCTCCTAAGGACCGGATCTCACACGATACGCAATCTAGAGAAAGCCTTCGGGCCAATACCTTTCCCATCCACCTAGTTCACTCGATCCCGAGTCATTCAGATGGAGCCCGGATAGAAATGCAACCAGCCAACCACCACCAGATGAATCTGCATATTCCATCGGCTTCATCCACTCGTAAAACGCTCAACCCTTACACCGCGCAATTAATTTCTCCTATTCTCATTTCAATTTATGAAACACGTTAACTTTCGAATAAACGTCCTTTGGTCTTCAAGTTGCCTGCAGCTATTGTGTTATTAGAATGGCATTGCAGGCAATTTTATAATTATCAATATTGGATTGGATGATCTTTATTAATTATTGCAAAATCCTCGTAAAGGTCTTGAGAAAGATATTTGCTGGGTTCCGTTTACAGTCCCAGACGTTAAACGCGCCGTGGCAGGCACGACAAATATTCCTTAACGCAAAATAAATAAGGATAAAGCCATATACTATGTATTAAAGGATATTTCCCATGGCTGCCACGCAACGTTTGATATCCGCAAATACAAACGGCCTTTATCGGAGATTCCACGCAGCAATATGCTCACTGGAGAATGACTCGTACGGCTCGCAGAAACCCATATCAACATCTTATTCGCTTATTGGTTATTTTAATCGCAAATAAATTAAGTGCCAAATCCTTTTATCGAATGAATAATAGAACCGAGATTCCAGGTAGGAGTTCTCTCGCGAGTAATTTCAGGTGTTACACATTGGCAAGTATCAGCATCGTAAGCAACGCAGCCGGGAATTTCCCTCTGAAACGGCGACATAGCTTACTCGTCCGGGCGGGTGTTTAGCAGAAGGAGCTACCTGTTGGAGAAACAATAGAGCAGCCGCACTCGGGAGCGAGACGAGCTGTTATCGCACCGGCGCGTATTATTAGCGGCGTGACGAGAGATGGTGGAATGCGGCGATAAGATCTCCGAGAGCAAAGTACATTTGCCGATTAAACATTAGCCGTTGCCGGGAATGCTGGGACGGGAGTGCGGCTCTCGGGCGGCGGAGAGCGCGCGCGCGCGCGCCTGTTATGCCTGCGGATAGGCAGGCGTTCTTCGTCGAAGGGAGAACGATATCGAATCCCATCCCCGGGGCGGCTATAGTTAATGACCCGCGCTATGATCGAGTGGCAGCGGCCTTCGTGAATTACGTCCTCGGCGGGAGAGTAGCATTAAATTCCTCGGTAACCGCGAGCGCGATCGAGAGATCGAAGCTCGACGGGGCGCTCACTCGTCTACTCCCGCGAGTCCGCGGAGTGAGGGCTCGCGCCGATGCCCACTGCCAGTTTCCCACGAATGAGCCGCACTGCGCCACTGAGATAATCATTGTCGACGTTCCTACTGGAACACGCTCTAAGCACGCAGGTTAAATAGACGCGCCTCCATACTGACCCGGGCTTCGAGCCTCGGGGTTAACCTCGCGGAATCCGGCGAGCGAGGAATCACGCGCCAAGATCTCACTGGGCTTCTTCCTTGAGAAAGATCCACTTTGCATCGCGTTCCTATTGAATTCCGACGATCGACGCCCTCAAATCCGTTCCCGTGGAAGAGTCGCGATCCTGGTATGCAGGGGCCCATTCCGCTTGCCTTCCTATCGCCAGGGACTTAAGCTTTTATCGGACTTACATGTATATTACATTATAGAAAATATGTAATTGCCAGATATTTATCTATAAATAGAGTTACCCCATTCTTTATAAGTATCCTGTACACTTGCTGTGGATATTTTGCTACTGTTGGGCTTTATTAGATAATAGAGTAATTAGAGATTTATATTTAACTTATATTGTGATTTAAAGACAAGTGCATCACCCTGTTCATCTATGTCAAATTATATAGAATCCGTTAAACAAATATTTGTTAACAATAGCCGCTCCGATGTATTGTGATTTCAGAACTTTCTAATTGGCAACCGGGGCAAACCGGACGCCGGGTTATTGATAGAGACTGAAAGGGTTCAGATCGATTTTTCCAACTCTCGAGGGAAGAGATCAGGCATCATTCTTCCAGAGTAGGTCCCTAGTCTCTCACCTGAATTCCACCGCTCGTTATCGGTGCCGCTGGCCTGGCATTAGAGGCCGTCCAGTCTGCTCCCAGTTAAGTGGCTTAATTGCGCTAATTGCGAGCCTCCTGGAAATCGTCGGCGTTCTTGGCCGGGTCACCGAGCAACGCCGACCGTTTTGCCGGTGGCAACGCGCTACAGAGCAATAGAAGAAATTCGAGAATTTCATGTCACTACGCCATTCGACATAGTCTTGTAAGATGGAAAATGTTTGAATAAATAGTTGGATATAGAAATGTATACCGAAAATAGATATAGAAACATAGAAAAGAATTGATAATTTACTTCATTTCGTAGTCAGTGAATAACATTTTTTCGACCCAATTTCTTTTTAACAAAACCGTCTATAATTGCGAATAATTGTTCTAATATTCATATGATGCTCTATAGGTTTTGACCTAAATCCTAAAACCTATTTCAATGCTAAACATAAAAGTATAGCGATGCACTTCTATCAGCTTTCCATCCAAAGTATCTGTCTTCATAAACGCCCTCATTTGACTTGATTTTAACACCGTTAAAATATCCAGGCTTGCGATAGTTTTTCTGTAATTTGAAGTTTCCCGCCAGTTAGCGGGAGGTTCGGGTTGGGCGCGCTGTGCTCGCCACCTAGCGTCATAATTAGCAGAGGGACGTCGTCCTCCGTGGCAAGGGCCTTCCATCGCCGGCGATTAATGGCAAAATCAGCCGGTGTATCTGCGCGGCCGTGCGAGCCCAGAATCAAGACATAAATTACCCGAGCGCGATTCACGTCCAGGAAGTACGCTCTCTCTATCTCCGCCGGTGTGGTATATGTACGTGTACGCGAACTGAAAGGCCCGCTCCGCTGCATCGTGGCGTGTCCTTGGTATGGGAATAGCATTTGCTCCGCAGCCTTACAGGGCCCTATGGGACTACTCATTCGTCATAGTCATAGCGGAAGAATGGAGCGAACCGAGTAAAGTAAAGCTCCTACCGGCGGGGAGCGTTTCTCTCGCTGCCAGCCATCCTAGTCCGGCGGCCGGCCACGAAAAATCACTATGTACTCATTTAACCCCGTAACGTGCGCATTCTTTCATATGCCTGAGCCACACATGTACGTCCCCTCAGTGGGATAGTTTTAAGTTATACAACGATAATTGCCGGAAATTCAAGGTAGTTGGAATCACGATAGAAACATTTGTCTTACGTGTTGTCTCAAGTTTTTCTGTGGTTTAAAGATTATTATCTAAACGTTTGTGCTGTGTTGGAACCCGATCAATCATCTGCGAAGGTGTCCAATTTACATTAAAGACAGTATAACAAGCCGCAAATGGCACCGTTTTACTTTTAGTGTCAAAATTGGTCTTTTCTCTTATATTTCACTTTTCGAGAGTTCGTAGCACGACAATCAATTTGACCACAGATCGACATGCCGACTAACAAATTGGGGAAAAGGCGTACAATCCCGGAATATTGTGAGTTGCTACGCGTGAGACAAGGTTCAAGAGGACGCAGGCGGATAACTCGTTTCAACTAGGAACAGGAAGCAGTGCCTTACCCCGGGGAATAAATCATTCCTAATGATGGAACGGGAATACTAGGCAGGCACGGAACCACCGGGTCAGGCTTGCTCGAATGCCGTGGGTGTAAATTGTTTACGACGAAACTCATTTCACTGTCCGATTCAGTAGATATGGAAGAACGTTGTTGCTGGAAGGCGTTGGGCGTCGGTGCGGCAACGAGTGGGTACTCGGCCGATTCTTTTCCTCACCGCGGAATCGATCGAGATCTCGCCGCTTTCCCTGGTTGTTATAAAATTATGATTTCATTTAGAGAATAATAGATTGGTTATGCAGAAGATATTCGTGAGCCTGGAAGTTCCATGAAAGTTTAGAGCGCAATAGTTGATTTTTATACTAATTGTTATCTAAATCAGATTAGTATGGATGATAATCTTTAGTGTATTACCTCAGGCTTTTATCACCTGTCAAATAAAACGTTTCCACAAACGAACATTAATTATACTCCCGTTAGTCGCTTGCAGAGATCTATTATTGTCAATCGTAATTGCTAGCCGGAACAGTTAATTGCAGTTCATTAAGTACCGTTTCTGCATATAGTTAAATTTATCAATAAAACCATGCTGGGCAAAAAGAGCATGACCGACGGCCAGCACACCTTCCTTTCACTAACTAAGCACGCGCCGGGGGAAGGAACATCATTGCGAGGGGGCCGGCGCGAAAGGGAACGCGTGCGAGGGTTTCCGCGTCGGGAAGAGATTCCGAAAGTACGTGGTAAAACGGAGGAAACGAACGTGAAAAGAATGCGACGACAATTCCTCGGGGAGCAAATCAGTGGGACGCGCGGGTCGAAAAGTGCGCAGCGGCTTGATTAAACCAACAGGCAATTTGCCGAAGGCTAGCTCATGCTTCCTCGACTTGCGCCAGCCGAGAGCAGGAAGATTCCAGAGAGATTGCGCTCGATAGGTTATTACGCGTTATTTCATACCTACATACATATGCATGTGGCGTTCCAGCGAGAATTTCTGGAAGTGAGGTTGCCGGTTCGAGGTTCCGAGTTAACCTCTGACTACTGACGCGTGTTTTTTGTTGGAGTTAGTGCAGAGAGTGAAAAGAGATTAAACATAAAAATAAAATAATATTTGGATTGGCAACTTTTACTTTTAAAGGTTTCCAACAGTCAGATGGATCAAGAAAGTAGTTCAAAGTGTAAGAGTCTTGGGTAATAATTAAATAGAATTTATAGATTAGGTGTAGATTGGAGCATTGTAATTTACTAATACCTGACAAAAGTTAATGGGCAAATGGGAGGTTGTGCTAATAAATGAACATCAAAGCCTCGTGATTTTCTAATCCCTAGCTAGAATTAATAAACGAACGCAAGCACGTGATAACTCAACTGAGACAAAGTCGCGCGTTTCCCACCACCGTCATTTCCACGTGACTCGTGACTGGTACTAACTCGTATGACGAACACAGGCGATACCGACGCGATAACTTCTCGAGGGTCTATTGACCAGATAGCAGATCGGAGTTCCATCGGAGCGAGAAGCGAGACGAGTGACGTGACGTCGACTAGATACTCCCGAGACAGCGGGGCTTCGAGGCTGCAGCTCGATGATCTAGGTCGATCGCCGACTCGTCGTTAACGACGACTCAATTCCAGCGAATTAATTGATACGCAGTCGCCGGAAGGCGGCATGCGCGCCCGCCGATCATCGGGTTCGTCTCCGAGGTTAGATCCTCCATCTCCATGCCAGCCGGCCGTTACGTAAACGCCGATACACGGAAACGGCGAATCGCAGTTTATCACGGCTCATTTGTACCGAGCGAAGTATCAATTACGGCCAGTGATTTAAAGCCAGTTGCTGAAACTGCCTGCATCTCCATGCAGATTCCAATGATCTCAATAAGCCGTCGCGCAGAAACGCCGCCAATTGCAGCCGATCGAGCCGATAGTCGATTATGAGCAATGACCGTTTCTCCCACGCGCTCCGATAGAAACTTTTTACTAGCTTTGGCCATTTCGGACTCTTACGCACCTCACATGTATGCACATGCAATATCAATCATTTTAGTTGTAATACTCATGTCGTGCTTTTGTATAATGTATAAGTCTGTATTTCTCGTCATTTGTATAGCATCCTTTTGATGATGTAATGAAAACTTGCACTTGCCGCCTATACTCAACGCGAACAAAAGTGTGATTAATCAAAATGGTCCAATCTGATACGAACGATTATGTAATAACCTGCACCGCGGACAGAGTTCACGCAATTTGCCCAAGAAAAGCGGATTTGCGCGAGAACTACCGCACGATGGGAGGCGAACTGCAGTAGACAACGAGCGTTTCGCCCATAACAAGTGACATATATGCGCCATGCAATTGCTAGGAAAGTGCTCAAAAGTGAGTGCACAATAAGTACAATCCCGCTCCCGCAGCGAGCACTTTACATGGATCGTGTGGGAGTATGAGTTCCCCTTCGCCGAAACTTTTCCAGCGGCAAACCTAACCTGCTTCCCAGCTTGAGCCGAGAGAGGCGAGTGACCGAGAGCACACGGTAACTCAGGATTATTGCAGAAAACTCGTAATCGGGTCGCTCGGGCCGGATTAATGTCAGTCGATTTACATACAATCCTGCTGCCAGATGTTAGCGGGTCAGTCTATCAGTGCTCGCGTGCTTGTTAGTTCGATTCGGGCTCGTGTGCGGCCGCGCAGCCCGATTAGTAACGCGCATATCTCTACCTACCTCCTCGATAACGGCTAGAGCGCGTGCTTCCGTAACTCCTGCGTTTCTCTTTCCCTCTCGGCTCGGCACTCGCAACGGGAGCAGCGGCGTCGTCTAACTTGGCAGTGAAAGAATGCGGCTTGTTCCGCGTGTTTTCCTATTAGGTCGTCACAATGCTCGCCGCGCCGCTGCTGCTTGCCCGCGCGCGCGCGCGCACTCACTCCTTTCGCACTGCACGCTCGCCCTGACACAAAGAGCCAGCCGCCAAGTCGTACTTTATTCTGCGATTGTTATGGTTTCCTTGCGCTCGGCCAACACGCAATTTCGGTTTCTTTCGAAATCATGTAGGTTAACGTGCTGTTTGTTACTGCAAATTTGTGGCTCTTGTTTATTTTGTCAATTCTAAAGCAAATAACGCTGTACGTGCAAATAGGATGTTTATTTTTATTTATTTATTAGATTGGTATACAGTTATGGGATCCGTTTAGACTTAGGTTATATGTAAATATTAAATACTTCGGGAGACTCGGTAGAGTCTCGCGTCAAATAGTGGTCCCCTACCCATAACGTCGCGCGACAGCCGATTGTATTAAATCTAATATTTACAATTTTAATAGCTAATATTAAAATTGCAAATATTACTTTTTAAATGTTGACTTGACTCCTTAATGATAGAATATCAGTGGTTAGAAGTAGAACAACAGTATAGTTAGGTTTAAGAGATTTGAAGGGCTATAGTTTTTCAGATTTGCATATTTCGGATCCATAGAGAGCCTAGAGGTAGAAAGTGAAGAGCGTAGAGTAGTAGAATCCTGGCGAAGGAGAGGGCGGCATCGGGTGGAATGGGAAGGTGCGAGTCCTGCGTAGCGTATCGGGATTCGCAGGAGCGAATTACGGCGGGTCGTTGGTCGCTGGCGGCGATTACAGAGAGCGAAGTGGATCGAGTGCAGGAAGCCAGAAGAGCAGAGAGCCGAGAGTAGCGCGTAGAGCGGAGTAGAGAGCAATAGAGAGCGGCTGGCGGCTCTCCCGTTCGTTTTAAGTCGAGCGTCGGCCGATGCCGACTTTGTCGGCATGTCGCGGCAGCTCCATTAGTCCCGGCTGCATGCCACGCTGAAATTTCTATCGCGCTTGTCGTACATGCTCGTGCACTGTGCACCCGAGCGACTATCTCCACTACCGCCACACTCTTTTCGCTCGTCATTCTCTCCTGGCACGGCCGGCGGCGCGGCAGCGGCGTCGCGTGTGGAAATAGCAGCGCCGCGCCGGCAACTAATGAAAGTAAAGTATCACGCTTTATGGCCGATTTACACTTATCCGTGACGTATCAGCGCCCGAGACCTGTCAGGCCCGATGGCAAATGGCGTTCTGTTGTTTTTAACTACACGTGCAGTTCCCTTGGACGCGTATAAGCTCCGCTTACGTCAGTTTAAACTTTATGCATATAAGCACGGCTGAAAACGAGGACACGAATTAAATTAACATGCAATTTATTCAAATACCATTATTAATTCGTATTTTAATACATGCTTAATCTCATGTCCATTTTTCCCTAATTAACAGGCTAGTGCATCGTCCTCTATAGCTGCTTAGGCAAAGATCCCATGAAGGAAGCGTGTCGTGGATGGCTGATCAGGCTACTCTCACTCCCTCGCACTCTCACCCTCTCACCCTTTCACCCTGGCGCGCGCGTCTACCACTCTCTAGTCCGCGCTGCGCCCGACGTTTATTTATACGATGTGTCTACCTGCGATCTTGCAACTCGGTAAGCCGCTTAACACGCGAGCGCACTTGCGCAATTCGGTGCCAACCTTTCGAGGTTTAATGTCAAATTATCCGAACAGCGCAACGTTCACGTAACTATCGCTCGCTGCTGGGCCGAACATTGTGTTCACCGAGTTGGTCATGGTTTGTTTCTTCGGGATTCGGTTCGAGTTTTTATGGACTTTGTGGGAACAGTGCGTGGTGGCGTTCTGAGTTCCCCATGAGGTGGGGCAGAAAGTAAGGGTTTAGACGATGCCTGTTTTGGTTTAATGTTGCAGGCAAGTAGAGGCTTGTGCTGCTTTATGTCCTTTGGTTGGCTCATTGTCAGTTGCGTGACTAGTTCTACATGGTGTAATTTGCACTAGTTTGAATTGGCTATGCTTTCCTGATACTCTGGATTTAGGTTCCATTTTTATGGATTTGGTAATAATACTGCATGGTGGTAATGTGAGTTCCTTATTCTGAGACGTAATAGCCGATATACTTGATGTACTGCGTACTATGTAGTTCGTGCTGATCAAGGTTTTTTTTCTTCAGGATTTCATAGTATTTTGTATCAACTTTGTAAGAAGGCTACACAATGATTATGCGAGTCCTCTATCTCGGCACAAAGCAACCCACGCATTTGTTGTACTACGTACAAGTTCGTACTATCTAGCCGGTTTCTTTCCCGAGGGTTTCACCTCAATCAATTTTTATCAGCTTTACGAGAAGAGCGCATGGTTGCGATCCGAGTTCCCTATCGGCCGAGCACATAATAGCCCACACACTCGCTGTACTATGTAGCAGTTCGAGCGAAAATCCCGGCATATCGGCCTACACGACTTTTTCATCCGGCTTTAATACATTCAGCCTCGGAGGATCGAGCGCCCTCGCTCTCTCTCCAACTAGGCTCCCGTATTCTTCGCCGCTAATTTATCGTAGCCGGTGGGGCGAGCGTCTTTCAGAAAATCATGGAAAGCCGAGCCCGGCTTCTTTGTTCGACGAGGCTCTTCCTCTGCATATGAAAGGGGGAGAGTGTCGTCTCCTTGAAGGCTCGGGGGCCGGCGGTGGGAGGTATTCTCAGGATTCCCGAGGAGAATAGGATCGCCGGTGTCAGTCAGTGTAATCAGGCAATCACCCGCTATTCGTCATCCGGTCCGGCTCATAATTCCCGAGCGGCTGACCTTATCGTGCTCGGTTTATCCGACGAATGAGCCTGGCGAGGCCCAGGTCCAGGGGGCAGCTGTCTGACGACTCTATCCCAGCTTGCGACTGGCATCCCCATTTTTGCAGGCACGCGCGCGCCCCGCAACGGATAGCGAGCGAACCTCATAAAACCGGATTCGTATCTTGGAATCTGTGGGCCGCTTCGATGCCGCACTTGGTCGCCATTCCGTACGATTTTCTGATTAGGGTGCATCTGCCAGTTGTCCGCACTCTCTTACCTTTTCTTCTCTACTTTCTAATAAAAATCTGTCTAATATTCTTTAGAACACAATTGTGTTATATTTGCATATAAATATATGCATAATAAAATAAGATTTCAAACCACCCTATTTTCATAATCGCGCACGTTCTATATCTTAAGTTATGTCTGAGCGAACGGCGCGGAAATGTTTAAAGTCGCCACAAATAGTACATCAACTCGACGAGGTTGGTGCCAGAAGCAGAAATATTTTTGGCAGACCCTTCGGACACAAAAATTCCTGAACGTGGTCGCAGGGAGAAGAAACCTCGTACGACTGTCCCTCGGGAGGACGTGATTCGAAATCAGAAGTGACACATGCATGTGTGAACGTGGGCCAAAGCCAACGTCGATCAGCTTTCCGTTAAGGGTGTATTCGGCTCGGACGTTTACACAGTGTAAGCGCTCACACTTACAGGCACATCTGGTAGCCGTTCGATTTGATTTGTGAGTGCTTAGAGGCGTCTAAAGTTACCGTTTGGGCTTCTTAAGTACCGTCGAGCGCCCCCCCTTTAAAAACCGATGAGAAACACAGTTATTGGCAGTTACCAGTGAAATATTGACAATCGTGCAGACGTGCGCCGATTACGAATAAACTTTGAATGCCACAGTGAACGTAGCTCACTGCTGATGGTATCATAAGTCAATCTTTGAGTGCCATTTGCATCCCCAAATTAATCCTATAATAGTGCATCAGCATTTATAGAGAAATATAAAATCCTTATTGACATAATTATACGCCTAGAATATGTAATATAAGCGAGTTAAATTGAGTTAAAGCGACCAACTCAACCCGGCCACGCCCTAAATCACCAACACCAACATTCGAGAATAAACGAATATGCCTAGCAGGTGAATTCCTCCAATCAAGTATTAAGGAACCAGTGTATACTTACATAGTAATTGACTCTTTGGCCAGCTGGCCGGAAGGATCGCTCCGACACCGATTGGAATCGGACACCAGCGATCGCAAGTGAAATTTGCGTCCGACTTCGGCCAAGGTTGACAATCGGGAATCGAATGCTGGCGATATCGTTTGACAGGCCGAGCGGTTCAACGGCCTCTCCAACTACGTCAGCGTCATTCAGGGGACATGCGGGCCAGTTTTCTGTCGTTGCAGACAAACTATAGTAATGGCGTAACGGTGCTCCGGGAGTAATGTTCTTACGCGACAGTTCGTCACGGTTTGATGTTATTCCTCCGGCGAATAAATTGGATTCGGATGGCCTGCGCCGTCGCGCTGACAATTCTCTCGCCGATGGAGGAGCGAGCCATTGTCCCATGCCCACGTGACGGCTGCGTACCACAACAGTAACTTAGCCGGAGTCCGAGTCATGTGGCGGAGTCTTTGCGATTCAGGTTACTCGCAGATCCTGGAGAGCTGACACGCGTCTTTAGTGTACGAAGGACCTGTTAACATCTGTTTTAGTTGTGATATATTGTGAGTATGCCTTTGCACTTGGCAAGTAAATGTGAATAATAATAAAAATTAAAGAACAATCCCATCCGCAGACAAGAAAAATGTCGAAGAATCCGAGAGAAAAGTGGTTTCGCGCGACAGCTACCTTAACAAGCACCATTTCAAGCAATCGACTTTGTAAGGGCGCGTTCAGAGGTCGCGACCCCACCGGGCAGCCGAGTCGATTATAAAATGCTTGGAATTATGGGGAGCATATTTCATCGGGCGATATTACACGCGTTGCTGGCGCTGCTTCGAAGCCCCCCCGATAAATAAGGCGCACAGTCCGGAAGAAAGAGGGTTGTATTAATTATTATCCAGCAGGGGCAACAGTATCAGCCTCCCATTCAATCGCCCTTGGACCCTGAACCCTAACCTCGAAAAATCAGCAACTCGCGCGATCGTTGCGTAATGCAAATGTCGTGCTCGAGCGTTCTTGCGATCGCGATGGGGTTGAAAAATGGATATGCGCTGAGCAATACTGCTGATTGGTTCGTTCGTTAGTGGTTTGTTGCTCCTTTTTCCCTCGGCAAAAGGAGTAGTGCGTGGAAGAGAGGCTGGAAAGGGCCGGTGGTGCGTGTAGGGTACTTTACGCGAGGGCCGAGGTTCTTCGTATATAAATGCTGAAAGGGCTGGCGATCTTTCTCGGAATATCGTTATCGCACGCCAATCGCATTAAATAGCACGCGCTCCTTTCTCGCGGGGCGTGCTGGGTGTTTTATCGCAAATCGGACCGACTTATGGTAACATATTATGGAAAGCACACAGCCACCGTGATTTACCGTCCTCCAATGGTGAATCTGTCTTGGGCTATAGCTGCCTTTACCAAATGAAAATATTCAATTTTTCTACTTGTTCATTCTGAAATATGCATTTGTCTGCGCAATTATGATCCTCCAACGTACACTGGATATTTACTTAAAAGAAAGTTCGCAAACGGAACAGAATTAATGAGAGAATATAATTGGAATTAAAGGATTAAGGACGCAGTGATTCTTTGAATGAAAGTCCCGATAAAGAAAATTATAGATTATTAGCGAAAGAGTTAACAGGCTTGTATTTCGTAGACAAGGGCATTAATATTGGGATAATTATATCGAGCTATCGTATTTCAAGGAAGCCAATGAGGCGCGAACACGAGATTCTCGGTGGCTCGAGTTAGCCAGCAGCTGCACCAGGTGTCTTGCCGAATCGGCCTGCCTCCCCGGTTGTACCTGATCGACGTGCTCATTCACGCGCGGCGCATTCCCGCCCTCGTGCCTCGTGCACGTGTCTCGGGAATTTTGTGGTTTCGCTTTTTTGGTACTTGCTGCCTTCGCTTAAGGGCAACCATGCACCTGTTGCCGCTAAAACACGGACTATATTTGCCAATCTCTTCAATCCAACTGATTGGCTATCTGTTTCTGTTGTTTAATCACTGTTTACCCGAACAGAAAGAAAGAATTCCTATTGTTGAGCGGTGATATTAAAACAATCGCGAAAATACTAAACTCGAGAATAAATCTATTCTCGGCAAATCGCATCCCCTTGTGCATCCTGGCAGTTTGCTCGGCCGAGGTTTCGTCGCCAAGCAATCAACTGGCAGGCGAGAGCCGCCGACGCATCCTTGTCTCTAATCGCATTTCGCAAGATTCTAACGGGTCGAGTGGCTGGTGCGCCGGTGAGACTGGTCTTGGTAATTGCTCCACCCGGAGCCCGGCCGCCCCAGGCCTGCCCGCCAGCCTCGATCCATCTCGATTTGCATGAGCTAAATATTTATCGGGCCAATCGCTCAATAACTATGCTAATCAGGACGAAAGGCGAGAAAAGCGGAGGCCACCTTGCCCTGACGAGCGGGCGAAGAGGCCAAGATAAAATCGGCAGAATCCTTTGTCACGGGGAAAACTGCTCGGCGACCAAACGAAAAGGCCGGGGCGCGCGCGCACGCTCTCGGCCTTTAACGCGTCGCGGCTCCGGGCGACGCGCAAGCGGAAACGGGGCGCGTGATCGGTGTTACGAACGCGGCGCAAACCAACCACCCAGGAAACCGGAAGTTTATACCGGTATCTCGTCGTTTTGGTGCGCCTCCCTTCGTGGAATTCGTGTGGGCGATGGATATGCACCGATTAGCCTCCTCGTTAAACAGTCGGCTCCCGAGGGCCGTGCGCGCGCCTGTGCCGAAAACTCGGAAACCTCATTTCACAACGAGGAATCATCGACACTAGCCGGCTGGGGTTAATAGCACGTCGAGAATACTTCGCAACTATGTGGCCTGCCAAATACTCGCCACGAAAATAGCCGGGCACACCGAGCAGAATGCACGTGGTGGGCCTCTTCTCTGCTTCCGAAAGGCTCGTTTCGCTGGGCTAGAGTCATCGAGCAATCATCGAGACTTGGCTCATTAATACAAGAATACATCGTTGACATCGGCACAGTTCCTAATCGAAAGCGTCTGGCTTCGTAAATAGGCGATCGAGTTTAGACTTTGATACTTCGACTGCTAATTTGACCAATTTTAATTATTTTATTATACCAATTCTTGTTAACAAATCATTATTATTATAGATAGAAGCCCATGTGTCGTCGAATTTAAATGACATAGCAGTCCAAGTGCGAATGATTAAGTAATAATCCGAAAATAAGTAGTTTAGGACGCTGGCTGACAGACTCGTGGACGGTCAGCACTTCTACCTCGCTAAAAACGTATATTAGCGTTATTTCCGTAAACGGTAACGTGCCGGTGGATGGCAATCAAAGTGTTAAAAGACACGGCAGGTGGCTTCTGCTCTCTGGCGGGACGAGCGAGCCAGAAATGTCAGCCTTGGAATTGTTCTGTTCCGCCGAGATGGAAATGCTCTCGTGCGTATCAATCATTGCGTCGAAGACCGTAGTTAGGCTAACGGTGTCGGGGCGAATTAAACGAGTCGCGTCCCCGGCCCAGTCCCGCTCCCGCCTTATGAAGCGTAACGCTCTTCGTACGCCTCGGCCATTACAATCTAATCAGAGAGTACTGCTCTCTGATATTGCGCTTTTCCGTTTGGGTACACGCGATCGCTACCGTGAGAGCGCAGATCCCGAGCCTTCTGCACTGGGCCATTCACTCGGATTAGCTATGGATCAGCGGATACTCTGTCGATCGCCGACATCGATTCTTCGCCGAGTAATATAGAATTATATTTCTAATTCATTGTTCTTTCACATAATTAAGCCAATAATTATTTAGTTTATGCTTAAACCAACCGTCCCCTCGTTTGCCCGGTGAGCGACGCTCTCTCTGGAATTCTAATCTCCCAGCGCGCCTTCACTCGTTATTTCTCGCCCAAAACTCCCGCTGACAATAAAAACTGTCTTCGGCTCACGAAGTGTGAAGATTCACGAGGACACCGAAAAAAGAATGCCTGCTGCTCCCTGGGGAAGAGACTCTTCCTCCACCTCCGCCTCATATGCGTCACCGAAGCTGCGAAAGTAATCGTGCGCTGCCCATAGATGTGCCTGGGAACTGGCAATCGCTGGAGCCGACTTCTCCGGAGAACGAGAGTCAAAGTCAATGTAGTGAAGTGAAGTTCTGAAAATCTTACAGCTCGACCGATGAATTTATGAATTTTGTATTTCATTAAGCATTTTTCTGAATATAATGCTAAGAAATTAACGAATCGGTTCAGTCATTCAGAAAATATGAATTTTCCTTTATTATTCTCGAGTGGATCATATTGTAAGCGCAAGCCGAACACTCTGTATTCGTTTTTCACGTTAAATCAACATGAATAACTCACATTTTTGAAACACTCTGTATAGGTCTCACGGTCCTAACGCTTTTGAACCAAAAAAGAAGCAGATCCTCCGATGGTGGGGGGATGCGCACGATTAAACATATGTTCAATGTGTGATGTCGAGATAAAAGCAGTGTGCGTGTGTACAAGGGCGATGCGGATGCATATGGTCAGCTGTGCTGATATTAACCTACGAAGAATGCACTTGGAGCAAGTTGAGTGCATTTCATCAATTGCTATCGGTGCCGTGGCTTATCTGGTTGCCGGAGTACAACAGAGTACAGGTGGCGTCTCGCGCGTCCTAAACAATTATGCGTGCGGGGAGGAATATCGAGACATAGTTGACTCATATCCTCACGCGTGCGAGGACCGCAGACTTGATAGAACTCGCGCGCGCGCCAATCAAGTTCTGAGTGGACTTACCGATAGGAGAACAAGAGCTCGGAGGGGATGATAGCTGGTCCTGGTGATTCTTACACGTGTATCGGCAGCAGCCTGTAGATGTTGGTGGAGGGTCGGGATAGATCTCGCTATTAAGAGGCACAAACAGACCGAATGGACAGTGGCGCGCGCCCGAAATAGAAATAGAGCGCTCCGCGAACGGACATAGCGCGCGGGTTAGGTCGTGTTTCTCGCGTGCCGTGCCCGATGAATCAGTGAGCGAGGCTCGCACTAGCCCACTACCACACACGTACTTCCACTCGCCTCAGCTGCATCTGCACTCTCTGCCTTCTCGAGAAGTTTCGATCAGTCCCGGCCACCGGCCACCGGCTGCTAGAACATGTGCCTGCCATGCACCTGCCGAAATATACCAATTCTACATTCAGGAATCCAGCCCATTTTTCATTGGATCGCGCGTTAAGCCCAGTAATTAAGTTCAGGCGAATCCTTTGATATTATCTATTCCTTTAATCAGGTCTCGAGTCATTAACCAGTGCGAACTATCCCAAGGACTTTTTCTTGTCCCGCGGAACTTTAGTCGGGGGATGCACCTGTCGAAATCTTGCAGTCTCGTGTTCCCAATTGCAACAGAGACGGCGCCAACCCAGTTACGCGAAAGTTATAAAACTATTACTATTTCCCTTAACACATAATACAATATGTATACTTTTCACTAATATTTTCCTCCGGACGTAAAGTATTGTAAAACCGAAAAGAGTGGTTAGTGGTTAGGGCTTCTATGGCTTTTATAATTCAAATGCAACAAAGAGCTAAGCGTCCCACTCGAGGCATGACTGCGTGCGGGCCGTTGCGGTCCAGCCAGCTCTATACTTACCAGATAGATTTTCGGCGGGACAACTCTCCCGATGGAGAGAGAGAGCTCCTTCGGCTCCGTTGAATCACCCTGCTAAATGCGCTTGCGTAATTTTAGGCGGCGCGATGAGTATGCTCGCTCAAATTCGAGCAGCTGTTCCGCCGAGTGCCCGTCGGCTCTGTTCCTCTCGAACTTTCTGGCACACTTGCACCTGGCAGTGTCACGCTCGCCCCATCCACGTCCTACTTTCCTCTTACTGACCGCACTCGCTTTTTCCTCCATCCCACTGACACTCGCGATCATCCCTTTTCACTCAGTTTTCGTCATTTGTCCATTGCAGAATTTCCATCGGCAGACACTGATTTTGCATACAATGACCCACAAATTTGTTCATGTATTTCTGAATTTCTTTTTCCTTCTTCGATTTAGAAGACTATCTTCCTATCGTGATTGATTGTGTTCGATGGCGCCAAGTGGTGCCAAAGTATTAGCGATAAATTTGCCAGTCACTGTGTATGTCGTCAAATGGAGTTTGCCCTTTGAAAATCAACTCGAATATCTGTTCAAATGGAGTTTCAAGGACTTGGAGTGGATTCGTCATCCTCTGTGTAGAAAGTGGGAGAATAAAAGAGGCTAGGGGGAAGAGTGAGAGTGTGGGGGGGACCGCGGGAGAAGAGAGGATAAACACACTCTTTCTAGTAGGCCCTTTTTTGTACACAATAAAGACGGTCTTTGGGATTTTATAAAGTATCGAGACTCAAATGGGTAAACACGTTTACGAAGTGAAGTTAAGCAAACAACAAATTTATTTCTAATTAGAAAGGGACAATAATTTTGACACGACTAATGGAACATTCGATCAATTAAAAAGTAAGTTCTCAACCAGATTTCAATTTCCATCTCATTTGATAAAGACCATAGGAATCTCCGAGTCCAAGAGATCTATTTGAGAGAAAATCTACGAGGCAAATAAAACGTCTTTATTAACTAATTAGCGACTGCATCCTCAATTCCATTCAAATGACCAGCTGTTCCGGTCAATGAAGGCGCCTCTTAAAACTGAGAATGGATAAAAATGTCAATAGAAAAAGGATTAAAGGGGCGATGGGGAGATGGAGAGACGGACGGGAGGAGGCCGGCGATAAGTGATTCCGGCGAGGAAAGCGAAGGAGCCGAAGGCTCGCCGGGTGTGATTCAGACGCAAGATATTCCCGGCAATGCATGGCGCCACATATCCGAGTGCAGCGACCACTTCCTTTGCGAGGAGCGCGGAATTAATAGGAAAACGAGCCGAGTGACAGGGAGGCGTGCATGCATCGAGGCATGCTCGTCGGCACACAGCACATGCTATACATATATCCGCCGTCCGTAAGCGTCAGCAGCCGATCGGCAAACGGGCGTCGACGAAGCCGGAATGTCTAATGTCTAATGTCTGGCGCCTCCGGCTCGCACGCCCGGAAGTAGATCGGCCGCGGCTTATCGACAACGGAGAGCCCGACACTGGCCGTGCTCCTTCGCTTCGCTTCGCATCGTATCTCTTCTCCCAATGAGATCACTCCATTGGCTCATCCGCTTTTAACGTTTTCACTGCTACAGTTGTGCCTTTTCTTAAACAACGGTCAATTAATCTTAATTTTTTTCCATCTAATAACTGATATTAGAATTAAGTATCGACCTTCGTACAGTCGATCGGGTTCAGTCTTTATCAATGATTAGGTAAATAATCTACGCTCTGTAGGTGATAAAAATGACAGGAAATTCTTTAAAAAAATGATACGAGCGATAACTATTTCAGCTTAGGTAACGTAGATATACACATGGAAGTGTTACATATACGGAAAACGGTGAATAATTGTGGAATACTGTTTCTAATATTCATACTCTTCCATGAACCTGTATTTTTGTATCTAATTTTACATCTACCGGTTATGAGGGAGGCATATGAATAGATATAGTTTTTAATGTACAGTATAAGTCTTGCTAACTGGTTTATAAATGATTAGATAATAATCTTCTCGACACATCCTACAAATTTCAGTAAATTCGCAAGAAAAGTGTGTGCAGCGCGACAGCTACCTTATGCGTCCGACTGCACTCGGCTCCCGATGAGATTTATGTTTCCAGGTTTCGTGCACGTAGGAAGTCGGGTCACCTACGAATTCCTCTCGGCTCCCGTAAATCAGCGCTCTCTTTTCCCCCGCGTCCGACTTGTCCCGCGATTTCTGCTCGTTTTGCATTAATTGGCCCGAGCGAATGGCTCCGATGGAGTAATACCTGGAAGTCGAACTTTAGCCGATAGTTATTGACCCACACGTCCCCGAGCCATTACCCGCTGCCAGGCAGGAAAGCCCGATGACGAATTACATACTGGCGAGGCTCCGATAAGCGGCGCGGCGAGGGCCCTGTCAATAGCAGGATACTCAGCGCCGTTCGCTTTCTACCAATGACGAACTGCTCCACTCATCGTGCTCAATTACGCTCCGAGAGATATTGGCGTTACGTACCAACTATTACGTCCACTGACTCAATGGACGACTCGACTTATGCTCTGCGATTCGAGGATCCAAGGACCATTTCAGTGAAATCACAAGTCGTACCTTTTGAGTAAGAATCGTAAGGGTAACTCAACTCTCACAGAGTTGAATTCAACTCACCCAGCCATGCAGCCGTCACGAGTGTTATGTTTATAACAAACATCACACACACACACATCATGTATTTACTGGGAAACTGCACACATCCAATAATAAATTCCGTTCTACGTACTTCGATCCCAGGTTCCCTGACACAAAGACAGAGACTCTTTGAATCGAAGTGCGTTTGGCTCGACACACGCCCCTCGCTCGAAGGCGAACACCTCTCCTGGCGCTGGAGGGATAAGCCAGAGAGCGAAACCTTTATCTCGAGAGAATCTCGAGTCTAGACGATCTTTTGAGAGCCCGGGGCCATCGATAAGCCCGTGGTTCACGCGGTGAATGGCCGACAGCGAGATCCGCGGCACATGGCTCTATCAGCGGCGCACTCTCCGCTTCTTTTAACCCCGAGGAGCACTTGGCGAAGGGCGTATTACCGTAGGGCAGGTCCTCGTAGGCCAGCCAGCTAGCCCGAGCGAGTCGCAGAAGAAACGCGGCCTTGTGTAATTTTAGGACGAGTTGCGCCTTCGATTACACCGCCCGCCAGAGAGAGATCCTCTTACGAACACGTGGAAGGGATTAGTCCCTGCCAGCCGGGATGCAGCTTGCTCTCATTGCCGATGCTGCCGATCCTGCTGCTGCTGCTCCCGGCTATTCGCACGGCCAACATCTGCTTTCCTCCGAAAAAATTTCACGCGATCACCGCCCCGGTTATTTTAAGATCAGACACTCATCCTGCATCACTGCCTTCATGGTCAGTGAAAACTGAAGAATCTAATGGAAGCCTGTCCGAGAGCCGGCCACCCCTTGGCAGCACCTCTCACGATTATTCTCTTTGCGGCTTTTAATCTGAAATTCGTAAGACGAGTGTGAATAGGCGAAAATCCGTGAGTGATTCTTGCGCCAATTCCTTTCACTGAGTCCTGCGAGATGAGGAGAAAGAGAAAAAGGCGGAGGGAGATAGCGCGAGGGTAATCAATCATTTTGTCAGCGGGTGGAGAGGTTTTGTCGTTCGGTTTGAATAAGGATGATCAAGAGTGCTCGCGCAATCGTCTCAACAGCCCTTTTAAATCCAGCAGCACATAGCCCATTAGCCTTGGCACGAGACATTGGCCGGCTCGGCGGACGAAAGCGCCGAGATCGCACGCTACTAAATAACTCCGATGCTTATTAAATTAGGGTGAGCGCTCCCACGTGGGAGGATTCCGGCCATTGAATGCGCACGGCTCTCCTTCGGGACACTCGCCGGGACTTTCGATGCCGGCAGCCCCTTTGGAGTTTATCCAACCTTGCCTTTCTATCTTTGACGTCGCTTCGAAGATCCGTCCGGCTTACGCGGGTGTTTCCTCTGACGAAAGGTGAGGGTGCTCAACTATCATCGGCTCCCGGAACTCCTTTCCAACAACCTCTGCATCCTCCCTAAGAGAGTCCAAGGGTTTGAGGGCCGTGGTACATCGTGATTCACTTCTCTTTGAATAAGGTCTCTTGCACCCTATATTAATCAATTGGGTACATACATACATATATGATGGTGATTTACCTGATTTTAAAACACCGCTGTCTTGTGTCTGCTGCAATATATTATTCATTATATATTATATGTATAATGAGGAGACTACTAGAAACTTTATAATTATCTTGCATAAAACAACGTCTATCAAGTAACATTTTGCTTATATACAAATGCAGATTTGTCTACATTATAATACATCAGACATGTGGGAAGTTTTTCTCATACCGGCGCCTGGCAAAAAGTGTAGTGAAACAGTACTGACGCAAAGCCAACTGAATATCGCAGCTTGAGCGGTGCAGCTCGGCTCGGCGGTCGAAAAGCACGGGCATCTGCAGGGAAAGCGAGGGGGGCCGAGAAGCCGAGGGGGAGAGGCTTTGATACAAAAGTGCCAGAATAAATGCATTTCCCTTGCTTTGACAAGAGATAGGCGCGCCGGGCCGTCTCGGCATGCAGCGAGAGCGAGGGTTCGACAAAGGGGATCACTCCTCCCACCGAGCACTTTTCTGCCAACGCGATATACAGCGCTTCCTCGACTCTCCTCGTCCGAGCCCTCGGCGCCGGGCGCGCAGACCTCGAGGCCGTGCTTTAAAATCTGAATTAAGTGGGTGGTGATGCGCAGGCCAGAGTGAAATGAAAAATTCATAACGCCAGGCCCTTCAGCCCAGTGAGCAAGACTTTCGTAAGCAATTCCGAGAGAAGGTCTTACTCACGAGGCTTAATTATGATAGATAGCTGAGTGGCCCTAATGGAACCGCTCGCGTCAATACGCGTACTGTGATTCGTTGCTTCGATGGGCATTTCGAGCCGCGGGAGAATTCGCTCGGAGGAATACGAGTGTCCGCGGTGGCGAGACGCTTTTTTATTTAAAGGAAGTACTGTTGGAGGATGTGGCGGGCGACGGAGAGACGGCTTGAGTTTGGCGTTTGGAGAGATTGGTGGAGGACGAGCGAGAGAGTGGTGTTGCTCAGGTGTGCGAAATGTGAGAGTGAAGGAGTAATGGTTCGAGAGGAAGCTGGGCTTGCGTAAGACTGTCGTGATTGTCCATCAGGTGGTTGTATGTGTATGATCTTGATGAGAAAAGTTGTTTCCGTCATTATAATGAAGCAATTAGCCTACCTTTATATGGAATTAAATCTATAACTCAAGTTATAAATATAACAATTTGAAACCATTACTTGCAAAACAACAATTTATATAATACCTTTTTTAAAATTTAAATGGAGTAAAACATATAGTACGTAAAATTGAATTTGCATCAACAAAACTATCGAATGGAACACGTGCGCTAAGAAAAGGGAGCTGAAATTCTTAGCAAAGTGGCAATCATGGCACTCAAGCATATGTGTGTTGACTTGCTATAATTCGCACTGTGGACAATCCTCGGCCCCGATAGGCTTCGCTCCATTGTACTGTCACATTATATCCCCTTGGTCGTTGGTGTCACGTGGCGCACATGTCAGTAGCTGGGTATATTTATAAACACAGGAATGTTTGTGCAGGATGCATCTGCGATTGGAGAGGAGAAACTGCAACCCAGTTAGAAGAGGCCTGGGCTGTCGCACCCTCGCAGGGGTCGAGCTCCATGCATCCGTAAGGCCCTCGCAACCCCTCGTTGCCAGTTCAATGCTCCGCCGTTCTGCTTTAACCTGAATCTTTCAACACCATCGGGCAATCTCTGCTTCCTCCCGCAGCCGGCGTCCCCGGCGCGTCCTTGTTCTCCAGGACCAATTAATTTTCGGCTGTCGAATCGCCGATTGGCCGGGCGGGAGTCACTCGCTTCGCGCGCAATCAGCGCGCCTTGGGAGATGAATCATCGGCGTGTCGACGGCTCGGGCAAGTGCCCGCTAGCACTTGGGGAGCGTACAAAGTACAAAGTACAAAGCCTCGCGGGAACAATAAGTCCCGCTGCAGACAGGCCCGTGGATATCTCGAGCGAGGGTGAGGAAATGTCGAGCTCCTGCTTCACGAGCTCCTCTCGCCTGTCTACTTATACGTACACACATGGAATATGTTCTCGGCAGGGCAATTTTTCATTAGCAAAAAGTAGCAAAACTATTTCCGACAAATTTATTTCCACAAGGTGTGCGGAAACACGGCGATTCAGGACTAATCTTCTGGTTCGTTTGAGCAGCGTGAAACCGAGTCCCTCGGACAACTATTAATCGAACAACTCTTCTACCAGGCCTGCTCTTAATGCCACCGGGCGAATAATGACAAAGCTGCAAACAGTTCATATCCTCCCAGCGTTCTTGCTAGAAACCGCCGGGCCGCAGGAAGACCGGAAAAAGGCGTGGACTCGCTGAGTACTAGCGGCCGCTCTGAGAAAGATCCTTCTTTCCCGCAGACTCCTGCCCGTTCTTATCTGGCCGGGCAGCGAAGAATTGCTGCCCGGTACCCTCGGGACACGACGTCCTCATCTGTGTCAGAGATCGGAGAAGATCGCTCGCTTGGTAAACACGATCTGTTCGAAGGGTCGCTCGACCAAGGACCCTCGAACATCTGTAGTCTTCCCTGATCGAACAGTCAAAATATACAGGAAAGAGCCGAAAACTTTCCAAATGTGAATCATGCCTTAACAATGAAAAATAAACTATTTTCATTTCACATATTTCCGAAAAATCGACAAAAAGTACGGATAGAAAGCTTTTAATAATTAAAAAGGTTCTCGAGCGTATTATTGCTCGAGGAAATTGATTTTCCCAGTGTAAATCTACTTGGAGAAAAGCGTGGCTAGTCAAAGTCAAAGGTCCACGGTATGCGAGCCCGTAGGAGCACCGGTTGCAATGCACTCGTCAGCGTCGGGCCGATGGGGTTCCTCTCTTTCTTTTCTACGAGCCGACTTCCTCTCCCGTAGAAGCGTGCGTTGCCTGCAGAGCTCGGAGCCCGGCCTCGGCCGTCCTTGCACCTCTCTCGACTCGCCGGAGAACAGTCCGTTACACCTCCTACTAGCTGCCTCGAAAACATCAACTCGCTCGCCCGCTCCTGCCATTAGAAAGGATCGATCCCGAGCACCTCTTCATTCCGCTTTTGGCTTTTCCCTCGCTCGATCGCCGTCGCATTCCTTCGCCGACCAGTAGGAGGGAAAGTTCCCCCCGAGTGTATCTCGCCTCTGGCCTCTGCGGAGCTCGAGTAAAAGTAGAATATTTCCTCTTTTCAGTCGACCGTTCGACCTGTCAATCTGCCAGGACCTGTCGAAACCGATCGCAATCCTTTGGTGCTTGCTGTGATTGGTTGCGTTTACGAAAGCGGAGAGATAGTCGCATTTCGATTGTTAATGTAAAGTATTATTGAGTAAGAATCCTTCAATGTTTACTTAATCAACGAGTTAGCCAGATCAGTTTAATTAATCAATTTCAAGTTTCAACTTGACCCTGCAAATCTTACACGACTTAATGATCCCAGCACTAATTAATCAACTCTATGTTTAAACTCTCAGGTTTGTTCACCAATACTCAATGCTATTAAATAAATTGCGTCGAACAGAAGGAAACTGGGCTACTACTCGGATCGGCTCTGGCATCCTTACATAGCCAATGGTGCAACGTATTGCGCGAGCCTCCATCGCCACTGGGATCCTAGAAAACTACCGGCGGACACGCACGAGCATATAAAGCGAGTACGTGGCAATGGCGACGCGCGGATGAATCAGCCGCATTATCGCCGGCTCGATTATTGTGCCGGGAAATCTCGAGGTTCCTCGTCAAAGTCCTGGCGAGCCGCGCACACTTGATCCGCCAGTTGCCGCCACCAAGGAGCCACCGAGGACTGTCGCTTTCACGATAAATTCTTAACCCTCTCGCTTGACCTCCCGTAACTCCCGGCTCCCTTTCCCTACATCCCTGCGCCTCGCTTTCCGGCCCCCAGCTATATCCTTTTCCTTTCGGAACTCGTCCCGTGAATTAACCGGCGAATCCGCCGTGCGTGGTGCCGCCCGCTCTCCGCTCTTTATGTGTTTTACTTGCGGCTTCGCGGCCGCCTTACAGGCCAATGATTTAATTTCACACTTTGAGTCCCGTGTCAACCGTATTTGGCCGACACCCGGACGTCTCTCCGGGGAGATTTATTCCTGCGAAAATGAGGTTGATAGATATGTAGCAAGAGGTGTGCTGGGTGTGTTGAAAGTCGAGGGTATTTTGTTTTAGTTCTTTTTATTAATATCGTTGTTTGTAATATTTGGAAGTCTGGATGTGTATTGAAAGTTTGGAGTCGAGCTGTTCATTTCTTTCTCAATTATCTTGGCACAGTCACTAGTGTGAGTTGGGTGTTAACAAAGTATTAAATATTTTTCTTCGAGCCACTATATTGAAGTGCGCAGTATGGCAATAAAAATATATACTTCGAAGGAAGGGACACAGAATCTACCACTTTTGAAATAGCAAAACCTTCGACAGTGAAAGTCTGATGAAAACCAATTGGGTACCCCGAGAAATTACGTCTTCCATACAAAAGAACCTTATTACGTCTCGGTATATTAGTATACATTTAGATTGCCGCGATTGCAGAAGTTCCCTGGCCGACAGCGTGAATAAATTTCAGCATGTCCTCCGGCCGTCCTTTTGGCACTCTGCCGACGGCGAGCCGCGTTGAAAAGCGTGTGCTCGTGGAATTCGCCCCTTTCCAGGCGGACCAATCGAAAGTATCAGCGGCGTGTATTTCGGATTGCTGCGAATTTCCACTCGAGCGCGCCCGCCGCCGGAAGGAAATGCGATCGTCGGCGATCGGAGAAACGCGATGCCATTGCCAAGTTTCTCCGCGATCTGCAATCTCTCAGCTCCGCGCGCGCCCACTGCGCCCTTCGCTCTTCGACAGGAAAGCCGCGGTGCTTGCGAGGGAGCATTACGAAATTGCGGAGACCCTCTTGGGAAAGAGCCGGCGGCGCGGCCGCGAATGTATATCTGAATTGGTCGGCCAATTTCTTAATAGGATGTTACGCCGACGTAGTGTGACGTGGCGCAGGATTATTCGGAGCACGACTTTTTACACACAGGGAGTATAGTCCGCCGTTTAACATCTCTTGCTTAACCATTCATTACTCGCGTGGATTTCACGTTTGGTGCTCCAATCAAATAGTATTCAAGAACAATTCTTGTTTGTTTGTTTATGGCTAGGGTGAATTTATTATTTTTCAGGTGCGAAGAAGTGATTGGACCAGAGGTTAAATAACGAAATTAAAATCTGCAAACTCATTCGGTTAACATAGCAAAACATATTATTTGTCACGCAAAATAATATTTCCAGAGTCAAGTTCGATTTAGACTTGTGGAATAATACCAACAGTCTTGACACTCGCATTTTCAGTTACAATTCACTCGAATAAATGTCCGAGTACGCGCGTCAGCGGCCAAAGGTTAACAAAGTAATCGCATCGAACGAAATTTCTTCGCGCGATCGACTCCGTCGCCGTAAATTTTCATCAGTCATAATGACTTTTCGCAATCCCCAGTGGCAATGGTCGGAACAAGAAAGCGTGATGTTCGCTTGAATCATTGATTCACTCGCGTGCTCACTCGCTCGCTCCGGTTATCCGCGGCATTCGTCGAATTATGGCAAGAATGCCGACGGTAGACGTAAGAGTTACAGCGGCGAGACAACGCTTACATTTATTCGCTTTACTCGATTCATCTCGGAATTGGATTCTGCGCCGACTTATGAGGCTGGTTTGGTATCGTGAAAAAGTACTGAAATCTGGAGACTTTTCAGGTCTGTATTCATAATTTCAGTATTTTTCTTAGCATTCAACTGCCAGGGTAATACATTTGCTGTTTCCTTTGTTGATTATATGTTTGCAGACAATTTGAATCTCCAAAACGTGTTAATACTTTAATTTCAGTAAACAATAAACTTATCAACCTTCAACTTAGAACTTAGAAGACTGATATTCTTGATTTCAGTACTTTTCCGTGGTACGAAACGGCAAGGACTGATCCACTTGTCGTTTTGGTTCACATTTTCAACATGTTTCTTCGGGACAGGGTTTACCCGATTGATCTCGGCATTGGAAGCTGCACCGACTTATTAGGAGATCTATGATGTAGAGGCGCGCACACGTAGTAGAATCGGCCCCTCTCCGCCCTGGCTCGACTACGATGCTGCTGCTTCTCTTTCGCCGGGAGAGCGATAAATTATGCATTCCATTATTCATGTCCCGTTCGCCATAATCATGCGCGCTGCTTGACAAGATCCTGCCATGCTCCGCGGGTCCCCTGGCTCTTTGCCTTTCCTCCCTTCTACTTGCTCTCCCCGGAGTTCCGTTTGCTCGCTGTCTCGACTCCCGATAGGGCCTTATCTCCGGCTATCCTTATCTTCACCTGGCTCTGCCGAATCAACTAGCGTACCGTCAACTCAAATCTCCAAGGTGTCCAGCGCCCGGGGCATTGAAATCACCGAGTTTTCGCAAACCTGGCATTTGCACCTTTACTGCTCAACCAGATGCTTAACAGCTTTATTACCCTTTGCAAACAACTTTTTAATATTATTTTCCTGGAAATAACTTTGCCTCATATAAATTCATATCACATTTACAGTACGAATCTGGTTGTTTTCAGCTTCTTAAATGATTTCTTCCAAAATCGAAGCTTGTCACAATCATTACCTCACACACGAACCCGGTGGTTTTATAAAAATGAAAGTAATCTTCGCAGCATACAAAATTCGCTAATTTTACAGTAGACATCTAAGCACGAATGATAACAAACCATGATAGGATACCTTGTGCAAGAATCGAACAACATTTGTCAAAAAGCAACGACGCATAGAAGAATTAGCAAGCTCGGCTAGGTTGAGGAATCAGAAAGGCCAGGTCGTAGGTACCGGGGGACTCGTACTCGCTCGGTATTCCTCGGTGCGCGCCGGCCGATTGCGAGTGGAAGGAAGCAGCAGGCAGCGGGCAGCGGAGCAGCTCGCAAGCGAGTCTGGAAAGGTGGGGGGGTTATTGCCCCCACCAGGTCGTTCGAAGTGGAAAGGGTCGGTCTGGAGGGAGAGCGGCGGCTGGTGGCCGGGGACGGCTGGTGGGGATGCCAGGGTGCCGCGGCGGAAGGTTCAATTGTTGGTGGAGCGTCGCGGCGTCGAGAGGTGGTTGCGCGCGATAAACCTCTGCCGGGAATAGTAGCGCGTGCCTCGCCGTCATCAGCGAGCTCTCCCGTGCCTGCCCCGTGCGTGTTTTGCTCTCTCTCTCTCTCACTGTTCGCTTTCGAGGGATCGAACTCTCCTCGTGCTCTCGGCATCCCGGATCGTGGCAGCGCGAGCGTCCACGCCAGCAGGAGAGACAGCAGCTGCTCGTTGCCCGTCGAGAAATATGCGTGTCCCGAGCGTCGAGCGCCGCGATAGTGACGTGGTGCTTGGTTCGCCGTTACGTTGACGGTAGACGAAGTGCGATCGCACGCGGCCCACAGACGCGCGCGCCCACACACCTACCAAGGGAAGCGAGTCGTTTTCGTGGTGGCCTTTGGTTGAGCGTCGCGCGCGACCGAGCCTAAAAGAATTTCTTATCTCGGTGCTCGTCGTAGTCCGCAGTACACTCTGCCTGGTGATATATCGGATACAAGTGAAGTCGCAGGCCTGTGCCAATTGCAAAGCTTGCTCCCAACGGTGATTTTGAACTAGCATCGACGAGAAAGAGAGAGCGAGAGAGAAGAGGAGAAGAGGAAGAGCTGCGGTCTCGCTCGGGAGTGGTAATAGCCGGAAATTGGGATTATTTTTCTTACTGACACCACCCGGCAGCGCCGAGGCGCCGTCAACCCCGAGAGCGGCGATGACTGCAGATAGTCTTTTCGAGACTACCAGCATCCCAGGGCACCTCGCTCCCACGCCCCAGAGACTGGAGAGGCTTCTCTCGAAAGAGACCCTCGAGGAACTCTACGAGGTCGAGGAACAGCCTTTCGCGCGGTAAGTCACGATTTACTCTAAGCCACTTGAGACGAGCGTGGAGCCCTGGCTCTGCCTCCTCGCCTCCCTGACTCCTTGTCTCCCTGTCGACCTCTCCTCCCAACTCCCTTCCGTCTCTCTCTCTTTCTCTCTCTTTGTGTAACCAGGTTAGAACGCGCGAGCGCTGGCGTCTCCTGCTTTTGCTTGGCCTGTGCTCGCTTCTCGCTTCTTCTGCTTCCGCCTTCGGACTCGCCGCGCCACCGCGACTCTCTCTGCGCCTCTGTCTACCTTCGCACGTATGTGCAGGCGCTCGCAGCGACCTTACCTAGCAGCAGCCTTCCACCAGCTGTTAATTAAAATTCCGAGGGGCCGAAAGGCTGATGTCGCAGCTTTAGCCCCGCCGATCTACACTCACCTTTGATCCACCTATCGCGCTTATCGGAGATCGAGCGATCGATCCCTCATCACCCGAGGACACTCGTTTACTCTTTGTTCTCTGTTACTTGGTTAGGTTGATACACTTAAGCCCCCGGCCGGGCGCGCTGGTTATTTTCTCTCGAAAATTGATTATTATCGTGGAGGGATAGTTTGCGAGGCAGCTTCGCACGGGGGTGGCCGTTTAAAGTATTATGGGGGCGGCTGGAAGGAAGCTAGGAATAAGAGGCGAGCAAAAAGTCCGGGGCCCTGGGAGTGTGGGAAATTGTGGGCCGGACATTTGAGTAGGGTTGCCCCGTGGTCGCTCGCTCGGGTTTGGTCTCGGTGGAGAGTGCAGCAGCCGGAGCCGATGGACCCTCGGGAAGAAAGAAAGTGGACCTGCCACGGGGGATCGAGGCCGAAACTTTGCACGGCCAGTGTACTCTTTTGCGAGCGCGCGACCCAGTGTCTCGGTTTCTCTCGGTCGCTCTTGCTCCTCCCGGGCCACCGCTCCGGCTTGGTAACAATAGGCGCAGAGAACGAAGAGATAGAGAGGTGTGTGTGAGTGGTGCGGTGTGTAGGGAGAGTTAGAAGCGCTGGTCCGAAAGCGTGCAAGGTCGAGGGACGCGGGTAAAGAAGCTGCGGCCTGGCATCCAGGTTGAGGCGTCGTTCCTTAGGAAACTCCGAGGAGAAATCCTGCAATCGGGACGAATCGCGGTCACCGTGACACGCTTTAGTCAGTTCTAATATCAATCACTCTTGATTCACTCGCTAGGCGCTTGACGATAGTCTCGTTATTAACCGGTCGCTTGGCCATTGGTTTTGTGTAACTCAAGCGTCACCGGACATTTTTCACATTTCCTGGCCTGGGAAGACGCTCGCATGCGGTCAAGTCGAGTTTATTTTGGCTTCTGGGAAACTATGTTTGTATGGCAATTGACTTTCAGTATTTTCTGTTTGGATTTGCTTTGTCGATATTTGTAAGCTTATGTGTTTCGCGGATTCTAAATACAATCGCTATTCTCCGCAGTGTAAAGAATGGCAGAATTACGTCTTTCGAGTTCCCTTGCTCGGTCAGCCGCTTATTACGAAATAATCATAATTTCGCAAGATCATAAAACTACTTAGATAAACAATTGCCGAGTTACACATTTTCTGCCTCGAAGACCTTTATGTACGCAAGAGCTCGCTGTCCCCAAAAACCGGACTCTCGAAAATCGACCTGAGGACGGAAAGTCCGAGCGGTCAACCTTCGGCGCGGCGTTCGTGTTACGAATATTGAAGCGCTGCTGGAGCGAACCACTCATTTCGAAACGAATACAGAGCACACGTCCGCCGTGCCGAAAGAAAATGTGAATTTGCCAACACGAAAGCCGTCGGGGGCGCGCGGGACGGAGAGCGAGCGACGGCTTTCTGTTGCATCAATACCGCCACGGTAACCTTAGAGACCGGCGAAGGTCAGGAATTGTAGCGAAATCGCTTTATTACACACCGGCAAGAAATATCCTTGCGGCATACCAAACGCTCGACCGCTGATTCTTAATCCAATGCTTTGTTATTGATAACAGATCGAAAAAACGGATTTGGTCTCGGGGAAATAGGAACGCAAGCAGTGTGGAAAAAGAGTCTGTATATTCGAGACAAACCTCTGTAAATATTGGTGTTCTGAAATGACTAGGTTTCGACTTATGTTACAAAAAATAGTGAAAACTCTTGTAGCTTCTATCAGTTTTTCACACTTCTTCCTCTAGAACTATTAACATCACACTCAAAACAAACCGCACGAATTGGGAAGCTTCTCGTCAAAGTTGATCTAAAATGGAATAACTGCTATGTTTACTTATTAGTTTCTTTTCGCTCTGAATTTTTATAACTCATTCCTGTGACGAAATTTTGATTTAACGTCACCCAACAACGGAAATTCACGGTAGTCTGGAAGACTTAAACAAAAGCATTCTGCTCTTCCATAACACGATTTGTATTGTACTGTCAAACACATACCGGTCTGAAATTACACTATCAGTCATTGTATATTTGTCAACAACTTGGAATGTGAATTTCGCCGGTCGCATTACGCTTACGATGAGAGGATCAAGAGAGAAAGAGAGAGAGAGAGAGCGCGCGCGCATTCACCCTCGATTTGCTCGAGTGCCATTTCCATTCGCTGTCCTTTTGTTTGCCGATTGCTTGGAGTAGGTATTGACTGCTGCCAGCGACATTCCCCCGTATCTTCGACATAATGTAGGCCACTCGCTCGCCAGCAATTGTTGTCGCTGCACCCAGAGCTACTTCCAACTCCTTCCTGCCGGGCCACATCGTCGTAAAATCTATACTCACAAGAGATTAGCAATATTAAATATTATTGATTATCCAATTAGAATTACCTTCGTTAGCTATTATTACACATTTAGCTAAGTCTTTACTTGGCGTAAGTTAACATGGAGGCTTGAAAATAACTAGATTAGTTTCTACCAACTAATCGACTAATAATAAAATAAAAACTGCTGTGCTTTACGCTCTCAAAGTTAGTTATCACCAGGAAACAAACAGCTCGCGTCTTTGTTTATTACTTACAACCAACAAACGAGTTACTCAGATCGCATTCCCGCCGGATCGGTTTATCACACGACACTGGCGTCGATGGCGCATTAATCGTCTACGTGCTGGCCGGAGAATAACTTTTCGTGCCAGCAAATACAGCAGAGAGTCGCGCGTACGTATCGGCCGTCCAAACAGTCTCGTATTATTATCGGCAAGAATGCGAGCGCTCGAGATTCGCAGAAAACCTTACAACTTGCCCAAGAATTTCCGGCCAATTGTGTGTACGAGGCTGATCGGCGGCTGACACGAATCGCAGCTGGCGTCGAGAGCTTTGATTTCCAGCTCGAGCTTTTTTCCACTGATTACGGACGTGTCGGGTTTATCAGGCTGGCATAGTAAACCGACGATAAGTAGTAGAGCCGAGCGGCCGGAGTGGCGAGTGCGTAATTCTACGAGGCCTCGCGTCCTGAATCGACCTGCGTGTAAACTCGCGGTGCGAGAGATCGATGCCGTGACAAATATTTTGAGTTCGTGAGTCCCTCGGGTCATTAGGTTGGCCGGCGGGAGGAGAGCGCGCAGTCCAAACAGCGCCGGATTCCTTTCGATGGGCAGATGTATCGGTTATTCCTCGGTGGGGCGCACTGATAATAATCCCTTGGCGAACGCGCCCGTGGAGACTCGGCGTAAAAAATGTTTTTCTTCACCGGCGACGGTGAGTGTGTGTACGCCGGGAGAGGTGACCGTATCGCGTTCCGTGGCGGCTCTCGTGAATCATGTCGCTGGTATTTCCCTGTATAAACATTGTTCCGTAGCTTAGAGAAATACTGCCGTGAGAAAGGCCGCGCTGCCGCTGAACCAGACGGCGACGTGGATGCTTCTCTCGAGAGAGAGGAGCGTGACTCACGCTCCGAGCGGTTTCTTGCGTAAATCGGAACCGGTGAATCCCGAAAAGCCGCAGGAAGTAGTTCAGGCTTGGCACACCGCTCGGCTCGGCTCGGCTTCTTTCTATGGGTATGTTTGGGTTATGACGCTTTTCGTGGAATATTGCATGCTACTTGTGGTCCTCTCTCTCTCTCTCTCTCTTGCTGCATTCGTGGATGTCTCGTGTTACGCGAGAAAGAGGCATTGTTCAAACATACCTTCAGGCTCGACCAGACTATGACAAAACTGTTGGCAGTGACAGAACAGTTACAAGCTAGAACATGAATCTCCAAATTAGAAACCAACCACTTTGCTGTTCCCTTTTAATACAAAGGTATACGCGTAGATCGTAGTTGTACATGAATACAAAAACTAGCTACACATTAATTCTAATTTCATAAGTACATATTCATTAAAAATCTTATTACTCAGTTAAACTAAGAGCAATCCACTGACACAATATCCCTAAATCCCTCACGAGACCCTAACTCATTACCAACACTCTCCACTCGGAAACTAGCAAATGGTGGCTCGAGCAGTAGGTTTCTAGGTAGATCTAACGGGCATGCTCGCTATCATTATATTCTATGAATCGCAGATACCAGCATCTGGCACAGCGCGCGCATGCAAAGCCTGCTGAAAAATGGCCTACAAGCGCGAGATCCCAACGGCATGCTCCTTCTTTTGGCTCGAGCCCCACTGCACCGGTTACAGCTAGCCGACATCGTACCCAGTGTAGTACCAGAGTCGGGACCGGATCCTCCTTTAAAACCGCACAGGAATCCGAGCGACTAGAAATAATCGGTGTTACCCATCGGAAGAGATATCTCGAGCTTCCGGGCGAGTACACAGCGAGTAGAGTAGAGTCGACTCAGGGTGGAAGGGACGAACAGTGGTGTGCGCGGCTTTATGGTAGCAGGCCTGGTCTTAGAATACTCGGATGCAGTGCGCCGGTGAAATGAGCGCGCGCGAACGCCAGAAAGAGAGGAGAGCGGAGAGATTAGCGTGGGTTGAAAATAGCCGGTGGCCGGGCGAACTATGCGGAGACCGTCCGCTATGCACTTGCCACTCGATATTTATATACCCTTATAGGTACACGCCAGGGAGCGCGAATGAGAGAGGGAGAGAGAGAGAGAGAGGGGTCTTGCTCAAAGAACAATCTTCCTCAAAGATGAGTCGACCGCGGCGCAATCACCGCTCGCACAATCAGCTTTACGAGCTGCGCGCCGATGGAGAACGAGCCGTGGAAGGTACATCTGCGTACTTGTGCCCGTACTTATACCCGATGACCCCGATAAACGCTTCCCCTTGCCCCTGTCCCTTTCCCCGCTCGGATCATCCTCGCAATACCACCGATGATTATTACTCGCTGTACTCTTTTGATTGCACGCCAATCCACTGTGTCCTTCTAGGGCCTGCTTATTCTCCGCACACGTGCTCAACCAGGTGTTCCCCTTAACCTACCTTACTTTGTCCTAAATACGAAAAAGCGTCGGGAAAATCGACGAGATTTAATTACTCAATTGTCATTAGCACGTGTTAAGTGAAGGCTTCAGGCTCTAAAGAGATTAAACCGAAAATTCGCCAGATTTTAATTACCGAGCGGGGCCACGTGTTAACTCGAGGCTGACGAACCTTTCGGGAAATCGACCGGTTTTAATTGCCGGCGCGGACGGACACATGGTTTTCTAGTGGGTTTTGAGGATCGCATGGCTCGTTTGGGGAACGTGAAATTCCCGGCTGGTGTACTTGGAAGGGTTCCTTTTCTATTTCAAGGTCCCCTTTGGTCTGCTATCGGCACGTTTTCGTCGGGCCCTTCCTTCCACGCCTTTCTTTCCTTCTTTCGCTCGCTCGCTCGCTCGCGCTCGGTCACTCGTTCGACGACGAGCAGCAGGTATCGAGGCGGCGCGGCCCATGGAAAAGTCGATAGAGCGAACCCCCTCGCTTTATTGCTGGTGCCGAACGGAAGTAATAAATACGCTGGCAGGCACGTGTGGTTCTCGCCGCGCGTTCAATTGCTGCAAGGGAGACCTCCGCGACGCGCGCGCTTGTGGTACGCAGAATTCCTGGGGGGCGTGCAAGTCTCCGCCGACGATTATAACGATCGCCGGCAAAAGTGTGAGCCACGCTCTAAGCGGGTATTGGAGGAGCTTGATGAAAGCAGGGTTTGTGCACATTTTTCCCCGTAATACTCAGTTGCAATTGGCAATACAGTGGGAGTGGAACTAAAAGAACGGAACAACGCGAGCAATCTTGTCGCAAAGACTCTCAATATTAATACAAATAGTATAACAAAATTGAAATCAAGTACAGGGTGATTCACTTGACTTTGAATCGGTAATGATGAATATAGGACGTTGAAAATGTAATAATTATACGGTGTGGAGTCATTTTAATATAAAGGAGACATTTACTGACATTTATTTATAATATTAAATTGTACCAATAATCGAAATAATTAGAACTTGAGTGTGAGGGGGATGATTAAAGGGCAAGTGACTCACCCTGTACACTGGCAACACTTAAAACTCGCATAAGCGACGAGCAAGAATAACTAGTTTTTAACAATGTTTCCCTCCAACATTAAATTACAAGACGCCAATCGAAATAAACTCAACGGACGGCAAAGGGTGACAGTTCCCGTATAAACAATCAAAATGCACGAACAACGAGGGGAATAAAAAAATCGATGGCAATCTGAGGATTGGCTCGACCCGAAAAGGAGTGTGGCGCGTAGCGCACGCAGGTAATGCGACAGAAAGAGGCATGCCATCTGGAGAGTAACGGTAACGGCACTCGCAATTAGTCCGGCAGGCAGGCAGGCAGGCTGGCTGCTTCTCGAGAGGAGTCGCGTCTGCGATCCGGTCGTCGATGACCTTCCATCATGCCGAGGGAAAACGAGATCGTGGGGTGCGTGCGTGCCCGGCTGGCTTGGTCGCGCTCGCCTTTACATCGGCGGGCGCGCGCTCGGCAAAAAAGGATCGCGCGTGCCCGGTTTCTCGCATTCGCCTTCCCGTCTTCCTCTCCTTTCCGGCAAAGGGGCAAGGTCGCCGATGCAAAACGCTCATCCCGCGCTTGCTTTTGCTCTTCAGGGGGAGAGCGAGAGAGTTGCGTCACCAGCGGCGCACGTGGCAGGACAAGTAAATCCACTTTATCTCTTGGTTTAGTGTACCGGCGACCCTCGAAATCGTTCGGGGCTCCAGTGAAAAGTCTGAAAAGCTCGGCCCAGTGGTTCCTGCCAGAGACGCACAAAGAAAGGAACGAACGGATTCCTCGCCTTCCTCGAGAGTTCACTCAAGATTTCCCAAAGCTGGCGAGCATCTTGCGAGAGCGGTGATCTTTTCTCGGTCGATTTCCGGCCGGCCCCGGCGGGGCCAATGTCATGGTTCGATTCTTCGGAGGATTTTTCTTAGCGCACTGTGTCGGGGGCTTAGTGGAGCTCGTCGGTAGCAACACGGGAGCGCAGTCCGTCCCCGCAGGAAGAGCGCAGCTGCTCCGAGACGAGCAACAGCTGGTCCCCTTCTATTGGCCCTAGCTCTCTTTCTCTTTCTCCTCCGCGCGCCAGCATACACTGGCATTCTCCTTCGGGTTTCGCCCGACGCTTTCGAGGATCCTTCCCGTGCGTCGTTTGTTCATTTAGCATAACAATGCTCCTCTTTCACCGGCCAGCCTGCACGCACGTTGCCTGCATCCGTCTTCCTCGTGTTTCCTATGAACGCTGCGGTGGACGCCTTTCACTTCGGAAATTCGTGCGCCTTGTTGGTCAGCCGTGGAATTAACATGTTGCCCCGGCGTTCTCATCATTACCCCAAAGAATCCACCAATTCAAATGAATTTCTGGGAAATGCGCATATACATAGGTCGAATTCGTTTGTTAGGGTGTAGCTGAAATTATCTCGGGTGCAGGACTTTTATTATAAGTTTGTACAAAGCAATCTGGTTATTTACCCCCCTGAAAGCATTTTCGAAAAGCCAATGCCATCTAGCTAAATTATTTTGTAGCTCCTGAAATTTGACATTTGATATTTGACAAATATACAAGATCGTTTAAGACTTTTGAATAGCAAGAACTTTGTATTAAACTCATTCGACTTTGACATGAAATTGGCGTGTCGTTGGAGTGGCGAGTGCGCAGCGAAGTGGCGCGGGCCACTTTGCCAGACGAGCTAAACGTCTTCTTAGCATGGCTGGTACTGGCGATGACGGCGATTATCGGTGATACAGATAAAGCAGTCGAGCCGTTTCCTTCGGATTCCCCCCCTCACCCCTCAGCCACCCGTCGCCTTAATTATATTTATCGAGCCGCTCGATCGGAACGCCGATTGCCATCTCTCTCCAACCCTCCACCCTGCCAACCATCCCTCTTCCTTCGGCCCTCGAACAACTGCGGCACAGCGCGGCCCGGCCGCGAGAAAAAAGTTGCGCCTCTCGATCTTCACGGGTGAGAAAATACGCTGGTATGCGCATCCCTCCATCGCCGAACAAATGCTGCCTTCTCCTCAAGGTCGCCGTGATCATTGCCGGTGCATTCCTCGCTTGGTTCTGATCGATGGATCTTCCATCCTGCGCGGTACACTTCCATCATTTTCCGAGACCTCTCGCTCTTTCTTTCTGTGTAACCAAGTGTTTCAATAGTGCGCAATATTTTTTTAAAATCAATTTCGGTATTACACTTGATTTTAATATGCAAGCAGTTGGAGTTTCACGAACTTTGAATACAATGAATCGTTTTTTGGCCATTTATAAAAATGCCAGGACATCGAACTTTCCATTAAATATGATTAAAAATATACATACTATTTTTAAGGGACGGTGTGTTGAATGATTTAAAATTATAGAGATTTAATTATTAATGGGAATAAGCTCGTTGCAAAGATACGGGGGATTTCTGTACTATAGAGAGGAAAGTGGGGATGTAGAGTCTGTGTGAGATCTGGATCGATCAGGAGTGAAGTCGTGGCGAAGTAGTATCGAAGGTGGGTGTACGGTCGTCTAGCTGAGGCATTACGACAGGGCTCGGGGAAGGGGAAGGGCAACTGGATCGGCTACGATTGCAATGATCTATGGTCCCCGGACCACGATCTCTTGCTACCGGGACACCTTTGGCCCAGATAGCTCGCTGGTACCACCATTGTAGCAGTCTGTCGTCACGACTCGTGTTTCGTGGCTCTCCTCTCGAGGCAGAGCTCCCCGGCACAACTAGATATATCCGGCACACTAGGTCCTCCAAGAGGAGACTTTCGAATTCGAGCGAAACCACCTGGATATCTGGTCGCATTCGCATTCCGCTCTCGTGGCTCACGAGCCGGAGCCGGAATATTTAAATACGCGCCGCTGAAAGAACCCAGCCGCACAAAAACGTGACCAAGTCTCGTTTTTAAAGTATTCTCCTACAAGAGGAATTGCAAAAAGGGGCCGAAGCTTGGAGATTTTTTTCCTTGCTTGCGAGACTTTTTCTTTAAAAACCGACATTTACTTGTTAAAGTACATAGTTTGGTTTAGTCCATTTAAGGTGCCATTTGCAAATCGAAAAATTCTAAAAGAAGACTTACTATGCTACGAAAGAATTGCAAAATCCCCCCTTTTTTACGGTTCCGCGTCAATGAGATACTGCGGCAGAGTTGCAGCGGCAAGCTGAACTTGCAAGACGAAAGTAAAAAGGCCCACGAGAGGAGAGAGAATGTGGGTGGAGATACCGAAACGAAGGGACATCTTGGTCCGCGGCGTGTCGCCTTTTTGGCGAGGGGCGTCGGGATTTTCTTGTTTTTTGCACGCTCGCAACAAGAGCCACAAGGGAACGCTCTCGCACGGGGTACAAGTGGCGTCGTCGAAAATCAGATTACAGCTTCTTTGGTGACCTGTTCCTCTGCCCACGCGCCTCACCCTCTACCTCCCGCTTTTATCTCTCTGCAGTGCCGATTTTTTCCCCCCTTTGCATTCCCCGATGGAAGAAAGGCCCTGCGAAAACTTCCATCCATCCGCATTGTATCTCCTCGAGACAGCGAGATACGAAATGCCAGTACATTGGTTGGGTTGGCGGCGGCTGTTTGTCTGCGTTCTCTTTCCGGTGTTTTCAGTGAATCGGTCAATCATGCGTGACGGTCGCTTGAGGAAACAGATAAAAATGAATGGAAAAACTCTCGACTCCTTTCTATCTATCATTCGTTTCTTCCTCAATTTATCTAATCTAATTTCATACAGAAATACGCCAGCTGTTTATTTGTATAAAAAACAGTAATTTCTGAATCAACCAAACAATTTTCAAAAATATGCAAAACTCTAAAGCAAATTTTGAATTTCGCATGTGTCCATTGTTGTTCCATTGCACCAAGCCATATTTCCAACTAAAAATGGTACAAGCCAAACGAAGATTAACTACGGAAAGTGAGGGGAAGGCAAGTGCCGAGCGGCAAATGCGGGACGTCCGCGTCCCAACTGGCAATGTCCGACAGGGCGAAGGGGTGAAAGACAGGATACTCGGGAGCCAATTGTAGAGAAGGTGCGAGGTGATGGTTGGCGAAGAAAGACCGTCTACGATTGCCGGTGTGTGTCTGCCGGCTGTGTGTCGTTTGTTCGTTAAGACCCTATGCCGAGAGCGACCTCGTTACAAGCGCTCGCGCGCGCGCGCGCGCCCGGTCGCTCCCCTTCGGTTTCCGTTCGTTCGGTTAACCGTAAATTACAAGCGCGCCGGCCCCGCTCTCCGCGCCTCTTTATTCCTCGGTGTGTGCGTGCGCGAGTGTGTAACGAGCATAATGGCGACGACTCCACTGGCGGGTGAAGGTCGGCCAACTCGTGCAGAGTCAGGCATACGCACTCCGCCGATAGCAATCCGGGGCCCTCTCTTTTCCCCTTGGCGCGCTGGAAAAAAGCTTGGCATCTTGAAATCCGAGCGGGCGTGTTGCGCGCGTATAATGCCAAGTGTCGGCGCGACGGTGAGCGTCGGCCTGGAAACTCGGTCGAATCTCCAGGCCGAAGGAGTTTACGTTTTGCAGCGGCGGGTGGGACCGGTTGCCGAGGCTGCGTTTCCCGGGAGATTACCGGCCGTCCAGAAATCATTGGAAAGTAAGGCTGCGCTCTGCTCTCTGCGGCGATCGAGCCTAGACACGTCCTACTTCATAAGCCGTATCGTCGATCGCCTTGCGGTTCCGTGTCTCCTTTGTGACATGCGCGCCTCTAAGTATGTGGGTGTGCGTGATGTTGGAAAGGGAACAACCTTGCCCGCATTTTCTAATCTGCCGCAGGATTGCCACCCTTCAATCTCGGGATTAAACTCGACAATCATTTCAGAGCTACAATTTTACTGCAAACCTGTAGAAAGTCTTTCTGCACTCAGCTTTTCTCGAATACATTTAATCAAAGGGGAGAATTCCCATCTTTCAAAAAATTAAATTTTTTTATGGAAAGTTATTCCGGGAAAACTGGGAGTACGAGTTCCTTTTAATCGCAGTCAGTTCAAATGAACTTTGGCGAACTTTTCTCGAGAAGAAAGAGAATTTACGGAAGTTGATAAAAATGCCATATCGCCGATCGCGTTGCGGTTCCGCGTCTCCCGTGCGACACGTGTGTGCATGCGCCGTGTGCATTGGAAAGGGAACAACCTTGCCCGCATTTTCTAACATGTCGCAAGATATACCCACCCTTATCTCCGCGTCCCTTTCTCTCTCGATCTATCCTCGGCGAATGGTGGGGCAGGAGGCATTAGCGAAATAAGCGGCGTAAGCAGATACCTCAAATAAATGCTTGGCTAGAATGATTTAATCGTATCCGGGGGTCTCTTGTTACGTGGCGGTTTACCTCGCGAAATATCTGGGCCACAATGCCGGTCGCCGTCTGCCTGGGTCACCGGAGATATTTCGAAAGGCCAGCGTCATCGCCGATACCGACATCCTCCGCCAATTAGAATCCATTCCAGGAACACCGATCTTCCTCGCTTTGTTATTTTCAATTCACTGGGTTTTTGATCGTCGACCAAAACAATAGGAATATGTGACTCAGTTTAGAGAAAAAGGAATCGTGCTATTGTACTGCTTGAGTGTTCCTTCGTTGTGACTTTCCCGGGGAAAACCCTCGTCAAGGGTCGCTTTACTACAATTCACTCTGCCCACAGACTTTCTCTAAAATACTTCCATTATGATTATGCAGTGTTGGCTACCCTGTTTACAGTTAGGAATCATACATGGCCAGTCATCTAACAGACTAATCGTTAAATTCACCAAGACACGCCTCTGCTTAACCTTTTCAATCCCGTTACGACACTCGAATTGGTCGGGCCAAAACCCATTCCATTGTGTTTTTTCTACTACACAACCGGGGCGGGCATGTGCGCCGAGTAAGACGTCGATCATTAGTGCATTGTCGGTGATATTCGCGGCGTATCGGTGACTCATCGAAGGACGCGCGGAGCCTCCGGTTTCCGCGGCGGAAAAAACGAAAGAAGCCGGAACGACCGGGACAGAGCGGCGATCGAGCCGGGATCGAGCCGGGATCGACCACGTAGCGGCGATCGGGACGCTGAGATCTCAATCGGGGCGAGCGCGCTCGCAAACAAAAACGGGGTTACGCCCGAGCGAGCGCGCGCACGCTCTCGGTAGCCGGCGACTATACCGCCGGAGTGAAGGAGCCTTTTGCTTGCCATTGCCGGCAAATATCGCTCTCTCGACTCGCGGCTCTCGGCGAGGAAAGAATTGCCGGCACCCACGCCACCCAGGAATCCCAAGGGCGAGTTCCTGCCTGCCGGCAGATCGATATGGTACGCCAGATCGGCTTACAATTCTCTTTCTTTCTGCTTCGTTCCATGTCGAATGTCGCTTGCGAGTATGTATGTTTGTACTTTATTGTTCGAGCTATATAAGTGGCGTTGGATTAATTTGGGTTTGATTTTTTTTCTCTTTTGCATTTGGCGATTGGAAAGGTTCTGGGAAAAGTGGAAGTTGTGCGCGTTGCAGCTTTTGAGATTTCGAGAAGTAGAGTAGGATGGCTATTGGCAATGTCGTTGGAGGCTGTGCAAGCTCTCGACAGATCGATATACTAAGCCGAGATCGGCTTACAATTCCCTTTCTTTCTCCTCGGTTCCATGTCGACTGTCGTGTACGAGTATGTGGTGTGCGAGTGCTTTAGTTCCGAACACAAATACGGTGGACTAATCGACTGGGCAGTATGGGCTTCCCAGCCCTTGTAATTTAATGCCACTTCAATAGCCAACCGTTGCCGAGGGTTCATATTTCGTAGGGGATGTGTGGGAGCACGCAAGACTCAATGTAGGATAATGCGTTTGCGTTGAAATCTCCCCGAATTATAACCAGCCGGCGAATATTCATGCAAACGAGCCGGGGTCAACCCTTTCGATGTTTATGTCGAGTATACTCGTCACAAAACCGCGGTGTTTAGCAAAATGAAACATTCAAAGAGTTTATTATTAATAATCTACCATAATTTTATTATAAATAATCTACCCAACCCTGGGTTCTTAGCAAGATTGCCATGAAATATCTCACATCATTAACATATAAAGTGATTCGGCGTAGCTTCATCGCCAGCCAATATTATGATACTCAAAACATGTATTATTACAAGATGTAAGAGCGGCTTGATCGATGTGCGCACTCTGGTCCGCTCTCTTTGGGCCAGGGCATTTTCGCCGGGCAATCGGGGCTGCGAATATTTGGTCAGGAACGCGGTGAACTCGTGGCACAGAAGGTATGTGGGACGCGAGACTCGGGCAAGAAAGGTGACTCTCCGCGTCAGACAGATGCATCTCGTCGTGGAACACGGCAAAACACCGCCGGCCTCTGCAAGTATGAGCTCACGGGCGAAGGCTACCATCGGGAAGAGCTCAAAGCGAGTCAAGAGACATGTAAAATCGGGAAGAAACACTTGGAATACCTTGGTTTTCTTAACACATATATAAAGATACTATTAGCAGCATTTGCTAATATTTGACGTGTTTATTACATCGAAGTGTCCTACTTTGAGTGGTGCTTGATCGAAAAAGAGCTCTCCTCGAGCGTGTCTCGTCAGCTCGCTACAAGCACCGAGCTTCCTCTCGCCATTATCTCGATTTCGACCTGCACGCGTCAGTATACACACACGCCCGCACTTGTTGACGTCGGCGAGTAGTTACCCGCGTGGCACCCGATTAAAATAGAATTCCTTATTTGGCAAAGCACAACAGACCGCTCGAGTCCTCCTCTTGGAGGAAGAAGCAACGCAGAACCGCATCGAAAGCACCACACCGGCCGTGTGATAATTATACGTCCCGGAAAGCGACGGAAACCGATCGCATATGCATGAGACATTCGCTCTGCTCTTGCTCGTCCTTTTTTGCGAGATGTCAAACGTGGACATGAAAACGTAGGTTAACACATGCGAGTCCACCTACCATCGGAGGCGACGCGACACTCGCTCGCAATATGACGAAAATCGGCTCGAAATTGCACAATGTTCCAATGCTAATTGCAATGCTGAAACATCGGGGATTTCAGAAAATTGAAGACATTGTACAACTTGTTTGAGAAACTAGAAAAGTTCTCTTTCAGAAAATCAAAGAGATCCGTTTGGCGCAGTGGAATTTCTTGCGAGACAAATTTGAAAGTATAAGGAAAAGTTGAAGAAATGATAAAACCGTGCGAGCGAACCCCTTCACAAAAGCCAAGGAAAACGAGTCGCCGCCGAGAAAACTATCACAGCACAATCACAAGGAACGAGCGCAGAGCGAGCGGAGAGGCCGGTGTCGTGTCACTCGGGTGTCGGGCAGAGCCAGTGGGAGAGAACGGAATGTAAAAGGTCGCTTTGGAAAAGGGAATATGAAATTCTATCGTAAGTGCACCGCATTCCGGCGGCAGGCGAGAGTCAAACTTGGAGGAAATATAAATGCCGGAGTCACGCGCGCATTCTCGCCGCGGTGCCCGCTCGCTCGCCGGGGCCGGCCGTGTAGGTAAGTGCACGCGTATATGTGGGCGGAATAGTCACGCGAGTGGATTTCACCGATATTTCCTCCCGGCGGACTTTTCGAAAGCGGCGACAGCTCTTTACGCGCCGGCATCCACCCCACACGCATATAGACACGCACACACGGACACGGCACAGGTGTGGCCGGTTATTTCGCTCGATTTATTGCCCTCTTCGTTTATCGCCGTATAGTGAAGGATATTGGCTCGGCTGTTACTGCATCTCCTCTCGGAGGATGCCGCGCGCGGCCACCACCGATATTGGCAAATTCGCTCGGGCGTCGTCCTTCGCTGCGAGCCTTTTATGCTAAATGCAGCCGCGCGCGTGTCATATGAATAGAGAAGTTTCTCCGGTGCGGAGCCAAGGCCGAACCCAGTCCCATAACTTTCGTAGGAAACTGCGGAACGACTTCGACTGCAACTTCGTTATTGAATCTTGCTCCTTTTCTATGTATGTAGTTTGACTTCAAGTCAGTACGACAATCGGCACATATCCGACGTTTACGCTCGTAGTAATGCTTGCGCGGGGTTTTGAGAAAATCGCCACTGGAGATATTCCTGCTTGAATCTCGGCCGTGCACTGAAAAAGCATCGGACATTCAAGGCTTAAGGCTTGTGCATGCAAAATATTTCTCTGTTCGTTAAAGTGGGAATCCATGGATTGTGCTCGCTGAAAGGGATTTATTTTATTATCGGTAGACTACTAATTCGTAGAAATCAACCCGGGTTTGAGCCTCTAAATGCATTTTGCCCAAGTCGAAGGTAGAGCGTGCAGCATTGCAAGAATTATGAGATATGCGATGTAGCTGCAGTTTCCGTTTTATATATGACACTAGTTTGACTTGAAGTCGCCTCCACAATGTGAACTTCGCAGACGCCTACGCGCGCGAAGTTTACGCTCGCAGTAATACCCGCGCGCCCTTTTGGAAAAAGCGGCCGCGGAGATGTCGCTGTCCTGTTTCACGCTTTTTACGGCCGCCACCCTTGTTCGCCGGACGAGCGCGGGAGTGGCCTGTTCGTTTCTCTCCGCTGCGGACTTCATAACTCTGGGTCGGCAGATCCCCCATAAAGATATAAGGACGCACAGCTGGCCCGAGGCATGGCGAATTATTTTTTACGGCGCCTCAAAAGCGCCGGCTCTGATCGAAAACACTTTATTCGGTAACGGGGTGCAACCATTTCGTCACGGCAAGCTGCCCGGTCAAATGGCGATTACTTGATTATCGTCTTTCGCACCGGCGAGATTAATCAGCGCCGACCGATCAGACGCCCGAATTCACTCCGCTGTGTGGTGAACTTTTTAATCGGAGTACGGTTTTGTTTAACTCTTTCAGTACTGAGAAGTCATAGTGTAATCTCAGTTATTCGAATTCTGGATAATGTAACAGGAATATGAAATAATACAAGAAAGTATTGGAAGAATAGAAAACTTTATTAGTGTATATGCTTATTGAAATGGAGTTTTGTCAATTGTTAGTACAATCGATGTTTCCTGCAGTGTAGAAAGCAAGTGACATAACGAAAAAGAGTATGAAAAGAAGTCAAGCTATTAAGAGAGCGAAATGAAATCAAGTTGACAAAGGACGAGGCAATGAGAACTCGAAACGGCCGAATGAAAGAAGTGCGGAAGCGCTTTGAGGATGGGCGCTAGGCGAAAGTAGATCGGAAGCGAGCTCGTAACCCATTAAAAGAACGGTGCGCGCCGGTCACCAAGCGGCCAAGACGAAGCGTCGTCTTCGGCCTAACCGTTGGTTTGGTTCGGGCTTTTGCGTTCCCATTCCGGCAGGTTGGCAAGGTGTCCCCGATTCCCGATGACACCACCGTTAAAATTGAACGATCTCTCAGCGCCATCGCTTCCTCTCTTCCGATAGAGCACTCTGACTCCTTTCGCATACATTATTCGCTGGGAGACCACTCCTCCGAGTTAGAGAGGACACTCATAACCAGTGGAAAACTGACCTCCAGTAGAATCGACGCTCGCAATCGTACGTGTGCGAGAAAAGACACGAGGATCGCCTTTACCATCAAGAAAGCAGATAAATTGCTGGACATTATTCAGACCTAACTAATTATTTAATTAATATTCAATCGTTGTCGATTTTTTATAAGTCTTTCGCATAAACGGTGAGAATGTTTTGGAGTACTTTCCATAATTACTGACGATACCGATCGAGGAAAGGCTGCGCTGGCATGGATCGGGCGCTAGTGAACGTTGTTTCTAGTAGGAAAGTCCGAGAAAGGCCCAAAGCGATAAGGCAATCTCCGTGTTCCTGGTATCGTAGGTTGGGGCCCAGGTAGAAGAGGCGCATCGAAGCCTCCGAGAGAATACGTACTTTCATGTGGGATGGTCACTCGATGCCTGACCTGGATGCCGTGGAACCGACACGTCGTGTGGGACGTGGCGTCGTCGCTCCCGGGCCTTTCCTTCCTCTGATTCCACGCACTCGGATAATTACCTGCCCCTGTAATTATTCGGCTCTGCTTACCGTGAAGCAATGGCGAAACCGGGTTCCGTGATCGGGCATGGCGCCGGCTGATAGTGTCGTCGGAGCTTTTCCTAGCCGCCGTTTCACTTTCCCCCTCGCCTACTTGGTCTAGTCAATTCACAATCCTTTCCTCATCGGTATACCTCGCCTCTCTGCTAATATACCGCATTTTCTCTTTTCATTTTCTTTTTATTTCTCTCATTTTGCCAACACGATTTTATCACAAATGGATTTCTTATTTCTAAAAACGATCAAAAGCAGAGCATTTAAAAGGTGTGTAGTGTCACGTGTGTGTCTCGCAATTGAATGTAATTCGAAAACAGATTGTGTAATTTTGAAAAAGCAATTAGTTTTTTGGTAAATCTGGGAAAAACGGTGCGAGAGATACGCTCGCGAACAGTAGTCATTACATATTTCTGACGCCTCGATTCCCGAGGACTAAAAAATAGGAAAGGGAGTGTAAGAAATTGGGCAGTCGAGAGTTCGGTGCGAATTTAGGGGAAACCGGAGCTTCCCCTTGGAGGGAACGTCCTTCGACTCCACCCCCGCTCCATTACCCCTTCACCTCGCCGGTGTCGGCTAACGAGGCTCGTACGCAATCGTGCTCAATGAAAAGGAACGCCGCTCAACTTGCTGCCTCTAACGCAACACCATCGCCAGTACGAAGGCGCGCGCGTGTTATGCCTTCGCCTCGCCACCGCACACCCGGGGAATTTCTGGACCGATAATCACCGGCCGCTCCGCTGGTGGGTCACCAGTTAATACTCGGCTGTGTTTACTCGTATCGCGTTAATAGCGTTTTCTTCTCACTGGCGGCGGAGCTCGGGCGATGCAGCGTCGCCGCCGCGCGCGCACTCTCTTTCTCTTTCGGGCGGCGCACTCCCATTTAACGCTCGGCCGAGTGAAATAAGCACCGAGGCGATCCGCTCGCCTTGCAAATCGCCCGACCACTAACTCTCCGCTCACTTGGCAGCGCAGCGCCTGTCTTACCAGAGAGAAAGAGAGAGAACGAGAGAGAGAGAGAGCCCTTGTGCCAAGTACATCGCACAGGTTTTTCCCATGCGCGATATTCCTCCGTCGCGGCGACTCCTCGCCGATTATCGATAACTACTGCGCCGATCTGGAGCAAAGCGCGCGCTCGCGCTCTTTGTGTCCGGCTTGTAAAACGCGCAACAGCCTGTTTTCCCGGGCGATAACCGTCGCTTACCACGGAATTACACGGCGTTAACACAGTTTTCTCCAGCCGGCCGGAACGTGCCTTCTGGACGTAGGCCGACGTCAACCTGGCGCCAGGTGAACACATTCCTCGGCTGGTTTATGCGGAGAACCAGCTGCCACCGGCTTTTTTCTCGATCGCGGGAAAAAGCGGACGCCGCCCGTAAACAATGTCTTAAGCGTCGGCTTAATTATGAATCCGCAGGTTGTTGGATGCTCGCATAAAATTCGAGAGACCAATGTTTGTCCTTGCGAGAATACACGATGCATCACACTTGCCTTGAAAAAGAGGGTTTACTGTTCTTTCTCTTCTTTGACTCGTGAAAGAATTTAATTCCGGCATCAAAAGCGGTCGAAGAATAGAGCCAAGCATTAGTCAAGATTCAATGGACACTCAGAGGATCAGATCATCTCTCTTCCTATTGAGAAAGTGATCGGACCAGCACAAAGGTAGAAACCCAGGGCGACGACGTCGGGAAAGCCGCCTAATGACAGGCGCGCGTGCCTGAAAGACTCCTAATCATCAGGATGAAGCAGGGCAGCAGCGAGAGTGCAGCGTCGTCGCCCGGCCGCTCGCTCTAATATCCGCTTAATCGAGAAGCGAGCCGCCTCTTCCCACCTTCGACGCGTCCTTGCGTAAGCGGCGATGGCCTTTGTCGTCGTCGGCGTCGTTGTTGTTATTGTGTCATCGCGAGTAATGGGTACGGGCCGACGCCGCCGTCGCCGCCGCCGCCGCCGCCGCTTCTCCTCCGGCTGCGAGAGCTAAAAGGTAGCCTCGACCAGCGCCACGTGGGCGCTCGCGCGCGCGCGCTCACCTTCGATTGTGACGCGCCTTTTTGCACACTGCGAGAATCCCTCTCCTGTGTTATTACCCACACGCGCGCGCATGTATTTATTGCCGACTTCCCCCCGGATTCTCCTGGCTCTCTGTCAGTGCTACGTAACATTGAATTCCATCCGGTTCCCTATTTGTACTGTTATGTTGGATTCCATGGTGCGCTGCGGGCTTGCAGTTTGATCGTTTGAGAGAAGTGATTTATTCGGGGTACGACACGTGTATGGGGTCAGAGAGATAGTAAGTTATAGTGTTGTTGCATGGAGGATTTTAATTTGATGATCTAGGGATTGTAATTATGTAAGTGTAATGAAAGTTGTGATAAAGTTGTGATTCAAAGGCAGGGGAATTACCTTGCGTAATTTGGGTATTTCGAGGATCTTTCCACCCCGACTTTCTAAAGCCATTTTCGATATCTTGAATTAAAGTTATATAAAATCGAGTACCAATGTAGTCACGTAACAGTTATATACGTCCCACACGCATCTCAGTCACTTGTAAAGTTTGTATCTCGAGGGAGCCTAAGTTTTCTCCAAGTTTTGTTATAAAACCACGAATCGGGTGGGTTCCCCAGAGATTGTGGATAGTTTTATGGATGGAAAGGTCGTAGGACAGGATCGACGGGGCTCGTCCGGGCAAGATTCCTTTAGCCGCAGCCCCAGAAACCTAGATTCCGGCAGCAGGGCCCCGCGGGAAGATCGACTAGATTAAAAAGCGAAGCCGAACCAGTCGCCGTTGTTGACGTGAAACCCGGGGAATCGATCGCGAAATCGCAGTGTAAACGTCTGGACCGAGCGCGCCCGAGGGGGAAAGAGGGCACCCGTCCACGAATCGAGCAGTGAAATTTTACTGCCTTTCACCGTTTGCGTTCCTTCTCGATCGAGCGCGCCCGCTCTCGTCGGTGTCGCCTTGGATTTCCGCTTTTCAGTCCTAGCCCGCGACACTCGCATTAACACTCCAACCACTCGCAGGCATATATTTATTTCTACGAAAACAAAGTTAATAAAACATCTCGCAGGGTTAAATAAGAGTGAAAAATCTGAAAGTCAAGCTTTCAAACGAGTTTTGTTCGATTAATGAACATTGACAACGAACAACAGTTTCATAACGCGCTTCCAGGAATTGTTGGCCGGTCTGCAGAAAGTGAGAGGGGAATCGAATCATCGGTCGTTCATTGCGGGGGAGGTAACTGCCGAGGGAGAAAACACAGCGGTGGCAGTTGCGGACAATAATAGCAGAAGGGAAGGAGCTCCTGGAGCGGAGACTATGTTTAGAGGAGTTCGCTTATTCTCGGCTTGCGGTATTTTAATCGGATGTCCTGTTTAATGAGTAAACATCGCTTTGCTGGTTTATATGCTTTGCAATCGTCTTTGTCTTCTTGCGAGCGGGATTCATAATAATCTGCCATTATTCTCTAAAGAATGTAACAAGTCATCGGAACGCAATTCTCTATAGGCTAGGTGGGTGAAGGATCCAGTAAAAGTCTCCTCTCTCAACGCTAACCAGATCACTTTAAGCCTGGTCAAGTACAATGGCTTTATCTAAGCTTATCTATATGTGTTAGAGTTTAGGGGCATAACAAAGCTATCATTGGCCTATTTCCGCGTGACAATGCCTTTTTTATTCACACTACCTGTGAAGAGGAAGTTGTGTTAGAAAAACAAACGGTTAATACGGATCAGAACGATTATTATCTATTAGACGAGAGTCTCCAACAATATTACCACTCCAAGCACACTTGTTAGTGCTTTAACAGCCTAACTTGTCGACTGAATTAAAAACAATTTTCAACTCATTCGCCACACCTTATCAAGAATGTTGAAAAGCGTTAGTTTCGTAGAAAGAAATACGACGGTTACTCGACTCCTAAGACTCGTCGCTACAAAGTAGCCTATGCATCAAGCCACGAGTGTCTCTTCACTTCGTCCGATTCGTGAAGGCGATTCGGGTTAATAGGTCGACTATACCCAGCGACGAACACACCTACTCGAAGATCGATCGGAAAAAGAGCTTCGTTCTCAATAAAGCGCGCGAAGAGCTGGAGGGAGTGACGTTTCTCGGAGTGTCCCGATGATTCAGCGGCGACGCGGCCCCAGTGGGATTAGTCGCCGAGGACGCAGAATTCCCGAGCGATAGGCGGCGGGAGCGTGGGCCGAAGGGACAGAGGTGGAAGGCAGGTGGAGGAGGAAAGTGGTAGCGCTAAAATTACAGATCGAAAGCTCGCTATCTCGGTGCTTGTCCTACCTTGGCGAGGAGAGTCGCTCTGCGCTCCGGTGCACCTCGGCCCGGCACCTCGGCTCGCTTCCAGATCCGTCGCCGCGCTCTCTCGCCCTCGCGCGCCCATCGAATCCGCGCCTCTACACAAATATACATCGGCGCGTCGGCGACGGCGACGGCGGCGTCTCCGCGCGCATTCTCCCCGACGCCTTGCAACACACGCGCACGGGCCGAGCGAGCGCATTCCCGAGGAGTGAGCGCCGCCGCATTAGCACTGGCGCCGGTGATCCTTCAACACGCCGGGAGAGTTGCTCCGCGCCCCGAGCTCCTCGAGCTTCTCAAAAACTCACTGATTTTGAACGATGCCAACAGCACGTGCTTTCAAATGGGGCCCCCCTCGGTACACATGTACACATGTGCGCTTCTGACGCACTCGAGCTCGCCTTTTTGCGGTGTATCATCGTGTAGATCTCACCAAGAAAACACATGGTGGTTCTCTATGGTTTGCCTTCGATATCCAGTGTACGTGAGATATTCTTTCCATTTTTATTTCATTGCTTCGTCTTTAATAATAATAATAAAGTTCTATGGTTTAAAATGGAAGTAGGAATTTCTGACTACTTGAAAGATCGAACGACTACTTTATTGGGCTATAAATTTTCTCCCGAGCGTCTTAATCTTTTATAATCTGGCGAAGGTCTACTAAAATAGAGTGAAACCGGTAGGTCGAGTTTTGCGAGTCCGATCCATAGCTCCTCGCGCGTCAGATAATATAAAGTTTATAAATACAGTGTAGGCCAGTTGTGTGTCGGCCTGGGGCCCACTGCTGCCACTTGGCTGCACGTCGGGAAACTCGGCAGCAGCTTCCGGCTGTGTGGCCGGGAGGAGCTGATAAATTGCTACAAAATGTAGAAAGCGGATGATGGCGGTGGTGTGGCGATCGAGGACGATAAAATGCTATCAGGCCGGTATAATCGGGGCCGAGGGAGCCCTGCTACCGGAGAGACTTGGAGGCCTCACGGAATTGAAAGGTACATTATATCTCGAGCATGCTTCCCCGCCGGGTTATCGGGCGACAGCTGTCAAAGCCTCCGACGAGGAATTCCTCTCGAGATCGCCGGACCTTGATCTACGATCGATCGGACTTATCGAGTTAGCCACGAGCCCGCGACACCCCGACACCAGATAACCGGTCCCAACTATTTTCAACCGATAAGCCTTGGCCAGTCGCACCAGCCGACATCCGACATTCCCCGGCTATTAGTCAGACTCTAGGCCTCCGAAAACTTCGCTCCGGAAATAGCCCTTTATTCTCCTCCCACTAGCTTTCCTCAATGAAATCGATCGGGCGATCGTTGTTCCTTTTTGAAGGTGGTGGGAAGTAGGCGGTGGCTCTCTGTTGTGGTCCTTGATGAGTTGAATTAATCTTTCGTTAGTATGGCTCGAGTTGATTCAACCTTTAGCTATGGTGATGTCGATTATTGGTCAGGCGACAGTTATTATGCTGTGGTTGAGAATTATTTTGATTGCTTTAAAAGTGAGTAAAATATCTAGAATCTTTTCTATTATCCTCGTGGCTGCTATGGGACGAGTAATTCGAATACTCGGGACGCTACGGTTTAACCCAAGCAAGAACGTGTGTTATCTTGACGAGTAAAGGTACTTCGATGAAGCATAACAGTACGAACTTAAGATGGCGCAATGCACAGATCAAAACTGGTTCTCCGAGGCCTGCTAACCGTTCGCCCCGACGACGAGAGTTTCGCCCTTGGCGAGGTACGTGCTCGCCCAGAAAGAGCTCGCCTGTGTGGCATCGGGTTTCATGTTTTGAAGGAGTGAGAGCTCGCCGGGTGCCCCAGCGGCAGAGCCTCGCAAAAGGGTTGCACGGATCTCCTCGGAGGGCAGAGTTTCGCCGAGGTATCTGGTCCTTCCAGCTGCGAGGATGCGGATATGCATCTGCCTCCCTCTCTCTCTCTCCAGCTGGCTTTCGGTAGGAAAGGAGAGCGGGCGAGAGAAACCGGGCGGACGCAAGCGAGCAAGCGCGCACCGAGGAGCCCGAGGACTGGGGCAAAACGAAAGGGAATGGGTTTTTAACGGGCGTCCCGGTAAAAGCACGCGTCGCCCCGCGACTCGCACTTGGGTCTGCCCTTCTTCTGTCCGCTTCGAGGAAGTCATTCCGCCGAGCGGATCCCTCGTCCGGCTCTCGGCGCGCACGGGGGGTTTCACCTTTTGTCGGTGAGAATTTCTCGGCGTCGAATGTCCTTTTCGACGCGCTCTCTACCTGAAAGAAGCGCCGAGAGAGCTCTCTCGGTCCTTTTACTCCGGCGGAGGAGTGTCCGATCGCCGTCGCCGCTCGAGTATCCCTCGCTGAGTAATCCCGCTGGAATTTCGCTCGAAAACTCACGGCGATATCCGCCTCGCGCGGTAAGCCTGCTCCGCTTTGTCCGAATGCGCGCACGCCGAAGACACCCTCTCGTTTTCTTGCGGCGGACGTCGATTCCGTTGGAACGCTGCCAGGGAATAAGAGGCTCTGTCGGCTCATCGGCTTCGCTCGTCCAAGTGTCTATTTCTCTAGGCGCGTCTATTATGTGGGCGATAATGATGCCAGCGAATGTTGTACGAGGTGTGTCGAGCAGAAGAGGGAGAAAGGTTTATGAGGTCGAATTCGAAAAATAGAAAATCGAAACTTTCCACTCGTCAACCTATAACAATTCTAGAAAGGGTGTTCAAAGAATACTTTAACTGAATTGTAATACAAAAAATAAGTCCGCATTTGGTTGACTCTCTAGTTTGTCTCGCACAGCTTCCAACTGTCTATACTACTTAAAACACTGCATCCCCGGACTCGAAGGAAGAAGGCTCTCCGAGCGAAGCGTTAGCCATCGCGATACTTGGGATACCTACAATTTCGCAGGGAGCCGATTTCGGCGCGAGCAATAAATCCGTGGGCAGGTGCGGCTTGGGCCTCGTCGATCGATGCCGGGCCGATCGGTGAGATCGTGGCCGAAGGTACACATCGGGCTATGGATAACGCGAGCGAGTAACCTTCATCCGTGGACCGTTACTCTGCCCTGTCGGGCCCTCCGGCTACGGCTATTCAGGTCTCTGGGTCCCCCATCGTCGCGACACCCAGCCGAGGACGTCTCTCTCCCAACCTGAGCCTCACTGTCCTCCTCCTCATTCTCATCCTCCTTCCCGTTCGAGATCGCCGCCCTCCTTGCCACTGACTCTTCCACTCTCCGACTCTGCTTGCCTGGCCTGGCCTCACTTGGCTCGGCTCGGCTTGGCTTGGATCCACTCTCTGCATCGCAACACCGGTAGCCATTACGGCCGACCTTTTCTCTACGGTTATTGAACAGATAATCTGCCTGGATTTAACCCTTGGACTATCGTAGGGTTTTTCGATCCAACGTTAATGGTTTTGATTTAATATGGTTCACAAAGTAAATTAAATAAAGTTTTCATATTTCCATAATTTCTCCGTAAACCGAAGTAGGTTCAAAGCGGAGTGTTGAAGCTCTCAATATCTCTGATTAAGCTTAATCAGATCACCAAAATCAGATTTCGATGAAAATGATATTATTTTCTCCCGAGTTGTTGGGTTCCTATGATGTAGATCGAATCAAAATAACTCAATCGCCGTAATTCAAATGTCAACTCGCTTCAAATCGACAAACAAGAGTATTTCCCAACGCAATATGACGCGAGGAACGCAATGATGCAAGTGATTTCGGTGCCCGGGTGACGGTTGTCGAGGAAATGGTAAACATTTCAACAGACAGATATTTACGTGTTCGCTCGTGTTGTTTTCTTGAGATCGATCGACGAACAGCATGGTTTGCTTGATCGGCCGATTCACTTCTCAGGTCCTACGGCTGCGAGCACGGTCAATAGCATCATCGCTTCTTCCTCCTCGCTGCTCGACGGAGGAACTTGACCTCTTTCCTGCTCGCTGCGATTTTGCCGTGACCGATGAACGCACGCGTGCGTCTCACGCTGCTAATGTCAAGGGACACGCGACCGGATTGACGCGGAGAGGTTTGCCTAGAGATTCTTGGGAGGATTAAGGACTGACCTGGAATATAAAGAAATTGTGCCGATAGCACATTTTTTCGCAAGTTTCTTCGCACACTTGTAGACAGTGAAAACTACCTGCAAAATCATTAATCAAAGTATCAATAGTAATCATATAATCTGAATTATATTCGTATATATTAATTATTGTGCTAATTAGTAAGAATCTTATAAAAAAACAAACATTTCCCAAGTTTCTCATTAAAAATACAAAAACAAAAGTATTGTACTTTTTATAAAAGAACAATAATACATTTTATACTGTTTCCAATCGTTTTGTTGAATGTTCGTGAGCTACTGCTGCTTGATCTGATTTTACTCGAACCAGTTAGTCATCGACCACTATTACGAATCTCCTGCGACATTACCTGTCACGTGGATCCAACTACTAAAACTTTCCGTGCTAGAGCCAGACTGCTCGGCGGAAGCGTGTTAATGGAAAACTTGTCTGGGCCCTGTCCGCGCATCGTGCGGGGAGGGCTTTCGGAAGAGGCGCACACTTTTTCAGCCGGCGCGGCTCCGGTCGATCTCCCCTCGCGTGACCGTCAGTCTTTGGCAAGTGGGTCATGTGCAAAGTAGGCCTCTCCTCACGAACGGGCCCCGCGCGCTCAGCGAAGAAGACGCGCGTCGCGCCGGCCTGCCCACATCTCCCGTACCCAGGGAGCTCTATCTCTCGCTCCTCTTTCTCTTTCTCGGCGTGGCAGCCGCGCGGAAAAAAGGAACGGCGCAGTGATTATGCCCCGGGAGCGGAGACGCGCGTATGTGCGTACCGCGATATACTCTCGCCATTAATGGGAGCAGAGGCCAAGGCCTAGGGAAAGAGAGCATCCGCCGCCGCGCGGCTCGCATTATTTATTTCCACCAGGAAGTGTCCTCTCCGCTCGCCGCGCTTACTCCGACTCTCGAGAGATTCTCTACTCCTCTCTCTCTCTCTCTCCTCCGGCTGCCATAATTCCAACCGGCAGCCATCTTTCCTGGCGAGGTGTGTTTCCGCGCGTAATAACGCGCCGCGGAACGCGCGCCGTTCGGCACAATCCCCCGTAAATCATGGATGCTTTATGGTGTTATGGGACGCACTGTTATCCGTCGGTGCACGTGGCGATGGCCCTCGCGAGAACGCGCACCGTCTCCGCGGAAAAGCAGTCGCGGCCTCTACCGGTGCCTGCATTTATCATCGATGTTAACTCGCATCTTCGTGGCCCAGGCTACATCCGTTTCCTCTCTTGGTCCTTGTTTCTCTGGCGAGCGAGCGGGCCCGAGTTCTCGAGAGTCCGATTCTCGTTACTCATAGGACATTCACACCGCGCGCGCAAAAGTCAGAGAGACTCGTATATTCGACGTGCTTGAAAAGTACTTGGAGGCCAAGACAGGAAGACGAGAGTTGCTCTTGTTCTCTGGCGTTGATCCAACTAAATCGACGGATGCTCGTTCCACAGGAAAAACGTGGGCTTTGGTGTACAGGGTGATTCACTTGGGTTTGATTATTAGACTGCTGGATATAAATAATTTGGCTCATCAGTCTTTGCTAATTCTACTCCTTTAATTTGTGTATTTGTAGATATACTGATTCTTCTATTTTACTGGGTATCAGCCGAGCATGCTGGAGCCACTTAACTATATGATACACGTCATAGATCAGTCCAGTACATAAAGAATTTTTAGAAACATATACTTTCACAATTAAAATCACTAAACAATTGATGTCCAGTAATTTTAATGGTAAACGAATCACCGTGTACGTACGCGAAGAAAGGATTTTGCTCGGAGAAGAAGATATCGATACTCTCGCAGGAAAGCCATATTCATAATCGTCGCAATATCCGCTTCCTCTCGCGCTTCTTGTTTCTCTGGCGGTTCGCGCGGAGTCCGAACTCCAGTGTTCTCCAGCTGGAGAGATGACGGTGATGTCTCAGGGTCTCTGGAAAGCCGAGCGGCTTCACTCGGACTCCGGTCTCTCCTCAGTGTCCTTTGACAGGGGCCGATCCGATTGGCCCAGGCTAATTATGCAACGGGAACGACTCGCTGCCGTTGTAATCGCATATGTTTATGCCGCCTCGAATTACCGGCTTTGCAATCCGAGCATGACGAGCGACTCCGCATTTTATCCGGCCGCGCGGTGAAATTGATATACAGATCGGCTTACCATTATGTTTCTCCCGGCTTCCACCGAATGCGAATCCGGAAAAATCTGCTTCGCGTCGAGGTTGCGTGGAAAATGGCAATTGTCGGATCAGCCTAATTAGAGATGAATTCCTGGAATCGTGCGAGCGTTGGTTAATCTGACGGCGATGCGGATTAGAAAGTCATAAAAGGGTTGAACTGTACATATTGCTAGAGTAATAACATCCCCGACTCCCTTCAAGGGTTTTTCCAACCCTAATCCTAACTGTCCATTTGAGAGTAGAATCCTTGGAAGTAGCTCTTAATGATATTTACCAATAAAGCAGGTGAAAATACTCTCAGGATTTTGCCTAGACTCTAGACTTTTTGCTGTAGTTAACTTTTGAAATTCTTTGAAGTCCAACATCATTTCACGGACGATGATAACAGACGAGAAGCGGAATCCGTTGGATTTCGCGCGACTGAACACAGAGTGAACTTTACGTGAGTGCAGAGTAGTGTTAATGTATCTGGCTCGACTGACGCTGGCAGGCAATGGCAGGTTCACGGAAGAACGGCTATCTCCCCGGCAACTTACTATCACCGGCTTGATATTCAGGATACAGTGGTATATCTGCGCGTGGGTATATCCCGGGGGAGGGCCAATGGGAACCGAAAGCTGTCGATCACGGCTGCGGACTGTCCAATTACCGTGACCGAAGTGCGCTATTAATGAGAGCGTGTCCGCGCGCGCGGTGTCTAACCAGTTTTGAAAGCCGGCTGATTTATGGTCTCGCTTTTCTTGCGGCAGGTCTGCCCGCGGCCGATTAGCTCTATCGGCGGGCAGAGACTCGAGGAAATAATAAGGCCCCGAGTACCAGCTAATCGACGCCGGGGCCACCTACACACATTCACCTTCCGCCGTTACAATTCACTCAGGATCTCTCGGGGACTAGACCGAGACGCAGTCTCTTGCGACACGCTCGAGCACTGTTGCATTTCTCCGCTCGAATCCGCGGGGCCCGTAAATGACCGTTTGCTCCAGTAATTCGCAAAGGGTCCTTTCAGGAGTTTGTTTGGTCGCCGGCTTTCCCGATCGACCTGTCCGACCGTCGCTTCAACCTGTCTCTAATTCCCGGCGAGGCTTGCGGTCTCCGGGGCCCATTCAAGCCGGGATCCTCGCATTGTTCGGGGCCCGTCGGAGAATGATACCTGCAATAAAGTCATCGGGAGGATCGGCCGGCTCTTTTCTACGGGCGGCGGCTCTCAGTGATTGTCCGGTTCTCACGGCCTGCGGGGCCTGCGGTCTGGCCCTGCGCCTCCTTTTGTATGCAGAGCCACTCGGAGGCACGTGGGTTTCTGCCGAGGAATTTCGAACGGGCCCCGACGGACACGTTGAATCACGCTGCGGCCGTTAACGCGCACGAGCACGCCAGTCCTCCTGCCGCTCACGCGCGTCTCCACCGTCACCTCCTCATCCTCCTCCGCGGATAGGAATCACGGGCGTGAGTCACGCCAGATTGCAATTGGCGCAGGTAGCCGCACACTCGCCAAAACTATTCTTTCGTAATCGCGCGCCGTTCGCTTACCGTCTCGCGGGCTCCACCTGCCAATTACCTAGGGTTACGAGCTCGCATTCCGAGCTCTCCGGTGTCCCTGCATCGCTGAGCCTTCAGTTAGGTCAGGCACCTTTCGGAGGTTGGACGGTTTATCTAGGAGTCGAAAGTCAGTACGTTTCCGGCAGGATAATAGCGTGTTGTGTACAGAGTGATTCAGTCAGATTTGTTCGACAGTCTGGGGTATGAATTGCGCGGATAATTTTAATTATTTAGGATAATTCGGTGTTTTATCCTTTTTATTATATTGTGTATATATTGTACATAAATTGTAATATTATAAGAATCGGAATGTAGACAAGGGGGGAAACGTTCGTGCACAATTAACATTTTTTGATAATTTATTAATATCACGTGTATGGTAGTGGTATTTCGTGAAACTGGACGTGAATGAAAATATTTGTTAATGCCAAGAGGCAAATGAGGATTATCCCTTGAAAGGTCCGCACACAACTTTCCACGCTCCCACAAAAGGATTTCATTGAAAGGCGAGTGCGCACCGGTGAAGAGCGCGCGATTTTCACTGGGCGCGTTGACTGACGAGCCGGCAGCAGAGCAGGCCCCTCGCAGTGCGTTCTCAGATGTAAAGATAACTAGAGTTTATCGCCGAGAGGGATCTGTTGCGTTGCCGGTCATTCCGGCGGAAAACTCGTCCAGGTAGAACGAACGGCAGGGGAAGAGTCCCGGAGAACCCGAGACCCCGAGACCCCGGCTGGTATGCCCGCAGGGAAACCAAGAAACATTGGGAAGAAGAGAAAAAAAAGGAAGCCTGGTGACTCGGTGTGTTCCGTGTGCGTTGAGTCACTCGAGTCAGAGGGTGCACGAAGTTCGTCCGGTACGCTCGAGCCGGCATGCCCGGAGATGCTTCGGCACGCATTGTGCGCGCACGTTGCAGCAGCGCGCAGGTTGTGTGCAGGTTGCAGGGCCGAGTGGAGGCCCTCGCAGGAGCGATGCGTATCTATGCTGGAGCGCGTGAGTCACGTGGGAAGCATGCGTGAAGAGCGAGCTGTTCCTTGCCCGCGGCAGGTTCGCCGGATCCTTACTTCTACCCCCTCGATTTCCTTCCTAGATTCAGCCTCTTTTTTTTTTATTTATCGTGGAAATTTGCGGGTTTTACAAGTATAATATCTGTGGGGAATTTCCTGCAATTTGAACAGTGGTTAATCGCTTTTACGGCATTCTTTGGTATACATGGGGATTAGTATAAAGAAGAACTATAAAAATAATATTAATATTCAGATGAAAGATGTTTCACCGCGCCTTAATAGACCACGGAACACCCTGTTGTTTCTTTCTCGCAGTGATGTTCCCCTAGGCAGTCAATGAAGCCAGCGAGCATTATCTCCATCGGCACTTAAGCGTCCACTGACCGCGAATTATGGATGGCAATGTTAGCCGGAGGGGGGCAGGGAATTGTTGTTCCGACGTAGTTTTATCTGGACGCGTCTGCCTATCAGGCCAGTCACCGTAAAGCGGCAAGTGGGAGTAAATCGCAAGGTGGATTGACGCGAGCAAGTGGCGCGAGGGCCGAAGGTGACTAATGCGAGAAGAGCGCAACTAAAGCTAACGCCAGCGGCGAAAGAACGCCGAAACCCTTTGGTGGAAAGGCGGGTTTGCTCGAAATGTGGAGGAGCCCGTGCAAATATCCGTGGCATTGGCCCGAGCACGCCTTGGTTTGTGTAGGCAAGGAGAGGTCACTCCGGCCGCTTTCTCGGAAGAGCCCAGACAAATTACAGGTCGTACGCTCGTCATTGGGACTGGCGATCGAGCGCTCGATCGCCGGCATTATGTAAATATTTTACTAGGAAGATGGCGAAGGCCTAACGCTCGAACCGAGTGTTTCAACTAACTCTCGCATCGATCGGCGCTCAGGCCAAGGCCCGCACACTCATTATTCTCATTTTCATGCACGAGCGCCGCGTTTCGTGATCCCTCGCTCCGCCGATCATAACACTTAATTCCGTAATAGAAAGGAAATTCCGCTCGATCGCAAATAATATCGAACGTCCGAGAGCCCGAGCCCCCCGGGCGTGCCCGCCTTATGTACACTCGGGGGCATCGGCGCGTGCAAGTGTTTCGATTTAATTGAAATGAGCCGTAATCCATGTGCTGCCGAAATTGCCATGTTTACATCGGCTCTTTCATGAATGATTTGAATAATTATAGTCATCTTGTAGAGACTCAGAGATTCTTACTTAATAATAATCTAAGCAACCGCGCAATTTCGTTAACAAGCTTTCCTACGGTGGTAGTTAATTGAACGGTTGCCGGGGAAACGTTTGCCAGGTAATCAATCGTTTTCTTGCAAAAAGAAACTTCGATTTAGAGTTGTGAAGATGGATTTTTCCTGGCCCCTTTTCTAAGTGATGATTACAGTCAATTACGATTTCATGGAATCGATTGTACAATTGCATGAAAGTACGCCAGTTATGAAAGCCACCCTGTAGGCAAGTACCCGCGCGGATAATCGGACGCGGCGAGTGACTTTTCACCGGCAAATGCTCGGTAAGCAATAATTATCGACGATAGGATGAGCGAGGCCGGATGCAATTGGTCGGATAATTAGTCAGGCTTGGAGGCAAGGCTTCTCGCAGCGTGGCACGTCAGCCTGCATTTCTCAGGAGCAGCGTGACGTCCTGCATTTCTTTTGGTGCTCTTTCGCAGAGCGAGCGACGCCCGAGCGACGTGGAGCTTGTTGGCTATTACCGCGGTCGAGGTCTCGAGCACAATGCTGCGAAATGATTTGCACTTGAATGCGGGCCTCTCATCCGTTACCAGGCCGGATGCAGGGCTCGCCTTGCCCCGGATGCACTCCCTCTGCCATTGGCACACTCTTCTTCCCTCCTAGGAAGCATCTATTTAGAGCTTCTTCCCTTTCTTCGGCCTGGCCTTCCTCTCGTGCTCGAGAAACTTGTCCTACAGACTACGATGCGCCAACATTTTCTAAACAATTTCCCTTCTGCCTCGTCAAACTTCTTTCTATCTCAATGCATTTCTTGATAAAGGACCACTCTTTTACCAAATCATCTCATTTAATTCCCAAACTCTCCCAACAACTTGCACTTTAATAAATAGCTGTTGATCATCGGACCTCTTACAGACAACGTCACATATTTTCCCAGAGCCGTCTCCGTTTAGCCCCGCACATTGCCATTTAACTCGTGGTAATAATTTTTCTCCCGGCCGCCCCGGTGTAACGATAATGCGAATGTGCAGCCGTAAAGCGGGCTTTGCCGGCCGGGACTTGTCCTCCCTCGTGAGAGCGAATCTTGAGAGTGAATTAACGCGTGTTTATGCCTCCGCAAGCGACTGGCAGCGGAGCTCTAATCCTGCAAAGGGTGCCGACTGCCGTCGGAACGAGGGGAAACAACTCGGCGGTACCGGTGTAATTAACCAAGTCACGCTTAGCCGACCCCGGCCAAGGCCGCACGGCGATCCGGCCGAATTCATCCTCTCCCTTAACGCGCTCGTCGCTCCTCTTCTCTTTTCTCGCTCTGCAACCAACGAGCGTGCATCCCACTGTGTGTAACATACAGAATGCAGGCTAGAATGGGACATTTTTGCGTAAAATGATAATGATTAGATAATTTATTATTATTCTAGCCAGAGGAATGTATCATATAATCTGTCGACTTATCACTCACCTTTTTGTCAGAGATATGGGAATGTAATATCTAGATCATACGTTCATACAAAGAATTTATGGCAGAATTGGGAAACATGTTGATATAATTAAAATTGCTTGCCTATTTATAACTATTTCAGATTGCTTCACTAGATTTTGATAACGCACAGGTTTAACCTGCTTTTTGTCAGATAGAGTATTATAATACAACATACAGAACGCAGAAAAGAGTTTGGAAATCCGCATAATAAAACTCGCCGGATAATTTAGTGTTATTTCCAACTCTGTAGCACAAGTCCGACAGTTACGATTCAAAGGCAAAGCCATCACCCTGTACATAAGCGCAGGTATACCATCGGCTCGAGGATAATCCGGAGTGAGCGCGCGCGCGCGAGGCCGGATACACCCCGATTGAATAAAACGAGCTCAGGGATTAATCTGGCGGGCGAGCGGAGGCTGCCGGTTCGCAGGAGCGCTCGTAAACGTCTCTCTTATCGAGATATCCGAGCAGCGCCAGCCGCTCGCCGGCAACATGCAAGTACTGTTAGAACATCGATAACACATCGCGGCATTTGTGCGAGCAGTTAAATCGTGTCTATCGTGCGTTGTAATTAACGGAACCCCGGTAGCACCGGGCTGGTTAGGAGTAAAAAGATTCCCTAGAGCCGAAAGATCCCCTAGATCCCGGCGTCAGTGGTCCCCGGGGCCGAGTGGCAGTAAGTTGCGAAAATGGCCCGATAAATCAGAGCCCGTTGATAGAGTATGGAACTCTGTGTGCCGATGTTTCAGTGTGTGTCTGTTGGTATCGTGCGAGAGAGTGTGGGATCGAAAGCGGCAGCACGGCAGACTACCGAGGAACAAATTGCGAGTGGCTCTAAGCCACCAATGCGGTTAAGCAATCTCCGATAACCCAGATCACTGCTCGCAGATCCTCTAGTACAATGTGATTTTACTTGTCGAGTGGCATCGGCATAATACCTAGTGCCATGTGTTGTTTGGTTATACACCACTGTGAAATAATGATCAATTATGTGATGTCATTTTAATTAGGCGCGAATCTTTCGCAATCGGTTTTTGTATATTACTTTTTCAAATATTTATTATATATACAATGCACGTAATATAATCCGTGGAATCAAAAGATCAATCATGTTCGAAAGAGGAATGCAGTGCAACATACATGGAAGTTATTGATCGAATGTTTGAACTGCTAGATAACTACTGATAGCATCTCACGTTTATAACATAAATAACATATTATCGCCGCGCGTTAATGTCGACATCATCGATTCCAAGATAAATCATCCTGTCGGACGGAACTCGGCAAAGCGGCCTCGAGAAACTCACTCGAACCGCATCGCGAGACACTTGCCAAGCCAAGGAAAGCTGCGCCTCGCTGCTGCCTCCTCCGTTTTGGCAATCCTTTTTCGAGCCCGCGCGAAAGCTGCCTCCGCGATCGCCGACTGATAACCGGTTCCCGCATTTTTACCCCTCGCGGCTGATACATGATCCACTGGTATCAATCAGCTGGCCGGCCGCCGCTCTGCTAGAAGTTGCCAGGAGGAGAGGCGGACGGGACTCGCGAGCGGAGATTCCCGAGGAGGCAACGGTGGCGGCGAATTGGCGGCTAAAAGTAATTGCGACACGTTTCAGCACGTTTGTCACAATTTTTCCTGCGCTCCCGGCACGCGGTCGCTTTCGCCGCGGCGGCGACGGCGGCGGCGAGGCAAGAAGCTGGGACCTATAGAAGGGAAGGTAATAATCGTTACTCGAGTAAAGAGGCCCTTACGTCACTCGACCGAGTTTCTAGCTTGGAGCCTTTACCCGATCACCGCCGGCGATCTACCACTTTCTCACCGTGATCCAACTATTTCCTCGCGTTTCCGTCTCTTTCCTTCGCTCCGCGGACCTGCGCGCTACCTTCGCCTTTCGATTCTCTACTCACTAGCAGCTCTTCCCTGCATCCTACACACTCTATATAATATTAATATAAAATCTTCTGTATAAATCTGAAAATTCCACTTGAATAAGAAGCAGACCACTTGGCGAGTAACAAGAACACACGCAACTTCCCATCGCGACCCTATCCACGTAGGAACTCAAGTTCCATCGTCGACAGGAGAGAACCAGCCAGTACAACACCGAGGTTCGCATTAGATGGGGTTCGCATTGGCCGGCTGCGGCTTCGCCCGCAAAAGATACACTCGGCCCTCGAGGGGAGTTGAATTTCGTGCCGGTGCGAGCCGGCCAGGCTGCTCGGTAGCGCGCGGCTCGGTTTTGCATCGGGATTTGCATGTCCAGCAGCAGGCTAAGGCGCACCTGGATCACCGTGTGCTGACCTCGGGTTTCTCTCTCGTAAACGGCTGCTAGCTAGCACACACAGACACAGACACACAGACACCGGCTACCAGCCGATCGGACAAGCGCTCGCCCGCGCTCCTGCTATCGTGAATATATATCCGTTGCACGTAAAGAAGAAATAAATTCGCAGTCGCGCGCGGCCGTGTAAAGAAATCGGCGGGGCGAAGGCGTATGTGTACCTGCGAGAGAGCGCGCGCGCGCCAGCAACCTACCTACACTGTGCGGCGCAGTGTGCGCCGGGGCTTGGTAGCTCGCCAAGGAGGTTAGTGGGATTTGAGATTTTCGATAGCTCCTTCCTTCCTTCGTGACTCTTTACGTGCGAGCGCTCGATAAGCTGGTAGGCCGCCTTGAGAATAGCCTGCTCGGCTGGTGTGTCTATAGCCTATAGTCGCTGGTCTATAGTTTATAGCTTCTCTCCGAGCACGAGCGCATTCCTCTTTTCCCCTTGGGAACAACGTCACGTGCACCTTCTCGCACTTTTACTCCCGCGAGACTCTCTTTTTTAACAGATACTTTGTTGATGGGTTTAGCTAATTGAATTCCTCGCGGGGCTTAGTGGTTTTGAATTGTCCCTTTTTATGTATTCGGAAGGTAGTTTAATTAATTCGGTACATATGGGAATGATGGGTAAATGATTGATTGGATGTTTAAAAATGTATTATTAACGTATCTGAATATTTGATAATATGTGTCTATCGAGCTAGCGTGCCAGAAAGCGATTTAGCTAGGTCTGGCCTTTGGTACAATTCACTCAAAGAGTTAAAAATAACAAGATTGACTTCCACGAACTAATCAGACTGACAATACAAGATTCCTGTAAGGCAGTCTGACAGTAATCAATCATCGTTTGCGGCCGATTTTGTTGTCGGGTGAAAAACACTCGCAGGTAAAAAAGCGGCGGGCATTAATCTCGTTAAGTGGAAGGGTTCGCTCTACTCCAACAAGTGAAAATGTTTGTTTGCACTGATGTTTGTCTGACTCGAGAGTAGAATCGCTCGGCTACGGACTCTCCTGGTAACAAGTCAGCCGGGAATCCCGGGCCAAACGGTATATGTATAAGAGAGAAATACACACATGTTGGTATCTATTGGCCGAGGCTTATTTGCGGAAGATAGCGTGGCGTTCCTCATCGTGGAAGGCACCTTCGATAAAAGAAAAGAGCCCCCCGATAAAGGTCTTATCGTCGGCCAGGAGGCGTACGGGAGAGATTGCCTCACGATTATCTCCCCGGGTATACTGGTAACGAGTGAAAGGTTACAAACGAGTTCTCTTGCTCTCCACTCATCCCCACCGGGGCTGCCCACCTCCTCCCTCTTCTTCCTATTTTCTTTGCTCTGACGCAATTTCCGTGGGTGTTAATTTATGTCGCGCGGCTTCACCCAACCCGGCGGCGGGGCCGGCAAGGCCGCCGTCGCGGCGTCGAAACGCCCTGGCCGACCGAGAGAGCAGCTCGCCACTCTTTTTCCTCGGCTGCTCTCTCGGCCGGCTTTGCTCTCCTCGGAAACCTGTTGCTTCGCAACCGCCTCTGCCTCCGCGATTGCTGCCGCGTCGATAGCGCCGATATATCGAGCCCTCGACTCCGCCGCACGCACTTCTTCGATTTCGCCGGGAGAATTTCTTTGGCGGACCGGCGGAGCTTCGTTTGGTTTAATAAACGCGCGAGGGTCCGTTTATGATTCTCGCGGGAATTATTGGATGTGGACGAGTATTGGTAGGACTGCTGATGTTATTGTTAACCTTTCGACTGCGCCGCGCTCTTTCAATTTCCCGAGGAAAATCTAGTCGACGTATGCTTATGAGCATCGAGTGTTTTATTGGACACGTCCACATATGGACTTTCGCAGTTAAAGTCGGCTGGGAGCGAATGTCGTTGCATTTCTATTGGAGCCTACTTTCGGTCCGTGTGCAATCAACGTGCAACATCCTATGTGCACGTTTCTCGCGATTATTGTTAACCTTTCGACTGCGGCGAACGCTTTCAATTCGACTCGGACCAAAGGTGTGTCTACATGATGCGGGTAAAGTACCACCCATGACGACTTTACTTATAACAAACACCATATATCATGAAATTTGCTGGCAAAACGCGCATATGTAGTTACAATATTGCTCACTGCAAGTATATTACCCGCATCCTGACAAAATTAAATTAGCAACATGTTAATGGAAAATCTCTACTTTGGGTTTGGCTGGCGTACTTTCTAACAAATACGACTTCGTGTATAAGAGAGGCCAGACGAAAATGTGCATGTTCGGTTTTGACAGTTTAACGGTCGGGGAGGAAATATCGTTGAAATTCTATCGAAGTCCCCCGTGGAGGTTCGATGCTAAAAGGGTAACGGGACGAAGCGAAAGGGCGGCGAGGAGCGAGGGGAGCCGAGGGCAGGGCCCGATAAATCCACCAAGTTTCCTTGGTTCCGCGAAGGGAACTTACATAACGCGGCAAAAAGCCCTCGGTTACAGCTCTACAGCTCAAGCCTTTCGCGGTGCGTTGGCAGGGAAGATATCGTGTCGGGGGTTTTGCTGCCGGCGCGCCTCTTCCTCCTCTCTTGAGTGCGACGACGCGCGGTGCTTCTTCCTTTTGCTCGCCCACCAGTCAATCCGCCGGTAGCAACCGGGTTATAGCGATACTTGGAGATCCTACGGAAAGCGAGAGAGAGAGAGGAGAGGAGAGAGCACGCATGAGGATATGCGTGGTAGAGACGGAGAGCGTGACTCACACGGCAGGGACTTGATTTGGTTTTCGTGGTACTGGGAGGTGGCGAACGGGGCGCACCTTGATTTCACGCAGCCTCGCCGCCTCACTTTGGCTAATTGTGATTCATCGACGAGAGCGCGGCTAATAATATTGTACCACTACTATGTAGCAGGCTCTCTCGAACGTCTCCGGCGACAAGGGCGAAGGTTCTCGGGGGCAGGAGACTCAAACCGGCGACTAGCGCGAAAGGGAGAAACTGGTTCGCTTTTGGGGAAAAGGAGTCGAGGACCTCGGGCGTGTGCGTTGGCAGTAGTTTGCAGAAGGAGGCGAGGCCTTTTCGGCGAGACACGACTCTGGCCCCCGGACGGGGGCCGGTTCGGCTTCTTGGTCCAGCAGCGCATCGATTTTTGCTCTTTGCGAACCGGGTCAGCAAACTGTGGCGGCCACCGAAGGACGCCGAGGGTGTTCTTCTCTCTTCTCGAGCTCTTCCTTCTTCCCTCGACAACCTCCTCCTCCTCCACTCTTCGTTCCACACACACATGGAGAGGCAGCGGCTTTTTTTCCTTTTCGCGAGATTTGGAAGTCCAGGCTCATTCCTCTGCTCCGTGTCGGGCATTAATCTCGAGGACGATGAAAGCATCCTCTTATTGGGCGGTGCTCGTCTGCCTAAATCGAGCCGAGCTCGCAGAAGAGCCAACCTTCAGTTTAAGGAGGTTCCTGTCGTCTTTGGACCCCTATGCTTTCGCATGGCATTCTCAGTCTTTTACCAAATGCAAAGAAATCAATTTTTTGGTTCAATAAGTTCATGATTTTTATCAAGTGACTACTTTGAAAGATGTAATTAGATTTTGAAATGACGTAGGATTGTTATGTATCTATTTTGGTCAAAAGCTAACGATTTTCTTTCTCGTCAGCGACCTCGTTGAGGCTGCATTAAAGCGAGGCTGACGATCCTAATCGGGCCGGCGAAGACCACCTTCCTTTCGTAACTCTTGCATTTCTCTCCTCCAGCGGCCGGCGCTGCCAATCGCAATATCTTCCCTGCCTAAATGGCAGCGCGAGCCATTAAAATAACATCACGCCCCCGATTGCTAGCAGCGAGCGACTCGCTCTGTAATCAGTTTTTTCGTTGCGCAATCTCGCTGCCATTGCCACCGAATTTCTCCGTTGCGCAAGCCAAAGCACTGCTCGACGCACGATATGCGTTTCACGGGCAGCAGGACTCGCCGAGTGGTATTGTGCCCGGCGGGTTTGCGCGTGTGTCGTGTTGTGTTTGGGCGAAAACGGTTGGCGCCGCGCACTCAGCAAAACAGCGGCCACCGCACTGGCCAAACAGGAATCGATCTCGACCGAGTTGGCGCGCCCGCTCGCCCGGTCCCTTTATTCGCGGCCGGGCATTTTGAAGGAAGCCGAGAGCGAGCAACCGGTCGAATATCGCCGTCGTATATCAAGCATTGACAGGAGGAAGTCGCCGCGGGAGATAAACTATTGTCAGCGGCGCACTGCGGCTCGACTTTTTTCATTTTGCTCGTCGAGGCGTGTTCCCTCCTTGTGTTGTTTTCGTCTTTGAAATATCCTGCTGATAGATTCACGCTAATCACTTTTTGGAGACGCGGTCGAAGCCTGTCCGGTTCACCTTGGACCGATTGGCCAATCGATGGACCCACTGAGAGGTTCTTGTAATTAGTGGACGACGAGTCCTGGAGTGGCTGGCGAGGTTTGCTTCGTTTCCGGCGGCCGGCTCTCGTGGAATTGTACGGTTGCCTTCTCGCGTCAGTTGGACGTGAAGAGCGTCCTATTGGTAGAAGGATCCTCTCCTGGATCTCGCCGATAACTTTTCATCCGAGAGACGAACGTCCGCTCCTTGACCTCGGACTCATTTGGATTGCAAATGCTCTTTGGGCCTCTCGGGTTATTCTCCGAGCTCGATGCTACCTGCCGACGAGCTCGCGTACTTTCCGCAAGAGCTCAATCGCCCCGGGCCTCTTCTCATACGAGATACACCACGAGTCTTCTCTTCAAACTTGTTCTAACTTAGTATATAACGTATAACATGGAAACCTGGAAAAGATTGACTTTATTATTAATAAATTACTTGGTAAAAGTCAATCGGCTGATTTTTAATCATCTCAATGAACGAATCTGATGCCTCCCTTTACAGTACAGAATTGATATCTCCCGCATGCAACATTGCAATAACTTATAGCACAGAGCCAGCTTAATTAGAGGAGAAGGAGGAGGGCCAGCTCGCCGACAGGCTCGGCTCCACCGAGGCTCGATCGTCACTCTATGCGGCCGTGCCAGAACTATCGCGTATCCGGTGTCGTAATAATGACGATCATCATCCGCGCAGAACGAGAAAAGTTTCTGCGGCCCGTTCACCGCAAAGGGTTTCCGATGGAATCGAAGAACCGCCGCGCGCTCGCCTGCCGCTTACGGAATGTAGCCGCGCGCAGGAAAAATGGCAAAAGTTACTCGTTACCCTCGCGTAAACAGGTTGCGAATCTCGACGGACGTCGCCTCGTCCCTCTCGCTCGCTCGATCCGAATATGTGTGTTTGCGGAATTGTCCTGCTGCACCGCAGCGCTGCTTTCGCATTTCCCCTCGGAAGCTGGGAGGCAGGTGCACGCGCGCGCGCTCTACATCACGATTCGTATGCCTGCGGATCTTTGCTCTTAGCTATATGTTGTTGTATGTACGATAATTATATATTATCTTGTGGTTTTTATTGAGTCGATTCTACAAATATGTCGTCGAGTCCTTCGAAACAAGTTGCGTCGATGCGTTTTATATGATGAGTCAGTCGGTGTGTTAAAGATTTCATTTTGTCGATGAATACATGTTGAAATTCATACGTGATTCATGTGACGTGTGTGACTAAGTCCTGTGCAGTTGAATCAACACTGTAAAACTCCACTGTAGCTATATAATGTATAGAATATAATATTGAATAGGGTAAATAGAATGTGGAGAATAATTAAGAAATATTTATGTGTAATTAAAATTGCAGGACAATTTTTAATTATGGTGTATAATGCAGCGTATAACTCGCTGTGTCGAGACAGAATAAAGTGAGTCATTCTGTAGATATAGTCAGTTTCAAAACTATTAATACAGTAATAATCTGAAGAGAAAACGAAAATTTAATTTATTCATCAATAAATAGCAAGATTAGTGCAGTTCTGCAGTCGTTTGCATCGTGACATTCTTGCACCACGAATACCTTGGTCCCCGGGTGTAGGTGACCCTGGCCGCCCGCTAGAATTTCAATGTCTGTTTACGCGTGTTCCTTCCCCGAGTCTTTTGTTCTCCCCCGCAGTCCTGGGAATCCTCGGACGTGTCAGGGGAATAGCTCTCATCAGAGAAGCGCAGTGCTCGCGCCTTTTTCTACCGGTACCTGTCAGTTTCATCAAGCTCTCGGCAAGCTCTCCGGGCACAAAGTGCGTGATTGAATCGGCGACGCGAGGGAGCCCGGCAGAACCTGCCATTGGCGCTTGGGCCGGTCGGGAACAGGCTCGCTCGGCCGACACGAGATCCGCCTGAATTTTTCTCGGTCCATCCTGGAGAGCCGCAAGAGCCGTATCAAGTGCGTCGATTGCATAACTGGCCCCCGTGTGTGCGTGTCCGTGCGTGTATTCGCGTCGGCCGGCCTCAGCCTGCACGCACAATGGCGTTAACGAGCGATAATCGACAGACAGGCCACCGCCTGATGTCCCCTTGATTTGCAATAACGCCTTTCTGTTACAACCCGGCTGCGCCCGAGCCCTCGTAAACAGAGAATTCCCGGCGGACCACTGTCGCGATAGTCTCACCGGCAAGAGGGGAAAGTATCCTGGATACATAGCCCCTTCTGATGGGCTTCCACGAATAAATCCACTGAATCTCCGATAACGTGACAATTTATTCTTTAATGGATTATGCTGATGGGGAAAGTCTTCCACAAGCTTCCTCTGGCCGGTAATTTTGTATTGGATTAACAAAAGACGCATTCATTCATCTTTTAATGGATGAATTTGAGCATTTCGAAAATTATTATAAGGAGTTTATAAAATTGAATCAACTACTAAAGTACAATGAATTAGACCTTCAAGGGCAGCTGAAAATATGCCCTTACAGCGACACAACGCAACAAATGACGCTCTCAACCACTTTCCCATAACACACAAGCCTCGAGTGGTTTCTTAAATTCGTACGAGTACCCAACACTTCCTCCTCGTGCGCGGGCGATTCGCCGGCCCGCTCGTAAATCCCGACTGGCTCCCCGCAGGAACCCGATTAGAAAGGCTTCGTTCCTGACATGCACGAGGTTCCTTCGACGGGTTCTGCCTGGCATTGCAACATAGAGCGCGCGCACGCTCGTGAACATTGTCTCTCGGATTGACGTTTATGACGTCGTGCTGCATTGCCCCACGGCCTGGATAGATTCATACACGTACCTCGGCTCGGCTTCGTCTTCTCGGCTGTTGCGCTTTTCCATTCTAACTGTACCGGATGACCCGAACTCTAGACGGCGTCCCAGAATTCTGCGAGGCTCGTATGCTTAAAACCAGCAACTCGCGTTTACATTCGCGTCCCTCGAATTCAAACACAATTATATCCCGAAAGCCAACATTTTTCCACCTCCCACTTTCCCCATCAACAACCAGGCTCAATCTCGAACGTCAGACACGCATGCACACGTATTAGGCGGTGCACTCGGACTGGGCCATCAGGCGTATCGTCCGCGGCGCGCAGACTTTATTATGCAAGTAACTTCTCCATAATTGCATTACGTAGGAAAGCGGTGAAAGTCTTTTTACGTCGAAGACGCGCGAGCACATCCAGGATGAGAATGCTCGTGGACCGTCGCGCGATGCGACTCTTTCGCTCGAGATGGCCGGTTCTCAGTGGATTGTGTCGCGGCCACGCGACGATACCGCCCGGTTTCATCTCATTACGAGGCTTGTAATGCGGAAACCGGAGCGGCTCCCGGCTCGCCATTAATTATGCTCGGGCGCGCTGGTAATTAAAGAAATTAGCGGATAGCAAGATGCACCGGGTGGTTAGGGCCGAAGCGGATAGTAAGATGCGACTCTCTCTCTCTCTCCCTCTCTCCCTCTCTCGCGTTCGAATGCAAATCCATTGTGCAAGCGGCGCAACGGCCCGCGCTCACCTACCAACGGTGAAATTCGTTCCAGTTGCGCTCGCTGCTCGTTAGCCGATTACACAACCTTGCGCAACCTCTTCCTCCGGCTAGCTGCGCGGAGTGGTATGATTTTTTCCCTCTAGCCGCCGCCCGTGAGTGTAAGACGAATTTGTTCCAAGCGTGTCTTTCCAAAACCGTCAGAAAACAAACGCGGACTCGTTACTCGAGAGTCTCTCACCCTCTCTCTCGACGTATGCTCCGATCTCTCCAATTTCCTGGCGCTCGGAGCAGAGACTCGCATGTCCTTAGGAGACTCGGAGGCAGAACGGCGGAGGCTCCGGCGAGATTCATATGCATATAAAAGGGATTGACGTCGGCGGGAAGGTGCGTGACCACACTGGCAACCGCGTTCGCCACCGGTAAAGACGGAGAAGAGTGCGGAGGGTCCCCGACGACAATGTCGCGGTGCGGGTCGAGTCGATGACCCTTGAACGTCCCTATCTATCGGAAAGGGGAGAGAAGGCCGAGAGAAGGGAAGCAAGAAAGCAGGACGCTCGGGCCCAGCGGGAGTAAGAAGTATCGGAAGAAAGGACGAGGAGCAGGAGAAACGAGGAGGAGGTCCGCGAGGAAAAAGTATAGGAGGAGGTGGAGGTGGGGGAGAGGGAGAGGAAGGTCCTCGCGGTGGATAGCGGGCTGGAAGTGAGGTCGTCGGACTGACCGGGCTGTGTTTAGTAGTTAGAAGGCTAATGGATGCCTTAAAGGACGACGGATACCTCTCGACTGTGCGTTGCTGGTGTGCCTGCTAGACGTTGATCCCGGTGTGACCGGCGATTTCCTGGTGGCGCGCGCTCCACGGCACACTCCGGCCCAGAGGGTAACGAGCAGTTAACGCTCGGCCGGGCTCTCCTCTCCTCTACCCTCGCCTCCTGACCCTGGGTCGTTGATCTTCCACCGTGCTACGTATACAGTTTTAATGGGGCTACGCTCCCTAGTTTCAACCACTTTCGAGAGCCTCTCCGCGCCACTCTCGTGGGAAAAGCCAATCTACCCGTGTCCACCGTTCCTCTCTCGACAACGAATTCGATAATCTCTTCGAATTTATCGGCTTGGACGATTACTTCAAGAGAATGTTTGTTGAGTTTTCGGAAGGTGCCAGTGGCACAAGTAAAGATTGATTTTGGTATATTTGAGTGTACGTTCGGCAAATAATAGAGTGATTTAGTAATCGATCTCTTTTATTGAGACTAAGAAAACAGTCTGAAGCGTGTCATATTTAATGTTAGCCGTGTCAACCCTCTAGAGTAATTATATATCCGAGTTGGTTTTTTCTTGCGCAATCTGCCTTTTATCTTCCACAAAAGAAGCGTCGGACTCCGCCGGCGCATTGAAGCCAACCTGTTCGCCGACGTTCGTTTAGGTAACAAGCTCATACGCCGCGATAAATAAGCGTGGCGAATGAGGCGGCTTCGTACGTACGCGCGGCAAGTAGGTTTTACACGTGTATGCATGGACCGAGTGTGAATGTTACAGAGAAAGTGTGTACTTTCTATGACGTTTGCGGCAGCGGCGCGCTTGCAACTGCATTCTTCCGAGAGGAAGTCGGCCCGAAACGCTTTATGGAAAACGGTAGCCGGGGGCTGTTGTAGCCCAGCTGTCTCTCCCGGGAATTAAGAAGCAGGACGATTTAATGTTTGAGTTGAACTTCCGCCTGCGCCGTCCCCTTCTCGGAAGGTGATCCCGAGCTGGCGAGCGCATCGGTTTTACAGCGGCTCGAGATTAGACCTCCTCGGAGAAGCGCCTTTCTTGCCAACGTAGCTATTCCAGCGAATCTCGGGGCCACTGATGATGTTAACGCCGCAAAAAGCATCGCTCCGCCATGGGATTCGCCTTTCCTTCCTACTAAAGCACGTTCCGGTAGCGAGTCATGTCCTGGGAAACCGATTCTAGCCCTTTGACAAGGGAATGTCGCACTCTACACTAAATCTTACAAGATATTCTAAATAATAATTACACAATTCTTCAATTATGAAGCAATTGGTCAAACTTGGCAAAACTTTGTATAATTATACATACGTGACAAACGCACATACTTCCCAATGACGATCTCTACATCACTGAATCATTCAAAAACGCCAGCAATAAATATAAAATCCATCAAATCACGAATAATCAGCGAAAGTGCAAGTCGACCATCAGACTAGCAATAAATTTCAAGAGGGGTTATCTGTCAGACTACACATTGTCAGTTTCACCCACCGTCCTCGCATAAATTTCGGCCTCACCCTGCGCTGCCACCTGTTCCCTATCGTGCAGCTGCACCCCTGCCCTACGAGGCACCGACTTCCTCCCGACGGCCCTTCTCAATTTACGCTCGCACATGTCGCCAGTGCGCGACGAGTCGAAAGGGTGATTTTGATTTCTTGCCACCGCGCGAAATGACCGCGACGAAATGACTCGTGCGCCGATAGAAAGGGGGGGTAATCGGGGGGGGGGGGGGGGGGGGACGATGATCCAGCAGTATAAAGAGGAAAGGCTGGAGCGAGTGGAGGGAAAGGGGGAAAGGCGCGCGAGCCTCTCGCCGCATGATGGCTCTCCGGGCGAATTAGGTTCGCACGCAGACAGCCGATTTGTTGGGCGAGTGCACGCGATCGCGGAGCGATCGGCGCAGCCTGCAGAAGGCAGCGGGAGGCGTGGAGCGTGGGAGTTCGACCCGGACTACCAGGGAAATCGGGATCGGCCAGTGGGGCGAGTGCCAGACGGCGCTCGCTTGCCCGACTTACGAATTTGTCTCTCCTCTCGCCGCTTAACGACGTTGTTATTCGTACGCTGGTATTATGTAAACGGATTTATAACCTTTTCACTTCCGGGAGTATGCGCTCGGTTGTAATGAAGAGTGTTTTATCTTTGAAAGATTTCGTTCCAACACAAATTTCAAAGCCTCGGCTCCATTTGATAACTCACGAGAGGTTTTCTCTGGAGAGAAAAAGTCAACATTAACAGGGCTGGTACACAAGAGAAAAAGTGTCGCTCGTGATTGGTTCTTTCCATCCGTGGATGCGCGGGGAGAGGGTTTCTGGCGGCTATCGCGCCACGGTGATCTCAAGTGGCGGCGCAATTGCATCCGAGGCAATTCTGCCCGAGCCACCTCGGAATTGCATCGCAGTTCCGCATAAGCGCTAGCAGGACCAAGCGATAACCGCCAGGGAGTCGCAGGGATAACGAACGTTCCGGGAAAAGACACGGGCGTTCGCAATCTCGCACTGTTTAATCCCCCCCAGTCCTCTGACAACGTTTGCCACGCTATCATTATCGCAGGGTCGCTTTGCAGATCCCCCCTCTCCTCTCAAGTTTATCACGACCTAGTAACTGAGAATCTCTCGTTCTGTGAAATTGACTCTTTGTATTTGCGAGGGATTACTGATTCGCAATTCTTCGATTTTTGCGTAATCGATTAATTGTGTTTCATTAAATTGCGTATAAAAGTCACACGCGTCAATAATTAAGAAACTCTCGCTTATAAATTTATGTTTTCTTGGGTCATCTTCCACATGATATTCTCTTTCCTCTGATTGGTTTTTTCCAAAAACACGCGTTCACGTTTCTGTCACGTGCAAATCTTTTCCAAACGAATTATTATTTGTTTTCCATTAACAATTAAATTCATTACAATCTTTCTGCTCTCCAATAATTCCCGGCTGCATTCATGATATCGGGCGGAGTCCCGCGGATTCCGCAGGGGTCCGCGATCGCTATCCAAGTTAGACCACTGACCAGGAAACCCAGAGATCACATCCGCCGGCGGCTAATAACAGTGGAAGCTGCTGCGCTTCCAAAGAGCCGTACTTCACTTCCTCGTGTGTGGAGCAAGCTTTACGTAATGGGAACACTCGGGTGCTTTCTCCGCTGCTCGAATTTAAGCCCGTGAATCGAAGCGAGTGGCAAGCAAGCAAGCAGGCAGGCAGGCAGGCAGGCAAGCCAGCCAGGTTCTCGCGCGGTGCATTGCCCGAGCGACTTCGCTTTCTAGAGGCTGTTTAGATCATCAGATTACAGCGAGCCACGCCAGCTCGAATATTAGCAGTTGTCTATCGGCAATCGGGGAATACTCGCATAATGCGCGCACCAATATCAATCAGTGCATGGACCCGAGCCGTCGGCCGGGAGATCCGTCTTGCTACACATGTATCAGTACCACTAGGCCGCGCGCGGCCTCCACTGCGCGCGGCGCATACTCGCATACGCTCTCCTCGTAATTAGAAAAGCATAAGGTATAGAGGAGAGCTCGTTAATGGGGGAGTGAAAGTAAATCATTTGGCTGCACGGCTTCCGCGTGCAATATGCGCCGAGTGTTATTTAGTTCCGCGTCGCGTCGCATCCTGCCAGACGCCGCTCTGAAATCATCCAGATGCTTTCGATTTTTCTCTTTTTTCCGTTTCAACGCTCGCTCGTGTGCCGTTGAGCAATCGATCGTCCCGGAAAAAAGGAAAACTGAAAGGATACCTTTTTATTATTTAAATTGTAGTTTCCAGGATTTATGATTTATGAGATATATTTGTGAAGTTTATGTGAAGAATTTTTTAATTGTCTTCGTTGACTAATTTGTTCTCGTTACTTGTTGTTACAGAGGGAAATACGCGACAGTGAGGAGATGCCGGGAGAGGTCCAGCGGGAAGCAGTGGGCGGCCAAGTTCCTCAGGAAGAGACGAAGGGCACAGGAATTAAGGGCAGAAGCCCTTCACGAAGTCGCGGTGCTGGATGCTGCGGTAAACTGCTCGCGCCTCGTCTCCCTGCATCAGGTCTTCGAGACAAACTCCGAGATGGTCTTGGTACTCGAAATGTAAGTTTATCTCCCACCAGTGCTCGATTCACTTCATTTGTATTGTACATATTTTTCTTAAATCTACGCCAAGTCTTGTTTTTACATTACAGTAATCATTATTAGATAAAAACTGAATTTTCCGCCAACCTCATTTACATTTCCACAATATCTTCGCTGCAAAGAATAAGGCAAAAGAAATTTAGCAAAGCTCCTCAGTCTCGGTGCAACGGCTTACTATTCCTCAGTGCGACAACCTCTCCGGAGAAAAGTCATGTGACACGCCTTAAGAAATGCGTCTCTTTTCTTGTCTGTGCTGAAGGGCGCCCGGCGGAGAGCTGCAGATGATCCTCGACCGAGACGAAGTCCCAGAGGAGCGACAGGTCGCCAGATTATTGAGGCAGATTCTGGACGGCATAGCTTTCCTCCACTCTCTGAACGTGGCGCATCTCGACATAAAGGTGAGTCTCGAGACGAATGTGCCTCCAGCGCAATTCTTTCTCTCTCTCTTCTCTCCACACATTGCCTTTCTCACCTTCTGCACGTGACGCAGCGGTGGTTGCACTTGCGCGGCGATCCGCAGCATCCCAGCGAGGAGGAGGAATCGGTCTTCCCCGGCTGCGTTTTCGGTTTATCTCGGCGTGGAGCGCGGTAAAAATAACGGGAGACTTGATAAGCGGGGAAAGAAGCGTGACTCGTGCAAATATAGGTCTTATCAATCTGCTCGCGCATACGAGCTGCAGGAATCCTCAACAATATCGTCCGAGATTCTCCGGTTATTGGGAGAACTGCAGCTGCCTCCGGTAATTATTTTCGACACCGTCGAGGGAGTCCTGTCTCTTCGCATAGAACGTGTCGACTAAAATTAGTTTTTTTCCCTTGCTTTCTAGAACTAGAGGCATAATGTTTTGAAAACTATTTCTTACTCAAATTTCTACAATTATCGCCTCGATTTTAATAATTTTAAAGAAAACACTCTGAAATCCGTAATTTCGAGCTGGTTGTTGGAGTGCTAAGATCGCACTGAATTGACTCGCGCTAGTATGTCAGGCCGACGTCAGGATGTTACCGAGAAGTTACCGCCGGGCGTAATTGACAATTATTTGCGAGAGGCACGCGCGCGCCCTGCATTACGGAACAGACCGCGGGCGTGGGTATACGAGTACCTGTTTATCGATTATCAGCGTGATCGATATGGGTGAGCCAAGGCGAGCCAGTCGTATTAATAATATTCCGTACCGGCGACACACGCACCGACACCAGGGGCCGCCCTTCTCTCTCTCCCCGAGAGCTCGCGCCCGCTTCTCTCAGCCTTCCTCCTTTTTCTCCCGCTCGAACGCCGCCACCGCCGCCGACGCCGACGCCGCCGTCGCCGCTCGCTCGCTCGCGGATTATGATCGCGCTTATGCAACCCAATTACCCGCGCCTTTCGCAAATTGCTATCAATTTGCGCAGATGCGGACTATCAACCGCTCGGCTCTACATCCATTAGCCGCTCTTTCTCAGCATCCGACGCTCTTTCTCCTAGAGGATTGCTGAAATCGTCCGCGTGATAGGAGTGGACCGGTTGGATTCCGAGAAATCCTCCTTTTTTATCTTGCTTTATTAAATCTTTCTATTTTCAACATACCCATAATTATGCTCTTTAAATTCAAGTTTTAATATCTTGGCGATTTCACGCCAGTTACAGATTCCTGAAAAATCACTGCTTTTTATGTTCCTTTTTGATTCTATTTTTAAAATCGAACAAACAGATTTATTCTTGTAATTAATCTTCCAGTCTAAACTCTTTCGGGGAATAAATGACTGAACGATTTTACTGGCGAAGGGGCACATGCGAAATGATCGGACAAACGATGTACTAAACATTGAAAGATCACATACTTAATTCAAGCATTGGCATAAACTTGACTATTAAATCGCGTGTCTGGGACTCGCACACTTGTGTACAGTCCAACAATTGAAACATTGGCAGCGTCCACACGAAATGCCACCCGGGCGAGGGGCCTAGGACAGCTAGTCCAGTATGGTAGTGGTCCAACAGGACTAGCAAGAGTTCCAACAAGAATTATTCCTCCTGTATAGCAGAAGCGGCCGCCGCGACGGCAGCAGCAGCAACAGCAGCGCGCTATGTACCGCACGCTCGGGCTGATCTTTACGGTGCCTGTTATCGGGTCTCCTGTCTCGATAGCAAGGATGATTACGCATCCGGCCAAGTTATCGCGATGTTTTCCGAGCGATAAGATAAGCGTGTGTGCGTACGAGATAGCGCGGCCTGTTCCGATTAGCGTCCTCTGCCTTCCGAGGAATTTTGCGCCCTCCATTTTCATCGCCACTCGGGCTAGTTGCACACGCGCGACTTTCTGTCGCTGCGGTGGAAGAGTCGCTCCTGGTAAAGAAACTGTCGCTTACATCTCTGGGAATAGAAAATCATAAGTGCGCGAGGGTGAGTCGATAATGAGTCGCGACATGGTTCTAAAGTTTGTTAAACAAGAACTCGAAAAGTTATAGATGGAAAGAATTATATTATTTTGAATTCTGAGTTTTTTTAGATATAAATATTATAGCTGCATTGGAGATGATTATTAATTCACCCTCGCGCATGTTTTTTCAAAAGTCCCCTTTCACACCGACACACACATACTCCCATTCTTTCTATCCCAGTTCAATGGAACACGTTCATTGAGCGGCGGCAAAGGCGAGCAACGTGATATTACAGCGCGCGCGGCCGATAAACGATGCCAATCGAAGATTAAATTCTTCTCAGCTATCCGGGCAGGCTCTCGAGTTGGAAAGTAGAATCGGCCTCGAAGTAGAACGCGCGTTGGCGTTGAAAAGTTCCCCGGTCGCCGGCAAATGGACGGGCGAATCTGACTGATGATCCTGTTAAGGGTAACACGGCCGCGAGCAAGCGGCATCCTTCCTCTTCCTTCGCCTGGTCGAGAGTGCGCGCCGCTGGTGAATCACCGCTATCGAAATATTTTCCCGGCCGCGTCCAGCCGCCGGGGGCAGTTTCGAGTGGCTGGTTAGTCTGCGCACCGCAGGCGCCGCCGGGGCTTATTTTTGGCGCGCGCGCTCCGCATTCAAGCCCTCGATGAAAGGAGCCACCAGCACCAGAAGCGTCTCGGCCTCATCATTGTCGGGCCGCGCGCTGCAGCCCTCGCCAGATGATGCTAGATTACACATTTTCGGACGAGAGTCAACCTCATTTCGAGAGGGCCACCACTCACGTGCCCGAGGAACGTGGCCTTCGATCGATATCGGCCGACATTTTTCGGAACCTTTGTCGGACCGGATTATTTTTGGCCAAGTCCGCAGTCGAGCTTGATGGAAGAGACCGGTTTGCAGATGTGGGAGCGTTGGTATTGTTGAGGTTCCCTGTTTTCGGGAGACGATGATGGGAATGTGAGGCGTTTGATGGCCAATATAAGCGGTTTAATTACAAAGTCTTCTTTATTTTTGGAAACTCTTCGTTTACTTATTTGGTAATCGACCAGTTCTTCCATTTTATTAAAATCCTAAGCAAAGCACAAGACCATTCAGTACCCTAAAGAATACTTTCCACTAAAATGCTAAAAATAATCATTTCATTCAGCAGTGGCCGATTACAGTACTTCCAGCGAAAACGGAGTTCGGCGAACAGGCAAAAAGCATTTCCCCTTAAAAACGTGTTTCACCGCACACGCCTGCCCAAGTACAGAAGATTCCTTAAGGAGATTATAGATTTCGGGGGCGAGCGTCAGCCTCATTTCGTGAGGGCGGCCCCAGATCGGAGAAGAACGCGGCCTTCGATGGGTATCGGGCGAAATTTTTGTGCCACGCCGCGTATCCACGTCCACGCTCATTAGACCGGCAGCCAGCGAGCGGCCCCATTCATCGCCCTCGCCCTCGTCTCCGTCCCCTCAGCCCGAGCGCGGCTCGTGTACACTCGTGTAAACAGGGCCTCTCTTTTAGAGCATCAAATATAGCAGCGACAATTAGCGAATTCCTCGCGTTAAATGGCCTGGCGTCTGCCAGAGCGAGTATATCGCCAAGCCTCCGCCACAGCCGAGCACTCTCGCCCACTCTGTTATTCCACTGTCCCATTAACACATTGTTGCTGGGTGCTGCTTTTAGTTTTTCATTTAATAACCTGCTCGGTTAAACAGGCTTATGATAGGAGCTTTCCTGGCTGAATCTCACTTTATGCTGGTTTTCCACTAGTGGAATAACATGTATGATTTGTATGGGTTTTATTGTGGTATTGAAAATATCTTATATTTAATCATTCATAATCAGTATTATCGAAGAAGAAGAAAGTTTCTTAACAAGGAAAAGAGAATTGTCCAATTAGGTTGAGTAGCGTCAGAGATTTGTCTTAATCGAGACAAACGCCTTGAGTCTTGATATAGTAATGCAAACAAATAAATTATTCGCATCGGAAGTTACTGCAATAACTCATACAAGCGGAGGCACGAGGAGAGCGACAAGTCCGTTCTAGAAAGCGGTATGATTATCAGGAAAGGAAAGGCAGAGGAGGGTCGCGCGTATACACACATTCAGCTAGCTCAAGTATTCAGTTTGTGTGTTACGTTTCGTTATACCGAGTTACGAGTGGAACGTGACCGGACTGCACTAGGAGAGTTGCTGCCCTCGGCTACTTGGACAAGCGGGTATTGCCATTCAAAAGCCTCTCTTATAAAGTTCGAATTCTGCCCTCTATTGTGCCCTCGCTCCTTACTTTCGACTCTCGTACAACCGAAACTTTCCCACCGCTTTTCCCGCCTGCCGAAACAGTCCGCAGGAAATCACAAAGCAGATGAGGAAGTCGTCAACGAGGAAGAGGCCATTTCCATAATGGGTCATTGCTCGTGTAACGGATTGTTAAAGGCAATCCTTAAATGTTTATTCCTCAAATGAATCGTATTTGAAATAATTCGACATTAAGAAACAATTTGCAATTCCCTGAAAAGTTGGGAGCTCTGTCCTTTTGGCGGTTGAGAGAGAATTAATAAAGTAATACATCAATTGTTCCATTTTATTGAAAGTCATAATGATGTTAATGATTTTAAACGAAACAAGATTGAAAACCTGCTACTTTACGGGCTTGATAGTTATGGTATGATACTTTTGAAGATCATTAACGACCACTAATCGATTAGCATCTTTCTCCGGCCGAATGACGTGGGCGTCAACAAAAACGGTCTAAAGGCTGTCGCGCAGGAATCTCGGCGCGTTTTTCCCCGGGAAAGGAGAGTAGGACGTGCGAGGAAAGAGAGTTCGGCGGCAATAATCCCACCGGGGACGCTTTTTGTCCAACGGACAACGAATTTATGAGGATCCGTCGTCCCTTGCGTTCATTGAAACTTCCGGCGGTTGAGAAAAGGGGGAAGCGCGGCTACAGTGCGTGGCCAGACTTGCGTGCGGTTTCTGCTCAATGTGTCGGTGCTTGCGCGCGCGCGCTTGTGTCTGTGTGCGCGCGGACAAGGCACACTGCGAATGTACCTAATAAAGTGCGAGGGCAAGTGGGAAGGAGTTGCCGGCTTTCGCATTGCTTGGCAGGGAAATCTTTTTTGCTTTCAATTAAATTCGTGGGCTCCGCGCGCGAACAAAGAAATTTCTCGCCAATTCTCCGACACCAACGCGTTTTATAAACCGGAACGAAATGACTTCTTTGTTACAAGTAGCCATTCTATCGCTACGAGAGTCCTGCACTTTGCAACAGGTTGAATTGCCCCAGTTGGGCAGCAAGTAAAAAGTGCAAGCTGATGCACTTCCCTTTGATTTGTACATTATGTCCACTGTTTAAACAATACAATATTCAAAACAAGTTTATTCTTACATAATTAAATCAACATTCATTCTTTGAAAATCTGAAAACTTACCACAAACATCAACTTAATAACACGACAGTAGCTTCACCAGACGGCCAGCGTAGCGTCCATTACAGACTGCCAGTTGACCGGAAGACGCGTATTAGTCGATGGTATATCGAAAGGGTTAAATATCGGTTTATTATGCTCTGAATGGCGCGAGGGACGGAGACAAGAGCGCATATGCGACTACTTGTTCCCTTGGCATGGTACCAGCGACAGCATTCCCCGAGAGCGGAGAGATATCGAATCGCCGAGTGGAGGCTGCCGGCCTGGCCGTGTCTGCTCGCCTGCACACACACCGATCCTTCGAAAGCGAGCAATGCCAAAATAGAGAGCTGGAATTCGGAGTGGCCTTTCGCGCCTTCCCCTAAATTACACACGCCCAGAATCGTCGCCGTTGCCGCCGTGGTCGCCGTCTCAGGGCGTCGAGCGTAGAACTCGCATTCCGAGGGTGTGGAAAATGATTATTACGAGTCGCACCGGACGCGCGACTATCGTTCGATCGAGCCTACCAAACTGGGCGATCGAGCAATGCCACTCTCATTAGAGCGGCCGCGGCCCGTGGGATCCTGGCCAATGGGAACCTGTTGCTGGCAGCCGGCCAAGGAATTCGGATGCATTTTTCCATTCATAACCGGCCGCGATCTATATTTGGCTCGGGCATATCGCACGAATTCGTGGCATGGTGTTATTTTAAGATGAACTCAACTGGCACTGCGGCGGCGGCGGCGACGGCGCTCGCTGCCGCCTCGTCGGGCACAGCCGGCCGGCTGCTGGCTCGTTGACCCATTCTCCCGAGAAGCCCTTTCTCCGAATAAACTCGATCGTCCGCATTATGCATACCGGATACCGGATCCCGCAGTAATTCATAGTCTGCGCTCGCCAAGAGCCTCCCTTGAATCGCAGAGGAGCTGCCGATCTCTTGCATTCCACGGGTAAGACTTGCTATTTCATTTGAGTTTAAATAGACGGGTTTATTAAGTAGTAAAACGCCTCTGCACTAATTTGAAAATGCGTCGGGAGTGAGAATTGGGCTGGGTGACTGGGCTCGTTCTACTTGTTATAGAAGGAGAAACCATGCCTGGGGGTAGTATTGTAGAGAAATGTATAGTTTGGGCCTTTCGAGGTCCTTTTCATTCCGACTTTCTATTATTACATTCGGGTACACGAGACTCGCGCAATTCCGTGGAATACTCATCTAACAGAACCCTCGTAATCCATTTAGGTCAGGTCGCCACAATTGGTGCCTCCAACAATGAAACGAATCAAAATGAGTTGACGAAAGCGCGTCCTATAGATTGCGCAAAAATTGGAAACTCCGAGACTAAAGAACCTTTCGAGGGCCTTTTCACCCGCACTTTCTAATGTTCCCTTCAGCCATGAAACACACGCGCGCGAGTATGTACTCATGTAACAAGTCCCTGCCGAATCCCATTTGGGCCAGGATCTCCGCAATCCAAGTGAAACGAGTCAACGCGCCAGTGCTCTTTACGAAAGCACGTCTTGGGAGATTGCGCAAAATTCGGCGGCAGGTTTCCCCTTTAATTGGAGGGGAGTAGTAGAACAGGAGCGGGCTACAGTAGATGGCACGCGGTGGCAAGTCAAGGAACAATAAGTCTACCTTACGCGGATCGAGAAAAATCGAGAGTGCGCTCGAGAGTGGAAGTGGAAGATAGAGAAAGAGAGAGAGGGGGAGGAGGTGAAGGGAAGAAACTACTCTCGGTGTGGGTACACGCACAGCCGGTACGATTAATTGGCCCGATTACGTGGCCAACGCGCTGCTGAATCGTCATTTATTAAATGCCTTTAATTAAGTGGCATCGCGTAGGCAACGGGCGTGTAATGATCGTTGAAAAGCTCGCTGGTACACCCACCCTCGGAAAAAGTATCTGCCCGATACATGGCCGGGCAGCGCCGAGCGCTGACCGATCTTGCCGCGGGCGCTTACTTGCCCGATAATTGCGACACGATCGGCCGAAATAATTTATTCTCCCTGTTCAATGTCGAGGGATAAAATATGAAGCTCCGCAGTGCGCGCGAGCTGCACCTCCGCCGATACCTCAGCCCCTTTGCGCGCCGTAATTAATTTCCAGTAATCTCCCGGTCATTTCGAGAGTCTAGCCATTTCGCGGCAAGAAAACATTATTTCATTTGCAAGTTCTCTCGTCTTGTTGCTTGCATATCGCTCGACAGAATTCTGTATTCATTTAATACATTCGCTACATGTGATTATACGTGGATGGCACTTTGAGTGCCAGCCAATGATTCAATTTAAAGAAGAAAAGATCGCGATACTAATTTATACCTTTTCTATTTCTACATTGCGAACCTCCGACAACCTGACGAATAATTAGCTCCATCTCTCTGGGCAGTCGCGTGTTTCGGGTAATTACGGCGCACGCGGAAGAGCCTAACAACACCCTTTGTCTCCCAGCGACCGGTAGAGAACGCATTGGAGAACCTGAGAGAGTCTGAGAGACGGCCCAGCTTTCTCCGCGATATATCCTGCGCCTCTAAATTGCTCCTGTCGCACCCGTGATTGTCACCAGGAAGATGATCTACAAAAACACCGTCTCTTTTGCTTTCAGCCCCAAAATCTAGTACTCACCGGCGACTTTCCGGAGTGTGATGTGAAGCTCTGCGATTTTGGAATCTCGCGGTACATCAGCCATGGAGCGGACATTCGGGAGATTCAGGGAACGCCCGATTATGTTGGTGAGTGGAACAGTTGATTAATGTAAAGTTCTCCCCAAAATTCAACCTACACTTGTATATGTGGATAGTGGAAAATGACATAGCTTTCTAGAATATCTTTGTCTTTAGATTTGAGGATAACTTTCACTGCGTAGACAAGTGTACGGTGAATTTGGTGAGAAAGTGTGAAGGAGATTGGGTGGTGGACCAGGCGAAATGCGAAGGGTTCGTACTGTTCGTGGGAGTGCGGCTAATGCCTCGGACACTTAATAGTTCAAGGTCCGGGGCGATTAGGAAAGAGACTCTCTTTTAATCGGCGTCATTAGTTTTGAGTGATGACGGCTAGTCTCTAACGGTGGTTAGGCTGAAAGCGAGCAAAAGCTCGGTGGCGCGCGCTAATGAGCGCCGCGGCGAGAGATTCCCACGAATGGTACGGGACACTGGCTGGTTTTTACCGGTTTCGCAATCGGCGAGACTGCCGACTACCGAGTGAGTTTCAACTGGAGACTTGGCGAGCGTACCTGTAACTCGGCACTCTTCGCCTCCGTTTCAGCCCCAGAAGTCTTAAATTACGAGCCGATCAGCCTGGCGACCGATATGTGGTCGGTCGGCGTTCTACTCTACGTCCTGTTAACGGGATGCTCTCCTTTCGGCGGCGACACCAAGCAGGAGACCTTCTGCAACATCAGCAGATGCCGCCTCGACTTCCCGGACGATCTCTTCGAGGACGTCTCCGAGGAGGCTCGGGATCTCATGCGCAAGCTTATGGTGAAGGACCCAAAGTAAGTACCATTTTCTCCAGGACCAACTCCACTCCAGATAAACCAAACCCTTTTCGATTTGCATCATTTTATTCGCGCATGGGAATTTAATAAGAGGGGTTTTTATTTTTCCATTAAAATATTCATACTTGCATGATTTAAATCCTCCTTATTTGTCCCGCGGATTGCAAATCGCTTTCTGCTGAAATATTATCGAAAAAAGGATTCCACCGTCATCAACAATTAATTAGAAATGGGAACAGTCGTGTAAAAGCTCATGACTATTTTATCTTCTCAAGAGGCTTCTCTTCCTGCTCTTTCTAACCGTAAATTCGTCCCACAATCTCTCGCGTCTCCAAAAGCAAGGGACGTGTCCGAACATGATCGTTCCTCTTCCCATCGATGACATAGGTCCCATCGAAAGAGCCGGGGAACGCCGTCATTGGTATGCGCGGCGTTCTGGCAATTGCGATTGTTTTACTTCCGAGAATCTAATAATGCCGGGCTATCGCCCCATGCCCGTAACAATGTTCCGAGGCTCGTCTCGCCGGTTCCCGATGCGCGCTATCTCCTTTCGCTTCGAGGTAACCCGTAAGCAGTGCACGTTCCCAGTAGCTCGTGCCACCACTCTTCTGCGAAGGCATTATTTTCGCCAGTGCCGGAATTCTCAGTAGGCTGGCTGTACCACTTGGCCCCCGGGGACTCCGATTTCGTAAGAGATCACGAACTCGAAAGCCTGCTTAACAGAACCAGTCATATCCACTTTTCCTGTTGTTCCGGCGCCGAATGTATTTTCGGCTCCGGATCAACGTAAACACCCAAGAGAATTGGTGCAGTAAATGTTTCGTAAATCATGCATGCGCTTTTTCTCACGTCTGCTCCGTGCGATGTTTGAGAGTTGATCGATTCTCCTCATCTTCCTGGTAAAATGCGAAATATTTTTTCCGCGAGTTAATCTCTAATTTTAAGTTCTAAAAATCTTACCCAATTGGCTTTAACCGATGGAATCCGGTCAGAGGAAGCACGGTTTTGCCAAGAAAGAATCTTACTCATAGTAGTAGTCATAGTCAGAGTACTACTGATAGGAGAAAATAGGAATTAGCGCCTGGTGAGTTATAACACTACGAGCGGTTTAGCAAGCAAGGAGCAAGAAAAGCGATCTGCATTCCAACGTGACCGAGTGTAGTGTCTTTGAAACGGGAAGAGGCCATCGAGCCAGTTCCGCTGAAAAACTCGTAGATTTCCTTATCGCGGTCTAGTGCGACAACCAGGACGGAAGTGTCCATCCGGAATATCCGCGTTCTTCCTTCCCAGAGGTTCACTTATCTCACATGCAACTCTGTATTACAAACCCACCAGTTCCCATGAAACAAATTCGTCAAATTCGAGTAAAGTAGAATCTGTCTATTAATGAAACACTTTATTATATCATTTTGATGGTTCCCTTTGAAACACGGGAATATAGGTGTACTATTAAATTTAAAAAAAAAACGCGGATCGGATAAAAGGTTTTACTTAAACATGATTTCCTTCTAGTGTATAATTTTGTAATAGACCTTCGTATTAATTAATTTTTTCCTTTGATTTCAGTGAGCGCCTAACTGTGACGGAATGCCTACAGCATTCGTGGTTCAGCATGTTCGACGAGCCCCAACCACCTCTATCATCAGTCTCCTGTTCAGGATCGCTGGACGATGCGGTCGACACGACAATAAGAGCCTCGCAGGAAGTCGGAACCCCAGCAATGGCCAGCAGCTGCACCGAGCAGGCGATAATAACGGTGTCATCGACGCCAAAAGGCACCTCGGAGAAGCACTCGTCCTCGACGACGATCATCTGCCAAAGCGTCGAATTGAAATCGAGCGGGACCAGGGCGGTCTCCTCGCACACCGAGAACCTCTACTCCAAGTGCACGCAGAAGCCGATCCGCTTCGGGCTGAGCCCCGACCGGAGGGACACCTTCAAGAGGAACATGGACTCGCTGGCGCAGAAGTTCTCGGCGGCGGAGATTGTGATAATCGAGAGCGCGACGTCGACGAGCGCGAACGGCGGCGGCGGTAGCGTAGGTAGCACGCAGAGACGAGCGACGGCGACGCACACGATGCCAGCTGGCGAGGTCTTCAAATGCACGCCGGTATTCATCCTCGGCGAGGAGCAGCAGTGCAGCGACAGCGGCAGCGACACGGTCTCCGAGATCTCGACGGACAGCGCGAGCGATCGAAGCAGCATCTACTCGGACGACTCCCTCGACTTCATCCTGCACGGCAAGAGTCAGGGCAGAGCGAGCTTTCCCTTCTCCGCGGCGGAATCCGCCGCCGACCGATGGGAGCAGAGGCACTACTCGAGGGTCTGGCCCCGGGAGTGCAACGGCGTCGTGAGCAAAGCCCTCAGCAGATTCACCTCGGACACGACCTGCACCAAGAGCGCCAAAGTGTGCCAGAGCGCGGCGATACGTGGGAAGAACGGGTTAGAGGCTCTCAGGGAGAGAGGAGGGAACCTCGTGGTAATCCGGGAGCCCGTGAGAGCAGGCCGGTACACTAGGTACAGCGAAGTTCAGTGCGAGTCGGTCCAGGCAAGAATCCGGCGGTTCCAAGTCCACGGCGCGTCGTAGATCCTCTTATTCTAAAGAGGAGGAGCTGCTGTCGAATCTTAGCCGAGAGCGCAATCGGATCGGCTCGGCGGATTCATTGTAAATAGTCTGTAAACGGGACGCAGGAAGCATCGGGCGGAAAAGGGTGGCAGAGGGTCTGGCTCTTCCATCTTTTCCCGTCGTCTTTTCCCCAACTCCAATCGACGGAGTGATCCCGCAGTATCGGGAGAGAGCGTGTTACGGCTGTTGTACATAGGAGTAGATGGGACGAGTGCGCGAGACGGTCGAGCTTCCCTGGTCGGAAAAGTCGCGACGCGATCGTGATCTCCTTGTAAATACGAAAACCCTCGAGGATCAAGATCGCGTGGCGGTAGCGCACAAAAAGTAGAAGCGATTTGCATGGAACCACGGCGACTGGACCGTGTGCGGTGCGACCTACGGCTGCCTCGGAGCGAGGTCGTTGGGTTGCCAGTAATTGTATTGCGATTCGAAGCCGTAAAGGGGATGATGGGAATAAGGAAGGAAGGGCGCGTGTGGGAGTGGGAGGTTGGACATAGGGTGATTCGTCTACGGGCAGTTCGTTAGCCTGCCAGTTATCAATAGACTGAGCTACCGTCCTGACGAGCTAGGCAGTGCAGGTTGACCATACGTCGACGTGTCGGTCATTAGATATCATCGATTTTTCCGATGATACATTCCGGACTAGTACCGCGCGCCTCTTGCCTCGTCGCAATCTGAACTCGGTAATTTCGGTGCCTTTACAATTTACGGTTAAGAGACTAATTTCTGCGAGTGACTCGTGCGTTTGCTCTCCTCGGTACGTACGCGCGCACTCGGACACGCACGCACATACACACACACACACGCACTCTACACCGGCGCATCGCCTGACACGTGTGAATCCGTGCGCTTATTCTTTAATGTGATAGTCACGCGTACATGCGAGTACGTAGATGCTGTTACGTACGTGAGAGCGACCGAGACCAGACGCACACACACACACACACCCCTAGTGCCTATTTTGTGCCCCGATTTACACCTGAGCATCCCGATTATACGGATCAAAGAGTAGAGAAATATTTTTAGGATGATAGGACGACACGAACGAGCAAAGCACATCGTTTCGGCAAGTGCCTTAGAGTCCTATGCGCGCGGTGCAGAGCCTCTCGATTGGACCGATCGAAATTGAGAATCTAAATGCGGTTTAGATGTCTCCAATTGTCGCGACATTCGGTTGTACTGTCCGGTACACCGTCCGATTGAAGGAAAGAAACGGAAGAGGGGGCCCTGCGCCGCGCGATAATCGTTTGTTATAAACCACGTTGAAACTGCCTCTCGACAATTCGAGATTTCTCCGAGCGACTGCCGAACTACTGCATCCGAAGCGAAGCTGAGCCAGCCGCGCGGCTTACTTCACTCGGGTAAGGCGTGCGAGTATCATGGAAGTGTTCCACGGAGCTCCACAGTTCGGAGAGGGTATTCCGTAAATGCTAGTCATAAATCGTCGCTCGCTCTTCTCCTCGCTTCGCCGGCGGCCGCCACTTTTCTGAAGAAGTCCGGCGGACGGGACCGTCCTCTCCAGACCGATCTCGAGAGTCGAATTCTAACCACGGGATTGGGGGGGAGAAGCGAGCGTAATGTCGAAATGACGAGTTGCAGATCGATGTTGTACAATGTACAAGGTATGTCATATCCAAGGAGGACTTTCTCGGAGCGTGGCTGTAGCCCCAGGTATTCCGAAATCACGATCAAATTGCGGCTGCGCGGGCGTCCCCCGCGGCGAAAGTGCCAGCTAGCGGAGCAGCCACATCTCGCGGAGCGAGGTGCCATTCTTAGGATATTCATCGCGTTCCATCGATGCAAGAGCGGCGTCCTAGACAGTCGGCGGCGACACGCACACGCACGCGCACAGACACGCTAGGGGGTATAATTGTCGACTAGGATGCGTGAATATCAGTCTGAATGGACGTGGGATGCCTGTCGGGATCGACGGTGAGGATGGAAGAGATACATGTAATATAGTTTTGCTACTAGGGCCGGGAAGGGCCTCAAAGCAGACCTTGCTCTTTCTCGAGGCGAGTTTGTTCTTATTTATTTCCGACCTCTCATTCGCCGCGTTTCATCGTATATCTATTTACCTATTTAATTGTCTTTCGCTCGCTTGGAGCCGTTCTCGCGCGCGCGTACTCTCTGTCGATTGGACCTCGCGGAAGAGCAAGCTCGGCCACCCGACTTAATCAGCTATTCATTATCGCCAGGTTACTACTGTATTATTATTATTAATAAAGAGAGGTTCACTGCGAAACGAGCAATCGTGTATCTATATCCCACTAAGGCCTCCTGTAAATACTTCATTGTATTAATTTTAATAACGTGCGAAATAAATGCCAGAATCACAGTTAACACCACTGCCCCACATTTCTTCCAACCCCCCTCCTCTTGTGTAACGTGGCGGCATCAGCACAATCCTGTGCTACTCCACTGACTCACTGACTCGAAAAATATTGATATTAACCCTCGCTCTTGACGTATACAGGTCACTTGGGCACGCGATTACAATTTTCTTTGGACGGTTTAAAATTTCTTTGCCGCTACAAGCGCCAATCCCGTCAAAACGACCGGTTTAGTATGTTTTCTTCAAATTTATTAACATTTTGCTAATACTACAGCTGTTGAGGTTTAATTGCTATATTATCCGATTAGCATACTTCAGTCAAATACACGAAAACCTGTTGTTAATTCTAGTGTTAATTATGATCTCATTAAGAAGAGCCGAAATAACGCGCGCCGGACAGTTGTCTCTCCGCTCCAACAATACGCACACACGCAGCCACATGCGATCGAGATGTTCGCTCGTCTCGAACGAGAAGAATAATTACGCTGGCCTCACACTCCGGCGCACTTATGTAAGCGTATATATGAATGCATGTCTGGGGGGGCGCGGGGGCGGCATTACGCAATCCCGAGGATCTCCTCAACGCTGCGACACTTATTTAGGCGGACCCAGCGCCCAGTGAAATCGGGATAATGCCGGCGGAGCTCGCGATTAGACATTAATACGATTACGCTCGCGTAATCGCACGGATAATAATAGTGAAGGAAGAATCGGGCGAGGAGAGGCAAGATCTCTCGCATACCCTGAAATCGGCGAATTCACCTTGAAGCGGCTGCCCACGCGATTCCGCGCGAGAGTGCAACAAGCTGCGGCTTAGTCGCAAGGCGGCAACGCACGAAAACCGCCAGTTTGACAGACGCACAAAACGAGCAGATGCCCGGCAAAAAACCTGACAAAACGGACTCCCGAGCCTGGCACCTCTCCAGGATAAAGGAGCAATTAAAAGTTAATGCAGATTAATAGGTGGCAGCCAGCCGCACCGGACACGCGGTGGAAACGAGCCGTGGCGCGCTCGCCGCGCGAGAATGATAGATGTCTTTCGCGCGTTTTTTGCGCGCCCGCCACCGGCCGCTAAGTGTGCGTGCGAGTGTGGCGGAATACGGCTCAATTTGTAAAAGGCGCGAGCAGCTACACTTGTCTTCGCAGGATTTTTGACGAGTCAGCAGCCACTCAAGGGTAGCCGGCACCCAGGGATATAGAGCCGTTCCAGCCGCGGCGCAGCTCTGCTACAGGCTCATTCACTTGGCTTAAAAACACCACTGATGTGATCATTACAAATTATCTGGAAACACCTACATCAAATCATTTCTCTGCTTTTTCGTGATACATGAGGATTAATTATTAGTAAGTAAACTCATTAAAGTAATAGAGTAGAGGGTTTCAATATTAAAACACTGAGATAAGAGATTGTTCTAGTGGCGCGCACACATCCGGTGAGAAGCAAAGTGCAACAGCACTATTTCAAAGGCAAATGAATCAGCCTGTACCGTACGCGCTGGTGCTCGTGTGTATTTAGCGCGTGGACGAAGATGGAACCGGAGTGCCCTGTAATTAGAAGCTGCTCGCCGCACTTTGCCGCCTGTCTCCTTCGTGATCGGACATCTCAGGCTTCTTTCCGTCGCCGTCTCTCTCTCGCCCCTTCGATCAACCTCCTTGAGTAAGTACTCGCTCGGACTGACCTACACGTTAATTGCCGAACGATCAGCACCGCGAGTGCCGGCGCACAGCTTTATTTGGCCTTAGCAGATGCTGCAGCCGGCCTCTCCTCCCGTTCGACGCTGATTTTGCAATTTCTAGGCGCCACGAGTACTTTGGATTCGACGTTTCGATGTTAGGAACTTGGGCCGACTTCCAGCGGTCCTTTGGGGGATGAACGGAGAGCGGGTGGATTGCGAGGGGTTGAAATAGAAAGGTTTCTACACTCGGAAATTATAATCTGTTTTTTGTATTGGTTGTCGCATAGTTGATAGAAAGAATAATAAAAACAGCTACGTTTCAAAGTACTAATCCTTAGGAAGTTCACCTATCCGCGTATGGTCGCCAGGTCCGATTATTAGAGGCGGCACAGTCGTTCCTATTGTGTCTAATTCTTAGATCGTAAATCGCAAAGACGTTGCACGTGCACGGCATTCGTGTCGCCGAGTGGAAGAGCGCGTACACATCATAGGAACCCAGTATGGTAGTTGGTAATTTGCATTCTCAGTGGATACCGGTGAGCACGTCTCCCTCCTTCTCTAACTAATACCTCGTTTCCTCCTTTACAGCTCTCCTCGATCCGCAAGATTTACGATGGGAAACCCCTGCTGCTCAATTTCCGACAGCCCCATTTCCAGTGAAACATAGGTGTAATCCATTAAACACTGATTTTTATAAAGAAAATAATTATTAGTGTACACAAGAACTGGCACCTTTGGAACTTTAAGAGCCCGGAGAGGATAGCTGTGTTTACAAACATAAATAATTTATGTTCATCTAAAATTTAAAACAGGCAATCGCACAAATGTCAACAAACGCTTTATTACATAAGATGGTCCCGGGTGAAAAGATCCGGCGATTCGAAGGCAAACGCATCACCCTGTACATATTTAGAAGCAGCGCCTACCGTCCGCCCAGGAATCCCCTGCCAGATCCAAGTGACATCACAATTCACACAATCCGTTCGGTATCTCGCGTCCGACGTCTTTAGAAAGTCTTTCAGCGCCTTCTCTCCTAGCCAGTTGACGCAACGGGCGAAAGCGCTCGATCAGAATCTCGAGGCGTCATTCAGCAGTCGCACAGAAGTCCGATGGAAATTCCGGGGATCCGAGTGAAGAGGGAGAGAAAAAAAGAGAGAAAGAGAGAGAAAGATGGACGAAATTCGAGCGAAGCCGACTAAAGTCGAAGGCCAGAATTTGTCTGGGAAACGCGGAAGCCCTGGTCGCTTGAGGCCAGCGTCGGAGCTTTGGTTTGTTGCTCCCCGTCAATTTGGCATATCGGCCGAGTGAGACGTTCGGATTTTATTGGTGCGCGCGAGGTGCGTCGACGTATCGAGCCGAGGACGCCGGCGCAAATGACGCGCGATCAAAGTCACCCGGCGAATGATGTGACGCGACGACGCCGCCGCCGCTTGAATTTATTGTAGCCAGTGCCAGCTGGACCTATAAACAGAAATCATTAAACACGCCGTAGTCTCAGTTCTCGAGGCGGATTGCCCGCACTTGCGGATAATTGATTTCAAACGGTGCGAGCGGAGACGCACGACCTCGCCGCGGTTCGTTCGGCGTTTCATTCCGTAAATGGTCGCTTTTCCATGCCGATTGCCAATCGATCGGCGAGCGACGCCGATTTCGCTCGGTGCCACTCAAAGGGACTCGATCGAAATAATTGCCCGCTAGAATAGAGCCTGGCGTCATATTCCATTTCCACTTTTCATTCCATGACATACACGTGCGCTTTTTATCGATAATTATTGGAAATGTCAGTATCAATTAGTTATTATTATTTCCTCACAATAATGCGGTAAATATTGCATCAGATTTTGCTAAACATTCTTTAGTAATTATTCTGTTGCCTCCCTGTTCTCGGATTCGGATCAAAATGACACAATAATCGATGAGTTAATCAATATTAATTGGTATCATCATACGAATATCCGTTGCTCTTTGTTTCCTTCATTGAACATCGAAATGACTCCAACAGTCTTTATTAATCAAAACTGTCTAAGCTCTCGGATTCTGCTTCAGCGCAGCGTCTCGTCCCGACTGTATGGAACATTTAATATTTACCAGAAATCTCAGACATGCGCCGGTATTTGCATGGCTACACTAATCGATACAGATATCAACGTGAATGGGGCACTTCACTCTCCACGTCTATAATTAGCGCTTCCCACCTCGGCTGGATGAATAAAGCAAGAGCAGCCACTGGGAAGAGCTTTCGAAATCGAAGGTGATCGCCGATGAAAAAGCGCGCACGAATTCGTCATTGAGCGTAGACGAGCGCGCGAGGAGCGAATGGGCGAGCAATTATCCTTGGCACGATCGGGACTGGACACGACACTACTAATTGTCAGTACTAATTGCTTGTCGCCACTCGTACGCTCCCATTGCTACGCACACCTGCGCTCTTATTCCGTCGAAAGGTTCGGCCAACTCCCAGGAGTACTCGTGAATTTCTTCTTGCAGCCGGATAGTCCACGCTGCTTCGAGTAGCCACCGAAAAAACAGCATAGCTTCGTCTCCAATCACGAATGCTTTAGTGCAACTTGTTTGGTACGACTTGGCGGGAGAATTATCCAAGTAATTTCGATGGAGTTTTCACTGTTCGGAAGCACAAGTATAAATCGCGTGCAGTGATTACAGATTAGATTGAGGGATGGGAGAAGAAGGCTTCTCTAGATTTTAATAACCCTAGTCTAGTTGAATCGGGATCACCAGCGTGACTCCTTTCCAAGAAACCTTATAATCGGACATGGAAATCTCGAAGGTGAGACCCCCACGCGCTCATTAACATATTAAGACTTTTACGAGCCTGCTCGCTTCACGTTTTCCAGCGGCCACTCGGCTTCTCGGCCGGATAAACGGAAATCGTCTGGATCCCGAATAAAATGTCAACAACCCCTCGCCAGAGGATTGACGCACGAGTCTCGGCATTCGTCAATTTGTATTTCACTCAAATTTAGCCTTTCAATTAAGTTTTCAAGTTTCACTTGGCATTTCAATTCGCCATTAATTTATCCAGTATATTTATACTAATAAATCAAAAGTGATGGTGTTTATTTCGATATAGAGTCGTATCCTCACTTGTGTTTCGTTGCGTTTATATTTATTCCTTAAATTGTTCCCCCACCCTTTGAAATTGATTAATAGATTGGCTGTTTAAAAGCTACACTCATAACAAAATGGAGATGACTGAATAAAAATCTAGAGGAAGCCGTGCGTTTTTAATTACTCATCTTACATTTGCAGTATGTGACTTCATCTGGAAGAAGAACCGCCGTATCATTTCTACATATACCATAGAGTGAAATTTCGCGATAAAGTCTGCATTGAGAGTATGTAACATTTGACTTGTGTCAGACAATGCATAATAACGTAATAGAGAAACAACTGGGATAAAAAGTGGGGTGCGACATTGCGGATACAAAGGCAAGTGAATCAGCCTGTACAGGACAGCTGGCGTATCCAGCTACGGCCGAGCTAGATCTGCTCCACCACCTACATCGGCACAATGCAGAGTAGCATTGGTGCAGTAAACAGTGCCGGTGGCGGTGGAGGGAGCGGAGCGTGTGGCGAGCAAGAACAACGAATGCGACGGACGTTGTCCACTCGAGAGTCGAGAGGAGGAAGGAGTGGGACCAACAGCGGCTCGGCGAGTCCTGCTTCACAGTTTGGAGGCTGCACAGTCAGAGTCCGCGAGAGGGAGAGAGGAGAGAAGAGAAGCGAGGGCGAGCAAGAGGAAGAGAGCCGGAGCGCGTCGGAGGAGGAATGCGAGGAGAGGATGGAAGTAGACATCGACAGAGCGGCTTGTAGCTCTGCTCTCTACCCAAAGATCAGCCCGCGAGGGGGGAGGGGGGAGGGAAGCTGACTCTGAACGAACGAGACGCCGAAGCTCGTGCTCTCGGCAAAACTCGCGGCCAGTTTCAGCCTCGGCGCTGGACCGTCAAGCTCGGCAATTTTTCTCGCTCGCTCGCTCGCATCGCTCGCATCGCAGAGACCCGTCGATACAGTTCACCCTCGAGATGTGACCGCGAGGTTGTTGCTGGCTGTTCGACTGTGTGCTGCTCACCGAAATCGAGATGCAAAGCCCCCTTCCTCCCGAGGAGAACCTCCCGATGGAATAAGAGACCGCTCGTACTTGGATTGCGACGAGCTCGTTCTCGCTGGCGTTTCCAGTCGGCGTGTGTTTTTGGTGTCCAGTGAAATCGGAGCGAGCGCGCAAACATCGAGATTTTGCCGCGAGTCTTGCCGGATTCCGAGAGATCGAATGCAAGTGCGTATCTTTGGTGATCTGATTGGTACCTCTAAAGCTGTGTCCTTACTCAAGGAACATCCAGGAACTTTTTCTTGATGTTTCGTGTTTCTTGAAAGAATATGTTTTCAATGAATGTTTCTGAAAATTCGTTAATGTTTCTGTTACCAGTAACAGAACACGCTACATGTCTCTCTGGTGTATAATTATCATCAAATGCATGTCAATTTAATGACTGGTGAACAAACCGCAGTTCTTTTGATTTTAAAGTTCTTAATATACGAACACATGTCGATATTAATACGAACAATATAAGAATATCCGTTAACAATAAGCAGTAAAAAAAAGTTCCTCGATATTCCTCAAGTGGGGGCGCAGCTTACCAGATTCAATCTCTCTTTCAGGAGTCCAGTGGCTTTAGGCCCGAAGCAACAGAGTGATCGAGCGCCCATCGAGAAAGTCGCTCTCCCGCCTGCCGAATCGACTGGCTGCTTTAATCCTCGGGATCGCGAGTGGCCCGCAGGAGATGCGAGCTTTCCCGGCGAGGAGGAAGCACTAGAGTGGGCGCAGATCGCAGGACTAGTTCGCCGATCGCCGAGACAATAGCAGAGATCGCTCGGCTACGATGATTTACCAATCGAGCCACCAATCGTCCACGATGTCCTCCCCAAGGAAAGCCTCTCCGCGGCGGAACCTGCAAGCCTCCTCTGCCAAGTGTGCAAGTGCGAAAGCTAAGCGCGCGAGCGAGAAGGCGGCGGTCGAGGAGAAGTGCCGGGGAAGATGCAGGGTCCAGTGGAGCGAGAAGCACGTGAAGGAGGGTCTGGTCCTGGTGCAGGAGGCCCAGCTCGCCCGGGTCCTCAAAACGGGCCCAATCACCGAGCACTATGAGATAGACCCTAAGCCGTTCGCAAGGTAAGACATCATCGGCCAGTCAATCTCTGATCGCCGATCATCCACCGGCAACCATTAATCCCGAGAGGTTCGCACGATAGATAATTTGTCAGGGGCTCTGCTACTCGAGAGTGGCAGCCCTCCTTCCGATAGGCCAGTCATCAACAGCTCTCAGGCATTAATCATATTTATTGCAACTACTAATCTGTGGATTAAGCGCCGGCGTCCGATGATTACTTGGATGATGAGCTTGTTGAACTAAGCTGATAGACTGTCAAATATTATCAGGGGATGCGAGCTCTCACCCCCTTCAGTCTTGGGAATATCCTATGTCTACCAAATGGGGTTTAATACTAATACACTACAACTTGTCAAAGAGATAGATTTATAATCCGTTTCTCGGAAGTTATTAATATTATGCTGATAAAGAAAACTATCATTTCCCTTTCAACAACTTTAAAAAATTGAACGCGCTTGTACTCTAATTGAACTATAATTCGCCTGCTAATAGAAAACCCGCCAATGAAAAGGCACTGTCATTCACTCCGTCCTTCATTCACAGGAGCGCGAGTCACGCGCTTCCATCGATCATCGTAGCAATCACGGAGGGTTTTCCTCATAGTTTGCTCAATCAATAAGAGTATTGCGCGTTACTCACTTATGTAGTGTCTGTCGGACGGGGCGTCGCGTCAGCCTGGAGACTTTCGTCGGGCCCTCTCGCTCGCTCGATTTTGATCGATCGATCGGGAAAGGATATCTGGCCGCGGGCCCGGCTTGGTTCTTTTTCTGGCGGGAGTGAAGTCGTGTTTATTGGATAACTGGGAGCCTCGGCTCGTTTCATATTCATGGCAGCGCGTTAATGCAAGTCTTAATGGGCCGCGCGCGGCCCACTGTGTCAGTGCGCATTGATAACTCGTTACCCGGCTGGATATCACTTGGTTAGCCGTGGCTTTGCATCGCTAATGAAGCTGATTTACATGCTCTCCGCATTGGCACAAAGGCGTTTGGCGATCGGGCACGGTGGCGCCGTGACTGCCACTCGTGCGGCCTCAGATAAACTGTACGCAGTAGTAGATCAGCATTAGTTTGAAAGGCTATCGGTCCGCCGCGCCGGCGAGCAAACTGCGACTATGTGCGCTTGTATGCAACAGTCCCCGGGACCAGCACGGATCCCCTTTGTCCCAGGACATCGAGATCGGATCACTCTCTTAGCGCCGCGCCGCTCGGATCCGCGCCGGCTTCGCAATCAGCTTGATTAATGCCCGATCGGCCAGCACTCGCTTCAAAAGCTCGCGCTGTCGGAGACTTAAAGCTTGAGACGCTCGCCGGTCGCGTGTAAGCCTGTCTCGGACAAAGGCCCAGTGATTTCATGTCGCCTTTCTGCTTGGACGATGTCGACGGGCTCGATTAAGGCGCCGATCGATCGTTGATGCCGAGTTGAGAGCACCAGTCGTACCTGCCTCCTCGATCTGAACCTTCATGAACAACGAGGCACTTGTTGTTGCTTTTGCAACTTTTTATTTTGTTGGTACCAGCGTTGAAATATGACAATGAGCGACTTTCGTCGCTGTAGGAAACGCTGAGAAGCATTAAGGTGCGTCCTCACTGGGGGGAAGGGAAAGAGCTTTTTCTTTATAATTCGTGTTTACTGGGACAAATTTTGATTTTTACCGAAAGATGTTTTAGACTGAAGTCCCTCTGTGTTGCTAATATCAGTTTGTCTCTTGTATCGGAAAGAAGCTCCTCCAGTAAGAACAGAGCTTAGCGAATAATACATAAGCAACGAAAGTGGAGAAATAAAGGAAGGAGAATCGGCGAATCGGCGAGGAGAGCTGGAAACGTCGACGTGTAATCGGTCGATACAAGAGTCTGCCGACTCGGTTAATTGCTCGCAACACTGGACACGGAGAGACAGGGGAAGGAAAAATGGCCAAGCGCACCGGCGGCAATAAATTTTCATAAATTATCCGGCGAGTGGAGCAGATCCCGATTTCAACACCTCCGGTGCCCCCGGGAGTGACCATTAACGGCTGCCTGCTCTCGAGAACACCGGTTTCCTCAGGTTCCTCGGCCCAAATCCAATTTCCTACGATTTCGCGCGGTCGCCCTTTTATAATCGGGGCAGACTTTAATCGGCCTGATTACAGGAATAATATAGATCGCCGGGATCCTTTATAGAGTGTTTCACTTGCCTTTCAATCAGAATGCCGAATCCTCTTTTTATCAGACATATGCCTGTGTCGGACAAGTTGTTCGCATTTTCTACCATCCGAACCCTCTGTAATAGTATTTATAATTATACTACATGCAACAAGTTCCACCCGACTGGGGCGATTTAAAGGCGAGCGGAGAGCACCCTGCATCTACCTTGTGCATGCACATGTGCGGCTCGCTATTGTCGGGTGATTCAGTAGCGATGATTGCGATTCCCTATCGCTCGGCGCAGCTGGCAATTATTTTTAGAAGGCAGCCTTGGATCACGTCGTATAAAGGGCAGGCAAAAATTGCGCTCGACTCGCCTCGCCGGAGACTCGGAAAAGCCCGAGGTTCCTCGGCGCGCTCGCCGTAAACTTGGATATCATTAAAGTTAATTGGCCTCGCTATCAGACGTGCCGTACGATCCTACCCTTCGACGGGGAGCTTTTTTCCAGTCGTCGTATTTCAATGCGCAATGTAGCAATCTATGCGAAAATCCGCACTCTACTTATTATTCGGGTTTTATTTCTATGTTCCTACGTTTGAGAAATTGGTGAGATTGCCGCCACTGAAAGGATTAATAGATTCGATTTCTACGGACATCGGTTCTCGCGCCGAACGCTGCGACGATCGCACTTTTCGATGGAATTCATTTGCGCAATAAGCACTCGTGCCTGGCACTCGACGGGCTGAGAGCGTTGCGTCGCCACTTTAAATGCGCCTGAAACTGTCAACTGTGCATTACGAGCACAACCTTGCCAGGCGCCACTGCGCCGACCTTGCCGCGAAGACCTACTCCAGAATCTTTGATAGCGATCGCAAAAATGCCCAATATTTACCCGCCACCAACTCAGCTCGATCATCGAACCGAGTGCCCTCCGGGCTCTCAGCATTTTTCCTCTTAATTAATACGCGATGAAAGTCGAGAGCGACTCTCAGTTTGGCCGTCGAGCGGCTAATTGTTAATTTAATCCTTTTACTTCCAGCTTTTTTACAAGCCCCCCGAAAATTATCTTTAATCTGTACGATGAATCCCTGTGTGGCCTCCACCCGCTCGTAATCGCTCACTCCTTCTCCCAGCTTGTTTCACTCCATTACTTTCTACCGCAGACAATAAAAAATGTGATTGATTTATTTATCTAATAGGAAACCTTTTTGCAAAATATAGCATGGATAGTCTCCGAAGTAGTTCCATTAATACAATTAGTGGTTTTCATTTAACATTGATTGGAAGGTGTCAAAAAAGGAATTTGTGAATTGTTGACAAAAACACCCTTAATACTTGACAAGCGGTGTTTTCTCTGTTTCTCGACAGTGGACAATGGGCGAGGGTGTACCGATGTCGATCGAGATCAAGTGGGATCCAGTACGCGGCCAAGTTCTCCTCGAGGAGCAGATTCAACGCGGACTGCAGTGCCGAGCTCAGACACGAGATTGCCCTGTTGTCCCTTTGCTCCCAGTCACCGAGAGTCGTTCGGCTTCACGACGTCTATGAGACGCCCAAAGAGATCATCCTCGTTATGGAATAGTAAGTGCAAAACATACCCCATCTATGATAATGGATGCTGATAAATTCACTCGAAAATTCAAAGAATAATTGAACCATGTTTCTTCATTTACTCCTATTACTATTAATTAATCGAATCCTAATTAAATTATCATTATTCTTGTGTATACGAAATATTGATTCGAGAAAATCCGACTAGGACAGCTAGTTTGTTATATAATTCGGTCGCATCTGAAACGGGTGAGTAGCCTGATTGAAAGTAAAGGGACGTCTTCTATTACAGCGCTCCCGGGGGTGACCTGCAGACTCTGATCGACGGGGACTTGGTGCCGCTGGAAGGTGACGTGGTGCACTTTGTGCGCCAACTAGTAGAAGGACTCGCCTACCTCCACGAGAGAAATATCGCCCATTTGGACATCAAGGTAAGTTCGGCCCATAAAAGGTCCAAGCGGACTTGTCACGCTTCTCGTATATCCGGATCCCGGAACAGGCTTCGTTGTGCCGGCCTGTCGCCAGAAAGTTCCGACCGTTTCCCAGTCTCTGTGACTTTGGCTCCTCTGACGCCACCGGCGTCTCGGTCGATCCAACATTAAATATACATCCACTCACGCAGACTACTCACTGATTTAATTGCCTTTGAATTACTACTATAAGGTTTACACTCCTCTATATGGAACAACTAGAAATTAACAGAAAAAATGCTAATTCTCCTGGGTGGTTCACCTGCCTTTCAATCAGCATTGTTGTATCCTACTTGAAAGACCGAGCGCTTAATTTCATTATTATAGTAGATTATTAGTTTGGTAAATCCATCTGGTTATTTTTAACCCCGAAATGAATGTTGACAATGGCGACAATTATGTCAATTACTATTTTGCTCTAAAAATGGTGGGTATGTCTAATCGTAGTGATACAAAGGGAACTGAATCACCCTGCAGGAATGGGTTTTCGCAAACGTTGAATGCAATTATTACCCTTTGCCAATTAATCATTGCAAAGTCCTGGAAAAGCGCTAAGAGAAACGTGGCATGGAAAGTCACCGGTTGTCAGTTTACGTGCAACTGCGAATGCGAGCAAGTTCTCCAGTAATACTTTTCGTGGAAGTCTGCCTCTCTCGTCAGATCCCGACGTTTCCCAACTTCGATTAGGAGCTCGACAGGCGAGCTGGCAGGCGTTTCTAGTAATCGCGTACGTAGAAGGACTAATTGCGGGATGGATCACGCGATTGGCGCGTGGTGACTTTCTGGATTTCGCTGCGCCGAGCCGCGGCGAAAACGGAATGCGCGGGAACACGGAGAGCCCGGCCGTGCCGTGCCAAAGGGGCGCACCGGGTTATGAGTCCTCGCTCGCATACTTTACTTTATCGGCCTGCGCGTTGAAGTTGGTTTCCTCGTTTTGGATGTCGTGAATTTCACTTCGGATCCTATATTTACACTTTGAAATTCATTAACGAGATATCCTTAATTGACCTGCATCCTATTGGATGGAATATAATGAAAATGATAATTAAAATGATTAGATCATTTGTAATTATAATACAGCGTGTAGTTGAAAGCGGCAATTCAAAGAGAAATGAATCGTACAACAAATCAAACCTAGTTCCTTAAAGATCAAATTCGATTTGATTACATAAAACTCTCTTCCCACGAGCGAAAGAATCAAAGGTCCAAAAATGTGTATTCAAAAGCGCCGGTCGACAAGGGTTTAATGACGAATTGGCGAAACTCCGCTCCAGCTGGTCAGCGGCGGTACAAGAAACCTTAATTACGAACATGCTCGCGGCTGTCAGGATATAGCGGTCCATGATAAAGGCAGGGAAAACAAATTGGAAGTGCCTTTTACGTCGATGGCAGATTGGACAAAGGAGAGGCCGAGCCGCGAGATGCGGCCGGCCTCTCTTCACTACCGGTGCACCGTCGAGCGCTGCAACTCCAAGAAAAAAGCCACCCGTGCCCGACTGGGAAGGAAACTGGCGCGGGTTGCCTGCACCGTTCCAGCTCGTTTCGAGGCAATTTATTGCGTCTCTCTTCGCCGGCTACCGGACCACCTTTTACCGCGCAGCGTCCGCCGAAAACGCCTCTCGCTGCCCAAACAAACCGGCGAAAAAGACCTCCCCGCGTATATCCCGCGGTCCCGCTCGCCCGAGCCCCAGTGCCTCTGCACTTTTTCCACCGCGCGCTCGACAATACTCCCGTTCCTCCCCGGCCGAATTCCAATTGACCGATCGATTTTTGCGCGGCTCCTGCGCGCGGCCGTGAAATATCTCGTCGGCGTAATTAAGTGTTCTCCCGGCATTACGGTTAATCGTTTCATTTCTTGCGGGAGCGCGAGCGCGGGGCCTTCGGCTTCTATATAAGCCGCTCGTGGAGAGAACCCTGGTTGGCCAGCGGGGCCTGGTTGCGAGGGCGCGGGACTTAGGTGTCGCGAGAGGGATACTTCGCGGCGGATCTATCGAGGAACGAAAGGGATGAGCGGCTCGGCTCGTAAAGCACCGACTCATCCGGCCAGCCATCGGATTTCTCGCCACGCATCAAGGGATTTCCCCCCTCGGCTGACGTATATTGGCCTGCGAGAAGTTGACCGGTGCTCCTTTTGCCTTGGACCGGGAGGAACACGCTCGCGGTCAAGGTGTCGAGGCTCTCTTTCTCAAAAGAGAGGGAGAGAGAGTCTCTTCCTTCGCAGTCCGCGCACACTCGATAGCGATAAATGCATCGCGCGATCCTTGCACGCACGCACATCCAGGACAGCCGGTCCACCTCCCCGGAATTTACGGCACCAACCACCGCACGATCTTGCTTGAAAAAGTAGATTCGACGATTAAGAGCCGAACGCACGGAATACTAAGTCCCGCCGATCGTAAAGCTGCTTGTCCGTCGAGATCGCTCGTAGATAAATACGCCGAGTAACGAAAGTATTCGGACGCTGGTGAGCTGCTCACGTTATGACTTGATATTGCAATTGATTGTAATAAAGCAATCGTCTTGCTTGTATAAATCAAATTTTAAAAAAGAATACTAGATTAAGGAAATGAAGCCTTTTTGGGGTGACAAAAATATTCGGACACTACTACTGTCGCCCATTGGTCAAGAAACAACTAAGAAAATTGGTTTGTAACCAGTTGCAATATCGTGTCATAATGTTGCCACATATTGATTGCCGAATATTTTCCAAATTATTCTAGCATTAGTTGCTTTATTCTCCAATAGTCTGCAGTGTACGGGTAAAGATTAAAAAATAATTCTCCCTAGTGTGGAAAAATGAAGAAATATCGCAATCAGTCATAGTTCCGGCGATGCCAATGCGATTGGTGAGGACGGCGGTGTTCGATCGCTGGCCCAAGTCAATTGCAGTGACGGTTGCGTGCTCGGCGCGCACGATGCTTGCTTGCATTATCCACGCGCTCCATAAACACTCCGATGCCGTATTTGGATATAGTTGGCAGGATCAAAGAGGGAGGAGAGGAGAGGAGCCGCGGGACAGACGATGTATTGCCTGATCGCCACTCTCGAGGTGCCTTTGCCACAGACGTGTCTCTTATTTTCTTATATTCCGACTATGTAGTCCCCCGACGAATCCATAATCCGCACTCGGACCCATCGACTGACACCAATGCACCTTGGCCACTGCAGTTGAAAACTGATTTATTCGCGGGTGTAAACTCGCACGGAAATCCTTTAGCAAGTTCTCAACTTTATTATAGTATAATAACTTGAATGACACCATAAAGTTAGTTTCCTATAAAAAAACGAATGAGTGGAATGGAACGGAACGAAACACTAACAAGTCAAGAACCACACGGAAGATTTCAACCTGCAAGATTAAAAATATTATTACTGTTGCTTCAATGGAACTTACGCACAAAGTACTTTCTGTATCGGTTTCAATGCGTCGATCAAGACAAATTAGACGAAGCACGCCCTGAAAAAAGCTATGGCTTTATGATGATAGTGGAAGGTCTGGCGAGCGGCATAATCCCGCAATAGAGTAACAGGTGAAAAGAGCTAATTGGAAGTGGAAGGTGCGCTTAGGTTCAACCACCTACGCGAGCGCGGCGATCGTGTAACCGAGCATTTCCTGCAAGCAATAATGCAACCGCTGCGCCAGATCTCGCCGAGATATGCAGATGAGATCCTGGCAGGCTCGGCCGCGGCCGGATATCGAGGAACACACCGTGTGTTCTCCGGGCTGGAAAGAGCGCTGCCGTTGCTGCGCTCTCGAATAACCGAGTCCCAAAGAAAAGCAGAGCAAACTCCGGGACCCCACGCTCTTCTCTCGACCACGCCCTGCGCTCCTTCGACTACGACTTTACCTCCGCCCTGTTCCGCTTCCACCGCTGAATCACACCGGCTAGCCTCCCTATCTCTCTGTACCCAGGGCGCGTCCTGTGTCCCATCGCCTTAACTGGACCACCGTCTGATAACACCTGAAATCCTCCTCGTAACACCTCCAACGAGAAACGGAAACGTTCTCCCACGTCGGAGAACTATTATTTCAAGAGTCTCTGTACTCTGACCATTTTTCTACCTCGCGACCATGGATCCCCTCGACTCGTTCTCGCCAACAGAGAGTCTGGCTGTAAAAGACGATCTAGCCTCATTCCAAATCATTCATCACTGTGTTTCGTGCGCTGAACATAGTCAATCGGGGAGGCCCAGGCAGGAACTATGGACGCCGAGTTGTATTATAGACTGAAATGAATAGTAGATTAATTTAAAGTGTGCAATACAATTATCCGAAGCTCATATTTATGAATTATGAATAGAAATAGGTTTTGAATGAATATTGATACCTTTCAATTTCACAATATTATATCTATCTATTTTCTCAACAAAGGATTAATGCCTGCAAACTAATAAATGAGAGTGAAGCGTACTTTAAAGGAAACTATTTGTTACTCCAGTTAGCTAAATTCCTAACGCGACCGCAATGACATTAGAGGCAGAAGGAATGGCAGGGACACGCAGACACCTTTATCCGAAAAGAAAGGACATTCGTCCCACAGCAAATGATAATTAGATTGGGCTAATTAGAATCCTCGACATGCATTTGCCCAGGTGAATCACGTTTGCCAGAGCGGCTCGGCGATATGGGCAGGTTGGCTATCGAGGCTCGTAACTGGAGCAACACGGCTAGAGGGAGGAGTAATAGGGAGTAGAAGTTGCGCCGATTGAATTGAACGCCTCGGCATTGGGCGATGCGGGGCCCGATATCCTTGCAGCGCGCGCGCGCCTCGCGCGCCGCCGGCTATTGCATCAAACTTTACTCTCTACCCGAGAGAGCCGTGTCTTCGGGCTTTTAGCCATTTTTTAGCCGTCGATCGAACGCATGTAGCCGCTTTTTTCCCTTTCTCCCACCTCCCCCGGCCGGCTGGCCGCTCGGGATTATCGAAGGACGAGGATCCTCGCCAAGCTGTTCAAGACATTCCCCACCCACGCTCGAGCGCAGCTCGAGCTGCCTCGGCGTAATAAGCAACTTTGTGCTCGAAGATCGCCGCGCGTGGGATCCGCCTCTGTGACATCCTCGCGGAACCTCACTTGAGAGTGCGCAATGTTTGACTGGCGCCTAAAAAACTAAAAAAAGACAAAAAACGATCGGTGACGCTACGCCAATAAACGGAATCTAGGCAAAAAATCCCTCGATCAATAGGGGAAGAGTCAGAGTGTTGGACTAAGTTAAATAAATCTTTACCCTCGATCGCATACTGTTAAATGGGCAATTCCTGTGTTGTAAAGATTATTTTGATCGAATGGGCCAATCGATTCTTTGGCAAGAATTCCTTTTGGGGTAAAGTAATTGTATCGACTTCTGTCAACTAATAATCTAATTGTACTAACATAAATACCTTTTAAATAGCTTTGATTCGACTAAATCCGATGGGGTCACACAGGGTTTCAACATCTATTAGACAGAAATATACAAAATATTTCCTAGTCTAACATTACAACTACCAAGCCTGTGAAAATGGCCAGTTTCAGATATCATTCTTTAATATTATTAACGTCATATTGGTATAGTTGAAGGAATTTGTGAATACGTTTAATAAAATAGAACCACGGCAACTGAGTCTACACCTAAAGATACTAATAAAACCTATCTAGTGCCGACTCCTGACTAAGGAAGAATATTAAATTGCTGAAAATAATGACTGTACCGATTAACCAGCAAGTCCTGCAAGGGACCGCGTGAGTCTCGGGCATGCGCCGAATGGCAGAGTTGCTTGGGAATCCGGTGGTTTTTCCTTTCGTCCAAGTCGCCTAACCACTTACACTTTCAGCCGGTGCATTATCACCATCTGCCGGGTATAAAGTGGAGCCGGGACACCTCCACCCTGACTCTACCTAATGGCTCGTGCGCGCATGCCGCCCAAGAATTACGCATCTCCCGAGGGCCGAGATTTATTTTTACGCCTTTTGTCATTATTTATTAGCCGAGCGGCCGTGCCCCGAGCGCCGAGAGAAACTTTGAATATTCAAGCACGCGCGCTCGCGCGCCCACGTACCGAAACCTCAAGGACCACGCGCATTACGGCCGGGAAGATTCTACGCTGCGTCGAATCGCCCCGCTCTCTTTTCTTTCGCTTGTCTCCCGAGGGCCACACTTGTAACAGGCATTCCGTCACTTGGAGACTATGAACCGTGGATTCCTGTAAGAACTGGAGTCCCCGCAGAGTTGTACCGACTGCTACGTGACGATTAATCCTGGGAAGACAAGCTTGTCGCCTTTTTCCTTCTCCATTTGAACACTAATAGTATCATATACACAATATCGTACACTTTATATCATATTATTATAATTTAGTATGCAGGCTAATTCGAACCAAGCGAAATTTAACATGCAATTGTTAATGCAAAACCCCAGAAAAATGATATTAGGATTTTGCAAAATTCGATGTGGTTTGTTGTTATACAATACAAAATGTTATATTATTACAATACAAAAAGTATATCAATATTGGATGGATTCCATTGTTAATTAGAAATGTACGTTTTCAGTCCAAGGAAGACTCTTACCTGTAATTAAATGTAGTTTAGCCTTCAGACAACTCGGCGAGTTGTATATGTTCAACTTGAATTTCATGAGCTTTAAATTCAATCGTCATTGACTGCAGTGTAGACAGAATGACTGAGTGAAAGAAACCAGGAAAAGGAAGAAACGCACGCGATTCTCTCATCTCTTCCTTTTCCTTGTCTCCCCTTTGTTCGGAGGAAAGATAATTTTTTCGGATTCATAAAAGTGGCCAGACTAAAAGCATTAAAGGAGCGTGTCTGAGGGACATTATTTCCTGTACAGCCAGACAATGTTGAGTTTGCACTTAGTGGCGAGTAGTAGCGGCACCCCGCTGTGGCCCACTTGGCCCGACAGTGTGGAAAAGAAGGACGCACGGCGTACACACGATTAACTCACTAATTAGCAACGTCGCGTCGTCCAGTCGCTGGCCGTCGCTTTCCACCCGGGCGCGGGCGCCGACTGCTCTCTTCTTCTCTTCTCCCATTTTGCCTCGACCTCCCGCGTCGAGCGACTAATTTTTTGCCCGCCGCGGTTACTCGCGTAGTTCCCCAGCAATCTCGCAAACACGTGCCGGAAGGACACGCGGCGACTTTTCCACTTTTTGCGCTCTACTGAATTCAGTAGGCTGAATCTACTTAGAACGCTCGAATCTACTTAGACACTGAGAGGGCACGCATTATTCTCTGAATACCGATTTTCAATGGGTTGAATAATGTTTTCGGGTTTACTAGAGAAAATGTTACTGACTTTGCTCCCTTGGAGTCTGGGGAACGGGTTAAAATTAATAAAAATTTGACTTATGACAGTTTTTGCAATTCTGGATTCTTGAGGGCTACACTGGAATTTGTTTGTCACTGTTATAGAAAGCAAGCTAAGAATTCTATCTAATCCCAATTAGCGTGATAAGTATCTTCGACTTGCAAATGCAGATGGGAGATGGCAACAATGAGACAATTTTCGAATACCATTAAATTTGAATTGCGACGTTGATTCCGGGCCACCCTGCATACAAGGAAGAAACACCAGCAATCATTCAATTTTTTCTGCATTTTTCAGTTTACTAGCACATATATCGCATGAATGCGAGTCATAGCGACTCGGTGCTCGGTGCTCTGCCTTCCACGGAGTCCTTTACGCCAATATCGCGGCCGTAAAGTATAATTTAACGACCGCACTTTTCATTCATAAATTTGCCCGGAAATGCGAATACTCGGCCTGAGCTCCCCGAGGACTTATCGTCCGGAGGAATTTACGATCGAAAGCTCAAGAAAAAGAAGAGAAGCGCTCGGGACTGAAAGTGCGCAGTACTGACTTCCCCTAACGACGGCGACTAATTGCTATCGGGCCTCGATAGTGGCCACATGCGATTGTACGATTTTGGCAATCTAAATGAGCTCGCCGGGGCCAACGGCATTTCCATATGTCGGATGGATGCTTATCGATTAAATAAATTGGCCGGCGGAATGCTACCTTGTGCAGTTTATTGGCGCAGTGCCTCGCGAATCTAGATTTTTATAGAAATCCACAGGCTGATTCAAAACGTGTCTTAAGCGTTTTCCTATCAAATCGAAAAGGCTAATGATATGAACGGACGTTGAGTAAAACTTACACATGTACCGAATCACCCTGAATCTTAAAATATAGAAGTGTAAGGTACTTATTAGTATCAGTGCACAACAATAGAAAACAAAACTGTAAAACTTCATTGTTGTCGATGGCATTGCAGCCGCAGAACTTGGTGATGATGGGCAGCTTCCCCGAGTGCGACGTCAAACTCTGCGATTTCGAGATCTCCCGCGTCATCTTGGACGGCACGGAAGTCCGAGAGATCCTTGGGACACCGGATTACGTAGGTGAGTCTTCTACCCTTGCTGGACAACTTCTTACTCAGTTATCGCGTCATTAAATTAAGTATACCAATTTTATAAATGAAGGAGGTGTTGAATGAAAGACAGGTAGCATGAAATTGCTACATAATAGTAGCTGTAAAGTCTGTCACTGCATTGTACCAACACATTTTTACGTTTTTCTCTAAATGTTACTTCTCCGATCTCGAATTAAGTCCACAGTCGATAATAATTTGTATTATCTCTTCTCTTCATACTGTGGCAATTTTTCGAAGTTTGCCCGAAGTTAATTGAAGTTATTTTTATACGAATTGATGGAGAAGAGGGCGCCATCGTAACATAAGGTGCGACGACGGCTCGACGGCCGAGTGATACAGGTGTGTCGGCACTCTCCTCTCGAGTAAGGCTTAATTGTCGGCGATCATTATCTCGACCGGTTAATTGACGATCCGTGCGAAGCCGATCACAAATATAATCGATATTAATTGACACGTTAGCCTCATTGGTCGACGGTGTCGGTAGTTATCGGGGCCCTCAATAAAGCTCCCGACGATTGGCAAGGATGCCAATCGCGACGCAGCAGCAGCAGCCGCGAGACAGACTCGCAGACAGAGAAAGACATGGTCGGATATAATTACAGTGAGCGCTTCAAATCCCGTCGTTTCACGCAAGGTAATCGGCAATGACGCGACGTCCACTGGGGAGCGGGAAAGAACAGTTAGTGCAATCCGGGCGGCTCGCGATGGGCGACATGAGCTTTTATAGAAGCTTACGCGGACCAGTGGAGATCGGCCGATATTATCATAAATCTTAATTGCTCATGCGATTTACAGTTGACCGTATTTACATCGTCCTCTGCCTCGTAATTGGATCGGCAGGCCTCAGCCTCGCTCCGCGCCCAGCAAAAACACGACTCTAGTTGACCTACTATGCATGCATCCGAGCGAAAAAAAAGCTCCGACTCCGAATTTAGTTGGCTCCCTCGTGGCTCGCATACTTAACAGTGCAACATGCTAAGGTGTACGCGCCGCCCATTATCCCGGCCGATCGTATCGCACGAATAATAGGACCAGCCCGGGCTGGCTGCTACTTAAGATCGTATCGCTCAATATGGTAATTGGCTTCGACGTTTCTGGCAATAGCCGAGAACAGTTATTGCGATCGCTCCGTTTCCTCGGCGCTGCGCCACCGCGAGAAGATCTCGCCGTTTACGATTCTGGTTTACGTGCTGGCTGACTTAACGACACTTAACATTTTCACTCCCGGCAACACCTTTATATGTATGTAATCCAATGGAGTTTAGCATTCGACATGTTACATTGCGAACGATATTTCTCCTCAATGTGCTCACTTTGAATACCACTGTTATTCTTCGCAGTGGAAAGTGACAGAATGAAAGTGCCTGGAGAAGGAACAGATCAATCTTTCCTTTCTACTTCGAATCCTCCTCTTGTTTTAGAGAATAAGGATAATGTACTCTGGCCCTTATTTTTATCAATTTATAACCAACTTTTTTAATACATACAATTTTTAATTCATGCTGGGACTGAAAATGTTAATTATGAAAGCGACGTGCGAGGATTCGAACGGCATAGAAAGCCCACTCTTACCTCGTAGACAGGCAAGCACGCCCACCAGCCAGATTGTCACATCCAAATAAAAACAGTGTCATCATTCGAGTAGGCCAATCCACTAGGTCGCCGACCTCGATAATCCGCTACAACTGGCCAGTCTGTATTCACATAATCCTTGTTCGCTTTCAGCCCCGGAGATCCTCCATTACGAACCGATCACCTTGGCGGCCGACATGTGGTGGGTACAGAATGATGCTAAAACCAATAATAAACCTGTCCATGTCTCCATAACGTGTCAGCAATTAGCTCTTTGCAATTAGGTCGCTGGGTGTGACGACATACGTTCTATTAACCGGCTTCTCCCCTTTCGGGGGTGAGACCGACCAGGAGACATTCCAGAACATATCCCTCGGCGAAATCGATTTCCCCGAGGAACTCTTCGAAGATGTCTCAGCGCAGGCAAAGGACTTCGTGGCGAAGCTTTTGGTGCTTGACCCTAGGTAAGAGAGCTAATGTTATTAAACTTGGCTCAAAGAGCGATTATCGTCAATCCCAATCTTTCTTACTTTCTTTACTGGGATTTGCTAATTTATATAATTTTTGCTGGGATTTATGTAAAATGGAGCTTCGCATTGAAATATGCAAGTATAGAAAGCACGCTGAGAAAATGGACCCGAAGTGCATCCAGTCTGGACATAGAACATCTAGCTAACAATTAAAACGATGAAATGATAACTAACTATTCCAACTTTCGCCGCCTCGAAAAGTCTGTTCTCTCAGCGTCCTCGGTACAACGACCTGACACGCGATCTCCGACTGTTGACAGTGCACGGATGACAGCGAAACAATGCCTGCGTCACGAGTGGTTGCGCGGCGCGCCTACCCAGGCCTCGCCGCACCTCCGAAGATACCTGTCGAAATCGCGCGAAGTGCTTCTCGAGCGGGTGGTGAGTCGGGAGAACCTGAGGCGAGCCACCCTCCTCAGCCAAACCGCGAGCCAGGCCAATCTCTCGTCGGAGACCCGCGAGCGGAATCAGCGGAATCAGAGTCTGCAGGACTGCCTGCTGAGCCAAAGCGAGATGTGCCTGAGTCACCGGCTGGCCGGCAGTCGCTCGAGCCTCGAGGGCGAAGTCGAAGGCAGCAGCGAGGGTTTTCCGAGTCCGGCGGACTCCCGTACGAGTCTGGACTCCTCGAGGACCAGCCTGAGCTGCGCCAGTCAGAGCTGCCTGCTCAACAAAGAGCAGACCCAAGGCTTGCTCAGCCGGGCTCAAAGTCGCTCCCAAGCCAATCTCAATCACGGCCTCAGCCGAGGACTCCTCTCGAGAATGCGCAGCCTCAATCGAATCCAATCGCAGACCTGCTTACTCAACGGCAACGCCACCGCAGCCTCGGCCTCCCCGCAGACCCAGAGAATGGCCGTCAGTCCAGTGAGCAAGTCCCGGGAAAAGCTCTACGGGTTGAGGTCTCTGTCCAAGTCGCAGGGGGTCCTCGACATATACAGAAGCCTGGAATGCCTGAGGAGAAGGAGAAAAGTACAGCAACGCGCCCAGACCGAGGATATCTTACCGATCTTCAAGCAACACATCGCTACTTCCAATGCCTCCCTCGCCGCTAGCTTCGATCTCGATTATACCCCGGATAATAGGCTGGAGACCAGCGCCAGTTGCACCCAAGTAGACCTGCAGTTCAATGGACATCTACTGTCGAATTCGGGAAGCGCGCACTCGGCATTGGACTTGCCCGATCCTGGAAGTAAGAACGTCTCATTGTCGCTTTTAAAGAGCGAGGGACAAGAAAGGAGCGATGGCGCAGCGAAGGCGAACCTGGGCGTAGGAGTGACGAAAGCTTCGGGATCGGAAGAGAACTTGGATTCGTTAAAGTCAGTCGAATCGGACACACTCACCGAGGATTCGGACGATCTGCCAGTGGGTCAGGAGGCGGCCGAACGGGAGCTCGCCACGGGGAAACGTCCTTGCCAGCGGCAGCACTCGGACGCGTCCAGTCATTCCGCCAATTCCGGGATTTCAGACGACAAAGAGGATCGTTCCACCGAGTCGGAGACCGAGGAGCCCAAGTTCACGGTGGCGCAGCTCGTTTCGGCATTCAACAAACACCAGGAAGTCGCCTCGAGGACGAGCCTCAAAGCAATAATGTGCGAGCGGAGGGTCAGCGAGGTGACTTTCCCCACGGGCACCAAAGCCTTGCGCCTCTTCATCCCGGACATCAACATCACCGAGAGCACCATCGTCCGGAGGAAGACGAGTTACAAGCCGAGGAAGAACTGGGAGGAGCTGCGCAAGAAGAACGAGAAGAACGAGGGCTTGCTCAAGAACTTCGACCGGGACTCCGGCAATGAGGACGACGACGAGGACGATGACACCCGGGAGAAGATAAAAACTGATCCAGCCATCGAGCCGCTGGAAAAAGAAGAGGCCAGTCAAGAAGAAGGTATTAGCATATCCGTCGACAGGTGGCCAGCTCTCGGAACGAATGGGGAGACAGACGCTCTTTTTATGGACGCGACTGCTGTCCGAGATCACGTCGACACGACGATAGACGAGAAGTACAAGCAGTGCGTAAAAGGTGCTAAGCTCAATAAATCCGAGTCGAGTGAGAAACTCCGAAAAACCGTATCCTCCGATCGGCCACTGGCCCCGAGTCCTGTTAGTCAGAAGGAACGACTGCCGAATTATATTTATCCGGAGATAACCTGCCAGAAGGACGACAATCAAAGCACAATGAGAAAACAATCGAACCCGCCAGCGGCTAAAGTATCGCAGAAAGTGCAAAAGGTCGAGCGGCAGAAACCGCCTTACAACAACGATACTACTAATGTGAACTTGAAGGACATTCTCCAGAGGGTCGACAGCTTCCACAGCACGCCGAAGGAGAACATGGAGAATCTGAGAAAGAGGACGACCATCGCGAAGATCATTTTAAACGACAATTTGATTCATGATAATCAAGAGACGGGGGACACGGCTAATAAATCGAGTCGAGCAAAGAGTGAGCCACCTTTGACTCTCGCTCTGACTGAAGAGGACGACAAGTCGAAGCTTCCGCTCCCACCGTCCTTTATTCGCTCGGCATCGTTAACCAGTGAGAGCAGCTGTCCGACGCCATCGAGTATGCAATCCGACATAAACGTCTCCTGGGAAGACGTGCATCCGGCGATCGGAGGAACAGTACCTTCCGAGAAAGATTCGTCGAGGGCAAGGAAGAAGAAGGAAGTACAAAGAACGTCGAGTGAGGGCAGAAGCAGACAGTGCAACGACGAGCGTAGAATCTGGGGAAGAGTTTGCACGGGCTCGTACACCAGGGCGATGGAGAAATTCGGTAGCAAGAACGAGGCGAACAAGAAGCTTCGCCAATCGAGCGAAGACTCGCAAAACGAGAAGACCAGGAGGAAGAGTAGTCCTACCATGCCTCAATACATTAATCCATAGAAGCAGCAAAGTTGCTCTACGAAGACTGAACTCAAACCCCAGCCATTCCTCTTTAGCGGTTAAAGGAAGTAGACGAGCTATTTCCAGTCATGTCGGAGTCAAGTCGATGATACAATTCTCGACAGGACCACGCTTTCAGATAAATCGTACGTGAGCGTACGTCGTCAACTGGTACGGCTCGCTGCCTGTCATTAACGACCCACCCGATGATCTCGCGGTGGAACAAGACGGTCCAGTGTGATTGATCATCGCAGCCTTATCCTTGATTTAATCTCCATATCGAGCGAACTGCGCGCGCGCCTTTCGAGAGTGCGTAGTATTCCTGGCACGTGTGTGCCATTATGAGAAAGCGGGTTGGGGAAAAACGAGTGTGGGTAAAGATCGGCTCGTGGCAATTTTCGTGGTGTCGATAGGAACCGGATGGCAGCCGTTACACGAGTCATTGCCAAGCCCTGGGAACTCTGGAGAAACTGCGGGGAATCATCCAAGCACGTACGCGCGTGGACACGATCTCGATTCCTTATGTGAATTGTAATTACGATATGATTCATTCTGAGGTAATCGTGTACGCGCTTAAGCGAAATCATTTTCGAGCGAGGAATGTTCGTCCGCGAACAACCGCGCGCCGCGCATGCAGGACTCCGATCGTAGGATACAAGTTCGCTGGCACTAATAGCGCTCAATTGATCGAAGCTCATTAATCGTCAGTAATAGTACTTTCAGATTAGATCGCAATCGTAGCGTCTAATATTCGATTAAGGCAAATATGAATAGTCGAAGCCACGTCTAGTGTTACGATTCATACTTTTGTATCGTGGATGTTGCAATAAAAATCATTTTCCAACAAATGTCTCGTTGTTTGATCGGCGAACAGGCTGTTATGAAGGTGAAATGCGTGGTTTGGTAAAATTAAATTTTATTATATTATAAAACAAGTCGGTATCATCAATCATTCGGGTAGGTCTCGCTGCATAGTGTACAGTTTACAGAAAATAATCCTGGATTTAAAGATTAATCATTCCCATCGACTCTTTCGCACCCTCTTCCGTTCCGATCTGTCCGCGCTGGAATCATTAGAGGTCTGCTCCGGCGGATTTGGGGGTTGATCACTACTCGATTTCGGTGCTACCGGAGGTGGTGGTGGCATTACAACTGAAGCTGGCTGAATAGTCTGCTCCCACGTATGATCCGAAGAAGCGCGGAACTAATATGAAGAGAGTGGTAAGAATTTGCATGGAATAATACTTATTTTTTTAGAGTAGAAAAGATTGCTGGATACCTGGGTGTTGTATTGGCTTCGGAAGGCAGCCTTCATTGCCGAGAGTCGGTCACTGCCTGGGCCTTGCCTTTCCAATTTCTTAACAACTTCACTTATGTCCTTTGGAACCTGCGAGGTCGAACTACCCTGCGGCAGCTAAAGAACGGATTATTTAATTAACAAAATGTAAGAACTATAATTTTCTTGTCTTCTGACAAATTATTGAACTCATTATTTACCGAGTTCGATGGTGCCTCAGCCCTTGTGCCTCTGAAGCCTAATCCAGCTCCACCAACATTCATACTCTTGCCCTTGCCTCCCTTGAACCTCGATTTCCTGAACCACGAACTTTGCATTGCCAGGTCCAACAGACCTTTCGGCACTTCCTGGTCGGCACCTTCCAAATTCCGGACCAAATGTCCAGCGAACTCCTTGTCTTTCTCGGTAACTAGGGTATATGCGGTACCCTTCTCACCTGCTCGTCCGGTTCGTCCTATTCTATGTGTATGCGTGTCGATATCCCGGGCCACGTCGTAATTTACGACGGTTCTGATATGTGGAATGTCCAAACCTCGGGCTGTAGGTCAACGAGTCCATTAGTATCATGTGATTCGATTTGAGACGGACTGGGTGAATCGGGTGAGATGTTTACCAGCTACGTCGGTAGCGACTAGTGTGCTAACTTCCTTCTTCTTGAAGGCGGTGATCACTTTGTTTCGCTCCACTTGATCCATATCGCCGTGTAACAGTAGCACGTCAAACTCTTTTAGTTTGAGATTATTCGCGAGTTCTTCTGCGTTCAACTAGCATCCAGAATTAATTGGGATTTTAGGAGGAACCTGCGACTGTTTAACGTGCGTGCTAATTTTATTGAATGAAATAGCTGACCTTCTTCGTAACGAATATCAGCAGACTGCCAGTACTCAAGAACTCGACCAAGTTGTGCAGTAACCACGACCATTTTCCAGTCGGATTGTTGTGGAACATTATAACGTGTTGAGTGACATCAGCGTTCGCTTCGCCAACGTCACCTTGCACTATCCTAACTGGATCAGTCAGCACATCACGCGCGAGTTTCTCCACCCGTTTTTTAAACGTCGCACTGAACAGTAAAGTTTGTCTGTCTGGCCTGACGTGGTTACAGATTGAGCGTACTTGCGGTTCTGTAAGAGACATAGGCATGTGAAGAAAGTACACTACCTACAGTTATATTACGTACGATTATAGGAAAGATTCTCTCACTTACCGAAGCCCATGTCAAACATCCTATCCGCTTCATCCAGTACGAGGAACGTCACTCTGGTCAAGGTAGTCGCCTTCATCTTAACTAAGTCTATCATCCTACCGGGCGTCGCAACGACAATCTCTGCGCCTCCCTCTAATGCCTTACTTTGTTCCCATTTGCTACCACCGCCGTAGCAGCAGCATACTTGGATATTATAAACCTTTCCAAACTTCTTCGCCTCTTGGTAAATCTGTTAATTGTAAAATATAGTGTGAAGAGTCCCTGCGGTAGGATAAGATTTTGTGTTTCTCTTGATCGTCAAAAATTATGGTACCTGTTGCGACAGTTCTCTAGTCGGCGCTAAAATAAGGCCGATCGGCCCGTCGCCGGGTTTCAGCTCCCTTTGGTCCATTATGTGAACGAGCATTGGCCAGATAAATGCAGCTGTTTTACCACTGCCAGTCTTTGCGATTCCTATAATATCTCTGCCACTCAACGCAGCAGGTACAGCCTGAGCCTGGATCGGCGTCGGCTGAGTGTATTCATACTTCCTGATCGCCTTTATCAAGTTATCATCGAAGCCGAAATGCCCGAAACTCGTGATAGGATTCTGCGGCGATGGCCCGGAAACTTTAATACCCAACGTTTGTCGCAGATCCTCGGTCTGCTCTTTACTCAAACTGGCGATCTCTTCGTGAACATTGTAGAAGTTCTTCTCGAACGACTCGTACTGTATTTCACTGTGATCTACAGGAGGCAATGGATCGATCTCTTTCTTTTTCGGAGGCGCGATCGGATTGCCATCCTCGTCGTACTCGATCTCCTGATCGGATTCTTCCTGTTGCAGACCGGCGGTCGGGTTTTCTTCCATATACCTTCGACGAAGAACCCAGTAGCTTCTTTTGCCTCGCCTTAGCCACTCATGGCATCTGTGACTAGCTCTACATATCTAGGCTTACCTATAATAACTCTCCTCATCGTCCTCCCCGTCAATGTCTGCCCTGAAACCCTTTGGTTTCTCCTCCTTCTGCTCCTCCTCTGTCACCCGGCGCTGACTGTTCTTCTTCACCTCAGCATCGATGCCAGCCATGAAGGCATCCAATGGGTCTTCCTCGCTATCACTATCTGCCTTCTTCGCAGACTTGTTCATCAACTCGTAAGTTGGGGAACCTGGTGCGGGTATGTATTCCAAGGAAGATGTTGGAGGTTCGTCGTCATCCTCAAAGTATCTATGAATGTATCCTGACTTGAGTAATCCCTGCTTACAGCTCAGATGAGCTATATACTTACTCTTCTTCGGTCTTACTACGTTTCTTTGGCATGCCCAAGCAAGCAGACAGGGCATTCTCTGTGATAGAGTTCATTGTGTGATAGCCCTGCTTGCTCAAAGTGGCATTTGGTGGTGGTGGTATATTGGAACCACTCCGTTTTGTCCCAGTCATTTGGAAGCCAGCAAATCCAAAGCCTTTCGGCTTATTGCCACCTCCACGATGATAGCTCATCTTGGATGATTATCTGCCAAGGTTCACCTTAGTTAGAACCATCCGATTAAAACAACAAGTGCAAATCTACGCACAATCGCGACTATTGCACAAAGTTGTGCAGTCGAACTACCGCAACGCTTATCAATAAAAATCGACAGGTAGACCCGATTATTTCTTATTTTCGGTCTTAAAAAATACGTCACACACAAACACAGAATAACGCAATGCGCAAAAGTTTATTGCACAAAAGGAAGTCACGAAAGAGTACAAAGAAGGAATGATCTCTTTCGAAATAAACAATCTCAGAACGAAGCAACCGCTGATATTTTTAACGGGATTGTTATCGAAGGTTTGGTGTCATTTGGGAAATGTCTCGGATGAATCTCTCAGTGATAAATATTTATTATTTGCGGTGGTAATGTGGAGATGGAGGTTAGGAGGATTTAATGCACTGTCAGGGAGAATGGAGCGTTGTATATTTATTGCACAGGGTCACTGATGTTGGGAGAAATCTCTCAGGGAGATTAGGTGACACGTACTTTCCCACGAAAAAATCCGGTCCAAACTTATTTCACATTTAAGAGGCCGTGTACGTTTTGAGATCGAACTGCAAATGTAAAGTGTACATTGTCTATCGGTCCACCCGGTGTTGAGTGTTGGACTGTGCTGCCCTCATCGAGGACGGGGCACCTGCTGTTGCCCTCTACAAACTCCTCTTCTCTTCTAAAAGCCCTACTGCGGGAATTAATATGAATCTCATTCCTTGGAGCAAATCCCAGGTTTATCTTCGTCAATATTAAAACCAGAGAGAATTAAACATTCTTCTAAATCGTACTGTTCTTTAATATTTCAGTCCTGACTGCATTTAGGATTTCAGCCCCTAAAATTGTTTCTTGACACCCCAACTTGCCCTAATAAATCTACTTCAAAAGTTAAGTTTTGATTTCTTTCGTAATCTAAAGTCTGACGGAACTTGGATTGCATTACGCACTAAATTGCCTTCACACCCATTGAAAGAGAGAGGGGAGTAAGAGCATTGGACGAGAAATGGTAATAAAACTTTGCGGAGCGAGGGAAGTCGAAGATATTCCGTGAATGCCGCGTGCAGGTATTAGATGGATCGTCGTAGGAGTTCCATTGCATTGGGATCTGCCTCGAAAATAGAAGGTATGCCGCGTATTTTCGGAGCGCGTTCAGCAGCATATGATGACGTTCGCCCGTAGCGGAGGCTTCTTCATTCATACTGGCAGTGACGTAAATAGTTTCATTACAGCTGGATCGATCGAAGAGTCCGAGCTTGCGTGCTACCCGTAAGCGCCATGCGACTCGAGAATACTTGGGTGCGCGTCGCGCTGCCGCTCACTCTGCTTCGTCGCTGGTAATCGTGTTTCATTCCCGAGTGAGGGAGGATTTCCCGTAACGATTAAAACTCTCGATAAACCCAATCACACACTAGGGATCGGCTTCAGTGCAGGCAAGCTCGAATAGGATCGTGGGCGAGTACTATTTTCGTCCTGCGCTCGGCAGAAGTGAAAAAGGCGAGATAGCCCTTGACCCGGAATATATCGGAACCTCGGTCCTTGACTATATTCCTCTCCGTACGAAGCTCGCGAGAAACAGGATCAGGTAAAGGCGGTGTCGTCACGTTGAGCAAAGGTCCTTTGCAGCAGCTACGATGCCGTCCGTGCGCCGAATGATCCTCGGGCACGTCATGTCCGGCTTCTGCACGAAAATGAATCGGACGAAGAAGCTCCAGGGCGACCTGCTCGAGACGCCGATGAAACGATGTCTCTCCACCTTCGATATTACTCTACTGGGTAAGTGGTCCCAAGGATTTTGCACGTGGAATGACCAATCGGGACTTTTGGAGTCTAAAGGAACATTGGAATTGTAGGTGTGGGTCATATGGTCGGTGCCGGGATCTACGTCCTGACAGGCACGGTCGCTCACGACACAGCTGGCCCAGGTGTCATCCTAAGTTTCCTACTGGCTGGCATAGCATCCCTCTTGGCAGCGCTCTGCTATGCAGAATTTGGCGCGAGGGTCCCGAAAGCCGGCAGCGCGTATGTCTACACTTACGTGTCCGTCGGTGAATTCTGGGCCTTCGTCATCGGCTGGAACATTATACTGGAGCATATGATCGGTAGCGCACTTTTCTTCCAACTATCCAAGCGACAATTTCCTCTATTCGAATTTTCTACTACCCATACACATAGTTATATTATTTATATGGTTTTTCCACATGACATATGTAATAAAAATGATTATGAGAGAGTTTGAGTAATAGAAAGTTCTAATACGAGGTGTGCTACTGTATCTTTTAATAATTTGAGGGCTCAAGATTCGGATTTTTCACTCTTCCACCAGACATTTCTAAAAATGTTTACTTAGCGTTATTTTGTGGTTTCGAGTGCCAAATCCCATCTAATTTCGGCGCAATGGCAGTCAAAGTGTTAATAAACAGAAAAATATTCTAGTTAATATTCTTCCGAATGTTTAGGGGCTGCTTCGGTGGCCAGAGCTTGGAGCGGCTACGTCGACTCGTTAGCAGGAGGAACTATCAGCAATTACACCCAACGATTAATGGGTGGCTACACAATGCCAGAACCACTCGGAAGCTACCCCGACTTCCTGGCTTTCAGTCTCTGCCTCGCGTACGCCATGCTTTTGGCACTGGGGGTCAAGAGCTCGGCGACGGTCAACTCCCTGCTGACACTGGTCAACCTGGCTGTGATGGCTCTGGTGATCGTCCTCGGGATTTACTACGCCGATGTTACGAATTGGAGTAGTCAGAATGGCGGATTTCTTCCCTTCGGCTTTACTGGCGTGTTAGCGGGTAAGTATCTTTCTAGCATACAGTGAGGGTTGAAAGTATATATTCAATTAAAAACATAGGAATAAAAATGACTGCAGTTTGTCCCTCGTTGCATATAATGTGAGGGTTGTTTGAACCACAATTGTTTTATAATGAATTATTTAATTAGAAATAACAGTGTTTACACAATTGCAGTTTCCCAGGTGTATCGCATCCAACATTATTAGTATGATTATTAATACAAGAGAAAATATGACTGCAGTTCTTTTTATTCTACCAAAATGATTGTACAAATACTTCTGTCCTGGACTGCGCGTATAATTTACTCGGACACAACAGGTGCCGCGACTTGTTTCTACGCGTTCGTCGGCTTCGACTCGATCGCCACCTCCGGAGAAGAAGCACGCGACCCAGCTCGCAGCATACCACTGGCGACGCTTTTGTCAATGGGGATCGTGACGGTCGGATACGTGACGGTGGGAGCTGCCCTCACCCTAGTGGTACCTTACTGGGACATCAACCCGACGGCCGCGCTTCCCGAGGCCTTCTCCTCGCGCGGAATACCCTGGGCGAAGTACGTCATCAGCATCGGCGCTCTCTGCGGAATGACCACGACCCTCTTCGGATCTCTCTTCTCCCTGCCGCGTACGATGTACGCGATGGCCAACGACGGCTTGCTCTTCGGCTTCCTGGGGCGCATCAGTCAGCGGACTCAAGTGCCCGTCCTCAATTTGGTAATCGCCGGAGTCCTCAGTGCCTTAATCGCCCTGCTCTTCGACCTCCAGCATCTGGTCGAGTTCATGTCGATCGGCACCTTCCTGGCGTACACGATCGTCTCGGCCAGCGTGATCGTCCTGAGGTACAGACCCGAGAAGGCGACCCCGCCACCGTCGACTGCTGGCACACCAAGCAGCTTGGCCTCTCCTCCGACCGAAGGAGCTGACTCCAGCGATTGCAACAGCATTGCCTCCGCTGAATCGGAGGTAATGTCCAGCGAGGATGCATCGGAGGATGCACCGGAGAATGCACTAATAATAAACTCACTTATCGATCTAGTTATTGGACATGACCGAGGGTGTTGGGAAACTCAAGTTGCGATACGTCTGGTTAGCTAACTACATGGGCAATTTCAAGCCGGGCTTCGTCGTCGCCGCTTGTACCACTGTTTACACGGCCGGCTGCATCTCACTCTGCATCTCATTCATTCTTATATCGAAGACGCCATTCGCACCCTCATGGGAAGACTACTTTGCTCTGGCGAACGTGATTATTGTTCTCATTGGAAGTGAGTTCTCAAGCTTTACCAGCTTTTCTGTTCAATTCGCCTCCTTCTAATGGGCTTTCTGTTATTACAGGCCTTTTGCTCATCTCGGCGCATCGACAAAATCCATCCACCGGCAAATTCCGAGTGCCAATGGTGCCGTTGCTGCCTGCACTGAGCATTTTGCTTAACGTCGGCCTAATGTTTCACTTGTCTCTTCTGACTTGGCTGCGATTCTTCGTCTGGATGGTCGTGGGTACGTATATCGTCTATCAGCCTGATTATCCCTCTGCAGATGGCCAGTTTCACATGGAAGGCAAATGACATCCAACCACTCGTTGCAGGAATGCTCATCTACTTCCTATACGGAATCCACTACAGCAAGGAGGCCAGCACTCCGAATACCTACTCGATCCTAATGGCGAGCTCGGAGGCTGGCAGAGGTGCGAGATGGGGCGCAACTTTGCGGGTTGGTCAGAAAAGCGACAAAGTCCCGATACTGAACGAGGAGGAACTGGTGCATTAAGCGTAACAAGGATCGGCGAGGTTTGTTGGTAATCTGTGACGGGTGGCGCTCGATGGCTCGTAGAGGAACGGCGAAGCATTAATCGAACACCACCGAAGATGTTGGGTCGCGAGAACGCTTCAAGGATCACTTATGGAGGTGGCAGGACGGTTTCCCATAGGTTTCAGTTCTTGTGTATATACCTTGAGTGTTGCGTACGACGGTGTACCGAGCTGATTACTCCCGTGACGGTCTCTCGTACTTTATAAATGTAATCTAGTCCACTAGTCCAGTCTCGGAGAGGCCTCAGACATAAGAAGACTGTGCTTGATACTTGACGAGCTTGCAGCTACATTTATTCCTTTCCTTTCAGAGAGTGCTATTCTGTTATAGTGTAAGGTAGCATAGTACGAAGCGATCTCCTCTTTCCTTCTCCTGTCTATTCTACACGCACACTTCGTTCAACTTTTACAAATATAATTCTGGTTCTCCTTGCGTGAATTAATACAGCGGAGCGTAGAGGATAAAAAGAGTCAGAGCTGGTTCTAGTAAGAGGATTCACATCAGTCGATCAAATATTCACCGGCCAATCGTCCCGTCTGCTGCAATGACCAACGATTGTCCTAACTAGTCGCGAAGATCTATACAGCAGCAGTCCAGAACCAAAGGAATTCCTGGCCGATCGTTCGAGGGGGATGCAAAGTCAAAGTATCTATTTTTCGATGCCGGGTTCGCCAGCAGCGGACGGGAAGATTGTCACCTACAAATGTATTTTAACAGTAGGCTCTAAGGGTCGAAGTATGGTGCCTTGGGAACGGATAGACTAATTATAACAGTAAGAAAAATACGAATCTAAAGTGTGACAATAGACGATTCGCCAGGACGCACGGCGAGCAGTAAGCTTAAGGATTTACCTAAAATAATGGATTTGCTATAGACGTGGATTGACCGTTCCTAGTCCACCACTCTATCCATTCTTCTTTCAATTCTGACAATTGACCATGTCTCTCGCGGTGTCTCTTGGATTAATTTCCCTAATGGAGGAGCTGCTCTCTAACGACCAGCCCTTCCTCTCTATTACACTGTACCTCGCTGCACAAGTCCCCCTGGCGGTGTTATTATATGATATTAGTTGCTTCGAGAGATTGTAATTGTTGTTACGCGCGAGACTCTCGCTGAGTGGCGAGTCTCGACTCTTAACCAGTCTTAATGTCGGGGTGGCGTAGAGGGTTCCTACCGAGATAGCGACGGAACCTTGTAGAACGTGTGTGTTCGTCATGTTAAGCGAGGCGGACTGTGCTGTACAAATTGACAATGCCTGTGCATACAGAGTACTATTGTTTTTAGAGTAGCGTGGGTGCATTATGATCCTCCTGATACCGTACAAAGGCGAGGCAAGCTCCGTTCTAGCACGAGAGATCGCATTGCCCGGGATATATACTTTGCGCACAAAACGTGTGAGTTTAGGCTTAGGGAGATCCGCGCGAAAGAGGGTACACGCGTTGGAAGACAAACCTAGAGCATTATTCGATGTTGAAGCATAACTATTGTTAAATTATATATGTATACCACGAGTAAACAGACATATGCAACCGTGTGCTACGTAATGCTAGATGCGACGCGCATGGTTATTAAGTGCATGCAAGTGTGGATAAATATATCGAGTTACCGTGATTCTGTTGCACGATTTGTCGCGCGGAATAAGATATATACGTCATTTGACCACGACTTCTGCTGTGATTTTTCTCTTTTATGTCCACCTTGCCTTTCCCACTGTCATATCAAGCGGCAATATTACTCTCGTAACCCTGATTTACCGATGACCGAACAATGCAATTGCATTCCATCAATCATTGATTCGATTTATTCGGTTTTCAATTAAGTTCATGACCGAGAGTTATGACATTGTCCAACACACACCGTGTGGTGGAAGCGGTCGAAATCCGAATAAAAGGAATGAGCTCGGATTGGAAAATCCAAAGTTGTTCGTGGCATCGAAGAGTCTCAGCTTCATTTCGAAACCAACTCCCATCACAATGATCGGACGTCTTGTTTTGTTTCTGGCTGTTGTTGCGGTGGTTCTTGGGCGAAATGTGGACCACCATGAACCCAGAATTACTGCTTTGGGCGATGGTGCCACCGGCGAAGATCAACGAACGATTGTAATTAGTTTGCTGGAAATATTTTGAATTTCACTGGCGTAAGTGTTGCTTCGATACTCGAATTCGTTTCAGGAGCATCGTCGCGCGGTTGACCAAGAAGCTGTGGAACAAAGGGCTAATATTGAAATTCGCACGCATGATCGCAATGGGCATGAAGCTATTGAAACAAGACCTGGCTGCTGTGGATAGGTTCAGGCTGGCTTTCCGGATCCTCAATTGCGACCGCAGTTCCTCCTTCACTCTCCATCGTAAACGGATTAGTTAGATTCTACATAATATAAAAGTGTGTATATATTGTACCAAGCACGACTATTCAATCAATTCGGCAAAATCCTATGAGAAGAAATAAATCGGTCAAAAACTAACATTGCATTCCGTTTGTCTACTTCTCTGTGTCGATGGATTTGGAAAGAAGATATGGTGTTGGAATGAAACAGTCGTCCCTTAAAGATTATTATATGGAAAACCTTTATTAACATTCTGTGTCAATGCGTATTACAAGTACTGATAGCACACAGTATGCACAAAACTTATCGAAAATCATTCATTGATACCTCTAAATAATTGCGAGTGTGCATTATATAAATATTAACTAAAGCTGCTAACCTTCACGGAAGGATAACACAACAGGACGTTATACAAAAATCATCACCATGGCATCTGCGGTAAGCGAGAGAAAATGGACATTTCCCGATGCCAGTATCTGCCTCCGCGATAAATTACTATTCAACAAGATTAATATTCTCTTTCAAGTTCGTCAGTTGTTCCTCCAAATATCATTCTTGTGCTACAGATTGTGAAGGAATGTACACAAACTCCGCGTTCTCATCGATTTCGGGCGAACGTCTTTCGAATCGGAGACAACGAAGTTCGCCTTGCATTAGACCTGGAACACTTAGCGATGTGCGGCGAGTCGATTCGGGACCGTATTCGGGCCCCGCGTAGAGTTTCCTAATTGCAGGTACAGTGTTTTTAATTAAGCAGTCGTCGCGTTGACCTCGTGTGTTATCTGTGCTGGCGGTAAAGAGACACTTTCCACGCGGACATCGGTCGCGCCTGCAGGAACTCCAGTTTCCTGCGACCCCACCTTAGCCACGAGAAGCCTATTATCAGGCACAGGATACTCTCAATATAGTATCCGTCGAGCTGCATATTACAAACCCCGTTGTTCGTGCTCGCACATTGCTGGAAAGAAAAGTCGGGTTTCAGTTACTTTGTCAACACTAGATGACTAGTGTCAACACTAGACTAGACTGTTTGTGAAGTGCTGTACGAACCTCTCGTTCTGTGATTGTGCTACAGTCGTTCAAAGGGTCAGTGCTGCATTGACGGTAGGTCAGTGGATCGACGAACCACAGAGCAGCAGTTGCCGGCCAATTACCACCGAGATTGCACAATGTATTCAGCAGTGTCATGTAAGTGCCACCGACCGCGGGATCGCTGACTTTCGCAAAGAAAGCCATCGACGCGACGAACATACTGCTAGCGGACACCTATTGAAAAGTAGTGTTAATCTCCCGACTTATTATCCGCCTTGTTATCTGTGTAATTACCTGATGTATGAGGTACAGGGCTATTAAAAGAACAAAGTAGTAGGCCGGAACGTGGCCGTGCGAAACTAAGTACGGTGTCACGAATACCAAACAGGCTGCTATCAGGCCAAAGGCTAGTCTATATGGCATCGCTTTGATATACACGTCCATGGGCCTTGGGCCCACTGTATATTTCGATATTGCTAGTGGTAAAAAGATCTGTAGAGGTATCATCGGCACTGCCATAAGAGCGAACTTTTCTTTGGGAATACCGGCCTCGACTAGTTTCAGGCCAGTTACAGCGTCACAGGCGGAAAACCCGATCTGTAATCGAGAAGAAACGTTTTCATCATCCGTTCCTGTCTTTCCCTAGTAAGTTAGTTGTATGTTCTGACCTTGGCAGTCAGTAGAAAGACAATGGTTGTCTTTATAGACGGCAGTTTCACGATATCCCAAAGCAATTTGTACGCGTGTCTAATATCCATGTCCATCTCCGCTTCCTTATGGACCTTCTGCACATCCTCACGTTTGAAGATGGCAATTAAAGTAGTAGTTGCAATGAATATCCAGCCCCAGAAGTAGAGGAAGCCTATAATAGCATATTCCTCAAATTTTCAATCCATACAACACATATGGAGCACTCTAGAGCTTGTGATTTACCAGCTAAAGTTACTATCCCTTCGTCCGAGGGGACGGATCTCAAGTAGCCGTTGCAGAACTCTGCGGACTCCAGTGCCATAAACAGTACATAGCCCACAAAGTACCCTGCTGTTTGCCCAACGCTATTACAAGTCGATGCATAGCCCACATTGCATCTTCAGATAGGAAAGAAAGACGGGTCATTTAGAAAAATTGTGTGAATCATCAAAGAGAGTTCCCAGAAGTAAAGAATACCTCTTGAGCATGGTGAGGGCCCAGCCATCCACAACAATGTCCTGCGTGGCAGCAAGGACATTCAGGGTGAAAAAGAGGATAGTCAGTACTTCGATATTAGGTTTCTCGTGGTCCTTTCCCAGCCAATGCTCAACACCATTCGATAGTAAAAGAAGGAACATGCCCATCAGGTATTGGGTCGGAATCAACCATGTCTTTCGCCTACCGAATCGTCGTGAAAACACCGAATCGACGATCGGCGCCCAAAGGAGCTTGAGCGAGAACGGCCACTGCACAAAGCTAAATTCTGCCTGGTAATAGAAAAGAATAGAGTCTGTGTATTCGAATGTGTGTCGAGGGGGGACTGTCGGTGCGTTCAAACGAGAATTACCTGTTGACGATAGGAAACCCCGCGATTTTGGAGTAGCATCGGTATCGAGCCGCACAGTCCCAGCGGTATACCTTGCAATAGATACAGGAACAATAGGATCGCTATATTTTGCTTGTCACCTCGTATATCGGAGGCCTCGTATGCTTGATTCTGATCAGCCATGCCGTCCTCGAGATTCTTCTCATCCTTCTCCATTTTTCTCCTGATAGAAGTACCCATTCTTAGGCAGTGTTAGCGGTGATTCCAGCCGAATTCTCATACACCTTGCTCTCCGGCTGCCTCGACACTACCCCAATCGGCCAGATTTCGCCAGGCTATCTCTCACTTCTCACTTCCCACTTCCTCGTTCCCGTTATCAGCGAAGCCTTGGCCTTCGTGTCCGTCGCCGACAGTGGCTTGCAGGTTAGAGAATCGAAGCTCTCGCCGATTCCGATTCCGAGAAAACTCGCGAAACTTGTCAAAGCCTCCGGGATAATTTAGCTTTGTCACTTCGGCAGTGGGTGAGCGCGCGCGTTACGCTGAATTATGTATGCCGGAGTTATCTGCTGCTAGTCGCTGGCTATAACCTCGACGTGGCCGACAGCTACTCTTTCACGATGAGTTTCTCGCCCATTCGGAGAATGACACTCCGAGAGCCACTCGAGAGACGATTAGCCGAGCTCGAATCTTCACCGATCTCTCACCACCAGTGCGGAAAACTAGTCGCAACCGAGCAACTGGTATTACAGCATCTGCGAGTAGAGCGAGCTGAGTCGCTCGTGTGCCACGTTGCTTTCGTATTGGGGACACGTCAGTAGTGCATATTTTGTTTTTTCAGCTCGAACGTCACGTCACGTGTGCGCCACCCGCCACTCTCTCGCTAGACCTGCCTTGGCTATAATCAGTGCTGCGAGGACACTTCCGTACTCTACAGTCTCTGCTCGCGCCATACCAGATACGAATCAGCATTCGGTAGAGCACTAGAGTCCCGCGCTAAGTACGGGATAACTCGTACTTCGTGATAAGAATCCTCGATCTTATCGGGGTAAGTATATCATAACTATTCTTTAATTGAGAACTCGCCTTTCGTGCACATCTATTTCGTTTCTGGGGATCGTAGTGCAAGAAAGAATCTTTTATGTGGGATTGAACTAGTTGGCGCCTTTTGTGTGGTGTTGTAACTGCTTCAGGGACAAATCAATAGAACACTTCTGGCTCTTTAGTACAATTTATTTATTTTTATTCATTTTAACACTAGAACTATCAGGCCTGTAAAATTGACGGGTTTCAGAATGTTTTAGGCATTCATGATGACGTTTATTAAAATAGAATATAATCTGCCGAATATATAGTTATTAAATATACCAAATCTCGTCGATAGTTCTAGTATTAATAAACATACAACATTGAAGAGCGTCTTGCAAATCTTCTAATCATATTTCATATTCCATTTAACCAGTTTTAATGAAACTGCATGAGAAAAGGTTGCAATCTCCACCAGTTGATCCAACAGACATTCCAGCTTGGATTAGAGTTTTCACGCTGTTATTTAAAGATTCTGTATTCAGCACATTGTTGCGGATTCTGAAAGAATCGTCAGATTAGGGATTTGTTCGTGCGATCAAATAATGCGAAACATACAAGTTCGTTAAATGATGTCTCGCAGTTTCGTCGTTTGATTTCAAAAGTTCCACATCTTTGTCCAAGTCAGCCAGATAGTTTCTTTGAATCTCGCAAGTCAGTCGTGCGGCGCATCGCGGCGACATGATGATTCTCCCACCGGTCCCGTTGATGTAAACCTATTCCAATTATATCAAAGAGTTATCAAGTACCAATTTATTTCTCTGGAAAACAGTCGTGCTATTGGCATTAGAGTACCTTCGGGAAGTGACTTTTCAATAATTGTAAAATGTATTCAGTCTGTGCATCGACGTTCTGCACAGGAAACTCCGAGCGCTTTCTTCTTCCGGCGATAATACCGATGGGAAGTAAAACAGGATTGGTTGCTAATGCAGCGGCCGCGCCGATGAGAGCAACACCTGCCAGTGCTTTCAGTGCGATAGCCTTGAAACACAATCGTTTACACAAGCCACTGATAATTCGAGAGATTTTTAAAGGGGATCAATACCTTTTGCGTCTGGATGCCTGAATGAGGTGGAGAACTCGACACTTCGGGAAAACCCGGATCTCCTGGACCGAACTCTTCTCCGTCGGCAAGAGTCCCGGAGATCCCGTAATGACCACCTCCGCCTTGACTGGTAGGTCTGCCGAAACTCCCATAACTCCCATAACTCCCAGAACTTCCAGAACTCCCAGAACCATAACCATGTCCCCCTGAACCATAATTCCCAGGTCTTCCGTAGTGGTCGGCACCAGGAGTTGGACGCGTACTGAATCTGCGTTCGATCGTAAGTGTAACAAACATGGGAGCATATTATCGGTCGAGAATCAGCTATGGTTTACATTTCCAACTACTGAAGAGTAGCGACCTCACGTCGACTTTACACCAGTTTCTGACCCGGCAAATTTCCTCGCCACGCAACCATTCCAGACATTTCTCTGCAGACTAGTATACGAAATCAATTCATATTACCTGTCTCCAGAATGAGATCCTCCATACAGTGTATTCCCACCATAGCTTCCTACGAAGTTGCCGCCATAGTTCCCCCCGTTACCAGGCCTCCCAGTACTTCCTGGCGATGGTGAAGGACGACTCTGGGTCTGCCAGCTATGCCTGTTAAACAACCCCCCGCGCGACATGAAGGCTATACTTGACGCGTTAATATCGCGTTTAATTAGCGAATCGATAACTATTTTAGGACCCAACTGCAGTAGATTGTGATTGTATACTATCACGACACTGTTACCTATCGACTGGAGGGTATTGAGAGGAGGGTACCCTATCATCCTGCGGGATTCTGAAGTAATATGAATCCGGGCGAGCCGACCCGTTGGAATTGTACCTGGCACCGATGCAGCAATTGGAACTTGCAGAATAGAATGTCAGGTTAGTGAAAATCTGGCAGGAATGTTCACCCAAGGGGGAATAGGAGGCAACTCATCTCTAGCTTCTGATCCAGATCCAGGAATAGTAGTCCTTGCCCTCTTGTCACTGGGTTTATCAACGAGCGCGCTCTCGTTCCCTCTCACATCGAGTACCTTTGAAGAGTTCCAGCCGCGCACGATGTTTACCAATAGTCGCTCCTCCTGCGGCGAGTGCTTTTGCGGGGCCCCTGGCGCCGCTTCGTAGCCACTTTTATCCGGGCGGGCAGAGCAGGCCGAGAGGAGAGCACCGAGGAATATCCAAGTACACACGCGGGACATTTTCGTGCTGGTTGGAAAGTGGGGTTTTTCAGTCGGGCGATACTTGCCCCGAGAGTTCTAACGCGGACGAGAGCCCGGCTGAAGAATAGCTCTCTATTTTCTAGAGTTTCACCTTTATATATAGCGGTCACGGTTCGCTTATTGTCGCGCAGTCCTCTCCGCTTCAGGAGCGGAGAAGCTGCTTTTTTCGGGGCGTCGAGTATTAAAGCTTCCGGCGATTTAATCCTACGCTCGTTTAAAACCATCGACTGCATTCGCGGACGATATGTCACGCAGACTTTTCCAATACTGGGATTAGGAAGAAAATCGCATGGTCTGTTAGGAATAAGAAATTGTAACGTTAGCCTGCGTCCCTGGAATCATAAAGTGTGACAGAGCAATATGCACGGGGGAACCCAGGCGAAAACAAAGGTGTTCCCATCGTCACTCCATGGGACTTCAATTAACTTCCACGACGCGCGCGTTCCTTGTGAAATCAGAATCGCACCTATCACAACTATTGCGATAACATCCTCGTTAACAGAGGCCAGTCGAACTCGAGCAAGATACCATCACCAAAATGATTTTATTAAACCGCGAATCAAGGACTTTTAATTAATTAATTAAAACTAGCGGGTCTCGGAAGGCCCAACTACGTTTTCTGTCATTTTCTCCGCTTTCCCGGCCACGCACTGTCACACTTTCCTGATAATCCCACACTAGGAAATCCAACTGCGTGTATTCTCCTTTGAGTTTCTCCCCTTTGTGTTTCGCATCACATGCCCATCCGATAACACCTGTGACAGGGTAATCCCCGAGAGTATTGCCGTCGAGTTTTCGCGAGACCTTGTCCGGAAGCCAGAAGACATTGAGTCTGCGAAGTAGATGGGACTTTGCTCCGGTGACTTTTTTCGAGTCCTTGTAGTTCATCATTTTAGCTCTGGTGTCGAAAGGGACAGTTTGTAGGGCCTTCTACGCCACTTAGCCAGTGGATGATGACTCTCTTACGAAATGCAACCGGCGCCGACAATTTGTTCCGCCTCGAAATCTTCCGAGCGACGACAGGGATTACAAGCACCACCGGTAGTTCCGGCGGTGCTCCAAGTATTGCGCATTACACCATCCTGACTTACTATGAAATTCGTTCACTGTTGTTTTCTAGCAGCGAGTTATTGAATATTCTTTCAAGTAGGAACGCGTTAAGCAAAAGACGCATTTACTATTTTCTATCAGCAGAAATAGAACCGGTTTTATTAGGAAATCGAAAGGTCGGGGCATAGGTTCAGAGAGCGCAACATGGAAGTTGTCTGACATTCTCGTACCTTTTCCCCTTCGAGGAAAGTTGGGTACACTTGGCGTGTCAAAACCCCTGCACCCTGGAGCGGTCACGTTGACGAAGGTGAGCTGAAGGCGTAGAGTCGTCGAATAAGGCACTCCTGCTTACGAGGGTTGGACGCCATAGAGACGAGTACTCTTCGATCGACACGCTACCCATCCTGCATCTTATTAACCACCATTACTTTGTCCATTCAAATGACAATCCACAACTCCGCGCCGCAGTTACGTTCGAACGTAGAGCAATCGTCTCGGACCTTTTAAAACTTTTTCCCCATGGGAGTACGCGCACTCGGAGCCGAAAAACCCCAATGTTTTAGAGAGCGAGAGAAAGAAGAATCCGAAGAGGCAAGGTTTAATCATGGCGAAATCCAGGCTGGTAGTTAGTCGGGCATTCATTTGGCTCGGGACGCGTCCTCCGGTCACGGTGGGGCAACATGATTATCGGTGCGCAGCGGGGCGAATTGGGAGGGTGCGCCCCGCTCGGGAGACGGGCAGAGGCAGCCGGGAGGAGATCGACGTCCGATGGAAAGATGCCTGTGCGAGAGAGGGATCGCCGGCGGCCAACATTAGGGGGCTAATTCGAAGAAAAAAGGGAGAAGGCCGCTGATGGATGGGGGAGGAAATGGAGATGAAAGGGTGAGTGCTCGAAAAGAGCGAAGCCACGAGGGAGAGAGCAGGGCGAAGAGAAGACGGGAACGGGAGAAAGAGAGTGCGAGGAGAGCGGGCCGAGAGTTTCACTCGGGGTCGTGCAGGGTCGGGCAGGGTCGCGCAGGGGTGTGATAGGAGAAGATAGGAGGACCGAGAGATCGCGGAATGAAGCGAGAGCGAAGTAATCAATACGCATTCACACGCGCTCTGCCTCGCATCCCGTTTCCATGGCGACCGACGCCAGCGCATGTGCAACCACCAGGATTCCGGCGGCGAACCCAGTCCGCTGCGATCTCGGATCTTCCTCCCTCGTCAGAAGGGCGAGCGAAGCAGGGCCAAGCGGTCCGTGCGCCTCGGCCTCCACCACCACGCACATTCGTCCTTTCACGCTTTCCATCAACCCCTCCAGCAACCCCCCTCGAACTTACCTACCCTTGGTACACTTGGCGTGCGGGCAGACCCACTGGAAATGCTAACACGTGCTGCGGCTACCGGTTAATGGAGTCAACAACAAGTGTTTCATCCCGACTTTCCTTACCTCTTCTACATGGTAGCTTTTTACATTGGAGCTCCTCGTAGAGAGCTTGATGGATGGACTGTCGGGAATGGTCAGTCATTTCCTGCTCTCCCCCCAGAAAAGGAACATTAAAGCGATCGTCCCCGGAAGGACTAGGGCGAGTGGCGAGACCGACGGAGCTCTAGTACGAAAGAGCCAGGCAGACGTTCTCCGATAGCTAGAGCAGTAAAGTTAAGCATATGGGATCGCTCCCCCGGCGACGGTCATCCCGCTATCCGATTCTCCGTCGCGCTCTGGCCCACGTTGCAGTGCACCGCTCGAATGTTCACCCTCGCCCGCCCCATCGCCAGTGGAGCGGGGGGGTTGGAAAGGGCCGGGAGGGCGAGCGGGCGGCAAGAGGGGGTTGCTTTTTCTCGGGGCGCCTGCGTCGAGTCCCCGATGACGACTCCGGCTAGGTAGGTGCTCGACCCGGACGCAGTACGGAGGAACCACCAGGAACGTCCAATGCCGTCCGCCTGATACCCCGCGTGAAACCTCTCGACAAGCCCTCGGTTCCTCGAACCACTGGACCACATCGCCATCCGGAGTCCGGTGCCCTCGGGACCAAGTGACCTCTCCCGTCAGTGATAATCAAGAGATTAGTCCCCTGTGAAAAGGATTGTGCCCGCGAATTAAGGCGACTTCCTCGGGCGTAAGGTCAGGATTATCGATGGCTTGGTAGCACGCTAGCACACGCCGAGTGCACGAGAGCGCCAGAGCGCCCTGTGTGTCCCGGATGCTGCGCTGAACCCCACTCAATCCGGAGAACTCGATGGATGGCCCGAGGAACCTCGCACTCGGTTTCCCTCCAGAGCAAGTGAATTTGGCCGGGGCATGGACGCTAGATACCCTAGACACGCTGGATACTTGGCTATCGCATCGTCGCCGAGGCTGAATTTTTCAACCCACCCACAAAACCCACCGCCACCCCCCTCACTCGGTGCGCTACCTGCTTTGGCCACCGACGAAGTGTTTACGTCGCTGGAGCGAGCCTCGAGCACCTCGTGAAGTGATACATCCAGCAGGGTTGGCTGCGCCGACGATGAGGGTTCCGATTGAACGGAACTTGTAGACACTGCAACAGCGGCACCCGCCACCGCCGGCACGCACACTCGCACTTCCCATCGACAATCTTCCCGGCTACTCGAGAGATAATTGCCCGGGACCAAGCAGACCGCCGCTCTTACCACTGCGAACATGGAGCTTAGTCGGTTTTAATCGTCGCTTGCATGTGGGTCACAAGTTGCATTCGCCAAAGCTAACGGGATAGAGGTTTCACCCGGCAGAGAGGTAAGCCTGTTAGATTGCCTTGGTATCGTTGGCCTTTGTGCTTCTATCGTTAGTTTCTCCAATTCTTCTCTCATCTCTATTCCTTGTGCATTGGATTATCTGCAATGTTTTTCTCTTACATCTTGAGCTGTGTTCTCACTGGAGGGAAAGCAAGGCATTTTTCTTGATATTTTGATATTTTTGAAATAGTGATCGGTTCTCGTCAGAAATGTATTAAAGCTCTTTTATGTTTCTGTTTCTCCCAGCTTATGTTGTGTTCCCCCAACTGTGTTTTCACTGGGGGAAATTTTTCTCAATATTTTGCTTTTCCTTTTCGTGGAAAAGTAACCGACTCTCATGCAAAACGTATTACCTTCCCATTCGATTCTAGTAATCTAGTAATAGATAAGATTCTAGTAATCTAGTAATAGGTAAGAAAATCTAGTAATAAAAAAAAATAGATAAGATTCTAGTAATCTAGTAATATCTTAATCAAAACAACAGTATAAAATGTGTAAAATACTTTTAAAAAAATGAACAAAAATCAAAAATAAGTTGTTCCTCCAGTGAGAATAGAGGCTTAAACCTTCATGCGCGGCTTTACCTTCGAAATACTCCGTGGGCCGAAGGAGCCGAATGCACTTCCCCAACATTTTCACCATTCCTGTCATTCTTCATTTGCATCTCGCCTTGTCCTTGCAATATTTGCGTCCCAGCTCGTCCAAGACTCCATGCATCGTGGACAATTTACGTAAGAGACCTTACCGGATTCCTAATTAACCCGTAAATAGTTCTATATACTTTGAAGTCGTCACGTGGCTCTCGGTTGGCTCGAGAGCCCAGCGTGTCCTTAACCCCGAGGAAAATCAATCCTCATCGCGTAACATCGACGATTATACTTAATGTCGCATAGGACACTAGTCGGAGAAGCCATATCGCCGCGAGGAATGAATAGAAACGGCGGCATATCGATCTCAGGACGTTTCAGAATTCACCGCTCGCCGACGGAGATAGACGACTATGTGCTATGCTGCCGGGAAGCGGAATGTAGAATGTAGACGGCTAGACGCATGCCAGGCGGATGGCAACTGACAGAAATGGTCGTTAGAGATATGCAAAGGGCAAACATCGTTTGCAGTCGTTTCCTAGGAGCCAAGTCAAAAAGAGTCAGATGGACTTGGCCCTGACATCCGACTTTTGATTGTATAACTGAGTAGTTGCTTCAGGGGCTAATAAACATTTTTAGGAGGTAGTTGGGTATTTGGTAGTTGCGCAGCTCATAATTTAATTGCCAACCGCTTATTCTTCTGTTCCTATATTATTATACTTAAGTTTATTAGGATTACCGACGTTAAGTTATCATTCTCATGGGTATGACTGAGTGGCTACCACTCACTCACGCAACAATTTAGTTGGCCAATCGAATTGCATGTCAGCGCCCATCCTAATGGAGAGTGCACGGCTTGTTTGCGCAACAGTCGCCGGCGACTCATGTCCCGTGCCTGGAGATTGCCGTTGTATCGAGGGGTCACTCACCCCCTGGTAATTGTTTGATCTTCGGGTAGGGAAGCTCTGGTCTCACTCGCCGCTCTTCTTCTTCGCCGCCGCCCGTCAAATCGGATTTAGCCTTGGCCGCCTCTCTGATCGGCGACAGCTTCCCCGTGTATCAGAATGCCGGGGAGCCCGCCAATTTTCGTTGGCCGGCGCCGCTAATTTCATTTGTAGAAACCGAACTTGGCCTAATACCCCACTTCCCAGAAGGCATTGGGAAAGCGAGGGATTATCATTCGGGATCACTCTCGCTGATAGTTTTGCGGCTTCTGCTTGCTAAGCAATGATTCGTTAGGGGTAGCCCGGGATATAAACTACTTGCTGGCAGACTTGGGTGTGACTGAGAGAAGAGGATCTGGAAATTGGATGCACAGGTGATTCACTTGCCTCTGAGCCACCCTATCACTTACTCGCACTCGAAAATCATAAATTTCTACAATTTATCAATATCGTCGAATCTGTTTTAAGAGTAAAGTTTACCGCGAGCGAATTTTGGATTCACTGCAAATTTAAACGTCCCCCACGTCAGATGCATGGGAAGCATGGTCAGATGCACATGTAGCAGCGTGCGGTCCGCAGAGATCCCACAAGTGACACTAGTGACAGGCTCGAGGGTTGCTAGTGGGTGTCGTTCAAAGTATGCGAGAGACTCGGTGGGGAGGTTTCACGTGTCAACGGCCCGCTAACGAGGAAGCGACCACTTTTCCACGGGAGTGGCACGCTTAGTATCGGGGGGTAATAATAATACAGGCGAATCTCTTAAGAAGATTCCGGCATCTGTCCGGGCCCGGGAATTTCGCAGTACGGCGACAGTCTTACAAGATAGTTTCCCACCCTGGAAGGCTTCGCTGCACGTTCCACATCGCGGCTACGTGTTCCGTGGCGTGTCCGCTCGCGAGTCTCTGGGAAAAGCCGGAAGAGAAGTAAAAGATGAGCGCGAGTTTTCATACGCCTTTCAATCTCGCGAAGATGATATACGTTATTTAACCCTCTGCACTCTTCAAGTACTTTTCCCAAGCGTTGCTGCCCTGCAGCCTCAAACGCTAATCATCCCAGCAGTCGTTTGCGTGCATGAGTCGAAATTATCGCTCGATATTCATTATCTCGAGAGGCACCATCTATGCCGCGAGATAATTCAATTAAGTAAGTAAGCTAGAGTGTACATGTTGGTGGGGGGAAAATCGGAGTGGATGAAAGGTGTGGATTAACGTGGAAGAGAATGTAATTGAGAGAGGGAATAGGAATTGATGTGTGTAAAGCAATTTAAATTGTGCAATATTATTCTAATTGGCAATCGTCCAGAGTTAAATGAGAAATGTGTGGATCAGAATCGATAATCGTACTGTTCGCTAAAATGAGATGAAGAAGTTCCTGCTTGTTATCGAGCCATTTCCATTAGTGACGAAACCGCATGGAGAATCGTCCACTTTCTCCAATTAAGGAAGAGTTTCCGGTCGAAAAATCAGTTTTCCGTGGAAGCGGGAGCGAAGCTGATTCAAAAGATCATCGTCCACCTAGTTGGGAAGCTCTCGGGAAACTCTATTACGCTCAGCAGACCCTTCTCGGGCTTGCTCTCGTCTTAATTAAATCCCAGGAAGAAGACTCCGCGACGCTAGCCAGCCCACGGAATAACAGACGTCCCTCCCCGTCACGCCGCTCGAAAGCAAATCCCGTGATCCTCTTGAGAAAGCTAGCTTTCTCGCTGCCTTCCTCCTAAGTTACGTTCCGAGAGACGCCAACAGCCGGAGCTATCGAGATCCGACCAGCTAGAGCAAAAACTGGCGAATAGTAGTGCAAATTTCAGAAGCGAATTTAAGGTTGAATGCAACAAAGTGGCAGATACGTGATACCTCCCGGTATTTATTAGGAAAAATCTTCTCAACCAGGACTTTTCTCTCTTTGAGGGATGATATTTGTATAAATTTGCAAAAATTATCTTTCTTCTGCACAAACAAGAGAATAACGAAAATGTAATTCGCTTCATATTGAAAGCACTCTCCGCCGGACAATTGCAATAAATTTAAAAATAAAAATAACTCGGACATGGATCGAAATTGAGTGCATTTGTTGGAGGGGCGAGTAGAAAAACTCGGCGAGATTTAAAATGGAGGGCATTTTTCCGCTCGGCGTGATACTAGGTTGGTCGGGTGGTTGGTCGGGGTGTGCGCTGAAAAATCCGAACAACCCGGTACGTTATATCGCTCGACGGCGTTCCCTTCCCTCCTTTCGCCCGATGGAATTCGTCGGAATGGCGCGCGTGTCGGGGAGCACGGTCCATAAAATCCTCTCGGATGATCGCCTCCCAGCCAAGCATTCTAGTTCATATTTCCAGCCCCATCGCGCATCCCCCAGGTATCGTAGCCGGCGAGTCCTCTGCGGCCTTGGACATAGTCCCCTGTCGTACACCTCTGTCAGCAGTAACGCATTTATTGAGATGTGTGGCTCAGTCAGAGTCAGACATAGCTCGATATGATGATAGAGTTACGATTGATGCTGTACATTCTGTACGAAACGCCAATGTAACATGTAGTCAATCGCCAAAAGACACCAACAATAGATTATACTAAATGATAGTCTATTCTTTTTATAATAAAGGCGATAAAAGTTTATTTCCCTTTTGCCCGAACTCTAAAAGTCCATTGGACATAATGCAATTGTCCGTTTCGAATAGAGATATTGCGATCTTTTGAATTTCCTAACGCGCTCGGCGACATCTTTATTCTGTTAAATCAAAAAGATAGTGGGGATTGTAGGAGGCGCGGGTGAATCCATGAGGCGGTGGAGTGCTGGAATTAGCCCAGTTGCGACAATCAAGGGCAGGACGGCGAAAAGCGCAGGAATCCACGGCGCTCCGAAATTACGGGTAGCAAGAAGAGAGTGTCGGGCACGCGGTTGACAGAGGAAATTGTTCTCCGACTAACGCTCCCTTTTCGGAAGTCGTCGGAGCAGCCAGGCTGTCGCTCGCACCCTCGCACTCACTGCCTTTACCACCCCCTTTCGCGACTCGAGTTAAGGAGAGAGATTTTCTCCCCTCGCACGCTCCTGTCGTCGTATCGCCGTCTACCCTCGGCGTGCCGGCCGCCGAGGATGCTGGCTGGAAAAAATCGAGCTCCCATCCTCGTCCTTGGAGATCCGGCTTGGAAAAGGCGGCGCTCGTCGCCGCTCGATAACTGCACTCTCACTCGAGCTCCATCCTCTCGACACATCGCTTGATAATCGTTCGATCTCAATATTGGTCGTATCGAGCTCGGCTTGAAGTAGTACATTCGCTTTTCTTAGGAAGTGTTCAGAAGTTTGGAACATTTTGTTACGATTTAGATTTTAGGTAAAGAACTACAGTTTGATATAAATATTAGAAAAAGTATTAAAAATCACTGAATTATTTTGTTGAGAGGTGCGACCCTGGAAGAATGTTATTTTCTTATGAAACTGAAATTACTAGACGAATGCATTGGAGTGCCAGTGATTATGATACTTCGTTGCTCGAGAAGAACAAGGTAGCGAGGGAAAAGAAAGATTCCAGGGCCGCTCGGCTAACAAATGCACCAGGTAACAATAAAGAGCCCGACCCCTTTCTGAAAGGCTCTCGATGTACCTACATTTATCCACAAGGGGTTGCCCGTGTCCCAGACAGAGACGCAGGTGAGAGGAACAAAGCGACAGGCTAAGAGGAACTAGTTCAGAAATCCGGCTAAATGGACCCAGACTCATTTCCATCCCCGCCAATAGACACCCCGAATAAGTTAAGAAAAAAAAAGAAAGAAAGAAGCTGCACTGTCGCTTGGGAATGTCGAACAAAGCGGCAGAAAACTATCCGCACTTCCTCCTTCCTCACGGCAGATTAAAAACGCGACCTTTTGTGCGTAGAATAATCGGCGCGAGAGGGTGAATGTTGAGAGAGCAAAGTCCCGCCGGAATACTTCGCAGTCGGGCCCGAATTGACAGAGGAGCCTGCGAGCGTTGAACAATAGGAAGTTGGTAACAAATGACTCCATTAATCTTATTTCATCCTTTTGCGAGCTGCCCGCTCCGCACCGGCCGAGTAAATCCGGGCTTGGTGAGACACGGGCTCGTCATACAAAGACTCAAAGGAGTACAATGTGTTATCGGGCGGACGTGTGTATGCAGCCGAACACACTATTTCTTCGGAGGAGGTACATCCTGTGATCCATAATGCATGGCGGCGTTCCAGTCTTGATCTTGCGACTACTCCCACTTGGAGGGAGGACTTTAGCTTCCATTCGAGTCACCCCTGGGATATTCCACGGCGCCTCTTCCTCCGCTGCCGTTTCTCTAATGCGTCTCGCTGGGGGATACACCGGATCTCCATGTATTATGTTGAGCCAGGACCGTAACGGTGCATTTTTTACGCCGAACCGATCAATAACCGAGCAATCGACGCCGGTGTCTCGTCGCTAACGTTCTCGCCACGTGCTTTTGCTGATCTGGCAAGGAATCGCTTCCCTTCAAGATTTATGGCCTTTTTTTTAAAAGGGCTTTAGTGATAAATTTAAGCTCACACAAAATCGATACGCAATGAATTATAATTAAATATTGGGGGTACTATAAGGAATTGGCAATATAAGATGCTTATATAAGCGTAATCCTATTATACAATTGTCGTGTGGGATTCCCTGTTTGGCAAAAATTTGGCAGTCGATTCTTATCCCAAAAGGGTGTGTGGGTTACCGGAAGTTTTGCGAGTTTTCGGCCAAAAATATCTCAGGAACTGGAAGACCTAGAAGGCGGAAAGTTGGCAGCCAGTCAATTCCTACCCCAAAGTAGCGTACGATTATCTTAGCACCCGGAAGCTTTTTCTTGCTCGCGTGTTATTCCCCAATTTTGTAAAAACAATATTCGAGAAGATTGCTTTCATCGGGTTATATATTAGTTATTGGATATTTATGAGAAAGCTTTGGCAGGTGGAACAATGTTCAAGTAAAAAACACCGAAACTAGTAATCATGGCTGTTTCTGCATTTTTAACCACTTTGCAACAAGCTTTCCGAGGCCTGTTTCAATCAAACCTTTTACTACGCACGGCTTGCAAGGGGGACTCTTCGCATTTCCATACATTTGAATTAGTCCGCCCACCAGCAGCACGAACGCAGCAGCCACCCCTAATTTCTTTAGTCCGATAAAGATGTTGCCGTCGAACGCGACGAGACCGCACTGTTGATCTTGCTTTTATTTAAGAGCGACGCAATTGTCGGCCGGTTGCCACGATAGACTTTCTAATTCGAGTGGCAATTAAGATTGCGCCCTTAATCGTGAGGAGCGCGCGCGGCTTGCGCTACCAGGAATCCTCCAATTACTCGGCCCAGTCGATTAATGACTATTATCCTTTAGTAATCACGGTCTGCTGCGAATCGGCCCTCGACTGGTGGCCCCGCGGCGTGCACTTTTTATAAAGAGTCTCACCCCACGATGACGCTGCGCAACCTGTATTATTTATGGAACCCCTCATCCTTCCGCCGAGATTCAAAAGAGGCCCGGCTCGCCGCCTCCCTTCCCACCTTGAACAGCCTCCAACTCTCGCCCTATTACTTTTTATATTCACGACAGTCCTCGGATTTCCCCGGCGATTTCCTCGTAATCGTACGATCTGTCGGCGAAGTGTGAACTCAGCGTCTAGGCCCACATTTCCGCGTGACTCAATGCAATCAGTTTCTTTTTTCGATCTTATCGGAGCAGCGCGATTAAATAGTTGCGGGTTAGAGTAATTGAGTAATTCCATATCCGCGGGCATAAATTAGGATAAGCGAGCAGTTGGGCAATTAAAGAGTTGCATGTTTAGGGCAATTAAATAGTTCCGTAGCAGGGCACCCACGTAAAGCTAGGCGTAAAGATGCAATTTTGTTATTATATAAAATAATAGTTGCTTGGTGACGTGCGAGGGATCTGATGTAGAAAGGTATATAATTAAGTAGTCACATGCTAAGAAACTTCCATAAAACCCGTAGTGGTCAATTATACAACTTTTAATCGTTTAATTAAAACTTGCACATCTGGCACTTAGCTTTATGGGGGTGCGCTGATATATAACTAATTAATTGGCCAACTACCCCCATAACATCCTGTTGATGGTCACCGAAGCAACTACTCAGTTGCGTAGTTAAAACTTGCACACCAGCGCCTAACAAAAGACGAGCTTGTGCATGGAGCTTTAACACGATGCCGATATTTATGCAAATAAGACAAATTTAAATTCTACAGAATTAGACCAACTCAGAATTCAAGTCTGGTGTGCCTTGCTAACAAAGTACTGAATATTTTTATTCGAGCCACCATATTAAAATAATATAACAGTGAAACTTGATTAATTGACATTTGCATAACAATCTGCAATTTAGTGATGAAACCGCATTGCTCGGGGATGAAAATAGTAATTGGAGAGGGAGACATGTCCGAGCGAAGATGTACATACTACTTCAAAGGGCAGCGTGAGTAACATGAGCAGCAGCACATGAAACGAATATCGCAGTACCAAAGGGGGTGGATACGGGCAGCATTTGTAGCGGTGTGGCTGGCCGGGAACGTATTGCCTGCTCGCCGGCCGTATTTGCCTACTCGTGTTTGGGGTGCGTGAGAGGGTGCATTCGTTTACCCGAAACTCGATTTTCGGGCTACGGTAATTGAATTTCAAGTACATACCCCGCCGAGCACGCATGCACGAATACGCTTGCGGCCAAGGTGGAAGCTGTCCAAGGATATCGTTCACCCTCTCGTTATTAAGTACGTGTCGGGAAGCTCAATCGAGAGAACTATTCACTATGAGGCCTGAGGATGATCAAGATTCCAGTCAGATTCGTAGCAATTAAATCACTCGGGAGGTTATAGCGAATGAGGATGTTAAAGAGGAATTGTTAAAGTTCAAAATTACGCGTACCAAGTACAGGTATACGTTTTTTCCAATCTCAATTTCCCAAATTGTTAATGCAAGGTTAATGCATTTAAATTGGCAATTGCATGCCAATGCATTTAAATAATGAAACGTCTTACCTTGCATTTGTAATGAATAAAGACTTGAAATTAATCTGAAACTGAAACTTGTTTTTAAAAAATGTAATATCTGTTTGCGAGTACTGAAGCTTCTGGCCACTGATAGAAATCGATTGCTAGCCATAGTAAGCAACGCCGATACCTTTCGCACCAGCACTTGAGTCGAGCATAGTTGACTCGGATATTAATTCAACTGAAAACCATATTTTACCGGGGAAAGTCAGCCCTCGATAGCAGTCGCCATGGCACCACCCTACTTTCAGCATATTCATCTTTCCGCTGGAGGCCCACGGGAAGGCCGTGTCAAGAAAGGGGAGGCCCATCCACAAATCAGAATCCACTATGAAATTCTTCATCGCGTGTAGCCCGAGATGTACGGCATACATTTTTGAGGTCGATCGATTCGGTGCATTGCCGGCATCGCCTCCCATTAGACCAACAGAATCGATCAATTCCTCAAGCGAGACATCGGCGTCTCCTAAATAATTTCGTGCCTTACAGTAAGAATGGCTAATAAGCATCTAACAATCGAATCAAGCTTTACCGAACGATTTCCCAGATACTTATAGTTATCCAAGGGATAGTACTAGTAAATGCAATAAAAGAACTTGAGCCAAGCCGGGTTACTTTCAGGGTGGGTGAAAGAAAGCCTCCGTAATCCGTGGGCTAACTGCAACAGCACAGCTTTATCTATTTCGACATATTCTCACTCTCTACCCGAATACATCTGTCCATGGTATCCACGATGAGACAGGGATGCCCGAAGGGCCAGAGATAACGAATTCGAACAATCACTTAGAAGGGTGAGGCGGTCGTCTTAGTGGGACACTGACTTACGACGCAGTGGGTGGAAGGGCAGCCTAGTAAGAGAATTAGATGTACGGACGTGTCCGAGAGGGAAAGCAAGCCTATTAGTCGAGTATCTCTATCTATTAGCTGACCATTTAATTCTCCGGAGCGACCCCTGATTCAATGCTGTCTCTCTGGCGACTACCGTACACTCTTATTAAAGCCAGATGAGTCATCCTGTTGGGCAGCCGCGCTAACGAGTGCGCCATGCTGCTGCTGGGCTCTTCGCTGACGAGCAGATCGTTCTGTTGCAGGAAGAAGATGTGGAGCTCGGTCACTGCAGCTGGCACTGAAAACGGCCCTGCACCACCTTCCAGAAGCAAGCACAGTGCGACTCTCCTCGCTGGCCACGTTTACCTCCTCGGCGGACGCAATGGCAATCTACCTCTCAAGGATCTCTGGCGGTACAGTCTCGGTGAGTTGTGTGATTAAGAGTTCGATGGTGGCTCGATCGAAGTAAATTTAATCAAACTTAGTAGATTTAACAGTAAAATTACCTAGCTTACTCAAACGGCCCATTTTAAATGATAGAAATAAGTATACATACAAATTGTCAGTACTTTTACTGTTAATTCGATCCTTATGCGAAAAACTGATGGACGTATAATTAAAATTTCTCTACCTCTACTGTTTTACCACTCGGATTCCAAAGTATATTCAATGAACGATTTTTCGCACAAACAAACACAATACAACAAACAAACACAAATACAACAACACACAAGATAACAGAATAACAATGTGCAATTAACTATTACAACTGAGTATCGCACAAACAGTACGCACATGGTACAATTAGTTCCTGACACGGTGATACATCGAGACGCATTAATCAGAATGGCAATGCGAGCGGTGCGGTGTAGATATAGAGAAAATCCTGTAATTATAAGGGGAGTTGATACCCGATGTTCATGGCTCTGTTCTGGATACGCGGGAACAAGTTCTCTGACCAACCAGCCGGCCCCATCCCGTCGGTCCGGCTCCCCCGGACGAGGAGGGTGTGCGCGATGGAATTCGAAGGGGGTCCGACCGGCGACCACTGATCAATAATGCGCCATTATTAAAGCCCACCTATATCAAGTAAATCCATCCCCGATACTCCACAATTACGGATGTTTCCACGGAGATCAGGCATGTAGGCGAATTAATTGCGGCCTCCCTTTATCGGCCGCGTCGCTTTCCACCCGTCACCCGCGCTCTCGGATATTATGCACTCCTGTCAGTTTCGCTCGGGCTCCGTTCGAATTATCCGGGATACACTGCACACGGGCGTTCGCATGCTCCCGGTACTTTAAGTGGACACTTTAGGTCACTCATGTCAATTCGTGCGTCGAGATGAGTCGACGAGCGGGCCGCTGTGTCTGCTCGGTTCCCTGACAGAGTGGATGGGGGGCTCGGCTGCGCGAAAGCTCAACCAGACGTGGCAGTAGATGGAAGAATTCCTTGTGGTAATTTATATTGTTATGGGATCGCGCAATTTAAATCCGCCCTCGTTAGCTCGTTCCCTCGTTAGGCAGCCAGTGGTTAAATATTTATCGGAATAATTAACGAAGGGGGATAGGAGTGACTCGAGAGGGATAGAGGGCGCCAGGGTGTGAGAGCTTACTATGCGTTCGTCTAGTGGAACACGAGAGCAATCACATGCATCGATATTCATTAATATTCGATGAGATTTGGTGGGAACGGAAGGGCCAGAGGGACGCGGGGAAATTCGTATCGGCCATGCGTAGATCCGGCAGGCCTCCTATTAATCAGGGGGGATTGTTCGTCGGAGGGTTCGGGTGAATATTAAAGCAGCATCAAAGGGGTTGGACCGCGCTCTCGGCTTGTCTCTTGGGGGCAAATAATGCTCCATCCTTCGATTCACCCCCGCTTTTAAAAGCATGCAGCACCGGCGATCTACTTGATCTAGCAAAAATATTGTGATAACTCGCGGCACCACGAGAGCACTTCATCCACCAGCGTTTTTGTTTCAACCCTCTGGCTATGAACGGACCGAGTGTCTGCCTCTGGAGAGTGGCGGGTCGAGTAATTGAACCAAATGGAAAGATTTAAATCCTCTTTGTCTATACGCGCAGGGCGTTTCATAAATGTCGTAAGTGATTCGACATTTGATTCGGCAGACAGAGACGAAGATTATCTCTGAAATTATCTTTAAGAACTCAGAAGAATTCAACGCCAATGAGATGCATTTCCAACAATAAAACTACTGATCGATTTTGATACATAAGCAATTGAAAGAAAACTAATACAACATTGTTCTAACTTTTAATAGTCATTATAATGGCTATTATCAGAATCATATTAATAATTTTAAAGAGATAAATCTGAAACCTATCATTCTGACTGGTTTGGTAATTCTAGTGCTAATACAGTGACTAAGCCAATCACGGCAACCCTTTAGTCGAGTTTCACCCTACCCTCGTCAATTTATTCTTCTCTAGGATTTCCAAATTGTCCCCAGGGCGTTATCTAAATAATTACTAATTAATTTGGAGTTGAGAGCCAAAATACCGAGTTTCTCGAAGCGCCGCGTACATTTGACAGTGGGTTCATTAACCACCCGTCGATTTTTCCTCTCTTTCTCTGTCCCGCGCGATCCGGCGTAGGGTAACTCGATTGTTTACACACGGGGAGGAGGGTTCACTGTTCGAAGGAGATCGATGCCTCATCGATGGCAGGCGACCGCGGGGGAGCCACACACTTTCCCAGAAAAGGGGCTATTGTTTCAGAGCCGCGCGATAGAACACGTGCGTCTAATCAATGTCGGGCATCTCTAGTGGTATTCCGCGGGAGTTGCAGCTACTCGAGCCAGCACGTTACCGCTCTTACGTAAATCCTCGTGGGCTTTGTTCTTGGGCACGTTCCGCCGTGCGGAACTGTCACTCGGCTAGGGCTAAGCTGCAAAATAACGGAAAGTTCATCGGTCCGCTGCCAAATAGCTGGATCCACTGGCAAGTCGGGAGGTTCGGGTCTTCCAGGAGGAGGGAATTCGATTGCGCAAATCTTCCCCCCTGGCGAATCCGACCCCCGACACGAAAGCTCTTCTTTCAGTTTTTCAATTAATGCTGCCTCCGCGCCGCTTTCTTCCATTCGGCTCGGACGCAATACCGCGGCGCACCACATTTCTCTGAAGCAGCTCCTTTCACTCGCAGCCTGCCGGCACAATTACGGGGAGGCTTCCCTCTTTTTTTCTTCTTCTTTCGGGGGAAGTTGCTGAGTGCCGTCGGCCGGACGCGCCTTATTCTCTGTATTGTGCCAGACGGGGAGGTTCATAATAAAAATATCCAATTAGAAAATGATCCGAGGACTTGGGAAGATTTGGTAAATATTGCATTCGTAAATTACTTTCGTAAATTCGTAATATAATGCTTTCGTAAATTACTTTTGTGAATTCCGGTTACCAATTTCACATAAATTCAAGTGTCAAAACCTATCTTCAAATTGTCCAAACACGACGAATATCACAACAGTTGAAAAAGCTTTAAAAATTCATAAAACCGTGAAGATCCAGGCCTTGACAAAATCCCCAAGACCTTGCACAGTACAATGCCACCTCTTACAAGACTATCTCTCATTATATCGGCGATGCTAATCACTCTGATGAGGAGCATCTTCACCACACAGATCGTCCGGATATTTTTGGCTCAGCGGCGGGCAAAAGAGCTCGTTGCTCTTATTCCCGGTGCTTTCTCGACTAACAATGAGAGGATTTAACCGCGCTCGAGCGAGGAACGCGTGTCCTTGGCGTTGAGCTTTGAACGAAACCCGACTGCTCCTTCCCTTTCACAGTCGGCTTCCTCCTCTCGGCAGCCGCGCTCGAGAGCGAGAGGAACCCCAGCAACACTCGCACGATTTATATCCAGCCAGCAGATTGCAAGGGCGGGGGCGAGTCTCTGATTTACCGTCGGAAAATCCCGCCTTCTCCCGCCGCAACTGCGTTTTTCCTGCTGCGGGCGAGGACGCACGCCACTTCGCCAAATGATTTTTCCAGCCGGCAATGTGTCCTCAACCAGTCGATATCACTTTGCATTCATGAAATTCGTGTGGGGAGAAGCCGACGCCGCTTTAGTCTAACACGTAAAACACCGACGAGTCTTGCTATATTTAGATTTACGTTAGGCTGAGCAAATTGCATTAAAACACTTTGAAGAATGCCAGTATGGAAATGTATCAGTTGTTTTATTTGATTACAAGTCATGAAAAATCCGTGGGATTATACCAACACCATGTTAATCATTTTCAAGACGAAAATCTTTAGTATTAGCACGTGAGACAGTAGTTTTCCATTTTCCAGTACTGTTGCTTTTGGAAAGATGGCGGATTCTGGTTCAAATTTAGACTCATTAATTTGCCGGCTTTATCGCCAAGGGAAACTAGAACGCCGGAACAGGTGCACTTAGCTTGCAACGGTATAAACAGAGTATTCAAATGCGGTTCACTATAGATAGTGTTCCTTATAGAACAGCCTAGTTATACATAACATGGCTTAAGAACTCTGCCGAAAATGACGCTCTTTTGCGCTAAGAAACTAGTCGTGAATCTCTAAAACCAAAGCCTTTACTTCTAATAAAGTGATACTTCCGTCTTCCCACACCTCTCATCTTGATTACTGTGCGCCGAATGGTTATGCTCTGAGGGCGGATGAAGTTTATGCGGCGGATGGTCTTGCGCAGGACAGGGTGCGAAAAGGGTGCCTGCAGTATGAAAACGTTTGGAATAACGAGCAGACACGTTAGCCCTCTTTTTCGCTTTTTTTTCCAGCGGAGAGCAAATGGGAGGAGCTGCATCCTGGGGGAGAGCGACCGCCAGCACTTCAGGAGCACAGCGCGGTCGCTTACAAGGACTGCTTGTACGTTTTCGGTGGAGAGCTCTGCTTCTCGGCTACGGAAACCCCACTCTGGGTCTACAATGTCAAGGTAATGCGCCTCTTTGCGGAAGGAATTGCCCTTTTTTTGTAATCGTTGTGTCTCATTCTCTGGCAATGGAAATTCGGTCACCGGAGATTGACATTCAGCTATTAAAAATAAAAAATATGAAATATTTTTGAATTATGCAAATGTCACTGAGCTGTGATCTTTACAAAAATGCTTGAATGACAAAGATTGGAGAATATGCAATTCTAAGGAGGAAAAATCATATTCCTTTTTTCTCTAGTTTATATTTTTTATATTTATCTTGCGTTCATCGACCGGGCTACGAACATCGCAGATTAAAACCTGGATACGCAGGACGCAGTTGCCCGAGGCACTCGGGTCCGCTGGGGTTGGATGTTTCATTATCCGAATTTGATAGCTTGTGTTTGGGGCAGCGCGCGGTGAGATTGACAATATCATGCATGAGAGCTTCTAATTTGACTTGACGCTCAAATTCCATGATCCAGCACGATTAGAACGCACCGGTGGTACGTCACGTCACACGGCGATCATGTGTAAAGGTCCCATACATTGCTGACTTTAAGCCCTGCAAAATATCCCACTTATTTAGTCCTTTAACGTGCATGGTGTGATGTTTTCCATGTCATCTTCAAATTATTAAATTACTAGAAATGCAAAAGTTTCCATTCTGCAACAAATAATTTTTTTGCAAAATCCTGTGCCTCAATGAGTTAATTCGGGTTTTTCATTGATGTTCCTTTAATGAGTCAGAGTGTCTGATGCTTCATCTCCATCAGATTTGACACCAGCTTTGTCACAAAAGCATTGTTCGCGTGACTTCCACATCATAGTGCCGAGGAGCGGAATATTATATGAAAAGGTAGCTTGGCAGACGCTCGAGGAAGTACTCGAGAATTGAGAGAGCGAGCCTCTCCGGTTGCTCGTTTGGCAGGACGCTTATTATCCTCCCCAAGGAGTCCCCGACACTTGGCGGGATAGGACGCCGAGGCGATAGATCTGTCAGGCTGTTGTGAACGGGAAAGGACTGCTCCCCGAGCTACTATTGCCGAGAAACTCGTGATGCAGTTGCCCCCACACGCCCGCTTGTCTGTCACTCAGTGTCGAAGGCAGAACCCTCGGCCAGGGTGGGGTGCGCGCGAGAGGTAGAGAGAGGGCGGAAGCAGCTTCCTCGTCGGGCGGCGTGTAAAACTGCTTGTACCCGATGAAGCTCCTATTGATTTAGCGGTTTCCCGAGGGTGCGATTCTTTCTCCGGTCTGCATCTCGCCTGACTCCGAGTCCTCCTGGGTTCCCCGTCCACCCCATACCGTCCACCCTCTCCCCATCCTCGTTCCCCGCACTCGGCCCCCGTAAGATCATTAAGAGTTTCCTTTGGCCCGATGCGACACCCGACCACCGAGAGCCGGGATCGTTATCAGAAAAGCGAGGGCTGACACACGCCGGCCCATTCCACTCGCCGCCGAACACGTCCTACCAACGTACAACATACACAGCCCACTCGGCGGTAGGCCTGACTTTTCCCGCTCCACTCCCTCGGCAAAATTGGACCTGAGTGGGCCGACGCGTGCCAAAGTTCCGCGCTCGCTGTTCTCCACCCCGGGACATTTCCTAGGATCACCTATGACTCGCTGCTGATTGATTACGGATGGGCATAGACTGTCAGTGCTGTCGGTGGCATGGTCGCGGAGTTGTGTCGCATGGAGAGCACGGTGTCATTTGTCAGTGCTGCGGTGACAGTGCTTACTTGTCATGTGCATGATACATGTGTACATTAGAACTCTTTTGGTGTCCAACTAGAATAACTAGAGATCGTGCATCAGAGACTAGTCGATAATTACAAACATGCTCGCGCAAGATAGTTAAGTTTTCGCTCAAAGACATCTAAAATTGATTAATTAATTTAATATGTTTAAAGTTTAAACTTGACTTGTCCGAGTTTCCTGATACTCGCACTAGCTGCTCGTCCCCTAACGGTCCGCGGGATTCGAGTCTTAGAACGAGATTCGGAATAAGTCACTCGTGCGAAATAAAGACGTAACGATGGCAGTGTTAGACCCAGCGATATCGCATTACGACCTCACTGACGTTTCATTGAATATTCAAGGGCAGCCGGCGTCGGGCTTCAAGGGTAATTCGGCGAGAGTAGTTTTTGGCAACAGCTGGTGTCAACAGCTCGTTCTTCCATCTCGTAAGAACCGAGTGGTGCTTATCCTCCGGAGAGGGCGACCCTTCGGCCGCGTCATTAAAAATTGATAAGAGGCTGCCAGCTATAAAAGCCGGTATCAATCTCGCCCGAATCGTTTGCCGACTTGGCGCCGCCGACGACTGCCAAGACAAAACCTTTCCCGCACCTTAGCGCGCCGCCGACTCCGCCGTCCCATCATTCGTGTAACGAGCGTATCCATTCCAGCGCTAATTAACCTGGCGCGCAAAAAGCCGACAGGCTAAATCGCCGGAATGCACCAGCCCCCGAAAACCACCTGGCAGGACCTTCCAGCGGCGAGTCAGTGGTGCGCGCGACTAAAATGTCCAGTTGGCAGTTTCCACCCCATTTCCACCTCGGAGCCACGTCGAGCAGCGCAACATAGTTGGATGAACTTTTTTATCTGCACGTCTCATCGCGAAATATTGCGGACTCGAGCTTTCTCCCCAGTAACAGAGAGCAGGAGGATCGGCGAGCTATTATCTCGACGAGTGACGCGGGTAGTGGCGGGAGTTGACTCTCGAGCTGCGGCCAGTGCCAATCTGATAAGAGAAGCGGAGCGGAAGTGTCCGAGGTTCATTCGCCCTGCTTTCCTTCGCCGAGATTAATCAGAGCTTAGCAGCCGGAAGCAGGGTTGGTACCTGGAGACCGCTCCGGAGCTAACTCCGGAGGCCGAGCGGCAGAGCCCTCGGAGCGGTTCCCTTGCTCCGGAGGCCGGCAGGTAGAGCCCTCGGAGCGGATCCCTTGCTCCTTCGGCCGAGCGGCCGAGCCTTCGGAGCTGATCCCTTGCTCCGTCGGCCGAGCGGCCGAGCCTTCGGAGCTGAACTCTTGCTCCGGAGGCCGAGCGGCCGAGCCTTCGGAGCTGAACCCTTGCTCCGGAGGCCGAGCGGCAGAGCCCCCGGAGCTGATCCCTTGCTCCGGGGGCTCTGCCGCTCGGCCTCCGGAGCTAAAGATTGGCTCCGAGCCCCCGGAGCGCTCGGCCTCCGGAGCTAAACTTTGGATCCGAGCTCGGAGCGAGAGTTTAGCTCCGGGCTGGAGCGATCCAGCTCCGCGGGCCGAGGGGTCTCGCTCCGAGTAGTGAGTCAACCGTCCGCTTGGCTCGGGCGGGGGCGCTGGTAGGCTTATTCGACAGCTCGGCAGGGCCGTGTCATACCAGTCGACGAGCATTTGTCTGGCCCCTAGTCCTTAGCTCAATATAGTAGGAAAATTTATCTTTTCCACCACCTCGTTACTTCAATACCGGCACCTGCTGCCCACAAAGCCAATCAACGTTTCTCGAACCCCCATTGCAAAAATGATGTCCAAAGGATCGGAATTCACGATGAGCTGTGCAAAACTCAAATTGACAATTCTCCAATCGATATATATCCAAATCGATTAACTGTGCACTCTGGTATCAAAATTTCATGCCACGCCGGCTCGACATCTAGCGCGGCGGCGTGTAAGCGCCGACGCCCAATAAATCCCTATAGACCTCATTATATTCTTACCACCTTATCTTCCGGGAAACAATTCATCAGATACTCAAGGAGCACATTCCTGTAAGGAGCGTAGTGGTCTAGCGGCAAAGCGTTTGACCGGCAGTCTTGTGAACCGGGGTTCCATTCTCAGCAGAGAGGTGTTTTCTTTTTTTTTGTACTTTTCTTTCGATTTTTCATTTGCGTTGCAATCGCTTACCATTAATAATATGAGTTGAAAATTTTTAATTTCCTGAACAAATGCAAATTCAACCCAAATTGATCATGAGGTGGACGCGCTCGATCTTCTCATTCGTTTGAATAAAAAGTGTAAAACTGGCTAAAATTATATTATATAAGTTATATATGTATCCCCATATATATACAGTCTAACTTTGATGTGTCGTGACTGTCGGGTGAGCTCGGAGAAAAAGCTCTCGGAGCGAGATCGTCGGTCAGAGCCGGGGCCCTTGGATCGCTCCAGCCCGGAGCTGAACTCTCGCTCCAGCTCCGGAGCTGAACTCCCGCTCCAGCTCCGGAGCTAAACTCTCGCTCCAGCTCCGGAGCTAAACTTCAGCTCCGGAGCCGGAGCTAAACTTTAGCTCCGGAGCTGGAGCGAGAGTTTAGCTCCGGGGCGGAGCACTCCGAGGGCCTGGGTCCGTGGGTCTCGCTCCGGGCTGGGGCGATCCAGGGGCCCCGGCTCTGACCGAGGGTTGCGCTTCGGCTCCCTCTCCCTCTCTCTCGCTCCAAGCCCCGAGTAGTGAGTGGGCAGTGGTGTCCTTTTTCTTCTACGTCTTTTCTTTCGAGTTTTCATTTGCGTTGCAATCGCCTACCAATTATAATATGAGTTGAAAATTTTTAATTTCCTGAACAAATGCAAATTAAACCCAAATTGATCATGAGGTGGACGCGCTCTGTCTTCTCATTCGTTTGAATAAAAAGTGTAAAACTGGCTAAAATTATATTATATAAGTTATATATGTATCCCCATATATATACAGTCTAACTTTGATGTGTCGTGACTGTCGGGTGAGCTCGGAGAAAAAGCTCTCGGAGCGAGATCGTCGGTCAGAGCCGGATCCCTTGGATCGCTCCAGCCCGGAGCTGAACTCTCGCTCCAGCTCCGGAGCTAAACTCTCGCTCCAGCTCCGGAGCTAAACTTCAGCTCCGGAGCCGGAGCTAAACTTTAGCTCCGGAGCTGGAGCGAGAGTTTAGCTCCGGGGCGGAGCACTCCGAGGGCCTGGGTCCGTGGGTCTCGCTCCGGGCTGGGGCGATCCAGGGGCCCCGGCTCTGACCGAGGGTTGCGCTTCGGCTCTCTCTCCCTCTCTCTCGCTCCAAGCCCCGAGTAGTGAGTGGGCAGTGGTGTCCTTTTTCTTCTACGTCTTTTCTTTCGAGTTTTCATTTGCGTTGCAATCGCCTACCAATTATAATATGAGTTGAAAATTTTTAATTTCCTGAACAAATGCAAATTAAACCCAAATTGATCATGAGGTGGACGCGCTCTGTCTTCTCATTCGTTTGAATAAAAAGTGTAAAACTGGCTAAAATTATATTATATAAGTTATATATGTATCCCCATATATATACAGTCTAACTTTGATGTGTCGTGACTGTCGGGTGAGCTCGGAGAAAAAGCTCTCGGAGCGAGATCGTCGGTCAGAGCCGGATCCCTTGGATCGCTCCAGCCCGGAGCTGAACTCTCGCTCCAGCTCCGGAGCTAAAGTTTAGCTCCGGAGCTGGAGCGAGAGTTTAGCTCCGAGGCGGAGCGCTCCGAAGGCTGGGTCCGTGGGTCTCGCTCCTGGCTGGGGCGATTCGAGGCTTCGGACCGAGAGTGTCGCTCCCGCTCGGAGCGAGGGTACGCTTCGCCCCGAGTACAGGTAGTCATAAAAGGATTACATAGCAGGTAGTGCGCTCGCTATATATATCGGTCACTGGCAATTTTTCGGGGGCTACGCTACTTGCGCAGGTAAAAGTGTATGTTGTGGGGTGACCGGGTGGTCTCGCTTCGCCGAATTCGGGGCAAGCGCGCTACCTACTAATAATTCTTTTATGACTACCTGCATTCGGGGCGAAACGTACCCTCGCTCCGAGCGGGAGTGACACCCTCGGTCCCAGGCCTCGGATCGCCCCAGCCCGGAGCGAGACCCACGGACCCAGCCCTCGGAGCGCTCCGCCCCGGAGCTAAACTCTCGCTCCAGCTCCGGAGCTAAAGTTTAGCTCCGGCTCCGGAGCTGAAGTTTAGCTCCGGAGCTGGAGTGAGAGTTTAGCTCCGGAGCTGGAGCGAGAGTTTAGCTCCGGAGCTGGAGCGGGAGTTCAGCTTCGGAGCTGGAGCGAGAGTTCAGCTCCGGAGCTGGAGCGGGAGTTCAGCTCCGGGCTGGAGCGATCCAAGGGCCCCGGCTCTGATCGACGATCTCGCTCCGAGAGCTTTTTCTCCGAGCTCACCCGACAGTCACGACACATCAAAGTTAGACTGTATATATATGGGGATACATATATAACTTATATAATATAATTTTAGCCAGTTTTACACTTTTTATTCAAACGAATGAGAAGACAGAGCGCGTCCACCTCATGATCAATTTGGGTTGAATTTGCATTTGTTCAGGAAATTAAAAATTTTCAACTCATATTATTAATGGTAAGCGATTGCAACGCAAATGAAAAATCGAAAGAAAAGTACAAAAAAAAAGAAAACACCTCTCTGCTGAGAATGGAACCCCGGTTCACAAGACTGCCGGTCAAACGCTTTGCCGCTAGACCACTACGCTCCTTACAGGAATGTGCTCCTTGAGTATCTGATGAATTGTTTCCCGGAAGATAAGGTGGTAAGAATATAATGAGGTCTATAGGGATTTATTGGGCGTCGGCGCTTACACGCCGCCGCGCTAGATGTCGAGCCGGCGTGGCATGAAATTTTGATACCAGAGTGCACAATTAACCGATTTGGATATATATCGATTGGAGAATGTCAATTTGAGTTTTGCACAGCTCATCGTGAATTCCGATCCTTTGGATATCATTTTTGCAACGGGGGTTCGAGAAATGTTGATTGGCTTTGTGGGCAGCAGGTGCCGGTATTGAAGTAACGAGGTGGTGGAAAAGATAAATTTTCCTACTATATTGAGCTAAGGACTAGGGGCCAGACAAATGCTCGTCGACTGGTATGACACGGCCCTGCCGTGCTGTCGAATAAGCCTACCAGCGCCCCCGCCCGAGCCAAGCGGACGGTTGACTCACTACTCGGAGCGAGACCCCTCGGCCCGCGGAGCTGGATCGCTCCAGCCCGGAGCTAAACTCTCGCTCCGAGCTCGGATCCAAAGTTTAGCTCCGGAGGCCGAGCGCTCCGGGGGCTCGGAGCCAATCTTTAGCTCCGGAGGCCGAGCGGCAGAGCCCCCGGAGCAAGGGATCAGCTCCGGGGGCTCTGCCGCTCGGCCTCCGGAGCAAGGGTTCAGCTCCGAAGGCTCGGCCGCTCGGCCTCCGGAGCAAGAGTTCAGCTCCGAAGGCTCGGCCGCTCGGCCGACGGAGCAAGGGATCCGCTCCGAGGGCTCTACCTGCCGGCCTCCGGAGCAAGGGAACCGCTCCGAGGGCTCTGCCGCTCGGCCTCCGGAACGCAGGTATGTTCCGAGGCGAGGGATCGAAATTCCGCTCCGTATGCCAACCCTGGCCGGAAGCCGCTCGTCGAGAGCAAGTGGAAAGGGGTGCGCGCACTCGGCCGGCCCTGCTGGCCAGACGGGCTTTTCCCACTTTTTCGCGAGGGGCTTGCTTGCCGCACTCGTTCTCCTTGCGAGCGGGTTGCCATGGTTACCTTTGGTCCATTTGTTTTTAATCATTGGACCATGCGGAGAAAGCGGCCACCATCCCCCCCGGTGCGCGCCTGTCTCTTCGCCGTGTATTATTGAAATCCGCGTTACGAATGCGCCCGGCAAACCCGATTGGTTAAGCCGGAGGGGTTGCTTCGTCGTGTCTTCTCGTTCTGCCAGCCCGCACACCTCTCGCTTCTTCTTCCCTCGCACTCCCTCGTCGATTCGTTAAAATGCCCTCCAGTTTACAGCTGCTGCCGGTGGAAAAAGTATTCCGCTTTCTCGAGCATTCCCTGCGCCTCCCCCTGTAGCCTGTACAGGCTGATGCAGTTACCTTGGTTCGGCACTGTCGCACCCCACTTTTGATCAGATGTACGATTTGCTCGCAAAATTCAGCAGACACTTGTAGAAGTACACAGTGAACAATGTAATGCTCTTCTGAAATAGAAAAATACCATTGTTGTTACATTTCCACATCCACACATCCACACAAAGGAAAACTTTGCGTTTTAAAGTGAGTTTAGTAATCGTTGTATCAAAAAAAGAAATTTAATTCATATTGCGTTTTGAATTTAAATATATATTCTGGTATTGAATATGTAATAGTAATTGTCTATTACATTTCGTATAATTTAAAGCTGAAAGCACAATACAATAATACAGTGAAGACAGTGAAGCTCCAAGGGAAATGAATTGCCCTGTACGAGAAGCGATGCGGAAGGCCCCCTTTTCCTGTAATTCGATGCATATCTCGGAGATATTTGAATTCCAGCCAGACACATTGTCCCTCGATTCGTCAGACAGATCCGGCAGCGGATCGACTGAGAACGGTAATCCCATCGAGTCTAAATATTGAAACGTCGAGGGCACGGTGACCGCTCGTTCTTACCAGGCGAATTTAGCTACTGTTTCACCCTAGCGCCGCCCCTCTAACATCATAACGCAGGGTAGGCACAAGTGGCCGTGCAGACCTATCAACTTTAGGCACGTACTTCGAGTTACGTAATTACTTTCAGCACCCCAGCTAAACAGGCTCTGCTTGTGTGAATTCCTGTGTATCCTGCCATCGGTGTCCTCGTCGCGGTACACGCACGATCCATTGCCTCTTTCTTCCTGGCCACACACGTGTAGTTGCCCGGATAAAGGATCCCTGATTGCCACTAGAGTTGCAAAGAATTGCCGGTCTATGTTCGGCCTCCCTGCGAGGTCCTTAGACGTTCTTGCGTAGTAAGCACCACGTGCGAATTGTATGGGCTCGGCCAAGTAGTAATGGGATGGAACACAGTTTGCTAAAATGAGAAAGGATTTCTGAAAGATTGAGTTTGACAGAAAAACTCCCATCCTTTGTCAAAATATCTACATTATTGGTGATTTTAATATTAATAACTGTTGTGCAATGATGACACGAGCACTTATCTTGTTACATAAAATGTCTCGAACAAGTGGTTGACCTTTCTTCTAGAAAAATCATCATTTGTCTTTATTAACTCTCGATGGGTTACAGGCAAACACGTGGAGGAAGATCAGGGCTCAGCGTGGCTGCGCGGTTCCCAGGGGACGCAGAGGCCACACTGCCTTGGTCCATCGTGGTCAGATGCTGATCTACGGCGGCTATCAAGACCTGCGCGGCAGCTCCCCCGAATTGTGGGCTTTCCACTTTGGTAGGATGAATATTGCACTCAGCCTTTCGCAAATAGCCACTTGCCTGGTTTAATCTACTTAACTCGCGGTGGAGAGTTCTCTCTGATAAACAAACGATTTCAGAGACCGAGTCTTGGCACTTGCTCTCGTCGTGCGAGAGTGGGCCAGCAGCGAGGCACAAGCACTCAGCGGTGCTGCACGGTGACGCCATGTATATTTACGGCGGCATGACCGACTTGCAAGAAAGGAGCGATTGCTGGAGGTGGGACGTGAACTCGGCCTCCTGGTGCTTGTTAAAAAATAAACCAGGCCCTGGACCTCTCCACGGCCACGCAGCCTGCAGACTACCAAGCTGCATGCTTATCTTCGGCGGCGAGAGCGCTGGCCTGGCGACCAACGAGCTCTGGAGGTTTCATTTCGGTACTAGATAATTATATCTATATTTATCCATAGAATTGAGTGGCTGTTTACTCGAGCAATCTTAAATTCCAATTTAACCCGCCAGGTACCGAGACGTGGGAAAAGTTATCGGTCCAAGGGCCAAAGCCCCAGCCAAGAGCAGAGAGCGTAGCTCTAGCAGTCTCGGAACTTGTAATTCGCGGAACAGCTTCCGAGAACCTGAAGCCGAAACTTAGGAATCAACGGACAAGATTATGCAGTAACAGGATATCACCGAACGAGGCTCCAGCAAGGCCGAGCTTCCTCAAGGAAATCTCGAAGCTCTCGCAGATCAATCTCTCCCGTTTGAGTCATCCGACCAAGTGCAGCTACTCGGTGCTCAGTGGGCAGGACGACCACGAGGAGAGTCCGCAGGACGTACGTAATTGCCATTGAGGCTTGTTTTTCTGGAGATGTGCTGTGCTGGTGTCGCTCGATATAGCGAGTGTCCGGCTGCGGAGGCGGTGAGTCAAATTGAGCCTGCATGCAGGCGAATTCCTATTATCCGTTCCAGCAAGTCGACGTCGAGGTGGTCGAGCCGTCAACGGGTATGGTCAAGTCCCGCAGTGCCAACACCCTGGCGCGCCGACGGCAGAAGCCGAGCGATCTCTCGCAAAAGTCGGTCGAGAGCAGCTGCAGCAGCAACACGACCAACTCCGGGATGACCAGGGACCCGATATCCGTGCCGAACTTTCGGGCCCTCACCTTGCCCACGCCGGTCCTCACTCCGGTGGAGGCCGCGCGGTTGGTCTTCGTCGACCCCGACGAGAACAGCGACACGGAGGAGCGGAAGGAGCCCCCGACCTCTCGATTGATCGAGGTGCAGGAGGAAAGGCGGTAAGCATCGATCGGCCGGGCATCGGCTGCGCCTATAAATAACAGTGCAGTCGAGTAGAAGCCGGTAACTGACAAACTGACATCGATACTTATCTTCGTGTGTACAGGGACTTCGCCGCTCTTCATCAAGCCTGCCAGCCGACGAGAGGCGAGAGCTACAACTCCCACCTGTACGAGGCAGCCCTCCAGACCCCGAAGACCCCGACCACCACTAAACTACCGACCTCGGCCTCGGTGAGATTCGCCGACCTCGAGGAGGGCGAGGAGTCGACCTCGGATTACGCGAGCATCGAAGCAAGAAGCCCTGGCGACCCGCTCGCCGACGACGATTGGCCTTCCGCTCGAAAGTGCAAGCAGTATCGGCCGATGGTCACGCCGTCGACGATACGCGAAGGCCAGTTCGGCTTCTGCAATCCGAATTACCTCGGCCTCGACGAGAATCGAGCCCACCAACCGAACCAACAGCAGGAGTCCAAGTACGCTAAGATGCTTAACAGTCCGCCGGATAGTGTCCTGGAGGACGAGGCAGGCCGCTCGGCGTCCCAAACCTTCGCCGAACTACTCGAACTCCAGGAGATCAAGCGCGTGCCGAGGGCTCCGCCGAAGAGTCTTGCTCTGGGCTCGCCTTCGAGAAGAGCGGTCAGTGCCTCGAGGGCCGAGAGGCAAAGGGCGAAGGTCGCCGCCGCTGATATTAACGAGACAGAGACACCCTCTTATGGACCAGCGCCACTTTACGTATTTCTAGTCGGTGGAAAGGAGAGAGGCCAGGTCACTGTATTCACCAGACCTGTCTCCCTCTGGAAGCTCCAGCTAGCGCCTCATATTTTTTAATCCCACCAACTATTACACTAATCGATCTCATTTAGCTAGCCTGATGTAGACGCTAAGTTAGTTGACCGACTTACCACTTATTGCCCTTTCACCCATGGTTTTCCTTGCTTCCGTTTCCACGAGGCCGCGTCTTTCTTTTGTAGAGTTAAGTGTTACTTGTTAGTTTGCTCGCGTTCGTGTTTCTTGTTGAGTTTTTCTCACTGTTCCCTTGCCGGTACCTGATCAGTCCTTTGCTTTCCCGTGCAATATTTGTGATTTGGGGAGAAAGCTGTTGAGCTGAAAGTTAGCATATCAACCAGCTTCGAACTCTTAATTATATGCGTCTGTTAATTGTCCCATTAGTTGGATGGTAGTTCGATTTTGGTAATTCTTTCCAGTCTTACGTTTGGTAGTCGATGCAGGCAGATTAATTGGATATCAATGGTATTGTCTGGAGTATCAGCGTTAGAGTTTCTTTCCTTCTTCACTGCCGTTGATTGGTGCGAAGTCGATTCCGAGCTCGATGATTATCAGTGTACGAAATGTGCCAAGAAGCAACGTGATTTCCCCTCGTACCGAATCAGTATTGCCGATTGATTCCTTCGATTGATCCCTTTAGACCTCGGTTAAACTAGTCGTAGCCATTCTAGGGATCGTGTTGTACGTGAGACATGATGTACTTAGGCTAGGCTTATCAATTGATAAATAGAAGGGAAATTGAGTGTTCATATTGAACCCCTCAATTTCGGAAGAGTGTTCCGACTTCCGAGCGTGCGGAGTATTCGCGGTCACGTTGAATCCACGCATTTGCGTTCGCGTCTAAGCGCGAGTCAGGCGAATCAACACTCGAAAACCCAGTTCCCAATCGAACGGGTGTAACAAAAAAAGAAAGAAAAAAAACGTTTTTCATACGACGATCTATTAGAGGAAATGGGCGCGAGCCGCCAAAGAAATCAAAGTCTTTTTTCATACGAACCACTTTTAAACTAGACTAGGAGGATTTGCCTGATCTGTGCTTAACTGCCACCGACTGTGAACCCTGTGAACTCGTTGTCAATGTGAGTAGAGTGTAAGTGTACTATTAATATCGAACTCTTCGACTCCTGATTGCGTGTAAGGACTGTTCTGATCTGACGGTCCGGTTCCCCCTCGATTCGTCCATTGGAAAAGTCGAAAACAATCAAGAAACGACTGGCTTACTTTACAGTAGGGGCAAAGAAAGATAGTTGGATAAACCATTATACCTGTTCACTCTCAAATTCCATTCCAGCATGCAGGGCTGAATTCTTATGCGTGCGACCTGTCGAGTTGCGAATTAGTAAAATTGCGAGAGTCTCTGCCGTGATTGTATTTACGTGACCGTCTAGATAGTATTAGTCGGAGTAAGTGTAAAGAAGTCGAGGTAGAGCAGAGATGCGGCGAGGATGTAGCACGGGAGCTCTCTTGCTCGTGTAGAATTTCTATGCCCAGAACCAAAAACTGGCCCAATACATGTAATCCATCCATAAGTAGAGAAGGTCCACGCGGAGCCCCGTCGGCTGAATATCGAGAAATAGATTACCTTTCGCTCCCATTAATTTAGTTGGCGATCGCTTGATTCAGCGTGTTAAGTGGTTTAGGTTTAGCTCGGAGAAGATGGGTGAGTGCAATAAGTAGTCGATTGCGGATCGGTCCTACTCGTCTCGATATTCAGCCGGAGGCTGCAGCGGCACCTGAAGATCAGTGTTTTCCATTGGTAGCACTAGACGATTTAACATCTCAATGTACAAACGTTAAGATGAATGTCCCCTCCTCCGTCTGGCACTTCCCTGCATGGCAGAGTTTTATTATTTAGTCGGCTGTGCTACTGCATCTATGTATATGTACAGTTACCAGAATGTTTCCCATTTTCGTTTGTCCCTAAACACTTCCTTGGCCACTTGAGCAGATATACTTGTACTTGTGCAAGAGTCATTTAGCATTAAAAGCAGCGAGAGAATCCTGGCACGCAGTAGTCCCACCACCTTTCTTTACGTTTCGATAGATAGCGTGTGACCAGAAGTATTCCGAGGATCATCCACTTAGGTGTGCTGTCTAATCAATTCTAGCGGCGGCCTTTTAAAGATTCCCCTCTTGTTTCCCTTCTAAGCGTCTCGCCGACACGAATCACGGTAGTCGCGTATTGAGATCGTCTTTCTTTGAATAAGCGTGCCCCGCGCGCACGGAATAATACGTCCCGGGAAAACCAAGCAGAAGTCAATTATTACTGGCGCAACCACAGTGTCCGTTGCCAAAAGGAGAAAGAAGGATCGTGATGCATCGTGTAAGCTCGAATTAGCTTTCTGAGCTAGCTTTCTGACCGAGGGAGAGCGAGAGACGACAAGAACAAATGTAGCTGATTTGAGTGCCTATACGTTGCGCAGATATACGCGTCTCATATTTTTCTGGTCACGGAAAAGCCTTCTCGAGAAAGTGTCTCTTGTCAGTCCCTCCCCGCTTGTGCTTTTGTCCCGGTCGCTGTTCTATACCGGCGATGGCTATTGTATATCCGGCGTCACGATGTGTGCGGATCGAAATCGGACAGAGAAAGAGAGACACACACACAGACGCCGAAGGATCAAGTCCAGGATATCCAGGATCAAGTCTCGATCGTTCGGAGTTTCATATCATAGCGAACGACACGCTGTATTTTTTCAACAAGCGCATATAACTTCGGATCAAAATGATCTCCCCCGTTCTGATTTTTCTACGTTTCGATGTGAGACAATATATGATATAGGTGTGTGTAAATTGTATCATACATTCATTGTGACTACAGTTTGTATGTAAGCGGTGTCTCGATATTTCTGTATCCCTTGGAACAAGGTCCTTATGCCGGCTCCGATGAAAGTGTTCGAGGAGACTGTCTGTGTACATTCCGCAATTCAAGTTTCCGTTACCGCTTTCGTTTCCGATGTAAGTAATGTAATGACGATGAATAGGATAATATTACTGCGACTAGTAAGAACAATACACATATAATTCGATAATACCCGGCCTCAGTAACTTTAAGCTCTTGCAAGCGTCCCAACAATCTATCCAGCGCACTCCAGGGCGACAATCAGTACGAACTGTGCGTTTGTAGAGTTTATGCTTTTTTTTATTGCAAAGTAAAAGTTTCACACATTAAATTCTAGCATACCGGTAACAATTGCAAGGCATAAATTATACATATATGTATACATATATATTCAATTTCTTTTTACAAACATTACAAACTGGCGTGGAGATGCGGCAGCGGACTAAGATGCATTCACGAATCACCCACGCTGATCTCGATGGGTGGTATGTAACGCCAGGTGTGGCCAGCATTCATCAATTCGGAACAGACCACCGATAGATTTGGACCGGTTTCCTTACTACTGCATTGAATGTCTATTTTGTACTGGCCCGCCGTGAAGAATACCACACGACACTCGTGGTAGACTCTCCCATATTCTTGTAACTAATGAGAGACATTTGTCATTATTCGATTAAGTTGATTTCGGTCTTCCTCGGGAAGTCTAAAATTAAACTTACAGTTGGAAGCATAACTTTGTTAGCCCCCGCGGTAGATAGCCTCGTCTCCAGCTGATAATTATTTACACCATTCTGGTGATCTTGATAAAAGTTAATCGATAAGATAAGATCACTCAGTGGATGTCCCAGGGCGTTACATATCCCTATCCCGACACTGACGCATTCGCCTAAAGAACAGGTCAGCTCCTCCTGTGCTTTCACTGCTGTGTCATTTATTGTCACTTCTGCAAAATAATAATTGTAGAATTCCGTTGCTAAGAACAATTTTGCTTACATAGCAATTGGTGAAGAGAACTCTACCCCATTGCAGTGGACTCATTCGAACAAGGTCCAACATATCCTGGGTGAGTGTAATCCCGGAGAGTGTAGCCTTCCCGGTCGTGTCCGTTCCAAGTAGTTGCCAACGTAAATCGACTAAGGAAGCTATGTGTTCCGAACAGAGCCTCCGGAGTTCAATCATATTCCCAGAACCATTCGCCTATTAATGAAACACTAATCGAATTATTTCGCAACTATGAAAGCATTTATGAAAAACCGGAATTTATACCATCGAGAGTTTATTCAGTGGACACCGATCCACTGGGACAGGTATCCTGCAGGGCTCTTTGCCTTCCATGTATATACGCTTACTCTGTGTATAATGCAACTCCATTTCGTGATTAGTCAAGTTCATTAAATCTAACACGAGGTAGAATTGGCACGGCCTAGAAGGAGTCCCTTGTTAGACGACAAAACGGGATTTGGAAGATGCCTGATTTGCGAATAGAGCAACTTACGTCTCAGCGGGTAGGACATCCCAGTTCGTGATTTGTACGCTAGGTAACATCTCGATTGTTATGAAAATCGAGGAGATTCTGCAGTAACCGGCAATTAAGCCACCCGCGCCCGAATATTTGATTTTCAATTGGCCCTCGATCACATTAGAACTGTGTAGTGGCACTGCCAGCTTGGATAATCGCGAACTTGCTATGGAGGAGTGGCCGGAATGGGAACTTAAACCGGATCTAAATGAGGAATTCAGTTCGGATTGCCTTTTAGTGTGATGCGAAGGTGAACTTAGTCTCGAAGGCAGAGAACTATGTCCAGACTGGGACATTAAACTACTTGGTTGACTGGGATAAATACTGCTGGCATCTAGAATTTCACATACAATTAGGTCTCATTTCTTGCATTGAGAAAGTGTCCTGGTAATTACCATTTTTAGAGGGAGGCGCTATAAAGTCTGTAGCTGCGTATAAGTAGACTGTCAGGCTTGCACTATTACCAGGTTGCAAAGGTAATTGTGTCATTAGATTCTCGTCGCTCCACTTGAAGATTTTCCCCTCAGTTGCAGCATCCAGCGTGGACTGCACCGATAGTTCAATCATCTCGATAGGAACTTGGCCATTATTGGTTATTGTTACCGTGCACTCAGCGCTGCAAAAGCAGATGCAACCAGTCGTAACATCCTATTTCAAGTACAAGTACTCCTCAAGAAAATTACCTTTCACCCCCATATAAAGATACACTCGCACTTGTAACGATATTATCTCCGGAACTAAAGCTCGCAGTTTGAGGTAAACTGGTGGCTACGTCTATTTTCGGCAAGGATGGCACTACTTCCACAGTGTACTGAGGGTGTGCCATGGTCTCCATGTATCTTAGCCGGCAGTTCGATTTGACACCCAGTGTGTGAGTACTGAAGCCGAGAATTTCCAAATCTCCGACTTCCTTCGGTCTGCCCGCCAATGTGACCGCGATCGGTCCCGATTCCGCAGGTAGTGTAATACTTTCTGGTATGGATTCGAAGACTACGCCGTTCGTGAGCAGTCTCATATTCGAGACATGGAGTTCGAAAGGTAATGGATTGATCAGTTGCATTGCCACCTCGCAAATGTCACCCTCCACCCATAAGTAATCTGTAAGACCACTAACACTCTCATTCTCATCCAGAAACAAGCAGGTGGAATAGTGAAGACCACTGACCAACTCTACTCTTGGACGTATTCTTTCTTTCCAGGGAACCGAAATTAATCGGCGTGAAGAGGAAGGGTCCGTGGTCTTCTTTGACTCGTTCTATTTTTTGTGGTTGAAGATGAGGTTGCATGTTTCTTAGAGCGAATGACTTGGTTCGCGGAATGTTTGTTAAATTTGCCGGCGGTATTACCGTCCCAGAGTCTAAAACCTTTTTCAATAGATTACATTAGTTTCGATCTTATTGGTAAATAAATAGGCAGCTTCTCCGTCAGAGAACTTACAAGGGGTACTGGTGCACCCTCACATTGCTGTGATACTTTTTGGAGTTGCAGGGCTGTATCCTCACGCTCATCGGGAGTTAAGTGATTATACATAGTTTGAAGTAGAAATGTCATGTGTCTCGTTGCCAACGCCGGATGTCCCATTCGATTAGCAGTAGCTATCAACTCGTTTATAACGTGAATCTGAATGATTGGCCAGCCCCTCTGACCGTCTATCCCAAAATTCATTAAATAAGTTCATCAAGCCGAAATAACTTAATACTTCATGATCGAAAAGAATATTTACCGGGAGTCATATCGACTGGATCGAGAGATAATTTAAAACCTGACGTAGCTTGTAACATAAGATTATAACATTGCTGCCAGTCGGGATTTGGATTATTCTGCGATACATGTCGAGTGGCTGCTAGCCTCAGGCAGAAGGCAGCCTTTCTTACAAATCCAAAACTCGTGTACAATTCTGATAAAGTTGTAAACCGATCAATCTGTAGTAAGCATATGTTTAGCAGATTTGAAATCAACAATTATAGCTATCGTAAAATGCACAAAGCAATACCTTTTCTTGTTCACTCAATGGCAAGTTTATCAATACAACATTATTGAGATAGGAAGCTGCCTGTAAAGTGCAGTTCTGTTCAATGGAAATACGAGTAGCTTTAAAACTAGCTTCTGTTTCAATTATCCCAGCATATTGATACTTGCTGTAATGGACTATTGCCTCGCGATATTTCTTTGAGACTTCCTCAGGCATTAGTATATGAGGCATATTTGATTTCACAATTTCAATGGCTGGTGGAGATGGCAAAATTGCTACAGCTTGCGAACCCCGCCTACATTTGGATGATATGACTTTATTCCTTCAATACTGGATAACAAAGTCAAGAACCCCATCTGTTTATACATACCTTTGCTTACCTGGACTACCTTCTTGCAAAGAAGAGTTCCTCTGCAAAGGAAGACTCCTACACATATTTGGATACAAAACAAGAACAGAAGCAGCGCACAATCCTTCATACGCTGCTCCCAACCATAGCCAATCATTTACTGCTTGTAATGTATTGGCAGCCGAATTATAATTGCTGAGTGCATCTGCTGGAAGTCCAGCTTGCAGACACAAGTCTCCCAAGTGTTTTGTCATACGGCCAACACATCTTTTCTTATTGTTCCTGGACTCAAGATCAAGTCCTATGAAATCCTTCTTCTCAAAGGGAGCTAACAACAACGAAACTCTGTCTATCTTTTCCCTGGATCTCTCTAGCCTCTTGGACTCCAAGATCCAAAAGAGGAACTTGAGGTATTCGGATATATGTGTCTCAAGATCAGTGCAGGCTTCATCCGAGTAGAAGACAGCAGTAGTCTTGAAGTTGGCAGGTGTAGTAAAAGTTGGAGGTGGCTCATTAGGACTGGCAGATTCCGCCGGTCCAAAGAGTATGGCTCTCGAGTCATACAAAGTAGCAACATACTTGACTTTCAGGCTCTCGTGCACCCGGCAGAGCTCGTTCAGCTCAGTTTGATTGTCATACTTGCCGAAGGTGATGAGTCCCAGGAGTCGGCGGTGAGTTTGGAACTCGCCCCAGTCGTTGTTCTCGACAGGGTGCTCCTTGACAAATCTCGCAAGGATCTCTCGCGTGCCGATGCTCGAGTCGGAGATGGTGAACCTGCTGCCGGCCTTGACAATTCGCTCGCATAACCTAGTGACGGTCTTCTGCTTGATCTGCGTGCCGATCGGCCGGAGAAGTAGGAGTAGAGCCGCATGATCGTGGGCGGTTTGCTCGTAGTCGGGATGGGACATTTTGTTGTCGGGTACCGGACTCGACAGAATCACACTGATCGCCGATCGCATTTATGTCATTCACTAGCGGATGGTACTCGAACAAGTACCGTGTCCTCTCACACGCGAGCTGTCATTCCATCCTGAGCCAGGCCGCACTACGTACGGGGAATGGCAATCGCTTTCGCTACCGTAAGTGGAACGCGCAACTTGGCGGCGTCATAACCCTCGCCCGCCGGGCTCTCGACTTGATTCCCTCAGGGCACCAGAAAGACGCCAATCACAGCCACAACATGGATAAATAATCCAGTAACTGCCATGTCCGGCCAGAGGATTTTACTACTTGAGTACCTCGGCTCTGCTATCTTACGCGTGCGTATGTCTAACTCAATCAGCTGTCGGCTGTGCGATTGGCCGTGCTGTTTGACGTGACCCATTTTAGATAGTGGAACCGATCCTATCCACGTGTTTAAAGATCCCAGAACGCCTCCTCCACTATTTACTTCAAACCTTTTCGAAATCGAATCAGCTGATCGGTTGTGTCAGACTTTCACGATATCTTCTCAAATGGAGGGTTTTACTACTAATTGTAAAGGGCTGTTTCATGATCTATTTTAAAGAGGAGAACCCACGCTATCTGCGGGTTTAAAGATCCATAAACGCCTATTTTTTCAGTATTTAATCTAAACAAATTCGCAATAGAAACAGTTGAATGAGATTATCTTCGGGTTTCCCGATTTCTTCTCGGACAGGGGTTTCTCAGTGTTTCTGAAAGCAGTTTGGAGTGGTTGAAGAGTTTTATTTCTCATTCTGGACGTATACAATCCTCTAACGCTTACACATCTAAATACACGATTCCTCGCGACATGAGTTTAAAAACGTGGCACATCAGGAAACAGTAATAATATAAAAACGTGCTGCTAAGAGTCCTAGACTAAACATAGAATACAATGTAACAGGAAGACCGCCGTACTTTGCTTGGCAAGGAGTGAGTTCATAAAAAAAGAATATTTACAGAAGAATCCAAGTATGAAAAACAACCAGTACACTGTAATATAGTCCTTAATAAACTTAAATGGCCTACCATCTTTAAAGGTATTTCAGTGCGAGATATAGCCCTTAAAGGAACCCTTTAAAGCTCTAACAAAGTTCTAATATACAATATTTAAATAATCCAAGATTCCTATGCTCTAGATTGCACTGACGAATACACAGTGCACTAAATAATTAGATTAACAATAGCCTAGAGAAATTTTCAGCACAAAGACGATACTGGTACTACGTTCAGGGTAATACGATTCATTGTGCCTTTGGCAACATGTTGAGCATAAAAAAATATTACCAATAGTATCTCTCTAATCCTCTTGGAAGTACTGTGTGCTGATAGACATTGTAATTCGGGGATACGTTTTTAGTCAGACTCGCGATTTATAAATAACAATCGTTTCTTACTGACTTGATGGTGGTTTAAGGCATGCGGAAGGTAGCTGTTGTGATAATCATCTTGGTTTTGAAGTGTCGTTTCTATCATTTAGATTTCTGGCACCGAGTGGTCCATGAAGGACTTTAGTAGACTGCCAGACATTCTGAAAGAAAATGTTTCTTTTTAATACCAAAACTTTTGGATAGAAAAGATCCAGTTTTTTTGCGTACATACTTTTTGACCATATGATCGTAAATGTACGATGGAATTATTGTTACTGTAATGATATCGCCTCCACTCTCGATTTCATGTGTTATATCCTTGTCCTTGAGACCAACCACATTCTGAAATAGAATCACATAGCATTATGGGAGTTGTTTCTAGGAAGTTATAGAGTCTGGGTAATAATCTACCTTTCCATTGATTTCCAGGATTTGATGGTCAGTCAGTAGTCCATTTCTGGCAGCTGATGAGTCTTTAACCAAAGCATTGATTTTCCCATGCTTAAACTGGAATCCGATATATCCCATGCTATCCTTGTGCATTGTGATAGTTCTCTCAAAAGGCCTGCAATGAAACTCATGTTTTAGGCATTCCCTCACAATTACCTTTCAGAAGAGAAGCAAACAAATCTAGATTTTACCTATCACGAACTACCACTTTAATTCCATTCACATCTGCATTCCGGAACATCTTGTGCACCTGATCCATACTATAGCCAGCAACAGATGTGTCATTGATACTTAATATCTGATCACCAAACCTCAATCCGACAAGTGCAGCTGGAGAATTCTGACTGACCAGACAGACAAAGATTCCATTGTTAATAGCGTGCACCCTCAGGCCTATTCTTCCATCCTTATCCTTGCAGAGTGTCAGCTGAAATACCATAGCACTATAGAAAAGAAGTACTTCCCCTCCAATATTGTACATTGGCTAAACTTACTTCTCTGATTCCATGGGTGACATGTGCTCTTTGCAATCCCAATGACATTCCAGAAAGCGGCGCGATCATACCGGAAAGCTTTTCAGGGGCTGCCGGTATAGTGACACTCATCTGATGCAATCAAACAGATCTTAAACATGATAGCCAACACTATGATTGCACATCATTAATAACACATACCTCTCTACGTGCTGCCACTGCATATTCAGGCATATTTGATGCGATGACTTCTTCACTGAGCTCCAATCCCATGTAAGTACCCAGTGAAGGGTACAAGACATGGGGTAAAGCATCATCAAACACAGGGGCTGAAGGCATTCCAACTTTCTCTGGGGCAATCTGAGGTACACATTGTACTTCGGACTGAATTTGGGCCTACAGAAGAGTTGTAATTGGATGATTACAATTCGAAAAACATAATTGACAGATGCAATCGTTTCCCTACCTTGATCATATGATCGACCTGCATATCTTCCAGTGATGGATAGAGAGACATCTTGATTGAGGATTCTGAAAGAATAGATTATGCTCTACTAAAAACACTATGATTCGGATGTTTGGAAGACGACACAGAAGGGCGGTCGCGGTGAATGAAACAGCCGCGAGCAAACAAAAGTTTAATTATCGGAGTGATTAGGCTGAAGTGCAATTTGTTAGATAGGGCAATCTCTGAAGAATATTCCCATGCACTTTATGGCGTAGTCCCAGTCCAATGAAACACGTATATTTAATAAAAATGATAGTTAAGCGGCGAGTGCCTGCATACCGATGCAATGAATGTCCAAGTTACTGACGCAGTGAGTCAGATCTTCGCGAACTTCCTCGAGTGTTTCCTCCTCGAAACAGCAGCGACAGTCGCTATTGTAAAACCAATCAGAATGAAAGTGAAGCGTATTAAGCGCGTGGGATGTGCCTCAAAGAAAAATGACTGCACTCCACAGCACCATCGGACAGCAACACCACTCGACACGGGTGCTCCAGATACTATTGATAAGTTTCACGGGGGAAATAAGCATTCTTTTCGAAGCGAGCGAAACACGAACGTCAGATCCGATGGAGCCAACCTCCGATTGGTCCGCCGCGCGACAGAAGCACTCGATGCGAGCCAGCGATTGGATGGCGCATTCTCGTCACGTGAAAGAAATACTCGGAACCCTCGGAACTCGAGAGCGCACTGCAGGCCAATGGAAGTCGGCCTATTCCGTCGGAGCGATCGGGGATTTCGATCAACTACTATAGCACTATAGCTGGTATAGAGTTTCACGAGGAGACGCAATGAACATACAGGCGCTCGGCGATATCGAATCGCCCTGTTTACGAGCCCGCGCCCGACTCATATTTGCACCACGATCTATCGGAGAATTAGTTTCCCGGCGAGTAGGATATTAATAGATGCTGATATCTCGCACGAGGGGTAATCGAGACGTTTCGTTCGTAGAAGTGGCTCCTCTCATACGAACCTTATTCCTCTCATTTGTGTTCTAGCGATCGCAATCACCCACTCCAATCAACTTCCGAAAAAACGATAAGCCCGAATGCCCCAACGATAGCTACCGGGTCGCATTGCAACAAACATCAATAATTCTCGGATGCGAGTCTCGCAGGGAGCGCGATGTGTATTATCATTAATGATGCGGTGTGTATCATGCATCGAAAGCTTTACTCCCAAGTGGGAAGAGGAAAGAGGAAGATTGCAATATACACCACACGTGACGCATTGAATTATCGCGCAAAAGGCTTGTCGGTGGGTTGGAGCTTGTTGCGTGGCGTTGCGCTTCCACCCGGTTGACAAAGCAAGGAAAGGAAGAACGCTCGGACTCGGACTCGGAAGGAATCGAAAAAGAGCTGCGGTGGGGCAGATGGAGAAGGTGGGGAAGTAGCGGGTCGCCGGTCGCCGGCTTGATATGTAGGTAGTATGAAGCGGTAAGGCCTCGGTGCGGCCCGTAGTGAACCAACAGGTGTTCGGCTAAGCGGCTTCTTTGGTATCTCGAGGATTCGCCTCAGTCCTTTCGCTCCCGTGTTTACCTCGCAGGCCCAGGCTCAGCGTACCTCTCCCAGTGCACGCGTACTCACGTGGCCTCAGTTCGCGAAACAACGTAAAATGATGCCGGAGACCGTAGTGACGATGGACGGCTCCAGTAACAACGCCGGTAACAATCCCAGGCAGGTGCCCACTGTCAAGACGGAACCGGGTCAACCAAGCCCTTTCGCGGGTATTAGACTGAACGTACTCTACTTCAGGACCATCCCTGGTATCATCAAACTCGTCCAACTGGTGAGTAGTTTCATCTCGGTCCACCGATTTTTCCTCTCACTGTCGGCAGAAACTAACTGCGGCAATCTCTCGATTGCACTGCTCTATCGCAAGTTCTGACCTCATTTTCACTGGGGCCAGCGGGCGGAACCGATGGGAGCCCAACGCTGATGGTTACATTGGCTCTAATCCTATGAACCATTCTCGTAAAGAGCAATAGGCCTGGTAACGCTGGTCTTGTCTGGTTGGCGCTGGTTCGTAATTCGATTAACACTCGTTAGCCCGTCGAGAGACGACACACTAGCCTTTACGTGAGGAACGTATTCGAGGGCGTGCGATGCGTGACGCCGTGCAACTTGTATTTTCGTACACGAGACGACGGGGATCGCTCGTTTCGCGCAACAAAAGATTCGGCTAGAAATTGTTCTCTCCTGGAGGGCGGCCAACTGTTGCTGCTGCTGCGCCCGAGGCCTCGAAAAGATTCATCACGATTCTTATGTCTCGCTAAGCTCATTGCCGAAGGTGGGGTACAGCCAGGCTGGATAACATTACGTAACGCGTACCCACGCGCCTATCTCGCCGCGCCATAGAATTCCAGGCTTTGAGAAAGCCTTATTACAATACAAAGTATAATTAAGTGCGAAGTCCAAAGGTAAACGATGAATGCCAGCAACAAAGCAGCTTTCACAACGTGCATCAGCTCCTTGAAAACGTGCTCGCCGGAAACGCGCGTTACGCTACGAAAAGTGATTTCGACAGAGTGCGATTTCCGCCGCTTTATCTGGGGAAACTCGTTGCTGGCTGCGAAGGGTGTGCAGTAGATTTATCTTGCAAAGGGCTACGAGGACCGAGAGGAGAGAGAGGCGGTCAGTCGCTTGGACGATTTGCACCGTGACGTTCAACCTGCAACGGCATAACCGTGTAACGGTAATCCCCTTGCGGAACAGTTAACAAAGTGCGCGCAGACGTCGAAAAGGAGAGCTTCCGCTCGTGAAATCGCATTACTTAGCACGCGCACACATGCGCGCGCCTTTTCATCTTCCTTTCTTTGCCAATTTTCGCATCGCGATTAAAGCAGCGGGAGCAGCCGCAGCGCAATACCGTTAGCCGATCGACTCTCTGGTAAGTGCTCCTTCGTCCGGGGAACCTGGAAGGACACGTGCAGCACGGGACACACCCGCCACTACTTGCTACAGTGAGGGACAAAAGTTAGTCGCGTACAGTAAGAATCTCCTGATAAAATCTCTTGTCCTATTTCGTTCCAGCAAGTAGAATAATGTTTCCCGGTAAAATGTTCATTATTGTCATTCATTTCAATATTGCAGAAATTGCAGAAATCCTTGCGATCCTCGCTATATGTACATCTACGAATACTTAATATTAAACACTACATTGGGTCCGAGAGAAGTTCGAATGCAGTCGAGTATAATTAAAATTCCTGGACAATTTCTAAATACCTAACGGTGGTGGATAGAGCGGGCATACATCGCCCTGTACATTTCTCCGTTTCCCCCTAATCTATTAGCATCGCGCTACTGGTAGAATAGCTATTGCGCCTAATCAAGCCCGGCTATCAGGCACGCACTCAGGTCGACTTGAGGTCCACGTGCCCCGGAGAAATCAGTCTCGGCACACAGGCCGCGGCTGATAAGGAGCGCAGCACAGCGAAAGGTTTCCCTATACTGGTTACATAGCTCCTCGGCAATTGTTCGGCGCGAGCAATTGATCCGAAGGTTCTCGAGTCGCGCGAATGATGCCGAGATCGAATGGAGCGATCCGACCTTCGAGCGACGCTCTCTGCCGCTCGTCGCTGCTAAAGTAGGAAAATGCATGCGTGACCAATCTCGATGGCGACTGGTGCGCCGGTTCGATCGAATTACCGCCAGATCGAAATCAAACACCCGGCTCGTCATTTCATCAGGCGCACTCCGGCTGTCCTCGAAATCCGCTCCCTGATACCAGCGGTACTCCACTCGCACACGCGCCTTCCGATAAAAAGATCGGCTTTGCTTTGGCTGGCAAATAGTAAACGGGCGGCTCGCTAAAGGCATCTTCACGCGGACGGTGCCTTCTTATTGTTAGCTAGAATGCGAAGTGAGCTTAAGCCAATCGTTGTGCTAACAGCTATTCAAAAGTTAACGATATATTTAGTTCTGTTAACCTTTCGGATATGTAAGTTGAAATCTTAGTTCCAGCAGAAACAACATTCTTGCCGGAGTTATTATACCTCTTTACTAAACGGTCAATAATTCTCAATACTCGTTTAATTGACCGTTTTGGTCTAAATCTTAGGATTCATTGGGTGGTTAAAATTCAAAGTATTTATCTTCGTGGAGAATCTGTCGGATTCAATCTTCATAATCAATTGGATACTAATCTCTTCTATTGGTCATAAAAATGCCCCGTTGTTTCCAAGAAAAATGGTCCAACGCGACAACTGCACTAAACTGACAACGATTTATACAGACATAGCTACTTCTACGATTAAAAGGCGGTTTTAGTGTTAGGGTCGGAGAGATTTCGAGCGGGGGCCTGGAATACCGTCAAGCTGGAAAGACTTAGAGCCGGTGTGTGGAGCCAGGGCGAATAGGCCGGCATTCTTCGGCAGTCGTAATTCGAATTTATACATTCCGGCAATCGAAGGTACGGCTGCTGCGTGGAGAACCGGTTTCGACAGTATGAGCGATCAGTAAAGTGTGATCGACCAAAAACTCGGAAGGTGCTGCTCGCCGAGGTAGCCGAGCGAGGATTTTGGCCTGGCGAAGAGGCGCGTCCTCTGCTCTAAGACTAGAGAGACGACGCGTGTTCGATGACCATACATGTTCATCCCGATGACCGGGCTCGTACGTGGCGTCCCACATAGCCCTGCGCTCCGGCCACGGCAACGGTATCGGAACGATTCATTAAGAATTCAAGGTGTCCTTGACTTCTACGCCACGACTTCTCCATCAATCGCCACCAACGACCTTTGCATGCGCTCGTATCTTCGACCCGCCGAAACTTTTCTCGCCTCTCAATACCCAGCATTCCTCCGTTCAGAGGAATCGCGCTTTCAAACCACAGATTTATTCCAAACACAGTAAATTACGTTCGGAACATACAAAGAGAATGTTTAAAAGTGGCTGTTCTGACTTCTACTTCAAACATTCGAGAGTCTCTTTACTTTGACTTCCTGAAACTTAAATAAAAGAAAACCCATAGCCTAACTCTAACTCTGCACTCAGCAATTAAGCTTAAAGATACTCATCTAACACGACTCGTTACTCTCTTTCCTTTTAACATGCTACTAACACCGCCACTAACGTAATGAAACACCAGTCAGACTTATTACTAGCGAGCTCTCCGATATTCGCATTGCAAATTAGGTCAGCACCTTGGGCTCTAATAATTAATAACACGACTCGCAGGCTACAACGAGGAAAAGTTGATTCGAGAGAGCCAGTGGACTATTACTCTCCGGGAAGGACGCAAACCTTACGTTTTATATCACGCGCGTGCATCATATTTATTTTTGCTGCTGTATCAGTGCCCGCGAAGCCTTACATCACGTATGTGTGTAGAGTAGAACTGGTTTTTTTGTCAGACTGCAGCTAGGAAAGCAAGTGTTGCGAAGTGCTTCCCGAGCCCTCGCTCTTTTCAGGGTACATGGTTGTAAGTCGATATCGTTGAACCGTCGATTCTTGTCGCTCTGGTGGCAAACCGACGCCAGTCAGAACTTGTTGGCTCTTCCTCTTATCATTTCCGGCCTAGCCTTTTCTTGCCATTCATACAATCAACCTTTAAAGTCGATTTTTTAATCCCTGCGAATATCTCTACCCTCGAATTCCTAAAACTACCAAATCAGGAAAACTGATTAACGTCATGCTGATAGAATTGTAGGAACTTACGATGACTTCTGCAAAAATCAATCAACTGTTATATTACTCGATTAGTTTTCCTCCAAGCGTTTTAGGTTCTTACAACCTGCCGAGCGGATACCTAAATGTACCGAAAGTTCTTGCCTGCCGGCAGTTGTAGCGTTAAACGTAAGCCAAGCGCGTGATCGAGTTACGCCCCACTAAATACTAATCCCACAGTCATAAAGAGTCGTCGTCCGGATGCGTAAAAAGCATCTGCCGTACTGGACACCTGCGACTGGGAGGCCCGAGCCCCTCCGTCTCGAACCGTTCGCTCGTGAAGCCTCGGCTGACGCCGACCAGCCAGATCTACTGCTAACTCATTGCGCGCTCGAAGAGTTCGGCGGGAAATGGTGCCTTCTTAGCCGTGAGAAAGGCCTATTCACGTGCGAAAAGCCCGAGGACCTTCATGCGGCACATGTATTTCCCAGAGAGCACGCGAGCGTTTCGTGTTGGCGCTTCCAGCCGGTGCTTATCGAGCGCCGAGCTATATCCGCATCCGGCCGAGCTCGGAAACAAACCATCCCACACTGCTATACTTGTGCGTGAACGTTCTGGTTGGACTGAGACTGCTAATATCTGTGATTCGTGATTGGCGGCTCGAGTGGGTGGAAGTCTAACACTTAAGATTTTAGTCGATCTTGAATGCCCGGCTTTCAAAGCCATCATTCCACATTTCGTAGGGATTTGCATAAATGCTCCAATTGTTCTTCAAGTGGCACTAAGTTCTGAGCTTCTTGAGTGAATGTTTGAGTGGGTGAAAGTTTACTTTTCGACTTGACGCTGTTCTCTACTACTTTAGTACAACTTTAATTTTAACATGCATTGATTAGCAAACCTGTCACACTTTAACACAACTCGTGGCATAAAATCGCGCGACTGAAAAGACTTAATAACGCAAAGGTAGCTAGAATGATCGGTGACTCTAGTTGCCACTTGTCATTCGTGGCCAGAGACAGTTGATCGGAAGGCCACGCTATATTGATTCCTCCTAACGAAAGGATTGGTTAAACAGCATAACTACTATTTCAATCGACCACATTATTACCCACGTTACGTATATAAAATTACAAACCGCAATAAACTCCGATTACACCAATTGAGTCCTGCACCTATCACTGGCCGCACGTTACGGTGACTCTGCAGCAATTCGAATTTCTATTAACAGTAACGAGTAATCTGTACATCAGAGCGTCGGCCATCATTGGGCGTTACCATCGCTCGAGCAATCTCACCAGAAATAGCCAGGAGAATAACTAATGAAAGGTCAAGGTAATTGAAAAAATTGGCCACTCTCAACACCAACTATATTCATCGAGGGATGGTTTGTTTGGTGAACGCGCCCGCGGCCGCCCGGCGCGCAGGACTTGCAAGTAACGCGCATTCGAGTCGCCCACATCGGCCTGGCGACGCATGGAAAGAGGTTGACTAGGGAATTACGCAATCGCGCTTATTACGAGGGCCGCGACTCGCAGCGTGGCGGCGTGTGGGTACGTATTCCTCCGCGGCGGAGCGTAGGCCGCCGTCTACAGTGCAACAAGTCATGCACCACGGTAATTGCACGCAAGTAGCCACCGTATGAGCAAGGACGAGCCGCACCTCGCCGCCTCTATCACAAGAAATCCCGGGCACTCGGTGCATTTCCCATAAGGGTCCGATGTAAATTTACGTCGACTACTGCATGCCGCATAATCTTGAGATCTAAGCTCACCGTTCGCCGTATTTTCCCACAAGTGTGAAATGGCGCGTATACATATTTCAAGTGCCACCAGCAAAGTATGACCTGACGCTTTTTCCTTCGATTAAGAGATTTTTTTATTACGGCGCACGCGGTTGTAATATATTGCGTGCAGTAAAATATGGGTCGTGGATTATTAAGTTAATTGCTGTTTGATTGAATCAATAATATCAAATAATACAAATCATTTACTTAATCTAGATTCAGAATCAGCATTTCGTTCGCCACTTTTGTCAGAAATTTAAGTACATTACATTCATTACACTTATTACAAATACAATATAATATTACGTATATTGCATGCAGAAAGGAATTAAGAAAGGCTCGAATTGCATGAAAATGAGTAGACGATCTATATTTATCCTCTTTACAGCAACATATACCCGACACGTTCATTCAAAGTCAAATGATTCACCCTATACTTGTTGATTCCAAGGCAATCGCGTGTATACCGTGGTTATTAACAGAGAAGTTATAATCTCCGAAAGAGAATCACATCACCGCCTGCTGTATTCTTTGCTAGCTTTCGTTTTCGTCAACGGCGACGCACAGTATATAGGTATCGTAGGTGTAGGCCTCGCGGGAATAACACGAGCTTCGTAAGCGCAGTCTGAAAAAGGAGCCAAGCGTTTGGTGTCGCCAGCAATGTTGGAACTTCTTATTCGTCCTGACTATAATGACGCGCGAGCGCTCGAGCAAGAACCGAATGACATCATCATAGAATACACACGGGTACTGGCATTATGAATGGTCAGTATTCTGCTTGACCCGATCGCATTGCGATACTTGCCATGATTTTCTCGCAATTTACTTGCGACCTTTTCCCGCTCCATCGCTGATTACCGTCGCTCATGCACGCGAGCTTGTACTCATTTATGTGATGTATTACGATGTACAGGCTGATACGACTGTCGTTTGATTGAGTCAAATACATATAATATTTCGGAAGTATAGAACAGTTGGGAAAGATTCGTGTATGATGATAATTAGTAGATAATTTGTAATTATCCTGTCTGGGGCATGGTACATGCCAGAGTGGTGATTGCAAGGCAAGTGAATCAGCGTGTACACACACAAATGCATTTATACGGGTACCCGATGATGCCTGGATCCGGGCATGTGAGATGCAAGTGCGAAACCCGACCGGAAGATGTCCCAATCGACCGGCGAAAAAATCCACCTTCAATTCAGGTCGTTTTAAATTAGCCTTTACGATCGACCATTCCTGTTAATGCTTTCGGCGCCTAACGCGAGCTTCGATTCCTCGTAACCTCGGACTGGAGAGGTATGTACCTTGTTCCGAGTATAAGCGCATGATTCCCGTTGAGACTGGATTAGGGCTATGTGGCAATGCTGATTATATACGTATTTTCGGAAAGCCGGACGATAAGGCGCCTTGAGTCGACTCCTCGGAGTCATCGCTGCTTTCGGAATGCTATTGCGTCACACGCCCAATATATTCTCACCGCAATCTATCCGTGACTATGCTACTCCCGCTGTTGTTCCGCGTAAACGAGCCGTTGATCGATTCGCGTTTAATTAAATGTAATCTTATTTTTTCTGCCTCGCTGATGCCGAAAGTATTTGTGTTTGCGCCAAGTTCCCGATACATGCCACGTAAAGTAAATACCGTTTTGCTTCCATAAATTTTCTGTAAAGTTATAACAAAAATATTAGAAATGCAACGGATCATAACATCAGATAAAGTAAGAAAATTAGAAATTACTACGAAACAGTAGAAGTAACAAAAATGAACAATCTAAAGACAGATATGATTATCTCGCTATTCGATTTACGCGTTTGGTACGATTATTATTAATCGCGTAACAATGGAGAACTTACTACAATGCGAATTGTCTTTATATTTTAACTCGAGCCCACAGGGATCTGCTTAATTAGTAACATCATAGGATGCATGTCTAATTCTTTAGATGGGCATTGCTAAACGGCGGGAATGATCTTCGTAGGCGGTAAACGTCGATCACTTAGAAAGCGCTGAGGAAGTGCACGTGCTCGAGCTATGTTTTATCTTGATTCGCTGTGGGGTATGCGAGCAGGCTTGGCGTTGCTCGCACTCGGGCAAGTCGATCTTCCTGACACAGAGGAACGGCTCTGTGATTCCTGCAGCGTAGTCTTACTTCTGACGTCCTATTAGAGCGCGAAATGAGTCTATCTGACCAGGCCATCTTCCCTTATCAAGCTTACATTCTCCAATTACCAAAGGCACCCACTCGACAACTCCTCCTCCTTCGTCATCGACTCGGATATCAGTTGATCTCGACACGTGCTCAACTAGCACGAGTACTCGCTGTATTTTGGTTTCTTCGATCGCGCACTTCCAGGTAGCAGTTTGTTTATTAAGCGGAGTGCACGGAGCATCATTCGGCTGCGCGATCATGGTGGCCGTTCACCGTGCCGGTCGCCAGTGCGATAGCATGTAGGTCAGCCAGCTGTCTCCGCGTTGAAATTCCGCCGTGCCTTACTCGGTTATGCTGCCAAACTCCTCGGATATTAGGGCAGACCCGCCACATAAATCATTCATGGCAAAGCATGGCGAGTGACCGCTCGCAGACTCGGAAGACATTCTGTTGAGGAGACGTCTGGTAGGTATAGGCACGCACCATTTCTGTTCCTTGTCTCATTTGTCTGGCGTATCAAGTATTCTTCCAATTGGATTGCTATTATTGTAATGGAAATCATTAAAGTCGCCCACAAATGGTACACCTACTCTACTTTGAAAATTAATGCTTGGACCTCCCGTCAATGTATCATTTCCTGATCGAGTACAAACGTTTTAAAGAGTTTAAACCAACAGGCATCTTGCCACGAGCTCTCTAAGTGAATGGAATTAGGAGGTGGGTTGACTCTCCTCATTACAGCAGTCATTAACGTCGCGTGTGTCGTGTACCTTGTGGAAGTAGCGGCGGCGCGGCGCCGGCGTGGCCGCTCCCCCATAAATAATGCAAAGCCGACCCATATTTCCGAAGCAGCAGAATATTTACTCGACGCGCAGTTATTTTCGGTGGGAGCCAGCAGCTTTCGAGGGGTTCGCACGAGGTTCGCGCATTCTGGCTCCATTGTCGACGGGTTGGTAGGTTGGTACGCCGCCGCAGGCCAACACTGTCGTTTCCACTGGCAAACGACGGCCGGGCGCACGGCTTACGGCTCCGCGACTCTGCGTCGCCTTTCTTCCCCGCAAAGGCTTTCTACTCTTTGCACACGCGTATATTTAGCGACGTGACATTCGCTCGGGCGCGCCCGTCGCTCCCGAGAGGTCAGCACTGATTGCATACATATAGATAGGTGTCATATGTGTCCATATGGAACTGCACTTCCTCTCGGCGCAAGGTAAACAGCGCCGCGGAGAAATTAGACGCAGGCGGATTTATCGGGCGTTGCCGATGTAGCACTGATCCAGATTCCGATCAATGATCCCGTGAATGATTAGCATCTGTCAAAGCATTGCGTTGAGCCAGTACGCTAGGGATTATAAGTAGCACCGAGTTAATAGGGATATCAAATTCGAATACTAATAAACGCGCGATTCTTGTGTGTTAGAAACTGTATCTTGGGAACGGGTTTAACAATTTGTACAAAATAGAGAAATGGACTGTTTCTCAAGGAGATTAACTTCCATCAACTAATAAACCACTAAAAATTAAAAAAATCTTTACAGAGCTGTGCTCCGTTTCCCAGGTAATATAGTTTAAAAGAGAATAAAATACATTTTCCCACTGATTATAAGTATATAAGTCTATCGAGAGTAGTTCGCTGACACAAGTACACGAGTAGAAAGAACGGCTGCAGAGCAAGTGGAAGGAGAATGACCGACTTCTCAATCGAGGCATTGCTATTGGCACCTGCCGATACTACTAGCCAGCCAGTCCATAATTCGACCATCGATTATTCGGCCACTCGCTCCTCCAAGATTACATGGATTAGATGACCAAGAAGCGGCTATTCCTCGATGGATTAATGCGCCGCTTATTGCGAGAGGCGAATGCCAGGAATTCCCAGTCAAGTGTTTATCAGGGCCGGCGACGTTTTCAAACGGTGAAAGTGAAATTCTTCATTGGGCGCAACAAGACTGCCCCGGCGTGCCAGTCCTTCGCACTTTCCCGCCCGTTCACCCTGTGTGTATACCTGTACCGCGGACACCAGTGCATTCCTGCCACGAGTCCAGTTTCCCCATCCAACGCTTTCATTATGCTCACTGTCATGAAACTGGCAGTGCGACGGTAGATGTTTCAAGAGACATTTCACGCAGATTTTACTTGCTCAGAAGGATTATTGGGTTTAGGGGGATTTCGGAGTGAATGCTACGCGCCTCGGCAGAGCACCTTCCTTACGAGTCAATCTGCAACTATGCATAGAACTGATTGAATTGAATTATTGAAATAATTAAATATGGAACTCTTGAATTTTCAAAACGGAATCTTTGTTGAAACTATTGATGTTGGATTTAATTGATACTGTAGGGAAGGGTTGGGAATATTGGTGTTTAATTAAAATCACGAGATTATTTATAATTATTCTATGTAGAGCATCGACAGTGGTGATTCAAAGGCGAATCACCATGTACTACATTCGTGTGGCCATCGATATTTATATAGAATATTATCGACTAGCAATTTTATAAAAGAACGTTATTTTCTAGACTTTTCCCTAACCGGCCAGATTGAATGATTTCTAAAAATCGAACAGTGGTCACAACTTTAGGGTGAACCAAAAATATCCACCCACACCCCTGACAAATCGTCCACAGCTGAGATCCTGTCGGACATGGCCGAGTGTTCCTCGAGCGAATTCGAGCGACGCGGCGCGGTGGTTCGCAGGAATACCGACGAGAGTTTGATCGATGCCCGGCCAACTGGTTTACAAGGGTTCACTTAGCGGTACTGCAGCTCTGTCCAAGTCGAACGATGCCGAGGAAAGGCGCTAAGTGCCCGCTCGCTTGGACACTGCTCGACGAAAATATCGAGAATGTGGAGCAACTCAGGCTCGAGCCCGACGAGCAGCGGGAATTGGGCTGCGTCGTCGGCGAGCACGTGTTTCTCGAATACCCGTGGGCTTTCGCGCCACGTGACGCAGTCCTGGCACTCTCGAGGAAACCCGGCTCGGCCCTCGAAGGATTTCGCCAGCGAATCGAATCTTACGAAACCTGCGCTTTTCTAATTGGCTACTCGTCGCGCGCCCTTTCCGCCCGGGACTTCGTCATTTGTCTTGGCGACGAAGCGACGCGCGCTGTCGTCGCGAGAAACAGGCGGATCACCAGGGCGATTCTCCAGCGAGTCTCCAAGAAAATGGCCAGTGAGAGCGTGGAGCCGTGGAAATCGCGCGGAAGTCAAGTCGAGATCTCGGAGAGCTTCGTGGAGACTACTCGCAACTACTTTGAGATTAATGTTTTGCTTAGGCCCGAGTGCATCGGTTTGGATCGACAGCTGTCGGATGAAAGCTCCGCCGGCGAGAGGAACCACGTGGAGCTCGTCGCCAGGGAAGAGGAAGGCTACGAGAACGTGAAGAGGAAGTGCATCTCGCGACAAGCTCAAACACACTTGACGCCGCGGCCCATCGAAATCCAGACTTATTCCGATTACGCGAGAACCGCTTGGACCCAATACGGTCACGATGACACTTTCGATAAAAGTAATATTGACACTACCGAAGACGCAAGCCTGCAATCCAAAAACGACGATGCTGATACGATTAAGAGCGAAAGAAAGAACGCGATAGGTAAAACCGACGAGGAAGTTAAACCCACGGAGAAAACACCTCTGGAACAGTTCCTCGAGAGCTGCTCGACGGAGATGATGGACATCGTCAAGTACAACACTGTGGTGAATCTACACGTGGATGACATTCGATGCTTGTCTGAAAGCGAGCTCGAAAACAAGGCCACAGTTCATCCAGCTCACGAGCAGCTGTTATCCCTGATCGCGTTCTCTGCGCAGCCAGGTAAGGCAGTCTCGAGCGTCTGCTGGTGCCCGGAATTAAAGGATCACCTAGTAATCTCCTATACAACCCGATCGCCCAAAACCAACCCTATCAACGTAGTCGAGAAATTCAAGTTCGAGTCCGCAGTGCTGATCTGGTCCCTGAACGACCCTTTGCATCCTAGTCTCGAGCTACAGGACTTCCGAGACATCCACTCGATTGCCTGTTGTCCGGACACGAGCGGCTCTGTAATCGGAGGTTGTTGCACGGGGCAAGTGGTCGTTTGGAACATCAGAGATCATCTGGCTTATAACAGTCATAGTAGAGTTAAAAATAGCAAGAAGCCGGCTAGCCTCGCTCGAAGAAACGGAGTGGTGAGGCCGATCTTCGTCTCGGACAAGTGTCACTCGCATCGGCTACCTGTTCGTAGTATCGAATGGATGCCGGCCAACTACAGGATAGAGCCAACTGGGAACCTGACGAAATTGGCCGACCGCGGGAGCGTGCAATTCCTCACAGCCTCCGAGGACGGGACAGTTGCCGTCTGGGATCTGCCGACTTGTCCGAATTCTTCCGATGGTAGCTCGAAGGATGCGGCTTTCCGGCCAATTTTCAAGATAAACATTCGTCTGCCCGATCAGTCAGCCAATCTTTGCGTTCTCGCACTCTGCTTGCCTTCGCTTGAGGTTTTCCAGGAGAGAAACCCTGCGGAGCAGCGTCGATCGGCGTTGAATCCTGAGGAGGAGGATTATTTGAAGAGTCTGTGGATAGGGACGAGGAGAGGCCTAGTTCGTTGCATGTGGGAAGGCCAGGTGTTGGACGTGCTGGCCACTGGGATTGGGGAGTGCAAGTTACTGAATCACTCGGAGGCTCATGACGGTCCCGTTAGAGAGATCTTCCGGTCCCCGCACCTCCGAGACGTCCTCTTAACCATCGGTGGACACGTCTTCGCTATATGGAAGGACGACTACTTGGACACACCTTTGTTCTGGCGGAGGTCCTGCGCGTTTTACACATCCTGCACCTGGGCCAATCGGCCAGGAGTCATTTTTATCGGCAGAGATGACGGGGAATTGGAGATCTGGGACCTTAAGAAGAACTCTAATGAGCCTATTGGTGTACAGACCATCTCTGAGAAGGCGATCACTTGTTTGATACTTTTGGAAAGTTCGGCGGAAGGCCACTGCCTCATCGGCGCAGGCGACGCCGCTGGGGTGTTTCGGGTTTTGAAAGACCCGGTCGATTATTCTTTCGATACGGTTCTCGGGAAACTGGACTGGTTCGAGGAGTACATCTGGAAGGAAGTACGGAGAAAGAGGGTCTTCCGTAATTGGCAAGACGATTATCTGTCGAACGACCCGGCTGTCTTGGCGAAGAAAGCAGCCCAACAGGCGGAGCAAGTCAGGCAGAAACAAGAGGAAGCCAGAGCGAAGCTTCAAGGAGAGCATGAGGAAAGGTTGAGAATGGAGGCAAAGAGAAAAGAATTGTCTGTTCCGAAATCGAAAGATGTTCTCTGGAGATCGTCGAATATTGAAAGGATGGAGAGGATTCTATTAAGGAAAAAGGGCTTGGCGCGTGCTGAATTAGAAGAGAAACGTTTGCCACTCCTGGATTTTGAGAGGAAACGACACGCCAAGTTATCCAAGGCTCAAGACAAAGTCGCCCTTCGAGGCGAACGGTTCAAGGAAGCTGTTGCCACTGAGTTTCCCGAGATTTTTAATAACTCAAATGAGACCAAAGAAGAAGAAGAAAGCATAGAAATACAAGGAAGCCTTGCTGACTTCGTGAAACAATACGAAGAGATCAGAGAGCAAGCACGAGAGATGCTGAACGCACATACTACTAAGAAAGAATAGAAACATACTTCTTGCACACTTTAGCTTCGAAAGAAAGGACCTAGTTTAGCCCGCGGCCGATATACGTCGAGAACTCATAATGATTTAGTGATTTAAATACAAAGAACGGATTACAGAACGTTATCGCGCTATGCGTTTTGCGATAAGATAGCATATCTGCGTGCTGGTAATAATTGGCTGCGCGATAAAGGTGCCGTTGCAAAACTCTATAACCGCAGATCTACTATGCGCATTGTCATCGAGAATTGTACCAAACTTTTGTACTAATGGTCTTCTCTCTTTTTTCTGTCTAGGCACTTGGAATAATATGTATGGCCTGCGCGTCACCGGCGTATCTCGGTGCTACACACTGGTTCCTATTCGTCTCGGTGACGGCGTTCATCGCCACGCTCTTGTGGTGCTTCCTGTACCTCCTGTCTATTCGAGAGGCGCTTAAGCTGCCGATCAATTGGATACTTTCGGTAAGCACGGAATACATTTGTAGAAGCAGTCCCTCGATTTACACACACGAGTGACGTATCACTGCAGATGGCAAATACAGTGGCTGAAACAAGAATTTGTACAGCCAGTTTTTTTCCATAAATTCTCTTTCATAACAACTGTCTGCTTAGGTAAACTGATTTTTTATTGAGACCATGATTATTTTCGTGTGTTTTGGATGGACAGTCGTTTCTATAAGAAACTTTATTGTAGAAACACTGAGTATGTATGTAAATACGTTTTTTCTCCACGTTTTGTAGTGTTTTTAAGGACATGTATTTACGCATGGTATTGTCATGCCAGACTCTCCGGTGTGTGTAAGCAGACCCCGCGCCCTTAATTAAAAACAATATTCTGATCCCTGAACTGATCCTCTGTTCCAGGAACTCTTGAATACGGCGATTGAGACAGTGCTCTACATGATCGCATTCATCGCCCAGCTGTCTGTCTGGACTGCGATTTCGAGCAGCCATTCGTCCGCGAATATCGCCGCCGGGGTGAGTAATGCGTTCTCGATACTTGGCTTGATTTAGCGGAGCTCTTATTCGAGAAATGTGTGACTGATCGATTGATATATTTGCAGGTATTCGGAATCTTCAACACACTGGCGTACGCGGCAGGCACGTACTTCTTGTACATCGAGTGGAAGGGCAGCAACACGCAGTGAGGTCCGGCGACTCACGCACAGAAGCCAGGTACCTGAAGAGAGCATATTCAACGGCAAGGCTAGCACATTCGGGCTCGTAATCTCGGACGGGCAACGCGGTCGCAAGATCGATGTACACTCGATAAGGAAAAAAAAGGAAACAGAGCGACAAAATTGGCGGGTCAAAGCTAGTCGAAGTCGACCTTCGCCGATCGTGTGTAGCTTAACGAAAGACTCTTGTACTCCACGTATGTGCCTTAATGTTAGTTTCACCGTCATCGACCGTCGCCATCGAGAGAATCGCGAGGGATCGTTCTCGCATGGACAGAACGTTCCCTCGTCCAAGTATACACAGCAGACATAGTATATATATTGATTTGGCGAGCGAAGAGCATTGTACGCTGTAAGGAGTCCGAGAGCGCGGCGACAAAAAGTCGGCGCGAGTTCGGCACCCAAACATAGTGGTTTATCGTGTTGACGAGGGCGCCCGTCGAGACAGGATCGATCCAGTCGCGCCGAGTCCCCTCGGCATACCGTCTCTTCTTTTCTCTACCGTTTGAATCCTGCCCGGATTCGCATCTTCGACCGACCAAGTCCATATTGGATGCCGATTAGCAATACAACACATCTTTCTTCAACACAATCCCTCCCAGGTCCCAGTTAATCATCCTTTCGACGAACGCACCGCATCACTCTCCCGTCCACTGGATATTAAGGCTTCTTTTCTTCTAACCGTACGCACTGTCGCGAGAGCTTCTTTATTTATACGCGTGCACACACCTCTCTTTACTAGACCTAGATGGCCTATCCGGATAGCCCGAGCGTAACAGATCGTTCACCTTTCTGCCCCCTCTGTTTCCTTGTTAGTTTCATTCACACTCATCTCTTAAGGCTATACCGGGATACCGCGCCAACACTTCCTTCTCCGCGACACCAAATGATTTTCTCCCAGCAGCGTCAGTCGCCTTATATTGCCGTATCGTATTGTACATAAGGTGGACAGGAAATAAGAAATTGCTTAAGATTAGTCTACGCTCTTTTCCCATCGAGAAAGGTTGGGCACAAAAGCCTACGAATGCTAATTGTTCGTAACCCACCTTAGTCCCCACCCGTACGATTCATTCAGTTTCAAAAGCGTCTCGAGAGGAGGAGCAGGTACATCGACGATACATATATGCATTTACACGTAATAACGCAGGTTTTCTTCGACACTGTTACTTGTTAAAGGTGTAGCATTATTTAGCACGTACCTTTATTAATTACATACGACGAACGATAAGAGCTATGTATACATAAACGCGTTTGAGTTTTTTTTATTTGCAAATTTTATTTATTATTAAGATGTGGATGATAAATAAAGTAACGCTGAAGTTCAACGAGTCGTGTGTGACTTTCCCCGCAGTCATCGGCGGCCACTTGGAAAAGGTGAGTCGACGGTATCGCGTGCACTGTTGCTGTTACACTTTCGATCGGCGATAAGCGCACCTATTTCCAGGGAAAACGCTTAAATAGCTTTTCTGCACTACCCAATAGTCTAGGAACGCTGTCACGCCTGTCTGTCCTGCTCTCGCAAGATTCAAGTAAGTCGTGCAGTTTGAATGCAACGCTATGACTGGCGCGTGAATGAGAATCGAAAAAAGATGGAGCCAAATGATGAAGGAAAGGGGCGCGCTATCTACGCAATAGGAATGGGTGAGCCGACGTTTCCTTTGAATGGCGCGCAGCGCGCCGCTGAAGATGTGTGTGCGCCGCTATATCACCAGTGACGTCATTCTTGGTAGCACGGTGGAAACGCAAGCGTGCACTTCAGTCAATCGTAAACGTTCGTCGGGTGACCATCTACCTTATTAAGGTCAGTTAAAGTCGTCTACCATCTATACCGCGCCTAGGTTTTGACGGTCACTATAACCGGTCATTAGCACCCTTTGCGAACGCTGCACTCGTGGGAAAGTGCGATTCACTGCCATTTATTAACTCAGCCTCGCCCACTGGGAAATTCGGATCATTCCACTTATTACGTCCAAGTGATCCAATTGTAAGGAACCCTTGCCCCTTGTTTACTCACTGCAATTAATAGCAACGCGGGTGTCAAGTTACAGGCCGCTTCTGTTATTGGTGTTATTAGTTTTTCGATTGATTCTCGATGATTCTACTCTGGCGTTCATCGATTTGGACGCGAATTCATCAGCGTTCACCGAAACTTTATCACTATAGAGTGTAGACCACGGACTGGACTCTGCTTTCGAATACGTAAAAATAACCGGTGACGCCACTTTACACACGTGTTTATCCGCGGCCTGGCTGTATTCCGGGTTTCGGTATTCCTGTACTAAGAAATGCTTATTCGCAACTGGCTTATCACTCTCGGAGTGTTCCACATCGTGTTTCATAGTCGCTGAATGATTATCGCACTCGTCGCGCCGCTCGCGATTTCTCGGGTAAATATTCCATATCGCCGGCGAGTCACACATCTCCGGTGCGGGGTCGCACGCTGAAAGCGAAAGTCTAACTCTATGGGGAGCATCTGGGTTGTATCGATCCGCAGGGACTTTCAAGGGTGCGTCTGGCCGGCTGTAATTCAGCCTGGCACGAATATATATGTATATGCATACACTATGCTAACAGGTGCACATGTAAGGCGCTTAGAGCGATTAGCAAAGTAAAAAGAGACGCGAATTGTTAGGTTCTTCTTCAATGAGAAATGCGAGCCTGGAGATATGCTATTATTGGTTCCGAGAAAGCGAGGATGCTCGCACCGTGAAATGTAGGGCGCGACTCACGAATTTCGGCCTTGGCCCTCTTACCATACAAACATCCAAGCGGAGTCCCACACCCAATCTGGAGTCCCCTCGCGTCGTCGCTCGAAATTGCGCGTTGGTATTCCCCAATCCTTCGCCACTGACACGCACTCCATACCTGTTTCAGGAGCAGCAATAAAGGAGGCAGAATGTCGCACTCGGTTACCATCAGGACGCAAACAGTGACCAGCGGCTCGACGGCGATTATCATCAACAGCGGTTACCTGAAAACATGGAGCGGAATACTGAAACTCGTGGAATTAGTATGGGGCTTATTTGGAAAGCACGAGAGATTTTGCAGTGCAATTTCTAATAAGATTTTTCTTCTAGGCACTGGGCATTATATGCGTAGGAATAGTCGGTGACCAGTTCTCTATGGGCACACACTACAGGACTACAGCTGATCTCTTCTTCTTGTTGATGACGACAACCTTTATGATAGGAACATTTATTCTACTTTTAAGTTGCCTAACGCCACTCTCTACATCGACGATCATACAGAAAACACTTTATGTGAGCTTTTATTAGAATGAAGATACCTGTTGAGTAACTCTTTCGCTAAGGCAGAGTTGATGATTTGAACTTGTACTATGAAGTCCGAGAGAATTAAGAATTAAGTTAAATACAAGCATGAAACTTGGAGAAAAAGAATTCAAGTTCCTTTTTTATTGAACTTCTTAGCGAAAGAGTTGAACACCTACGAACTCGGATTACTCTTCGTCCAATGGTTGTAAATCGAGTTTTAGAGCGTTTGACAACTATCATTTATTAACTACTATTTCGACTTACAGGAGCTCTTGTATCACATGATTGCTTTTGGTCTACTGTTAGCTGCCTCATTGGTTTTGTTGGTGCACGTGAGTAACAGAAAAGGCACCAGGGAGTACGAATTACTGCTGGGTGCATCGGTAAGCTTTGAATACAACATTTATACATTCCAATAGACAATTGGTATTGGGTAAACTAATGAATTTCCCTTTTCCACAGATCTGTGCCATAGTCAACGCAGCGCTCTACTTGTTCAGTGCGATAATCGCCCTCCGCAATTACAGGGGTCTCTGAGTTGACCATTCTCCTTAACCGTCCACTAAACACTGCGAATAATTGATGTAGTTAGTCTTCGATGTATAACTTGCCCCACGTGTGAGACTTGTTATTGGGGAAGACTGTGAAGTCATTTTGATAATCCGAGGTTTCACTTCTAGGGAACTCTTGACTTGGACTTTTCTGAATCAATCTATTTTTAGGCGATAGACAGTTTGGTTAACGACAATTTTCTACTTTGCATACTCATGTGACTAATATCAGACTGGATCTTCTACAAGACTGTGTGTAGATTTCGAGATCATTAGCGCGACTTATTCTTTGTACGTATTTATGGCATCGATCATCGTCAGTCATTGCAGATGGCCGATGGTGGCGAGTGCGTTTTCGACACTTTTTGAGAAACACTTTGTACTTGCGCAGGTCGTGTTTAGATGTATGATTATTTATTACGCACAATAGGAGAAGCGTGCCTGTACTGACGACTAATCTAATAAAAAGCGAAGCGCTTCATATTCTCTAAATCCGTTTTTACCGACGATCAGAAAAGCGTGAAAGAAGTTTTTTGCGTCTCCTTCTGGTCCGTCCCTCCTCTCCGCCCGATGAATTGTAGCCGGCTGAAACAGATGATCCTTCGTCTGCGGCGCGTGCCCGAAATAGAAGTGTTTCCCTCGTGTTGAATGCGATGCGGGGGGTGCAACGACATTTAAACTTTCCGGCTGCACTCGTGAGGGACAACATCCTCAGTTCATCTCGGACTTCCCTCGCTGTCGTGACAGTCTCTAGCATTTCCCCGGAAACGTCTGCTGATCTCCTGTCTCTGTGAACTTTCATCAAGCTGTACTGGCTGCTGGCGATCGCTGAACCGCTCGATCGCCCTAATCACGCGGATTAATCGTCGTTGAGCCAATTAAGCTGATCAAACTGAAGTCGGGCCACGACTATGCGGAGAGCCTTTAACGAAAGCAGCAATCAGTGCGCCAGGCAATCCGATAAACTCGATAATTGGCCGGAGTGCAAGTGCCGTTTTAGCGTTTCATGCCAAGCGACAGCTCTCTCCAGTTAAACGCTCATTGCTCACCGTCCAGGAATCCGGCGCTGATAAATACGTTGAAGGGTTGGTGGAAATAGCTCGTCCAAACCATTGAGTTTTGCTGATATAAAAGCGATGGGTAGGACAACTCAAGGACCGATCATCCGAATGTCATCGGCTGGGACACACGGTGCCGGGGGTGTTGGCTGCTGCTGCTGCAGATGCTGCACGTGCATACACATCGAGTTCCTCAAGACTCTGCCTGGAATTGTCAAAGTCGCCGAAACGGTACTCTTTCCATTTTTGTTTTCTTTCTTTCCATTGATTGTTATTTTATCCGATTGATTTTAATATAATCCTATTGTGTAATTCAAGCAAATCTTGCATGTTGTAAACTTTATCTTAAGACATATGAAAGAATTTTGATAAAATATTTTCGGTTGCGAGAAGGCGATTTATCTGGGTCACGGCTTTGGGAAAAATTAATTTAGATAGTTGAAAACAGTCAAATTGATTTTCACAAACTAATAACTTACTAATAACAGGCACTAATTTAATACGTGACTTAATAGGCCATATTTCAAATCACTTTCTCCAGATAATCAGTGGACTCATACAGAGTTTGCTGGTGAACTACGGTCTGAGGTACAGTGCCACCATAGGATCCGCTTTCGAAGGATCCTTAACCACATCCTCCGCCTGCTTCCTCACGTCCGCAATACTTCTCGTCTGCTACGGCGTCTCAGAGAAGTCCTACAGGCTCATCCGAGCGTCCCTTTTCGTGCGTAAAGCTCTGCACTTCGAAATTCCTTCCACATTTTCCCTCTTCTCTTATTCGGTAACCATTCACCACCGCAGGAAATGATGTTCAACGCTTTGGCCTGTTTCCTGTACTTAAGCTCGGCCTCGTACTTGGCATTCTCCACCAAGGTCTTCTTGCTGCCGCAGTACTACTTGACACCTGGCTTCGATGTTTACCCTGCAATGACAGCTGCTTACGTAGGACCTGCATTCTCTGTCCTTTGCATTCCCAAGTGTAATTTTACCAGGTTTTATATAATAAGCCGCATCTTTCGCAGATCCTGAGTGGCCTCGTCGGTGCGGTGCACGGGGCGGACGCATACTTCTCGTACGTGCACTATAGAACAGGCAGATGATTCATGTCGCCATCCGGGCGACAAAGGAAAAGTAGTCTCAGGGAGAACTGCTTCGAGCGATCGGCCTATCATCGAAGATGTAGAGCAAGGCAAAATCTGTATATTTTTGTACTTTACATATACTTACACTTTGCATGGCAAATATAGCTTCTAATTTCGATCAGTGATTTTAAAGTATTGTCTACAATGACTCGAGCTTTGTACGAGCCAATCCTGTACTATTAAACGAGCAATTCTTGTTTGTATACTGTGAACTCTCGATTTGATAAAATAGAATAGAAAACGATTGGGCTGCGTATTGTGATGCCTACGAACTGTAATTTACTAATTATAAAATCAATTAGAGCGATTCTCCGTCTTGGAAGCGGTGACCAATAAAAGTATTAAACAAGAGAGTCCGGGGAGCGAGTGCGCTCGCTTTTTGTTTTTCCAACGCGTACCAGGGTATACCTGGCTCCGGCGCGGTGAATGGAAACTCGGCGTCGCCACGGACTTCACGACCTCACTGAGGTTTCTCTCGACCCTCTCCTTCGCACTCTCGCACATTCTCCGTCTTCCTCTCCACCCGTGAATCCACGTAGTCCAGTCTTCCTCTCTCGCTCGGGCTTTCGAAACTGCTGTTCGGTGGCGGCGTTTACTAGCTCTCTCGCTCGCTCCTGGGTCTCGGGAAGGTGGCGCATGTCGGCTCGTTCTCGCTCTCTCCCTCGGCTGGCATCGCTCTCGCCTCCTCGCCTCCTCGGCTGCCACGGTTTTGAGGCCTCAGCGAGCATATCGCATCACTGGAGGCATGTGCTCGCCAGTTTACTACAGGATCTCGAACAGCCTCAATCTCGGCGACCTGTTCCCCTCTCGATGCTCGCCAGCGTCCTCGCCTCGCTCGTCATTCGCCGGCCGATCATTCGAAACGTTCGATCTAATTATCCTCGGAATCCGACACTGCTAGTTTGGCAGAGCTAGTGATTCTATCCTGCGCGCGATTACCTCCAGGGAACATGGGATCTAACGCAAATGCCACTGGGACTGTCACTACCACTACGCCCGGCAAAGGTAATTATTGTTGCATCATTTCTTCAGTGTGAGTGACCTGCGCGATATTCGGAAGTAGACTGACTCACGTATAGACTTCTAGACGTATTAAAATCGAAACTTAAGCTGCTTCTTCACAATATGCGGTTCAAGTACTTTTAATAAATACCACTGGGTAATTACTGGGAGAATCCAGACACGCAACTACAATTCCGCTCGCTGCAATTACTTTACTCTCGCGTCGTGAAGACGCACGGGAAGAGGCTCGTGCATAATTCAATGGAATTTCTTAGGAAAACTCGGTTCGAAACTACATTTCCCTAGAAATTGGCTTTCCTGCGATTAAATTCCATTAAATCACCTGTGAACGTCTTCCCGGGACTAAAAGGGACGTATTGGCAGCGTATTGCGCTCAAGTGTGAAAGTGTCTGGAAAGTCGAAAATTCAGATTACGTCGACTCATCACCGAGACGCGCCAGCGGCGGGCACTAGCTGGGTTTCCTGGAGCGTTGCCCTGCGCGTGGAGCAACAGGTGTAAATAAAGCCGGGCGCCAATTGCTTCCGGGTAATCTCTGCACGGCTCGCAGACGCACACGCCGCGAAATAACGTTTTCTTGGGATCGCTCGAGAGATTTAGCAAGGGGGAGAGGGAGGGCGACAGATTCCCGGCAAAGGTTTCCAGGACTTACTTGCGGCTGATTTCTCCGCGTGACTGGCCGCAATGCGGCGGAAATACAAGTAGCCGCGTTTTTAGCATTGAATTACGAGACAAGTCGAGCCGGCTCGGTGTCGGGCGTTTGATGTGATTGAAATCGATTGTGACACACGATCGATCGGCAGTCTCACTTTCTCTTGCAGAGCGCCGGCAGTTTTTTGGTTTCTGTGGATCGGCGAGCGGAGTGAGTGGAAGAAAACTCGGCGCTTTGAGGAAGTTCTCAATTTTCTTAATAGCTTGGTTCGCCGCGATTTTCTGTTCTTTAATTCGTCGCGTGTAGTTTTGTCATTTTATGTCCTCGTCTCTCGAATCTCTACTAATTTTCTACGCGAAGAAACTGCGTCGTTTGGAGTTTTGCGTCGCCGGTGCCGATTTCGCAGCGCAAAACTGTTATGTTCCTACCACGAACAAACTATAGTACTATTTGCATCGGGTCTGAATAACAGGAGGCTTGGCTGATGTCTTATCTAAGACAACCAGCGTCCCCAAGAAATTACCCTGCTAGCAATGAGCCCAAGGCCAATCGTACCAGATATGTATGTAGACAAATAACGCGCCGCGCTAATGAAATAGACGAAGTTTCTCCGGAGAATCAAATACATATTTCACGTATTTCTGGCGGAGGAATGTTCGTCCTCGTTGAAGCTCGAAGCCTGTGTTTTCCAAGTGCACTCGACTCGAGCCATTGAATTAAAAGCAAAGAGAACATTAAAACCTACTGGTGCTGATAACAAGGTGGACATGCAACTGCAATTATGGCGCAGGTTTCATTGGGCAAGGCATGCATCTATAGAAGCACTGTGGCCAGTAGTTGTTGAGAAGGCGTCAGCCAAACTCCGGTAATGACTCAACAATGACCGGGAATTGAGCTAGGACGCGTGCCTTCCGTAGTGCTTCTGTGGAAAGATACCGCAGCGCGGCTAGATAGTCGATAAAAAGCGGATATGCCGTTTGCATAACTCCTCTCCCTCGCTCCCGAAACATTTCCAAACATATTCGATGCCGTGATTACGAGGCACAGTGGGTGTGGGTCTCGGGCGGAAGTCGAGAAACTTGTTTTACTCGATTGAGTCAATCCTGGGTTACTCGGCTATTGTTCGATCCTCTCTGTTGACAGGAGGGAGAATAGATTTGGATTGATCACATACGCGTGTTGTCTGATCGGCACAATACAAATGTTGGCACGTTTGAAAAGAAAATTCATTTTATACTATTCGCCGGGACGATTGATTCAATCCTGAGCTTGTCCATTGTTCTATTATCTGTATCGACACGAGTTATGATTGACGCACGTGAATGAGATACACGTGTTGCCTATTTGACACAATATAAATAAATGTTAGAATGTTCGGAAAGAAAATTAGATGCATGATACTTATCAGGACTCGATTGACTCGATCCGGAGTTACTTGGCTATTATTCGATTGTAAGTATTGTCATTACATATACTGACAACTGATTAGCATCGATCAAATAGACGCGTTGACCAGGCAGTATAATTCTCGGAGCGTTGGAAAATGTTAGTTTTCCCGCATTGAGCAAGAGCCGATAATCGCCGTCAAATACTTCCGGGCGTCACGTAAGAGGGAAATGGTTACGATGCGTTCAGGAAACACGCCTCCCGGATGAAATTACTCAGACTCGATTAGGATGGGGCGTTAGATTGAAGAGGAACCTTTCTCCGGGGAATAGTCAGGTCGGAGCACGTCCATTTGACACGAGAGACGGTACTAACACCGTGTCTACGCGGGGCTTCAATTACCATCTCTACTCGACACCTTTTCCATTCTCTTTCTCAGACTTCAAGATTAGAACAGTTTGCTCATTTCACTCGCGTGGAAGCTTCCTCTCGCAATGGCCTTTCTGAGATACTAACAGAGGCTATCATCTTCGGCTGACTCACAGGGGAAGCTTGTCGGGAATTATAGGAATCAATCGTGAAAACACGAGATTGAATAAGAGCTTGGAGAACGCGGGATTGTTCGGGGGAATTGTATGAATACGTGGCCGGTCGGGCCTCGGATTTGTTCGAGGAAATCGTATGCAGGCGAGTCAGAGTCATATAATGCGGGGCCACTTTTGGCCCTTTGTAGGCAGAGCTGTAGAGCTGAAAGGGCCTAGGACCGTACAGGACATCTGCAGCTTGGTCTCGAATATCGCAGGCCCTTCCCTGCCGCTTCCTGTTTCTAAAGCCGCGTACGTGGAGCGTCATCACGCTGGCGTACGTGCATCGGAGAATGACTCCCATGGGCCCTCATAAAGAAAGGCAGACGTATTCGATGACGTCAATCGAGTCGCGTGATTAATCTTGCACGTCGCATTTCCATCCTCGCACCGATGGTATTCGCTTCCTCGGCCTAATTAAAAATGCGATCGATGCACCCGCGTATTCAAGACACACTTGCCGGTCGTTGACTTTTATGTTAGAGTAAGCTAGAAGTGCAGCCGGGAGCTTTGGCTCGTGGCGAGCTCGTTTAGCCCCTGATTAGTGGGAATTACTGGTTTCAGGTGTCGTTTGGAGTACAACCCCGGCGCCTTTCACCGCGGAGGAAGAGGACGCGATAGTGACCCTGGTAGTCGTTGTAATTGGAGTGATAGCAGCGATAGCGATCTTGTTCTCAATGGGAATCTTCATTGATTGCAAACATCAGTAAGCAGGATTAATACACCTGGGAGTGGCTTCTGTCGGCTTAATACTAGTTATGGTTGCGAATTAATAGACTTTTCGTTATACAGGCAAAAGGAATCCTTAAGAAAGAAGAAGTTAAGACTGAAAATGCCGCCGCTCAGTCGGAATCCGAGAAGAAGCCTCAAGGAAGATGCGAAGGCCCTTGCCGCCGAAATGTGTCCCAATGGTTCCAGCGATGCAGGCTTTCGAACGAACGACGCGATAGTCTGACACTGTCTCGAGGAGAAGCTGGAACTTTTCTGGAATCTCAGATGTCGAGCGATCCGCAAACCCGATCGCATCGACTACTCTCTAACTGTGATTTGTATATCGATAATTATACAATATTAAAGTATATTGATCGCATCGATCGAGCGGTTACGCAGCAGGAAGAACTACTCAAGTCGAGGAGGAAGCCGGGTTGGAACGTGATGATTGCTTGAACTTGCAGAAGAGCGCTCAGACATTGACTCTCTAGTCATCCCCCGGCTCCCAATCGACTCTCGGAATGCTGCGACTGAAAAACGAGAGAACTGCTAGGTTCTCCTTCCACGCGTTGAACACGCGGGACCGATTTTATGCCAAAAGTATCGTTCGATAGTTGAATTGCCTCCGAACAAAGATCCTATTTATGTATTCTGTATATACGAATATCACCGAGCTATGTACGCATATAAAAATTATGTATACAAGAACAAGAATTTCATTTTATTACGGCCGTCGCTCATTTCCCCGTTTAGGCTGATTGTGGAAAGTCTGGGCTTTGGATATTTGGGGATAAAATCGAAAGTACGTGATAAAGCAAATCCTTATCACATCTGCGAATATATTACACCTCCTGGAAATACACAGATTGCGGCTGGAATGTTCGGTAACAGATAAGCATTTATAAACATCTTTGAGGATGGATCGGCAAACGTTCAACAACATGCGTCTGAGGGTTGTCGGATGATTGGTTGAAAACGGTGTCGGATCCAGTGACTCAGTTCAAACAAAACAACCATCTCTGAAAATATCTTTATAATCTGTCGACTAATTCTGATAAATCTATTTGCGTGTGAGGCGTGTCGCAAAAATAGCTAAATGCCGGCCCCGTCACTCGGTGGGTTCCGTCAGCGTGTCCAAGTGAGTGGTCATGTCTTAAGGAGTGTCCTTGGTACTGTTAGCGATAGTGCTCGCTCTGAGCGGATCACAGATTAATTGGAGATGCAGGTGTGCGTCTTCCTAGGCCCCGGCGCGAGTATTCGCCCCGTCAAGGCTGTTGCCGAAGTGGCGAGGTGGCCCTGACCCAGAGACGCCACGCCAAAGACCTTCGGCCAATCGGTGAATCAAGTGCGCCCGAGAACCATAGCGAGGAGGGCCATTCGTACATAGACCCCATTTTCCGCCTGTCGGAAGTATGCTGCTCGAGGGTCGGTGTCGAACTCGGGACTGATCTCAAATACTCTCGGAAGCGGATGCATCACAACCATCTTCCTCTTCGCCCGAGACATCAGCTGTGGTGTCACGACAAAGTGGCCGCAGACCTGGAAACACACCAAAGAACATTCTAGGATCTCCTGCGAAGATAGTGCGGGCGCTCTCACGGCTTCGCGCAAAAATGAGATATTACATCGGCGCGACAGTTCACTATCATCCACGGCCTAGCGTTATCTCTACTCCTCTTATGGCAATGCGCCACAGCCTACTCTTATCGAGGACTCGGTCGGGGTCTCGTACGCTTCACCACCACTTTCTTTATGAATGACTGAGTGATATGCTAATGAGTGTCTGGTGGACCATCAGACAGAGTAGAGTTCAATAACCCCGCGAACTCAGAGCGATAACAGGCCGCGCGATAAAAACCTCGACAGTTTTACCTGTCTGTATTCCTCTTGGGTAGCGAAACGCTCTCGCTGGATCCTCGTCATGTAGAGGACATCCGTATCAGGCAGTGCCTCCTCCAGGCTGGAGAACTTCTCCTGACGTATGCCGTGCTCAGACACGTACTGCACTACGTGATCGGGCATTCCAAGTCCCGGAGGACACACGTATCGCAGGTCCACATTGTACAGAGTCAGCAACCTGCGTCAGACGGAAAGCGACGTCAAAGCGATGATAATGCTCGGCCCAATAAGGGCAAGGCAAGGCCTTATCGTATAATATGGCGAATCAAGGCCGCACTGCGGTCAGCTGGCCGCTGATAGAATTCCACCACCGGCCGGCAACTGCTGCGATAAGCTCGATGAATTTACCTTGCCAGGGAATGGACTGTCCTTCCATGCTTCAAGTCGCCGACCATCGTAATCGTCAGGCCATTTACTGTGCCGAATTCATCACGTATCGTGAAGATATCGAGAAGCGCCTGTGTCGGATGCTCGCCGACTCCGTCCCCAGCATTAAGCAGCGGTTTTCTGCAATGCTGGGCGGCTCTCTGAAGCAGGGACAATGAAATTACAAGTCTAATTAGAGGTTTCGAACTTTTATGATGGACGGAAGAGGAGCATGTATTCTTACCGATACTGCACCGGGTTCTGGATGTCTGAGAACGAGGACGTCCGCATACCCAGCCATGACTGTTACCGAATCTGCAAGCAAACGATAATAATCCCAACTCTCGAGTACAATTCGCGAATGGTTAGCAATAATCTTGTGATCCTTCGTACCTTCTAAGGACTCTCCCTTCTTCACGGACGAAGTGGAACCATCCATGTGTATCACTCGACCGCCAAGTCGCTCCATCGCGGCGGAGAAGCTGCAAGACGTCCTTGTACTGACTTCGTAGAAGATCGAGGCCATCACTTTCCCCTGTACGCGGATTAAATGTACGATAAATAAGGCGTTTCAATCACTAAACCCAAAGAAAGAAATAAATGGCACTCACTCGCAAGATTTGGTCTAAGTGTCTTTCCTTTCTAATGGAACTGCGAAGGAATTCTGCGAGATTGAAGATGTCTTTAAGTTCCTCCCTGTTGAACATATTGACCGAGAGGATATGACGTCCTGTCAGGCTTTGACTGGTTTGCACCGAAGGAACAACAGGTGGTATGAATAGATTAGGATTGCTATCACTTTTGTATTTCATAGCACTGCTCAAGGGAAGAGGTGATATTGCTCGTTGAGCGGGTAGAATCTTCGGATGATCTCTGGTATCGACCTCCACCGCAAAGTGGACATTCGACTTTTGTGTTGTGGGAAACTGTTGGGATGGTTGCAGTAAATGTCTGTAAACATCTGAAAGAAGCGATTCCCCAAATGAAATGAATATTTGGTCCATTAACAGCCATTTCTGTAATTGGGCGAATAGTATCGATCGTACCTCCGTGATCTTCTTCCGAAATATCGGCCGTTTTTTCGGAGTACTTTTCGTAATTCGGAGAAAGAAGATAGTCGAGATTAGTCGAGGCTGGTCGGGGTGTGACGTCGATGACGGGCGCAGTCATGGATTGCTGGTGCTTCAGTTTAGCCTGAACCTCGCGTATATCCTGGCCGAATCCAGGGTTTACTAAGACCTGTCCCTCGACATATGCGATTTCACCGCGCAGAACAACCCTGTGTACAGAGCCGCGAACTTTCATGCCGGCAAAAGGCGTCCACTTCGATTTACTGAAGGCCATTGCTTCCGGGATGACCCATTCTTCATCTAAATCAACCTCGATGTATGTATTAGGCTGATCTGGTATGTTAAAGATCTTCTTGGGATTCCTGTACAGCTTATCCACGACGTCCTACGAAGCAATGACTAGTTCCTCAAAAGTCCTTGATAATAATGAGCCGTTCGCCGGGCAGATCGGGAAAAAAGCGCGCGAAGATAACTGATGTGATCATCCCTCTAAGAGAGCACTTAATTTTTTAAAGCAATATCCTGTTTCTTGTGTCAGCTGCGACGAGAGAATGTGGCTCTTATCTACTTACAGAGTGCGATACGTTGAACAATGGCTTTGCCAAGTTCGCACGCGATAAACGCGGAGAGCATTTTTCATTTAATCGTCACCGTCAGTTCTGGACTCGGCTTTCGCTTTTCTATATAAGTTCACGTACCTCCATCGTCAGTCGCCCTTCGTGCACAGCGGTGAGGAGTAGCGGAAGCATAGTCTCCAGTCCGGGGAATCCAGGGGGCGGATTCTCACTGTTTTTCTCTTCCACCGTGTGGGGTGCTGAAGTACAAAACATAAAAATTGCTGAAAATTCCCGGAAAAACTGCAAATTCTAAATCATATGGGAAAATGAAGGTTCACCATGATCTGTGGCGAAGCAATCGATGATGTCTAGATTATCCCAGAGAGCCTGCTGGTCTTCTTTAGTGCCTAAAATCGGTCTGACCTGTCCTCGACTATGACCAATTCGGTCAAGGTCCTCTTGACAAAGGAAGAGGTGATGGGGAGATACCTCGCAGGTTACAGCCAGACCCTAAGCGAAACGAATCCATCACACCTGACTTTGAGCAACTCCCCCATTTCCTGACGCCTCATCATCATTTGGATATCTTACTTTTTCCCTGGCCGCGCGTATAATCTGAATTTCCTCCTTCCGTGCCACGTGGCAAATGTGAATGGGCCTGTTATAGAGGTCGGCAATTAAAACGATTGCTGCGGTGGTCTGGCCCTCGGCATGCACGCAGAGTGGATACGTCTTCGGCCAGCTTTGGAAGTGCTAGATAAGGGTAAGAGAAAAATCTATGAAATCGATAATGCACTCTGCCTGCTACACGTGATCGTGATGCACTAGGCTGCTTCCTGGAGGTGCTCTTATCTCAAGTGCATTCCCCGCGGTCTTCCCCACGATTACGCGAGCAGACACCGAAGGTCTCCCACGTACTTTAATCCAGACGGTGAGATCGGTCAATCGGAGTGTGGTGAAGGTCTCGTTGAGGTACATCTTGAGACCAGCAGCGAGGGGTGCTAGTTCCGGCGTGTTGGTGTAATTGTCGGAGGAGGCGCCGACAAACAAGCCGTAGTCGCATCGGGCACCGGCAGTTGCGCACTACAGACATTCCAACATTAACTTATGCCATTTTATACAACAATTCACGCCTGCCACTAATTATTTTCAGATTGGAATGAGAATGAAATGTATTTTGAACAGTTTTGGTACGACGTTCTGGAACAATTGCGTACTTCCTTAGCCTCGGCAAAGCTCAGCAGATCGACGACCGCCGGGTTGGTGTTGGGCATGGCGAAAATCATAGTAACACCACCGGCGAGTGCAGCAGCAGTGCACGAAGCAAAGTCCTCCTTTTTGGTGGCCCCCGGGTCCCGGGTATGCACGTGGACGTCGATGAATCCAGGAAGTCTGATCATCGTTCGCGACGACATACAATCTGTGTGGGTTTTCATGCGTGGTGCTCGAGTTTCTAGTCTCCTAAGTGCCTAAATTAAGGAAGTAAATTATTCGTGAATTAGTGCTCTTTGCTTTGGAGTGTGCTCATAATGTAATATCTTCCTAAATTTAGCAATTTAGCTAATCGTTATCGCACTCCTGATTATGCACGGTTCCCATTGTAGCTACATCAATCAAGTACAGGAAGCTCTCGATGCATTAATCAGTACTTCGAAATTACGCACTCAAACAGCTGCGCATGATAAACTCAGGTTCGATATACATTTCATAACACTGACAACAATAAGCATGTTCCCTATATTGCTGGTATTCGTTCAGTATTTCGTCGAATTCCACTTTGTCTCTCAATTTGTTTCAACAAACGATATCTTATAATGACGATGAAGGAATGTTAAAAAAGCACGATATACTGGAAATTGAATGAACACCTGACTCATAAAACCCTTACCTTATCGTCTGTGTCACTGTGGCACTCGTCTTTTGTTGTCATTGTACTAAAGTTCAATTGCACATCGAAACGTAGCAGCTTTAAATTTATTTTTCTTCATAATAAATTAATGGTCCGTAACAATTAATAATCCAAGGATTTATCATTGCATAATACTCTACGCGATGAATGATGTTTAGATCAAAAAGAGATCGGCCCGATCTCAAGCGTGATTTCCACTCACAATCAGTTACGGCAGCGGACACGAGACGTTAGCGTGACAAGCGTAGTACAATAGTGTGCCGTAGTTATGTAGTTACTCTACCAGTTCCTAATGCAAGTCTTATTAGCGTCTCGTGTCGTCGCAGTACAGAAAACGTGAGGCGATTGAGTCTACGAACGATTCACTTACCTCAACGAGCACCTTGGCGCACTTAACGTCAGTAATTAGAGGCACCGAGTAGTCAACGGCGAGCCTCCTGGTGCGATATCCGTGTGTCATGAAATTGGAGAAACGGCGGGCACCGCAGCTCTGCATCGGAATATTAATAACCAGCTCGAATTGCTTCTTCGACAGAAAGTCCGCCAAGTGTCTGAGTTCGCTCGGACTCGAACACTCGTCTAACGTCATGTTTTCGAAGGTCCATTGGGCAGACTCAACCTAAAGCGCAGGGAAAAGAAGACATGAGGGAAACGAAGCAAACTATCGAAAAGAAGAAGCATCATTCTAACGCTATCATTTTTCGCTTTCTTAGACTCCGGCACTTAGTTCGATCATCCGCCAGTTTAATAATTTCGTTACTCGAGTGGAATGCGTGTCCACATTCCGCGGTCCGGCGCTATCGCTTCGATTATCATCGATATTAGGCTTCAGATTACGCTATTAAACTTGAGATTCCGTGTTTGGCTGGGAAGGCCTCTAATACCACTAGTATTAGGCCCGCCAGATAGACCCAATTGCGATATTCCCGGAAATCTCCGCCGGTTCATTCGTGCCGTCGATTATTCGGCCTTTACATTGCAGGTGAGGAAAAACTCTTCTCGTTTTTCCCTCGACTCTCTTATAAACCGGGCGACGTAACGCTCGTGCTTTGATCTGCAGTCGTACGCGATGTAGATACCATGTTCCGCTAAGATTAGATAACGATCGATCCTGTATCCCCGATATTCTTATTCGTGACATCAGAATGACAATGAGCCTAGTATTAGAGGTACACCTAGTTGAACCTATCTATCTAAACTAGTTTCTAGTGCACGAGAGTAAAGTCCACCGGTTCCGAAAACTAAAGCCTCTCCTCGAATCTTCAGCTAGTCCGATTATAATACGTGCCGTGATTGAATGATTTAAAAACAAACCGACTTGCATTGCGAGTCCGAGAGTTGTGTTTTGATCGAAAAGCCGAGACCGCGGTCTTAACGCAACGGAGCCGAGGGGAATTCCCGCGGACATTCCTTACGCGGGTAGGAAATGGAGAACATCCCCGGATTGCGGGGACTTGTTCTTGAACGAGGGTAAGAGGAGAGAGTGAGTCCGGGAGGAGGACGTGCTCGAATATTTTCCTGGCCGCTCGGCTAGGGCCTCCTATTTGCCGCTGTCCGATAGTGAAGCGGCGATTAAAGCGGCGGTGGCGGTGGACTGGTCTCCGGTTCGATAACGAGATAGCTATTTATCGGCAGGGGCACCCCGCGAGCGGACTTCTGTCTCACCGATCACCACTGCCTTTCGAGTTTGAGTTCGAGTGCGAGGACGTGTCGCCGCTCCGCATTCTCGTACCATGATCGTCGCGGACAATCGTCCCAGCGACGGCCCCTGAGAACCCCGGGCGGTTTTCGGCTCCTCGCCACTCTCGCGTCTCGCCACCCGCGAGCGAGTACACGCGGAATAAGATACAAAGACTGTGCGGCGAGCATCCACGGGCCAAGTTTCACGGCCGGCCACGTTGCCGCAGTCGACAACTACGACCCCCCCCTGGTTTTACATGAAGCGTGCTTAGTGGAGTGAAGCAGAATGGGGAACAAGAACTCGAGGATGAACGGGCGGAAGGAGGGGAAGAAGGGTGATGTGAACGGATTCGCGGACGGCTACGGCAGGGCGGCTGGTGGTAAACATAGCGTGGACGAAGAGGATGATGTCGAACTTCGACTACTGCGCCGGGCGATCAAGTGGAACCCCGAGAGCTTCATCCTTAATAATCTCATGATGTGCGTCCAGTTCTTCGGGAATTATGAAGAGTAAGTGCATCATTTCTCCTCACTCTTTGCCGGACAAAATTCAATACATGGTTCTCCTGGAGTCCGCGCTGTCGTCAACGATACCCGCTCGAGGAATCAGGAGACTCGATAAAATCTCGCGCCAAGTAGTAGTACAAATTGCACGGCGCGCGATAGCCGAGGATATTTTCCCCGAAGCACAGCGGTTTTCAATCGATACAAAACTTTCGCCTCGATTTCAGAGAAAGTTCTAGCTCCAGGAATTAATTTATAAATGTTGTATTTCATCGTTTGTTATTCGGAATCCAATGGGCCAAGAATCGAGGGAATCGGTTCAGCCGCTCGGGCGATATGAATTTCCTCCGTATTTTTCTCGTGTATATCTTTACCGGTAAAGGCGATAATACCGGGCGATTCGTCCAAAGTTGTCCGCGGAAAGAATTTCATTTCTTAGTGTTGTCGATACCTATCGTGCTCACCCGCAATCTAATCGGTAATCGAGGAATGACGTAAACGTAGTAATGTTATTGGCGGCGATAGCTCGACACGTAAGGTTAATAGGGTTGAATTGTTTATACATAGTTGGAATGCGGAGAGTGTGTCGATAGGATGGCGAGAAATCTCGTGGCTTTTTCCAGGGAGATCGAGCATATTAAAGAGACGCTGGTGTCATCGCGCGAGGCCGAGCTCAATAAGAATCTGCCGCCCCAAAAGCATGTCCTACTTCCGGATGTCCTTCAAGAACACATCGCCAAACACCTCGGCTTCACGTCGACCCGGCAAACGATTAGGCCGACAATCGAGCCGCTCCAGCCTGTTAGAATCTTCATGGTGCACGATAACATTGATATCACCGAGGAGAACTATTCTACCCATTACAGCAGCGTGACCGATTCGGTCCTGTATAGTATGTTACTGAAACCCACGGAGCACCAGGGTCAGTAAAAGTTATTGGATTCGCTTGAACGTATCTATAAGGGAAAAAATTATGACTTTTGGTCAATCCAATATCTGGATCACCGGCCATCCGGTCTCCCAACACTTTGCAACATTTTGTCACGTCCACCCGCGTATGTGTCGATTGCCATACAGTCCAAAAAGATTCCACACACACGAGATAAAACATTGCCAGGCGAAATGTTCAGTATCGCCGGATTTAATAATCTCAAGCAACACTTATGTTATCTGTCGCAACAGGGTACGTCCAACTACGACTATTGGAAGAGAGTCCACTAAAGAGCGTCACCAGAGAAGATGAAGTCGATCTTTCCTCAATCGCCGAGGACGACGACGAGCTCTACACCGACTCGGACAGTGTCTACGGTCCCAGGCCGAATTCGGCGATACTCTCAGCACAGGCTAAAAAGGCCAATTCCCGCAACGCCAAGTACAATCATGCTCGATCGATGCCCGACCTCTATCGAGAGGACATCTACGGTCCTCGTGGTCGGATACCTTCGAACATGTACGAGGGCAGGTCGAGCCAGAGTGTCAAGGCCGAGTCCGACTACGAGCACATCTCCTCCGCGGACGAGCGCGAACGCCGCAGCAAAAAGGGCCCGACTGACTCGCGACGGGGTCAAATGACCAAGGCCAAGTCCCAAAAAGTACTGAGTTACAGTCGCACCAGTAGCACCAGCTCGGGCTACAGATCAGCTAACTACGTGATGGACAGTGACAGTAGTTACGCGCAGCATTCGGCCACCTCCAACGGATACGGATCGGGCCAGACGGACGAGAAGTCGAGCGGGCGGAAGTACGCGAGCAGCAAGAGCGGCCAGAGCGGCCAGAGCGACGAAAAGGAGGAATACCAGTCGGTGAGCGCGGGCCTTCCTCGGCGATGCTTCAAGAAAGTCACCTACACGAGCGACGGCCGGATCTACGATCCCCGGGAGGAGAAGAAGCAGTTGCTCAACAGCAAGCAACGTCGGATCAAACTAGCTCTGAGGAGGCACAACTACGACCTCTACTACATGAGCAGTACCGAATTCATGCGAGTGTTCATCAACCAATTCGTGCACCGGCTGGCGGAGCCCCTCGGCTTCGACCGGGAGGCGGTGGACGACGTGAAGCGCGAGGGTTGTGTCATCTACTGCGACAAAGTGATGGTCTTCACTGACGTGCAATACAGTCAGATCGACCAGTACGAGATCATACCGGCGGTTTGGGTCCAGTGGCCCGAGTGCGCAATGGAGTGGCTCGACAGGCCCAGGAGTACCTGGCCGGACTACGGGGACGTCGACAAGATCAAGGATTTCGGCTGCTACGTCGTGCCCGAGGGCTTCGTGCCCAAGAAGGAGAGCAACCTGATGCAGGACCTCGAGTGGCAATTGACCTTTCCCGCCGCGGAACGCTACCTCGAGACTTGTATGACCCAGTCTCAGGTGCAAGTCTACTTGATCGCCCTGATGCTGCACAAGACCTTCATGAGGCCGGTGTTCGATACGATGTTCGGACTAACCACCGCTCATATCAGGAACAAACTGTTCTGGATGATCGAGGAGAAGGACAGGCCTTCCATGTGGCCGGATAATAGAACGGGCGAGTGCCTACTCACCCTCCTCAACTCGCTCTATCACTGCATCAGTCAAAGCGAGCCTACATTGTCGGATTACTTCGCCAGGGAGAGGAATCTCTTTCAGAGGGTACCTTGCGAGCACCTCCTCCACACGCAGAAGCAACTCAAGCGCATCATCGAGAACCCAGTCATGTACGTCTTTCACGCGATGGAGAACATACGGCACAGTGAGAAGTTCTTCCCGAGGCTCGATTACGAGAAGCTTCTCAGGATTCTCACGTTGGACAGCATGGCACTGGTGAATCCTGCCTTGGAACAGTTCGCCATGAGGCCCATGTCGAAGAACACGGATGCCCACGCGGCTAGGGAAGAAAAGTACGGGAGGGCGGGATTCTGGGACAACGTCAGGAAGCAGAAGGAGGTCCAGAAGACTTATTATTCTAGGCCTGTGACTAATAAGACTCTCATCAATCCTCGGAAAGCTACGGACTCCATCATTGAAATCTCGGTGAGTTCAGCTCTTTATGATGGATAGCTGCATTCCGCTATCTTCTACCGGCCTCCCGAACAATTCGCCGCGAATTAAAGAATGCCAACACATATTCCGTCGGTCACTAATCGGATTAGCGGGAAGTGTCGCTGATAAGGGGACGGAACAAATCCCTGTAATTTTCATTAGCTGCTCTAGTCCGGCTCCTAATCAATCCGTAATCTAATCTAATCCCATCCGGGAAGGTTTATAGTACGAAGTTACGGGGCTAATCCCTTCTGGCTGTGTGTTTCAGATACGTTGCGCGGAACTGGAAGGTCCAAGGCTCTGCGCCCTTCTAGACTTCTTCATACGTCACTTTATCAAAATAGCCGAACGCTGTCACCAGTACCGGTCCTATCGCCAGAAGACGGTTTATCTCGACCAGGCGAACCGTCTCTCGATTCTCCTCGCGGAGCACCCGAGGTATAAAGACGACGCGCGAGCCTATCGCGATAAAATCAAGCTCGTACGGAAGAAGGGCCCGACTCCGAGATTGTCGAGCGATCCGCCCGAAACCCCAAGGAGAAACATGGAGACGCCGATCTTTACGGCGCCCTTGAAGAAACGCTTCGGGGACGAATCTCCAGCAGTGGCGCCAAAGGTCCCAGTGCCCAGGGAGGAAATGAAGCAAGTCAACGAATCGAAGGAGAGAAAGAAGTCCGAGGAATTGCCCAATCAGACCATCACCACGGCCATCGTTCATCAAGTTCAATTCGCAGAAGAGACGGAGGAGAAGATGGAAACTCCTGCGGAGAGCAAGGTCAGAGATGAACCGGTCAAGGTCAGAGATGAATCGGTCAAGGTCAGAGATGAATCGGTCAAAGTCAATGGTGAATCGAGATTGAGCGTCAAAGAAGAGCAAATGTCAGAGAAGGAAGAAGAGCCCGTTCTGTCGATAGCCGTTGATTCCAAGGAATCGTTTTTAAGTGAGACTACATACATTTGACGCAGTTGAACAATCTATGCAACGAAGGAATTGTACGAGATTCTTAAGATCCAGGTCGCACTGGATCTGCTAGAAGTATAAAGCTCAGCCTCCGGCACACTCCTAGGTAGCCATAATGAAACGAAGATAATTATCATTGCTCCTAGTATTTATTGCATCGCATCCTCACGATTGTTCAAGCTAGTTTCGCCTCCGAAAGCCAGCGAGGCCTCTTCGGTAGCGAACGGGGCGATAGTTAATGCAATTGATATTTAAGAAAACGTGTTACCTTATTGTGACACCCTACTTACTGTTAGGCAAGGAAATATATGTATAAGTTTTTGTCATGGACAAGAAGTATGTCATCGTTAATTAGATGATTCATTGACTCACCGGCACTCCATGCTCCGTGTAGAAGTCAGCCGTGCCCATACTGCCGTACAACTTGTATCCCATCGCGTGAAGGCTCCTGATTGACGGGAGAAGTTCCATTTTGTGCTGTAATCAGACCAGTGAATAAGTAATTGCTTTTTACGCGACCCTTTATAGATTGCTGTAAGGAACCGCACTTTGTAGGAGCCGACGGAAAGCACGATATTTTTCTTCGGTATTTGGAAGCCAGTGCTCATCATCCCCTTCAAGTAGGCTTCGTAACGATTGTCCCCGAAACAGGCGACCTCCCCCGTCGACACCATTTCGACACCCAACATTACGTCCGCACCTGATCATTAAACAAGTCTCATTATCGTGAATTCTCACTATCTACGAAGACTCTGAGGCCGCGAATGTTACCTGCAAGCCGGGAAAAGGAGAACTGTGGAACTTTGACACCGACTTTTCCGCAGCCCGGGAGAATGTCGACCGGGTCGACGCTCTCTCCTACTATCAGACGAGTGGCCATCGCGACGAAATCGTGGTTGAGGGTTTTCGAAACGAAGGGGAAAGATCGGGAGACCCTCACGTTGCACTCGATCACTTTGAGCTCGTTGTCCTGTGGAAAGAAAGCAGTGGATGAATCACTGTTGGTGAGAGAAGTAACAAGCACCTTCGAGCAAAGGCTATATGTACTCACTTTCGCAATCAGCTGCATATTGAATGGACCCGTCACGCAGAGGGATGCAGCGATTGCCTTCGAGATGACCTTTATCTTCGCGAGGGTCTCGGAGTTAATGTCTTGAGGAGGAGTAACGAGAGTGGCATCGCCCGAATGGACACCAGCATTCTCCACGTGCTCCGACACCGCCATACAGAAGATGACACCGTCGTAGGCTACAGCGTCGACGTCTATTTCCTTAGCCTCAAGGATGAACTTGGAGATTACCACCGGGTGTTCCTTGTTCACTTCACTGGCACTCTTCAGGTAGGACTCGAGGTCCTGATTGGAGTGGGCCACGTTCATCGCCGCACCACTCAGGACATAGGACGGCCTCACCAAACAGGGATAACCGACTTCGTCGCAGAATGCAATGGCCGACTCGAAATTCGTCAGTTCCTTCCACCTCGGCTGCGAGATCCCGATGCCATCCAACATACGCGAGAACTTGAAGCGATTCTCGGCGCCGTCCACTGACTCGGGTGATGTACCGAGGATCCTGGCTTGCTGCCGGTGAAGATCCATCGCGATATTGTTCGGCAATTGCCCACCCACCGATAGAATTATGCCCTCGGGGTTCTCGTGTTCGTAGATGTCCATTACGACTTCAAAGGAGATCTCCTCGAAGTACAAACGATCGCTCATGTCGTAATCTGTACTGACTGTCTCCGGATTGTAATTCACCATGATAGTCTTCCTTCCAAGGTTTCGGAGTTCACGCAGACAGCTCACGGCACACCAGTCGAACTCGACTGAGCTGCCAATTCGGTACACGCCAGAACCTGCGATCGATAATTGTTCGATAGTATGTAATAAAGTTTTTATGGAAAGGTGAACTCTGTGAAAATCTTCTCTTACCGATTACCATTGTGTACCCCCCAGGGAATTCTACATCGTGCGTGCAACCGTTATAGGTGAGGTAGAGATAGTTGGTAGTGGCAGGCCACTCGGCAGCGACTGTGTCGATTTGCTTCACCATCGGTCGAATATTGCTCTCTTGCCTTTGTATCCTTACAGCCAATTCCGAACTCTTCACGACAACCGCGATCTGCTTGTCGGAGAAACCCATCTGCTTCGCTCGCAGCAGCACATCGTGAGATAGTTTTGTTTGATCGAGACTTTCCAGAACGGTGTAGTAGTCGATGATATTCTTCATTTTCTCGAGGAACCACCGATCGATCTTGGTGAGTTCGTACAGTTTATCGATACTGTAGCCATTTTTCATGGCCGCCGCCAGGACAAACATCCTCTTGTCTGTCGGCTTTTCGAGCTCTTCGTCACTGACTGCTTTCACGTGCGGGTCGAACCCATAAACATTCTCATCGACCATCCTCAAAGCCTTCTGGAAAGCTTCCTCGAATGTTCGACCAATAGCCATCACCTCGCCGACACTCTTCATTGAACTTCCGATCTGAAATGTCAACATGTTCCCTCCATTTCCTGCGAAACCTATAAACAGTACAGCCTAAATTGTAACATACCCTCGTGCTGACTCGGTGAAACTTGCTCAAGTCCCATCTTGGGATCTTAACGACACAGTAGTCGAGACTGGGCTCAAAGCAAGCAGTGGTTTTACCGGTGACAGAGTTCTTAATATCAGGCAACGGAATGCCGAGTGCCAATTTAGCCGCAACGTACGCTAGAGGGTACCCTGTTGCCTTGCTCGCCAAGGCCGAACTTCGCGAGAGCCTCGCGTTTACCTCGATTATATAATACTCCTCGGAGTTGGGATTCAAGGCGTACTGAATGTTGCACTCTCCGACAACACCGAAGTGTCTAATCACATTGATTGCTGTCGTTCGCAGCATATTGTAATCTTTGTTCGAGAGAGTTTGACTGGGAGCAACTACGATTGATTCTCCAGTATGGATTCCCAGGGGGTCCACGTTCTCCATGTTACAGACGGTGATGCAGTTGTCATACGCATCGCGAACCACCTCGTATTCGACTTCCTTCCATCCTTTAAGAGATTTGTCGATAATCAGCTGACTTGAATATGCGAATGCGTGTTGAGCAAGTGTTATCAGCTCCCCCTTCGTGTTAGCGAATCCCGAACCCAAGCCTCCCAGGGAGAATGCTGCCCTGGCCATTACTGGGTAGCCTAACTTCTCCGCTGCGTCCAGTGCCTAGTTTTTAATGATATTCTATGTATAGTATTACAAGATTTAACAACGCACTGGCACCAAGCCTGCATACTAGTATTTGCCAATAAGTATAATAGTCTTGCAACTTACCTCTTGGATGGAATAGACCGCGGCACTTGGTGCGACTCTCTCATTAATTTCACTGATACGATCAGCAAAAATCTTCCGGTCTTCTGTTTCAATGATCGACTGTATCGGCGTGCCAAGAATTTCAACTTTGTACTTCTCGAAGACGCCGCTTCTCTCGAGTTCCACCCCACAATTGAGTGCAGTTTGCCCGCCGAATGTCAAAAGCACGCCATCCGGTCGCTCCGATCGTATGACCTGAAAGAGTAATTACATTTTTTCAAAAGAGATCTTAACCGAATTAAGACGGAAGTAGACCAGCAGACGCACCTGTTCAACATACTCCGGAACAATGGGCAAGAAGTAAACCTTGTCGGCCATGCCCTTTGACGTTTGGACAGTAGCGATATTAGGATTAATTAGCAAAGTCTGTATGTGTTCCTCTTTCAAAGCCTTGATTGCTTGGGAGCCTGAGTAGTCGAATTCACCTGCTTGACCAATACTCAACCCTCCCGAACCCAAGATCAACACCTTCCTCGGCTGTTTTACCGCAATGGGGGCCGGAGGATTGTAAGTCAATTTCTCCGTCAGCATGTCTCTTACATTTGCTAAACCTTTTTTGTCAAGTTGGTGCTTTATGGCATCCAGAAAGACGTCGAATAGGCATTCTAAGTCTTGAGGGCCGGCAGTGTGTTCAGGGTGAAATTGCACCGAAAAATAAGGGTAGTGCGAGTGGACGATACCCTCGTTAGTATTATCGTTTGTATTGGTGAACAATGCTTCCCACGACTCTGGTAGGTTGCTGGCGTCAACCACGAAACCATGATTTTGAGATGTCATGTAACATCGGCCGGTGCCGTGATGCGTTGCTGGCTGATTGTGTCCTCGATTTCCATAACTGTGAAGATCGATTGCATTACAATTTAATGGAAAACACAGCCCTAAACGCGGTAACATAGATGTAATCGGTATCAGCGATCTCTACCTCATTTTATAAGTAACGCAACCAGCGGCTTTGCAGAGCAATTGATGGCCCAAACATATGCCAAAAATCGGTTTCTTCGTCGCGTTCTCGAGTACAGCCTGCAGGTTCTTCACGGTGATGTCACACATGCTTGGATCGCCTGGTCCATTACTGATGAATAAGCCATCGTAATCTGATATATTTATATTATGATTCCAAGGCACGACGTCAACCCGAGCGCCCCGACTTAATAAACATCTCAATTGATTATACTTCAATCCACAATCAATCATGCAAATACGTGGAAATCCCTTAGGATTATAGGTTTTTGGAGCAATCTGAAATTCAGAAAAGATTCCGTGTGTCATCTGCATCTTTTCTATCAATTGGCAGTTAGATCGAGTGATTGATCATTAAACCAACTGTACCTGAGAAACCTCGGCCACAAGATTTCTCGTGTTAGGATCGGCAATCGCAGGCTCAAGTGGCAAGGTATTCGAAGGTGGTTTACCATACACGATCCTACCTAACATCGTGCCCTTCTCCCGAATGATTTTCGTCAGGGCTCTCGTGTCGATCTTGCAGAGCCCGGGGGTATTCTGTTCCTTCATCCATTGGGAAAGAGTTTTGCTCTGGCGCCAGTGGCTCGGTGTCTCGCAAGCTTCGCCGACCACCAAGCCGGCGGCCCAAATCCGGTGGGATTCGAACCAACTGTAAGGCGTATCATTAATACCATTTCTCACGACGATATCGGATCCGATCTTTCTCCGCTAGAACCGCGCGAACCTCCCGATAACGATAGCGCCAATACTATAAACTCCAAACGTTATACCGCAGTCCTCTATCTATTACTTAATAACTGTCAATATTTATACAATTGATCCCCGCTCGCGCAGAGGGATTGCGAGATTGACATATCAATCCTGTGCTTCCGTTCGATATGATTTTTAATATTCGAGAAAAATCGTAATACGTCATAGAACTCGCAGCGAAGAGGCTTAAAATGCTTACTATGGTAGTCCATGCTCGTCTTTTTTGTCGTCGAAGACTCCGTAATTGCCGATTAGCGGATATGTCAGCACTAGTATCTGTGCGTGGTAGGAGGGGTCGGTAAGTGACTCGGTGTAGCCCACCATACCGGTCTGGAAGACTGTAAAAAAATCCATCCATGCCAATAGAACGTTTCTAGTGCGTATAGGCGCACGTGCACACACATGCAATGCGCCCTTTGAATTCTAACGTAACGGCTCTGCCCCAAGTGTACATGTGCACACACTCTCTGTGTGCCAATGCCCATTTTTCGCTATCAAAGTAAGCATGCTCAGCCATATGAATGACAGAAATAAGAGTCGCTTGTAGTTTGCAAGGGCCCTTTGATTAAAGTATACCGGCACGTTCGGAACGCGAAACTGCCCGATACGAATGTAATCTCATTCCGTTCTACCAGCCGGCCAGCGTGCAAGTTCAAGTGCATTAGTACAGGAAAGAAGGAAATTTCCAAGAAACCGAGCGGAATGCCCCAACAGAAGGTGGTCGTATTAGTCATTGTCAGCTGTGTGCGAAGCACTGAATGCACGTGCGCGCATTTCGAACCGTTGAGAACGGTGCGCAAGGCTCGATTCGAAATAGCAGTTGATCGAAAGCAGTATCCCAAGCGGAGCAGACATTCGCTGGACAATGCCCACTCACTCAGGCTCCTAATCAATCCATTAAACATTGGCACCCATCAAATTAAACGGCGACGACAGTGGCGGCGGCGACTGTCCAATGAACCCACGTGGCTTCCTGCGCGCCTCCTCCGACTAATCGCCGGGCAATCGCCGCAGGCACAGAGATTTATTAACATTACAAGCGTCGACGTAACGAATCCCCGGGTTCAACGTGCGTTTCCGTATTCGCGGATCACCGATCGTCGCACTGGCACCAGCCATGCCGGAGAAAGTAGCGTATCGATTCGCTGGACAGAGAGCGAGAGAGAGACAGAGAGTGGAGTGTTCGAGAGAGGCTCCAGCGTACACGTGGACGGGACAGAGCAACGATGCAAAGTGTTCCGGCTCGGCGAGGGCCGAGTCTAGCCAGGCGGGAATGCCGCACTCCGAAACTCACCGATCTCACCGTCGACGGCCTTTTCGGCGCCGAAGCGCGTTCCCGGGAATATAGTGCCATCCTCGAGCAAGAGATAGCCGAGATCACTGTCTTTACTCGCGGTGCAAGCCTGCTCGTGCTGCTTCATTTTGCGAGAGTGCTAGACGGCCTTTGTTGTCGGCGCGTGTTCTCGAACCCGGCGGACAGACTGCGTGCACGGTGGGTCGAGGACACGCTTTATACACCGCATGCTTCCTACCGGCTTTCGAGCCAGCGCGACCACGAGGAGGGAGCAGCCGCGCTCCTAGGGATCGGCGAGTGCCGCAAAGTGCTGCTACCACAGCGCTGCAAACAGCCGCTGGGAATTCCAGCCTCTTTGGAGATTAGAGCAACACGCCCGGAGCCAATGCCTCCATTCACTAGTCAGGCCTCGACCTTCTGCGCAGGTCGCGTGGCAATTCGCCCCGATTCAATTCCAACTCGTGCTCGAACTGATACTACTTAAAAGAACCAACTTCAGTTTCAAGTAACTTTCATTTATGGCGCCAGTAGTTTGATTTAGATCATTCATTTTAATATTAACAAATTTTCTCTTTCACTTTGCGAGAAGTACTTACAGTAGTAACACGCAAAATTTATAACCAGAATTTAAGTTCTAAAAAGTGTTTAATACAAGTTTAGTGTGGCTGGCTGATAAGTTCAACGCGTTATTTATTTGCAGAGACAAATGCCACGATTTAGGAGAATAAAGAGGCTCTCGTAAGATGGTATATTTCACAAACTCAACAGGTAAACACCAGGTATCAATATAGATAAGGCTATGCTGCTATCCTAGTAGTCTTCCAATTCCCAGAGGCGTCTTTCTCGTAGAGTTTTCGGTCCCCTATTAATAGATCTTTGGCGTGGTAGAACTCTATCACTTTTGGAATGAGCTTGTAGCCGACACTGGAAAATGATTACGTCAGACTCCAACGACTTCCATTCGGACTCGAACGCTCTCAAGATACCTACAAATGATCTGGCATGGGTAAATCATTCTTGTCGTTCCATATTTCTTCTAATATCTCGTCGTGTCGACGCTTCAGCTCGTCCCAATCGACAGGGTTGCCCTGATCGCAAATGTGAGAACGTATCTTGCAGAAAATCGGCTCCTTTTCGTAGATAGGCTCGTACGCCTCCCTCGGTAATTTCTTCATGGTTCCTTCAACCCTCACCTGAATCCCAAGATACCTCGGCGTTGGCACTCTTCTCCTCTATTATTTCTAAGCTGGCCACGCACCAGCACGGAGCACACCGTATCCAACAAATCGTCGTAAGGAAAAGATGTGGGGAAAAAACATTTTCCTAGATGATTTGTCACAAACCGTCCGTTCCGGGAGGTGATTGACGCAATAGAGTTTTATTTAGAGTTCTTATTTACTGTATTCGTTTGACCTAGCTGCTTACCTGCCTCGAAATCTCTTCATCCTCCTTGTTTATGTACGTCCAGAGAAACGTCATAGCAACATCGGGATTGCTTTCCTAGTGGAAGGGAAAAATGTCTTAAACCAATCGTACTCATCCCTACATCTCGCTCAAGAACTTACTAAATTACTGGCTTTCCTGCTTCGTTTATCAGTGACAATGACAAAGCCATCATCGTCGAAGTCCCGGAGTGCGACATTCCGAGCCGAGACCCGGTTATCCCTGGAGAGGGCGGAACGAAGGTCTATGAGAGGTTTCTCGCGCGAGCCGAAAGGGCTGATCGATAAACTCACTTGGAAATGGTAGCTAGGCAGCCTGCATCTGGCAATCGGCGATTGTAGATGCGAGCGTCTTTGTGCCACTCTCTAAAGAGGTGAACTGGATGCTCGAAGGTTTCTTCTATCCTGGCTAAGCCCGAAAGCCCGGTTCCCGTTGCGCTCTACCCTCCAAAGTAACTAGTCAGACTGGCAATGCCCTTTAAGAGCGGGAGACCTTTTTAAAACTACTTGACGAGACACCTACCATCTTTCAGGGTCTCCTGTTGCTCAAGTTTATCGGTGGGAAGTGTTCGCTGCGGCTCGGCTGAAGGTTCAAACTGTACTGATGCGAACCCCGACTTATTTATCAGGTAACCCTGCCGCGAAACTCCCACCAGTGCTGATGGCCGTCTCTGCGCAGCCTGTCATCATCTCTAGTCCCACAGTGCATGTGCATTTCAGAGTGCTCGGGAGCAAGGAGATTCGATATGAAAGGGGGGAACGTCAGTTAAGCGGATCGGGTGCACTCGAGATACGAGGATCGAGTTGTATTATGCCGTATCACATGGCAACAAAGTATCAATGGTAGTATCCCTCGTAGAAGGAATTCGGGAGAGAGGTCTTCTTATGGATTGCCTGCAATTTTTATGTGGTACAGACAAGATTATTATGTAACCGTTTGTAAACTTTGAACCCGATTGATCGTCCAGGATGGTAGACAATTTCCATAAAAAACATTAATTTATGTACGCCTTTTCTATACCCAGCAAATGCAAAAGGTAGAATTTTAATTTAGCCTGAGTATGATACGATATGATAAGATATCATACGATATGAATATTAAGAAAAATTATCGACGATTATTCGCCGTTTTGTGAAGACCTGTAAGGATGGAGAGGTACTCATGTTTGACTTGGGATAGTTCATAGCACGACAATTACCTTAATAAACAACCACACACCTTTTTTGTAACTGTCAATGTATTTGTTCAAGCTTACACTACCTATGTCACTATGATATAATGATACAACAACGAATACTTGACGAACGCTCTTGGAAGTCCGTGCTAATAAATTAAGGAGGATACTCTCACATTGTCGGGATGCGTTTCAGTGCTAATTTACAAGGATGGCGCGCTCTTCTTTTATGTACAATTGCGAGCGCGCCCAGTTTTCCCCTCCCCTGTCGTCCCGTCCATCCCCAAATGTCAGTCCTGATTTCTTATTTGTTTCGGGGATCGCATGAGAAGTGATTAAACAATCAGTCGATCGTGGAACGGATCCAAGCGATATTGGAAGAAATCTTATCGTACAAGCGAGGTCTCTCCACGCCGGCTTTGGAGCAGGCAATGCGCCAACTTCCGACTCCCGTCAAAGCCCACCTCTGACCATCGGCCTGGAGACACAGCATCGGACTGCCCGCAACTTCTTCTTCCTGCCGGGCGAGAACCACAAACCACAAAGACTTTAATCGACGGACAAATCTCTCGGAAGCTTCGGATTAAACTGGGCCGTAACGTGAGAACTGAGAGAAAGAAAGAAAGAAGGGATGCTTACGTTGCAGTCATCGGTGGAGTAGGCTGGCTCGGTGCAGACACTGTTTACGGACGCGATGCTGATGTTCTCGCACTTCTCCATCGCGCTGTGCCTCAGCTGGACTCTTTGTAACATGTCACCTGTCGAGACAAACATTATCCAATACAGAAACATCGACCTTTTTTAATATTAGGCACTCAAGAAAGTTTCTACTCATTTTATTCTTAATCTTTCACACAAAACACGCCAAGAACCTTTAGGGATACCTGATGTATGGAGAATTAATGAAAGCCTGAGGATATTTATGCAACTGAAAGTGGAATTCCTGCAATTATGGTTCTCCTACCACTTGTCAGCCTTTAGTAACTCTTATGTGTAATCGATCGATCTTATATAATTCCCAGTCATTCTACTATTAGAACTAAAAGTATTCATCTCCAAAAGTGCTATTAAATTTCATATCCGGCAAAGGAGGGTCTTGGGGGAATAACTATGAAAGTAGATCACATCGAAAATTGAAGCAAACGAGTGAGAGGGTCGCATAAGCGGCCAACAGCCCTCACCAGTAGCTGTAAGAATCAAGTATGAGAGGCGTACTTATATAACTTAAAGTACGGGGAATGTGTTAGCCTTGGAAATCTATCTGCAAATGAATGCAGTCACTGTGCGAGAGGTCAAACGACAAATAGCTGATATAAGTTAAGAGTGTAAGGATTAGTACTTTAACTCAAGTGTGCCTGAAAGACGGTGTATTACGTGGTAAAGATTTATTTTAATATTAGTAGCTTATTAATCCGAAGCAATCAAACTAATTATTTTCATCCCTTTAAATGCATTTTTATGTCCAAAGCCGATCGCTTAAACCATTTTATAAAAACCATTAGACACGATTCAAAAATAAGTGGTACAAATAATGTTTAATAAATATGGAAAGAGTATAGGTACTCACGATTCCTGGCCCAGCCGAGGGTGTTACACTGCGAAGCGTTGAAAGGTGGGTCCTGGCTGGACGGTAGGCAAACGGGTCTTACAAAATCGGAGAAGGTCGTCACCGGTCGATCTAGCTTCAGCAATACAGTAGTACTCCCTTCGACCGGTGATTTGATCATTCCAACGATTCTACGCTCTTGCTGCCATGGTGAAGTACTCGATAGCCTCACTGTGCCCAGCCTTGCTGACCACTCTGCCTTCGGTTGCCTGGAAATATCAGGAATGCGAAGGTTCTTTACGTAAGCCGAGTTTTTCGCACTACTGGCGACTAGCGGAACAGGGTTCTGAGGTAACGCACCCTTGGAAACAGGCAGCCGTTGTAACCAACCAGTTCTCAGCGACGAGAGTCGCGTCGCATACGTGCACTTCTTCCTTGAAGAGTGCCACGTGCCACGGCCAGTCCCCTGGCTCTGCCATTTTGCTGAGGCCTCGATTGCCGGGCTTTTGTCGCAGTGGCTGCACTCCGCACTCTTGAAGGTACAATATCAGGTGAGAAAGAAGTAAATCAGGCAAGGTAGAAAATGTGTTGGAGATTTATGTTTCATAAGTAAGTCTAGTATTCAAATAAAAGGGCACTTTGTGTACAGTCCTGGAGTCTTTTGTTTCTTTAAGTCGACTTCCTATTCTGTTTTTTATTATATTATATATAGTTGAATACAAAAATTGGATTATCCATTTGAATGGAACAATGTATTCTACTGTAATTTAGAAATTGTGCCTGTAAACGCTAATGTACTGGATTAAAGTTGACATTTTCCTACCGAGTTCCGAGCACTGGATGTACATGACTTCTTTACTCGGGCAAGGAGCACGAACAAATGTTATCTCCGATGCCGATGGATCCTCCATGTGCACGTACTGCACATCCTCCTCGTCGTCGATCCTCACGGTAACTGATTGCACCCCTCTATTGAGCACCGTGAACATTAATATTCATAAACGACCGAACTCTCTCCAAGTTTCTGATAAAGTAAATCTGTTTTGAACGTACGAGTATGTAAGCAAACTGCAGAGTGAACTAGCAGCCGTTTGGAGAACCGAATCCATTTCCGTGCTGGGTAGAGTCGCGTTCAGATTCTCTGTGCATAATTTCCCGATCGCACCCTTCTCGTTGAAGACCACGAACCCTTCGCTCGTGTACTTGGCAGCGTGCGGAGTGTCCACCGGTTGGGCTTTCATGGCTCGAATGCTTGGGGCCAGTGTCACTAATAATTGTACCAGGAATTACTTTGTGCAGTGAGTGTTTCCGATATAGATCCAGTTTTTGCAGGACTGAAAAAATTGTGATTCCTTTTATAATCGTCTCTACTCACAGCAATCCTTCTCGTCGCTCCCATTGGCGCAGTCGACTTTTCCATCGCACCTCTTGTTACGTGGAATGCAGGCTCGACCCACGCCGCAGTGCATGTATCCATCGCGACAATAGGCGCAATTTTTCTCGTCGGAAAGGTCGGGACAGTCGATCACACCGTCGCAGATCCTCGGCGACAAAGCTCGCTCTTGTAGCGATTGAACGCACCCTAAAAGAAGTCTCGTATTATCGCCGCGAAATCAAACGAATCCCCTCATCAAAGCCGACGATCTCTCACCTGGTTTCGCCCGGCAACTGCCGGGATCAGCGTACTCCGGGAAATTCGAGCAGTCCAACGCTCGCCTGATCCGCTCGGGAAGCCGACTGCCGCATCCGCTCCAAAACTCCCGGCAAAAGCTCTTGCAGGGCAGCTGCAGTACATCCTCGGCTTGCCGGGAGAAACAAGCCGGCTGGAGGACTTGGCAGATAAAGTCGTATGCTAATCTGTAGCACTCGGCGTCCACTAGTTCCCTGTGGTTCGATCGAAGAAAAGAAAAATTGATAATTTCGATATTTTTCCTTCAAAGTGTTTGATAATAATATCGTTAATGACTAACATAAGTTCGGTTCGATAACGAAGACACTGACCTGAAAGCTATCACATCCTCCTCGACCTCGGCCAAGGAGCTGTGCCCGAGGATATTCGGGTAAGAGGTGACATTGTACGGAAGATGCTTGCAGTAGCCCAAATCCAAAGGACTGCATCTTCTCGGCGGAGGTGCGGTCGTCGTCGGCGGGACCGTCGACGCTGTCGTCTGCAAGCTCACCTGAGCATTGAGCGCCTTCAGGCTTTCCTGGACCTCCAAGCTCTGCGGGTCTATCCTCAAGTTCACCAGATACTTGGCGGTCTCGGGTGCGACTTCCCTCGACAACAGGTCCGCCACATCCGAGCTGGTGATCGTTTGGTAGCGCGTGTCGAAGCGGATCTCAAAGTGAACCACCAAGTCTCGACCCTCGACCCTGCCAATTTCACAGAGTAATTACTACCTCGAGTCTGCTCAACTCTCAAGAGTCCGCGAGTTTTCCTCGGTGAAAGTAAAGTGGCACGGATGGATGCTGCCGCATCTCGATCTTCAGCATTACTATTTGGTCGCATTGCACCTCCGGGAAAACAGCGCCCGTGAAATCTCGATAAGAGCAGCATCCGATTCAAGAGAAATCGAGCCAGCTCTTTCACTTCAAGATGCGTGGAGGGAATTCTTTCTCGTCGAAGGTGCGTCGTCTCTTCAAGGGACGAGGCGAGAAACTTACCCGTCGAGCGCTAGAATCTCCGCGGCGAGGAAGGAGAGCTTGAGCCAGCTGCGCCGGAAGATAAGATTAAGCCGATCGCGATACTCTCGCGATCGTATTCGAAAGGCTTCGGTAGAGGGATCTGCCAGCTCCGAAGTGAACGCGTCTCCTTCGATTACTCGGAACGTTGCGAGGAAAACCTGGTCGCCTGGCGGGTCGGACGTCAGGAACGTGTCTGGAATCATGAAGGCATGTTTTCGTTAAGAGTCAGTAACAGTCGTTGATACTTCCAACGGAATATTTACGACCTGAAATACGTTATGCTTTCAGCGTTCTTTATTAGTATGGTTTATTTATAATTTAAACTTTAAATTAAACAGTACTTTAGTTGTTATTTTAATTTAAAGTACGACATTTAAAATTAAATGAACTATGAAGTATACTTTAAATGATGTATTTATAATTCATTGAAGTATAACTTGACGATTACTAAAGTTAAAGTTTTATGTTTTAGCTGCTTTTATACGCAGCAGTTTATAGGTAAAATACATGTCGATCGGGGACGCCCAAGCGTTCGCCGCAACTTTGTTCGACGCTCACCTTTCACCACTGCTTTGGTCCACGATTTTTACGCTTCAGACTCTATCCGTTTTTCCGATACGGTTTCTAGCGAACGGCCAGTGATCTTTTGCGGCTCCGAGCAGCACGCGAGAATTCCCAGAGATCTCATAATCCGATCTCCGCGAATACTCCAACTCGTCTAATTATGATCCAGCATTGTTTACTGGATAAAAGGCAATTCCATTCAATTGACCAATTAAAAAAGAGAAGAAATGTTAGTTAATTGTGGTAGTAATTGGCATGGCTGAGTACTGCAGTTGCTTTTAGTGGCAGTGAGACCGAAATCTCACCTTCGAAGTTGAAATTCGGTTAGGAAGTCGAAGGATCAAAACGTTCCAAGGACACGACTCTCCCCCCTCTAAGGTCGAGCCTCTCAACGGTCGAAGGTGGAACTCGATAACTCGGTCAGACCGTTAACTCTGCTACTTTCAAGGCCCTCTCGCTGCTGGACCGAGAAGATGCTCGTGCTGCTCCTCTCGGTCCCAACTCTTCTTCCTCTGAAATGCGTCACGCAACTTCTCTCTCGTCTCTTTTTCAATTTTCCACTCGGCACACGCCATGGAACCAGCCGCACCGGCATTTACGCGCACCGTTGGCCCCCGTGTGAGAAGAACTGTCTTTGAGAGGTTTCTTCTTGGTCGGAAAAAAAGGCTGGTGGACGAAACTCTCGATTGGGAATCGACAGTGCGAGGCACCGTTTCCTCGAAGACTCGGTAACTCGGTCAACCCGTTATGTTCGCTGTGCTCTCGAAGACCTCAATGGGCTTTGGCCGCATCATTTTCTTCCTGTGTATACACACGTACGTGCGCCACTTTAAATCCACTCGCACTCTTACAGTTTCAAAAAAAAAACCAGGAATACTTTGGCAGACTGATTGATTAAAGTGAATGACGCAACACTGTGAACGGCTAGTTGACCAGGTTGGTGTGATGGAAAGTTTGTTTGGAGAAATTCTATTTGGTAAAATTGAAGCTTCATTTGAAGACCAGTCTTGTTATCGATCAAATGATTCATCATACCAATCCAAAGAGAAGTTTTTGAAATGAAAAACTCAAAAATCCAACTAAGCCTACCGGCTGGTGGATGCAGTTAAACAATCAAATCTTATTGTACATCATATTTAAAAATTGAACCTATTTAAGTTTACTCCCGATTTCACTCCTTTTCCACGTCATTAAACTGCGAAACCAGACTCCTTACTCATCGCTCCTCTTTCCATTTTGACGACTTTTTATTGGATTCAAGTAACATGAAAGTCTTTACATCCGGCTTTCGTACCCATCTCCTTAAAGTTACTACGCAATTCAATACTTTCTCATTAAACTGCGAAACCTGACATACTCCGAGCTCTCTTTTGATTCTTAATGCCTTTTCATTGGCTTAAAGTGACACAAGAATCTTTCCACCCGCCCAGCCGCGTACTCATCCGCTTTCTCAGAGCATCGCTCTTCATTCCCCATCGAGCATCCGACGTACACTTTTTCCCAGGCGGCTATGCTTGAGAGAGCGTACTCTCAAGGTGAAGTGCAGCTTCGCTTAGGGATCGGCGGACAAAGGGAAATGTCGATCAGTTGGCGGAGATGTAGAAACGCGCGCGGGAAGCGTGAACTGATTGGTCTCAGTGAGCGATCCCTTGGTGCATTCACCGGCAATTTCATGGCTCCGAGAGCTCCGATCGGCGGCCGCTCGTCTAAGCGTGGAATCGTTCCATTCCCGGCGGGCCCGTAAATACGCCGCGCATAATCTCACGGAGAAAGCGAGCAAACACGCTGGTCCCGGCCAGCGCACGAGATGCGAGATTCCTCTCAATAGTTGGCTATTACGTACTGTACAATGTACAGGGTGATTCACTTGCTGTTTGATTTAGCACCGACGTATTTCACTTTTTATCAGACGAGTGTGTCCAAACCATCTTATATTATGTACGTTATATTCTTCGTGTTTAGTTAGACTCTTAATTGATTAATGAACCTTTGTATAGATTATGAATTATATTATATATAATATACATATAAGGTATAAGCACGAATTAGGAGACATTCGTGACTAATTAAATTGCTGCAGTAACAGTTCTCACCCTGCAAAGGGTCATTCACTTGCCTTTCACCACTAAAGGCAAGCTGTCCACAGCTGAAAATGGGGAGATTATAAATTCTCCACTAATTTTAATTAAACACGAATCTTTCCTAACTTTTGTCTACATTCTGAATATAATATCTTATATTATACTGAATCTACAACGAAAATAGTATAGCGCGCTTGCACTTGACCTTAGGTTTTTCTATTCTGGTATAAATGCCGACGTGTATACTTACAGCCGAGGTAAATGGAGACTCCAGAAAACAGGAGGAAGAGAAGAAAGGCAGCCAGGACGCAGCAGCCGCAACGATACTGTCCCCCGAGTTTTCTGGTGAATCGGATGTCGCTGTCCGACGATAAAATCGAGCTGGGCGTTCCAGCTCGGCTGAATCTTCTTGTGCTCACTGTGCTCACGGAGATCTGCAATAGGAAAGAATCTTTTTCTCTCGTCTGACGCTTCTATGCAGGTAGAGATACAGATGAAGATGTTCGAGCGGGCGCGCGCTTTCATCCCTGCATTATTATCTCCAGTGAGTTGTACGAACTCTCGACAGAGCGAGGCACGACTTCCATTAACGGAGACCGCATATTTCTCTCCCGGAAGTAAGCCTGCCCCGGAGATTGGTTTGGGTTTCGGTGGCGATTCACTCTACAAATCAAATCGTCACTTCGCGATGACCGATTGATTAAACCGCGCGCAGATTCCACGCGCTCATCTTTCCGCGTGAATGTCGCTTTACAATTGCACGTGTCGGTGAACGTGACGGAGGGCATATATAAAGAATTATTTGTATTTTGCGAGAAATAAAACGGGAAAGGCGTCTTGCAAGTACTGAAATGGTAAAAACCAATAGAATGCAATTTGGCATGAGCACTGGTACTTGACACATACTATGCAAATTGGCAGTAAGGTTTAAGGTGTGTTCTACACGTCACATCCCGTAGTAAATCTCTAAATGCTTGGTAAGTTGGAGCTTCGACGGATTATGCAAGATCGTTCAGGTAACTTGTAATCGAAGGGCGTGTCGCATTCAGGCGTCAGTAAAATTGCATTGGAAGCAGCCATCCTGCTCATTCATTGGGAAGGCAACACTCTGGCAACGACAGGCCCACGATAGAGCGGAGCTCCAGAATTGCACGATAATCCGTGCAGCGAAATCATGGATTGCGTAAGGTTGCCCCTCGAGTCTGATCCCGCTTCACTGCGGCTTCAGGTAGTTGTCTTGCAACAAACTATCCAAAGTCAAATGCAAGAAATGACTATCTCTTCTGTCCTTTTTCATCCAAACATATTCACTTGGCTTGTACGCTTTTGAAATCTTACACGGCGATCTTTCTATATGTAACATATTATCACAGATATTTGCAGTTGAAGAATTTAATTTAAAATACTTTTCATTGATAACATATTTTTTTGATTTAATATCATTTTTTATTATTCGTAATTGGTAAATGAATCAGGGGCTCGAGATAGTGCGATATTCGAAAGAATCAAGTTCAAACTTTATGAATGCGTGGTTAATAATCTTAGCCGGTGATGTAAGATTAATTACTGTGCGATCGATTACATGCAGAATCAAGCAGAGGTTCGACCACCCGTTGGTAAGAGTTAATAATACAAAAAAGAAGAAGAAAAAGAAGAATAAAGCTAATAATAGGTGTGAGTGTGTGAAACGCGAGTCTCGAGTCAATGTTCTCCAATGTGAAAATCTACGTGTGTAAGCGGCCGTGTAATCATTCTGACGCCGATGCGATGCACGCGCGTACGCCTTCCTGCGAGCATGAGCACTCACACGAGCAACGGGGCAGAGGTGCATGCACGCGAGTGCACAATGCGGCACAAAGAGGCCTACGCCCTCCTTCAAATGTTACGCTCGGCACACGCTCCGCCAGCCGGCCGCTAGACCGGCGGATCTCTGCCTCCCAAACCATTCCCATCCTCACTCAGTCGCCACTTTCTTCCAGCTATCATGATTAATGAGTGCCACAAACTATTGCACTGTACATTATATTCTGGGATTTATTTAGGCATTTCGCCATAGTGATTTAAACTCATTTTTAACATTGTTTTCACGTTTTGTCTAGTTTTCCAAGTTTCCCTCGTTTTTGCGAATTGTCTATGATTTGGTATTTCGAGTTAGGCTGGCATTCTTCAAAGATTAAATAGTGCGGAAGGTGTCATTGCATCACACCAATTACAATTGGCGAAACTTCACGTTTTGTCTACTTAAACACTTTAATTTAATTAGACAATTATATTTAATTAAAGAATGTTTTTATAAGTACCGGTTTCTTGTTCTCAGGAAATTCAGGAACGTGCTAACACATTTACACAAGCAACAAGGCTAGCAACTAGTTAACGCGATCCTATCGCTATCCGAATGTTCGATCACTTCCTTAAAGCATGGCATACTAGCGCAAACGGCGTGGCGCTGCGATTACCTAATTACAATCGTGCGCGAGCAGGAGAAATTGCTCTGCTTCTGTACAGTGTGTGTATATCTGAACGGTCCATTGCCTCGACACGGAAGCTAATGCTCGAGAAGTCAAATGAGGGCTGCGCGTCTCCTTAATCTTATTACTGCCTTTCACGAGCGATACTTGGTGCAATTCTGCACGAAAGTCGGTCAGCCGAACAGTCCTGCGAACGCGCGAATAAATCCATTGAAGTTTAACGACTAAACTTGCGGATTTTTGAGTCCTTCGGTACATTGTACTTGAAATGTCTATTGGAGTTGCTTTTATAGAAATATATATGCCCATGGATAAGTGTGACGACCTGCCCAGATCTTATGCGGCAAAGGTTACACGATCGAGACAAGCTTTTTTCGTCAAAATGCCTGTCTAACTATTTTTTTCGCCTATACTATTCTAATGGTGGGTATCCAATCGAAGGACTCGGGAATTCCAGACTAGAATGTGAAAATTACCCGGAAAGCACGACGAAAAGCAGGTTTACGGAATCGGGAAGGTTCAAGTCGAGAAAATTCGTCCTTACAAGGATAAGGCCAGAATTGCCCGCGTCGACTACTTTCCCATGACGCATAGCTTACATTGCTTACATCGGTTTCTGAAAATTCCACGACTATCCACCGGCAAGTGTTTTTATCGTCTTGGGACAGTTGTCAAGTGTCCTGGCACCGACTTGCATCAGCTTGGAGGTGGCTGCGGCTTATTACAAAAATTATACATCTGTCTAGGAGCGAGTCTGCCGCTAGTTACGGCGCTGGTTTATTACGAAATAGACAGAAGTCACCCGGGAAATTAAGACGGCGTTCTTCCCCTTCTCTCTCTTCTCTCCTCTCCTTGCTCGATCGGATTTTCTTCTCGCCTTACGTAAGCGGCGAGGCTTGCGATTTAACCAATTCGAGGGGTGTCTTTGCCGAACAATGGTGCGCTCGGCAACATTACGAAAGCCGAACGAAAGTTCGAGCACGAGTGCCTTTGTGCTCCGAGCAGCCGACTCCGATAATGCCGGGCACGCCCGACTTTTCAGAGAACAGATATCTTTTAATGAACTCCACTTACATAAGCTGACGACGTTTGTCCGTAATTGCAGGCGATCGAGAATCCCGGAAAAGATAGATGTACAGTTCCTCACATAATTGACGGTCTGCTATATGCAGATACCGAGAATCTATCAAATCAATAGTACTAGCTTTATGGAAAAGTAAAAATACTTTGATTTTTACCTTTTCTCATAAAAATTAAAAAATCCTTTTCGTATTTAAAAGAAATTTTATGAATTAATTATTAATTCGTATGGTTACATTAATTTCTCTGGCAATGTTTGCTACATTCTACAAGTGAACTCTCAATTATACGACTTGTAGGTGTGCCGACTAAATTGTATTGCTACCCAGAAGATACTAGCAATAGAGGCGGCTCCGTCACCCCTCGGTAAAAGTGCCGAGTTATTCTTTGGCTGGCAGTGCAGTAAACCGAAAAGGTCAAGACACTCGATCTCCCGCTATATCCGTGTGACGAAAGATAACCCGAGGATTCGCGGGAAGCTAATCGAGTGGTTGGGTTGATGCGCCCGGTATTTATGAGATATGATATTTCTACAGTGTTGCATTCGTTGACAGTGGCTGCGCCATTGTCAGACATTGCCACCAAGTAAGACTTTGACGGTGCGCTGCATTGTGGATTTACACATATCTGTGACGTATCAATGCCCGCAGCACTATGCAGACAGCAAATAGCATTCTATTGTTTTTAAGCGTAGTTGTATTGGCACTGTTCAATATTGTCAGGCCATATTCACAGGTGTGTGTGAATGGATCTTTACACAGCCGTGACGTATCAGTGCTGGTACTCTGCCAGTGGAAATCCCAAGTAACGCCAGACTCGAAGGTAGATGTACCTTTTGTGGCCTCTTTAAGACAAATGTCATTCAAACTTGAACAATTATCTGTCAGCCGAGTGTAACATGCACGCGATGTTTCAGGACTACAAGTTAACAAACATCAAACCACGTTCCCTATTATGTCTAAGCGGACCTTCAAACTAGTACAGGTCCAGTCAGGGTACTCGTTTTTCCGGGGAAAGTCCACTGGACAACTGGAATAATTCTCGGACAGTTTGGCTAATAGGACGTTTTGCACCCGGAACGTGCTAATTGCAGGCAAAGCCAACCGGCCGGAAAGTAGAATTCAATGTCAGGTAGTTGGCGGAACGGAGCCGATCCTAGAATAAGATACAGCTATCGGTGAACTAGTTAGAATTCGAGCACTTCCTTCACTGGGTGCGGTCAACGACTCCCTCGACGAGTCCGGGAAAAATCGAGATTGCTGCTTCGGAAAAGTCTTTTCCATAGTTGGAACACTCGAGAAAGTTTGCCGGGAGAGCCGCCCGCTCTTTTCTACTTGAATAAAGTATGGCGATAATCGTCGGCCCGTAACAATGCCAGATCGCAAAAGGAGATATTCCTCTGGGCGCATGGATATAACGAGCACGCACTGTTGGAGGCTCAAACTTATCGTAAAGTTCGCATCGGCGTCATCGGTGCTGAACCGACTCTAATGTACGACTCGGTCTGCCAGCCTGTCAAACAATAGCGCGAGACAGCTACGCTCGAGCGAGCTACCTTGCTTCTACTTTACTTAATAATCTAAGGGATTTTTCTCGTTGATCTAATGTTTGATTTCTCGGTACGATTACACAGCATTTCTGTGGTTTAAATGTTTCAAAGCAGCGGCTTTCAGATGCCTTCCTTTTAATTATTACTACTACACAGTTGGTCATCCACCAGGACAAAAGTGAACTAGGTTCACGTGACTTTACTAGGAACCGGGGTTTCCTCGCAAGGTTTCCGGCTTGAGTATGCAACTGCAGGGACAAGAGCGAGTGAATTGAGTGGTGTCAGTGGTGAAAAGAATTGGTGTCAACGACCGGCGGAAAGATCCTACCCAAGTATTCCATCGACTTGGCCGGTCCCTCGTGTCTTTCTCGACCGTTATTACCGTTACCTCAAACGTCCGAGGACTACCTTTCCAAAAGAGCAAGAATCTAGGAACAAGTTCTGTCCGCTTTAAATTACAATCCAGCGTGGCCTGGCAATACTAACGCGTCTACAGTGCCGCTCGCACGTAACACCAGGAGAGAACACTCTCGCAAACTGATCGTGTTCTCGGTTCACTGGCTCGCACTCTCGAGAGCGTGGCCGCGCTTTCTTCGTTTAGACTCATTTACCAAACGCCAAGTCACGACCGACTACCTAGAATCCCCTACATAGATCCTATGTACAGGCTGATGCACTTGTCTTTGAATGATTTATATATATAATCTGCACATACAATGACAGACTATAATTATATCTAGACTGTAGCCTGCTGAGGATCAGACCTAGTAATCTTAGCACCTGACAGCCGAGAATACTATCCCGAATAGTATTTTATATCTACGAGGTGATTCAATGCCTTTAAATCACTTCTGTCGGATATACGCTGCTCTATGTAGAATGATTAAAATAAATCGATGATTTATAATTATCATCGGCGATTCCGAGCGAAATGAATGCCTCCTTCAATCAGCACTGTCGCTGTCCACTTTTTGTCAGACGTCTGTTGAATTTATGTCACATTTATTATGTATGCGCATATAATATGGGAATATTATAGATAAGCTTGTGTATTATCAAAATTACTACTTAATTTGTAATGATGGCAGGCAATACATGGCTTTTGTCCGACAGTGATGATTCGTAGGGAAATGAATGAGCCTGGTACGCAGGAGAAATTGGCAAGGAGGGCGAGTGCCTTGAGAGAATAGAGTGAGTTGTGCGTGTTGGGTGTACTAGCATGTGCAGTGGCTCGAGCAGGTGGTCGCCGCGGCGGCGAGCGCTAATTCGTTCGGTCCAGGAGCCCAGTCGAGAAGCGGCGCTGATTCGATTGTGATATTGGCATCGTAAATCAATGTGACCTCGCTCAGCTGGACGCTCTCTGCGCCGAGGTGAGTATGTAGTTACAAATGTCACTGACGTGCGTCCTGGAGAATGCTAATCGGGCGATTCGGCGCTGCTGGTAAGGCGGGTAACGGTATCGGGAAAAGAGCAGACGACTAAGCAGCCCAACCCACCTAACGCATCGCGCGCTCCAGTCCGCTTAGCCTAATTCCACGTCGACCGGGCACGCCGGCGTCCAGGTCAACGAGGAACCGGGTCAACTCGTCTGCTCGGCCCGAGAACGCGCCAGGAAAATGCTTTCGCCGGATATGTGCTCTCTCGGGACGAGAGCGAACTTGTCATTCAGCTGACCAGGATTCGTGGCGGCTTTTCAACCATTTTATAAAATAAAAGATTTGCTATTAAAAAGGATTAGCATTCTTCCTCTCTTTGATCAGATATCATCTGAATCTTCAAATCGTGCGTGCACCTCCTGCAAGGGATCCTAAACGACCCGTCACAGCAGGAAGCCGATTCTATCGGGACTTATCATCGATTCTTACAATTAAACCAGCTGATGATCGAAGCGAGAAAGTAAGACTTTCCTTCAACATTGTACAATAGATTTCCCGTTCCATCTACGGTTCCCGGGAGATGAAGTGGATTGTCAGCTATTTCTCAGTTTCGCACAATGTCTGCGTAGTTAATTAGCGTCGACCGAAAGTGCAGCCGGGCCGAGTTGGCGGCGCACCGGCGGCTAAGGGATGCAGGGGAAACTTTCGCGGGGGAAAGTGTGCTAGATTTGTCTCACCTTCGAGTCCCACGAGCTCTTCCGTTTGTGCTCCATCGCGACGGTCATCTTCCTATCGTTCACCCACACGAGCCCACTCTCTCCCTCTCTCTATCTCTTTCTCTCTCTCTTGGCCGTCAGCGATCCTTTGGAATGCACTGTTTCTTGCACTGTGCCACGATCACCATCCTGTGCAGGATTCCGTCTGTCGATCGGCAACCACTGATAATCGTCTCCGACTTCTGCACGACGCCGAATACTCCTTTGTCTTTCGCCGTTGATGCACTAATTGAAAAATTCCACCCTGTGATTAGTTGCATGCGGGTCCGATTGTGAGTGGAAAGCTTTCACTCTCACTAGGTAAAGGTTTGTTTATGTCTGCAGGCGTTAAACGGTGTACCCTGTTTGGCACAATTTTGTTATTCCTACGAAAATAACGATAGCCAGATTTTTCAACATGCTGTAGGAAGTTATCCAGCTCTCATAGTTCAAATATTCGAACTTTGAATGGTTGTTTGTTTTTCAAGAATTTTCAGGAAATTTAATTAAAGCAATTACTTTCCTTCACATTCTGATTATAATTTTATCTTTGAATCAAGACTTTATTTTCCCATTCCAAATATTTACTAGAATCATTTTGATTACTATGTACGTCCGGACTCTCGCCAGAGAAGAATAATGGGAGTACGAATACAATTGAAAAATTCGGCTCTGCCACGCGCCTCACGTTCTATATCCGAAGACATAAACGGACCTTAAACCGGTTGTATAAAAAGCCAACCAATCCCCCGGTCTCCCCAGTCTAGATAGCTGAAGGAAGGTTGATTCTCTCGCATGGAATCGTGCCACTAGTCTATATGGAGGCGTACTGTTAAAAGTACCACTATAGGAACAAGACTAAAATGTTTTTCCCTCCGCGAAAAACAAGCTGTAAGGCGATATCGGGCGGGAAACCTGACTCAACTCTGCTCGGAGACTCAGAGTACTTGACACTGCCGCGCACCGAAGGTACTTCTACAAATAGTTCGCCTGGCACTAGTGACACACTGACTCGCGCGTAATCCCTGCTGCGATTCAATATTGAATGAACGCACTGGGTGATGCGCTCGCCTTGGAGGCAACCCAATTTTAGGCAATGGAACGGTTTGCGTTTGCTTGCCTTTCTTACTAGCTACTACGTTACTCTCAACTATTTATCTATATATCGAACGACCAATTAAATACTAAAAGGGATTAAAACTGATCTTGGAAAATGGCAGAACCTTTTCGAGACTCGTTCCTTGGAGCACGCAAACCCTTGGTTAAGAAAAGGCACAACAACTAAGTCAAACATACCGTCTAACATTATCTATCAATTAACCGCGGGAGGGAGAGAAAGGCGCGGTAAGAGTAGCTGCCGAGACAAGGACACAGGTGCAGCTAGGAAAAGTACGAGAGTAAAGAGGAAAGAGGCGAAGATGAATGCTAGCATCCACCTGGCAGCCAGCCAGGCAGCACGGTCACTCGAGTACTCTATTCTACCTCGGTGCGGTAGACGAGCAATTTCTCTGGCAAAGTCCTCCGGTGTCGGGCAACACAGAGGATTGCCAAGGGATTGTCTTGGTCGGCGCGAGACTGCACCAGGCGAATGGTGGCCCATTCTCTCTTTCTCTCGCTCGCTCGCTCGCGGGATCGTGATTTCGCTCGGTAGATGCACTTTCACGTCATTACCGGCTCTCGGCGAACGCGTGTGCCACCGCATGGCGTCCGATCGACCTGCACGCTTATCGAAACTGTCTCGACTCTGGACCAAGGACGATCTAAACTCGACATTCTCTTCCGCCTCTCTCCGAACTATCCTCTCATTCAATTCGACCTGCACGCCCCCGGTCGCATTCAAATCCGTTCAATTCGCACTGGCGAGCTTCTCGATCGGTTCGCGAGATAAACAAGCTCTTACGCAAAAGCGGGTGACTGACAGTTGGGATTAATCTTCGTTGCTCCGGGGGAATAGTGACGCACGGGTGTCTCTAAATTTGCAATGCTCGAATGCGTGCAGCAGGTGCTCGCGGAAGATAGGAATCGTTTCCCGAGATTGTCAGTAAACAGCTGGATCGGCGTGTGCGTGTGTGTCGGGTGTAAGTCTGTGTTCCCACGATCGAAAGCCAGGTGAGACGGTGAGACGAGCAATTGTTCCCGATGCACTTTCACGTTATTACTGCTCGCCCGGGGTATATCCACATGCACACTGCTCACGGGAGCAAGCAGGTACCGTCTCTCGGATTCGGAGCGGAGATGCCGGTCGAGATGCGAGCCGTTCACTCGAAATAAACTGATAGATCGTTCAGCTCACGTGCCGAGCGCAGTGGTAAAAGGAATCCCGCGACCGGACAAAGTAAAGCCCCGGCCTTTCTCGTAAACCTGCCGCGAGATATTTTAATGCCCCCCCAAAACCGCCTCGACGAGCTGCAGCCACCAAGGGTATCCAGTCGAATTCCAGAACCCCCTCGGATAATATTAACATCGAGGTTTTCAGTGGCGCGAGATCCAGTTCTAATAAGATTGAAAAAAATCTTGATTTCAAGGTGCGAGCTTCTTTTCGGGGGAATTGACTCGGCCCAAGGGTAGCGTGGTCGTAGGAAGTTGGTGGAAGACAGCACGAAAGTCAACGAGTCTTCAAGGACAGTGGCGAACAATGTAAAATGCCATGACATATAGTAAATATCAATTCAATGTTACATTTGAGAAACTGACGGGTTTGGAAGAATTGTACATTACACTTACCCCAAGTATATTAACATCCACAAGCTTTGCAATTTAAGCCCGATCAACTTGCCATTAATTCGTCCACTTGCGCGCTACGTGCTCCGGCAAGAGGAATCAGTGCAAAGTGCAAAGGCGCGAACACAACGCGCACAGAGGACGACGCACACCCGTTTTTCCAAGTAAGCCGAGGCAAGCACACCCCAATGCTGCGTGAGCGCCAGTGATACTGGCAGTGGTGTTTTCGAATGACAGCTGTTCGTTGCACCGGAAGCTCGGCGCTCCCCTGTCCCTCGTCGACTGTAAAGCTGGCCTTTCACGCTCGAAGAAGCGGCCAGTCCCGCCAAGGCGAGCCTCTTTCTCCGTGTGACGGAAAGGAGTAACTGTTAACACGATAGGTGAAGCGTCGTCGTCGGCGACGAGGAGCCAGAGAGACCAGGCCAGACAGAGCGGGGAAACGGGCGCACGATGCGCGCACCTCGAGAGCCGAGCGTCGATTAATGACCCAGCTTGTTCCTCTCTACCCAACTCACTACCTGGCGGCCTACCTTTTCTCCGAGCAGTGCACCGGCTGCCTCACCTCCAGCCATCTGACCCATTCCCCTAATATGCTACGGACTTTTCAATTAAAAAGCACTCCACCTCATCCCCTATCGTGCCAGCTGTCCTTTCACTTCGCTATCTTCCAAGTAAACGAGTACTTAACGTTGCTGCGGTACAGATTGGTAAGGTCGCGGGAATCTCCGGAGACTGGAAGATTGAACGCTTCTTCGGGCGAGGATTCTCTGGTCGATTTCTCTCATTGGATTGGTACTTGTACTTGTTAGCTTGCATGAAATACCGGTATTTTCGACGGCAATAGCTTTCACGATAGTTATTCGGTGGGATAGATGGAGAGAAGCCACTGGCGGCCGGTGAGGGAGAGATGTCTAGGCCGGATGGATTACTTAATCGATCAGTTTATTCGTATGGACAATTGAACGATACATATACATGGTGTGTACGAATTACGTGTCTCTTTCCTTAGATCTAATACATCGACAGCGATCAGGGGCGCGCACCCGGCGTCCGCGGGGACGCGGAGTGAAACGCCGCGATTGCTTAGCTACTTTTTAATGATACATAATCATAGAAATTAAGTATAACTACCCTGTAAAATACGTAATGCGAAAGTTCATTGATACTTCGTTATACTCGTTACGTGATTGTAATTTTACTGATACTGGAGAATGACACTACCGTTTCGGGGGGTTAGCGGTATAAATAGGTCCATCGCATTGCACTCGAGTAGACCAGGAATTTGTCTCTGTCAGAGGAAACCTATGATATAGCGATTAATCAATCAGGCGATCGACAGTTGCCGAGTAATCTCTTTTCACCGGTCGATGCACAATTTACCATTGACAGTTCGATTTCTTCTTGTCGTCGACCACGACGGCCTACGGGAAAATATGAACTAATCCTGCTAAAACGACTGTCCTGCTGCATCGACGAGCGAAAGTTCTGCTCGAGGCGGAGAAGGAGTTTCGCCTCCTCGTCGGCGACCGCAAGAATTTCTCGGAAAACTCGCTTCTCTCGTGTACATCTCCGTGTGTTTCTCTGTAATTATGATTACTTTCGAAGGAGCTGCTTCTCGAAAAATCTTGCGCTCGCCTCTGCCGCTAACAAGAATTACGACCAGATTTCTAGTATTGGAGGCGGGTAGCGCGAAGCTGCTTCGTCTTCCGCACGCGTCTCCTACTTGGTTCGATCTCAAAACTGAACTTTGCGGCACTTCCAACTGATAAGCGAGTTTAATCCATACAACAAAACCAATTGTTCTGGCGTCAATTTCACTGTTTCCTTATACCGAACTCCGCATTCGTAAAAGTAATGTCCGTCGTAAACATGCTGTGACGATAACAAAAAAGAAGAAGAAGAAGAAGAAGAAAGGAACGGCCCGCTGAAGAGACCGGTGAAGCGATTCTCAAATACTTCCTTAAATATAAAGATAGTTGTGAAATGCGGTAGATATGTCTATGATACATATCGGCTTGGTCAGTCAGTTGTGTGAAACTGTTTATCAAATAAATCTAAAGTTGCTTCTCGATGCGATCCGTACGAAAGGATATGGTCCCTAACACAAATACAATAACAAAATCTAGCATTCTCTCTGTCTGCCCCCGGGAATAAAGGCCCGCGAGCGATTCTCAATAAAAACTATTTATTCGGCGCGAGTCGTGTGATGCGCTGCATGAAAAGACAGTTCGAAAATATGTCGTGTGAGGGAAAGATGCATTAAATAAAATACTGAAAGAGTTCTTAAATAGGTAACGCTTGTCTCGCACGATCTTTTGTCCTGGCTTTCCCATCCTGATGTACTTAGAGCTAGAAGTCTGCCGGGATCACGAGCGTGATCCCAACAGTGTCTGAACAATTTCGAGGTACACGTAAAAAAAAGGGAAGATACAAAATCGATGCTGCTCTTTGTCACTCGCGATTCACAGTGCTCATCGGACGACAAGTCGGAAATTACCATTCTCGTGTGTATTGGCAACCGGCGATGATGACCTCGCGCACAACACCTCGAGGTTCGTCCGTAGTTCTCGTTATAAATATCTAAGGTACGACATTGGTAAGATTTGTATACATATACGTGTATATATTTATATATACGTATTTATATATATATATTTCTTATATATAAATATATATATATAGTATAACCGATTCTCGTCTCATCTCATCTCATCTCTCATCACCTGTATGCAGTGATCACGTAACATATTCTCTTTTCTCCCCCTCTTTTTCGTACCCTGTGTCTTCATTGAGTTAAAAGAAGCTTAAGATCGGCTGAATGGTCGTCAATCGGATTTTCCTGTAGGACTTACTGGAGCGTTCGCGGGTAACCCAGTGGTCTTGCCTTACGGTACAGGGTGAGAGTAAAATGGCAATGATCGTCTTAAAATGATTGAAGAGCCTCACAAGTCCTTGGCGCTGGCACGAGTTCAGAGATCAGTGTCGTACCAGGCCGCAACCTGGTTGTTATCTTGGGGCGGTGCGGGAAGCTCTTCCAAATGACCGAAGCTCAGATCACCCTCGTGCGCGACGTCCATGGTGTCCATCGCGCCGTATGTCGACCCACCACCTATTTCCAATCCTTGCATCGAATCTACTGGTATCTGGTCATAACCTGTCACGGAGAAATCCAGCGATAATCCTCAGGTTATCTCTCACATTTCACGTGGTTCCACGTCAATCGAGCAGAACTACACTGCAACGAATCCTCGACTTCGGCAAACAGTGGTACGTCTTACGATGCACAACTTTAATCGCATTGGACACGCGAGTACTCGTCTGTCGCGTCTGATGCCAATGTTTACGATTGGACTCTCTCTGTTTCCCATGAAAGATTGAGTACTTAATACAAACTACTTGACAGTGGAATTAAGGCCCAGAGATGAATTAGTAACAGGCGGAAAGATAGCTCAAAGATAATAAGCAAATGCTTGTCCCTTTCCCGAGGTGAAAATAACTACTGATCTGCAATCAAGCTTGACTAAACGTTTCTCTAGCGTACCGTGATATTCCGAAATATCATATCCCCGCCGAACAGATTCGATCAGTTGCGACTATGAACCACTCAAAGTTTCAGAAAGGTCAATACTCGCTAATTACTTACGAATAGACTTTTATGCTTCTTTCCATCAAATACAGTGGTCAATTACGTAAGGGTTGAGGGTCAATACAGGCGTATATACCATGCACAAATATTTGTAATCAATAAACAGATGCTGCTTCAAAATAATCGGTTATACCAAAACAAAACGAAAGGATCTACTAAAGCGTGCACTTTGCTTAATGATCGAAAAGACCGAGTGCAACGTGTACAATATACTGCGAGTGTAGCACCCAACACACAACAAATACATGAGCACATAATGTGACAGTGAACGATTAATAATAATCAACAAAAAAAGAAAAAAAATAGAGAAAAAAAAAGAAAGCGAAGTAAGAGTACGTGAGAGCTGAGAGTATCACCTATGTTACTGCGAGATACTGTTGATAGCCTGAATTTTAATTTAACTCCATGGGCTAAGCTGCTGTTAAACAACATAGAATTAAATGCATTACTCCTTATGATTCAGAACAATAATCGATGAATGGCAAGGATTATTCGTTTTCCCCGAAGCAACCAGAATGCGAGTAGGAAAAATAGGGAAAGACTCGGACACCCGCATATCACCATACAAGTTCATTCCCAACAGGTAATTGAGAAAGTGTCGGTCGACGAAATGTGAGGCAAAGTAGTACGCCGCGCTTTGTACATTGACGTGGTAGCAATCGTTAATCCCGCGATTAAAAGAGAATCTTTCTCTAATGCTTTTGTGAGTAGTCCATCTACATTGGATCGACTGGTTAATCGATCGTTCGTAAGCAGCAAAGATCCAAAAGTGTTTGGGAACGCTCAGGACTTACCTTGCGGCTGATAGCCCCGACCTCCGTGGCTGCTGTGTACGCTAGGGGGTCCTTGTCCATACATACCATCATAGCCTTGATCTGGGCCAAGCATGTCCTGAAGATTAGGTAGCTCAGGTAAACAACAAAACATTCGTGGAGGAAGCGGTCTCCTAACACAGCCCGGCGTAAATATCAACGTGCACGCAGGCTTGCTTCGCAAGCCCGCGCACTAACTTAATAAAACACATTGACGATCGCATTAGACGCTTCTCTCTGATGTATGTCTTTAGCCGATCGCTCTATCGCTTAGGGTTACGAGGATAACACGAGGAGTGTATGACATTCGCATGCATTATATATGCCGCTGCAAACAGAGCATCTTCGGAGGAGATTGTCCACGGCTGAAAGTTTCTCAAGGGTTCACCACTGCTCGACTCCCTGAGAGTTAGAGTGTTCGTTAAGAGGAACGTTCACGGAATCACGTGGGAGATGGGAAAGCTAAAGCATGGTTTCAGACAGCGACTAATAATTGTTACAAGTCTTGATATCGAACGACCTAGCATTTCTCTAGAAGCGCATGACATTCCTTCTCCTGGGCGAACGTGTGGCCGGCATCCGGCACTGTTTGGCTACACTACATCAACTCTGCCGCACGGTGTTCTCTCGGTTTATCATCCATTGTATCGATGAGATTATTGCTTGTCTAGTTGTTTCGTAGAAGATTCTCTTTTGACGTTGATGCTACTAGCTTCGCGATAAAGTGGGGAAGCGACAAAATATAACTATATATCGAATATAAACGACTGAACGGCGCAGAAATATGGCGTAAATCAATGACTCCTTCAAGCAAGCTAGCTATACTTCCTAAACGCATACTGGCCAATGACTGACTATGTAAATACCTGTTATTACCGAAATGTGCGATGAAGGCGCACGTGTATCGAACGTAACCTAGTAGTCTCTACGTGGCTCAATTTACCGGGCACAATGTAACGATGGAGGCTCATGAATTCTGTGATCTCTCGCATCAACAACATACGCCGTCAAACTTTGTCTGCCAAAATGATATACGATGCCAAAGAGAATGTTACCAAGTGTTGGCGCCAAAATAAATTCAGCCACATAGGCGTAGGCTTCGCGTGCATCCTGTGCAAAGAAAATTACAGTACCTGTAAGTCTGGAACCATGCCGAAATCAGTATTGTTCCAAGGATTGGTGTCTTCGCGGAACAGAGAATTCGTTAGCTCCATCGACAGCCGTTTCTTATATTCTTGAGACTTGTCTTCACTCATGCGGAAGAGGACTGCAGCCGCATAGGTCGCAACCCCTTCATTCCTTGAATGCAGAAGCTCTGTTAATGGAGCAGTGGCACCCTCCCGCTCTATCTTCTCAGCGCCTTCTTTATCATCAGCCAACTCGCAGAGCACGCCGGCTGCGACGCGCTGTATGTTTTCGATTTCGTTGAATAGCAGCTGGGAAGAAAAATAAACACTCGTTAATCGCAGCGGTACACATCCGGCCGAATCAATCTCGGCTACACGGGGTAGCTGTATTCACCTGTACGAATATCGGGATGACGTTTTGAGATCTTATGATGACCCTGTTGTGTGATTCTCTTGCGAGAATGTGGAGTGCGCCGACTGTGCCTTCGACTATCTCTTCCATGCGTACCCCATCCGCTGCTGCCGTTTGCTGACTACCAGTGCTCGCTACTGATGACCGTTGCTAGTTAAACAGACAAAGCGATGCAACAAAATTATTCCACTCCTTTCGCTTCACTGCCTAGTCTCAAGTCTTGTCCATTGTCCTTCTTTCTTACCCGCTGCGTGTCGTGGAAGGCACGCATTAAAAGTCGCACGAGATGATGAATGGCGCCGTGGTCACGGAGCGGCCCGTGGTTCGCAGGACAAAGTGCCAAGTTACGGATGAGGCCGATTACGGCTTTAACCAGGGGCCAGCGTGACGGGGGATGCAGTAGCTTTACGATCACTTGAATGCCATAGTTCAAGCGGACAGAATTCTGCGCGTTTTCGGCCTCTCCGTGACGAGAAGTCAAGTGGCGAAGTGCGCACACTGCTGGTTCCGTGATCTCTTCCCGATCACCTGCGTTTATTATTGTGCGGACGAGAGCATCCACCCCGCCCACTTGGCAAACTGTGACCTGTTATTCAAGTTATTAATATCACATTTTTCTTAAAAAGCGACTGACAAAAATGTCTCATTCTCATAGAATCGGGTATTAGGTACGCACTTTATTATGCTGATTATTGCAAGTCAGATTCGACAGGATGCCAGCGGCACAGGTGACAACGTTCACGTCCGTCGAGCTGAGAACCTGTACGAGACTCTGTAGCAAGCCTTCCAGGCCGTCAACCTTTGTGCCAGCATCAGACAAATTTCGTAGTGTCCAGAGACAATTGTGCACGAGTCTTTGACTCGGATTGCCGAGGTGCATGGCCAAAGCTTGCATACCCCCGGCCTCCACGATAACCGGTTTGTTACTGGAGCAGACTGAGAGGACTGCGCAAAAGATAATAAACCCTCATAACTATCGAGCTCTCATAACTAGGACAATTGTTCTACTGCTCAGACTGGCTTTCTGTATTACCTTTTAGAACTCTCGAAGTCGTCCATAAGAGCTTTTCGTAGTCGTACGAGCGCATAATTCGCACGAGCTCGATTGGTCCTTGCGAGGCAAGTATGATTAACTTGCTCTCCTGGTTACCGTATGCGAGGATTTGCAGACAGTCCGTGACGATAGCTAAGAACTTGACATTATTTCGTTGGAGCAGGGCGACCATCTTCTGGAGGCCGCCAGCGAGACGTACTGCCATTTTCGAGCCGTCCTGATGGAGGAGCAAATTGTGGAGGGTGGTGATGGCATAGAACAATACCGATTCCATGGGGGAGCTCAAGAGCTTCACGAGGGCGGGTATTCCAAGGCTCTTGAAAATGGCCAGGAGACCTTGCCTGTGATGCGACAAATTGTGCAAGGTTCCCACTGCTGCCTTTGTCGATTCGAGATCGTCGCTGTTCGAAATGGCCCGAACCAAAGCGGATACCATCGGCAAGCTCTGCATTATAGCATGGCGAGAGGCCTCTTTCCTCGAGAGTTGGTGGACGACCATTGCCGCCTTCGAAACGACCACTTGGTCCTCGTCGTTCAACAATTTGATTAATTCGGGTATTGCACGTGTTGCGAGCTCGGCGTCGTCCTGATAATTAATCAGGTTGACGACGGCATGCTTTAACATTTGACTGGGCTCGGCCAGTCTCTGGACCGCGGTCGGCTGAGTCGGGTCGAATTGTGTCGACGGTATCTCGATACCTTCCTCCAGGGTTTCGGGGAACATAGCAGCGCGTACGCGCTGCGATCGTGTTTGATTGAGTTGTTGATTCATCTCGTCGACCTGATCGTGCGTGAAACCCTGGGCGAAACCCTGGTCGAGGTCGAACATCAGCTGATCACCCTCCATCTCGTCATCCTCCTTGCCGGAGAGGGACGGTGCTTGGGTCACTGCACCGGAGTGAATGCCAGAGTCACCCATGTAGGAATTCTGTTGCCACATGAGGGTCTGCTCTTTCGCCGAGCCCATTGGCAAGTCGCCGGGGCCCTGGTAGTTCCCGTGGGACACTATAAAACCATTCGATACTTAGTCATCGACCAATAATTACCTCTCGCTGATTCAGCCTTCGCGAGGAAACTTTACTTACTCCCTCTATTTTGATTGGTAGTCATTTGATAACTCATGGTTGCCGTTGACGAGTCTATCCACACCTACGTGAAAATACGACTGCTTTATTGACAAGTAGGTACAACAACTCTCTCACTCAAGACGACGAGCCATTCAGCCATTCGGCTCAAAGAGACGGACGGTGCGAAAGGGGTGACAGAAGAGGCGGAGGAGATTCCAAATTAATAGGAACTGAGGTGCGCGTGGAAAGTAAAGCCTGATGAGTCAGAGCAGCGCCGCGGCGTGTACAGGCCAAGCATATACCAATCAGGGCTGATAAGGCGTGCGATATGCTATTAAAACATCCCGGGCGACTCCAAGAAGTCTCCCGAGTTATCGGAGCGTGTCTACGCGAGCCTTCCCGTGAGCGTAGACGTGCTCGCAAGATTTTCAACTCCCAACGCTCCACCAGCTGCGCGTACTACGCGCTCGGTACACTACATTTATCCCCGAGGCCGAGCGGGCAAGCAAGGAAATACGAGAAAGAAGGAGCAAAGGGATAAAGCATCGGAAACGCGAGAAGGAGAATGGCTGGGTTTGAAAGGTGGGCAGTGGGCAGCGACGATCGAAGTAGATTCGCTCTTTAGCGAGGGAGCGCACAGCTTCCCCGATCGACTAGCGCGACGCGTGTCGTTGCACTTGCCGGAAGCAGAATAAGATAAAGGGAGCGGGCGAGTGATGGAAGGTACACGGGGACAAGTGTGCACCTGCAGCTGGCGGACACGCGGACTAGCATCGGGTTCCGCTTGATTCGAGAAGGCAGAGAGGGATGCGCGTGGGCGTGCGGGACAACAAAGCCTGGGGGACGGGAGCGCAGTGCATCACCATTTTCCAAGGAGCAGCCAGTGGAATGTAGAGAGCGCCAAGGAGAAGCCGAATGCGAGGGACAAAGAGGGCGATGGGGGCTACCGTGTGGGAGTGAGGGAGAGAAGCGAGGGATGGAGCGCGCGCGAGCGAGAGGGAATGAGAGGAAGAGAGCGAGAGGGAGAGAGCGTGTGGAAAGCATCAGCGGAGAGAGATGCGAATAAAAGATCGAAGGAGAGCGAGAAGGAGAGCGCTGCTAGAAGCGATCATCGGGACCGAGGAGAAGATTCGACGGGAGAGGAGAGCGAAGAAATGAGAGCCGAGTTTGACACACCCAGCGTAAACAGGAGCTCGCACTGACGGAGACCGAGTGTGTTCCCCTAGATGGGTCTGGCTCCGATTGGATATGACCGAATTCTCTCTCGACTTACCGTGCTGCGATGATCGGAGCCCAGCAATCCAGGCTGAAACGAAGACACGGGTGACTCACGACGCTCGCAACCTCACGCCCGAACCGATCCAATCCGATGTGTATCCTCGTGTAGCGCACCGACTTCCCTTTTGGCCCCGACGCGAACGCTCGACGTCGACGCTCGCTCGATGCTCTCTTCCTATGTCGCCTCCGCACCGTCCCGCACCAACACTGCTCACACTGATGCTCTGATCTCTGGCTGCCGTGCCGTCAAATAAAGATGGCCGAAAGCGACGCGCAAAATTTTCACTCTACTGCCATCTACGAGCTGCACCGATTCTCCGCCCGAGAGCCCAGGGGTTCTCACTTGTTCTCGGGGGCCCGAGCTCGCCGGCGCACTGCCACCGGGTTCCTAGTTCCGCGCGTCGCCGACAGAGGGTGAGCTCTGTCGTTTCCTAGATCCTCCGGATTCATTGATCTTTCCTTAATAACATCGCTCCTATCTGCCTGATTGCCAGTTTTGTCACGACGCTGCTAGATGTCTGCTCGCGCGTTACCATTCCTTCAATCCCCACCGGGATCCCTCGTCGCCACGAGAACCTTGATGGAGAGTTGGATCGTGGCTAAGGGATCTCATTAGAACCAGCTCTACTCTCCCGTTCCAACAGCTTTTATGGATTTTCGAGGACATAGGATCGCATCAACATTGGTCCTACTGAACCAGTGGAAATGACCACGTTTTCTGGTTTGTGGTTAGAAATACGAGTACATGTTCCTAATCGTCGGTACTTTCGCTAGTTAATACACGGACGGCGGATGTAAGGTAAGTAATGAAAGTAAAACCAAAGAGGAGTCTGAAGGTTAGAATTGTTGCGGGCGCAACTCACCTTAGGTAGTAATAAGAGGAGCGAGAGGAGGAAGATGAATTTCAATTAAGGATGTATTTCTCGGGTATAGGAGGGGCGGGCGGGTGAGTGAGAGAGGCGATAGTGGGTGGTTGGGTGGGAATGTTAAAATGGATTGGTGGGTATTTGCCGATCGAGCGGCCGAGCAACGTAGCATCGGTGATGGGGCGGCCGGGCCGAGTCGGGCCGGGCCAGGCGAGTAAATCGCATAGTTGGACAGGCAGAATGCGCACAAAATAACAGACAGAGCGGAGTCCAAAGTAAAATATACTGGCCGTTTGGCGGGAACGCCATTCGTTATCGGGTGCGCCCACGCCGATTAATTTTCGGATGCGTGATGGCGGTGCCGTTCCTTCCGTTCCGAGCAGTGATGATACATTTTATGTCAGCGCTGATATTGAACGGATAATCGGGCGGCGGGGAAAAAAGGAAAAAAGAGCCCGCACCGAAATATATCGCGGCCCCGATACTGATATATCGTGTGCCAAAGTCCCCGCGAATAAATTTGCGCCCGTCCCTTTAATTAATGATGAGTGACAATTTCATTCGACAGACTTTCCCGCCCGTCCACCCACCGCCCATGGCCACCTTCCCACAGTCGAATTCAATGAGTCCGAGCGCGTTCAATCGCTCCAACATTCGACGAGCTATGCGATTATTGAACCTTCCGTTCCGCCGCGTGTGCCAATACGCGCATACACAGCGCGCCCGACGATGGATACTTGGGGCAAATGTTCCTCATGAAGATGTACCTTTCGGACGTTATCCGGCCGCTTTATTGCATTCATCGCTCATCGCCAGCCTTTCAATCCACTGGCACTTTGCTCACTCGCTCCCCCTCAACCCCTCACCCCCTCACCCCCTATACACATACATACATAGTTCCTACATGCATTCGGCCGAATGGCAAAACTGCACAGTCCCGGGCGAATTCGCAGCGGGCGTAATTATATGCCTGTTAACGAATGATATATCACCAAGCGCGCGCCCGCCGAGGAAAGACAATCTCTGATTTATGAACGGGATCTTATTTGAGACAGTGGAAAGAGGGGTGGAATGGAGTAGAGAGTGGGGCGGAGATGGAGAGAGAGAGAGAAAGGCCGGCACGGCGTCCTGATAAGTGTCCCCGATAATATGCTAATAATGATTTGTGGTGACGGGACTTCCGCGTCGATCTAAGCACGCTGGCCCCTCCAATCGATTGACGTCGCCAGCGATCCGGAGTCCCGCGACCCTTGCGAGCCGATCTCCACCAAGCCCGAGGAGAGCGGGAGAGCGAGACTGCGCCGAGCGCGGGCGCGCGCAGCCCGAAAAAGCCGGCTTGTAACGCATCGGGATTTTGCATATGTAGATCATCGAAACACATTTCGGTGGGTCTCCCTTATTTACGAGCCTGGGAGGAAATCACATAACCCACGCTCTCGGCCGTGCCATGCCGTTGCCGCGCCGTGGCGCGGCTATTGCTCCCCTTTAGCAGATTCGCCGGGGTGGAGCCGGCCGTATTTTAAGGCCGCATGAATGACAGCCGGCGAGCCATTGAAAAGAGATTCGACGCATTCGCGCCCGAAAAGGGAAACGATTAGATGCGGCGCGAGCGAGAGATCGGCGCTCTCTCTCTCCCGGGAAGCAGATACATACTCAAGCGAAGGAAGGAGGGTGGGGGGGCATTTGTGAATTCGTAAATTTCACGTGGTCCACCGAAGAAGAAACCCCGAGAAGGGGAGAGAAGCCGAGAAACGAGAGGGGGGGATCCGATGGTAGAGCAGTCAGGGTGACAGATACCCGTTGAACGGTGTGTGTCTCCCCACCTACGCGGCGCGCTGCTGACACGAGCGTTTATGTCTGCATAAATTCTCATTTGAGGCCCGATAATAAAGTAAGCAGACGAGGGGGACAGGCAGCCAGCCAGCCAGCCAGGCACACGTTGCACGGGCGGCCGGTTCGTTCGGCGCGCAGAGCCCGATACATAGATCACCGGCGAGCGTGTGGGGCTCGAGAAAAAGGGGCAAGAGTCGTCGATGGCCGAGGCGAGGAGGCCCAAGAAGAAGAAGAACGGTGCGGGCCCAAGTAGACCGAGTGGACCAACTGGACCAAGCCGGGAGACAACAGTCGAGAGTGGAGGTTGCATCGCTGAAGGAACTCTTCGAGATTCGTAGGGGGTGGCGGCGGGGGAGGTGGGGCCTCGATCGCTAGGCATATAGAAATTTATGTGGATCTATATAAGGCACGCATGAGCTCCCTCTGTCTCACGAAGAAATCCCATGCACAAAGCGGCAACGCACGCACCTCGCTATATGCCCAGGAACCGCGCAGGGAGATGCAGCGTGCTTAATTATATGCGTTCTGAGAATCTGCGCGGATCTCTCCTCCGCCTAATGCCCGTGTATCCTGCAATGCCTCGTGTTTACCCTCTCAGGTGGAGAGGAGGGTGGAGGAGGCAGCCTCTATACCTTGTTTACTGGCCTTCGTCGGATAATAGGCTACGGCCGTATGGTAGCCTTTCGCCTCTCCTTCCTGTCCTCTCTACTTCTAGCTTGTCCCCTCGAATTATTAGACTCTGCACCGCACTATCTACCTCGTTTTCTCTATCTTTTCAGTGTGAGCCGCTCTCGCCGCAGCCACCTGTGAATTAGGAGGCGTCCTGCCTAATAATTAGTTGGGCCCGGAAGCAACAGCGTGCACGAGGACTTGTTTTAATCGCCCACAAGCGATTACAGCCTATGGAATGCAAGTATGTATTTGTGTGGCATACGGGTTTATTTCGATTATCGTATTGCTCGCACGCAAAACTCTTACTGGCTCACTTCTCCGTTTGGCTTGGTTCGCAGTGTGAGCCGTTCTCGGCCGCGGCGAATGAGCTATCCGGCGTGCTGCCTAATAATTAGTTCGGCCCTGGGAGCGCGGTCCGGCGCAATTTCGGGGGATGATCAAGTAGGGGGAAGTTGAGCGGCGCGCGGAGGTGCGAAAAGGTGGAAATGACCACTGGCATCTCGGGGGATGCAAGGGGGTCGGAAGTTCCACGAGGATCCATGGCGAATGAGAGAGGGAGAGAGAGGGAATGGTATCGTCTGGCTGGGAGTTGATGGAGTAGTCTCGTGGCTAATGTCGAGGGGGTGAGTGGAGGCAGAGAGAGACGTGGACGACGAACGATGCCCGATTCATCACGGGCGGCGGCCAACGGAGGGACGCACGCAACTCCCAAGACACAGACAAATCAACGGAGGGCCCGAAAATCGGCGGAGGAAAGGCCGGAGAGAGGACCGATGAGTACTTTCACGCATCAGGACTGACGCTCCCTCGAGGAGCAAGGTGATCGAGTGACCGATACCGTCGATACCACCGACGGACGCCACCCCCCGCCAGGATAAAGAGCCCGTCGTACTCTCGAATGCTCAGTAGCAACACTTCCCACCGCCAGTTTAATTCCCAGTCACCCACCTGCCACCCCTTTCTCGACACCAACAAACAATGTCGAATCTCGATCTCCTCCATCTCGCCCGCTCGGATCCTCGCTACGCCCGCCCCCCAGCCCCCCATTAATTCCCAGGCCTGACGAACCTCCACCTTTTACAGGGCTAATCTCGAAGCTACACTCTACATACCGAGACGATGCGCGCCGGGGGTTACATTAAAGCGCGAAGATCGCCGGCTCTCCAATTAAACGGGGACGATTACGCCGGCACACGTTCCGGTCCCAGCGTAGAGAATCGTAGACCCGAGTATCTGTGCTAAGTAGCGTGCGCTGGTACCCGGCTGGGATCTCCGAGGATCTGCAAGTGGTGGAGTATCGAAGCATTGTGTTGTTAGAGGGGGGGTCGCTCCTTGGGAGAGAGTGAGAGAGAGAGGGAAAGTGAGAGCGTACCCCTTTTAGATAGGATTGAGGGCGTGCCCGGCGTATATGTAGCGCAGCGCGTCGTCGAATGGAAACCCTTGGCGAAGGTCATCGAGATCGGCGGTCCCGACACGTCGATCAGACGATTTTGTGCGGCACACCTGCACTCGGGCTTATCCGCTCGTGGCCCGCTCGAGAACAGAGGGCATGTCCGCTTCTCTCCTTCTTCCTCTTTCGAGGAATCTGCGAGGGGCTCGCGCGTGCAGCGTGTGGGTGCGGGCTGACAGCTCCTATCGGAATGGCTCGGATAGGTTATTGGAGGTCCTCAAATGGTATCGAACAAGGTTCTGCGGTGGCGCGCGGGAGGAGTGATAAGGAGGAGCGGTTTCTCTAAGTACTGCGAAAGTCACGCAGACACGGGCGGCCTGGCCGCGCATACAGGGAGACGAGCAGCCCTGCATCCGCCGCTGAGAGTCACACTATTCCAACCCAATGAAATCTACAGGGTGATGCTGATACGCGCGAGCCACCTATGTATGTCAATATTAATCCCCGCTTCTGTGTAATTGTCTCATTCGCGCTCGCCGCATCACGTGTCACGAGCTTTCTTGGATTTATCAATGCAACAGACGTTAAAAGAGAGGGTGCCAGGAGGGAATGTACGTGTGTAGAGGTCGAGTGGGGGTCCAGGCGGAAGGGGAGTCCTCAGGAAGTAATAAGGGGTTGGCCGAGGTATAGGTATCCGGATCACCCTGTATGTAGTGGCTCAAGAGTCGGACTCGTCCTCGACGCGTCGATTTCCAGGGGAAAGACTGTCCGGGTGTGTAAGTCGACTGCAGGCGCGTGTACAAGTCGGCGAGATTGGCCGGAGCGGGCCGGGCCACTCTCGGCCGCTCTCCGCTCGCACTCGCACTCGCGCCGGGGAAAAGATACTACGGGACGCGGCCATCACTGATGAGCCAACCCACACCGTGCGACAGCGACAGCGACAGCGACAAACAGGACAGCGCGGACGGGACGGGACGGGACAGGACAGGACCGTCTCGCTCGGTATCAGGACTGTAAATCCGGGATTTTATTCGCCCGGTATCGAGGTTTATAGTGTCCTCAGTGGCGGGGCCCTCGTGTGCGTAGCCCGTTCGCGTACGTGTGCCTGAGTTATGCACAACCGTCTCGTGGCGAGACGTTTGCATATCTCCGCCGGCTCGCACTCTCTCGCTCTCTCTCCCGCTCGCTCTCTCTGCTCTATACACCTCCTATGCCTCCAGGACACCGAAGCTAAGGACGATCCTCCGATCCAGCCGCCCTCTCCGTCGCCGCGCGCGCGCGCTCGCCCGCCTCTCAAAGGAGTCCGCTCGCTCGCTCTCGACCGCCGAGAGAGCCTCACCTCGGTTCGTCATCCTCCGCCTCTCTGTCTGCGGGAACGAGATCTTCCTGAAAAAAACGCCCGGCTTTATCTTGGCCCCCGTATATGCCCGCTGTATTAACCGGCTGTCCGACCGATCGAATTTATCGGACGACCTGCCTTTATCGAACGCCCCCACTTAACGTCCCGCTTAATTAGACACCGGCCGACCGGTGTGCTTAATGACGAAGGACTCGCGATGACGCCGGATCGGCTCGGCTCGGCTCGACTTACCAATACTCGCAAACCTCCCGCCAGTGTACCTACCCTTCGCACCCTATAACCACCTCTCACCGGGACTCTCGAACCGAGGAATCCGGCAACTCCCGAAAAAAGTTAACAAACCTCAGCCACCTTCTGCTAAACGAGCACTGGCCCCCGGCCAACTCCTGCGCGTCAGGTATCTTCGCCGGCAGGATCCCCACCATAGCATATCCTGTCCACTCTGCTTCTTAACTTGAAGCAGGCTTGACGAACATTCCGACCACTTACACCGCGGCTACTCTGCCTCTCCTTTGCGACAGAGAATCGCCGAGATATAAATACATTGTTAATGCGCGGCGGCGGCGAGGCGAGCGCGGCAATGACGGGCAAAGATGGAGAACTCGGCCTTCGGATGATCCGGAGAGTGCAGAGTGACCGGTACCGGGGCACGTGATCGCGCTACCGGGCAGTTTTAATAAGGCGAGACGATAAAATCGAACGCCTCGACACTGGCGAAATCGCCGGGAAACATTATACTCGGCAATCGCAGAACGATAATTTTCGCATTACGTGACAGCGATCGCCCTCGGGGCATCGGCTCCGCGCGCCCGCGCTCTCGCACTCGCTTCTTCCCTCCACTGCCGCCCCGTGGAAAGGCCTTGCCTCGCCAGCCACCTCCTTTGCCAGCAATGAAAAGCGATCGGCGGAGCATGAAAATTGTGAATGCACGCCGGCCTGAGAGATCGTTCTCGCCAGGTCGAGTGATTCTTTAAGGATTCTCGGCATCTCGCTGCGCCGGAATTAATGGGCGTCTAGGACTACTGGTTTTCACTTTTTTCCCTGCATATTGACTACATACCGCTCTTCCCGGCGCGTCCCCCCGCCGCTGCGAGCTGGCCCGCGAGAGCGAGGCGTTCGCGGGCCCACTCGAGGGCCCTTCAAGAATTATTACATCGAAACACAACAAATATTTCCCCCGGCCGATAAAACATTGTCCCACCTCGCGCGGATAAGGATAAATTATTGCTCGCGATCCTCGCTGTCGATTATGCGCCCATTGATTATTCGAGGGCCTGTGAATACTGGTTACTCTCGCTGACAATTTACTGCCTGCCGCCGAGATTAGTATTAGTTCCGATTCGCCTCCTCGCGCTGGCCGTCTCGCGGTTACCAATACTTGCCCGATCCTATCACTTTTTCAGGCCAGTTCCGCGGCGAGTGTTACCGCGGCCGATGTACACACTCGGATCCCGGAAAAATGCGGAGAGAAGTTTGCGAGGAGGCTTGGCTCGCTTAGCACGCGACTCCGGCGATGATAGGGCGGCCCTTCGAAACAAGCGAGGACGGTGAAAAAGGGCTAAAAGGGCAGGCTTTGCTAGTTTAAGAGTCTCGCGGCCGCAGGGGTTGAATGATCGGTGCGGAGAAGCGGCGGTGACCGGGACGGAAAGAAAACGAGACTTATAGAAATAAATTCAATTGCAAGAATAATTATCGCCGCTTATCCGCGTATAAAGTAGGATATCCTACGGCGGGCCTCGTGACAGGTACCAATTACCTTCATAAATGAGAAGCATTCAATTCAATTTTCATAAATAAGAGCTATTCAAATGAGCGGTATGGGGCGAACCGAGGGAACGGCGAGGCGGAGGATATCATGAAGCTGGGAAGACGCATGAACAGAAGAAGAAGAAGAAGAAGAAGACGACGAAGAAGAAGAAGCGGCAGCAGCAGCAGAAGAAGAAGAAGAAGAAGAAGAAGAAGAAGAAGAAGAGTTTGCAACGAAGGTCGAGCAGTGGAAGCAAAGCGCGGCGGGGGTACCAAGGTGGCAATGCCAGAAAGGAAGGAGTGAGCAAGTGCATAAAGAGATGACGATGACGAAGAAGAGGAGGACGAGGCGAAGAACCACGACGACGACGAGCACGCAAACCAACGGGAGAAAGGATAGGAGAAAAGGCGAAAGGCAGCGTGGATCAAGTGCACCGGCACGGAAAGCAGAAAGAAGCTGGAAATAAACGAGAATCGGCCGGCAAGGTGGTGCGAAGGAAGAAAGAGCAATCGCGCGGGTGGGAAAGGAAAGGAAAGGATACACGAGAGAGGAAGAGAGAACGAATGAGAGAGAGAGAGCGAGAGAGGAGGGGAGGGGGGCTGGCATGGAGTTTTGGTGGCGGGGAAGTGATCTAAGCGATGCGACAGCGGGGAGTAAGCTGGATATATTGCCGCCTGAGAGCGCGCTGTTTTCAACCAATTATTTCTACTTGTGGTTGCATGACGGGTACGGGCATGGCCACGGCGGGGTGGGTCGGGGGCGGCAGTGTACGAGAAAGAGGCGAGTTAATGCCATAAATACATCAGCGTTATGGATGCCAGCAATTATATGAGCCCCGACGAGGTGGAGCGCCTCGTTCCCTCTGCGTATGTGTACATCCACGCTGAAGCCTCCTGTATTTATACACCCGTACAGGTACAGATGACATGATCCCTCAGCCCCAACCCCGGACTCGCCATCGGCACCGGCCCCACATCCTCCCCCTTGCCCCTATCGCCCACTTCACCTACGGCCAGGGATCCCAGGGCCCCCTCCCCCCCCCCCGCCCATTCAGCCTCACCTTATTCCTCCAACTGGTCTCGTTCTCACGTTAAATCGAATCCCCTGCCAATCGAATTATTCTCATCCACCCGCCACATTTCATTCCTCCCGTCTCTTCGCGCCCGAAAATGCACAAGCTCATCACTGTTGCCGGGACTCGGCGGAGTAGCACTTCTTGCGGTCCTCCTATCAGCTGTCCGTCGCGTGATGGCCGAGTCTGTCGGCTATACACGAGGGAGGAGCAACTCGTCCTGAGAAGGAATGATCGTTCGCGGGCTTCGCGGAGTTAACCGGAAGGTTCATCGGCCTCTCGTTCCCCACTCGAATTCTGAATCATCGCGGATTCCGACAAGTTGCGCTCGGCCGATGCACAGACGCGCGCGCGCGCGCGCTTGTTAATACAGAGATGGAGAGCGCGTAAGGTAAGGCGATGGCGAGGGGATGTGTCGGGGGAGCGGGTGGGAGGAGAATTTAAGGGTATCGTAGGCGGCAAGTTAATACGAATATTTTTGACAATATTGCGAGAACTCGGGAGAGAGAGATCCGGGCGGGCGACGTCAGACTTCCGAGTAGGAGAGGAGAGCGGCGGGAAGAGGTTTCCACGAGCGCGCGCGCGCGGCTGCCCCGAAGATAAGGCGGGCAGCGACGCCGGAGCGGGCACCCGACGAAAATGAATCGAGTGATTTTATTCCTGGCACAAATCAAGAGATTATTTCCTCCCGGCTGGACCCTGGTTTTGCTTATACGCCGGCCGCGCGCACTCCTCTCCGTGCTCTTGTGAAATTGAATCGTTGCGTTCGCAGCTTTAAATTATACGTCGTCGCCAAACACCCACGCGAACTCACCTACCCCGCTGGATATTCTGCCGGCCGACTGAGTGTGTGTGCGCGAGCGCGAGTCTCTCTGTGGATGTGAGTGAGAAAGGCGAGAGTGAGAGTAACAACCACGCTGGAGAGCGAGAGAGCGTTCCATTGGAGAGTCTCTCGTGTTTTCTGGATTAAAACGTTTGTTTCGACGGGATTGCCTCAGCGTGCGACCCCTTTTATTACTTTACTCGGTGACTTTGCATTTTCTTCTCCTACCGGGGGATGTTTCGTACCTTTAAAAGGTACGCCGACCGCGCGGAACCCACCTACACGCAAACACACACACACACACAGCGCCAGCCCGCTTTAATTTTCAGCGGCTCTCCGAGGCTCCTCTTGGCCGCTCTTTGAGATTTTCCTTGAGCGCGGAGCTGAAATACGGCCTCGCTCCCTTTTCGCACTCGAGCCGATTCCCAGGCGCGTTAGCGCAGTAATCAGACTTCCTAATTGTCGGGGCCGGCCCTCGGCAAAGGGCTCTAATTGCCGCGGGCTCTCACGGCTCGCGAGCGGGCCGAGATGTACTCCAACAGGGCGCTACTCCGCGCTATGGATTTGTCGAAGAGAAGCGAGGCGGCGGCGATCACTCCTCGCGCGGATATATCCGACAGGGGAGAGTAGGCCGGCAGTGAGCATAAATTGGCCCGACGCAAAACTCGAAGCGTTTGGCGAGTGGTCGGCCGGGCGGGCGGGAAGAAGATTCTCGTGCGAGGAACCCATAATTCTGGTCCGTCCATCCATGGCAGGCCTCCATCCTGGCGGAGGCGATTGGCCGCAGCCACGGGTGTTCCGGAGGTTCCCGTGCTCTCTCCGGGCCTCTTCTCCTTTCCATCTTCCTACCTTTCCTCGTTTCAGCCGGCACTATGCCTCCCTTCGATTCGAGTCCGGCTTCGCCCGCTCGCTTCTTGCCTCCTACCTGTCCGCTCCTCGCGTATGTGAGGGCGCACGCACGTGTGTGATAGCCGATGGTCGCTCGGCCGGCCGGCCGGCGCAGAAAGCTTGCCCCACCTCGGCCATCCTCTCGAGATCACTCTTTTAATTCTCCGGGGCTCAATTAAAATCGGGACCGGCTCCCTTTCCCTCTCTCTCGCCCTTTCTCTCCCGCTCGCCCCCGCCTTTATCGGCATTATCTGGGGGGGCGTCGTTGCGCTTTTCATGGATCCGTTCGGCCCGGAGAGCGACTAAACCGCGCGCGAGCGCGCGGACTCCTCTTGCTAGATCCACGATTCCGTGGAAACGATCGTCCGTGGCCCCTCGTCGATAAGTGCTCTCCAATTAGTGCGAAAACATTTCTCTGTTGCTTTTTGCCGCTGCTGCACGACTACCAGCCGAGGCCGATAACGATCTTCCGAACGAGGACTTCGTGACCTCGGCTAACTCGGGTGACCCCCGCAACGTGTTCCTCCTCTCGGAGAACCGAGCCGAGTTGTTCCTCTTCCTCTTCCTCCTTCCTACTTCCTGCGACTCTATCGCTTCAAATGCAATTGCGATACAGATATAGTTTCTAGCGCGGATTAGCCTCGAAACCGAATGGGTAAGGTAGACGTCCCAGTGTTGGTTGGCGCAAAGGGGCCCCAATCGAGCCGATGATTTCTTAGGATATTCCCGGGCCCTTGAGCACCTGCCAGGACGAAAATATTCCTGCGATCGCTCGAAGGGGTTCCGGGTGGCGGGGGAAAGGGCCGGCGAACCAGAGAGGGATGGCCCGCTAAGGCAAACAAAGTATCATCGACAAGTTGTAGCGGCGGATACCACTGGTGGTGTACTGTAAATCCCGAAGGAGCGCCCATTGAGAGTCCCGAGGACTTGGCTATTAGGGCCATCACCAGGATGCTAAATGACATCGGCGGAGAGCGCTTAGTCCGGCTAAGGACGACATAAAGTTGCGTATACGAAAATGAATGTTTGCCGGAATTTATTATTGCCGGGCCCGGCTCGTAATTCAAAGGAGGCTGGCGTTATCTTCATCAGGGGCTGCACCGCCGCCGCCGCCGCTCCCAACTCCGAGCACCGCGTGAGCCCCTTGCGATCCCAGAACATCACTCGTATTAAGAATATCTGTATGCGCATTAGTTTCCGTCGATTTTTCCTTTCCATCTCCATTGTACGCGCCCCAATTCTTCATTGACCCGAGCCACCCAAAAACGACCCGAGTCTAAAGCTTGAAAGGCAAAACGTGGTAATGGAAATTCAAATCATGCAATACAGACTCATTTGACCCTTTTTGCTACAAGAACACTGCGTCACAATATTCATTCTCTTTTCCAAGCAGGTTGAGAAATTACATTTTATTCCGTTTGGTAATATTCTGCGATTTCATACGTGTGAATGTGTTAAAGTTTTGTTGAAAAATGCGCGTTGGTATTAAAAGATTGATAGTTTTCCGGCGTTGCGAAAGGGTCGAGGATTTGTAAAACTAGCGAAATATAAGATTAGTCGGTATCTCTTAGTGAGTGAATTGCAGGATGGGAGGAGGAAAGATAGGCCGCGGTAGGAATGCAGAGTAGTGGATGGTTCGATGAACGGAAAGCTGCCAGTGGATTTGGCAAGCGGTTCGACCCGAAAATACTCAATATTTACGCTGATATTCGATCGGCCGTCAGATACAGGCAAAGCCGGCCGAAAATAAGAGCAGCCGAAGGCAAATCTGACGTGGGAGTTACCCACGGCGAAAGAAGGAGGAACACCAGGCGAGTAAACCCGATGCGAGGCGAGCGAGCGAGCGAGCGGCCGCTTGGAAACCCTCCGTTGAGATGGCGCCAAGGGCTTTGGAATCCAAGGGATGCGAGGGCAACTTCTCCCGGATTCCGCCGCCTCTCACTCATCCCCTCGACGATCCCTTCATCCCCCGAGGACCATTCGAACAATCTCCGCCAATGAGTACCCTTCTCCGTTACCCGATGCGCCGCGCGCGCGGCCAAATCTTTTTCCCAACTGCATATCGAGTGCTCGGATCTCTCCGGTACAGCCGAAACCTCCACTCCAATCGTCCGCGACGAGGGAATCAAGCTTTGGAGAAAAAGGGGGCAAAGCCGCTCGGCATCCTGCAAGAAGTCGCCAAACAATGGAGCCGAGGTTCCATATCGAAGCAGTACGATACCTGTTTAAACGAGGGGCTGCAATGGAGAACGCAGGGCGGGCGGGCGCGCGGGTACCAAGTCGGCCGCGGCCAAGAGTGCAGCAATGGAAGTAGAATGAAACGGAAAGACGTAGAGAGGCGGCGAGACGGGAGATGAAGGAGGTGGGCATGGAAGAGAAGGTGATGGAGGCGAGGAGGAGTGCCGATCGCGGAGGACGAAGAAGAAGTGGGACACGTGGAAGGAAGCGACGCTGGGCCGTTGCGGGCCCGGCCGGTTCGGGATGGGACAGCAGGTGCTTTGTCACCGAGCGAGTAAATCCGGCCAGCCCTGCCGTCCACTCCTTCCACCTTGTGAGTGGCGCGCCGGCCAGCATCCTCCGGCCGCGCGTGCTTTTGTACCAGTGACGTCATTGAAATATGGTTGTCCCTTGTTGTCGGGGCCTCGCTGGAATGGACGCTGTGCGTAGAATGCGAGCTGGCGCAAGAGCGACGCGGCCTCGCACTCGTTGCAGAAGCAGCGCCGGCACCGGCAGCACCGGCAGCACCACCACCGGCCGCAGGAGACTGGGAGAGACGGTGGCGGATCGGAATGGTGGTATGGTGGTTGGTTGGTTGGTTGGTCCGGTGGTATGGTCGCAGGACGGCGAGGAGCCGAGGACCATACGGGCCGGGCAGCGCGAACTCGCGCGGGCCTACGGCCAGAAAAGACAGGAGGAGGGACCTTTTTGTTTCCCGGTGACATTTATTTGGGCGCGAGCGGACGTAGGGTTCTCGCTTTGCATAAGTCAGGTGGTAGCGCTGTGTGAGTGGAGACTCCGGTGATATAAATCCTCGCGCGAGGAGTCTGCCCAGTGGCCATCTCCTTCTTCCCACTCTCTCCCGCTTCCTTTCTCTCTCTCCCCACACCGCTCTCTCGCTCTCCCTCTCCCTCTGACCTCTATCTATCTGTCTTTCTACTTCACTGGATCGCTAGCTCCTCTTCTCTCCCTCGTCCTCCTCCTTCTCCGATCTGGCCCGGGCCCGCTCTCTCCGCTCGCTCTTGCTTCGTTCCTCTCCTCTCCTATCTTTCGCCTCCATCTTCTTCTTCCCTCTTGCCTTCCTCGGGCTTCCCCACTTTACTGGACCGGAGCGCACTATGGTACACCCTGTTCTGCATATAATGCACTGGAGCACCGTTCCAGCCCTCTCCGCTCCCCCGCACTCCCCCTCGGCGGCCCGCCGAGCCGCCGACCCACCACCCTCTCGCCGGTAGGGCTCCGCTCTCTCTGCGCACATGAACGTCCACTAGCGTAACGTTGATGACCCACGAAAGGATCATTACCGAGCCAAGGGGGACCCCGGTGTCCTCCTCTGCTTCTGCTGCTGCTTCTGCCTCTTGCAGAAACATAGTCTCGCCGCCACCCGCCGCCGCCGCCGGCGTGCCACCATGCCGGCCACCATACCGGCAACCCCGCCACCAACCATACACCAACCACCATGGGAAGAGCCGGGTTCGTTTGAATGCCGGCGTCGCTACCGAAAACTAACGAGCCGATAAGCTCCTCTCCTCCTACCCAAAGACGTACCACTCTCCTGTAAATTAGAGCGTCCTTCCTGCCCCGTTAGCTGCTAATTACCAACGAGGAGCTCGCCTCCGCTCGACCTCCACGAGGAAAGTAAAGTCTGTCACTCTCCAGGTCCCGCGCATTTCTGCGTACGCGCGTCTGTCAGCTATCGGCGGCCAGACATCTTTTTCAGCTTTAGCGTTTCGATGAATAGCTCGGCATGCCCGGGCCCGGCCTGAAAAATGTCGAGCGGGCCCCGCCCCGCCGGGGATAAAGCGAATCTGCGATAGTTCCTTTTATTTGACATTGTATTTTATTTGGAGGAACATCGATTATCGGGACGCCAGGCTGGGGCCAGGGGGAGGGTGAGAGGGGGACTTAGGGTGACCGAGGGGGAAAAGGAAGAGGAGGCCTCCGCACTTTCGGCCGCGAATAATTCAGAGACGGGGGAGTCGTTTAAACGTCGGGGCACGTCGCTCGACAGGTGTAGGCATCGATTAGCATAAGGTAACGACGCCAACGAGCACGTAAACACGTCCCGGCCGGGCGATCGATGGATCACGATCGCGCCGATCTTTCTGCCGATCATGATTAAAGCGGGTCTCTTTAGATTCCTCTAACGGATCGCTCGTACGTCCAAGCTACCTAGCCCTAGTCCCCTCTCTCCCTTCTCCGCCACTGAGCCCTGGAGCCTCCCCCAGCTCCGCTCCACTCCTTCCTAGCATCTTTCACCTGTACCGGAGACCTTAGGCCCGGCTGACCTTGGCTGTGATTAACACCCCAGAAAGTAGAAACACAGGCTCGCACATATGTCGGGCTCAGTCCAACAGCGGCAGGTTCAAGGCTGCCACGGCGCTGCACGGCCAGTGGCCAGCAGCACCAGCAGCGGCGGCGCACACTCCTCACTCACCGGTTACATACCATTGCCGGCGCTGATAAGGCCCAGCACTCTGAAAAACAATGTCGCACTCTCCCGACCTGGCAGTCTCTTTTGAATTTGGAATCGGCAGCCTCGAGTAAACTCGAGGACTTATTGCGCATCCGGCTTACTCTCTCTCTCTCTCTCTCTCTTTCTCCCCCGTGTTCTGCATCTCGAGACAATAGTCTCGCTCGGGACTTGGTAGACAGTCTGTCGTGGCCGGTGGAAACGCAAGCTTTTTAGTTCTGAACTCGAATCAATTTCCAAGTCTCCAGTTGGTCCGGAGCCCGGCATCCGAATGATCATATCGAAAGTTTATGCGCTCGCCCGTATAATAGCTTGTTACCGGGCCACATTGTAATGACCGAACCGGTCGATGTTAATGGGGATGGTGGACTTTTTGCGCGCGCGAGAAGAGAGGGCGAGAGACGAAGAGAGAGAGAGAGAGAGAGAAAGAGTCGAGCGAGGTTAGCGGAGGAGAGTTACCATCGGCGCGGAGTTGCTCACGCGCGTGTGTTCGGCAGGAGGATGCCAGAACCGCGGCATCCCTTATAAGGTTTGTCACCGTGGTTGCCAGGATAGGATAATAAGATACTACCTCCTTGCCCGATCCTGGACACCGGCCACTGCCCACCGGCCCGCACGAATCCTCCGTCATCGGCTCTCCCCCTGTCATGTCTCTCCCCTTAACTCTCCTCTGCTCTCCTCACTTTTCCGCCGAGCCATTTCTCCGCCGCGCCCTTTTCCAAGGGCACACATACCGCTCGCGGTAATCGGGCCCCGAAGAATCCTCCCGCGGAACTGCGCTTCCGATAACCGGGAGAACTGGCTCCACTATCTATGATATGCTCTCATCCGGCAAGGAAGCGGCGGGGAATCGTAATTTTCTGAAATATCAGCGAGTGAGAGGAGGGCCGGCTCGGTGCGGAGGGGGTGGTGCCTTGGGAGGAAACCGTTCAGCGTGAAACATTGAGACACAAAGTCTCGAGAGCGACCTAAAGCAATGCGTTACCGAGCGAGAGAGTGAGAGAGCGAAGGGGGAAGGGGATCGGGCTAGAGAGGGGGAGGAGGAGCACGTATAAGGTGGTCGAGCATCGAAGTTCACGAGGATCGGGATCGGCCGCACCGGGGCCCCGCAGATCGTATCAGCCGAGAGCGAGTTTACGTAGAAATCCGCGTTCTACCTACGAACTGGACTAACCCAACTTAACCGGCTGCCTCCGCCACGAGGTGGAGGCAGCCGGCCCCCTCGGCTTCTGGTATCGCACTACGAATCGTCTCCTGAATCTTTAGCGCATATATTATCGAGCACGACCTGTCGCGAAAGGTTCCCCGCGAGTAACCATGGAATTGTCCTCGGCCCCCGATCACCCGCCTCTCCCCAGCCCATCGCCCCAACTACCTTCTGCCTTCCAATCTGCTGGTGTACCAGCGCTCCTAAAAGGGACAATTAACACGTTGCTCAGAAAAATGCACCATTTCAAATTCCACGCAAATGATCTGCTCACTCGAATACAGAAATGTGTCTTTCATTATGAAAGGTGTCCGCATCACGGAGGATAAGGGCAGAACAAAAAACGCGCTTGTAAAGTTTTTTAATTGTTCGACCTGTCCTTCGAACGATCACACAAATCAGTATAAAAGTCTTCAAGTCTTTTAATAAAAGTCTTGAAAATTATCTCTGCGAAAAATCTGCCCCCACATTCTCGCCGGGCGTTGGGGAATAACGAGGGCGGCCAATTCCGAGTAAAAAGCTCGTGGAAAGAGAGTGGCGCGACGCTCTGTCCCGGATACACACGTGTTTTCAGGTGAGTCCCTCTCGGCCGGCACGTCGCTTACCCGTAAGCTATGACGTTTATGGGCCCATACGGTGGTCGCTCGAAGCGAGCTGATCGGTTCATAAAGCATCGGGCCGCGATTCTCTGGTAGTCACAAATCAAGTGAACTGGATCGTTTGGGCCCAGTGTTTCAGCGGTCTGCGGTGCAGCCAGGCTATATTTGCCCGAATGTAGCTATGGGCCCGCGCGCGCTACTTCACCAAGCCGGGCTTCACCGATGCCCAGCGGAGAAGAGAGGAGAAGAGAAGAGAAATGAGGGGAGAGAGAGAGAGAGAGGGTGCTGAGAGAGAGTACCTTCGTCTTCTTCGTGGTCTCTGTGAAGGGACGGGCCGCGCGGTGTGATACACGTAAGGCGACGCCCTTAAATCACCGGGGGCCCGAACCCCTCTTTCTCTCCTCTCACTAGGGCCTCTCCCTCTCACTCTCGCTCTCTCGCTGAGAGAAGGAGCACGGTCACGGGCACGGGCTCGTGCACGGGATCGAGCCCGGAGGGCTGCCTCCCCCTCCGGTAAAAAAAGATGGATTTATAAGGGCCCAAAAGAAGCCTGGCGTTTCGTGGATTCCTCTCGCTCGCAGCGGAGACGTATCACTATTCGATTGGCCCTTATGCACTCGTCGGGTGCCTTATGCCATCCGACTCACTATCGTTTTAACGATCCCTCCTTCCTTCCGAGCTCCACTCTTCTTCCCGCAACACCCCACATCTGTGTTTCTCCTCGCGTTGCCGCTCTCGCCCGAAATTCCAAAATCACGCGCTCTTCAAATTCCCCGAACTGCCAGCATGCACTTCTTCGCGAGAGGATTGGCCGGGAGGAAGGGGGGAGATCGCGGGGGAAAAAGAGAGTGCAGATACGAGGCCGAGGGATGTATCGGAATTGGCGCATTTGGCGAAAGATGTAATCACCGGGGTTCCGGGCGAGATCGATACGATATAGAGCAACTATGACGGCCCGTTAACTCGGGACACCGCGCGCGCCGGGAGGAAGATTTCCCGATGACGTCTCCCCCGGGAGCAGCCCCGAATGCTTTCGCGTCCCCTCTGTGTTCTTTATCGCCGAGCCGGAATGCTTGATAACATTTGATTTGTTTCAATCGTAAATATCAAGACCAAGCGCAATATGGCGCCGCTCTCTCTGCTCTATCTCCCACTCTCTCTCCCCCCCCTCTCTCTCTCTCTCTCTCTTGCTTTCTCTCGCCGCTCCTCGAGGGGGTAGGAGAAGCATTTAGGAGCCGTTCATGCCGCAGCGAGCATACGTGCAGGCATCCACGCACTCATGCGCATCCTACTAGCCGTGCAATAATTGCGTCACGTGCTGCTACCAGAATGATTATTAAACGCGCCGAAGCGCAGCTTCCCCCCATAAGAGTCCGGACACCCTCGCTGTACCATTGCGAGACCCTCCGGACTGGCGCTGCTCTCTTCTACTCGTCCACCTGCGGCTGGCGGGCGAGTCTCCGGGACTCGGGGAAAAATTAAGCAAAGGCTTCGAGAGAGCGTGATTCATCAGGATGCAGAGCGAGCGGCGGCCGCCTCGGGGACTCGGGGGAAACAGCCACTGAGATGGAAGTAAGCACATATACATGCATGCATACGTGTACCTGGAGCAGTCGAGTGCGCGCATAGGTGTAGCGTCCCGGGAGGCTGGAAGGATCCGAGGATGCTACCAAAACGAGCAGAAAGCTCAAACAAGTCGGCAGAGGGAGAGAGGGGGGAGAGAGAAGTTCTCTCTTTCTCCCTCGTATTCCAAAGAGGCAGGGACGCGCGCGCACCGTGGCTTTTCAATCGGGTTTCGGCGCGTCCTTTAATTCGTCGCTGGAGGATAAGAGCGTCGTGCCCCGCGCTCCTACGTGTAATGTGGATCTGCACGGACGCTTGCGAATGGACCGGCCACACACACCCGCACACCAGCCTATACATACACGCATGCCAGCCACGTTTCTGCATTTGCATTCGCGACGCGAGAGGTGCGCGCACGCCGCCAAGACAGGAGGCATCGAATGTTTAATTCAAGATACGTGAGAGTGCCGAGCTTGAAAGAGGGAATAAGCCCGAGCGAGTGAGAGAGTGAGAGAATGCGAGAAGGGGAGAAGGAATCCCCTGAAATGAGAGAATCCGAGAGAGGGATAGTGCGAGCACTCGGAGATATAGAAGTTGCGTGCGTATGAGCGAGTGCGAGGGGGAGAGAGAGGCGGGGAAGGAGAGAAAGCGAGAGAGTGTGAGAGAGAGAGCGAGTGAGCGTAGGGTAGCAATTGATGGGACAGGGTGGCGCGTTTGTTGAGCTAATTACTGTAAGGCGAGGCGCTTACGCGCGCCGCTACATACAAACGGCATTAAAGGTGGTGGCCATCAATCCCAGTGGGGCCCCTTTGCCAGTCCTGGCTTTACGCGCCTTCCTCTTCCTCCTCTTCCTCCGCACTCCCGATCCTCTGTCCCCACCTGCCCAAGGGGCTTACTCCCCACGCGTCCTCTTCTCGTCTTCACGCTCTACGCTCTCCCTAGGCCGCCTTCCACGCTCGTGCCCCTGGCCCCGGACGCCGGTCGCAGCCCTGCGCCCCCACCGCCCACCCCTTATTTCTTGCCCCCCATCCCTCTCCGACAATCTCTCTCTCTCTCTCTTTCCCTCGCCCTCAGCCTCTCCTTATCCCTTATCTTGGACCCGGAGCGTGCGCTGCCCTTCTACGGGTTAGGGCTACTGAGAAATTAATTGGGAGAAACCGCTAAGAGCAGCGCCGAGCACCGTCCGCCAATGTACCCGGCCGCGATATTGAGCCTTTATATCTGATATCCCCGCGAGGCCGCCCCGAGCCCTTTCCATCTCGTGCGATGTCGTGCGCGGTGCGTGCTGTGTCGCCGGGGGAGCTTTTTTTTGCAGGGCGAAGCGCAGGGCTTTACGCGAGCATGCGTGTCGGAGTAGACGTGCGCGGTGCGGGCCGGAGGGAGGGGGAGCGGCGAAATAAATAATCGGAGCTGATAATTAAGACAGCGTTTCGGCGCGCTCTGGTGCGTGTGCAGGCCGACACCCGCTGTCTCTCCACGCGACGTGACACCGGGCTCTCACGCGCGCGCGGACACGCGAGAGAGAAAGAGAGAGAGAGAGAGGGAGAGGGAGCGCGCGCGTCAGAGCCACCGGCAGAAAATATATATCAGGTGTCCGCCCCCGGGACACTCGGCGACTCGGGCCCTCGCGTCTCCCGATGGAATGCCTGGTGGCTGGGAGCAGAGCGGGAGTGAGGACGTGGGGTCGGGCCCGTCGGCCCAGACACCATGGGCACCGAGCGATGGCAGGGGTCTCCAGGCGGCAGCCGGACCCTGCTCCCATCAGGGCTATCCGTAAGGGCCTCCTCTTCGGGGCTTCGGCTGCTCGCTGCGCGGCCAAAAAGACGAGCCGCGGAGGAGTGCGCGCCCCATGCGCCTGTCACTGTAGAAAGTATTGCGCGGATTCATCTGGATAAAGCATGCTGCGATCAATCACCGCGCGATTAACCCGACTGACTACGAAATTGAACTGGAACCACGTAATTTATGGGGCTTCCTACGGATAAGATAAAACGCGCGCGCGCCCGCACTGACGTGGGACATTACCCCGTCCGGGCATGCCGATTTTTATGAACGCCGCCGGACCCTCGCCAATGATATTTCGTCGATACGAATACTGGTCAAGATCGAACCATTCGTGATTTACATCGATTAAGATACCTCCCCGCGATTTCAAGCTTCAACTACCGCCAATTCGATTGCATAAGATTCTTAATACCGTATAACATCCATTCTTGATATCGCAATGTTCATATTCCCATTAACCTAGGCCACTAAATGTTAATTAAGAGGCTCGCCGTCAGTATAATAGTCGACGGTGTACAGGTCTAATCCTCGCTATGATTCCTCATTGGCAATAGCTCGATAAGACCTGGGCCGACAGCGCGGATTAACCGGTAAAAGGAGAAAGTAGCGAGCGCGCGAGCGGTGGTAGGAGAACCGCGGGAGGATAAGCTCCGGAAAGCGGGAGGCATTGTGAGGGAGAATCCTAGCGCTCGGCAGTGACATAAGTTCTCAAGTGTAACGAGGCAAATAAAGTCCGCGGAATTTCGCGAGGCACGATGGCCAGCTACGATCGTAAAGAGGACGAGTGGCCTGGCCGGGCGGCGTCGGCGGTGCCAGGGTTGGCGGGGCAGAGGGTAAGGGTAACCCGAGGCGCGAGGCTCGACGAGACGAGGCGAGACGAGGCGGGAGCTGCAATGTCGTAGGAAAGGGTGCTGGTGGAACAAGCGAAGAGGTATCCAGGCTGGCGAGGCATCGGTGTCGGTGTCGGAGGCCAGGAGAGCGTCTCGGTGCCGACGTCGTCCTGCCAACCCCACGGGGCGCCGGGCTCGTTATATCTTCATTAAGCGGTCTACCTAACCATCCCCGTCGCACTTGGCAGTTCACACTAATTTCCCGCTACTTTTTCCTTATACATATCGGTTCCCTTACTCGACCTGAGCAACTCGCGGCGAAGACAGGCCGAGTCCAGCTGCTTGGTACACGCTTCTTTTCCACTCTCGACGACAGGACCACGGCCAATTTCATCGAACCTCCTTTCTTCACTAATATACTCAGCATATGTATGCTGATTCACTTGCCTTTGAATCAGGACTGACGCACCACGCTTTTTATCAGACATTTGATTTGGTATCAGCAGTGGTATCGCATTTTGCAACGTCTTACTCTGAATGGGGTAGAGCCAGCTGGAAAAATTAATTTACTATATTGCACATTAATTATACGTAGATGTAAAATTAAAATTAAAAATGTAAATGAATTAGCCTCTACATGACATACTATTTTCAACCGCATTTGTCTGAAAAGATGCGACCGCAAGTGAAAATTGACCAAGCCTGTCTAGTTCGATCGGCAGCGATCGTACGAGATTTACGGTCGATGACCCGAGTGGAGCTGGACGCGGCCCGCAACGGAATATGTTTACGTCTATTTGTCAGTGGAAGCGAGGGAGTTGTTGAGAACAAACCGCAATAATAACGCTGTCCATTGACTTAATGGAAAAACAGTGGGTTCGGCTTGGTAGGAAGTCTGCTCGGGAGTGTATAGTGCGGGTGGTTGAGGCTTTCGGAGATACATTTCAAAGGTTTGCCAGGCGGAGCAGGGCGCGGGCACCCCGGCCTTCTCCCTGCGTATCGATATTCTTCGATGGAGAGAGCGAGGGAGGAGAGAGACGGGGCGCGAGAGAGGGAGAGAGGGAGAGTGGAAGGATGAGTGTACGAGGGCGGCACGAACTGCTGCTCGGAGGATTTAAGCGCGATCCTTTGTCCGGCGAGTAACGCTCGCGAGTTTCGTAGCCGTGTCGATGCCAGCCAGGTTCGATTCCCCCTGAGCAAGGAAATTCCAGGTCCTCGAATCGCCGTAAGATCGGGACACATCGTTATGGGTCTACGCTCTTTCCCCTGCTATCTCGCTGCGTCTTAGTCCTCTCTCCTCCCTTTCTCTGCTGGTCCTCCGGCCGTGGCCAGGATCGGCATTGGCATCGGCATTGGCATTGGCATCGGCATCGGTATCGAGGCGGAGGACCTGGTCTCCACGGGTCCACCGGGTCCACCGGGTCCACCGGGCTGAGAAGGAGGACGCGGTCGTAAATATTCGGGCGCCAAATAATGCCGGTTCCGAGCGAGAGCAAGCGACCACGACTGCTGCTCGACCCGTAATGAAGGACATCCTCGTTAATTAGTCAATAAATTATCCTTCGCGCTCACGACGCCCGTGGTCCCGGCTCCTCTTCGTCTTTCCCGCCCGCTCTCGTCCTTTTTGCCCGGGAGGACTCGGGGGCCGCATACTTTACGACACCTATCTCGCGCGACAGCACGATGCATTTCTCACAATCAGGACCCTCGAAGACGGAAACGCGTCTTGTAAGACGATCCACGAGGTGGTCCACCTCGGCCACTCAGTCGCGATGAATTTTTCAACGACCGTTTCTTTCCTTATCCTATCGCGGACCTCTCGCTCGGGGCCCCGCATTCGGCCCGCTCTAGTCCGAATACCACCGCACCGTACACCGTACATACCTTAGCTTATTATGTACTTACATTGCCCGCCGAAACCGGATCACGTCCCGCACCATCCACTGACTTCGTCCAAGCCTTTCAGAAAACCGATTCACTCCCACTTGGAAGGAACCTGGCCGACAATCACCCACATTTACGGGGGTTCGAAGATGCATCTAACAGGTGAGCGTTCGCAAATTGTAAATTAGCGTCGAGTAATCAAAAACATAATTAATACATCTTGTATTAAGATATCACATAAACTGAGTATATTTCAATCAACACTCCCGCAGCCTCCAGTTATTTACATGATCCTGTAAAGGAAGAATTCAGAGGTTCGCCTCGGACGCCTGTCCTTCCTCGACACGATTGCCAAAAATACCGACGACATAGTCACTGGCCGATCCTGGCGTAGGGAAGGAATCGGAGTGGGCGCTCGAGAGATGCGCCCGAAGTTCCTTGGCGAAGTTGGTGTGGAACAAGGCCTCGCTGGTGCCCGCTCCTTTGCAGAAGCTGCACTCGTAGATCGTCTTGCCGGGATGCAGGTTGGTGGAGAGGACATGCTTCCGGAGGTTCTCCTGCAATGGAAGAATAGAATGTTGGGCACGTCCAGAATCCGTGGCCGGGCAGCGGTCGGGCTCGGGTGATGAAGTTGCACCTGCTAGACCTCGAAGCAGTAAAGCGGGGAGATGATGATAGGGTGGCGAACGGGCTGAAAGAGAGGCGAGTGAGGCGCAGGATGCAAATGGGTCGTAAAGGGCGAAAGGGATGGTGTCAGGTTGTGAGGATTTCGGGTGCGGTGGTGTTTGCAGGTTGACCGACAGACCGAGCGACCGTCCTCATCTCGGCGCAGTGAATACCTGAGGAGGAGCAGCAGTAGCATCCGTCTGCGGCAAACCGGACGCGTTCATTGCCGATGCCACGGAGCATTTAAAGGCGCTTTACCCTCTCGGGCTAAGTAGCTGGCGGTAGTCGTAAACATCCTCCTACCAGGCGGGCCTTCTACGAGCCGTTGATGGCAACGGCAACATCAAATTTAATTTCCCATAAGTAAATCTTTCCGCGGCCACCGCTCCGTGACGCGCCCCACAAATAAAGCCGCGTCCACAACGCCATGGGCGGTCCCCGAGCGACCGACATTTTTTTACAAAATCTCCGCCAATGTATCCGCGCGCCCCGGGCAAATCGCGCGTAAACGTTTCATTAGTGCAGTCGATGCCAATTTCTATACCTATAATTCCTCCGACACCGAATCCCAGTCGGGGCAACCTGACGTGCGCGTATGTGCCTCCTGCGCGCGGAATATCCGCCTTTACGAGCCTCTCCGCTCTACGATTGCAAATTGTGCCGCTTTGACTTGGCCCCTTCTCCAGCTCCTCTGCTCCCCGAGCGGCGCTCCCTCGGGAATTAATTTCCCTCGAGCGAGGAGCTACCGAACCGTAACCTTCAACATAAATACGTTTGTAATGCGGAGAAATATACCCCGGGCAGGAATAAGTCCGATATTCCGCGATCCGTTTGCCGGGATCGGCATCTAGAAGCTTGGCCGCGAAATGCCGAGATTCTTAACCCAGATCGTATCGAAACCGAGTTTATACACGCTCCTCGCCGGCTCCACCTCTTGCGGCTCGATCTCTTACTCCCATGAGGTAAATCCTTCTAATTATTATGAGACCAACTCTCTCTCCTCTCTCCTCTCTCCTCTCTCCTCTTCCACCGCGAGCGAGCGGCAAAGATTCGCCTAATTAAATCCTCGGCATCAGCCTTTTCTAATCAAAGGTACGCGGAATACAAGTGCGTAACCGAGCATCCTATCTTTTCTCAATAAATCGTCCAGGATTACGGGCAAACACTACCCGCGGATAACACTAATGCAGAAGGACGTAAATCGAAAGTCGTGCTTGTTCCTAGCCAGCGGCTCAACAGTTTGCTCCAACGGAAAAATTTCATAATGGGACTAATCGCTCGCGGACAGGGCGGAGAGTGGCCAGAGGGAATGAAGAGCGACCGAGGGCGAAATAGCCGCGCTAAATCAGGACACGGAGGAAGTAATGGTCCAAGAGCACACACGCAAGGGCCTGACGGGGAGAAAAAAGATGGAAATTCGAATTTGTTCTTGTTTGTAGCTAATCGGGAGAGTTTGGCGGAAGGCAAAAATCCCATAATGGGACTAATCGGCCGATAGGCCGGAGCGTGGCGCGCGGGAACGAAGGGACGAGGCCGAAATAGCCGGACTAAATCATAACATGCATGGAGGAAGGAAGTAAGGAGGGAAGGAAGGAAGAAAGCTGGCGCGTGTAATCTCGTTGACGCAAGGCGAGCCGCCCTTCCTCCTCCCGGCCTCTAAGCTACGTGGAAGGGAATCCCCTCGTTAAATCGTCCGTTCCTCGCTCGCACGTTCCTTCGTTATTAAAGCCTTGGCGGGTAAACGGCTATCGGCCGGCCCGATATTCCTCGAGACAGGAACGATTCTTGTCTGTACACATTTTTTTATCCCCCCGTCGCTCGGAACTGCTTCTTGGATCAAGGCGGCGGCGACCCCGACCTTTCAGCATCCTCCGACTCCCGAGACCGCCTGATTTCGGCTCTCAGCCTCCAATCTCCGCCAACCCAACAACCCAACCACCCACCCCACCCCCGCCCGCCCTCTTAACACTCTGCACGCAACCACCGCCCAGCGCTTAGATGGTTAATGCTCCCTGCAACGCAATTCACTCGCCTATCTCATCGGGCCTTGGTTAATTGTAAGTGTTGGCCCTTTTTACGCCGTCTAATTGAAATTGCTCGTCCAGCCTCTGAGATATCGATGTTGTAACGCGACTCAGGCCCCATTCGCTTATGGCTACGCTCGCACTCCACTTGCGCCTCAGACCCTAACTTCTCTCCACTGCAATCATGTGTGTTCTGTCAGTTGGGCCTGATTGTAGGGGTTTTTTCCTTTTTTCGGCCGCCGAGCTACAATGTGAATCAGGCTTAATGCCTGGAAAGTTAAACGCCTCCCGATTCCTCTTGAGATAAGCACGAAATGCCCATGGAAACTCTACAGGGTGAGTCACTTTGAATCATCACTATCTATGTTGTTGCTTATAGGTTAATTAAAAAGTATCTAGTAATTTTCGTTACCCGTGTTATTTTCCTAGATGTAAAATAATCTCTGTTACACGTTGAATGCCCGTAATTACTATTGTAATAAAAAACTAGTTCCTAGCAATCTGGTTATTCTTAACACTCTAAATGAATTTTACCAATGCCGAGATGTATCTGTAATAAATTAATCGACTTCATCAAAATCATTAGACCCGTTGTCGAGATAAAGTTTTCACCATACAAGAACTGCTCATTTTATAGTGCAGACTATATGTCTGATCAAAAGTAGGACTTGACACTGCTGATCCAACAGCAAGCGAATCAGCATGCACCAAAAGGATAAACTGTAGTTTCTAAACGGCCGATGTCTAGCAATCGCGATTGGTGGCAGAAGGAGGTCGATTTCGGAGCGATTGGGATTAATCCGCGCGGCTGAGAGTCACTGCAATGAGTTTATGTCGCTATCAAAGAGACACGGAGCCCTCGTATGCGAGTCGCATCCTAACTAAAGCCTCAAAGGGCATTAGCATACCGACCGCCGCTCGGTATGACTGGGCCGTGCGTGTGTGGGCATCCAGTGAGCACAATTAACTCGTTATCTTATCGCGCCTCGGCGGCGGCGGCGGCGGTGGCGGCAGAGGCGGCGGCGGCGGCATGCTCCAAACGTTAAGGTGTACTTTGCTTAATTTACGCCACGGAGCCCGGAGCCAGCAGCCACGGCCACAAAAATTCGGCCGGAGAGCCGGCCGCCTAGTCCCCCTGGCCCGACGTGTTCTAGTAGGCCTCCTTGATCAGCCCACCTAATACCTAATAGCGCACGCGTCTGCCGTCCTTGCCCTCCGGCCGCGCCACTGCGCCCTTTTCAACACGTTCGCTGCTCAGCTTGCGGCCTTTTCATTCCTTTAGTACAGTTTATGCTATAAGTGTTTATTAGCATTGTTTCTGTATGTATGGCCGAGTGATGATGATTGTGAATCACTGGGGTACCGGAAAAGCAACAGCGCTGGCGAGAAAATATGCTGCTTATTATTTCAGAAGATAAACCTTTTGAAATGTAAAGCGATGAAGATCTGTAGAGAGGAATTAAGATCCAACTATGCATGTACTTAAGAAGTTAGCAAAGTCGAAAGAAAACTCACCAAGTTGTTACTAGCGTAACTGCAGTGCGGACACTTGTAAGGTTTGGCGCCAGTGTGGAGGCGGACGTGTCTTCGCAAATGGGACGCGAGCTTGGTGCGGAAGGTGCAACCAGGGTACCTGCAGGGTACGATCTTCGTCTTGACCTCGGCGTCCTCGTGCCTAGCGAGATGCCTGCAATCAGGAAGGCAAGCTCTTCTCCTAAACAAGCGTCCGCCATTGCTCCCGTTAATTAATTTCACGCGTCGCACTGCCGATAATAAAGAGGCGCCGGCGGACGCTCATCCCGGCCGCGCCGGGTGAAAGATGTAGAGCGCGCGGCTGGTTCGAGGGGGGTTGGCGCAAGTTCATCGTCCAAGTATCGCCGTAGTGGGACTCCGCCGGTGATTATGAACGATGCGATATGCGTGCGCGCGATATTACGGGGGAGCCATTGGCCAGGGCTACGTGTATATCAGGTTCGAAATGCGTGACACGTTTAATTAAAATCCCACGTGATTTACTCCGGCGGACAGAGCGAGAGGCGGCGAGGGGGGTGTGGGTGGGGGGCGCGAGGAGGGAAAGTGGAGAGGAAAACGGAGACGGAAAGAGATAGGTCGGGTCGGCAGAAGGGGTGGTCTGTCGAGTCGAGGGAGACCGGAGAACGGAGAACGGAGAAAGCCAGATCGGACAACGAGCGAGTGAGAATCACCGGAGGGATCGGCCGATAGCCGGCAACGAGTTGGACGAGCCGCTGGAAGCGCGAGAGTGGGATCAGCGCGTCCACTGACACAAGAGGGACAGAGAGAGAGAAAGAGAAAGAGAGAGAGAGGGCGAGCTTGCGATACTCTGTGGCTACGTTGAGTTCGGCTCACGTAGTAAGTACTCAATTCGCGATGAAATATCGCGTCGAGCATCGCCATGCGGACCATCATAACGGGTTGGCCGCGCTCGGCCGGCTGCTGCACGCAACTTCCGCTTTCGCGGTTCTACTTCTCTCTCCTACCAACCTCTCCTCCCGTCTCCCTCAATCTCGGCCAACCTCTCTGCACCTCTTTCGCTGCGCCTTTCTCGGTCTACGCTTGCATGCTTACTGGCTTTTCTACTCGCACCCCCCCCCCCCCCCCCCCGTCCCCCCCTTCGCTCCCTTTCAATCTCTGCGCGGATTTCTCCCTCGCGCGAGGGAACCTCTCCTTCTGATCTGGCTAGAGGCTACCGACTACCAGTACAGCGGCTTTCGCCTTTTCGCGCCGCTGTAATCTCGCTCGTTCGTCGTGGCTCGCGCGCGAGTTCCCTCGACAAAAATCTCCGGTCAAACGAGATGAAATTTATCGGCGGCCTTCCGCGGTACAATGCCCCTAATAAGGCTTAATTTAAATCGAGCCTCTCGCTCCCGTGCGTGCCACGCGAGAAACGACCCTGCGCATATTTCCCTGAGTATTAATCCGACCGGCCGTCCACGACGCCCGGCTAGCGATTGGCCGCTCTCGCTTACTCGGGAAATTAAGAATCAATCTCGAGCGCGGCGAGGACTCCCGCCGGCAGAAACACGACGCGGCGACCAGTTCGAAAAACAGAGTTGTCCAATTGATGTTGGTGGGTACTTGTCGGTGCGGCCGTGGGGACTTTTCCATTAATTATGCCGGGGAGAATTTATCTCGCCGATAAAGCCGCGGTGTATCAATATCAATGATATTCGGCATTCTTTGGCCGAGCAAGAGTAATACGGCCGCGCAATTAATTCAGTGCTTCCTCGAAGATATCGATCACTCGCGCGCCGCTTGCAAGGACGATTAATAACGGCGAGGTGCGTCGGCGTTGGCCGGGGGATTAATTATCGGATTAAAGCTTGCAATTGGTATCGATGAGATGCACGGCACGTGGAGCCTTGGTAATAGGCTGAAAATGTAAGCGGATTCTATCCTTTCGCTACAAAGAACCAATATACTCGACTTCTGATATCTGCCCGTGCTTAATGTACTGGCCATCCGTTCAAGCTGCATTATTAAAACTTGTTCCCAGCTCCCTTCTACTCATTTCATTTTACTCAATTCTCTACTACGTTACGCTTCAATCTATATTACGACTTGACAATTTTGTTAATTAATACACACAAAGTTAAGGTATTATCAATTCGTTATACTCATGATGGTTAAACTATCAACTACCATACACACCTTCGTAATTGCGTCTTGGTCTTGGCAGCATAATCGCACTCACTACACTGGAATCTCCTCTCAGCGGACGTGCTGTCATGGACCAAAGCGCGATGAGTCCTGAGCTCGGATGCGGTGCGCAGGACAGTGGGGCAGCCCGGAAGTCCGCAGTTGTACTTCTTGCCGGCGTGTCTTAGCATATGCTGGCGGAGAGCATGCCTGGAAGGGAAAAGAGTGGAGCGAGATGGTTAGGTAAGTCTGGAGCGGTGGCGAGTGGACTGTGAA